>CM064065.1:41636165-44106165 GCA_032594955.1 Panicum miliaceum
AGGCTCAAGTAGATTAGTAGAATCATATTTCATTTATTTACTCACTTTCTGCAGTTTGAGGGAAACACAAGTAAGAAGTTTTTTTGGGCGTTTTCTAAGCTGAATGATGACACACCTGATCCTAGCAAATAAATAGCACGTAACACAAACAGTTCATCCATTAATCTCCATTCACCCATTAGCTTGGACAGGATTTGCTTGCCAATGTGATCCACCTGAAAGGGGAAGAAAAAGCACAAACCCTTTATAATATGGATAAACAAGAAAATGAACAATATATAACTTTTAAGCAGACCTGTCTCTTTACGCACTGGGAAAGGCATTCTTGGATGATACCCACTGGCTGAAGACGATCTTTCACACTCATATTCTGAATAAACTTCAGAACTCTTGACGCTAGTGTACTATCTTTCTGCATTGGTAAGATCTCCGACAGCGGGACATTTTCCTGAAGGGAATGTGATTAGAGATATAACTAGGAAATACAAATAACAAACTATACTTTAGAAGCAAGTCTTACATTTGCACAAGGAAGAAGAGTTGGAAATGCATAAAGCACCTCCAAGGTCCTTCTGTCATCTTCTTGTCGGACATAGTCCAAATCATTGAATTGGAAACCGAACTTATAATCAGTGCCATCTAGTCTGGGGAAAGAGGTTGTAGGCTGTGTATCACCAATGGTGCAAGTTCCTGCAGAATGTCCATCAGCAAAGATAGCTCTTCGCATATTCCCATCATTCAGTGGAGGGAGATGAAAACTTTCAGAGATATTCAGTTCACTCCAAGAATTTGGATTCCTCAGTAGCACTTCTCTGCAAGCAGTGATGGCTGGATTTTCATAACAAGATAAAGTGAAGCGCCCTGCTTCTACTGCATTGGAGGATGCATCTTGTGGGTCACCAGGGACAAGTATTGGCTTATCCATAGCAGTGTTTCTGGATATGGTCTTCTCAATGCCATCATATTTCCTTCCTGACGTAGCATTTTTAAGGAGCTTTACCCAAGTCTTCTCAGTGCTGCCTTCTACACATATATCCTTTGTTTCTTGGACGTTGCTCTCACTTTCCACAAAAGCTTTGTTATTTGGAACACTATCAGCATGCAGTCTTCTTAAGTATTCATAAACATGGTCACCGTTTTCTAAGAGACCAGATAGGCATATCAAGAAAATCTCAGACAAGGTTAAGAGCCCCATTTCACAAGAATCATTTTCGAACTGACTTGTGGATTCTTCAAGAGCATCTTCACTTCTTGGATGGCCATCTTGGATTCTTAAACTTGAAGTATCTGGCCAGAATTTTTCTTGACTACTGCAATTAGTACCCTGATAAAGATTGGAAGCATATGTATCTTTATGGGTTTGAATTCGATGCACATCTTGAACATGTTGAACAAGTTGAAAGGATTTTCCAGCAGATACAATGGCCCTTGCAATATCTTTCAAGAATATGGGGCATAATATATCCACACAACCTTGATCATTCACTTTCAAGCAAGCTCCCGCAGTAGTTGATTCCTGGTTGCTTGATTTTTTTTTCCTGATAGATTCATTATCAGTTGAATTTGTTGAACCGTCAGCTCTTGAATCTCTTATTCTGAGCATATAGCTCATTTCCCAGAATGCTGGCTGATCTATGGTAACTTCACTATTTGCAAAAAAGAACATCTAGAGAAGACAAAAACGGCTGAATTACACAAGTTGCCTTTAAAAATCAAGGTGCACATCAGAAAAACTAAACAGCATTCATCACCAAATCTCTACAGGATTATTTTTTTTTCTGGAACACGCAGGAGACCTGCGTATCATTATATTAAGAATGAAACTACAGGATTATGTTAAGCTGGTAATAATCAAGGCAATGTAGAATTGCATGATGTAAATAGACAGTTAAAATGACTAATAAATTGGGTAAAGATATGATACGTGTCAGACATCAAAGAGCAATGACCTTATACCGCGAAGAACTGGGTATGCAAATAGCACCTTATTCAGACAAAACTTTGGAAAGGGTGAATTTCAAGATACACATGGAACAAGATCAGGACCTCTTCCAGCCCACCCAAGGAACGAAAATAAATTACCATATATGCATTTGTTGAATTCTTCAAGGCACACGACATAATCATGAAATTCTCACAATTTATGTTTGGATTTAGGTAGCAGGTCAATCAAACCAGACAAGCTACTTTTGTAGTGTTTAACACAGTTACATGAATGCCTATGAAATATATAAAAACAAGCAATAAAGGACTGTTTCTTCAGTACCTCTTCATAAGGGTCATCAAGGATACCATCATAAAGCCAGGAGTCAAGACACTGAAGATAAGGTAGCAAGCTTCCAGCGCATATCACTAGCAGCATATGATGTGGCTCGCCCTGGAATTTATAGGGATTAAAAATTCAAATTAGTGAGCATTATAATAATGAGCAAAAGCCCCAGATATTGAGACAATTCTTGTTGCAACCTCGCCATCTTCCACAAGACAGACTTCATTTAACTTCTTGAAGAGATGGTTGAGAATATGAACTGAAACTTCACTAGATGCCATGAGTGCACCAGAATCCCAAAAGCCATCTGGCACAACTCCATGCACAACTTGAGACAAGTGTTCTGCTCCAGAACATAAACTGCAAAAGATTTTATATAATGAGTGACTGATGGCTACAAATTAAATCTGTCAAGTGCTATGTAGCGCATAAGAAACTCATGTACTAAGTTCAACATGCAAATTATCACCAGCACACATTACACACAATTGCTGATCTCTCTAACAATTTCATCACTTAAAGTTAACCTACTCATCAGTTTACTAGAACACTACAAACTTATATACAAAGCTCTGAAAACATACAAATGAAATTCGAGGAAGAAACTTAGTAAAGTATCATGATGAAGTATGACCTTGACATAGAATCGGTTAATCCCAGTAGCGTTATAGTCCTGTTGACTGAAATAAATAGCTGCTCTTCCTCCTTCAAAGCTGCTTCACGGAGCCTCTGATGTTAACATGACAACAGTCATTGGAATTTTGAATTGGACAAATACCATTTACTTAGATGACACAAAATACATCTCAACAAATCTATGCACATCCTGCAATGCAAACTCACCGTAAGCCAAGAATCAATTGAGCTAGCAAACGCATCCAATGTCGGGATCCTGTGAGGACACATCCTAACCTTCTGAACAAAGAGCTCCACTTCCTTCAAGCATGTCGACGCAAACAGAAGTGGACTCAGCACGGACCTGAGGCCCGTCAACGACAGGTGCATCACATATATCCCTGCTTTCTCACGGTACCCAGGCACATTACTGTCCCAATAGAGCAAGGATGTCTCGAAACCTTGGATCACCTGGAAAACAGCCTTAACCTGCAGCAGGCACAAGGACAGCATGAGCACATGTTAATCAACTTGACGAAGTATAGTACAAAACCGCACAGTCATATTGCGAAGTAATGGAATTCCTACCAGCTCATGCTCTTCTGTTCTCAGTGCTGGCACCGGCACCGCATGAGGAAGGCCCTTGGAGACGCTAAGCTGAAGCTTCTGTACGAAGCTTTGGGCATCATCGCCATCCACTAATTCTGTGGTTCGTTGGGGGAGAACCATGCTTGGTTCCACCAGTAGGTCAGAAAGGATTTCAAAGGTGGGTATTCCCACTCCCAACAAAAGAAGGTCCTAACCAAAAGTAAGAAAAAAGTTCACAAACACTACTGACAAAGTGACAATTAAAAGTTAAAGTTGTTCATATCTCAGATATCCATGAAACAAATGGAAACTACAAAACTTCAAAGAAAATTATAATCTAACATTAACTTCGTTCCTTCATGGCTTTGATGTGGTTGGTGATATCAGTATCCTTGACTTGCAAAAAGAACACACGCTCAATAAATGTGACCAAGGTGACCAAGCAATCATACAAGTAGTGATCCCCATCTCATTTCTCAATTTATTCTTCACATAATTCATTGACGAAAAGCCTTTCTCAACACTAGCAGTTGCTACTGGAAATACTAGCACCAGTTTGAGAAACTGGTAAACAACACTACGTATGAGGAAAATCTTTCTAACAAGTATCAGCAAGACTTCCCACTTCTCTAAACCTTTCATCTCTACGCATTAGTAAGAAAGAGTTTAAGTGCGGAAAGAAGATGGTTCATCTCTACACATTTACGCTCAACAACGGGAGTAACTAGATTTTCACTCTCGACGGTATCGGGCTGCGGAATTGATGTGGAGCCTAACTCTACCTTCTGTGTCTTTGCTACTCTATCCCACAAAGTCTTCAAATCAACTGCTTCGTTTTGCAAAGCTTTAGCATCTAGAGGGAAGGTATATAGACACACAAATCGACTAACAGAACCAACCTTCCTATAAAATAAAAAAATGCTGAAATCGGCAGTGGCTCCTCACCCAAAAATCCCAAATCCCAATCGCTGCAGCCCGCTGCCCTGCTCGGCAAATCGACGGTGCCGAATCCCCGCCGCCGCCAACCGGTGGTGGCGCCTGGCGACCCTGCAGGCGCAAGGGCGGAGCCGCGGAGGGGCTCGGTCGCTCGGAGGCGCGCAGTGCCCGGCTGCCCGGCAACGCCGCCTCGCGTACTCGCCCGCTGCGGCGCACGCCCAGGCGCGGAGGCGCCCGGCCGTCAGCCGAGCCGCGCCTCGCCTCGCCCTCGAGTCGATTCGGGGGAACAGGGTGAGGCGGGAAGGGCCGACGCGAACGCCTGCGTCTGAGGGAGAGGAGTCGGCAGTTGCGGCCAATGGATCGACCTGAGGGTGGGGCAGAACTGAAGGTGGCCGGTGACAGTTAGGTTGTGCGGAGCGGCGGCGGCACGGGGAGGACGGCAGCGCTGTGATAGGTGGGAGCGCGTCGTGAAGGGAGCCGCGGGGGGTGGGAGTGAAGGCGACGGCCTGCGGGCAGCTGGTGCCGCAGGCCGGATGAGGGGGTCGGAGGCGGGGAAGAGAGGAGGCGCGGCCGGGCAAATTGAAGCAGGCAAACAAAACTGAAAAACTTTCATATGAGAACAAAATGTAATGTTGAATAACCATGTTTCATTGCACAAATGTGCATAAACTTCAAGAAAGTTTAAAAACTCTACATTAACGTAACTCAAGAAACGGATTATATTGGCTTTGTTGAGTAAGGCAAGTGGTGCAGCGCTAGCACAAATATAACCATTTCAAATCATCTTTTCTTTTCTGGTTGCATTTTGTTTTTTGTGATTATTATAAAAAAAGGTATTCTATAATCCTTCTGAAACGCTTAGAGCGGCCCTATTGTTATGAAATTTCTACATGATGCCTGAGTGTTTTCTTGACTCCCCACACTCAATTTTTTTTTCATATCACTAATCTTCACCATTCTCTTCAATCTTCCCTATCATTGGTGAGATTTTTTCTCCTCCATAAATTATTAAGCTTATAGGTTTAGGGTTGGACGCTAAAGATTGTAGGCTTAGAGGTAAAATTAACAAAGGCCAGATGATTAACAAACGAGACGCCATTTGCCCATGTGGTGGTGGAGGGATTAGGCTAGTCTTAATGCGCAGTTTTATTATATAGTTAGCAAAACTAAAAATTTACTAATTGTGCTCATTGGATTTTATGGGGATAAAACTACTCTCCCATCTCATAAAATTCTCCATCATCTCTTCCCGTAGCGATACTGTTAAGTTAGCAAAATTAATAATATGACATATTATTTAATGCTTATAAACTTCTAATAAAACTTCTACTAAGACTAGTCTCTGGAGGAGCAACTCATCAATAAGTTAGCAAGGCATTCAGATCTCACGCGTCCACGGTGATTGTCAAGATGAAAAAAAAGAAAGTCAAATGAAAAATGGCAAGGGGATGAAGAAAGAAGGAGAGCCGTTTGATGTAATGTTGATGTAGATGCAAAGACTCACATTCAAGTGTAAAAAATGGTAAAATATTTACCCACAGAGTAGACAGATGCTGTTTGTTATTGTAGTGAGTTAGCTATAAAAAATAAGCAAATTATGGATCAAGGCACTTTGAATCAACTAAACTGAAAACGTTTCGATCTCTCATTCTCAGATTAGATTTTTCATTTTTTTTGAGTTAAAATTCCTAAAGCTATTGTGACGGTTCAGTCGTGCAATATTTCCACGAATCTAAATAAAAACATGTGATCAGTACAATATATTTTTTGTTTAAAAAGAAGGCAAAAAAATACCACAACCTTGGCAATTTGGCATGCCCATGTGAGAAGAGATCGATTGGCCGTACGTTTGTTTGAATGGAGAACTCGCTATTTGACAACCTTTTTTTTATATTTTATCCTTTTAGCACGGAGTTTACCCAACACAAATTGGGTTCCCAAAAAGGCCCAGCTCCGCCGATGGCAAATCGGGAAATCACCCAACACTCTGCAGCCCGGAGCCCCTGGCTTTGACCTAAATACCCCTCCCCTCCCGTCTCATCCCTTCCCCCCTCGGCGCCCCCGTCTTCCACCATTGCCCCTCGCCTCGCCTTCCCCCAATTTCTTTCCAGCCCATCTTCCTCTCTTTGCCCTCCGCGCTGCTGCCACCCTGCCCCTGCGCGGCCTTCAAATCCGCCCGCTGTTTCCCCGCCCTCCCCCTTCGCGCGCAGCTCCCTGCCTCGCCGCGCCGGCGCAGCGAGGCGCCGTTCGGTGGGTGGGTCTCGCTTCCTGGATCTCGCGGTCTCAGGGGCCTGCCTGGCTCGTTGGTCGGTCCTGGTGTCTCCTGGCGATTCCGACAGCTTGCTGGGTGGTGATGGCTGTGGCTAGTCCCGGGGTGATGGCTGCGTGAAGGTTGGATTGGGTTTCCGGCAGAGGGAATTGGATCTTGGCGGGGCTGCAGGAGGCCGGATTGCGACGCCGCTGTGTCTTCTTGGACTGATTGTGCCGCCGCTGCGATTTGCAGTGAGTTCTTGCTCTGTTCTTTGACCATGCTCTATTCGATTTGAGCTTGTTCTTGGTTTCAATCCATGGGATTCACTGTCTATCCGTGCGCTTCGTCACTGATTCGCTCAATTCGACTTGGTTGATGCTTTGTCAGGAATTACTCGAGGCTGTGAGTTTGCTGGCGCGGTGATCGGCGATGGCGAACCACGAGCTGGTCCTCGGGCACGGGCAGAACGCGGAGCTTGCGCTGGGGCAGAACCACCACGACTTCGGTCAGGACCACGGGCTGGGCCTCGGCCACGGCCACGAGCTCGACCTCGGCAGCCACCACCACGACCACGACCTTGTCCTCGGCCAGTCACACGAGCACGACCACGAACTTGTCCTCGGCCAGTCGCATGACCACGACCTGGGGCTGGGGCACCACGACGACGATCACCAGCTTGTCCTAGGGCATGACCATCACCACCATGGCCACCATGGCAGGGAGCTGGCTCTGAGGCAGGGCCATGAGGGGGACTCGGGAGCACTGGATGTGCAGGGCCACCACCACGACGAGCTTGAGTTGTCTGAGAGCCACGAGTTGACTCTTGCTGAGACGCACCACCTCGGTGTCGATCAGAATCTGGACGACCAGCTCTCGCTTGAGCAGGCTCATGAGCTCGCGCTGCATCCACATGACCTCTCCCAGGCTCCTCTTGCAGTTGCTCCTGTTGTCCAGTCGCGGACCATGGTTGTGAGCCCAGAGTTTCAGCTTGCCGTGGGCCAGGAGTTTCCGGATGTTATGAGCTGCCGCAGGGCCATCCGCAACACTGCCATCGCCTGCCATTTTGAGATACAGACTGTGAAGTCTGACAAGACAAGGTTTACTGCAAAGTGTGCTGCTGAGGGCTGCCCATGGCGCATACATGCTGCAAAGCTCCCTGGTGTGCCTACGTTCTCCATCAGAACCATACATGACAACCACAGCTGTGTGGGGATCAACCATCTTGGCCATCAGCAGGCATCTGTTCAGTGGGTTGCAAACACTGTTGAAGAAAGGCTACGTGAGAACCCACAATGCAAGCCCAAGGAAATTTTGGAAGAAATCCACAAGGCCCATGGGATTACACTATCCTACAAGCAAGCTTGGAGAGGGAAGGAGCGTATCATGGCTGCGGTTCGAGGGTCTTTTGAGGAAGGCTATCGTCTCCTGCCAGAGTACTGTAGGCAGGTGGAAAGAACAAACCCGGGAAGTATAGCTCGAGTCTACGGAAACCCAGATGACAATTGCTTCCGGAGACTCTTCATATCATTCAATGCATCAATATATGGTTTTGTGAATGCATGCCGTCCACTTATTGGGCTTGACAGGGTCCTTCTGAAAAATAAGTATCTTGGTACCTTGTTTCTTGCAACTGGCTTTGATGGCAATGGTGCTCTCTTTCCTTTGGCATTTGGTGTGGTTGATGAGGAAACTGATGAGAACTGGGTATGGTTCTTGTCTGAGTTGCATGAGTTGCTGGAGAAGAACACAGAGAACATGCCAAGGCTCACCATCTTATCAGATAGACGGAAGGGTATTGTTGATGGAGTTGAATTCAACTTTCCAACTGCATTCCATGGTTACTGTATGCGCCATGTTAGTGAAACCTTCAAAAAGGAGTTCAGCAATCCACAGCTTGTCAACCTTCTCTGGGAAGCAGCTCATGCACTGACTGTGATAGAGTTTGAAACTAAGCTGCTGGAGATAGAGGACACCTCACCAGAAGCTGTTGTTTGGATAAGGCATCTACCTCCTCGTCTTTGGGCCACAGCTTACTTTGAGGGGACAAGGTACGGTCACCTAACAGCAAACATCACAGAATCACTAAATTCCTGGATACTGGATGCATCTGGCCTTCCTATAATTCAGATGATGGAATGCATCCGTCGCCAGCTAATGACATGGTTCAATGAGCGGCGTGAAGCAAGCATGCAGTGGACAACAATCCTTGTGCCCACAGCTGAGCACCGTGTGCAAGAGGCCATTGAGCGTGCACGGGGCTACCAGGTGGCCCGAGCCAACGAGGCAGAATTCGAGGTCATCTCAGCTCACGAGGGAACGAACATTGTGGACATCCGCAATAGGTGCTGCTTGTGCCGAGGGTGGCAGCTCTATGGAGTGCCCTGTGCTCATGGCGTGGCGGCGCTCCTCTCCTGCAGACAGAATGTTCACCGCTACACTGAGAGCTGCTTCACTGTAGCAACATACCGCAAGACGTACTCGCAGACCATACATCCGATACCAGACAAGACCCTCTGGAATGAAACAGCAGGCCAAGGCCAGGCTGAAGAGAACAAGGTCGAGATGGTCATCAACCCACCAAAGTCATTGAGGCCCCCAGGGAGGCCACGGAAGAAGAGGGTCCGCGCGGAGGACCGTGGGCGAGTCAAGCGAGTCGTTCACTGCAGCCGCTGCAACCAGACAGGACACTTCAGAACTACATGTGCTGCTCCAATATGAACAAAGGCATCATACAGGCGGTGTTGAAATTCCGAATAGCTGCAGTATTACTGAGACAAGGTAGAATTTGTGTCTACTGTGCAAACTTCTTGCTTGCAGATGGGCGTCTTTGGTTTTACTTGATCCTGCTGCCGTTCTAGCATTGGCTTAATAATGTTAATTTCAGCTATATATATCTCCTGCCAAACCGAGGGAAATAGAGCATCTATGTTCTCCAATCCCTCAATATGAGTAATTCGATACTAACGATGTTTTATCCCCAAGAATGGGTTGCTCGTTTCTCAGTTAATTTTATCTTCAAATTTCTCTAGGGGCCGTTTGGATCCTCTCGTTTTGGAGGAATTGAAATCTACTTAATAAACTAGATTATTTGGCTTAAAATTTGATATTTCACCACTTTCCAAAGTTTAGATATAAGCCTATCCTAAATTCATAGGGTGGGAGATGGAAATTGATTCTACACACCACCAAACTTTCTATTCTATAACTTATAACATGCTCTTTGGCTCACTCCTTGGCTCACTCCTCTATAGTAGAAATTATCTTCCTCGTATAACCAACAATAATATACAAATATATTCCGCATATAATCATATTAATAAGCATATTAGTTTAATAGATTTGTGTCTAATAAATTATGATTATTAGAATGAAATTCAATTCCAAGGTTCCAAACGGATCTTTTAAGTAAATTTCACAAAAATACGACATTCTTATCCTAATTGTCACAAAACTACAAATTATGTGGTACACGTGAATTTTACTCAATTTCTTTGGCTCGTGTCTTTCATGCATATGGTTGCTGTTATGCTGTATTTTCTCATGACGAGAAATTATGCATTAGCCAGATAATAAAACTTAAAACAAAGAGAAGTACAAGTAATAATCACATCAGTAACAAAATTTCTACATCAATGATACATGTACATTCTGCATATTACAATACACAAGTTCCTCGTAACAAAAAAAAGAAATAAAAATCAGCTCATCATTTACAAACTACATGGACAATCAGTACAAAATCGCCATTCATCGTATACTCGGCGTCAACTGAGCTTGGGCTACTAGTGGCTTCTGAGCTTGTGCTACTTGTGGCTTCTGAGAGTCTATCCCGGGAAACTGGCCAATATCATGCCCTTCAACTTTGTTTAGGTTCTCATGCAAACCAATCCCAAACTCTTCGGGCCTTTCACCGTGACTCACAAAGTAATTAGCTATCTGCATTAGCAATTGAATTCATATTATTTTCTTTTAGTCAGCAGCTGAATTAGTTAGCTGTAGAATATTCTGAAAAATAGCACGCGACATCTGAATCTTACATGGTTTGCAAGAGACGTTCCACTTAAAATTGCTGCTTCTATGCTTGAACCTGTAAGCCAGTCACCACAAATGCCTGCTCGTCCAAGGGTATCAAATATGCATGGTACTCCTGGAGTGTTCATGGGCAGAGCTGCACCCCTGTGATTTCTACATTAGTTTGTCCTCGTGTTTCAACTTAGTGGAGAAGGAGAAGAGATTCAAGGAATGCATTAGTTATACCACAACTGCGCTCTTGTATAAATTGGTTGATGAAGAGATCCTTTGCATAACCCCAAAGCATGTTCTACTCCTCCAAGCATGTCTTCCTTAACTTTTTCTGCTGTGATTTTTGGGATATTTTCCTGAAATTAAAAATTTAATCCATTAGAGAACTCAAACATATAAAGCTGAAACAGACATGGAATCTCTATTGTTCAATCTGTTGTCTGTAAAGTAATTAAAATATTGGGTGGTGCAACCAAATCATTTGACTAACAGATTTCAGCAAAAAAGCCACCTGCGGGACTTTGTTTCGCTTTCCATAAGCAGCAGTGCTGAAAAATGTCCAGCACTCAGGTGTACCCGTCTGCATTGGAAAAAGTTTACGGGTATTGTTGCCCATCCAAGAGAGAGAATCAACATCTCTTACAAACGCTCCTTCAAACACTCCGTGAGAATCATTATGTGGGATAGGAAGAGGATCTTCAAATGCTGCAAGGAGTGCCCAGACAGAACTGAGCTCTAGTCTCTGATCATTGAATGCATAAGACTCAGTAAGAAATTGGAAGATAAGGATATGCCTCGTGGGTCCAAAATTTGTGCAATAGTCAATACCTTCATCTGTTTTGTAAGCAATGGTAATCCTGATGTAGAGAGCAGACGGTTGGCACATTTCCCTGATCAGTGTGTACCCAAAAGGATCAGCTAGGAATATGATGTCATTTGAAAAGATTAGAAATTTGGTTTGCCAAAAAAGTTACACAGTTCCTGCTATAAAATCAGGGGAGTGCATAACTATGGTGTATGGACGTGTGGCATAAAAAATATATGTTACAATACAATTGTGATACTTAAGCAATAGTATGTTTTTTAACATCATTCTACTTTATTTAATAATGTGAGCCATTTGGGTTGTCCAAAACATGTAGAGCTATAAAGAAAGACAGAGTGGAAAGGCTGAGCTTCAGAAGTTTACCGCCTAACTTACAGAAAATGTGCAACATTATGCAATCATGCTTTGCCTAAATAAACAATATTTTTCCTATTAGAAAGGAATCTGTACTGACCATTATGAGCTATCACAATTGCATCATATTCACCACGAGGCTTTTCATTCTCAAACAAGCGCCACAGGCCATTGAACGGCTCAAGTTTGCTTATCCAACAAGGCCGCACAACTTTAATCATATCAGTCTGCACAGTGCGACATGCAACTCAGCAATTGAATGGGCATCCATCAACCAAAGAAAGAAATAAAAGAACTCAAGCTTCAGCAAACCGTTGAGTTGTTGTACTTCATGCTACTTGGATTGAACTCCTAAAACAAAATCAGAACAGGTTTCTTGGGCAGGATATGATCATGCAAGTTCAATGTTTGGCGAATCATGGTTCAGGTAACTGAATCACTAATCACTTCGTACTGATCTTTCAAGAAAACAAAGAATCACTTCATACTACACTTCCATGGAGCTTGCGTCAGGTGGAGATGGATATACCTCAGGCAGCATTGCATCTGCAAGTGAGCGCATCCCGTTCACACCGATGTACCTCGGCGTCGACGAAGGTATGGGCCTGAAACGGCCACCGGCTTCGAGCTCGCCGATCAAGCCATTCCACTCACGGACCAGCCCTCTGTCGAGCCACTCGTCCACCAGCCTCTGGAACCTCTCGTCGCTCGCGGTGAAGAACTGCGCCGCGTGGTCGAACACCAGCTGCTCGCTGCCGTCAACGAATCTGGTCGCCATCCTGCCCCCTAGGCTGTGCATCCCCTGCATCAGCATCGTGCCCGTGCCGTTGAGCCTCGCGTGCTAGCGGATGGGGTGCAGAGGAGGGGAAGGGAAGGGAAGGGACTACGGGGCCCGATTCGAACCGTGTCGAAGACGACGGAGCGGACGCCGCGGGCGGCGAGCGCGGACGCGCAGGCGAGTCCGGAGGCGCCGCCGCCGATGACGGCGACGGTGGGGTCGGCGGGGACGGGCGTGGAGAACACCACCTGCTCCTGGTGGAAGCTCTTCTTGATGGCCGACCGCCGCGAGAACCCGGGCTTCCCGCGCCGCACCCGCCGCGGGGGCGCGCCTCCGCTGCCGGAGGAGGCGGCCATCACTCTGGCGAGGCGGGCCGCCGGGAGCGCGGTGGCAGGGACGACGAGGGGAGGCGGCGGCATCACGGCTGTTCGACGAAATGCGATAGCGCGAACCGTACCGTTATCTGTTTACGGGGGCTTTTTTTTTCATGATATGTTTACAGGGGTTGGGTTTTTATTCTTCTTCAGTTGACTGAAAACAGACACGTTCAATTCTAATCTAACTGTAAATTGGGTCTATTAACTAATTAGTAGTAGCTATTTTTAGGTAGCATGGATCCAAACATGACCGGTTAATATGCAGCTAAAAGTCTTCTGACTAGCTAAATAATAATTATTCAATTAGTTGATTCAACCTAGCTAATTCTAGCTAATTATTAATGGGTTAGATCGAAACGGATTTTATCCGCTTGATTGTATAATAAGTCGACCACAATCAAAAAAATTATAATAAACCCTAAGAAGCAATATTTTTTTTTCTCTATGATGCTTTTCTTGATGCCCCCCACGTCCCACCTCCTAGAGAAAGTTGGGATGAAACTCCTGCCAAATTTGCAGAAACTGTTCTAGTGGTAACGAGAGTAATTAGTTCAATCAGTAATCACCAAAGCATGACACAGGATTTACAGAAACAGGTGTGGAGCCAAAGCTCAATTAAGCAAAGAGACGAGCTAAACAGAGCTTAAACATGGCTTAGCCGTTGGGTTTCCGTAACCTAACTCGAAGCGCGTGCTTTAACGATCGTGCTAGAAGCCGAAGATCCGCCGGCTCCCGCTCCTCCTCCCGCGGCGCGCGGCACGCCGCCTCCGGGTCCCACCGCCAGGACTCGTCGCGCCGGTGGCCCTGGCTCCAGCGCCGGCTCCACCGCCCGGAGAGGGACGACGCCGAGGGGGCGAGGTTGTCGCGGTCGCGGAGCTCTCCCGGCCCCGGCCTCCCGCGGGACCCCGCAGCCTCCGCCAGGGCTTCTTCGCCGGGGGCTGTCACCGCGGCTGGCGTCGCCGACTTGGCCGCCGCCGGATCCTGGCGCCGCGAATCGTCGTGCCGGAGGCTGTGGCTGCGGCGGCCCTGGCTCAGCCGCCCGCTCCACCGCCCGGAGAGGGACAACGCGAGGCGGCGACGCGGTCGAGGTACTCGCCCAGCCACCCGCGGGACCCCACCGCCTCCGCCAGAGCTTCGCCGGGGGCAGCCGGCGCCGCTGGGGCCGCGGTGCTCTGCCTGGCCGCCGCCGCGGGGCGGACGATGCGGGACACGATGGCCTCGACCTCCTCGTCGACGCGGTAGTCGAAGGAGCCGCCGAGCGAGTAGGTGCGCCGGTGGTCGTCGCCGCCCGCGGCGCAGGAGGAGCGGCGGTTGCTGACGCTGCCGAGCTCGACGCGGAAGCTCCTCCTGCTGCTCGCCCGCGAGCCGAGCGGCTCCTGGCCCGCGGCGGCGGCGGGGAGGGGCGGGAGCGGGAACGAGACGGCGCCGCGGCAGATCGGGCAGACCGGGTTGGTGCGGAGCCACGCGTCGATGCAGGCGGCATGGAACGCGTGGCGGCACGCCGGGAGCAGCCGCAGCCCGGCGTCGGGCTCGAACGCCGCGAGGCAGACCGCGCAGTCGGGGGAGTTCTTCGGCAGCGCCGCCAGCGCCGACGCCATGGTGAACAGGGGCAGCGACGCGATCAGGCGCTCCATGCCGCCGTCGCCCGCGCCTGCCCCGCCGCTCCACCTCCACCTCCAGCCGCTCCCCCCGCCTTACCACCGCCGCGATCCTCCTCGCCGCCCCTGCCTCCGCCTCCACCTGCTCCCTCCCCGCCGCGCCGGTCCTCCTCGCCGCCCCTCCCTGCTCCACCTCCGCCATGCGTCCCGGACGCGACGACGACGACGCCCAGCGGCGGAGGAGGTAGCGGAGCAGCACGATCGCGGCGATGGCAAACAGGAGCAAGCCACCGATGATGAGCAGCGCGGACTTGAGCGACGGCGGCGGCGGGGTGTCGTCGTCGGCCGCCAGGGGCCCGGGCGGCGGCGCCATTGATTGTGAAGTGGAAGCGAATCGAAATTTCGAATGCAGCGGGCTGTGCCCGTCACGCCATGACACAGTAGGAAGGAAGGGGATTTCCAAATTCCATTGAGAAAAACTAGTTGCAAATCTGCTGGTGATATAGTTGCATTAATTCAGTTATCTCAATTCGAGTCTAGTATGTGCCCAGATAAATCAAACCCATATGAGGTCAGGTAATTAATGCGATTGCCATGATACTATCTTGCCAAGTATGAGCTGTTGCTTGCTCCGTGAACACTGAACAGTATCACCAATTTTCTGAGGCACTGATATTTGTCTCAATGGAACTGTGGATGCTCTATTTCTTCATAATACAAATTCCAAACAAAGAGCACCACAGATACGCTTCGTATTAGTTATCTAATGATCTTTCAGATCGCCTTGATCGCTATTATACGCCGTGTTTTCTTATCACTCTGTACGCACCAGAGGGGACCAAGTGGACAAATAAACTTCAAACGAAGAGTAGCTAGCATAACCGTACCAGCTTTTAGCAAAAAATTTACATCAATGGCGCATGTACATTCTGCAGGTAACAGCAATGTACCAGCTCCTGGGAACAAAACCCAGCTCAATAGCTCATCATCTACAAGCTATCGGTTCAAAATCATCAACTGGAGTTCATCATATATGCTCGGCGCCAGCTGAGCTTCAGCTACTCGCGGGCTTCTGGAAGTCGAGCCCGGGAAACTGGCAGATATCATGACCTTGAACTTGGTCAAAATTCGAAAAGTAATCAATCGCAAACCCTTCAGAACTTCATGACTCACCAAGCACAAGCAGCCAGCTATCTGCATTAAAAAGAAAAAAATGGACCAGGGCGTAATTAACAGTATTCAACTGACGCTGATAATTTTGTACTGGTGACATAACATTAGCATAAACTGATCATATTTGTGTAAATGTACAATGTTCTAACTTCTAAGAAAAGAGCAAAGGATATGTTACATGGTTCGCAGGACGCATACCGATGCTTCAATGGTCGAGCCTGCAAGGCAATCCCCCACAGATGCCTTGCCTGCTCGTCCGTTGGAGGTCCAATATGATCGATAAACCCCAAACCAAGTTCTAATCCATCAGGCATATCTTTCCTACTTCTTTCTACTGTGCCCTTTGGGGTATTTTTCCTGTATTTAATAGTTAAGTTCCATTTAGAAGAATCAACCGATAAAGCCTGGAACATGTATTTAACTATTAGGCGGCTGGTGGCACAAGCTAATCATAAAAGTAGAAGATACTGAACAATTTCTGCTAATACCTCTTCCATAAGCAGCAGTGCTGAAAAATGTCCGGCACTCAGGTGCATGGGACAAAGTCTGTAGCTGATGTTGCCAATCAAATGCTCGTACAAATGCTGCAAATGCCCACATAGAACAGAGCTCAGTTTGTGATCATGGAAGGTGTAAAACTCAGTAAGAAACTGGAGGGAAAGGTTATACATCTCCTGGGACTAGAAATCTTGCAATAGAGGACCTTCATTTCGTCTTGGGATCAGTAATCGTAAAATCCAATGTAGAGAGCAGGCGGTTGGCACAATACCCGGACCCCAGTGTGTAAAAAGACGGATCAGCTAGGCACAGGTTTCCATTTAAAAAGACCGGAACTTTGATATGCCCATACTGTTTTCCTCCTCTCATCCTTCGTGCATTCTACTATGACCTGCTTACTGCTCTTGTTGTGAACTAATAATCTCATCTCTAAGTGCAAGAACAAATCTCCTATAGAAATCTCTTGATGGAAGTCAGACACTAATATATTGTTCAGGATTGGCAATAACACGTACACTTCACAGTTATTTCCACAGATTTTATGACTGTAAAGGGACCAGAAACTGGAAAAGGCTGGCCCCCAGAACTTCACTTTCTGACAGGGATATTCACCAACTCACCAGCTACATCTGTACAACATGTTTATCTTAAAATGGTTGACTGATGGTAGCATAAGATGGGAGTGTTGATGTGGCTGAGGCACAGAGCATTCTCTCAAACACTGAAGAACACAGAGTTGAGGCACAGAGCATTCTATCAAAGACTGCTAGCTCCTGGATGTAGCGCTGCAGGATGTTTGAAGAAGAATATGTTAGTGCAAAATAACACAGGGCAAGCATCTCTTGGCAGTTCTCAAATATGTCACCTAAATTCTCCTTTTTTGAGAGAAATCTTCCTAGATAATGACTGATCACTACCTTACTATCATTACGAAATTGGAACGAAGCTCAGATTTTCTAATCGAGCATCTTGCCTAATAAGGAGGGAAACGTTTGAAAAAAAAATATTTCACACGAAATTTTATAAATTGTTAAAGTATCAGAATACCTAAGTTGCAAGTCGCATGGCTCTGTATATCATACATATTCTGCCTTTGATGCACTCCGTCAGATGCACAAATCTTTGGTACCAAGAGAAGATCTACAAAATCCAACAAGAATGTATGCTCATTAAAAAATACAGTGGGAAAACTATGTAGTGCTGCTCGACTTATATTATGTTCAAATGCACTACAGAATGTTACAATGTCACAAGAGTGAATGAACACATGACAGAACGCACAATGTAATTATAAAATCGAACCAACAATGACATCAAACTGAATCTGCTGTTACCATCTCAGTACATACACAGCCTTATAAACTTGATGCAGCAGCACCCATTTGCGCCGTCCAATTTGAGGAGGCATGTACACATTTCCAATAACTACCAAAACAAGAACAAGCTCCAAAGTTAATAGTTGATGCAAGATTCATACTCAACAGAATTTTCTCAACTTACTGTATTTGTTTGTTGATGAAACCAAAACGCAACTAGTCCTTCAGTCACCACTTAGATTCAAATAGTACTTGACTTGAAATCTCAATCAAACTTGGCAACTGCTTGCAACACAATAGAGTGAGTAACTCAACAACTCAACTAGATTGAAAACAAATTTATTTATGATATTATATAGCCACGCATAACCTGAATAACAAGTTAGTCAACAACTTCTAAATGATCACACCAATTTTATTACAGAGGCCCCCCTAAACACTACCATGACACAAACCTCGACGATCCTGATGAAAAATCATCATGAGCTAATTGAGGTTGATTGCTACTCCTACTGCTAAAAGATCTACCAGGGCCTCAGAGGATTTCATATGAGATCATGTGCTGTCGCTACTAGCTTGGTACTAATAGAAGCTAATCAAAGCACCCAAGGGATCATCTGCATCTCATGGAGGAGCATGTACAGCGATCCGTGCTTCACCATTCGAAGCCCTCCGTCGGCGGCGGCGCAGCGCTCCACCTCAACGGCGGTGAACACCGCGTGGCCGACTGGGTAGGGGCCGAGCAGGTCGGTGGTGAAGAACCTGGCGATGCAGAACCTGGCGGATCCCAGGTGCACGAGGCACGATACTGGAGGGAAGACCATCCACTCCGCCGGCGGGGCGAAGTCCTTCCAGAGGTTGCGCACCGCCGGGGGCCTACGTGCCGTGGCGGCGGCGAGGTCCACGGCGCAGAACGTGCAGGGGCCGTCGTCTCTGAGGCCGAACCAGAGGCCGTGCTCGCCTGCTCGGGGACGTACTCCGCGCGGCCGCTGAACGGCAGCATCCAGTCACCGGCCTTGCTCCAAGCCTCCGCCGCCGTGTCGAACGAGTAGGTGCCGATGCGCGCCTTGGACACCAAGATGCGGGTGAGACCGCCGTCGCTGACCGTCGCGTACGAGTCGACGCCGCGAAGAGGATCACCCCTCCTACGCTCGCCGTACATGTAGGGCGGCGGCGGGAGGACGCGGGGGTGCCAGTCCTCGTCGCCGTCGTGGTCAAACTCGTGGCACTCGAAGTACCGGCCATCGCCGCACGGGACCGTGCCGAGCACGTAGAGGTGGTCCTCGTCGACGGTGAGGGAGGCCGGCATGGACTTGAGCGCAGCGAAGCCGCGCAGGGTGCGGACGGCGTGCTGGTCGGGGTCGTACAGGACGGCGCGGCCCGTCTGGTCGGCGGCGACCACCTTGTTGTGCCTGCCGCCGAGGAGCATGAACGCCATCTCGCCGTCGTAGTACAAGCGTCGGGGCGGGTAGAAGGTCATGGTTGGGGCGGGGAGGGGGCACGGCTTCATCTCATGATCCTCCTCCGGCGGCGGTGGCTGGTCCGGACGGCCACAGTCACCGGTGGACTCTCGTGGGGGGCGGCGGAACAGGTGAGACATGTCGATGCTGCGCAGGCTGTAGCTGCGGCGGAGGCCCACGTCGTCCACCACCAGTTGCACCAGCCGCCGGAAACTCATCGCTCGCCCGATCCTCTTCAGCTGGCGCTGCTGCGCCCGCGCTTGCAGTTCGCCGGCCGGGGCTCGACAATGGACGCGGGCAACGGCGGCGGCGGCGGCCTCGGGCATGGCCGTCTCTTTCAGGCAGGCCACGTGGAGCAGGCGGCCCCCCAGAAAAGTCTGGCCTCCGGTGAGACTGCCTCCGCTTGGTTGACCCATGACGCGCCCCGGCTTGAAGCAAGCCATCTCGTCGAATCGTGGCCGCACAGCTTAGATCTAACGGCTTCGCTCACCTTGACCCGGACGGTAAATGAGATACCGACCGGGAGGACGGTACATGAAACACCGTCCACCCCGTGCCAGGGCGCGCCCTCGCGGCCACCCAGTTCGCCGCCACCGCCGCCGCATCCCGGCGACCACACCGCTGTGTCTGTGTAAGTGAGCCCGGCATACGTCAGCGAGCGTTTCCCAGCCGGGGAAGGCCGCTCCTTCTCCATCGCCGCCGCGGCAGGGGCGGAGACCGAAGCGGCGTGGTGCCGTGCTCGCGGTTCCAAACGCGGCGCGCGCACCTGGTCGACGCCGGCGTGCCGGCCCGGATTGGCGCCACCGCCTCGGGCGATAACCCTGTCTCCGTAGCGGTGGCGCATCAGGTTCGGCGCCGGACGGGCGAGCAGACGTCGCCGGGGCGGATAGGGATAACTGGCACTGGCCGTAGTCGAGGCTCATGCCGCCAGTCGATCCGGGCGGCGCGCTGTGCTCGATCGTCAGCGCTCTGCAGTGACACCAGCGAGACGGAAGGTTCTCGATCACGGCAGCACCGGCGATGAGCATGGCCGCAGAAAGGAGATGAAGAATCACTGCATCTAATCTTCACCAACACCGGCAGTGATTCAGAGGAAGAATCAAGCTTCTTCAGAACAGAGCATCTGCTAGACCGCTACAGAGTCACAATGTCTGTACCTGGGTGGAAAACTTTTGTCACAACTCGTAACGATCGATGCACGAGTTTTTCAGTGCCTTCTTGGGAGAAAAAATTGGGGAAAATGAACCAGCTCATCAGTGATCATTGCTGAGACGCTTCTGGTAGCACATGGCCTGTGAAGGCTGCATTCGTGATCAAAGGAAGTACAATTGGTTATTGGTCTACCTCGAGTTCACTCGTCGTAGTCACCGAATCATAAATAAGATGACGATATAGTATGGCATCTGCCATCTCATGTTGGATGAATCTGATCTTTCAAGGCTGGCACCTCTTACAATGGGCGCCGCATTGCGTGTTCTTAATTCCTACAAGGCTGGCACCTCTTTTGTTGCATCAGTTCAAACAGGTATGTCCTGTACACATCTTTTGTGTGCCATGAAACCTTGAAAGTTCTACACTTCCATTTTTGGTGGTTTGCTACCTGATTATTTTATAACTTTACCTCCATGTATACAATAATACAACCACATATTGTCTTCCTGAAAATACCTGGTAAATGATTACTATGGTTTTATACTTTTATGCAAATGAGTTACCAGCTATTCTGTATAAACTTGAAGTACCTATGCTTCTTGTTTGCAAAAGCCAACCTAGGAGTAACTAGGTGGCTGTATATTAATATATCCATAAGAAGAAAATATACGCACCCAAATTCGCCTAGATGGAGACTTCCTTATTATTTGCAAAAAAAATCACTAAAATCTATATAGCAAACCGATTCATATTCTAATGCAAATAAAGCGTGCAATCCGAATATATTCCTTGGATTACTTGAAATGTATTTTGTGTAGATACAAGCATCCCTCACCTGTACCAGGCAGTCGACAGCTACTCTGCATCAGTTATGTCTGATTTGAGAATACAAGTTGAACCTGATTAATTACCATCATCATGACAGTCTAGTACACCCAAGTATAGAACAGTAAAACATGCATCAACTCCAGCAACAGCAATCAGATGGTCGAACACATTGTGCAATATGCATAGCAGAAATTGCCACTGTCCACCCCAATCTAACCATCTTTAAATTAAAAAAACAATTCCATCGATTACATTAACAAGAGAGATACTCAAACCTATGATTACAAACACAGTTGAGAAAATGAAAGGGGCATGGGATTTGAAATTAAGGACGGCTGTGCTGCTGCATCCAACCACCAGATTCATCAGCATGAGGAGGAATAGCAATACTGGATGATGACATTGTGTCTGCTCCCATCACCTGATGGACAATGGCCTGAGACCAAGAAGACGACTCTGAAAGTCTCATCATCTTAAGACTAGAATCTAGTGCGTCATCCAAACATGGTTCAGCTTGACATCTTTTTCGCTTCTCCCTCATGGCACATGGTCCCAGTCCCGGTTCCTCGCTTTCAATCTGATTGTCTGTTTTGACCAACACTACTCTGGGCCTATTTGGGTGTTTTTGCGCTGCATGTTCCCAACGCTGTATTTCTTCTGCACTCGCCTCAGCATCAATTTTGACTTCCTTGAGATGTTTGAAGTGTCTGATATCCATGCCTGAAAGACCAACCACCAAATCTCGACAGAGAAGCTGAAGTGAGACGAGGTTTGGCAGAGCTCCTTCTTCAATGGTTGGTGGAGCTAAAGCGAGACTTTGCACCTGAAAGCACAGGCGTCGCAGACTTGGGAATGCCCCATGTTTTATTTCAAAACCCTCAAGCAGGTCTGCAACCAGTTTGAGGTAGAGCAATTTGCCCAAATTTGCCAGCGCTGATAGAAGACCCTGTGTCAGGGTAGCTGATAAGATGCACAGATCAGTGAGACCTGACAGCAGCGTAACAAATGGAGGCAGTTTAAGCAACTTGCCTTGAAGCTTTAGTGACCTTATATCATATTTGGAACCCTCAGAGCATGGCTCCAAATTAAGTTGACTCAGAAAATCTTCGTAGGTTTCTTTGCAATCAAGTGAAAGAGAACAATCATTGTGTCTGTCGATAGGGACCTTTGTCAATTTCTGAATGGCTTTTGAAAGGTCACTCATATAACTATCTCTGTTGGCAACACGCTTACACCATATCTTAAGCTTCCTCAGTTTATCCATATCCATGATAAGCTGCATAAAACCTTTGGTATCTTTTTTTTTTCGAACAAACAAAACCTTTGCTATCATCAGCGACAAATCCAGCTAAAGTCTGCAAGTTACTCTTTTTTCCAGATAAAAACTTTTCCAGTTTACTCATCTTGTTCACATTCTTCAAGTCGTCCTTATCAAGCATAAGCTTATTTCCAAACAGGTGAGTTAAGTGTGGCAGTTGAATGGCCTCGACGGGCAGTGATTGTATCTTTGTTCTCCTTAAATCTAGTGTCTCTAAACAGTGCAGCCCATCAATGCACCTTGGAAGCTCACGGATACTGCCTCCTAAGCTCAGGTACTTCAGATGCCATAATTTCCAGATGTGCTTGAGATCGTGGTCTTTCAGGTCACTGCATTCTTCCAGATCCAAGACTCGTATCAGTTTACACCTGCGAACAAAAGAAATGGCTCCACCTGCATCCCCAAAGACTGTCAGAGATCGAACACGTGACGAATCTTCATCAGATGCCTCACATTCTATCAGTTTGCCATCATGGACAGATAGGTGCCGAGCATTGTTGGCATTGGCACCAGCCCTTGGATGATCAGAAGACAGCGTCATGATGAACCTATGCGACAAGGACTTATGGAGTACAAACTCATGCATGATCCCATGAGTTTTGCAAGTCTTCACTTGTGAATTGTTACTTGTGTCGATAGGCCGAATCATATTCCAATCGACAAGCTTATTGAAGTTCTCGTCTGCAATGTCCTGCTCACCACGAAGAGATTCACTTCGACAATACCCTTCGGCTAACCACCGCCTTGTTACAACTTTCCTCTTGAGCGGACGATTCCTTGGGAATATGCCAAGATACAGGAAGCAACGCAGAGCGTAGCCAGCTAAACTGTCATAGTTGTCAAGAAGAACCTTCCTTAGGTCTGAAAAGCTGTCATGGCCATGGTTTTCCTTCAGATGAGAACCAAGGTTGCGGCATAGCTTTGCACAAAGCTCCCCTGTGGGCTCAACCGAACTCTTCAGATAGTCGGAAACACTGACCAGAGCAAGTGGGAGGCCATCACATTTTCCCAGCAGCGCCGCTGAACCGTGCTCCAACTCAGGCGACCTGATCCCCGGAAAGGCTACCTTCTTTGAGTCTTCTTCACCAAGGGTGTCCATTTGGTAGACTTAGCCATTGCCATGACTGCACACATTAGCAACTGACTGAATAGTTGTCGTCAGTATTATTCTGCTGCCAGCACTGCTATCTACAAAGGCTGAGTTTACGGCTCTCCACTCATCCATTTGGACGCCATCAATGACAATCAAATACCTAACAACAAAAATAGAGAACTGAGAATCAAAGTTGAGTGATAGAAATAATAAAAAAATTATTAGGGAGTTGAAGTGGCAAAGAACTGATACAAACGGAAACATACACACACCTCTTGCCACTGAGGTATTCCTTGAGCAAGGCCTCAAGATTGTTGGTGTCAGCATCCAAATCCATGCTGTCCTTGGGAACAACTTGCTGGAGTATATCAAGCAGGATAGCCTTAATCCGTTGGCTGATCTCTGGCAAGGTACCGGCGGCAGAAACCCAAGCACGGTAGGGGAAGGTTTCCTTGGCATGAGGGCTGTCGTAGGCTGCCCTTGCAAGGGTGGTCTTCCCCGAGCCACCGAGCCCAACAATGGAGATCACGCTCAGCTGCCGCGGCTCACCGTCCACCTCGCGCAGCAGCGACAGCATCTCCTCCATGGGCTTCTCCATGCCTGCCGGGTTGCGCGTGACGGCGGGGCACGGCTTCGAGGCGTCGAGCGTCGCGGACGACGGCAATCCACCGGGCCGGCCAACAGGAGCAGAGTCGACTACCCGTTGACGCGCCTCCTTCAGGCGCCGCTTGAGCTTGTGGATCTCGTCGGCGTAGCTTGAACGGCTCTGAACCTTCTTCAGCTCGTGAGCCACCCGATGCACCAAGGAAGACGCCCCCCCCCCCCCCCCCCCCGCCGCCGCCGCCGCGGTGCTTGCACCTGAGGCGATGCGTGAAGCGGTCAACGCAGTCCTCGATGTCGTGCGCCAGGTCAAGAATCTCCGCGCTGTACAGCCTCGCGACGGCGGTGCGCTCGGGCCTCCCCAGGGCGCCGAGCTGGTCATCCATGGCGGCAGCGATCATGCGGAGGTCATGCTGGATGGAGGCAGCTTCTTGCGCGAGGCCCCTGTGCTTGCTGTACTCCTTCTCCAGCAGCAGGAAGAGCCTTCCCATCACGCTCTTCAAGAAAGCTCCCACTGCCGCGGACTCCATGGATGTGTATGGGTGTGTGAGCCTTGATCCACGCTCGGAGACACCTACAAATCTCACGGATTAGCGAGAGCAAGGAAGAAATGGCAGGTCCAGCTTCAAGCTTCCCTGCTGGTCTGCTGGAGCACTTTGAGTGGAGGCACCCAATCATGGGCAGAGTAGGCATTTCTATGACTCTATCTCGTTACTTAAAAAAAAAAAGAAAAGAAAACTGAGCTGGTGGTTGGAAGTGATAGGAGACGCTCCCAAAGGATTAATAGGTAAAGGCTAAAGAATATCTCATAACCTGTGTCCTAGTTAAGTGGATGGAGAATCATATGCTTTATTGATGAGCACGCACATGTCCCGGTTGGCAAATAATCGTTTATTCTGAAAAAAGCTGAATTCGCTGGCCTAGGCCTAAAACCCACCACCATGGCAATTAATTGCTCACGTTTTAGTTTTGTTCTGAATCTAACTTATCTAACTTTGATCAAATTATTGAACATGCACCATCATATACAAAATCATAGTTAGTTTTAGTAAATCCATCATTGGAATATGTCTTGATATATTTATTTGGTATAGCAGATGTTAATATTTTTCTATAATTTGGTTAAAAGTAGAGAAATTTGACTTAAAAGGCTTACATTTTGGAACGGAGGAAACACTAATAAAATTAAAGGTGTGAGGTGACATAAAGCAGACAATCAATCATGCCTATGTGGTCCCTATTTGATGTAGACGAATGACCTGTTAGAAAAGAAAAATGAAGAAAAACGGAAAAAGTCTCTGTCTCTCCCAAGTCCTTCCTTCCTCTTCAATTCTGTTGCTCAGAGAGGTCGCTCATGCTACCTTGACCTGAGCTGATTCCTTCACCTTCTAGGTTTGTATTTCGTACCACTTGATTCCTGTTTCAGCATCTTTATTTGCCTGTAAATTGAAGCACCAACCATGGCTAAGCAATCTGCAGCATGCATGCTCTTAGGCCTCGGAGAGATCTCAAGCATGGAGGCTCCTGCCAGTCCTTTGGACGGCACCATTTTGAAGCTTCCAGGGAAGCTCGACAGGCTACTGCGCCATGGCTGCGCCCTGCCCAAGGGCGCGGCGGATGAGATACCCCTCATCAAGCTTGACCTCGAGAAAATCATAGCTATTTCCTCAAACCTGCAGGAGGACGACCATGCTATGATGGTCAGGTGCTGGAGGAAGGAGGTGCGCGAGCTGTCATACGACATGGAGGACTTCATCGACCAGTATGAGCACGCCGCTGCCATGAACTGTGCTAGCAGATCCATTCGCGGCCGGGAGATTATTACTCGGCGGCGTAAGAGCAAGACGAGTCTCCCTTGGATCCGGGAAAAGCTGAGGCAGCGCCTGTGGATGGCCAACAAGATCAGAGAATTCAGCGAGCGCGCACAAGAGGCACTTGAGCGCCACAGGTTGTATAACCTTGACGCCATTGCTGGCTCTGCTTCCTTGAGATGTATTGATGATGCATATCCTACCTCTTGGAATGGCACACCGTGTGGGGAAGATAAGGCCTATGTTGGTATCGATGCTGCTATGGAAAACCTCGAAGAGTTGCTGTCGATGACGCATGATCAAGAGCACCAGAAGCTTAAGGTTGTGTCAGTTGTTGGGTTTGGAGGAATCGGTAAGACAACACTTGCCATGGAACTTTACCGCAAGCTTGGGCAGCAGTTCCAATGCCGGGCATTTGTGCGGACTTCCCAGAAGCCTGACATGAGGAGGATTTTCATCAGCATGCTCTCCCAAGTTCGTCCACACCAGCCACCTGACAAAGTACATGGCTTAATTTCCACCATCAGGACACATCTGCAAGATAAGAGGTGCAATCTTTACTACATCTGACATCAATTACATAAATATTTGCATTGTGATAAACTGTACTCACAATCCAGCTCCATGGTCCAGTGGAGTTTAGTGTGCATTCCATTCAGTGTCTCTAATGTGTCTAACATAAAGCAACTTGATCTTTAGAACAGATGATCTCTAACGGGTGTACAAAAGCAAAATGTAAATTCTGCTTAGAGAGGGAGAGAGAAATTCGAATTATTCAGAGTTCTTATTCAATATTTGCCACTGATCTTGCCACAATGTTTTCACTATAACAAAAATATTTGCAGGTACTTGATTATAGTTGAGGATTTATGGACTACATCAACATGGGACATTGTTAAACACGCTCTACCAGAAAACAATTGTTGCAGCAGAATACTAACAACAACAGAAATTGAGGATCTAGCTCTGCAATCTTGTGACCATGACCCCAAGTATGTTTATAAGATGCAACCGCTTGGTGAAGATAACTCAAGAAAATTGTTTTTTAGTTCAGTTTTTGGCCCTCAAGATGAATGTCCTCCGGAACTCAGGGAAATTTCTCATGATATTATTAGGAAATGTGGTGGTTTACCACTGGCTATTGTGACTGTTGCCAGTATTTTATCAAGTCAGCCAGGCAAGCAAGATCGATGGGATTATGTCAATAAAGCCATAGGTTACAGTTTGTTGACGAATCCTACCTGGGAAGGGATGAAACAAATCTTCGACCTTACTTACAACAATCTTCCCCAGCATTTGAAAGCATGCATCTTATACACTGCTTTGTATGAAGAGGACATCATAATTTGGAAGGATGATTTAGTTAACCAGTGGATAGCTGAAGGTTTTATCCAAGCAACAGGAGGGCAAGACAAGAAGGAAATTGCAAGGTCGTTTTTCGATAGGCTTATCAATGGAAAACTGATCCTTCCTCTAGATGTAAATAGAAATGGTGAGGTTTTGTCCAGCACGGTTCACCACATGGTACTAAATCTTGTTATTAGATGCAAGTCAATAGAAGAGAATTTTGTCACCGCAATACATCATTCTCAAGCAACAACCACACTCGCTGACAAGGTTCGTCGACTGTCTCTTCAATTTGGTAATACAGAAGATGCAATAACCGCAACAAATATGAGACTGTCACATGTCCGAACTCTTGCCTTTTCGGGGGTCTTCAAGTGTTTGCCTTCGGTTGTGCAGTTTCGTCTTCTTCAGGTTCTAGTTCTCCATTTTTGGGCCGATAAGGATAGCATCAGCTTTGACATCACTAGAATTTCAGAACTTTTCCGACTGAGATATTTAAAGGTCACATCTAATGTCACTTTAGAACTACATACCCAGATGCGAGGCCTGAAATCTTTGGAAACACTTAAAATTGATGCAAGAGTTTGTGCTGTTCCATCAGATATTGTTCACTTGCCAGGCTTGCTACATCTTAGTCTTCCTGCTGAGACAAGCCTGCCCAATGGGATTGGCTGCATGACATCACTTCGCACGCTTGGTTATTTTGATCTCAGTAGTAATTCGATAGAGAATGTTCAGAGCCTTGGCATGCTGACCAATCTCGGAGATCTTCAGCTCACCTGTTCTACAGTACAGCCAGAAAATCTGAATAGCAAATTGCAATTCGTGCTGAACACGATTCTTGGGAGACTCAGTAACCTCAAGTCTCTGACTCTGGCACCAAGAGCTCCCAGTTATGCAAAATCTATTGGTGCTACGGGCATGACCATTTCTGATGGCTTCAGCAGTTTGTCCTCTGCCCCAGCTCTTCTTCGAAGTCTTGAGGTTTCGCCTCAAATTTGCATATTCTTCTACACCCCCAAGTGGATCGGACAACTCCGCAAGCTCTGCATCTTAAAGTTTGGGGTTAGAAAAATAGACAGGGATGGTATTGATGTTCTCAGAGGATTGCCTGCTCTCCCTGTTCTCTCCCTGTATGTCCAGACCAAGCCTGCAGCAAGGATAGTCATTGGGAAGACAGGATTTCCGGTTATAAAATACTTCAAGCTGAAGTGCTGTGACCCTTTTCTGAAATTTGAGGAGGGTGCTATGCCTAATCTCCTCAAGCTGAAGCTTGCTTTCAATGCCAGCAATGCTGACCAACAGAGCACAATACCTGTCGGCATCGAGTACTTGTCAGAGCTGAAAGAGGTATCTGCAAAAATTGGTGGTGTTGGTCCTGAGGAATCCCACAGAAGGCCTGCAGAATTGGCATTCAGAGATGCCTTCAGGGTGCATGCTAGCTTTCAGAGAGTCAATGTACAATGTGTAAAGCAGATCATTGAATGTAAGGATGATCAGAGTAGCTTAACAACAGTGGAGTATTCGCCTGCCCCGGCCGGGACGAGCCTCCTCTCCAGGACACGTGGGTCCCGGTGCGGTTGGGCCCACATGTCAGTGGAAGCGAGTCCCTCTGCAGTACCGGCGCGCCGGAACCGCCCAAGAGAGTGAGTTGTCTGCTGCCTTCCTGCCTGCCCGTTGGTAGGGCTTTTAGTCCCATAACGGCTTCTTCCAGGGACACTTTGCACACTGTAGCAAAGACCGATACAAGGAAACAAACTAGAAGCTAGTAAAGTCGAGAATTTTTTTTTCCTTTTGACTTCACTGCTCCGAAGAGCCGGAATCCTACCAAATGAGGCCTTATATATTTTGTTCTAACAAATTATTGCACGCTGATCTGATTTGTCTGCACCCCTCTCCAACAGGCAAACGGTGACAACCTCGCCGCACTGTGACGGGTACCAGTGGAGGAAGTACGGCCAGAAGAGGATCACCAAGACACAGTTCCCGAGGTCAATAAAATCTCTCTTCCTACTCCGAGTATATACTTCTTAGCTTGGCACGTAAATCAACTATATATCGTTTTGAATAGGCTACGTGGTTTAAGAATGAACTGATTTATTTTTCCTAATCGTCATGTATCCAAGAACATAGATTATTATCTACACTAGCAAACGTATCCGTGCGTCGCTATAGCGTTACGATGAAACACCGTACAACCTTATCTACTTAAATAGCACCATGATATTATTGAATTCCACGTGACAACATCGATTCCTATTCAAAATTTTCCAAATATGTTTTGACCTCTTACACTTCTTACACTTTTGCATACATGTGTAACTAACACACCATCACATCATAATCAACTGCAAATAAGGTTGTGAAAGGACCTCTAGCCTAATGGTTGGAGCACCTCAGTAGCACCTAGCAGATCCGAGTTCAAATTCTTAGGGAACGAATTTACTAGGCTGGTTTTTAAGAAATTTTCCTCACCGGTAAAATCGGGGTTTGAGAATTTTCTAGGTTAGAAGAAGGTTGATTCTTATTAATAAAAAACTGTGTGGTGATTTTAACCCCACCGTCTAGTTTTTTTAAGACAAGTTACGTAATTGAGTATAAGCTCAAAGTACCGTTGCCATGGTAAATGAATTTGAAACAATTACCTGCAAATTTTGTCAAGAAACAGCTACAATACATAAGAGGGTCCCATTCCATGTGTACCCCACAATCATCACGGTGCAGAGCAATGTCAACGCATGTGAGCTCATCAAACACTCTAGGCATTTCCTACCTTCCTGCACTTAACGTACATATCCAGCAAGACTGCACTGATGATCCATGAAAGAGTTACTCTCTCCATATTAAATTATAGATTATTTTTGTTTTCTAAATACATAGTTTAGACATAACATAAATCTAGATTCATTTCAAAAACTACGTGCTTGGAAAAATCAAAATAGCTTATAATTTGAAATAAATTGAGTGTAAATTAAATAAACTGTTGACCACTAATTCATAGACCCAAATCCCTTGATGCATACTGTCGAATGCGGCGCAAGCAGCTAGAACGCTTGCCATCACGTACTTACCCGGGCTGCATGTCCAATATATTATTACTGAATCGCGTTCAGTAAAGATGTGTTATAATCATGCGTAGTATTTATTATTGAAAATGTAGGTAGTAATTAGCTAGTGTGTAACGATATTATAGGAGAATAAAATGTAGGTAGTAATTAGCTAGTGTGTAACAATATTACAGTAGAATAACACATAATTATATACAAAGCTAATCTCAATATAAGTGTCATAGAAGTGTCATAAGCATTAAATATCATGCCACATCAGCAAATTTGCTGATACGATAGAGTTATTTATGAGAAGAGATGAGGAAAAATTTTATGGGATAAGACAGAGTAGTGTCATCACCATAACACTCCTCCGGCACAGTTATCAATTTTCCCGTAACCGTATCGTCTTGGTAACCGGATGACCGTGCGCCTTATTATCTTACCTGCTAAATTTTTACATTTGTATGTACGTGCGTGCGCAGGTGCTACTACAGGTGCGGATTCCACCGCGAGCGCAGCTGCCGGGCCACCAAGCAGGTGCAGCAGTGCAGCGACGGCGACCCGTGCAACCCGCCCCGGTACGTCGTCATGTACTTCAACGAGCACACGTGCGACACGATGGCCGGCTGCGAGCCCGAGGCGGCGGCGAACCCGGCGATGCCGGCTGGCCTGTCCGGGGCCGGGCTGGTGGCCCGCCAGGGCGGCTCGCTGTCGCTGGGGCTGGACGAACGCGGCGTCCAGGAGGAGCACGAGCGCCAGGCGTTCGTCTCGTCGCTCGTGTACGCGCTGGGGGGCGACGACGACGAGCTCCCGCAGTCGTCCGCCGGGGGCAGCGGGACCACCAGCTCCGCCGTCACCTTCGACGTGGCCAGGGGTGGGGCTTCGTGCGCCGGAGCGGGTGGGGATGCAGCCATGCCCAAAACTGAAGCAGGTGATAGACCTCGCGTCGAGGATTGGTAACCTGAGTCGCCCGGAATGATAAAGGCTACTCGCAATGGACTATATGCATTGAAGAGGCAGTTTTAAAACCATTTTATTTACTTATTTCTTACATGGTTATCTTGGAAACATTAATATGAAACCTCCATTGAAATTAACCTCGTACGCTCATTTTCACCAGCACTGGCTGGCTCTATCCAGAAAGAACCAGGCTTCAAAACAGAGCATCTCCTACAGAGTGGTCTAGGTACATGGAGTTCACTGATCGTAATCACAGAAGAATCATAACATGGGACCAATGGAATGCCATCTGCCATCTCATGTTGAACGAGTCTGATCTTTCAAACCAAATGCGTCAACCACAGGCGCACGCAGCTAATGTTAACGAGACTTTACATGGAACTGTAGAGCATTGTAAACCCAGGACAGGAGAATGTTGGACTGTCAAAATCTGAAAAAGCCCCCAATTGTTATTGTTTAATAGAGAAGTTTGGTTGATGCTGCTAGGTTTTCCTCTTGATTACTGGGACCAGGAATGTTTAGAGCAGGCCATCACTTCTTTTGGCCGTCTCATCTCATGGGAACGTGATCTTAACAAGCTTGGTAGACTGATCCTAAAGGCACGAGTCATCGACCTTGAGTCTGTTCCACATTTCATTGTAGTCACTGATGGGGAAGGTGCACAAGGTGAATCAAAGACGGTTCAGTGTGAGATTTTGCAGCAAGAAATGCTATAGGAACTACCCCCAGATGAAGACCCAGCTCCAGACAATGACAATGCCCAGGAACCACCTCTCAATTTCTTTGGGTATGGCTAACAAATGCCAGGTTTTCACCAGCAACAGATGAATGCAGCTCAAGCTAATAACCCCCAGCAAATGATTTGCCCAACTGGCCCCAGGGGCCTAATGCTGACCAAAATGATTTGCAGGATCATAATGGGGTACACAATGATGTCCAGCCTGCTGCAATTCATATGCAGGGTCATGACTGGGACCTCAAGTTATGGAAGTTGAAGTACAAGTGGAAGAGATTGAAGAGTTTGTTAACCCTGAATTGCCAGTTAACCAGCAGGACCAGCAAGAACAACAACACAGTTTCACTGTCTCTGAGGATTTTGGTTCACTGAGCTCCACTAGTTCAATCATGTCCAGTCTGCAAGACCCACTCCAGGATATTGTCTTAGCCCTGCCTGCACAACCACAACAGGCCCATAACAACAACCTGAATGTGGGTATGGTCCACATTGTTAACAATTTCGTGGTAGACCCTGTCCTGGAGTCTTTCAGCCCAATGGGCCAACCAACTCTCAGCTTCAATGCTCAGGCAGTCAGGCATTGGACAAACTTTTTTTCTCAGAACAGGGCCCCTAACCTTCCCTCAGTGGAAATACCAAGTGCTTGGTCTAATTTTTTCACTGCTATTCTCATGTCACCAGCACACTATGATTGGGCCAGAAAATTTTTGATGTCTCAGGCTTGGAAAATGATCCAATCTTGCACCTCTGATCATGGAAACATTCAGTTCACTCTGCCACAAATCTGCCCCAGCAAAGAGCTTCTCACATGTCAGAACACACCTCAGTCTGTCCCAGAAGTTACCTCACCAGTAGCAACACCAGAACCTGCACCTCTCTTTGAGCAATCTGAGGAACCAATTTTACAAGCTTCTTCCCTAAGGAGACGTAACGTACTCAAAATACTCAACCAGGGATTCAGGAAAAAATCTTGTGCTGATAAGAATTGTTTGGCATGCACTGTTACCCCACCCACTCTCTCCCCCACCTCGATAAAGAACCTGGGTGTAACTTTTGCCAAAATGAGTCCTGATGAGCTTTCCTCTGAAGCATTGCAAGCCAAGACCAAAAGCAAGGGTAAGAAGACTGTGCAGAGTAAGCCCAACCCTCCTACCAACCAGACAAGAGGCAAGAAGAACAGTAAAGAGACAGGACCAAGTAAATCAGTCCCTGATGACACACCCAGAAAGAAGCCAAAGAAGTGATGTTTTGTGCTGCAATGTTACAAATGAATATTGCTCTATTTTGTCCCACAGTCTTTCTTATCAGTTTGTTCGGTCTTTTCATGTTGGCTTTTGTTCCTTCCTTACTTCGCTCTGGGAAACTCCTTTTGAACTAGTCTGTAATTTCATCATCAGACTTATTTGCTGTTGGTCCTATGTCCAGTGGTTATGCAATCTGTCAACCATTTGCTATGCATCTGGATTTTATGACCCTACTTTCATTTCATTATGAATAAGAATGACTTTAATAGAACCTGGAGAGTTCTTTCCTGGAAATTCAGATCGAAAATGGAATGCAGTTAGAGATAAAATTGTGGAATCCAAATGTGATATCATTTGCTTACAAGAGACTAAAAAAGGCAGCTTTGATCGTAATTTCACAAAAAATATTGCTCCAGTGGCCTTCAACAAATTCGTTTATCTGCCTTCCCGTGGTGCCTCAGGGGGCTCAATCGTGATAAGGAACTCTCTTTGATGGCGAACTTATATTTGAAAATGAATATGCCCAGTCAGTTCAGTTTACATCTCTTTTTTCAGGAGCTTTTTGGATTCTAACGAACATTTATGCGCCTTTACAGACGAGGGAAAGTGTTCCTTTGTAGAATGGTTCAGAAATATTCGTATGCCTGATAATATCGACTGGTTAGCCATTGGGGATTTCAATCTTATAAGGAAAGCCGAAGACAGAAACAAGTCAGGGGCAAATGCCAATGGGATCTTTATGTTCAATGAAGCCTTAAGTGCTCTCGGCCTGGTAGAAATACCACTCAAGGGCAGGGCCTTCACTTGGTCAAATAAGCAAGACTCTCCACTACTTGAAAGACTCGACTGGTTTTTTCATCTCTCTCTTGGACTTCCAGCTACCCAAACACAGTGGCAACCTCCTTGGCCATGCAGTCTTTCGACCATACACCATGTATAATTCACATCAATACCAAAATCCCTAGGGCTAAAGTGTTCAGATTTGAGAACTATTGGATGGAACACTCCAATTTCTTGCAAGTGGTACAACATGGCTGGACAGTGCCTGTCCATTGTCCTGACCCTGCAATGAAGGTTATGGCTAGATTTAAAAATCTCAGAAGAGTGCTCAGGGCTTGGCAAACACACATCTCCAGCCTATCCTTACTGATAGATAATATCAAGATGCTTATCAACTTCCTAGAAGTCTTGGAAGAATTCAGAGATTTATCACTACATGAATGGAATTTCAAAGAGCTCTTAAATGAGAAATTAATTTCTCTGCTAGATCAACAAAGGATTTATTGGAAACAGAGAGGGAATCTTAAATATGTAAAATTTGGTGATGGCAATATCAAGTTTTTCCATGCCAATGCTACAATAAAATTTAGGAAAAATTCCATCGCTTTCCTTCAAAATCAAGCTGGAGAACAAATCTTTGATCACAATGGTAAAGCCGATTTATTATGGACAACTTTTAAAGAGAGGCTTGGAGTATCTGAATTCAGTCACATTTCTTTTGACCTGGGCTTGGAGTATCTGAATTCAGTCACATTTCTTTTGACCTGGCCTCCCTGATACAGCCCTCACATGAACTGGATTTCCTAGAGGCACCTTTCACAAAAGAGGAGATAGACCAAGTGGTTAAAAGTCTGCCAACAGATAAGTCACCTGGGCCCGATGGATTTAATACTGACTTCATTAAGAAATGTCGACACATAATTGCTCCTGATTTTTATGTCTTACTGGATGCTTTCTTTAAGGGAGATATCTGCTTACAAAGCATTAATGGATCATATGTTACACTGGTGCCAAAGAAAGAAAACTCTGTTTCAGCTGTAGATTTCAGGCCAATCTCCCTATTAAATTGTCCAATCAAGCTCATCACCAAATTGTTGGATAATAGACTGTAGGTGATTATCAGAAACATTATACACCTCAATCAATATGGCTTCATCAAATCAAGGACTATACAGGACTGTCAGGCTTGGTCCTTTGAATATCTACATTTGTGCCACAAGTCAAAAAGAGAATTGGTTATCCTGAAGCTTGATTTCGAGAAAGCTTTTGATAAAGTAGAGCATCAGTTTATTCTAAACATTATGGAGCACAAAGGCTTTGGACCTAGATGGCTAATGTGGATGAAAATGATCTTTAACTCTGGAACCTCCTCCATCCTCCTAAATGGGGTCCCAGGGAAAGTATTTCATTGCAAAAGAGGAGTGAGACAAGGGGATCCTCTCTCACCTTTGTTATTTGTGCTAGCTGCAGATATCTTGCAATCCCTCATCAATCAAGCCAAAATTAATGGTCTTCTGAACCTGCCATTGCCTACTGGAGCTGGAAGCGACTTTCCAGTAATTCAATATGCAGATGATACTCTAGTTGTCTTGGAGGCCTGTGAACAACAGCTAACCAGTCTCAAGGCAATCTTGGACTCCTTTGCCCAATCATCTGGATTAAAGGTTAATTTTTCTAAATCAGTTATGGTGCCAATCAATATCACAAAGGAAAAACTGCATTCATTGGCAACTACTTTTGGTTGCACCACTGGAAGGTTGCCTTTCACTTACTTGGGAATTCCCCTAGGCACAACAAAACCCACTGTCCAAGAATTCCTTCCATTGGTCAAAAAATGTGAAAGAAGGATCCTAGTCACATCAAACCTTCTGTCTCAAGCAGGAAAGCTCATAATGGTGAACTCAGTTCTCTCTTCTTTCCCAACTTTCATGATGTGCTCCATGAAGATTCCAATTACTGTCATTAAACAGATTGACATGTACAGAAAACATTGCCTATGGAGAGGCTCAGATATAAACTCTAAAAAGCCCCCAAAAGCTGCATGGAAGATGGTCTGTTTGCCAAAGGAGGAGGGTGGACTAGGGGTCATTGACCTTAGAGTGCACAATGAAGCTCTAAAAACCTACACAAATTCTTCAACAAGGTCAATCTGCCATGGGTAAACTTAATTTGGGACAATTATTACAAAGATGGTAAATTGCCCAACACGACAAAAAAAAGGCTCCTTTTGGTGGCGAGATATTTTAAAACTCCTTGATCTGTATAAGGGATTGGCAATGTCCAATGTTCACTCTGGCTCCTCAACTTACCTTTGGGATGATATGTGGAATGGATTACTCCCTAAATTGCATTTTCCTGATATGCTAGGAACAAATGTCTCTCTGTACAAAAGGCAAGATCATTAACCCATTTTCACAGTATCTTCCACATCCCTCTCTCAGATGAAGCTTTCAACCAGTTTACAGAATTTTAGAACATGCTGTTAAGTTTGCCCACATTGACTGAAAATGATGTTTGGACTTATATTTGGGGTCCTGATTTCTCTTGTTCAAAAGCATACAGACATTTAAAAGGCCACATCGGAACTCCTCCAGTATACAAATGGCTGTGGAAATCCTGTTGTCAATTAAAACACAAAACTTTCTTTTGGCTCTTGCTAAAAGACAGGCTCAGCACAAGAGATTTATTAAGAAGAAGAAACATGTTTCTTGAGGACTATAATTGTGCAGTTTGTAATACAGGGGTGGATGAATCACTTGAGCATCTTTTCCTACACTGCAGCTTTGCCACACAATGCTAGGCTTCACTGAATCTTAACAGTGACCTGAATCTGAATCCACTGCAAATCTTGGAAATCTTCAGAACAAACCTGCAAGTGCCTTTCTTTATGGAAATTATCATCTTGATGTGTTGGAGTATCTGGGTTTCTAGAAATACGCTCATCCTTGAATCAAGAGCGCCGTCGGTCCACAGTGCAATAGATTTTTTCAAAAAGAACTTTGCAATGGTTATCCATCGTGCAAAGGCAAAGAATTCACAATCCATGTCATCATGGCTAGAAAGCTTTAGCTCTGCATAATTCTGTAACCCTGTAACATTCCTTTTTTTGCAATATATTCAGTAGGGGATCTCCCCCTCCTGCTCCATCAAAAAAAAAATTGTTATCGTTTAATAATTTTCAGAGCATGCTATGCAGCCATGGTACATTAATTCAGACCCAGTGCTCCTTACTTCTCTGTCCGCATCTTCAGTGAATAGTCCACCTATCAAGCATCTTGGAGAAGTGGCACATACAATGGAGTCAGCTACTCAGCCAGATTGCAGTAATTTCTTGCGCAAACAGTTGGAGGACTGCCTTTTCCAGATCGTCCAATCCAGATGACAACTTTATTCCTAATAAATCCTGATGAATGATAGTTTATATGCAGGCCTGGTGCAGGGATGATGGTGTCACTGCCATGCAGCTTATTATTGGCAAGAATACAGGAGTTGTTTTGGCAGCGGATGACTTGATTCCTCCACATGCTCACTTGGCCATTGTCATGGCTAGGACCTTGACCCCCATTTGACATGTCCTCTGGCGATGCATACTCCTTGGGCTTGTGGCTGTGACCTGCAAGGGGAAATATGATTTCAGTAGCCATTTATTTTGCGGCAGCTTGTCCATTTTGCAAACGTCGCGGCGCAGCTCTGGGCAAACGTTGGAATTGACATTCCCCCTTCTGCTTCAGTGTCGGGCCTCTGGGAACTCGCAAGACCTGAACACCTCCCAGCTAAATTTTTCCACACATATCTTCTACTGTGCTCATGGCAAATCTGGAATCATCGTAACGAGGTGATCTTCAGAGGAGCGGAGCCGTCTCTCCTCAGACTACTGCTGGCATGCAAGGAAGAAGCAAGGCTTTGGCGTTGCCGATTGCCGCGCTCAGATCAAGGAATAAGTGAAGACTGGTGCCATTCCTTTTGTTCAAATATGTAATCTCTCACTAGCTTTCGGTACACGCTCTGCTTTGTAAAACTGCTGAACCTGTGGTTTTTTTGAGCTGCAAGAGGCTCCATGAAATATATTTGGTGGGGATCCTCTCCCCCCCCGTTTCCCTAAAAAAAAAACTGAAATGTTACTGCTACGTCACTATAATGACAATTGCTCCTACATCACCGAAACAAAAACAATATTTCTAGGATATATTTTTATTTAACACCTTTACTTCTAATAATTATGTTATTGTTTGACTGATTGAAAAGAAGATGGGAGTACAAACCTTTGTATCAGGGAATGAAGATCATACAGATTGGCACTCTGCAGATTGAAGACATAATTAGACATGTTAGTTGATAAATATGCTGGTATAATGATGCGAGTTAGAAAGATATGTAAGATAGATAGCCAAAAAAAAGATGGCAACTCCTACTTGACATATCAACTCTAACAGCTGAATCTCAACCTTAAGTTGGCCCACACCAGGGAATGTCAACTTGTTTGCCCATGACCTCAGGTACAATGGTCATCGCATGGGCTGAGATATAGCTCAACTGAAATGTGCTAAATTACCTCCTTGGCATTGAAGTGAACAGAAATGTTTATGGGAAAACTGAACTGCCAAACTAAGACAGAGCCTGTGTTAATGGTGCTGCTTGCAGAGATAGCGAAGACATCAATCAGTTGTTCTACTTCATCTGATAAATATATAAACAAAAAAACTAGAAATTCAACTGATGTGAGTGGTGTGCAACACATTTGGTTACTCTCTTACAGCACATATATCCCAGTTAGGACAGTAAGCACAAAATTTCGCCGATTGGTTCAGTGTGACAGTGCAGTATATGTTATATTTTCATATTATCTGTAGTACATTCATGTGAACAGAGTGGTGGATAGACATTCTAGTGATTGTTTTCTCTAGTACTTTAGAGTTGAGGAATTACCATTTTTGCGTCACTCAAGGAGCTTTATCATTTTTGTCACTATCACAGAAGCAACTTCGGAGTTCAGCCTGTCAGGCAGACACTGTAGATTTCCTTCGATCCCATCTTCCACCAACAATGTTGCCAACTTGCCATTGAACATTCCTTGGAAAAAAGGAAGCAGGTGTTCATCCAACATTGCTGTCAGCTTGCCATCACCCAATGACCCAAGTATTTGTTGCCAATTCCACCGCGTATCGGATGCAAGGTAAGGGAGACGCTTGAGAGAACTTACCACGGCAGCACCAACCGTCCGGGTTTGGATCGCGTATATTAATATCGACCCGATATTTTGCATAAAGACCCTTACAACTTTATAAATAAGCCCCCCCATTTCTTATATCTCCTCCCTCGTCGGCTCCTATCGCTTGTCCGCCGCCTCCCACCGCGGCCGGCCCATCCCCCCGCTCCTCTCCTATGTATCCCGACGCGAAGAGTGGAGGCGCGCGTGATTCATCGCATCCGATTGCCACGGCGGCGACATTGCGCCCTCCGGCGCCTCCCGTTGCTGCGCCCGCAGCACGCCGCTTCCCCATCGCCCTCCGCCGGTCACGGCGCTGCTATGTTCGACATCGACGAGAGAGGAGGAGCCTGCACACGAGGCGTGGCGAGTGGCACCGGGACCGACTCTGACAGCGGCTTCGACCTCGGGCATTCCGTGCTCTTCCCCTGCCTGACGCCAAAACTCTCAGGTTTGAACAATTTAGCAGATGTCATCACCGAAGATTCGAAGATAGTACGTACTGTGAATGCAAGAATGAAGCTGAGAGCTGTGCCTGTACTCTCCTAGCTCGATGAACTCAACTTCTGCAGAACGGCTTTGACAGAAAGGGCGTTGGGCTAGACAGCGCCAGGCGTTGGGCAGCACAGAAAGGGCGCTACACCAAACGCCACTGACTGCCCCTTGATCTCCTCTGCAGGGAAGCAATTTTGTTTTGAGAGAGACGGCTTGCTCAAAATACAACCGGCTGTTGGTCTATATTGATCTCACTCTTCATAAACCATAAGATGACATCATGCCACCTGCCATCTCATCATATTGGGTGAATCTGATTTCTGAAACCGAATGCGCCAAGGACCTATGCAACTAGTGTTAATAAGACTTTCTTTTTCAAGTGTAGAGCACTGCAAATCCAGGAGAATGTTGGACTGCGAAAAATCTGAAAGAGGCCCCAGCTGCTGATTGTTTCAGAGTTTTCAGAGTATGCTACCAGCATCAGACGGTACATTCATTCAGATCCCGTGCTCCTTACATATCTGTGCACATTTTCAGTGAATTGTTCACCTATCAAGCATCTAGGGGAGGTGGCACACTGGGTTGAAGTCAGCCAGACTGCAGGCCTGGTGCATCCAGCTGATAATTTTATTCCTAAATCCTATAAATGATGGTGTACATGCAGGCCCGGTGCAGGGAAGATGACGCTACTGCTGTGCAGCTTATTATTGGCAAGAACACAGGCGTTTGTGTTTGGCGGTGCAACTTGATTTCTCCGCGTGCTCACTTGTCACTCCAGGGACAGCTTGGCCATTGTCAAGGCTAGGACCTTGACCCCATTCGCCATGTCCTCTGGCGATGCATACTCCTCGGGCTTGTGGCTGTAACCTGCAACAGGAAAGATGCTGCTTTCAGTAGCCATTCATTTTGCAACAGCTTGTCCATTTGCAAGCAGGTTGTGTGGTAAAACGGAAATGTTACTCCTACAACACAATATTTCTTGGAATATTTTTATTTGACACATGTACTTCTGTATATGTATGAAAAAAGATGCTATTGTTTTGACTCATTGAAAGGTGATGGTCTGATGGAGTACAAACCTTTGTAACAGGGGATGAAGATCATACCCATTGGTGATACTCTGCAGATCGAAGGCATAATTAGACATGCTAGTTGATAAATATGCTACTATGATGATACAAGTCAGAAAAATATGTAACCTAGATATCAAAAAAAGTTGTCAACTCCTCTTGACATCTCAACTCTAGCAGCTGAATCTCTTAACCTTAAGTTGGTCACAACGGGGCATCTCTACCTGTTTGTCTGTGACCTCAGGTACAATGGTCATCACATTGGTTGAGATATAGCTCTACTGAAATGTGTTAAATTACCTCATTGACATTGAAATGAACAATAATGTTTATATCATCCAAAAACTGAATTGCCAAACTAAGGCACAAGCAGCTGGTTCTATTTCTTCTAGTAAACAAACACAAGAAGTTCAACTATGTGAGTGGTGAGCAACACGTTTGGTTACTCTCCTATACAGCACATATACCACAGTTAGGATCTCTAAACACGAATTCTAGGCTCAAACCGCTCGATTCCATTGGGCCATGTCGCCTCGTTTCCTCGTCCGTCGGATCTCGATCCAGCCGTCAACCAGGCACGGTCGCTAGCATTTCTCGAACCTTCGTCCCGAGCGTGACGAAACGCCATCGCCGCCGCCGTCTCCACCTACTCCGGCTAGCGGACACCGGGCTCGAGGAGAGCTTGCGCTCCACCAGCTGAGCCTCCCCTCACCAAGAAGGCCAAGCACGAACGGGCCGCCGCAGCCTGATCCACAGTCACTCCGCCGACTCCCTCCCTCCCCCCTTCGCCCAATCCACTCACCGACAAGCCGCCATCGGACCCTGTCCCCAGCATCGCCCTCTCTGGCTCGCGAGAACGCCAAAAGACGAGCTGGTTGCAAGGAGGCAGCTAAGGAAAGGCGATGGAGCCGCGGCCCGCGGGAGCATCTGCATCCACGTCAGGAGAATCTCGGGGCACGGGGCGCGCCAGGCCGGAGGTAGCAGCTGGGCGCGCGAGCTTCGCGGAGGCGGGCGAGGGGCACACGGTGGCAGGCGTCGCCGGCGGCAGCGCGCGCAGCCTCGTCGCCTAGCCTCGCCGAATCAACTTTTAGAGAGAGGAACCTATTTTGGATCCGATATTTTGTAAAATACCCCCTGATTTGGATCGCGATTAATAATCACGATCCACTATTTTTCATAACACCCCCCTGGTAGTTTTCAAGTACCCCCTGGTTTGGATCGCAATTATTAATCGCGATTCGAATGAGGGGGTACTTTGAAAAATATCAGGAGTACTTTGCAAAAGGACCCCTGATTTGGATCGCGATTAATAATCGCGATCCGAAATTTTTCATAAAACCCCCTAATATTTTACAATAAGCCCCAGATCTCTCCTCCCTCGTCAGCTCCTATCGCCTGTCCGCCGCCGCCCAACGCCGGCGTTCTCCCCGCCTCCCGCCCCAGTCGCTCATCCCCTGCTCCTTCTCTCTGTATCCCAACGCGATGAGTGGAGGTGCGCGTGCGATTTGTCGCATCCAATTGCCACAGCGCTGACCGTGCGGCCTCCGGCGCCTCCCGCTGCTGCGCCCGCAGCACGGCCGCTTCCCTGGCGCTCTCCGCCAGTCGCAGGGGCTACTATGTACGAGCAGCACGCACTGCGGCTTGTTCGACATCTCCGGAAGAGGAGGCGAGGAGGAACAGGTCGAGGGATTCTTCGGGAACATGCAGCGGCTGCACACGAGGCCGTGCCGAGTGGCACCAGTACCAACTCTTGCGGCTGTTTCAACCTCGGCCCCTATCTGACGCCAACAGTTTCAGGCTTCAGCAGTTCAGCGGATGTCACAATCGAAGACTCGAAGGAAGTGCAGCGAATGCCAGAGTCAAGCTGAGCTGTGTTTGTATGTTATTCGTATTGCCAGCACCAAGAGGGAAGGTTCTGGCGCTGCAATGTGGCCATGCGGGTTGCTTCTTTAGTCTTTAGCTCATCATCATGTTTTCCCAAACTTTTGAAGTTTTCCGATGAAAATTTGCCATCCATTCTGTTATGACAGGGGGAGTGGGTGGAGAAGGAATTTATGATATTTTGCTTGAACAACAGTCCCTAGGAAACAATTCTATGGATGTTCTCAAACAAAAAGGAACATTTGCAAAAACACATGGATTTGGGCTTTCTTGAGCTATTGTAAACTGTTACCACTGAGGATATAAATTGAAATTTCAGTAGAATGAAATAGCATAAATAGGGCGAAGATAGTTCAAAGAAATATGGCAAGTAGTTATGGAACCTTTTATCTGGTATTCTGAATTTTCTGTAATTGTTCCGTTCCATCGTGTCTATTAGTTTGTTCTGTATAAACAGCTCTCTAATTTTATTTCCTATGCAGTCACATCTTCCAACAATTCGTGAGCAATTTCTGCTGGAAATTGAGGGATGTCTCAGTTATGGAGGCCATGTCTCAGTTATGGAGGCCATGTCTTAGTTGGACAGTTGAGGGATCAATAGAATCAGAAAATGGAGCCATGAAACATTTTGAGGTAGTCTGTTTTCTAAAAAAAAATACTCTGCCTTTTTATTTCCTGGTCAGAAATTTCAGTATTATTTTCTTATTTATTTTATGCTAACATGGGGACCTAAAGAAATGAACAAGAAAAATTCAGAAATGGAGAACATCAAAGTTGAGGCTAGTAATGCACCTGGCCATGAAGAGTGAATCGTGGTAAGCTCTGCTAATCATCTTTTTATACTCCAGGTTCAACTGTTTTGCAGCAAATTCCATTGCCTCAACAACTGATTTGTCAGATAGAGCAGGTGGATCCTGGTTGATGATCTTGAATTCTGAAAGCACCACTCCACGGTTCTTTGATATCTCTGTTGCAGATCGGCGAATCTTCTCAATGACATCATTCCTTCTCTTCTCATCAATATCTCTTACATCTGTATCAAGAATACCATGACTTTGATGGTTGGAAAATCATCATATTTCCCTGAACAGTCATATTTTGTTTGAAAGGAAATAGGCTCCTACCAATTTCTAGGTGTGATTTACTTGGGATGCTATTGATTGCTCCTGGATGTAGCTGCAGAATACCTGGAGAAGAATAAATTAGTCAAATTAATACAAAGGTTACGCATATCTTGACAGTTTGCTTCAAATGTTTAACCTTTTCCTTTTGAAATAAATCCTGTTGGTATGTTGGTTAACCTTTAGAATCATAAATATCCTTTACAAATTGAAATAGAAGTCAAATTATCTAATTAAGCTTCTAGCCTACAATGGGATAAAACATTAGAAAATAACGCTTGCAGTCTCTTCATTTTATTTCAAGGCCAGAATATCCAAGTCGCATGCCTATTGCCTTGGCTAAATATGATATATTTTGTTTGACATGCAGAGAAGATATAATCGAACAAGTATGGCTGCACATAAAGTGCAGTGAGAAAGCCACAAACTTCATGCAGAAAACAATGTGCTGAGCAATACATATTTAGTCCAAATGTACTACATGATATCATGATGCCACAAGCATGAAAGAATGATAGATTTGATGTCGAAAGTTAAATATTATTTATGAAACATACCAACAGTGCCAACAGTATCAATTGATCCTGATTCCAGGACGTGTTTCTCAACTGCTAATGCCAGCTCAGCTGCTGCCAGTCCAGCATCATTTCTGCAAAAGACCCTTTTTACATACATATACGGGGAGATCCTTCCTTACTAATGTAATCAAATGAATGCAAATGCTAACCTTGCAGGCATGAGCACTGCCCCTGCATGACCCCCGTTCCCTTCAAATTCCACCGTAATGCTTGCAGGAGCAGCAATAGCAGTAACAATGCCAATGGGGATACCTGTTGTAAGAATAGATATGAGTAAGAGCAATTTTAAACCTCAGACATACTAATTACTTGGAATCTACCTTCCTTCTCCAAGATGGGACCCTGTTCAATGTGCAATTCTATAAAAGCAGAGTAACTGTCTTTCTTTAAGAACACACTTTGCAGGTCTTCTGGATGCATCTTATATCCAGCAGATTCTGCAGCATCTAAAAATGACACATTCTGATTGTCAACTACTTTTGTGAGGGATTGAGCTAGTTCTTCAATCCCTGCCATTAAGCGGCTGCATATTTTAAAGGAGTCAAAAGATAAGAACCAACAAATTAGAGTCATGCAGCGATTGACACAAGCAAATTTGATCTTATTAGATAAGGGTCCACCTTCCCAAGCAGCTAATTCCAAATCGCGTAGGCTCCTCTGATGTAAACATAATGACATCCAAAGATCTTTTTGGCTGGAAACCAGATCTGTATGGCACATGCAGGACAAACAGGTAGGTTCATTTCAAGATGGAAAACAAAGCTAATCTAATGTTTACATAGTCGGTTCTTCGGAAAAAAAAATGTTTACATAGCCCAGAGTCATGACCTCAAAATACTGACAACCTAGACAAAACATGTAAGGTTTATGCCAATGTGAGTACTCTGCTTTTTGGACCAAACGGTAAAAGTTTTATTGATAAAGCAAAAATAATGTAAAGCATCAATTTCTTGAAATCCAAAGAAGCGTAATGCCGCCGATGTTCAATAACAATGTAGCACAAAGGTTCTGGACTATATTTTGAACCTAATATCTCAAGTTTAGAGCACATTTCTAGTGCATGTGAGAATACAATGAGGTAAATATCAGATGCGTGCTTGGAAATACTTAGTTACATCCCACGACAGAGGTGGATCTTCAGTGGTCTATCAGACGGTTGCAGCACAGAACTAATCAATATGCAGCTCAGCGGTTTGATCAAATTAACAACCCAACAATCTGATCAAGCACACTACAACAACAAAATAATTTCACTCATGTAAGCGCTAAAAACATCCTTGTATAAGATGTATGATGGTCAAAACACACACAAGCTGCATGGAAAAGGGAAAAAAGAGACACATCCATGTTACAGATGGGAAACAGTAAACAAATTGCAAGCCAAAGAACTACCTTTGTTTTAGAAAAAGTGAAAGATACTTTTGGGCAGCATCTGTTACCTTTTTAGAAGACTAATTGCCTCAAGAGCACCAAGAACACCAACAACACCGTCATATTTTCCTGAGAATGGAATGGCATCAACATGAGAACCAGTTCCAACTGCTCCTAGCACAGCTTCGGAACCCTCCCTGTACAGAAATTCACAATGTTAAATTGTAACAAGAATTCCAATACATATCAAGTTTACACAAAAAAAAGATATTTTCGAATCATAGGTACTATATTCAGCAGCATCTCACATGCTTTCAGCATAATCTGAGAGATGCCAAACACCAACTTACCAGCGGCCAAATATGTTACCAACAGCATCTTCCCGAACTGCAAGGCCGAGCTGATTCATTATCCCTTTGATATACCTAAACACAAAAAAAACAAAACAGAGGACGACAATCAGGCATCGGCAAAGGTGGCCATGGATGCTCATTATTGCCGCACAATGGTAGCTTTAAATACCACATTTGAAACGGGATGGGACGGCCACTTTGTTAAAGTTGCCATCCGAATCCAGAATGCAAACTAAAGTAAGTCACTAAGTCGACCGATCAGTGTTATGATGATCCATCTTTTAAGCGTGGAACATTCTAGGACTAATTTCAGTTACCTTCGAGCCTGCACATCCTTGTCGCTGTACAGAACGCGGGTCACGGATGGCGCGGGCGAGTCCGAGAACGACGCCAGTTCATCAATCTGGAAAAGGCACATCGTGGGGAAAACACCATTTCAGTTGTCACCTGTCAGTTCACAGTGATAGCCTGCAGCCCTGCACAGCATGAGCGTGCGTCTAAGGGAAGGGAGGCGCACCTGACGCTGCAGGCCCTCGGAGTCGACGCGGAACGCGGTGGAAGGGCCCTCGCCGCCATCGAAGGCGGGGAACCCCGCGAACTCCTCCATCGTCCGCCGCGCCACCGCGTCGTCGGGGCCCCCCGCGGCGGCCGCGGCGCCGACGAGGAGGAACGCGAGGAGGACGCGCGAGGCCTTGGTCTCCGACGTCATGCTTCGTCTCTGTCTGGCTGCTCCGCTGGGGTGCAGGGAGAGATTTGAACGGCGGTCAGGGGACGTGGAAGTGGGAGACGATGCGACGGCACTGCCGCTGCTGCTGTTGGTGGTGGCGAGTGGTGGCCTGACTGGCTGCGTGCTGACGAGGAAGACGACACGGCGGCGGTGGCTGCTTCCTCACGATCACGAGCGGAATCTCAACCAATTCTTGAGAAAAAAAAGAAAAGAAAAAACAGCATCACACGAGTGGAGCTGCGGCGGGGGCCCGCCCGGATTCTCTGCGGACTATCGTTTCACCTTTCACCCTGTGCGTTCAGGTGTGCGTGTACTTTTGAGCTCCTGCGGAATCTGATGGAGCAGAGGATCCCTCGCCCCCTCTCAGGAACCGGGGCTTTGGCTCTAGGACCTACGTACCAGCGACCGGGCGGCCCAAGGAGCAGCCTGTGTGGAGGGGAGGAGAGGACACAAACTAGGGGCCCAAGCCGGCTCGGCCCATGGGCCGCGCGCACAGCTGGACAAGGAAACGTAAGGCCGGCTTAAATCCAAACCGAACCCCACGAGCACACGCCCCCTCCCGAATCCGCACGAGTCCCGTGCTCACCGCTCAAAACCCTCCCCCTCCTCCTCCCCCTCCGGCGGCGGCGGCGCTTCTTCTCCGGCGAGGCCTCCTCCTCTACACCTCAGGGTACGCTCCCACTCCTATCTCCCCTACTCCCGCCCTCCTTTTCGTCCGTACGCCGTCGCGTGCTCGCGCGGCAGCCGTAGCGAGCGCAGGCGAACAGCTTCGCGGGCGGCGGCTAGGGTTCCAGTGCGCGGGGTGCACCCTTGTGCTCATGTGCATAGGCCGCCCTGCTTCGATGGGCGCGACTACTTCCGTACGTTGGGCTCGATTTGATGTGCCGGGTTGGGGTACTGTGGCGTGAGCTCACAGCTCAGCTGTTGATTAGGGTTTACTGTCTGAGCTTTTTCCCGTATGCTACTTGCCGAATCGTTGGGGGTTTGTGGCGTTCCGAGTTTTGGATTTGGTGGATCTGCGGGGAAAATGGGTTTCGTGGTGTTCAGGCTGCAAGGTGGACGGGCTCGAGTGAACTAGGATATTATTTGTATTATTTGTGTGGTTGGTAGTTCAGCTGGTTTTGTGCAGTGTACGCACTGCCTTAGTTTCTGTTTCCACCTCCTGGCTTCTGCAGACTGCATGCATGTTTCAGAGTTCTGCCTCTTGAATTGACCTGAGCTTGTTGCTTGTTTCCAGAAAGTATGGATGTACCTGTTGAGGACCCTGTGGAGAATAACCTGGCTGGAACTCCTACTACCCGTGGCAATGAGGAACAAGCCAATCCTTATGCTAATGTGCAAGAGAAGTTCGGTGAAGAACCAGAAAAGCCGTATGATGGGGAATCCAAAGACCCAACGCCTGATGAGTTGGGGAACTCCGAGCATGCAGATGTGAACAATGAAGTTGCGGGGGATCTGAACAAAGAGGACCAAGCTACCCCCATGCAGCAGGAGCCTGCAAATGTCTATGTTGAGGAAGCTGGGACAAAGCAGCAGGGTAATGTGGTGCCTGATGAACAGAAATGGCCTGGGTGGCCTGGAGAAAGCGTGTTCCGTATACTGGTTCCTGTCACGAAGGTGGGTGCTATCATTGGGCGAAAAGGAGATTTCATCAAGAAAATGTGCGAGGAATCCAAAGCTCGCATTAAGGTTCTCGAGGGCCCACAAGGCGTGCCAGAAAGAGCTGTAAGTATTTCGCTGTCTTCTTTAGCATGCTGAATTGCTATTATTAGTTATTTCTCAGTCAGTATGTCCAATAATGTTCGAGCAGAGGCATGTTGAGTTTCACTTGTTTCCTACACCAATAAATATATTATGCTGTTACTTCAAAGGCCTCGACATGTAGATAAGATAAGTTGCATACTGGTGATTTTTTCCCCTTTTTTATGGATACCTACAATTGTGAGGCTTCCATACTGACATACTTTAAAGGCCTAGACATGTAGATAATTTGTTGTATACTGCTTGTAGTTGCTATGGAAGCCTTACAATTGCAAGCAGCCACCCATACTGTGCTTCTATTAAGTGATACTTTGTGAACATGGCCATTTATGGATCTCAGATAGGCTGGTGTGTTATCTGGAAGTGCTGGAGTTGATTTTAACATGTAACCTGTTATTTGGCCGTGCAAGTCTTGTTGAATCTCAAAACTTGCTGGAAATTGTAGAAATGAACAGGAATTATTTATTGAAACTATATGTTGTACAATGTTGTTTGGCATACATCTGCAGTTGCAGATTACTTAGTCTCTAAGTTATTGAGTTGGGTTCTTTTGCTTTCTTTTTCCTTCTGATCCGGACGCTCTTTTAAACATTTTTTTAAAAAAACTTCAAACAGTTTAGGTTAGTGATCAGGTGCATATATTGCTCCTGAAAATTGTGATTCATTTATCACTTCTAACTCTAATGCAATTTTATGTTTTTTATATTTCTGTGAGATCTGATCATCTAAGTTATTATTGCGAAATTTATATACTGTTAATAAAAAACATTGATGCAGCAGAAACCTGCCTAGGGAATGGGCTATATGCATGGTGCAAATAGTTAGGGAAAAATGCCTAACATATATTTCAAGTGGAAAAGTGAAATCTCCAACTCCAATTTGAAGTTTGCAGTGGAAACAATTATGGTTTTTGGATTTTTTACAATGCTGTATGAAGAAATGTTTGCATGCAACCAAATGAAGGGGGGGGGGGGGGGCACCTCTTCTAGAAGAAGTATGACACTAGAATTGAACATCAGATGGAACAGTGGCTTTGCCAAATTATGAAAAAAAATGTGTCCATTAGTGAATATTAATAATGTTTGATGTGTGCATGTATCAAATGGGATTATGGGTAGGATACATGAATGTCCTTCATTGTAAAAAGAAGATCCCATCAATTATTAAATGGGTATACTGATTTTGACCAGTCCAGTAGTTATATATGTGAATGCGGATTAAAATAGAATATTATGGCATGGTTCCTTTCTTTAGTTAACTGTATATTATGAGACCAGTTAAACACATGTCATGCTAGTAGCCCTATAAGTTTGTGCACAAGTAAAGAAACTCTAAAACTAACAAGGAGCAGATTATCAGCAAAATAGCATTCAAGCACAGAACGTAATAGTGTCAATAACAATAACAAACTAATCTTTGCAGGTTCTCACTGCTGCCTAAGGCCTCAAGTTGAGTCATTTGTGTATCCAAATTCCAAAATAGACGTACAGTCATGGTTACCCAAGTACAGTGTTGTGCTCCTCTCCTGCACATATGATTTAAGTCTTTTGAATATTGGATGAAGATCCCAGTCAAGGAGCTGCATATATTGTCGGGTAATTCCATGACCTGTTTGAGTTTTTGACCAAAAGGGCATCAGTTGGTTAAGCAATGGAAGACTAAAATAGTGTAAAGAATATAAAAGAATAATCCTAAACCCTAATCACTTTCTAAATAATACTCTAATACTTTGAGAAAATAATATATAACTGAAAAAAATAATATAAAAGTGCATACACTCTTTAGATATTAAATATAATTCCCTGCTTGACATTTCCTGTTATATTTTGGTCGAGTTGACTTTTTTTTGCTGAACCAGTGTTTTACTTAACAATATTATTTATGAAATTTAAAACAAACTATACGACAAACGTTTATAACAGTTCATCATTTTTTCTCTTGGGATTAAGAATCACATATGGTATAGATAAATATTCAGATTGAAATCAGTATATAGCCTTATAGGTCATCTGTATCCCAATTCCAGTATACCCTTAAAAGCAAGTCTTACGTACAATAGTTAAGGAAACTTATTGCTGCAGTAAGGGTGCTTCAGATGTTTAAACTGCATAGATTGTGATGCCGTTCAGTTGGCATTGGAGCATGATACTTATTGTTATAGCCATGGGGCAGCAGGGATATTGCCTCAGTATATGCAATGTTCCATTGTTACTTCATGCAAAAATGTATTTCTAATAAAATGTAGTTGAAACCCAGCTAAACGGGTATGAATATAACCACTATCATTCCGTCTAGCTACCGCAGGATGGAAAGACTCCTTATATCATCATTTCCTTTCATGAGTCCCTGTGCATGTTGGTACTAACTAATGTTTCTGTGTTACATTTTGTACCTATTTACTGATATTTTGATGCTGTTTTCCAAGGTAATGATTTCAGCAAAGGATGAACCAGATGCGGTGCTACCTCCAGCTGTTGATGGGTTGCTTAGAGTTCATAAAAGGATAACTGATGGTTTAGATGTTGAAACTGATCAGCCTCAACGAGGCACTGCCACTGCTGGGCCTACAAGGCTACTGGTTCCAGCTTCCCAAGCTGGAAGCCTGATCGGCAAGCAAGGAGGAACTATTAAATCCATACAAGACGCTTCAAAGTGTGCTCTCCGAATTCTTGGTAAGGTTCTACTTTTTTGCCCGTTATCAGTTATCCTTGTGTTATGGGAAGGTTTTACCATATCATGTTCTGCTTATATAATACATATTTCTGTAGTTCTTTTCAATTGTTTTACTTAGCCAAGGATATATCCATGGTCTGCAATTAATGTCACTTGAAGTCTCCCATGGCACATCAGCCATTTCACTAATATAGTATTTTTTAATCACAGAGAATGTTCCTCCTGTGGCATTAAATGATGATAGAGTTGTTGAGATACAGGGTGAACCTCTTGATGTTCACAAAGCAGTGGAGCTGATTGCAAGTCATTTGAGAAAGTTTCTTGTTGACCGCAGTGTTCTCCCTTTGTTTGAATCCCAGGCAAGTTGTATTCTGCTATGCAGCCTATTGATTCCTCGAGGAAGTAAGTATTTGGTAATCATAAAACATAAATTGCCTTCTTGACAGATGAAAGCATACAATGTGCACAGAGAGCAACCTATGCCACCTCCGCAGCCATGGGGTCCCCCTCCACCCTCACCCTGGGGTCATCCACCAAACCTTCCTCCTGGTGGCCCAGGTTATGTTGGGAATCCACAATACATGCCTCCACGGCCACAAGACAACTATTATCCTCCTCCAGATATGCCCCCTGTGGAAAAGCAACCACACTATGGAATTTCTTCATATGGACGCGATGCACCTCCAAGTGCTCCCTCAGGGAATCAGCACCAAGCACATGGGTCTTCTCAGGTTAGTTTCTACACATTTGACCATTCTTGACATGATGAATTATGTGTATCCCCATCTAATGTTAAGTTGTACTTAACTTTTTTCGGTAATTGTGATTTTACTTAGCAGGTGACACACAGCATGCAAGTTCCCCTTTCCTATGCTGATGCTGTGATTGGAGCAGCTGGTGCCAGCATTAGCTACATCCGCAGGCATAGTGGCGCAACCATAAGTATTCAAGAAGGTGCTCCTGGGGAGATGACAGTGGAGATAACAGGAAATGCCTCACAAGTACAAACTGCTCAACAGCTGATCAAGGTATTTTTCTGTCTTAAACTGCATCAGCAATTTAGCTCACATATGATATGACAATCCATTTCCTAGCTTCTGATATTGTTGCCATTCACTCATCTGATGCCACCTCACGAATTGGTCCTAGGTTGTTGCTGGGCCATTGATAATTTGGTTTATACTGTCGGTACAGTGTCTAGGGTACACACACACACGACTGTTCCTTTAATACCTTTCAAGAAATGAAGACTTCTGTGAATAGGACCATATGTACCAGATGGTACATATAATTCAAAAAGGAAAAAAACCTGACATCATGTCTTGATATTTTGATTAGTCTAGATGTTGTCATTTTCCAAGTTAACTTTTGCTAATCTACCATCACATGCCACTGACTGTCAATGTTGTCAAGTGTGGGTGTAGAGGCCGGAAACACTTCTCCTTTATCTAAAAAAGAACCAAAATATACATGAACTACAGATGACCTTTTAATTTGGTTGACTTGTTCTCTGGCCATCACACTCTGCAACTCATCTTTTCTGTGTAACTGAACAAGATTCTCTTCTCTTGCAGAATTTCATGGCTGAAGCTTCTCCCCAGGGCCCGCCAGCTCCCGCTCAATCAGGTGACACGGGCTACAGCTCTTCTTACCCACCATACGGCGGAGCATCATACGGATCTCCTCCAGGCAGCGCAGCTCCAGGCCCACACAATGGAGGAAGCTATGGTGCTGCACCGTATCCGCCGAGTTACGGATACTAATCTGTTGGAAAACCTGGTTTCCTAGTTGCAGATCTTGGGGAAATGGGGCATTCTGGTTTTGTTTGCTAGTCGCCTAGTCTGTTCATCTGTTGAGAATTCGAGGTCGTTAGGATTTCTGAACTAGCTTTTGGTGTTGTAAGTTGCTTTCTGTTCCCAATGTCGATTGTCTTATGCGCGTACGCTCTTTCATTGCTCCGTGGTTGCGTGAACTTACCATTAACATAGTACTCCCTCCTAAATTGTTAGGTAGTTTTGATAAATTCAGATACTTGATATGCACATCTAGATATATACTATATCTAAATATTAAAAATTATGTATCTAGATTTGCTAAAATAAGCTAAATTTTTGGAAAGGGGGGAGTATTTCCATATTCGCAAAAGTAGCGGTCTTGGTATTCCAATGATATTTTTTCCTAGCTGTGGCATTGAAAGAAACACCTTATGTTGCTGGTGGTATGACTACCTATCACAAGGACGGATATGCTCTGAACCTGACTGAGCATAAATATTCGAGCACCATGATGCTATATTGTCATGCATGGGAAGAGGGACAAACAAGGATACCCGTCGTTTTAGCAAATCTAAATACATAGTTTTGTTATGCATCTAGATAAATACGTAATAAAAATAAAAATTATGCATTTAGAATTGTCAAAATAACCTATAATTTGGAACGAAAGGAGGAATTGAACGAAGGGAGGAATTGGGTAGGCGGTCAATATTCAAGACCTCACTGTCGAATCAACAAGAGCATCTTGGAAAGGCCTGTAAAGCCCTATCTTTTCTGTCATTTGGTCTGGAGACCTAACGCCAAATTGAGGATAGTCTGATGAGGCTGCAGCTGGGGATTAGGGAAAAACAAGACAGAGGTAGCCTTAAGAAGCTCTCATGATATCTAGTTGATGTCAACTTAGAAAATCTAGTTAGCATGCTCAGCTTGGAGACTAGCTACTGTAATTTAGGCTGCAAATCTAGGGTCTCATTCAAAGGCCGTTTCAATTGAAGTGTGGCTATCCAACGCGCACGCAGATTCGGGTCATTTTTTATCTGGATTTTCTACAAGTTTGCACGCAAGGCTCGACTTGCGCGAAACTGCTGCCGACCCCAATTGACTTCCTTTCAGTGGACTGTGGGCCCGAAGTTTAGACTTAGGCGGCACGTTATGCGAAAACTTAAACCCAAAGGAGTAGGGATTGCTAAGGACAAACAATAATTCTTGTTATGATCACTGCCCACTACTCACTAAACTTGATGCATGCAACAGAAAAGCCCAAAATTTGATTTCTTGCAAGACAAATTTGAGGATGAGTTCCATAAAAGATGAGAAATTATAGCGCGCCCTGGGTATTTGTTTCCTGCTCATATCCATTTTGTTGAAAGGTCACAGCAGGATATGCCAGCCCTTGAGATCATTTTGTTTCCTGATGAAAAAATTATATATATGTGATGAAAGTACAGACACATAGGTGTAGAAGAAGACTTTGTGCCAGACATCAAATGTTCTGTCAGACATAAGTAGCTGTCAATGGATCCAGCCCTCCCATTCTCGACTGTGCATGCTGCTAGGATGTTCCAATCGACTAATCTTTTTTTTCTTCGTTTTTGCTTGTCAGCGTCTTCATCATTAGCAAGCTAATGGCGACACCCGACACATGGCTGGTTAGCCTGTTCGGTCCCTCAACAAGATGTATGATGAGAAAGGAATCAAAGTACTCCCTTCAGTCTTTTTTGATAATTCTATTTCAAAACCTTAAATGTTCACAAATGATAGTATTATTTGCTATTGGAATGAGCTATGGCAATAAGTAGCACCAGCAACAAGGAGTTCTTAGTTAAAACATTAGAGGATCAACTAAAAAAATCTGTGTTGCATTTATTATATGATAAGTAAGGTTGTTTTTCTTGGTCATTGTGTCAAAGTGAAATAAGATTATCAAAAGAGAATGGAGGGAGTAAAAAAGAAGAAGAAGCTGTATTTTGTAACTACAGTATTAAGGCAATAAGGCAGGAATTTCAAAGGATTTACGAGGAAATTCTGCAACTTGCGCCAAACTCCTATGAGGTGACTGAAATTCCAGTGTTCTAAATATGTTGATAGATTTTTTTTATAAGAATATTTCATAGAATTGGATGCATAAAAAGGAATAGAAAGCATGGGATATTGGGATGGCCATAGACATGTTCAAAAAGTAGAAGGAAAACAACACGAAGATGGTGTTATTGTCTTGCTTGGACATTAGAATATTCCAAATAAAGCTGATGCTGGACCATTTCTTGAAGCTAAATCTTCTCCTTGACCTCAAAACACCAGCAGTACTATGTAACTTTAATTGCAGGTCTTGACACAAATCTCTCACCAAGATCCCACCTTAAATTCCTTGTACGAAATTGTTAGATCTCCCAGATTAAATCTGTATGGGTAGGCCAGGAACTTAAGTGTGGTTGACCATGCAATGAATCATCGGTTGGTGACGCATTTTTGTCCGGTGAGCTGCTCCAATAATGGAGTGTGACTAGTTTGCCCCCACAGGACAACCAGGGGCTTGCACTCTATGGTTATGCCCGGATGACTCCACCGTAAGCGTCAGCTAACGTGTTCAATTGTCAACCTCTGGTTGAGAGGCATTGAAAGCGAAGAACAAACATGGGACGGGAAAATCCTAACAATAAAATGTTTCATAAATATTTTTGTTCTCATGGGCCCACAATTTTGTTGACAGAAATGTGACCATGACTTCCACAAAACTGACAACTTCTTCATGAAAAGGCTCTAGAAAAAAAGCATTTCTTTTTTGTGTAAACCATGAAAGAGGTTGTAGTAGAATCTCCAATATAATAAATTTATCTTTCTTTGCTCTTAAAAAAGATAATTTTTGCTCTTAAAAAGATAAGATTGTTAGTTTTTCATTCACTGTCTAGACCTGTCAAGAACGCAGATGGCACAAATCGATGCCCAAATCATTGACATAGAATGCTTTACACAAGGGCAATAGTACCGAGATGGCAAATCACACCAATAACTAGCACCTTTCATTCTCGAATGCTTACACCTGGAAAACCCATATAGTCCTAGCTTGTCAGCAGTCAGTACGGACCACCTTTGTCAACAAAAGAGGTGATGATCTTTCGATAAAGCAAAAGCAACATACACAGGCAAGTCATCGCAAGTGAACTTGTACACGCTAAAAGCCAATCCGGCCATCCTAATCCATCCTTGCATGATGCTCAGTCGTTCACTTCTTTTCCTCAAATCTTTGCTTTCAACCCCTTCAAACTCACTCACAAAGCTCCCCGGTCGCTATCAAACGCCAGATTTTCCTTTCTTTCCTGCATCATCTTTCAATTATATGTGCCACAACTCACAAGATAGGTGAACAGCTCGAATGTCCCCACTATAACATCTCTAACAGCATGTAGCTAAAGAGGGGCCAAGCAGCTCATCAGATTCTCAAATGGCTCCATGTTGGTTACTGCTGCATTCAAAGATTGTAGATCACTGGACCGAGTTTCTACATGACCGCCATCCAGCAAAGGCATGGCCTGCGCTTCATGTGTGGAGTGCTGAGTTTTACTGATTCTCTAGGTTTGGGCAGACTGTGCTGGCAGTCGGGTATGGTTGTGCTCGCCTTCATAAGTCACAATTAGCATAGCTGGGTCATCTACGCAGCGCTCAACGTGCTTCCTTGCCGGGCAGCCCCTGACACTGCTGCATTTGTAGTAACCCCTGCATTGGATTAAAGTCATCAGCACACAGAGTCTCATGCTGAGACAAAGTGAATATGTGAAATGGGTAAACAATCAGCACCATGTGCTTGCTTTCATGGTATAGCTACATTTTCCTATCATCTAGGGCAGACATTAAAGCTTGACATGGGGTAGGGGAATGAGCGCAATCAAGAGAATGATGTAGATAGGCTAACATGGCATTCAAATGCAAGTAGCAACTACTTTAGGTCCCCCTGATAGATCCTTGCTTTCTCACAAAATGGGTACAAGAAAGAGTAGAACCCTGAGATAATCCACTAAGCTATATTTAATTGTGCTAGCGACTAAGTTATCGACAAGCATTGGTTGCAGAAGCACTTGGGAGTAGGAAAAGGTAAAGTGGAGGGGATGATCCACCAAGCACCAACAATATTCTACAGAAAAAAGGAGCACCCTGAGAGCTTGATACAGATATGCCACCTCTCATGGTACAAGGAGGAATGATGCATCAATCATTATGACTGAAAAGGATTTGATACACGTTTTAATGTTAGTTGAATATTTCTTGTTCAGTTCATACCTTGGGTGAGGGGAACCCTTAATCGGCTTCTGCCCATACTTCCGCCAAGAGTATTCATCCGGAGGTATATCAGCAATTTTATTGCTAATTGCTGGCACTTTTACCGACCTCTTAATTCGCAATTTCCTGCCGAAACGAGCGGTGTAATCAGATTTAGTTATATCCCACCCAACAAGAGATAAAGATAAGCATAAAAATCATTAAAAGAACACAACTTACCTCCTCTTTGAGCAGTGGCACCTGCCGGTAGTGGCACACTTGCCTGTGCCATCCTGCCCCCTACCTGTGCACCTTCGCTTGGGCGCACGGTTTGCATCAGCCGAGTCACTTGCCACCGGCGCACCAACCAAATGGAATGGCCACTTCCCATCCAAGCTAGCCACACTCCCATCCATACTCAAGGATGACATGAATGACCTTGCAGACGACATCGTCCCTGCACCACCACTATCAAACTTTAGACTGATCCCACTATTGCTCCTCTTGAACATCTCAGCCTGCAGCTTCTGCCGTGAAGGCTGCTGGTGGAATGGGTACCGATGCGCGACGTTCCCAATCTGGAACTGCACCGACAACGGCTGGACCATCTTTGGAGCTCCAAACGGATGAGTGCTGCTCTTGCTGCTTGAGCTGGCCAAATCCAGCCCTCGTGGGTCTGGCGCGCCACTAATCCGAGCACGCAATTGCGCATAGCTAGCAGATGGAGATGGAGCAGCAGCAGTACTTGGCATCAGCTCCGACGGGGAATCGCTGCTGCTCCCCAAGAGGCTCTTCAGGGTGAAGAACCCCGCAGGCCTGCCTCTCCTGGAGAACCTGCCCCTAGCATGCCCGCTGCTACCGCCATTGCCGAGGAGGGCGGCCACCTTCCTGAACTTGGCGCAGGCTTCACCCGTCTCCGAAGCTATGCTCTTGAGCAGGGCCGGGTCCTGCTGCTGGGACTGGGAGAGCAGGGCCAGCACCCGGTGGCAGCTCTCCACCGCGGCCCTGTTGGCCACCTCCACCTCCTCCATGGCTGAAATGGAGAAGCAGCCGGAGAGGGGGTGAAAAGAAGCAATCCGTTCTTGAGCTCCGAGCTCCTCTCTTCCACACACCTCGGATGGAACCTCAGCTCCTTTCAGTTCTCACGGACAGCAGCACCTGACCTGCACATCGGAATCAGGTAAAAGACGCAAGATAAGCAGATCTCCTGGAATCTCACGGAACTGGGAAATTGTACAGGAAATCGCGCGCGGTGGCCAAGAAGCCACCCATTTCAGGCGGATAAGAAATGAAATAAAATCTCCGGCGCATGGAAACAGTACAGGACCCGGTTGCGCCAAGAACTAGATGCGCCAAAACATGGGCGCCGGCCGAGGTTCCGCCACGGACAGGCGGCGGCCCAAGAACGCGCGGAGGAAATCCGCCCGCTCCAGGAATCACAGACCGCGAAGGCTCAGGCGGCGAGCTCACCTGCGCGCGGGAGATGGGAAGACCGTGCTGTCGGCGGCGGCGGCGCGGTACATCCCTGGCCGCTGCAGGCCTGGCGAGGAGGGGATCCAAGAGGGCGGAGGAGGAGAAGCGGCTGCAGCAGCAGCAGCAGCAGAGAGAGAGAGAGAGAGAGAGAGAGAGAGAGGGAGAGAGAGGAATGGAGAGAGCGGGGGCGGAGGTATATGAGGGCGAATTTGCCGGATTCGGAGGGGTGTTTTGGGAAAGCGTCGCTTTCGGTTGGGACCTGGGGTCAACAATGTCAAAGACAGGGGTCAGTGGTACGCTGGGACGGTCTGAATCGAAAAAAGAATAAAGAAATACTCAGATAGTATATACATGTGCCTCCTAAATACGGATATTATTTATCTAATTTTTTATTTGATAATGTTAGTTATGCTAAATCATCTTCGAGTATTTTGCTTTTTAACATAGTTTAGTGATTTTGTACTCCATTTTGCAGCATTTCCTAGTTCTTTGTTAGAAGTGATTTATATATGTTGCCAGTACCGCGATGGAAATGCCCAAGGGTGAGATGAAATCATTCACCATTCCGCGCCCTCATTGAATATGATTGTAAATCAGTGGAGCAAAATAGAGAGTTTTTATTGGTGAAATAGGTTTAACCATGGAAAGAAAATGAACCGGTGACCGGACCCAGTGGGCTAAACGGTCGGTCAAGTTCACCGGCGATCTTGTTCGGTCTTTTTTCCTATGGGTTTTCTTATTCCAAGACTCGGCGACGTACACTACAGTTTGGTTGATGAATGACTTCCCTGTACGACACTACTACACTACTACACGTGTTGTTTGTTACAGAGTTTTTCTCTCTCTCGAGGAAGCTGAGGTGAGGGTTGTCCATCTAAAAATTTGACTAAATCAATAAAAAAGAGGGGTAAAAGCATGTACTAGAATGATCAAAATTCACCTACAACTTGATCACACCAGGAGCGAGCAACACTCGCGTGCTTCAGTGCGCGCGCACTATAGAATTATCTAATCTAATCGTTAGGTAAATTTTTATTTTTGCTTCTGGAGGACATGGGACGAATGGGCCGGCTAGGCCGGAGGTCCAATACGGCCCAGATTTAATCTGGTCACGGCTTTGGGTCATTTTGTTGACTCGTCACGGCCCAGTTCATTGGCGAGTTTGCCTGCGGCCCAGTTCGGCGCGCAGTTGTGTTGGGCCGACCTGGGCCACATGAAAAGGCACCTAGCCGCCGTGCCGTCCGCCGTCCGCCGCCGTCGCCCGCCCGCACAGCTCCACGCCTGCCGCCGGTTCCTCCGATCCTCCGAGCGGGCGTTCCCCGCCCCGACCCAGCGCTTCCCCGGCCCTGATGGAACAAGGAGACGGATCGGCAGCTGCTGCGGCGGAGCAACAGGCGGGCGGAGCAGAGGAGCAGCAGCTCGCCGAAGATCTCCTCCACCGCTTCGAGCGAGTCATCCACTCTGACCCCCTCATGTATGTATGTTACCCACCCGGACAGGGCACTCTCGTCCTGCAACCCACGCCTCCTCCTCCGTCCACTTCCCCGCGCTGGATCTTTGGGTGACATCTCCTGCCCTGCTTGTGCTCGGGCCATGTTCGCAGTGATGAGGTGGGGTTCTTGCATCCCACACAGTTCAACTCACTAGGCTGCGGCCAGGACGGCGATTCCGCACCCCAAGCTCCGGAATTGCAGCACGGATACTTCTGGTGCAGAGACCACAAGCTTGCCATCTCCGCCGAGATCCTGCCTAAGCTCTACCGCGCCGCCCGCGATGCCTACTACAGCTCCAGAAATGCTCCACTACCGGCGACTCATCTCATGAGCCACACCAAGGCGCTTCTCATACTTTGCCCTGACATGCTTACCGCATGGAACTCCAGGTTTGCTTTTTTCACGGTTCATTGAATTGACTGCAAAAAGATAGGTAGGGGACATGACTCCTTTGACCTACTAATGCCTCTCTTCTTTCCTGCAGGAAGATGGTTCTGTCGGAGAAATATGATTTCACAAAGCTCAAGGATGAGCTGCAACTGTGTGCGCTGATCCTTTCCTACTCACCAAAGAACGAGAGCACATGGAGCCATAGGTACACCTCTTGCACTTGTAAAATAGTTAAACCAGCCTGCCTGTGAAACTCCTTCAGATAAAGGGTTATGTCCCCTACCTATCTATTTGGAACTTGATTTCATTTGGCACCAAATTATTGTGCTGGTTTGGATAACAATAAAATAACATAGAGTTTCAAGTTCCCCCCCCCCCCCCCCCCCCCCCCCCCCCCTAGAATATGTAGAGTTTAAAGTTATTACTGTATGCCGCAGGAGATGGGTGTTAAAACAAGTTGCAGAGCAACATCAAGATATGGCAGAGCTTGTAGAGAAGGAATCTGTACTAGTGAAAGGGATAGCAGAGGTTATAACTTACGAATATTTGCTTTTTCAAAATTTCAAACTGCCAACAGTGTCAACTTATCTGAGCTCATCATATTGTGATAGTCCATGTTGTTTGTTATGTAACAGGTAAAAAGCCTTTCCTACACAAGTAGCTGCAGACAGTATGCAGGAAGATAAATTTTATGCCTTTTGCAGAGGTCAAAGATGAACTACCGTGCATGGAGGCATCGCTGCTGGCTTATTCCTTACATGACAAGGAAACAGGTGCAGATAAATGATTCAGACTGATTAAAAATTCCTTTTCTCTCATTATTAAGATTGTGACTTCTTAGCACTACCATGAAGACCAAAGCTTTAATCTTGGCAATCAGTCAATCACTGTTATGATGTTAATGAAAACTACAGAATGTCTCCTCGTCAGTTACCATGAAGAGCATTTAATTTCTGTTTCTGAAGGTGCTGGATGAACTGAAGAAGTCAACAAGATGGAGTGAGCTACATGTTGCTGACAACTGCTGCTTTCACTACCGCAGGGTTTGTAGTTTCCTTATCTGTGTATTTAGGACTACACAATACTTAAAAGCAAATTTGTTTATTACTTGATAGTTCTCATATGGACCTGTAGCATCTCTAAAGAGCCTGCACAATATGTTTGCAAATGAATCTGCAGAGCTTTTGAATGCACACCATGCTTTAGAATGGTTATTTTGAACTTCGATTTGTCGACAATTTCCAATAGTATAGCATACATATCCTGTTTGCGAACCAATCTGATTGATAGCATATGTATTTAATATTTACGCACATGTCTCCATGCAGTCCCTGCTTCTTGCACTACTAGACATCCGAGAGAACAGAGAGGATTCCCTCAGTTGGGAGTCAGAGACGTACCTGCTCTGGAAGGTATGATGAATTCCATCAAAGCTAATTACTTGTTTGCTACAGTTTTTTGTATTCATTTCAGCTATCTTATCCTCTTTTTCCATTTATGCATGTTATACAAAGCAGAAAACAAAGGCACACGCACATTATTGTACTTTTACAACACCGGTTTTTCTTTAGTCCATGGTTAGTTGATACGTGACCATCTTGATGCAATGTTGATTGTATATGATCTGACAGGAGGAGCTGAGGTGGAATGAGATGCTTATCAGACGCTACCAAGGGAGAGAGGTTTGGAAATTCCAAATTCGCCTGCTATTGTTCTTTCAATGGGTGATTGCAGTCGTGCTAGTGTGTCTTTTCTTATGCTAGTTGCGGTGCTGTATTGCTGCAGTCACTGTGGAACCACCGGCGATTCCTTTCGCAATGGTGGATACAGCAATTGCTTGCTGTTGAAAAAACCTGCCCCTCAATGACATCCCAGGTGGATCTGTTCATCATCCAGGAGATAGGCCTGCTGTCAGAGTGCCTGAATGACCCTGTGGATGAGTTCGAGGAGTCACACGTCCAAGCAGAGCTTTCAGCGCTCTACATTCTGTGGATATCAAAGGCAGTCACCACCCCCTTTACCCAGCCTGCTTCTGTAGCAACCGTGTATTTGCTAGAATAGATTCATGTGCTCTGAAGGGTTTAAGTTTAACAGGGAAATTGTTGCGTGTTTCGTTGGATGCAGCAAGTTCCGGCTGTAAAAGGGAAGCTGGAAGAGAGGCTGCATTCCGTTTCCATTATGGGGCTGAAGGACGTGCTGGTAAGAGCCTGCCGACCGGAGAAGACGCGGCTGTGGATGAATCTGCTCGGCTTGGCTGATCCATCACAATGACGACATGGCATTTCTTATTGACATTGACGGTGTCTGCCTCGATTGCAGTTGTAACGAAACACATGGATTGCATTTTGTAACCAAACACACACGGCATGTACATCTCCTTAGGCATTTGCTTCAGGTCCTCTGTAATTGCAAACCAGATTAAACAGGGGGTTGGGATTGCCGGCAAAGAGGATTGGAGGAATGTTTAGCTCAGAACCATGTTGCTTATCCCCCCACACCCCCCCAACACACACACACACTTACTTTTGACTTCACTTTGGAGGAACAAAATGGGCATCAAACCGTGACATATAGCAAGGCAAAATTTGGCATTTAAACCAAGAGATAATATTTACAAACAAATCGCGTTGGAACAGAGAAGCATGTCATGCTTCATATGGTAGTGTTTAGACAGTATTGCCCCAAACTACGACATTATTTTGGGAAAAAAGAATGGCCACAAACTTTGAGGCGTAGCATGGAGATACCTGACCCAATGCAACCAGTTGAAACTTTACAAATAAAGGCACTCAAACTATGAACATCAAGAATACTAACATTTCTGGTTGTTTTATTTCCCCTAAAATTATGACAACATTTTGTGAGAACAAAATGGACCTTGAACTATATGGTCTATAGCCATGCAAAACTTGACCCATTAAATTGAGAAGTGGAATTTTAAGATTTAGCAATTCTACACTCAAATTGTGACCTTTCTATATGAAACTAAAATGGCATCAGATCAGACCCTGATACACCAAGGCAAAAAGAAAAAAAAACAAAAACTACCCATTGAAACTAAATAGATTCTGCCAAACCATGCACAATAATAGTGGTGATGCAAGTGATGATACCGGTGGATAGTGGTGGGTTAGTTAGCCGCTACTTTATTTTCTCTTGCATTGAAATCTGGATTAGTTCAACTAAATGACCTAGAGGAATGGACACTTGGGTCCCTAAAGACAAGGCATACTACCGTTTGACACGAGAAGAATTTTGGTTTTTTAGGCTTAAATTAAATATGTTATATTTAGAAACTAAATTTGATCTAAAATTATGACAACTCAAGTAACACAATATGTTAAACGTATTTATAAGCTTATTACATTCAAATTAGTGTTGTCTTAGATATTAAGTTGTGGTGAGCCGCATCCTTTTTAAGAAATCAAATATAGTTCTCACTTTTTGTAGCGCCACCTACACGAGATGTGTTGTGGCGAGGCATGCCTGAACACTGTAAGCTTCCGTCTGGATGTAGATATTGAGCAGCTGGAATTGAATTGAGTATCGATACCAAAGCAGACTAGTATTGGAAATGAGTTACAATACCAAATCTATTGTTTGGATGTATACGAAATTGCTAGTTGGAATCTAATAAAGTGGCAAATACGAATTCATGTTTGAATTCATATTTGGAGATGCGCATGTGAAAAAATTAGAAATTGACCTTCTCATGCTCTCTGCCCTGGCCACGTCGCACCCTCACCTCGCCGGAGAAGGTCGCGCCGCGCTCGCCCAGGGCGGAGCTCACCACTGCTGCCCCTGCCTCGCCGGAGAAGGCCGCGTCGTCCTCCGCCAGAGCCACGGCACCTAGTCGATCTCCATCACCTCCACCGGAGCCACCGGACGCAGCCACCGCTAGGGTTGAAAATGGGATGGGAAAATCCCATCCCGACCGGCACCATATACCGATTATCTCGTCCAGATATCGTTTTTACAAGAAAAACAGAAAAAAGGGAAAAATCCGGCGAAAGCGGGCGCGGAAGCGGTTCAGGTGTTTTCCTGACCGTATTTCTGGTTCCTGCATTTATCCCGGGAAATTCCCGCGGTATTTTCCGGTATTAGAGGACCAAACTTCGTTTCAGCCCATGAAGCTTACACAGCCCAGCCCACTACGACACCCGAACCAGCGAGTAACCCTAATTCCTCTCCCTCTCCCGCAGTCCAAGCAGCCGCCGCCCCTCTTTCTCTTGGTCTCCCCCCAGTCTCCCGTCTGGCCACCTCTCTCTGTCTCTCTCCGACTCCCCATCGCACGCGCCGGCACCTCCCCCCGTCGCCCACGCCTGCGCCTCCCCCCAACGGCCCGACCCCCGTCGCCCGTACCTCCCGGCTCCCCCTGTCGCAGTGCAGGCTCGCAGCATCGTGCCGTCGCCCCAGCCGGCCAGGGACGCGGCGGGCCGGCGGCTCCACAAGGCAGAAGGGCGCCAGGCTGGAGGACGGCGGTAGCCGTCGCCGGCTTGCCCCCAGGCAGGTTTGCAGGCTGCACTGCTGCAGCGAAAATGAGGCGCAGATGCAGCCGCCGAACCCCACAGGAGGCACAAATGCTTCTGCAATGTCGTCATCGAGGCACTCGCAGTCGCAGCGCCGCGTCTTGCTCAAGCCTCCACCTCCGGCGCCGGTGAACGTGAACAACAGCACACTTCCTCCTATTGCAACTCTAGGTACTGTGTAGTGAATTAGTGATGTAGATCCTTCATGTACTTAGGGCCTACATGTCTGATCTGATGTTGTAGAATAATAGAAGTAAATTCGTTGCTTGCTAGGACTACATGTTTAATCTTTGAAGAAGTATGCCATATCTTTGTTTTTTTTTCATTGTGATATGTGATACATGATACTTTGATCACACAATGCACAATATGTTTTAGTTAGAATAGTGTAACAATGTAACAATTTGAATACATCTTGATATCTTTCATCTGTTCTTCTGTTGCTAGGATCTAAGAGGTCAAGGTCACATAATGGTAGTCAAGATCTTGGTCTGTGTCTGTCAATATCATCTGCAAGTCCAACTCCCACATCTAGTCCAACAGCAGCAGCAAGTCAAGATGGTCTTGAAGGGGTTTCTTTGTCAAGTGGTGGTGACATTGGTGGTGGTGGTGGTGGTGGTGCTGCTGGAGGTGGAAGCGGCAGTGCTGGTGCCGGTGGAAGCATTGCTGCTGGTGGAACACAAGCGCAGGGACAACAAGGAACTAATTCTGATAATGCCATCAATATTGAGGGTGATGAGCCGGTGCGTGATGTAGGTGAACCTGTTGGAAAGAGGCAGAAGAAGTGCACATCAGATGTGTGGCAGTACTTTACCAAGAAGAAGGTGATAGTTGAGGATAATGGGAAGTCATATCTTCAGCTATAGTCGCATTGTGACTTTCCACAATGCAAGCACAAGGGCAGATGTGAGCAATTATGGAACAACTAGATTTTGGACACACCTAAGGGTTGCACATAGTATTGTGAAGGGGCAGCAACAACTCAAAGTGGAAAAAGAGAATGGAAAAGATATCACTGCTGTCCAACCTTATAGGTATGATGAAAGAAGCTAGTTTGAGAAAGTTTTACCTAGCAATAGTCATGCATTAGTATCCCTTCAATATATCCGAGCATGATTTCTTTGTTGAGTTCATTAAATCCTTGCGTCCTAGCTTCCCAATTAAGTCCCGTGCTATAATTAGGAAAGGAATTATGGAAATGTTCTTGAAAGAAAAGGAGAAGTTGTATGCATACTTCAAAACTGTGTAGTGCCGCTTTAGTGCAACTATGGATATGTGGACTTCAAATCAGAATAAGTCGTACATGTGTGTCACTATACATTGGATTGATGACAATTGGTGTATCCAGAAAAGGATTGTCAACTTTGTGCATGTAGAGGGGCGTCACACTGGAGCAAAACTGTCAAAGACCTTCACTGAACTCATGGTTAAATGGTACATTGATAAGAGATTGTTTGCTCTAACTTTAGACAATGCAGCAGCCAATGAGGTAGCAGTTAAAGATATAATCGCTGATCTGAAAGCTAATACTAGTGCTTCATCTTCATTGGTATGTGATGGTATATTCTTTCATGTGAGGTGTGCTTGTCACATTCTGAACCTAGTTGCTAGGGATGGCTTGAGTGTTATTGGACATACAATTGAGAATATTAGACAACTAGTGCTTGCTGTCAAAGGTTCTCCATTGCAATGGGAGGAGCTCATGAAGCGTGCAACCGAGTGTGAATTGGATACAAGTAAGGGCCTTTCTCTTGATGTATCCACTAGATAGAATTCTACCTACTTGATGCTTCGAGATGCATTGTACTACAAGGCTGCATTCATGAGGCTCAAATCTTCAGATCGTCGTAGGTGTGAGAAAATTACTCCATCTCCTAATGAATGGTCCATGGCATTCAGACTTTTCCAATGCTTGAAGAAATTCTTTGATCTCACTGTACTTTTGTCTGGTACTTTATATCCAACTGCAAATCTCTTCTATAGAGGGTTTTGTGAGATAAATATTTTGCTTGATGAGTGGCGCCTTAGTGGAGATGGTACCATTAGTGGCATGGCTATTTCTATGAGTAAAATTTTTAACAGATATTGGAAGAAGTCAAGCACCACCCTTGCTGTTGCATGTTTCTTAGATCCTAGGTACAAGAAGAGACTTATAGAGTTCTACATGAGAAAATTCCATGGTCATGCAAGTAATGTTCATGTTGATGAAATTGTTGATGTGATCAAAAAACTATATCAGTTCTATGCTACTTCTACACCTTTATCTTCTAAGGGCTAAGAATAGATCAAATGAACCTATGGATGTTGATACAGCAGATCTGTTAGTGGGGAACGAAGATGAGGAACTAGAAAGCTACTTATATGAGTCATGTGGACCTAATGGAGATGACTTAAATGAGCTTGAAAAGTATATGGCAGATCCACAATTGAGGTTTAATGGTCAATTTGATATTTTATCATGGTGGAAGAATCAGGTTGATGAGTATCCAATCCTAGCAAAAGTAGCTCGTGATTTGTTGGCTGTACAAGTTTCAATGGTTACTTCCGAGTCTGCTTTTAGTGCTGGTGGACGTGTAATTGATCCGTTCCGCAGCCGCCTTGATCCTGAAATGGTTGAAGCTTTGATTTGCATGAAGGACTGGGTTGCTATATCAAGAAGAGGTTATAAAATCTTCTCAGTTTTAATTATTTTACAATAACTTATGACTATCTTGCTTGTTGATTTATATGTCTTGGTTGCTCTTTTATTTTCAGATAAGAAGGTGAGCTCAATTATGGTTGATGTTGAAGTTATAGAGGCGCTTGCTTCGAAACTGAATTTGTGAGGTATGTATAATAAATCATGGCATGCTCAATTGATCTATAAAACTGCTAGTTCTGTCCTATTTTTTCATTTGCAGCTTAGATTGTCCAATTACCAATATAAGTATATAACTAGGAATGCCTTATTTGACTTGTAGGATGGAGAAGTTGCAGACAATGATGAAGAGGTGAATCAGCTTTGCATTTCCGTATCTAGCTATCTATTATAAACTTTATTCAAGTATCCATTATGTACTCGTAATTCGTAAGGCTTGTATGACTGTATGAACTATGATGGATTGATGTTGTGGGCGTGTGGACTTTGGAGTGTGGTGTGTGAACATCAGGACATGTGTCATGTGGTGAACGTGAACTGGTGATTGTGTGATGTGCTGCTTTCTGCTGATTCGCTGTGTGCTATGTGCTGCTGATTCTTATATTGATGTGTGATGTATGCATGGCTATAACTATTGCGTCGAGCTAAATGTTTGAAGTGTTTACATGTGTCGGTGTTCCCGATCGTAATTGATATTTTCCTGATCGTAATTGACATGTTCCCGATCGAAATATTCCGCTCCCGATATCCCGTAATATCGGTTTCGTTTTCCCGTCCGCCTTTCCCGTTCCCGTTCCCGTTCCCGGCAAAAAAATACAGGAGCAGAAACAGTTAGGGGGTTTTCCCGACCATTCCCGACCGTTTTCAACCCTATATACACACACACACATGTAGGAGTAGCTACAAGCGCGTGTAGAATGTATTTTTCACACATATATATATATATATATATATATTGGTTTTGCATTGTCAGCTTCTAGATTTGTTGATATGTTGTATATATGCATGCATGCGAATTAAAAATCAAACAAAGTGCTAATTGTTGCCAGGGGTATTTTGGAACACGTACGGTTACAACCCACCTCAGATCATACCTTAGATTAGTTGTATTCCGATTGAAAATTTGAGCGCTGAAGTTAGCTACTCCGCCATCAGATCAGGATCGGAGAACGTGTTGTTTCAGACAGCCTCGTAGAACTAGACGCAGGACGTACCGGAGTACGTAATGTATATATATATATATATGGCTCGCTCCGTCCCTGTGTTTGTTGGGATTGGACGACGACGGCCATGCTCATCAACACAGTACACAATAAGTCAAGAACCCGTATGGTATAGTACTATAGTAGTATATTCTTTTAAATACCTCACTACTACAAAAATAATTTGTGGGAACATTCTATTTTTTTCCTAGGAACGGCCTAAAACGATAACCCGCTCCTACAAATGGAGCGGAGTTACTGTAGCAATTCATTAGCCCCTGAAAATATATTTTTAATATATTTTTAGGGGCGGATGATGACGTTACCCGCCCCTACAAATGCATTTCTAAGGACGGGTGATAGCATGACCCGCCCCTACAAATAGTCCCACGCAAAAAAAATCATAACCTTTTCATATAATCTCGCATGAAGTCAAACTTTATATCAAAATTGTAGAGATTGATGAGACCTAAAATTTTATAGTTCATAACTTTTTCATTTAAAGTCATGTAGTAGTCTAAAAAATTATTATAAGTTATCTAATAGCTATGACTATATAGTATCTCATACAACTCAAGTCATACTTTGAGATTTTTACAATCTTAACCTTTATATACACTAAAATATACTTGACATATTTCTTTTATCTATAGTTTACAATAACTATACTGTAGAAGTTTCACTTTTTTAATTTGTTTTGCTATATGTAAAGATTTAAATGAATTTCGGAATAAAGTAGAAAAAAAATTTTATGGGCGGGTGATGGCGTCACCCGCCCCTACAAATCAATTTCAGAGTTAATATAAATGAATAGCATACCCCATAGAATCATAAGTAATTGTGTAGTGTGGTGGAGAGAAAGGTACGCGCGAGACTTGAGGTATGCGGTTCGAACCCTTCGGGTGATGCAAGTGTGCATATTTCATCAAAAAATTATACCTCGATAGTACAGTGGCTGTTGGCTGCAATATTTTTTATTTTTTGAAAATTAATTTGTAGAAATTATTTTCAGAGGCGGACGCATTACCCACCCCTAAAAATAGCATTTCTACCACACCCGCTCATAAAAATTCATTTTTACCCGTCCTTAAAACTTTTATTTATTAGTGCCTGGGGCGGCACCTCTCCAGTTTTGTTGCTGACACCTGTATCCGGTATGCACATACACATGCATGCAGAGCTGAACCTAGATCTGGATGGGATGCAGTAGTCGCAGGCTCGCAGCCAGAGAGCAAGGACAAATTTGGCGAATAAGTTTTCAGAAGTTCATGCAAAAAAAAAGAATGAGAAAACTATTCACAACTCTTGCATATATATATAAAGTAATATTTGAAAGAAGACAGGAAAATATGCTAGATTTGTCAGTAAGCATGCATGCAAACTAAAAATCAAACAAAATGCTAATTACCTATAGTAAGGGATATTTTGGATTCAACACGGTTGCAATCCACCTCAGACCTAAGAATTTTAGTTATGCTGGGCAAAAAATTTTGAACATATATAAAAGTTAGCTCTACTCCTTCCGAGTGGGGAGAAAGCTTGGTAGAACTAGATGCAGGTCAGTTCGCATTGGTTTGTCCAATGCGTCAACTTCTTCTGATCGGATATATAGGATGGCCCTGCTCATCACACGAACCCGTGTGGACAATTTCCGGTATATGGTATAATAGTATATGCTCAGAAAAGATACCTGGGGCGGTACCTCTCCATCCAGTTTCTTGCTCACACCTGTATCCGGCATATGAACATACACATGCATGCAGACCTGAACCTGGATGGGATGCAGTCACTGCAGGTTCGCAGCTATGGAGAGGAAGCCAGCAAGGACAGATTAATGGAGGACAGAAAAGCTCAATGAAAAAATTAGAGCACAACGTTAGGAAATAATTTTTGGAAAGTTATGCAGAAAAAAGAATGAAAAATTATTCACAGATTTTGCATAAAAAGTAATCAATATATAAAAGAAGAAGAACACGCCAAACGTCGGTACCTTGTTTATTTTGAGAATGAAAACTAGTAATACGAAACATACTGCTAAAATCTTCAGGAATGGTTGTAATAAGCATATTAACAATCAAAGTTTGGAGAATTTGACTTCACCAAACATAGTACGCTCTTGATGTGCTGGTTGGGATTGGATCGACGACATGGCCATGCATGCATGTTCATTACAAGAACCCGTGTGGACGGCCGCCGGTATTACAAGGTAGCCAGTATATGGTATGTGCTCACAAAATAAGATACCTGGGGCGATACCTCTCCCATCCCAGTTTCTGTTTCTCCCAGTTTCCGGTATGCAAGCAGCAGCTGTATGCAAATGGTAGCTAGGGCAGCCAGCTATGGCAGCTAGCTACTAATAGCCTACTAGCAGGGGCAAAATTTGGGTAGGAGATGACGACGAAACCCTGGAAGGAGGCATGTACATACGGACTCGAGAGATGTGCAGGCATCGTCTTCTTCACTCTGCTGATGGATGTATGCAGCGTGGAAACTTCAAACTGCTGCTACAAGTGCCGGCCGGCCGGCCACAATCCACACGCGCCCATCCAGCGCTCCACACGGCCGTGCTTATCTCTGCATGCTCTCTCTCTCTCTCTCTCTCTCTCTACATATATATATATATATATCCCTAGTATAAGTCTGTTATTAGAACATCAGTATGGTCTCCAATATTCATTTTGACCGAGAATAACTATGATAATATTTTATTTTAAAACGAAAGAGTTGCATAATATAAAAGTTTTTCATGATGTACCTAGTGCCGTCAATCTCATATCATCAATTAATATAATTTTTTAAGTTGTTAACAGTAAACACTACAAATCTCTTTGACTTAATTAGGACAAAGAAAAAACAGACTTGAGATTAGGAGGAGTATATATGTGGCCATGTGGGAGTATGCACCTAAAGAGATTGGATCTTCCAGACAGCCATAAATTATTATTAATGTATTTGAAACGAGTGACCAAATAATAAAACTAGTAAATTGATCGAGCATACGTTATTTGATTACTTTTCTTGTGATAGGATGTCTCCATCCGGCTTTAAATGCACTAATTCATGACTAATTATTCTTTTAGCGGTATAAGCGAGAGCGTAAATCTCAGCTACTAGCTTATGGACAATTTTGGCAAGGACGGCACCCTCGGGAGGAGGCATGCAGAGCTAGCCACGTCGTCTTCTTCAACCTACAGCAAGTGGTAACTTAGCTTAGATTCCTCCCTCCATTGACGGATGTCTGTAGCGTGGAAATTTCAAACCGCTGCTACTTCTTCGTTCACGCAGCAAGTGACACCCAGGCCACATGCCAAGATCTCGATCACTGACTCTCTGATCGCTTCCGCACACGCCCAATCAGCGCTCAACACGTACTCCGTCCTTATCTCTGCTGGATGCCCTCTCTCTCTCTCTCTCTCTCTCTCTCTCTCTCTCTCTCTCTCTCTCTCTCTTCTCTCCACTATATATAGGTGTGCACAAACACTACACTGCAGCATCTCGTACTTGTTAAAAAGGGAGTAAATAGCTATAGCAAGAGTTGTTCTCTTATTGGTCGAGTAGTGCTGTGTGTATGCCACCACATATGGAGACGACGATGAACAGCCAAGGTTCATGTCCAGCGCTCTACTATTCCGTGAACCCCAGCGAGGCCGCCGGCGGCGGCGCCGAGGGCGCCGAGGCCTTTCTCGACATGTTCGGCGATCGACAGTCCTCGTACGTTAGCTGTCTCATGTTCCTAATTAACTAGTATATATGATACATCCTAGCTATATATATACATGTGCATGCTTGAAGAGAATAATGATCATTACAGGTTATAATAATAACACTCTAAAAATGTGGGTTCAGATCGAAACAATCAATTCATGTGCGCCTATCGATCACTTGTTAATTCATGTGTGTCCCTTGAACTGTCGCAGCGGTGATCTCTTTGATCTGCTGTGGCAAGGAGGGGCCCGAGGCAGCAGCATGGAGGTGCAGCCGGCCGCCGGCCACCTCCCGCCGCCGTCGCCCGCGGCGGCGGTCGCGCTGCCGCCTTCGGACGATGAGATGGCGGCGTGGCTCTACCCGATTGTCCGTGGCGACCACCCCGGCGTTGCCGGCCACGCGGCGGCGGTGGACGATCTGCAGGCCGCGCCGAATCACAAGAGAGAGAAGGTGGATGATCAGCAAGTGGCGGATCATCACAAGAGTGAAGACAAGCTTCCAAAGACGGAAGAGAAGTGCCGCGCCCAGGTACGTACGTATGTATATCATTTCCTAAAAGAACATACTCCGTATGTACATGTGTGTATGTATACGGCGTTATTGATACCTCAACTAAATTTGTTCAGTTAAATTGTTTAACTTTTGTGACCACTAGAATTTTTAGGGGATTAGTGGGCTGATTTTCTTTTTCTTCATAACTCAGTAACAAAGACGCCCGTAGACGCACGCGCACACCTAATCATTATGAGCACATCTGAAAGATTAGACTGGTCCAATATATTTTTAGGCTCCGAAACCTGCTACCAAAAGAATAATTAGCTGCAGATGCGTAATCCTTATTTCAGAATAGGATTTAGGTTACACGTATTATTGCTTGATTCAATGAAGATTTATGTGTATTTTTCTCCTCATCTCTCTACCCTTTTTCATAATCTTTATTAACTATTTTGGTCCATATTTTGTATGGATTCGAACTACTGATTTTCCTTTTTTAAACTTTTGAGTTAGACTATTTATTAAATGTATTAAAATGTACTCTTTGGTTTAACTTATATTTGCTATCATTTATTGTTTTTCATTCTGAATTCTAATCAGTTGTAGTTTACATTTACTCTTATTTTAGGTATTTTTCCTCCGAACACATAGAACCCTAGTATTTTAAATCTGAATTTAATTATTTATTAGTTGTGTTTGATATGGATTCCAATAATTTTCTTCCGTACTTCAGTTCTAAATTGAACTATTCCTTGTGTTCGATCCTATTTGATTTGTTATAGGCTGTTAGATGATCATAACAATCATCGGTCTAGACTATTTCTCTGTTTTCTTTTTCCGATTAATATGATAATTTTAATATACGGGTGATTTTAGCAGACCATTATGTTGTTCTGAGCGGTCCATTTGTCTGATGACAGGACCCAGCAAGCTTCTTGCTGAGGAAGAAGGCAACAGGAGGGGCAAGGAAATCACACCACGCACAAACACACAACCGGTCTGAAAAGGTGTGATGAAGATCAGTATAATACATGTGTATTTCTTTGTATTTCTTTATTTACACACTACATGTATAATATACTTGTAATAGGCTTGTAGCTTGTTGATCTGCCAATTTCTTACCACGTGTAGCCTGCCGTATATTTTTGCGTATGCAGAGACGAAGGTGCAAGATAAACGAGAAGTTCAAGACCCTGCAACACCTCGTGCCAGGGTGCCATAATAAGGTTATAGTTGTACCCATCCATACTCTCACATGTAACAAACAAACTTTTTAAGTACAAGTCGGAGCAAGTGTACTCTCTCTCACACACACGGGGACAAGATTGCATTATTGCTCACGATCAAGTTAAGTCTCTGATATCTATCTGAAATAATAATGTCTTCTTTTATCTCTGTGTCATTTCAGAGCAACCAAGTCTCGCCTCTGGACCAGACCATCCAGTACATGAAGTCACTGCAGCGACAGATCCAGGTCTGAACGAAGTCCAAATAACATGCCCTTAATTAATTCTTCTTTGTGCAACAAATAACTGAGCAAATGCATCAGCATGTGCTTTTATTCCAGTATCTAGCAGTCAGTGTCCCTTGAATGATCGATTTACTACTTTGCAGGCAATGTCGTTTGGGTGCGGCGGCGTGAAGCCAGCAGCAGTTTACCCCGTCATGTCGCCGGCATACCTGCCGCCGGCCGCCGCTGCCGTCCGGCCGGGGGTTGTTCTTGCACCGCCTCCGGCGATGGTCCCGTTCGGACCTATGCTTCCACTGGTGAACCACCACCAGTATCCGGCAGCCATGGCGTCAGCTCCAACTCTGTACCCTGCAGCGGCGGTTGCTCCAAATGTAAGCGTAGTAGCAGCTCCCGGCGGCAGGCCGCTGCAGAATAGTCACTCGATTAACTCACGGAGCATTAATCTGTGATGTTTATCGACCACCAGTACATTAGGAAATGGCTATTAGAATCTTGATACATTATATTGTATAGGCTTTAATTTTGTGTTTCTACCCCTACTTTGAAAGTCCGGATTACAGTACGGTAGCAATTACAATGATAAATCATGAAGGCAGCGGCAGATCTTCTCTGCTCAAACGTTACCGGCGTTAGGGTTCTGACCCCACCAACCCTAGACCGGTTCGCCGTCGATGTCCGGCACTGAGACCACTCCCTCTGTCAAATTGCTGACCAAGAACCAGACCTCCTTTGCGGTGTGTAAACGTAACTGCAATGCGAGCACAGATGGGGTGCCGTTTCCTGCTCTTGATCACAAAGAGCACACGTCAAATTGCAGGGCCAAGTCCAGGCTTCAAGCTTCTCAGCGGCCAGCCAGTATTTTGCAAGTTACTTTGTCTACGGATACAAGTTACTTCGCCGCAGGAGATGGGTGTTAAAACAAGTTGCAGAGCAACATCAAGATATGGCAGAGCTTGTAGAGAAGGAATCTGTACTAGTGAAAGAGAGAGCAGAGGTTATAAATTGCAAATACTCTTGCTTATTCCAAATTTCAAACTGTCAACAGTGTCAACTTATCTGAGCTCTAACAGTCGGTGTTATTTTTTATGTAAAAGGTAAAAATCCTTTTCTACACAAGTAGCTGCAGACAGTATACAGGAAGATAAATTCTATGCCTTTTGCACAGGTTAAAGATGAACTGCCGTGCATGGAGGCATCGATGCTGGCTTATTTATTATTTTAATAAATAGTTGTTGGCGCTAAAAATCGGCCGGAAATCGGCCGTTGACCTTCAACGTCGGACACACGACCCGAGAGAATCTGCTTAACTCCTGTTCGGGTGATCGTCCTGGTGTGGTTCGCGCGGCGTGCCAGTCAATCCGACCTGTTGATTGACAACGAAAGAAACGTATTAAATCCCGGGGTCTCGATCGGCTAAGGTTCCGATCTGTCCCGAAAAGCGTATCAGCGAATCGGCCGATTTGCTATGAAGATGACCGGCTATAGATCAACCGATAATCACGTAGCGATTGCAGAGAAACTACTGGAGCAACTTAAACAATCGCCACAGATGCAACACTCGAAATAGATCTAATCGGCTATACAAGAAAAAATAATGATAAAGCCGAAAGTTCGATCTCAAGCTGGATAACTGGTGATAAAACTAGAACAATAGGTAAAACCTATAATTCTAGTAAATATCGATAACTGGTGAATAAATCCAAATAAAACAACTGCGATGCGCCCGAAGTTAAAGCTTAGATATTATTCGATAAACGAAACCTACCAATTGGCCGGAGATCGTGTCGATGCAGCCCTGCCAAACGAACTCGTGAAAGAAAAAGATGTATTGGCGAAGTCGCCGACTTGAAAGTAAAGTACGATGAAAAAGTAGATTATTTGTATTGATTGATGTGTATATCTCACAAAACCCTGACTGCTTCTATTTGTACCCTAGGACTAAGACTCCTGATCTATCACGATCCGTTACAAACTTAATTTAAATAAAAAAACTACTATATCTATAAGATTTTTCTAAAGGAAACGGGCTCCCGCAGGATCTTCTGCTGCCATCTCCTAGTCCAATCCGGACTCCTTCCATTCCTCCTCAACCGAGTCGGCGTCGTTCTTTGACCAACGTCAGGTCATCTTTGACTGGGATCCTCTGTTGGGATTCCATTGGCTTCATCCCTATCTGTTGGCGCAAGCCCACATTGGCCCAAACGCTCCAGCCTTTCAATCGGCCGACCCCCACCAACTCCATTCGCCAATCGCCCGAAACACTGCAGCGCCAATCAGCCGAGTCCTAACTGTAGCGTCAATCGGCCGATTCCCAATTGTAGCCTTTAAGTCTGCCGCATCGGCCAATCTCCTTCTTCCCTAACGCCGATTCAACACGTGTCAAAATCTGGCGTCAACACATGCCCCCTAGTTTCGGAGTAAAACATGCCTTTTACTTCAAAATTCTTTTTTAATCTCTCCTCCAAAACAAACGCGGCAAAAATCTCCTTCTGTTTCGCGGTCTTCTACATGATGATTGCAATCTTTTCGAACTGGGTGCCTAAGACAACTGTTCCCCCGGAATTCGTGTAGACGGTGAGGTAAAAATCCCGCCTTTACCCCTTCTCTCTCGGACTGTCTTTAAATACTGGCGTTCTCCAACGCTTCTTCTCCATGAGCTCAGTAATTTCCTCCCTGGCGAATCACTTTCTATCTTCTCCCAGCGCCCTTTTGGCTTCCAACCGCATTCTCCGACGATCCTTCTTTCGTCTACATTCCGCTTCATTCCTTCAATGGCGGCACCATCAGCAACTCCACCAACCACGGAGGCTCTGCCAGCAACTCCATCGGCGACGGCGGTTCCGTCAGCGACGATGAGCTTCATCCCGGAGGTAAACATCCGAAACTTTCCCCTTTTACTTTTTACTGCCCATGCATCTTTTAGATCTATTCTTAGTTCTTCCCTTTTTACCTTTTTAGACAGTCAGACACCAAATCACCATCCTCCTTTCCGAAGCTCCTGGTCTTATCTGCTTAGGCCCTATGGGGAATCCAGACCCGACTGACCTGATTAACTTAGAAACCCATAGAATTCCTTTCAAGCAATCACCTATGGATTTAGGTTAGTGGTCAGACACTTTTAGATCTTGGCCGAATGAAACCTCCGGCTGGAAAGAGTGGTACCAAAGGATGGCCAACTCCAAGAGAGTTCAATGGGATGAATTAAAAATCGGCCAATGTATCAATCTATCTTTGTCCCAGATGGAGAAGAATGAACCCCTGATAATAGCAGCCTCCTATTTCTAGTCTGACGCGCTCTTTTTGGGCACGGACCCATGACCCCAACTCTGGCCGATGTCCTGATGCTGACCGGCCTCGACATTTTCTCCCCCGATACACCCTTTGATTATCTGATCAAGCCGACCCATCGGCTAGAGATCAAAGGAATCGGCGGGTGGAAAGGGTATATCAACAGAAACATGAGGACTGGGACGATTTTGGAGAGAGAACATTCAGCGTTCTTGATGATGTGGCTAGAGAAGCACCTCTTCTGAGCGGTTGGCCCTTCTTCTAACACACAAGCTCTGGCCGAAGCCCTGTCAAGAGGATCCGCCATCCCTCTCGGGAAGCATCTGCTAGGATCGGCCTACCACATGATGCACCAGATCGGCGTCAAACTGTCAAAGGGAGAGCCGATTGGTAACCCCGGTGGCCCCTGGTGGTTCATCACCCTCTAGCTCAACTTGTACATGAGAAAAATCTCCCAGCAGCAGATAGAGACCAAGACATTTTCCAACATTGAGTCAGAGGAAAACCCCACAGTACGACGACGGTGCACCTCTTTCGGCGAAGCAGCATCGGCTTTTCCTGGTTGCCAGTTCACCGCCACCCAGACAACCGAATATTTCAGATGCTTTTACAATGGCTTTAGTGAAGAAACTACTAGTTGGTACCCGTACCAGAAAACAGAGCTACTTTTTGAGCTCCCCTTCTGCTATGACTCGACGTCCAACTCCTTTGATAATGATCTCATGGACGCCTTGATCAAACCAGGGATCTTACCGGCGAACTTCTTCTCTGGGAAAGACTTCCCAACTTATGAATTTTATAACCCATCAGTTGCAGCACGGCAGTTCGGCCTTGGTCAGCTGCCGATTCAAGTTTATTTTGCCGGCCGCGCAAAATTCCGAGATGAGCTTACTAAGGGCCTTGATTACAATCGGCTGTGCAATTTAGTGCCAGACTCCATTACCGTTGATCTAAGCAATTGGATAGTGGCTCCTTTTGCTGTCCAACAATTCAAGTTATGGTGGGTAGAATGGAAGCAGCATCTCTTTTGTGCATCTCCTTCAACATATTGCAATGATCTGGATCCTGACAACATCGATCCAAACGCAGCGGTACTGTCCTTTTCTCGGCCGATTTCGATGTTATTCCTTTTTATGCTACAAATTTGCTGTTAACTCTTATTTCCCTTTTCAGTCTGAAAGTCGACTTCCTTCGACGCGGAGATGAAGTGGTAGGCCGATAGAGAATTTCCGCCCATGCACACCATTCCCACTCATCGGCTACCATACCCCAACCATCGAAGACATCACCATCGGCCGATCGAAACAAACGCCGAAAAAACCCTCTTTAAAGAAGACGAGCCGCTGAGTGCGTGCTCGTATAGAACCGGCTGATCAGTCGGCGGCGGTATCGGCTGAACCTTTAGCTGTGCCGACTCCGCCGATTTTTGAGGAAGTCGATCCCCAGGTTGCTACAAAAGCTGGAGCGGCTGCTGCATCATTGCTAGTAGAAGCTGTTCAGGTAATTTCATATACCTCACATCCTTTTAAGTATTCTGTCGATATTAACTTCTTCTTTCTGTCAGGCTGCGCAAATCGCCCCAGTGCAGTCTCCGCAGCAATCGGCTACATCCCAGGCGGAAACCGGAACGCTAGCAATTCCTCCCACCGAGGTAGAGAGTCTCTTAACTCTTTTTTGATACTTAACCAAAAACTAACCGATTTTTGATGCAGGCTACCCTAGGTGCATCGATTGTACCTTTCCAACAACCATCGGCCGGACGACTCACAGAGGTACGGCAGTAATTATATATCATCAGACTTAATCATTTGCATTATACTTATAAAATCCGCTTCCCATACCTTTCCAGGAGGCTGGCCCGGGCAGGGCACCGATAGTCGTCGAATCTTCTTCTTCCGACGAGTCAATCGCGCCAGTTCTCGAGATGAGGGTGGCACTCCCGCCGGAGCAAGCAGAAGAAATCCACTTCAAAGAGGTAAGGAACTTGTCACCCAAATCAGCCGATTTCCCCTTACTGTCGGCTAATCCGCATTTTTATTTTTTATTCTTTCGTAGGAGCAGGACACTCCCAACAACAGTCTTTTTTCTTTTGCGGTTGCACTTTCTGACGATGAAGAGGTTGCCTCGCGCCAAGTCACACTGAGCTCAATCCCTGATGACGTCCGTGCCAAGCTTGAGAGCATACGGACCCTCCTCCAAGACGACATCGGCCAACTAGTGGAAGACGCCTCGCTAATTCGGCAACTTCTTAGTGAAATTAGAGGCCGAGTTCCAGAGGAAGCGAAAGAGGCTCTGGTACCTGCCGCATACATAAAGTCAATGCAGATTCCAGTGTTCAGGGCCTTGCGCCATATGGCCGATCGCTCCAAACTAGCGAAAGCCCGCGTGGAGGAAGATTCCTACAAACATCGAACTCAAGAGGTGCATCGACGAATCAGCTTCCTTGAAAGCTCTCGTCTAGATATCGTCGGTGCCATAGACCGCCTTAAACGGCGAAGGGCAGAGCTAGCCAAGGAGATGGAGTAGGTGACAAAGGCCATAGCTGCTGAAGAGAAAAAACTCCAAGACCTCCCATCCGTCATCGCCGAGTTGAAGCATGAGAGGCAGAGCCTGGCCCACGAAGCAAAAAAAAATCCATCGTCAAATGCCAGAAGTCCCTAGATCGGCTGATGACAACCAGAGAACCTTAGACTCGGCCGATCAAGTTACGCAACGAGCGATTGCGGCTATTAATGCCCTCCTCGGGTGAACTGTAAAAGTACTGAATGCTTTGTAAACATTTAATGTCCTCTTACCGTTGACGTGCGGATTCAAACTTGGACCGTCCTCTTCGGCAGCTTTTCATTTGTTAACCCTTTTATTCTGATGGGACGCATCCTACCATTCCTTCACCCTCTTACTTCTATAAGTATGAGGCCCCGTATCGTTTCCAAAGGCGTCCGCATCGCCCGTCTTCTTTCCCTCTAACAACTTGATCTCCATCCTCCCAGACTAGACGTCAAGATGTCTTCTTCGTCTTCTTCCTTCTCCGTCAATCAGGTGCGAAATCTTCCTTCGTTTTCTCTCTTGACGTTTCAATCAATCTGACGCTGGGTGGTTGTTTGCTCCCCTTTTAGCCGAAATGCCTTAGCCCCAGTCTGGAACGAGTGATTGAAGTCATGCATTCAGACGAACCATTGTTGCCGGCGGACAGAGATCTGATCAAGGCCCATTTCAAAAAACACAAAGATCATGTCCCCGCTGACGTCCAGAAGATCTGGGTCCATATAGACGCCAACTGCTCCAGGTAGCTGCCAACTGAAAGGAGTCATCCACTCCCTCGCCCAGTCGCCCTTGAAGATGCTGCGGCGAGGACATCCCAACCAACTCTCGACAGGAGCCACCCACTCCCTCGTCAAGTCGAGGTTGAAGCCGCCATGGAGGATCTGGAGGAAAAGAGCATCCGCTTCTTGATAGAATTAGGCCAGATTGAGAGGGAGATTAAGAAAAAGCGTGGTCAATAAATATGTTGGTACTTTGTTCTAAGGGCGACTTGTACCGTGTCGACCATGTACCCTGTTGTTCTTACCGAATAATAAATCGGTCAGACTAATCGAATGTTTCGTCCTTAAGGCGATGTTATCTTTGCATTGGCTATATAGATAGGAGCCAATAGGAGTTGGCCACGTTGTTTTGATGCACCCTATCGTAAGTTATGCATCCACCCATATACTAGGATAGTACCTATTTTCAGATATCTTCCGTTTAAGGCTCTTGTGAATTCTTCCCCTTCGATAGTTTCTAGTATATACACATTTCCCGGAGCATATCGGCCGATTTTAAACGGCCTTTCCCAAGTGGGCAACCATTTACCGAATTTGGGATCCTTAGACCCTATCGGCAGCACCAACTTTCATACCAAATCTCCTTGGGAGAACTGTTTGACCTTGACCTTCTTGTCGTACCACCTGGCCACCCTTTTCTTGTTTTCTTCAATGCTGATCAGGGCCCTTAATCGCTGACCCGCCAAATCGTCGAGCTCTCCCTTCATGAGGAGGGAATAATCATCGGCCGTTAACTGATCTTGAAGCGATGTGCGCCTTGACCCCGTCCTTAATTCCCAAGGCAATACTGCCTCGTGACCATATATCAACTGATAAAAAGATATCTTAGTGGCCCCGTGGAAGGCCATCCTGTAAGCCCATAGAGATTCGGTTAAAGACAGGTGCCACTTCTTGGGTTGTTCCTCTATCTTCCTCCTGATCAGCTTGATTATCCCTTATTGGACGATTCGGCCTGACCGTTGGCTTGAGCATAATACGGAGAAAAATTCAACAATTTAATCCCCATATCGGCAGTGAATTCTTCGAACTCCCCTGAGGTGAACATCGTCCCTTGATCAGTTGTGATGGTTTGAGGGATGCCGAACCGATAAACAATATGGTCCCTCACGAAATTGATCATAGCGGCCGATGTCACGGTCTTTAACGGAATTGCCTCCACCCATTTGGTAAAATAATCAGTAGCTACTAATATAAACTTGTGCCCTTTACTTGATGGAGGGTAAATCTGTCCGATGAGGTCTATCCCCCAACCTCTAAACGGCCATGGTTTGATAATCGGATTCATAGCTGAAGCTGGTACACGCTGTACATTGCCAAACTTCTGACAGTCTTGACAACCTTTATAATATTTAAAACAATCTTCAAGAATCGTCGGCAAATAATATCCGTTGTTTCTGATCATCCAATTCATCTTGTGAGCCGATTGATGAGCTCCGTATACGGCCTCGTTGATTTCTCCCATCAGGACCTTTGCTTCTTCTGTTCCCAGGCATTTGAGTAGAACCCCATCAATCGTCTGGTAAAACTAATCGTCTTCGAGCAACACATGTTTCGTGGCCTGAAAACGCACTCGCCGATCCACTTTCTTGGACGGATCCTTCAAGTAATCGGCAATCTCCTTTCGCCAATCGTCGGCCGCAAGTTCCAGAGTCATGGCGCCTTGAATCGGCTGATACCCGGATGCGTGTTGGGCAAGCCTATTGGCCTCTTCATTGTAATTTCTGGGAATGTGCTCAATAACCGCAGACTTGAATTCCTTTAACAGTTGGAGGCAATCTTTGTAGTAAATCCTTAAGATATCATCTTTGCATTCAGATCTCCCCGTTAATTGATCCACAATGAGAATGGAATCTCCAAAAATTTTCACCCCATCGGCTTTGATTTCTCTTAACAACTGGATACCTTTCAGGACAGCTTGGTATTCCGCCTGGTTGTTGGTCGCGGATGCCTCTATCGACAGAGAGAAATCATAACTTGCCCCCCGAGGCGATATGAGAACCATCGAAGTACAGAGTCCATGGAACTGGTTCAACGACAGCGATCTCCGGTCCACAATGCTGAGCCACGAAATCGGCCATGACTTGACCTTTGACAGCTTTGGCCGATTCGTATCTTAAGTCAAACTCTGAAAGAGCCAGGATCCACTTTCCAATCCGTCCTTTCAAAATTGACAATGATAGCATGTACTTCACCACGTCATCCTTGCATACGACTATGCACTCTGCCGATAACAAGTAGTGCTTGAGCTTGGTACACGAGAAATATAGACAAAGGCACAACCGTCCCACTTGGGAGTATCTCGTTTCGGTGTCTAGGAGTCTTCTACTAACATAATATATTACCCGTTCTTTTCCTTCGAACTCCTGTGCCAGCGCCGATCCGATAGCCCGTTCGTCGGCCGATAAGTATAGTTTGAACGGCTTGTCAGCCTGTGGCGGGACTAATACAGGTGGCGAAATTAGATATTGCTTGATGTCTTCTAATGCTTTGCGTTGCTCTTCTCCCCACACGAATTACTGATCGGGTTTCAATTTCAACAAAGGAGTGAAAGCTTGAATACGTCCGGACAAGTTGGATATGAATCTTCTGACAAAGTTGACCTTGCCGATTAGGGACTGCAGCTCAGTTTTATTCTACGGGGCCACAACCTTATTGATGGCAGCTATGGTCTTCCGGTTGACTTCTATCCCGCGCTCATGGACCATGAATCCTATTAATTGTCCGGCCGACACACCGAACGCACACTTGTTCGGGTTCATTTTCAACCCATGCTTCCTCGTGCACTCCAATACCTCTCGTAAATCGGCCAGATGTTCCTGATGACCTTTTGACTTGACCACAACATCATCGATGTAGATTTCCACCAATACACCATTAAGCTTGTGAAAGATATAATTCATAGCCCGTTGGTATGTAGCGCCGACGTTCTTTAATCCAAAGGTCATTACCACCCACTCGAATAAACCGAGGTGGCCCGGACACCTGAAAGCCATTTTCGAAATATCTTCTTCGGCCATTAATATTTGATTGTACCCAGCATTACCGTCCATGAAACTGATGACTTTATGTCCTGCGGCGGCATCTTTCAAAACATCGGCTGTCGGCATTGGATATCTGTCCATCGGTGTAGCCTGATTTAGGTTCCTGAAGTCGATGCATACGCGCAACTTTCCATTTTTCTTGTATACGGGTACAATATTAGAAATCCACTCGGCGTAACGGCAATGCCGAATAAATCTCGCTTCAATCAGTCTTGTAATCTCGGCCTTTATATCAGGTAGAATTTTAGGGTTGCATCGTCGTGCAGGCTGCTGATACAACTGATATCCTGGTTTTATAGGCAATCGGTGTTCGACAATGGACCGGTCTAGACCAAGCATCTCATGGTATTCCCAGGCAAAATAATCTTTAAATTCTTTTAATAAATATGTCAATTTATACTTGTACTCGGAATCCAAGCTAGCACTAATATACGTCGGCCTTGGCTTGCTACCATCTCCTAAATCCAACATCTCCAATGAATCGGCCGACGTAAATCCGTGCCCAAGCTTCCCGTCTTCTCGGACGAACTGATCCATCTAGTCTGAATCTTCAGAGCCGACTACTCGGATCGGCTGTAGACCAAAATCGGATACTTTCAGAAAATCGGTGTCCCAAGTTCTACCGGATATACACTTGATGTGTTCGCAACTCCACTGTCGCGTATCGGCTGCAGCAACACTATAGGCGGAATCAGCGATGACTATCTCGGTATTGTCGCCGACCCACTGTACGAGGCATTGGTGCATCATAGACGGGTAATAATAAAGAAAGTAGTGGGAAGGGTCTTACTGCCGATGGTGAGGTCGACGCAGAGCGCTCCGCGGGCGGGAGACACGTTGCCTTCGAAATCTTTTAGCATCATGTCCGTCTTGGTCAGATCTTCATCGCTTTTGCCCAACTTCCGAAACATGGCATACGGCATGATGTTGACTGTAGTGCCTCCGTCTACTAGTAACCTGGTGATAGGTCGTCCGTTAACGTGTCCTTTGAGGAACAGAGCCTTGAGATGTTGTCGTTTGTCATCTTCCGGTTTCTCAAAGGTGGCTGTCATTGGCTCCAAAACCAACTGCGCCATCTGCTCCTCCATCCTTGTCGTGTCGTCTCGATCGGCGGATGCCATGAACTCCTTCGGCAAGATGAACACCATGCTGACGTCAGCTGCCGATTCTTGATTGTCGCCCTCCTCATTGTTGTTTGTTTTGGGGCGCCAGACTCGAGACCTGTCATTTTTCTTATCCACCATCTGTCTCTGCTCTTCCTCTTGTTGTTACCATTGGCGCAGACGTTGGATCCTTCATTTTTGGGATTTGGACAGTCCATCAGGGCACCACCTGGGGTTCACCGGTTTGGCCGGCGGTTTGGCACGCTCCCAGTCTGGTTCCCGTCCTAGGGGGTTCTCATCTGACATCCTAGCGTCGGCCATTAGCTGATCGTGTGTGCTGGCTCTGCCCCCCAGTCGCTTGTGCTGGTCGATCCTGCCCCCTGGCCGATCATACTGTTCGAGCCTGCCCCTTGGCCGATCATACCGGTCAACTCTGCCCCCCAGGCGATCATGCACTGAAAGGCGCCGATCCTCTTGTTCACGCTAGTTTCTGCTGATCAGCTCTGATTCTCTGTCTCTGGAGCGCGACCTCTTGAGCGGGCGATCGTTGTGATATGGTCCGCTGCACTCAGGGCAATTATCAGCTGATGATAATCTGAGGTTATTTTCCCAGCAGTGGATGAAGAACGGGCATCGCCAATGATCTTCGTGTCGGCGTATCATCTCTTCGCGGTGTCTCGATCTTTCCTGCTATCGCTGATATTTGTTGAGTAAGAATTGGGAGGTGACGGTTCTATGTGATCGCTCTGATCCGTCGCCCTCGTCTTCAAGCCATCTTTTCCCTTTGACATCGTCCATCGTAGCCCGATTTCTGGGGTCTACGGCGCCGCTTCTTTTAGCCGATTCCGTCATCAGCACCTTAGTTTGAAGCGAGTTTTTTTCCCGTATCAACCATGTTAGCAGGGAAAGGATGCTGATCAATTTTCATAGGCTTTACAGGCTTCGCCGGGACTTCAAATTTGAGCCTGCCTTGCTCAATGGCCGACTGTATCTGCTGACGGAAGATTTTACACTCGTTTGTGTCGTGAGATGTGGTATTGTGCCGCTTGCAATATTTCATCTTTTTGAGCTGTTCGGACGACGGAATGGTGTGGTAAGGTGAGAGTTGATCTGTCCCTTTTGGAGAAGTAAGTCGAAGATTTTGTCGGCCTTTGACGTGTCAAAACCGAACGCTTCTGGTTCTTTCTTCCCGAAAGGGCATGATATCGGCTTCTTCCCTTTTACCCATTCTGCTAGGCCGATTTCCACTTCCTCTTTAGATTTAGATCCCTCTAAATACGCCACCTTTTTCTGAAAATTTTTCCGCTGATCAAACCGACGTACTTCTTGGCCGGCCAATCGGTGAACGATCTGACTTAAACTTTCAAACTCCTGTGAGGCGTATTTCTCCTTGATGTGTGGCAGGAGACCTTGGAAGGCGATATCGGCCAGCTGAGCGTCAGTCAGGGCTAAGGTATAGCATTTGTTTCTGACCTCTCTGAACCTCTGTACGTAATTAGTTACTGGTTCGTCGCTTCTCTGCCTGAGACTGGTCAGATCTGAAAGCTTCATCTCGTCGACACCCGCGTAGAAGTACTTGTGGAATTGCTTTTCTAGATCGGCCCAAGTAACAATGGAATTGGGTGGTAGCGTAGTGAACCGCTGGAAAGCCGACCCAGATAGGGATGACGAGAACAGACGCACCCGCAGAGCATCTTGTGTGGTGGCCTCCCCGCACTGGATGATAAATCTATTCACGTGTTCCACAGTTGAGGTGTCATCCAGCCCCGAAAACTTGGTGAAATCAGGAACTTTGTACCGATGGGGAAACGGCAGTAGATTGTAGGCAGGTGGGTATGGCGTTTTGTACGTATAGGTTTGTACCTTCGGCTTCAACCCGAATTGGTCTTGAATTACCTCCGCTATCCTTGTTGTCCAATCCACTTGCTGCTGATGGACAACTGGTTGGGGGATTGGCACATGTTGATGGATCGACGGTTGGATGGCCGGGTGATGGATCAAAGCGTGTGGCGGATTTTGCGGCAGCGTGGCCGGCTGAGCGGCTGACAGCTGGTGGCGTAGCGAATTCGCCGTCCCATCATACAGCATCATCGGCGCCGCGCTTCTGAGTGTTTCCGCAGCATCTACCCCCCTGCCGATTTCTGACGTGGCCGATTGATATTGAGGGACCGTCGGCCGAATAGCCGATTGGAATGGTGCCTGGATCGGAGAGCCTCCATGACCAGCTGATTGGTCCAGAACAGCCGACGTTGCTGGTGTCCCCCAAGGCACTGAGTTTGAGGGCAGTGATTGCACGAAAGAAATCTGGGCAGGCTGAGGCGGCGCTTGTGATCGAAAGCATGGCGCACCATTATATCCTGGAGGTATTGAAGGCAATGAAGTGTTGTATCCTCCGTGTTGTGTTGATATCGGCTGAGGAGCCGAGTGAGACGTGCCTGGTAAACTTTTGACTGGAGCTACAATAGGTGGGGCGTATGCTGGCCCCTGATATCCCTGAGCTGCTCCGCTGACTAGAGAACTGATGACGGCATTGTATACCGTGTTGGTCATCACTGAGGATTGGTCGATGAAAGCCTGATAAACGGACTGTTGAATCATATCGGACATCTTGCCCGAGTCCTCAGTGATGGTGATCTGGCGGGGAGTCGGAAGAGGAGCTTTCTTGATAGTCTCCCCGCTTCTGGTATGACTCAAAGATTGCAGGTATACCTTCTTGTAGTCTTCTAGGTGTCTTGCCAGTTCTTCTTTCTGGTCGTCCTTGAGATCTGCCTCCGTAACCTCGATGACATTGTTTTCAGAGATTTTGGCCGTCTTTGACATGTTGGATATTGAGGTTGTCCCACCGGGCATACCAAAAGTGTGTTGGCGCTAAAAATCGGCCGGAAATCGGCCGATGTCCTTCAGCATCGGACACACGACCCGGGAGAATCTGCTTAACTCCTGTTCGGGTGATCGCCCTGGTGCGGTTGATTGACAAGGAAAGAAACGTATTAAATCCCGGGGTCTCGATTGGCTAAGGTTCCGATCTGTCCCAAAAAGCATATCAGCGAATCGGCCGATTTGCTATGAAGATGACCGGCTATAGATCAACCGATAATCACATAGCGATTGCAGAGAAACTACTGGAGCAACTTAAACAATCGCCACAGATGCAACACTCGAAATAGATCTAATCGGCTATACAAGAAAAAATAATGATAAAGCCGACAGTTCGATCTCAAGCTGGATAACTGGTGATAAAACTAGAACAATAGGTAAAACCTATAATTCTAGTAAATATCGATAACTGGTGAATAAATCCAAACGAAACAATGGCGATGCACCTGAAGTTAAAGCTTAGATATTATTCGATAAACGGAACCTACCAATTGGCCGGAGATCATGTCGATGCAGCCCTGCCAACCCGTACGAACTCGTGAAAGAAAAAGATGTATTGGCGAAGTCGCCGACTTGAAAGTAAAGTATGATGAAAAAGTAGATTGTTTGTATTGATTGATGTGTATATCTCACAAAACCCTGACTGCTTCTATTTGTACCCTAGGAGTAAGACTCCTGATCTATCACGATCCGTTACAAACTTGATTTAAATAAAAAACTACTATATCTATAAGATTTTCCTAAAGGAAACGAGCTACCACAGGATCTTCTGCTGCCATCTCCTAGTCCAATCCGGACTCCTTCCATCGCTCCTCGACCGAGTCGGCGTCGTTCTTCGACCAACGTCAGGTCATCTTTGACTGGGATCCTCTGTTGGGATTTCATTGGCTTCATCCCCTATCTGTTGGCGCAAGCCCACATTGGCCCAAACGCTCCAGCCTTTCAATCGGCCGACCCCCACCAACTCCATTCGCCAATCGCCCGAAACACTGCAGCGTCAATCGGCCGATTCCTAACTGTAGTGTCAATCGGCCGATTCCCAATTGTAGCCTTTAATTCTGCCGCATCGGCCAATCTCCTCCTTCCCTGACGCCGATTCAACACGTGTCAAAATCTGGCGTCAACAATAGTGTTAAAAGAAATCACCACGTTCGCTGACGGTGTAGAAATTCTCACGTTAATCGAAAAAGAGAAGAATATACACCGTTAGATTGTACGAAGATCCGACGGTTCAAACTAGTCTAAATAATCAGTACGACTAATAAATAGCTAATTTTGGAATAAAAAAAATTAGGAATATATTTGTGTGTCCACACGAAGGGGTTTCGGTCATGCACACAACAATTAACAGCCAATTGAAACAGACACCTCTTCCCCAATCCCAGAATAGGAGACGTGCAGAAAAAAATGGGACAGGAAAGCCAAAAGCGCAGCACCAATGCATGCTGCCGCAAGCTTGTGTCCACGCTTCCCGTGCTGCTCCTCCGTTGGGTCTAGAAGTGCAAAATTCGAGAGCCATTTATTTATGTGATTTGTTATAGAAGGCTAGCTGAGTGCAAGCTAAATTTGAAATTAAGAAATAGAAAACATAGGACTTGATCAAAGAGTTCTTTCACATACTATTAGTAAATAGTTAAATTTAGAATTAAAAATAAGAAAATTAACACTTAATAAAAGAGTACATGTTGAATACGATTAGTAAATAGATACAAAATTAAAAACATAAGAAAATTAGTAGTTGACCAGGAGTCTACGTAGAATACTATTAATAAATAGCTTAATTTAAAATAAAAAATAAGAAATATTAGTAGTTGATTTGTATAAGAATTAGGAAGGAAAATAACTAAGTAAAAAGTATATTCCAATGAACTAATAAATAACTAAATGTGAAGATCAAAAATGAAATTAGAAGTTGACTATATTTCATGTGAAACATGATTAATAAATAGCAAAACCATTCCCTCCGAGAAAAATTATTCCCTCAAAATAAATAGCTAAACCATGGATTGAAAATAAGAAAATTAGGAGTTAATTTGTATATGAATTTTAAGGAAATTAGCTAAATAAAAATCATGTGATTTTATAATTAATAAAGAATTAAAAGAAAGAATATCTTAATACAATAGTGTTAAAAGAAGTCACAACGATCGCCGAGACGACTAGAAATTACCACGTTAACCGAAAAAAGAATGAAATATACACCGTTGGATTTTATGAAAATCTAACGGTCTAAATTTATCTAAAGATGTTGAATATGACTAATAAATGAATTAAACACAGACGCAGAAAACTTTCATTGTCGTGTGCTTGTCGACTATCATAACTAATTACGTACTATCAAGTATGAGTCATTACCAAGTTTGGAGCCCATCTAAATATAGAATAGTCCATCTCCAACTACTACTACAATTGGCCGCAAATAAATTCCCTTACATAAATAAATAAATATACAACAATGTTTAATCCTGTTCGTTCAAAACTCATGTAAATGTACTGCATGAGACCATAAATAATGGAGGATGGCTGTAGTTCAGATGTCGATGCACTACACGTTTTGGAGGAAAAACCACGAACTCGAGAAAGGAGACATGAAGACGCTGAACTTTTTGGACAAGGTAGCTTTTCAGTTTCCATTGATGCTTGGAACCAAATTATTTAAATAAAGAGCAAGGTACCTAATTTTTTCATGCTATTACCACTACAGTATATCTTTTTTACTGCTTTTATAATAACCAGTTAACCATTACCTCGATTACATATGTGTACGACTTGCTTGAGCAGTTGTCCGGCGCTGCAGAGTACATCAACTATATCATGGCAATTGCTCCATTATGACCTTTAGTTTTACTATAGTATTAGTTTGGAAAACTGTAGAAAGATGCATGCTTCTGCTTCAGATCAAGCTATGAACGAATAGACAAATATTAAATATTACAAATCAGTCCTCATGGATGGGTAGCGTAGTGGTGGACCCTAGCATTCGTTGAGCCTTGACATGCCCTTCATCACATTATCAACATATATATCAAACACCAATACCATTTGATCGATACCACAAGTGACACTTAAGATTTTTAGGTCTGTTTGCTCAGTGTTCTTCAATGACTTCTCCAACAAATTTTGGTGAAGTTCCGCTAAATAAGTAAAAATAAAATGTCTTCACGCAATAACCCGACTAAAGCCCCAGAACAGCTTACAATAGAGAGGAGCCAAAAAGGTGGCTTCACCGGCTTCTCCTGCCTCCTCAAGCTTCAAAGTATTCTTATAATTACTAGATTGTTATTAAGAAAGCTGTTTTGCTAAATATTTTTTTTAAGACGGCTTCGGTTCAAAAAAATATTGATTTCACCATTGAAGCCAAAGTCATTTTTAGAAGGAGCCAAAGCCCTACAAAATAGACCATTACCCCATTAGAAAACAATTCATTGGAATGGCCATGGAGAAGCAGAATTTAATGGCAGTAGCTTACATGGAACAACTAATATAAAAAGAAAGAAGAGGGAAAAAGTGAACATGAATCAGAGTCCGAGATATAAATAACACCTCTGTTTGGACCATCTGGAAAAAAATTACAATAACACCACCTGAAAAAAATATAAAGATTGGAAAAAAAAAACTAGCTACCCGCGCTATTTGCGTGGGGCACCTTGGTAGTTCCTTACATGACAAGGAAACAGGTGCAGATAAATGATTCAGACTTAAAAATGTCTCATTCTTAATCTTGTGATTTCTTAGCACTACCATGAAGACCAGAGCTTTAATCTTGGTAATCAGCCAATCACTGTTATGATGTTAATGTCTCCTCGTCAGTTATACCATGAAGAGCATTTAATTTCTGTTTCTAAAGGCGCTGGATGAACTGAAGAAGTCAACAGGATGGAGAGAGCTACATGTTGCTGACAACTGCTGCTTTCACTACCGCAGGGTTAGGAGGTTCCTTATCTGTGTATTTAGTACTGCACAATACTTAAAAGCAAATTTGTTTATTACTTGATGGTTCTCATATGGACCTGTAGCATCTCTAGAGAGCCTGCACAATATGTTTGCAAATGAATCTGCAGAGCTTTTGAATGCACACCATGCTTTAGACTGGTTATTCTGAACTTCGATTTGTCGACAATTTCCAATAGTATAGCACACATATCCTGTTTGTGAACCAGTCTGATTGACAGCATATGTATTTATGCACATGCCTTTTTGTTGCATCCATGCGGTCCCTGCTTCTTGCACTACTACACATTCGCCTAGAGAAACAGAGAGGATTTCCTCAGTTGAGGGTCAGAAACCTACCTGCTCTGCAAGGTATGATGAATTACATCAAAGCTAATTACTTGTTTGCTACAGTTATTCGTATTCATTTCAGCTATCTTATCCTCTTTTTCCGTTATGCATGTTATAAAAGCAGAAAATAAAGGATGCACATGCACATTATTGTACTTTTACAACACCGGTTTCTTTAGGCCAATTATATTTATATGGAATATATAGAATGTAAAGTTTACACCGGAGATCTGAATAGGAACTTTCAGAGAACCAGCCAGCCGCTGCCTATGGATGCAAATTTTGCATTTGTTCATTACTTCCTCCGTTCTAAAATGTAGGTTATTTTGGGACTTTTAGATTCATTGTATTTGCTATGTATCTAGATATAATATATGTCTAGATGCATAGCAAAATCTATGAATTTAGAAAAGTCAAAACGACCTATATTATATTTTGAAACGGAGGGAGTATTATCTGGCTGTGATTCTCAAAACCGACTATAGTCGGTGACATGGAGCTAGATCTACGGCGACCGAAATCATTTATTCACACATAAACAAGGCATGCGAACCAAGAACAATCAATAGACTGTATCCAGTACTGGTCGAAGAGAAACAAGCTAGAAAGGAAGAAGAGGGGGCAGGGCTTTATCTACTGATACTTTTTTAATTCTTATGTCTTTTGATAGTATGCCAGGACTTTTTGACATTTTTATATCTTTTATGTATTTAGCAGCACCAAGACTGAGGGAGGAGCACTCAAATTATAACATCTTGGATAGTGTAAAGGGTCGATGTTCGGTCATCTTCCCACTAATGATGCATTACATGCAAAAATACAGTTGATACATGTAGCCTATTTTTTGGATCTCAATATATGTATGTCGTTCTCTATCCTGGCTTCAAACTTTGTAAAACAATTGAACATGTTATTTAAACATCAAACATAACAAGGGCACTGCACTTATATATTCAACTTAGAATTGTCCAGAATAGCTAAAATGATATACTTCCTGAAAGTGTAATTTGAAGTTGTTCTAGGATCCCTGTCAATCAAACTTTCAATTATGACCATCAATATATATAAATAATTAGTTAGATTGGTACCTTAAGATTGATATTAGCACATTCACATATAGTAAGAAGTCCTCTCATAATTTGTATCCATTCTTATTTTACATATAATGTTATAAGAATTTGTTGACTAAAGTTCTACCTTGCAAAAGAATTCAAGTCTAAAATTATATTTATAATTGGAGGTAGTATGTTTTGGATCAATTGGCAACGTTAACACGCCGGCAGCTGATCTATAATCAAACAAAACTGATTCGATGAGATTTTCACATCCACGATCTCTCAGAAAAAGATACCTGGGGCGGCAGTGCGGCACCGTACCTCTCCCACCAGTTTCTCTCTCAGCTCACACCTGTGTCCGGTATGCAAGCAGAGACATGTGTTGGATGATAATGCAAGCAGCAGCTGTATACAGACACGCTTAATATGTAGGACATCAGCTACTTGGTAGGGCGCAAGCACCACACCCGCCCCTGTGGAAGGAGGCATATACATCTTTCTTAGGGACTCGAGGTACGTGCAGCCATCGTCGTCTTCTTCCCTCGGTTGATGGATGTCGGCCGCATCCGCCAAGATCTCTCGGGTCACCTCCTCGCACGCCCAATCGGCCGCTCCACACGTACGCCATGCCATGCTTATCTCTGCATGCAGTAGCGTCGCTGAACATTCTTGTATCTCGGATCATCTGGTCTGGAGTCTGATCTTCCGCTAAATTTAGACTGATCGAGGACCCTTTATCAGTGTAACTATCGATACTTAAATTAACACTTGAATAAGGTTTATGTCTTCATGCCATTACTAGGTCTGCAGCATTTGGTGCTAGGTCGGGTATTAATTCCGGCCTACACAGATTGTACAAGGTTTAGTTTGGTCTCGCTTCTTTTTGTGCTTGTTTAATTACAAGCTGGTTTTAAGAGTTCCTAGCTTCGTTCCTTAGGTCATTACTAGGTCTACTGTGACTATGTAATCTTAGCGACAGCTAGAGGGTATGCTTGTGGATGAATTTGGGATTTATGCTTTGATTCTTTGGAGACGAATTTTAAAAGCTCTCATTCAAACCCCTTCTAGTTGTGATTTTGGTCCTACGGTCTACTTTCTACGAACATATATACTAATTGAATAATTCCTGGTCAAATCTTTGTCAAACGAAATATATGCCTCGAGAAACAGAGGTGGTACTTTTTTTCAAGTGGACGATGGTTGAATAGCCTATATATGGAGCAGAAATAAATTAGCAACTGTGGGTGAGAGCGGGTGGGGCCAAGAAGAAAGCAGTTGGCTGGAGGAAGAACAAGGGAGATGGAACCTTGGATGTTTATCGTGTACGAAGGAAAAACAACAGCAGCAACAACAGCCATATGCTGGTTCCTTTAAAATTTGGCTTCAAATATATTGCTAGTTTGATTTCACCACCACAATATTTTATTTCTTAATTTATTAATGGTCAATAATAAAAATATTTGACTTAGAACGCCAAGACAACAGACTTATATTTGGGAGGGGAGGGAGTATGTAATTACGTGATATGTACTCTATGCGAGTATGAATTTAAAGGGACTGATCGAGATCTCACATTGCCATAAATTGTAATTAATGTGTACGAGTCGAAGTAGAGTTTACAGAACAAGTGATTAAAACTAGGTAAATTGAGCATAGTTCGTCATATGGCTAGTTTTCTTCTGATAGGACGATGGATGTGTGTCCACCGGCTTTAAATCTCAAACTGATCAATATATATAGATACACTAATTTATGGCTACTTATTCTTTTCGCTAGTGATATATAGGCAATATATGTCGATCTAGCTACACTAATCCCAGGTACTCTTGGGAAGGACAGATTTGGCAAGGACGAAACCCCTAGAAGGAGGCATCATGCAGAGCTAGCCGCGTGGTGATGTACATGTGTGCAGCCGATCGTCGTCTTCTTCAACCTAGAGCAGGTGGTAACTTGGCTTAGCTTCCTCCCTCCATTGACAGATGTCTGTAGCGTGGAAATTTCAAACCGCTGCTACTGCTACTTCCCGCGGCAAGCTAAGTGCCACCCACAACCGCCAAGATCTCTCTCTCTCTCTCTCTCACTCTGGTCGCTTCGGCGCGCACGCCCAATCAGCGCTCCACACGTATACGCGATGCTTATCTCTGCATTGAACGTCGCTGAATATTCTTCGCCCCTCTGTCTCTCTCTCTCCCCCTCTCTCCCTCCTCCCACTCACTATATATAGGTACGGTGTGCACAAACACTAGTACACTACAGTACTGCAGCACGTCGTACTTGTTAAATTAGGAAGTACGTACATACATAGTAGCACGCAAGAGTTGTTCTCTTATTGGTCGAGTAGCTAGTGCTGTACTATACACCACCACACATATATGGAGACGACGATGAACAGCCAAGGTTCATGTCCAGCTCTCTACTATTCCGTGAAACCCGGCGAGGCCACCGGCTGCGGCCGCGGCAACGGCAGCTTTCTCGGCATGTTGGGCGATCGCCACTACTCCTCGTACGTTAGCTGTCTCATGTTCCCAATAAGTAGCTAGCTAGCTGTGTATATGGCGTACGTGTACATGCATGCTTGATGAAGAGAATAATGATCATGATCCAGGTTCAGACAAGATTATAAAACTAAAAATATATGGGTTCAGAACTTCCAGATCGAAACAATTAATTAATTCATGTACGCCTCTCACTTGCTTGTTAATTCATGTGTGTCTATCTGAGTGTCTCTTGAATCGGTTGCAGCAGTGATCTCTTTGATGTGGTGAGGCAAGGAGGGGCCGGAGGCAGCAGTGGCATGGAGCTGCAGGCGCCCGCCGGCCACCTCCCGCCGTCGTCGTCGCCCGCGGCGGTACGGTCGCGCTGCCGCGCCTTCCAACGACGAGATGGCGGCGTGGCTCTACCCGATCGTCCGAGGCGACGAGCTTGTCTTCACTGGCCATGCTACTAGTGACCACCCCGGCGACCTTGCCGGCCACGCCGCGGCGGTGGACGATCAGCAGGCGGCGCCCGATCACAAGAGGATCGGAAGAAGGTGGATGATCAGCAAGCGGCGGCGGATCACAAGAGGGAAGACAAGACGATTCCAACAAAGAGGGAAGACAAGTGCCGCGCCGAGGTACGTATGCATGTGTATCTCGATCGTTTTCTAAAACAACGTCCGTACGTGTGTGTACGGCTGTTATTGACACCTTAACTAATTTTTGTTCAGTCAAATTTAACTCTTGTGAGCACTACAACTTTTAGAGGCTCGATCATAGACTAGACTGGGCCAATATATATTCAGGCTTTTGACACCTCCCACTAAAAGAACAATTAGCCGGCTAGCCGCAAATGCGAAGTGCTTATTTCAAAACAGGATTTAACAGGTTAGATGTAACTATTATATTGCTTGATCCAGTGGGGATTATAACACACAATACAACGGCAGCAATTTGCTCTATCCTATATATGGTAAATAGTCTAATACTGAACCGTGTTAATCGTGCTCATGGGACATGCCTAGGGTGTAGGTGTGATAATAGGGCGAACGACGATTTTATTTCTTATATCACTATGCATGAGTGTTCAGGTTATTTATGTGTGTGTTTGTCCTCACTCGGTACCCTTTTTTTCGCAATCTTTATTAACTATTTTGCTCCCTATATATTTTGTATGAAATCGAACTACAGATCTTACTTATTTCAAACTTTGAGTTAAACTATCTATTAAGTATTAAAATGAACTCTTTGGTTTATTAGTCTGTATTTACTATTCTTTATTATTTTCCTTTTGGAATTTTAATTAGTTGTAGTTTACATTTACTCTTTATTTATGTATTTTGCATCCCAACGTAAGAATCAAACTAATATGCTCTAGTACTTTATATCTGAATTTAACTACTTATTAGTTGTGTTTGATATATACATGGACTATTATTCCAGTAATTTTATTCCTTCCTTACTTTCAGTTCCGATTTTAACTATTCCTTGGTTTCCCTATTTGATTTGTTATAGGCTGTTTGATGATCATAACAATCATCGATCTAGACTAGTATTTCTTTGTTTTCCTTTTCCGAATAACATGGTAATCATTTTAATAGACGGGTGATTTTAGCATCAGACCATTGTATTGTTCTGAGCCGATGATTCGTCTGCCAGGACTCCACAAGCTTCTTGCTAAGGAAGAAGGCAACAGGAGGGGCAAGGAAAACACACCACGCACAAACACACAACCTGACTGAAAAGGTAGTGAAGAAGAGTATACACGAATACCTTCGTATTTGTTTTATTTATTTACACACTACATGTATAGTGTACTTGTAGTCTTGTAGCTTGTTGATTTGCCAGTTTCTTACCACGAGTAGCCTGCCGTATATTTTTTTCTTTCCTATGCAGAGACGAAGGTACAAGATAAACGAGAAGTTCAGGACCCTGCAACACCTCGTGCCAGGGTGCCATAATAAGGTTAGTTCTTAGTTGTACCCATACTCTCACAATAACAAACAAACTTTCATTTTAAGTACAAGTTGGAGCAAAGTGCACTCACACACATACACACATACGGACAAGATTGCATTATTGCTCATGATCAAATTAAGTATGATATCTGTTTGACATTATGTCTGCTTATTTGTGTCATTTCAGAGTAACCAAGTCTCAACTCTGGACCGGACCATCCAGTACATGAAGTCACTGAGCAAATGCGTATGCTTGTGACTGAGCATCTCGATCATGTGTAGCATAGTATGTAGCAGTATCCCTTATACGTTTGATTTAATACTTGCGGCAAGCAATGTCGTTTGGGTGCGGCGGCGTGAAGCCAGCCGCAGCAGTTTACCCCGTCATGTCGCCGGCATACCTGCCGCCGGCCGCCGTTTCCGTCGGGCCAGGGGTTGTTCTTGCACAGCCTCCGGCGATGGTCCCGTTCGGACATATGCTTCCACTGGTGCACCACCACCGGTATCCGGCGGCAGCCATGGCGGCGCCGGCTCCAACTCTGTATCCGGCAGCGGCGGCTGCTCCAAATGTCAGCGTAGTTGCTAGCAGCTCCCGCTCCCGGCGTCAGTATACATACATACATATATATAGAGAGAGAGAGTTTTATCTACACTCACGTGTAGCTACTCTCACCATTAGTATACCATCGTACGTATGTTCACATGCTCATTTATCACTTTGAGTATATTTATATACTTATTCTAAGATACTTCAAAGGGATATATACGAAAAATTTCAAAAGCATCCCTATTTTTTAAATATATATTATTATACCTTAGTACTAGTATATAAAATTGAGTATGTCCACGTACACTATGTATGGTCACATACCCAATGTATATACCATCACAGATGGTCTAGTATGATCAGATACACCTCGTACATACTTTTCATTGGGTCAGATACGTCTACATCATGAGGTACACATGTAGAAGTAGCTACAAGCACATGTAGAATAGATTTTTCTATATATATATATGACAAGTTTTATCTACACTTTCTTGTAGCTACTCTCACTATTAGTATACCATCGTGCGTATGTCTACATACTCTTTTATCACTTCGAGTATGTTCATATACTAATTCTAAGATATTACAAAGGAATATGTACAAAATTTTTTTAAAAACATCCCTATTTTTTAAATATACCATGATTATACATTAGTAATAGTATATAAAAATAAGTATATCTATATACTCCATGTATGGTTACATACTTAAAGTATATACCATCACAGATGGTCTAGTATAATCACATACACCTTGTACATACCTTTCGTATCGTGGGTTGGATACACCCTACATCATGAGATACACATGTAAGAGTAGCTACAAGCGCGTGTAGAATTGATTTTTCATATATATATATATATATATATATATATATATGTATATATATATATATATCGATTAACTCATGGAGCTTTAACGAACAACACTCGACGAGTGCGTTTCTATTGATATAGTAGAAAAATATAAGGTTATGTCCCTGGGAGGCTATATTAGGCAACAAAAAGAAAAAAGAAAACTACGGAAACAACACCGGCGGGTTGGATTGGGGCATCAACACCGCTGAACTCAAACACCACTCAACAACTCAGCCTGGTCGGATTAGGCATCGACACAAGCCGCCCAACTCGTCTCCAAAGGCAACTCTGCCCGGTCGGAGAATACTCCACGTGACAACCGCAGCACAAACCGGAGCTCGCGGCACCCACCAAAACATCCACACTCATATAGTCGCCGAGAACCTCCAGGCGTGACACTGCGTCGATAGGGACCCGAAAGATGCAGACCGCACCGGGAAGACCACCGCCGTGCGGGACCCTCCGCCGCCGTGCCGCTGCAACACCACCCTCCACTTGACGGAGTGCTACCACCGAAACTGGACCTCTAGAAGGCTGCCTTGCAGTCGCCACCACGATAACACAACACGCTGCCTTGCCACTTCCGCTGTTGGATCTCGCTCTCGTCACCTTGAAGAATCTTGATCCATTATATTGTATAGGCTTAAATTTTGTGTTTCTACCCCTACTTCGAACCAAATCCGGCGGATTACCATACGGTTGCGATTGCAATGATGAATTAACTACTCGCATCACTTCTACCCCAATGCAACAACTAGCTTAGGGGGGCCTAGGGGGGTGTTTGGTTCTAGATAAGGATTAAACTTTAGTTCCTATCACATTGAATGTTTGATTACTAATTAGAAGTATTAAATATAGACTAATTACAAAACTAATTGCACAGATGGAGACTAATTTGCGAGACGAATCTATTAGGCCCAATTAGCCCATGATTTTACAATATAATGCTACAATAAACTTATCCTAATAATAGCTTAATTAGGTTTAATAAATTCATCTCGCGAATTAGCTTTCATCTGTGTAATTAATTTTATAATTACCTCATCCGATATAACAAAAGCCTGGAACCAAGCACCCTACGCACGGCCGTTGGCGGAGGCCCACCTCAGGTTAATTAAGAATCAGACCAGGTAGCAGCGATTTGCTCTCGAAGAACTATCATGAAGGCAGTGACAGATCTTCTCTGCTCAAACGTTAGCGGCGCTAGGGTTCTGACGCCACCAAGCAATCCTCGACCGGTTCGCCGTCGATGGCCTCGATGCATGACCGGTTCTGTCCAGTTGCCGACCGAGAACCAGCACTACCAGAGAACGGGAGGCTTTTTTAGGTTTTTTTTTTTGCCCGTCAGGAACCCAACACGCAGGCGCCCAAAAATTCCCCACCCTAGTGCCGGCCCGAGAGGAACCCACGAATCGCTCCAGAAGACCTATCTCCTGCCCCCTCACCCCCTCATCTCACAGCCCCCGCTCGGCCGCCGCCGCCGCCTACTCTTCGCGACTCTCCCCGTCGCAGCGGTTCCTGCGCAGGCAAGAGCGGCCCCTTCCCCTTCCTCTTCTCCCAGCCCACGCTTCCCCTGCCGCCGCCACCCATTATTGGCCCCAGCTGCTTGCTGCTGCGGCGGAGTTCTCTTCTCATGGCCACCGTCCAGCGGCATCCGCACCCCTTTTGCTCCAGATCCGAGCTCAAGCAGGCACCCCCTCATTGGATTTCGGCGCCACTCGTCTGGATCGAGCAGATGCAGATACTACCGTCATCCCCAAATCATTCTCAAGTAGCTGACATATGAATCCTCAAACTATTCTCAAGTGGCTGACATATGAATAATCTCTCCAAGAGGCCGACGATCCCTTCCTGTCCGGCCCCTCTTATCTTGTGGCTGTAGCAATCGTGAAATCAAGGTGGCATCCTTCAACGCCCTCTTCTTCTGCAAGGGTCTGTGCAAGGAGTTCCTTGAATTTCCTTTGATTCACGGATATTAGGAATTCGCTAGGTAAAAAGGCACTACTAATTTTAAGTCGTCATTTTTGCATTGTAAGCGTAGTAGTGCCTCTGTAACCTTGTAGAAATTCATGTATATTAGCCTGTACATTTTCTTGAAATAATTATATGCAAGACTAAATATCGATTTGTGACATGTTTAGGGTAAAGATTTAGATACTGGATGAAATAGCACACAAGAATGTGTGATGCCTCCGTTGAGATATTACTAAATGTTCATAGTTGTATGTTATTGTTTTGACTGCATTAAAATATAATAGTCATTCTGGTTGAGAACGTGCTAAATGTTCAGTGTTAATTGTGAATGTACATTGGCTTGTTTTGTTTCCTTAAAAGGTTGAAAGATAGAAATAGCTAGTGCTGCTTCCTAGATTACATGATACATGTTCTTTATGGATCATCAGTTATTTTCCTTATTGCCAAATTGCCGACCCAATTCATGGTCTCAATTTGACATTTTGGTGAAGGGGAAAAAAAGAGTATTGGACTAGTAACGTTTTGGAAATAATTTGATACAAAATGTAAGATTCACTGTGTGAATGCTGACTGCTGAATTATACTAAGATCATGGAGATAACAAGCTCGAGTGTACTTCATTTCACACACTCTCTGCACCTTTTATGTTGCAGCATACTCAACTGATTGGTTGTAATTTTATTTACAGTGCTGCTGCTAGCTAGCTGCTGAATTGTCCAAAACACTGCATACTATGTGATGTAGGGAAAAGGCTGCCTAGAGAAAAGTACCTTGCTGAAATCTGGAAGGTGAATGAGTCTATTATATCCTGCTATTTCATATTTACTTTGTTCTAAACCAGACTGAGCTTGTGTATGGTTTGAGAACTTGAACATGGTTCACCATCTGATTCAGTTAATTTTGTCACTTGGTTAGGTAAAAAAATACAAGGAGATGGAGCTAGCAGTAAGTGTCATCATGCTTTGGTTCAACTTCAAGGTGAATTTATGTTGATCTTTGGTTTACTTGACTGAAAGTTATATTTAGCTGTCTTGTCTACAGGTTCAGATATCTTGCTGGGAGTCATATATACACAAGGAGCTATAGAAGTTCAAGCAACCGGTAATATGGTGACTCTAGACCTGAAAGAATGTATATTTGGTGGAGTACTCATCATGCAATCTATTATAAAGACTTTAGATCATTTATTCATTTTATTCCAGTAGCTTGATGGATGTCATTCTGATTTGTATGTAACATGTATATGGAACTATCAGAAAAATTGGTTTTGATGGAGTTAAGAAATTGTAGTTGTGTGTGCGAATCTGCATGTGTATATTATTTTTTTTTCGTGCCCGTACGTTGCTACGGGTGATAAAAGATAAGATACGCTCAATTAGATCGTTCAATATAAGAAAGTGCATTACACGTCATCGATGGAACAATAATAATATGATTGGCACCAAGACATGACCAATAATAAATATTGCTGCTGGACTTTTCATGCGTGCGCACAAATATCCACCATAACTAATTCACAGAACCTTGGGTATGATTAGTATGATTAATTAATTTAAAAAATGTCATAAAGTCGCAATGCTGACTACTAATAATTCAGGACAAGTATTCGAGATGGCAAAACACGCTACATGTTCCAGGAACGTGTGAAAAGCTCATATGGTAAACCACGCTGGTAAACCACGCTGATGCATTGTAGTGGCATTCGACTAAACTGAATCATAGCAAATATTGCAGGCTTGAAGCCATCGTCAATAGCCAGGTACACTTTGCAACAAATATATACGTAGAAACCATATATTTTGAGGATTGAGTGTGCACGTACGCACATGGCCAGACCCTTCGCTTTAAACACACACATTGAATTTGTCATTTCAGAGAAAAAATATTAGACGTACTGATAATATTAGCAATGTAAATAAACATGAAGCATGCAACGTGATATAGTAATACCTGGAAGCTACGGGCCGTTAGTACCTCCTTATAAACAATATTTTTCGTGAAAGACCACTCTAGTGCTGGTGCTGGATTGTTCTCAACCTCGTTAGCTGTTTTCTTTGATTTCTTATCACTCTTCTTAGCCTTTTTGCCCTTTTTGTCCTCCTCATTTTTATCATCTTCCTCTTCATGCTCCTTCGCATCTGGTGGAAGAGCGAGGATACATATATTCATTCTAGCAGTTGCTCTAGACATCACAACATACAGTTGTCCATGTGAAAATATTGGATTGGGTAGATACACACCAACATTAGGGATAGTTTGTCCTTGTGATTTGTTGACCGTCATTGCAAAACTTAACTTGATAGGAAACTGCTTCCTTTTGAACTGGAATGGAAACATCTCGTCATCAGATGATGACGGGCACAGGTGGATCCTGGGTAAGAAAACACGCTTTCCAACATCCTGCCCTACAACAATTTCAGCATTAATGGTGTTTCTCTGAAATGCCCTCACCACAAGCCTTGTACCATTGCATAGCCCATTTGCTGGATCGATGTTCCGCAGTAGTATAATTGGACATCCAACCTTGAGCTTTAGCACATGTGGAGGTAGACCGTTGGGTGTCAAAGTGTTGAGGAACTCGGACGGGTAGTAATTATGTGGATCATCAACCGCGGAATCAAAGCTGTGGTACGTAACCTCTCCTCCTCGGAAACTCTCAATCATCTTCATATTAATATTATCGGCCCAATCATTACGTGTGGATAGGATGGCTCTTGAGGGAATGTAATCTTTATTTGACATGTTTTCATTCAGATTTGGGAATACTCTTGCGATTAATCTGTCGAGATCGTTACCATCACCTCTGTAAGGTAAGCAAATCTCGTCTGGAAGGCAGACATTGCCATTATCATTGACCACTTCTGTACCATTTCCAATTCGCAAAAGATATTCTTCAAACCATGGATCATTTTGCGCCCTCATGTTACGTACCAACTTTAGATGGCACATGGAATCCTAGAGGTACGACCTCCGATGAAGCGTCAACTATCTGAGCTCTCGAACCTTTTCGCATAACAAGTAGGACCTGTCTGAAATCTCCTCCGAACACAATGGTCTTCCCACCAAAAGGGAGCTCATGATACCCCATTATATCTCGTAGGCTATTGTCTACCGCTTCAACCGCTTGCCTCTTGGTCATAGAAGCCTTGTCCCATATAGTAAGAGCAGCTTGGCGGAGCAACTTGGCAGTACCACTTTATTTAGTGAAACTACAACAACCGCCATCCTCGATAGGGAGTGGTATCTTGAAACGTGAGTGGGCGGTCCTGCCACCGGGCATTATTGACGCAGCAACACCAGATGTGGCTATTGCCACAGCAATATTGTTCTGACTACGAACTTGCGCAAGAAGTGCTCTGTAAAGGTAGGTCTTGCCAGTTCCACTAGGGCCATCAACAAAAAACATTCGACCTTGGTAAGCTTCGATGGAGGACATGATCTCATTGTAAGCAACTCGTTGCTCACCATTAAGTGACTCGAACATAGATACATCATCGGCGTTGAGTTCAATACTTGTTTCCTTGAAAATTTCTCGTGGAATGCCATTCACATTGTCGTACGTGTTGTCAATGTCTAGAAGAGGAAATGACCTTATGTCCTTACCCATTGACTGCAACAGATTTCTAATTTCAATCAGAACCATTTGTTCAACGAGAACCGGGGATTGACTATTGCAACGATAATCTTCTGACATAGCTTCAAGGTGCTTCTGCCAAAGTCCGAACACATCGCTCAGCTCTCAAAAAACCAATATTGTAGCAAACAATCTACGGAGCGAAGATGGCATCTGAAACAATGATGCTTCCACAAGGCAATCATCCAGTGTGTTGTCCTCCTCGATAAGTCCCCTTTTCTCTACAGCTTCACGAAAGGACGATTGCATAACACCATTAACAGTCCTCGGATGCTCATACGAGGTAGCACCTGTGACGTGGTTTAGAGGAACCCGGAGATAATAACATTCTCCCTCAGTAGGATGAGCCGACACAATTCTACTGACCTGACCATCTGTTTTATACTTTCTTGGTTGCCAAAATTTACCATTGGACTGCTAGGTGAAATATTCTGGAAAATCACGATACAATATTCCTCGAGCTTTCTCATGCACCCTGTTTACATCAAAGTATGCAGTAAGCATGGACTCATCAGCCCCAGGCTTGTTAAGCACATGTTCGATTTTTCTCACGCTGGTGAAATGACACCATATGCATATCAGGTAGATGGAGCTGCAGCTGTTGAACTGGAGGATAGTTCTTAGCCAATTCAAATCCGTATATTTGCCATAGGGCTTCGGGTGGGGTGACCCATCGAGCATCCCTGTACTGTTTAATCTCATCTACATTGCCGTTATCGTTTGCCTTGTCACCCTCACGGACTACCACGGAAGCCCTGTCATGACCCTTGTAAATATATTTGAAAAGATATTTAAAAAAACTTGATGCTCCCACATGCTTCCACATTTATATGACAATTGAAGGTACGCAGAAGGCATGGGTTATACGGGACAACCCATCGATTGTCCAGCTCGTGCCCATGTATTTTTTCTACACGCCCATCACTACGTCTGCGATAAACCGGGTAAGCATCCTTGCCTTGAGAGGTAGCGTCGCAGAAGGGACGTGGGTAACGGTTTTTGCATGAAGTACGCCCCTTCGTATATGGACAGTTGGGATTGAGTGAGCCACAGGGGCCATGCATCATGTGCCTCGTAACCATCTTGTAGAGTTCTAGATACTTCCTCTTATTTGGTAGTTCCGCAGAGATGAGTACGTCATACTGCTCGGGGCATGTCAGTTTATAGTTTCTTTTCATGATTAGCAAAAAGTGCGCATGCAGCAATCCTCTTTTCTGGAACTCCACAACATATACATAAGCCCGAACCTTTCCAAGAATATTATTTTTCATCAACTTTTTTTCAACACCTCAAACTTAGGCCCTAAAGACACGGGCTACCAAGTTTGGTCTGTCCTGTGGTGTCTGGCCAGGATAAAGTTCATTATTTATTTCGTCCCAGTTAGGGTTGCATGTCATAGTGAGGAAGATATCCGGTTTACCGTACTTCAGAACAAGAGCTATCGCATCCATATATCGACGCCTCATATCTCTAGGGCCTCCTATGAATGATGTAGAGAGTACAGTTCGTTTCCCTACAGCATCAGTGCGTCCCTCACCGGCATGCATGCTGTCAACCAAACCTTGGTACAGAGCAGCCCTAAGGCTATCTTGATTGTAGCGTATAAAATCCAGGCGTGCGCTCTCAATCTTTATATATGTGTCGACGACAAATTGTTGAAAAAAGACGTTTGCCGAATAGGATAGGGTTAAATATCCCAGGACGCATTCTGAACTTATAACAGTAGTAGTTGCGGACGGATACACAATTATTCCCTGCAGATCCTGTGGATAAACGTGTATTAATTTTAGTACATGACAACATCTTATCTTATTAGAAAATTGAATGTATACTGGAAACATCGCTTTACCTAAATCATCGCCACCATCGCCACCAGCACGAGCCTTGCGGATCGCACAAGCCTCTTCCACTTTCTCCATTGTAACGCCGAATTTTGGAATACAGTTGTGCCACCCGAGCTCGCCTTTAGGGAAGAAAAGCGGATATGACAGAGCATCATAACATCCATGATATGATCGGATGCCATGGATAGATCTATCTTTTCCTTGGAGCATAACACTCTGCTCAAACTGCCCGTGGCGTTCGCTACCTTCTATCCAAACAGCAGCAACTTCAGATGTGCTGGGGACGTTATATGTTCTCTGGTCTAACCTTTGATCTAGGTTCAGAGGGATATGATAGTCCTCAATCCGCTCAACCGATCCCATCGTTCGAAGATGCTCCGAGTATGGGTTACCACGAAGAATAACTGCTAGCATCCGGATTACTTCCTTATCTTTTTGGATGCACTCCTCACAGCACCTAAGGTATCCGAGTTCAAGAGAAGGGTCGTCATCATAAAAGTAAAGCTCTAGATGTCTGGGTTCCGTACCAGGCTCTCTACCAAACAAACGTATGTTGTGGTAGATTTGACCATGCGCACGGAAAGTGTGTACTCCCCCGTTGCGCATATTGGTGGTCATTTGATCCAGTTTACAATACAATGATGTGAAAGATAAATGGCCATTGAAAAATCTAATGTTGTTGTGAAAGTGTCTAGCATCGACATCTGAGCTTGACCACAATCGCATGAGCTCGGGTGGGGTTTCAGCATAGGACAGATGTATTTTCCCACTACGACAGCAGAATTCGGGAGTCTCGAACTGAAACTTTTGCATTGCAATGTTTACAGTTCTCGACCTGTTCTAGTTGATGGGTTCCTGATGGGATATTGGCATAAACCTTATCGTATGGGTCTGGTACGTCTGTGTCGACGACATGTTCACTGTCGAGTCCGATATCAATATCTTCATCAGCTTCTTCGTCTGTAAATGATTACAAGGGTGTTAGAATTGTGCATGATATTTACTCAACTTCATCTAGATAAACCTGTAATACCTTGTCCGGCGAAAAGATAGCCCTCATCCTCTTCGCCATCCTCATCAAAAATGACATCCTCATCACAATCTACCACCAAGCCAAACGGTTATCGAAAGGTAAGATGGTGGGGAAAATTGTACAAATAAAGGGGATATATTCAACAACTTAAGACGGATTGAGTAAACGTTACCATCCTCAACCATTGAAGCCTGTGTGGGGTTTGGATCATCTTGGTTCTTTGATGGATACGGACAACCTTAAATTGTACCAGTAATGGCTGATGAGACTCTACATCTATAATAGGTGGAAATTATACATGCACGTACGAAGAATCTATGTTAAAATTACCATTTTGGATAGATTCAAAGAGGTTGCTAACCCATGCGGTGTTTGGCACGCCATCCTTCACAGTATTATCTACAGTGGATAACCGCCAATAAATCATTAAATGTCTCACACGAGTAATAATTTTTGGCATATATAGTACTGATGACACTCACCAGAATTAGTAGCACCCGACTGTGTCGGGTGCTGTGTCTGGTTCAGGCATTCATCATTTTGGCCCAAGCAGTTTCTACCAATGGTTGCTTCAAATACACGATTACGCCGAGCTAGAAGTGTGTGTCTTTCTCTAGGGGAGACACTGTGTCTAGTATCCATTTGACAATTCCCACCAGCTTGACAATCATCGATCGTTCTTTCATCGGAAGGGAGATCCGATGCAGATTGGATGTACACGGTTGTGTACCCCAGCTCCGAAATTTCCCATTCGCTAGCTGGTTTCCTAGACATCCCGTCAGATGGAAATATAGGCACAGGTGTACAATGGGGGTTTCCCATTGCGATGGAGTCTGGATGGAGGTTGTTTGAACGGAACTCCTTCATTCTTCTCTTGTATGCTTTCTTCATCTCGGCGTTATTCTGACGCCTCCGCTGATCACTCAACTTGCGACGACCTTGATTCTTAGCTTGAGCAGTTCAGCAGACTCCAACCTTCTTTGCTTCTTCACGGTATAGGCTTCGCGTCGGCGCTGGTTTATTAAAGCTTTTTGCTCATCTAATAGAGCCACCCTACGGGATCTATCTCTAACACGTCTATGGATTTTAGGGTCCACAACTTCGGGATCCATTGGCATAGGAATCCTTATAAACAGTAAATAAAGGACCAATATGTCAAATGTTCAATTCTAAAGGTCGAATATGTTAAAAGGCTCAGTATGTTCACGGATTTGAATGTTCAGAGGTTCAATATGTTCAGAAGTTACTGTTAGATCAGGTATTGCTTAGTAGTGATCAATACATAGCATGAATAAAAAAAATTTATACGGGTGCTCTACCAACCTTTAGTGCCATCCATCTCGCCCATATTTTCTTGGCTAACGATGTTGCCACGGTTATTAGGGATGGCTGCAGAAACATCAGAAGTTACCATCGCGAATGTGCCTGATCAGTGACTACAAACCTATATAAGCCACAATGCATGTGGCCTCGGAAACAGTATAACCATACCTTGGCCAACGTTGGAAACAGCAGATAAAAGGGAGGCCTGTGTCTGCTGATCAGCTGCAACTCGTTGGATCGGAGCAGTTTCGATAACTTTGGTTAGTGGCTCGTTAGCTAGCAATGCAAAGAGAACAATGTTAATGTTAGGGGAGTCAAAAGCACTTAATTGTCCACACCAAAAAACGTACTTGCCATACAATTACCTTTATTGGGTGGAATGTCATATGCACCAGGTGCAGCACCGCTCCATGTCTCTGCATCTTAAGTACCGCGTCCATCTACAGCTATTCTGCAGTAAGGCTCTGCAATACTAACGTGCAATACTTTAAACATGAAGGCTGGAATATTATAAATTCACCTGAACCGATATGAGTGATCTCGTAGTCGTTGGAACAATCAGGCACCAATCCAATGGATCCCATCTGCATCTCTCCTCAGTAGTTTATGATCATTTTAACAAAAGTGCAAAAAGAACAATGATAATGTTAGGGGAGTCAAAAGCACTTAATTGTAAACATCAAAAAGCGTACACGCCATACAATACCTTTATTGGGTGGAATGTCAACTGCGCCAGGTGCAGCCATGCTCCATGTCTTTGCATCTAGAGGACCACGCCCATCTACAGCTATTCTGCAGTAAGCCTATGCAATACTAACGTGCAATACTTTAAACATGAAGGCTGGAATATTATAAATTCACCTGAACTGATATGAGTGATCTTGTAGTCGTTGGTACAATCAGGTGCCAATCCAATGGATGCCATCTTCACCTCTGCTCAGTAGTTTATGATCATTTTAACAAAAGTGCCCCATTTTTTACGGATGAAGAATTGGCGTATTTTACCTTGATCAGGTACTGGTATATTTTCTTTGTTCACCGCCGCCTCTTTCTTCCTCTTATACGACTCACGACGCTTCTTATTCTTCTCGATCCTCTGCTCCTCCGTCATCGCGGCATTCTGAGCCCTCTCCCTACGCCTCTTGAGCTCTTTAGCATCATTTTGGGCTGCATTACCATGACTTTTGTAAATCTAAAAATCCAACAAATCCAGGCTGACATGATGAAGAAATCGAAAAAAAACAATATACTGATCTGGAATATTGCAGTTGGACACATCTGCTAAAGGAGCTCTCCCGGAACTCATCTACAATGCAAACAAACATAGGTTGCGATGGCGTAGACATTGCTAAAAAAAAGACATGAAGATGGGAGAGATAGATCACGACCTTCTTCCTAGCTGTCTGTTTTGCTGGTTTGGTAGCTCTTCCCTTATCCATGGGGTCCTGAAGAAAAAAAAACAGTGCGGTAAGACGGCGGCACATAGACAACAATGACAGAGCATCCCACGTACACATCTATGGTCGGAGTTGCGAGGAATCATTCCAATACAACAAATCATGGTTACATTGACATGACATGAAGCTGACACACCATACAAAATAAATAATGAAAAGCCACATCATGAGCACCTAAATAGAAGACCACATCATTCAAAGGATAGTTTCACCTATTTGCTATCACAAGAACAAATTCCAAGTCAAATCCCTTTAAGTACTGCATGCTGGTAGGATCCAACAAATTGTTTGCAGTGCTGTTCTTAAAATTCATTTGGTTGTAATGTGAGGATCACACTGGGTTAGAGTGGAAAAAAGAATCAATCTTGATGAAACAGAACAAATAAGACACCTCCTAGAGTAGTTCTCATTAGTAGTTTTGCTACATTTTAATGTCATAATTTATCAATTCAATTTAATCTATTTAAGCATCAGCAAACAACTCTATTGCAAGTCTGAACACTGAACAGAAAGGAAAAAATTTGTAGTTTCAAGTAGCAACACGACCACAACTAAATGAGGAGCAAACATTAATTCACGAAATTATAAGATCCATGCAGAACACACACATACCCACTTAACTTAGCTTGTCAATTGGGCACCAACACCACAATAATAGGAGTCAATAGCTATTGTCTACATGTTCGATCGATCATACCTTTTTTTATTTTGATTAAAACCTGTGTCTGCCCTAAATTCTTCAAGTAAGGTGGAGATGGATAAACCAGGTGTCCATGTTAAAGTAAAGCATTCAGAACAAGCAAGTTCAGTAACACATAGGCAGACACCTTCTCTCCCGATGCACGTGTATGACATGCAAGTTTAGTAACTCATAGGCAGTCAAACCTACTATTGAATGAGCTGTTAACGTGTCCATGCTGCAGCTGGGATTCGTTCGGAGCTAGAAATCCTATGCATGAATAACCAAGAGCCATGCATCATTGGTTGTCCGATCAAAAGCAGGAATCAAAATACACAGGAAGATAATCACCTGGTCGTGAAACTGAGACCCGCGATCAGCCATGCCCGGAGGATACCAAACCAGGTGCCTGCCACGTGTGATCCTGAGGAGCTGAGGGCGTCGTGAGCACCACGGATGGATGCTGGGGTCAGGGCACCGCAGGAGCACCTAGGGTTTGGGCGTGCCGCCAGCCACCGCGAGGTCCCTGTCCTCCAGGACCTAGGGCGAGCAGGAGACGTGATACGCGAGAACAAGGCAGGGCGCCGATCCAATCAGGCAGAAAGGTCTACGCGTAGCCAATCGGAGGCGCGGGCGCGGGCATTCAGCGAGGGCGCGGCCGCCAGGGCAATGGCAAGGCGCTGGGTAGTGATAAGCGAGATCACCAATCGGCGCGTGCGATCGGCACGAGCAGAGGAGTGCATGCGTTGTGTGGAGGCGGCTGTGTGTGCATGCGTGCGGAGCGGATGCAGCGCATGATTTGCGGAGGCGGGCAGGCGTGCGTGCGGAGGGGAGGCCGCGATGCGAGGCGAGCGTGGGCGAGGGCTGATCGGACGACATTAGGATCGCACGCGGCAGGCACCTGGTTTGGTACGTGGGGGTGGGGCGACGTTGGTTTGGCAAGATGACGTGCAGCTGGGGGGCAACGTAGCACAGTGAAAAATTCTCCTAATTGTAACTTCTAGTAGTAGAGAAGAGATTACTTGGTTTCCTGACGGTTATACCGTCAGGCATTGGTTAACTTTCCTGGATAAGGCCTGCCGTCAGGAAAGCACTCCCGTCGGCCAACCGTCAGGAGAAACGGACCTTTCCTGACTCCTGTCGGCGTGTCAACCGTCATAATATTACTCCTGACGGTTTTCTCCCTTTTCTGACGGTTTTTGGCCGTCAGGAATTTTCCTTTTCTGGTAGTGCAGACCTCCTTTTGCGTAACTGCAATGGGAACGAAGAAAGGAAATCACCAATTGCTTCGATCTCACGTCTCTTCTCTGCTTTCCCCTCCACTCCAGGTCCACGCTCCAGCCATGAGCTACCGCTGGCCTGCCGCTTCTCCAAAAATCGAACGCCACGCCACAGTACTCTCCACCACCCAATCCAGCACATAAGATGAGTGAGCAGCTCTCAATGTAAAAAAAATGATTCGTAGGGATGTTCCGTATCTTTTTTAGAGGTGGCTCAAAAGATAATCCGCTCCTACAAATAGAGCGGGATTATTGTAAAAATTCACCCGTCTATAAAAATGCATTCTTAGGAGTGGGTGACCTGAAAATGACTACCATTTCTAGGGGCGGGTGATGGCATGATCCGCCCCTACAAATAGTCATACGAAAAAAATCATAACATTTTTATATGATCTCCGATAAAGTCAAATCTTATACCAAAATTGTAGAGATTGACGAGATCTACAATTTTTCAGTTGATAATATTTTTATGTAAGGTCATTTAATAGTCCAAAAAAATATTATAAAGTATCTAATAGCTATGACTATATAGCATCTCATATAACTCAAGTCATACTTTGAGGTTTCCACAATCTAAACCTTTATATACACTGACATATCTTTTTTTATCTATAGTTCATAATAACCATAGTGTAGAAGTTTCATTTTTTTTGATTTATTTTGCTATATGTAAAGATTTAAATGAATTTTCGGAATAAAGTAGAAAAACATATTTAGGGGGGGTGATGGCATCACTAGCCCCTAGAAACGGATTTCTAGGGGTGAGTGATAGCGTCATCCGCTCCTACAAATCAATTTCAGAGTTAATATAAAATAATAGCATACCTATAAAGTCACGAGCGACTATGTAGTGCGGTGGAGGTACGCGCGAGGTTTGAGGTATGCGGTCCGAATCCTAGGTGATACAAGTGTGCATATTTCATCAAAAAGTTGTACGTTGATAGTAAAGGGGCTTGTGATGGTGGCAGGTTGGCTGCGATATTTTTTTCTTTTTTCTTTTGCTGTTTTTGATTCTTTTTAACTTTTTTATTTTCTGGAAATTGATTTGTAGGAGAGGGGTGGTGCGTGGCCCTAGAAATTATTTTCAGGGGTGGACATATTATCTACCTCTAAAAATAGTATTTTTAGCTGCGAGAAGTAATGGCATGTACCGCACCCGTCTCTAAAAATATACTTTTATCCGTCTTTAAAAACCTTTTTTATAATATCTCTCTCAGAGATGCAGCAGATCCGTCAGCACACCTTCGGATTTTGGTGGAGGCTGGGAGTAATCTTGATTTTGTGATGTACGGCGAGCTAGCTTTGATTGAGACGGACTAACTAGCGGATGGAGTAGTTTGTATAAGAGGAAGGAGAGGACTGCGTACACAGCATGGTCAGAGAGGCCCGGCCGGGCGGGGGCTGGTGCCTGCCTGACACTGGCGCCGTGGCTGGCCAGCACCGGCGGCGCGCCTGCCTAGCCGCTCCTGCCTCACCTATACCGCAGTTGCTCCGTGGCTGACTGCTGGAATAGTTACGCGGAAGCGATAACCCGCGAAATCAAATTATAAAAATTATAAGATCATACAAAACAAAAATAACACTGAGGTATGATATTTTTTAACGAGGTTTGGCGATATGGCTACATCTTTGGAATATGAATACGGACGCTCCTCCCTATAAAAAGCAGTTACACCAGCATCCAAGTACCACCGTGCCCTCGTCGCCGCCCCACTCCAAACGTCAAGTCGTCTCATGGTTATTACGGTAGTGCCCTCATATTTATGAGGTCCAAGGATACAAAATTAAACTCAAACTACAATTACAATTTAAGTCCAATCGTAACCAGACCGTACATATAATCAACACATATTCAACAAACTCCACCTTAGCGAATATGCACGCCACCTTGAAGCCGTCCATGCTCGAACCTCCGTGTACAGGACTTGAGAAGTCTCCCTTTGCTGCTCACTTTGAACAGCCGACGAGGCTGATCCTGCCGCCTCGCCGACCTCCGGACAGAACACCGCCACAGTTGCATTGCCATCTACGACTCTACCTTTAGCAACGCTTTCCATTAGCTTGTATTGGTGTGCACTTGACTTCTCATCAACCATAACTATCTTGCCTTCCCGCATGACTCTCAAGATCTTCCTATCCATCATGCAATAGCCCAAGCGAAATCAGATTCCTCTGTAGCCCCAGCACATGCTTCACATCATTAAGTAGAATCCCCTATCCATCACACATCTTGAATTTGATATCGCCCACTTCTATGATACGGTAGCCCGAATCATCTCCTAAGTGAGAAAGACCACCATCTTTCTCAATGTATGACGAGACCACTCCTTCTTTGGTGTTGCATGATATTGTGAGAATATCACCGTCACTATCAAAGTCATCCTGCTTCTTGGCAATCATCACGCTTACGGTTCCTTCACCCTTCGTCAGTTCCTGACACAACCTTTTTATATCTCCATCCCTTGCACTTGTAGCATTGCGGCCCCTTCTTCTTCCTATTGCCCTTCTTATCCTCATCACTATGACCACCTCTGACTATAAAAGCACCTCCAGAAGGATCTTTAGATAAATTATTCTTCCTCCTTTGCTCATGACCGAGCAAAGTCGTAACAATTTTATCCACCTTAACATCATCCTTGCCATACGTCAGTGTAGTAACCAAGTGCTCATAAGATCCCGACAACAAACACAGAAGAATAATAGCCCTTTCTTCATCATCAATCTTCACGTCGACCTTCCTAAGATCAGCAATTACCTGATTGAAGACATTAATATGCTCTGCTTCCTGCATTTTTAGCCCATACAACTTCTACTTCAGGTACAACTTCCTGGTTAATATTTTGGACATAAATTGCTCTTCCAACTTGTCTCAAATTTCCTTTGGCGATGTTTTATCCTTGACATGGTGCATGATCTGATCTGAGAGACACAACCTGGTCAATATTTTGGACATAAATTATTCTTCCAACTTGTCTCAAATTTTTTTTGGCGATGTTTTATCCATAACATGGTGCATGATCTGATCTGAGAGACACAACCTTATAGTAGCACACGTTTGCGGCTGCATTTCATCCCACTTATCATCATCTACTTTCGCCGGCTTCTTCTCGTCGAGAGCCCTTGAGATACCCTGCTGAGACAACAGGTCCTTCACTCTCGTGTGCCACAACCCGAAATTTTCGGTGCCATCGACGCTATCTGTCTATATTGCCACGTTATCAAAAACATCTTCACACACGTGCACTGCCCACCTCCTGCGTGCCCGCTGCCTTCCCATGTTGAAGCTGCGTGCCTCCTGCACGCCCTCGCGCCCTCGTCGGATGCGCCTTGCTGCGCACACACGTCGCCCAATAACTCCACATGCCGCCTGCGTGTGCTGCTGCCTGGGTGCTACCGCCGCCGTACACCGCCTGTCTGCAGCCACGTCGCGCTCGCAAGCCTCGTCGACCTCCACGCCATCGCACACGACGCTGCCGACCCGCTCGAGCGCCGCTTCCTGTTTGCTTTCAACCGCGCAAGCTTAGATCTGCAGACAGCTTGATTGCTTTCTTATCGCAACCTCCCGTAGACTCGTATTTAACGCCGCAAGTCCAGATCGATTCGGACTCCTATTTGCCGCTCCTTCCTTTTTTATTCTCCTGACGTTCGTCCGCATGTCCACATGCACCGTGGACGAATCCGTGACCAATTCCCGTACGAATCAATCCTCCAGGAAGCCAATTAGCACCGAACCTAAAAAGATTACATGCAGCACAATAGAAAATTCCAAAGACATGACGCACAATCGATCATTCCATGCATGCAAGTTACCTTTTCCTATTCAGCCTAATCATGACCATCCGCCCGTCAGTCTGATCGCGAGTCAAAGGCGTCGCCACCGTCCGCGACGTCTTCCAACCGCACCGTCGAACCTGGTCGTCACGTCTAACCCATTCCTATTGAACAACAGCCACCAGCTGCTATTAACCTGATCTTCACATCTGGACGCATCCTTGTTGATTGCAGCTTATTGAATGGTTCCAGCCACCCGCCCGAAGTGTCCAACACCTCCGATTGAGTCATCAATCGCCGTCACGCTCCACCTTGCGTTCTGTCCTTCCTCAGATAGCTTGTGCGACCTTGCGCGGTACGGAACATGCTCGTCAGGCCTCCACGTGGATCTTCTCCCTGGACCCGACTCTAGTACCACTTGTTAGAATAATTGCGTAGAAGCTATAACCCAAAAACGCAAAACCAAATCATAGGATCACACAAAACGAGAACGACACCGAAGCATGATATTTTTAACGAGGTTCGGCGATGTGCCTACATCCTCGGAGCATGACTACGGGTGCTCCTCCATATAATTAGCAGCTACACCGGCATCCGAACACCACCACGGCCTCGTCACTGCCCACACCAGCTGCCAAGTCATCTCATGGTTACAACGGTAGTGCCCTCATATTTATAAGGCCCGAGGATACAAAGTCAGACTCAAACTCTATCTCTAACCTACCAATTACAACTTAAGTCCAATCATAACCGGACGGTATATATATTCTACGTATATTCAACACACAGCTCCGGCGGCGTCTTCAGCTCGATCCACCGGTTCAGTGGAGTGACGTGGGGCGGTGGGACGGTTGAAATTAAAAATGACACCAGCCAGGGTTCAAATTCTCGAGGCCGACCCGTACTTTTCAGGTCAAGCAAATTTGCTTCTAATTTTTTCTTTCTTTTCATATCAGTGCTGCAAGCTGGCATGTTGCATTGGCAGACAAGAAACGGGTAAGACAACCAACACACATCCCTTTATCCAAAAAAAAAAACAAATTACGAGCACACGATCACGGACGACCGAACAAGTATATCAACATGTCAGCATGTGTAGCTGAGCTGCTAGCTGTATATAGTACTCGTAGCTGCATACGCATGTGTGCGCACGCAGTGTGCCGAGGCAACGCGGTCCACTTGGGACGTACATGTGTAACACATGCAAGTAGGTACATGCAGTGAAAGACTACGACGGGTTAGGTATCAACGATCGATGATGGATAGATATATACACACGAACTTTTTCTAGCTCATCTAACTATATATTTAGAGCATGCACTAATAGAAAAATGGGATTCAGTTCCGGTTAGAAAACTATTTTAGTCCCGGTTTCCCCAACAGGATATGTAAGGCTAAAAAAAATAATTAACAAGCATCATCAACCCTACGGTCAGCGGGACTTGAACCCAAAAGATCTCTTACCTCGCGCATAGCTTGATTACCATTCCACCTACCATTCCACCTACACAGCACATGTGACTCTATATAGGATGTTTTCTATTTAAACTGACCCATGTAGGACCCTTTAGTCCTGGTTGATAACCCCAACCAGACTAAAGGATCCTTTAGTTCCGGTTGATAACACCAACCTGGATGTCTAAATAAAGGATTTTTAATCCCTGTTATTGATAAAAACTGGGACTAAAGGGTGACTTTTAATTAGTTATGGTTGGTGTTACAAACCGTGACGAAAAAGGCTCTGGTATCCATAAAATTTAGATCTAGGACTAACAGAGTATATTACTTCCGAGTCTAAACTCTACTTAGATAAATGAGAAGGATGGATATAGATCTAGGACTAACAGGCTCTGGTATATAGAATATATACATGCAACGGCGGAACCAAGGGGAGGGCGACCAGGGGCCTCCCCCCACCTCCCTCCCAACACCGGTGAAAATCTTTAATCTCCTACCTATATTCTAAAGCTCAACATACAGGTCATCAATGCATAGATGCTTTGTGTTTAAGTTCTCCAGCTATCATCATTAACACACCCAATGATACATACTGAACGATGCATGCGATACTCATGTAGCTAGGTATGGGCAAAATTTGCAATACTTAACGCAGATGGCTTGTACGCTATGAAGTCGTATGAAGTGCAAATAGGTCATATATGAAGTATTTTCCCTATCTAATATATTGGTGACACGTATATTAAAGGTGGTAAAGAATCATGGTCCTAATGCTCTCTTCTTAATCCAACTTGGTCCTTATACATTTTTAACTTAAAATTGTATAAGATAAGAGCTCAGCCTTTAGATTATTTAGGCTAAAATTTGAGATCTTTTACCACTCCTACGTATATACATCTTGATATATTTTCTCACGTATAGTATAAGATATCTTATTCAAAATTTCTGATTCCACCACTGTATACATGCACATGCAGTGCTATATATATATATGATGACAAGTACTTAGGTCTCTCAGTCAGCAAGCGTGTTATTGCTACATATCCTATGTGTTAGTTAGACATGCATGCTAGGTTAGAACCGACGATGGAAATGCTTTATCAACAGTCTTTATAAAATTGGTTGCAAAAATGACAGTGGTAAAAATACTATCTCTGTGGTAGTGGCTTCCATACAAAGGAGTATCCAATCTCTTTTATTTTACTGTACCTCTGAACTGAATAATCCAATCCGAACTAATTACCATAAAGAACTATATATTTGGTAAGTAGCAAACTTTTTTTTTCGAATACGCAGGAGACCTAGGTATTATTGTATTCTGAAGAAGAATCGCAGACTTAACTAATACTTCATCTAGCAAACTCAAGGAACAATTGCAGCAGGCCGCCGGGACTGACAGTTGTTGGTAGTTTACAATGTGGATGGCGATGAAGAATACGACGGCTCTTGGTTGGTCATTATGTATCCATCACTTTTCTCTTGGAACACCGTATTCTCTTCATTTTAATTTCCAAATAAGAAACTAGTCCTGTCTAATTCTCTTTATCGGACCTGGTGATGCAAGTTCAGTGTTTCATGCGCAGGCTGCCACCGCCCTTCCCCTTGCTGTGGCTCGAACTCGAACCACGTCGATGGCTGGCCGACGACCTGGCACTCTCAGGCGCTGCCGCAGCCCTCGCCGCCGGATATAGGGGCGCCGCGGCAGCTGCAGGCATTATCACGGGCACGCCAGCCGCGGGGTAGTGGGGCAGCTGAAGCATTGCCCCGAAGGGAACAACCATCGTCGGAGCAGGGGCGAGGACCACCGGAGCTGCTGGCATCATCGGCACGTCGACGGCCGGCGGCGCCCCCGGAGGAGCGTGGTGCGGCTGCACGACGGGGTACGCCGTCGCCGCCGGCCGGGCAGGCCCGAAGGACATCGCCTGGACATGCTGCTGCAGCGATTTCATGTACTGGATAGTCTGGTCCAGCGTCGAGGCCTGGTTGGACTGAAAAAGTATCACACATACGGCCGGGAAAACCGATCGGTCGTGTCAGAATTCAGAAGACAACACTGAATGTTCAATGGATGCACATGAAGTCTGTCTCTGTCAGATCAGATCGGCTATGAAAATGTTCTATGGATGCGTGATCTCTCGATCGATCGGGAGATCGATGCACACAGACCACGGTGGCCACACCACATCCGGTTTGGGATATGCATCGCCTGCACACCACGAGGGGACAAATCCTTGAGTTCAGAGAGTTTGTCCAGATGCCATCGATCGGTTGCGAATTCAGTCTTGATGATCTCTCCCCAAGACCAAGCGGAGATGAAAAGAAAATTGGAGCTATCTGTTGCAGTGATCTCGTCACTCACCTTGTCGCATCCTGGGACGTGCTGCTGCAGGGTCCGGAGCTTCTCGTTTATCTTGTGCCTTCGCCTCTGCATGCGCAAGCGGATCATGACGTTAATTAGTACTGCAGCTAATCAATGACCAACACTGTAAGAAACGGAGGTTGCACGTACACACACTTGCCTTTTCTGTCAGGCTGTGTGCCTCTCCGTGGTGAGGGTGAGACCTTCTTGAAGTAGATCCTCCTCCTGCAGGTGGCTTTCGCATCTCCTATCGATCCGGGGCCCGGGCAAGACAAATAGGTCAGAATTTTGGATCATCAAAGGAGGTGAAAGATTAACGTAGCGGTTTTGCAACAGACAGGTAAGAATTATGCGAATTTTAGCTTCTTATATGAAGAACAACTATATGAAATAGATATATATCTGTTCATAATAATGGGATGTACTGCATGTCTCTATTCCTGACGTTGGCATGCATGTTTGTCGTCTCAGTCTGAACGAACGTCCTCCAAACACACTCTGAACCCTGAATCTAGCTAGGTGTATGGGCTAGTGAGTAAACAATGCAATGATCAGTTGTTTCTGGAACATGCTGGAACCAGCAGGTGGGGAGGAAATATAACCCTAATAATTTGACGGCAAGCCAAGGGTCCCACATAGATACAATTCGAGAGCCTGACCTCTATGTAGTCCCCAGCTTGTAAATAAATTATATCCTCACCCTGTGGAAAAAAAAACAGGTAGAAACCTTCAAGTGTACGTGGCAACCTGGTTTCTTCAAGCACTAGAAAGATAGAAAATATTGGAAAAAAACGATTGGAAATTTTTGATTTTGAAATTTTGGACAGGTTTTGGCATGTCATAATAAGGCTAACTTTTCAAAACCACAAGGTAACAAAAGGACAGTGTTTTCAAAAATTTCTTGAAAACCGTAAGTGCTAATTGAAAAACAACTCAAATCCGAAAGAACAGCATGAATATATGGACATATATATAGCAGGTATTCATACAGATACACGCGCACGTACCAGCTTTGCGCCCATCGTCCCTTGCTCCGTCATCGGAAGCTTTTCTTTCTTGTCCGTCGCCGACGCGTCGCTCGACCCCTTCGTCCCCGGCACATCCTGGCCACCAGCCGCCTGTTCGCGACCGCCACCGTCGGTGAAGGCAAGCTCCTCGCCCATGACAATCGCGCGGAGCCACGCCGCCATCTCGTCCTCCGACGGCGGGTCGCGCCACACCTCGGGCGGAGCCTTGAACTGCGGCGACCAGCGGCAGGGTTCGCCCGGCTGCGTCGTCGTCGTCGTCGACCCCGGTGCTCCTCCTCCTCCTTGTTCTTCCCACAGCAGATCAAAAAGATCATCGCTGAACATGGAAGGTATATATGCGAGTCAGTGTGAAACGCAGAGCAATGGTCGATGCAAGGCGCGCGTCATTCTGCTATGCAGTATCATGCGTACATGCATGGAGCCATGCATGCACTTAGACGCAACGCAAGAACATCGGGCATCAGCAGTTCAGCACTGGAATAATGGTGCTGCTCGACGTACGTGGAGTAGTCCGCGATCATGGCGGTGAAGCTGCCGGTGGCGTCGCCGGCGGCGGCAGCCTCGCCGGCGTCGTCGGGGTAGCACCAAGGAAGACCTGCAGCATGGCCTGGGAAGTTCATCGTGTCAACAGTCAAGACACACACACACACACACACAGAAGAGGGAGAGAGAGAGAGAGAGAGAGAAACACTCCTAACTCCTTAGCAAGCGCGAGAGCACTTGCGTCTCGAGCGATCTGTGTTTGTTTGGGACGAGGTTGTACAACTGCGCCGCGTGCCTCTCTCTATATAGTGGCCGGCCGGGAAGAAACGAGACGAGACGCATGGCGGTTGGGACAGGGAAGAGGCAAACAAAAAAGCTTTGTTCGGTAGCGGTTGAAAAGTCGATAACGGCGCGGGTACCGAGGCATGCAGCAGGTGGTCGAGGGAGGGGGGATGCAAGGTAGAAGACGACGAGTTAGTTCACGTGTACCAGCTCTCGGACCTTCTTGACCGAGAGCTTGTCCTATCCGCACGCGCACGTGGCGGCTCCGTGGTCCTAAGGGGGATCGGAGTCGGCCCGGAGTCCATGTCCCCACGGCGGAGACACCAGGCGCCGGCGGGGGTGTTCCGATCCATGGAATACGCCGATCAGCTCCGCCCCGCCGGCGGTGGCGCTGGCACGGCGATGGTCAACCGGTCAACCTGAGCTGCAGAAATAGTGGGGCTGTGGGGGTGACTCGTTTGGTTGTTGTTTACTCATCCCGCCGACGACCATCGCGTGGTATCTCGCACCTGTTCCGACCACATGATGCGCATTTTGCGAGGATGATGTGTGCAATTTGGTTTGTGATCGATGCTACCATGCTGGCACCTTTATTTAGGGGATGGTAACTTGGAGGCTTGCTGCTGCATGCTTTTTTTCTTCTGATTTTGGATTTATTGCTAGCAGAAATTAGTGTAATAATAACGAAGAATGGTATTTTGTGCTCCACCAAAAATTTAGGAATAATGGCCCTATCATGCACAGACCAATCTATTGCACATGAGCTGATTTCTCAAATATATGAATTGATTAATGATTGCTATAAACCATACATGATTTGTGAGCTGTAAGAATAGTTAGGGTCAAATTCATATAGCAATTAGCTCTCCTTTTCCTCGAGTAGTAGTCCTTGCGAGAGAAAGAAAAGTATTTATAGAGAGCCGTTATATTTTATCCATGATAAAAGGAATCGGTGCTCATAGTCTAAGAGGGGAAGAGGGTGAATTAGGCAAATTTAAAACCTAAATCTATGGCTCAAACTAGATTGCACAAAACATAATCTAAAATATGCTATCTAGATGTGCAACTACGGTTCATCTATTGTGAAACCACCATCCCAAAACAAGTCTTGCAACCTATAGCCAATCCTAGCAAGATATTACACTAAGAAAGTAAAGGCACACAAGTTGCAAGTATGAAATGTGGAAACGTAAATGAGGGGATGAGAGGAAACAAACTCTTGACGCAAGGATTATCCCATGGTATCGGTAGGCACTAAGCCATCCCTAGCCCACGTTATTGAAGCACTCACAAAGAGTATTGCTTCCCGGTCACCAAGTCTCTTCTGGGACTCCCCTTGACTTGCCACAAAGACTAGGCCACTAAGGCTCACTCCAAGTCCCCCGGTCACCTTGATGCCGCCTTCACTACGGAGCTTCCCACGAAGGAGGGGTCTCCTCGTCCCCCGCACAAAGCCGTCGTCGCCGCTCCACACCAAGCCGGAGGGTCGAAAACTTGCCGACGAGCCACGAATACTCCATAGGGCCGGGACACCGAGATTACAGCTGAGGTTCACTCAAAAACCAGTACAAGGCATCTACACCTTGCTCGCTCACTCTAACTAGAGCTAGCCTAGCACTATCACTCACAAAGTTTGTGCTAAAGCCTAAGGATAATTTGATCAATGAGCTCTTGAATGGCTTGGAGAACTTCTTCAGGGTATGGATGCTTCACACGAACTCCAACAGTCTCAAATGACCCGGGGTAAGGTCTTATATAGGCTAGAGATCCACTCCTAGTTGTTGCATGCTTTTCTGCCAAAAAGCCTAAGCGTCGGTTAAATCGGTCATAGCCGTCGGTTTAACCGGTCACTCTGAATCTGCATGCTAGCCGTTGAACGTCTCTTTGCCATGCCCGAGCTTGCTTGCATCATTGCACTGACACATTGCATCGACGCACCGTCGGTTCAACCGGTCCTGAAGGAATTCTCTGAGACAGAACGCAACAACTCCAAATTCAGTATTGTATCACTAAACTACAAATGTACCGACACTTAACTCTAGGGCTTCGGTTCAATCGGTGCCTCTGGCACTTCTCCAGTTGATCGCCATGCCTTCTCCTCATTGCACCGACGCCTCCCTTCTTATAGCGTCGGTTCAACCGGTGCTACTGACTTGATCATAGTAGCAATTCTCCAATGCACGGAGCAGTTCATTTTCAAGGGCGTCGGTTTAACCGGTCGTCCATTTCCTGCTTTATCTTGTCCAAATCATCGTTGCGGTCATTTGGACACCCCAAATATATTCTATCTCTAATTTTTCACTTCAATTTGGACACCTTGACAGCGATTTGGACATCTTGACTATGGATTGGACTTCATCCATGAAACCTAGAAATCCTACGCTCACAAACTTGTTAGTCTCATTGACTATGTTGTCATACAGTCACCAAAATCATAATTATAGCCTAATGAGGCTATGTTCCTTACAAATGATCATTGACGGTTAAAATTGGCAAGATCCAGGTAACCTAGGAAAATCGGATCATCCAGTTCCCTAAATCAAAGTGTCCGGTTTCATTCCATTACCCCGATCAAGAGGAGATCTCAAGTTCGGCACGATTTTGTAATGAATTCGACTCGGCATGACGCTACTAAGAGCCGCTCCCTCTGCCCTCAAATTATTAGTTGTTGTAGCTTTTCTAAATTTATTGACTTTGCTATACACCTAGATATAAACATATATAAAAACTATTTATCTAGAAAAGCTAAAACAACTAATAATTTCGGACGGAGGGAGTAGCACACACGAGCCCACCTCTTTCTGTTTCTTGCTCACAAAGCAATCAGCAGTGCCGCAGTTGCAACTTATTGTAGGCAAGATTTTGCGTGCCAGATGATGCAACTGTCTTTATGTCCTGATGATCTTGCTAATCTACCCTCACGTATTGTTATTTATTCATGCATTGCATGCACGCATGAGGCCAAACCAAAGGGTTTCGGAACTGCTGCAGCTGCTGCTGGCGCCGTGCGTGGGAGTTTGGTTGTCGTCATGATCAAGCTGAGGAGCCTCTTGGGTGTGACGGAGGGGTGCTACGCATGCGTACCATGCATGTAGTAGGGTTTGCCGGCGTGTCGTACGTGTTCGCGCATGTATGTACATGCAGATACAATGCATATGCTTATTTTTTCCTCCATTCTTTCTTTTTTTAGTTCTATTTCATAAAAAGTCCTTACTTATCATCTCATTAATTATAACTCGGTTTTAATATTATTATATACCTACACCGATATTTCTTCTCGAGAATTTACTATGCATGGGAATCGAACGACCATCTATACTGTTCCGAAAATGACAACTCAAATAGGACTATCAAAAAAGAATAATCTAATTTTTAAAATAGTACTATCAAAAGATAATGGAGGGAGTACCTACTAATCTTGCTTGCTATGAGACATGCGTTGGCATAAAGCTACAAAGTCATGGATCGTTCATTATATTCGTTCAAACTCTAGCCAACTGGCCGTCATCAGAGGATTAATTAGCCTTTTGCTATCCCTTAATCCATCCTAAAATCCCTTATATTTATGGACAGAGGGAGTGCGGACGTGGTTTACTGCTTGCAACTTCTCACACGGCTGCTGATGATCGTCGTCGTTTTGCCGGCCGGGTTTGGTGGTTATTTCTTCTGACTGCAAGGCAATCGTGATTTGTCCCAAGTCAAATATAACTAATTTTAATCAATAATATCTGATGTTTCTTATAGATTAACAACAAATAAAATAATATAGACACTAGCTCCTAGATTTTTTTTTCTTTACTGAAGATAGCTCTCGTAATATACAACTCTTTTCACTAAGGTGTGCATGCACGTGCACGCCCATTTCAGCTGCATATATACGTGTGAGTTCTATAAAAGATTAGCTGGATGTGGAATATGATGAAAGTGAAACGTGGTCATCACCTGCAAAAAGTAAGGAAAGGATACGGTCATTTATGAATGAATTGTCAAAAAAAGAGAAAATTATTTTACAATTCTAAGTTTCTTCCTGTTTCAGCTCTCAAATGACGACGGACGTACTGTGTTTTTTTTTCCCAAACGTACAATTTTCTACAGACAGTAACAATCAACCTATAATGTCCCATGCACGTGTGCACGCGCCACATCGATCTGCCTCGTGTGCGCGCGTGCAGGCATGCCTACGCGCGTGTACGCACGTGGTCATGCATGCTTGCATCACCGGTCGTATAAAAGATTAGCTGAAACCATCTCGCAAAAGGACGAATTGGAGAAGCTGTAGCTAGCCAACGGTTACTCGGTTAGATCAGAGGCGCCCATGAGGCGGAGGAGCTGGCTCTCTACGTACGCACCGCCGCCGTCTTTCTCCGATCCGGGCATCCGGCCGGCCGGCGGAGTCGCCGAGCTCTCCGGGCGTGTCTCGCGCGGCCAGGTGTCACAGCCGCAAGCAGCTTAATTAGCCAGCAGCAGCTACCGCCCGCCCGGCCTGTCACGGGTGGGTTGGTGACGGCCGGCGGCGCTAGCTTGCTCCCGGCTCGAACTCGACGGGCGGCGTACGCTTGTCGGGAAATGGGGCCTCTCGATCAGGAAATCAAGGTTGATATGCTTAGATTAGTTGTCTTTATTTATCTTTACTAGACAAATATATCCGTATCTTTACTAGGCAAATATATCCGTACATTATACGTATAGTATAGTTGTCCATACGCAATCAAGTCGTGGATGGATGACTGATCCAACTCGCATACATGATGGATCAAAATTCACGTGTCGATGATAGAAGTCGGATCAGATAAAAAATATATAAGGTGGAAACGTTAAGCTTCTGCCCTAATTTTTTTGGTACGTTATAGATGGACCGAGGCTGCGATTTCGCGTTGGGCCTCTCCGACATCCGCAGGCCCATGCAAACTCGTGTGAAAAGCTCATATGGTAAACCACGCTGGTAAACCACGCTGATGCATTGTAGTGGCATTCGACTAAACTGAATCATAGCAAATATTGCAGGCTTGAAGCCATCGTCAATAGCCAGGTACACTTTGCAACAAATATATACGTAGAAACCATATATTTTGAGGATTGAGTGTGCACGTACGCACATGGCCAGACCCTTCGCTTTAAACACACACATTGAATTTGTCATTTCAGAGAAAAAATATTAGACGTACTGATAATATTAGCAATGTAAATAAACATGAAGCATGCAACGTGATATAGTAATACCTGGAAGCTACGGGCCGTTAGTACCTCCTTATAAACAATATTTTTCGTGAAAGACCACTCTAGTGCTGGTGCTGGATTGTTCTCAACCTCGTTAGCTGTTTTCTTTGATTTCTTATCACTCTTCTTAGCCTTTTTGCCCTTTTTGTCCTCCTCATTTTTATCATCTTCCTCTTCATGCTCCTTCGCATCTGGTGGAAGAGCGAGGATACATATATTCATTCTAGCAGTTGCTCTAGACATCACAACATACAGTTGTCCATGTGAAAATATTGGATTGGGTAGATACACACCAACATTAGGGATAGTTTGTCCTTGTGATTTGTTGACCGTCATTGCAAAACTTAACTTGATAGGAAACTGCTTCCTTTTGAACTGGAATGGAAACATCTCGTCATCAGATGATGACGGGCACAGGTGGATCCTGGGTAAGAAAACACGCTTTCCAACATCCTGCCCTACAACAATTTCAGCATTAATGGTGTTTCTCTGAAATGCCCTCACCACAAGCCTTGTACCATTGCATAGCCCATTTGCTGGATCGATGTTCCGCAGTAGTATAATTGGACATCCAACCTTGAGCTTTAGCACATGTGGAGGTAGACCGTTGGGTGTCAAAGTGTTGAGGAACTCGGACGGGTAGTAATTATGTGGATCATCAACCGCGGAATCAAAGCTGTGGTACGTAACCTCTCCTCCTCGGAAACTCTCAATCATCTTCATATTAATATTATCGGCCCAATCATTACGTGTGGATAGGATGGCTCTTGAGGGAATGTAATCTTTATTTGACATGTTTTCATTCAGATTTGGGAATACTCTTGCGATTAATCTGTCGAGATCGTTACCATCACCTCTGTAAGGTAAGCAAATCTCGTCTGGAAGGCAGACATTGCCATTATCATTGACCACTTCTGTACCATTTCCAATTCGCAAAAGATATTCTTCAAACCATGGATCATTTTGCGCCCTCATGTTACGTACCAACTTTAGATGGCACATGGAATCCTAGAGGTACGACCTCCGATGAAGCGTCAACTATCTGAGCTCTCGAACCTTTTCGCATAACAAGTAGGACCTGTCTGAAATCTCCTCCGAACACAATGGTCTTCCCACCAAAAGGGAGCTCATGATACCCCATTATATCTCGTAGGCTATTGTCTACCGCTTCAACCGCTTGCCTCTTGGTCATAGAAGCCTTGTCCCATATAGTAAGAGCAGCTTGGCGGAGCAACTTGGCAGTACCACTTTATTTAGTGAAACTACAACAACCGCCATCCTCGATAGGGAGTGGTATCTTGAAACGTGAGTGGGCGGTCCTGCCACCGGGCATTATTGACGCAGCAACACCAGATGTGGCTATTGCCACAGCAATATTGTTCTGACTACGAACTTGCGCAAGAAGTGCTCTGTAAAGGTAGGTCTTGCCAGTTCCACTAGGGCCATCAACAAAAAACATTCGACCTTGGTAAGCTTCGATGGAGGACATGATCTCATTGTAAGCAACTCGTTGCTCACCATTAAGTGACTCGAACATAGATACATCATCGGCGTTGAGTTCAATACTTGTTTCCTTGAAAATTTCTCGTGGAATGCCATTCACATTGTCGTACGTGTTGTCAATGTCTAGAAGAGGAAATGACCTTATGTCCTTACCCATTGACTGCAACAGATTTCTAATTTCAATCAGAACCATTTGTTCAACGAGAACCGGGGATTGACTATTGCAACGATAATCTTCTGACATAGCTTCAAGGTGCTTCTGCCAAAGTCCGAACACATCGCTCAGCTCTCAAAAAACCAATATTGTAGCAAACAATCTACGGAGCGAAGATGGCATCTGAAACAATGATGCTTCCACAAGGCAATCATCCAGTGTGTTGTCCTCCTCGATAAGTCCCCTTTTCTCTACAGCTTCACGAAAGGACGATTGCATAACACCATTAACAGTCCTCGGATGCTCATACGAGGTAGCACCTGTGACGTGGTTTAGAGGAACCCGGAGATAATAACATTCTCCCTCAGTAGGATGAGCCGACACAATTCTACTGACCTGACCATCTGTTTTATACTTTCTTGGTTGCCAAAATTTACCATTGGACTGCTAGGTGAAATATTCTGGAAAATCACGATACAATATTCCTCGAGCTTTCTCATGCACCCTGTTTACATCAAAGTATGCAGTAAGCATGGACTCATCAGCCCCAGGCTTGTTAAGCACATGTTCGATTTTTCTCACGCTGGTGAAATGACACCATATGCATATCAGGTAGATGGAGCTGCAGCTGTTGAACTGGAGGATAGTTCTTAGCCAATTCAAATCCGTATATTTGCCATAGGGCTTCGGGTGGGGTGACCCATCGAGCATCCCTGTACTGTTTAATCTCATCTACATTGCCGTTATCGTTTGCCTTGTCACCCTCACGGACTACCACGGAAGCCCTGTCATGACCCTTGTAAATATATTTGAAAAGATATTTAAAAAAACTTGATGCTCCCACATGCTTCCACATTTATATGACAATTGAAGGTACGCAGAAGGCATGGGTTATACGGGACAACCCATCGATTGTCCAGCTCGTGCCCATGTATTTTTTCTACACGCCCATCACTACGTCTGCGATAAACCGGGTAAGCATCCTTGCCTTGAGAGGTAGCGTCGCAGAAGGGACGTGGGTAACGGTTTTTGCATGAAGTACGCCCCTTCGTATATGGACAGTTGGGATTGAGTGAGCCACAGGGGCCATGCATCATGTGCCTCGTAACCATCTTGTAGAGTTCTAGATACTTCCTCTTATTTGGTAGTTCCGCAGAGATGAGTACGTCATACTGCTCGGGGCATGTCAGTTTATAGTTTCTTTTCATGATTAGCAAAAAGTGCGCATGCAGCAATCCTCTTTTCTGGAACTCCACAACATATACATAAGCCCGAACCTTTCCAAGAATATTATTTTTCATCAACTTTTTTTCAACACCTCAAACTTAGGCCCTAAAGACACGGGCTACCAAGTTTGGTCTGTCCTGTGGTGTCTGGCCAGGATAAAGTTCATTATTTATTTCGTCCCAGTTAGGGTTGCATGTCATAGTGAGGAAGATATCCGGTTTACCGTACTTCAGAACAAGAGCTATCGCATCCATATATCGACGCCTCATATCTCTAGGGCCTCCTATGAATGATGTAGAGAGTACAGTTCGTTTCCCTACAGCATCAGTGCGTCCCTCACCGGCATGCATGCTGTCAACCAAACCTTGGTACAGAGCAGCCCTAAGGCTATCTTGATTGTAGCGTATAAAATCCAGGCGTGCGCTCTCAATCTTTATATATGTGTCGACGACAAATTGTTGAAAAAAGACGTTTGCCGAATAGGATAGGGTTAAATATCCCAGGACGCATTCTGAACTTATAACAGTAGTAGTTGCGGACGGATACACAATTATTCCCTGCAGATCCTGTGGATAAACGTGTATTAATTTTAGTACATGACAACATCTTATCTTATTAGAAAATTGAATGTATACTGGAAACATCGCTTTACCTAAATCATCGCCACCATCGCCACCAGCACGAGCCTTGCGGATCGCACAAGCCTCTTCCACTTTCTCCATTGTAACGCCGAATTTTGGAATACAGTTGTGCCACCCGAGCTCGCCTTTAGGGAAGAAAAGCGGATATGACAGAGCATCATAACATCCATGATATGATCGGATGCCATGGATAGATCTATCTTTTCCTTGGAGCATAACACTCTGCTCAAACTGCCCGTGGCGTTCGCTACCTTCTATCCAAACAGCAGCAACTTCAGATGTGCTGGGGACGTTATATGTTCTCTGGTCTAACCTTTGATCTAGGTTCAGAGGGATATGATAGTCCTCAATCCGCTCAACCGATCCCATCGTTCGAAGATGCTCCGAGTATGGGTTACCACGAAGAATAACTGCTAGCATCCGGATTACTTCCTTATCTTTTTGGATGCACTCCTCACAGCACCTAAGGTATCCGAGTTCAAGAGAAGGGTCGTCATCATAAAAGTAAAGCTCTAGATGTCTGGGTTCCGTACCAGGCTCTCTACCAAACAAACGTATGTTGTGGTAGATTTGACCATGCGCACGGAAAGTGTGTACTCCCCCGTTGCGCATATTGGTGGTCATTTGATCCAGTTTACAATACAATGATGTGAAAGATAAATGGCCATTGAAAAATCTAATGTTGTTGTGAAAGTGTCTAGCATCGACATCTGAGCTTGACCACAATCGCATGAGCTCGGGTGGGGTTTCAGCATAGGACAGATGTATTTTCCCACTACGACAGCAGAATTCGGGAGTCTCGAACTGAAACTTTTGCATTGCAATGTTTACAGTTCTCGACCTGTTCTAGTTGATGGGTTCCTGATGGGATATTGGCATAAACCTTATCGTATGGGTCTGGTACGTCTGTGTCGACGACATGTTCACTGTCGAGTCCGATATCAATATCTTCATCAGCTTCTTCGTCTGTAAATGATTACAAGGGTGTTAGAATTGTGCATGATATTTACTCAACTTCATCTAGATAAACCTGTAATACCTTGTCCGGCGAAAAGATAGCCCTCATCCTCTTCGCCATCCTCATCAAAAATGACATCCTCATCACAATCTACCACCAAGCCAAACGGTTATCGAAAGGTAAGATGGTGGGGAAAATTGTACAAATAAAGGGGATATATTCAACAACTTAAGACGGATTGAGTAAACGTTACCATCCTCAACCATTGAAGCCTGTGTGGGGTTTGGATCATCTTGGTTCTTTGATGGATACGGACAACCTTAAATTGTACCAGTAATGGCTGATGAGACTCTACATCTATAATAGGTGGAAATTATACATGCACGTACGAAGAATCTATGTTAAAATTACCATTTTGGATAGATTCAAAGAGGTTGCTAACCCATGCGGTGTTTGGCACGCCATCCTTCACAGTATTATCTACAGTGGATAACCGCCAATAAATCATTAAATGTCTCACACGAGTAATAATTTTTGGCATATATAGTACTGATGACACTCACCAGAATTAGTAGCACCCGACTGTGTCGGGTGCTGTGTCTGGTTCAGGCATTCATCATTTTGGCCCAAGCAGTTTCTACCAATGGTTGCTTCAAATACACGATTACGCCGAGCTAGAAGTGTGTGTCTTTCTCTAGGGGAGACACTGTGTCTAGTATCCATTTGACAATTCCCACCAGCTTGACAATCATCGATCGTTCTTTCATCGGAAGGGAGATCCGATGCAGATTGGATGTACACGGTTGTGTACCCCAGCTCCGAAATTTCCCATTCGCTAGCTGGTTTCCTAGACATCCCGTCAGATGGAAATATAGGCACAGGTGTACAATGGGGGTTTCCCATTGCGATGGAGTCTGGATGGAGGTTGTTTGAACGGAACTCCTTCATTCTTCTCTTGTATGCTTTCTTCATCTCGGCGTTATTCTGACGCCTCCGCTGATCACTCAACTTGCGACGACCTTGATTCTTAGCTTGAGCAGTTCAGCAGACTCCAACCTTCTTTGCTTCTTCACGGTATAGGCTTCGCGTCGGCGCTGGTTTATTAAAGCTTTTTGCTCATCTAATAGAGCCACCCTACGGGATCTATCTCTAACACGTCTATGGATTTTAGGGTCCACAACTTCGGGATCCATTGGCATAGGAATCCTTATAAACAGTAAATAAAGGACCAATATGTCAAATGTTCAATTCTAAAGGTCGAATATGTTAAAAGGCTCAGTATGTTCACGGATTTGAATGTTCAGAGGTTCAATATGTTCAGAAGTTACTGTTAGATCAGGTATTGCTTAGTAGTGATCAATACATAGCATGAATAAAAAAAATTTATACGGGTGCTCTACCAACCTTTAGTGCCATCCATCTCGCCCATATTTTCTTGGCTAACGATGTTGCCACGGTTATTAGGGATGGCTGCAGAAACATCAGAAGTTACCATCGCGAATGTGCCTGATCAGTGACTACAAACCTATATAAGCCACAATGCATGTGGCCTCGGAAACAGTATAACCATACCTTGGCCAACGTTGGAAACAGCAGATAAAAGGGAGGCCTGTGTCTGCTGATCAGCTGCAACTCGTTGGATCGGAGCAGTTTCGATAACTTTGGTTAGTGGCTCGTTAGCTAGCAATGCAAAGAGAACAATGTTAATGTTAGGGGAGTCAAAAGCACTTAATTGTCCACACCAAAAAACGTACTTGCCATACAATTACCTTTATTGGGTGGAATGTCATATGCACCAGGTGCAGCACCGCTCCATGTCTCTGCATCTTAAGTACCGCGTCCATCTACAGCTATTCTGCAGTAAGGCTCTGCAATACTAACGTGCAATACTTTAAACATGAAGGCTGGAATATTATAAATTCACCTGAACCGATATGAGTGATCTCGTAGTCGTTGGAACAATCAGGCACCAATCCAATGGATCCCATCTGCATCTCTCCTCAGTAGTTTATGATCATTTTAACAAAAGTGCAAAAAGAACAATGATAATGTTAGGGGAGTCAAAAGCACTTAATTGTAAACATCAAAAAGCGTACACGCCATACAATACCTTTATTGGGTGGAATGTCAACTGCGCCAGGTGCAGCCATGCTCCATGTCTTTGCATCTAGAGGACCACGCCCATCTACAGCTATTCTGCAGTAAGCCTATGCAATACTAACGTGCAATACTTTAAACATGAAGGCTGGAATATTATAAATTCACCTGAACTGATATGAGTGATCTTGTAGTCGTTGGTACAATCAGGTGCCAATCCAATGGATGCCATCTTCACCTCTGCTCAGTAGTTTATGATCATTTTAACAAAAGTGCCCCATTTTTTACGGATGAAGAATTGGCGTATTTTACCTTGATCAGGTACTGGTATATTTTCTTTGTTCACCGCCGCCTCTTTCTTCCTCTTATACGACTCACGACGCTTCTTATTCTTCTCGATCCTCTGCTCCTCCGTCATCGCGGCATTCTGAGCCCTCTCCCTACGCCTCTTGAGCTCTTTAGCATCATTTTGGGCTGCATTACCATGACTTTTGTAAATCTAAAAATCCAACAAATCCAGGCTGACATGATGAAGAAATCGAAAAAAAACAATATACTGATCTGGAATATTGCAGTTGGACACATCTGCTAAAGGAGCTCTCCCGGAACTCATCTACAATGCAAACAAACATAGGTTGCGATGGCGTAGACATTGCTAAAAAAAAGACATGAAGATGGGAGAGATAGATCACGACCTTCTTCCTAGCTGTCTGTTTTGCTGGTTTGGTAGCTCTTCCCTTATCCATGGGGTCCTGAAGAAAAAAAAACAGTGCGGTAAGACGGCGGCACATAGACAACAATGACAGAGCATCCCACGTACACATCTATGGTCGGAGTTGCGAGGAATCATTCCAATACAACAAATCATGGTTACATTGACATGACATGAAGCTGACACACCATACAAAATAAATAATGAAAAGCCACATCATGAGCACCTAAATAGAAGACCACATCATTCAAAGGATAGTTTCACCTATTTGCTATCACAAGAACAAATTCCAAGTCAAATCCCTTTAAGTACTGCATGCTGGTAGGATCCAACAAATTGTTTGCAGTGCTGTTCTTAAAATTCATTTGGTTGTAATGTGAGGATCACACTGGGTTAGAGTGGAAAAAAGAATCAATCTTGATGAAACAGAACAAATAAGACACCTCCTAGAGTAGTTCTCATTAGTAGTTTTGCTACATTTTAATGTCATAATTTATCAATTCAATTTAATCTATTTAAGCATCAGCAAACAACTCTATTGCAAGTCTGAACACTGAACAGAAAGGAAAAAATTTGTAGTTTCAAGTAGCAACACGACCACAACTAAATGAGGAGCAAACATTAATTCACGAAATTATAAGATCCATGCAGAACACACACATACCCACTTAACTTAGCTTGTCAATTGGGCACCAACACCACAATAATAGGAGTCAATAGCTATTGTCTACATGTTCGATCGATCATACCTTTTTTTATTTTGATTAAAACCTGTGTCTGCCCTAAATTCTTCAAGTAAGGTGGAGATGGATAAACCAGGTGTCCATGTTAAAGTAAAGCATTCAGAACAAGCAAGTTCAGTAACACATAGGCAGACACCTTCTCTCCCGATGCACGTGTATGACATGCAAGTTTAGTAACTCATAGGCAGTCAAACCTACTATTGAATGAGCTGTTAACGTGTCCATGCTGCAGCTGGGATTCGTTCGGAGCTAGAAATCCTATGCATGAATAACCAAGAGCCATGCATCATTGGTTGTCCGATCAAAAGCAGGAATCAAAATACACAGGAAGATAATCACCTGGTCGTGAAACTGAGACCCGCGATCAGCCATGCCCGGAGGATACCAAACCAGGTGCCTGCCACGTGTGATCCTGAGGAGCTGAGGGCGTCGTGAGCACCACGGATGGATGCTGGGGTCAGGGCACCGCAGGAGCACCTAGGGTTTGGGCGTGCCGCCAGCCACCGCGAGGTCCCTGTCCTCCAGGACCTAGGGCGAGCAGGAGACGTGATACGCGAGAACAAGGCAGGGCGCCGATCCAATCAGGCAGAAAGGTCTACGCGTAGCCAATCGGAGGCGCGGGCGCGGGCATTCAGCGAGGGCGCGGCCGCCAGGGCAATGGCAAGGCGCTGGGTAGTGATAAGCGAGATCACCAATCGGCGCGTGCGATCGGCACGAGCAGAGGAGTGCATGCGTTGTGTGGAGGCGGCTGTGTGTGCATGCGTGCGGAGCGGATGCAGCGCATGATTTGCGGAGGCGGGCAGGCGTGCGTGCGGAGGGGAGGCCGCGATGCGAGGCGAGCGTGGGCGAGGGCTGATCGGACGACATTAGGATCGCACGCGGCAGGCACCTGGTTTGGTACGTGGGGGTGGGGCGACGTTGGTTTGGCAAGATGACGTGCAGCTGGGGGGCAACGTAGCACAGTGAAAAATTCTCCTAATTGTAACTTCTAGTAGTAGAGAAGAGATTACTTGGTTTCCTGACGGTTATACCGTCAGGCATTGGTTAACTTTCCTGGATAAGGCCTGCCGTCAGGAAAGCACTCCCGTCGGCCAACCGTCAGGAGAAACGGACCTTTCCTGACTCCTGTCGGCGTGTCAACCGTCATAATATTACTCCTGACGGTTTTCTCCCTTTTCTGACGGTTTTTGGCCGTCAGGAATTTTCCTTTTCTGGTAGTGCAGACCTCCTTTTGCGTAACTGCAATGGGAACGAAGAAAGGAAATCACCAATTGCTTCGATCTCACGTCTCTTCTCTGCTTTCCCCTCCACTCCAGGTCCACGCTCCAGCCATGAGCTACCGCTGGCCTGCCGCTTCTCCAAAAATCGAACGCCACGCCACAGTACTCTCCACCACCCAATCCAGCACATAAGATGAGTGAGCAGCTCTCAATGTAAAAAAAATGATTCGTAGGGATGTTCCGTATCTTTTTTAGAGGTGGCTCAAAAGATAATCCGCTCCTACAAATAGAGCGGGATTATTGTAAAAATTCACCCGTCTATAAAAATGCATTCTTAGGAGTGGGTGACCTGAAAATGACTACCATTTCTAGGGGCGGGTGATGGCATGATCCGCCCCTACAAATAGTCATACGAAAAAAATCATAACATTTTTATATGATCTCCGATAAAGTCAAATCTTATACCAAAATTGTAGAGATTGACGAGATCTACAATTTTTCAGTTGATAATATTTTTATGTAAGGTCATTTAATAGTCCAAAAAAATATTATAAAGTATCTAATAGCTATGACTATATAGCATCTCATATAACTCAAGTCATACTTTGAGGTTTCCACAATCTAAACCTTTATATACACTGACATATCTTTTTTTATCTATAGTTCATAATAACCATAGTGTAGAAGTTTCATTTTTTTTGATTTATTTTGCTATATGTAAAGATTTAAATGAATTTTCGGAATAAAGTAGAAAAACATATTTAGGGGGGGTGATGGCATCACTAGCCCCTAGAAACGGATTTCTAGGGGTGAGTGATAGCGTCATCCGCTCCTACAAATCAATTTCAGAGTTAATATAAAATAATAGCATACCTATAAAGTCACGAGCGACTATGTAGTGCGGTGGAGGTACGCGCGAGGTTTGAGGTATGCGGTCCGAATCCTAGGTGATACAAGTGTGCATATTTCATCAAAAAGTTGTACGTTGATAGTAAAGGGGCTTGTGATGGTGGCAGGTTGGCTGCGATATTTTTTTCTTTTTTCTTTTGCTGTTTTTGATTCTTTTTAACTTTTTTATTTTCTGGAAATTGATTTGTAGGAGAGGGGTGGTGCGTGGCCCTAGAAATTATTTTCAGGGGTGGACATATTATCTACCTCTAAAAATAGTATTTTTAGCTGCGAGAAGTAATGGCATGTACCGCACCCGTCTCTAAAAATATACTTTTATCCGTCTTTAAAAACCTTTTTTATAATATCTCTCTCAGAGATGCAGCAGATCCGTCAGCACACCTTCGGATTTTGGTGGAGGCTGGGAGTAATCTTGATTTTGTGATGTACGGCGAGCTAGCTTTGATTGAGACGGACTAACTAGCGGATGGAGTAGTTTGTATAAGAGGAAGGAGAGGACTGCGTACACAGCATGGTCAGAGAGGCCCGGCCGGGCGGGGGCTGGTGCCTGCCTGACACTGGCGCCGTGGCTGGCCAGCACCGGCGGCGCGCCTGCCTAGCCGCTCCTGCCTCACCTATACCGCAGTTGCTCCGTGGCTGACTGCTGGAATAGTTACGCGGAAGCGATAACCCGCGAAATCAAATTATAAAAATTATAAGATCATACAAAACAAAAATAACACTGAGGTATGATATTTTTTAACGAGGTTTGGCGATATGGCTACATCTTTGGAATATGAATACGGACGCTCCTCCCTATAAAAAGCAGTTACACCAGCATCCAAGTACCACCGTGCCCTCGTCGCCGCCCCACTCCAAACGTCAAGTCGTCTCATGGTTATTACGGTAGTGCCCTCATATTTATGAGGTCCAAGGATACAAAATTAAACTCAAACTACAATTACAATTTAAGTCCAATCGTAACCAGACCGTACATATAATCAACACATATTCAACAAACTCCACCTTAGCGAATATGCACGCCACCTTGAAGCCGTCCATGCTCGAACCTCCGTGTACAGGACTTGAGAAGTCTCCCTTTGCTGCTCACTTTGAACAGCCGACGAGGCTGATCCTGCCGCCTCGCCGACCTCCGGACAGAACACCGCCACAGTTGCATTGCCATCTACGACTCTACCTTTAGCAACGCTTTCCATTAGCTTGTATTGGTGTGCACTTGACTTCTCATCAACCATAACTATCTTGCCTTCCCGCATGACTCTCAAGATCTTCCTATCCATCATGCAATAGCCCAAGCGAAATCAGATTCCTCTGTAGCCCCAGCACATGCTTCACATCATTAAGTAGAATCCCCTATCCATCACACATCTTGAATTTGATATCGCCCACTTCTATGATACGGTAGCCCGAATCATCTCCTAAGTGAGAAAGACCACCATCTTTCTCAATGTATGACGAGACCACTCCTTCTTTGGTGTTGCATGATATTGTGAGAATATCACCGTCACTATCAAAGTCATCCTGCTTCTTGGCAATCATCACGCTTACGGTTCCTTCACCCTTCGTCAGTTCCTGACACAACCTTTTTATATCTCCATCCCTTGCACTTGTAGCATTGCGGCCCCTTCTTCTTCCTATTGCCCTTCTTATCCTCATCACTATGACCACCTCTGACTATAAAAGCACCTCCAGAAGGATCTTTAGATAAATTATTCTTCCTCCTTTGCTCATGACCGAGCAAAGTCGTAACAATTTTATCCACCTTAACATCATCCTTGCCATACGTCAGTGTAGTAACCAAGTGCTCATAAGATCCCGACAACAAACACAGAAGAATAATAGCCCTTTCTTCATCATCAATCTTCACGTCGACCTTCCTAAGATCAGCAATTACCTGATTGAAGACATTAATATGCTCTGCTTCCTGCATTTTTAGCCCATACAACTTCTACTTCAGGTACAACTTCCTGGTTAATATTTTGGACATAAATTGCTCTTCCAACTTGTCTCAAATTTCCTTTGGCGATGTTTTATCCTTGACATGGTGCATGATCTGATCTGAGAGACACAACCTGGTCAATATTTTGGACATAAATTATTCTTCCAACTTGTCTCAAATTTTTTTTGGCGATGTTTTATCCATAACATGGTGCATGATCTGATCTGAGAGACACAACCTTATAGTAGCACACGTTTGCGGCTGCATTTCATCCCACTTATCATCATCTACTTTCGCCGGCTTCTTCTCGTCGAGAGCCCTTGAGATACCCTGCTGAGACAACAGGTCCTTCACTCTCGTGTGCCACAACCCGAAATTTTCGGTGCCATCGACGCTATCTGTCTATATTGCCACGTTATCAAAAACATCTTCACACACGTGCACTGCCCACCTCCTGCGTGCCCGCTGCCTTCCCATGTTGAAGCTGCGTGCCTCCTGCACGCCCTCGCGCCCTCGTCGGATGCGCCTTGCTGCGCACACACGTCGCCCAATAACTCCACATGCCGCCTGCGTGTGCTGCTGCCTGGGTGCTACCGCCGCCGTACACCGCCTGTCTGCAGCCACGTCGCGCTCGCAAGCCTCGTCGACCTCCACGCCATCGCACACGACGCTGCCGACCCGCTCGAGCGCCGCTTCCTGTTTGCTTTCAACCGCGCAAGCTTAGATCTGCAGACAGCTTGATTGCTTTCTTATCGCAACCTCCCGTAGACTCGTATTTAACGCCGCAAGTCCAGATCGATTCGGACTCCTATTTGCCGCTCCTTCCTTTTTTATTCTCCTGACGTTCGTCCGCATGTCCACATGCACCGTGGACGAATCCGTGACCAATTCCCGTACGAATCAATCCTCCAGGAAGCCAATTAGCACCGAACCTAAAAAGATTACATGCAGCACAATAGAAAATTCCAAAGACATGACGCACAATCGATCATTCCATGCATGCAAGTTACCTTTTCCTATTCAGCCTAATCATGACCATCCGCCCGTCAGTCTGATCGCGAGTCAAAGGCGTCGCCACCGTCCGCGACGTCTTCCAACCGCACCGTCGAACCTGGTCGTCACGTCTAACCCATTCCTATTGAACAACAGCCACCAGCTGCTATTAACCTGATCTTCACATCTGGACGCATCCTTGTTGATTGCAGCTTATTGAATGGTTCCAGCCACCCGCCCGAAGTGTCCAACACCTCCGATTGAGTCATCAATCGCCGTCACGCTCCACCTTGCGTTCTGTCCTTCCTCAGATAGCTTGTGCGACCTTGCGCGGTACGGAACATGCTCGTCAGGCCTCCACGTGGATCTTCTCCCTGGACCCGACTCTAGTACCACTTGTTAGAATAATTGCGTAGAAGCTATAACCCAAAAACGCAAAACCAAATCATAGGATCACACAAAACGAGAACGACACCGAAGCATGATATTTTTAACGAGGTTCGGCGATGTGCCTACATCCTCGGAGCATGACTACGGGTGCTCCTCCATATAATTAGCAGCTACACCGGCATCCGAACACCACCACGGCCTCGTCACTGCCCACACCAGCTGCCAAGTCATCTCATGGTTACAACGGTAGTGCCCTCATATTTATAAGGCCCGAGGATACAAAGTCAGACTCAAACTCTATCTCTAACCTACCAATTACAACTTAAGTCCAATCATAACCGGACGGTATATATATTCTACGTATATTCAACACACAGCTCCGGCGGCGTCTTCAGCTCGATCCACCGGTTCAGTGGAGTGACGTGGGGCGGTGGGACGGTTGAAATTAAAAATGACACCAGCCAGGGTTCAAATTCTCGAGGCCGACCCGTACTTTTCAGGTCAAGCAAATTTGCTTCTAATTTTTTCTTTCTTTTCATATCAGTGCTGCAAGCTGGCATGTTGCATTGGCAGACAAGAAACGGGTAAGACAACCAACACACATCCCTTTATCCAAAAAAAAAAACAAATTACGAGCACACGATCACGGACGACCGAACAAGTATATCAACATGTCAGCATGTGTAGCTGAGCTGCTAGCTGTATATAGTACTCGTAGCTGCATACGCATGTGTGCGCACGCAGTGTGCCGAGGCAACGCGGTCCACTTGGGACGTACATGTGTAACACATGCAAGTAGGTACATGCAGTGAAAGACTACGACGGGTTAGGTATCAACGATCGATGATGGATAGATATATACACACGAACTTTTTCTAGCTCATCTAACTATATATTTAGAGCATGCACTAATAGAAAAATGGGATTCAGTTCCGGTTAGAAAACTATTTTAGTCCCGGTTTCCCCAACAGGATATGTAAGGCTAAAAAAAATAATTAACAAGCATCATCAACCCTACGGTCAGCGGGACTTGAACCCAAAAGATCTCTTACCTCGCGCATAGCTTGATTACCATTCCACCTACCATTCCACCTACACAGCACATGTGACTCTATATAGGATGTTTTCTATTTAAACTGACCCATGTAGGACCCTTTAGTCCTGGTTGATAACCCCAACCAGACTAAAGGATCCTTTAGTTCCGGTTGATAACACCAACCTGGATGTCTAAATAAAGGATTTTTAATCCCTGTTATTGATAAAAACTGGGACTAAAGGGTGACTTTTAATTAGTTATGGTTGGTGTTACAAACCGTGACGAAAAAGGCTCTGGTATCCATAAAATTTAGATCTAGGACTAACAGAGTATATTACTTCCGAGTCTAAACTCTACTTAGATAAATGAGAAGGATGGATATAGATCTAGGACTAACAGGCTCTGGTATATAGAATATATACATGCAACGGCGGAACCAAGGGGAGGGCGACCAGGGGCCTCCCCCCACCTCCCTCCCAACACCGGTGAAAATCTTTAATCTCCTACCTATATTCTAAAGCTCAACATACAGGTCATCAATGCATAGATGCTTTGTGTTTAAGTTCTCCAGCTATCATCATTAACACACCCAATGATACATACTGAACGATGCATGCGATACTCATGTAGCTAGGTATGGGCAAAATTTGCAATACTTAACGCAGATGGCTTGTACGCTATGAAGTCGTATGAAGTGCAAATAGGTCATATATGAAGTATTTTCCCTATCTAATATATTGGTGACACGTATATTAAAGGTGGTAAAGAATCATGGTCCTAATGCTCTCTTCTTAATCCAACTTGGTCCTTATACATTTTTAACTTAAAATTGTATAAGATAAGAGCTCAGCCTTTAGATTATTTAGGCTAAAATTTGAGATCTTTTACCACTCCTACGTATATACATCTTGATATATTTTCTCACGTATAGTATAAGATATCTTATTCAAAATTTCTGATTCCACCACTGTATACATGCACATGCAGTGCTATATATATATATGATGACAAGTACTTAGGTCTCTCAGTCAGCAAGCGTGTTATTGCTACATATCCTATGTGTTAGTTAGACATGCATGCTAGGTTAGAACCGACGATGGAAATGCTTTATCAACAGTCTTTATAAAATTGGTTGCAAAAATGACAGTGGTAAAAATACTATCTCTGTGGTAGTGGCTTCCATACAAAGGAGTATCCAATCTCTTTTATTTTACTGTACCTCTGAACTGAATAATCCAATCCGAACTAATTACCATAAAGAACTATATATTTGGTAAGTAGCAAACTTTTTTTTTCGAATACGCAGGAGACCTAGGTATTATTGTATTCTGAAGAAGAATCGCAGACTTAACTAATACTTCATCTAGCAAACTCAAGGAACAATTGCAGCAGGCCGCCGGGACTGACAGTTGTTGGTAGTTTACAATGTGGATGGCGATGAAGAATACGACGGCTCTTGGTTGGTCATTATGTATCCATCACTTTTCTCTTGGAACACCGTATTCTCTTCATTTTAATTTCCAAATAAGAAACTAGTCCTGTCTAATTCTCTTTATCGGACCTGGTGATGCAAGTTCAGTGTTTCATGCGCAGGCTGCCACCGCCCTTCCCCTTGCTGTGGCTCGAACTCGAACCACGTCGATGGCTGGCCGACGACCTGGCACTCTCAGGCGCTGCCGCAGCCCTCGCCGCCGGATATAGGGGCGCCGCGGCAGCTGCAGGCATTATCACGGGCACGCCAGCCGCGGGGTAGTGGGGCAGCTGAAGCATTGCCCCGAAGGGAACAACCATCGTCGGAGCAGGGGCGAGGACCACCGGAGCTGCTGGCATCATCGGCACGTCGACGGCCGGCGGCGCCCCCGGAGGAGCGTGGTGCGGCTGCACGACGGGGTACGCCGTCGCCGCCGGCCGGGCAGGCCCGAAGGACATCGCCTGGACATGCTGCTGCAGCGATTTCATGTACTGGATAGTCTGGTCCAGCGTCGAGGCCTGGTTGGACTGAAAAAGTATCACACATACGGCCGGGAAAACCGATCGGTCGTGTCAGAATTCAGAAGACAACACTGAATGTTCAATGGATGCACATGAAGTCTGTCTCTGTCAGATCAGATCGGCTATGAAAATGTTCTATGGATGCGTGATCTCTCGATCGATCGGGAGATCGATGCACACAGACCACGGTGGCCACACCACATCCGGTTTGGGATATGCATCGCCTGCACACCACGAGGGGACAAATCCTTGAGTTCAGAGAGTTTGTCCAGATGCCATCGATCGGTTGCGAATTCAGTCTTGATGATCTCTCCCCAAGACCAAGCGGAGATGAAAAGAAAATTGGAGCTATCTGTTGCAGTGATCTCGTCACTCACCTTGTCGCATCCTGGGACGTGCTGCTGCAGGGTCCGGAGCTTCTCGTTTATCTTGTGCCTTCGCCTCTGCATGCGCAAGCGGATCATGACGTTAATTAGTACTGCAGCTAATCAATGACCAACACTGTAAGAAACGGAGGTTGCACGTACACACACTTGCCTTTTCTGTCAGGCTGTGTGCCTCTCCGTGGTGAGGGTGAGACCTTCTTGAAGTAGATCCTCCTCCTGCAGGTGGCTTTCGCATCTCCTATCGATCCGGGGCCCGGGCAAGACAAATAGGTCAGAATTTTGGATCATCAAAGGAGGTGAAAGATTAACGTAGCGGTTTTGCAACAGACAGGTAAGAATTATGCGAATTTTAGCTTCTTATATGAAGAACAACTATATGAAATAGATATATATCTGTTCATAATAATGGGATGTACTGCATGTCTCTATTCCTGACGTTGGCATGCATGTTTGTCGTCTCAGTCTGAACGAACGTCCTCCAAACACACTCTGAACCCTGAATCTAGCTAGGTGTATGGGCTAGTGAGTAAACAATGCAATGATCAGTTGTTTCTGGAACATGCTGGAACCAGCAGGTGGGGAGGAAATATAACCCTAATAATTTGACGGCAAGCCAAGGGTCCCACATAGATACAATTCGAGAGCCTGACCTCTATGTAGTCCCCAGCTTGTAAATAAATTATATCCTCACCCTGTGGAAAAAAAAACAGGTAGAAACCTTCAAGTGTACGTGGCAACCTGGTTTCTTCAAGCACTAGAAAGATAGAAAATATTGGAAAAAAACGATTGGAAATTTTTGATTTTGAAATTTTGGACAGGTTTTGGCATGTCATAATAAGGCTAACTTTTCAAAACCACAAGGTAACAAAAGGACAGTGTTTTCAAAAATTTCTTGAAAACCGTAAGTGCTAATTGAAAAACAACTCAAATCCGAAAGAACAGCATGAATATATGGACATATATATAGCAGGTATTCATACAGATACACGCGCACGTACCAGCTTTGCGCCCATCGTCCCTTGCTCCGTCATCGGAAGCTTTTCTTTCTTGTCCGTCGCCGACGCGTCGCTCGACCCCTTCGTCCCCGGCACATCCTGGCCACCAGCCGCCTGTTCGCGACCGCCACCGTCGGTGAAGGCAAGCTCCTCGCCCATGACAATCGCGCGGAGCCACGCCGCCATCTCGTCCTCCGACGGCGGGTCGCGCCACACCTCGGGCGGAGCCTTGAACTGCGGCGACCAGCGGCAGGGTTCGCCCGGCTGCGTCGTCGTCGTCGTCGACCCCGGTGCTCCTCCTCCTCCTTGTTCTTCCCACAGCAGATCAAAAAGATCATCGCTGAACATGGAAGGTATATATGCGAGTCAGTGTGAAACGCAGAGCAATGGTCGATGCAAGGCGCGCGTCATTCTGCTATGCAGTATCATGCGTACATGCATGGAGCCATGCATGCACTTAGACGCAACGCAAGAACATCGGGCATCAGCAGTTCAGCACTGGAATAATGGTGCTGCTCGACGTACGTGGAGTAGTCCGCGATCATGGCGGTGAAGCTGCCGGTGGCGTCGCCGGCGGCGGCAGCCTCGCCGGCGTCGTCGGGGTAGCACCAAGGAAGACCTGCAGCATGGCCTGGGAAGTTCATCGTGTCAACAGTCAAGACACACACACACACACACACAGAAGAGGGAGAGAGAGAGAGAGAGAGAGAAACACTCCTAACTCCTTAGCAAGCGCGAGAGCACTTGCGTCTCGAGCGATCTGTGTTTGTTTGGGACGAGGTTGTACAACTGCGCCGCGTGCCTCTCTCTATATAGTGGCCGGCCGGGAAGAAACGAGACGAGACGCATGGCGGTTGGGACAGGGAAGAGGCAAACAAAAAAGCTTTGTTCGGTAGCGGTTGAAAAGTCGATAACGGCGCGGGTACCGAGGCATGCAGCAGGTGGTCGAGGGAGGGGGGATGCAAGGTAGAAGACGACGAGTTAGTTCACGTGTACCAGCTCTCGGACCTTCTTGACCGAGAGCTTGTCCTATCCGCACGCGCACGTGGCGGCTCCGTGGTCCTAAGGGGGATCGGAGTCGGCCCGGAGTCCATGTCCCCACGGCGGAGACACCAGGCGCCGGCGGGGGTGTTCCGATCCATGGAATACGCCGATCAGCTCCGCCCCGCCGGCGGTGGCGCTGGCACGGCGATGGTCAACCGGTCAACCTGAGCTGCAGAAATAGTGGGGCTGTGGGGGTGACTCGTTTGGTTGTTGTTTACTCATCCCGCCGACGACCATCGCGTGGTATCTCGCACCTGTTCCGACCACATGATGCGCATTTTGCGAGGATGATGTGTGCAATTTGGTTTGTGATCGATGCTACCATGCTGGCACCTTTATTTAGGGGATGGTAACTTGGAGGCTTGCTGCTGCATGCTTTTTTTCTTCTGATTTTGGATTTATTGCTAGCAGAAATTAGTGTAATAATAACGAAGAATGGTATTTTGTGCTCCACCAAAAATTTAGGAATAATGGCCCTATCATGCACAGACCAATCTATTGCACATGAGCTGATTTCTCAAATATATGAATTGATTAATGATTGCTATAAACCATACATGATTTGTGAGCTGTAAGAATAGTTAGGGTCAAATTCATATAGCAATTAGCTCTCCTTTTCCTCGAGTAGTAGTCCTTGCGAGAGAAAGAAAAGTATTTATAGAGAGCCGTTATATTTTATCCATGATAAAAGGAATCGGTGCTCATAGTCTAAGAGGGGAAGAGGGTGAATTAGGCAAATTTAAAACCTAAATCTATGGCTCAAACTAGATTGCACAAAACATAATCTAAAATATGCTATCTAGATGTGCAACTACGGTTCATCTATTGTGAAACCACCATCCCAAAACAAGTCTTGCAACCTATAGCCAATCCTAGCAAGATATTACACTAAGAAAGTAAAGGCACACAAGTTGCAAGTATGAAATGTGGAAACGTAAATGAGGGGATGAGAGGAAACAAACTCTTGACGCAAGGATTATCCCATGGTATCGGTAGGCACTAAGCCATCCCTAGCCCACGTTATTGAAGCACTCACAAAGAGTATTGCTTCCCGGTCACCAAGTCTCTTCTGGGACTCCCCTTGACTTGCCACAAAGACTAGGCCACTAAGGCTCACTCCAAGTCCCCCGGTCACCTTGATGCCGCCTTCACTACGGAGCTTCCCACGAAGGAGGGGTCTCCTCGTCCCCCGCACAAAGCCGTCGTCGCCGCTCCACACCAAGCCGGAGGGTCGAAAACTTGCCGACGAGCCACGAATACTCCATAGGGCCGGGACACCGAGATTACAGCTGAGGTTCACTCAAAAACCAGTACAAGGCATCTACACCTTGCTCGCTCACTCTAACTAGAGCTAGCCTAGCACTATCACTCACAAAGTTTGTGCTAAAGCCTAAGGATAATTTGATCAATGAGCTCTTGAATGGCTTGGAGAACTTCTTCAGGGTATGGATGCTTCACACGAACTCCAACAGTCTCAAATGACCCGGGGTAAGGTCTTATATAGGCTAGAGATCCACTCCTAGTTGTTGCATGCTTTTCTGCCAAAAAGCCTAAGCGTCGGTTAAATCGGTCATAGCCGTCGGTTTAACCGGTCACTCTGAATCTGCATGCTAGCCGTTGAACGTCTCTTTGCCATGCCCGAGCTTGCTTGCATCATTGCACTGACACATTGCATCGACGCACCGTCGGTTCAACCGGTCCTGAAGGAATTCTCTGAGACAGAACGCAACAACTCCAAATTCAGTATTGTATCACTAAACTACAAATGTACCGACACTTAACTCTAGGGCTTCGGTTCAATCGGTGCCTCTGGCACTTCTCCAGTTGATCGCCATGCCTTCTCCTCATTGCACCGACGCCTCCCTTCTTATAGCGTCGGTTCAACCGGTGCTACTGACTTGATCATAGTAGCAATTCTCCAATGCACGGAGCAGTTCATTTTCAAGGGCGTCGGTTTAACCGGTCGTCCATTTCCTGCTTTATCTTGTCCAAATCATCGTTGCGGTCATTTGGACACCCCAAATATATTCTATCTCTAATTTTTCACTTCAATTTGGACACCTTGACAGCGATTTGGACATCTTGACTATGGATTGGACTTCATCCATGAAACCTAGAAATCCTACGCTCACAAACTTGTTAGTCTCATTGACTATGTTGTCATACAGTCACCAAAATCATAATTATAGCCTAATGAGGCTATGTTCCTTACAAATGATCATTGACGGTTAAAATTGGCAAGATCCAGGTAACCTAGGAAAATCGGATCATCCAGTTCCCTAAATCAAAGTGTCCGGTTTCATTCCATTACCCCGATCAAGAGGAGATCTCAAGTTCGGCACGATTTTGTAATGAATTCGACTCGGCATGACGCTACTAAGAGCCGCTCCCTCTGCCCTCAAATTATTAGTTGTTGTAGCTTTTCTAAATTTATTGACTTTGCTATACACCTAGATATAAACATATATAAAAACTATTTATCTAGAAAAGCTAAAACAACTAATAATTTCGGACGGAGGGAGTAGCACACACGAGCCCACCTCTTTCTGTTTCTTGCTCACAAAGCAATCAGCAGTGCCGCAGTTGCAACTTATTGTAGGCAAGATTTTGCGTGCCAGATGATGCAACTGTCTTTATGTCCTGATGATCTTGCTAATCTACCCTCACGTATTGTTATTTATTCATGCATTGCATGCACGCATGAGGCCAAACCAAAGGGTTTCGGAACTGCTGCAGCTGCTGCTGGCGCCGTGCGTGGGAGTTTGGTTGTCGTCATGATCAAGCTGAGGAGCCTCTTGGGTGTGACGGAGGGGTGCTACGCATGCGTACCATGCATGTAGTAGGGTTTGCCGGCGTGTCGTACGTGTTCGCGCATGTATGTACATGCAGATACAATGCATATGCTTATTTTTTCCTCCATTCTTTCTTTTTTTAGTTCTATTTCATAAAAAGTCCTTACTTATCATCTCATTAATTATAACTCGGTTTTAATATTATTATATACCTACACCGATATTTCTTCTCGAGAATTTACTATGCATGGGAATCGAACGACCATCTATACTGTTCCGAAAATGACAACTCAAATAGGACTATCAAAAAAGAATAATCTAATTTTTAAAATAGTACTATCAAAAGATAATGGAGGGAGTACCTACTAATCTTGCTTGCTATGAGACATGCGTTGGCATAAAGCTACAAAGTCATGGATCGTTCATTATATTCGTTCAAACTCTAGCCAACTGGCCGTCATCAGAGGATTAATTAGCCTTTTGCTATCCCTTAATCCATCCTAAAATCCCTTATATTTATGGACAGAGGGAGTGCGGACGTGGTTTACTGCTTGCAACTTCTCACACGGCTGCTGATGATCGTCGTCGTTTTGCCGGCCGGGTTTGGTGGTTATTTCTTCTGACTGCAAGGCAATCGTGATTTGTCCCAAGTCAAATATAACTAATTTTAATCAATAATATCTGATGTTTCTTATAGATTAACAACAAATAAAATAATATAGACACTAGCTCCTAGATTTTTTTTTCTTTACTGAAGATAGCTCTCGTAATATACAACTCTTTTCACTAAGGTGTGCATGCACGTGCACGCCCATTTCAGCTGCATATATACGTGTGAGTTCTATAAAAGATTAGCTGGATGTGGAATATGATGAAAGTGAAACGTGGTCATCACCTGCAAAAAGTAAGGAAAGGATACGGTCATTTATGAATGAATTGTCAAAAAAAGAGAAAATTATTTTACAATTCTAAGTTTCTTCCTGTTTCAGCTCTCAAATGACGACGGACGTACTGTGTTTTTTTTTCCCAAACGTACAATTTTCTACAGACAGTAACAATCAACCTATAATGTCCCATGCACGTGTGCACGCGCCACATCGATCTGCCTCGTGTGCGCGCGTGCAGGCATGCCTACGCGCGTGTACGCACGTGGTCATGCATGCTTGCATCACCGGTCGTATAAAAGATTAGCTGAAACCATCTCGCAAAAGGACGAATTGGAGAAGCTGTAGCTAGCCAACGGTTACTCGGTTAGATCAGAGGCGCCCATGAGGCGGAGGAGCTGGCTCTCTACGTACGCACCGCCGCCGTCTTTCTCCGATCCGGGCATCCGGCCGGCCGGCGGAGTCGCCGAGCTCTCCGGGCGTGTCTCGCGCGGCCAGGTGTCACAGCCGCAAGCAGCTTAATTAGCCAGCAGCAGCTACCGCCCGCCCGGCCTGTCACGGGTGGGTTGGTGACGGCCGGCGGCGCTAGCTTGCTCCCGGCTCGAACTCGACGGGCGGCGTACGCTTGTCGGGAAATGGGGCCTCTCGATCAGGAAATCAAGGTTGATATGCTTAGATTAGTTGTCTTTATTTATCTTTACTAGACAAATATATCCGTATCTTTACTAGGCAAATATATCCGTACATTATACGTATAGTATAGTTGTCCATACGCAATCAAGTCGTGGATGGATGACTGATCCAACTCGCATACATGATGGATCAAAATTCACGTGTCGATGATAGAAGTCGGATCAGATAAAAAATATATAAGGTGGAAACGTTAAGCTTCTGCCCTAATTTTTTTGGTACGTTATAGATGGACCGAGGCTGCGATTTCGCGTTGGGCCTCTCCGACATCCGCAGGCCCATGCAAACTCGCGTGCCAGCTCAACCGTCCCGCGACGTTCTCCTCCTCCTCTCGTACGTACCGTACCAACGCCGCGCCGGCGGATGCCATGGTCCACCTGCATCCAGCCAACGAGTGTGCCGATAGATTACTGATTACCCCACTCTGCTCCCCGTGCCAGTGCACCTGATATTTGATGGGTCGTTGGTTGATTTTCATTTTTTGATCGGCCCACCAGCATAATTTTAAGACACATGCAGGAACAACTTAGAAATCTATGTTTTCGTGGTTCATTTCTTTTCGTATTCATCCATTTCATGCATTGAGTAGCGTTGGTTTTACTCTTAATTTTTCATTTAACGGCTGCGCTACTTTTTTTGTTTTACTTTTTTATCATTCTTGTTCGACGAGAGTATATATAAATTGTTTCTATTGCACAATTTTTTTATTCTATGTGTATGGAATTTTGTTCCATGAGTGTTCGTAATTTATTTTATGTATATATTTTACACAAGTTTGTACACTAATTATCCTTGGTGTGTAATTTTTTTATTCAAGATAAAATTTTATTCCACTAATCTTTATTGTTTGTTCTATGTATTCTCCCGAATTTGTATACTAATTATTACTGGTATAGAAACTTTTACTCTAGGTGTATAGCATTTTGTTGTATAGGAGTTCTTAATTTGTTCCATTTGCTTTTCCTCCAGAGTTCGTATACTAGTTGTTCTTGATGTACCAATTTTTGTTCCAAATGTATATCCGCAACTGTTTATCTACACATATTCACTCCTTTCCATGTAAAATGCAATCCTAGCATTTGAAAAAAAATCTCACAAAAGAGTACAATCCTAGAAATTGGATAACAAAGACTGCCTAATTTAGCATGTGTTTGGTTCAAGGGTTCAAGCGGGTTAGGTTGGGTTGGACCTATATTTCTAGATGTTTGGTCTGAAGATAGGGAGGTTGGGTTCATCCCCAAGAGGGAATATACACAATAGATTCGGGTTGGATTGATTTCTCCAAATCGAGGGGATAGAACAACCCACTTCAACGCCATCGTTCTCCATCGAGTCTTTGGCGGAAGCTCGAGCTCACCATGGCCCGAGCGAGCTCGAGCTCTGCCTTGAGCAAGGCCGGCGCGAAGCAGGGCGAGGCAAGGGCGGCTGTGGGTCGCGGAGGCTGGCGCAGGGGCGAGGCGCGGGCAGCTGAGCTCCGTCAAGCTGGAGGCGCGACCTTCTGGTTAGATTTGATTTGCATGCTAAAATTAGCTTCTTCAATGATTTTAGAAAATCTGCTTAGATGTGCCTTCAATAAATGAAGGTATGGAGGTTAGTTCATACCACCACTAATCTGTTTGAAAAAAACTAGAATTGCACTCCTGAGGGGATAGAAGTTCTTTTTTTCATAAGTCTGTGTACTAATTGTTCTTCATGTACATTTTTTCAGATTTATAAACTTTTGCCCCACGTCCATGATTCATTCCGTGCTTATTCTTCGTTCATTGAACAATTGTTCTCTACTATGATTACACTCTGTTTCAAATTCACAAACACTTGTTTATTAACAATATAAGCACAAATAATATTTCTTTGGAATGTTTACTATCCTAGGAATAAGACTTGTTCTGGAATGTGTAACATATATAAACAAATGAATGCACCTATATTGATTTCGTCAATCTATATTTTATTAAAAGAAAGCATTTATTGAACGGTTGTTTCGGGATTCGTGCCCGCAAGCTAGTGGACTGGCTTACCATAATACTTGAACATGGTTTGTATAGACGTGCTTGCATGTGCACGTGATAATTTTCGTTTTTTTCAGGCTTGTGCATGTCGTGTTACGAGAATACAAGCTAGAAACGAGAATATGCATAGATTTGCCATCAAGCTTTTTTTTCAAGAATAAGGTATTATAATGGTAACATAAATTTACCATATGAAATAGTTACGAGAATTCAAATAGCTTGGGATGATAAATTAGCATCATGATGTTCCGGGGAACCAATTACGATAATGTCAGGACAGTTTGCCAGATCATTGTTACGATAATTCAAATGTCTAGAGTCGATAAATAGAATGGCGAGTTATTACAATCTGGTGTTCGTAATATTTACCACAAGATGTTCTGTGGAAAGTAATTATGATAATTTACCATAAAATTGTTATGACAATTCAAATGGCTCAAGGTGATAATTAGGATCATGAGTTACCATAATTTGGTGTTAAGCTGTTCAGAGAAACCAGTTACTATAATGATGAGACCAATTTACCATGAAATAGTTACGATATTTTGATTGACTTGAGACTATAATCAGGATGGAGTTACCACTATTTGGCATCGAGAAGTTCCGAGGAACCTTGTAGCACAATTTCTCTAAAGGATTACAATAACCAGCACACATGTGCTTGCAACAACTTAAAAGAATTATCTAGCTTACAGTAGAATTGATAACATGCAAAAAAAAAACACACATCACATATGTGCTTGTTCGAGCAGCTCAGACAACCTAAACTGAGGCACATTTTGTTGTATGCATGCATAGTCACTAGAGTTGGGCTTCTTCACTGCAGTTGACAAAGCGATCCCATCTCCTAAAGACCATCAGAAAAGCAGAAGCAGTAAAAAAAATGCCTGGAACATATAATGCAAGCAATTGTCATTGTTATTCCTGTATCAGTTTCATAGATTGGCCAATTCCAGTCGTAAATCAATTAATAGTGAAAATCAGAGCACCCTATCTCTTACATTTGATCGATAGTAGTTTGCAATGAATTTTGCCAATTGGTCAATCCAAAAGCAAAACAGAATCCAACAATCTTCTATTGCACCCAGAACCGCCTGGATTATGTCGGACCATCGGCTGTTGTGACCCATCACGGACATCTACAGAGGTTGTATGGGGAAAAATTGATTGGAACAGTGGAAAGGAAGAATTGTTCAACTAATCAGCAACATATCAGATGAATTGTTCAACCTCAATAGGAGACAAATTAAAGAAACAGGATCACAGGCATATAAGAGAGATCTGCAAGAATAAAATATTACTGCACATTGGTACTGATGTACCTAATCGGATTCAGGACCACTCAGTTGTATGACTAAATTTAATCTACAACAGGTATGGATGGTACAAAATTGTCACGAGAAGACCCTAAACCTTGTTGCAATTGGGTATTTGCCATTAAAAAATTAGGATGGGGTGGCGTAAAGAAATCAATATTAAGTTACCAAATGATGAAATCGATCTGAGAAATGTATGTGTTAATAAAATTATCAGACATCAAACTAATGGATCAGGAGAGGGGTTCACTCTCTAATCCACCGCTTCCTTCTATACCAATTAAATTAGGTGACAAAAGATCGACTAGGCTTACAAGTGGATTTTCAGTGGTGGCCGGCGGGGATCTTTGGCGGCAGGTAGGTATCTGCAGCAACTTGCTCAATCTCACGTGCTCTTCTCCTGTGGGTGTGCGCCGCGATGGAAATCCATCAGCTACCACCAGCAAATCGAGGGGCTGTCCAGGGGTGCATGGATATGCGGATCCAGTGCTGGATCGAGTTGCGTCCTGCGGGGGAATCACGCCCATGAATCACGAAAAATCAAATGGGAATATGGCTATGCGCAGGTGCTCACCTCACGGATCCCCTTTCCGTGCTTGATGGGGATTTTTCGCGGACCCTAGTGTGAAGATTGGTGGCCGCCGCGACGCCGACGCGCCGTAGGTCATCCTAATCCACCGGAACGGGTCACCTCGAGCGGAGGATTGGGGCATTTGTTCTGAGTTCTGACGGGGGCAGCGAAGGAAGCAGGTTATTTCGGTGGTGTTTGGGATAGGAAAGAGGAGCAATTTACGGGGATGGCTTGTTTTTATTTCCTGTTCGGCTCAATCTGTGGAAAGGTGGAGCCAAGCCGATATGAGTTGTGTGAGGATCGACCGGCCGCTATTCTGTAGCCGGCCACAGGTAAGTAGTTCTATATATGTATATGTGTGTGTGTGTATGTATGTATGTATGTATGTATGTATGTATGTATGTATGTATGTATGTATGTATGTATGTATGTATGTATGTATAACCATATTATGATAATTTTCATAACAAATCCAATAATATTTTTGTGTATGATGAACCCCCGTAGTTTCCCTCGAATCAGTGTCTAATTTTATAGAGGTTTGACTGCATGAGTTCATACATTTACAAGAATGTAGACAACATATCAAGATTCTAATAGCCATTCCTTTCATTATAGCTACTAACTTGAATTGGTCGTCGATCATTCGATCCTCTCCTACAATTACCCCTTGTTGGCGCTAAAAATCGGCCGGGAATCGGCTGATGACCTTCAGCGTCGGACATACGACCCGCGAGAATCTGCTTAACTCCTGTTCGGGTGATTGCCCTAGTGCGGTTCGCGCGGCGTGCCAGTCAATCTAACCTGTTGATTGACAAGGAAATAAACGTATTAAATTCCGGGGTTCCGATCGGTTAAAGTTTCGATCTGTCCCGAAAAGCGTATCAGCGAATCGGCCGATTTGCTATGAGGATGACCGGCTATGGACCAGCCGATAATCACGTAACGATTGCCAAGAAACTACTGGAGTAACTTAAACAGTCGCTACAGATGCAACACTCGAAATAGATCTAATCGGCTATGCGATGGTAAACAAGGATAGATAATGATGAAGCCGACAGTTCGATCTCAAGCTGGATAACTGGTGATAAAACTAGAACAATAGGTAAAATCGATAATTATAGTAAATATCGATAACTGGTGAATAAATCTAAACGAAACAACGGCGATGCGCCGAAGTTAAGGCTTAAATGTTATTCGATAAACGGAACCTACCAATTGGCCGGAGATCGTGTCGATGCAGCCCTGCCAATCCGTACGATCTCGTGAAAGAAAAACAAGTCTTGGCGAAGTCGCCGACTTGAAAGTAAAGTACGATGAAAGAGTAAATTGTTTTTGTTGATTGATGTATGATCTTCTACAAAACCCTGACTGCTCCTATTTATACCCTAGGACTAAGATTCCTGATCTATTACGATCCGTTACAAACTTGATTTAAATAAAAAACTACTATATCTATAATATTTTCCTAAAGGAAACAGGCTCCCGCATAATCTTCTGGCGCCATCTCCTAGTCCAATCCGGACTCTTTCCATTGCTTCACGACCGAGTCGGCATCATTCTTTGACTAACGTCAGGTCATCTTTGACTGGGATCCTCTGTTGGGATTCCATTGGCTTCATCCCTTACTGTTGGCGCAAGCTGCATCGCTAATCGGCCGATCCCTAACTGTAGCCTCAATCGGCCGATTCCCAACTGTAGCCTTTAAATCTACCGCATCGGCCAGTCTCTTCTTTTCCTGACGCCGATTCAACACGTGTCAAAATCCGGCGTCATCACATGCCCCCCAATTTCGGAGTAAAACATGACTTTTACTTCGAAATTCTTTTTTAATCTCTCCTCCAAAACAAACGCAGCAAAAATCTCCCTCCATTTCGCGGTCTTCCACATGATGATTGCAATCTTCTCGAACCGGGCGCTTTAGACAACTGTTTCCCTGGAATTCGTGTAGACGGCGCGGCAAAAATCCCGCCTTTACCCTTTCTCTCTCGGACTGTTTTTAAGTACCGGCGTTCTCCGCCGCTTCTTCTCCACGAGCTTAGTAATCTCCTCCCCAGCGAATCACTTTCCATCTTCTCCCAACGCCCTCTCGGTTTCCAACCGCATTCTCCGGCGATCTTTCTCTCGTCTATGATCTGCTTCATCCCTCCAATGGCGGCGCCATCAGCAACTCCACCAACCATGGAGGCTCCGCCAGCGACTCCGTCGGCGACGGCGGTTCCATCGGCGACTCCATCGGCGACGATGAGTTTCATCCCGGAGGTAAACATCCGAAACTCTCCTTTTTTACTTTTTACCGCTCAGGTACCTTTTAGATCTATTCTCAGTTCTTCCCTTTTTCACCTTTTTTAGGCATTTAGACAACAAATTACTATTCCCCTTTCCGACGCTCCTGGTCTCATCTGCTTAGGCCCTATGGGGAATCCAGACCCGACTGATTTAATCAACTTAGAAACCCATAGAATCCCTTTCAAGCAATCACCTATGGATCTGGGTCAATGGTCAGGCGCTTTTAGATCTTGGCCGAATGAAATCCCCGGTTGGAAAGAGTGGTACCAAAGATTAGCCAATTCTAAGAGAGTTCAGTGGGACAAATTAAAAATCGGCCAGTGCATCAATCTCTCTTTGTCCCAGATGGAGAAAAATGAGCCCCTGGTAATGGCGGCCTCCTATTTTTGGTCCGACGCGCTTAACGCGTTTCTGTTTGGGCATGGACCCATTACTCCAACTCTGGCCGATGTCCTGATGCTGACCGGCCTTGACATTTCCTCCCCTGATACACTCTTTGATTATCTAACCAAACCAACCCATCGGCTAGAGACGAAAGGAATCGGCGGGTGGAAAGGGTACATCAACAGAAACATGAGGACCGGGACGATTTCGGAGAGAGAACATACAGCGTTCTTGATGATGTGGCTAGAGAAGCACTTCTTCTGTGGCAGAGCGGTCGGTCCTTCCTCCAATACACAAGCTCTAGTGGAAGCCCTGTCAATAGGGTCCACCATCCCCCTTGGGAAGCATCTATTAGGATCGGCCTACCACATGATGCACCAAATCGGCGTCAAATTATCAAAAGGAGAGCCGATTGGTAACCCTGGTGGCCCTTGGTGGTTCATCACCCTCTGGCTTAACTTGTACATGAGTAATTTTTCCCAGCAGCAAATAGAGACCAAAACATTCCCCAACATTGAGTCAGAGGAGAATTCCACCATACGACGACGGTGCATTTCTTTCGGCGAAGCGGCATCAGTTTTTCCTAGTTGCCAGTTCACTGCTACCCGAACAGCCGAGTATTTCAGATGTTTTTACAACGGCTTCAGTGAAGAAACCACCAGTTGGTACCCATACCAGATGACAGAGCCGCTTTTTGAGCTTCCCGTCTGCTATGATTCATCGTCCAATTCCTTTGATGATGATCTCATGAACATTTTGATCAAGACAGGGATTTTACCGGCAAATTTCTTCTCTGGGAAAGATTTTCCAACTTTTGAATTTTACAACCCATCAGTTGCAGCACGGCAATTCGGCCTTGGTCAGCTGCCGATTCAAGTTTATTTTGCCAGCCGTGCGAAATTCCGAGATGAACTCACCAAGAGCCTCGACTACAGTCGGCTGTGCAATCTAGTGCCAGACTCCAGTACCATTGATCTAAACAACTGGATAGTGGCTCCCTTTGCCGTCCAACAATTCAAATTATGGTGGGCAGAATGGAAGCAGCATCTCTTCTGTTCATCTCCTTCAACATGTTGTAATAATCTGGATCCCAACAACATCGACTCAAACGCAGCGGTATTGCCCTTCTCCCAGCCGATTTCAACATTACCCCTTTTCATGCTACAAATTTGCCGCTAACTCTTATTTCCCTTTTCAGTCCGAAAATCAACTTCCCCTGACGCGGAGCCGAAGTGGTAGGCCGATAGAGAGCAACCGCCCATACACACCATTCCCACTCATCGGCCATCACGTCCCGACCATCAAAGACATCGCCAGCGGCCGATTGAAGCAAACACCGAAGAGGCCCACTTTAAAGAAGACGAGCCGCCGAGTGCGTGCCCGTATAGAACCGGCTGATCAATCGGCGGCGGCATCGGCTGAACCTTCAACTGCACCAACTTTGCCGATTGCTGAGGAGGTCGATCTCCAGACTGTTACAGAAGTTGGAGCGGCTGCTGCATCATTGTTGGTAGAAGCTATTCAGGTAATTCCGCTCACTTCACATACTTCTAAGTATTCTATCGATATTAACCTCTTCTTTCTGCCAGGCTGCGCAAATCGCCCCAGCGCAGTCTCCACAGCAATCGGCTACATCCCAGGCGGAAACCGAAACGCCAGCGATTTCCCTCACCGAGGTAGAGAGTTTCTTAACTCAATTTCTTGATACTCAACAAAAAATTAACCTATTTTTGATGCAGGCCAATCTGGGTGCATCGATTGTACCTCCCCAACAAACATCGGCCGGAAGACTCACAGAGGTATGGCAGGCATCATATATCATCAGACTTAATTATTTGCAGTATACTTATAAAATCCGCTTCCCATACCTTTTTAGGAGGCTGGCCCGAGCAGGGCACTGATAGTCGTCGAGTCTTCTTCTTCTGACGAGCTGATCGCGCCGGTTCCCGAGACAAGCAAGAGAAATCCATTTCAAAGAGGTAGGGAACTTATCACCCAAATCGGTCGATTCCCCCTTACTGTTTGCTAATCCGTATTTTTACTTTTTTTATTCTTTCGCAGGAGCAGGACACTCCCAATAACAGTCTTTTTTCTTTCGCGGTTCCCCTTTCTGACGATGAAGAGGTCGCTTCACACCAAGTCACGCTGAGCTCAATCCCTGATGACGTCCGTGCCAAGCTCGAGAGTATACGGACCCTCCTCCAAGACGATATCGGCCGATTAGTGGGAGATGCCTCGTCGATTTGGCAACTTCTTAATGAAATCAGAGGCCGAATTCCAGAGGAAGCGACAGAGGCTCTGGATCCTGCTGCATATATAGAGTCAATGCAGACTTCAGTGTTCAGGGCCTTGCGCCATATGGCCGATCGCGCCAAACTAGCGAAAGCCCGCGAGGAAGAAGACTCCTACAAACATCAAGCCCAAGAGGTGCATCAGCGAATCAACTTCCTTTAGAATTCTCGTCCAGATATCGTCAGTGCCATAGATCGCCTTAAACGGCGAAGGGCAGAGCTAGCCAAAGAGATGGAGCAGGTGACCAAGGCCATAGCTGCTTAAGAAAAAAGACTCCAAGACCTCTCATCTGTCATCGCCGAACTGAAGCAGGAAAGACATAACCTGGCCCGTGAAGCAATAAAAATCCATCGTCATATGCCAGAAGTCCCTGGATCGGCTGATGACGACCAAAGAATTGTAGACTCGGCCGATCAAATTAGGCAACGAGCGATTGCGACTATTGATGCCCTCCTTGGGTGAACTGTAAAAAATCCTGTAAACATTTAATGCCCTCTCGCTGTTGGCGCGCAGATTCAAACTTGGACCATCCTCTTTGGCAGCTTTTCATTTATTAACATTTTTACTCCGATGGGACGCATCCTACCATCTCTTCACCCTCTTCCTTCTATAAGTATGAGATCCCATATCGTTTCCAAAGGCGTCCGTATTACTCATCTTCTTCCCCTCCAACAATTTGATCTCTGTCCTCCCAGGCTAGACATCAAGATGTCTTCTTCGTCTTCTTCCTTCTCTGTCAACTAGGTATGAACCCTCCTCTATTTCCTCCTTTGACATTTCAATCGCTCTGACACTGGGTAGTTGTTTGCTCTTTCTTTAGCCGAAACGCCTTAGTCCCATTCTGGAACGAGCTATTGAAGTTATGCATTCAGACGAACCATTGTCGCAGGCGGACATAGATCTGATAAAAGCTCATTTTGAAGAACTCAAAGGTCATGTTCCTGCTGACGTCCAGAAAGTCTGGGACCATATAAACGCTAACTGCTCCAGGCGACCGCCAACTGAAAGGAGTTATCCACTCCCTCGCTCAGTTGCCCTTGAAGATGCTGCGGCGGGGATATCCCAACCACCTCTCGACAGGAGCCATCCACTCCCTCGTCAAGTCGAGGCTGAAGCCACCATGGAGGATCTGGAGGAAAAGAGCATCCACCTTTTGATAAAATTAGGCCGGATTGAGAGAGAGATTAACAAAAAGCGTGATCAATAGATATATTGGTACTTTTATTCTAAGGGCGACTTGTACCATGTCGGCCATGTACTCTGCTGTTTTCACCGAATAATGAATCGGTCAGACTAAATCAAAATATTTCATCCTTAAGGCGATGTCATTTTTACATCGGCTATATAGACAGGAGCCAATGGGAGTTGGCCATGTTGTCTTGATGCACCCTATCGCAAGTTACGCACCCACCCATATACTTGGATAGTACCTCTTCAGATATCTCCCGTTTAAGGCTCTTGTGAATTCTTCCCCTTCGATAGTTTCTAGTATATATGCATTTCCCGGAGCACATCGGCCGATTTTATACGGCCCCTCCCAAGTGGGCGACCATTTACCGAATTTGGGATCCTTAGACCCTATCGGCAGCACCAACTTCCATACCAAATCTCCTTGGGAGAATTGTTTAACTTTGACCTTCTTGTCATACCACCTGGCCACCCTTTTCTTGTTTTCTTCGATTCTAATCAGGGCCCTCAATCGCTGACCTGCCGAATCATCGAGTTCTCCCTTCATGAGGAAGGAATAGTCATCGGCCGTCAACTGATCTTGAAGCGATGTGCGCCTTGACCCTGTCCTTAATTCCCAAGGCAAGACTGCCTCGTGACCATATACCAACTGATAAGGAGATATCTTATTGGCCTCGTGGCAAGCTATCCTATAAGCCCATAGAGATTCAGCTAAAGACATGTGGCACTTCTTGGGTTGTTCCTCTATCTTCCTCTTGATCAACTTGATTCTCCCCTTATTGGATGATTCGGCCTGGCCGTTGGCTTGAGCATAGTATGGAGAAGAATTCAACAATTTAATCCCCATATCGGCGGCGAATTCTTCGAACTCCCCTGAGGTGAACATCGTTCCTTGATCAGTTGTGATCGTTTGAGGGATACCGAACCGATAAACAATGTGGTTCTTAACGAAATCGATCATATCGGCCGATGTCACGGTCTTCAACGGAACTGCCTCCACCCATTTGGTAAAATAATCAGTGGCTACTAATATAAACTTGTGCCCTTTGCTTGATGGAGGGTGAATCTGCCCGATGAGATCTATTCCCCAACCTCTAAACGGCCATGGCTTGATTACCGGATTCATAGCCGGAGCTGGCACGCGCTGCACATTGCCAAACTTCTGACAGTCTTGACAACCTTTATAATATTTAAAACAATCTTCGAGAATTGTCGACCAATAATACCCATTGTTTCTGATCATCCACTTCATCTTGTGAGCCGATTGATGGGCTCCGCATACGCCTTCGTGGATTTCCCCCATCAGGACCTTTGCTTCTTCCGTTCCCAGGCGTTTGAGAAGAACCCCATCAATCGTCCGGTAAAACAAATCATCTTCGAGTAACGCATATTTTGTGGCCTGAAAACGTACTCGCCGATCCACCTTTTGGGACGGATTTTTCAAGTAATCAGCAATCTCCTTTCGCCAATCGTCGGCCACAAGTTCTAGAATCATGGCCCCTTGAATCGGCCAATACCCGGACGCGTGTTGGGCAAGTCTATTGGCCTCTTCATTGTAATTTCTGGGAATGTGCTCAATCACCGCAGACTTGAATTCCTTTAACAGCTGGAGGCAATCTTCATAGTAAATCCTTAAGATATCATCTTTGCATTTAGATCTCCCCGTCAATTGATCTACAATGAGCATGGAATCTCCAAAAATTTCAACTGCATCGCCAATCGGCCGAGTCCCAACTGTAACCTCAATTGGCCGATTCTTTACTGTAGCCTTTAGATCTGCTGCATCAGCCAATCTCTTCTCCTGACGCCAATTCAACACATGTCAAAATCTGGTGTCAACACATGCCCCCCAGTTTCGGAGTAAAACATAATTTTTACTTCGAAACTCTTTTCTTTAATCTTTTTCTCCGAAACGGGCGTAGTAAAAATCTCCTTCCATTTCGCGGTCTTCTGCATAATGATTGCAATTTCCTCGGACCGGGCGCTCGAGACAACTGTTCCCCTGGAATTCGTGTAGACGGCGCGGCAAAAATCCCGCCTTTACCCTTTCTCTCTCGGATTATCCTTAAGTACTGGCATTCTCCGCCCACTTTTCTTCACAAGCCTAGTATTTTCCTCCAGCGAACCACTGTTCATCTTCTTCCCGAGCCCTCTCGATCTCCAACCGCTCCCTCCGGCGATCTCGCTTGCGACCTGCTCCAACTCTCCAATGGCGGCACCATCAGCAACCTCTCCAACCACGGAGGCTCCGTTGGCAACCCCCTCAGCGACGGCGGCCCCATCGGCGGCTCAACTGGCGGCTCCATCGGCGACGATGAGCTTCATCCCGGAGGTAATCATCCAAAATTTTCCCCTTTTGCTCTTCTACTGTTCAAGTATTTTCTAGACCCATTCTCAGTTTTCCCCTTTTTCCTTCTTTTTAGGCATTAGGCACCAAATTACTATTCCTCTTTCCAAATCCTCCGAACTCATCTGCCTTGGCCCCATAGGGAATCCCGATCCAACTGACTTGATCAACCTAGAGACTCACAGAATTCCGTTCAAGCAATCGCCCATGGATTTAGGTCAGTGGGCAGGTGCCTTTAGGTCTTGGCCGAATGAGACCCCTAGCTGGAGAGAATGGTACCATAGAGTAGCCAGGTCTAGGATAGTTCAGTGGGATGAACTGAAAATCGGCCAGTGCATTGACCTCTCTCTGTCCCAGATGGAGAAAAACGAGCCCTTAGTAATAGCGGCTTCTTACTTCTGGTCCGATGCACTCAATGCGTTCCTTTTTCTATATGGACCCATGACTCCAACCTTGGCCGATGTCCTGTTGTTGACCGGCCTTGATATCTCCTCTTCTGACACCCCCTTTGATTATCTGATCAAACCATCTCATCGGCTATAAACCAAAGGAATCGGCGGATGGAAGGGGTATATCAGCAAGAATATGAGGATTGGGACAGTTTCAGAGAGAGAACATACGGCGTTCCTGATGATGTGGCTGGAGAAACACTTTTTCTGTGGCAGAGCAGTTGGCCCTTCTTCTAATACCCAAGCCCTGGCAGAAGCTCTGTCACTAGGACCGGCTGTCCCCCTTGGGAAGCATCTGTTGGGATCGGCCTATCACATGATGCACCAAATCGGCACCAGACTATCAAAAGGGGAGCCGATCGGCAATCCTGGTGGTCCCTGGTGGTTTATCACACTCTGGCTCAATCTATATATGAGCAAGGTCTCCCAGCAACAAATAGAGACCAAGACTTTTCCCAACATTGAGTCAGAGGAAAACCCCACCATCAGACGACGCTGTACATCTTTCGGAGAAGCGGCATCAGCCTTCCCTGGCTGTCAATTCACTGCCACTCGAACGGCCGAATACTTCAGATGCTTCTACAACGGCTTCAGTGAAGAGACTGTCAGTTGGTATCCATATCAGACAGTAGGGCCGATTTTCGAGCTTCCTGTCTGCTACGACTCGTCCACTCACACTTTTGATAGTGAACTTATGGATACCCTGATCAAGCCAGGGATTTTACCGGCCAATTTCTTCTTTGGAAAGGATTCTCCCACATATGAGTTCTATAATCCATCGGCCGCAGCAAGGCAACTGGGCTTTGGTCAACTGCCGATTCAGGTTTACTTTGCCAGGAAAGCAAAATTCCGAGATGAACTGACCAAGAGCCTTGACTACTATCGGCTATGCAACTTAGTGCCAGACTCCAGTACTATCAATCTGAAAACCTGGACGGTGGCCCCTTTTGCCGTTCAACAATTCAAACTGTGGTGGGCAGAGTGGAAGCAACACCTCTTCTGTATATCCCCATCAACATATTGCAACAGTCTGGACCCAGAAAACATTGATCCAAGTGCAACGGTATGATCTTTCTTCTAACCGATTTCAATATTACCTCTTTCCATGCTACCATCTCACCGCTAACTTGTGTTTATCTCTTCAGTCTGAAAGCCAAGTTCCTCCGATGCGGAGCCGAAGTGGCAGGCCGATAGAGAGCGATCGACCATATACATCATATCCACTTATCGGCTATCATGCTCCGAGCATCAAGGACATCACCAGCGGTCGATGGAAACAAGCATCGAGAAAGCCAACTTTGAAGAAAACAAGCCGTCGAGTGCGAGCCCGCATAGGACCAACTGACCAATCGGTGGTAGTATCGGCTGAAACTCCAACTCCCCCAGCCTTGCCGACTACCGAGACGGCCGATCCCCAAATCGCCGCAGAAGTCGGAGCGGCTGCGGCATCACTGCTAGTGGAAGCTGTTCAGGTAATCTCGCACACTTCACATATCTTTAAGTGCTCTACAAATACCAACTTTTTCCTTCTGTCAGGCTGCATAGCCCGCTACAGTGCAATCTCCACAGCAATCGGCCACATCCCAAGCGGAAGCTGAAACACCAGCGACCCTCCTCATCGAGGTAGATAATCTCTTAACTCAACTTCTCGACATTCAGAAAACTAACTGACTCTGATGCAGACCGATTTGGGTGCATCGGTCGTACTTCCTCAACAAACATCGGCCGAAAGACCAACAGAAGTATGGCAAATATCTCACATCATCCTATTCAATTGTCCGTAGTATACTCACAGAATCTATTTGTCATACCTTTCAAGGAAGCTGGCCCAAGCAGAGCATTAATAGTGGTCGAGTCCTCCTCTTCTGACGAGCCGATCGTACCAGTTTCTGAGACGAGGGAGGCACTCCCATCGGCGCAAGCAAGAGAGATCCGCTTGAAGGAGATAATAAACTTATCACCGGAATCGGCCGATTCCCTTTTACTGCTTGCTAATCTTTGTCTTTATTCTTCCGCAAGAACAAGACACTCCCAACAATAGCCTTTTCTCCTTTGCGGTCTCCTTGCCCGACGATGAAGAAGTTGCTTCACGCCAAGTTCCGTCGAACTCTATTTCTGATGATGTCCGCGCCAAGCTCGAGAGCATGCGGATTCTCCTCCAAGATGATATCGGCCGATTGGTGGAAGATGCTTCGCCGATTCGGCGGCTTCTTAGTGACATCAAGGGCCGAATTCCGGAAGAAGCAACAGAAACCTTGGAACCTGCTGCATATATAGAATCTATACAGACCTCAGTTTTTAGGGCCCTGCGTCATATGGCCGATCGTGCCCAGCTAGCAAAGACCCGGGAGGAAGCCGATTCCTACAAGCACCGAGCCCAAGAGGTACACCAACGGATCAACATCCTCGAGAGCTCTCGCCTGGATATCGTCGGCACGATAGATCGCCTCAAACGGAGGAGAGCAGAGCTAGCCAAAGAGATGGAGCAAGTAACCAAAGACATAGCTGCTGAAGAAAAGAAGCTTCAAGAGCTCCCATCCATCATCGCCGGGCTGAAACAAGAAAGACAGAACTTGGCCTATGAAGCGATAAGACTTCGTCGCCATATGCCAGAAGTTCCCGGATCGGCCAACGACGACCAAAGAGTATTAGACTCGGCCGATCAGATTAGGCAATGTGCTATCGCGACCATAGATGCCCTCCTTGGGTTGTAAAGAATGTTGTAAACATTTAAGGCTCCTTTAATGTTAATGTGCCGATTTGGTCTTGGACCACTTCTTTTGACAGCTTTGCATTTATGAATGCTTTTACTCTGATAGGACGTGTCCCACCATCTCTCTGCTTCCTTCTCTCCATAAGTATGAGATCTCACACCTTTTCCAGAGGCATATGCATTATCCATCTCCTCCTCCTCCAATAACTGGTTCTTTTATCCTCCCAAACTGGACATCAAGATGTCTTCTTCAACTTCTTCCACCTCTGTCCACCAGGTACGAACCTTCCTCTGTTTCTCCCCTTGACATCTCAATCGCTCTGATGCTGGGTAGCTTTTCATCTCTATTTAGTCAAAACGTCTCAGTCCCAGCCTAGAACGAGCAATCGAGGTTATGCATTCAGACGACCCACTGTCGCAGGCAGACATAGATCTGAGAAGAGCTCACTCTGAAGAACTTAAAGGTCATGTTCCTACTGATGTCCAGAAGTATTGGGACCGTATAAACGCTCACTGCTCCAAGCGATTGCCAACTGAAAAGAGTACTCCACTCCCTCATCAAGTTGAGACTGAAGCCACCATGGAGAATCTGAAGGAGAAGAAGACCCGCCTTCTGATAGAACTGGGCCGGATCGAGAGAGAAATCAAGAGCAAGCGTAATCAATAGATATATTGGTATTTATTATTTTTTTTATTCTATGGGCGACTTGTACCATGTCGGCCATGTACTCTGTTGTTTTCATCGAATAATGGATTGGTCAGACCAAACCAAAAATATTTTCCTCCTCAAGGCGATGTCATTTCTACATCGGCTATGTAGACAAAAGCCGATAGGAGTCGGCCATATTGTCTTGATGTATCTTACTGCAAGTTACGCATCTACCCAAATGCTTGGATAATACCTCTTCAAATATCTTCCATTTAAAGCTCTTGGGAATTCTTCTCCTTCGATAGTTTCTAGAATATATGCATTTCCCGGAGCACATCGGCCGATTCTATACGGCCCTTCCCAAGTGGGCGACCATTTACCGAATTTGGGATCCTTAGACCCTATCGGCAGCACCAACTTCCATACCAGATCTCCTTGGGAGAATTGTTTAACTTTGACCTTTTTATCATACCATCTGGCCACCCTTTTCTTGTTTTCCTCTACACTAATCAGGGCTCTCAAACGCTGACCCGCCGATTCATCGAGCTCATCCTTCATGAGGAAGGAATAGTCATTGGCCGTCAACTGATCTTGAAGCGATATACGCCTTGACCCCGTCCTTAATTCCCAAGGCACGACTGCGTCGTGACCATATACCAGCTGATAAGGAGATATCTTAGTAGCTCCGTGGCAAGCCATCCTATAAGCCCAAAGTGATTGAGCCAGAGACATGTGCCACTTTTTGGGTTGTTCCTCTATCTTCCTCTTGATCAACTTGATTATCCCCTTATTGGACGATTCGGCCCGGCCATTGGCTTGAGCATAGTATGGAGAAGAATTTAATAATTTAATCCCCATATCAGCGGCGAATTCTCCAAATTCTCCAGAGGTGAACATCGTCCCTTGATCAGTTGTGATAGTCTGAGTAATACCGAACCGATAAACAATATGATTCTTAACGAACTCGATCATATTGGCCGATGTCACGGTCCTTAAAGGAACTGCCTCCACCCACTCAGTGAAATAATCGGTGGCTACCAATATGAACTTATGCCCCTTGCTTGATGGAGGGTGAATATGTCCGCTTAGATCTATTCCCCAGCCTCTGAACGGCCACGGCTTGATTACTGGGTTCATAGCCGATGCTGACGCGCGCTATACATTGCCAAACTTCTGACAGTCTTGGCAACCTTTATAATATTTGAAACAATCCTCAAGAATCGTTGGCCAATAATACCCATTGTTTCTGATCATCCATTTCATCTTGTGAGCCGATTGATGGGCTCCACATACACCTTCATGGATTTCCCCCATCAGGACCTTTGCTTCTTCTGTCCCCAGGCATTTGAGAAGAACTCCATCAATCGTCCAGTAAAACAAGTCGTCTTCAAGTAACACATATTTTGTGGCCTGGAAACGCACTCGCTGATCCACCTTCTAGGACGGATCCCTCAAGTAATCGGCAATCTTCTTTCGCCAATCGTCGGCCACGAGCTCTAAAATCAAAGATCCTTGAATCGGCTGATATCCAGACGCGTGTTGGGCCAGCCTATTGGCCTCTTCATTATAATTTCTAGGGATATGCTCAATTATTGCAGACTTGAATTCCTTTAACAGCTGGAGACAATCTTCATAATAAATTCTCAAGATATCATCTTTGCATTCAGATTTCCCCGTTAATTGATCTATGATGAGCATGGAATCTCCAAAAATCTCGACTGCATCAGCCTTGACCTCCCTTAATAATTGGATACCCTTTAGGACGGCTCGGTATTCCGCCTGGTTATTAGTTGTGGACGCTTCTATCGGCAGAGAAAAATCATAGCTTGCCCCCCGAGGTGATACAAGAACGATGCCGATTCCCGATCCGGCCCCACACGAAGAACCATCGAAGTATAGAGTCCATGGAACCGGTTCAACTACAGCAATTTCCGGTCCGCAATGCTGAGCTACAAAATCGGCCATGACTTGACCCTTGACAGCTTTGGCCGATTCGTACCTTAAGTCAAACTCTGACAGAGCCAGGATCCATTTTCCAGTTCGTCCTTTCAAAATCGGCAGTGATAGCATATACTTTACCACATCATCTTTGCATACAACTATTCACTCTGCCGATAACAAATAGTGCCTGAGCTTGGTACACGAGAAGTATAAACACAAGCACAGCCGTTCCACCGGGGAATATCTTGTTTCGGCGTCCAGGAGTCTTCTGCTGACATAATATACCACTCGTTCTTTCCCTTCGAACTCCTGTACCAACGCCGATCCAATAGCTTGTTCAGCAGCCGATAAGTATAATTTGAACGGCTCACCAGGCTGTGGCGGGACTAACACCGGAGGTGAAATCAGATATTGCTTGATATCTTCTAACGCTCTGTATTGTTCTTCTCCCCACACGAATTCCTGGTCGGACTTCAATTTCAACAAAGGGGTAAAAGCTCGAATACGCCCGGACAGGTTGGATATAAATCTTCTGATAAAATTGACCTTGCCGATGAGGGATTGCAGCTCAGTTTTATTCTGTGGGGCTACAACTTTGTTGATGGCATCTATGGTCTTCCGGCTAACCTCTATCCCGCGCTCATGGACCATGAATCCCAAGAATTGCCCGGCCGACACACCAAATGCACACTTGTTCGGGTTCATTTTCAACCCATGCTTCCTTGTGCATTCCAGTACTTCTTGTAAATCGGCCAGATGTTCCTGATGACCTTTTGACTTGACCACAACATCATCAATGTAAATTTCCACCGATGCACCAATGAGCTTGTGAAAGATATAGTTCATGGCCCACTGATATGTAGCACCGGCGTTCTTTAACCCAAAGGTCATTACAACCCACTCGAATAAACCAAGGTGACCCGGACACCTGAAAGCCGTTTTTGAGATATCTTCTTCGGCCATTAATATCTGATTGTACCCAGCGTTACCATCCATGAAACTGATGACTTTGTGTCCTGCGGCAGCATCTATCAAGACATCGGTCGTCGGCATTGGATATCCGTCCATTGGTGTAGCCTGATTTAGGTTCCTGAAGTCGATGCATACGCGCAGCTTTCCGTTTTTCTTATACACGGGCACAATATTAGAAATCCATTCGGCGTATCGGCACTGCCGAATAAATCCTGCTTCAATCAATCTTGTGATCTCGGCCTTTATATGAGGTAGGATTTTGGGGTTGCACCGTCGTGCAGGCTGCTGATATGGCCGATATCCTGATTTTATAGGTAACCGTTGCTCAACAATGGACCGGTCTAGACTAGGCATCTCATGGTATTCCCAAGCAAAGCAATCCTTGAATTCTTTTAATAAACTTATCAATTTACACTTATGCTCAGGATCCAAGTTAGCACTAATATACGTCGGCCTTGATTTGCTACCATCTCCCAAATCCACCATCTCTAGTGAATCGGCCAACGTAAACCCACACCCAAGCTTTCCGTCTTCTCGAGCGAACTGATCCATCTATTCAGAATCTTCAGAGCCGACTGCTTGGATCGGCTGTAGACCAAATCGGACACCTTCAGGAAATCAGTGTCCCAAGTCCTGCCGGATATGCACCTGACGTGTTCACAGCTCCACTGTTGCGTGTCGGCCGCTGCGACGCTGTAGGCGGAATCGGCGATGACTATCTCTGTACAGTCGCCGACCCATTGCACTAGACACTGGTGCATTGTAGATGGGACACAGCAATTCGCATGTATCCAGTCGCGACCGAGCAACATGTTGTAAGACCCCTTATCATTAATAACGAAAAAGGTAGTAGGAAGGGTCTTACTGCCGATGGTGAGGTCGACGCAGAGCGCTCCACGGGTTGGAGACACGTTGCCTTCGAAATCCTTGAGCATCATATCCGTCTTGGTCAGGTCTTCGTCACTTTTGCCTAACTTCCGGAACATGGCATATGACATGATGTTGACTGCGGCGCCTCCATCCACTAGTAACCTGGTAACGGGTCGTCCGTTAACGTACCCTTTGAGAAATAATGCCTTGAGATGTTGCCGTTTTTTGTCTTCTGGTTTCTCAAAGGTGGCCGTCATCGGCTCTAACACCAATTGCGCCATTTGCTCTTCCACCCTTGCCGCCTTGTCTCGATCGGCAGGCGCCATGAACTCCATCGGCAATATGAATACCATGTTGACATCGGCTGCCGATTCTTGACTGTCCGCATCCTTGCTGTTGTTTTTCTTGGGGCGCCAGACCCGAGACTTGACATTTCTCTTTTCCGGCACCTGCCTCTGCTCTTCTTCTTGTTGCTCCCATTGGCGCAGGCGTTGGAACCTCCGTTTCTGGGATTTGGATAGTCCATCAATGCACCACCTGGGGTTTACTGGTTTGGCCGACGATCTGGCGTGCTCCAAATCCGGTTCCCTTCCTAGGGGGTTTTCATCTGACACCTTGTCATCAGCCATCTCTTCCAGCCGATCGTGTACGCTGATTCTGCCTTTCGACCGGTGATACCGGTCAACTCTGCCCCCCAGCCAATCATGCACTGAAAGGCGTCGTCCTTCTTGTTCACGCCGATTTCTGCTGATCGGCTCTGATTCTCTGTCTCTGGAGCGTGATCTTTTGAATGGGCGATTTTTGCGGCTTAACCCGTTGCACTCAGGACAATTATCGGCGGATGGCAATCGGAGATCATTTTCCCAGCAATGGATGAAGAACGGACATGACCAGTGATCCTCGTGCCGGCGTATCATCTCATCGTGGTATCTTAACTGTTCCTGCTGCCGCCGATATTTGCTGAGCAAGTATTGGGAGGTGATGGGTCTGCGCGATCGTTCTGATCCTTCGCCTTTGTCTTCAGCCCGCCTTTTCCCTTTGACCTCATCCGCCGTGACCTGCTTCCTGGGGTCTACAGCGCCGCTTCTTCTTGCCGATTCCAAAGTCAGCACCTTGGTTTGAAGTGAGTTTCTTCCCGTGTCAACCATGTTGGCCGGGAAAGGATGCTGGTCTATCTTCATCGGCTTTGCTGGTTTGGCCGGGGTCTCAAACTTGAGCCTTGCCTGCTCGATGGCCGATTGTATCTGCTGACGAAAGATCTTGCATTCATTCGTGTCATGAGACGTGGCGTTGTGCCACTTGCAGTACTTCATCTTTTTGAGCTGATCGGCCGACGGAATGGTATGGTATGGTGATAGCTTGATCTGCCCTTCCTGGAGTAGTAGGTCGAAAATCTTATCGGCCTTTGTCGTACCAAAACCGAATACTTCTGGTTCTTTCTTTCCAAAAGGGCATGATATCGGCTTCTTGCCTTTTACCCATTCTGCTAGGCCGATTTCCTTCTCTCCCTCCGATTCAGACCCTTCCAGATATGCCACCTTTTTCTGGAAATTCCTCCGCTGCTCAAACGGACGGACTTCCTGGCCTGCCAATCGGTGAACGATCTGGCTTAGACTTTCAAATTCTTGTGTGGCATATCTTTCCTTGATTTGTAGCAAGAGGCCTTGGAAAGCGATATCGGCCAACTGGGCATCGGTCAAAGCCAAACTATAGCATTTGTTCCTAATTTCTCTGAACCTTTGTATGTATCCAGTCACTGGTTCGTCGCACCTCTGCCTGAGGCTGGTCAAATCTGAGAGCTTCATCTCATGTACTCCTGCGTAGAAGTACTTATGGAACTGCTTTTCTAGATCGGCCGAAGTAACAATGGAATTAGGTGGTAAAGTGGTGAACCACTGGAAGGCCGATCCAGACAGAGATGATGAAAATAGGCGCACCCTCAGAGCATCTTGCGTGGCGGCTTCCCCGTACTGGATGATGAATCTGTTAATGTGCTCCACGGTGGATGTGTCATCCAGCCCCGAAAACTTGGTAAAATCAGGAACCTTGTACCGGTGGGGAAACGGTAGCAGGTCGTAGGCCGATGGGTATGGCGTCTTGTATGTATAAGTCTGCACTTTTGGCTTCAACCCAAATTGGTCCTGAATTACCTCCGCTATTCTTGCCGTCCAATCTACCTGCTGCTGATGAACAGCCGTTCGAGGTGCCGGCATGTGCTGGAGGATTGGCGGTGGTACGGCCGGGTGATGGATCGAAGCATGTGGCGAATTCTGTTGCGTCATGGCCGTCTGAGCAGTTGACAGTTGATGGCGAAGCGAATCCGCCGCCCCATCATACATTATTATCGGTGCTGTGCTTCGGAGTGCCTCTACAGCACCTGCCTCCCTACCGATTTCTGACGGAGCTGGTTGATACTGAGGGACCGTCGGCCGGACGGCCGAATGGAACGGCGCCTGGATTGAATAGCTTCCATGTCCGGTCAATTGATCGGGAAAAGACGTCGCTGCCGATGCCCCCAGGGTACTGAGTTTGTGGGTAATGATTGCACAGAAGCAATCTGGACAGGCTGAACCGGTGCTTGCGATGGGAAACATGGTGCACCGTTATACCGTGGAGACACTGGAGGCAACGGAGTATTGTATCCCTCGCGTTGCGTCGACATCGGTTGAGGAGCCGAGTGGGACGTGCCTGGTGAGCTTCTGGCTGGAGGTGCAATAGGCGGGGCATACGCTGGCCCCTGATATCCTTGAGCTGCTCCACTGATCAGAGAGTTGATGACGGCGTTATACACCGTATTGGTCATCACCGAGGATTGGTCGATGAAAGCCTGGTAGACGGATTGTTGGATCATATCGGACATCTTGCCCGAATCCTCAGCAATGGTGATGTGGCGGGGAACTGGAAGAGGAGCTTTCTTGACTGCCACCCCACTTCTGGTACGACTGAACGACTGCAGATACACCCTCTTGTAATTTTCCCGATGTTTAGCCAATTCTTCCTTCTGGTCGTCCTTGAGATCCGCTTCTGTGACCTCAATGATATTGTTTTCGAAAATTTCTACGTTCTTCGACATATTGGGTCTTGAAGTTGTCTGTCCCACCAGGCGTGCCAAAAGTATGTTGGCGCTAAAAATCGGCCAGGAATCGGCCGATGGTCTTCAGCGTCGGACACACGACCCGGGAGAATCTGCTTAGCTCCTGTTCGGGTTATTGCCCTGGTGCGGTTCGCGCGGCGTGCCAGTCAATCTGACCTGTTGATTGACAAGGAAATAAGAGTATTAAATTCTGGGTGTCCCGATCGGCTGGGTTTCCGATCTGTCCCGAAGAGCGTATCGGCGAATCGGCCGATTTGTTAGAAGATGATCGGCTATAGATCAGCCGATAATCACGTAATAATTGCAAAGAAAACTGCTGGAGTGTCTTAAACAATTATTACAGATGCAACACTTGAAAATAGATCTAATCGACTATATAACGATGAACAAGGAAGAGCGATGATAAAGCCGATAGTTTCAATCTCAAGCTGGATAACTTGTGATAATACTAGAACAATAGGTAAAACCTATAATTCTAGTAAATATCGATAACTGGTGAATAAATCCGAACGAAACCACAGCGATGCGCCCGAGGTTAAAGCTCAGATGTTACTCGGTAAGTGGAACCTACCAATTGGCTGGAGATCGAGTCGATGCAGTCCTGCCAATCCGTACGAACTCGTGAAAGAAGAAAAAGTATTGGCGAAGTCGCCGACTTGAAAGTAAAGTGCTGTGAAAAAGTAGATGTGTTTTGTTGATTGATTCATTCTTCTTTACAAAGCCCTAACGACTCCTATTTATACCCTAGAACCAGGACTCCTGATCGATTATGACCTGCTACAATCTTATTTTAAACAGAAAACTACTATATCTATAATATATTTATAAAGGAAACGGACTCCCGCAGAATCTTCCACCGCCGTCTCCTAATCCAATCAGAACTTTTTCCATTGCTTCTCGACCAAATCAGCATCGCTCCATTGACCAACATTAGGCCACTTTTGACCGGGATCCTCTGTTGTGGTTCCAATAGTCTCACTCTCTTTATCTGTTGGCGCAAGTTGCATCGCCAATCGGCCGATTCCCAATTGTAGCCTCAATCGGCCGATTCTTTACTGTAGCCTTTAGATCTGCCGCATCGGCCAATTTCTTCTCCTGACGCCGATTCAACATGTGTCAAAATCTGGCGTCAACAATTGTGTTGGGGTACCAAAGCGGTACATGATGTCCGAGATGAAGTCCACTGCCTTGTCTGGAGTGAGCTTGGTAATCGGCTTGTACTCGATCCACTTGGTAACCTTGTCGATGGCCACCAACACATGTGTAAAGCTTCCTGGAGCTGTAGTCAGAGGTCCAATATGTCAGACCCGGGGCAACAGGACTGCACACGTGGCGTAGAACATTCTAGAGTAAGGGGTGGGGTATGTCTCATACCTTATCCATATTGTAAAGTACTCGTAAGCAAGTATAACTAGTCGGTACAGAAAGAAACTACCCGAATGTACTCGATTAGGACTCTTAAGCTCGTACCAGACCAGGATTTCCATGTAACCCTGTCCCCCCAGGATATATAAGGGCGGAAAGGGACCCCTCCAAACAATCTCATAACGGTACCTCAAGGCAATACAAACCATACAGGACGTAGGGTATTACGCATACTGCGGCCTGAACCTGTCTAAACTCTTGTGTTCCTTGCACCATCGAGTTCTTGATCTCGGCGACACCCTGACCACAAGTCTACTACCTTAGGGTATCCCTAGGTAGGCTTGCCGGTAAAACACCGACAATGAAGGATAGGAGGATCGTTTTTCTTCTTTTTATCCTCTATTTCAGCTGCAGTGTACGTAGATTTAACTTTTTTTTTGTTTTTTTGGCTTTGCTATGTAATGTTGCATATGTATTCAATCAAATGGAAAGGAAGAACTGTTACTAACCTTCAAATATAGCTCTACTGCACTCCTTGATGATGTCTGGATCTATGTTTCCTTCATGATCTGGTAGGAGAGAGTCAAAGATATATGTTTAGGTGTAAGAGAAAAATTGTATTAGTAGAGAACTAATGAATCATTAGGTACATATGGTAGATAGTTACCTTTATGTTTTACCCAGACGGAAGAGTACATGTTTGGTGTGGTTAACAAGCTTGTTTCCATGGTAACAGAAAAAATACGTACTACTGTCCTATAAGCAACACGTTGTGGATATGAAAGAAAGCATGTTATTGGGATAGAGTCAACACTGAATGCGGTTCCTTCAACAGTACAAATCCCAATTTTCTTGTCAATGGCATAAGCTTCGATGTCACAATAAGAATCTAGCAGTGTAGAAAGGCTTTTTATGTGCAGTAGATGGAAAGGTATGCCATGGATATCTATTGTTACTGGGACATTCCATACTTGGGTGTGGCATCTACTATCATCAGTCCATGGTGTCAAGGTAAATGTATAGTTGTCATCACTGATGGCTCCATAGCTAAGGATTGTGTCATAGCTTCTTTTATCATTGAATTGCAAGATAAAACCTAGTGCAAAATAAGATATGTCCACTGGTTGGGGTGATGCATGATAATGTTGCTTAAACATAGCTTCAATTGTTCTGGTAGTTGGTGGCCGTGGAAAGAAAGTAACTAGTTTTGCTATGATAGCTAAATCCAGCTTTGCTAAGGTTGTTTCCATCTCATCGTCAAGATGCACCAGTCCAACTGCCACCTTTTGTAGGATCAAGGATACTGACAAGAGGGGGGGTGAATAGGCGGTTTCAACTAAAAACAAAAACACTGGACAAATTTAATTAGAACAACAAGAGAGTCTTATTCCTTCTAAGACCTAGCACTAGTGGGGTTTGCAACCTAGGGTGACAAGATGCAATTCAAGCTCTAGTAAAGTAAGTTGCTCAAAGTAATATTGCAAGAATTAAATGAGCAAAGAAATAACCGAGCACGAGACAAGAATTTTTCTCGTAGTGTCGATGACTTGTCGGTCACCCTTAATCCACGTTGGACTCAAAGCTATCAACCGCTCCTCTATCAAGACTCACTCTTGATCTTGAGCCGGATTGAAACAATGAGCCTCTCCAAACATCGATTCCACTAGAGTTGCTCTTCACCACTCCGGCGAGGCGAGCATAAGAACCTCTCACAATCAATCCGGGGCTCCTTCACAACCTTCTTGAAGGACTCAATGGATTCACCTTCTCCAAGCCGTCTAGGAGGCGGCAACCTCCAAGAGTAACAAGTCGACGACGCTTGCTTGAAGACTCCCTAGTGCCACAAAGCTCAAACACTTGATGCAATGCACTAGGATGCTCTCACACTCTCAAGAATGCAACCTCTAAGCAAAGTGAGTGAGAGAGGGGAGGGAGCTAGCTCAAATATATCAAGAATGCTTTTCAAAGTGCCAAGAGACCTCACCCACGGCCGAGCATGAGGTATATATAGCCACCCCCTCGACATCTAGCTGTTACACTTAAAACCCGTGAAAAACAGAGCTTTCATGGACCGTCCGCCTCACAGAGACCGTACCGTCCGCCATTCAAATCCAACGGATAAAACTGCAATGATTGTGTGTCAGAAGTGACCGTTACAGCCCTGACGGACCGTCCGCCCTTAACTAGCGGACCATCCGCAGTGCAAAATTCCAGAGCACGCAGAACACCCCAAGTACTGTCTGGTTTCAAACATTTGCCGGCGGACCGTCCGCGCCCCTCAACCGTACCATCCGCTGTTTACTTTCAGCGCGCCACCAGAACCCAAAAACGTTTCTGACTAAAAGAGTGTTAGCTGGCGGACCGTCCGCCCACAATGGTCAGACCATCCGCAATGGACTTTCAGCACACCACCAGAACCAACAAGTTTCTGTCCAACTTTTCTGTGAAGATGGCGGACCGTCCGCCCAACAGAGCCGGACTGTCCGCGACAGCGTGTCAGCACACATACAAGTTATCATGTCTCAAACAAGTTAACCCTCATGCATGCAATGCAATTGTTTGAGCAAAGTGGCTCTATTAAATAGTCAAGCAAAGGCATAACAACCCATCTTGATAGTACGGCTATTTATTCTATTAATCCGGTCATTTCTCATCCACTAAGCACCTTATGACCGGCAAAAATAGAAAAGTCGTATCGAATACCTTTGCCTTCAGCATATCCCTTCAACACCGTCTTCAGTTTTTCATAATACAACCAAATGCTCATCTTCTCATGAACCAACCTATACTCATTTCTTCTCCAAACAATTGTTAGTCCATGAACGTTGTCATTAATTGCCAAAACTCAAATTAGGAGCCTAGATGCTTTCAATCTCCCCCTTTTTGGTAATTGATGACAACACTTTTAAAGAGTGATATAAAAATGTTCAAGCCAACTTTACACACAAGGCATAAGGTAGACTTGAGATTGAACTCTGATTTTACTTACCCATTTTCATGAAGGATTAAGAAATATGTATGGATAAATTTCACCAAAGTTCGATGAGTAGAGAGAACTCCCCCTTGATATGTGCATATAAGATTTGAAGGATACCATGAGCACATATATATGATTTGAAATTTTTGACGGAGTTTCCCCTACAAAGTGGAATTCGAGGCATACAAAATATAGAACATAATATGGAGTTTAAGCTCAATAAGGTTAGCATATCCTCAAGAACCACAAGAACTAGAACAAGCACATAAGATTAAACAAGCCAACATAGTTCTCCACATATTACAAACCAAGTTCTAGTTCAAACACAAGTTCATGCAAGAGAAATAAACATGCAAGGAGTTCATCACACATAAAGTTCAACATGCAAGGAGTTCATCACACATAAACTTCAACTCGAAAGCAATAAAAGACATGAGCTCCCCCTAAATCACTCCTCCATGATCTCCAAGACATCCTCTCGACCTTTGGCATCAAGTACCAAAAAGAGGATTTAATCATCCATAGGCGGCGGAGGTGGTGGTGGTGGGTAGAACCGCTGATGCGGATAAAACTGAGGAGGCACGGGAGCCGGATACACCAAGTAGAAGTGATCAGTGAAGCCTGTGAATGCTGCATTGAACATGTCAAAATCATGTTGCAGTCTCTCCTGCCTCTCAACAAGCCCCTGGTGCTGCTCAGAAGTGGGCAAGTCATCAAACCGAGTATTGTATCCCTCGCGTTGCGTCGACATCGGTTGAGGAGCCGAGTGGGACGTGCCTGGTGAGCTTCTGGCTGGAGGTGCAATAGGCGGGGCATACGCTGGCCCCTGATATCCTTGAGCTGCTCCACTGATCAGAGAGCTGATGACGGCGTTATACACCGTATTGGTCATCACCGAGGATTGGTCGATGAAAGCCTGGTAGACGGATTGTTGGATCATATCGGACATCTTGCCCGAATCCTCAGCAATGGTGATGTGGCGGGGAACTGGAAGAGGAGCTTTCTTGACTGCCACCCCGCTTCTGGTACGACTGAACGACTGCAGATACACCCTCTTGTAATTTTCCAGATGTTTAGCCAATTCTTCCTTCTGGTCGTCCTTGAGATCCGCTTCTGTGATCTCAATGATATTGTTTTCGAAAATTTCTACGTTCTTCGACATATTGGGTCTTGAAGTTGTCTGTCCCACCACGCGTGCCAAAAGTATGTTGGCGCTAAAAATCGGCCAGAAATCGGCCGATGGTCTTCAGCGTCGGACACACGACCCGGGAGAATCTGCTTAGCTCCTGTTTGGGTTATTGCCCTGGTGCGGTTCGCGCGGCATGCCAGTCAATCTGACCTGTTGATTGACAAGGAAATAAGAGTATTAAATTCCGGGCGTCCCGATCGGCTGGGTTTCCGATCTGTCCCGAAGAGCGTATCGGCGAATCGGCCGATTTGTTATGAAGATGATCGGCTATAGATCAGCCGATAATCACGTATTAATTGCAAAGAAAACTGCTGGAGCGTCTTAAACAATTATTACAGATGCAACACTTGAAAATAGATCTAATCGACTATATAACGATGAACAAGGAAGAGCGATGATAAAGCCGATAGTTTCAATCTCAAGCTGGGTAACTGGTGATAATACTAGAACAACAGGTAAAACCTATAATTCTAGTAAATATCGATAACTGGTGAATAAATCCGAATGAAACCACAGCGATGCGCCCGAGGTTAAAGCTCAGATGTTACTCGGTAAGTGGAACCTACCAATTGGCTGGAGATCGAGTCGATGCAGTCCTGCCAATCCGTACGAACTCGTGAAAGAAGAAAAAGTATTGGCGAAGTCGCCGACTTGAAAGTAAAGTACTATGAAAAAGTAGATGTGTTTTGTTGATTGATTGTTGTCCATTGACGAAGCCCTGATGACTCCTATTTATACCCTAAAACTAGGACTCCTGGTCGATTACGACTTGTTACAATCTTATTAAAAACTGCTATATCTATAATATTCTTATAAAGGAAACGGACTCCTGCAGAATCTTCTGCCGCCTCTTAATCCAATCAGAACTCTTTTCTTTTGCCTCTTGACCGAATCAGCATTATTCCGTTGACCAACATTAGGCCACTTTTAGCCGGGATCCTCTATTGTGGTCCCAATCTTGTTGGCGCAAGTTGCATCGCCAATCGGCCGATTCCCAACTGTAACCTCAATCGGCCGATTCTTTACTGTAGCCTTTAGATCTGCTGCATCAGCCAATCTCTTCTCCTGACGCCGATTCAACACGTGTCAAAATCTGGCGTCAACAAATTGGGAAGTGACGGGTCTACACGATCGTTCTGATCCTTCGCCCTCGTCTTCAACCCGTCTTTTCCCTTTGACATCGTCCACCGTAACCTGCTTTCTGGGGTCCACGGCGCTGCTTCTTCTAGCCGATTCCGATGTCAGCACCTTGGTTTGAAGTGAGTTTTTTCCCGTGTCAACCATGTTAGCAGGGAAAGGATGCTGATCAATCTTCATCGGCCTTGCTGGCTTCGCCCTGACTTCGAATTTGAGTCTGCCTTGCTCAATGGCCGACTGTATCTGCTGACGGAAGATCTTGCACTCATTTGTGTCATGAGATGTAGCATTGTGCCATTTGCAATACTTCATCTTTTTGAGCTGATCGGCCGAGGGAATGGTGTGGTAAGGTGAGAGCTTGATCTGCTCCTCTTGGAGAAGTAAGTCGAAGATTTTATCGGCCTTTGACGTGTCAAAGCCGAACGCCTCTGGTTCTTTCTTGCCGAAAGGGCACGATATCGGCTTCTTCCCTTTGACCCATTCTGCTAGGCCGATTTCTTCTTCTTCCTCAGATTCAGACCCTTCCAAATATGCCACCTTTTTCTGGAAATTCCTCCGTTGATCAAACGGACGTACTTCTTAACCGACCAATCGGTGAACGATCTGACTTAAGCTTTCAAACTCTTGTGAGGCGTACCTCTCCTTGATATGTGGTAGGAGGCCTTGGAAGGCGATGTCGGCCAACTGAGCGTCGGTCAGGGCCAGGGTATAGCATTTGTTTCTGACCTCTCTGAACCTCTGTATGTAGCTAGTTACTGGTTCGTTGCTCCTTTGCCTGAGGATGGTCAGATCTGAAAGCTTCATCTCGTGGACCCCCGCGTAGAAGTATTTATGGAATTGCTTTTCTAGATCGGCCCAAGTAATGATGGAGTTGGATGGTAGGGTAGTGAACCACCGGAAGGCTAACCCAGATAGAGATGACGAGAACAGATGCACCCGCAGAGCATCTTGTGTGGCGTCCTCCCCGCACTGGATGATGAATCTATTTATGCGCTCCACAGTTGAGGTGTCATCCAGCCCCGAAAATTTGGTGAAGTTAGGAACTTTGTACCGATGGGGAAACGGCAGTAGATCGTAGGCGGGAGGGTATGGCGTTTTGTACGTATAGGTTTGTACTTTCGGCTTCAACCCGAATTGGTCTCGAATTACCTCCGCTATCCTTGCTGTCCAATCCACCTGCTGCTGATGAACAACTGGTCGGGGCGTCGGCACATGTTGGTGAATCGACGGCGGGATGGCCGGGTGATGGATCAAACCGTGTGGCGGATTCGGCTGCATCGTGGCCGTCTGAGCCATTGACAGCTTGTGGCGTAGCGAATCTGCCACCCCATCGTACGGCATCATTGGCGCCGCGCTTCTGAATGTTTCCGCAGCATCTGCCCCCCTGCCGATTTCTGACGTGGCCGGTTGATATTGAGGGACCGTTGGCCGGACGGCCGGATGGAACGGTGCCTGGATCAGAGGGCTCCCATGTCCGGTTGATTGATCAGGAAAAGCCGCCGTTGCTGGTGCCCCCAAGGTACTAAGTTTGAGGGCAGCGATTGCACGGAAGCAATCTGGACAGGCTGAAGCGGCGCTTGCGATCGAAAACATAGTGCACCGTTACCTGGAGGCATTGAATGCAACGAAGTGTTGTATCCTTCGTGTTGCGTTGACATCGGCTGAGGAGCCGAGTGAGACGTGCCTGGTAAGCTTCTGGCTGGAGCTACAATAGGTGGAGCGTATGCTGGCCCCTGATATCCCTGAGCTACTCCGCTGACCAGAGAACTGATGACGGCGTTATACACCGTGTTGGTCATTACTGAGGATTGGTCGATGAAAGCCTGATAGACGGACTGTCGAATCATATCGGACATCTTGCCCGAATCCTCAGCGATGGTGATGTGGCGGGGAACTGGAAGAGGAGCTTTCTTGATTGTCTCCCCGCTTCTGGTACGAATGAAAGATTGCAGATACAACCTTTTGTAGTCTTCTAGGTGTCTTGCCAGTTCTTCTTTCTGGTCGTCCTTGAGATCTGCTTCCGTAACCTTAATGATGTTGTTCTCAGAGATTTCAGTGGTCTTTGACATGTTGGATGTTGAGGTAGTCCCACCGGGCGTGCCAAAAGTGTGTTGGCGCTAAAAATTGGCAGGGAATCGACCGATGACCTTCAGCGTCTGACACACGACCCGGGAGAATCTGCTTAACTCCTGTTCGGGTGATTGCCCTGGTGCGGTTCGCGCGGCGTGCCAGTCAATCTGACCTATTGATTGACAAGGAAATAAACGTATTAAATTCCGGGGTTCCGATCGGTTAAAGTTTCGATCTGTCCCGAAAAGCGTATCAGCGAATCGGCCGATTTGCTATGAGGATGACCGGCTATGGACCAGCCGATAATCATGTAACGATTGCCAAGAAACTACTGGAGTAACTTAAACAGTCACTACAGATGCAACACTCGAAATAGATCTAATCGGCTATGCGATGGTAAACAAGGATAGATAATGATGAAGCCGACAGTTCGATCTCAAGCTGGATAACTGGTGATAAAACTAGAACAATAGGTAAAACCTATAATTCTAGTAAATATCAATAACTGGTGAATAAATCTAAACGAAACAACGGCGATGCGCCCGAAGTTAAGGCTTAGATGTTATTCGATAAACGGAACCTACCAATTGGCCGGAGATCGAGTCGATGCAGCCCTGCCAATCCGTACGAACTCGTGAAAGAAAAAAAAGTATTGGCGAAGTCGCCGACTTGAAAGTAAAGTACGATGAAAGAGTAAATTGTTTTTGTTGATTGATGTATGATCTTCTACAAAACCCTGACTGCTCCTATTTGTACCCTAGGACTAAGATTCCTGATCTATTACGATCCGTTACAAACTTGATCTAAATAAAAAACTACTATATCTATAATATTTTCCTAAGGAAACAGGCTCCCGCAGAATCTTCTGCCGCCATCTCCTAGTCGAATCCGGACTCTTTCCATTGCTTCACGACCGAGTCGACATCATTCTTTGACTAACGTCAGGTTATCTTTGACTGGGATCCTCTGTTGGGATTCCATTGGCTTCATCCCTTATCTGTTGGCGCAAGCTGCATCGCCAATCGGCCGATCCCTAACTGTAGCCTCAATCGGCCGATTCTCAACTGTAGCCTTTAAATCTGCCGCATCGGCCAGTCTCTTCCTTTCCTGACGCCGATTCAACACGTGTCAAAATCCGACGTCAATACCCTTGTAACAAACACCGTAGAAAATATCCTTTTAGCAATCAATGTGCAATAATTAATCATATCAATGGACTTCTATTCCGTGAGTTAATCAATATAATCATACCCCCCAGCTCCCCCCCCCCCCCCCTCCAATTCAAAATAAGTGCTCTTTTAGTAAATTTCAGACACATTAGTAGTTGTGTAAAATAACCATATTGCCCCTAAATAATTATTCATAGTAGTTGTAATTAAAATTTGCATTGTTTGTTTGGCTTTCGAAATTCTGAATAAATACACATGCATCATCAATTAATCATTTAATTGGCTGCATACGTAATTTTATTGATGTTGGTCTAATTAGACGGGTATTACAAGAAACTAAAGATGCATTTTTTGTGGGACGAAATTTGAATTCTTAAATGACCTTGTTTTGGACAGAGAGAGTATATACTTTGTTCTGTGAAGTTGAATTATTTCGAACAGCCGGTGCCGGATACAACATGGGAGATGACGCCATCGCTGCTGCCGGATGGTCGTGCACTAGAGGAAGTAAAGCGGGTCCAAACGGGATCATTGCCGGAGGCAGTGCATGAACAACTCCTGGCCGGACAGGCCCTCCCAACAAGACCCCCGGAGCAGCTGTGGCTGGTGGCATCAGCCCGGCCGCCATGTCTGGTGGCAGGTATTGCGGCGAAATAACAGGGTAAACTGCAAATGGCTTCACGTCGCACCCAAAAGACATTGGTGCCCCCAAGGTACTAAGTTTGAGGGCAGCGATTGCACGGAAGCAATCTGGACAGGCTGAAGCGGCGCTTGCGATCGAAAACATAGTGCACCGTTACCTGGAGGCATTGAATGCAACGAAGTGTTGTATCCTTCGTGTTGCGTTGACATCGGCTGAGGAGCCGAGTGAGACGTGCCTGGTAAGCTTCTGGCTGGAGCTACAATAGGTGGAGCGTATGCTGGCCCCTGATATCCCTGAGCTACTCCGCTGACCAGAGAACTGATGACGGCGTTATACACCGTGTTGGTCATTACTGAGGATTGGTCGATGAAAGCCTGATAGACGGACTGTCGAATCATATCGGACATCTTGCCCGAATCCTCAGCGATGGTGATGTGGCGGGGAACTGGAAGAGGAGCTTTCTTGATTGTCTCCCCGCTTCTGGTACGAATGAAAGATTGCAGATACAACCTTTTGTAGTCTTCTAGGTGTCTTGCCAGTTCTTCTTTCTGGTCGTCCTTGAGATCTGCTTCCGTAACCTTAATGATGTTGTTCTCAGAGATTTCAGTGGTCTTTGACATGTTGGATGTTGAGGTAGTCCCACCGGGCGTGCCAAAAGTGTGTTGGCGCTAAAAATTGGCAGGGAATCGACCGATGACCTTCAGCGTCTGACACACGACCCGGGAGAATCTGCTTAACTCCTGTTCGGGTGATTGCCCTGGTGCGGTTCGCGCGGCGTGCCAGTCAATCTGACCTATTGATTGACAAGGAAATAAACGTATTAAATTCCGGGGTTCCGATCGGTTAAAGTTTCGATCTGTCCCGAAAAGCGTATCAGCGAATCGGCCGATTTGCTATGAGGATGACCGGCTATGGACCAGCCGATAATCATGTAACGATTGCCAAGAAACTACTGGAGTAACTTAAACAGTCACTACAGATGCAACACTCGAAATAGATCTAATCGGCTATGCGATGGTAAACAAGGATAGATAATGATGAAGCCGACAGTTCGATCTCAAGCTGGATAACTGGTGATAAAACTAGAACAATAGGTAAAACCTATAATTCTAGTAAATATCAATAACTGGTGAATAAATCTAAACGAAACAACGGCGATGCGCCCGAAGTTAAGGCTTAGATGTTATTCGATAAACGGAACCTACCAATTGGCCGGAGATCGAGTCGATGCAGCCCTGCCAATCCGTACGAACTCGTGAAAGAAAAAAAAGTATTGGCGAAGTCGCCGACTTGAAAGTAAAGTACGATGAAAGAGTAACTTGTTTTTGTTGATTGATGTATGATCTTCTACAAAACCCTGACTGCTCCTATTTGTACCCTAGGACTAAGATTCCTGATCTATTACGATCCGTTACAAACTTGATCTAAATAAAAAACTACTATATCTATAATATTTTCCTAAGGAAACAGGCTCCCGCAGAATCTTCTGCCGCCATCTCCTAGTCCAATCCGGACTCTTTCCATTGCTTCACGACCGAGTCGACATCATTCTTTGACTAACGTCAGGTTATCTTTGACTGGGATCCTCTGTTGGGATTCCATTGGCTTCATCCCTTATCTGTTGGCGCAAGCTGCATCGCCAATCGGCCGATCCCTAACTGTAGCCTCAATCGGCCGATTCTCAACTGTAGCCTTTAAATCTGCCGCATCGGCCAGTCTCTTCCTTTCCTGACGCCGATTCAACACGTGTCAAAATCCGACGTCAATACCCTTGTAACAAACACCGTAGAAAATATCCTTTTAGCAATCAATGTGCAATAATTAATCATATCAATGGACTTCTATTCCGTGAGTTAATCAATATAATCATACCCCCCAGCTCCCCCCCCCTCCAATTCAAAATAAGTGCTCTTTTAGTAAATTTCAGACACATTAGTAGTTGTGTAAAATAACCATATTGCCCCTAAATAATTATTCATAGTAGTTGTAATTAAAATTTGCATTGTTTGTTTGGCTTTCGAAATTCTGAATAAATACACATGCATCATCAATTAATCATTTAATTGGCTGCATACGTAATTTTATTGATGTTGGTCTAATTAGACGGGTATTACAAGAAACTAAAGATGCATTTTTTGTGGGACGAAATTTGAATTCTTAAATGACCTTGTTTTGGACAGAGAGAGTATATACTTTGTTCTGTGAAGTTGAATTATTTCGAACAGCCGGTGCCGGATACAACATGGGAGATGACGCCATCGCTGCTGCCGGATGGTCGTGCACTAGAGGAAGTAAAGCGGGTCCAAACGGGATCATTGCCGGAGGCAGTGCATGAACAACTCCTGGCCGGACAGGCCCTCCCAACAAGACCCCCGGAGCAGCTGTGGCTGGTGGCATCAGCCCGGCCGCCATGTCTGGTGGCAGGTATTGCGGCGAAATAACAGGGTAAACTGCAAATGGCTTCACGTCGCACCCAAAAGACATTGGTGCCCCCAAGGTACTAAGTTTGAGGGCAGCGATTGCACGGAAGCAATCTGGACAGGCTGAAGCGGCGCTTGCGATCGAAAACATAGTGCACCGTTACCTGGAGGCATTGAATGCAACGAAGTGTTGTATCCTTCGTGTTGCGTTGACATCGGCTGAGGAGCCGAGTGAGACGTGCCTGGTAAGCTTCTGGCTGGAGCTACAATAGGTGGAGCGTATGCTGGCCCCTGATATCCCTGAGCTACTCCGCTGACCAGAGAACTGATGACGGCGTTATACACCGTGTTGGTCATTACTGAGGATTGGTCGATGAAAGCCTGATAGACGGACTGTCGAATCATATCGGACATCTTGCCCGAATCCTCAGCGATGGTGATGTGGCGGGGAACTGGAAGAGGAGCTTTCTTGATTGTCTCCCCGCTTCTGGTACGAATGAAAGATTGCAGATACAACCTTTTGTAGTCTTCTAGGTGTCTTGCCAGTTCTTCTTTCTGGTCGTCCTTGAGATCTGCTTCTGTAACCTTAATGATGTTGTTCTCAGAGATTTCAGTGGTCTTTGACATGTTGGATGTTGAGGTAGTCCCACCGGGCGTGCCAAAAGTGTGTTGGCGCTAAAAATTGGCAGGGAATCGACCGATGACCTTCAGCGTCTGACACACGACCCGGGAGAATCTGCTTAACTCCTGTTCGGGTGATTGCCCTGGTGCGGTTCGCGCGGCGTGCCAGTCAATCTGACCTATTGATTGACAAGGAAATAAACGTATTAAATTCCGGGGTTCCGATCGGTTAAAGTTTCGATCTGTCCCGAAAAGCGTATCAGCGAATCGGCCGATTTGCTATGAGGATGACCGGCTATGGACCAGCCGATAATCATGTAACGATTGCCAAGAAACTACTGGAGTAACTTAAACAGTCACTACAGATGCAACACTCGAAATAGATCTAATCGGCTATGCGATGGTAAACAAGGATAGATAATGATGAAGCCGACAGTTCGATCTCAAGCTGGATAACTGGTGATAAAACTAGAACAATAGGTAAAACCTATAATTCTAGTAAATATCAATAACTGGTGAATAAATCTAAACGAAACAACGGCGATGCGCCCGAAGTTAAGGCTTAGATGTTATTCGATAAACGGAACCTACCAATTGGCCGGAGATCGAGTCGATGCAGCCCTGCCAATCCGTACGAACTCGTGAAAGAAAAAAAAGTATTGGCGAAGTCGCCGACTTGAAAGTAAAGTACGATGAAAGAGTAAATTGTTTTTGTTGATTGATGTATGATCTTCTACAAAACCCTGACTGCTCCTATTTGTACCCTAGGACTAAGATTCCTGATCTATTACGATCCGTTACAAACTTGATCTAAATAAAAAACTACTATATCTATAATATTTTCCTAAGGAAACAGGCTCCCGCAGAATCTTCTGCCGCCATCTCCTAGTCCAATCCGGACTCTTTCCATTGCTTCACGACTGAGTCGACATCATTCTTTGACTAACGTCAGGTTATCTTTGACTGGGATCCTCTGTTGGGATTCCATTGGCTTCATCCCTTATCTGTTGGCGCAAGCTGCATCGCCAATCGGCCGATCCCTAACTGTAGCCTCAATCGGCCGATTCTCAACTGTAGCCTTTAAATCTGCCGCATCGGCCAGTCTCTTCCTTTCCTGACGCCGATTCAACACGTGTCAAAATCCGACGTCAATACCCTTGTAACAAACACCGTAGAAAATATCCTTTTAGCAATCAATGTGCAATAATTAATCATATCAATGGACTTCTATTCCGTGAGTTAATCAATATAATCATACCCCCCAGCTCCCCCCCCCCCCCTCCAATTCAAAATAAGTGCTCTTTTAGTAAATTTCAGACACATTAGTAGTTGTGTAAAATAACCATATTGCCCCTAAATAATTATTCATAGTAGTTGTAATTAAAATTTGCATTGTTTGTTTGGCTTTCGAAATTCTGAATAAATACACATGCATCATCAATTAATCATTTAATTGGCTGCATACGTAATTTTATTGATGTTGGTCTAATTAGACGGGTATTACAAGAAACTAAAGATGCATTTTTTGTGGGACGAAATTTGAATTCTTAAATGACCTTGTTTTGGACAGAGAGAGTATATACTTTGTTCTGTGAAGTTGAATTATTTCGAACAGCCGGTGCCGGATACAGCATGGGAGATGACGCCATCGCTGCTGCCGGATGGTCGTGCACTAGAGGAAGTAAAGCGGGTCCAAACGGGATCATTGCCGGAGGCAGTGCATGAACAACTCCTGGCCGGACAGGCCCTCCCAACAAGACCCCCGGAGCAGCTGTGGCTGGTGGCATCAGCCCGGCCGCCATGTCTGGTGGCAGGTATTGCGGCGAAATAACAGGGTAAACTGCAAATGGCTTCACGTCGCACCCAAAAGACATTTCCTGCAAGTGCTAAATTGATCATGTTAGAGTGGTTAGTGGATTCCGGTCCGGTTCGTTATACCCACGAGCTGGCATCATACTAGACTCAGGTCCACTGGGCCTCGAGCCTCACTCACCCTAAAAGATTAGTATATGGATGAGGGTTGTCCCACCTTATATGTTATGCCCCCGTATCATCATTTTTTGATAATGGGATTAAATCTAATAATCTCTTATATCACACATCAGGTCCAGTTCTTCCATCACAAAAGCAACCCATGTGATCTCCCAAAAAATATTATCCCAAGTCCCGAGTCCAATTCTCCAGTCACACACAACTCGTCTGACCGGAGACGTTTGCGGGCTCCCACGTTACCACGTGACCCATGTGATATTCTAGATTTTAATTTCCTAGTCCTAATATCACTTGTTAGAGTACACAAGGGATTCTGGCCTAACTCGCTATACCTATGATCTGGCACCCCACAAGGCACTGGTCCACCGGAACCCACACGAATTAAGGTCTCGGGTCTAACTTAATCTAAAAGACTATTCTTATAAGTGAGGGTTGCTCCACCTAATATGTTGTGCTCCCTCACCATTAATTTTTGATGTGGGACGACTTGCAAGGGATACTGCTACATGAGTGGTGAAAACTACATGCATTATTTGCTCAGTTGTTATTTTTTTGCGAGGATATCTGCTCAGTTGTTTGTTGTACACTGAAGAATTAAGGGTGCGTATTAGGACTTCGTTCAGACCTGGATTTGTTGCTGCAGTGACTTCATGTACTGGATGGTTTGGTCCAGAGTTGAGACCTGGTTACTCTGAAATGACACAAATAAAGCAGACATTATGTCTGATAGATATTCAGACTTAATTTGATCATGAGCACTGCAACCTTGTCCGTGTGTTTGTGAATACACTTGCTCCGACTTGTACTTAAAAAGAAGGTTTGTTTGATACTATTAGAGTATTAGCATAACCTTGTCGCACCCTGGTACGAGCTGTTGCAGGATCTTGATCTTCTCGTTTATCCTGCACCTTCGTCTCTGCACATGCATGAAAAATATACGGCAGCAGTGTACGTGGTAAGAACTTGGCAGATCGACAAGCTACAGGTATATTAAACATGTAGTGTGGAGGCATATAAGAATAAAAGGATTCAAGTGTGTGTAGGCATGCATAATAACCTTTTCTGTCAGGTTGTGTGCCTCTGAGTGGTGAGACTTCCTTACACCTCCTATTGCCTTCCTCCTCCTCTCGCCCATTGAGTCCTGTCAGACAAATTGACATCTTAGAATAATATATCATGACAAGTTAAAATCACCTAAATTATCATGCTAATCGGAGAAAAGAAATAGTCTAGACAGCTGATTGTTATCATCATCTAACAGCCCACTTAAGAAAAGTTAGAAACTAAGGACTTTGATTCCCACGCAAGTTGGGAAGCAAAACACCTAAATAAAAGGACATGTAAAGTATAATTAATAGTAGCTACTGTGCGGAGTAAAAACTAACAAAAATAGCATATATAAATTAAATCATAAAATGCATGTAAATAGAACTAATAATTATTTTAATTTAAAGTTAAGCATTAGGAAAAATAATGGTAGGGAGCAAAATACCTAAGTAATGAGTTCATATAAAATATTTTTGATCAATAGCTAAAATCGGTAATAACAAAAATTATGAAAAATGAGTACTTTGACCTTGATACGGATCTGAGGAGAAAAAATACACATAAATAAGCTGAACACTCCTGCACAGTGATCCAAGGTAATCGTGTACCCTATTATCACAACTAGTACACCTTACAAAAGATTAGATAACGTCCACGTCGATAATGAGGCGAATCGTGGTGCCTCGTCAATTTTAAGATATATTAAATAAATCATTTAAGGATCATTGGGGTGAAGACAGAGTGTCTGATCAAACCCACTGATCTCCTGAAAATACCAGTGATTAATTACAATTTAAGTTTTAGTGTAGAAAAATTAGTCAAGGTCGTATGAAGAGAGCCTGCATATATATATAGTCGTACTCGTACATACGTTCTTTTAGACCTAGCTACACACATACCTCGGCGCGGCACTTCTCCGTCTTTGGAAAGTCCTCCCGCTTGTGATCCGCCGCCGCTTCGTTGGCTGGCGCCGCTTGCTGCTCGTCCGTTGCGTGGCCGGCAACAAAGTCCCCGGGGTTGTGGTCGTCGTCCGGGCCAGTGACGACGAGCTCGTCGCCCCGGACAACCGGGCAGAGCCACGCCGCCATCTCGCCCTCCGAAGGCGGCAGCGCGACCGCCGCCGGCGACGACGGGATCAGGTGGCTGGGCTGCACCTCCATGATGCTGCTGGTGGCTCCGGCCCGTCCTTGCCACACAAGGTCAAAGAGATCGCTGCGACAAATTTCAAGACACGTGAATTAACACGCGATATACATATCGTTAGTTCGTTGTTTTGTTTGTGTCAACCTGTACCATTCTCTTCACCAACATACATATGTACATATATATACCTTATTAACGTTATTATATATATAGATAGCTAAGGATGCATGCTTTCATATGTTTGGACGATATACGATCAAATGAGTCTGACGTACGAGGAGCGGCGATCACCGAACATGTCGAGGAAGCCCTCATCAGCACCACCGCCGTTGCGGCCGCAGCTGGTGGCCTCGCCGGGGTCGACGGAATAGTTGTAGTGCGCTGGGCCTGAACCTTGATTGTTCATCATCTTCTTAATTATGTGGTGGGCTGGTGGCGTATACAACGCACTCGACCAATGCAACAAGGAAGAAACTCTTGCTCTATCCTTCCTACCTATTCTACGTACGACGTGATGCAGTATAGTGTTCGTGCACCCGGGCCCCTATATATAGTGGGAGGAGGGAGAGAGGTTTCAGCGACGACGACGACGGTGCAAGCAGAGATAAGCATGGCGTGTGGAGCGAGAGCGCTGATTGGGCCCGCAAACTCTTCCGTGCCGACTGCCGACCGTCTCACGATGCTATGCTAGCCAACGACCTGGTCAAACCAGGTTCGGATCGGATCGGACGGCATGCATGCACATTCGGCTCGATCGGCACTTCAGCGATCCCAGCTGATCATCGATGCTCACCAAGACAGGCTGCTCGTTCGGCTCAGCGCGCGACATCTTCAGCTCGCGCGGCTCGGCTCCAGACATGCTGGCTGGATACCTCTCCCAGGCACTCTCGTCGATCCACTGCTGCATCCCGCGGGCCGCCACCGCTGTCGCCTCCGTCGCCCACTGCAGGCGTCGCCTCCCTTGTTCAGTGCGTCCGTCGTCTCCTTGGAGGGGTTTCGTTATTGGCAATAATTTGCCATCGGTAGCAGCTGTCATTCATGCTTACTCGACTAACGGACACAATGGCTAGCTACCACTAAAAGAACAATAATTAAATGTAAATTAAAACGTACTTACTTATATTAAATTGGAGAGTTAAAAGACAAACACACAGATCTTATCATAAGGAAGCTTCATTTTCCTAGTTTTCATCATTGGTTTCGTAAACTCTACTTCAATTCAAACACATTAATTATAACTTATGGTTGTTTGGGACATGTAATCACTTTATATGCAGACATTTGTTTTAGCCATATGTCAAATATTTTTTATTTTTGATCATTAGTAAAATACACTACTGATATTTCATTTATGTAATAGAGAAGTATAGTGTAGGATAAAAATGACGATGCGGGTGGGGTTGTTAATGTGAGCCTTCAAAATTCTTGTGAAAGAATAAGAGAATCAAGGCCTAGGTCAGGCACAAAAGAAACGAGATGAAACCAAGTTTGGGCAATGTGTTCAGACTGGTGCAGAGGGACCCTCCTCACTGACGTGCATGTAAGCCCACATGTTAGAGAGGGAGAGTCCCTATGCAGGAGACTCATCCGTCCAGATCTGGAACTTTGGGATCCTCAGGAGACATTCTGATAGAGTCCCCGGTCTAATTTTATTGGATGATCACATATCCGACTTGGGACCAGATGATCGGGACATGAGACCACCGGACACTAACTCCAGTTATGCTCAGAGAGGTGGTCTAGCCACATGATCTGATACCAGCTGATGGAACCAGACACATCTATTCATCATCTTCGTATGTGGTGGCAATACGAGAAAAAATATGTATTCAATGTGCACTTTAATAATGTACTCTAATGATGTATATATGGCCTATTTCTATATGATTTTGTATACTTAATTATATTTATGTAACAAATTCTATATCGATCACTATGATATACGATCGCACACTAGCTTGTTATGTCGAAATTAGCGGGAACCAAAATTTTAAAAAACTGGTGGAAAACAGTTTCCAAAAATTCAAAATCAAATCGCTGAATTTTTTGGCGGGCATGATATTTCTAGGGGTGGATCATACCTTCACCCGATCCTGAAAAAAATATTTTCAAAGGCAAATCCCCTGGAAAACAATTTGCAGGGGCAGGGTCATGCCCTAACCCACCCCTGCAAAAACCATTTCTGAAAATGCATTTATAGGGATGGGGTAACGGCGTGACTCACCCCTAAAAATACTTTTACAGGGCAGGCATATTACACACTCCTGTAAATAGCTATTTGTAGCTGCGAAAAAATAGGAGCGGGTACCGCACCTGCCCCTGCAAATGCGGTTGCAACCGTCCCTGAAATCTGTTTTTGTGGTAGTGACGTATGCTGCCGATATCCATCAACAGAGTGACGAAGACGACGATGCTGCACATATCTCGAGTCCATTAAAGCGGCATATGCCTCCTTCTAGGGTTTTCGTCGTCCTTGCCAAATTTTGCCCTTGCTACTAGCTGCCAATATATAGCTGCCCTACCATTTGCATACAGCTGCTGCTTGCATTACCGGACGACACAGGTGTGAGCGAAGAAACTGGGAGAGAGAGGTGCCGCTGCCGCCCCAGGTATACTGACCATATACTATACTGGCGGCCGTCCACACGGGTTCGTGTAATGAGCATGGCCATCCAATTTCCTATAACAAACAAACACACAAGTTGCATACAGCTGCTGCTTGCATTCCCGGACGACACAGGTGTGAGCGAAGAAACTGGGAGAGAGAGGTGCCGCTGCCGCCCCAGGTATACTGACCATATACTATACTGGCGGCCGTCCACACGGGTTCGTGTAATGAGCATGGCCATCCAATTTCCTATAGCAAACAAACACACAAGCAGAGAGGGTGCCGCGGCATATATATGCAATATATATCTAATCAAGAAAAAAGAATTCTACAATAACAAGGAAAATGGGCTTTTATTAGTAAATCCAATGTTGCAGGTAAAATAGAATGAGGAGAATGTATCTACGACGATCCTAACCCTTTTCTACGGCACGTGTAGGTTTCCTGAGGCCTACAGACTATAGTCACCATGAGCTTGCATAGAACCGGTGGCTACACCTAAACTTTCAATATTAATTTGGATCCGCATGTGGTACCTTATTAGCATGGTGTAGGGGCTAACTCCTTCAACGAAAAGGAATCTAGTCTAGTCTAGTTAACTAGGTAAAATAACGTTGCCGATTGATCAAAATAAACATACTACTACCTCTACAAATAAAATCATTCTGTACATTGAATGTTATATTAATTACAAGGAAGAACTTTAATCAACGAATTATTATAGTATTATAAGTAGAATTACACATTGTGAAAAGACTTAATTATTTGGATCTGCTAATATCAAAGCTTAAGGCACCATTCTAACTAATTATTGATGTATACCGGTGGTTAGAAATAAAAAAGGTTTGATTGGCACCTGTAACACCTCGGGTGTTTAAATTATGAAATAAGCCTTATTAGCTTAACACGATGCATAAATAACTAAGAAAAGTTTAAAAGAAATGAATTATAATTTGGTTTTGCTTTGACTTGAAAATAGTTGTGTATATGTGCATAAGTACATGTACTTTAATCAAACAAACTAAATAACTTTCACATTGGTGCAAACATGGCTAAAAAATTGAATAGGCACATCGTTTTTGACATGATAAACAAAAGTCTAGTTCAAGCCTAGGAAAGAATGCAAAGTTTTGCCCAGGAAATGACGTGCCCTCTTAGTTATACTTTTTGAATTTTTAAAATAACTTCTAAACTAGACCTCAAATGAACCTTGGCCTGAAATAAAATTTGTGTAACTTTTCATTTTGAACAACATTTATGTTCAAGGATTTTTGAGTTGCAACACAAAAATTTGAGAAATACTTAGATTTGCAAACCAGCCCCTGCCTTTTCTTCTATTTTCACTGCAGACCCTTCCTTCTACGTTCGCCCGACCCTCCGATGCGCAGACGTTCGCCCGACCCTACGCTCGCCCGACCCTTTCGCATTGCCCGACCCTTTCACTTCGCCCGACCCTCCGCCGCCGCGCAGTCGCCGCAGGCCACTTGGCCGGCGATGCCTGACCGGCGCTAGGCGCCAAGCCAATGCCTGGCCGCGCCCGCACGTCGCGCCCGCACGCCGCGCTCCTCCCCAGTCCGCGCACGCCGGCGACGCGCGCGCCGTGCCGTGTCCCCGCCGCGTTCCGCCACTCGCCGCGCTCGCCGCCCGGCAAGACAGCTGCTGCAGCTCCTCGCCCAACCCACCCGCCGCGTGATCTCCCGCTCCCCACACCAAATCCTCAGCGCCCAATCCCCGCCCGCGCCCGCTGCACGCCCCGCCGGCTCTGCTCGCCGCCCACTGCGCCCAGTAACGCGCCCCCTTCGTGCCGCCCGCGCCCGCGCCTCGCAGTCCAATCCTGCCCTCCTCCCGCCTCTCTGCTGCCTACTTAAGACCGCACTGAGCCCCCCCCCCCCCCCTCGCGCGCCCAGACACCAGAACGCCGCCGCCGCCACCATTACCGCCGCCGTGCACCACCTGTCCGTGGAGCCCCACTCCCTAGCCTCCCACTGCCCACACCCGTCGCCCAGCGAGCTTGCCCTCCCTCCACGGAAGCTCACCCGCCGCCGCTCCCTGCTGCTCCGTGGACGGCCCACTCCGAAGCTCCTCCGTCCCAGCCAAGCCTCGAAACGGGTTCCTCTCGACGCCGCGAAGCTTATCGACCAGCCCACGCTCACCCCTCCTCGCCGGAGCACCGTCGCCGACGCTCCGTCCCGCCACCGCCCCTCTGCTCTGCGCCAACAAGCCACCTCCGGCCACTCCCAACCCCGACCAAGGCCACCCCAAGGTAGCTCTCACCTCCCTGGATCTCCATGACCCTTTTTCCCTCGCCGCCGACGAGCCCCCTCGCCGGAATCTGGCCGGCCACCATGCCAGCGCAGCCCAGGGACCACATTGCTTTGATTGCAATCTTCCTAGGGGCCTGCACGCAAGTTTCCAGGAACCCTTCTGTAAAAGAAAGTTTTTAAACCTAGTTTCAAAAACAGCAAACTTGTAAAATTCATATAAAATCGTAGAAAAATCGGAAAAATACAAACTCAACTGTTCTGGAATATTTAGAACAAGATCTACAACTTTTGTTACATGTTTTTCTTCAGTTGCTTGCTAAATTCTGCTCTAAATTAAATGGAAGGTTTAATAGACTTTAATTGTACCCACTGTTGTAGACAAAGGCTAAACCTGAAAATTTAACAGTAGATTAGTTGCTTGATGTATAGTCCAGTGGAAAAATTTAGGACCAGAAATCATTTCTAGCTAAACTTTTTAATAAAACTTGTTTACGCTTGTAACTGTTGTTATATTGTGATTCATGTGGTGAAACTTTTCCAGAGCTGTTAACTTGATGCCTAAATACCATCGAAAAAGTTTAGAACCTTTTTCCTTTCTGTAACCTATTTATATAATTTTGTGGTAGGAAAAATGCACTAATTTCTTGGAAAATGTTCAACTTTTTACTATAAGACACTTTAGAGTAGCTCTTGCTGTATAAAAAGTTTCATACACAGAAACCCTGTAAAACATTCTGTAGAAATTAATATTTATTAGAATAGGTATATATTGTCTTATTTATTATGCTTTGTATCTTGCTCAGTAAAATCTGAAAAATTTACAGTAACATATATATGTATAGATTAATCCCCTGTATAATTTTTGGTGTCAATACATGATTGGTTTGTTCTGTATAAAAATAACTATGTTCTAGTAGTAGCCGTATATTACATTTTTCATAATTATTCTGCTGCGTGAAAATATCTAAAATTTTTATAGTGCTTTTGTCTCTGCATAATGTGCTCTAAATAAAAATTTCATCACCAGAATTTACCTAGTCCAGAAGTTGTGTTTAATCCATGTTGTGCTTAGAAAATTAAGTTTCCAATATAACACAACCCCTTCTTGTTTAATGAAGTTAATAGTTTAAGTTATACTCTATTAAAAATTGTCCAAAGAAATCTTAACTAAATAACTTCACAACCAAATCGATGTTTTGAGGACTGCAACTTTATCGTGAAGGAAAATAATTGTCATATACCATCACTATAACTTACACTTGTGCATTCATATAGAATCGACTACTCTCGCCGATGGAACGTACGAGCTGGTGCCCGCGTCCGAGAGTGAGCAGCGTGAAGCTCAAGTAAATCTAACTGAAGCTCTCGAAGACCCGAGCCCAAGTTCGGACGAGCCCCAGGCTAACTTTACCCAAGAAGGCAAGCCCCGGAGCATGAACCCTATTTTCCTAAACTTATGCAACTTATTACTCTACTTTACTTGTGCATTAAGTTTATAGGAGTTGAACGAAAACTTAGTTGCATGATCCTAGGTACCCATGCTCTGAACACTAGATATAAGGTTCGATAGAATGCTATGCTAATAGGACTCCGGTAAAAGCCGAGTGATTTTCTGTCACTCGCGAGAGTTTAGGAGTTGAATGTTTACTACATGCTGCAATCATAAGGTCGACGGACGGGGCTATGGTACGATGTTTATGTTGATGATTGAGGTCCCGTCTGTTTAGTGAAAAATGCTAAGGCCGCAGTGTGTGGTAGTGGTGGTTAAGTCTTTGAACGTACTAACCACATGCCGAGAATATGGTAATCGGTAAGCTTAAGTACCGGATTGAACCGAGGCCGGAATATATTCCCCACCGTCTTGAATTCGTTCACATCTAGCTAATGGCAGGTGCATGTGCCGCCATGCCCGGGCCATGGGGACGTGTAGTCGAGGGCGGTGGGCCTGTTCCGTGAAGCGGGAATTGAAGGAAAAAGTTGCACGTGTGACTCTGGGAGTAACCACGTGACGTGTGTTTAGGTTTCCCTTGCAAGGTTAAGAAATTAGATTCGAATCGTCCGTTTCTCGCGTTTATTGAGATTGCTTGACCCTTTTACCACATAGAGCAAGAAGAGGAACAATGATGATGACTAATCTTGTTGGATGAAAAATTAATTTTTCCACCATGTATGATATTGGATAGTTGCTTACCTAGAATGGTTAAAGAAAACTAGAACTTGGAGCTAAAATTTGAAAGTAAGGACCTACTTATATATGATTTTCAGCAAAACAAACCCTCAAGCCAAAAGCCTTGCATGTCTAGGAGTCGGCTAAGTATATTCCACTAGTCGGGTAGGCCTTGCTGAGTATTAGTATACTCAGCCTTGCTTGTGGCTTGTTTTCAGGTGAAACTTTCGAGGATATGATCGCTAGTTTGACTTGGCCTTGTACCCTTCCTCCTGGTTGGTCGGTGGAATGGGATATGCCCCCGGCCAACGGTGATAATGCTGAGTGATGTCTCGTACAGGCTTCATTGAGACATCCTGTATCGTCGAGTAGTTTATCGTTATTTTTCCGCTGCATTGAACTCTGAGGAACTCAATTATTTTGAGCTCTGAAGTACCTTGTTTTTCGAATTTGAACTCCATTGTAATAATAATTTATGATGAACCTGTGATGTAAAATTTGTGGAATGCTGTATCCTCTGGGCTCACCTTCACGTGAGTACATGTATGTGTGGTTTCGATCGGCAAAAACCATGGCTGTATCGGGAGGTTACCCGACAGACCAGTGGATTATTCCGTTTGAAGTGCGAGTTAGCCCTGATTTCCCTTGTGGTGATGGTTAGCGCGCTTGAGCCGGATTAATTCAGGTGGTTCTGCCACAGGATCCTAAAACGAGTTGTGTTTATGCTTGCTGGTATTATTTGGTACTATTAAGATGTATTGTTAGGTTAAGAAATAATGACAATAGTAAATGCCTTGTTTAGCTATTTAGAATAGTCCTAAGTTGAATATATATGTAAGTGCAATCGCCTTCTTAAGTTCCACGTGTATTAACATATGTTTCATTCTTTTACAAGAGTTTGAGGTCAGCAGAGAACGTCGACACACATATATTGAGATCCAAATTCCAAAAAAAAAATATAGGCAACACACTTATGTGCTGTATTATTGCATGTAATGTATTAGTGGGAAGACGACTTAGCGTCGACCCTACACGACACAGAAGGCGGTCTTAATTATTTGAGCGCTCCGCCCTCAGGCTTGTGCTGCTAAATAAAGACCTGGAGAAGTCATCTTCTGTGCCAAAGTCCTAGCCTAATGTCAAAATACATAAAAAAATTAAAATAGTATCAGTGGGTAAAACATCCCCTTTTATTTCCTCGTTCTTCAACTACTACTAGCTACAGCTCCTTCATTGTTCTGGGCTCGTATGACTTTCTTATGTATAAAAAAGCAACTTCGGTTGTCGTAGATCTAGCTCCATGCGACAGACTATATTCGGTTTGAGATCACAGCAGGATAAACCACCCACTACCTACCAACCGGCTGCCGATCGGGTTTGAAAAGTTCATTTTTCAGATCTCTGCTGGTTAAAAACTTTAAATTCCCACATAAGTTCTTTGGGTTTTTGCTCTGATGAATGTGAGGGAGACACCCTAAGCCTTATATTTCATAACATTTGTTACTAAACACCGCAAGAGATTCGAGACTCTTTTATTAGACTATCACTCTTGAGTTTGCTTTTGAGATCTCCATAAAAGCTCTGCTTGGTCTTGTGATAGGGGCTTGAGGAGGAAGCTGCGGAATAAGAGCTCTTAGTCCTTTCGGCGTAGAGAACAATCCATTTCGGAAACATGGAATGTCAGAGAAAATCAAATTATGTGAGGCTTAGACGAGTTGGAGGGCTATTTCACCGACCGTCACTTCTCCTTTGTATCTGCCGCCCAAAAACTGATCCACAATCGTTTCCCGCGCGGGAAGATGGGAGTTGGTCCTATAATAGGCATTCGTGTCGAGGGAGGGTTTTGGAACGGAGATTTTTTGGATAGAATGAAGGACCATAACGGATGTTGGCTCAATCCGAAGAAAATTATGCGGAAGTGATTACGACAACTAGGAAGAAATGACAAATTCCAACTACGGATGCTTTTCCGCTTCTGTTATAGACTGTTCATTTTAAGAAGCCGCAAGCCCCAATATAATTTTGGAGATGATTGCATATTTAAAGAGACTGCAAGAATTGGAGCACAGCCGTGATCTGGTAAGCGACTGACCCATCTGGAATCGATGTATCATATGTTGTTGTTGTGTCCGTGCAATACATGTATGTGATCTTCGCAAAAAAATAATACAGTTATGCATGTATATGCATGTTTGGAGAGGGCATACACACATGCATGGACGTACCTTCTCTTCAATTCAGATTCGAAGCTGCTTCAGTTCGCGCCACCGCCGCCGGCGAATCCGATCCCCAGTCCAACTGACCATCGCCGGCACGATGGACACTCGAGGATGGCGTACGACCTTGTGGTCGTTGTTGCTCATCAGCTTCTTCAATCAAGCAGGCTGATGAATTGTCGAACGAAGTAGAACCCGATGGAGGCATGCAATGTGTGTGTATTCAGGAGGGGTTAGCTAGAGAACTTTTTTGTTGGGTACCTACTTGGGAATTGGGTTTTGTACATATGATATATATTGTATATATATGCATGTGCCTTATCCGGTTGCTACGCTATCCAACGAGGACTGTGCTTCACGTGACTACGTCTGAGGCTCCTGCCTGCTGTCCGGCTCCGTCGCTCACCACTTGGTAGCTTCTGTAGCTGTCAAACCTCGCCGAGGGCACAGGTGGCGCCCATGCATAATCAGCACAGCGCATACGCAAGCACTACGCGAGGTCGCTGACGCAGAGCATTTCGTGGGGTTTTTTTCAGGAAATATATATATATATATGATAAATTTTATCTAGACTCGCTCGTAGATACTCTCACTATCAGAATACCACCATGTATATGTCCACGTATTCATTTATGATTTTGAGTATGTTCATATACTAATTCCAAGATACTCAAAGGGATATGTACGAAAAATTTTAAAAGCATCCTTATTTTCTAAATATATCATGATACATTAGTACTTGTATATAAAAATGAGTATGTCCATATACTCCATATATGGTCACATACCTAAAGTATATACCATCACAAATGGTCTAGTATGATCACATACACCTTGTATATACCTTTCGTTGGGTCAAATACGTCCTACATCATAAGATACACATAAGATACACATGTAGGAGTAGCTACAAGCGCATGTAGAATGGATTTTTTCTCTATATATATACATATATATACATACATATATATATGTTAGCTAAACTCCTCGATTGCATAGGAAGAAGAGGGGAGGGCGAGTGCCTGCTGGTAAGTGGTATAGCAATGCGAGATGTAACTTTCCCTCTCGGCTCTTCTGCATGCGAGAGCTATGCGTATTACGTCTTCAATATAGTAAAGTTAGCTAGCTTAGATAGGGTTCTCATCTATCTCGCCAAAGATAGCATAACGAGTGATCCTATAGGACCAATTACTATTTCAAATCTTGCAATTGCTTATCTAATATTATTCTAATTAATCACGACTTCTTGTCGGAAAAGTTGATCCATATAATCATAAACACAACCATTTCAGCACGTCATTCTGTCAAAAAAAATTTTGCTGTGCTAGCAAACATGAACAATGCAAAATCGTCGTCTACTCGATCCCATTTGGATTATCCACCTAGATAATTGTTATTTACCAAAAGTAGCTGCTAACGATACCAACGGTGGTAGCTAATATATCAGTTAGTAGTTAGCCGGGCACCAGCTAACCTTGTCCCATTACCTGGCCCAACCCAGCTAATATCAGCTACTGGGTGCCAAAATGACTAATCTGCCCCTATGGCCTTATCCTTTTTCATGTTTGGCAGGACCGCTGGAGCTACTGGGAAGGGAGGCGCGCTTCGCCGCGCCTGCTTCTGATCTACGTGCTAATGACTCATGGCGCAGGACTGTTACATCGATTTGCTATTTTGGCGGCTGGTGTTGTGAATGATAGCCTATGATGTGCAACTCATGCAATGTGTTAACTCGCTCGGTAGTTCTTTGCATATTTATGAATCAGAAACTAATCTTGATGGAAGGCACGGAAGAACACAAATATACATGACAAAGGATCCATACAGATATCGGAGAGGTTCTCACGATTAAAGGCATGTTCAATATACATCACTGTGAAATCATTGTGAAAATGATCTTAATTGAGCAGGTATTACAGTAGCCATATAAAAGATGGATAAATAAACCAAATTTTGTACAAAAGAAAAGACTAATTTCAGCTAATGCAAACCATCAACAAACTTGGGCGGCGAAGAATATGTCAATCTTGTGCTCTGGTCTCATTGATTGGTCTGTGGAAACATAACACAAAGTTGAGGTAATCATAGTTTGAGTGCTGCACTGCAATAAGAAAATAGCAATTTTCAGTGGTAAAAATGAGGAAAAAAGAATTGTTGTACATGATGTTGCCAGTCAATATATAGGCAATGGACAAATGAATTCTAATGGGCTAGTACCTTGAAATATCTCAAAGCATCTACATTGCACGAAGGTAAGCTACACACTTTCTTTGATCAGAAAATATCATGGTAGAGGAAATGCTACAACAAATCAATTAAATTTATCTTTAAATTTATCAAATCAAATATACTGAACTTAAGAGCAAAGACAACTTCAATAAATTGATCACCCTAAAAACACAAATAGAAACTGTTGACTATAGTTGAGACAATTCATTATACATCCCTTGTCTAACTAATCAGTAAAGCTGAATTAATAAATAGTTTTTCCTCAATGTGTAAGTGGGTAATATTGTTCATTGTGGTATTAGAACTATCTCTCCATGGAAAAATATGATAGCATGTTAATAGTAGATCTCATCTACAAATTGAGAAAGCAGAGCACGACAAACTCTAAAAAACACATTGTTTATCATCCACAAAATTAGCATGAAACCATGTGGAGCACGGACAGGTTAACAGATAAAACCCCTGAATCTGCATTGATTAATTATCATTTCATAAGGCATCAATTTCTATGCACTACCATTTCACTACTACCGTAAGCACGGGCAAAAAGGCACTATTTTCTTGACGCTACAAATTTAAAACCACTGCATGGTTTCGTGTAATCACTGATGAACACCATGAAATAATGTAATACTGAGAAAAAGCAAGGATGTGCGGTATCTCTGCTTTCATCATGTCAGCCCTCATATTGCATCCCTGCAGCAAAAGGCAAACTGAAATAGATGGAATAAATAGAGAAAATCAGTATAGGCATATAACATGGCATTAACTGATAAAATTGTTAGCTGAATCTGTGAATTAGGCCGCCAAATCTGATCAGATAGATCTTTTTGAAAACCCAGACACAGATAACATGAACTATGATTCATGACAATGATGCATCCTGATAAATGAGAAATATAACTTTATGTGTGAAAAAAAAAGAAGATGCAACTTAGAGGAAAAACAATTTAGTACTGTACTCAGCAAACAACTAACTTCAGGAAATTTCAAGAGCTGGTTGCAACTAACACAAAAGACTCTTATACTTATGTTTCATGAAACCCAAAAAAGTAAATATAATGGATAAACCTGAAAGCCCAAGTATCACTTCTTGTTTAGTTATATATAAAATCTTCTACGCTACAATACAATTAGAATAATACACGGAGAGGAAAATTGACAGCATGAACCAGTGCAGGAAGAAACAAAGTCAGATGGACTATGCAACCTAGACACTTACTCAATTAACCAACATGGGCAGTGGAAAAAAAATTCTGCAGATTCTGTACAAGAAACATCAAGATTCTATGGATACACTCAGTCAATTTTGTCATTTCCCTCTAGAACTGCAGGAATGCATGCCATCAACAACCCTATAACGTAGCAATCAGAGGTATAAAAGCACGTGGATTCAAACTCCAGACGCATCTCAAAGTATAATCACCTCCACAACAGAAACGTGTATGTGCATAATAGATTATAAGCAGCTACCAACTAATAGGGAGAAAAGGAAGAATCGTATTTTTCTCACTCAAAATAGGTGAAGGATCTCCAACACTAAAAGCTACTAAACGAAAATTCATCTAAGTGAGTTAAGAGTTCTTAGAAAATAGAGAAATTAATCCTAGGCTGTGATGCATTTCCATACCATTAAGAAGAGGACGAGAACGGCTGTTGTTGCTAATGGTCCTGGTGGATCCATCCGCAGCATCAACAACTTCGTTCACCCTTGCGGGGCCTCATGGATCCGCCGGGTCGTGGCAGCCATGGCGCGCACACCGCACAGCGGCACAGATCCCAAGGATCTGCCCAGCGCCCGGCCCAATGTCGCTCAACCACCAGCTTTGGCAGCGTTGATGCATAAATCGAAGGATAGGAGGACGCCGACGGAGACGACGATGCGCAGCGCCCCCGCAACAGAGAGATCGCCACAGGAGAGAACGACGCCAAAAGGATCGGCGGCAACGGATTCGTCGGGAAAGGGTACGGGGAAGGCAAGCAGTACCATGTACGGGAGTAGGTAGAGCCGTAGAGGGAGGCGTAAGATTTGGGAGCGGGATAGCCGGACAGGTGGAGGGAGCGGTGGCAGAGAGAGTAACAGTGGGCTCATGGCTCATCATAGAAGGTGAGGAATTTCGCGAGGCGGCGTGCGGGAAGACAGGACCTTTGCGGCGGCTGCGGCGAATGCGTGCAACTCCGTCGATCCAGCTCCGTTGGGCCAAACTGGGCCGCAGGCAAACGCGCCTAAAAAAGTTGGGCAAGGTGCTGGGTCTCGGACCAAATTTGGGTAAGGTGCTGGGCCTCATACCTTGACGGCCATATATATACCTGGTCCGGCCCTCACTCAGGCCTCCTTGCATTGCCACCAGATCCACAAGAACACCTACCTGTGTTGCATTCTTCTCTTCCGCCATCGGAATCTACCACCCACCACCCATGGTTTCTAAACGAGCTGATCTACCTGACATGAACATCCATATCCTTCAGCTTGACTTGACGGGCGCGCACATAATCTTTCCGGCCGGCATGCGCCGCCACCGTCACCCCCGGTGACCAGCCGGCCGGCCGCGTGCATGCGCGGCGGCTGGCCTGGTCGGGCGACACCGTACGTACGTTGTGCTAGCTCTGTAGCTAATAAACTGGCCGTTCTAGCTTCCTCCCATCCTCTCTCTGGCGGTCGTTACTCGTTAGTGTGGCATCGCAGCAGATCAGATACGACGTTGGGTTGCGATGTCCCATATCCCTGACACACGGCCGACGGGTCCATGCATGCGATCACGTGCGCGCACGCGCGGGGGCGTGCCCGCACGCACGCACGAGGAGGACGACACGCGTGCGCACATAGCCGCCACGTGTGCCGCGGCGAGCTCAACAAGCTGGCAGCCACCAAGTGGCCAGCCACGGCCCCCGGCGGCATCTGGCGGCGGTGAAGGATCAGGCTGTACTGGCACCGGATAGATGTGGGGATGGAATATATAGTTGATATCTATCCATCCCTTAACGCACTAACAGCTAGCCTAACATATATATATATATATATATATATATATATATATATATATATATGTATATATATATGCCTAGAGATCGACGAGGCGCAGTCGTCTACGAGGCCTGCAGAGGGAGCTAGCTAGAGAAAGATCTAGCTATTAGTTAAGGGACGATGCAGCGAGATCGTATGCATTGCGGTCTAGCTCGTATGCAGCTTGCTTGAAGGTACGCGCGTACACCTCGTCTTCGCCTCTCGTATACCTGTGTTTAACATAATCAAGTGTGGATTCTTTTGGTACTGAGTTATTTCGTTCTATCAACAAGCTAAGTTACCTCTATATCAGTACTCCTGAGGGCTGAGGCCAAAGATATCATAGCCCGGCCACCTGTTCTTGAGTTTGTTTACTTATTATCAGATCCGAATTGAAAATAATTATCCAAAAAAATCTATATAGAGAGTATATATTTTTTTGGTTTGCATACTTATTATGAGATCTTGATTAAAATCTGAAACATAGGCATGGTATGTAACGGTAGAATCAAGTTCTTTTATCCTCACAAAAAGAAGTTCTTTTAAAAAATTATTTGTTGAAAGTGCTTTATTTTCATCTGAATTGACATGGGCAGTTGTTTAACTATTATGCGCATTTCATTACCGTGTCATTACCGAACGCTCCACTGTATTTGTCAACGATCAAGATTTGCCACACGCTGTCCATAATCAAAAAGTAGTTTTATAATGTATATTTTGTTATTTAAGATCATCTTTAATATACACGCTCCACTGTATTTTGTTATTTTTACCGACATCTTTAATATATCTTTAAGATCATCTTTAATATATAGGTCGCCGACTGGGTGCTGCACGCCAAATTCAACGGGCCGTTACTGGGTGATGCTCGGGCTGCAACGCGGAGGATTATTTGTTAAAAAAGAGCAACACGGAGGATTTGAGGCCCAGTTGAGCGTGCAAACACATAGCTCATCTGCAAGCCTCGGCCCACTTTACCAACCGTTGCAAATTCTTGCGCCTATATATAGTGTGCACGCATAGCACAAAGTTCTGCTCGGCTTGTTAGAAATTGGATCGAGCCGAGCTGAGCCGAGCGAGCTAAGAAGCCATAAGTAATTTTTCCTGCCCTAGAGATATAATATAGTGTGCACGCGTGAGTTTCTATAGATGATTGTGCGTACGTACGTGTATCTGTATTATATTTTGTAAAAAAGAAATATTATGGACGGACCTGTGTTTGCATATGGTATTATGTATTCCTTCTCGTCGTTGCTCCCGTGCTGCATGCGTCACTGCATCGCATCCGGGAGTTGTTGTTGAACCATGATGTGAATGAACGATCGATGCATGTGTCGTCCGTCTCTATGCATGCATTGGCATTGCATGTGTGTACGTCACCCAACACGTACACTGGATATATATACAGTTATATTTATGTAAATCATTATACGTATACAATTATATTTATATACACACACACTGGTACACGTAGCACCATCACCAGCCCACAGGCTCCTTCAGACCCTGGGGAAGCTAAGGTTCCGTCTCTTTTGGCTCATGCATGCATGAATACGTACGTGAAGCTAGACAAGCTCCATCCGGACATCGGGACATACAGTTGCATGGCGTGCAAAATTAATCTTGCCTACAAGCACTACCGGAAACAGTAAGTTTGCCGAGTGCCCCAGGCACTCGGCGAAGGTCCAAATACACTCGGCAAAAGGTTTACCGAGTGTTACACTCGGCGAACCCTACTCGGCAAACTTTCCCTCGGCTTGCCGAGTGTCGATCGTCGGGCACTCGGCAAATCCTTTGCCGAGTGCCAGAATACACTCGGCAAAATATAACACTCGGCACAAAGGCGATAACGGTCTGTGACGGTAACGGATGCTTTTGCCGAGTGTCAGACGGCCGACACTCGGCAAAAAAAAATCTTTGCCGAGTGTATTTATACATGGCACTCGGTGAAGGTACACGGTTTGCCGAGTGCCTTCCACGTGGCACTCGGCAAAGTTGCCAATCCCGAAAATATTTTATGACGCCTTTGCCGAGTGTTTTGGAAATGCACTCGGCAAAGACGTCGAACTAACAGAAAATGGCCTCTTTGCCGAGTGTTAACACTCGGCAAAGTATCTTTCCCCCTATTGACAAAACAGAAATTTTATGTATAAAGGACCCCTCTCAAAAAACAACCACAGAAGCACAGGCATATAAATTACACCACAGGCATATAAATTGCACCACAAGCATCACAAGCACACAAATAACATTCACAAGTTCTCGTCAAAACAAGTAATTCACAAACAAGTAATTCACAGGTTTTGCATCACAAACATCTCTAGTTCACAAGTCACTGAGGAGGATGAGGAGGTACAGGAGGATGTGCAGGTGGCCACTGCCCCCAAGAAGATTCTGCATTGGACGCCGCCGATTGATTCTGCACAAAGTTATAGAGGTTGCATTAGTCACTTTTCTAGTGTAAGTGTATAGTGCCTGTAGTTTCTAGTTTAACTCTAGATTGATTGTAAGGTTGAGAGTGACTCACAGAAACCTAGACGATTCGCACTTTATACAGTACTTTGCTTCCGCATATTCCTTTCTAAATAAGATGCATCCCTTCGGACAAGCATGTATCTGCTCTTACGGCATCTTAAGTGCACGAAGAAGTTTTTGTGCCTCATACATAGACTTTGGCAAGATGTGACCCTCCGGGAGCAGGCTTCCAAAAACTGTCAACATAATATCGAAGGCGTTTCGACTCAAGCTAAACTGGGACTTCACAGCCATTAGACGTGCAATGGCATCCAGTTGAGAGACCTTGGTATGCCCGTGAAGGGGTTGCTGTGCCGCACACAACATATCGTAATACGCCTTTGCGGTAGCCTCGGGCTCCTCCTCCCTACGACCTTCATGATAGTCATCTAACATGTCTCCCACCCCGGCGTCATCATCATATTGCTCGATACGTTGTCTGATGACCTCATCCCTCCCACGATTGACTTCACCATGGTAGATCCATATGGTATAGTCTGACGTAAATCCGTGCCTAACAAGATGTTTACCCATTTCTAACTTGGTTTGCCGACGCAGGTTTCCACATTTGCTACACGGACACCAAGTATCTCTTCCTCCTTTGATCCTTGCAAATGCCCGTTCCAAGAATGCATCGGTCTTGTTTATCCATTCATCGGTCAACGAATTCTGACTAGATCGGCCCGTGTACATCCACTGACGATCCTCCATCCTCTAGCATATCAGCGAGTAATATAAAAACTCACGTTGCATCTACGCGTTCCTATACTGTCTATTAGGTGAAGATAGGTCCTAATCCCACACGAGGATGTGTAGGTGGGATTAGTTTCCATGGTCTACTCCGACCTGAGATAGAGTTTCGGCAGCACCTCCCCGCTGTTCTCCAAATACACGTCCTGGAATGGAGATTGTGTATCCGGAGAACAATTGGGAGGTGCCGCCGAAACTCTAACTCGGATCGGAGTAGACTATGGAAACTAAACCCACCTACACATCCTCGTGCTGTCCAAAGTGACATGGACAATTCGAAACAGATACGGTTATAAATATGCAAACATCTACATAATTCCAACCGTATCTCTTTCGAACGGGAGACGCCTAACTAGGTTACGTGATATACGAACATCATACGGAAATAGAGGTGTAGGATGACTCACCTTGCTATCGTACAAAGTGACGACTCGAGGACGGGGCGCCGGGGCGGCGGGGCGGGGTGCCGGGGCGGCGGGGCGGCGGGGCTCCGGGGCGGGGCGGCGGGGCTCCGGGGTGGGGCGCCGGGGCGGCGCGGCGGCGGGGCGGCGGCGGGGCGGGGCGCCGCGGCGGCGGGGCGGGGGGGGGCGGCGGGGCGGCGGGGCTCCGGGGCTCCGGGCGCCGGGGCGGCGCGGCGGGGCGGGGCTTTTGGATAGAGGTCGGGCCACGCGTGACGGTTTGGCTGAAAACGTAAGTCCGGTCTTTGCCGAGTGCCCGCGATCTGGCACTCGGCAAAGTAAAGATTCAATATTTTTAAAGTCCGGTTCTTTGCCGAGTGCCAGCGATCTGGCACTCGACAAAGTAAAGATTCAATTTTTTTAAACCTGTTGGCGCACGAAATTCGACCTGCCAGGTACATTGCCGAGTGCCTGCGATCTGGCACTCGGCAAATCTTCTTTCTTTGCCGAGTGCCAGATCCAAGGCACTCGGCAATGCCACGTTTTTCTTTTTTTAAATGAGCAGGAGAATACTGCCAGTGGGCCCGTGTACCTTCTTTGCCGAGTGTCTGTGAAAAACACTCGGCAAACTTTTGCCGAGTGTTTTTTTTACACACTCGGCAAAATACACTAATATTTCATGTTTTACAGAACTTTTTCTAATATACTTGGGAAAAATCGTGTCACCATCACTCAACAATGGTTAAATTATTTTTCTACTAATAATGTTCTATTATTTCATGCAGTTATAGCGCAAATTGCATTTATATCTACTAAAAATCTATAATTGCATTTAATCAATAAAAAATAGTAAACGCATCCGAAAAATTTCCAAATTTTGACACGAACCAATCTGTGTTGTATGTTGCCTATACAAAAAGATTTGAAGCCAAACCTTAACTCAAGTGTCACTTGGACTCCAAATCTTATTGTGTCCTCTCTAAGTTCTATGAATCCTTCAGGAGATGAGTCCGCTTCTAAGCATCATATATCAGAAATTGGGCGAAACCTTCTCAATTTTTTACCACAGCCTCCACACATAATATCATGACATCTTGACAAATCTTGTGATTTTCAGATTTCGTTTGGTTTTTTTATAATTTAACAACCATTCAACCACACGTTTGTGGTCGTGTTTTTAAAAAACAATGTTCAAAATTTCTTTTCATTTCCTGGTTGAGACCTCAATCCGAACTCCATAATATGGATATAATTTTTCCACTGATTATAATCCATCATTTCATGTAGCTGCAGTTAAAATGTGACATGAATAAAAAAATTCCTATTAATGCAATCATTTCATTAAAAATAGCAAACAGACCACAAAATATACCAACTTTTATTATGTATTATAAAATCTCCTACGTGGGGAGTAGAAAAAGTGTGGAGGCTAGGGGACGATTTTTTTTTTGTTCGCCGAGTGCAAAACGAAACACTCGGCGAAGTCTTATTTTTGCCGAGTGTCCAGGGTGAGGCACTCGGCGAAGTAATATGTTTGCCGAGTGTCCAGGGTGAAGCACTCGGCAAAGGACTAACGGCCGGCCCAGTCCGGTGACGGACGGTGCACGTGCGATGCACGCGCCGTTTATTTACCGAGTGTCGGACCTTTGCCGAGTGTCTATGAGCGGTTTGCCGAGTGTCGTATTTATGGCACTCGGCAAACGACCTTATTGCCGAGTGTAATATGTTTGCTGAGTGCTCCGTTGAATATACTCGGCAAATAGGCTGTTTGCCGAGTGCCCGAAAGAAAGCACACGGCAAAAGTTTTACACTCGGCGAATTTGCTGTTTCCGGTAGTGAAGATGCGTTGCATGCATGTTCGAGCAGGTTGCAACGGTGCTGCCGATTGCTTCTGGATGTGGAACTCGCGCTGATTCAGTGCTGAGAGAGGAGCAATGTGTATCGAGCGGGAATTTGGTGCCCAAGGGGAAGATCAAGCACTTCATTTTGGTGATTTGGGAGTAGAACGACAAAACGTGCGGTGAAGGGAAAGGGTTATAGCGTCTCATCTAAATGAAGGGGATTCATCTCTCTACTCTGTCCTTGGTGATTGGACTTTGGTAGTCTGCTGCAGCAACCATTGTCAAAATACAAAATAGTTATTGGCAATGGAGAGAGTGTGTGTTTTGGATATGAGATATGAGTAATCTGTTGGAGATGCTCTTATATGCACGGAATGGGTTACCGATTCTAACTTCTTTCTCGAGGGGTACTGATTAGTTATGAACTCTTAGCATAGCTATATTTTAGAACAGAGAAGTATATCATAATGGAAATTAAAAAATAATTTGATGTTGTAGAGGTTTATGCTTTTCTCCGTAAAGTCTGTCAAAATTGATGAAATTTGATTTAGAGTAAAGTTAAAACAGGAGCGGAGGAAGTAGCTTCCGGAGACAAGCCGGTGGAGATAAAAAGGGTAAGAATGACAGCCGAACGAGTCATTCTCGACCAACGCCGCGCAGCTCCCCTGCCGGAGCATCGATCTCCTTGGAACAGCTCCGGCGGCGCCGGTGGTGTCTCCGCGCGCGGGAACATGTATTCCGGTCTGGGCCGCCGACTCCCCGTAGACCACGGAGCCGCCGATCTCGCGTTCGGACAAGGCGACAAGCTCGATCGGTCGTCATCAAGGAGGTCAGAAAGCCAGATCACGTGACCTAACTCGTCGCCTTCTACCTTGGTGTCTGCATCGTAGACTATTCAACGGCGGCGACGGTACAAAGCCGTGCTTTGCCTCTCTCTCCCAACCGTCGTCCGTGCCTTGCCTCCTCCCCGGCTACTATATATAGAAAGAGGTACGCAGTTGTACGACCTCGTCCGAACAAGAATACTCTCACTTGCTAATAAGGAGTTTTTTTTTGTAAGGACTAATAAGGAGTACGGAGTCTGTATATTGAGGGAGATGAACTGCCCCGGCCATGCTGCAGTTCCATGGTGGCGCTACCCCGACGACGCTGGTGAGGCCGCCGCGGCCAACGCCGCCGCCGCCGCCGCCGGCGACACCAGCGTGGACATGATCACGGACTACTCCACGTACGTCGTCAGCCCGTGATTGATCTTCTTCGTCACTCATGTAGATGCACCATATATATGCATGCATACAGTCACGTGCATCTAGTAGTATACACTCTTGCATCTACGTGAGTGCATGTATTTCCATGCACGTACGGCATGATATATATAGCAAAATTGACGCCTTGTATCAACCATCGGTGCTATGTTTTTCACTCTGACTCGATCGCGTACTACCTTTCCTGTACAGGGATGATCTCTTCGAGCTGGTGTGCGAACAAGGAGGAGGAGGAGGAGCCGGCGGCGCACCGGGGTTGAGGACGATGCGGCCGGCCGCCGAATCCTACCACTGGTCGTCGCCACCGCCGCCCGAGGTGCGGTTCGAACCGCCGTCGGAGGGCCAGATGGCGGCGTGGCTGTGCACGATCGTCAGGGGCGAGGAGCTCGACGTCAACGACTGCGGTGGCCGGGACGATGTGCCGGCGGCGAAGGGATCGAGCGATAATGCGTCGACGACGACGGAATCGAAAGGAAAGCTTCCAGCGGTGACGGAATCGATGCAGGTACGTGCGTGTGCATCTATATATAAGGATACTAAATCAACAAAAGATAACACTTTGAAAATTCAAATTTTGAATCGTTCCTTCCAATATTCTCTATATCCTCCATCGTTAGTTCTTGAACAACCCAGCTGGTTGCCACACTGCTTGGGGGCAAGACCACTATCATGCCCGATCGAGGGTTATTGAAAAAAGACATTATTTATACATGTAAAATAACATTATTAATCTTGTTATAAAATATGGAACGATAAACAAGCTAAGTGTGGACACTCTCGGAAATTGTATCTATATGCAGGCCGGCCGGGCCGTCAAATAATTGGGTTGATATTTTCTGGTACCTCACTCGATCTGTTCGCCGGCCACTAGAACTTTCCTCTAATCACTGCATTGTCTAATCACTATAGTCCATACCATTAGCTAGATTCAGGGTCCAGAGTGTTTGGAGGACCATTCATTCAGACTGAGACGACAAATATCTCCACGTGACCACGCTAGAAATAAGGACAATACATCATATCCCATGCATGAGCACAGATACATATCTATACATGTATGTTTATATAGGAGAGTTCAGGCCTGGCCATGTAGTCTGATCACCCGGGTCGACCGCCCCGGGCCCGAATCCCGGGGTGGGGGATTGGGGGGTACAAACCAAGCCCAGGTGCTACAACCTGACCATAGGTAACTGTTAAAAATATTTTATCAAAAAAATCACTGTTAAAAATAAGCTCGAGAAAGTGTTGTCATTAATAGTTTGTATGGTATAATTTTTATTGGTATACCACTGTTTTCGCTGGCGATGAACATCTCATCCTTTGGATGTATGTAAATGTTTAGCGGTAACATCCTTTTATAATAAACCAAAACTATATATAGTTGTAATTGAAAGATAAATAGCTCAATGTTTATGTTAATAGAGGCCTTCAATTTTAGTTTCTCCCGGGTCCCCAGAAACTCAGAGGCGGAGTTGAGCAAATAATTTGCAACTTGAATTTATCGAGTTCTTATTACCTATTTGTTTTTTGCCTTGGCCTCGGATATATAGGAGATGAGAAAGCCGTCATCAGCAGGAAGATCTTCAAGGAGGTCTCACCATGCAGAAGCACACAACCTGACAGAGAAGGTACGTTGGCACGCGCAACCTCGTCTTTCTTACGTGATTAAGAGTAAAATGCACCATCGGCCCTCGAACTTGGCTCAGGATGTCATCCCGCTCTCTAAACTTTTAAAATGCACATTCAGATCCTTCTTAAATTTACTAATTATATCACGTGAGGTCCAAATCACAGTTGTTTAAACTAAATCAAAAGTTATATAATTTGTTCAAATAAAAAATTATATACGCATAAAAATAATTCATACCAATTTACTTGTACAAATATATTCAAATACAAAAGGTATATATAGAAAAATTGTAAAACAAGAAACTTATATGATCAAATTTGTAAAAGATAGAAAATAAAAGGATAAATTTTGAGGAAATTTTCGCAAAGAAAATATTTGGCATAAAATTTTGAAACAAAATTTTGAATTTGTTTTGAAAATATAAGAGTTGAGCAGAAAATTTCAAAAATAAAATTTGAACCCATATGTAAGCTCCATATAAGTAGAACATTTTCATTTTATAACTTAAAACTAATGATTTGGATTTCACGTGATACGATTAGCAAGTATGAGGATCTAAATATGTATTTTGAAAGTTTGGGGACTAAGATGACACCCCGAGCCAAGTTCGAAGACCGGCGGTGCATTTTACTCCATAATTAATAAGACTCTTAATTACAGTGTTAGTCGTGAAAGTCATAATCCGCTTGCAGAGACGAAGGCACAAGATAAACGAGCGGCACAAGACCCTGCAGCAGCTCGTCCCAGGATGCGACAACAAGGTGAGCGGGAGATCACTGCATGCAGCAAATAGCTCCAATTTTTATATGCCCACCACTAGTTCTTCAGGAGAGATCATCAAAACTGAGTTTGCAACTGATATGATGCCCATCAGGATAAACTTACTGAACTCAAGAATTTGTCCCCTCGTGGCGATGCATATCTCATCGTTCGATCTGTTCCGATTTATATATATATATATATAACATTTTCATAGATAATCTGCCTGACTATACGCATGCGTGATTGCTGTGTTCAGTGTAGTCGTCTTCTGAGTTCTGATGACATGGATTGTCGGGTTTTTTGTCTGTGAACATTTTCAGTCCAACCAGGCCTCGACGCTGGACCACACCATCCAGTACATGAAATCGCTGCAGCAACATGTCCAGGCGATGTCCATCGGCCCTGCCCGTCCAGCGGCGGCGGCGACGGTTCCTGTCCTACCATCGCAGTACGCGGCTCCGGGGGCGCCGCCGGTCGCCGTGCCGATGATGCCAGCAGCTTCGGTGGTCCTCGCCCCCGCTCCGACGACGATGGTTCCTTTCGGGGCCATGCTTCAGATGCCCCACCACTACCCTGCGGCCGTGCCGGTGATGATGCCTGGATCTGCATCCGCGGTGCCCCTGTACCCGGCGGCGGCTCCTCCGAGGGCTGCGGCGGTTGCGCCGGGAGGTGCCGGGGGGTCGTCTGCCAGCCTTCGACATGGCTCAGGCAGCAGAAAAGGGAAGGGCGGGAGGAGCCAGCGCCAGAAACACTGAACTTGAGTTGAGCCAACCAAGAGCCTTGGTGTTCTTCATCGCCGTTCACATTGTTAACAACAAGAACTCTCGGTCGGAGCTGCATGCAAATTGTTCCTTGTGTTTGCTAGATGAAGCGGTTATTAATGCTCTCAGCAGGAGGTTTAATATTGAGGTGTTCTATTGGTTAATTTATTTGCTACTTAGCAAATGTTCAGGTCGATCTATATGTAATTATTAATCGGATTGTTCAGTTCAAAGCTATGGTAAAGTAAAAGAGATATTGGACTTATCCTTCTTATGGATCCATTCTATTAGCTAGATAGGAGTAGCACGTAGTATGTTGACAGAAAGACTCAGATTCTTGTCATCACATCATATGTAGCACCGCATGGGCATGTATATATTCTCTTGTAAGGTACTCCTAGATGAGTACTTTTTTCATCAATCTCCCTGCAGCATGCCCTGTCTACATAATAAATGAATAAAAAAATCTTTTCTACGAGACTTTCGTCTTTAATTATGACAAACAATTAAGGCGGAATATGGTTATTCTCAAAATCCGAACCAACAAGGCGTCCCAAATCGCGCGTCCATATCTGTGGTTTCTTTGGACTGACTCGACGTATCCTCCCATACTCCCCTGTTGGATTGTCTCATCTTATCACAAATTCACAGTAACTCCTACAATTACTTGAGTTTTGGGATATAAGAAATCGACCAGAAATCTCTATCACCTAATGCAAATTCCTACCTCGATGACCATCAAGAGAATCATGGATCTTGTGGTTTGCTTTTCAGATAATTTATTTTCATATTTTAAAACTTTAATTTTAAGGATTGAATTCTTTAATCTAATCAGGTTGTTACTAATTTTAATTTGGATGTATTCCATTCTGTCTTTGAACAACCTTTTGCTACGGTGTTCTGCAATATACAAGCTTTGCTAGCATGCATAACACCCTGTGTGCAATTAGCAAGAAAAAGCTTCCCAATTAGCTTACGAAAACTATCAAATTAATTGGTAAAAAATCTTTCAACTGGTGAACATACAACAAATTGATTTATTAGAAGAAATAACCAAGCTGCTTCTCAAAATCTAGCTAGGGTTCTACTCCCTCCGTCCTATAATATAAGGCATTCTAGTAATTCTAAGATAGAATAAGAGAGAGAACAAAAGGTACATGTACCCTTCGAGAGTCCTTCGTTTACAAACTATAATTAAATTAAAGTTGTTCCTAAAATTAAAATTAAATAGGGAAAAAAGAATAGAAAAGGTAAGTATACAGCTAAGAATTAAGAAAAATTAAATAATTTTCTTTAATACTTATTTGAAAATTCTAGAATATCTTATATTAAAATATAAATTTTAAATTTTTTAATACCTTATATTTTAGGATAAAGGAAGTAGGCAGCAACCTCTGGTGGCTCCATCCAACGGAGGCACAGCGCCAGTCCCAAGGTTCATAAGCTCGGGGGTGGGGAACTCGGCAAGTGGAAACTGTATAGGAATTGAAGAAGAAGCCGAAAAGAAAAGTAGACAGGCATGGTCGCCATGCATGGTCAGCATTTTTTTATAGATCAGAGCTGAGTTGATCAGCAGAGCTTATGAACGCACGTTGTGCAACATGCACGCCGTATGTGGCAAAGCCCCCCTCCACGTGTGCAAGCATGCGGCACCGGTGGATAGCCCGAGGCGACCCCGATCGACCGGCGAGCAGTGAGGACTTGGTGCCCGGCCGGCGCCGGCCGGCGCCACCTTCCCACCGGCCACCACGCTGGCGAATAGGATAGTAGGAGAGAGAAGAGATCAAACTTGGTCTAAGATGTTAAACTTTCAAAATTCATATTTAGATTCTTAAATTTATAAAAAAAATTTAAATATAAAATTATATAAAAAAATATATATGAAAAGATCACAATTAATTTATTTATACAAATAACCGAGAACAATTAGATTAAAACAAAACTAATCCGCTTGGACAACATAACAATCTAAAACTTGAGCATGCATATTGTGGCAGAACCGCACGAATTAATCCAGCTTAAATGCGCTAACCCTCACCCTAGAGGCAATCCGGGCTAACACGCACTTAAAACGGAGTAAAATGACAGTATGTCGGGTAACATCTCGATGCAACCACTGGAATTTCGATCGAAACGATGCATACATACAACCCATACGAAGTTAAGCCCAGAGATTACAACAATCCACAAATTTGACATAATAGAGTTCAACATGAATTATTATTACAAACCAAGTTCGAATTCATGCATAAACAAGTACTTTCAGAGTTTCATAATGCAGTGGAAAATAAACGATAGTTCTAAGGACGATACAAGATATCATGATGAAACCCGTACATGACATCATTCAGCGTTAACATCGTTGGCCGAGAACAGATCCCATTCCACGGACCAACCAGGCGGCAAAGTACAAGGTCAAGTCAAACCCGCTATCATATCTTCAAAGAACACACCTGAAAATAATGTCACGAGCAAGGCTGAGTATATTAATACTCAGCAAGGCTTACCCGACTAATGGAATATACTTAGCCGATCCCTACACATGCAAGGCTTTTGGCTTGAGGGGTTTATTTTGCCGAAAAATAACTAAGAGTGAGTCCTTGCTTTCAAGTTTTAGCTTCAAAACTTCTAGTTCAATTAACCATTCTAAGTGAGCAACTATCCAACATCACACATTGTGGGAAGAATTAATTTTGCATCCATCCATATTTATCATCATCATTGTTTCACTTCTTACTCTATGTGTTAAAAGTATTAAGCAGTCTCAATGGCCACGAGAAACGGACATTCGAATTGAATTTCTTAACCTCGTAAGGGAAACCTAACACACACGCGAGCACTGAAGTGTCACCCCAAGCAACCTTTTGCCTTTCTTTCCGGGTCGTGGATCAGGGTCACCTCCGCGACTATAGAGCCCAGCTCTGCACCCGGTGCGTGTCAAATAAATACATGGGGTGAAAGTAAAGTCCACTTGCCGGGCCGATCAGTTACTCAGCTTACCGATTACCATATTCTTGGCATGTGGTTAGTACGTTCAAACGCTTAACCACCACTATCACACACTGCGACCTTAGCCATTTTCGCTATGCAGATGGGGCCTCAACATGAATATGAATATCGTAATACCGCCCCACCCGTCGACCTTATGATTCCAACATAAAGTAAACAAGCAACTTCTATTTTCCGCGAGTGATGGGCAATCACTCGACTTTTACCGAACCTATTAGCATGGCGGCTATCGTACCTTTCAACTAGTATTCAAAGCATGGGTACCTAGGATCATGCATCTAAGTTTTCATTCAACTCCTAAAACTTAATGCACAAATAAATAATATAACAACATTGAATAACTTTGAAATATGGGTTATGCTCCGGGGTTTGCCTTCTTGAGAAAAACTAGTCGGGGGTACTTCCGAACTTTGGTTCGGGTCTTCAGCAATTTCAGTTAGATTTACTTGAGCTTCGTGCTGCTCACTCTCGGACTCGGGCACCAGCTCGTAGATTCTGTCGGCGAGAGTCATCGATTCTATATGAATGCACATGTATGAGTGGTTTTAATAGTACAAGATAATTAATTATTTCACTAAGTAGTCATTCAACACAACTAAAGTTAATTTATCAAACACTTCATTTTCTTTTCCTTAGGCAGTCATTTATCGAGTACTTATCTGGATTAACTAACTTCATTAAGTAAGTGAGTGGTTTTATCATTTCATCAACGACCATTTTCAAAAGCAAGCATGGATTAACAAAACTACTCGTAGAGACAGTTTTTGGGTTTGAGATTTTCATGCAGAGCACATTACTTAAGTACAAATTCACTATAAAGTTTCCAGCCATTTTCATTCAGCAGATTAATCATAAAAAATACATTAAACAGCTACTGCTAGGATCAAGATCTATTTATACAGAACAAATCGTGAAAGAACTAGTGCTCAATATTTTACTGAGTACTCCTAAACTTATGGTGAGTCTACTATAAATTTTTCAGGTTTTATTGTGCAAGATATAGGGCATAGAAAATAAGTCAAGATACATCTACATTAATCAAGATTTGTTTTTACAGGTAGTTCCACAAAGTTTCTGTATCCCAAACTTCTCCAATAATAATCTATTCGAAGGTAGTCTCTGATTAAAATTTCTTATTTTTCTAAGCTCCAGAACTAGTTACTTTGAATTAATGCAGTTTTTCTTAACTAAAAAGATATGAGCAAGTTAGACACAATAAAAGATTCCAAACTTTGTCCATAGCCTTTATACATCAAGGTTACTCTACTTTAAAAGTTTCAACCCTAAAATATCAGTGGAACAGCATGAACAAATAACTCTAGCAAAATAGCACGTCAAACAAGATACCACAAAAACTACTCCTAGAAACATGTTCTTGCCTTGAAATTTTTACACAATTTTTAACAAGCATAGACTAGTTTACAGTCCAAAAATCATTCGCAGTACTTTCCTAGATCGAGAGGTACACTTATGGGCTATTTAAAATAAGATTCATTTTAGACCTAGTTATAGTTTGTAACTAGTCATCCATCTATGCAAAAGTAGTCAGGTTCATCAAGAGAGTCACAACAAATTTTAGTTTGCATTTTTATGATTTTTCTGTGATTTTAGATTGATTTTACAAGTGGCAAACTCTTGAAAACAAAACGTACTCGGGTTCTCGCAGATAGGTCCCTGGATCTAGCAGAAAGGACCCTAAAAAGAACTTTGAGAGTGCAATGTAGTCCCTGGGCGGGGCGGGGCTGTTCCTGGCCAAAATCCGGCGAGCGAACTAGTCGGCGGCGAGGGAAAAAGGGTGGGGGAGCACAAGGAGGTCGAGGGAAACCGGTTGGTGTACTTTGGTGGAGCTGGGGTGGCTGGAGTTGGACTGCCGGCGGTTAGCAGAAGCTCCGCCGAGGTGCGGGCGATGGGCGGCGGTAGTCTAGCGAGGAAGGACGGCGTGGGGAAGTCGGGAAGAACCAGCAGGTCGAGGGTGACCCGTTTAGAGCTTCGGTTTGGGCGGAGGAGAAGCTGAAAGTGGGGGCTCGACGGCGAGGTCGAGTGCGGCGCTAATGGCAGGGTGGTGGTGGTACTCTGTTGCGCGTGAGCAGGGGCTCGGTGCAGCCTTTTTATAGGCGCTCAGAGGGAGGAGGAAGAGCTGGGCGCGACACAACGGAGGGAGGCGCAGCCGGGACAAGGTCGCGGCAAGGGCGCGGTGTCGCCGGCGCGTCGTGGCTCGGCCGTCGGGAATCGTCGGCCACGTGGCGCGTGCGAGTTGGCAAGGGCGGGATACGGGGCGCGGCAAATCGCCGGCAGCAGGCCCAGTCGGTGGCCGGTCAGGGCCCGTTGGGGTTCGCGCCTTGGCGCGGCGAGCTGGCGCAGGGATGCCCTGCCGCGTGGCGGCGCTTCTCTGCCGGCTGGAGCAGAGCAGGGGAGGGGAGAGAAGGCAGAGGGAGGGAGAGAGAAAAGGGCCGGGATTCAAATTAAATTTTCTCAAAATTTTAAACTGAAACTTGAAAAACTTTGAATACGAAAGTTGTAGGGAATTTGAAAATCTACAACTTTTGTTTTGGACAAAAGTTCATTTGAGCCTCGGTGCTAGGATTTGAGTTACTAGTCATTTCTTGTGTTAAACATTTGAATTTGAAATGGTGTTTGCGGTACATTTTGTAAGATACTAAAATATGAATGTGTTTTTATGCTACATTTGGCATGAAATGTGGAGCATGAAAGGTTATAAACACAAAAGAAACAAATCTCACATACACACATACATACACATGCAGATTCACATTCATACACATGCATATGCACACACATAATTAGATGCATTGTTTCAATGATTCTGGGTTATTATGCATGATGCTATGTTTCAATTTTCTTGCTTAAGATTTTAAACATCTAGAGTGTTACACATATACACTTACTTGATGAGATTACCAACATATCGCATACGAAATACATATACGTGTTGCGAACTAAGCATAGCTCATCAACTGCTAAAGTTCCTTGTTGTGTCCGTGCAATACATGTATTTAATCTTCAGAAAAAAATACAGTTATGCTGTATATGCATGTTTGGAGAGGGCATAGATACCGTGCATGTATCCGCAAAAAAAAAAAGAATAGACACCATGCATGGACTTACCTTCTTCAATTCAGATTCGTTCCAAGCTGCTTCATTACGTTCGCGCCACCGCCGGCGAATCCCCAGTCAAACTGACCGCCGTGCCGGCGTCGAGTCGACTTCAGTTCGTTTTATTTTACAGGGAATATATATGTTACCTAAACTTCTTGATTGCATAGGAAGACTGTAACTTTCCCTCTCGGATCGTCTTCCTGCTCTTCTGCATGCGAGAGCTATGGCTTAAGAGCAAGTATAATACAAGTTTATGTAAGTAGACTGTAAGAATAGCCACATTAATTTTGTGTCGAGTTGAAGGGGAGAGAAGATATTCCCTTCATTATTCTCTTTTGATATATCTATTTTATCTTAATATAATGATTAAGAAAGATCCGACTTATCATCAAATTAATCACGTCATCATATACTCCTCGTTAGTGGAAACAATTTTCTACAAGAACTCTCCTGTATCGATGTCATCACATATATGCATCAGCATTTTCTAAAGGAGTTACTATGCACGAGAACTGAAACGACTGTCCGCGTCGAACTCGAGACAGCATCTCAAACAGAACTATCAAAAAGAGAAAATTTTATTTTAGAAATAGATCAAAAGAGAATGTAGAGCGTAACACGGAAACGCATATTATTAGTCAGTTGTAGCATGGGCTCCATAAGTCTATGCGTATTACAACGTCTTCAATAGTAAAGTTAGCTAGCTTAGATGGGGTTGTCATCTATATCTCGCCAAAGATAGCATAATGAGTGATCCTATAGGACCAATTACTATTTCAAATCTTGCAATTGCTTTTCTAATATTATTCCAGTTAATCATGACTTCTCGTCGGAAAAGTCGATCTGTATAATCATGAACACAACCATTTCAGCACGTCATTCTGTTAAATTTTTTTTCTTTTGCTGAGCTAGCAAACATGAAAAGTGCAAAATCGACGTCTACCTCGATCCCGTTTGAATCCACCTAGCTAACTAAAAGTACCGCTAACCTTATCCTATTAGTTGGACCCACTGGTAAAAAAGAGGCTATCCATCCATCCTAAAAGTACCGTACCGGATGTAGTTCATACCCGTATTTTTTATGGACCGAAATCTATAGAGTTCTTTAGTACCTGGTGGTAACACCATCCGGTACTAAAAAGTTCATATTAGTACCGGTTGGTAACACACCCGGTACTAATGACGACCTTTTAGTACCGGTTGGTGTTACCATACGGTACTAAAGGATGCTCCACGAGTTACTTCAAAAAGAAAATATCCCTCTTCCAATAATAATTGTTGTATAGGTGCAATGGTAAGGAAGGTACGTGTGAGGCAAGAGGTTTCGAGTTCGAATCCCGTCCGGTGCACACGTACGTATTTTGCGTAAAAAAATCACGCGACTTGTGGCTTGTGACTTTTTCATGCGTGTGCGGGTCTCCTCCCGGCTTTTTTGTTATTTTTTTGAGCTCTTACGCTTAGTACGGGGTGGTGTTGGATCTGCAGCTGGTATTGATGCATGAGACTTTTTTAGTGTCAGTTGCACAGTACCAGTTGCATAGCCGATACTAAAGGCCCATATCCTTTTCAACCGGTACTATAAAGTCCTTCCTTTTCTGGTAGTGCCCAACCCAGCTGATATCAGCTAATGGATGCCAAAATGACTAATCTGCCCCTATGGCCTTATCCTTTTCATGTTTGGCTCGACCGCTGGAGCTATATAATGCTAAGGGCATTTTTGATATTTAAAAACTCAGACTACATTTCAGACAATCTATTAGCTGCTAGATTCAAACACCTTCTACCTAGATAGCTAATTTTAGCTATTGCTATTAGCCAGCTAACTATTAGCGGCTAGGATCCAGACTCCACCTAAAAAAACATATGATTTTCTCCTTTTTTTTCATTTATTCTCTTTGCCACGTACGACGAATCCCGTCCGGCGCACGCGTGCGTATTTTGCGTGAAAAAATCACGCGACTTGTGGCTTGTGGCTTTTTCATGCGTGTGCGGGTCTCCTCCCGGGTCAAAAAAACATATGATTTTCTCCTTTTTTTCATTTATTCTCTTTGCCACGTAGGACAAAGTGCTAATGTTAGCACTGTTGGAGACGTCCTATGCAGAATATCATGCTACCGTCTAGAAGGATGCATGTATAATAATACATGTAATAGCTAGAAATTTGTAATTATTTATGTATCGTTATATGTAAATGGGTTGTGCTTATAGAGCACTATTACGTGACTATAACATTTTAGTATATATAATTCAAGATTCTATGGTAAAAATCGATTTGAATGCAAGCGCATAATTACATTAAATGATTGAATTACTGTATTAGTTGAGTTGTCACGGATCAAGTTTGGTTTCTGAATATAAGATATCATATATAATTTTGAGCATAAAACAACAAATATTCTTCTCATATCAAACGGTAGTATATATACATTGTCCTTGGGGATGCAAGTTTTGTAATAAGGTTAGTAGCTAACTAACTCGCTACTACCAACTAGTGTCACCACTTGCATGCATCATCCTTATTTTGTTGTGCAAGGTTTGGTGGAATCTATTTAAATTTCAATATGGGTATTTTTTGTTCAGTTTTTTTGCCTTACAAAATCAGGGTGTGAAGCCATTTTTGCTTCTTGACATAAGGCAGAATTGCAAATTTTGGAGATTCCACTTCTCAGTTTAAAGGTCGATTTTGGCATTGCTAAAGACCACACATAGTTCAAGGCTCATTTTATTGTTCGAAAATGTGGTCATAATTTAGGGGAAAACAACCGTAGTTGTTACACAATGTAGTTCATGGTTTGAGTGCACTTAATTGTAAAGTTTCAACTGGTGGTCAAGTTTATCCATGCTATACCTCATGGTTTGGGGTCATTTTATTTTCCTAAAATAATGTCGTAGTTTAGGGCCGAGGCGAAACACTCCCATATGAAACGTACATGCCTCATGTTCCGTTGTAATTTGTTTGTAAATTTAATTTACCCTGTTGGTTTAAATGCTAAATTTTGCTTTATAATGTGTCACGGTCTGATGTCAAGCAATATTATTCATCCACCAACGTGAATTCAAATAGTGGGGAAAAGCAAGCAACATTGTTCTGAACCAAACACTACACCTCTTTGGCTATAGTGGCTTGCCGGTAATCCCCAAGCTAGACCCCCAACCCCCTGTTTATAGTCGAACTTGCAATTACAGAGGACCTGAAGCAAACACTTAAGAAATGACATGTTGTTCACTGTGATCGATCGTCCAGGCCAAGCAGATTCATCCACAGCTGCCTCTTGTCCGGTCGGCAGGCTCTTGCCAGTAAGTCTTTCAGCCTCCCAATGGAAACGGAATGCAGCCTCTCTTCCAGCTTCCCTTTCGGAGCCCGGACTTGCTGCATCCAACAAAACACGCAACAATTTCCCTGACCTTCAGAGCATATGAATCTATTGTAGCAAATACACGGTTATTATAGAAGCAAGCTGCGTAAAAGCGGTGTTGTTGCCTTTGTATCCACAGAATGTAGACTACTTGTAGAGTGCTGAAGAAAGCTCCGCTTGGACGTGTGAGCTCCTCAAACTCATCTGCAGGATCATTCAGGCACTCTGACAGCCGGCCTATCTCCTAGATGATGGACAGATCCACCTGGGATGTGGATGAGGGGCAGGTTTCTTTGACAGCAAGCAGGCTGTATCCACTGTTGCGAAAGTAGCCACTGTGGTTCCACAACGACTGCAGCAATACAGCACACCAACAAGCACAGGCAAACATACACTAGACCGACCGTAATCACCAACTGAAAGAACAGCAGCAGGCGAATTTAGGACTTCCAAACCTCTCTCCGGGTCTGATCAGCATCGCATACCACATTACCACCTCAGCTCCTCCTGTCAGATCATATACAACTAACTTTGCACCGGGATGGTTGGTATCAACTAGCCATGGCCTAAAGAAAAACCAATGTTGTAAAATACAATGATATGCACATGCATCTTTCGTTTTCTGCTCTGTTCACATTCATAATGGAAACAGAGGATACCATGGCTAGACCGCTAAAGTGCACACAAAGAACTGTAGCAAAAATGTAATTAGCTTTGATGGAGCTCATCATACCTTCCATAACAGGCAAATTTCTGACTCACAACTGAAGGAATCCTCTCCGTTCCCGAGGCAACTGTCCAGTTGTGCAAGCAGCAGGGACTGCATGCATGGATGAAACAAAAAGGCATGTTCGTAAATATATATGCTATTATTAATCAGACTGGTTAGCAAACAGGTTGTGTGCTATACTATAGGAAAGGGGTGTGTCAACAAATCGAAGTTCAAAATAACACAAAGTCTAAAGCATGGTGTGCATTCAAAAGCTCTGGAAATTCATTTGCAAACATACTGTCAAGCTGTCTAACAATGCCAATGCTACAGGCCCTTATAAAAATCATCAAGTTATAAAAAAATTGCTTTGAAGTATTGTGTAGTACTAACAACACACATAAGGAAGCTACTAACCCTGCAGTAGTGAAAGCAATAATTATCAGCAACATGTAGCTCACTCCATCTTGTTGATTTCTGTTCATCCAGCACCTTCAAAAACAGAAATTAAATGCTCCTCATGGTAACTGACGAGGAGACATTATGTATGTTTCAACAAAATCGTAACAGTGATGGCCAAGATTAAAGCTTTGCTCTTCATGGTAGTGCTAGGAAGTCCAGTTACAAGATTAAGAATGATAGATAAGGAATTTTTTTTATCTGTCTGAATCATTTATCCGGACCTATTTTCTTGTCATGTAAGGAACAAGCCGTCATCGATGTCTCCATGCAGGGTAGTTACTAGTTAATCTTTAACCTCTGCAAAAGGTATAAAATTAATCTTTCTGCATACTGTCTGCAGTTACTTGTGTAGACGAAGCTTTGTACCGGTTACATAAGAAACAACGTGGAATATTACAATATGGCGAGCATGAGCTCAGACAAGTTGACACCGTTGGCAGTTTGAATAAGCAAGTATTCATAAGTTATAACCTCTTTTATCTCTTTCACTAGTACAGATTTCTTCTCTACAAGCTCTGCCATATCTTGATGTTGCTCTGCAACTTGTTTTAACAACCATCTCCTGCGGCAGACATTAACTTTTAAACGCAACATTCTTTCATTGTTATCCAAATCAGCATAATAATTTGGTGCCCAAGGAAATCCAGCTCCAAATAGATAGAGGTAGGTGAACTTTATCAAGCAGACAGGCACTCTGGTTTAGTTCTTTTACAAGCACAAGAGCTGTACCTATGGCTCCATGTGCTCTCGTTCTTCGGCGAGTAGGAAAGGATCAGCGCGCACAATTACAGCTCATCATTCTTCTTGGCTTCTTGCAGTCAGTTCAGCAAAACATTTAAGACGCAAACCTGCTCAAAGTGGTGGAGGAGATCTTCGGCAAGCTGCTCCTCTGCTCCTCCCGCCTGCTGCTCCGCTGCAGCTGCTGCTGATTCGTCTTCTTGTTCCTTTGGGTCTCGGTTTCTTTGCAAATGGGGTCGCAGCTCCCTCCCTCCCTCCCTCCAACACGGAATCGAATCAGAAGTCGAAGGGTGAGGCTCCGAATCGGGGCGGGGAACGCCCGCTCGGAGTCGGAGGACTTGAGGAAGCGGTAGCAGGCGTGGAGCACAGGAGGCAGGAGCTTTGCGGTGGCGGCGGCGGCGGCGGCGAATGCGTGCTGCTCCGTCGATCCAGCTCTGTTGGGCTGAACTGGGCCGCAGGCAAACGCGCCTAAAAGAAGCTCTTTGCTGGGCCTCGGACCTAGACGGCCCAATATCTGTTGGGCTGCTAGTTTGTACAAAGAATATAAACCCAGCCCGGCCCTCACTGTCTCCTTGCCACCAACATGTTGTATTCTTCAATTCCGCCATCGGAATAGACAAGTTATATCTATTTTAGATTATTAGATCAATTTAAAAATTGATAAAATAAATTAGGATAACATCATACATAACTAATTTAGGAGGAGAAATAAATTAAAATAGCATATCATCATAATTATTTAATTTAACTATAAAATATCGTCGTTGGATATCCACTTGCAATCCCTAATTACCATCCATAATTTCTAACCAATCCAGCTAGCTCATCTACCTGAGATGAACATCCATAACCTCTTCCGGCTCGTCCGGCGCGGCCGGGATGCGCCGCCGTCGTCACCCCCCGTGACCGGCCGCGCGCGGTGCGGTGGCGGCTGGCCTGGTCGCCGGTCGGAGATAGAGAAGACGACACCGTACGTACGTTGTGCTAGCTCCGCACGGGCCGGGTCTAGCTAGCTAAACCGTACCGGCCGTTCTAGCATCCTCTCATCCTCTCTCAGCTGGCGGTCGTTAGTGTGGCCGCAGGCAGCAGAGATATACACACGGCCGGCGGTCGATGCACGCGCGGTGGCATGCCCGCACGCGCACACGAGGCGGACGACACGCGTGCACACACATGGCCGCCACGTGTGCCGCGGGAGCTGAACAAGCTGGCAGCCACCAAGTGGCCGTGGCTGGCCGCCCGCCGGCGGCGGCGACGATGATGGATCAGGCTGTACTACTCGCACCGGATAGAGATGTGGGGGATGCATGGAATATATATATAGAGAGAGAGAGAGTTGATATCTATCCATCTCTCTTAACGCACTAACAGCTAGCCTAACATACACACACACACACACACACATATATATATATATATATGTATGTATGTATGTAACCACGTACACATATAGATGCCTGTGTGTCCACGACACACACACTAGCTAATAACAGTACTAGGTTCCTCGATCTGATCGCACACTGCAGTAGCTTAACATTTATGCCTAGAGATCGACGAGCGCAGCGCCCAGCTGCATGCGATCCAGTTACTAGTTAAGGGACGGATCGATGCAGCGAGCGAGATCGTATGCGTTGCGGTCTAGCGTGTATGCATCTTAATTACTTGAAGGTACGCGTACACCTCGTCTTCGCCTCTCATGCCGCACCTGTTTAACACAGTCGTCGAGTGTGAATTCTTTTGGTACTGAGTTATTTCCATCAACAAGTTACCTCTATATATCTCAGTGCTCCTGCAGATCTGAGGCCGGCCAAAGATCTCGCTCATAGCCCGGCCACCTGTTCTTGAGTTTGCTTGTTTACTTAATATTATCAGATCCTAATTGGAAAAAAAAAATTGTCCAGAAAAATTCTAGATATAGAGTATATTATTTAACTGTACTATTGCGATTTTTCTGAACTGGGAGACATATATAGAGAATAGTTGTTTCTGTGAACAAGTTACATCTTTATCATTACTGAGGCCAAAGATCTCAGCCTAAGTGTGTGCATACCTATTTTTGAGTCTTTTTTTCTTACTGTATGATCTTAAGTAAAATCTCCCCCAAATAATCTAGCTAGAAGTAGAATATGGTGGAACAATATTGTATGTAAAAAATTAGGGGAAAACGTAACAATATTTTCAATGAATTTTTAACCCTTAACGCGGTAGCTATATATATGCTTATCGAGATCGACTAAAACACTGCTATATATGTACTGTTCCTCTCAGGACGAAACGCAAGCTAGCGTACATGCCTAGAGACGAACGCAGCTGCTACTGCGACGACGTCTGCGAGGCCAGCAGGGAGAGGAAGGTGCAAGCTAATTAAGGTATGCAGACAGCTCGTATATATGATTTGTGTGGCCAAACTTGTATGCAGCTTACTTGAAGGTACCCACACCACATCTCGTCTTCATTTGCCTCTCTTCATGCTCCTGTTTAATCAAGTGACGTTATTTATCTCTCTCCTGAGGTCAAAGATCTCGATCATCAGCCACTGGATCGATTACATTTTTTTTTGAACTGCAGAATAATTTGTTATTTCTATCAACAAGTCACATCTATATATATCATTCCTAAGGTCAAAGTTCTCAGCGTAAGAGCGTCCGATTTTTTTTAGTTTGTATACTTATTGTGAGATCTTAATTAGAATCCGAAACGTAGGCATGCATGGTATGTAACGGTAGAATCAAGTTCTTTTATTAAAAAAATGTTTGTTGAAACTGCTTTATTTTCATCTGAATTGACATGGAAAGTTGTTTAATTATTGTGCGCGTGTCATTAACGAATGCTCCATTATATTTGTCAACGATTAAGATTTGCCACGCGCTGTCTATAATCCCATCAGGTTTTCCTTAAATGAAACCTTTACCTTTGATTAGCAATGTCGATCAAAATATATTAAAGATGATCTTAAATGACAAAAGATACATTATAAAACTACCTTTCACAGTAAATTGAGTAGTGTCAATTCTATATCTGGTTAATCTATAAAAAGTTTATATATTGTTGGCTGAAGTAAAAAAAAAAGGTCCAGATAGACATCCAATCTTAAGATCTTCCCATCCAGTCTTCATATTTTCTTTTATATATATATATATATATATATATATATATATATATATATATATATATATATATATATTATGGACGCGTGCGTTTCTATAGATGAGTGTACATGCGTGTATTTGTACTATATTTCGTAAAGAATGATATTACGTACGAACTTGTGTTTGCATATGGCCGTACGTGCTGCATGGCTGCATCGCTATCCGGAAGTTGTCGTAGAACCATGATGTGAATGAACGATCGAAATGTCGTCCTTATCTAGGCATGCATTGGCATTGCATGTGTACGTCACCCAGCTACACGTACACTGGATTCGTCCGTTGCATGCGCACCCAATCATGCATCCACACTAGGCATCCATTGTACGTGTGCGTCTGCCACGACACGCCGACCTCGTGATTGTACGTACGCATACACTGACTGGTATATATGTAAATCATCATACACATATATAATTATATTTATATATATGTACAGGCACACACTGGTACACGTAGCACCATATCTCCGGCCCACAGGCTCCTTCAGACCTCGGGAAAGGTTCCGTCTCTTTTGGCTCATGCATGCGTGAATACGTTGCATGGCGCGCAAAATCTTGCCTACAAGATGCGTTGCATGTTCGAGCAAAGTTGCAACCGCGCTGCTGATTGCTTCGTGAGCAAGCTATACGAAGAGGTCACCCCTTCACTAGAGGTCACCCCTTCACTAGTGTGTGGATCAGAAAATATAAGTTATTTTAATTTTATCCTAAGTCGAATATATTGTAACTTTGATCAGTCGAAATTAAAATATATTAACATCTACATAATATTCAATAAATGCACTGATAATACACATATTCCCCCCGTCTTGAAAAATAGTCAGGTTTAGATACTTTCAAACAGATTAGACAGGGGATTGAAAAGATACGTACGTTTGCCCTTAGTTAATCACGTCTCGCTAAAGGCGTCGCTGCGGTGAAGGAGGACACATGCTGCACTCGGCTATTGCCGTAGAAATCCAAGGAAAATAGCTGCCACCATTGTCTAGGGCTCGAGATGCGCACCGAAGGGACCGGGGGAGGGGGTATAGCCGACAAAAAGGCCATCATCAAAGTCGATATTGATTTCTTCATCGAATCATAGACAAAGAGGATGTTGCATTGGCACTCCCACCCATCTCCTAATCTTGAGCAAAACCAACCACGGCTCCAATGCATGTCACGGATGCGGAACTAGCCTCACCCAAAAATCACACTTCCCAAATAATGTCCCCCGCCGGCCACGTAGTTGGCAGCCCTTCTCCCCCACGTCTGCGCGTGCCATCCATTGCAGCTTGCAAGGGATTGCTTCATGGCTGCAGTTTATATGGTGAGTGACTGGGTGGGGCTGCTTCTGGAAGTGGATCTCGAGCTGATTCGGAGCTGATCAGGGCCGGCTCTATGATTCTGAGTGCCCCCGAGCGAACCAGGTTTCATGGGTCTTTTAGGCTAAATAACCTTTTTAACATGATAAAGGAGATAATAATACTAGTGGTATATATATAATTCTTGAAGAACAATATCTATAATACAAACTAAGGAGTGGAAAATAATACGAGTATGATTACCTCAAATAGCCATTCTCAATGCTGCACATAGCCAAACCATTCAATCTTTCTTGTAACTTAGTTATCCTCAAACAATTTCTTAGTAGTATCAATTTTGAGAAATTTCTTTCAGCTGAGGCTACAGTTAAGAGGATCCGATATGCAACAGAGACATTCTCTTTTTCCTTTTCTAAGAACCTGATAATTATTTCTTGGGTAACATCTAAGATCTAATCAGAGCAAGTAATGATCATTGCCTCACTGGAACTGGAACTGGAAATTTAGAACTAAATATCTAAGACACTAGATAAATATTAAATAAGAATTACCAATCAGCCGATCAGGCAGCAGCACCTGGGGGCACGGGCAATCCACGGCCGACGGCCACTAGCACCAGGGTCCAGGGGCAATCCACGACCGATGGGCGGCAGCACCGGGGTACAGGGGCAATCCACGGCCCGACAGCCGATGGGCAGCAGCCAGCAGCAGTACTCACGGCCGATGGGCAGACCGGCAGAGTCGCACTCTCGCCTCTCGCCGTCTCGCGGAGACCAGGGCAGGCAGGGGGCGCAAGGCGCGCGTGCCGGCGTGGGGGTCTGGGCGGAAACTCGGTAAGCCGGCTGCGGTTCACGCGAACAGGGACGGCGAATCGTCTTCTCCTGACTGCTGTCATGCGATTAGATTAGCAGGCCTGTAGTTTAGATTAAATGTTAGGTCCCCCTCTTCCATGGGCCCCCGGCGGTTGCCTCCGCCGCATGGGCCTAGAGCCGGTCCTGGCGCTGATTCGGTGCCGAAAGAGGAGCGCTGCGTATCGAGCCGCTGATTCTATTCATCGCGCGAGCGAGGGGAAATCGTAACGTCGCAGAGGAGTCGCTAGGCTCACTGCACGTGGGCCCGCGCCACCACTGTTCATCTTCCTCGCGGAGACGAGCGCCGCTGGAGTTAGGGCGGCAATCACGATCGCCGGACTTCGAAAAGGGGTTGGGGGTGGCAGGGAGGACAGGCTGTGGCGGCAAGTTGCGGGGCGGCACGGCGAGGCGGCGTGGACGCCGCCGGCCGGGAGCGGCGGTGAGATATCCGGTGGGCCAGGGTTCAGGGTGGTGGCGCGGCAGCTGGAGAAGGCGGTGGCCGGTGGAGGCGGACCTACGCCGCCGGAACGGAGGCCAGAGGGCGGGCGAGGGAGTCGCTCGCCAGTCTTTCTGCGATGGGATGAATCCCACTCGCGCGCGTTATACATAGACGCCCCCTATCGAGCGGGGATTTGGTGCGCAGGGAGGAGATCGAGCACTTGGTTTTGGTGATATAGGAGTAGAACGACAATACATGCGGTGAGGGGTAAGGATGTTCTGCGCGTGGGATGGGGTACCGATTATAGCTTCTTTCTCGAGGTATACTAATTAGTTTTGAGCAGAATGGGTAAATTAAGGTGGGTAAGGAACTCGAGATGTACTAAATATTTTGGATAAATTTGGAACCCTTAACGTAGCTTTATTTTAGAGCAGAGAGTAAATATATCATGATGGAATTTAAAAAATAATTTGATTGTGTAGATGTTTGTGAGTTTGTAAAAATTAATGAAATTTGATTTAGAGTAAAGCTAAAATAGGAGCGGAGGAAGTAGCTTCGAGAGACAAGCTAGTGGAGATAAAAGGTGAAAAGATACTCGCGAAATATCATGCGGAAGGAGGGACCGAAATCTGACGAGGATGACGATCATGGCTCATGGCCGGGCGGGTAAATGACTGGCGAACGAGTCGCCGTACCACCACTATATCCGTAGCTCAGGTTGACCAACGCCGCGCAGCTCTGCCGCCGGAGTATCGATCTCCATGGAACAGCCCCGCCGGCGCCGGTAGTGTCTCCGCCGCGGGAACATGGATTCCGGTCTGGGCCACCGCCGACTCCCCCTAGACCACGGAGCTGCCTCTCTCGAGTTCGGACAAGGCGACAAGCTCGGTCGGTCAAGGAGGTCTGAAAGCTAGCTAGTACACGTGACCTAGCTCGTCGTCTTCTACCCGCCCCCCCACCCCCCCGGACCAATACTGCTGCCTCGGTGTCCACATCTTAGACTATATGCAACGGCGGCGACGGAACAAATTAAAGCCGTGCTTTGCCTCGCTCTCAACCGTCCGTGCCTCCTCCCCGGCCACTATAAATAGAGAGAGGTACGCAGTTGTACGACCTCGTCGGAACAAGCTGCACAGTGCACACACAACCAACAAGTGCTCTCACTTGCTAGTATTGAGAAACATGAACTGCCCCGGCCATGCTGCAGGTCCACGGTGGTGCTACCCCGACGACTCCGGCGAGGCCGCCGGCGGCGACGCCGTCGACATGATCGCGGACTACTACTCCACGTACGTCGTCAGGCCGTGATTGATCTTCTTCATCACTCATGTAGATGCACCATGCATGCATATATGTAGTAGTCACGTGTGTCGCAGAGAGATCGATGCCTCCATTGATTTGTCTAGCTATCTGCTTTATTTTGGCAAAGTGAAAAAAAAAAGGAAAAGAAGAAGACACTATGCATGCATCTAGCTGAGATCGACGGCATGCATGTTTCAAGTTCTGGAAAAGATGCATGGCACAAGATACAGGGTTCCATGCATGAACGGCATGATATATACCACCTTTCCTGTACAGGGCGGATGATCTCTTCGAGCTGGTGTCGGAACGAGGAGGGGGAGGAGCCGGCGGCGCACCGGGATCGAGGACGATGCAGCCAGCCGCCGAATCCTGCCACTGGTCGCCGCCGCCCGAGGTGCGGTTCGAGCCGCCGTCGGAGGGCCAGATGGCGGCGTGGCTTGGCACGATCTTCAGGGGCGAGGAGCTCGCCGTCGACGACGGCGGTGGCCGGGATGTGCCGGCGGCGAAGAAGGGGTCGAGCGATAATGCGTCGACGACGACGGACTCGAAAGAAAAGCTAATTCCGGTGACGGAAGGGATCGGCACCATGCAGGTACATACGTGCGTGTATCTGCTATATGCATACAGACTACTACGTGCATGCATATGTGTGCGTATGCATGCTGTTCTTGCAGATTGGTGTTGTGTGGTCAATTATATTGAAACACTAATGGTTTTCAAGAAAAAAATTTGCATTGTTTGCTGCTGGTTTTCAAACCTTGTCCTTATTATTATCCTGACCAAAGCTTCAAACTAAAATTTTGAATCATTCCTTTCAATGTTTTCTACCGTTAGTGCTTGAACAACCCTAACCATTGTTGCCACACTCGCATGCACTTCCATTAACTCATCATCGCCCCCTAGCTCAAGTAGATCAGCACGTCGTACGTGTGGTGAGTAGTGACAAACGTAACCGATCGAGGCTTGAAAAAAGACAACCATCATGTAAAACAGCATTTTCTATTCTTGGTATAAAATATGTAATGATAATGGTGAAGGTGAAGATTTATGCACAAGTGAGGACAACATATATAGAGGGAGGTCAGGCTCTCGAAAATTGCATCTACACGCAGGCCATGCAGGCGCCGCCGCCGTCAAACTGGGTTGCTATTTTCTTGCAGCTCGCTCGATCTCTTCGCCTGTAGAACTTTCCTCTAATCATTTCACTGCATGTTTTAATCACTATAGTCCATATATACCTGTTGAAATATGCAATGCATACTTGGAACATTCTAGAAAATTGTGGAATCACAAGAAACTACCTTTGCAATCCGTAAGGATAAGAATAAGATCATAACAAGGTAAGAAGATTCTAAAAGAGTAGAGCACATGTATGATTCATAGTTATCATGCTTCATGGTGAAGTGTGGAATGTTATAGCGAAGAGATATTTGTATGATAGGATAAAGATTGAGAAAAGTCTAGAATTATAGAAGAGTGTAGAAGGTGGACACATGGCAACACCATATGAGCCATGGAGTCCTATATATATGGGGTCACTCCCCTCCCCCAAGGCATGTCAAGTAGAAACCATTTGAAGATGGCATAGATAGCCACTATGGATAATTGAGTGACATGCTATTGGATGGCATGAATAGAGTGTGGTAGGGTAGCCACATAAAAAGTGTAAGGGTTGTTGGGTTGTGAATAGAGAAGTTGAGTTCCTTGTAGAGAGTTGGTCTCCCATATTGGTGTCCAGGTGAAGATCTCATCGTTATAGTGTGGGTATAGGGTCTACGGAAAAGTGGTATCACACTACTTTGGTATCGCTTTTCGGAAGTCGGTGTCAAGGTTGGGGGCGCCGATTTCTCAACAATACCTATATATAGCTAGGTTCAGGGTCCCGAGAGTTGGGGGACACTCATTCAGACTGAGAGGACAAATATCTCAACATGATCGCGTCGGGAATGTGGACAATACACATCCCATGAGGGCCGATATAACTATATATGCAGTATGCATGCTTCATATGGGAGAGTTAGCTAGGTCATCAGGCCATGTGGTGTGATCATGTACCTGGGCCGACCGCAACCTGGGCCCAAATCCGAGGGGGTACAACCATATATACACGCCAAACATGCGGCCTAATATATGGCATCATTGACTTTTTGCTTAAATTTTAACCAATAATATTTACCGAACTCAATTAGTTAGGTAAAATAATTATTAGTAGATCTATCATCAAAACGTATTATATGCTTAACTTGTAGATTTATCTGTTTGCATAAATATTTATAGAAAAGATGAAAAGTCAAACAAAGGAGAAAAATCAATGGTGTCGTATATTTGAGAACAAATCGCGGCAGTAGATGCTAAGGTCTAACCAGGTACTACAAACCAAGCCCAAGTTATCAAAATGGCTTCAAGAAATTGTTTAAAATAATCTCTACATCTCTAGAAATGTTGTGTTATTGTTAATATTTTGTATGCTACAATTTTTTTTTGGTATATATACCACTTCTTTCACTGACGATGAACATCATCTTTGGATCTATGCAAGCATTTAGCGGTAACATCTTTCCGTAATACACTAAAATTACCTTTGCATTTGACATACCAATTAATAGCATAATAATGTTTATGTTCTACAGAATATTTCGATTTTAGTTTTCGCCCCGGGTCCGCAGAACTCATGGCCAGCGCTAGGAGAGTTAAAGAGAAAGAGAAAATAATTTGCAACTTCAACTGAGTTCATACCTATTTGTTTTGCCTCGGCTTCGGATATAGGAGATGAGAAAGGCGCCGGCATCAGGAGGATCTTCAAGGAGGTCACATAACCTGACCGAGAAGGTAAGCACGCACGCGCAAGCAATACCTCATCTTTCTTACATGATTAATATATAAGGCTCCTATTACAGTGCTAAATTTGTCGTCTTTAATTATGTTAACTAGTTGCAGTAATAAAGTCATAATCCGCTTGCAGAGACGAAGGAATAAGATAAACGAGAGGTTCAAGACCCTGCAGCAACTCGTCCCAGGATGCGACAAGGTGAGTGAGATCACTTGTTCTTCAGGAGAGATCATCAAAGCTGAGTTTGCAACTGACACGATGCCCATCGATCTGGATAAATTTGCTGAACTCAAGAATCTGTCCCCTCGTGGTCGTGGCGTCATGTGCAGACAAACATTGTGCAGGAGATGCATATCTGATCGTTCTGTCTGCTTCTCATGATAAAGAGATCGATTAGGAGTATATGCATCCATATATAAAGCACTTTAACTCAGTATTTATTAGGAGGGTCACGAACTTTCCAATTTTCAGTCCAACCAGGCCTCGACGCTGGACCAGACCATCCAGTACATGAAGTCACTGCAGCAGCATGTCCAGGCAATGTCCGTCGGACCTGAACGTCCGGCGGCGGCGGCGGCAGTCCCTGTCGTGCAACCGCGGTACGCGCCTCCAGGGGCGCCGCCGGTCGCCGTGCAGATGATGCCAGCGGCTCCGGTGATCCTCGCCCCCGCTCCGACGACGATGGTTCCCTTCGGGGCCATGCTTCATCAGATGCCCCACTACCCTGCTGCCGTGCCGGTGATGATGCCTGCATCCGCATCCGCGGCGCTCCTGTCGTACCCGGCGGCGCCTCCTCCGAGGGCTGCGGCGGTAGCGCCGGGAGGTGCCGGGTCGTCTGCCAGCCGTCGACATGGCTCAAGCAGCAGAAAGGGAAAGGGCGGTAGGAGACTGCGCCAAAAACACTGAACTTGCTGACAATCGTTTGATTTTGGACACAGAGATTTTCACAGAATTTAGACGGGATCACTAGAATTTAGATGGAATAATGTGAAGAGAATCTCCAAGAAAATTAAAGGTGATAATACCGAGCTAGGATATATTGAGAACAACCAAGAGCCTTCGTGTTCTTCATCTGTCGCCATTCACATACATTATTGTTAATTATGAAATGGTTCTGTTGCTGTCAGCAGGAGGTTTAGGTGCTATTAATTAGTTAATGTATGGTACTAGTTAGTTAGTTTGGATTGGATTATTCGCTTCAAAGTTATGGTAAAGTGAAAGAGAGATTACGACGTATAGGAGTAGCGCACGTAGTATGTTTGACTGATGAGAGACTCGGATTCTTGTCATCACATGTAGCACCGCATGTGCACTGGATGGTTCTTTACTTCCCTCTGAACTGGAGCCATCGCCTGGCCTGCCTCTGTTTTTCTCCGCGCGCAGAGCCGGCGCCCATCCAGTTCCTTTTTGTTTTGTTTTTTCTTTTTTAAAAAACGGCGCCCATCCAGCTTGGTCTCCTTTTGGGCCTCACGTCCTGGGCCACGCTCCAGGACAGTCATCTGGGCTGCAGGCCAGGCCACTCGCCAGCAGGCAGCCGGCCTGCTTGCTGACCGCAGCCCCCCACTGTTGTACTGCTTGCCTGGCTCACCTTGTAGTTTTACATTATATATTCTCACAGACACCTACCGTTCATGATCGATGCACTATGCAGCTGGGATCGATCGGCATGCAGTAATTTGGCGAGATTTAAATCAGCTACTCCGCCTGGCTCATCCTGTTGCTGCTAGCTGCTCTTACCAGCGCTCTGCTAGTGCCGCGCGCGGATCCCGCGCCGCGCCATGGGCACCCACCGAGTGCGCCATCGCCGCAGGGTGTAAGGTGACATCAATGGCGGCGTGGGCAGCATCGCGGGAGGTTATGACACGTCCTACGAATCAGTTTTTAGAAAATAAAAAAAACAAAAAAAACAAAAAAAAATATTGCAGTCAACCAGCCACCACCTCTTGTACTATCAAGCTACAATACTTTTGACAAAATATGCACACTTGCATCACCTGGGGTTCAAACCGCATACTTCAAGTCTCGCGCGTACCTTACTCTCCACCACACTACACAGTCACTTGTGACTATATAGGGTATGCTATTCTTTTATATTAACTCCGAAATTAATTTATAGGTGCGGGTGACGCCACCACCCGCCCCTAAAAATATTTTTCTACTTTATTCTAAAAATTCATTTAAATCTTTACATATAGAAAAAAAATAAAAGAAAGTGAAACTCCTACACTGGTTATTGTGAACTATAGATAAAAAATATACCAAGTATATTTCAATGTATATAAAGGTTAAGATTGTGAAAACCTCAAAGTATGACTTGAGTTGTATGAGATACTATATAGTCATAGACAACTTATAATAATTTTTTGGACTAATAAATTACCTTAAATGAAAAGTTATCAACTACAAAATTGTAGGTCTCGTCAATCTCTACAATTTTGGTATAATATTTGACTTCATCCGAGATCATATGAAAAAAGTTATTAATTTTTTTACGTGGGACTATTTGTAGGGGGCGGGTGATGGCATTTCTAGGCGTCACCCGCTACTAAAAATGGTAGTCACATATAGGGACAGGTGATGCCATCACCCGTCCCTAAAAATGCATTCAAGGAAGGGTCAATTGTTACAGTAACCCCGCTCCATCTGTAGGAGCGGATCATGTTCGCTTCTAGAAAAAAAAAAATAAGACATTGCTATAAATTATTGGTTTTTTATAGCGTGCGGGAGGAGGAAGCGGCCAGATCGACAGATCTCGATGTCGGCCACTGCACGCACACATGATTTGGTGCACAAAGTAGCAGCAGTTTGACAGGTCGTCCACGCCACGGACGTCCATTCGATCCATGGAAAGATCATCAGCTAGCTGGAATTGGAAATCAGAGCTAGATGCCACGCAGCACGATATGGGTAGGTAGCTAAGCTAGGTAATAGAAGAGAAGACGACGACGTCGCAGCAGATACATACGATCTTGTCCGTTCGCACGTACACGTGCATCTCTCGACGACCCAAATCCGATCCGTGTGTGTAGAAGATCGATCATCAATATAGCTGCTTCCAGGGGGCGGGTGCTTTGTCGTTGCTAGGTGCATGTGGCTGCATCCGGGTCGTGGCAGCGTGCATGCGCGTGTATACTGGCCGGCGACGACAGCTGGAGAGAGAGAGCGAGCGAGGCAGCCCCCGGTATCAGTGCTTGCTGCGAGCGAGCTCCAGCGAACGCCGGCGGCGGCGCCCATCCTCTCGGCAGATCCGCCGCCTCATGATCCTCCCCAATTCCAATGCAACAAACAGAGTGACGGCGGCGCGGCAGGATGCGCGCGAGCAATGTTTTGCTCCTAGAACCAGAGCCAGAAACGCGCGCTAGCTAATTCGCCGCGGGGATGAAGTCTCTAGGCGTGCGCGTAGCCTCAGCATTTGGGCTGGCAAGTTTTCGGCACCACACGTCTAGGGTACTGGAGGGAGAGTGTAGGTGCTTCGGCCGGCCTAAAACAAAAACATGTCGTGCTGGAAATTCCAGAAGTCAAAGAAAAAAATCCATGGCATCTGAGCAGTATTTCGACAGTTAAAATCGCCAAGTCTATTCATCGCGCGCACGAGTGGAGCTTGCGACGTCGCAGAAGACCGTGTTCATCTTCCTCGCACAGCCATGGCGGCCGGACTTCGGGAAAGGAGGAGTTGCCGGGGCGTCGGTGGTCACCGGCGGTGGTGGTGGGTTGCGGGTCGGCAGTTTGACATCCGGTGGGCCAGGTACCAGGTGGGGGGGGGGGTGAAATTCGCTCTGGCGGGGATGGCACCGGGTGGTGGATCTGGCGGCTGCGCCGCTAGAGACTGGGGAGATGGCCGGCGGCGGGGGCAAGCATCACGAGCCTTCAGCGACAGCTCAGCTTGCAGTCGCTTGCGCGAGGAATAGACGGCCCGTTAAAATTGCTATGTCATTGTCACATTGAATCTCTATAAAAAAAAACTTGGCCACCAGAATATTCAAGTTATTAGACATGTATATGATTGCATTTCTAGGATGGATTTCCAAGATGAGGGGGCGATGTAGATCGAAATAAATAATGCTAGTGTTATATACTATAAGAACATTTTTCGTGATCGATCTAACATCGCAGATCTTGTGTTTCTATATAAATGTGAGCCTTTAGATATTGATGATCAAGGATACTCCGTAGGGTTCAGTTATATTACTCATACATACTAAGGGCCCCTTAGGACAACGACAACGATCCAGGATAGATCAAATAATTGGTGGAATTTTCTCTGAAGAAGTAAATAGTAATAGATAATTTTGCCCTCCACTTTTAACATGGAACCTGATCCGCTTAGGGGTGTTTGATCCTAAGGGCTATGAAAGGATCTCAAGATACCTAGAGGGGGATGAATAGACTAATCTACAACTTTAAAACACTTTTCAAATAGTCACTAACCCAAATATCCGGATACTCCGGATATATATCCGGATACTCCGGACTTGAGGTCCGGAGTTTTTGGATATTATATCCGAAATGCCCGGGTATGAAATTTCAGTGACAAACTACAGTACAGGTGCAAGAAATTTAGATCGAGTAAATTTGCAAATACCAGGGATTCCTTCTAAGTGTTTCTCACAAGCTGGTTCAAGCTAGAAGCTTGTAAATAAGTAGATCAAACTCAAACCCTAGAAAGTTAGTCTCACAAGCAAATAGACAAAACCTTAAATAAAGAGTACACGGAGAGATCGAGATTTGTTTCCTGAAGTTCACTTCCAAAGAAGCTACGTCTCCGTTGAGGAAGAGTTTAAGAGACGGTGCTCAGGAACTCCTATGCTCCTCACCCAAGGGCGAGACCAACGCTCAAGCCCAAGGTCACTTACTATGAGTTTCTCCAAGAGGAAAGATGATTACAAACTTCCCGTGATGCTCACAACTTCAGTTGAGCATTCACGAGCACGCCTAGCCGTCTAGAAGCTCAAAACTCCAAGAGTAACAAACTTGAATCCACCGGCTTGACGAAGACTAAGTGCTCAAAAGGATGGAATGACAGCTCACTAGCACGGATTTCTTCTCTTGCAACACTCTCACTTTAATCCCTCAAGGAAATCTCTCAAGAAATGAAGAGAGGGAGTGGGAGAGGACTTGAAAGGCTTATGAGGCTGTTCATCTCAAAAAATGGGCAAGAGAGAGCTGGCTGAAGGGATATGGGGCGTATTTATACCCTCACTCACAAAAACTAGCCATTGGTGAAAGGGTACCCGGATACTCAGAGTATATGTCCGGATACTCCGGATATTGTCCAGGACATTCCAGATAGAGATCCGGAGACTCCACCGTTGGTGAAAGGGTACCCGGATACTCCGGGTATATGTCCGGATACTCCGGACATAGTTCCCGGACATTCCAAACATAGACCCGGAGACTCCGATTTTTGCAGAGACACTCTCAAAATATCATTTTGAAGTGGTTTTTGTGGCTCACAAGTATTTGTATGGGCTCTCTTGAGCACTAGTTCTATGTCAAAACCTGCAGATCAAAGTCCCTCTTGATAGTACAGGGTTCCTATACTAAAAAGCAAAATAAAAGTCTACTCTTCGAGTAAATTTCAACCACCGCTTTTTCATTTCCTTTTGAGAGGTCGTACTTCATCGTATGTTTTGCTTGTTCAACTTTAGCACCTGCACACATACTAGATAACGAGATTAAACGTACATGTGTTTCGTCATCTAAACACCAAAACCCACTTAGGGGTCTAGATATCTTTCATGCTAAAATTTAGCTCTATCACATCGATATGTTTTGATGCCAACTAGTAAGACTAAATATGATCCAATTATAAAACTAATTGCAGAAATCTAGGGCTAATTCGCGAGACGAATCTATTAAGCCTAATTAATCAACGATTACATATATTTAGTGTAGCATCACATGAACTAATCATCGATTAATTAGGATTAATAGATTTATCTTACGAATTAGTTTAGGGATTATGCAACTAGTTTTATCATTAATCTATATTTAATACTCTTAATTAGAAATCAAATGTGACAAATCCAAACAGGCCGCCTCACTAGCATTATAGATTTGCTGACAGCACGCATGCAGATTTCTTCAGTATGTATTATGTAATAATATATACCTGACGTCTCTGCAGTTTCATTTATTTGGACAAGTAGAGCAGGCCCGAATTAAAAGTTCAATTACACCAACCTGAAGCGCTGCTACTAGAGTCACAGAACTTGGGCCTTGTACGTTGGACCTATCCGGCCCGATGAACACTTGCTCGTGATTCGTGAAAGCAAATAAAATGGCCCGAACACCAGACCTCAAAAGATCATTTTCTCCTCGTTCTCCAATCAACAAACAACCGTACAAATTTGCTGGTCAGAGGGGCCTAGGTAGGCGGTCCGGCTTGTCTAACGTGCTGAGGCAAAGTCAGCAAAAGGACAGGTGTGAACAGCAGCCTAACTTTATTTACGGCAGCGGAGGTACTGTGCCGATTTCACTGTCCATAGATCACTGTAGCATGAGTGCTGTTGCCTATAGATCTCGTCCATCCATCTGCGAATGAACGGCCGGAAGTCACCGCTACAGCGATCCACGGACTTGCCTTCAGCAAGTCGGTGAATCCACGGCGCCAGGTAGTAAACTCTGATGCCGCGCAAGGCACGAACGACAGGACGAACTCGATCTGAAGCTTGTCGTCAAATGCAACATCATGACGGGTTCGTGCATGGAGTTGCGGTTACCTTAATTATTACAGCGAGATTATACGGACAGATGGTCAGTAGCTCTTGGACAAGGAGGCGAGCACGTCGTGCGCGACGGTGGCCATCGCGTCGAAGCCGCCGTTCTCCGCGGGCACCGCCGCCCCGGCGGCCACGCCGTCGCACCCGGCGGGCACGTACTGCGCCGCCTGCATCACCTCCCGGGCGCCCGGGTACCGCCCCGCGGCCACGGACCCCGCCACCCACTCCAGCGCCGCCGCGGCGCCGTCGTACATCCGCAGGCACGCCCGCAGGCCCGCCGGCTCCGCGGTCGCCGCCGCGGCGGCCGCGACGCTGTCCCTGGCCGCGGTGGCGTTCGCCGCCGCGAGCCGGGCCGCGAGCGCCGCCACCGCGCCCGCGTCGCGCGCGGCGCGGCACGGCGCCGGCGAGGGGTCGCGGCAGAGCGCCGACGCGCAGGCTGCCGGCGTCACGTAGTACCCGCCCAGGACCCCGCACACCTCGTCCAGCGCCGTGCTCGCCCCGGCGGCGCCGCAGGCGGCGGCGGCCGCCGCGAAGAGTAGGGAGACCATCAGGCCTGAGGCAGCCATGGTCGTGCGGTGGTCTCTGCTCTGCTCACCAGCCCCGGGCTCTCTCTACTACTAGTCTCTTCTCTGCGTGACGGATCATGGATTGTATATTTGTATCTATATATATCGGCGTATACTTATTAATGCTTGCTTTGATTCTGGTTTTGGTATGCAATCACAGGGTCGCAATGCGTTTGGGGGTGAAATAAAGGATTTGGATGTGCATGCATGCGTAATGCATTGTTGATTCCAGTGGATTGGTTCTGCTCCGTTCAATCGGTTGCCTTCTTGCCATCAGTTTTTCTTGGCCAGGCGTGGTATAGGGTCCATCTTTCTTCCTCTCCATATATAACAGGGGATATCAGAATCAGAACAATTGAAGTTCAGAGATTTCTTCCTCCTAAGGTTCAGTTTCCAAGTCTGTTCAACTATATCCATAGACCATGTGGCCTGAAGATTCTTTTTTTTTTAGAAGTTGCCTGAAGAATTTGCTGACCAACCTGAACAAGTAGTTGGGTTCGGAATTGGGAAAACCTGGAGCGTGTTCAACCAAATCAACGTACGGGGCAATGACAACATCACAATTTCCTTGCGGTTGAGTAACTGAAGAGGCCTCAATCTGCAGAGCGACCGAAGAGTTGATGAGTCCAGGGAGTGTTGTTCGCATTTTTTTTTTGTAACAGCCTGGAAAGGAAATATCATCTCTCTTTCCGGTGCTCTCTAGCATAAAAACTTTAGTTTTGGGGTTGCGCAACGAAATGGCGATCGAGAAGATTTTGAAGAAGGAGCAACTCAAGTTTGAGGAATGGATCTGGACGGGGGCGATGAAGATCGCGGGATAAACCGGATGGCTGTAACAGCAAAGAGTTCACAGTTCAGCATAACAAAATCTGACACTGCAGACTGCACAAACAATGCCATGCCATGGATGATCGACGAACGACGGCAGGTCCAATCATGATCGACATGTACGAAGCAACAAGAACACAGTGAATTAGAGGTTGATTACATTGATCCGTTCCTCCAGATGCAGCCAGCCATGTCACACGAGTACACGACACACCGGAAGATGCAGCCGCCGCATCACCGCAGCGCGCATGCCATGCCAGTTGCCACGGCACAACACCCACGGTTTTAGCTGGCCTTGTTGAGCAGCGCGGTGGCCATTGTGGAGAGCTGGTCGAACTCGCGGTTGGCTCCGGCCATCCCGGCCGCGGCCGCCGCGGATCCCGCGCCCGCGAGCGCGGCGTCGCACCCGATCCCGGCCTGCCCGGTCAGCGGCAGCAGCGCGCGCGCGGCGCCCCAGCTCCGCGCCGCCGCGTACCCGCGCATGAGCCGCAGCGCGGGCACCGACGCCGCCCCGTACAGGATTCCGCACGCCTCCAGCGCGTCCCGCGCCGCCGGGCCGCCGCCGCCGCTCCCCTCGGCGTCGCGCGCCATCGCCGCCGCGGCGTCCCGCGCCGAGGCCCCGCTCGCGGCCGCCAGGTCTGCGGCCATGAGCAGGTGGCCGTGCCGGTCCGCGGCGGCCGCGCCCGGCACGGACCGCAGCCGCGACGCGCAGAAGGAGACGTCCACGAAGTCGCGGATCGCGTCACACGACTCGGCCACCGCGTCCGCCGCCGCGCCGCCGTAGCAGCAGCAGCAGAGGAGCGCGGCGGCGGCGGCGGCGAGGAGCAGGCGGACCCTGCCCATGGTGGCTTGCTGCTTCTCTCGCGCTCGCCGCGGCGGGTGTCCTTTTGTTGGTGGCGGATGGTTTACTTCGCGGGGCCTGGCCTGGCTGTGTCTGCGCCGCCGCTGGATCGGAGCGCTCACCACTTGTTGCTTGCTCCTTTGGTGGTGGCCTGGTGGGTAGGTGAGCTAATCAATGGAGGCACGCGACGCCTGTGTGCGTCATCGGATTTGTGCTCTCGTCTGTCTCAACGGTCACCGCTTGGAGGGTGAAGCAGGAATCAATGCGTCATCGTCTTCCTCGTTTGATCAATCCACGGGCAGATCTTAGCCGTCTATTCTGAATTAGGCACTGTAATTAAGTCATGATTACAAGAAATGGAAAGCTCTAGACAAAATCATGATTACAGATTTCAATCTCAATATATCCATTGGATTCCTTGTTCTGGTTTATAATTTCCACCCATTGCCATATGCATTTCAAATGATGAAATTTGAGGTCGAGGAAATCTCAGTACGTGCAGCAGTAGATCAAGCGTGCGAATCGAATTTGCACGGGATGAAGAAACACCACAGCCCACAGGTGCTAGTCTGTTCATGGATCGACATGGCAGGACACGATACAAGCTGTTGCTGCAACAGCGCATTGATTATTACAGCGAGCTTCTGTGCTCGTACGGGCAGGACCGCAGGAGCTTAGCCAAGAAGGCGAGTCGAGGAGCCGTCGGTCGAAGGATCGATGCGTATCAGTCGGCGGCCATGGAGGCGACGACGGCGTGCGCGACGAAGGCCATGTCGCCGAACCCGCCGTTCTCGCGCGGCAGCGCGGCGGCGTCCCCGGCCATGCCCTCGCACCCGGCGGCCACGTACTGCGCCGCCTGCAGCACCTCCCGCGCGCCGCGGTACCGGCCCGCGGCCACGGCCCGCGCCGCCCACCGCAGCGCCGGGACCGCACCCGCGTACAGCTGCAGGCACGACCGCGCGGCCGCGGACGCCGCCGCCGCGCTGCTGTTGCCCGCAGCGGCGGCGGAGGCAGGGCCCGCGGAGGGCGGCGACGGGGAGGAGGAGAGGACGGCCTCGATGCTGTCCCTGGCCGCCGTGGCGTTGTCGGCCGCGAGCCGGGCGGCCAGCGCCGCCACCGCGGGCGCGTCGCGCGCGGCGCGGCAGGGCGCGGAGGGGTCGGCGCAGAGCGCGGACGCGCAGAGGGCCGGGGTCACGTAGTAGCCGCCCAGCCTCCCGCACACCTCGTCCAGCGCCGGCGCAGCAGCAGCCTCGCCTGCGCCGGCAGAGGAGAAGAGGAGGAGCACGAGGACTGCGGCGGCGTGCGCGGCGGGAGAGGAGGAGCCGGACGCCATGGGTGCTGCTGGCCTGTGCCGTTGCCTCCCGATCCGTTTCTTGGTTCGGTTTGAGTCACGGTCGCAGGGACGGGATGTCTTGGAGAGCGATGGGGAACGGAGGTGTTCCCGTGCCGCCGCGCATTTAGTGTGCAAGCATGGGTTGCGGCGCTGGTTCCCTTGCTGCCGGACGATCTTGATGAGCCTGCCGCCGCAGCCGCACTCCCGTCGTTCTCCGTCTGTCCCGTCCAGTTGCGGTTTTTTCTTTCCCTCAACGGCTGATGATGACTGTGGCTGCCAACTCCCATCCGAAATGTGCTCCGCGTACTGTAGTAGATAATGCTCCATCGTTTTCTCAACGCCTAGGTTACCATGATAGATGCGGTGATGCTCCCAGGCAATCCTGTCAAGTGTTCATCGTGTTCGAGTTGCAAAGATCTGCCATGCTCAGTGTGCGTACATGTGTATGTATGTGTGAGAGAGAAGCAACTGCAAATGCAGTAGGGGGCCAGGGATGGTAACGGATCATAATCTTAATGGTCTCTTCATAATCGATGTTTATATATTTTTAGCTTAAAATTAAAGTCTAACCCGCCCGGTCGTTTTAGAGCCCGGCCTTTAGATTATCTGAGCATCTCCAAGAGTCTTTCAAAATTTAACTCTCTAAATTATCATTTGGAGAGCCTTCTGCATAAAAATCGTTTTCTAAATGTTTTCACTCTCCAACAGCTTTTCGATATCTTGTGTATACTCTAGAAAGTCATTTTCGTTATCTATCTTTGATTAGCGAGAAATGCGGAATGGAGGATGGCTATATTTGAATAACTACTTAAAGAAATTGTTGGAGGGTATTTTTTCAGCAAAATCTCTATTCCTAATATTAAGAAAAAAATATAGAGAATCTTTTGAAATTACTCTAAATAGGGCTCACACGGATACAGGAGTAATGAGGTGCCGGAATCGTGCGAGGACGCGGCAGTGAGGCGCTACGTACCGGGCGCCGGCCGGCCGTCGTGTACAATATCGCCGGGCGCGTCTGCCGCTGCGGCAGCCGGACCGACCGATCCATGGAGGCATCGACGACCAGCGGGTCAAGCCGTCAAGGTCACCGACCGACCACCCCGCAACCTCAGCGGTGGCAGCAGTCACTGCGCTCATGAATGGCTCGAGCGCTAGACTGGATTCAATGCAGCCGTGGTCCATCTCCACATGGGCGACTGGGCGAGTTCTCTCGCTCGCCACGGAAGCCTCGCTCGCAGCCCGACAAGGGTTCGTGCTTGCCGCTTGCCGGGTCCGTCCATCTATGCTCGCAGCCTAGCTTGCCGCCGCCTCATCCTCGCAAGTCGCAACGCGATCCAATCCAAGCGTAGCTGGTTGGATGCGCCTCTGCATCAACGTCTCGTCTCGATCGCTCCAGCAGTCCTAAGTCTGCGCCTGCCGGATGCCATTCACGAGCACGCACGCCGAAGCAACGAAAACGACAGCGCCTGCCGGATCCGTGAGCATCACTTCCCTATCTGGTTGGTTAGCAGTTTGGCAGCAGGTCACCAAACCTCAACGGAATCATGGAGAGCCTTTTTCGCCTTCCGATCCTTCTGCGTGTGCTCATTTTCTCAAGTGAATAATGGCCATGACAGCAACGCATTGAGTTCTTTCTTTGCGTGCATTTGCTGAATCCTTGTACTTGGAAACCTTCTAGTCGACAGCAATAGATCGATAGCATTGATTAGTTGGCATAGAAATAAAACGATCTTGACGCGTTCTTTATTTGTAAGCTTAGCGTAAAAATCGACCAAATATTCGAGGCTGTGGGGTATGATCTTCATCCACTGCCTAAAACAGAGAGATCTCAGCCTAAACCAGCTGCCTATGTAACGCGAAGGCGAAGACGACGAGCTATCGATTCATTTAGGTCAACCACCCACACCATATTCCAAGGCCCCAGCCAGCAGCTAGCTCCACCAGAATGAGGACCTCACTTCTCGTCGTCGCCATCGCCCTCGCCGTCTCGCTCGGCTGCTGCGGCGTCGCGGCCGCCGACGCCGTCGCCGACTCGTGCAACGCGATCCGCGACTTCGTGGACGCATCCTTCTGCGCGGCGCGGCTGGGGTCCGTCCCGGGGGCCGCCGCCGCGGACCGGCACGGCCACCTCCTCATGGCCGCGGACCTGGCCGCGGCGCGCGGCGCCTCGGCCGGGGACGCCGCGGCGGCGGCGGCGGCGGCGGAGGCGCGCGGCGATCGCGACCCGGCCGCACGGGACGCGCTGCGGGCGTGCGGGTTCCTGTACGGCGCGGCGTCGGTGCCGGCGCTGCGGCTCATGCGCGGGTACGCGGCGGCGCGAGCCTGGGGCGCCGCGCGCGCGCTGCTGCTGCTGACGGGGAAGGCCGGGATCGGGTGCGACGCCGCGCTCGCGGGCTCCGCCGCGGGCGGGATGGCGGCGGCCAACCGCGAGTTCGACCAGCTCTCCGCCATGGCCACCGCGCTGCTCAACGTCGTCGACTAGGTCGCCGGCCGGCCGGCGGGGCCGGGCGCCCTACCGTTACGTGCACGTGCCGTGGCGAACAAGTGGCATTACTTGTCCCTTGTGACATGGCCACATGTGTCGGATTTTTTAGTAATGGATCGATAATGCGACCGATTGTTATTCCTTGGCTTTACTGTTCACTGTGTTCTTGATGCACCGTGCAGTAGATTGTGTGCACGACATGAACGATAAAATTGAAACGATGGCGGCGGCCTGTGCTGTGCTGGTCAGTAGAGCTTGGACACGTAGGCGAGGACAGCGTGCGCGACGAAGGCCGCCTCAAAGAAGCCGTCGTTCTCCCTGGGGATCGCCGCCCCGGCCAAGCCCTCGCACCCCGCGGCCATGTGGTGCACCGCCTCCAGCAGCTCCCGGGCGCCGGGGAACCGCCCCGCGGCCACGCACCCCGCCGCCCACTCCAGCGCCGGCACGAAGCCCGTGTACAGCTGCAGGCACGACTGCAGGCCCGCCTTCGCCGCCGGCTCCGCGGAGCCGGACGCCGCGGCCCGGACGCGGTCCCTGGCCGCGGTGGCGTTGGCCGCCGCGAGCTTGGCCGCGAGCACCGCCACCGCGCGCGCGTCGCGCGCGCCGCGGCACGGCGACGACGGGTCGTGGCAGAGCGCGGACTTGCAGAGCTCCGGCGTGATGTAGTACGCGCCCAGCGATCTGCACACGTCGTCCAGGGCCGTGTCCGCCACGGCGGCGCCGGAGCCGACGCAGAGGACGGCCGCGAAGAGGAGGGAGAGCGTCAGAGCTGAGGCAGCCATGGTGTGGCCTCTCTACTAGTCTTTGTCTGAGGGATGCTATCTATATCTATATATATCGTTTTGTATTCGAAAGCCATATCTGTATATATCGGCCAATAAGATTTACTTATTAATACTTTGCTTGATTTTGGTTTTGGTCTAAAATCACAAGGTCACAATGTGTTTGGAGTGAAATAAATGATTTTGGTGTGCAGCCATTAATTTTTCTTGGACAAGTGTGGTTTCCTCTCCATACATAACGTGGGATATCAGAAGTTCAGAACAATTAAAGTTCAGATATTTGATGAAAAGATGTATGGTTGGGGGAGATTCCTCCGCCAATGATTCGGTTTCCAAGTCTGTTTAAGATTTGTTGTGATCTTATAAATAATTTTTGGTGGAACATGGGATATAATATTCAGTAGGACCATTGATATCAGAACAATTGTCTCAGCTCAAGATTTGTTCACAAGAATCTTTTTCGCCTTTCTTCACTTGCATGCATTTGCTGAATTGATGAAGCATCGTAATTGGACCTTTTTTAGATACTATATATAATATTTTTTATTGATTGTTTGATACCAAAAAGGATCTTGATGCACAAAAATTAATTGAACAAATATTTGAGGCCGTGACAACGTTTTTCTTCCCCTGCCTAAAAAGGAGACCAAGTGAAGAAAGGCTAGCACACAAGCTAGCATAGCAACCAACAACCAAAATGAGGACCTCCCTTCTCGGCGCGTCTCCCATCCTCGCCGTCGCCCTCGCCGCCGCGGCGCTCTGCTGCGGCGGCGCGGGCGCCGACACGGTCGCCGACTCGTGCAACGCGATCCGCGACTTCGCGGACGTGGCCTTCTGCGTGTCCCGGCTGCGGTCCGTCCCGGGGGCCGCCTCCGCGGACCTGGCCGCAGCGAGCGGCGCCGCGGCCGGGGCCGCCGCGCGTGTCGCGCTGCGGGCGTGCGCGCTCCTGTACGGCGCGGGGTCGGTGCCGGTGCTGCAGATCATGCGCGGGTACGCGGCGGCGCGGGGCTGGGAGGCCGCGCACGCGATGTTCGTGCTCGCGCGGCAGGCCGGGGGCGGCGCCGCGGGCAGGACGATGGCCGCGGCGAACCGCACGCCACCGTGACCACCGCGCTGCTTAACACCTTCAGCTTGTAGGCCGGCAGGCAGATGGCCGGCGCCACCGCGACATGCTTAAGCTGGGCATGCTTGCGCGTGGCACCTGGTTCTTCTTGGTGCCTCATGTGGCGTGGCTGGAGATTCTGTAATAGATCAAAAAGAAATGTAATCATCTACTGATTCACTCTTTTTGTTATTGCATCACACACATGCATGCACCAGTCTGTTCATGTTTTCATCATGATTCATGGACAGTACATGTCGTTTTTGGGGCTTGCCGTTCAGTCCTGCGATGCTTTACTTCTTAGAAAGAGGAGAAGGAAGAAAAAAAGCTTCAGCCAAGGACCAACGACGACGACGGTAAATCATGCGACCAATCATAGATTTCTTATGGCGTTTGGGAAACGTTTGGAGCGAACCGAGAGGAGCGGATGACCGTAGCAGGAGCAGCAGGTCCCTCTGGAAAATGGCGAGAACGAAGAGAAGTTTGTTAGCAATCAGACAGCCAAGATAATCTTTGTACTGTGTTTGACAAGCTTCTGACCTACCTTATTCGGTTATTCCTCTGCTTGCAAGGCTTGCATGTGTTCTACATTGTGCAAGTCTGTGGAATCATCTTGATTAACGTGTATAATAGAGTTTTAACCTGAGACCAACCAATGAACAAAGTCAGGGATTGTCCCCGCCTCCTAAGAAATAGTATTTCCTATTTCTAAAAAAGGAATTCAATTCCTTTGCTCAATCTCTTGCTGGTTGAGCATGCATGACAGCATGGGTGAAGCTGAAGGAGGAATTTGTTTCTTTTTTCGGTAACCGGACGCGCGTCCTCCCTCCGGATGATTACGTGGCACGATACCATCTATATATTATTATAAAGCATTATCCATCTCATTTGACTGGCCAACTCCTTCTCACCGCATCTTATTTTCTCTCCGCGAGATGCCGGCTCGTTGTATGCATCGGCGTTGCCTTGCGCTGCTTCTCTTGAGGATATCCGGCGTCCAATACCGCCCCTTCCCTCCCGAAGCTACAGCACGCAGGTCTCATCCTGTGGTTTCAGATGTGGCTCCATCGACTCAAGGTTGGAGGTGCTGCCTCCTCCATGAATAAGCTGGTGCCAACTTAGTTTTGAGTCAAGCTGCTGCCGTCGTCAATTCGGCACTCACGATATTTTATTCTCGGCAAGCAGAACCACCACCATGCGACCGAGAGACGAAGCCTGACTGCCCGCCCGCCATCCAGAGGAGGTATGGGACCATCCATACCTCTATTCTCAACAGGAAAGACAGATCCCTTCCCGCGCTTCTCGTGCTTGTGTTTCAAAAAGTAAATCATATTGTTGCGGTAGGGATTGTTAGACGTTACAGATGTTGTACAACTACTAGAAATTTGGGATCTTGCAATGCTGAGTAACTGTAGCAATAAGGGCCAAATCGTGGTAATATATATCAATTGCCACGATATGATGGTCGTTGCCTCGTTGGTAGCCGTGGCAAGTACTTGCTTTTGTTGTAATAGCTATGGTATTTGCCATGTAATGAAGCATTGAATTAGATAGTAGTTGTAATGACCGATATCATGGTAATAATATGTTAATATTGCAACAACAAGTAGTAACAATTACAACAAACATGATTGTGACAAGAAAAGTGCTATAACCACCATGTCTTTGTAAATGATGGCAATAAAGTATTCTTGCAATGATATATTTTTTGGTAAAAAATAACTAAAAGTTAAAAACTATAAAAGTTGCTAATAGTCTACTCTTATCTTCTCTATTCACCATGAGAATGAATAAAAAAGTTGCAATAGTTAGAAAATGTGGCTATAATATTCATATATTGCAACACTACTTCACTCGTGGCAGTAATAACTTTTTTGTTGCAACCATTTTTTTGAAATATTACCACACTAGTTTAGCGTGGCAAAACAATAACCTTAATGCAACAACATAAGCTAATGTTGCAATAGATGTTAACCTATTGCAACAAAGTTGAACATATGGCAATGCAATAAAATTCGTGGCTATGCAATAGATATATTGCCACCAAATTTTAAATTATGGCAATATCATCTACTTATTGCAACAATTTATATGTTGTCGCAATTTTTGTGTGGCAAAAACCTATTTTTCTAGTAGTGTGTAGTGCCTTTTTGATTTGGATGTTGCAGTGGCTTGACTTGGATGTTATAGATATTTATCCGATTTGTTGCAATTATGTATAGTTGTACAAATTTGAGGATATGTCAATTGAATACGCGATTTTGGTGTTGTCGCGATAGTTTATACTAGATGTTGCAAAGTGTACTTCTCGGATGTTGCATGAGGTGATTAAAAATATATTGGTTGGTTATTATTGATGTCTCATAGATTTATTTCAAGCATCTTGAGCCATAAAATGATGTTGCGATTGGATTGTTTTGTCTCGAATCAGCTGCACCTAATGATTTAATTTTGGTTCAAATATTTAGTGTTGCAAAGGTTGATATCCAATATTGCATACACTATTTTCCTATACTATGAATGTTGCTTTTTAGTGTTGCATATAACGATTATCATCTTATCTACTTTCTTTCTCCCTCCTCTCTATCATATGCGGGCGCATAGCGAGAGTGGCAGCGCTGTTGAGCGTTGTTATGGAGGTAGCTCAAGCCATGTGTTGCAACAGGAGGAAGGGATGAGCGCTGATCTAATTATATGGTGCTACGGAAGCGTCCAATAAATTGACTCTATCTAAACATCCGGACGCTAGCAAGTTTGTTCTTAAAATTTTTTTAAGAACAAGAAGGAATTTGGCTAGCACTGCCTTTTTGCCCGGGCGTGTAATCCGTCAGAACATAAATGTCATCAGCCCGATAAATTGACTCTATCTAAACGTCCGGACGCTAGCAAGCTTGTTCTTAGAAATTTTTTAAGGACAAGAAGGAATTTGGCTAGCACTGCCTTTTTGCCCGTGTGTGTAATCTGTCAGAACATAAATGTCATCAGCAGTCAGGCAGATGAGAGAAGTCAAAGTTCACTAATTACTATTCAACTTCTGAAAAATTTGTCAATAAAAACATGCAAACAAATTTCGTGATGGGCCTCTGAATTCTGGAAACAACCAAGCCCCAACTAACTTGGTTTGCCTTGGCCCGTAAGTTTCATCGGCTCGGCCCACCTGGCTCTTGCACTGGACGATCCAGCCTGGCATTAGTACCCCACCACCCTTCCCGCTCGTTTCCATTCTCCCCCCGCTCCTCCTCCTCCGACCCTCCCCTCTCCGCCTCGCCTCGAACCAAACCGCCCCTCCCAATTCTAGCCTCTCGAACCTTCCAGAGCCCGCGTGCTCGACCTCGCCCGCCATGGCCTCCTCCTCCTCCTCCTCCTCCTCCTCCGGCGAGGGGCCCTCCACTTCGGGTGACCGGCGTGCCATGCGGCCGCAGTACTGGGACTTCGTGCACGCGATCGTGGTCTACGCGAACGAGAACGACCTGGTGCTCCAGAAGCTCCTCACCGCGGTGATGGACCTCGACATCGTCAACGCGAGGAGTAAGTCCCTCTCGACTCCGTGCCGTAGCTTCTCGATCGCTTTGGGGTTCCGCGGGTTCGTTGCTTGCGATCGATCGATATCACTAGCTCCTTGCTTGGTTTGCTGGTTCATGTGCAGAGTCCGCGGAGAAGCTGAAGGCGATGGGGACGGGCCTGGACGCGGCGGTGGCGGCCGTCGCCGAGCCCAAGAACAAGCGCCACGGGCCGCTCCATGTCGCCGCGGGGACCAGGTATCTGGAGATGTGCAAGATGCTGGTCAGGAAGTACAAGTGCAACCCAAACGCGGCCGGTGCTGATGGTATGCTTCGCTTTGTTTCTTCTCCGATTTCTGCCTGATCGAGTTTGCTTTCTTCTGGGTTGGACTTGGATCTCGGTTGCGTTCCGTTGTTTGATCGCGCATTTCTGCGAGGTTTTGGGCACGGGGGCATGAGGATTGATTGATATGATGGTGGGTTCCTTTGTCCTTCAATCTGCGCTGGTTGCTTGAGACGTGGGGGTGTGCGTGAGTCTTGTTGTGTTCGATTGGTCGGGGTAAACCCCGATCGATCGCCGGAGTTATGATCCGGGCGGCGGCAACGTAGGCGTTGCGGATGCAGCATCTGTGAGGAGGAAGAAACTGTAGCTAGCCAGGAGGAGAGAGGTTCGTGGATCGTGGTGAAGTGAGTGGGTGGAATTAGCAATTGGGGCCCCAAACGAGAGCCCATTTGTTTCACAGTTGGGCTTAGAAGTTGGCCCGGCTTGGATCTGGGCTTAGGCTAAGCCATGGAGGCATGGATAGCAGAGCTGCTGCTCGTCGCGCAGAAGCATAGCGGCGGCGCGCGGCGCGTGGGTGGGCGGCGGCCAACGTGATGCGCGGCGAGGGCAAGGGCGCCGCCGCGCCGGGTGGGGTGCGTGGCGAGCACCCGACCAGGCGGGGCCGCAAGGGGGGAAGCGTGATGCGCGGCGAGGGAAAGATTTGACTGTCAGGTCGGCAAGAGAGTAGTGCGGGCACGGCGTCAGGTGAGATCTCGGGTCCATGCACCGCCAGTAACAATAGCTTGTCCGATCGTGGGAGACATGAATGCTATCCAACCCTGGCAGTTTCTTACTTTTAAGGGAGAATTTTACATGTTCCTTCTGTGTTAGGTGTGATGTCTGGTTAGTTAATCTAGTTGCATGTGGAGTTGGACTGCTTGGCTCTGTTTTTTTATCCCGTTGAAATCAAAATGTAGGTGGAAGAAGCAGTTTAGAGAATGTTCCGTAGTTCTATCATGATCAGCCTTGAGAAGAATTGCCCCTTTCAGGGATGACTATTTCCCTGTTTAATGTGACCCCGAGTCCCCGGCAGCTTTAACTTGCCTTTTATGATTATAATTGTGCTGAACCTATCCCAACTTTGTCACGCGCCGACACAAAATGTGTATGAGAGCAGAGGAAATACAGTAATCATATGACCGATGCTCCTGTCGATTGTCTATTGTTTCTGGAGTGAAACTGATAGTTATATTTTTGTTCAGTAGTGTAGGTCTGCAAATGTGTCATGCTGTCGGGGACAACTGCACATATCCATTGAAGATAGATATAGGTGAGGCTCTAGGACAGCTTATGTCGGCTATGGTATGCGTCCATGCCAGCCAGTACCATACTTTGTTTTAGTACTCTGCAATGCTATTGTGTTTTTATTCACCGGTATTTTAAAAAAGTTAAGTAACTGGTGTCTGAATATGCAGTCATGGATCTGCTAAGTACAATTTTTTTAGTTAGTGCCGAGACATAGGTGGAATCTTGGGTGAAAGTTCTTCTCTTAATTTTTGATCTTATGAAGCACTTACCATGTGATAGCATCTTGGGCATTGTTTTGATATGCTTTAACCTCGTGCTAAGGCTTTTAAATATTTATCAATTTCATTGGTCTGAGTGAGAAACATTGGCCATCCTTAATTAATGTTTACTTATGCTCGTGTCAGGTGAAACACCTCTGTTTTTTGCAATACTAGGTCAGGGATCTCGGGCTATTGTAGAGTATCTTATCAATGCCGATCCAAATAAAGCAAACAATTGTGGGATTACTCCACTCCACCTTGCAGCAGGACAAGGTTTTTTCTGCCCATGCTATGTGTGTTTTGGAGTTTTAGCTGTTTCATTGAGCTTTTTTTTTAGGTTTATCCTGGCAAATCTGTATTGCTTTGACACAGTGGGTTGCTTCATATATCTTTTCAGATAGTATTACAAATGTCTATTCCATGTGCTTGAACTTAACATATTTCCTCTCAAACAAGACACATAAGTAAAGTTAAGCAATATTCACCTTGAGCCGTGACTAAAAGAAAAAGGCATAATCCCATTTCTGTTGCTTCAACCTGGAATTACATGAGTCTAGACACTAGGGTGTAGGTAGAGAAATAGCAAATGAAGTCTGGACCATCCACTGAAGACCAATGTTTGGTAGGTTTCTTGGAATTTTTTTTGAAAGCTATCGTTTGTTGGAATTACCCCAGCTAAATGAGCTGTGCTTGTTGCTTAGGCCTAAACATTGCTTATTAGCCACCTTTTGTTGTTCAGTCACCTACATGCATTTTTGGGGGCGTAATGTTGCAAAAGGGAGCTTGTACAGAAGGTCAAGAACTGCAGTGTAGCAACCAACACGTGGCTTATACTGAAATGCAAAACCACCTTTATGTTCCATATTTGTTAATTTAGCTTTAGCTTGTACTCCCTCCGTTCCATGAAGAGTGCAATCCTAGGAACTGGATCTCAACTACCTGCCTAATTAAGTGGTCAGATTTGATTAGCATGCCAAAGCTAACTGCATATGGTCAACAAATGAGGGCATGGGAGTCTTTTCACGCCACCGCTAATCTGTCTGAAAAAGACTAGAATTGCATTCTTCATGGGATGGAGGGATTAGGTCTATAAAAATGCTAAAATGACCAATTCTTAAAATATTGAGCTCTTCGTGATTATTGACTTTCGTTATTGATATATCCTAAAAGTTATTTTTGTGATTATTCATGTATTCCATCCAGGTCACTGTGAAATAGCAGAGTATTTGTTGTCCAAAGGAGCTAATGTTGATCCCATATGTCAAGATGGTGAAGCACCACTACATATTGCTGCTTGCCGTGGAATGTTAAGAATGGTGAAATTATTGTTGAGCCATCATGCAGATGTAATAACTTCTTTCTTTCCTGCTCTACTTTCCTCATTTTCATCTATATTATATGTGTTGGAGTTTAGTACCATATCCATGATAACTGAGCAACAAATTGTTGGCTGAGTGAATTCAGACTGGCCACCTTTTTTTAATTTTCTTGAGGCTATTTTCGTCCCACCCCTGGAAGCCCACTATACCAGGTCCAGGCTGGGTGGCTTGATTACTATTTTTATTTTCTTGACCGGGCTGAGCTGGAACTTCTGTTTTATTAACCAGCTCAATCATATGCCCTTTTATTTTTATTTTGTTCTATCATGTAACATCTTTTCTCTGGTTAGGCTCTTCCCTTGCCTACAATTGATGGCTTGGTGCCAGGTTGTTATGTAGTAAAGTAAAACCTTAATTCCTCCCGTAACCATCCAAAGTAAGCCATGCTCGCACCAAGAGAATTTACATGTTTGATGAAAGTTGCATATCCTCCCTGCTTCTTTCTACCTTGTCCCCACAAGTGCTTACATGTTGGCATCCCAATGGGCAGATTGTGTATTGTCTTAATCTTACGTTTCTTGCATGGAGTCAGAATGGGTAAAAAAATCCTATATAACTTTAAATTATATATGTTTTGCTGCTACATTGCTGGAGTGCTCATTTCATGTTGGTGGAGGGAACGGTTACATAGGGAACCTTGTTGATGAAAGCTGGAATTTTCATATGGATAGTGTTTGGACATATTTTTTGTTCAGTGGTACATTAGGAGACGACATGATGTTGTGGTATCCTATGCTTATACTATCCATTTGCATATTTAATTTAATTTTGTAGGTTGAATTGCATATTTAATTTAATTCTGTAGGTTGAATGAAGTGATAAGGTGCTCCCATCTGTAACCTTTTATCTACTTATAATAGCTTGCATACTGCCTGCTTGATCATTTCTTTCTGCTTGAGTGCCATAATGTGTTTTTCCCCTTTTCCCCAGTGTAACAGAGGATAAACTCCACACACCACTGGTGGCGTCCCTCTTTGGTTCTTCATTGGAATGCTTGGAGGCATTTATTAAGGTGCAGTAACTTGTCCCTTTGGAGCTACTGCTCACCCCAAATAATTTCGTGCCAATCAGGCAGAACAAATTTGATTATGTCATCCCTAAGATGAGCATGAGTTGCATCATGTTTTTTAAAAACTTTCTTGAACACCCTGTAACATGTATTCTAAATTGCAGGCTGGTGCTAATATCAATACTGGTAGTCGTGTAACTCCATTATCAGTAGCTGCTCGTAAAGGCTTAGCTGACTGCATCAATTGTTTGTTGAGTAAGGGCGCTAATCCTAATGAGCCTGATGAAGTGAGTCTTACCATATTCACTTGTTAGTTGCCACTTTTGTCCTGCTTCTGGGCTTTATATCTATTATACTTACCAAGTAATCTTCCTGAAATATTATAATGAATGCTTTGTAGCGCGCTAAGACTTTATATTTTTAGGATATTTTGTTCCATGATCTGCTTGGTACTCCAGAAAATTTAGGGTAGTTAGCCATGGTTCTTACATGTGGCAAAATTACGCTCTTCGAGGATTGCAGTCATGGTTTCCAAATATTGATTTTTGGAGGTGTTGTGAGATAAGGCTTGAGAATGTATTCTTAAATATGGGGATTTTATCCTAAATTTCTTTGAAAGAACTCCATTAATGAATTTGTGAATGTTGCATATCTTGCTAATACTGAAGTTGAGATGATGGCTTCATGCAACAACAAAGAAAAAATTGCAAAGGAATTGAAAGTGGTTGATCTAAATGTTCATGCACCTGTTCATCCTTCTGTTAAAAAAAGACATTCATTATTTTCACATTCCAGGAACAATAGGAGTTTGAGTACATATGCACAGTTTAGACTGCCACTGTACTATACAGTGTACACAAGTACCATAATGCACGCCCTGCACCTGTAGTTCCTTATGCTCATTTGTGATCTTTGTGATAGGTTTGGACTTCGGAGTATAATGCCTGTATCATGTCCTCATTGTGCAGCAGAAGGCCTGTAATTTTGTTATTCTTCCAGCTCTCCAATGTTTATTTCTAATTTTCTTGTGTGGTTTGTTAACAGGATGGTAAATTGCCAATAGAAATTGCTGCATCCAGAGGATGGCGGGAATGCGTTGATATTCTTTTGCCTGTAACGAACCCTTTGGAGAAATTTGCAAACCTGAGCATTGCTCAAATGCTTCAACAAGAAGCAGCTGTGAGTTCAGAGACACAATTTGGAAATATTTCCCATTTTTCTACTGAATATGATGGCTGAATTGATGTTGGTGACTGTTATGAAGACTGCAATATATATTTTTATAGATACTGATTTTGTGATATGATTTTAATTTGAATTTTGGCTGTATATGAGCTGTAGGCACGCCAACACGAAACACTTACGGCTGTTGTAGATGGAGATGTTGCATACTGGGAGAAGAAATATGCTCATGCATTGGGATGCTACACTAAAGTAATTTTTTGCATATCTCGTAATTATATTTAACTTGTATTTGTAGTTGCCAATATGTCTCTTCAGCCTATGTCTATTGTCAAGCAGCTGCATTTCAAAGAACCCTGATGAATCCAATAACTAGTGCTGGTTTGCCTTACATATTATGATTTTTCCTTCTCTTTAACAATGTGCACTCACACATTAGAGTTAACAAGGAAGCACATAAAAGTTTGAGTTTCCTCCAGGCATGCTATGGAACTGGGTGTCTTATTGTTAAACCCTTACCTCCTTTCCAATGCCAACTTTCTGTAGAAGAATCAATATGTTTGCCTGTATATGTGCAGAATGAGATATCTAACCTTGTGTCAGTTTATGCTTATAAGGCAGAAAGTTGTCGATCTAAGGAAATGCTATTTCCAAATTAAATTAAAGTTTGGTTTGGTATCATTGGATGACTGCAGGCATTTAGGCTTGGCCATGGTGATCCAGCCTTGTATGCAAAGAGGGGCCTTTGCCATCTGATGATTCATGATCATCATAGATTTTTGGATGACGCGTATTCCTACATGGATGTCATGACACCAGATTTATCAGTACCTTGCTCTGAGGAAGCTGCTAAGAAATTGGTGCTGGTGAGTTATGCTAGCAAGTAGCAACGGCACAATGTGTCATATTCACTGTTCATGTGTTGACGGTGTCTTCTTTAGGAGTATGGTATGAATTGGAAAGAACTGAGGCCTGGTTCTGGAAGCAACCTGACTGACGAAACTGACCAAGCATCCAGGTTTGTAGCCTGCTCTAGTTGTTTTCAATCTTTGATCTAGTGATCTTTGCACCAACAAAAGAAGATTTGCTCCAACAAATTGACTGTTTATTTGATTGCCATTTCATATCCTGATTACCATGTCTGCTTTGTGATGCTAATGGTGCTGATGTAACCTTTCAACCGTACTTTCTATCCAGGGAGGAGGATCCGTGAAGCAAGGTTGGGGGGGGGGGGGGGGGGGGGGGGGGTCAGTTGCTACTGCACAGACGAGAAGATGGTGGTGACATTCCGTTGCCGGGCGTCCATGGAACCTGCAGGGCTGTTGTTTTTGTCGGATCCTGCATTTTTTTCTCTCTCCCTGGAACCTGTCCACGTTCTGTAGATGGTAATCCGATGGTAATCCAAAGCGGCTGGAGATTTAGTACCTATTATACCTAGTTAATAGCATAGAAGATACGCATGTTTCTCATGGTACACTGAACCGCCAAAATGGTCCGAAGTTGGGTCCTCTGCCTTGGGTTGCAAGACCAAGCATAAACAGTGATGGAAACCTGGATGCTGTAACGCTTTTGAGTTGTAACTGAGCTGAGATGGTGGAGTTTAATTCGTTGGCATGAATGTTCTGGGAGTTGATTGCTGCTCTCCCTAGATTACAGGGTCCGACTTGTCATTATCGTCTGGTTTTGTTTTGCGCGACAGGTTGTCTCGTCTTGTCTTATCCCTATTCTTTCTTCAGGTGAAAACTTCTCCTTCCCAGTTTTTACTTGTTTCTTTCGCGTGTGACCAAGGTGCGCATCAGTGACCTGAATGGCCCATCGCGGCACGCTCTCCTCCAGGGGCCACGAGCCCACGATACGGCCAATGGCGGCCCAGGCCCGTGCCGTCATCCACTCATCTCCCCTCCCTCCCGCGCACCCCACCCCCATTTCCACTTGCCTTTCCCGCCACAAATCGATTTCCTTCCGGCTTCCGCAGTACGATTTCATTCCATTTCGTTCCCCTCCATCCGCTTCAAAACCCAGGCGCCTAGACACTTCTTGATCCTTCCGGAAAATCTAGGATCCCAGAGACTGGACGCCCGCATGCCCCCCGGCCCCTCCGACGCCGCCATCCAGGCCGCCCGTGACGGCAACCTCCGCCGCCGCCGCCGCCGTGAAGCGCGACGTTTAGCTTGGATCCCCTCCCCTCCGCTGGTTCCACTCGCACCCCCGCACCCGCGCGTAATTTGATTCCCGCGATCTCTCTTGGCTGACTAGAAACGGCGAGCGGCTTGGACTTGCGGGGAGTGAGGGGCTCCAAGGGGCGGACCTTGCTCCACTTCGCGGCGGCCGAGGGGCGCCTCAAGGTCTGCAAGTTCCTGGTGGAGGGATCGGGGCTCCACGTCGACTCCACCTCCGCGGAAAGTGAATTGCGCCGCCGCCGCCGCCGCTATTAGATTGTTCACTGTTCTTCTGAAAAAAAAAACATCATCTCCGTTGCAGGCGAGACGCCGATTCTCCTCGCCGCCGGAGCTGAGGGGCGCGACATCCTCCCCGTTCTGAGGTACCTTCTGGATCGCGGCGGCGACCCGGCCATGCCCGACGCCAGGGGATCCACGCCGCTGCACAACGCGGCGGAGTATGGTGTGCTCCTTGCCCTTCGGTCATCGATTCACCCTCTGTGACTCTGTCAGCAGGAATCTCATGGAAGTCGTGCTTACATAGAGGGCCTTATACTTGTACACAACTGTTTACATACGTTCTCTGGAGGAGCCCGATTGTGTTTGATTCCATTTTGTGCCTACAGGGAACTGCAAGGCCGTAAGACTGCTGCTGTCCAAGGGCGTTCCCGTCGATCCTCTCGGTCATCGCGGGACGCCGCTGCACTTGGCTGCAGGGTACGGCCACGACCAGGCTGTGAAGATCCTGCTGGAGCATGGAGCCGATCTAAGTTCCAGCATCGCTGCTGCCTTGATTTGGTTATGAAACTATTCGTTGTAGGAGTGTTTCTGCAGCACATGATGGCTGCATTCTCTGAACCTTTTTTCGATTATCAAAGCTGTTTTCTCCCTTTGCAGCCCAATAGAGTTGTCAATCATGTTCATTCGCCACTCATGGCGGCATGCTACGCGCACTCCTTGGAATGTATGATGCTTCTGGTTGAGGTCCTGTTACTTCTTGCTCCCTTGATGTATTCTACTATGTTTTTTTTTCTGCTTGAATTGAATGTATCAACAAACTAGTTTGTACTAGAATAAATAAATAATCTTGAGTGACTGACCAGCTTTGTTACTTCGATTGAACCTGTCATCGGCATTACATGTGGAAGTCCTTCCTAAAGTTACCTTGATTTATATTTCTTATTCTACAGGCTGGTGCTGATGTGAACTTTAGAAGTCCGTCTGCCCCACCTGTTTTGATGTTGGCAGTTAATGATGGCTTAACTGACATTGTCAACTTCTTGCTGGAGGTCGGAGCTGACCCTAACATTCATGATTGGGTAATCATGTCTTGTCTCGTCTCTGCTTTCAGATCTTCAAATACCATGGCCCTTTGCATATCCGATGGCTGGGTGAACAATACAGTTGTAACAAAGTCTTTGAGAGTTTGGGCTATTTCAGCCCTCTTCCAGGACCTTTTGTGTTGTTCATCGGTATTTCGAGCAATTAGTCACAAGTTTTTGACCTGTGATGTTCCCTGGCCACTAATTGCCTAAATTTCAGTCTCAATTTCAGGCAATTTATTTCCTTCTGTCAATGAACGGTAGCGCTTTGGGCCAGATGTCGAAAACAGAACAAGTCTATTGGGAGCGTAAATGTGTGTATAGAATACAGTCTTCTCTATAGGATAAATTTCAAGCACATTTTGCATGGTATATCTGTTTTCATATGCAATTTTATGGGTTTTCTACAGAGTACAGACTGCAGTGGTCTGGTCTGATATTGCATAGTTTGCAGCTCTAGTGATAAATTGCCTGTGTCTGAATTTTTATAATTCATACAGATCAAATTTGCATCTCAAAATAGTGGTTTCACAAGGCCAGTATGCACATTGCACAAGATTGAAATTCCACTGTTCCAAAGTTAGTCTAGGTACACCTACGATCTCCATTTTTCAGCACTTGATCACTAACTGGAATTTAAGAGGGAGTAATTTTGCTTGCTCTCATCAAATTCTGCTATACTCGTTGATAACAATGTATAAGACCATTAGTGTCATTGATATGTTATTATCCTAAAATTCTTTTTTGTTAAGAGAGAATTAGTAATGTCCATCTCCTTTTCACCTATGTTGTTGGATCATGATATCTCTTCCATTTTTGTCTTTACAATGCAGGATGGGAAATTCCCAATCATGTTAGCAGCAGCTCATGAACATCATGAGCTTGTTAAAATTCTATTTCCTCGTACAAAACCAATTCCATCTTTGATCGACTGGAGTGTTGATGGGATTATTAGATACATCAAATATCCGCACTTGGAGCCTCGGGTATGTTAGTGGCCTTATGGGCACACTTTTCTCAGCCGAGCTTGCAGAAATGTTCTTACATTTATCTAACTGTTGGAACCTTTTGAATGTGCTACCGTGTCTAGGAGGTGGTGGAAGAAAAGATAGCTGATGCGAAGTCACAAGGAAAAGAAGCGTTTGTAAAAGGGGACTACCTTGCTGCAATCTACTTCTATGACCTGGTAAATGCTTGAACCAAAATTCAGGATATACTTATTGAAAGCTTGGGAAAACACAAAATGTTGCAGGATAGGTAATTAGTTGGCAGTTATGAAACATCAACTTTCATGACATTGCTGAAAAAAAAAGAGAAAAATCTGAGATACTGAGATCTCGCTGATTGCTATTTTAGGCAATGGGAAAAGATCCACTCGATGCCACCTTATTCGCCAACCGGAGCCTATGCTGGTTGCGGCTGAGAGAAGGGGAGAGGGCTCTGTCAGATGCTCGGGATTGCAGAGCGCTGAACCCACGTTGGGCAAAGGCATGGTACCGTGAGGGCGCGGCTCTCAGCTTGCTGAAGGTATGGCTTACACCAACAGTTTGTAGCCTCACAACCTCATGTAATCTGTCCACATGTATCCTCACTCTCTTGGTGTTTCTCTATGCACAGAACTACAAAGCAGCAGCCGATGCGTTTGTGGAAGCGCTGAAGCTTGACCCTGCAAACAACGAGACCAAGAAAGCGTTGAGGCATTGCTCTTGTCCCCTTCTACTTCTACTTCTACTTTCAGCTATTGCCCGGACCAAGTCTGTCGTGGTTGGGATGGGAGCATGAACATCCAAATCCTAGCTTCTTCTGTACAGCTTTGATTAAGATTTGCGAGTGATAATTCTCTTCTTCTGATTTCTGGAACTTGCAGGGAGGCCACGGAGTCTATGAACTATGAAGAGCGCTGATCTCTCTGGACAACAGAACCACCAAGCTGCTGCATCCGTTCGATCTGATAATCCTCTATAACATATATGGGGATTGTAACTAACGTAGCAAACAAAGTAGAACGTAATGCTGCTAACACTAGTTTCAAGCTGTTCTTCACTCTTCAATCTTTTGCAAAACATTTTGTTGCTGCCTGGATTGAACAATGTGTTCTGTCCGGTTGTTCCATTCATTCCTTGTCGTTTGATCGTTTCAGAATCTCCCATCGCAAAAGCTGTAGGGTCTAACGTAGCAGTGGCTACTGAGGTATGAGCTTTACCTCGTCTGATGACCCTGGCCAGGAGGGATCACTGGATGAATTTTCTTTTTTTTCTTTTCGAAACACAGGATGAATTTTCTTGGCAAAGCCTCTGACTGACCGAGATTGTCAGAATTTTGCCCCCGATCCAAATCGTCGCGTACGGGTTCGTCTTCCTCCGCTGCGGAGACCGCGGAGCTACTCATTGTTGTCGCGTATCCGGCCGCGCCTCCGCCGCTGCCGGGAACGCCTTCTCTCCGAGTGCACCTGACGCTCAATCGCCGGGGCTGCGGCCTGGAGCGTGCGCCGCTCCCAGCCACCGCGTCGAGTTCTTCGCTCCGGCCGCCGTTACCGCCGCTGCAGTTCGTCTCCGCGCTACGGAGACCTCACCTCCGGGTTCGCCGTTACAGGGTCAGCGCGTCCTCGTCGCCGGTCCTCCGCCGCCGTCGTTCGTCGGCCGCAGGTGCGGACAGGGGGTTATTTGTAAAACAACAGGGGGTTATTTGCATATATTCGGATCGCGATTAGTAATGCGATACGAATTAAGGGGGGTATTTTCATAATCTCGATCCGATTTAGGGGGGTATTTGCATATAGTGAGGGGTAAACTGCAAAAGTCCCGTCCGCCTCCGCCGCCGCCCCTGTTTCCGGCCTCGACGTCGCCGTGGCGCCCCCATCGTCTCGCCTCTCCTGATGCTCACGCCGCCGCCGACCTCCGTCGACCAGCTGGCTCGCCACGCTCACGCCGCCGCCTCTAATAGACCGCCCCTGCCCCTCCTCCCTCACGGTTCTCTACAGCCGGCGGTCGCCTGCACCGCTCGCGCCGCCGCGACCGCTCGAGCCTGCTCCACTTCGCGGCAGCCGGTGCGACCGATTCTCCTCGCCGCCGGAGCTGAGGGGCGCGACATCCCTCCCCGTTCTGCGATACCTTCTGGGTCGCGGCGGCGGCGACCCGGCCATGCCCGACGCCAGGGGATTCACGCCGCTGCACAACGCGGCAGAGTATGGTGGGCTCCTTGCTCTTTCGAGTCTCCCTCTGCCTTACGAATTCTATGGTATTATTGAGCACCTAGCCTACAGATTGTTTATGGATGCTGACATGCTGTGGAGGAGGTCTTGCTGTGTTTCATTTGGAAATTTTGCCATTTTCTTGTGCCTCCAGGGCACGACGAGGCTGTAAGATTGCTGCTTGCCAATGGTGTTGCTGTGGATCCTCTGAATTATCGTGGGACGCCGCCGCACATGGCTGCAGCAATGGACCAAGACCAGGCTCTGAAGATCCTGCTCGATCATGGTGCTGATGTAAGTTTTAGTATTGTTACTCTCCTTTTTTCTTTCTTCTACTGAATATAATGATGCATAGCTCTCCTTCGTGTACAGAAAAAAAAAGATTCAGTATCGTTGTTACCCTGCTGTTTTGCCACTTCAGACACTAGAGAAAGCACCAGCAAAAATTTTGTTTGACTTCACTTGATGTAGTTGTTCTCTGTAGGAGTTTTAGCAGAAGACATTAATGATGGGTGCATCTTCTGAGTCGTTTTATTAATAACCTCAAAGGTTAATCAGAACTCTGATATTTCCCTTTGCAGCCCAACCGAGTCCTCCATCATGTCCTTTCACCATTCATGTTGGCATACTGTGCACGCTCCTTGAAATGTAGGAAGCTGCTGGTTGAGGTCCTGTTACTTATTAACTTTTTTGAAGTATTCTATTATGTTACCTTTTTCTACCTGAGTCTATCAAGAAGGTTGTTTATAGTACAATCTAGGCTAACTAAACAACATTGTTACTTCCATTGATCATGTTTTGTCATTACATGTGGAATTCTCTCTAATGCTGCCTGATTTGTATTTGCCACTCTATAGGCTGGTGCTGATGTCAACTTTAACAGTCGGCGTGGGAAACCTGTTTAAAAGATGGCAGTTGATAATGGTATGACTGGCATTGTCAAGTACTTGCTAGAGGTTGGAGCTGACCCTAATATTCATGACAGGTAATCACATTCGTGACTGTCCTTGTCTCTGCTTTAGTTATTTTGATGTTTTGTCGTTTACAATGTTATGGTCCTATGTGTATCCTATGGCAGGGTAGCATAATAATGAAACCATAGCTTTTTGTCTCGTGTTCCATTGCCACTAGTTTCCTAGGCTGGGATCAAGTTTGCACCATTTAGTAAACTTTTTTTAATTCTACTATCAATGGTAGAGATCATTCTCGATTTCTTTTCAAACCTCAAGGAGCATAAATTCATCGATTATTCATATGTCCAGCAAGTTTTGTACAGCAGGTCTGTATTCAAGTGCAATTTTGTCGGTTTGCTTCAGTTTACAGTGATCTGGTCATATGCTCTGTGGTTTGCTGCTCTAGCGTCTGAAATTGTGACTATTTTTCTAATTTGTATAGATCAAAATTGCATCTTAGAATCATGTGCCCACAGGTCCAAATCACAACATTGAAATTTCAATGTTCAAAATGTTAGACCAGGTACACCTACTATGGTTGCCAGCACTGGATCACTAACTGGATTTAAGAGTAATTTTGCTCTCTTTCCCAAAACATCTGCTCTATGTATTTAACAGTATATGCGATTTTCTTAGAATTTTTTTTGTTGATCTCCTTCTCCTTTCATGCGGGAGTCTTCCATTTTTGTCTCAATATCTGAAGTATGGGAAATTCCCAATCATGTTAGCAGCAGCACGTGAACATCGTGAGCTTGTCGAAATTCAATTTCCTTGGACAAAACCAATTCCTTCTGTGCCAGATTGGAGTGTTGATGGAATTATTAGCACCATGAAATACCTACATTTCGAGCCTCAGGTATGTAATAAGTGGTTTCTTATGGGGGCACTTTCCCAGCCAATCTTGCAAAGTTAATAGAGGGAGAAAATGATTACCATTGGAGTAAAATCAGGAGCACTAATTTGCTAACTGCTACATCTATGTTAGAACTTCTTGAAGGCCATGTCCTTATGTACCTGAACATTCTACTGCATAAAGGAGTCGGTGGAAAAACAGATAGCTGATGCGAAGCCACGGGAAAGGAAGCGTTTGCGAAGGGGGCTGCCTTGATGCAACCTACTACTATGTGCTGGTACATGCTTGGATCAAAATTTAGGGGACACTTGTTGGGGTCTAATACAAAATGTTGCAAGATAGGTGACCAGCTAGTTCTGAAATATTACACTCAGGGAGCAAGAGGTCTTCAACCTTTAGTTTCCATTGTAGCTGCTGCTCAAACAAATTCTGAGGTGTCAAGTTATCTCTCCGATTGTTGCTGCAGGCAGTGGAGAAAGACCCGCTTGAAGCCACCTTATTCTCCAACCGGAGCCTATGCTGGCTGCGTCTGAGAGAAGGGGAGAGGGCTCTGTCAGATGCCAGGCGTTGCAAAAGCAAAACGTTGCGCCCAGCCGCCCACATTGGGCGAAGGCATGGCACGGGGTGGACGGTGTGTCGTTTACCGTCCGGGTCAAGGTGAGCGAAGCCGTTAGATCTAAGGGTGCGTTTGGATGTCGATATTGAAGAGCTTGGCATTGAATTGAGTTCAATACCAAATCAGGCTGGTATTGGAAATGAGTAACAATACCAAAGTAACTGTCTGGATGTAGATGAACATGTGAGATGGAATTCAACAAGCTCCAGCCCATCCATGTGCTATCCATCCCCCCTCGCGACACTGGAAGCAGTGGGCGGGCGGCCGTCGGAGGAGCGGCGCGGCCGGCCGTCAGCAGGGCAGCGCGGCGCTGGGAGCAGCACGGCCGGCCATCAGAGGAGCGGGGCAGCGCGGTGCTGTGAGCAGCAGGCGGGCGGGCGTCGGAGGGGCGGTGCGGTGGGGGGAGCAGCACGGCTGGCCATTGGAGGAGTGGGGCAGCGCGGCGCTGGGAGCAGCGGGCAGGTGGGCGGGCGTCGGAGGGGCGGCGCGGTGCGGGGAGCACCGGAGCAGCACGACCGGCCGTCGTAGGGCGGCGGATCGGGAGCAGCGCGCCCCCAAGTGGGAGTGGCGCTTGACCGGCGGACCGGGACCGGCGGACCGGGACCGGCGGGCCCCGAGCGGGAGCGGCCCGCTCGACTGGGAGCGGTGCGAGGTCCGAGCAGGAGCAGAGGCGAGCGGCGTTGAGGTAGGGGAGAGGTCGGGAGAATCGAATGCAAGCCAATACAGAGGGTGAGGGGTCCGAATCGTGGGAGGGGGCTCAGTAGTTCGCTCAATACCGCTTGGTATTGGTGGAAAATTCCAATATCAATGCCCAGAGCATCCAAACAGCTGATATTGGGTACATCCAATACCAATTCCAAATTCTAAGCTCCAATATCTATATCCAAATGCTACCTAAGATTCGACGGGATGGCTTGCTTCTAGCCGGGGCGCGTCATGGGCCAACCGGAGGCCCAGTCATCGGGGCGAGTCGTGTTTGCTTCAAGTTTGATCGCTGAGCATGAAATGCGAGTGTATGGAGGCCCATGCTACTCCTGGGCCCATCAAGAGGGAGGGCCCGGCGTCCCATGCATACTCCCATCGGCCGCAGCTGCCCGCCTCCGCCCCCTCGCGTTTCCCGCCATTAAACGCCGCCTCCCACTTCCCTCTTCTTAAGCCCCGAAAGCCCAGAACCCTAACCCGCGCACGCGCTCTGCAACAACTGCCGTCCGCCGCCGTCGCCGCCCTCGCAATGGCCCCGGCCCTCAAGAACTCGGACTCCGCCGCCGCGCTCCAGGCCGCCATCGACGGCAACCTCAGCCTTCTTAAGGTTAACCGCCCCCCATCTCTCTCTCTCTCTCTCTCTCACGAACCGCTGCGTCTCCCGGGCGTTTGGTTTCGACAGCGGCGCCAAGCTTCGGTGCGGCGTTAGTTTCCTTCGATTTGTCCACTAGGGTTTGTCCTGCATTTAACCGCACCGATTATCAATCGTGCTTTTCGATTGTCACTGTTGTTTTCCGGTTAAAAAATGATCTTGATTGTTGCTATCTCAATTTCTCTTGTTAGAGCTGGCGGGCAAGGTGAACCTGCGGGATGCCGAGGACGCCAAGGGGCGGAACGCGCTCCACTTCGCCGCGGTGAAGGGACACCTGGAGGTCTGCAGGTTCCTGGTGGAGGAATCGGGGCTGGATGTCAACTCCGTCTCTGGGGAAGGTGCGTCCGACTAGTTGGGAATGGGATTCTCCCCTTGTAGGAAGTGCCAGAGTGCTATCAGTGAGGTTCTTCCCTTGTAGGCCTGTTGCCGGTCCACTGCGCTGCTGCCGGGGGGAGCGAGAGCGTCCTGAGGTACCTTCTCGACCACGGCGGTGACCCAGCGGTGGCGGACCACAGGCGCTCCATGCCGCTCCATGATGCGGCCGAGCTAGGTGTGTTACTCAACTTTAGGGAGGGGTTAGAAAACATCACCTGTACGTGCGTCCTGAGGTACCTTGTTGTGTTTCATCGTGCCTCCAGGGCATTTCGAGGCTGCAAGACTGCTGCTGTCCAAGGGTGTTGATGTGGACCCAATCAATTATATTGGGACACCGCTGCACTTGGCCGCCTCCAAGGACCAGGATCAGGCTGTGAAGATCCTGCTGGAGCATGGTGCTGATGTAAGTTGTTAGTTTCATCGGTTCCATGCTAGGCAGGTGCTTATGAATTGGAATTGCACCTGTGGCAAAAAAAAAAAATTGTTTCACTTGATTGTGAAATTGTTTTGAGTTTAGGAGGTGCAGCAGAATTCTTGGTGGTCTCATTTTTCTAGATTAATTTCTATGATCTGACTAGCTATCGAAACTGTGATTCATTTCTCTTTGCAGCCCAAAAGAGTTGTCAATCATGTATTTACACCACTCTTCATGGCGGCATGCTGTGGGCATTCCTTAAAATGCACAAAGCTACTGGTTGAGGTCAGGTTATTTCTTAACTTAACTAGATTCGTCCTTATTGTTCAAAGGAATTTGTTTAGAGTAGAATCCAGACTAACTAACTAGCCTTGCTATTTCCATTGCATTTGTCATCATGATTCCGCTTGGCTGTTCTCTCTAGAGCTACCTAAACCTTTGTATTGCAAATTTTATAGGCTGGTGCTGATGTGAACTTTACATGCCCCTGGGGACCAATCATTTTAATGGAGGCAGTTGATGATGGTTTAACTGACATTGTCAAGTTCTTATTAGAGGCTGGAGCTGACCCTAACATTGCTAACGAGGTAATTATTTCTCTCCCTTTGCCTCTGCTGTTTATTTAGTTCATACTTTGAAAGTTAGAATCTCATGGCCTCTTGCATTTCAGATAAGGTTTTAATATAAAATTAGGGTTTCTTGAGCGCACGTTATGGAATTTAGAATGTTCGCATGTCAAACAAGTTTGGTACTGTAGGTCCATATTCAAAATTTACTTCAGACTTGCAGTGAGTTGGTCAAATATCCAGTGATTCAGATCTTGTGATAAGTTTTCTTTGTCTGCAATTATGATTATTTTAATAATTCATTTAGATCAGGTTCTGCATCTCAGAATCAATTCTACTGCTGATGTATTAGTCTAGACACACCTAGGATTTCTAACGATTGATCACTAACTAGATGCAATTTTTCTAGATTTCCTTCAAATTATCCTTTTTTAGTTAACAATATTTAGAACTATTACTGCCATTGGGATGGATTAAGGGGGAAAATTGTATTGTTGATCTCTTTTTCATGTTTCATGCCGGCAGCGATTGAGAGCTACTTGGGTGGACTGGCAGGGGCTATGTACCTCCTCATGTTCCAATTTTCTCTATTAGAGCTCTTGAGATTGAGAGGGATTTTAGTGCATGTTCTAGTATTTGATCCCAATTATCATGGACAAATACATGAATTACCTTTGCTGCCCCTCCTCTATTCTTTTAATTCTAGCTCCATCCCTGCATGGCGGATTGTATTACTGCTGTGTTTTTCTTCACAATGCAGGATGGTAGATTCCCAATCATGTGGGCAGCAGGTCATGGGCATCGTGAGCTTGTTGAAATTCTATTTCCTCAGACAAAACCAATTCCATCTATACCAGACTGGAGTGTTGATGGGATACTTAGAGCAATGAAATATTTACATTTGGAGGTTCAGGTATGTAAGTGGTTCCTTATGGGCAGTGTGCACTCAGAAAAGACTGCAGTACAATTTTGTTAACCTTTAACATTTATGATTTATCATGTTCGTGAACCCCTTGAATGCCATGTTCTTTTGTGTAACTGCACATGCTATTGTGTTTAGGATGCAGCTCTGGTGGCAGAGCAGCTTGCTGATGCCAAGTCACAAGGAAAGAAAGCTTTTGCAAACGGGGAGTACTTTGCGTCAATTCACTACTATGGTCTGGTAAATGCTCGAACTTATACTTGTTTGGGGATAATATAATAATGTAGAATGAACAGCCTTGAAGTTGTTTTCTGAATGATGGAGGCCAGCAGATTATATTGACATATCTATAGTCCTTTACATCAGATGGTGGAGCAATTACACTGCATTCTTATATTTGATGAATAGGTTATCCTGTCTGTGTGCATAAATCAGATGCTAGCTATTTGTTGTTTGCTCACACCAGTGTTAAACTAAGGGAACAGTTCACTCTTGGTACCGCTTTTGATTTGGTATGGATTTACTTCCTGTACTGTAAATGCAGTTATTTTGATCCTCATACTTCAACACCGGTTCAAATAACTAAAGGTCCAGGGGCATTTTTGGCTGATGTGCATGGATTTACTCCAGCTTAATAAGTTTGGAAAAATGCTGAATTGATTTTTATTAATATAATAAAAATAGCAAACAGAATTTTAAAAGTACGAAAAAAATGCTTCTGAATGTTTGAAATATTAAGCTGCAATAACTCCAAACCAACATCATGACGGTTTTGTACCAGATTTGAACTGTTATTGAAATAAATGATTTTAAGGTACGGATAAACTGGACTAACTTGATAGTATATGTAATACTAGCCATGTGCCCTTGTGTTGCAATGAACCTCCAATAAAGAAAACCGAGCATCAAGTTGAATCAAGAGCCACTGCTCACAAATTTACAATTAGTGAGACACGTAGAAACTAAATGCGTACTACTGTCCATAGAGGATATATTGCATACACATTCATGCATACACAATTCAGTTCAGAGAAAATCCCCCTGTGGAGAACCAACCAGCCACCACACTCCCTCTTTTAAAGAAGCAAAAAAGTGTTTTTTTTCACTTACACTAATGCAACGGGCCAGTGTTATGCTCCACACCAGTTATATCAAACCTAGAAAATCCAAAGAAACTGAGTTGTCGCTAATTGTTAATGCAGGCAGTGGACAAAGACCCGCTTGATGCTACCTTGTTTGCCAACATGAGCCTATGCTGGTTGCGGATGAGAGAAGGGGAGCGAGCTCTGGAAGATGCTCGAAAATGCAAGATGATGCGTCCTGGTTGGTCGAAAGCATGGTACCGTGAGGGCGCGGCTCTCAGTTTTCTGAAGGTACATGCATCAAATCCAGTCTTGCGACTTGATCTCATACCCCTGTATCTCACTCCCGTGGTGTTTCTTTATGCGCACAGAAGTACAACGAAGCAATCCCTGCGTTTATGCAAGCACAGAAACTTGACCCTACGAGCGATGAAATCGAGAAAGCGTTAATGTAAATGCTCTTGTCCCCTAATATTTGCCGCATACAGTTATTGACATAATTGTGTCCATTGCCCATGGGAACATGGACATCTATACCTCACTGATCCCATACACCTTTATGATCCATGGGTGGTATCCTTATGCCTTTTGGTTCCTGAAACTTGCAGGGAGGCCATTGAGGTTGTGAGGAGCGCTCCTTGATCATCAGAACAGTGAAACTTGCTGGAATATTGTCCCTTTCGTGATAAACTGCTAAGACGTTTTGTGGCCGGTAAGCTTAGGCAGCAGGAACCGTGCAATTGCACTGGATTGAGCTAGCATTGTATATAATCTAGATGCGTCCCAAGGAAAATGGCAACCTGCAGGATCCAAGCTCTGATGGTTTCAAGGCATCCAATGGCCTCTGCTATGAATTGTTGCTTGTCTCGCAGTTCCATACGCTAGTGGTCTTCAGATGGAAGCAAAGCAAAGCCTCATTTACAACCACAACTCTGCAGGATAGCAATGGCCTCGATTTTGTATTTTCAATTAATACCCAAACTAATTCGATTGTCCTTAGGCTTTTGATTCTGAACCTTACAGGGATGCCATTGATGCTATGAAGAGCACCACTGCTTACGCGGAACACAGAACCCTTGAGCTGCTGCGTCGTCTCACATATCTCGGCATTGCAGATTTATATAATATGTAAGCACCAACCATACCGCTGTAGGAACTGAACGTAGTGATGTGTAGCCCTGTACATACATACATACATACTGCTGTTAGAACTAGAACACAAAGTGGAGGCTGGAAATTGTGAATGATTGCAGTGCCAATTGCAGCTGACTTGATCTCATTATATTGACAGCAAAAGCTAAAAGTGTAACAACCTAAAAGTAAAAGGAAGCAAAAACCAAATGGTTGTGATCAGCCCAAAACTTTACAACCCTTTCTTTAGCCTTTCTATCTAAAGGGCATCCAAGATTGGAGCCTCACCTGCTCCCCAAAAACAAACACCAGCACACAAGCTTATCTATCAACTGCTTGCTCCTTTTTGTCTTCTCTGGAGAACAAACGGAACACGGGGACTGTCTCCTGGCCTTGGGAATTCAAGTTTGTCTGCTGGGAAGTTTTCCTCGTTGAGTTTAGATGAGTGAAGATCAAATCGTTTTTCACTGCTATCAGCATGTGCAATCTTCAGAGAACACAACTTAAGTTTTTTTAAAAAAGGCGCCGTGAATTCAACCCTTGTAACTGCGGTCCATGACTGCATCTTGCTGATTCTACGGTATCCAGATGCAGGTGCATCTAGCAATCTCATTCTGACAGCACTTAAGTTGTGTTCTCTGAAGATTGCACATGCTAAAAAAAGTATGCTCACGTCTGTCCGTTTGGGAATGGCACTATTGCTAAAAAAACAACATCGCGGCTCAAGTACTTTTCGTTTCGTGACAGCTGCTATATGGACGGCTCAAATTCATTGGAAGTTGCTTGCAAAATCAAAAGATCCAAAGCACCTCTTATATAGATGTAAAAATCCAAAACGTCTAATTGTAGCATAGACATGCATACAAGTCGGTTGTGCCTAAACTAAGTCGAGTTCCAAACTTGACATGGATGTTTATAGTTTTGTAGGTGTGGTGGATAATTATCATGTGTAGAAAATAGTTATATGAAGTATCTATATAAGCATCTCGCAGAGATCGAAAGATTTCCATGTTCCATTTTAAAATTGCAAGACGAAGAGGCAGTAGTCATTTTCTAATGCTCTTCCGTCCTCAAATATATATAAACCATCCAAGTATTTAAAATCTATCCTCAAATATAAGACATTCTAGGCACATCAACACATTTCTTCATTTTTCCTTAGATAAGGTTAGTTTGACTGATTGGTGGACTAGTTGAATTAGGCTCATTATCATCCACAACAACCATTAAAACAACACCCGCATCGTAATTTAGGGGTACATATATCTTTTGTCACTTCCTCTAATCTATCATGAAATCTCATGATGCCTTGTATTTCAGGAAGACGTAGGCAGTATGCTCTTTCCATTCAAACGTACAAGATGAGGTTAGACAATTAGACTTGGTTTTACTAGGCTTTGACCGTTAATTAACAACTTCTTATATGACAATAAGGTTAATCCCAATGGAGGATTTCATATTGACGTTTCCAAAATTGCCATATCAATAAGAAAAAATAAAATGAAATGATGTCCAATACATAGTTTTGTATTGTTGTTTCATAGACTCCACATGGCAATTAATTTCACGACTCATGAAAAGTTGGTATTTCGGCCAAGCTGGTTTCATCTAGATGAAACTAGTTCATTCTCTCTCCTATTAAATTTTCTACCACATCGTTAAAATAGTTGAGGTTTAATGTGCATGAAACTCCTATAAAACCGTGTAATTCAAAGATGCATCGCATGTATTCAGCAATGTAGAAACTCTAAGGGTTAATAGTTGGTAAGAGATCATTTTAGCGAACGTGCCTGGGCACAAAGAAGAGAGAAGTTTGTTACAACAAGCTATGTTCTTATCAAGAGAACAACCACCACAAATCGAAAAGACTATTACACAGTTAACAGTTCGCGACCTAAAGAACTCTCTCCTCCTATAATAGATCTTTGAGAAATCCAGGGGAAGAGCTTGTAAAGGTGTGACATTCCAGCATACTCCCACAGCCGAGCTTCATCCATAATTGCGTCAAACAACTCTGTTGTGGAGAGTTTCACTTTCTGGAAGGCTCGCCGATTTCCAGATGGACCATGCAACTAGGATCACGAGCGAGTCGAAGTAAGAGATCATCATGAAATTTGAATTTTAATAAAAACCGTGTAAATGGAGAGTCACCGTGTAAGTATATTACTTACCCCTTTACAACACCGTATTGTTAAGAGAAAAAAAATTACTCCATCCGTTTAAAATTGTAGGTCGCTTTGATAAATCTAGATATATAGATTTTGCTATGCACCTAAATATACTCTGTGTCTCTGTATACAACAAAATTTACGTATCTTGCCAAAACGAACTACAATTTGGAACGGAGGGGGTATAAAAGAAAAAACAAACTGGGCATTTGCCAGCGTGGGAAAGCAACCGAGCGATGCGGATGTGGAGACTGGAGAGTCAAAGGCGACGCGTCCGTCGGGCGTCGGCGCGTCCTGCTCCCCAACCCGTCCGTCGGGCGTCGAGTTCCCCACGCGCCGCCTCGCGCTTCCCCCGCCATTAAACCCTCCCCTCTTCTTCCCCTCTACGGAACCTTGCGGAACTCCCCCCCCCCCCCCCCCCCCGGCGAAGGCTGAAGGCCCTTGCAACGCCGACGACGCCATCCGGGCCGCCTCCGCGGGCAACCTCCGCCTTCTCAAGAGTAATTAAGCGCCGGGTCTCCGTTGCCATTGTTATTCGTCCTCAAGACTGCGGGTGATCGATCCCCTTCATTCATGAACGGGCCTTTAACTTTGGGTTCTCATGCCGCCCAAATCTCCCCTTTGCTAGAAGTGGCAAGCGAGATGGACCTGCGGGAAGCAAAGGACCCCAACGGGAGCACCGCGCTGTACCTCGCCGCGGCGAAGGGTCACCTGGAGGTCTGCAGGTTCCTGGTGGAGGAATCAGGGCTCGATGTCAACTGCTCCGACGCGGACGGTGAGTGCCGGCGGGTTGCTCGCTGAATCTACGGCGTCGATCCGGCTGGCGTTCTGGCGGCGTGCCAACAAGTGCTGTGTGCTGCTGCCACGGACGGACATGGTTGCGTTGTAGGCATGACGCCGATCTTCCGCGCCGCCGCCGCGGGAGAGGTGGGCGTCCTGAGGTACCTCCTCGACCACGGCGGCGACCCTGCGATGCCCGACGCCATGCGCTTCACGCCGCTGCACATTGCGGCGGAGAACGGTGCGTCCCTCCCTCTTATGGATGGATATGGATCCCTAGCTTGTTTGTGTGTGCTAGTATCTGAATATCTCTGTGACGCTGCACATTCAGGGCACTACGAGGCTGTAGCACTGCTGCTGTCCAGGGGAGTTGATGCGGATCCCCTCAACAGCCGTCTTGTGACGCCGCTGCATGTGGCTGCAGGGAAGGGCCATGATCAGACTCTGAAACTCCTGCTGGAGCACGGAGCTGATGTAAGTTCGCTGTTATTACGTGTCCTGTGACTTTGTTGCATCGGCAACTCTTACTTTGTACATGTAGGTAATAGGTATCTGGTAAAAATAGTTCATCGCACCTGACAACAAACTAGCTACTTCGTCTGCATGCTGTATGATGTTCAGCTGAATGCTTTGGCGGCAGTCCCTTTTCGAATCATTTTGCAGTGATGTGGCATTTTGATTACTTAGTACCAAAACTGTGTTCTTGTTTCCACTTTGCAGCCCAACAGGATTTTCCTTAGTGTCATGTCACCGCTCCTGTTGGCATGCAATGCACGCTCCTTCAAATGCATGGAGCTATTGGTTGCGGTACGACAGTTACTATTACTTAACTAAACAGCTTCTTTATATTAGTCTGATTGAACTTGTCATCATGATTACACCTAGAAAACCTCTATAAAGCCACTTAAGCTTTGCTTGTCAATTCTATAGGCTGGTGCCGATGTGAATTTTATGAATCCCTATGGATCAAGCCCTTTAATCTACGCAACCACGAATGGCTTAACCGATATTGTCAAGCTGTTGCTAGAGTCTGGAGCTGATCCGAACATTTGTGACGATGTAAGTATTTTTCTCTTGTCTCTTCTTTTGTTTTGCCTTCAGGTTCAATTGCCTGGATAAACCTTATGGCTGTGCATCGGTAATTTAAAACGAAGGACTCTAGACGTCGGAAGTGCTTGGTACGGGATATATATAGATTGTTCATATATCAAGCTAGAAGTGTACTGTATGCCTGTCATCAAGTGCGTAATTTTGGGTTTGTTTCAGACTGCAGTGAACTGGTAATAAGATGTCCCAACATTTAGCTTGCAGCTCAATGCAAAATGTTGTGTCTAGAATTTCCAATATTTTTGGTAATTCACTTGGGTAGATTTTGGATGTCAGAATCATGGTACCTGTAGCCATTAGGTCTCCTGCATCTTTAGTATTCTATGCCCAATTCATTACAAGGAATATTTGTTATGAAAATGTCAAATATCATATATTTGACTAACAATTAATCATTGCAAGTATGTTTGGTGTATAAAAGGTATACACCTAGGTCTATTTTTCAAGAGCTTTTATTACAGCTTTAAACTTTGTATCCTGCGAAAATAATGGCCAGAGGTTTAACTGTTGAAATAAAATTTTTATCACGTATGTTTTAACAGAGGGAATACTGCTGAAATGTTAGTTTAGATACACTATACCCAGTATGATTTCCAGCACTCGATCAGTCTTACTAGAATAAGAGTAATTTTTGTTATCTTTCCTCCAAATCCTGATCTTTTTGCTTAACAAAGTTATTACTACCATAAGGATGAATTTTGGGGAGATCTCACTTTCTTGCAATTCTTGTTTGGTAAAAGAAAAAAAAATTGATTAGCTTTTGACTCTATCACGCAGTTTGGGAAAAATCCAATCATGCATGCAGCCTGTGATGAGCGACGTGATCTTGTTGAAATTCTCTTTCCTCATACAAAACCAATCGCATATGTACCCAGCTGGAGTGTTGACGGCATAATCTCTACTATGAAACATCTGCCTTCCATGGTTAAGGTATATATTTCAGCTGGTCTCTTCTTTCAGCCGTATTGCTGTAACTTGTATTTCTGGAGCTTAATGATTGTTCCATGTTTTCAAATTGGATATTTTGTTTATAGGGTGCAGGTTATGGAGCTGATGCGAAGATCCGAGGAAATGAAGCGTTTGCAAAGGGAGATTACGCTGGAGCAATCTACTTATATGGCATAGTAAACGCTTAAATCAATCTGAAGAACTTACTTGTTAGAAACAATGAAGTGTTGCAAAATAGATGTGTTTTTTCTGAAACATCATGCTTTTTTTGGAAAGCTAGTTGCTTTCAGTTTGCCTATGTCCCTTTCATAAGTTGTTGAGCACTGATATTTTGCACTCGTAGATTTTTCTATAAGTGATCTCTATTTTCATAAAGGAATATTGTAGGCTTATATGCAGTTATCTCACACCAGATGTTAAGTTAAAGCAAAAAAGGTCATGTCATATATACCATTTTACCATGGTACCACATGTCCAGAGAAATCTGAGTCCTGCTGATTGTTCATGCAGGCGATGTTCATCCGTCCCCGCGATGCTACCTTGTTTGCGAACAGGAGCCTATGTTGGTTGCGGCTGGGAGATGGAAAGAATGCTCTATCAGATGCTCACCAATGCAGAACAATCCGTCCCCATTGGTCGAAGGCATGGTATTGTATCTTTATATTCCCAGAACTACAAAGGAGCAGCTGATGCATTCGCGGAAGCACTGAAGCTTGACCCTGCAACTGATGAGATCAAGGCAGCGTTAAGGCAATGCACTTGTTTTGATTGTTTCCATCTCATACAATTTTTCAGTTATCTCTTTCCATACAACTTTATTATTTATTTGCGTTATTCTTAGGCCTTTGATTCTTGAAACTTGCAGGGAGGCCACTGAAGCTATGAGGTGCGCTGCTTGCTCTGAAGAACAGAACCCTTAAGTACTTCAGCTAGCCTTCCCATATCTCGGATTAAAGAGTTAGTACTAATGAACATCAAAATGCTGTCACATACTCGCATCCTGTAAGCTTAGACAGGAGGCATATCAGTTATTTGGATTGAGTTAGTACTATTTATATTGAAATGGTCTTATTATTATTGTTCCTAGTAAAGTTGCGGTGGTAGTAAACTAAATCTCGCTTTGACAAAGTGCAGTGCTAATGAACTAAAGGCTTGCCGGTTCATCTAAGCTTTAATGTGGTTTTCATCTTCTTTTTTGACGTTGCTCTGTTTCGTCTCATTCTTTGTATCAAAAATTGCCACCCTGCCCAAGCCACTTTTCTGATGAACTGGCCAAGTGATTCGTCAGTGAATGAATATTCGTGTGGATAATAACCATCTACTTGAATTGAACAAGTTTTTGCACACTTTGTATGTCGATCATTCTGTTACTGATTTGTTTTGTTTTTCATTGATGAGAACAGAATCCGGAGGTTGTTCCTGTGGGCCTTCAAAATTCAATTCCTTTGTTTTTTTAGTTGTTAACGTGTGGGATAATTTGTATGTTCATTTTTCGCAAACATGGGATCGTTCCGTTGTGTGATATATGCGTTCGTTTTGATTTTCTTGCTTGAGAATTACTGTTGTCTGTGGATGTTTCTATGCCTTAGAAATTCGCTTCAATTTCTGAAAGTTTTGCTCGTTTATGTTGAGTACCCACGAGTGAAGGACAAGCAATCGTGTTTTGCTCTTGGGTTAGGGCTGGCAACATATGCATCGGTGCAGGGATTTAGGCTCATGTCATGTGTTTCGAGAATTATTACAATTTTGAGCTGGGAAACTGCATGTTTTCTTTAAAGCGTGCTCTCTGCGGTGGTATAAAGGTTGGGAAAACACAACTTTACTATGATTAGTATCGTTTGTTACAAAAAATTATAAAATATGGAGAAATTATATTTATAAAACACTCACGGCTCTGCCCAAATTAAATCAATCTATAGTCGAATATTTTATTCCAAATTAAATCAACTACTATATGTACACCCCTCTTTTGCTCCTCGTGTTCACGCGTGCCGGTTAATATGCATCATTAAGATGCAACAACATTTAATTTGTCCTTCATTCGACCTATGGTCACTATAGTAGTTAGTATTAGATAGGCTAATTAAAGATAGTTGTTTATTGAAGGGAGACCTGGTCTTTTTTCCTTCTCACTAAAGTATCTGGTGCAAATTCATTTGATTAGGAAAGGTGGAAGTAATATTTTAAGATAAGACTACTCGTATTATCAACACATCATAAAGTAATTGCAATCGAAATTAAAAATGATTTACTTACGTTAACCATAAAATATCACATGCTTATGGTTGGAGGGAGTACGTCTCTCGTTAAACAATGATCTCGTAGGGCATTTTGAACTGCGCCTACCACCAATACAAGAATCATTTGTTGATTTAGAAAGGAGCTGTCTAGGAAAATCCGGTGTTTCAACTAGGGGTGTTTGGTTTGGAGAGGTTTATTATAAGCCCATAAGCCCCTCACATGGAGGGGCTTAATATAAGCCCAAAGTGGTGTTTGGTTGTTGTGGTTTATAAAAAGTCCCTGTAGTTGATAATGACCTTTCTACCCCTCATTAATACCCCTGTAAGTAAGAGAGATGAGGGTAGTGAAAGGAAAAATAATATATTTTAATGGGATCCACAGAAAATAAGCCCCATAAGCGTCCCTTGGAGGGGCTTATGAGCTTATGGGGCTTATGAGTATAAGCCTCATCTATAAACCTTCATATTTGGATAAAAATAGACTTATTAAAGGTTTATTGATTATAAGCCCCTCCAAACCAAATACAACCTAATTCTGTTCTGGGCATCATATGTTTACTCTTGTCGGTCCTTACCGTTAACGTCATGGTCATGGTCATGGGCAAAATGGTAATCTCACCAGCCAGTAGCTGTTGGAAGCTACCCAACTTCAGCTTCTGGAATTTTCAGAATCCAAAAATTTTGATTGTGAAATCTACACTGAATATGCTAAATCAGCGCTGTTTGGAAGCTGTCAAGATTATAGCTTGTAAATTCTAAAAACCTCGCATCATTCAAACAGATCCTTAACGGTCGACTTTGCTCATGACACTTAAGAAATAGACGGTCACTAGGTGCACACGTGGTTCCATTTTTTCTTAGACATGGTTCAATTTTTGCACAGGACCTATTTGTTATACTCTTACCACAAGTGTGATATATCTTTTCACGCTAAACTTTACCACAAGTGTGATATTAATTTTACTGGTCACATTTTGTTTGGCAGTCACTGTTAATTATGTCAAGATTAGTCACCAATAAAAATTAAGCCCGCGAGCCCTTCTTTTTTTTTCGTTGCAACAGCCCAAGTGTGACACGACAAAGACGAACAGGTGTGCACCATGTCACGCGTCCCGTCCCATCACCGTACGCTCCTCACAGGCCACGTGGCCGCCGACGTCCCGTCGCGTCGGCTCCTCGGGTTTCGCGCCATTGACGCTGCCTCCCTTTCCTCTTCCTTCCTTCCATGCGAAGCCTCCCCACTCTCCTCTCCAGTCTCCAAGCCCCCAGAACCAGAACCCCAGCCCACGCCCGCACGCACGCGCCCTGGAACCTTCCAGGATCCCTGGAACCCCCGCGCCCCCCGCGATGGCTCCTGTATCCAAGCTCTCGGACTCCGACGTCGCGCTCCAGGCCACCATCGATGGCGACCTCCGCCTCCTCAAGAGTAACCGCGCCCATCTCCCTCGCTCTCGTCTCGAAATTCGATTGTTGTTTCTCGGTTAAAAATGATATTTGATTTTTGTTTCTGCAATTTCTCTTGTCAGAGATGGCGAGGAAAGCGAACCTGCGGGAAGCCAAGGACGGCATCGGCTGGAACGCGCTCCACTTCGCCGCGGGGAAGGGCCACCTCGACGTCTGCAGGTTCCTGGTGGAGGAATTGGGGCTCGATGTCAACTCCACCGCCGCAGGGAGTGCGTGCGAGTCCTGCGCTCTTGGAGAAGTGCCGGCGTGCCAGTGTCACTGACATTCCTCCCTTGCAGGTGGAACGCCGGTTCACTTCGCCGCGGTCAGAGGAGACGAGAGAGTCCTGGGGTACCTGCTCGGCCGTGGCGGCGACCCAGGGGTGCCTGACGCCAAGGGCTCCACGCCGCTGCACGACGCGGCAGAGCAAGGTGCGCTCTGAGTTGGGCCCGAATCGTCTTTGCTCTCCATGTTGTGCTTGAATTGGAGCTTGCAGCAATATGTCTTCGCGCTTCCAGGGCACTGCGAGGCTGTAAGGCTGCTGCTGTCCAAGGGTGTTGATGTGGATCCGGTCAATTACCGCGGGACGCCGCTGCACCTGGCTGCCGCTAAGGACAGGGATCAGGTTGTCAAGATCCTGCTGGAACATGGGGCTGATGTAAGATGTTAGTTTTGCTGTTTCCTCATTACTCTGCTGATTATGGATCGGCAAGTATTTTACATGATCTTGGCTTGTTATGGAAACTGTGATTTGTTTTATTCTGCAGCCTAAGAAAGTTGTCAATCATGTCTTCTCACCGCTCATGATGTCATGCTGTGGGCATTCCTTGAAATGCATGAAGCTACTGGTTCAGGTCCAGTTATTTCTTGACTTAACTTAATGTATCCTTAATGTGCCCTAACTCAATAGCCTTTCTATTTCTATAGAACTTGTTGTCATGACTGCGCGTGACAGTTCTCTCTATTGCTGCCTAAACTTTGCGTTGTCAATTACATAGGCTGGTGCTGATGTGAACTTTATGAGTCCCTCTGGACCATCCATTTTAATGGAGGCAGTTGATGATCACTTAACTGACATTGTCAAGTTCTTGCTAGAGGCTGGAGCTGATCCTTACATTGCCGATGAGGTAATTATGACTCCGTTTTTTTTTTTGCTTTTTGTATCTAGTTTGATACTTAGGGGGCTAAAATCTGGCCTGGTGGTAATTTAAAATCAAGGTTTCTTGAGAGCAGGGGTGCATTGTATTGCATTTGCATTGCACTTGGTGTCTATTCTAGTCCAGTTTTTAAGCTTTGGACTACAGTGATCTGGTTATACTGTGATTTTTTGCTCTAGTGATAGTTACCTGTGCGTACATCTATGAATATTTTTGTCATCCATTTTGACCCGGTTCTGCACCTGAGAATCATGGTACAAGATTGTCTAGAACAGACCTGCCACCGTTGAGTATTAGTCTAGGCACACCTAATATTGTTTCCAGCACTCGATCACCAATTAGAAATTTAGAATTTTGCAGAAAGTAATTTGGCTAGCTTTCACTCAAATTCTGGTTTACTTATTTAGCATTATCTAGAACTACTACTTGCATTGTGATAAATTAAGGAATGTCTCAGTTTTTCTCTTTCCTTTCATTGGCAAAACTTGTATTGTTGATATCTTTTTCGTGTTTCATGCCAAATTGTATTAATGTGTTTGGTTTCTCTTTACAATGCAGGATGGGAAACTCCCAATCATGTGTGCAGCAGTTCATGGGCATCGTGAGCTTGTCGAAATACTGCTTCCTAAGACAAGACCAATTCCGTATGCGCCAGACTGGAGCGCTGATGGGATAATTAGAACTATGAAATATCTGCGTTTTGGGGCTCAGGTATCTAAGTAATTTCTTATGGGCTCTACTCTCTTGGCCAAGTTTGCAGTAGCCCAAATATGTTAACAGTAAAAGTATGATATTTGAACCTTTCAAGGCCATGTCCTTTTGTGTTGCACATGCTATTGTTTTAGGATGCAGCTCTGGTGGGGAAAAGGATAGCTGATGCCAAGTCACAAGGAAAGGAGGCTTTTGCAAAGGGGGAGTACCTTGCAGCCATTTACTTCTATTGCCTGGTAATGCTTGAACTAATCTAAACTATACACTTTCTTGGAAATTGGAAAAATACAAATTGTAGCAGGAGTAACCTTTAAGTTGTCTCCTCACTTGCTGAATGATGGATGCCAACAGTTCATGCTGATTTCTCCATAATCCCTTACAATAGGTGGTGGAGCAATTTCACTGCATTCTGTATAATTTACCAGGAATTGGATTATTACCAAATGTTTCTGTAAATTTGATGCTACACTTATTCTTTTGTTTTCTCAGACCTGTTAAACTAAATGAAACGTCCACTTTTGGTACCTGTACAGTACTATTAAGTCGGTCCAATTTACTCCCTATACTATAAAACCGGTTAGTAGCCTGCACGGCTGCACTTTGATACTAGTTTGATGAAGGTCCACAACTTCCCTGAGGGCAGTTTGGCTGGGGGGCATGGATTTACTCCAACTTAGAAGGTGTGCTGAATTCATTTTATAGTTGTTAAAAATAGAGGCACTATTTTAAAATTATGGAAAAGTTGGAACACTCATGAAGATATTTGAATTGTAAATATAATATTTGTTTGGAATTTAATTTTGAAATTTCTAATAGCAACAGAATGATAGGAAAGTAACATGTTGTTTTTAAAAGGTTTAGAAATGAACGAGTGGGTGAGAAGTGCCAGCAAGATTTTACTTTAGTTAAACATATCCTCAGGAAATTAAAGAGTATTACAAATTCTTGTGGTCGGTTTTGGCCCTCATTTGAACCAGTTTTGAGAGAATGGTGTTAAAAATAACTAGTGCAGGTATCAAAACTGAACTTCTTCTAAAACTGATGCAAGGGAGCAGTGCTATGATCTACGGAACCAGTTCATTGAACCCCAAAAAGTTCGATGAAACTGTGCTCGTTCTTATTGTTAGTGAAGGCAATGGAGAAAGATCCACTTGATGCCACCTTGTTAGCCAACCGGAGCTTATGCTGGCTACGGCTGGGAGAAGGGGACCGAGCGCTGTTAGATGCTCGGGAATGCAAAATGATGAGTCCTCATTGGTCCAAGGCATGGTACCATGAGGGTGCCGCTCTCAGCTTGCTGAAGGTATAGTAGTCAGTTAGTGACCACATCTAGTATAGTCTTTCAACCCAATCCAATCTCTCCCCCTTATCCTCAGGACTACAAGGGAGCGGTCGATGCGTTCGTGCAAGCCCTGAAACTTGACCCTGCGAGCGAGGAGATCAAGAAGGCGTTAAGGCAAATGTTCTTGCTCTATTCTAGTTCTACTTTCAATTAATGCCTAAATTGATTCGATCATCCACGGGAACATGAACATCTGATCCCACTCTTTCCGCTGGGAGACCATTGATGCTATGAAGAGCGCCGCTGCTCGCAACAATAATTAATGGTCCTCCAGAGCACTCACTGGTGTTTTATAGAATGTGTAGCCCCAACCAAGCCACTGCATAGACTCTGGACGTAGCGTATGTAGATTGCGTGTTGGCTCATCTGTGACTAGATGTAAAGGTGTTTTGTGCCTGCAGGAAAGCATAGCAGTGCACTTGACTGAGCCAGTAGTGTACATATATATACTGCTTTGCTCCTTTTGTCTTCCCTGGAGAAGAAACCAGGATTGTCTCCTGGCCTTAGGAATTCAAGCTCGTCTGCTGGAAAGTTTTCCTCGTTGAGTATAAATGGGTGAAGGTCAAATCGTTTTTCACTGCTACAAGGATGTATAATCTTCAAAGAATAGAACGTAATGGAAAAGGAGCGCCGTTAATTTTACCCTGGTAATTTTGTTTGAAATAAACACTGGTAATTTTGGTGGAAATGTCCATAACTGCATCATACTGATTCTAGAATCCAGGTGCATTTAGCAATTGCATTCTGACAGAACATCTGGAACGAACTGGGAATGGCCTTAATGAACTCTGAACAGATAGTTTATCAAAAAAAAACTCTGCACAGATGAGAAACTGCAAACTCTGAACGTGGTAGCCTTAAATTGTAAAAATATACTTCATATTGAATCTAATAATATCTATTGAAATCGTAAATATTATTGGTATTTCTGTAAACCTACAGTAGTTTGACTCGGGGTAAATAAAAATAATTTATATTTCAGGATAGAGGGATCATTTGTGGATAGACATGTACGTTTTTATTTTTATGACGTGTACTGGAAGGTTCATTTGTTGTTCTTAAAAATAACAGAAATGCAGGCGAGAATTAAATCAAGTGCAACTTTAGGGAAAGTAATTGTGATTTTCCCTGTATTTATCAAGATTTGAATGGGAAAAAAATGCACCTCCGTTCAGCAGCCAAAGTGAAGTGACGAGGCGTGCACTTGTTGCAGCAACCTGCAAACGTGTCTCTCTCTGGGCCCACCCTGTCAGTGGGCGTGAGTCCCATCCGTGTACCTCCACTGTGCCACGTGGCCGCGTTCGTCTTGTCCCGTCCACTCCTCGCGTTTCCCGCCATTAATACCACCGCAGCTTTCCTCTTCTTCCGATCCTCCTCGAGCAGCCCAGCATGGCGGTGGGCACGGTTGTCTGATGACCTATCCAAGATCAAGAGTGAGAGATTAGTGGATTCATAGGCAGATGATCATGATCTGGTGAACAAGTATGCGCACTTTGTATTCGGCAAAGCTTCTGACAGCGCATTCTGAAACTCTAGATGATCATCGTGCGACACAAGTATGCACTCTACATGGTCATGATCATGATCTGTGGATTCAGGTCGGTTTTGAAAATAATTTTGATGAAATAGGATGCACGTACGTTCTGAAAGGAAAATCGATCCATACTACCCGTTCTGAATTTTTCTTTTGTTTCGTTGACCACTTGGATAGCATTGCCTGCCGCTGCGGCCTCCGGGCACTTGAACGGGAGCTGGCCGGACTTGGTCACCGACCAGCACCGGCGGCCGAGCAGGCGAGGCGAGAAGACGAAGAGGCGCTGGTCCATCCCGTTCGCTGCACCCGTGGCACGCCACGTGGTGTTGTCTACCTAGGGACACGTGGCAGCCGTCCCGTCGTCTCCCGCGCAAACCCCCTCGCGTTTCCCGCCCTCTTCCCCCAATATACGAGTCCACAAAATCCATTCCGTCTCCTCTCGTCTCATTCCCATCTTCCCCTCCTCGAAAACCCTCGCGCCGAAATCCATCTAGAACCTCCGGCGATTCCCCCCGTGAAGGCTGCCGCCCGCTATGGCCCCCACCCCCTTGGAGGTCGCCGTCCGGGCCGCCGTCGCCGGCAACCTCCGCCCCCTCAAGGGTAACACAACAAACCCTCCTCCTCTGAGTTTGTGTGGATTGTGTCTGCGTGTGTTTAACTTCAATCCCTTCATCTGTTTTTGCTAGAGCTGTCGAGAACGATGGACCTGCGGCGAGGGAGGGGCGTCAATGGCCGGACCATGCTCCACTTCGCGGCGAAAGCGGGGCTGCTGGACCTCTGCAGGTTCCTGGTCGAGGAGGCGGGGTTCGACGCCAACTCCGCCTCCGCGCACGGTAATCCAATCCCAGCTCGCCGCCGCCTTTAGCTGATCCTGTCTTGTCTTGTGTATCGGGCGGCGCTCGATCAGGTCATCACCACTGATGGCGGTGGCTCTCTCCGCTCGCAGGCGAGACGCCGATCCTCGTCGCCACCGAGGCTGAGGGGGACGAGGCCGCCGACATCGTCCCTGTCCTGCGGTACCTCCTCGCCCGCGGCGGCGACCCGGCGGCGCCCGACGACAAGGGGTACACGCCGCTGCACAACGCCGCGGAGTTCGGTGCGTCACTCGACCCGTCTCGGGGATCTCTTGGGTGGCTCCGGCCGTTGATCTCCGGAGGTGCTCCGGTTGTGTTTGATCTGGAGTCTCTGACGGCGTGTATCCCTCTGTGCATCCAGGGCACCACGAGGCTCTGAGGCTGCTGCTCTCCAAGGGTGCTCCCGTGGATCCTATCAACCGTCGTGGCACGCCGCTGCACTTGGCGGCAGCAATGGACCATGACCAGGCTGTGAAGATCCTGCTGGAGCATGGCGCTGATGTAAGTTGCAAGTATTATTGCTGCCTTGTTGCATTGGCGATTTGGCACAATTAGAATGTCAACGGATAAAAGTTTTGGCCTGGAGTATCAAAAAAAAGTTTTGGTCTGGCTTAATGATTGATGGAATTGTTCGTTATAGCAGCTTCAGCAGCATACTCAAAGGTTGCATTTTTCGCATCATGTTTCAGTGACCTGGCTAGCTATCATAACTGTAATTCATTTCCCTTTGCAGCCCAACAGAGTTGCCAATCATGTTCTTTCACCGCTCATGATGGCTTGCTGTGGTCACTCCTTGAAATGCATGAAGCTACTGGTCGAGGTCCTGTTACTTATTGACTTAAAACTCCTTGTATTTGGATCATGTTCACTGAAGCTACTTGTTCTCAATTCTGTAGGCTGGTGCTGATGTGAACTTCAAAAGTCCGTCTGGGCGACCTGTTTTATTCCAGGCAGTCGATGATGGCATAACCGACATTGTAAAGTTCTTGCTAGAGGCAGGAGCTGACCCTAACATTGATGATGGGGTAATCATGGCTCTTTCTTTGTTCCTGATGTTTATTTACTTTGATGACTAAATCTGAGGCATACAATTTCATCTCTTTGCATGTCCGATTGCTGGGTGGTAGAATAAAGCCATGATCTCTTGAGATTCCAAGCTATTTTCACTTCACTCTATAAATCTTTTATGCTGTTCTTATGTATTTCCAGATATTAAGCAATAGGGCCTGTGGAGACCCATGGATGGGTTAGGACCATGTTAGAGCACCACGAATTTTCATGTTTCATCCGTATATCATGGCAGATGTAAAACTCAGCATGCTGCTTCTTATATTATTGATTGGTGCTGCTGCCTATTTGTTAAAAAAAAGCATAAGTGGTGCCAGTAGGCTGAGAGCACAACGTTGAAATAAATCTACTATTCAAAACACTTTTCGAGCACATCTTCTTTAGTTTGCAGCACATATTCGCTGACTGGATTTTCAGAGGGAGCAATTTAGCTAGTTTTCCTTCAAATTCTGCTCTATGTATTTAACTATATATAGGATTGTTCAATGCCATTTGGTATGAATTCGCCAATATCCTATTGTCAAAAGGTTTTTTTATTAAAAGGAAAAAGAAACTTGTTCTTTTGTTATCCCTTCCACCTTTCATGCTGGACTGTATCACAGCTTCCACTTTTATCTTTACAATGCAGGATGGCAAAATTTCCAATCGATGCAGGAATGCTACCGTCCAGTGCATTATCTGATATGTCTATTGCTGTTAAGGTAGTTAAGATCCTGTCAAATGTCACGACGGACCCTTTGTATGATATTGTGACTGAGTCTTGGTAAAATCCAACAGTACTTAATGTTAGTTTTCAATGGTCTATGATTTGTCCTGTATTGTTACACTTCTTCATTGATTTCAAATTTCCAAACCATTGTGGATGCAAATTGCCAGAGAGATTGTTTGAGGATAGATCAATGATTTTCGAGAACTGTTCTCCAGATTTCTCATCTTCGAGGTAATCTATTGAGCCATGTAACTGGTTGGATCTCAAGACAAGGACACGAAGATTCAAAAGCCTCCCTAGCCAAGATGGAAAGGTATCTGCAATTTGATTTCTTCCGAGATCAAGAACCTCCAGGTTACTGCAATTATGGAGTGCCCTTGGAATTTGACCTTCAATCTTATTGCCATGCAAATCTATTGTCTCAACATAACATCCACTTGAAATATTTGTAGGTAAGATCCCTTTGAATTGATTCTCCCTCAAATTTAATATTCTCAAAACCCCATTTTCCATCAGGCATGGTGGTACCGGACCGCTAAAATTGTTAAATGACAGGTCAAGGACTTCCATCCGTGAATCGCAAATTGAATGCAGTAAATGACCACTTATGTTGTTGTTGGACAACTTAAGATACCAAGTAGAGCTAAGGTATAATGTGAAGTTTGGAAGAGAAAAGAGAACATATTGTTTGAATAATCCAAGATGGAAGCTGATGAGCTTGGCATAGGAATCTGTCCCTGAAGCCTGTTGGAGCTGAGGTCGAAAACATCCAAGACACTACTGAATGGGATAACATGTGATGAATTGAGTTCCGTACCGGTGAACATGTTATGTGAAAGATTTAAACTCCTAAGATCATAGTTCCATATCCAGTTTGGTATATCCCCGCTTAATTTATTACTTGAAAGGTCCAAATCAGCCATGTGGTTAAGACGCATCAATAAGTTTGGTAATTTTGTCATATTGCAACTAGCAAGTTCTAGTCCCACAAGCCGAGAGGGATAGGTAGATGAAGAGTTACTGCCTTCCCCTTCTGTTACAGTCAGCTTATTGTGTGAAAGATATAAATGAGTGAGGTTCTCTAACCTCCATAGTGATTTTGCAAGATCCACTGAGCCTGTCAAGCTATTCCCGCCAATATAGAGGTGTGTCAAATTTGGGAGTACTAGCAATGACCGGGGAATCTGCCCTGTCAATCCATTCATTTCTAAGTATACTCTCTTCAAGCGTGAAGATACCCCTTCGAATTCATGTATAGTACCGGAAAGTTTGTTATATGAAAGACCCAAGTATTCCCGCGCTGCAAGGGTGAAAAAAGATGTTGGGATTTCTCCTGCACAAAGAAGAGAAATCTAAGCACCAGGGAGTTTATGCTTTATATAAAGTTGAGAGTGGGTGATGATACAATGAGTCTTACACACTTGTCTCATGGTTTTTTCACATAACCATTCGGTTAGTAATCCAACAGCCACAAGTTCTCCAGTAAAAGAAATAACAGTTTAAGAAGTTTTGAGTCCACTAGTACAGAAACTAGATAGTACTAGTTCAAATTAGGAAGGATAAAACAAGATGTACATTTATATTAGTTTTCATTGGTGTTTGTCGAACATGCTTTCATTTACACCCTTGACACTATGAAAACTATGAATATCAACAACAGCTGAGGGCACGATCCTACATCACTTTTTTCTATAGCTTATTATAAAAGAAAAGGTAAAATGCTCGGGTGTTAACTTTTTCCGAATTATCACATAGGTCCATAAAACTTTCTGATAGGAGTTTCCGTAGAAATTATGCTAGTCTAACTTTATGAGAGAGCTAAACTTACCGCTGAGACTATTTCCATTAAGCCACAGCTCAGTCAGCTGAGTCAAATTAGCCATTGAACTTGGAATTCTGCCAGAAAGACCGGTGTTTACTAGTACCAGTGATGTCAATTCCTTTAATGCGCCAACTTCTTGTGGTATTGGCCCAGAAAGCTGACACTTCCAGATGCGCAATATTTCCAGGCTAGTCATGTTCCCAATTGCGGGTGGCAGTTGCCCCACTAAGCAACCGCAGTAATCAATGGCCAAAATTTTCAAGTTCCTTATATTAGCAACTGCTGATAACGTTCGCGATGTGAGGTTGCTACCATGAATTGTTAAACTTGTCAGGTTTTTGAAATTTCCAATGGATGAAGGTATTGTCATGCATAAGTCGCAATCGTAGAAATGCAAGCTTCTCAGGTTTTTGACGCCTTCAAACCAAGAAAATATTGACTCCGGCTCTCTTGGTAAATCCAGCCGTGCCAGGACCAATTTGCGCAAGGGCTCAAGCATACCAAATGAAGAGACGAAATCCCTAGAAATAATTTTTCCATCAAGACCTAATTCCGTCAATGCCATGAAACTGCTAAAATAGCTTGATTTAACATAGGAAAAGTTGGTCCAGTCTATCCTCAGAGTCTCTAAAGAAATGGCATCAGAAAAGTTTGGCACGTGCCCTGATAGATTTGGATTCCCGGACAAGTGAAGCACCCTAAGATTTTTTGATCGAAACATTCCTCGAGGGTACCAGACAGTTGGAGTACTTTGAGATTAAGAAAATTCATGAGGAACTCAGGAAATGGACCAGGGGTGATACCATAATTGTTGTTGAGGTTGATCACGTCCGGAGAGTGCAGCCTCGAGAGAGAGCGACCAATATGACCTTGGAGCCCACAGCGCTCCAAGCTAAGAACCCGCAGATGTGGCGCAGATTTAGCTAGAGCTTTGAAGCAATCTTCCGCAGTAGAAGGTGATATGCTCACAAAATCAAGGTAAAGCTCTCTCAAATTGCTAAGATTTGCCACTAGGGTCTGGGAATTGGGTTCCCAAAGGTCATTAGGTGTGCCCCTCCAGGTATAGTAGCCTGGGTCGTCATCAGTATAAATATAACGACTGGAAAGGTCTAAGGAGACAAGGTTCGTGAGTTTGCTAATGCCAAGAGGTACCTACCCGCTGATGCCTGAATTTGAGAGGTTGAGATGGGTAAGCAAAGCGAGCCTCTCGAAACCAACTGACGGGATCTCGGACCTCTGGCCACCAAAGTTATTGATGCTCAGGTCAAGCAGCCTGAGGGAGGTGAGATTAAAGAGCACCGGGTCGATGCCATTGCTGTACAAGCCAAACCCACTGAGGTTGAGCGCGATGACATGGCCCGTGGTGTTGCTGCAGCCGACGCCCTCCCAGAGACAACAGTCCGTGCCAGATTGCCAAGACGGAGGAGTGGTGATGGAGTCTGCTAGAGAGTCGTCAGACTCGGAGTATGAGTGAAACATGAAAGACTGCTTGAGTTTAAGCAAAGCGTCAGCCTGATCTAGACGGCATAGGGAAGGAGTAGAGCGGTGAGTGAGGTTGCCATCAGCATGGACGCTGGAGGCGACGAGCGGGTGGAGCTGTACAAGACAGAGCAGCAATGCCAAACCAATGGAAGCCATGCATGTACTACTGTCTGGTAACAAAAGGATGCGAGAAGGAGGCTGTGCCCAGAGCTCCAAAGACGTGCGGTTATATATTGTGTTGCCATCAAGATGGATCTTGAGGTCGACAAGTCTTGTTGTAATTTCCAAGTCGTCGTCGGTCGTCGCGCATACACGACGGCATGTTGCACATTGATACGTCTGTCTTCCTGCTTCCTGCTTGCAGTGGTAATGATGATGAGTGACAGCATGGGCATCGATCATTGTCTAAGATAAATAAAAATTTAAAAATCCACATAGCTGAAATCTTATATTTATCCGGTTATAATATAAATGAGTTACTAATTACTCTTTATACTCTTTTACTCCCATTTAAAAATTTTCCATTTACATCACATGTGTTTGGCTATGTCTAGATTAAAACTTTAACTTGAACCGTGTGTTTGACATGGAAATCCATATACTTGTCACTTTCTGTACGTATGTATATGTGGTCTATACGGTGGGGCACATCATATGTCTACGTTGAGTTAGTATTTAGGTCTAATAGCTATTACATTAACGATGATTAGAGTCTACCCAACCAGACCAAATTGATGACAGTGTGTTCTCGATTTTTATGACAACTTTTAGGATTTTCTCAGTGGTCTTCGTAGTTACTGTAACGTGGAGGCCAGGTAGCAGTAGCAGTAGCAGTAAGGTTGTGACCGCCTCTTCCGTAGCTTTCAGCGCGTTACGGACTTGTACTACTGAAGCTGCAGGTAATAATTTCCTCAGCTGAATAGGAACGTTGCCAATGGAAGATTGGCTGGCAGTCTTTTCGTGTGCCGTGGAGTGTGGGCAGGAGCAACGACTGCCAGTCAACTATCGAGAGACTTCTAAGTCAACTAGTGAGACTTCTAAGTCAAGTTACGTACCGACGACTGCGAGGTCACAAAAATCAGATCTTGACATGCGATACACGGAGCACTAAAGAGCTAATTAAGTTGCATGACAAAGCATGAAATTACCAACAGAGTAATCCTATATGCGAAAAGTTCCCGCCATGACCATGACCATGGAAAATATATATGCCTTTCCGGGGCTACTGTACGTAACTGTAACTGGTTAATTTCTTACTCCATTCCAGCATAACTTGGTATCGAGCTTAATAACTGTTCCATGTTTCCTAATCTCGGCTGCAGCAATTCATTATGCTGCTGTTATGAATAGTTTGTGCTTCTTTCCATGAACTTCAGAAGTTTAGCTCGGAGCACACAGCCACAAGTTTTGCTTACATCCATGCATGGACCTGACTCTCTAGACCTTTGGTACTTTTTGAAAAAACAGACCTTTGGTACTACTGTTGCTTTTATCTTTCACTCAGGAACTAGCAGAACTTCTGAATCCATGCTGTTGTAAGTTGTAACTGGCCTGGTGTTTCTAGTACATACTGACAACAACGAGCTAGTCCATGTCGTCGACTCTCGTCCGCCGCCGCCCGTCGTCCACGGCAATACAGGGACCGGTTCGTCAGAAATACATACGGATGGAATGGATCAATGGAATGCAGGTTTCCATTTCAGATAGTTCAAGCAACAACCCTCGCAATTCAGAAACCAACCGAAAATCCGGTGATAAGGATACTGAAATAGAGCTGTGCTTTTGAATTTATTTAGCAAAAATAATAGATTGGTAATTTTATGTGGATTCAACTTATTTCGAGCTATATACGCTTGGCCGTTTGGTTTCTTCTTTTGGGATGAACTGTGAGTTCGTCGTCCGTACTATGAACTTGTTTGAAGCTGCTAGCAGTAGCACTGATGCTCTAATTTCTGTCTCTCTGTCGAGCTTAATTGGGTACCAATGCAACCGTTTGAATGCGACTCATTTCAGCCAATCAAACTAAACTGGACAAAAATGCCCTCCAGGTCACTGGGTTGTTCGTGTTGAATGAGATGCATGCACATGCAGCGCAGTGGTATCACCATTTCAGTCAGTGGTATCTCAACGCCATCAATTCTCAACATCGGCTACATACAGCTTTTTTTTTTGTGAGAAAAACTGATATTGGGCATGAATGAACAGGATGTTACAAGTATATTTGGGCAGGCGAAGAATCGAAACGGGAGGCCCCCGCGTCGCCCACCCGCACTGGCGACTTGGGCGGCAGGGAAACCCTAGCCGCCACCGCCGTCATCCACCCCTCCCCTACCCTCGCCGCCGCCGGAGGAAGCTGCCCGGAAGCCTGTGCGGCTCCCTAGGACGGCCGGCGGCGAGGCTCTCGCCTAGGTGGTCGCAAGCGCTGTTGTGCGGGGAGGGAGCTCGGCGGCCGGGCGCGGCGGAAGTAGTGCGCAGGGGCGCGGGGAGGTTGCCGTTGGGGGCGCGGCACGCGGCGGCCGGGACGACGCTGCGGGCTGGCGCTGCAGCTTGGCGGCGGGAGTAGATCCGGTGGGGGCGCGGGTGGCGGCTCCTGCTCCCCTCCCTTCGGATCCGGCCCTCCCGTGGCTACGGCCGCTGCTGCCCATGCGGATCCGGCCGGGGCCCGTCCGCCGGCAGCTGGTGGCAGTGGCGAAGGCGGCGGCCTGGCGCCGGGGCTGGGGCCAGGGCCGGCGCCCTCTTGGCAGGGGGCGATGCCCATGGAGGTGGGGCGCGCGCCTCGTGGCTGCTGGCAGTTGGCCGACAGCGACGACGGCGGGTGCCAGTGCCGGCGGCGATGGTTGGCGACGGCCTCGACGCGCGGTAGTGTCACGCGAACGGGGAAGCCAGGTCCGGCCCATGTACTGCCTGGTCGGAGAGGGTGCAGCCGGCGCGTCGTTGCCCTTTGAAGAGGCTTCCGTGGGGCAGCGGGATAGTGGCATTGAAGGGGATGGGATGGCAAGGGGTCCGACTTGTTGGCCTGACATTTGGAGACGGCGCACGCGGATGGGCGCCGGGCATCATGTTTCCCCGAGCGTTGCCATTTAAGGGTGAAAATTAGTCCATTTTGGACGTGTGATAGCGGTGTTATTAGTGTCGCATTTAAATTTTATCGTAGTTTTTAAGGTCTCCTAGGCGGATGCTCTCGCTTCTCAGCACCTGGTCCACGCGCGGAGGGCGGGTTTTGCAACGTGAAGTTGGAGCTGCTTCGTCAGGGGCGTGGCTTCGCAACGATGACACGCGGCGACCCTCCCCCCTCCACCGTAGTCTGGGACTCTGCTAGGGGTCCACCGGGGGCGAGGCGTGGGTTCATGACCGGAAGTCGGAGCTACTTTTTACAGGTTCGAGCTTGGCAACGATAATCGGTTGTAGCCACTTGCTTTGGAACACCCTTCGGAACTGTTGGTGTGTGGTCGTGGCTAGCCTGCCATGGGAAGTCGGAGCTGCTGGCGGCTCTGCTTTCACGCTCGGCGACAATAACCTATTGTAGTGTGTCGTGTTTGTGCTCAACCGCGTCGCGTGGGTGGGTTAACCCCTCGGTAGTCTTTTGACATCCCATTAGACTAACCTTTCTTGTACATAATTTATTTCATCTTAATTGAGCGGCAAAGCTCGTGCATTTGTTTAAAAAAAAATTGGGCAGGCACAAGATGCTACAAGTTACAGCATCAGATGAGTAACCTTTAAGGCCAAAAAAAATCATTGTAGAAGGTACGGTGAGGCACAACTCGAGCAGACACAAGAGCAGTTCGATATCCACTTCCTCGATCCGAATAAATCATAGCAGGGTGTTACAGCAATTCAGTTCAGGAAAACTAAAGAAACTACATTACATATTTTTCAAAAAGGAAAAAAAAGAGTTGAAAACTGGAGAAGTTGCAGTCCCTTGTAGCAATTCATCGCTCCCAACTTCCAGATGCAGGTTAACGATCTGACCTCTGTTTATCCAACCTAAAGTCCTAAACGTCAATTCTCACAGCCGACCAAACTCCATATTACAACGACTTTCATGTTCCATCACATCTGTATAATGACAACGAAAGAACAAACAAATTCTTAAAGAACAGAACACCATCTAGCAGCATCAGTGAGAGGATGAATACAACAGCGAGGGCTGGCTCTGCAGAGTGCTGAGCAACTAGCTACATTGATGAGTATATATGTTGACGCTCAAACCCTTCATCTTTGGTGACCTTCCCAGGGGGCAGCGCAACCTTGTCCGAACTAGGAGATCCCCAGGTTGACCATAGTACAATTTAAGATTATGCAGACTTTGGCCGCCCATAGCTTATCACCATCACATAATCACCCCCGGAGGAGCCTATCACTGTTTGCAGAGGTCGCGCGGGGCCAACCCTCAGCCATCGCTCCACCAAGTTGCGCACAGGTTGTGCAGGATTCACTGACTGGCCGCAGCAGCTTATTTCAACCTGTAAACGTCAGGATTGGGACTGTTCAGATAAGTTGCAACATTAAAAAACTGAAATGCACGTAGCCTGCTTATTGCAATAGAACAGACAGACCATATCAACCCCCATACAGCGTGTGTAATCACACCTTGGTTTCTAAGATGAGATGTAATATATTCTGGAACATGCCAATATGTACTGGTTCCGGCAATAATGTAAGCAGCATTTTCACTACAAAATCTATGGACTGCTTAAATATTTCAAGACTGCAGCAGGGAAAATTAAGCACAGAAAAATAGTTACTAAACAAAATAGATGGGTAGGAGTCTTACCTCAGATTCGCTTAGAAGACTGAGCTTCTGCATAATGTACTTTTGGATGGATGATGCTGGTATGCTTCCATCCCTATCATTCGGCAATGCATTAGCCACAGCTGACATAATATAGTTCATTTAAATAAAACAAATAGCTGTCATTGAATCAACGGCTCTGCTACAACAACTGTGATGAACTAACTAGAAGTAGGAGATCATGTTATGGTCAAGATCAAACTATGATCTTTGTAGACTTACTAAGATAACATTGAGCTGGGCTAATTAGTGCATTTGCATATAACGCATGACTAAAGTGATAGCAGTTGCGAAGCTTATGGCAATTAAAAGATATCCACACAGGAAATGCCCATGACTAACAGATTATCATCCTATTTGGTTCCAGGGACCAAAAACATGAAACTGGATAGCTAAATGGAGAGCAAGGAATGTAGTCACAAGCACCACACATGTTATATTTTTTTTAGCTTATTAGCATTATACATTTTCTTCAGTTAAAGACATGCACTTGTGCATGACACCATCTCATATGATCAATGAAATATATAAGTTATATTTTCCTTTTCCCTGCTTGATGCTTATCTATTATGAATATATATCATAATGATTCAATGCCAGGAACTTAAATTTTGGATGTATGTTTAGAGAGTTATTGATATAAGATCAGAACTATCAGTGCATCAGTAGCAGAACAGAGTAATATGAGCTCACTTTATTCTCAAATAGTGGGCAGGTATCTGAGGCAAGGGAGGGTCGCCTTTCCTGGAAACAATAAGAAAAACAGAAGATCAGGGATCAAAAACATCTAATATATCACTTTGACTAAAGTTATGATACCTGATACTATGATGTGACTTACTGGTCAAACGAGGCAATTAATGAAAACCATATTGGGATGAATTTCTTCCCATTCTGGATAGCTGCAGCACTGGAAGCAGCATTTGCTGAAGGTAGGGGATGTTTCCTCTTCCGACCAGGCCCTTTCTTTCTAAGCAGCACTATTGGCTCAGGATCATCCTTCTTGTCATCTTCAACTTTGGACTTCTGGGGAGGCTCCCTAGCCTTTGTTCTGCTAGAATGTTCACTAATGGGAGATTCACTGGGCTTATCTCCCTTAAAAGCTGGACTCTGTGCACTTGTCCGGGGCTTTGTTTTGCTTGCAGCCTCTACAAGACAATTCAAAGGTTTCCAGAGCTCTGCCTTATCCAAGTCCTTACTATCACCAGCTTTATCTTTACCAGAGGGATGACTTGATGTATCCCCATTTGACAATACCTGCAAAAGTTAGTGTCAAATCAATGCTTTCTATTGTCTTCATTCTTCCATTGATTCATTTTGATGAACTTCATGCAACATACTCCTAAGATACACAAAAAATAGGGTATGATTCAATTAGAATGATCGAGTATTTTATTTACCTGTCTTCTTGTTTGAGGCATTTTGCTCAAACTATCTAGCAAGCTTGAATTTTCAGTTTTCTTATTAGAGTTATCACTATCCTTTTTCAAAGGATCCGCAATGATAGGACCAAGGCCACGTAATGCAGCAGCCTTCCTGGTAACCGCTCTTGTTCGCCGCCCTGTCGAACCCGCTGGTGTTATTCTAGGTGTATTTACCACCAACGAAGAGATAGACCTCTCTTTCCTTTTAATAGGTAGCGTAATGGGAGATTCGGCTTCTTCAGCATTAATCTTCTTTCTTTTGAATGGAAAAACTTTTGACCTCACATCTTGTATATTGTGATCAGCTCTGAAATCATCGTATCAAAAAGTTAGAAAAAGGGTTAAAACTTAAAAGGATACAAGCTAAAATAGAAATTTGCATCCACTGAAAATTTTCCCCTAACTCAGAAAAGCAACATGATCAGGAAATAGATGTTCTCTTGGCCAAATAGCCAATAGAAACATTCAACCGTGTTTCAAAAAACAAGCGTTTCTTTGAATCTAATAATACAGTGAAGTCTCACCAATAGAAACATATACTATATTATGACCATATAGTTGGGAAGAAGCCCTGAAAACACAGCAGTGCAATAATAGCTATGTTTTGGTATTATTAAAGCTCAAAATTATGTCATATAACTGTTAGAAAAATAACGACGGATAAGAATGAGCACTGGGTGCCAACCACAGAATGCATATCTTGGAGGGGACTCACAGGGATTCTTATTCGAGCTTCATTGTAAACTATGCAATCTTTGGCATGAGTCTCGTAGGATTCAAGACAGCAGAGGATAGCTACTGTTCTCTGGAGTGCAACAATTCCTAAAGGTAGCTCTAAATTATATACAGGAGCAACAAAGCATGTTCAAGCTTATCCAGAAAGTGACGTGAATGCTTCAAACTGTTGAATGTGTAGTTTTGTAATCTGATTTTGGTTGCTCCTATCCGTAGTTCAGAGCAACTATCTATTATGTGTTGCAGCATCTTGTTATCCAAAAGAAATACATGCTAACAGTATGAAATCCAGGAAAAAGTCAAAGTAAGGCTGATAAACGTGTATTTTGGAGGTACGAAAAGTACAAGAACATTTAGCGAACCAAACCATTTGTAGTACAACTAAATTTATAGTTTCTCACAAATTCATAATAATTTCAAAAGAGAAAGGTCACAAGAAGAATACCTAAGCTTCTCGGCAGGAGTGCATCCTAGATCAATTTTGCATACTGGGCAATGATCTAGATCCTCATCATTGAGCTTCTTATAGATACACTTTCTACAAACTGCATAATACAAAGAACACAAGGAAATAGAGGTGAGGATTTCAAAATACAGAGAAATTGTATAAGGCACAATGCAATGCTTAATTTCACTTAAAAAAAGGAATTTGCTGTATACAAAGAAATTCCTTTCCATGGAAAACACAAAGAATGTTTGACACTGCAATATATCCATATCATGAGAAGTAAAATGATGGATGCAAATGAACAAAAGAGATCGGCATTTGCACTACAGCACTAGCATGGACGATATAACATGAAATGCCCAGATCCATTTAGAACTAGACCCAGAGGGTCAAAACACAAAGCAAAGCTTAAGTTCACCAATGTTGGAATCAAATCATAGCTTCCTTAGAGCATCTCCAAGAGTGTCCAAAATCAGTTCCCAAAACAAACTTTTTGATATCTAGAAGAAATTCGTTGCTCCAACAGTAGCCCAAAAAGCCTCCCAAAATTCTCACACGCCCAAAACTTCCCGCATCGCGTCCCAGATTTTGAACTGCTCTTGGCGTGCCCAATCCCGACGTTTGCGGAGATCCCCACCAAAATCTTCCTGCGCGGGTGTTTCTCAGCAGCTTCTCGCCCAGTCTTCCTTCCGTCAAGGATGCCGCCGCTCAATTCTCGAGGCGCTGTTGTTCGCTTGCTGAGCCGCCGCTGCATGTTTCCTGTCTGCCGAAGCCAGCCCGCAGGTTTCCCGTCTGCATTGCCGCGAGTTCGCGACCGCCGCGCATCAGGCGTCGCCACTGCTCTCTGCGAAGATCGCGGACGTCCTGCCCCTGCCCTCCGTCCAGGTCGTTGTGTCCTCTCCATGGCTCCATCGTGCCCTCCTCTCCATCAAGTTTGCGGCATTGTCCCCTCCGTCCAGACCGTGCTGACCTCCCTTCCGAAGCCTACTGCTCGCTCCAAGCCTCCAAATTGAACAGCTCGTACATGTTTTGATTTGCACTACGTGATGTCTCACTGACTACAAATGGAGAGGATTTTTACTAAGTAATGCTGTAGTACTAGCTCCTAGAATCTGTAGCGTGGCAAAAGAAAAGGATTGTTGGTCCAGCAGAATTCAGATTTTTATGATCTTGCATCAGCCATACTTTGAAAAGAGTGGCACACTTCATGGGAAAGGAGGTCCCACTTGGATGACATGGCAGGTTTTAAGGCTTTTGAGACAAAAAAAAATAAGGCCACTGTTGGAGAAAAGATTGTTTTTTAAGCCCAAAATCTTTTGGGAAAGTCGTAAACTGGAGTTTTTGGTAGTATAAATATTAGGCACTCTTGGAGATGCTCTTAATATTTCAAAAGCACACACAGAATCAACAGTTACACCAATTGACTCATGCATGCAGAGTAACCAGATAGTTTGCGGCAATTTACAGTCTATGAATTCACAATGTGGCCACAAAAATCTTATGTACAGTTCCACTAATTACAGGCCAACATGGGTCGAACTTGCATTGAATACAAATTACCAAGAGGGGGGCTAATGTGAATGATGAACTCGACCTGACTAGCAACTCAAATTACAGCACCGGAAGCTTGCATAACGTTGTGAAAAGTACCACCTGAACACTATCTCAAGTTCTCAACAGGACCCAAAGCATTTCACGGATTGGGGCAAAGATGGCCAATCAACAACCCAGCATTCAAAGTCTACGTAAAATCCGGATGCTGAAGTCCAGCATTGATGCAACATTGCATCAGGACTCAATAAACCAAATTGCAGCTCAGCCTGATAAGGTAAGAATAGAAAGCAAGGAAGCTGCCAAACATGGTCAACTCAAACTAGATTTACGTGGAATAGAGGCGAAACCGCAGCACGGGCCGGAACGCGCGCACGTCGAGAATCGCAATCGCGCATGAACGCCCAGAAGGCCGCACAGCGCTGCCGGATCGCTGGAAACGAATCAACGCCGACGGCACCAACCCACGTCCCCGGGCCCGGGCGGCCGAATCCGGAGCGGCCCCAAGAACGAGGCGTGCGTTGAATCGAATCGCCGTCGCGGAAGCTCCCATAGAAACGCGCGGAGTCGTCGTAGAGATGCGAGCGTTCGAGCCCGCCGGGATCGGCGGGGGGCGGCGGAGCAGGGAGGACTCACATGTGTGGAGGCACTCGGAGATGGTGGTGGCGTCGCGGAGAAGGCGGCGGCACAGCGGGCACGTCATGCAGCGCGCGAGCAGCTCCCGCTTCACCATCACCACGGCGCCGTCCCCCCCGGCGCCGCCGCGCCGGCGCCGCGACCGCCCGCCTCCCCTCCCTCCCTTCTCCTCCTCCTGCTCCCCCTCCTCGCCCTCGCCATCCGCCTTCACCACCTCCTCCTCCTCCTCTTCCTCCTTCGCCTGCGCCCCCTCCTCCACCTTCGCCTCGACCGGCTCCAAGGCCGGCGGCTGCTCCGGCGATGCGGGCCCGGTGGTCTGCATGGCGTGGGCCCCAGCCGCGAGGCTAGCTCCGCATGCCGGGGAGGGGCAGAGCAAAGGCGCCGCCTTTATTGCGCCGACGCCTCCCCTCCGCGTGGAAATGGGGAGGAGAGATCGAAGAGGAGGAGGACGACGCCGAGGTGGAGGCGGAGAAGGGAGTTGAAGCAGAGGAGGATTGAAGAAAAAAAAATGAAATTTATTTACGTGCTTATCGAGGGACGAGAAGCCGAAGGACGAAAGGCAATGAAGGAACACAGGTGGTTTTATTTCGCTCTTTTTTTTCTTCTTTTCTTTTTTTTGGCTTTTTTGCGTTGCTTTTGTGTGAAGAATAGAACCAACTCGTTTGGATTTACGTATTGTTGTCACCATCTTTTCCTTGTACGTGATGGTTTCGTTGGACGTACATTCATATCTTGTATGAACTTTTGTTTCCTTGCCATTCTGTTGTTGCTGAGTGCGGCTGTGGTTCTTTTTTTTTTTTATAGGAACTTTTTTTGCTTTCATATTTGTATGTGCTCATGTTAAATTTTCAAAGATTTGGAGTTAAGATTGCAATAAGGATCCTAAGATTTGTAAAACTATAGTACGTGAGTATATCGAAAAGATATATGCAAGTAAAGAGACTTTAGAAAATAATATATTAGGCGAAACGGCTAATAGCGTGCTATGCTAACTCTCGCAACAGTTTTTTGGTAGCTATTATTGGTCTCGGTAACGGACTTACATGAATAAGGACAAACGGACGCGGTATATGAGGAAGCAAAACCGCGGCGCAAAAGTAATGACGGGCACTGTGACACCGTAGCATGTCACAAAATGCCTGGCGTAGTCACGTAACATTATATATGTGGAATATTGATTGCGTGAATTACATGTGATGATTGCTTTTATTTGGAACCTTTGTGGTTCCAGTTGGGTTTGCAAAACTCATCATCTATGAATGACAAACAAAGGAATGGACGATATTAGTAGCGCCACTAGCTTAATAACATGTGTGATGGATTACATATAGCACACAACATAGCTACAGCAAGTTATAAGCAAACTTTGCACAAGACTTCTTAGATAAACGAGATTCCAAGTTTAATGTACTAAGAATTCCAAAACATATGTAGCCAAAATATATTTCCTTTTCTTATAGAAACTGATTTGTAAGTACCATGCAAAGACAGGAAGCCGAAAACCATGGGCTTCAAATGTATGTGTATGAACAAATGCCCGCCGCAAGAGAAGCTTAACCTACGCGATATTTGCCTGCTTCTCTCATATAACCATGTCGCATTTCTAAACCGCGTACGGAAACAAAACGCCCAGACAAGGTGCAGAAGTAGCCTGGACGGGGCGAAGAAGAAAGTAAACTCGCTGTTCATGTGTTCTCATGTAACAGCCACGTCGCATTTCTAAACCCCGCGGTTTTCAGTTTTTTTTTTCTTGGTTCCGCGTAAGAAATCACAAGTTTTTCGGGTTACGTTTCGGTGTCCTTTCTCCCCTTTTTTTTTGGTTTCGGTGCTGTTTTGAGTTTTCCTTTGTCTCATAGAGAGAGACCGGGTAATGCCCTCAAAAAGAGAGAGAGAGAGAGGCCAGGTAACCACGGTCGTCCATGGTGTCCTCAAGAAGACCGAGAGGACATGCAGGTGCAGTGCGCAGCCGCAGCATGTACAGTACACACTGATCCCTCTGTCGTCATGGTCAGCGACGACCGCGTTTGCTTACAGAGACAATTGGTCACGTGAGCAGTGTGTTACTGGGCCGAGGACGCCGAACAGCAACAGTCCACGTGGGCCTATAGCCTCCTTCGGCGACATTCGGCCCACGAGTGGATGGCTGTAAGGAAGACCATGTATAGCTGAACTTGGGCCGACGAGCCGGCCCCTACCCTGTTGGGCCTAAACTGTAAACATAGGACCAGACCAGCCCACCTCGTCGAGCCCCGCCGCCGTCCCGTCCTTCCAACACCACCACCACACACGAGGAGCACGAGGCCCACCGACGGGATCCGCACCGTCGCTTTCGTAACGGACGGGCCAGATCCCGCCAAGCTGTCCGGCCGTACGATCCCACCCCATCGTCATCCCCCGCGACCCCGCATCCCTCCACCTCCGCCCCTGCGCCGTCGCATGACCGCCGCCGTCGCCGCGCTCCGCCCGCCGCTGCCGCTGCCGCCGACCGCAGCCGCCGCTCCTCCTCCTTCCCGCGCGCTCCTCGTGGGGGCGGTGGGCCTCGCACCCCGCTACCCCTACTCGCTTTCCTTCCCCAGGTGCGTGGCAGACCCGCTGCTCCGCAGCTGCAATAAACAATATCTCAAAGAGCAAAAAACGAGCAAACAATCGCCTCACTAGTCAAACTAAAAGGTCAGTGGAGGATTAGAAGGGGAGGTTAGCGGATTCGGTTGCTCCTCGTCTCTGACTCCTCGTGGGCGGCTGAGTTTGACCGGGGGTGATTGATCCGTGCTCGGTGCGTGCTGCTGCGCTGTGGCTGCAGGGAGGCGTTCGGGTGGGCGTCGCTGCTGCAGAGGCGGAGGGGGCGGAGGAGGAGGGCGGCGGCGGCGGTGCTCCCGAAGATGGCGCGGCCGCCGATCCTGTCCGTCGCGCTGCCGTCCGACACCGGCCGCGTGCTCAGCATCCAGTCCCACACCGTCCAGGTGCGGCACCTGCTCTGCCATGCCTCCCCCATGGCCCCATCCATATGCTGGTTGCGTTCCTGCTTGCTCGCCTCAGCCACTGGTGGAATTTGGACTTCTTCACCCTATGTCTTTGACTCTGTGTCTATGTGTATTGGCATATTGTTGTGGCTTTGCGCACCTATGGCCGGCATGGACGGTGGATGGATACGATTAGGCTATGACCGGCATGAATGGTGGATGAATTCGGCTGCCAAGCAAATTTTTTTTGTGAGTGCTACATGTAGGCTAGGCTAAGAACACTGCTCTGTGGAGTCTGGAGTACGGCGTGCACCACTTCACTGGATGAGTTTTGCATGGATAGGTCTAGGTTGGGTCCTTGCAAGTGTTCCCTTGATGAGCTGATGCCACATATATACATGATGCTGGCTAACGTGCCGCATGCTCTCACGCCATTGGTGTGACTGTTGCCTGCTAAGCGGTGGCACGATGGTTGTGCGAGGGGCCGGTGGTTATTACTGCCTTTTCTTTTGTACGATGGGCGGTCGTGAGTTTGGTTCCACGCTCAACTTCTGGTTGTGTCGGATTCTTTGGTTGGGGATTTGTTTAGACAAAATAAGCTGCATGGATTTTGTTTCAAAGTAGGAAACTTTTAGTGTTTTCACTTTCCAATGTGATATTTATGCTCACATGTCGGCTCAAGCTGTCATTGCACTAATTCAGGGGTATGTTGGCAACAAATCAGCTGTCTTTCCCCTGCAACTCCTTGGCTTTGATGTGGATCCAATAAACTCTGTACAGTTTTCTAATCATACAGGTACGGTAGATCGTACATCATCTCAGGTGCAATTTGGTTGGGACACCTAAAATAATTCTCATTATGTGTTTCTCTCAGGATACCCAACATTTAGAGGTCAGGTTCTCAATGGCAAACAGCTCTGGGACCTTATTGAAGGACTGGAGGAAAACCAGTTACTCCATTATACCCATTTATTAACAGGTGAAACTGTCACGACTTCTTATAATTAGACTTACCCATTCTTCATGCCTAGGAAAGAACTAGTTGATTACTTGCTTGGTCTTTGCTGATATTACTTGCAAATGTCAGTATCTTTTACTGCCAAAAAATATGGTTCGTTACGCATTGTGACATGCTGTTTATGGTTCTCAGGTTATATAGGCTCAGTTTCCTTTTTAGATACTGTGCTACAAGTTGTTGACAAATTACGATCAGTCAATCCTGATCTTGTATATGGTAATCATTTTGACCTTTCATGATCTGTATGCTTGCGTTACAAAATTTAATAGGGACAAGTTCTTGCCATAGCTTGAGACTGACTAGAAACGGTTAATTCTTGTTTGCTAATTGCAAACATGCTGCAGTCTGCGACCCAGTTCTAGGTGATGAAGGAAAACTATATGTTCCTCAGGAGCTAATATCTGTTTATCAACAGAAGGTAATTTGATCGTATATGCTTATGCCACATGGTACAAAATCATGGAATTGCTTGTCGTTGAGCTTTTTAGCATGTCAGGGGTGTTATTTATCGCAAATACTAGTGTCACAAACATGCTTTCACTATATGCCAAAATGCGGTGCTCATGGGTTCTGTACTTTCCCTTTTGACCCTTCCCGTAGGTTAAACTATTAGTTGATATTATAGAACACTATATGTATACTGTATGTCGTGTAGAATTGATTAGAGCCAATTATGTGCTAAACCTTTTATTCAGACCAGAACTTAGTCTTGTTAGTTTATTTTCCCTTTGTTACTGAGATATATGGAGTGAAAGTTATGCAATAGGTCAGGGCCTTTTATTTCAAATATGCTATTTCTGAGTTCTTATTCTTACGGCATGCTCATAATGCTTTGCAGGGCCCCATATATTTTACTATCCTAATCTATTCATTTTATCATGAAACCATCTGTAGGTTGTTCCAGTTGCTTCGATGCTTACACCTAACCAATTTGAAGTTGAACTACTTACTGGATTGAGGTAGCCATGCTTTTCTTCTGAAAAGAGAAAATATAATGACTGCATGCCATATTTATGCTATATTGCTGTTGTTAGATTGTGTGCATACTTTTTTCTTAATGCAATGTATATTTACAGGATCACCTCCGAACAAGATGGCTTGACAGCTTGCAATACCCTCCACAGTGCTGGACCACAGAAGGTGTGCCTCTTACCTAATAGATAAATGAACTGTGAATTGTTTTTGATGGGCTACATAGGATACTCATGACCTTTATGGTTCACCTCTTTTATTCCATTTTTTACCCTTTCAATGGGCTGGTAATGAAGCTACTTGTGTATGGTTGTGATTGGTTTCTATCATCTTCCAGGTGGTTATAACTAGTGCATTTATTGAAGGCAAGCTGCTCCTTATCGGAAGTCACAAAAAAACAGAGGTAAACTCTCAACAGAATTATGCAACTAGTATCTATCTACATGCTTCTATCAATGTACTTCCTCCCTTCCTAAATGTTTGTCACCTGACTTTTGGACACGACGAGTCAACGGTGTCAGACATTTAGGAACAGAGGGAGTACCTGAGTTACAAGTGGAAAATTTATTTGTTCAACAATGTTATTTGTCAAAAGTATGTAGGGTACCAGTCCATGTAGTAGGATGTTTCACAGCTGTGGTATATTCATGTGGACTAGTGGTCAACTAGGCCAGGTGCAGTGTATTGAATAGTTGTCAGATTGACATGTAAGCCAGTTTTCAGCTTGGGGTGATTTACGTCTGTAGTTTTGGATAATTTAGCGTCTAGAAAGAGGGAATTGGTAGAGTATATGAAGCCAGACATATATCTGCTGGGTGGTATTATGCTTCAAGCTCAAAATATCCATTGGAGTCTTTAATCCCTCTGCCCCTTACGGTCGATGCCCAGAAAGTAGTTTCCTTTGGAGATAACAGGTTGACATGTAAGCTAGGTTTAGCTTGTGGTGATTACTTGTGCAGATGGGTGCAGTGTAGATGGGTGTAATTTGGTTCGGAATATACTGGTATGGTATTATCATTTGCATACAGGAGATTTACTCTATCATTTTTTTCAGGAACAACCGCCAGAACAATTTAAGATTGAGATACCGAAGATACCAGCATATTTCACGGTATATTGATGTATTTCTATTTTTTAAAATTGTCTACTTCTAGGTTGGAGTGTGGAGCAAGGAATATGAGTGTTGACTCATTGTAGACTGGTTCATGTAGGAGTTCCCTATATTAGTCCATTTAAACTGAGTAAGTCAGTGAGCATGTGGAAGTTGGACGCATGTCACGAAAGGAAAGTACAAAATATATTAGCACACAAAGTGGGTGACAAGCTTCAAATATAAGATACTAAGGTATTTTTTGCAGTTGAAGCTGGTGTCATTGTGTAAGGTAGAAACTACGTAGACAATCATATGATCATGTGCACTAACATTTGAGATGAAATGTTTCAAGTGTGAAAAGAGTTGTGTGCTTGTGAAGTTTCTACTAATTGTAGGAGAGAAGTGGATTGACCTTTCAACATGTTCTGCACTGCAAGCTTGGTGTTTATAGGGTCACTAGTATTCATTACTTGTATATAAATTTTCACCTGGCTCCATAATGCTTTGCAGGGAACTGGAGATTTAACGACTGCTCTTCTACTTGGATGGAGTAATGTAAGTCCCGGGGAAAGTTCACTGATGTTCTTATGGGCTCTTTTTTATCTTATCATGGTTTCTATCTAATATGTGGTTGCTCTGCTTTTGATAAACACAGAAATATCCTGATAACCTTGAGACAGCGGCAGAACTGGCAGTATCCAGTTTGCAGGTATCTCAGTCTTGCTGCTTTATACTATGATCTAACATTCAGCATGGTTTGTTATGCCTTCTGTATGCTGAATTTGGGCAGCATGTTGTATTAGCTATCCTGATATCTGGTTTATATCTTTCATGGATTTTCCTCACATGTAGTTAGAACTAAACCGTTGATCTCAATTCATAGGTAGGACTGTGTTACTTTGTGGCACTAACACCATTTATATAGATAGCTATTCAGAGTTCTAACACATTACACCTTGTGCAGGCACTCCTAAAAAGAACTGTGGAAGACTATAAAAGGTCTGGCTTTGATCCATCAACCAGCAGCTTAGAGATCCGGTTGATTCAAAGCCAAGACGACATCCGAAACCCAGCTGTTACATGCAAGGCTGTGAAGTATGGCAACTGAATCCATAGCGTTCATGAGAATCACAGACATTAATGACAGGTGCCTGAAGAAGTGTTGTTAAATCAATTTGGTCTCCGCTCTTTCACAAGTATGCCAGGACAAGCCTGCCCCGACTTTCATGAATCACTGGCTTCAGTTTTAGAATACAGTTTCTGTTATATTATAGCCCCAAAACCAGAAATAGTCAGGTTTCATGGGGAGAAAAAAGAATAACGGGGCAGGCTGCTTTAGTTACAGTTTGTCAAGATGCTGTGGCCTTGAGACTCAGATTGTACAAATGGCAGATGCATCCGTTGCATACAATGAATAACAGCCTTGCTGTTCCTGCTGCTGTTGTTTTGGCAATGAGTTGAGGCATTTTTCTGGAATTTCATCGATGAACTGGATGTTTAGTTCTGTTATGCTCGGACCAGCTTCTATTGTTTTTTAAGATTAAGAAAAAAATCCGGTCTTGAACAGCCACTAGATTAAGGAAAAAATCCGATCTTGAACAGCCACAAGTGATTGTCGACAACCATAAGCAAAATCTGACCACAAAGTCAGACGATACACGAGTACTTAGACTCCAAGCCAAAACAAGAAAGAAAGAAAGTTAAAGACCAAACAAAGAGACTAACAAAGAAAGTTAAAGACCAAACGAGAAAATAAAAACTAAGCTTGGATCTTCTTCCATGTCTTGCTTCCAGCTTGTCTACTATCAGTAACAATCCTTCACCCCTCTTGTCCACTTAGTGACGGTTGATGAAGGATCATGACCACGGTACTGCAGGGCTCAACAACTCCACGGTGACGCTCCCATGGGAGAAACGGCGCTAATATCGCCTCAAACGGACCAGCTTCTGTTGCTGCAACACATGACAACAACAGTGCTTTGAGTCAGGTTTTTTCTTTAAAAAAAAGAAAGGAAGTTGATGATTTCCAGAGATTATATAGGCTAATCAGGTCTTTGTAGATACCGATTTTATCCCGGATAGCAAGTTTACAGAAAGCAGTAGAGCTGCTGCAAAATGAAAAAATGGCACGTCTATCTCGTTGCTATATAGAATATATGGAATAGATCATGTGCACTCTGCGGTCGACACGATTGGAGCTCTTTTTTTTCTTTTATTTTTTCTTCTTTTTTCAGTTGGAATATAATTCCCTGGGATCTCACCACCGTGGAGACAGCCTTTATTCACACGAACCCAAGGACATAGAATAACTGGAAAATGATATTGAGAAGCCAAGTTGCTTCGGTTCTCTCTGGCACACACAGCAGGTGGTCAACGAGCGTTATGCCCTTGTGGCTTACGAAGACTACCGCTCTACAATGCTAGGCCATGAGTCTGCAGTACTCGTGACCAGTACTGTGTTCCGGGAGGTTTTTATTAAAACATACATAAATTTCAAATAGGCTCGGTGTGGTATAACAATTGTCCACCCAAATTCAAGTTTTCAATTTACCTCGGGCGCCCGGATTTTCAGTTATTTATCTTTTAATAGTAACCGTTCTCAGTAACACGTATTCGGTAGCTTTACTAATATTAAAACAAACAGTTTAGTCTCTCAGATATGTTTACACCAGTGATCAAGCGAGGCTGCGCACATTATGTAGTGACAAAGGCGTTGTTTGGTTCCTCGGCACTAAACTTTAGTTCCGTTACATCGAATGTTTGGATATCAATTAGAAATACTAAATAGAGACTAATTACTAAACCTATTATATAAATGGAAGCTAATTCGCGAGCTGAATTTATTAAACCTAATTAGTTCATAATTTGACAATGTTGTGCTATAGTAAATTTGTACTGATGATGGATTAATTAGGCTTAATAGATTCGTCTTGTGAATTAGTCTTCATATATATAATTAGTTTTACATTTAGCTCATGTTTAATCCTCTAATTAGCATCCAAATGTCCGATGTGATCCGGACTTAAAAATTAATCGGTCCAAAGTCTGCTTCTAAAAATACCAGTAGGGGGAAAAAGGAGGTCTGAAATGCACCAAATAGTACTGCAGTGACTTTTAATTCGATGAACAGAAAACAAAATCCTACGAAAAAAACTCAGTACTGACGGGAGAATCTTTACCAGTAGCCGTGTGGCCGTACCCGTTTTGAATTCACGGCGCGCCTGCTCTGCTCTCCCCTCGACCTGCCCCGGCCGTCCAACTAACCTTAATTTATTCTGCACGCACAGTCACGCACCCGCAGCCGCATGGGATGAGATGGGATCCAGTCACGCGTGGGCCCCACGTCGCCGTCGCTGTCGCACCCCCGTGCTGGTGCCCGGTGCCGAGCGCCGGACTGCCGGTACGTGTCAACCACCACTGGCCAGCTGCTGAGCTGCCCACACGCTCCAGCTCGCCGCCTCCATGACCAGCGACGACGATGCCTCCGGGAAGAAGGACGACCTCAAGCAAACTCAAAACTTTTCCTTTTTTAATTTCAAAAAAAAACTTTTCCTTTTTTTGAAAGATCAAGCAATCTCAAAGCTGAACATTTCCATGAGGATGCTTTGACAGTTCTCTACTCCAAGAAGCGAAGGGCTACGTCAGTGTTCCTCCACATAACAGAAGGTGCAAGCATTCTGAATCCTTTGTTGTCACAAGTTCAGTAGTGACGATGGCGTTGGCACAAAGGTATGGCAAGCCGTTGCAGTATTCCTTTGCTCCTTTCCATGCCGCTTCCTTTTCCTGGTTGACCTCTTTTCCAGGAGGCATGGCCAAGAGGGAGAGAGAACGAAAGATCACTGCGTCACACGTTCTGGCGCGCTGCCACCACAACACGCCACACCATGTCCTTTTGTCCTCGCAGTTTCAACCCTGAACTTTCAAACCAGCCATCGACTTATCTCCACAGCACACTGATTGCCTGCCTGATTGACTAACCCTAGAAAACTGGCGACCGAGAAACTTTCAGCTCGAAAACAGATCAGTGGAGCCTCGCAATCTCAAGAGAAAATGACACAATCAGACAAGGAAAATGCAGAAGAAAACGACGCCAGGGAAGAGGTCAGTTTGGTAATCTCGCCTGCTTAACGTGGCCGCGCACCACTAATCTCCATGAGTCAGCTTCAGATCAGGCAGCCACACATGAAAGCGAGCTGCAGCTGCTGCTGGTGGTGGTGTATTGTTAGCAGGCATTGACACGTCACCGTCATTATCACTCTCTTGTTGCTTCAGCACATGGAAACCATGTGTTGGCTCTCATGGACTAACATTGGACCACTCAACCACCATAATCAAACAGCAAAACTCTGAATTCCAGGGTGGTGCTGATAGTGATGAAGATCATAATAATAGCATAATATTATATTATATTATACAGATTGCTTCATTGGAAACCCAGCAGGATATTACAATATACAAAAGTCCCAAAGAAAAAGATCACAAATAGTACTCATCGTGTCTATCTCTCACTCAGCTCATCGGCTGACTGACTTAACCTAGCTGCTGCTGCTCTCTGACTCACTCCTCTTTTGTAGCCACTCACTCTTTTGTACAGATTCTCCATGGCCTTGGAATTTCTTGGTTGCATGGACGGACGGACGGACAAAAACAATTCCATCAAAAACCAAAAATAAAAAGGGCATCATTGATTGATGAACTAGGACAGATTTCCTAACTAATCCCAACCTCCCTCCCACCTAATCCAATGACTAATAAATCCTCCTCCCAGAGAGATGGCAGGGACAGATCAGGAAACTTTGATTAATCCAAGAGGGCTCTCCTTTTTTTTTTTGATATGCCCTTTGTCCCTGCTCCTCTCTCTGGATTTCTACCAATTCTCTCCCCAGCTAGTGCTCCCAAATTTACATGAGGAACCTGAACCTGAAACTTTATTTACATACAAAAACATCTGTGGTAAAAATTACCTAAACTCAATATAATATAGTTGTGGGATGGATTGGATGGGTGGATGGGATGGCTTATATAGTTTTTAGGGGTTAAATTTAGGACAAATTGATCCTCTTAATTCCTCACCTCCCCTCCAAGAGCTTTGTGGTAGCAGAAGGAGGCTTTTTGCACCATGGAGGAGAGGAGGAGGATCTCAGGGTTACTTGGTGTTGTATGCACATCTAGGCCATGGCGGTGATGCCATGGCCACGGCCGCCGCGGCTGCGGTCGAGGCAGTCAAAACCCTCGACGCGGACCGCGGCGGGCTGGAACGCGAACCGGGCGCGGGCGCACGACGCGCCGCGCGGCGACATGGACGGCGCCACCGACGGGCGCGGGTTGGGCCGGGCCACCGGCACCGGGGCGGCCACCACCGGCAGGGGCACGGGCATGGGCGGGTAGTCCATGCCGAACCGGCTGTCGTGGACCACCGGGTTTGACGCTCGCCGCGGCGGCGAGCCGCAGAACAGCGGCGGCTGCGGGGACGCCGCCATGAGACCGCTCTCCTCGCCCTGCCAAGAACCGGACACGACCCCGTTAGCGCCTTTGCAGGAGACAAAAACCATGCAAGAACTCGCGGATCTGAAGATGAGGAGGCAAGAAGATCCCACCTTTGAAAGGAGGAGGTCCAGGAGATCCACGCCGGCGCCGGTGTCCGAGTAGCCGCCGCTCTGGTGGCACCGCAGGGGCGCCACGGGGCGCCGCGGCTTGGGGCAGAACAGCGGGCTCTTCGCGTCGCTGGCGGCGGCGGACGCGGCGACGGGAAGGGGGCTCTTCATGGCGGCGAAGTGACTCATGTTCTATTCCTTTTTCTTTTGTTTTTCTGGTTAGTTGATCGGATCTAGAATTTACACAACCCTGCAAGAACAAGAAACATGCGGGCAAACGTTAGCTACCTCAGTTGAGTGGAAACATCGAAACAGAAAAAAAAAAGTAAAATATTTCAGGAATAGATGCGACAGATCTGAGTTTGGAGGGGATAAAACAGCAGAAGGATAAGAAAAACTAGAACTATAGGGTGGGGTGAAGCTTTGGGAAGGATTTGTGAGAGTTTTGCTCATAAAATTCAAAACTTTGAACAGACGTGTGCAAGAAAGTGTGCTCTTTGCCGATGAAACGAGTCCGTGTGAAGATTCGTGACCACTAGCCTCACAAAAACCAAATTTTCTAGAGATTTGCAGCAAGGTAGGTTACTGGCAAAGATGAACTGGGTGCAAGAACAAGCACAGATCTCAACTATTCAGAAGGGAAAGCAAGATAGATGTTGATACCTGAAGCTTTTGCCTCTGGACTTCTCTCTCCTAGGATAGAGAGAGAGGAGGAGGAGCAGGAAGAAGCCAGGAACTATTGTTACTCCTACCAAGAAAATAAAACAAAACAAGAAAAAAGAAAGCTCAAGCTTTGAGTGGAGCTGCTGGATGAGGAGGAAGGAGAGGAATGGAGGGGAATGGGTGCCTTAAATAGGCCGAAAATGATGGGGCACCACAAACCACGCAGGAGCGACAGCTTACCCGCAGGGTAGTGGCAAGGGCCATTATTTTATTCGTTTATTTTCCAAATTTTAAAAAGAATCTTTTTTTTGTACATATTTAATCAGTGATGCATACGGGGAACAGATTGAGCAGAAGCTGGTGGGGGACAGGACAGGAGGAAATTATGGATTTTATTTTCGGCCTGCACGGCAAAACTGGTGGCATGACTGAGGAGTTTAGCAATGGGGTCCTTTTCATCCTCTGCTTGGTCATAGTACCTTTTTATTTTCCAAATTGTTTTTTCTTAGAGGATCTGGTCACGAGAAATGAGATTAGCAATTGCATTTTTGAGAATTTGTACTCCACTCCACCCACTCTTTATTTCTTGCTATGTGCGGTGTTCTAGAATTCAGACTGGTGCCATAGATTTCGGAATCATTCGTGCTGCATGTGGATACAGTCCTCTTGTACAGTAACAATGTCCTCTTGTATTTGTCTACTTAAGTTATAATTAGCATTGATTACTAGTGGTATTTTCAGTAAAAAATATTGGAACCTACCAATTATTTCATGGAAACTAGTAAAAGGGAACTACTAATGTGTAGTTTGTGCGTTCTTGGTAACATAAGGAGATATGGATGTACAAAATCATGGATTCAAGGAGTTCGCCTACCAAAATAAGGTAGCGTGCTTCTGCCTGCTACAGTTGAGAGAGGCGAGAGGGGGGCGATTCGTTCTTCCGCTGGTGAGGTCACCGTTCCCCTCCGTCTCTAGCGGCCTTTGGGCCCTCGGATGTGTGCCGGAATGGCGGTTCTCTGTCCGGCGGTGTAGATTAGATCCTAGGTCTTATAAGTTTAGGTTTCCCGGCGTCAGTGGCCAGACGGTGGCGGTGGCGGCGCTGAGAGGGAATAACTCCTCTCAGGCATTTCCTCGTCTGGGTGGCGCTTCTCTCAGGCGTCCTCGGCGAGCCCGTGGAGGAGGGGCTTCCTGCGTGGAGCTCCGGTACGGGAGGCCAGCCCCGATTCGTCTCTGCCTCCGGCGGGCGATGGAGGTACGGGGCTTCTGCTACATAGATGCAATGCAGGGTGGAGGAGTTGCAGATGATTGGTGGCTGGGCCATACTAGATCTTCCTTCGACGGCGACGTCGCCGGCGAGCTTCGGTCCAGGATCAGAGGAGCTCGGGGTGCGGCCCCGGTCGATGGGCTATCGGCAACGCCTTCATCCCACCCGTGTACTGCGACTCTCCTCAAAGCCTTGTGGCGATAGGGTTCCTCCTAATTTGGGGAAGACGGCGAACTGGCGACGGATTCCAGTGGCTTCCAACGGCGGGCGGTGGAATCAGGTTCCGGAGGATTGGAGGTGCAGAAGGTTCTAAGGACTGATATGTAATTTTGTTGTTTGCTAGGGGTCTATCTGCAAAATACCTGATGTCTGTATCCTTCTCGGATTTACCTTTATTTGGATGGGTCTTTGTATGGTTTCCTTAACATCAATACAAGTATGTTTTGATAAAAAGAAAATGAGGTAGCGTGCATCCGGTTGATCTGGGTCAGCGCAACACAAAAACTGAACATGCCAAAACAAATGTTGTAGTTGGAGGAGAATATTTCTGCCCCAGACTCAAATATCTTTCCGTGCACCACAGTTCAAATATCTAAGATCGAATTTCCCATGATAGTCTTTAGATAGAATTAAGGAATGCATTTTCTGCAAGTTTGTAATTTCATTCTATTTTGATTTTTCTTATCAAGGGAAAAGTCCGGTTTACAATTTCGAACTATCGCAAAAGTCCGATTTTCAACTTTCAACTCTAAAATCGGATAAGAGAGGTTATCCAACTATCGAAACAATGCAACTTGTGTTCCTATATGTACCACTATATGTTTACTATTTGTACCATGAGTTTCACACAAATATATATTTGCCAAACCTACATTTTCAACTAAACGTTGTCGACGAGGTCACCATGATTCTTTTTCAATAATTATGTATGTTGTTCTGTGTAGGTTGCATTATTCTCTCTAGCTCTCAATGTGTGTGTGTGTGTGTATAGCAACACCCTATGGAGGTTTTATAGCAAGATTGAGCAATATTGCGAAGGAGGGAGGGTTGTGGATGTACTGTAAGCAGGGAGTGATGTAGTGGTACGACGAATTTGAGTGACAACAGCTAAAAAGAAAATCTTGGTTACGTTGTAGAGAGCCCGGGGAGCTTGGCGGAAGATTGACATGTATGGATTTTTATAGAAATTTTGCACGCAGCAGTGGAAGTGACCGAAAAGAAAGGCAAGTACCATAAAGGCCACCCTCCAACTAAAACCAACCCTTTAGTCCGATTTGGAGCCACCAACCGAGACTAAAGGCCACCCTCCAACTCAGACTCCAACCGAGACTAAAGGCCACCCTCCAACTCAGACTAAAAGGATCTTTAGTCCCGGTTGGTGGCTCCAAATCGGACTAAAGGGTCCTTCACGGGTTAGTTTAAAAGGAAGGCATCCCATTCAAAGTCACATGTGCTATGTAGGTGGGGTGGTAAAAGAATCTGTGCGTGAGGCAAGGGGTCTCGGGTTCGAGTCCTAAGCACAGAGTAGACTAATAATCCGGGTCTTTAGTCTCGGATTCGTAGTCCCGATTCCATAACCGGGACTAAAAAGGATTGGGAACCGGGACTACTAGAGGATTCTGTACTTAGTGCGTGCTACGGGTCACGAACTAAAACCCAAGTTTTCAAACCCTAGCAGCAGCAAAGATGCTTGCTGCGACGGGCCTAAACAAAGCGAAAAGAAATAAACAATTCCCTTTGAAAATCAAGAGCCCTTAATCTACGAGTAATCAACACTAGTCTAGCATTTGTTAGCACGTAGGCTCAATAGTCTATGCAAGTTTGACCAGGAAAGGGTGCAACGACGATGGAGCCAAAGGGAAGAATATCAAGCCGTGCGTGAGCTGTCCCCCCACGATCGCATATATGTAACGTTTAGTGGGCAAATATTTATATATATATATATATATATAGACACACACTGTACGACAACGGCATCTTCCTACCGGGCTCGTCGCCGATGCGAATGCGATCCCGGGCGCCGGTGAGCGAGCGAGCGGGAGAGGAGAGGGAAAGGGACCAGCGGCCGTGCTATTGGCCATGTGAGGCCATCGAGGACCGGCCGGCCTCGTTGATTATGGCTAGCGTGCAGGATCTCGGGGAGATCGTGGCCGAGCAATGCAATCAACGGCGTCTGCTCACTACAGCTCCTATATTAAACGAAAAGGCGAGGAGGGACAGTAGTAGTGGTTAAGCCCTTTAATCACGTAGTACTTAGCTTTCTTTTCGGGCCTGCCAAAGGCTGCCGTTTGTCATCATCACGGCTCCCCCCGCAAGCTCGTCAGAGTTTGAGCACTGATGTATGGCATCCAGTGTCGTAGGTAGGTAGTGAGACTGTAACCGTACGTGTAGCGAGTAAAATAATATGTACGGTGCTTGAACTTGTTTGAACTCTTAAAATGCATTTTTAGATCCGTAAACTTACTTTTAAACACGGAACGAGGTAACGGAATCGAACCGCGGCCATTGGACGGGGGACACGTGTGCCGCGCACCACGCTGGAACCTGCCACCTGTCGGCAGGCGCACAAGCTACACAGCACATGCAGTCGGCACGCCGCACGCCCTCGCACTGAATGAAAACCACCACGTGATGTGCCGGCCGCCGCCGATCTGCTCCCGGCCGGCGGTTCACACCCTTGCTCGCAACCTGCCCTGCAAAGATAGGACAGGATGTGCGATCGATCCATACCGTACGGGCATGTGGATCCATGGTGACATGGTCCAGCTAGCGGCTGCGCAACCAGGCCAGGCAGGCTGGGTGGGGTTCGTCATCAGGTTAGGGGCTAGCCATGCTGCGACGAGAGCGAGCTGAATGGCGGGACGTCGTCTTCCTCGTCGTGCTCATCACCAGCTACGCGTGGTGTGTTGATGGCGGTGGGGCTGCGCGCGGCTGCCGGGGCCGCCTCCAACGGCCGGCCTGTGCTGCTTTTACCAGCTGCCGGGGTTGCTGTGTGGGTGGGGGCAGGGCAGCCATGTTTACCGCTGCCATGATGGCATGATCGAAATCGTGGGTGCAAAAACCTTCTCCGAAATTCGGCCGTTGCCGCGAACGATTTTATATTGTATGGAGTTGCGAGATGGTAAAAATACGACGTCTTCCAATCAAGCGTGTACCCGGGTCGTGCAGTTTTATTTGATTATATACCGTTTTCGCAACAGGCTCGTACGAAAAATCGAGAATTACCACAAGATCGAAAAACCGCCTCACTGAAGCTGCAAATGACAACAAAAAGCAAACAGAAAGGAGGAGGACAGGACTAAGATGGGGTATGCCGCCTTGCAGAACGAGACAAAAAGAACAGGACTAAGATGGGTGTGCCTTGTTGCAATACGAGACAAAAGGGCGGAAATTCTCTTCAGTAAACAGTAAGATTTGACCTCCTGTAGTCCTACATGGTAACAAAGACACTAATAAGTTGAGTGAGTCACGGGCTAGCTAGCTCTCTAAAATTACCCCTTCTAAAAATGCGTTAAAGCACCGTCACCGTCATCTGGCTAATTACAGTTGACGTCGAGATAAAAAAAAAAAACCTGCACACTTGGCGTTTCAACAACGAAGCTTAGCTCTACATTAGCGAGCATCTTTTTTTTCCTTAAAAAATACACATATTACCACGATCACATGCGCTCGCGCGCACTCGTTTAATCTCACGCAAAATGATGGAGCATCACGGCGACAGCAAAAATTAAAAAAAAAAAATCAGAGCATCTAGCACGCATCTCAACCCCACGGGGAGCTCAGGATCCGGACGGACCCCATGTTGGGTTCGTGTCCCCTGCGCAACCAGGCCAGGCTGCATCCTGCAGCAGCTAGCTACCTCAGCATGTCACGTTGCGGTTGCAGAGGGGCTCGCAGGTCATCGCTGCATATGATTCGATTTCGAATAAAATACGCGCGAATTGGTTGGGTTTTAGTACTTCTCTTTTCTGCGTGGCAGGATTTGCAGGAGTTTTTAAATTCGGTGCGAAGCTTCGTACGGTGGGTGCCATTGCTTGTGTCATATCATCTCTTTTATACTATTCACGCACCGACGGTTCAGATGTTGCGAGTCTTGATCATTTTGCACAAAAAAGTTCTGATCTGGTCTCTCAGGTAATTTAAAAAAATTTAAATTTTTTTTCTTAAAATCAACCCGCAGCCCAACCTTTCCGGTTTAAGAAAATTTACAAAAAACCGTAAGTTTTTAGAAAATCAACCCGTCGTTCCACTCTCAGAAATATTTTATAAAAGACGCTTAGATTTTAATTAAATCAAATCACAACTCGTTCTATCCGTTCTTTCTACACGAGCAACATTATACAAAAACAATTGAACACCAAAACGCGTTGAAATTAAAAGTTATTCAATATAGAATTTGATAAAAAATTAAAAAAATATAATTTCATTATAGAGCAAATTTTAAAATTCAAAACGCTTTCGCCATTTATTTGCATAAATGCTTGCATGCGATCCGTCGTACCTATAATATGGATACCAAACCATCTTCAAATTAAAAAGTGTTTAATACAAAAGTTGCTCAGAATTTCAAAATCTACATTTTTGTTATATAGTACAAATTTTTAAATTCAAAGCATTTTTATAATTGATCCGCATAAATGTTTACAAAAATTCGGACACCAAAACTTCTCTTAAATACAAAAATTGCTCAAAATTTCAAACCAAAGGCTTTGCTACACAACAAAATTTTAAAATAAATGATAACAAAAAATACCATAACCAAAAATACTAAATATAACAAAAAAAGAGATAGTTTCATTTCCATACAAAAATAATATCCTACTTAAATATTAGCGTCAAGACAATAGAGTGTTCAAAATATACACCAAAGCTACAAATCATGGCACCTACACATACAATAATTACTACTCTGTGCATGAACTAAAATCTGTATCAACTACAATCCGACGACACGAAATACGTACGGTCCTCCGTGGTAAAGCCGTGCGCCTTTCTAGTCTCTTACTACGAAAGCTGCACCAAAAGAAGGCCGGCCAGTGTGGCCCCATCGCTTGCTATTCCCGGCAGTTAGATCGGCCGGGCGGACGGTGAGTCCCGGTCATTTTGCAAAAATACCCTCAATTTTTAGTGCAATCAACCCGCAGCCCGGTCTCCTCATTCAGATAATTTTGCGAAAAAGCGCACAACTTTTCTCAAAATCCACCCGCAGTCCAACCTTCCGGTTTAGGGAAAATTGCAAAGAAAACCTTGAGTTTTTATAAAATCAATCCGCCGTCCTGATCCTCTCTCAGGAAATATTTTAGAAAAACCCTTAGATTTTAATTAAATCAAACCACAATCCGTTCCATTCTTACTTCTGCATGAGCAACATTATACATACAATTTAAACACCAAAACGCGTTGAAATCAAAAGTTGTTCAATATAAAATTTGATCAAAAATTCAAAAACTACAACATCATTATAGAGGAAATTTTAAAATTCAAAACGCTTTCGCAATTCGTTTGCACAAATGCTCCCTTCTATTTGCTGAAAATCAACCCGCAGTCTAGGGAATTATTCTTGAAAAAGAACCTCCATATCTCACACGAACTAACCCGCCATGATCGGAGACCCTATTCTTGTAATAAAAAACATACGAACCCTACGTTATTCCTAATAATGACACTACTTACATGTACCACGGCAATATAATATCCTATTTTGGCAAAAGTAAAATAACGACAGAGCCAAACGCCTTTCTAGTGGAGATGATACACACCCACTTGAGATATTTGGTGTGAGAGAGAAAGTTGTTGGGCCTAAGCAAAGGCCTCGGCCGGGAAGGGGCACCAAATGGATGGGTCGGAAGTTATATGGGCCGAGAGATTTTCTTGGGCTAGTGGCCCAGTTTTTATAGCAGGCTGTGGACTTCAGTACGTTTCGTCTTTGCGGGCCTGGAGTGAGCCGCCAGATATGAGCCCACTCAAATGAGCTGTCCAGGCTCGTCCGTTAAATTGGCCGGGCCTAATTCTGTCCAAGCAGTGACGTTTTCTGCTCGTGCCGTAGCGCAGTGGTCACTGGTCACACATAAAAAAGGATAAAAATAAAAGCTCCTCCACAGAACGATTCTTATGAAATACGATTGAACAAATGCAACGGCTTAAACTCTTTACACGCGGCAAACAGCATGAGTGGGGAAATAGCCGGTCCGAGCATAAACTCTTTCACACGATCTTAGCCACTCTTCACCATCTCGGTACAATGCCATTGCCATACGCTGTGAGCACAGAACAATCTCAGGGGAACGCCATGCACGATCAACCCCGTCGAGAGGCTACAAGTCCAGCTCCATGGCTGGCTGGCTGGCTGGCACACGAGAGCTAGGTCCATCCATGGCTCACCAACCTTCCAAAACCCTCACGTTGCTCACGCACAAAGCCCCTCTACTACCCGCCAGCGAGATGGACCGCGTCCACGGGCGGCCCGTGCACCCGCCCCGCCGGCCCGACCACGAAAACGAAACCAACCGGAGCCCGCCGGCGCCAAAACTCCAAAAGGAAAAAAAAAAGAGAGGGAGGGACAGGGGGGGCGAAAAGAACTCGCGCGCAGGAGGAAATGGCGCCAACCTCGCGCGCGCCAATCTCCCGCCTTCTTCCCCCTCCCTCTATTTCCCCACCCCGTGCCCCCAATCCTCCTCCCCTCAGTCCCCATCCAACCCTACCCTAGCTGCTCGGCCCAGCCACCACCACCCAGCCCCAGCGCCAGATCTGCCACCTATCCCCATGGCCTCCGACGCCGCCGTCCCCGTCCCCGCCCCCGCCGGGCAGCCCGTGCCCAAGCGCCGCGGCAGCTACAACTGCGGCCGGTGCGGGCTCCCCAAGAAGGGCCACGTCTGCCCCGTCCCCGGCCCCGCCGCCTCCGGGAACGGCGGCGGCAAGGCGGGGGAGCCGCCGCAGCAGAACAAGCCGCGGCGCGCGCTGCAGTTCGACGACCCGGCGGTGGCGGAGGAGGAGGCGGTGGCGCCGCCGCCGCAGCACCCGCCGCCGGTGCCGGGGAGGAAGAGGGCGAGGGTGGAGGTGGTGGACGTGGAGGAGGGGGAGGCGGATGAGGAGGAGGAGGAGGAGGAGGAGGAGGAGGAGGAGGAGGGCCCGGGGTGGGTCGAGCTGGGCGCGGGGCGGCGCGCGCCCGGGGAGGTGCTGGTGGAGGTGCTGCGGCGGATGGCGCCCCGCGGCGTGGCAGCGGCGGCGGGGGTCAGCCGCGGCTGGCGCGAGTGCGCGCGCCGCGTCTGGCGCGGGGCCGAGGAGGTCCGCCTCCGCGCCGCCGGGGTCAGGCCCGTCGGCGCGCTCACGGCGCGGTGCCCCGCTCTCGCCAGGCTCGTGCTCCGCATGGACAGGTGAGAAAACGAACTGACCAACACGAACAACCACACCGAAAGAGTGACCATCCGACGGATCCGTCCGATCGGCGGCGCCTCCGAGATCGATGAGTTGATCTCCGGACGGTGCTTGCGCTCCTGGATCGGCACACTTGACGGCATGGAGCTCGATGCTAATAACCTCGCTCGATCGAAATGGGAGGGGGCTAACGAGCGAACATGAAAATTCTCTCTGAATTCACCTTTACCTGACTGGCTGGACTAGTGGAATTGCACTGCTGTTCCATCGGGATGGTTTTGAATGCGATGTGTGATCTGATCTGGTGCCGTGAGATCTCTCTGCTTGTAGATCATTGTTCGGTGCTCGGTTAGATTCTGGATACACATCGTGCAGCAAGATCAAGTCGTGAATGGAAAGGAAAGGTGGTAAGGAGTACGATCTATGCTTGCTGAGATCAATCTAAGCGTCGATCTGATCTGGTCTGACTATCTGAACCTAGTTTCTTGCTGGATGTGGTTTTCTTAGGGAAGTTCTAGCCATGGTGCCGTGAGGTTTGGTCTGATTTGAGAGTAGGAAGCACGGATCTGTCAGCTCGTGTAGCTTCGATGTAGAATTAGTGCGTGGTTGATGTTAGATAGTGAAATGCTACTTGGCCTTTTGAGCAGCTACGGGATGAGGCTGAAAAATTAGTACTGACGGTAAAAGGGACCTGGATAGTACTGAAAAATTAATTTTATGGTCTGCCAGGCTTATGTTGCTTCGCAATTTCTGCAGCAGATGCGGAATTGAGGTTAGCATTGAGGACAATTTTCCTGATCTGTTGATTTATGTGGAACTTTGTATGCAAATTAAGAGCATCATGTCATGTGGCAGGTCTGGTGTTCTTTCTGTTAGGATTCCTATTGTTCCACATGTGACCGAAATGCAGATGTTGTCTACCTGCTTGCTTGATTTTAATTCAAGCAAAAGTGAAATCCTAAACTTTGTTTTGGGTCTTTTGGCGGTGGATAGTTAGTCTAGATCTAGTCTTTTAGCGTTGGACTTGTATAATCAGAAATTCTATGTTTCAGTCTCTTTATTGTGAGATATGCTCTAACCAGATGTTCTTTTCTACAATTTTTGCAGTGATGTTGATGCCACGATGCTTGGATGTATTGCATTTTCCTGTCCTAATTTACAGACCCTGGATATCAGCATGGCTAATAATGCAGTCAATAGGATAACTGGGTATGCTAAAGCTCCTAACACTAAATCTATTTTGAGTTTCATCTTTCTATATATTTTGTTCTCTTCCACACAATTCTGTATGACTTGCACCGCTTCACTTTGAGTGGAGCAGGAGGGTCCTTTGCCAATGTGCAGTACCAAACTTGCGCTAATGCCTGAAGTTTCTATATAATTTCAGAGCGTTGTTTTTTGTTGCTTAAAGTGTCTGTTGTGGTTTATTGTCACCAAAGCCATCTAAAAACCACCTGCATCTTAGTAATGTTAAATTACCACTTCAAGTTTGGGTGATCCAACTGACACGTGCTGTTCTGTGCAGGGATGAGCTATCTAGGTTTGTTTCTGAGAAGCGAGTTCTCTCAGTTCTTAAATTAGATAGCTGTAGCAGTCTTGGTTTTCTGAATATTAGCTCATCAAGCCTTTCAACACTTTGGCTATCAGGTCTTTGTTCCCTTACCAAAGCGGTAAGTTGAGGCACTCGTGCAATTATTTTGTGTGCAATTCTCTGCTATCTTGCATTAATTCATTCAGTTATTCACTTTCCAGGTCATGAACTGCCCTAATTTGAATGAGCTCTCACTGGACTTTCCCAAACAAAATAATGATTCTACTGATCTGGTTGCTCTAATGGATAGTTTGGGCCGTACCTGCCCAAACTTGAGAAACATGCACATCTCATCAATTCGCTTATGCAATGAAGCTGTGTTTGCTCTAGAGAGTGCTAATCTCAGGTACCTTCAGTTCAACACACCTTGCCATGATTTTTTTGTTATTTTAATATCAGCAACCTATCTAATCCCTTTTTAATCCTTTCACCAGGGGCCTATGCATGCTGTCTCTGGTTCTAGGTTCAAAAATAACAGATGCAGCTGTTGCATCTATTGTTCGTTCTTATGCAAGCTTGGAGTTGCTTGATTTAAGCGGGTAAGAACCAATGTTTGATGATGAAATGTTTGCGTCACCAAACTGTTCATTTCTTATTCTGTTTCGGAAATTTACTTCATGTATCTGATTTTTGCATGCTTACATATCCAGGTCTAGCATTACTGATAATGGCCTTGGGATGATCTGCGATGCATTCCCTGACACCCTAACCCGTCTCCTCATGGCTTTGTGCCCTAACATCACTTCATGTAAGCCTTCCACATAGATGTGTTCCTTCGATCCAGTTGTTTCAAAAGATTTCAATGCTCATAGCTGCAAATATGCTAATGAATTCTGTTCTCTGAACGTGCAGCTGGGATCCAGGTGGCTGCAGCACAATTGCCACTCCTTCGACTCATGGACTGTGGCAAGAGCATATGTGCTAACCCACAGCCTGAAGCTGGGAGATCGTACTTTGGTGATCTTAATGGGGGGATCAAATTCTGCTCTAAATTGCCTATCCAGAAAAAGCAGCAGCCTGCTTACCAGAAACTGATCATAAAGCACAGCTCTCTGAAGAAACTCAGCCTGTGGGGCTGTTCTGCAATCGAGGTAAGTGTCAAAAAGCTTTATGCGATTGTTAACGCATCATTGTTCTGGATCTTGCCCATAGTAAAGCTGTGTGCTCATTACCACTTTCATGTGCGACAGGCCCTGTATGTGAATTGCCCAGAACTGGTTGATCTGAACCTCAACTCCTGCACGAATCTTCATCCAGGTGTGTTCAGGATGCCATGCTCCCTAGTTTCTTGGTTTTGAAATGTAGGCAGTAGATGGTACTAGCTCTAATTAGTTGTACCAAGTACTGACATCCTTATGGTGACTCTTTCAGAACGGCTGCTGATCCAGTGCCCGAAGCTGAAAGACGTGCACGTCAACGGTTGCCGTGACATGCTGATCGGTGCGATCAGGAACCAGGTCCTGAACGAGTTTGCGGCCGCGGAGCCCCGGCTGCCCTGCAAGCGGCTGGCGGACGGGTCCAAGCGCGTGCACGTCCCCCACTTCATGATAGAACAGGTAGGAGTCACTGCACTTGCATAAACCCCCTGATCCGATCAAACCTTCAGCCAGAAATTCACCATCACTCTGTCTTCTCACTCGAGCGATCCATTCTTTTTTTCTATCTGCAGTTGGAGGAGCAGGAGAAATGGGGAAGGCCGCGGAAGACCCAGTGCACGGTTCACCTCACCTAGGCTGCTCAGCTGCGCCCGAAGCGAGGCCTTGGCGGCTGGCATTGTCGTCGTCGTCGTTAAGAAGCAGCGTAGAGCAAGCCTCCCTAGACTCTGTATGTTCAATCTAGTGTGTGTAGCTGTAGTACTAATTTATTACTCATGCTGTCGAATTTTCTCGCGTGTTAAACCCGTGGAGTCTGTAGAACAATAATTGTGTGCAAGCAGGCCCTGCTGTACTCTGAAACCACCGTTTGTTCATCCAGGACAATAATTGCTATGCTTTTCCATCACCAGATTGTTTGCAATCCTGGCCTGTGTCTGAGTGATCGATGAACTAGAACAGATTTGCAGTCAGGTCCTCCTGTACTGTGTGTTTAGTCAGGGTCCGCGTCAGTCAATATGCAGCAAGCAAGAGGTCTAATCTGCAAAGGCCACTTCGGATTCTGTCTCCCTCTATATGTACCGTTGCCGATCACCCTACGATTCCGTCTAAAAAGAAAGAAATTCACACTCCGATTCGGTTTCGGCGGCGGGGCACCCTGCTCGTCGTTATCAGCTGATCCCGCCAGATCGAGGGAGCAGCCATGGAGTCGTTGTCGAGTTCCATCGCGTCCACCACGGCGGCGCAGGCGCAGGCGCGGCTGCTCCGGCCGCCGTCGTGTTGCCGGCGGCCTGGCCCCGGCCCGGCGGGTAAGAGATCCATCGATCCCCGCCTGCAGCTTCCTCGCTCCAATCCCTGAACTAGTAGGTCTTGTAGGGTGATTTTACTGCTTCGCATCTGCCTTCGCTTCGATCTTCATCCAAGGAAGTTGCAAGTGTGGCCTATCGACTGGAATTGAACAGATTCGGAATTACTGACATGCTGAACCCTGCAGCATTTTGACCTTGTGATTCTATCGGAATCGCGTGATTGCGGCTCCTAGTGTTGAATGCAAATTTCTTGCTCGTAGTAAACCTTTAAGCCCTGGCTGCCTGCTAGTGCTATCTGAATGTCTTCTCCTTTTGTGGTTTCGACGGATAGCTTAGAAGCATGATCTCGCTGCCTCTGCAGGGTTCGTGGCTTGTAGGAGTTATGCTGTGAGAAGCAAAATGATGATGAGGGCACTACCTCCAATCCGTGCTAGCTTCCAGCCGGCATTTCCTCAGCAGCCAAGCTTTCAAGATGCAAACAGGAAGAAACAAAATGTGAGTGTGGTTTCCCTGTCTCGCACACAGTTTTCTATGCATGAATGTTTACTATGCTTGACTCTAGCATTGTTATTTTTTTTTCAGGTTCCTTGCTACCAAAGACAACAAGCTCCACAGATAGAAGCCAAGTAATCCACCTAGTTCTGATTTTCTAATGGGGAAAAATGTTCATTGCCACTTTATTGTTAGTCCACTGGATTACTAATTTGGTCTTTACTATTGTACAAGGGACTTGCATTTTTCTTGTCAGGGGTTTCGCTAGATGTTGTGTGAAAATCATCATCTCATTACATATTCAGTTAGGGCATGACGAAATATTGGATCCAGCTAGAATCAAAGACCTTTGCACAGGCAGCTCAACTGGGAAATAAGTGTGGCGGCATGAAATAAAACTTAGGATTGTTAGTTTACCATTGTCTTCTACTCTTCTACACAATCACACAAGTGATTCGAACTTTTGTCACAGTAATTAAGCATCTTTCCATATTCTAAAAAACTAATTAAGTATCCTATTAGTTGACTTAATAGCCTGCTCCCTTCTGAATTGATAAGGCCATATTTTACCCATGCTCTAGTTATGAAATTTGATCATTTGTTTCGATGTAAATATTCCCAGAGAATCTGGGGAATCCCTGACCTTTTCAGAAGAATAGATATTTATAATGCTAGAAAGTGAGCTGATGCCATCACCTATGAAATAAATAAATAAATGATTTATTTATTTTTTTAGATCAGTTGGCGCAGATTTATTCTTTTCCTTTTGGACCAGTGATTCAAACTGAATTGTATCTAGCAGACTAGCAATGCTTTGGACATGTCTCTGTTTCCATGACCAGCCTGCAAGGCCGCAACTTGTTCCTTTATCATTAATTTCTTTGGTTAGACCTGTTTTGGGGCAACTTGTCTTAAAACAGAAGGATTATATCTGCAATTGTTTGATCTTCTCAACATAGTCTTCGGCAATTGGCATACTGATAAATTTGATTTTAAACTTGAAGGTCGATGGAGGAGGTATATGACACTTTGGCTGAACACCTTCTTTCTGTCTTGAAGAATATTGAACATCTTGACTCAAAGTAAGCCTTTTCTATTGGTGCTGTTTTGGGACATTATTTATCGGGCAATCATATTCTTCTATTGCAAATTTGCAAAGATCAAAGATGGTTTATGTAGTTGGTTTTGAATGTATTGCACTAAGACATGTTAGTTCTTGAACATCGTTAGCCATGTTTGCAGAAATGGCTTCTATCGTCCAATCTCTTCTGGTCAGGAATAGTAAAATGCTAATTTTCTTCAAAGAGAATTTATAGCCTTTTTCTGTTGAAGACCTTCACTCACCTAGCTTGGAAACAAATAGATCTATTTAAAACATGAGAAGATTATTTAACTGCTATTCAAAGCATAGAAAGGACCCTTCTCATTATAGATCATTTTTGGATCTTTTTGCCCCGTGCTACATATGAAATTGACATGTCAACGAGGTTTGAGACATTTCTCTTCCATTTTCTTGAGAAACTTTCTTGAATAATATTCTGCTAAACCACTTGATTCTACTGCTCTCAACAGGTACATTGTTGGCCTAGCTGGCCCACCTGGTGCAGGCAAGTCCACAGTTGCTTCTGAAGTTGTTCGACGTGTTAATATGCTTTGGTCCCAGAAGCACGCAAAGGGTAGTGGAGCACCGCTTCCTACTGAGGAAATTGCTGCAATGCTTCCAATGGATGGTTTCCACCTTTATCGTGTCCAGCTTGATGCAATGGAGGTTTGTTATTTTTCGGGCAACACGTGTCTGAGTTTCAGTTGCTTTCCCAAATTGTTAACACTCTTGTGCCTGTAGGATCCAAAAGAGGCACATGCAAGAAGAGGAGGTGTGTACTGTTCTCTGTTTGATCGTTTCACTTAAACTGTATTTTTTTTGAACGAACGGCACACGACGTGTACGTTTCTACTGATATAGCAGAAAAATACAAGACTATGTCCCTGGAAGGCCATAATCAGGCAAAACAAAGAGAAACTAAAGAAAAGCAACTAACAACCGGCTGGTCGGATTGGGACATCGACACCGCACCACACAGACAACTCCAGAAGGTTGGATTGGGGCAGCGCACCACCGAAACCACTCCACGTCGCCATCGCTCGAGCACCAAAAACGCACCACCATCACCAGGGCGAAGGCCCTCAGAGGATAAAACCATTGTCACCGCTAGCGCCGTCGTTGCCGACGATGTCCCACACCGGACTAGCCACTGTCATATAGGGTTAGCCGTCGTGATCTGCTGCAAGCTGTGTAGCTACTAGGCCATCGAGTCCGCTTGCGCCTCCTTACGAAGTTGCCCTACACCGGAACAACACCCGCCGAGCAGGGCTGGCCGCCGTAGGTCGCTGCAAGCTGTCAAATCAATACCCGAATATCTGCCTCTGGCCATCCATCTGCTGCACAATGTCCACCAAGATCTGATAGAACACTTTTGGAGTCCAAGCCACCCAGTCGCCTCGTCGAAGAAGCAGAAATGTCGCACGGGGCCTCCGGCAACCAAGAAAAAGACCACCACCGCACTGTCACTTCGGCAAGGCACCTCCGTTTGCCTCCTACCATGCCGGCCTCTGCCAACTTCGTGGTCACCTTTGGCGCACGGTCCGGCCAAACCGTCGCCCTCAAGCGCCAGGCAGAGGTCCTACCCTCCCAACACTGCGGCAACTTCCACTCCTTGGCCACCATCTGCAACCGTGTACACCCGCCCCTCAAGTCCATGACTTGGTGTCCGCCCACTGTACCACCTGGCCCAATTCACCAAGGTTGGGGTCTAGCACCGACATGGCCGACGCTATGCATGGCTGCTCGCCGTCAAACCAACCAGTGAAGGCTCTAGCGCACTGCAAAGAAAGGGAACTCCAAAGGCGGCGTCTTCAGGAAGAACATGACGCTAAGCCCCGCCAACGCTGCCCGCCCGAGATGGGCAAGGTTTTCACCCGGAGAATCCACCATCAAAGCGAGGAGGGTGCCTTGACAACATCCTCAGCAGGAATACGGCATCCAAGGCGTCGCCGTTGTCGGCTCAGCGTACCGCCGAGCAAGATTTCTCCCAGCACCCACTTGCCCGCAGCCGCCAGAAGCCCATCTCACTGCCAACCATAGCTACCACCACCACCAACCTCGCCTCCCGGACCCTCTGTCGCCGCCGCCACGCGGGCATTGCCGAGCGACCCGCACACTGCTGCCACACGACCACCTCCACGCCCCGCACGCGGCCTCCACTCCTTGCAAGCTCCACACCCGCCTTACTGCGGCTGCTGTCGGGAGCGCATGGCCAGCCCAGCCGCGCTGGCGCGAGGCCGGCAGGCCGCCTCCCCGGTCAGCCCTGCCGCGCCGGTGCCCGCAGACACCGTGCAGCCTCTCGCGCTGTCAAGCCGCCTCCACTCTCTGCGCCGTCACACCGCCTCCACACGCAGCCACCACTCGCTGCGCGGTCACGTCGGAGCCGCCGCCACGCGCCCATCGCCGGGTGTCGATCCCGCGCCGTGCCGTCGCCCCCGCGCCTCGGAGCAGCCGCCGCCGGCGGATCCGGCCGCGGGGACACCGGATCCACACTCGCCGGCGCCGGATCCGGCCTTCCTCGCTGGCGCCGCCACGAGCCGTGCCCCTCCAGCGACCAAAGCGGCCGCGCCCGCCTGGACGCGAAGGGGAACGGGGCTGCCCCGCGGCCTCCGTCCTTGCGGGCCGCGCGGACTTTCGGCGACCGGCTCAGGCGGCGGCGCGACGAAGGGACGGGAAGGGAGGAGGGAGGGGGTGGCGGCGGCGGCGGGATGCCTGCCCGTGTCGCCAACGCGGGAGCAACGCGGGGGGGGGGGGGGGAGCGACGTAATGTATTCTTAAATTGTATTTATGCAAATACTAATACTCATTAATTTTAGCTCCGTGGACATTCAATCCATCACTTTTTCTGAAATGTCTACAGACCCTAAGAACAGAGGTATCTCCCAACAACCTGCAAAATGAGTTCTTGAGTAGCACAGTATTTGATCGGATCCTTTGAACATCTTGGTTTGCAGGGTTCAGTTTATGCTCCATCATTTGATCACGGTGTTGGTGACCCAGTTGAGAACGACATATTTGTAAAGCCACAGTAAGTTAACTTTGCAGTTTCAAATGTGTACCATGTTTGTTGTTCATACATTTAGTCAAAGGTGCCAGACGCACTGGTCTTCTAGAACTTTTGGATCAACCTAATCTTAGCATCTCCTAGTATTGGAGTTTATGCACTAGCTATTCTTTATTACATGATCATAATAACTACTGCTAACTGCCCATTTCTTTTCATGAATGGTTATGTTAAGCTCACAACAACAACAACAACATAGCCTTTTGTCCCAAGCAAGTTGAGGTAGGCTAGAGATGAAACCCATAAAAAAAAATAAAGATCACGGATCTTTAGGTACGTGGATGGCGAGTCTCCAAGCGCTCCTATCCAAAGCTAACACTTTGGAGATATTCCATTCCTTAAGGTCTCTCTTCACCGACTCGTCCCAAGTCAGTTTAGGTCTACCTCTACCTCGCTTTACATTTTCGGCCTGCTTTAGAACCCCACTACGCACCGGCGCCTCAGGGGATCTCCGTTGGACATGTCCAAACCATCTCAATCGATGTTTGGTAAGTTTCTCCTCAATTGGTGCCACCCCGACTCTATCCCAAATAATTTCGTTCCGGACTCTATCCTATCGTGTGTGCTCGCAAAACCACCACAATATCCGCATCTCTACTACACTCAGTTGTTGGACATGTCGTCTTTTTGTAGGCCAACATTCAGCACCGTATAACATCGCCAGACGAATCGCTGTCCTATAGAACTTACCTTTTAACTTTTGTGGCACCCTTCTGTCACAAAGGACGCCAGAAGCTTGACGCCACTTCAACCAGGCAGCTGAGATTCTATATCTAACATCCTCATCAATGTCGCCATCCTTTTGAAGCATCGATCCTAAATACCGAAAAGTATCCTTCTGGGCCACCACTTGCCCATCGAGGCTAACATCTCCATCCTCATGCCTAGTCGCGCTGAAATCGCACATCATATAGTCGGTCTTGGTCCTACTGAGTCTGAACCCTTTCGACTCTAACGTGCGTCTCTACAGCTCTAACTTCCTAGTACCCCCCTCTCTACTCTCGTCAACCAGCACCACATCATCAGCAAAGAGCATACAACAAGGGATATCATCTTGTATGTCCCCTGTGACCTCATCCATCACCAAGGCAAATAAATAAGGACTCAATGCTAACCCCTGATGTAGTCCTATGTTAATAGGAAAGTCAATGGTGTCACCATCACATGTCCGGACAAACGTCATCGCATCCTTATACATATCCTTGATGAGGGTAATATACTTAGTTGGGACTTTGTGCTTCTCCAAGGCCCACCACATGACATTTCTCGGTATTTTATCATACGCCTTCTCAAGGTTAATAAAGACCATATGCAAGTCCTTCTTCTGCTCTCTATATCTCTCCATCAATTATCGGATTAAGAAAATCGTCTCCATGGTCGACCTTCCAGGCATGAACCCAAATTGGTTTTGGGTCACCATTGTCACTCTTCTTAGACGGTGCTCGATAACCCTCTCCCAAAGCTTCATCGTATGGCTCATCAGCTTAATCCCACGGTAGTTAGTACAACTTTGAACATCTCCTTTGTTCTTAAAGATTGGTACTAATATACTTCTCCTCCATTCTTCAGGCATCCTGCTGGACTGAAAAATAAGGTTAAAAAGTTTAGTTAACCATACTATCGCTTTGGCACCTAGGCATCTCCACACCTCAATGGGGATACCATCAGGGCCCATCGCTTTACCCCCCTTCATCCTCTTCAACGCCTCCCCGATCTCAGCCTCCTGAATTCTCCTCACAAAGCGTCTGTTGGTGTCATCAAAAGAGTCATCTAACTTAAGGATAGGGCCCTCATTCTCCCCATTAAACAACTTATCAAAATACTCTCGCCATCTGTCCTTGTTCTCCTCATCCTTCACTAGAAGTCGATCTGTCCCATCCTTGATGCATTTGATTTGGTTCATATCTCTTGTCTTCCGCTCGCGGATCCTAGCCATCCTATAGATGTCCTTCTCCCCTTCCTTCGTGGCTAGCCGCTGATACAGGTCATCATACGCTTTACCCTTTGCTACGCTCACAGCTCGCTTTGCAACCCTCTTCGCTAAATTATAGCTCTCGATGTTGGCTGCACTCTTATCAAGGTGGAGGCGCTTGAAACACTCCTTCTTCTCCTTAATAGCCCTTTGCACCTCGTCATTCCACCACCAGGTGTCTTTCCCTTCCTGTTTGCCTCCCCTACTCACACCAAACACCTCTGAGGCCACCTTCCGAACACATGTTGCCATCTTTAGCCACATGTCTTCTGCATCTTCTCCTTCCTCCCAGAGCCCCTCACCTAGCATTCTCTCCTTGAACGTTTGCGCCGTTTTCCCTCTAAGCTTCCACCACTTTATTCTCGCAATCTTGATGCGTTTATCTCGATGGACACGTACCCGAAAATGAAAGTCTGCCACCACAAGCTTGTGTTGAGGGACAACACACTCCCCGGGTATTACCTTACAATCTAAGCAATCCCGTCTATCCTCCCTCCTAGCAAGGATAAAGTCGATCTGGCTCGAGTGTTGTCCACTATGAAAGGTCACAAGATGGGATTCTCTCTTCCTAAAAAGGGTATTCGCTATCAACAAGTCGTAGGCCAACGTGAAGTTCAAAATATCCTCCCCTCTTGACTCTTGCGACCATACCCAAAGCCCCCGTGCACTCGCTCGAACCCTACATTAGTCGCACCCACATGGCCGTTGAGATCTCCTATGAAGAGTTTCTCGCTGCTAGGAACGGTACTAGCCATGCTATCTAGGTCTTCCCAGAACTGCCTCTTGGTGCTCTCACTGAGACCTATCTAAGGGGCATAGGCACTGATCACGTTCAGGGCTGAGTCTCCAACTACCAGGTTATGTTAAGCTCCAAGTTGTAAATTTCTTCCCCTGTTCCTGGGTATGCAAGTGGCAGCAAAAATAAATCTTCATGAGATCTTAATCTTGTTGCTGTTCTTCTAGCTTCCTATCAGATTGTAACCTGTCTGTGTTGTAACTTCTTCCATGTGTAATGTCTGCATTCCTGCATAAACCCCGCCTTTCCTTAAATGCTCGAGTTCCTTTGAGTACAGGATTTACAAATGCTGATTGCCAAATTACCACAAATTACCATGATTTTGGTAGGCACAAAATTGTGATTGTTGAAGGGAATTATCTATTACTGGAAGAAGATGTTTGGAGGGAAATTAGAGACTTGTTTGACGAGAAATGGTGAGTATGCAGATGCAGGCCATGCAACCATAGGTCGCACTAATAGTCTAATACATATCTATTTTATGTTCCTTAACAAAATAAAGACCTGTTTGGACTTTGGACTTTGGAATGAAAATAGTGGTTTCTAATGACCAAAATTACGTTCTTAGGTTCATTGACATTGACATTGATGTCTCCATGCAAAGAGTGCTCAAGAGACATATTGCGACAGGTCTGCCCTATTGGTTGTGGTTTCCTCTTTAGCATTCCAGCCATATTTTTATCTATGCATCTTATTCATTTTTTATTTTGTTTCTCTTGCCAGGAAAAGAGCCAGATGTAGCAGCATGGCGGGTAATTCTCTTTCCTTCTAACCCTCTTTTGTCCTAACTACACACAGAGCATGCATGTATATGCATACATGAATTCAAATGAAACTGCACTGGTTTCTTTTCAAGAAGGCTATCTGACGTTCCTTAAACCTTTTCCTAATTTATACCAAATGACCAAAATGATGCCTTCCTTACATTTGTAGAATTGTTCGGTCATATTGGTTTTCCCAGGAAAAAAAAACTGCATCGCTAGCAATTTACTGTGGATTGCTGCTGCTAATCATGTTCAGCTTTAAACACTGATACACTGCCATTTTCCTCCCCATACAGTTTCTGAATATTCCTAATTCTCATTATTTTGAAATTGGTCTTGTGAATCAGATCTCATACAACGACCGTCCAAATGCAGAGCTTATCATGGAATCAAGAAAGAATGCTGATCTTGTGATCAGATCTATGGACCTCTCAAGCTAAACTCCGTTTCTTTGATTGGAAATAGGATTGTGGCTCTAGTAGTGTTGAGACGAAGGCACCAATATGTTGTTTCCATGGGAGTTCTTGTACATGTAATAAGCTGAATGCTTATTTCCAATTTTCCATGGTGATTATGTGCATGTAATAAGATCAATATTCTTTCATGATGTACAGTTGAGGGATTATTAAATAATTTATTGGGCATCTTTTTGAAAAGAACCACTCTTCAAATTTATGTCTATTATCATTTCATTGTCCTTCTAGAAGAGAATAAAAGATTTGTTGTTGCATTATTGAAGGAGCAAAATGTCCAGGATTACATGCCTACGCCAGCCACTCATTTCCGATTTTAACACTCCCAGTTTCTACATTTCTTATTCCACCTGGGAGTAAAAATGCTTGCAAAGATTAATGTTCAATAAAACGAGGGGTAGATATTCGTTAAAACTTTGGCTAAACGACCATGAATCTGAAAGTTATATTCATTGAAACCTTGTTTTACAAATGGCCATGGTTCTGAAAGTTATGTTCACACTTATGGTAAGCACTTGATGTACAAAACATGCTGTAACCTTGGGAAACAAGTTACCAGTAGTTCATCAAAAGATGCTCCATGGATTTTCGGCCGAAAAAAAAAGAATATTTGTCCATAGCTATCAACATCTGCGTAGTGGACAATTTCTTGGTACAAGCAGCAGCACAGATTGTCTTGAAATAAAGGTGGACAAGGGGCTGGCACTTGAAAAGACTCAAAGCTGGCCTGCCATCATTGTTAGGGGACATGATCTCCAAAGCCAAATATGTTTTGCTTAATTAAACACATGCAAAAGCACTTTAGTTGGGAGACACTCATTGCTACTAGGAAGGTGCAGCTGAAAGTTCCCAAAAATCATGGCAACAACTTCCAGCACTCCAATGCAAGGCCTCTCTCTCTCTCTCTCTCTCTCTCTCTCTCTAGAAAACAGAGAAAACAACAGCTCAACTTTGGGTAGCAGCCAACCTTGCATTTGCATCCTTTATCATTCAGGACATGGGGCACAATGTACCAAACACTGGCATCTATAGAATAGTACTCCAGCAGACAGCAAAGATGCAGCCAAAGTGTGATGCCTCATAATAGTGGTGAGAAGCTGGGAAATTTGCAGTGGTTGATGCATAAATGTATATATAGAAACACAGCGCCCCATCACTGAGCACATGCCATGCTCCTGTCTCATAGTTGGCTCCACATATAAAAACACACAGGGACAAAGATGAACAGCAATGCAATGTCTATCCACCACAAAGCAAAGCATCTCAATATCTCTCACCATGGACTTTATCTATCCTCTTCTGATTCCATTGACACCAAGATAATTAAGAAATAGCCAAAATAGAAAGAAAGAAAGAAAGATAGGCTCATACAATACATTTTTTTAACAGCTTGCAACAATTATTTGTTCCATTGACACACCATGGTAATATAATTAAACAACTTTTGGTGGACAAGATGCAAAAGGGCCCCTTCATTAGGAGCAGGGTGCCTTTGCATTTTGTGCCCAAAAAGAAAAAGAGCAGGTAGAGCAAAAAGACAATGTTATAGGACAGGTACATGTTCATGGCTTCTCTCTTTTGTATATGACAAGATGAGACTTGAACACTGACTGACCAACTGACTGACTGCCTGGCTGGCTGACTGACTCACTGGAACTGATAGAACAGTTGACACACCAAAATGACTTCACTGATCAGGAGGTACAGGCTTGGAGAACAGGGACGAGTATGATACAGAGACGAGCAGAGCTGCAGAGCTATTGCATCTGGTGACCCATTGTTCAGCTTCTGTTCTTGCATTTCTCCATGGCCCTTGGTGCTGAAAAAGAAAAAATTGAGACCAATGAGTTGCACTGTTATTTCAGCTTCCAAAGTTACTAATAGTCCAAATCTGAGATTAATTATGAAGTATTAAGTACTAACCGAGGCCAATGGCTTCTGATCCCTTCATGATCCGAAGGCGCTTGCACGATTCGACGAACATCCTGAAATGAAATTTCCACATCCAGTGAGGAAGCTGATCGCCATTGCCATGGCAAAGAGGTCAGAGTAGAATGCAACAAGAAGCTTGAAGTGCTCAGTGCTCACTCCCACGGGACGTCGCCGACGAGCATCCAGTCGCCGTCCTTGTCCTCGTAGGTCGGCACGTACTCGGAGCCGTTGAGCAGATCCACCAGCTTGCTCTCGTTCATGCCATTCATCCCTTGGGACCCACAGCTTCCTGAATCATCGTCGCCAGAGAAAAAAAATCACAAATTTGATTCTGAACTCATTTTTCAGGTACCGATCTGCAACTGCAACCAACTGACGAGCCTACACTTTGGAAATTAACAAACATATAATTTTTAATGGTTTTTATTAGGGTAGACAAATCTGTGGTTGTTGCTTGAGCCACATCAGTGCCTACGTATGCACCGATCCTTTTTCTCTGTAAGATATGTGCACGCCGATGAACATGTGGATTAGTTTAGACATGGAGGTCCAAGAACAGCACATGGCAATGATGGACGACCAACTGCTCATCGAGAGCTAAACTACTGAAGCGTGCACACATGATCATGAGCTACATGTACAGGCAGCTAGAGGATGAGCTGAGATGAGATGCTGGATCGATGATGAGTGATCTGTGTGTTCGAGGGACAAGGGCATTATGCCAGCCAGGGCAGACACCTACCAAGGATGCAAATCATGGAGGGCACCACTGGCGAAACCACATGGTGACCACCGCCACACAGGCGGATGCCAATGCAATCATATGCCCAATGCAAGTTCTTCCAATCCTACCCAACCCGTGCAAAATTATGGAGTGCATTGGTGATCACAAGTTACTTTTCTGAATGTTCAGAGTTTCTTTCATTCATGAGCCGACTACATGGTTGGTGCAGAAATAAGTGAGCTGTCGAAGAAAGGCGACAATGTTGCATGAGAAAGAATGATTTACCTAGAAACATTGCGTGTGTATTTCCTAACAAAGACTGTATGTTTGTTTGGTACTCTTTTTGGTAAACTTTAGAAAAAAAATTCATGCATGATGATGTGTTGGGTTGATGTGGTAAGTACCAATGGTGAAGGAGCTGAACATCTTCTCGAGCACCTTGGACAGCTCCTGGTAGCTCTTGTACATCTTGAGGTCCACCTTGCGCAGGTACGGCGCGCCGTCCAGGCTCACCTTCACGAACGCGGCGCCGCCGCCGGCTGCCGGCGAGGACTTGTCGCCGTCGGCGTCCTTGCTGCCGGCGCCCTTCTCGGACTGCACCGACATGATGTTCTTCCGGAACGAGCGCACCGGCGGCCATCCCACCACCTGAGCCCTGCATGCAGGTAAATCACCAAGTCAACATTTGGTTAAATAGTTTTGTCAAAAGACAACAAAAGCTAATAACATTATTACCATGGAGGTTAAAACAGACACTGACACTCACTAGATTCCCAGCTCATTAATCTACTGCAAATTGCATATGCAACCGAAATATTCTCCCCCTTTTGGCTTCTACTTTTTACTGCACCATTTTGTTTTCTACTTTGGAGCAAACATATAGATGTGTATAGAACTATAGATCATCAGCTCATCCAGTGGTCCATGGTACTATTGGGAGGAGAGAGGTGCCAATTGTTTTCATCGAAAAGGAGGAACCTTTTGTGGTGGCACATGGAGTATATGTGTACTACCACCTTCCAATTTGCCACCTTTTGTTTCTTCTCCCCCTTTTTTCCCCTCTTAAACATGTTCATGTAAAATGTGAGCTAACTCTAGATTTACATATTTTTCGCAAAACATAATTCCAAAACTAACATCTCGTCCTTATCACTTTACTGTCCAACACAACTATTTGCAAAATGATAGCAAAAAAAGAGCAAAAAAAAAAAAAAACCGGCCGGACGACTGGCAGATCTAGAGTGGTGATCCGTGAACGGTGAACCCAATGTAGCTCAGGACCCTGCATGCATGTATAGTCATCGGCAGGCAAGGGCAGTATGGGCAATAAAAAAACAAAAAATATAGTGCTTGTTTCTACCGTGCCATCAATTCTAAGCCTCGACCGATCAGGATCAGCAGCAGCAAGTGACGTGGAAAATGATGTTGATGTGGACAAAAATGACACTGTGCCAGAAAGAGAGAGAAAGAGAAACTAAAGGGGAAGAAAGGCAGGCGTGGCTTTCTTTTATCGTGTCGGCACTAGGCGCTGTCTCCCGGTGCTCCACACGTAACATGCCGCTGTCCCTCGCTCCTGGTTCGTGTCCAGCCGGCGCATCGTGTTCTTCGAGCAACTAATAAACAAATCCGCCCTAGATCCAGCTAGTAGTTCCGTGCCTCTAAATTTGCACGCAAAGTTTGTGTTTTTACTTTGCATTTTGCAAAGATCTTTTTTTTTGAAACGGATTTTGCAAAGATCTTAAGTTTGCTTTTGCTAGCTCTTGATGCTTAGAGCAGCATCACTAGGCTAGCTATTCCATGTTTTTGTTTTAGATCTCAGCAAATGATGATGAAGCATCTATCTGTTTTCAAATAAAGTTTGATCATTTCACTATTTGTAACTATATAAATGTCTATTATCTTTTCTCGTAAAGGTTGAGGCATTTCCTTAGCTTGTACTACTGCGACATGGACTCGGAGGCCCTGCACGGACATGACAATCATGGCGGCAGATCGACAAAAGCTAGAGCTGTGTGATAATTCAGGCTGCTGCTGCTTCAAGTATCCCTGATGAGAGATTCTGGTTCGTTGACTACGGCTACTTAGCTAGGGTTAAATTTTTGCTTAGCTCTCTAGCTCTACATCACGGCATGGAGAAGCTAAGCATGCACGTACGGAGATCAACAAGCAGCAGGGAAGAAGGAAGCTTGAGGAGGGAGGGAGTGAGTGAGTGGGCACGACGACGTACTTGGGGGCGCGCGGCTTCTCGGCGGGGTCGGGCTGGGAGGCGGCGGCGGCGGCGGCGGTGATGACGCTGCTCTGGCTGGGCGACCGCTTCATCTTCCCGGCCGGGGACTCCTCGGCCGCCGCGGCGTCCTTGGCGGCATCCACCACCTCCTTCTCCTCTTCCACGACGGCGGCCGCCGCCGGCTCCAGCTTTAGCTTGAGGTCGATGGTCTCAGCGAAGCCCCTCTTGCCGGAGGCGCTCCTTGCCCCCTCTCCATCCCCTCCTCCGCCCCCGCCGCCGCCGGGCAGGCCCAGCCGGAGCTCGGTCTCCTCGAACCCCAGGTCCGCCGCCATTGCTGCCGCAGCCACCTCGCTCGTCACCTCCTTGCTTTCTTGCTCCCTCTGCTAGCTCGCGCGGCTTCTTGCTCGCTGGCTGGCTGGCTGGCTTCTTGCTTGGCTGCTTTGGGAGGGAAGGGTGGTAGGAGGGGGCTTGCAATTGCAATGTAAAGGCATGCAAATGCAGCGGAAGGGAAACTGATAAAGAGAGAGAGAGAGCAAGCTAACGAGGGGCCACCAGTAATAATGCCACCAGGGTGTGGGTGTGTAGAATAATAGGGCCATCATAATGCATGGCCGCTGAATTTTGCGCATACCACCCTGCAAAAACAAGACTCTTCTTACAATGTATAGGCCCATTTCGAGATGGGTTCAGATGCAAATTCAGACCAAATAATAAATCAACTTCCTTTTTAGCTACGTGTAGTGTATATCCTTGGCCTTACCATCAACATATATTGTTGATCCGATTTTTTTCTCTAATATAAGGCTGCTACTATATTATTAGTCATGTTCAAAGAAAAATTCCATTTGAATATGCTTGTTTTTTTAAGCGTCCAGTCGTACACACAAAAGGAAAAAATATTGTTGCTTTAGACATATATAAAACATTGTGCATCCACTTTGTGGCAACACTATCCGATATCTTCCTAGCTCCCAGGCATATATAGCTACACTTTGAGCTTTATCCAGCCACACCAACCAATCAGACGTGGCCTATGCTTAACCCACTCCAAGATTTCTCTTAGCACATCACCGGTTTTGAGCCGTGCCATCAAGTCACTAAAACACATTGGCAATTTACAAAAAGAAAACAAATTGGCAATTTTCAAGTGGGGAAATTTTAGTTTTTTTTCTCTCTCAATCAGTTCACTATTTCCTTTCTTCACAGCACTGGTGAACTAAATAGTTGGGTAATTGGTGGTGAGAGGGATGTGTGCAATGCAATTTGGTCCATATCATTGCGATCCCGGGGGGCATGCAGCCGCGAGAAGACATGAAAAGGGGGTCCGGCCGCGGCCCGGTCCAGTCACCAGCTGGAGGCCACACGCGCGAAAATGACCATGCGGTGGGACCCACACTTACCCCGGTGTGGGTCCACTTTCCCGGCTAGCTGGTCCCACATGCATCTTTTTTTTTTTGCATCTTTACCCGCCCGTTTGGAAATGGGAACGGGAAAGCCTGAATTCCCAACAAGTAGTTTTTTTAGGAATTTCCAACAACGGGATGGAACTTATGTATCCCAAGCATGACTTTTACATCGTTTTTTTTTCTGAAGGGGAGGGGGAAGGTTGGCAAAATATCCCCAAGTTTTAAAAAATACGGTCTTCTTAATATTTTTGTGTCAAGACTCTTCACATGCATGTTGTTCTTGAAATTTCAACGCACAGGAGATGGGTATGAACGTATGGATACATCTCTCATCTCCATTCCGCCTCTTTCTCCCTAGAGTTGATCGTTGTGCTTCTCTTTGGCACAGGAGATGTTGTGATTCATAAACATGGATCTGTAGTCCTCGAGAATGTTTACACTTCTTGATGTGTTCATTTTTATTTCTTAAAAAAAATCTAGAGTTTATGAATACAAACATGAATGATTCGTTTTAAGGCCCTCCCTTAATGTTAATGTGGTATTTTTTTCCTTGATAACGAACGTGATACACACTTTTCTTAACCTTTAGGATACGCTGTAAATTGCTCTCACGGGTGGTGGGGCCGGGTTCTCATGTACGCACATGTGACGATGTTCTGGCCGGTGGGCCCCACGGACGGCGGCCATGTGAGCCTGCCGGCGTGTCCCCCCCTCCTCCCCAGAGCTCCGGCGCTCCAGCTTTCCTTCGCCGCCATGGCCGCGCGTGCACTCCCACATCGTCCGCCTGCCTCTATGCAAGTGGGCCCGTGTCCGCTTCCGCCGCCCTATCCCAAGCGCGCGCGCTCTCCCTCCCTCGAGCCGCCCGCCGACGGGGAAGGTCCCTTCGATCGGGCGTGGTGGTCCGCCTGCAGCCGTACGATCGCGGATGGAGAACATCAGGGCCTGATGATCGGACGGCCGCGGAGCGCCGCGCCCGCCATTGGCGGTCTGGCACGCAGCTTCCAATCTTCCAGGCACGCGTTGCCTGTCTTCACGGCCAAACGACGACATGAAACCTGCGTAGGGCCGGCGAGATCGATCGTAAGGAATTGTACGTGCAGGATGATGCGTGGACCATGCACTGCACACATGCATGCATGAGATCATCAAGGACACCACACGTGTGGGCCCCACGCCTTTATTTCGCTGCTAATAATAACCAAGCTAGCTAACGCATGTGTTAGATAGATAGGTGACTGACTAACTAACTAATCAACGCGATTGGAAGAGATGGCATACATATATATGGAAGCAAGATTGACTATTCGTTTCTTCGCCAGAAAAAAGAGAGTATGTGTTGGACTAGTAGTGAGGTGTACAAGATGTGATGGTATGGTACCTTAACCACGTACGTAGACCGTACGGGACACACGTTGTACAAAGTTTAGTATTCACTACTATTGCTGGCCCATGCATCCATACATGCATCGAAGATGTGTGTACGCGGTACACTGTAGCTCACTTGGTCAGGTTCATTCCTTGCGGTGAAACTGAAACCTGTCTTTTCGGGTTTAAGCTCCGAGTTACATGGGTGTGTTTGCACATTTTTTAGCTAATTGTTACTTTAGTGGTAACTGACAGCAACAAGGCATTTTGGTGATGATTTTGTACGTTGAACTCAAGATCTATCAGGGGATTTCAATTTTACGGCCGCCCGTACGCAACGAAATTAGCATCAACCTCCGATAGTACCGAGATTAACTTTTTTGGAAATTTTACACCTTCCGTGTCATTCTCCTTTTGGACTCTGCACCCCAAACATATCTTCTCTTTTCCTCATTTTTTCCTTCTGCGCCGCGCACGACGATTCAACTTACCTGCCAAATTCTCTTTCTCCGCGCTAAATATTTTACTTTTGTCGAGCCAAAACCATTCGGGTGGGCAAGTGAAAAATAAAAACCAGTTTCAAACAGCGAATACAGGCAGCCCCTCCCCACATATCACCTCATTTGGTCCCCCACTTCAATCAAACAATCTTCTATCCTAACATATTTATATAAACAATCAGTTTTATAAAAAAATAGCAACAAAGATTTAAAAAAAATTGAAATAAAAAATTGAATAGAAAGACTCCATAAGAAACTGAACGAGAATATTTTGAGATAAAGTTTGAAAGAAAAGTCTAGAAAAATTTTGTATAATGAAAATTTCGCCAGCCAAAAAATCCGAGGAAAAGGAATCTGAAATAGATAAGGAGACAAAAGTTTGGGTATACAATTTTAAGACAAAAAAAATCAAAGAAATAAAAAAGTGGCAAAAATTATAACACATAAAAATTAGCAAAAGAAAAATTTCAAGCAAAATTATGCAAAAAAAGAAAAATGTTGTTTACATAACATAACTTTTGCATAAAAATTAGGACCAGAACTAAAAAGACACAAAAATTCAGGAAAAAATGTCAAACAAAAAAACTGAATAACAATCTCATGAAACAACAAAAGTTTTTTTTAAGCCTCTCATCTGGGTGCAGCTGTAGTATCTGTTCATACATGCACGCACACATCCACTCTACACGCGCACACCTCACTCACACCACACATGAAACAACAAAAGTTTTATGGACAACTTTTAGAAAAAAATTATACAACAAAAGAAAAGGAGAAAAAAAATGAGATAGCCGTCGCCACGCTCATCAGCCATGCATCAGCCGCAGCTCCTCCGAGCCGTGCAGCGCTCCATGGTCACGGACGCCGGCCTCATCGGGACCGTGCATCCTCACCCACCGCGGGAGTTCCAGCCGTCGGGCCGCCGCGTCCTCTCTCGCCGAGGGAGATCCACGCCTCCTCTTACGCACCTCCCGTGCATGCTCGCTCCACAAAAACATGGGCGCTGGAAGCTCGGGAGTTAGAATCCAGCAAAGAAAAGAGAGATGAAGAGGAGAGGGAACGGAGGAAAGGAAAGGAAAGGAAAGGGCAAACGCTGCACGAGGATGGAAGGAGATAAACCATGTAGGATAAAATTGCGTGCTGTCGAATTGACCATGAGCACGCTTGTGTGCGGGCGACCGCAGAAGCAGGGGATCTATCACTTGGTCCCTCGGATCAGTTTATATAGGTAATATGTGAGTGATTGTTCATACGAGTGAGTGTGCACAGGCGTCTGTGTACATTTGTTATCGTTATATTTTAGGAAGAAATAAAAAGGAAAAGATAAACAAGGTGCGTGAGCAGCAGCTAGCTCGGCTTGGCTGCTCTCACATGAATGATGAATGTGCTACAGTGGAGCTCCCGTGTCGTGCACCATACTCCACGACCCCAGCAGTCGTCCAACGGGAGCTACTGGCCTGGCTAGCTACCCAACTACAACCCTAATTATTAATAACGCATTTGTTTTTTTTTTGTCAATATATTTTCATTCCCCATATATGACTACTATACATAATAATATATACCGTTGATGTGTCACATATCATGTGAACCGTTATTGTGTTGGGATTTAATTAAGTGACGGCACTGGCCAGCAAAACCTTGTTATGCGAGAAGAATTCCATGCATAGAGCATGTTCTTGGACGCTGTCAGCTAGAAACTACTAGATTAGAGTACGTAGTTACATCATGTCTACGGTAAGTCGTCTCTTAGATTACATGGATAGACATAACAGCTCTGATCGACGTACTATTCTAAATGCTTTAACTTTTCCACCAAGTTTAAGCTCTAAACTTATACGGTCGTATTTTTCTAGATTTATTTTAATAATTAGCTGCACTATATATATTTCGGAGGTAAGCGATGTCCTGTTGTCGTCGAGGCACTTGTTGTGGTGGCTAAGAGTTAGGGTTTTGAGGTTATGCATGGTTTGTTGAGTTTATTTTGATGGTGAAGACGACTTACTAGGAAGGGGAGGCATCATGTTTCCGTTGAGCTCCCTGTAATGGAGGAAGGAGGCCAGAGTGCTTGAACTCGTTGCCCCGGCCCCGGAGCAACGACGCGGGGTCAAGGAAAACAGGCCGGAGGTTGAAGAAAGAACCGTGGCAGTTGAATTTTCGTCTCTTGGCTACAAAGAGTGTGCCGAGGGAGCAAAGAAACACACTACACTAGTAGTTAGCTAGACAGACAGGCCGACCCATCATTAGTCGACAGCCACACGCATCAATTACGGCGAACAAACAACAATCCATGGCCCATGCGTGGATGCATGTATACGCCAATGGCAGAATCAAGATTCGAGCAGTGATCACAAGTTGAGAATAGTGAGAGCTAGCGAGGGGGGACCATGCATGGAACAAATGGCGACCGAGAGCCACTAGTACATAAATGTTCATTAGCTCCGGTTGAAAAACCCCCTGTAATTCCAGTTTTTCAACCGGAACAGTCAATCCAAGATTATAAAGGTCTCGGTCTTTAGTTCCAATTGTAGAAATCGGGACTAAAAGGTCTGCAACCAGAACAACCAGGACTTAAAAGGTAACTAGGTGGCTCCAACCAGAACAACAGGGACTAAAGGTCCCCGTCCTCTAGCCGTTGGACTCGGAACTGATCCTTTTATTAGTTTTGATTCCAATTCCGATGGGGACTAAAGAGTTTGGATGAAAGAATGAGGTTAAAGCTAGCTAGCGTCGTCGTCCCTGATGAGGACCCATTCATGCACCTGTCACGTACGGCCATGCTGCTTCCGTGTCAGCGAAGCTCCGTCGTGTCTCCGCCGCTAACCTCCGCGATGAGAACTACCGGTCGATGGATCGATCGGTCCGTGCTGGCGATGCATGGCCTGGCATGAGTTTGCTGACAGCCCATGAAGTGCTATGCCCCATCATGTTAGTTTCTAGAACCAGCCCTGCACATGCTGCCACTTGTTGCCTCCCATGTCTCTGGTTCATTCTGATATGGCCGACAATGCAGCTCCACAAGATTTGCAATGTCATTGGAGTCAATAGCTAGTATTGTCAGGAAAGAATAAGTATGTATAAATCTTATATACTACTCCGTCTCCGTTTTAAATTATATGTCGTCCTGACTTTTCTAAATACATAGCTTTTGTTACGCACCTAAATATATGCTATGTCCAGATACATAATAAAAACTATGTATTTAAATTTGCTAAAACGACCGATAATTTAGATATTGCAGCTAGGATTAAAATTGCCATCAAAGTCTTCTTCGAAATTCTCTCAATGTGCATTTGGGTCATGCTATTTATTTAGCGTCTGAATTTAGGAAATTTTCAGTCGATGGATAGTCGCACAGCTGGATGTGGATCCTACTATCACAATGCATCTTCAACATCTGACTTATCTCTCCCTCTCCCTCACCCTCTTTCTCATCTCACCGAAATAGGAGCGAAAGGAAGAACCTCCAAGAAGTCTGATTAGTAATTGTTAGTGTGGCAATAGGTTGCCAAGGCGATGATCCGTAGATGGTCCAAGAGGATGATTAACCACAGTGGGATTAAGACGAGGGCCATACTCATATGAGGGCATTGCGAGCTGATTTTTATCTTTTCAACATGAGGATGATTAATCTGACATTGGGATTAAACACCGATGGGGAACGGACAGGGAAGTGAGAGATTTTCCTATCGGGTAAGGCCTCTAGGACAATGATTCTCAATGGAATTTTTTTTAACCTGATGGGTCTTAATTTTCCTGTGAGCTTCGCACACGTGCACGTCACCGCTCTCACGCGCGTGCGTACGCACCACCGACGTATAGTATAACGCCGCTGCCGGCCGGGCTTAAGCACTATAGTACGAGCACGTACGTACGCTACCTGCCTGTACGTGCGGGTACACACACCCGTACGTATAATTCATACTCCATCATCAGTGCTACTGTACGGCCGGGCCTCACGTACGGATGCAGTACGTACACATGTATATCTGGCCAGGTGCCATGAATCGTGTCACAGGTCTGCTTTGAATTTGTTGAGCTGGCGGTTTGAATAATCCGTGCCACCGCGTGCCACGGCAAACACAGAGATCAGATCCATCACGTCCATCCATCGATTGCATTGTGTGCACGCATATGCATGCACTGCACGCAGCAGGGAGGTAGGGAGAGGTTCGCTGCACCTGCACGGACCAGACACCAAGTACGCATCATAGAAATCCGCGTACGCGTGCTGTTTGAATTCAAGAAAGTGCTAATGCTCGTATCCATACGGGAGTGCTAATTAGACGGGACTAAATCTTAATTAAGATCTAAAAATTTTAACACGTGCATAATTACTAATATATGCTAAAATTTAGCACTCAACTTTATCTTATCCGAACGTACCTTAATCTCTGGCACTTTCACATGCACGCAACCACGCGTACAGTGAGAATGGCCGCCACGTGTGTCCTCCGCACGTGCCTGAGGTAGCCGAGAGCTTAAATTAGCTGGCTCGCTCATGATGGGTACCAGTCTAGAACGAAATGTAATATGATAAACCCACGAGCATTTAAAATCACACTAGCTCAAATATTAGGTATTTGCTAGGCTTATGGTCTGTTTTAGATGGGCTAAAGTTGAGTGCTAAACTTTAGCACCTATTAGCACTCGTACCATATGCTAAAACTTTTAAGTCTTAGCCAAAATTTAGCCTATCTCATTAACACTCCAGTTTGGATGAGCTAGTGCTAAAATTTACTTTTGCACATTAGAGTTTGGATCCAAACACCCCCTTAATATTTTTCTCTCCACTAACTTAATTCGGATGCGACATATTGTCGCATCATATCTGGAAGAGTTTTACCAAGAAATCTATTGACAGACAAATAACGTAAAGCTATAATGATATTTTTGTGCATTACTTGTTTTTGACATCGATCATCCTTGCACGGACCATGCTAATCTTCTCTGTGTGTGTACGTGCTTCCAGTGGTCGTCCATGCTCTTCCGAGACGTCGAGGCCTCCGTGCACGGGCACAGCCTCTTAATTTGCGGTACGCGCATGTGGGCACATCCAGTAAGCATCGCTCGCTCGCTCGATCAACGTCTCTGTCGTCGTTCTATCATCCTACTAGCGAGCTAGAAGCTGTAGCTACTGGCTTTAATTGCCATTCAATTGCGACGCTTACGTGCGATCGTGCGCGCTGACACTGACGCCAAGCTTTGCTATAGCTAGCTTGTAATAACAGTCCAGCACCCCGTCCATGTCGACAGGTAGGTGCACGAGCTATAACTAGCTGCACTGATGATCCATTTGCAGCTATATATATATATATATATATATATATATAGTGAAATGCCAATGTGCTGCCAATTATATAAAAGTTTAGGTGCTGATAGTCAAAGATAAAACTGTTTGACCTCGAACAGACCTCGATGAACTTATTATATTTCCGATTAGAGGAATCAGCAGCGCTAGCTTTGTATAGGCAGCTGGCCAGTGCATGAACATGAACGTAGCATGTGCGTCGTGCTTCACTTGTGGTTGGAAAACATAGACATGCCAAGAAACTTCATGGTCGATCAGTGGGCGACATGGCCGGTACTTGCATTATACTGATCGATCGGGTACCTTTTGGCGCCTGAACCTCTACCTACAACTACAAGTAGTGGTGCGTTTGGTTTCAGAGAATCAGGCACCGGCGCCAGTTTTTCGCCGCGAATTCGACCCAAAAGATTCTTTGCTGGATGGAGCACTATTATTCCAGCTCGCCGGTGTAGGTGGTTGCAGGAACACAAGGTATCTCGATCAAGATAGTCAAATGGACAATACATGATCGAAATTTCGGTGCAGTTGATCATGGGTTGTGTAGCAATACGGCAGGGAATCCAATTTGGTTTTGATTCTATGTACTGCAGCGCATTTAGCTAGGGTAGGAAAAAAAACCAGTTCAATGCACATAATCTAACCACTAGATTGTATATTGTAAATGCACAGAAGTCAATTTTCTTTAAAGAACAAGCACAGAAGACTGTACCAATATCTACACTATTTTGAATAATTTATTAGTTTGAAATGTGTTTGAATTGCACGGATGAAATGTTAAAGAAACGAGCCTGGTCCAGTCCAAACCAAAGGTGAACAATAAACTATCAAAAGCAGACAATATTTCCAGAGTTTTCTGGGTCTGGACCACCGTATGATATCCCATCACCCGACTAAAGCATAGTTTACCCAAAGGGGTGACCATCTTGCTCCCACCAGAGAGAAAAAAAAATAAGGGAAGCTGCTTTATAATTTGTTGGTTAGCTAAAGGAACAACACTATCAGCTCGCGAGATTAACAATCCTTTCCCAACGGTTTCCGAAGAAATAAAAAACATCGTTAACCGCTTAATGATGCTTTCGCGAGGCGGGTTCCGGGCTAAACAAAGCCCCGGCCCCGGGCCCCGTGGCCAACCAAAAGAAGCAAGGCTCAAGAAAGGAGGAACAGGGCGTAGTGGAGAGGGATAGATGGAGATGATGGTTCATGAGATGCGAGAGAGGAGAAAAAAAATACAATAGACAAGTGTGAGCATGCACTCCATGTTACATTGTTCCTATGCACATATCTTATTGGGCGATGGCAGGAGGGGCAGTATTGTATGCGCCAAAAGATGCTCCCCCGAGATCTCTCATGATAGCATCCTAATCATGGCAACGGCACACCTTGTTCAGTTTGATTTGGTTCCCAATTTTTCTTGGTGCCATTGTTAATCGCCCTTCTAGCACGTGGATCCGGGTATTCGTGCGCCCTTGGTACCGTCCGCGCCCGGACTCCGCTAGGGTTCGCCCTTGTACCACCACTACCTCAATGACATCCAAATGGTTATATTATGATGATCAACTGAAGACCTGAACAATTAAGCTTCACTGCCGTGCCATTAGCCACAACCTTATCGGATCGGGTCCTGACATCCAGAACCAGCACCCGCTAACCCGGTAGTAGCATTAGTTGTGCACGGGAGGGAGATCCAGACCCGTGACCCGACGAATCTGTGGTGTGGTGTGGCCACTGGATGGGTCGGCCCGGGCTGTCTCGGGTCGGCCCGGCAGCGCGCCCACGGCTGCACCCTGCCACGCAACCACCCCAGCTGTTTGTACGCGCTACGGTGTGGGCGCACATGTGTGTGGCGGCCTCTGGCACGTACGTGTGCGCGAAGCCCCCCTGCCCGTGCGACCCATCCAACGATGCGACCGGCCTCGCACGGCCACACGCCCCCCGCCATGGCCCCCAGCTCTATAAAGCTTCACACCACGGCACCACGCACACACACAAGCTCATCGAAGTCACAGCTCAGCTTCAACTCGTCTCGAGCTAGAAAAGATCAGAGCGCAGCTCGGCTTCGTCCTCAACTCGCGCGTCTTCTTGGAGGAGGGCCGGAGCGAGCTTTACGGTCGAGGAGGAAGTGATGGAGGTCTCCGCCGCGAGCTACGTGGCCGACGACGTTGACAGCTGCCTGAAGGCGACCGAGCTGAGGCTCGGCCTGCCGGGCACCGAGGAGACGGCGGCCGCGGCGCTGCCGACGCCGCCGTCCACGCCCAGGGGCAAGAAGCGCGACGGGAACAACACCGGCGCCGAGGAGGCAGCCAAGACCGCGCCGCCGGCCGCCAAGTGAGTGACATGACCATATGGCTGCTTCTTCTTCTTCTCCGGCCCCGTGACATCCAACGAAGGCAAATCTAGTACCTGGTGTCCTAACTCGCGTCGAAACTATTGTCTCGCCGTGCAGGGCTCAGGTGGTGGGATGGCCGCCGGTGAGGTCCTACAGGAAGAGCTGCTTCCAGCAGTCCAGCAGCGCCGCCAAGAGCAAGCCGGCGGCGCCGGAGGAGAAGGCCCCGGCCCCGGCCCCTGCCGCCGCCGCCGCCGGTGGCAACGCGCTGTTCGTCAAGGTGAGCATGGACGGAGCACCCTACCTGAGGAAGGTGGACCTCAAGATGTACAAGGGCTACCGCGAGCTCAGGGAGGCCCTGGAGGCCATGTTCCTCTGCTTCTCCGGCGGCGCCGACGCGCCGGCCGTCAACCCCTCCGACTTCGCCGTCACCTACGAGGACAAGGACGGCGACCTCATGCTCGTCGGAGACGTGCCCTTCGAGTAAGTGCTTCAGCTCCCTTTGTTCTCCATCTCCTGATTCAGAGATGTCTGGATGGTGTCTCATGAATGTTTGGCTCCTTTTGTGTCTCTGCAGCATGTTCATCAGCACCTGCAAGAGGTTGAGGATCATGAAGGGGTCTGAAGCCAGAGGCCTGGGGTCAGTGAAGAACAACTGAGGTTGCAGGATGCATGTCTTGTGCATGAGCAGATTCTTTTGTTCTTTTGGGTTGGAATCTCCAAGGCATGGACATGTTTTCACCATCTCCCCTTGTCTGACTCGACTCCATCTTCGACACAACAACATGGAGACAAGACAAAGGCAAAGGATGCAAGGTCGAGAAGAGGAGTGAGTTAAGCTTGCAAGGAGAGACAGCTTTGTGCATCAAAGTGCATGCATGCGTGGATGTGTGGTCACTTTGTTTCTATTTTTCTTTTCTTTTTTTACTTCTACTACTACTAGGTGTTAGCAACACAAAAGGAGTGGAGATTCGAGTTGACATCTCCATGTGTGTTTGTACAAAGCCAAAGATCACTTTTAAGTTATATCCATCAGTGCTTGGTTACTTCTGTAAGTGCAGGGGGAAACAGGTCTGTTCTGTTTTCCCCTCTGATGAGTTTATCTATCCATATATTTCCTTTTGGTTGTGCAATGCAAGAACATCATCCTTTTTCTTGTGGAATGCAAGAGCCACAAAAAGGTTCAGGTCATCAGTTCACTGTCAAAAGGAATGGAATCCACGAATTCATCAGTTCACTGATTCAATTCCATCCACTAATCCTTCTTACATCAACAAATCCACTAGACCTTTCATGGACATGAAAGTTTTCTCCTTCAGTCTCAACCACAAAGTTAACCCCTTTACTAAGAATCTTGCCAAAAGCGAGAATAAAAATTCATGCAACAACACAAACACTTGTTCCTCTTCAGCTGGCACCCCTTCAAGAACATGTGCACTGAAGATTTAACATGCTTATATGCATGCCAAGGATGGGCACAAGATCCAGTCCAACCTTGCTTCACCATTCCACTTGCCCCCTGTCAAGTGGCAACTAAGCTATCAAGTTGGCCGGCACAGCCAGAGCTGGCCGGTCAAGGCTCGAACAGAAAGCCCTGCTCTGGGGAGAGCGCTGAATCTGGGGCGCTTGCCCTCGCACACTTGCCGCGCCCATCCATTCAGATTTCAGCGGTAACATGCGGCTGTCCATGGCCTCGCCGACAGGGTACATGTGACGCACATGAGCGCCAGGATTGCGGCCAAGACCAGACGAGATGGCATCCGAGGCGTTTCATCCAGCTCCAGGGCGTTCACGCCTAGCTTGCCTTATCTTCCGGGACGCCGTGGCCGGCGGTTCGCCCGGCTGGCCGGCCGGCCGGCCGGCCGGCCACTGGAGAGCATAGCGCCTGGAGATCGAGGCTCCCAGGGAGGGTCCCATGTGGTTGTGAGGACGGAGCAGCGTCCGCGAAATGAATGGAGAGATGCAGGGTCCCTGTCTGCTGCAGATTTCTTCCATCGCGTTTCCCTGCAATGCGGTTGCATGATTGGCGTCAGTCTTCTGTTAGGTCCAACCAGAGCTGGGTGCTAGTGCATTCATTGTGCTTCGGGGATAGGGTGTGTGTGCAAGAACAGGCTGGCTTGGCTTGGCTGGTTGATGCGAGAGGCTTTTCGGTGTCGATCGCCTCTGTTTGTGTGGTGTGGCTGGTTAATTGTGACGAATAGGATATGTGTTGGGCAGGCGACTTGCTGACTTGGAGATGCATGTATGGCTCTGATGAACCTGAACTGACCATGAAACTTCTGCTGAAGACTAAGAAAATTCAGATTTGCCGCCATCTTGAAGTAGTATAGTCTGCCCAACATCTTTGTTAGTCTTTGTGTGCGTTTTCTATCATTCTAATTGATTCTATCATAAGATCAAGACTAAACAACACAAAACAGACCCTGGGCCTCTGATGTCAAGGTGCTAACTAGAATCGGGTAACACTTTTGAGAAATTGCCCCTCCCTTGACACATTTGTGCAGTCCTGAGGTCAAGCCCCTCCATACATACAAGCAGACGAAGTGGAAAACAGTTGAAGTAGCAGGAGGAATTATTTTAGGAGAACAGCAGGGATTATCTAGAATGCAAGTACATTTATAAGCAAATCATGTTACGAAAAATGGACTTAAGAAGAAGGAATGCATACTGTTTTGAGCACAAGGTTGATCAGAGTCACCATCTCCTGGCTCTTTCTTCGGTTCAGTGTGAAACGCCCTGTCTGAACAACTGAAACTCTTTGTAGTGACGGCTCATATACCAGAATAACCTGGTCACACGGAATTGATAGATATATCATGAAGCAATTTAAACTTTGTGGGTGTCTGCATTGAGAAAAAACGGTCAGACTGCTAAACTTCAGTTTATGGAACTGCACACATGTAAATTAGGAAAAAGAGCACTGTGCTTATTTCTTTTTTCTGCAGGACGACTAATTCGTACATAACTCCACATGCCAACTGCTAACGTCAACATAATAGCATACTGTATAAAAGTACAAGAGTAAAATCTACTTTGTAAGGCATGACCGGGCTACATATGGGAATTGAGGAAGACAAGAACACAGCCACAAAACTGACAACTAGCACTCCAAGAAGATCCCTGTCATGTTCCATAAAAATAAACAGTACACTAATTCATTATGATTTTGACGTAAAGTGGTTTACATGAAGTTTGAAGAGCTCTTTGATACATAGCCACTGTCATGGTATGATATAATGTCGAACAACATAGATGTGCCCAACTCTACCAATTTTTCTCATGAACAAAGCAGTTTAAGACTGACTAGACAGACTATGCGGGACACCAAAATCATACCACCAGCTGACCAGCCAAACAACACAGACAGCACAACCATTGTTTCAACAGGCTATTTCGGGCTACCGAGTCAATAATATCTCAAGAGCTATATATGTGCAAGACAGAGTGCAGACCAGTTTGCCACCATCCAAAAGGTATGCAATGCAGTATGGACCATCCATGAAAAAGGCACGAAATTTGTGGCAAACGTACTTTTAACGCCGTGCCTCGATTTGTGATGGGCCTAGCCATTTAGACGGCACTGCTGGGATTCCTCCAGTTCTGAACATCCGAATCTGCGAATGAAGTGAAAGGCATGGATATTAACCCAAGGAGACCAACTGAGACAGGCAAGTCATGGAAAATCATGAAATTTTCCATCACTGAACAGGCTTAACGCAACCGAGGCTTTCAGTAACTACCAATTTTTCCCTCCATGGATTCAATGTCATTATGAGAACTGGTTAAAAAACTCTGTTATAACCACGCATTCGCTCAGTCTCAGCTCACCAGTTCCGCTTCCGCATCAGTTGTGGTAACCGAGCACCAGAATTCGAAACTTATCTGACTGGATTATACAGCACAAGCTCACAGTTGGATCTCATACTCGCAGCATGCTAAAAAAAAGCAACAAGATCACGGCAAAAATCGAAACCTGGCGACAGCGGCGCCGGGGAATGCAATCCGAGCGAGCGATCACGACTCACGAGCGTGCGTACTGCGTACCTTCCGGACCCCGGAATCCCCTGGCGGTGTACTGGATCTGCAGCGCGCACGGAACGAGCAGCTACTTGCATCCTGCCAACGCCGAGGTCGGTGGCGCCGTGGCGGCTAAGGCGAGGCGGTGGAGTGGGCTTGGAAGCCGGGTGGGCCTCTCAGATTTTGGGCTTGTCTTGGCCCAGTGCACGCACAAATGAGAACTCGGGCTTTTCTTTCCCGGCCTGCGTCTGTAATGGCCTGCTTTGGTTTAATGGCCTTCCCGGCGGTCGCGTAGCGGAATTCAACATGTTCATTTTAAAATTTTGAAGAAGTTTATCCTAAATGCTGATTTAGGTTTTGTAGGTTATTGAATCAACTCTAAAAATATAACGATACATGTATAAATGTGATAACCTAAGTAAACATAGGTAAATATAGAGCTTGGAATAAAAAATAAAAATGATAAAATGGGAATATACGTGCTATGGTTTATTGTTGGTGGGCTGTAATATTTAGGCATAAGCATAATAACCATTGGGTGCGACATGTAAACAAGCCATCTTTCATGAGATAGATATGAGAGGTCCCTCCCCCCATTGCATAAAGCTTGGGCTGCCTTAAATCGAGTTTGGGCAACCATCCAAACAAGGACAAATTGCTAAAAAAATTATTTTAAAAAACATTAGATACTGTATTGTTACATGTCTAACAATATCATCACATATCATGTAATGTTTGTACTGTCAAAAGATTAATCCACCAGCTCGCCAAATCTATTGACGCCAATTGTCGACCCACATCTAAGGATGCAAGTGGGTACCAATAGTATTTTTTGGGTCAGCTAAAATTAATTACGATGGCAGAATTCATTTCTCCTTCCAAATTGTTTACGTAGAATGTTATTCTAATTCATTTTATCAACCTTTTGGATCGATCTAAAATATATATAACTTGCATCTCTACCCACACCAGGCATCTGCCATTGGCAAGGCGATTTCGACGGTAATCCACAGCAGGCACGCCACTAGCTCGTATAATCCATGATTCCTGATAACCCTAACCTTAGCTGCTCCAGGCATCGCCATCACCGAAATTCCAAGGACAAATGGCACGACGGCAAGGCAGATGCATGAACCCGGCCGGGCACGGCAACGTCCATGGGAATTTTGATAGCGGATAGGGGCGGCCGACGTGTCCCCTCGCCGCCACAAAAATATCAGCCCCCAATCCGACCACTATTTTTCCTACAGCCCCTGCTGCTGTCTGCTGACCTGGCAGGCCTCCTGGCCAAGAGAAAGATACGGCGGGGCCCGGCCCAGTGGGTGCGATCCGCCGGCAACTTGGCCTGCAAGTTGGGGGCCTGATTTTTTTCGGTCCAATTATGCTACGTTGGAGAGTGAAGTAAAGGAACTGATGAAGTGATGATGACAGGGACACCTTGTTTGCTGGACTTGTCAGCCTGAAATCTCTGGACTGGTGAAAGAGGCCTTTTTGGGTGAAGAAACTTTGGAGGATGCATTTTCTTGTGTGGTTCGGAGAAGGGGATGAGCATAAACCATTGTAGGTGAAATTTTGGAAACTTGGTGTTGGAACTGTATAGAGTTTTCTAAGTATCTGGTTTTAGTCTAAGATTAAAATAAGATGGTTCATCGAAACATTCCCAATAGCCCTGCTTCTGCACTCTTAAAATTTGCGGAGTTGGACCTTTACCAAGTAGGCCACATTTGCTACTGCTTTCAGATCAAAAGAAATAGTTTCTTTTTGTTGCCACGGGGCACAAATGTGCTGAAAATCTTGATTCCGTCATAAAAATCCAACCTTCCTTTTTCTTTCACTTGTCCTCTAAGACACATGACTTTTTCTCTTTCTGAATACTCCTTCCTTTTCTCAAATATATGTGAACTAAAAAGCTTGTCCTAAATGACGTATATTTGAGGACAGAGAAAGTACATACCGGAGAAAAATAGCATATGAATTGATGTCAGTATTTGATCTGGAGAGTATTGTTGGAACTTACAAAAGTATATCAGTTCACATCCCTAAGGTATGTCAAATAACACTCACAATAGTGCAATAATTAAGATTGACTTAGATTTTCCAAGAATTTTATAGACGTTTAGGATAAGCTTGTAGTTTGCGAGGGTAAGCTGTCGAATCTGGATGTCTGCAACAACCTTTACTAATTCCGGCAAAACTTTGCAGTTGCAGAGCAATCTTCCAGGCAATTCCACAATTTGCAACTTACCTTGCCTAACTCGGAACATAAGACAATTGCATCACACCATACTTGCATTTTATTTACCCCACTTGCAAAATGAGAAACAGAACCGAAGGGCATTTTCGGAAAAGGCCCACAGTGTCGCCATTCGCCACAGGTCTCCCCATCAACGCTGCCGGTATAAACTCGGCCCCCTCCGGTGACCACCATTGCTCAGGTTGCGCCCAGCTCCCATCCTCCCCTTCTCATCGAGTACGAGGAGCGAGAAAAGAAAGCGACTTTCCTCCAAGCATGGCGGGCGCCGGCGCCGACGACGACGTGGTGGAGGTTAGCTGCGGCGGAGACGGCCGCGACCCCGGCGCGTACGCGGCGGTGCTCAAGAGGAGGCTCGACCTGTACTGCGCCGCCGTCGCCAAATCCATGGTACGGTTTCTCCTCCGTCAAAGATCAGCTCCCTTTGGTCCTCTGCTCGGGTCTTTGGTGTTTCAACTTATGCTGTAGACAGATTTGGAGTCACTTTGGTAGAGTTTGCAAGTTCTAGCATTTCAGTTATTTCCCCCTCCGTTTTAGGGATAGGAATTTTATTGTAAATTTTACTTTTTGGGAAATCTGACAAAGGAAAAAAAAATCGGTTGCTTCATTTGAGGACTTGATTGAAAAAGATCTTGTCATTTTGTCAATGCAGTCCTACACTGTCAGTGATATGCCGGGGGCCACATTAGAAATTCCAATAGCTTATGGCAACCTACTTACATATGGTTAAAAAAAAATCCCCTGCCTATGAGAAACAGAGGAAGACACCGCACTGTGCATGTCCATTTCTCTTATGGCTCGTGATGAAGAATCTGACCAAGATCGGATTTTCGCCATTGTCATAGTAGTACTGTGCAACGACGAAATGCAAAAGCTGCCACTTTACATGAAAACTGTATCACGTATTACTTTCTGATTTGATCTTAAGGTAATCGAGGGAGTCTTGTAGTGGTGACACTGACATGTAGGATTACTGATTTGGTCTATGTGAATGTTAGGAGGGAGGATGTCTTGGACACTCTACATACACAGCGTTGGGATATTCTGATGGAGAGTCATTGACCACAAATGATTGAATGAGCCTGATGTGTCGGACACCCGATAGGATCTTTTCCTTTCGTTTCTTTTTAGATTTTTTTTTGAAAGAGTATATCTTCTTTGTTTCTTTTTCCCACTGAAAGCGATAGGAAACATTATATGTTATATGAAAATGAATTTTTACATTGATTTTCTTGAGTTAGCTATTCAGTAATTAGTACCACAAGCTAGTTGAGCGGTTACACTTCTCCCCCGAAGTATCCATTTTTATTTGGATATTGTAAAAGAACATCATGCGTGCCTTTTTCTGCGGTCCTCAATCTTGCGCACAGATGGCACGTTTATTTTGCATTTTGGTAATAGAAAGGGTAGCCTTGGAACTCCTTTAATCTTGACCGTTGCAACCAATGGTTCCACAAAACTGCAAGCTATGTATAATTCTTTTCCCTTACTGTATGGGTAAGGATGTGCAGTACTAGTGGCTTTCCGGAGCTTAACAGTGAAAGAAACCTCGCATACTGGCTGCACCCAGCCCCTTGCCGCTTTGTTGCTGTGATGTTTATGTAAGTCTATTTCAGGAAGCTAAATCACAAGAATCTTCGTTGGGCTACCCCAACTCACAAGCTTCAGACACTTCACAATTGATTTCTCAAGCTTCCTTTGATGGTATTTATGACCTTTCATAATTGCATACATGTCAGTCTATCAAGCAACTTGGGCAAAATGTTTATGCCTAAAGTGCCTGGCAGGAAGATTTCGAAGGCAGTAGAGTCTTAGGTTGATGAAATGTGGTCTGGCATGAGGCCTAATGCTAAAGTACGTTAGAAGTCAAATCCTATTCTCAACTCAACATTCACCCAGTTGAACATTCCAATAGAACATTATTAGATACCAAATTTCAGTTGTCCCAGTAAACTCGATTCTCAGTTTTGCTTCAAGTACTGCTGAACCATCCGCTAGCGGCTATGGTCTTCTATGATAATTACATACAGAAGATCTGATCTCACCAGCAGTTTCAGTAGAATAGGGATTAGCTTCGTGATTGGTTGATGTCCATATGGTGTTCCATTAATTATTCTGGAGAAATGTTCTTAAACTATGAGTAATGTTGGTGAGGTCATATGTTGAGACATGAATAGCCTGATCTGCTCCAGTAATACTGAACACTGACATCAAGTCTGTTAGTGAGTTGCACTGGGCATGCAACTCTGTTGGCTCCAATTTGCATTCTGGCAGTGTGCAGATATGCTGCATGTGTGGTTTGGAAAGCATACAGGCCCTTCTGTAACATTTGAACCATCAACCACCATTGTGTTTTACATATTTTACTGTCATGTTTTGCTTTCTTTAATTCCACACACAGATGATGGAGATGGGGCAACCCTAGTTACAAACTCAAATATCATAGACCATGAGGATTTTCGAGGAAATCCAGCTAACAGTGGTACATCAAAGGAACAATCAGATGATGATGGCAATCTTGAGGAGAATACTGACCCTGCCAATACAAAGAAGATGAGGAGGTAACATAAATTGTTGCATTACATGAGTTAACTTGAGGAGAATATATTGACCTTGCTAAATTGAAACCATTTCTTGATTTTGTTGTGAGTGAGAGATCGATTTACCTTGTTAGAAGGCAACATACTTCAGTTTTCCCGTTCGCTTCCTTTACCATTCATTGCCTTTGAAGGCAGGAAACATCCAATCACATCAAGTTCTGTCCAATTGTCCATACCCACAAAAAACTTTATAAATTTTTTTACTACTAAAGTTAATACTTATATTGCTAGATAAGTTAGTGATGCAGTTCAAAGTAACCAGATCCAGGAATCCCATGTCTTTTGCCATTAGTTTCCTCTTGGTGTAAATCGTTTGCCATTACCTTGATTCTACATGAAATCTAGTATGTATGTATGTCGGAAGCTTAACACACCATCTTACTCAGTTAAATTCAATGCTGTGATCAGAATGCTGCAAATCGAGAATCAGCTAGGCGATCAAGAAAGAGGAAGCAAGTGCACCTGACCGATCTTGAATCACAGGTTTCAAATCGTGACAGATGAACGCCCAAGTTAATCCCCAACTGAAGTGAACATAATGATGCTAATTACTACCTAATTCTCTAGGTTTCAAGTTAACATCTGAACATGCATCTTTGCTAAAGCGCCTGGCTGATATGACTCAGAAATCTTACAGTTGATGTTGAGACTATGAGGAGAAAGGTTCGTTTATCTTAACTGCATCACACATTTTTTCTGTTGTTTGTTGTAAACTTTTAACCGCATCAGTTTGCATATTATTATACTAATGTTTCCATAGGGAGGATTAGTTGTAGCTATTTGTACTATGCTCTGCATAGAGACTAGATCAATGTTTACATTTCTTTGTATCGCCAAAAGGCACAGAAAAAGTAATATGAAATTTGAACATACTTGTTTTAGATAACATGTAAAAGTTCAGTTTTCATCCACGGTGATTTTCTTACTGTAGCAAAAAAGTGCAGCACATTTTCCATTTTCTTTTCTACATATGAGAATAACTTTTTTCCTTTTTTTCCTGTTGCAGTTTTTTTCGGATACTGTTTTCTTCCATTAATTTTATTTTTAAGAATAACAGTGTTCTCTTACAGGTGTGAGGAGTTGTAAAATGAAACAAAATATTAAAAGTGCCATACCATGTTCCAATGCTCCAAGTGTGTGTCTCATTAAACCTGTGGTGTTGTCCTTGTGGAAGGGCTGTTCTATCTCTTGAAAACATCGATACCGCACATGAGGAGTCCAAACAGGATACTACCAAACAAACATTTGATAATGCTTGTGTGTGAGTATATGTACAACTCTGTATTCTTGTATCGTGAGTAAAGGTGTTTTTGAATTCCAAAATGTTCATGTTTAAGGATTTTAACATATTCAGACAGTAACTGCAAAATGGGCTTATACTATAACTGTTCCAATCATGTTTCACAAAACAAAGATCTTCACAAAAATCTACTAATTTAACAAATCTGGACACCATCATATATTAAAAAAAAACATGTCTTTACAAACTTATACTTCTATCCCTTCTACATTTATGCTTATTTTCTCTGGAACTTTACATTTGTTGATAAGCATCGTACACAAAAGTCCACTGAAATAAAAGTTAGCCACAACTGCCTTTATATTCCCCTACCCACAGGCTGTAGACATAGACATAACTGGTTCCATATCCTTGTAATTTATTTCTTTAACAAAGTATTGTTTTCAGGTGAACATAGCTGAGGAAGCTGTTAGGAGACTAACTGGAACAACCCTCCTGTTATCCACCACATGTGACAAGACAGCGAGCAGCATGCGCTTGACTTCATGTCCATCCGATGCGGGTTCTGCTTCTGTCGCCATTGAAGATAGCATGGAACATTTTCTTCAGGCACCACTTCAAAGCGATCTGATCAAGCTTGACCTCCCAAATGCAGCAATTCTTCTGACCAGTGGGGAGATGGGCACCAAGCCAGATTCTCTGCAACGTGTTGCTAGCTTGGAGGACCTGCAGAAGAGGATCCATAGAGATTCAATACATTCTGAGATTGCATCAACATTCTCAGACCCTGAAGCTCTTGCCAATGGGTAACGTGATTTATAAAGATAAACTCTATGATGGGCAGAGTTGTAACGCTCTAGCGTGCTAATTTTTTTGTGGTATGGAACTTGTAGCACCCATATCTGGGTGAGATCTATACTGTGATTTGTACACTATCTTGAAGGTAAATAATCTGTGCTTAAGACTGAAACGTTTGACTCTCTGCACTTCTTAGCCTTATTGATATAAAAAAAAGACACGCACCCACTTCTTTAAGATTGTGTTAACATCAATATGAATCTTGTTTTCCTATCTTTCTGTTTGCTGTGTAACCTATATATATATATATATCCTGTTTAGTAGACATCAAACGGTTGAAACTGTAGTTATTGATGTGCATGATTATAGAAAGACATGATTTGTGAAATTGTTCCGATGTGTAACAAAAGGTTTCATGTTTGCTTGGATTATGTGAAGAAGATGGATACATAGAGGCAATGAGCCAGAAAACTTTTCTTCAGACCATGAGTCACTTTAGGTCCCTAGCAAGGCACAGTCACCACAGAAATACACAAAGATCTAAATGAATTTGTACAGTATATTTGCATGAATATGATTTAATTTTCTAACTTCACCGCTGCACTCAGAATGGGATAGCTTGATCCTTTACTGGATCTCATAGATTGTAGGTTACACAACTTGCAGTTAAATATTCACAAATGCTCAAAGAAAACACTGAAGAGGACAGTGCTTTATTTGACTTACCTTGAGATGAAGTGTTCAGCAGCTGCCGGAATCAAGTGATGCAGCACTGAAATTCTTGGATTTGTGCTTCTTGTCCTGGGAACGGACAAGTTCATGTATAGTGTTCCCAGCCATCAATAATCCATCAGGCAGATAAGCATCTGCGTCACATAACTGTATTGATGATTGGCATAAACTGTATCAGCGAGGCAGCCTATTACAAGTCTAACTTGGTAATACCGTCAGTCCAAATGGAAGCAACTCACGGAGAAGCCAGTTCCATTATCATCCATCACATGCCTCATGCCTGAAACATATATATTTTGACAGTCATATATCCTGTCTAGAATCCTTAAGGTGGAAACGAAATAAATAAGAAGGAAATTGACTAGAGTGTTCATTCACTGAGCTAGTGACCTTTTCCCCTTCTTTAAAGCGTGCAAGTCAAATTGATAATATAGAACATGCCTCAAATGAAACAGAAGGGACTGAATGGCATTCAGTAAACGAGATAAGAAGAGACTGAGGAAACAGAGTATGTGTTGTGACTTGCCTTAGTCTCGGATAAAATCTTTAGTAGTTACAGGGATCGGAACATTTTGCTTCCCTACTGGGCTTAGTTAGTTCTTATATGGTTTATTTGGATCAATCTGATTCGCTCTGCAAGTCGCGTTCTGATGCGCTCAGGTCTTGTTCTGCTTCATTCTGCACCTCTGCATCTGAGTCGCTCTGCAAGTGTGCTTCTAATCTGAAGCAGTACACCATATTAATCAGTACCTGTGTACAAAATAGCACAAGTTGAGAACAACTTAACGACAGATAGCAAGGGGTCCACTGACCTACATTTGAAAAAGTCCATCTAGTCAAAATGCAGAGGTGGCATGTATCAAACAGAAGCAATTTTTTTAATAATTGAATTCAAAGATCATCAAATGAACTCATATAGACGTAAGTATAACACAGTGATTTACTAGACCTTTGGAAGGTTCTGTACCTGTACCTTTGAAGTGCACAACACCCTGACATATCCAGGTGGCGTAAGCTTTGAAGCTTGCGAATTGATTCAGGCAACTCTTTGAGTTCAGAACACTTCGATAGGCTGAGGAAGGAGAGTGCACAAAGCCTCCCAAATGACATGGGTAGCTTATTAAGGCTGTAATTGCTAGATAGGTCCAAATGACAAAGTTTAAGAAGGCAGCCAATATTATCAGGCAAGGTTTCAAGTGTGCAATTGGACATGATCAGAGTTTGCATATTTTGAAGTTTATGGAAAGACTTCGGTAGTGCTGTGATTGGCAAGCTCGAGGCATCAAGGTACCTTAGCAGCAGCAGCCGATGACCGGTGGATGGCAGTGATATGTTGGTTGGAGCAGGTTCCCCTTCAATTTTATTGGAACATCCCCTGAATTCCAAGACACGTAAATACTTGGATTTAGAATGTTGAAGTTGCATTCTACTGCCCTCTGTAAAATGTATAGATCTAATTTTGTTTGGTAATTCTTTGATATCCTTTAACTGCTTCTGATAATTGACCAGCCGCATATGTCGGCAATAATGTTTCTCAAGTCCATTCCATGCCATTTGTTCTGAAATATCTAGAACAAGTAACTCTTTTTCAAGTATTATCCTCGCAAGATCATGCACCAAATCATGCATGGTGAGTTTGACGGGTAACGACGCATGCTCTGGGGCACTCTGCAGATATATCAGCTGTTAGTAGTCAAATCAAATACTCACCTTTATGCTGACAGGAAAATAAATTGGTTTTCACTCTGTTATCAAAACATAGTATATTTAGAAAGTAAGTCAATCAATTCACAGAAGCCACATAAAGGTAACCTCTATATGGAGAAACCCATGTAATGGTCAAATGGATGTTACAGCAAGTACAACGCATGCATAATGGAGGTGCTTAGGTAAGAAACCACTTTTTTCACCGCATCATGTGCATCAGATGTTTATAAGGTGGATAAGATGCTTAAATTTGCACCATGCTTAAGGTGTACTAACCATGTGGCTAAGCGCCTAAGCCTACATAACTACCAGCTTACATTGGAGGAATTAACTTCTATACAGGTGCTTAAGTACTTAGCAATATGACAGCGCACTCATATCTGAGCACCTTGCTTTGTACTTATCATGCTTACAGGGTAGTTGCTTACAGGGTAGTTTTGCGTATGTGAAGGAGAGAGACAAGAGAATGATTGGATAGGCTGTTATGCAAGGGCCTGACATAACACAGGTTTCAAAGGAGAGAATAAATGAAAAAGAGAGAAAGAAAAGAATTTCCCACTGGAAGACACAACATTAAAACAACTAAATATATTAGCTGTCTTTAATTAGCATTGTCTCTATGGCCATATACGGTTGAGTTGAGGCAATACCGGGCTTTATTATCAAACATGCTCTTAAAATGTTTCAATAGTAATATTTTCATTCTTTATTCCGAATTAAGTGCTTTTAAAAAGAAAAGAATTGGTTGTAACATGTCATGTCACATTGATTTTTCTTGGAACTCATGCTTGGCTAGAGGGTGTGCTATAGACAAAACATAGTGAAACAGATAGGCTTAAAGACCATACATTAATTTGTTGACATGTATATCCTCAACACCATTGGAGAGGCCTTCAGAGGCAGCCTATTGCAACAGTTCTCTATTTGGATGACGTGACATTGTCTTGAGCCCACTAAGCAGATCAATTAGACTTGCTCTGATACTAGAAGTATAGAGATACAATGTGCTTTTTAGTTCCTGTGCACAAATCTAAAACTACAATATAAGAATGGAAAGGAGTTACAAAACTATTTTCACAAGGAATGTGAAAAATCAAAACTCTTCCACGTCCCAACCTCTTCCTTAGGCCATGTGCAGCATGCGTACGTGTATGTGGCTAGCCACTTGGGAGTTGGTAACTCTGCTGATCGGAACAGGCGTGCCAAGCGGGCACTTGATCTCCAACAGTGTCACTTTTCTTTCCTTTGAGGGCCAGTGTATTACAATCAGAGTGATTCCAATGAGTGTAATAGTCTTCTTTCAAATCAGATGCAAGCTTTAACTTTCATCTTTCAATTTTTCAAGAATAAGAACTGTTGATTTAGTAGCAAAGTAAATTAACTATACTTCTATCACAACACCACCTAATTCATAGCTAAGTACTAACATATAACCATAGCCTACCATAGAAAAAAATTGAAAAGTTCAAAATCCATCGCCATGGTGCATCAACAAACAAATGGTCGAAAAATAGTGCACTGACCTGAGAAGACTGTGAAATCTGAAGAAAGGACATCCCCAACAAATAGTTGATACAGCGACGGCCCTTGGTTGATTCAGGAATATAGCCAAGAGCTCTCCATTGCTGGATCAAGTGGTCACTAGAAATAACAAAGCCCTTGGGAAAAACTGCACAATATGTGAAGCACAATTTGAACTCCAACGACATATAATAGTAGCTTAACATGAGGCTCTGAAAAGTCTTTTTGTCTTCTTCCATATCCAAGATAATCTCCCTGTCCCTTATCTCCTCCCATGCCAGTGTAGACACTTCATGGGACATCAAAAATCCAAGAGAGCGTGCTAGTAGTGGTAGACCACCGCACCTCTCAGCGATTTTTCTCCCAATATTTTCTAATCCACCTACATCATTATTGCGTAATGCTGTTTGTCGCATCACATTCCAACAGTCTTCCACTGATAAGGAGTCCAAAATGATTTGCTCGCGCCTGTGTACAGGGAAGATTGTCCTTCATTCAACTACATCATCTAGCTTCAGATTTTCCACCACTTGTTGCCTGCGTGCAGTTAATATGATCTTGCTCCCCCTAGCACCATACTGAAGCATCTGCTTCAGGTTGTTCAGATTGTCGACACCTTCTTCCCACAAATCATCCAAAATGATCAAATATCTTTTAGTAGGGAGTATACTTTGCATTTGTTCCAATATGGTTTGCAAATCATCATCTGTTGGGGCTGCATATCTTTTACTTGTTCCTGTATTGATACTTCTATTTTGTTCTAATATGATTTTGTCCCTGATTCTTCGTAAATCAAACTTCTTTGACATGTGGACCCATACTCGTAGATCAAAGATTCTTGCTCTCTTATCTTCATAAACTGCTTGGGCTAATGTTGTCTTCCCCATGCCACCAAGTCCAACAATAGGAATGATTTGAGATATCTTCCTCAGCATCACTATTCAATAGCAGTTCCAAAATATGTTGCTTTTCGGTATCTCTTCCTACCATTTCAATAATGCTTCTATAACCATTGGTAGAAGAAATAGTATCTTGAGTTGTACCACCTGCTGTCCATATTGGTATGTCGCGAGGCACAAGATCAAGGCGGTGACCCTCTTCCTCTATGTCACGTAGATCTCTATTCACTTTCTTCATTTTGTGAACCATGGTCAACCGCACCAAGAGTGGATTATAGAAGGAAAAGAATACCTTAATCTGTAAAAAGTAAGAAACATAAAAAGTTTGAAGATTCATGTTTTACATAAGGTATTGTAGTAGTCCAGCATACTCTTGAAGATCATCACTTTGGTAAAACAAATTGGGTTAGGTACAAAGAGTGAAATAGACTTCTGTGGTAGCAAGAGACACAAATTTAATATGTACATGTGGTCAGCTCACCCTTTGCATTGATAAGTCAGCTCAAATCTAATCTAATAAGAAACAAAGAGCAATTTAAATATTTAGTTACAAGTACTCTTTTTTTACATTCTTTCTCTGGTGTGCTTTGGGCACGTGGATGACTACAAATCATAATTGTGACGGCTGGTTCTGATGATGGATTTCTAAATATATTATACAAGTCACAGGCAGTCAGATGAGCTGACTGGGTCTATTGAGCTAGATCAATTAGGGTTAGCTTAGGGTTAGAGATAGAATTAGATATCTTATTTAGGGGTAAAGCAAGCCTCTCTATATAAAGAGAGATGTATCAATTAAAGGCAAGCAAGAATTATCAGGAGATCGTAATCTACCTCTGGGCCTTGAGATTGGACGCAACCGTCACAGGCGTGGCCAATGTCAAGTGTCTGGTTCAGCACCCATTCGGCCCTCGTAATCTTCAACCCCAATCCCCTTGTTTTGCAAGCCCCCTTAATCAGGACGTGACATGCATAAGTACTATGTGCAAGCTTTCGAGAGATAGAATGTGTTCTATTGGTTGGTACTATATGGCAAATAATATAAAAAGTATATTGACCTCTCCTGAATTACAATCGCGCAGCAGTCAACTTTCAATTTGAGCACCAAATCAACATAGAAAATTCCTCAAAAAGGAAACTCACTGATATTGTCTATGTACCCCAGAGAAATTCAATATCAAAATGTGTTAGTTGTAGAACTCGTAGAAAAATGTTAATAGAAATACTTTTCAAAGTAAAACATGAGGTTGAAGCTAATAATTCCCCTACTCCTACCTATGCCCAACGTTGGAATTTGCCGCCTTACAAGAGCCTCATGCCAAAACTTTTGTTTTTCTTCCCTTTTAATATAGATTTGGTAGATCTCATACCACCCTTTCAAAAAACCTATAGTTAATGACATCAAGAGAACTCCAAGATGGTTTCATTCCATTATGGTGCATCATCAAATTTTTTGTTTTTTAAAATTTATAGGATTTTGTCTTTTTGAATTAGGATTTTATGGTGTGTTTCTCAAATATCACTCTGCTGATAGAAGACTACTCCATCAATTTCAAATTATGAGGAACTAAGAAGGTTACGAAACCAAGAGAAAGGGTGAAACAAATTACCAAGCTGTGCCTATTTAAACAACGTAGAAACATGAGTGAGAGAATAGCTAGCGAGTGCATGTAGGTGAAAAAAGATGTAACAAATGAGCACAGACAAGTCAACGGATTCACAGTTTTCACATGCAGACCTTATCTCTTGAAAGAGAAAAAAACGAAGAAGGCCGTGTATCCAAAAATGGAGAGTATTGAAGTTTAGCTTTAGTACCTTTGGTTGGTTCTGCTTCATGAGTTTGATAGCATCCAACTCATCCAGCAAATCCTCAACATCGTATGCTGCGGACTTGAAATTCTTTATCCAAACCCGCACTGTCTCTCGTCTCTCTCCTTCATTCAGGCTCTCCCTCCGGTCAGCATCTTGCTTCAAAGCTTGCAGTTTCTCCATGGTCTTTCTCATGCCTTCCACGTCGTCCTTGAAGCCCCAGAGCAGGGCGGTCTCGTCCGTGACGAGCGCAGCAAGCCTGCCGGCGATCGGCCCCACCACAGCACCCGCCATCTTGCCTCCAAGGAAGCTATGCTGCCTGATGATGCGTTTGTGGGAGCTAATGATGCGGTGGAAAGGCACTGGCGCCCTGCACTGCAATGTGCAATTTGTAATTCCTCTGCGCGCTGGAACCTTAAAGTAAACTAAGCTAAGCAAGTACACCTACAAGCTGAAGATCCTTGGACAGAGTGGCTTACAGCATAGTATACAGCCCCTGCTTGATATTCGGAGATCACTTTGGAAGACAAGCGCGGCTAAAGTCAACTTGCTCAGCACCTGCAGCAACGTGACTGGAGGAACGAGATGAGTATCTGTTTTTGTCTCGCCTGGGTCTCCATGGACCAACCCCCTGGAGCATGCACTCCCGCTCCTCCTCAGTTGGGTCACATGGAGCTGGAGGCACACATGGAGGCTGCAGGTATGTGCATGTGCTCCGATCCTCCACGGAAGACAAGCAGATCATCCTCCATGTTCTTGAACAGCTGAAGTGATTAATTAAGTGAACCTGCTCAGCACACGCGGCGGTGGCCAGGCCAGTTGGTCGATGCACGAGGAACAAACTAATCATATCCTATTCCAAGAAATGGGAACGGCAGAACACGAACCTCCCACCCCGTAGTACCGTGACGATAATCTTGTCAGTGGCCGATGGTTACAGGGGCATTCCGTCGAGCAGGTGGCGGGCGTGCCAAACGGCAGCGCAAGCGCCCGCCCCGGCTGGCACCGTCGCGGGGTAGGCAGGGGTCGAGGCATCAGTCAGAGGCGGCGGATTTGGGGCTACGGGACGCGACAGGCAGGCGAGACTCTCACCGTCTCACCCCACCAGCAGCTGGCCGCCGGAAGGAGGGCGTGCCGTCGCCGCGTCGCGTAGCCGCCGGGCCCGGGCCAGGACGCCAGGTTGACATGCCGGGAGAGAGGCGTCCAGCCGGATCCAAAGACATGTCCGTGGCGACCTGCCCCATCCCCTTCGTCCAGAGCATGCTACTAATTGAACTTCATAATTTCAGTTGCAACCACGAGTGATCCAAGGCTTTAACTTCATAATTTCTTCATATTGGTTCGTCGAAAACAAAATTCTTCATATTGTGCTTGGGAACTCTTCTGACTGGTACACGAGGATGTCGGTTGTACTAGCAGATACTCATACAGTCATAAATACTGCTGTGCCAGGGGCTGCAGCTTGTCTTATTGATCAACAGAAACCACACTTTTTTGTAATTTTCAAAAAGGAGTACAGAAAGAATAGAAGTAATAATAGAGTCTAGATGATCAAGAATGAGCTTGACCTTGACCTCTACTGTTTTTTTAGCTGCATGGGAGATAGTTTGATTAAACCTCAAACATTTGTCTTGAACTCTTGATAATCCCTTCCTAAAATAAAAGTTGATCTCACTTTGTCCTTCCACTGGTGAAGACATCCAAATTGAAAATCCTAAATTTCTAGAAAGGAAGTATAGATGCAGCATTTTGCAAATCACTCTTGTGTAGTGGTGCTCATGTAGTAGTTAGTTGTGAGTGACTTCTAATCCAAGCCTAGAGAGTAGATTAGAAGAGCATGGTGCTACTAATACTACATACTCCATCCATCCGTCGTGAAATATAAGGTATCCTAGCATTTTCATAACAGATTAAGGAGATGAGGAAATGACGCATATACCCCTATTTAATGCCTTATTTGGTTGTTATTTTGCTGATTTCATGACCAGCTGGAATAATTAATTTCCAAAACACCCTAGGATGCCTTATATTTGGGTACAAATTTTGAACCCTTCGATACCTTATATTTCAGGATGGTGGAAGTACATGGACTAATTTGGATGTTGAGAAATGCAATTCAAATTTTGAACCCTTCGCTCTGCAGGAAGATTGACCGATATAATTCAGCAAGAATGATCGAGGAACAGGGCCTGGAGGACTCAGAAACACTCATCACCTTCTCAAGCGGCCATGACTATGCGAGCGTCTCCATGGCGACCACCACCGACGATGTGAGTATTAATGATATTGTGATTGATCAATGGACAGATCATCTAGTCGATATCTTCACCACCGATAGATATGATCAGCTGCTTATGATGTTAATACATGTAGTTTCCAACTTTCCATTGCTCGGTCGCATTTATATCATCTACGAACACATGGAATGGATGATGGCCTCAGTTGAGAAGGTGACCGACGAGATTGCCGATGGTATGGAACGGCTACAAGAGCTGGGTGATGTGTACAAGGTGCTTGTGAACTCATCGCCCCCAGTTGGCTGCCAGCAGTTTCGGATCTGGATGAGCAACTATGCCTACTGAGACAGCCACGTCAACACGGTGAGCAACATGCACAATGCGCAGCTAGATAATAAATTCGAAGATGCATGTCCTTGTGCTAGACCTTGACTCCATATATAGTCGGCGACGTCCTCTTCCAAACCAACTCTGGTATTTACATGCGTGCATGAGCATACCACATCTAAATTAATTAAATTAAACCTCCTATAATATAATTAATAAATTTTGGTGCTTGCAGAGTTCAAGCGCAAGTGCATGCCATGCCGTGCTGCGCTGCGCTGCTACCTCTACTCTAATGCGGACCGTTACTATGGACAAGATTATGCCAAGGGCAAAGCACAGTATATCCTGTGCCCCAACCCGGAGGATTTCTTCTACTGGGACTATATGCAACTCATGCAAGGCCGCTGCTGGAAGGCCGTTATGGACTTTCTGGAGCAACCACTGCCCGTGCTATATATGAAGTTGCTTTCTTGAAATTCTTGAAATCGAGATGTAAATTCTTGCACGAGATGTGTTAGAAAAAGAAGGAAATTCTCACAAAGTTCTACATGAAATCGATCCTTTAATTTTTCATATAGTTAGGTTCTTTAATTTATTGCTAGTTAATCTTAAAAAAAGAGTTATTAGGTTCTATCTTGTGCTTATTGGCTTCTGCTTCCTGTAACTATGTGAGTCATGAATAAATGAACACTCCGTTTGTTATGGTTAAATGAACACGGAATTTGGCTCACCCATTAAAAATATAATATGAAAAGGGAAAATAATACAAAATATATTTCCTAAAAGAAATGAAATGTGTACACAAGTTATGATTCTATGGTGCGATCTTACCATCCAACTCAAAGAAAAATGCTACTGCTAAGAATCCTGATCGTGACAACTTTCGATTCTGTTTTTGCCTTTGCTCTTGTGTTTAGCTAAAATCAATAAGCCTGCTTGTTTGTGCACGAATTTCGAAGTTCATTTTAGAAATAATTGACATCAAACCATAAATCAAGTAACCGTCTGAGTTTTAGCCATGTTTGTCGGATAAGAGGTATGTAAGGATTTCTTTATCTTCCGTTATAATGCACGAGTATATAAATTTGTGTCGTCAGTTGCTTGTACAAAGCGATTGTATTGTATGCACAAGCAACTGACGACACAAATTTATTTCCATAGTCGATCTATAGACAGGGGCGGATTTAGGGGGGGTGCACTACCGGAAACAGAAAATTCGCCGAGTGTAAACATTTTGCCGAGTGCTTTATTTCGGACACTCGGCAAACAACCTCTTTGCCGAGTGTTTTCAACCGGGCACTCGGCAAACATATCACACTCGGCAATAAGGTCGTTTGCCGAGTGCCATAAATACGACACTCGGCAAACCGCTTATAGACACTCGGCACAGATCCGACACTCGGTAAATAAACGGCGCGTGCATCGCACGTGCACCGTCCGTCACCGGAATGGGCCGGCCGTTAGTCCTTTGCCGAGTGTTGGAGGCCGACACTCGGCAAAGAATGGCCGTTCGCCGAGTGCCAGCCGCCAACACTCGGCAATTCAAGAAGGTCGCCGAGTGCCTCACCCCAGACACTCGGCAAACAAATAAAAAATCATCCCCTGGCCTCCACACTTTTTCTACTCCCCACGTATGAGATTTTGTAATCCATAGTAAAAGTTGGTATATTTTGTGGTTTGTTTGCTATTTTTAATGAAATGATTGCTTTAATAGGAATTTTTTTATTCATGTCAAATTTTAACTGCAGGTACATGAAATGATGGATTATAATCAGTGGAAAAATTATATACATATTATGAAGTCCGTATTGAGGTCTCAACCAGGAAATGAAAAGAAATTTTGAACATTGTTTTTAAAAAATACGACCACGAACGTGTGGTTGAATGGTTGTTAAATTCTAAAAAAAGCAAACGAAATCTGAAAATCACAAGATTTGTCAAGATGTCATGATATTATGTGTGGAGGCTATGGTAAAAAATTGAGAAGGTTTCGCACAATTTCTGACATATGATGCTTAGAAACCGACTCATCTCCTGGAAGGATTCATAGAAGTTAGAGAGGACACAATAAGATTTGGAGTCCAAGTGACACTTGAGTTAAGGTTTGGCTTCAAATCTTTTTGTATAGGCAACATACAACACAGATTGGTTCGTGTCAAAATTTGGAAATTTTTCGGATGCGTTTACTATTTTTTATTGATTAAATGCAATTATAGATTTTTAGTAGATATAAATACAATTTGCGCTATAACTGCATGAAATAATAGAATATTATCAGTAGAAAAATAATTTAACCATTGTTGAGTGATGGTGACACGATTTTGCCCAAGTGTATTGCAAAAAGTTATGTAAAACATGAAATATGAGTGTATTTTGCCGAGTGTGTAAAGAAAACACTCGGCAAAAGTACCGTTTGCCGAGTGTTTTTCACAGACACTCGGCAAACAAAGAGGATTTGCCGAGTGCCAGATCCCAGGCACTCGGCAATGTATCTGGCAGGTCGAATTTCGTGCGCTAACAGGGTTAAAAAATTGAATCTTTACTTTGCCGAGTGCCAGATCTCTGGCACTCGGCAAAGAACAGGACTTTAAAAAAATGAATCTTTACTTTGCCGAGTGCCAGATCGAGGGCACTCGGCAAAGTACCGGACTTACGTTTTTAGCAGACCCGCGCGCGCGGCCCGGCCAGCTCTATCCAAAACCCCGCCCGCCCCGCCCCGCCCCGCCGCCGCGCCGCCTCGCCGCCCCGCCGCCGCGCCGCCCCGCCGCCCCGCCCCGCCGTCGCGCCGCCCCGCCCCGCCGTCGCGCCGCCCCCGCCGCCCCGCCCCTCCGCCGCGCCGCCCCCGCCGCCCCGACGCAGCGCCGGCCCGGCGCCCCGCCCCACCGCCCCATCGCCCCCGCCGCCCCGGCCCGCCGCCGCGCCGCCCCCGCCGCCCCGCCGCAGCGCCGCCCCGGCGCGCCGCCCCCGCCGCCCCACCGCCGCGCCGCGCCGCCGCCCCCGCCGCCCCGGCGCCCCGCCGCCGCGCCGCCCCGGACCCCCGGCGCCCCGCGGCCCCCGTCGCCCCGCCCCGGAGCCCCGCTGCCCCCGCCGCCCCGGTGGCCCGTCCTCGAGTCGTCACTTTGTACGATAGCAAGGTGAGTCATCCTACACCTCTATTTCTGTATGATGTTCGTATATCACGTACCCTAGTTAGGCGTCTCCCGTTTGAAAGAGATACGGTTGGAAATATGTAGATGATTGCATATTTATAACCGTATCTGTTTCGAATTGTCCATGTCACTTTGGACAGCACGAGGATGTGTAGGTGGGTTTAGTTTCCATAGTCTACTCCGATCCGAGTTAGAGTTTCGGCAGCACCTTCCAATTGTTCTCCGGATACACAATCTCCATTCCAGGATGTGTATTTGGAGAACAGCGGGGAGGTGCTGCCGAAACTCTATCTCAGGTCGGAGTAGACCATGGAAACTAATCCCACCTACACATCCTCGTGTGGGATTAGGACCTATCTTCACCTACTAGACAGTATAGGAACGCGTAGATGCAACGTGAGTTTTTATATTACTCGCTGATGTGCTAGAGGATGGAGGATCATCAGTGGATGTACACGGGCCGATCTAGTCAGAATTCGTTGACCGACGAATGGATAAACAAGACCGATGCATTCTTGGAACGGGCATTTGCAAGGATCAAAGGAGGAAGAGATACTTGGTGTCCGTGTAGCAAATGTGGAAACCTGCATCGGCAAAACAAGTTAGAAATGGGTAAACATCTTGTTAGGCACGGATTTACGTCAGACTATACCATATGGATCTACCATGCTGAAGTCAATCGTGGGAGGGACGAGGCCATCAGACAACGTATCGAGCAATATGATGATGACGCCGGGGTGGGAGACATGTTAGATGACAATCATGAAGGTCGTAGGGAGGAGGAGCCCGAGGCTACCGCAAAGGCGTATTACGACATGTTGTGTGCAGCACAGCAACCCCTTCACGGGCATACCAAGGTCTCTCAACTGGATGCCATTGCACGTCTAATGGCTGTGAAGTCCCACTTTAGCTTGAGTCGAAACGCCTTCGATATTATGTTGACCGTTTTTGGGAGCCTGCTCCCGGAGGGTCACATCTTGCCAAAGTCTATGTATGAGGCACAAAAACTTCTTCGTGCACTTAAGATGCCGTACGAGCAGATACATGCTTGTCCGAAGGGATGCATCTTATTTAGAAAGGAATATGCGGAAGCAAAGTACCGTATAAAGTGCGAATCGTCTAGGTTCCTGGAGGTAGACTCTGGTGACGGTCAGAAGAAGCAGCTTGCAATTCCTGTGAAGATCCTTCGGTACCTTCCCTTCATACCGAGGATCCAACGGCTTTACATGTGTGAAGAATCCGCGAAACAAATGACATGGCACAAAACTGGACGTCGATACAATGCTGAGAAACTGGTACACCCATCCGATGGCGAAGCTTGGACAAAGTTTGATGCGATCTATCATGAGAAAGGTCGAGAGGCTCGTAATGTACGTGTTGCGCTCGCAACAGATGGGTTCAATCCTTATGGAATGGCTGCCGCCCCGTACACCTGTTGGCCAATGTTCGTTATCCCCCTCAATCTCCCCCCTGGTGTTCTCTTTCAGCGACAGAACATATTTTTATCGTTGATAATTCCAGAACATCCAGGGAATAATATGAGTGTGTACATGGAGCCTCTGATTGATGATTTGGTCCGTGCATGGGATGAAGGTGTATGGACATACGACCTGTACCAAACAATGAAGATTACAACATTGACCCCAACACATATGACGGAGATTTTTTTCAAGAAGATGGCCTCGAAGGGAATTTTGAGATTGATTTAACCGACGCTTTCGGAATGGAAGTGGATAATGAAATGGTTGCTGACGATGACGCTGGAGAGGAGGTTCATAATGTGAAGGAGTTAGAATTACTTCAGCGGTTACAGTTAGGACAGGAGATTGATGATGACACTCCTCCTTCGGAGCACGGGAATGATTTTATTGACACGCGTGACAGCGATGATGAGACTTATGATCCAGCTAATCCCGATCATGACGATTATTTCTAAGACATGTATGGTCCGTACTAATTTATTTATTATTTGTCATACCATGTAATTTATTAAGTATGTTTACTTTATTTTGCACATCTTACTAATTATGTTTTGTTTATCTGTGCTAATTGGTTTACTCTTGGCAAATGCAGGAACAATGGTGGGCGGTACGAGGAAGATTGCAGTGATTTACGAAAAATTAAAAGCTACAGCTTCAGGGTCAGGTACAGGGTCAGACGCATCGAGAGGTCGAGGGAGGCGTCGAGGGAGGGGTGGAGGCAGGGGTGATGCACAGGTCGAGGAAACGGAGGGGGCACAGGTCCTTGCTAGAGGCAGGGGTCGGGGCAGGGGTCGAGAAAAGGGTAAAGGGGTGAGGCCCCCCTCGCCTGCGCCTTCGTCGTCGTCGGAGGAGGTACCTTCCGCGCAGGCCTCTAGTGACGAGGCGGAGGTACAGGAGGAGCAGGACCAGGAGCAGGAGCAGGAGCAGGAGAGGGAGGAAGGGGAGGAGGCAGGGGATTCGCAGTCCAAGATCTGGTTGCGAGGTCCCTCGTCCCTCCCGAGGCGACCGATCCCTCTTCATTTACGCCCACTGATTCAACCCACTGGGGCAAAGTAAGTTCCTTTACATATTCTCAGTACTTTTGATATGTTGAAATTTACAATAGAAACTAATAATCTATATTAATCACTTGTGCTGGAGTTGGACTAAGATCAGTGGGGGTGCCCACAACCGCAAGGTCAACGGCATCATTGGTCTTTTGTGTAGGCTACACTTCCCCGGTCTAGTGGTCTTCGCCGGACAGGAGGAGCCGGCCTACACGTGGGACCACTACGTCGCCGCCGCCGACGTCGGTGATCGTGACCACAGGCAATTTGCGAACAAGGCGGAGCGGGTGAAGGCCGAGCTGTGGGTAAGTATTCGAAGCACTAGATTGCTTAATACACCAGCTTCGCTAGACATTCTTGAAAAAATACTTGTTTGCAATGTGTCTATACGCAGGACTTTTATAGATGCCAGGAGGGATTCGAGGCTAGGGCGGCCTCCGTCATTGAACAAGCCGCCAAGAAGCTCGTTAAGGACATGCACTACGAGGCGCGGGTTCAGGCCATCATCGACTTCTATGCTGAATACAGAAGGATGAGGGTCAAAAAAGAAGAGGCCAGGACAATGAACCTGACCAAGGAAGAATTCATGATGGTACGTACAGAAAGTTAATATGTACTATTTCTGAGATTAATTACGCTTCACTTCTTTTGTTACATGTCACACACTTGATGATGTAGGTGCCTCCGTGGTGGTGCCGATCCTTTACCCGGTGCTGGGAACAAATGGTGGACGTGTGGTTGCAGCCCGGGTGGTTGGAGAACCACGTTGCTTGCCGGGAGCGGCGTCTGCAGATGTCATATGCAGCACACCATCAAGGCAGCCTGAGCCTTGATGAATACAAGGAAAAATGGGTACGTGAATTCATTTCTTTATTCTCACACATAATACACATAATACTGCATATTTTGTAATCCTTTTATATTTTTGGCGCAGACGTCATCACATGAAGGCCAGGAGTGCTCCCGGTTCAAGACATGGGTTATGTCCAAAAAGGGCAAGGCCACGGCAGACATCGACTTCAACCTGGAGGACCCGCCCGAGGCATACAGCCATCCCAACATCCACAGCCACGTCACCGCGTACACAGCAATGGCGAGGGAGGTTCATGGGCCAGAGTTCGATCCGAGCTCTCAGGATATTGATCCTGAAATTGTGATGAGGGTGGGAGGAGGGAAGAAGCATGGCAGGTATTGGATTGGGGATAGCGTGATCGACACTGCCAGTACTCCCACCCTCTCCCAGATCCGAGCAAGGAGCACGGACTCGAGCCCCGCGATACGGGCACGGCCTACCGCTGCACAGTTACAGATGCAGGCTCTGCAGGTTATTCCTGTTTCATTAATTTTTCATTCATTTTGTACATATCTTTTGCTTGGCAATAAGACATTGGGATGAAATATTGTAGGCCCAGGTGGAGGTAGAACGGAAGCGCCGGGAGGAACTAGAGGCGAGGATCGAGGCGAGGATCGAGGCGAGGATTGAGGCGGAACGGCAGCTAGAAAGGCAGAGGACGGAGCAGATGTTGCAATATATGCAGAGTGTCTTTCACACTTTAGGTCAGACTCCACCACCTATGCCACCGAACCTATTCCCGTCACCTCGACCACCTCCTGCAGCTACTCCTGTGAGTCACTCTCAACCTTACAATCAACCTAGAGTTAAACTACAAACTACAGGCACTACAGACTTACACTAGAAAAGTGACTAATGCAATCTCTATAACTTTGTGCAGAATCAATCGGCGGCGTCCAATGCGGATTGTTCTTGGGGGCAGTGGCCACCTGCCCATCCTCCTCAGCCTCCTCATCCTCCTCAGTGACTTGTGAACTAGAGGTGTTTCTGATGCAAAACCTATGAATTACTTGTTTGTGAATAACTTATTTCAACGAGAACTTGTGAATGTTATTTGTGTGCTTGTGATGCTTGTGGTGCAATTTATATGCCTGTGGTGTAATTTATATGCCTGTGCTTCTGTGATTGTTTTTTGAGAGGGGTCCTTTATACGTAAAATCGCTGTTTTTTAGTAGGGGGGTGGCCATTTTCTGTTAGGTCGACGTCTTTGCCGAGTGCCACGTGGAAGGCACTCGGCAAAGGCGTCGTAAAATTTTGCCATTTTGGCCTCTTTACCGAGTGCCACGTGGAAGACACTCGGCAAAGGCGTCGTAAAATTTTGCGGGATTGGCCTCTTTACCGAGTGCCACGTGGAAGACACTCGGCAAACCGTGTACCTTCACCGAGTGCCATATATAAATACACTCGGCAAAGATTTTCTGTTTGCCGAGTGTTTGCCGTTTGACACTCGGCAAAGCAGCCGTTACCGTCAGAAACCGTTATCGCCTTTGTGCCGAGTGTTATATTTTGCCGAGTGTTGTATGACACTCGGCAAAACGTTTGCCGAGTGCCCGATGATCGACACTCGGCAAACCCACTGTTTGCCGAGTGAAAGTTTGCCGAGTATGGTTCGCCGAGTGTTACACTCGGCAAACCCTTTGCCGAGTGTATTTGGGCCTTCGCCGAGTGCCTGGGGCACTCGGCAAACTTGCTGCTTCCGGTAGTGGTGAAGGGGGCTGCAGCCCCCCTCCTGTCAAGAACTCCATTGAAGGCAAAGGGGAAGGAAGAGAAGAAGAAAGGGGAAAAGAAGAGGAAAAGAGAGAGAAAGGGTGGAGATGGAGGGAGAAGAAGGAGAGAGCTCCCCCTAAACTTCAAACCTGCCTCCGCCACTATCTATAGAGGCTTTACACCGATACTTGCACCATTTAAGATCCAAACAAACCTAGAGGCCCTTCATATGAACCATACACCATCGCTAGTTCTAGCACCTTCATCATTCAATATAATAGGACGCCACCCTTGAATGCACACAAGGCCATCATGCATACTTGTATAGTGTGTGGTATGAACAGAGATCGACCATATCGACCCATGTCCAAAGTGTGAGGATTAGAGGTGGCCGTTATACTTTATTTATGGCGGTGCTTAGATTGCCCATAGCGAGCTAATAGGCTCTTCCTGCCTTCTTGACGAACGCCACGTCACCGTAGGGCATGAAGTGGCACACCGGCGTGCCACCTGGGCGGGTGTTCAGCACCTCGAAGGCCGGGTGAGCCGGGTTCCAGCTGGAGGTGTCGACGTGGCAGAACGCCAGCATGGAGGCCGCCGGGCCACCGCTGAGGCCTTTAAGAGAAGCCACGTAGGCTCTGTATCCCCTCCTTGCAATGTGACACTGGTAGACGGCGTACGGGAACGGCACCCTGTGGCAGGACACGTAGCGGCCGCCGTCGAGCGGGGTGACCGCCTCGACGAAGTACGGCTGGCGCGGCAGGCCGCCGCGGGGGAGCACCGAGGTGGCCGCCCACACGCCCTGGCTGGGGCTCCCGAGCATGTCCATGGCGCTCCGCACGGTGCCCTCCAGGGACGTGGCGCAGGCCTTGACCTCGCCGGCGACGGGTGGCTCCTGGCACCTGCGCAGGGTGTCCCTCACCTGGGCGGCCTCGGCGGAGCCCGCCGGGATGCTGAAGGTGGCGAGGACGTCTCCTAGGTTTCCGAAGGGGACCTTCCCGGCGACGTCGTGGGGGAGGATAGCTGACTCGACCTCTGCCGGGAAGGAGAGCGTCATGGCGCTGCCCGGGCGCAGCTGCGCCTCGTGGAAGAAGATTCCGGTCTCCGCGACCATCCGCGGATCACAAACAGAGTTGAAGAGTATGCATGGACTGATACTGGGCATGACAGAGTAGTGCTCCACAAGCGGCGAGTGATCGATGCCTTGAGGGAAAAAAAATCAGTAATCAGGGGAACTTTTCCAAGTACTTGTCAACACAACACACGTCGCTTAAGTAGAAATTAGCTAGTACAATACCTTGCTGGACAAGATCTGCAATGGCCGCTGGCATCGTCGTGCCCGGGAGGGCCTGCTGCCAGAACTGTGCCGCCGGAGTGATAGCTGCAGGGTCGCCGTGCACCACGGCGGCGCCGGCGACCACCACGATCATAAGGAGCGCGGATGGATGCATGCTTCGATATATTTCTTTGCGCTCAAGAATATTTGAAGGTTGGAGACTGGAGAGTGATGAGAAGGAAGGAAGCTCTGAGTGCTTGGTTGTTGTTGGCTCCGACGGGCTGGTATTTATGGCCTTTTGTTGTTCCTCTGAGCAAGTGGCCCCACGATACAGTACACGCTCATGTTACATATTCCTATATTCCCTCCTTTCCTTTACATAAGGCAACATCAATATATTTGGATCAAGTAGTCCTTAACGGTGGTCCTGTGATAATGGATAGCTCCAGCCTCGCTTCTTTGCCATGCCCTAGAAACCTGACCAAAAAGCCAAGTTAATGTTCCATGGTCATGCTTGAACTTGTAGGTAACTTCAATTCAGCCTCTATTGCACAGGATACATAAGTCATCAACAGACTTTTATGAACATCGTCAAAAGCAGAATATACTAGAGTACAAGAATGTTCAAATTATTTTATTTTACGATTATACAGTACAACTTACGCACTCACAATGCACGCACACCCATCTCTATAAATGCAAACTTCAAAGAATGGATCTTGTATGGCGTGGAGGCCACAACCCACAATCTTTCGACAGGGCTCTAGATCCATCTACTTGTGCTTGGTTGTATTTAGTTCGTTGTATGCTTTTTTTCATGTTGCATGAAGTAGCATCTTTGATGATGATAGTGACATAGGCAATCTAATTCCTGCAATCGAAGCTCAAAATATTAAATTTATTATAACTAAACCAAAAGGCAATATATCAAAGACAAGCTGAATTTAAATTTTAATCCAAAATCACAATATATCATCTTCACCTATGTCATAATCACTAGCAAAAGCAAAACCGTGAAGTCCTTGCTATTTCTTTTATTTTGTTTATTTCAGTTTTCTTTTGTAATTTAGATATGTACCATGCCAACTTATTAATACGATTCTTTCTTTAAAAAAGTATACTTTTCGTGATGAAGGTGTGTTTGCTGCTTTTGCTCTCGATCCACAGATTAAGTGCTAGTGAAGTTGCAAAGGTAAGACCCATACATCCCCGGCCCAAATATAGCTATGTTAAGGTCTCGTGTAAGTCAATGTTTTACTTTTAACTAATAATATATTTAATAATAATTTATTTTAAATAGAAAAAATTTATATGTTACGACAGCTAGTTTCACAATAAATTTGTTAACATTATATTTATGTTATCAATCTAATAATTTTTTTACTATTCATGGTTGAAGTTAAAAATATTTAACTTTGAATAAATATAAGTGTAGATATATTCACGAAGGGTTACTAAATGAAAAACAACCTATGATTGCATAATTTTTAATTGTCTCGTATATTAATTATGTAAAGACTAGCAAACAAGATGGGTAATTTGTTTTTGGGTTGGAACGTGGCTACCTGGAATTGGAGAGGTTGAGACGTCGCATTCGGTGGTAACACAATCAGATTGGTGTGTTCGTTTCAATTATGTGTATTTGGTTTTAGCTGCTTTAAACAACCACTAAAAGTTGCGCAAATTTCTTTTTTTTTTGCTAGTACAAATCGGTTTTCTTAATGGAATGTCCATATGAATTTAAGAGGAAAACAAGCATGCATCTAAACTCATATTTTATTTGTTTCTTTTTTTTCGTGGATTCCTAAGTTTTTCCTTTGTAGCATCCAAATACTTCTTGTAACTTTCATGTGGTTTAATTTCTTGTACCATTCTAAGTGATAGGGGTGTGTCAATCTATCCTTTTCTATCTCTATACTTTGAGAACCATGCAATCCAAAGTGACCTAGTGGATTCTCTTAAATCAATATTGCATTGATAGAGAAAAAAAAAACAAAATCTCCTGCACACGCGGATACTCGCCCTTATTATGAGTGCAAACCCTACCATGAACGCTTCTATGAGACTGGGTCGGCGCATCTTGAAATTAATTAATAAAATCCTAATAGGCACCTCGCTCGTTATTATTGACGGGTACGCCACAAACCATCTAAAAAGATTAGTTAGTGAAAATAAACTCAACTAGGTACATGCACAATAAATGTTCATCCTTATCGGGATGCCCTCAACAAGGAGTGCATGTGCATCCAAAGCTAAATATATAAAAGCGATGTAAAAAGACATAGCGATGCCATCTGCTCATCCAATCATACCTGTTAAGTTGAGGGGTCGCCATGACATTTCTTTATTATCACAAAGATGATGCATGCAGATGCGTACAACACATTCACACAACCTGACAATCACACCCCATGAACAAACCTAATCACACACTAATGGGTAAACTACTAAACTCACTAAGTACTACGTGTGTAAGCATTTCAAACCATAGTGCCCTTGATCTTTTTTTTCCCAAAGAGAGACCGAGCCCTCGGTAAAATATTCTTTCTTCAAAATTTTGCGGCGAAGTAATATGTACAACCACATGCTTTCTTGGATTCCCATGTTTTCCCATGGCTTCTTTTTCCGACAATAATATAAATTCGTAGTATTCCAATCACAAAGTACTTCGGGCTTGCCTATTTTTTTTTTAAAATGGTGTATTTCACTAGTACAGAAAATATTTTTAGGGACGGGTAAAACGGCATTTTCAGGGGCGGGCGCGATATCCGTCCCTGCTTCTCGTAGCTACAAATGTTGTTTGCACGAGTGGGTCACCCCAATCACCCGCCTCTGCAAACTGTTTTCTAGGAGCGGGGGTGATGGCTTCAGCCGCCCATGGAAATATCCTTCCCGCTAAATTTTTTTTTACCTTTTTCTTGCCAAATTTTTAAAATAGGGTTCTCAATTAACTCATTCAGATCCAACACTCAAATAACACAGTATATGCAATCAAATTATATAACCAGTTCCGACCGCAATAAGGAAAGAGTAAGGGTACATCCATGCCACTGTTCTTACAATAGTGCAAGTTCGTATATCAATCCTTTAGGTCTTAAGTTCTTACAATAGTCCAAGTTCAAATCCATAAGAAAAGGGTAAGGGTACATCCATGCATATTACACATTCATGCTCCTCCGATCCGCTTCTGTAGATATGGAAGATAGTTAAGGTCTCCAATCGTCCAGCCTAGAACTTCATCAAAATAAGCTAAAGCATGGAGAAGTGCACTCTCCTCCGTTTGCCAATGATAGACACATACAGTACTATAAATATCGAACAATGGAGTGTTAAGCTGATTTGACATGTAGAAGGTGAGTTTTGCTTGAAACTTCAAGCCTCTGGTGAAGAATGGCTCTCCACCCATGTAAGTTACATCCACCGCTTCAATGACTTGATCCAGAATCGCCCGAAAGCGCATTGCCGCATAGGTAGTACCTTGGAGGAGATCCTAAAAAGTGATAATAAGGTTATGAAAGTTGAAAGATGTAACATAACTAAAATTAGCAATGATAAAAAGAATACCTTATACCATGTTATCTTGATTAAGCTGACAAAGTCTCTCAGCAGTCTGAATAACATTGCTTTCTCCCTCCTTGAGCTGCTTTATTCGAAAATATGAAAAGTCTTCCACAAAGTACCCATGATCCTGAAGCTGTTCTAGGCAGGCCTCCACGGCTAGCCTCTCATAAGTTACCCAATTTGGTGCAACTCCACCCATTGTGGCAGTTGAAACCATCAGGATGGCATCTCCTAGGATGGCGTCTCCTGGTGCCATCAATGTGAAGTCTATATTTCGAATAGATACTTGAAAAGACATATGTACTTGTTTGAAATGAGGTTGACGAACAACCTTGGTTTGCACTACAGGAGTAGTACCACTCATAGCTTTGACAACATCTTTGAGCCATCTAATATTGTTGATAAGCTGCATTGTATGTAAGTAAATTTAGAAATTATTTATATGTTGTAAAAAATATATTAAAAGAAGGAAATTCGACTACTTTGTGGTTTGCACACTCTTAAGCATTATATACACTGAAATATATTTTTCTCTATAGGTGACAATAGTCTTAGGGTACAAATTTAAGTTTTTTTATGTGATTTATTGTATTTTCAGAATTGATTGAATTTTCTGTGTGATTTTTAAAAATTATTTGTAAGGGCGGGTGGGGGTATCACCCGCCCCTTTAGGGGCAGGTGATGGCGCCACCCGTGCCTAAAGATGGGTGGATCAGCTGCTACACCGCTTCTTTTGCAGGAACGGGTTACATAACCCACCCTGGAAAAAAACGGGATATTGCTAAAAATTATTTTTAGTAGTGTTTTGAGCACGCTATGTTCGAACCAAATAGTAGAATGCTTGGATTAAAATCGTATTGGTCGAACCTTTGTTATGTATACTTGCCAATTAAACCTCTTATGGCTATATATGTGGTAAATGGAATCTAGCTACATCGTCATAACTTAAAAAGGCCAGTGGAATATGCCTACTACTATCATATACTTAGCAGATAAGACACGCAAAGACAGTACATGCGAGGCCCGGCCGGCCAGCCGGGCTGCGCGACAAATAAATGTTGTTGTCATAGAGATGATGTCCATCTTACAAACACTAAAGTAACTTGTGCATCCAAATTTGAAACCATAAGAAAGTGATTTGAAAGGGACAATGCAACACTGACCTCCCACCCATCAGCCAAGCACACATCAATACATCCATCCTAATTGCAGTTGCAGAGATGAATGAAGCGACGATATGATTGTTTATTTCTCTTTCTTTTGATGCGTGAACGTGTATGCATGTGACGTCTGCCGTCGAACGTCTGCTGCCGAACGTCTGCTACAGGGGCGAAGGTAGGTTGTAAATAGGGGCTGCCATGCACCCATGAAATTTTAAAAAACAGTGATTAGATCTAATTTTTTACTATATATACACCCTCACAACTCACCTCCATGCATCCGTAAGGCAATTACACCCCTTTAATTTGCTCTAGGTTCGCCACCGGTATGTGCGCGTGTGTATATATATATATATATATATATATATATATATGGAAAATCCATTCTACACGCACTTGTAGCTACTTCCGTATGTGTATCTCATAACGTAGGACGTATGTGACCCAACGAAGAGCATGTACGTGAACTATGTGATATCATACTAGAACTATGTGATCATACTAGAACATCTATGATATGATATCACATAGTTCACGTACATGCTCTTCGTTGGGTCACGTACGTCCTACGTTATGAGATACACATACGGAAGTAGTTACAAGTGCGTGTAGAATGGATTTTCCATATATATATATACACACGCGCACACACCGGTGGCGAACCTAGAGCAAATTAAAGGGGTGTAATTGCCTTACGGATGCATGGAGGTGAGTTGTGAGGGTGTATATATAGTAAAAAATTAGATCTAATCACTGTTTTTTAAAATTTCATGGGTGCATGGCAGCCCCTATTTACAACCTACCTTCGCCCCTGTAGCAGACGTTCGGCAGCAGACGTTCGACGGCAGACGTCACATGCATACACGTTCACGCATCAAAAGAAAGAGAAATAAACAATCATATCGTCGCTTCATTCATCTCTGCAACTGCAATTAGGATGGATGTATTGATGTGTGCTTGGCTGATGGATGGGAGGTCAGTGTTGCATTGTCCCTTTCAAATCACTTTCTTATGGTTTCAAATTTGGATGCACAAGTTACTTTAGTGTTTGTAAGATGGACATCATCTCTATGACAACAACATTTATTTGTCGCGCAGCCCGGCTGGCCGGCCGGGCCTCGCATGTACTGTCTTTGCGTGTCTTATCTGCTAAGTATATGATAGTAGTAGGCATATTCCACTGGCCTTTTTAAGTTATGACGATGTAGCTAGATTCCATTTACCACATATATAGCCATAAGAGGTTTAATTGGCAAGTATACATAACAAAGGTTCGACCAATACGATTTTAATCCAAGCATTCTACTATTTGGTTTGAACGTAGCGTGCTCAAAACACTATTAAAAATAATTTTTAGCAATATCCCATTTTCTTCCAGAGGTGGGTCAAAATGTAACCCGTTCCTGCAAAAAAGCGGTGTAGCAGCTGATCCACCCTTGAAAATGCATCTTTAGGCACAGGTGGCGCCATCACCTGCCCTTGAAAATGGGCATTTTCAGGGGCGGGTGATGGCGCCACCCGCCCTTACAAATAATTTTTCAAAATCACACAGAAAATTCAATCAATTCTGAAAATACAGTAAATCACATAAAAAAACTCAAATTTGTACCCTAAGACTATTGTCACCTATAGAACTAGAAAAAATAGGAAAAATATATTTCAGTGTATATAATGCTTACGAGTGTGCAAACCACAAAGTAGTCGGATTTCCTTCTTTTAATATATTTTTTACTATACATGAATAATTTTTAAATTAAATGTTCCAAGAATAAAAAAATGTTCTAGAAAAATAAAATTTAAAAAATATTTTTCGAATGTAGGTAAGTGTAATCTAGATTTGAAGATCTCAATGTAAGGATCGCTGCAGTGTAATCAAAATTTGATTTGGATAATTAGCCGAAGTAAAGATTTTTTATAGCTTGATTACATGCATGACACACAAATCGAGATACGTCAAGTGTGGCGGGAGGCCTTCTGCGACGCGTGAGTGCCTACTCACACGCGCAATAAATAGAAATATCCCCTTCTTCCACTCTTTCTTCCTCATCCAGCCGTCCTCCGCCCCCGCCCTCTCGTCCTCCTCCTCGGTCGGCTGCTACCTCACCGCCGCACTGCCCGCTCACCCATCGCCGCACCGTCTGCCGACTCACCACTCCACCACTGTCCCCGCCCTTCTTCTTCCCCCACCACCGGCCACCACCCGCCGGATGTCCGGCCCCGGGAGCACCGCCTCACCTCCGCCGCCGGCCGAACCGCCACCACCGTCGGACCGCCACCATCGCCGACCTCCTCCTCTAAGGCTGGTGGCTATTGGAGCCCCAGAAACCTAAAATCCTAACCTCCGCTGCCTCGACCACCACCCCAGCCGGCACCGCCGCCAGGCGAGCGGAGGAAGAAAATATCATAGGCCGCACGAATCTCAAGCATCAGAAGCTTCATAGATTTGGTGTACAGCCACTCCTCTATTCTGCCTTGTTCTTTTCTTGCTGAGTAACCTTTAGTATTTTGCTTGCTGCTACTAATTTAGATATCGTGATGTGCCCAGCTATTCCAATATGCATATGACAAGTTGAGATCCTGCACTTTTTGGAGCATCTAAAATATGATGTTAAAAGGAGAGAAAAAACTCTCTCCTATTTATAAAGTTGTTGGGTTCAAACAAAAACAGTGAGCTAATAATAAATCTTCAACAACTACTGCCTTGATCATTAACTGTTTGTACATTCAAGCTAAGAGGCATATATAATATACAGTTTACTGAACATTATTCAGACATGTACAAGCAGTAGCAGCACGCATAAGAGCCCCGGTACGTACACCACTTGCATGGACCACTTAAGATTATATCCAAACAAACCTAGAGGCCCTTCATATGAACCATACACCATTGCTAGTTCTAGCACCTTCATCATTCAATATAATAGGACGCCACCCTTGAATGCACACAAGGCCATCATGCATACTTGTATAGTGTGTGGTATGAACAGAGATCGACCATGTCGACCCATGTCCAAAGTGTGAGGATTAGAGGTGGCCGTTATACTTTATTTATGGCGGTGCTTAGATTGCCCATAGCGAGCTAATAGGCTCTTCCTGCCTTCTTGACGAACGCCACGTCACCGTAGGGCATGAAGTGGCACACCGGCGTGCCACCGGGGCGGGTGTTCAGCACCTCGAAGGCCGGGTGAGCCGGGTTCCAGCTGGAGGTGTCGACGTGGCAGAACGCCAGCATGGAGGCCGCCGGGCCGCCACGGAGGCCGCTGAGCGAGACCACGTAGGCTCTGTACCCGTTCCCCGCAGCGTGGCACTGGTAGACGGCGTACGGGAACGGCACCCTGTGGCAGGACACGTAGCGGTCGCCGTCCAGCGGGGCGACGGCCCGGACCACGTACGGCTGACGCGGCAGGCCGCCGCGGGGGAGCGTCGACGTGGCCGCCCACACGCCCTGCCCGTTCACGGTGCCGAGCATGCCCATGGCGCTCCGCACGGTGCCCTCCAGGGACGTGGTGCAGGCCTTGACCTCGCCGGCGACGGGTGGCTCCTGGCACCTGCGCAGGGTGTCCCTCACCTGCGCGGCCTCGTCGGAGCCCGCCGGGATGTTGAAGGTGGCGAGGACGTCTGCTAGGCTTCCGAAGGGGACCTTTCCGGCGACGTCGTGGGGGAGGATCGCCGCCTCAGCCTCTGCCGGGAAGGAGAGCGTCATGTCGCTGCCCGGCAGCAGCTGCGCCTCGTGGAAGAAGATGCCGGTCTCGGCGACCGTCCGCGGATTGCAAGCAGAGCTGAAGAGCGTGCATACACTGATTCTGGGCAGGGCAAAGTAGTGCTCCACGAGCGGCGAGTGGTCAATGCCTTCAGGTTCAGGATGCAAACAAACCAATGATCAGGGGATCGATTTTTTTTTCATGTCCTTGAACACGCCGACAAGTGTGAATAATTAGTACAAAACCTTTCTTGACAAGATCTGCAATGGCCTCTGGCATCGTCGTGCCTGGGAGGGCCTGCTCCCAGAACTGTGCCACCGGAGTGTCAGTGGCAGGGTGACCGTGCGCCGCGGCGGCGCCGGCGACCACCACAATCAGAAGGAGCGTTGAGGGATCCATGCTTTGGTATTGCTCTTAGCTTGCTCTATGTTCTGATTGCACGGTTGTTGGCTCCGGATGGTCTGGTATAAATAACCGTTGCTGTTCCTCTGACTAAGTGGATCTACAGGACAAAGGCATGCTCATGTGATATTCTTCTACTGTCCAATGTGCATTGGTTGAAGATGTGGTTATTCTTGTTTATCCTTGTAAGATTATTTCGAGATATAATTATTAGGACAATATTTATGTCACTTAGTATACTTTTTTCTTCTGTGATCAATATATACGGGTTATTGGGGACTAATAAATAATTTAGTGAGTAGTACAGGGCCGGGATATATAGAACAAAAGGTACTACTAGTGTAAACATGGAGGATGGAATCGATCAGCCCCCAAGAATTTATATAGGATCAACTCATTGCAATGGATAATCATCATCACGGCCATCATCTAGGGTTGAGGTGATTGGAGAGGTTGAAATGTCGCTTTCGGTGGTAAGACGATAAAATTGGTGTGTTTGTTTTGACTATATGTACTATAGTTTGTTAGAGTTGCTCTCAATAACCGTATAACACTGCATGGATTGTCCATTTTCAGTCCGGTTTATATATACTACTTTCTCTTCTCTTACTTTTTTGTCAAAACATGGTATGAGTCAGAGGCTCGGACAGACAACGCCTTAATCATAAGGAACATGACCAACTGTTATAACACTTAGTAAATAGACCACTTTATATCTGAATGGGCTATTCCATACAAATTTAAATAATTTGAAGGAGAATAAGCATACACACATGTAACATCATGTTCTTATTTTGTGTCTTGAGGTGTTCTCAACTATATGTAGTTTCTATCCGAAATTAAAATATAAAACTTTATTGAAAAAAATAAAAATGCAATATACCATCCACTTAGGCAAAAATATAAGAATAAAGCACACTGTCTCCTAATGTGTGAAGAAAGCGATTAATATTCCAGTTCTTTTACAATCACAACAATGATGTAGGCACGTACGTAACACCACACACTCAGCACGAACCTGACACCATAGATATGTTTTTGGTACGAATCTAACACTACAGATATATTTTTAATAAGAGAATCATATGTCACTTGTTTGAAAAAAGTAGCTTTGTAATATCATAGTTTATCTAGGTGTCATAAAGGTAACAGAAATTAAAAGTACTGGACGAAATTGGTTAGGTAAGTCCAGAGGAACAGATACCAGATATATTTTAACAAAAAGGATCAGATACCTCATAATTAGGGATTGTAATTATATCATTTAATTGCCATGTTAGATTAATAGGTTTTAATTAGACTTGAGTACTAAAGGTAAGTTAGCGTTTGGGGGCAGGGCTGGGGCACCTGCCATTTTGGCTAAAAAGCATGAGCACCTCTGTTGCTACTATTCTATGATATCACAAATTCATCCAGTTAAAATTGTTGTAAGACAAAACCTTGTAAACTTTGATCACCATCTGCTGAAGCAGTTTTGCATTGCAGTGACCCAAAGTGGGTTCTGCTATTGGTTAGAATGAAAAGCAATGTAAGTGTTGCATAAAGCCAACGAACATTAAAAGAGAAGCATTTGGAGAAAGCAGCGAACCCTTGAAAAAAGAAAGGCAATAACGTTCTACTTGAAGAAAGTAGGCAAAGTTCTCAAGTGCGTAATTAAGATAAGCAAGATACTCACTCCATCCTACAAAAAATTTAATTGTGGATTTTTGGGAATTGCTTAATAGGGCACATCTCATTTAGTGCACACACTTTAGCTAATTGATCGCTAATTGCCTAAATGCAATGGGTTATGTGCGCTATCAATTGATGCTAGAAACTGAACAATTTAATCCATGCACTTAAGCTAATTGATCACTAATTGCATTTCTATTTAACAAAGTACTCCCTCAGTCCTAAAATATAGCTACGTCTAGGAATATTGGGAGTCAAATATATTTTCATCTTTGACAATAATATCTCTAAAAGTAATTAATTTTAAGTAGAAAAGGTTACACATTATAATATTTGGTTTCATGATGAATCCACTAATATTATTTTTATGTCGTCAATCTTTATGAATTTTTTGTTATCCACATATAGTCAAAGATTAAAATATTTGACTTTAAAAAAATCTAAAGGTAGCTATATTATGGGATAGAGGAAGTACATGCGCTAATAATTGATGCTAGAACCAAAAAGAATTAATTTACGCTCATGTGGCAACAAACATCAATTAATTATGGACTCCTAAGTCATTTGGCTTTCACACTAATCTTTCTGAAAAATCTTAAAATTTTTCATTTAGGATGGAGGGAGTATATATTGTCGATATATTGATATTTCACTTGAATTTTATATTAATTTATTATTGCTCAAAATTTATGCATTCATTCATATTTGAAGTTTCTTTTAAAACACGGCACATACATGGACGCTCACATACATGCATACCTTATCCCTATAAGGAACTCGAAGAGACTGGATTGGTACTAGTAGATCTTGAGATTTATAAAGTCAATACATGCACCACGCTTTGATGAGCACATCGTGTAGTACTCAAAGAACAACATTGTTAATTACTAGAATAAATCTAAGAAAATACGACCGGCCTGCTGAGTAAGGGACTTGAACCCAAGATTGATTGGTTCCACTATCAAACTGAGCTATGTCGAAGTCTTTGTGTTTGCATCTTATCTCAGACAATGCAATCAAATAGTGTGAAAACTGATTGCGGACATCTGACTTGTGTTTGACATGGTAGCCGCACTTGCTTGATTACAAGTTGATGTTGTCGACATATATGGTTATCTCTTCATGTTGTACTATGATGTCGATCAAGAGGCATGTCAAACTTACTCTTCCTGAAATAAACAGTTGCCACAAACGCACGCCTCCTTCTCAATTTACTCAGGATACACCATATCCTTCAGGCTCCAACCAAATTTTCAACTGAAGACCTAGTTGGCTGGAAAAATATGCCTTCAGCCATGGAAAGAGAACACTTGTGTGTCACCCCTAAAACTGTCTAACGGTAACAGTCATCTGGTCTCCTTATGCGTGGGGCCACACAGGTCCTGAAAAAATGTAAAGTGCACCGGAGACACAATATCACCAACATTCCAAGTGAAACAAATTAATGTGCATGGCATTCATTTATTTTACACTAGAAGCACTTTTCATATAAGTCTTGGTGAACATTAATTAAATTTTCTTTATTCCAAAGTACAAGAAGTTATTTATAGTACAAATCAGCAGGGATTGTACTTATAAATGTCAGCATCCATATACTGTGATGGTTGCCCACTTCTTCATAGATAGCATCACCAGCTTCTAATATTATTTTATTACACCACTATGTAACTAAATCCTAGTTTTATCCGCACAAGAGGCATGGATCCATCTCTAATGATCGTAAAATATTTTAACTGGAGAAAAGAAATATTTTATTCTCCCTGAAATTCTATTAGTGGGGATCCAATATAGATCCAATATCATAGGCTGTTAACCATATGTGATCCGGGTGCATTAAAATTGAATATTCACATTTTACACTCTATGAACACGTACCCCTAGTCCATGTATTTAGACTGTGACTACCACATAATTTAGTAGTAAAAGAAGTAACTCGGGAAAACCCAACTCTGGACAATAGTTTCTTTTCATGCTTTAGAAACAGGAACATCCATGTTCTGCTATGCTGTAGTGGTACATATATAAAGGCATATATAAAGCAACATTAGCCTGCAAACTTTGCTTTCCAAACTATCAATAGTGAAAAAACATAACTTGTGATAGATCTTATCTTACTATTACTAATTGGAGGCTCCTTTTGAAGCCTCCACGTGAAGCCACCTAAGATCCTATGTGGATACTTAAAAAAATAGAGAAATCTTAGAAATTCTCACAAAAATCAGAAACATCCGGCCATCAATCTGATAACTCTAATCATAATAGTCATTGAATCTGTTATCTTTCTTAATAAATTACCCACCTCTGCCATTATGAAAATAGACTAAAGTAACCCCCTAAATATTTATCTAAATTAACCACCTATGCCATTATAAAAATAATGCAAATAGCCCCCTAAATTTGCATATAAATTATCCAATTATATTATTATTAAAAGTTAAAGTAACCCCTAAAACTGAATCTAAATTATATAATTATAACAAAATATTAAAGTGCACCAATATAAAATTCTAAATTACTATTTCTATTATTATTAATATATTATTTATGTTATTGTTTATATAAAAATACTACCCAAGATATGTATGATCATGTATTCACATATGATGGAAGAGATAAGAATACCAACTCACAAATAAATGGTTCAATTAAATATATATCAAACATATATGGAGGTGTGATGCTAAATGAATCTATTGTAACTAGATAATGATAAATATGTATTTTACAGTATGAGTTAGAATATTTAATAGATGAAAGAAGGCGTGAGATAGATAATTATAATTATTAGCTATAAATTTTATTTTTATATTAATTCTAATTAGTCCGTGCGGGAGCACGGGTTGATAGGCTAGTTTTGTTCTAATCACTAGCACAATAACAGTCAACATAAACAATAACTCCATATTTAGTTTTTTTAAATTACAAACGATCATAGTACTATGCATATATCTAAAAATCCATATATGTATCTGTTTCCAATGGTCATTGTTACTAGGATGAGCCAATTTTCTTGCAGTGGACTGGCTAGAGCGGTACTAACTTCTTTTGCTTCATGCATATTAAAAAGATGAAGGACCCATATCAATATAATCTTGCTAATTACTCCCTACACTTACATCACCCGGGGTTTGAACCGCATACCTCAAGCCTCATGCGTAGGTTCCTCTCCACCACACTACACAATCAATTGTATATTAACTCTAAAATTGATTTGTAGGGGCTGGTGACATCATCATCTGGCCCTATAAGTCGTTTCTAGGGGCGGGTGACGCCACCACCCGCCCCTAAAAATATTTTTCAATTTTATTCCGAAAATTCATTTAAATCTTTACATATAGAAAAATAAATAAAAAAATAAAATTTCTACACTATGGTTATTGTGAACTATAGATAAAAAAAATGCCAAGTATATTTCAGTGTATATAGCGGTTAAGATTGTTGAAACCTCAAAGTATGACTTGAATTGTACGAGATACTATATAGTCATAGCCATATGTAGATTCATAATAATTTTTTGAATAATTAAATAACCTTAAATGAAAAAGTTATCAACTTTAAAGTTTTAGATCTAATCATTCTCTACAATTTGGATATAAAGTTTGACTTCATCCGAGATCATATGAAAAGTTATGATTTTTTTTGGGTGGAACCATTTTTAGGAGCGGCTCATGCCATCACCCTTCCCCTAAAAATGCATTTTTAGGGATGGGTGACGCCATCACCCGCCACTAGAAATGTCATTTTTAGGGAAGGGTGATACCATGATCGGCCCTTGAAAATGATGCCCATTTGCAGGGGCGGGTGATAGCGTAACCCGCCCCTAAAAATGCTTTTTTAGGGGCGGGTCGGATGCTACATTACCCCCGCTTCATTTGTAGGAGCGGGTTACCTTTTGACCCGCCCCTAGAAAAAACGGGGCGTTGCTACAAATCATTTTTGTAGTAGTGTACATCCAAAATAAGTGTTTGTTTAAAATTTTTCACACACATTATTACTAGTGGTTAGAAATAACCTCGTTACCCCTAATTAATTATAGAAATTATGATCGAAAACCGTATTATTTATTTGGTTATCTAGATTCTCAATAAATGTAAATGTATTGAAACTAGAAAAATATCATCTACTAAGCGTTTCATTGGTGTAGTTTCTTCATGGTATTGGTATTGCTTTAATTAGATGGATCTCATTAGAAGCTAAAAGAATAATCTTTGTAGCATAAAATTTCAATGCTAAACGAACATTTATTTTAGAACGGAGAGAATAAAGTTTAACTTGCCATTTTTTGTGGATTGCCATTACGAGTGCAGCATGTGCTTCCTTGTTGAAAAGAAAGCATAGTAGTGGGAGATAGGTGACCAGCAATGAGCTTGATCTATCTTTGCTACTTTTTCGGGCAGCATGATCAAATCGAACTTACATTATATAGGTGGGAGTTGTTATGATAATACAATAAATTCATAAAATTAAAAGTCAGTGCACAATGTGTCCATGCACTATGGAAGCATCGAAATTTCAGACCCCAGCCTTTTCAAAATAAAGTAATTACACCTTTTGCAAATCAGCCTTGCAATGGTGCTCTTGTAGTCACAAATTGTAACTTTGAATTCAAGTTTAGAGAGAACATTGTAGTGAGTGGGTAAAAGAAGAGTAAGATTAGATAGAACACTGACCTTAGGAGATACTACGTTTATTACTTGTTTGTCATCATAAATTACCTCACCTTCTTGCTGCTTTTATCATTGTTTACTTAGCCTGCTGCTCTGACCAGCCTATTTCTGTACTTTGGCCTAAGAACTAACAATTGTAATGCTTTGGGCGACCTGAAGTCTAACAGCCTTTTATATAGTAGCATGCTGCAACCACTACGGGGGCAAGCATATGTTTATATATCGTACTATGCCACAGTGGCTGCAGAGTTACTTTTCTCCTTTTCGAATATAACGTAGATCGATCAGTAATAAGAGAGTATACAGGTGATCAACAATGATCTTGATTTTTACTATTTCTTTGTCAGGTGTATCAGAGCCAGCTTGATCCAATTTGTAGATGATGTAGCTCAGTGAAAATAACGTTCCAAAGACTACTAATTTTATTGGTATATAGCTCAGTGAGAAAAATTATTTGCAATTAGTAACATGATGGAGAGATTATTAGTCATCAAGTAAACAATGTTTTCCAAATGGGAGTCCAAAGGCACAATTCACACAGCATTTTATTTAGTACAATGCAGGGTGCTGACGCTACAGGCGCATGCAGGACTAACACACAATATTCAGATTCAGAACACTTGCAGACAGACACAAACACTGGCAACATGTAAGAACCGGTCAAAGGTAGGGCTCGTGAATTCCATATGGACTGCTTAGAAGCTAGCCATGGTGCTGGCTGCCTTCACTCCGAACAGCAAATTGGCGTACGGCATGAAGTGGCACAACGACGAGTCGCCGGGCTTGGTGTGCAGCATCTCGAAAGCCGGGTAAGCTGGGTTCCAGTCGGAGGTATCAAGGTGGCAGATCACGGCCATGGTGACCTCCGGGCCGCCACGGAGACCGCGAAGAGAGACCACGTACGCCTTGGTCATCGACAGGCCAATCTTGTGGCACCGGAACACGGCGTATGGGTAGGGCTCGTCGTGGCAGGCCACGTGGTGGTCGCCGTCGAGCGGGGCGACGGCCTCGACCGCGTACGGCTGCAGAGGCAGGCCGGCGCGGGGCACCGCCGACGCGGCCACCCACACCCGGGCCGCCGTGCCCAGAGTGCGCATGGCCGCGCGCACCATGTCCTCCAGGGACGCGGCGCAGGCGTGCCGCTCGCCGCCGGCGCGGGCCTGGCACGCGCGCAGGGTGTCCCCGACCTGGGCGGCCATCGCGGAGCCCGGCGCGATGTTGAACCGGGTGGCGACGTCCCTGGCGGTGATGTTGCCGAAGGGGACCTTCTCGGCGACGTCGTGCGGGAGGATGGCCGGCACCCCCGCCGCCGAGAAGGAGACTGTCAGGGTGCTGCCCACGCGCACCCGCTCCTCGTGGAAGAAGAGGCCCGTCCCCGCCTTCTTCACCCTCTCCACGCTGCAGACGGATACGTACACGTGACCTAGGCACATCCCAATCGAAAGGTAGGGGCCAGAGAAGTTCTCTGCGAGCGGCGAGTGATCAATTCCTGCAGGATGCATGCAAGCGAAAAAAAGTCAAAAAAAAACAAGAAGATTAGAATACCCCGATTGATCACCTGAAAACTGAGTAGTCGTTAGATTTATCAATTTGATGCTTATTTGGAGGCTTTATAGCACTTTACTTATATCAAGCACATAACTAAAAGAATATAATCAACCAACGACGAATGAAGCGAGTACACATATCATCCTTATATTCTTCCATCCAAACACTTTTGTTTTTGAAAAGTTCATCCAAACACAAATAGCTCAATGGACTACCTTTCTGGACAAGTTCAGCAAGGGCCTCTGGCATGGGCGTGCCCGGGAGGACCTCCTCCCAGAACCGTGCGGCCGGAGAGCCATCGGCGGGGCGGCGGCCATGCACCACGGCGGCGGTAATGGCCACCACGGCCACAAAGAGCACGGTTGGATGCATGATAACTTGGATGTGTTGCTACCTGCTGTCGGTGCTGAGAGTGTGAGAAGAGATGAAAGACTTGCTCTGAGCTTGTTGGTTTTTGTAGCTCCTTACTGTCCCACTGAGAAAGTGGTCCCGGACGATGAGAGGATGAAAGAAAAGAAGAGTGGATTCCTTCAATACCACTAGAATTTTCAATGATCCTATCAATGCCATCAAAATTCTTGTATTCCCTTCACTGCCACTATTTATAATTTTTCTTCCCTTCCTTTTGCCACTTCCGTTGAAGTCTGCCAAGTTGCACCGGCTGACACCTTGGACCCGCAGCAGCTCCTTCCGTTATCCTCTACCAGCCTTGACTATGACTGGTGGCTCGACCCGCGTCTGTCGTTTGTTCGGCGTCGAACTCGGATCTCTCCACGGCAGCTTTGACTTGGAGGAACTGTTCTCCCTCGTGTCGTCACATGCGCCTCGTGTGTTCCGCTCCGCTCATGCCGGCCACAGACCCCGCCCGCTGCTGCCCCTCCCCCACCACGGCAGCTCAAGCTGCGGCAACTCGGCAAGCACGCACGAGGAACACAGGGGAGCCAGCTCGCTTTGTTCTACCACATCGTCGCTTGCTTCGCGTCCTCGCGTGCGCTGTCGCGGCCGTGCTCAGCTCATGAGCGGGAGCGGCGCAGCTACTGTGCGATGGCAAGCAGCAGCAACGCTCGGTGCAGCGCGAGCAGAAGCAACTTGCCGCAGCGCGCGCCGAAGGCCTGGCTGCATATGGCCTCCATGCTGAGCGCCAGCCAGCGAGAGCAAGGAATAGCCGGTGATGTTAAGCCAAGCGCTAGCTCGCCTAGTTGCCAGGAGGAGCACGGACATTACTGGCACCTCGCCGGGCACCTGCAGGTGCCATCCGGCATATGTAGGTTGTGATTGGTAGGCTGCATAATAGCCTACCCAAGCTTGCATAGTGCAGGATTAGATGTTTGGTAGTTTGAATAGATCTGTTAGCTAGGCTCCGGTTGTGCAAATGGCCCTGTATCGTCTGCATAGTGGGAAACGCAAATGAGGCTCGTCTCCGGTTGTGCAGCTGCACAGCACCCCGGTTGGCCAAGTTTTGGCCCCGCCTAGCTACAACAGTGTCACCCAGGAAGCAATGCAGATGTAGCCATCCAAACAAAATATTACGCGGGCCAAGACAAGATATGCAACCAATCAAACAAACCCACAAAATATACCATAAACCTTATTCGAAAGAGTAGAATAAGAAAGATAGTGAATCTGGCCCTGCATAACTCCAAGTTAGACCAGAAATATACCAAGTAACCAATCACACATGCCAGCACATGTATATCCAGTCATGACGATGAAACTGGCCTTTTCCAACTATAGCTTGCGCTTTTCTTTTCCTTCCGCATTACTATTATGATGAAAAATCTAATGGAATAGCAGTTAAGGTAATAAAAATTATAAATAGTGGCGGTGAAGGGAATGGAAGAATTTCAATGGTATTGAAGGGATCCCTAAAAATTTTAATGGCATTCAACGAATTCACTTAAAAAAAAGGCCAAGATGGTGAATCGAAGTTTTCATCTTTCAGGATACTCCAACCCACTCGCTGAATCTCTGCAATTGCTTTAATCTTTTCTAATCTTTAGTTACTTTTTTTTCTAAAAATCATAGGTTAAGGTTTATTAATCTTATCTCTTAGTTCCTACTAGAAGGTAAAAGGTATACCATAGCAGGACCGTAAAAATACCTATAGTCTAAGACATACAAGTACATGCATCGACTACATTCATCAACTTTTTAATCTCCGACGACTATATGTTAGGAAACCATCAAAATATACCAATATGTTGACGAGCTGCAAACGGTATGCGGGAGCGCCACAAGATCACAAGCGCCAAAGCGCAAAGAATTCACACAAGAAACGATGAGGCGCGATACTTCTTAACGACCTTCAATCTTATGAACATGTCCTGAAGGCAATGACTAAGGATGCTCCTCCAAAATAAATTGCAGCTACGCCGACATCAGTGCCTTGTAGCGACCTCCCATGGTTAGACAGCCATTGCAACCTAAACCAGTTGACATTACAACGACCCTAGCAATACAGTACAATGCAAACTATATCCAAAAACCAATTACAAAGAAAATCACAGTTGTAGCCAAATTGTAAACTAACTCTCTCACTATACTTTTAGTATGAAAATCATGTGTGCACTTAACTTGTCCGAAAATGTGGCATCGTCATATTATTATTCATCCTAGTTGTCATAAAGGCAGTTTTGCATTGCAGTGACCCAAAGTGGCTGCTGCTTTTATAAAATTTTATATACTCGATTAGATGGAAATAAAAGAAACATAAGTGCTACTTAAAGTAAATGGAACTTTAATGAAAAGCATTCGGAGAAAGCAACCCTTGAAATAAAAATTAATAAAAGTTTTTGTCGAAGAAAAGCTGGCAAAGTCCTCAAGTGATAGTGCCATGGCAATTAATTACGGTAAGCACTTACTCCATTCGTCCTATAAAGATTGTATATATGGCTGCTCATATAAGCCATATATGGTCATTTTACTGCTCATCCGGCCAGTCTTTTTCTCCATTCCTCCATCCGGCCAATTAATTACTAAGCATTTGATTGACTCTATACGATTTTTTATATAACTTTTTTTTGGTACTTGATATTGCTTTAATTAGATGGATTTTACTACAAACTAAACAAACACTCTTTGTGGGATAAATTTTAATGCCTAAAATAACTATCTTTTTAGGATGGAGGGAGTCATTTAGCTAATTGGCCGCTAATAATCTCTGGTTTAAAGTGCATGCACTATTAATTGGTGCCGGGAACCAAACAGCAGTTTACTCGCTCTCTTACGGTAACAAACATCAATTATTTAGAAGCATCTAAGTTATTTGGTTTTCCGTACTAATCTATATGAAAAATCTGGAATCGTTTTTTTTAACAGAGATAGTATACGTTATTGATATACTATGTATTACATTTTTTAACTTATTGATGAATCATTCCTGTTTAAGTTTTTTTAAAATATATCACAGATTTGAACGCTCACATGCATACACGCACATTCAATCTCTACGAGAACACCTTTCATTACAGACGCCTCGGTGTTGATGGGCATGTCGGCTAGCACTGAAAATAGCATCTTTAATTTTAAAAATAGATCTGTACTAAGTCACCTTGAATTTGGATGAACATGTTCAAACTGACCGATGTACACTCAGTTCGCCATTCATATTTGAAGTTGATGTGCTGCTTGCATGATTGGCTTACATTCCTTACCTACTACCTACCGTCACGTTAAATTTTTTTTCCATACTGTGTCGATTCCCGAATTTCATTACTTCAAGCAAACAAATTACAAAAGTTCAATTCACACCATGCAGTTCTAGAGAATCTACTGCAACACAGCAACGGAGAGTCGGTATGGGGTTGTCGCACAGAGGGCTCACAAGCTCACTATCCCAACCGACAGAAAAAGTACAGAGACTTGATAAAAGAGCTTAATATATGCAGCCAAAAACTCAGTTCTGATCTCAAAGCCCGATTCCTTGGGACTCAGGGGCGGAGCCAGAGAGGCTGCCCAGCCCGGGCTTAACCAATGGACAAATGCTAAACTGATCAAAATTATGCTAACTAATATTGCTTTGGGTCTAATTAATATAGAGATTTATATGGAAGGAGGAGGAGGAACTTCATTAGACAGCTTCAGAGCAATGAAGGCATCATGCTTACCCATAAGGAAAAGGCTAATTGTGTCCTGCGACATTTCAGTACCAAGCTTGGCAGCTAGAAACACAAAGAGCTCACAGTGGACTTGAGTCAGATAAATCTGGGAAGCCATGACCTGCAGCACTTGGAAGAGGAATTCTCCGAAGAAGAATTGAAGGCAGTAGTTCAAGAACTTGCTCCTGACAAGGCCCCAGGGCAAGATGGGTACATTGGAGCCTTTTACAAGGCCAGCTGGAATGTGATAAAGGGGGATATTTTGGCAGCTACAAATTTTTTCTATAACAGGTTTGATCAGCATTTCAACCTGCTAAACAATGCACACATAGTTCTACTGCCCAAAAGAGAAGATGCATTAAGAGTGGAGATTTCAGGCCTATCAGTCTGTCACATAGTGTTGCTAAGTTAATCTCCAAGATGCTTGCAGCCATACTATCTCCTGAGTTGGACAAATTTGTGTCAAGGGCCCAAAGTGCTTTTATTAAAAAAAGGAGCATACAAGATAATTTTTTGTACACTCAAGAATTTGATCAGAGAACTACACAGAGCCAAGACACTACCGGAATCAGTAACTTTGCCGAGTGCCCCAGGCACTCGGCGAAGGTCCAAATACACTCGGCAAAAGGTTTGCCGAGTGTTACACTCGGCGAACCCTACTCGGCAAATAGAGGGTTTGCCGAGTGTCGATCGTCGGGCACTCGGCAAATCCTTTGCCGAGTGCAAGAATACACTCGGCAAAATATAACACTCGGCACAAAGGCGATAACGGTCTGTGACGGTAACGGCTGCTTTGCCGAGTGTCAGACGGCCGACACTCGGCAAAAAGAAAATCTTTGCCGAGTGTATTTATATATGGCATTCGGTGAAGGTACACGGTTTGCCGAGTGCCTTCCCCGTGGCACTCGGCAAAGAGGCCAATCCCGCAAAAATTTTATGACGCCTTTGCCGAGTGTTTTGGCAATGCACTCGGCAAAGACGTCGAACTAACAGAAAATGGCCTCTTTCGGCAAAGTATCTTTCCCCCTACTGACAAAACAGAAATTTTACGTATAAAGGACCCCTCTCAAAAAACAACCACAGAAGCACAAGCATATAAATTACACCACAGGCATATAAATTGCACCACAAGCACACAAATAACATTCACAAGTTCTCGTCGAAACAAGTAATTCACAAACAAGTAATTCACAGATTTTGCATCACAAACACCTCTAGTTCACAAGTCACTGAGGAGGATGAGGAGGCTGAGGAGGATGTGCAGGTGGCCACTGCCCCCAAGAAGATTCTGCATTGGACGCCGCCGATTGATTCTGCACAAAGTTATAGAGATTGCATTAGTCACTTTTCTAGTGTAAGTGTATAGTGCCTGTAGTTTGTAGTTTAACTCTAGATTGATTGTAAGGTTGAGAGTGACTCACAGGAGTAGCTGCAGGAGGTGGTCGAGGTGACGGGAATAGGTTCGGTGGCATAGGTGGTGGAGTCTGACCTAAACTGTGAAAGACACTCTGCATGTATTGGAACATCTGCTCCGTCCTCTGCCTTTCTAGCTGCCGATCCGCCTCGATCCTCGCCTCTAGTTCCTCCCGGCGCTTCCGTTCTACCTCCACCTGGGCCTACAATATTTCATCCCAATATCTTATTGCCAAGCAAAAGATATGTACGAAATGAATGAAAAATTAAAGAAACAGGAATAACCTGCAGAGCCTGCATCTGTAACTGTGCAGCGGTAGGCCGTGCCCGTATCGCGGGGCTCGAGTCCGTGCTCCTTGCTCGGATCTGGGAGAGGGTGGGAGTACTGGCAGTGTCGATCACACTATCTCCAATCCAATACCTGCCATGCTTCTTCCCTCCTCCCACCCTCATCACAATTTCAGGATCAATATCCTGAGAGCTTGGATCGAACTCTGGCCCATGAACCTCCCTCGCCATTGCTGTGTACGCGGTGACGCGGCTGTGGATGCTGGGATGGCTGTATGCCTCGGGCGGGTCCTCCGGGTTGAAGTCGATGTCTGTCGTGTCCTTGCCCTTTTTGGACATAACCCATGCCTTGAACCGGGAGCACTCCTAGCCTTCATGTGATGACGTCTGCGGCAAAAATACAAAAGGATTACAAAATATGCAGTATTATGTGTATTATATGTGAGAATAAAGAAATGAATTCACGTACACATCCTGGAATGGAGATTGTGTATCCGGAGAACAATTGGGAGGTGCTGCCGAAACTCTAACTCGGATCGGAGTAGACTATGGAAACTAAACCCACCTACACATCCTCGTGCTGTCCAAAGTGACATGGACAATTCGAAACAGATACGGTTATAAATATGCAAACATCTACATATTTCCAACCGTATCTCTTTCGAACGGGAGACGCCTAACTAGGTTACGTGATATACGAACATCATACGGAAATAGAGGTGTAGGATGACTCACCTTGCTATCGTACAAAGTGACGACTCGAGGATGGTAACGTAGCCTCTCCTGCAAAAAAAGAACATATAACTGTCAACTAAAATTTTCGGCAGCACCTCCCCTGCACATGGAGGTTTCCATAACCTGCATCAAATGAAACGGCACGATGGCCAACAACCACATGTACAGAAGATGGAACGGCACGATGGCCGACTTCCACAAACATTCTTATACCTTAGATTCCCAAGCAAAACATCATTTTCTAATTTCTACAACTAAAGCCCTACAATTTCTAATTTCTAATTTCTAATTTTAACCTACTTCCTAATTCTGATTTTGTAACTTGAAAAAGAAATATTCATTACCGGGAGGGTGAGGGACGCCGGCCTAGAAAGGCAATGGGACGTCCGGCGGCGGCGGGAGCGTCAGGGGCGGGGCACCAGGGTCCTAGGACGCCGGTGGCAGGGGGGGCATGGGCGGGTCGGGCCGGGGGGCGCCGGTGCCGGGGCCGCCGGGGCCGCGGGGGGGCGGCTGGTGGGCCGGGGCGCCGGGGCAGGGGGCGCAGGGGCCAAGCCGGGGGGCGGCCGGTGGGGCGGGCCGCCAGACAGGGGGCGCCGGGGCCGGGGCGGGGGGCGGCCGGTGGGGCGGGCCGCGGGGCAGGGGGCGCCGGGGCCGGGGCGGGGGGCGGGGGGCGGCCGGTGGGGCGGGCCGCGGGGCAGGGGGCGCCGGGGCGCCGGGGGTCGCGGGCGGGGTCGCCGGGCCGGGGCGTCGGGGCGCCGGGGTCGGGGGCGGGGTCGCCGGGCCGGGGCGTCGGGGCGTCGGGGCTCCGGGGCGGGGCGGCGGGGCGGCGCGCCGGGGCGGCGGGGCGGCGGGGCGGGGCGCCGGGGCGGGGCGACCTATTTGGGATAAAGGCCGGGCCGCGCGCGGCGGTTCGGCTGAAAACGTAAGTCCGGTTTTTTGCCGAGTGCCCGCGATCTGGCACTCGGCAAAGTAAAGATTCAATTTTTTTAAAGTCCGGTTCTTTGCCGAGTGCCCGCGATCTGGCACTCGGCAAAGTAAAGATTCAATTTTTTTAAATCTGTTGGCGCACAAAATTCGACCTGCCAGGTACATTGCCGAGTGCCTGCGATCTGGCACTCGGCAAATCTTCTTTCTTTGCCGAGTGCCAGATCCAAGGCACTCGGCAATGCCACGTTTTTTTTAAATGAGGAGGAGAATACTGTCAGTGGGCCCGTGTACCTTCTTTGCCGGGTGTCTGTGGAAAACACTCGGCAAAAGGTACTTTTGCCGAGTGTTTTTTTTGTACACTCGGCAAAATACACTAATATTTCATGTACCTTCTTCAATAACCTGTTTTACAGAACTTTTTCTAATATACTTGGGCAAAATCGTGTCAACATCACTCAACAATGGTTAAATTACTTTTCTACTGATAATGTTCTATTATTTCATGCAGTTATAGCGCAAATTGCATTTATATCTACTAAAAATCTATAATTGCATTTAATCAATAAAAAATAGTAAACGCATCCGAAAAATTTCCAAATTTTGACACGAACCAATCTGTGTTGTATATTGCCTATACAAAAATATTTGAAGCCAAACCTTAACTCAAGTGTCACTTGGACTCCAAATCTTATTGTGTCCTCTCTAACTTCTATGAATCCTTCCAGGAGATGAGTCGGCTTCTAAGCATCATATGTCAGAAATTTGGCGAAACCTTCTCAATTTTTTACCACAGCCTCCATACATAATATCATGACATCTTGACAAATCTTGTGATTTTCAGATTTCGTTTGCTTTTTTTAGAATTTAACAACCATTCAACCACACGTTCGTGGTCGTGTTTTTTAAAAACAATGTTCAAAATTTCTTTTCATTTCCTGGTTGAGACCTCAATCCGGACTCCATAATATGGATATAATTTTTCCACTAATTATAATCCATCATTTCATGTACCTGCAGTTAAAATCTGACATGAATAAAAAAATTCCTATTAATGCAATCATTTCATTAAAAATAGCAAACAGACCACAAAATATACCAACTTTTATTATGGATTACAAAATCTCCTACGTGGGGAGTAGAAAAAGTGTGGAGGCCAGGGGACAAAAAAATTTTTTTGTTCGCCGAGTGTCCAGGGTGAGGCACTGGGCGAAGTAATATGTTTGCCGAGTGTCCTTGAGTGGCACTCGGCGACCTTCTTGAATTGCCGAGTGTGGGCGGGTGGCACTCGGCGAACGGCCTCTTTGCCGAGTGTCGGCGTACAACACTCGGCAAAGGACTAACGGCCGGCCCAGTCCAGTGACGGACGGTGCACGTGCGATGCACGCGCCGTTTATTTACCGAGTGTCGGACCTTTGCCGAGTGTCTATGAGCGGTTTGCCGAGTGTCGTATTTATGGCACTCGGCAAACGACTTTATTGCCGAGTGTAATATGTTTGCCGAGTGCCCCGTTGAATACACTCGGCAAATAGGCTGTTTGCCGAGTGCCCGAAAGAAAGCACTCGGCAAAATTTTTACACTCGGCGAATTTACTGTTTCCGGTAGTGAGAGGCCAACACTTTTCTTGAAATTGGATATTGCAAAAGCCTTTGATACAGTAAGGTGGGATTATTTGCAGGAAGTGTTGGAACAAATGGGGTTTGGGTGCAGATGGGAGCTCCTGCTGGTAACTTCTACTTCTTCAGTGCTTCTAAATGGGGCTTGAGGTAAATGGTTCAAACATATGACTGGATTGAGGCAGGGAGATCCACTCTCTCCAATGCTATTCATCTTGGCCATGGAGCCTTTACAGTTAATGCTGAACAAGGCAACTGAGGAGGGTCTTCTCACACCAATCTGCAATAGAAAAGCAAAGCTCAGGATCAGCTTATTTGCAGATGATGCAGCCATTTTTCTTAATCCAGTGAATGAGGAAGTGCAAGTGATCAAAAATATACTGTCTGCCTTTGGGTGTACCTCCGGTTTGCTCACAAGTGCAGAGAAAACTGCAGTGTATCCTGTAAGCTGTGAAGGAATTGATGTGAACCATATTATGGAAGCTTTTCAGTGCCCAGTGAAATCCTTCCCATGCACCTACCTAGGTCTGCCGTTGCATGTCAGACAAGTGAGGAGGGTTGATATTCAACCGCTAATTGATACGGTGGGAGCCCAGCTAGCAGCTTGGAAGGGGAAATTGCTCAACAGAGTCGGCAGGCTAAAACTGATCAACTCGGTGTTGACTTCAACTCCAACTTACTACCTCACGGTGTTCAAATTACAGAAGTGGGCTATCAAAAAAATATACAAGTTAAGGAGTAGTTTTTTGTGGAAGGGGGCACCTGATGCAAATGGAGGTCATTGCTTGGTAAAGTGGGGCAAGGCATTGAGGCCCAAGAGCTTTGGAGGGCTGGGCATACTTGACCTGGACTTATTCAGTGGACTTATTCAGCAGGGCACTTAGATTGAGATGGTTATGGTACGAATGAGTGTCACCAGATAGACCTTGGGTAGGCACTGAGCCGCCGGTAAATGCAGTGGACAGGCAATTATTCAGGTTAAGCCCAGTGCTCTTGAGGATGGTGCTACAGCAAGTTTCTGGCAATCTTCCTGGTTAAATGGTCAGGCTCCTATGGACCTTTACCTAGAGCTTTTTAAGCTGGCTTGGAGGAAAAACAAATCGGTGGAGGAGGAATTTCGTAACCAGAACTGGACGAGAGGTTTATGGAGGATGCAATCTGTAGATGATATGGCCAGTTTTGTTGAACTTTGGGATGCTGTTCAAGAGACACATTTGACTGATGAGCATGACACAATCAGGTGGAGATGGACAGCTGAAGTTATACTGCCCAGTCAGCTTACACTGTCCAATTCATGGGGTCCTTCAGTACTTTCAGTGCAGCACTATTTGGAAGGCGGAGGCAGAGGGAAAACTCAAATTCTTTGCATGGCTTCTTGTGCAAAGCAAGATCCTCACGGCAGATAAACTTATAGCCAGACAGTGGCCGTGCAACCCGGTTTGCAGCCTCTGCAATCTTGAGCAAGAGACGACGGAGCATTTGGTCTTGCACTGCAGCTTTGCTAGAGAGGTATGGCTTAGATTGGAAGATTGGACGCAACAGTTGGTGCAGCAGCCAGCAGATGGGGTGGACATCATGACTTGGTGGCGGAAAGAATTAGCAAACCTACCTAAGAAGACAAGAAGAATCAAAGCAGCAATGATGATTTATGGCGCCTGGAACATTTGGAAAGAAAGGAACAGGAGAGTGTTCGAGCAAAAGCTTTTGTCGCCGATGGATGTGCTGAACGAGGTCAAAGCTGAAGTAACCTCGAGAAAGTTGGCCTGCGGTGGGTCGGAGTTTTCTGTTTCTTAATGTTTAGTCTTCTCTCAGTCCTGTTAGTGTTTGAGTTCTTATTGTTTTATGTAATATCGAACTTGTAAAACTCTCGGCTTGCTTCTCCTCGCTTAAATGATATAGCAGTGCCCTTGCAAGTTATTCAAAAAACGAAAAAGTCTATTTTACTCCCCTTGACAATTCACTTTGTCCACTTAATCCCTTAAACAAAATGTAGGCTCAAACTACTACCCCAAACTATTTCAATTGGTCCAATTACCCCCCAATAAGATTTCTCTTTTTTATTTCTCCACTTACAAGTGGAATTTGAACTTTAAATTTTGCAATGTAACTTATAATATGATGCCCTATTCTACAAAAATACATTATGATTTTTTTCATGAATATTTTTCATGCAGAATTATATTTTTGTGATAAATTTCGTGTTAAATGTTTCCAAATTATGAAAATAATCATGAAAAATTCTTAATGTATTTTTTAACATATGACATCATATTCTCTATCCACTCACAAAATTTAAACTTAAAATTCAATTCGTACGCGGAGAAACAAAAAAGAGAAATATCATTTGAGGGTAGATTGGACTAATTGGAATTATTGAGGGAGTAAATTGAGCCTAAATTTTATTCAGGGGGTTAAGCGGACAAAGTGAATTGTTGAAGGGAGTAAAATGGACTTTTTCAAAAAAAAAACTCAGTTCTCCCACAGAAGAGACGGGTTGACAGCAGACGCATGCAGTTTCTCCCCTCGCTTCAGATGACTCCAGGCTAGTTACTGCAGGAGCACCAGCCCAGTATCCCCTTTGAGCAGCTCCTTTGGGGTGGGTGGTAGTGTAGAGCAGTGTTCTTGAGGATCTCCGTTTTAATGCCTCTAGGTGGTATTAAATATGCCATCTACATTTCGCACATGTTTGCGCATACTAACTGGTGGTTTGATGGCAATCATCATGTTGTATCAGTCAAAACGGTCAGATGTCAGCTGAATGCTGATGGATGTGCAGAGCAACAAAATTCAATTAAGTTTTTTTAGGGGTACAAAATCCAATCAAGTTCAAAGTTGTGATTCTTATAGGCCCGAAGAGCTCTGCTGGCCCAAGCCCGCTGATAGTTGTGTTCAGTCACTCTTGTGCGTGGTGCCGTAGTGTTCAGTTACTACTACGAATTAGGCCCATGGGCTTGGACATGTTTTCAAAGCTGGGCCTTTTGGAGGTTTCCTTTTGAAAGCGAGGCAATATACCTCCGAAGGTTAGCTAGTGTTTTAGAGTAGAAAAAGAATTTCATACTCACGTGACCATTTCTCAAGAAATTTCTGCATTACAAACAGGCTCTCACATTTCTTGTGTCTGAACTCTCAAGACACTTGCTCTTTCCCTGACATCCAGACCATAAGAATTGTAAGTTTGTAAAAAGCAAACCGCAATACATAGATTTTCAGAATCCGAGAAGAATTCAGAAGGAGCATCTCCATCATTGATTTGGTCACAAGATAGAGCTGCTGAACCGCGCATCCCCCGTCCCCTGTCCTGCGGCGTAGTCTTCACTCTTCAGGCTGTAGCTAACTTGGTGCTAAGAATTCAGCAAGCACAGACATGGTGATGTGCGAAGCTGTTCCTTTGTGGATGTGACAAGTTGGTGCTGCACTTTTGGAGCATCTCTGGGGGATCGGATAATGTTTCTTCTTCTATGCTTCGTCTGAGAATAATCCAACATGAGATTCAGCTACAGCAAATGTGGCTGTCCTGAAGAACTCACTGCCGTCTCCAGCCTTCCATTGTTGGCAGGCGCCATGGATTCAGAGTGCACCAGATTTGCCATGGATCTCCGGTCAACTCCTCCTCGAGTGGGAACACGAGGGGTGGCCATGGGCAAGAAACCGGCGTGCGACGGAGACAGAGAAGCTCCTCCCAGCTGCTCCCGGCTCGCCGATTCAAGGCGGTGACCGTCCTCGACGACGAACTGACGGAGTAGGAGGAGGTGCGGCGTGGTGGGAGAGATCCGGTACCGAGATTTGGAGGGAAGAGCTGGACGGTCCTCCATTTGCCGGCGACGAAGCGGCCGTTGCCGGAGCCGGACGCAATGGGGAAGAAAGGAGCAGTTGCACAAGGGGGGCTATTCTGCAAATAATAGGGGGCTTTATGTAAAATATCGAATCGCGATTATTAATCGCGATCCAAAATAGGGGGTTATATGCAAATAGGGGGTTGGAATAATCAGAGATTTGGTTTGCTAGCTGCAAGAATTCCTTCACCAATCGTCCAATCCTACATTATCAGTTAGCTACGCTGCAGAAAGAGGAGAGTTTCAGACAAGGAATTAACATTCATGGGGACAAACAGCAAGCGGCAGAGAAGACGATGGAAATCTACGACATGCATCACGGCCATCTATCTGTCCTTGCAATCGGACTGGAGAGATCACAGGCAGATGGAAACCAGAATGAAATACGACAAGCTAAGAATGGGGTCAATGTGGAGAAATGCTGCTCTGCTCTCTGCACATTGTAAATGACACTCTGAAACTTTGCGGTACACACTATGCAATCAGTAGTGCACATGTACACACCACGCACTCAAATCGTACCTACAGTTTAAATGACCTGACAGAGCCCCAAGAATATATTGAAGAAAGTTGCAGGCTGTAAAATGCAGGAAATGCATAGATAGACGTCCATTGAGTAGCGAGAATCATGTCCAGTCTGGGTTAGAACTTAGAAAACAACAAACTTAGACTAAGTTCAGAGAACATGAATCGGTGTCTTAAACCAATTGGGTGAGATGAATTTGTAAGCTACCTGCTTGTCAGTACCACTTTGTTCATTCATTCTATGATTGCCAGGTCAAGACACATGGCTAGTTTGCAACTAAGACCAAGTGCTCCTTCAAGGTTCAGAAATTCAGTGAGTGCCGGAGCTCAATCAGTTCAATTATATTTAGAGGAGCATTCCCTGCATTATGACGACATGACTATTTCCTTTCATCAACGATTTACTGAGTGTTAGTGACAGCAGCTGACCTCGGCTTTGAGATTATCACCCTCTTGAATCATTGAATGGTTTGTGTGCTGAAGGTCAGCTTGAAGTGGGCCTGTAATTTTCAATGCCTGTCCAAAACTGCTAATGTCATTAGCGGGAGTGACATGTGTATTGCCTGTAATATTAAGTATATGTTAAACAATACACTAACCCATTAGGAACAAACACAACTACAGGTTAATGCCGTCCAATACACTGTAAGATTGTCATCACCGGGCGTGACATGTTGGATTGTAGTGCACTAGGTATGCAAAGAAGAGTAAATATATATGGTCTTGTGAACCAACCAATCTGCTATCGTCATCACCGGGAGTGACATCTCAACCGCCTGCAATTCGACACAGCCATGTTGATATAGAGAACCAACATCCATGATCCCCACACTTGGTTGCATTCCATCAACAGAGGGAACATGCAATCTCGACCATTTTGTAGTTCTCAGTGTAATATTAATAACGAATACAGTGGTAAAACAGAAATTAATAATGAACAGACAGTGTGATACTCCCTCCGTTTCAAATTATTAGTCGTTTTAGCTTTTCTAGATTCATAAACTTTGTTATGCATCTACATATATATTATGTCTAGATGCATAGCAAAGTCTATGAATCTAGAAAGGCCAAAACAACTAATAATTTGGGATGGAGGGGTTACCTACAAAAAATTGGGACCGAGGGAGAATTTGTGATCTAAATGCAGTAGTGTAATCTCCTAATGTATAAACAGATTTAAACCCATCAGTCAACAAATGTATTCCCTACACAACTACAAGTGCCATTTTCCCGCATTTAGACCGTTGTGTATGTATGGTTGGTTAAATTTAAAAGAATTTATTGTCCATCATGTGCTATACATGATTTAAAACGTACCTATTGCCGAGAGAGTAGTAATATAATCAAAGCGGCCAGCGGGATCAACTATTTTTGATATCCGATGTTGTTGTCGGTCGTTGTTGGTCGGAGAATAGAAGTATCATAGATTGGAGCATCATTCTGTTGGGAATCTTGGGGTGTTAACATATTTTTTCTACTTTTGATGTGATATTTTATGCTTAGAGAAGCAAATCATAAAGCACACCTGTAGCAATTTGTTTTTTTTCCGAGAACATATATGCATTTCTTGCACATTCTTATTTCATTAAGAAAGGTGGAATTGATATAACTACTGAACCATGTACAACACAATTACAAGAAACAACCACCGGCCTAGAATCAAATTAATATCTATCTTAATAGTAACTGATAATATGGAGCTCCCGGGTTGAGCAAATAAGAAAGCTTATGGGCATTCGAAAATATAAGTTCTCTTATTAGTTTAGTTCTAAGTCAAGTTTCTCTAACTTTAATCATATTTATAGAAAAACACATCATCTCAATATTATTTTATTTTATTAAATCGATCAAGAAATATGTCTCGACAATATATTTACTTGGTATTGTAGATGTTAATATATTTTTATAACCTTAGTCAAATTAGAAAAATAACTTGGAACAAAACTGAAACGGGCTGTATCTGTTGGAACACAGGCGCAATTGCCTGGATAATTAATGTTTATTTTATCCATTGCAGATAACATCTCGGCAAACACTTCCATGGCTTATTATCACCTACACGACCAGTGAGGTGCTCCATCCATATGCAGATCGAAGGGACAATTTATAAGCGCATGTCTTGGTCTTGTGGGCCGGGTCACCAGCTCGAAGTAGCAGCAAGCAATGGCTATATATACACCCAACCATTGGGAGCGAACAACCATCCATCAGACTATCAGAGCAAGGCTTCTTCCTTTCTTCTCCCTCCGCCGGACCAGCTCGGTAGTCACCGGATAACGATATCGAGACATGTATCCATCCGCCCTTCTTCTGATCATGGTGGCCGCCACCGGCGCTGCCATGGTGCAAGGCCACCCCGCTGCTCACACCCCGGCGGCACTACTGTTCTGGGAAAACACCCTGATCGGTTCGCGGATGCCAGATGCCATCGCAGATCTTGTTCAGAGAGGTACTTATCCGTGCATAGTAAGATCACATCCTAACGCATCTTTGCCGATAATACGAAGAAATACTTAAAAAATATTACAATTCACTCACCATATCTTTTCTGAAAAGACCTATTGCCATAACTTTTATTAGAAGAAACAAATAAATAAAAACTTAGTTTTTTTAGTGAAAACACACAGGTCTCAAAAACCACACAACTAGCTGGACATTTCCCAAAACTTCGTTGCCACGACCGACCAACTAACCATTCCACATCACAAATCGCTCGGTAGCTGAGCCAACCTGATTTTTCTGGATTTGAGTCGTGCAGGCATTGATCACTCGCCGCTTGAAGAGCACTACTCCGCATCGCCCAGTGCCAACAACGTGTGCATCATCTACGACGCGATCTGTAACCTGCGGAGCATGTCGGCGGGAGGAGCAGCAGAGTGACCTCTTCTTCCACGAGGCGCAGCTGCGGCCGGGGAGCACCATGACGGCCTCCTTCCCGGCGGCGGTGGAGTCCGCCATCCTCCCCCACGACGTCGCCGGGAAGGTCCCCTTCGGGAACCTCCGGGACGTCCTCGCCACCTTCAACATCCCGGCGGGCTCCGCCGAGGCGGCCCGGGTGAGGGACACCTTGCGCAGGTGCCAGGCGCCGCCCCTCCCCGGCGAGCGCAAGGCGTGCGCCGCGTCCCTGTAGGGCACCGTGCGGAGCGCCGTGGGCATGCTCGGCGGCGCCGCGTGGGCGGCCGCCTCGGCGCTCCCCCGCGCCGGCCTGCCGCGCGGGCCGTACGAGGTCCAGGCGGTCGCCCCGCTGGACGGCGACCGGTACGTGGCCTGCCACAAGATGCCGTTCCCGTACGCCGTCTACCATTGCCACATGACGGGGATGTCGGCGACCAGGGCCTACAAGGTCTCGCTTCGCGGCGGTGGTGACCCAGCAGCAGCAGCTGCCGTGATGATGCTAGCGCTGTGTCACCGGGACACCTCGCAGTGGAACCCGGCTCACCCGGCCTTCGAGGTGCTGCGCACTCACCCCGGCGGCGCGCCGGTGTGCCACTTCATGCCGTACGCCAATCTGGTCTTTGGTAAGACGACGAAGGGGGACAAAGCCACCAAGCGCTCTGCTGGAATCCACGGAATGCCATCTGGTGAAGACGTCCTTTAGTTGCATGCATGGCCCTTCTTTCTTTGGCGCGCGCTTTTGCATGCATGCATGCATGCATGCATGTATGTACGTATGTACGTACGTACTTGGGAGAGAACGGCGCGCTGGTACTAGATTTGGAAGAAATAACTAAGCTAGGGCGGCTCTAGCTAGGTTTGGCTGGGTCTTAAGCTAGAGTACCAGGTGTTGGTTCTGTTAGGTTGGTTAATCGGGTCGGTAGGTGCAGATGGGCTCGGGTTTGGTACTCTGGGTCTGGATCTAGGAAGAACACAGAGACGTGTATGTGCGGGTGCGTGTGTACGAGATTAAAAGAACAGAGAGAGATTAGATCGGTACTTTGATCTGTTGAAGACGATGCCATCATCGTCGAGGATGATGTTCTGCGCTAGGGCAGCGACGCGTAGTGTAGCGCCTCGGTGCAGGTCCGCTCTAGGGCGGCGGTGGCCGGAGCAGTGTAGATCGTGCGATGGCCGGAGCAGTGTAGATCGGCCGGTGGTGCTTCCCGCCGCCGCAGCGCCACCCCTCGAGATCGGGTTAGGGTTTAGGTGTTGGTGGGGAGTCAGGGGCACGGCGAACCTTGGCGTGCGTGCCCCCCGGCCCCCACCTCTGTATTTATGTGGCGCTGGCGACGGGGGCCCACCAACGAGAGTTGGGTTGGGCGCCCCCGATCAAGGCGCGGACCAAGGCTAAGGCCTTTGGGCCTTAGGTTAGAGATCAGTCCAATAATCTCCCCCTTGATCTCACATTATCTTTCTCTTTCACTTTTCTATTTTCCTTATCTCATCACAAATTTATGTATAGGGCATATCTCTTCGTCACGGGCAACTGCCGATAGAATCAATAGCCACAATGCACGCCTCTCTTCAGAAATAGATTCTGTATTCTATTTGGGCCTCTATTATCCAGAGATCATAGGCTATACCTCATTCCCATGCCGGCTACGTGTAACATGAACACGCTGGGTGGTAGGCCTTTCGTTAGCGGATCCGCAAGCATATCTTTTGTTCTTATATGCTCGAGACTTATGGTGTGATCCTGGATTCTATCTTTTATCAAATAAAATCTTATCTGTATCGACTTTGTAGCCGTGCTCTTCTTATTATTGTGAGCATAAAACACTGTTGGCTGGTTATCGCAGTACATCTTTAGTGGTCTTTCTATACTGTCCACCACTCTTAAGCCAGGTATAAACTTTTTTAACCATTCTACCTGCCCGGAGGCCTCGTAGCATGCTATAAACTCAGCATACATCGTCGATGTTGCTGTAACCGATTGCTTAGAGCTTTTCCATGAAATAGCTCCCCCTGCGAGAGTGAAGATGTAACCCGTCGTGGATTTTCTATCATCTTCATCTCCCGCAAAGTCTGAATCTGCGTATCCTTTAATCTCTAAAGAATCGCTTCTTCTGTATATTAGCATGAGGCCTTTTGTGCCTTTCACATATCGCAAAGCTTTCTTTACAAGTTTCCAGTGTTCTAGATCTGGATCTTTCTGAAATCTGCCAAGCACATTAGTGACAAAGGCTAAGTCAGGGCGTGTGCACACTTAAGCATACTGTAAACTTCCGACTGCCGAGGCATACGGAACAGTTTTCATCTGTTCTTTCTCATACTTATTTCTGGGACTCTGAAAGTCTCCATATCTGTCACCCTTGACTATCGGAGCAGGAGTAGGTTTACTCGCATGCATACTGTATTTCTCTAGAATCTTTTGTAGATATGTCTCTTGTGACAGACCTAGCACCCCTTTCCTTCTATCTCGGTGAATCTCAATCCCTAGCACAAAAGAGGCTTCACCAAGATCTTTCATGTCAAAATTCGATGACAAGAATTCTTTTGTTTCTAACAGTAGACTGACATCACTACTCGCTAGTAGAATGTCATCCACATACAGTACCAGGAAAATGTATTTCCCTTTCTTGAATTTTGCATAAATGCAATTATCTTCAACATTCTCTGTAAACCCAAACTTCTTTATAGTCTCGTTAAACTTCAAGTACCACTGTCTTGAAGCTTGCTTTAATCCATAAATGGATTTCTTTAAATGACATCCCATATTTTCTTTTCCTTTTACGACAAAACCTTTAGGTTGTGCCATGTAAACCTTTTCTTCGAGATCCCCATTTAAGAATGCCATCTTTACATCCATTTGGTGCAATTCCATATCGAAATGTGCAACCAAGGCCATAATTATTCTGAAAGAATCTTTACATGAGACCGGGGAAAAAGTCTCATTATAATCTATTCCTTCCTTCTGTGTGAATCCTTTTGCCACAAGACGTGCCTTGTATCTCTCTATATTCCCTTTGGAGTCACATTTAGTCTTGTAGACCCATTTACAGCCTCCTTCAGGAATTTCTTCCAAGTCCCAAACTCGGTTGGTCCTCATCGATTCCATTTCATCTTCCATGGCTTCAAACCATTTAGATGAATGTCTGCTTCTCATGGCTTCTTCGAATGAGATGGGATCATCTTCCATTCGAAACTCTTCTGTGTTATACACTTCATAATCAGCTGAAATGGCTGATCTTCTTTCTCTTTGAGATCTCCTAGGAGCCTCTTCTATTCGAATATTTTCTGTTGGAACCTGAGACGGCTCCCCCTGATCTGTGGAAACGTTATTATCTATAGGATCCTGAAGGACAGGTTCCACATTCTCATTCTACATCGCCACAAAAGGGTTCAATTCGGGAACTGGCATTGCAGTATCAGTCAGTGAGAAAAACGGTTCCTGAATCATTGGAGTGGGTGCATATACCCGCTTCTCCTCAAGAACAATCTTTCGAACTGTTGCGTTTCCCCGAATCATCTCTTCTTCTAGGAAGGCAGCATGTCTCGTTTCTACAAACTTTGTAAATCTGTCTGGACAGTAGAAACAATATCCTTTTGATCTATCTGGATAACCAATAAAATGACAACTCACTGTCTTGGAATCCAATTTCCCAATGTTCGGATTGAATATCTTTGCCTCAGCAGGACTCCCCCACACCCGTAGGTGATTTAGAGAGGGTATCTTTCCTGTCCAGAGTTCATACGGTGTTTTTGGCACCGCCTTACTGGGCACTCTGTTGAGAATATAGACAGCGGTTTTCAACGCCTCCATCCATAAACTCACTGGCAGTGTGGAATAGCCGATCATGCTTCGTACCATATCCATCAAGGTACGATTCCGTCTTTCAGCCACTCCATTCTGCTGAGGATCGCCCGGCATTGAGTACTGGGCTACTATTCCTTGTTCTGTTAGGAACCTCGCAAAAGGTCCTGGAACCTGTCCGTATGGGGTATGCCGACCGTAGTATTCCCCTCCACGGTCGGAACGGACAACTTTAATCTTTAAATTGTGCTGATTTTCAACTTCAGCCTTGAATTCTTTAAATTTATCTAATGCCTCTAATTTCTCTTTTATTGGATAGATATATCCATAACGGGAATAATCATCTGTGAACGTTATGAAAGAATCATAACCGTCTATGCTTTTAACTGAGAACGGTCCGCAGATATCTGTGTGAATTAATTCTAAAATATCTGCGCTGTGCTCAGCATTTTTCTTTGTAATCTTTACATATTTTCCTTTAATGCAGTCAATGCATTTATCTGAGTCTGGGAACACAAGAGGAGGTAGAATTTCATTCTTAACCAGCCTTTGTATTCTCCCCCTCGAAATATGGCCTAAACGACAGTGCCATAATTTCGACGACGTGTCTTGAGTTCTCTTTCGTTTCCTGTTGTTATCTGTGGTTTGAGACACAATCGCATTCACATCACATACGGAATTCACACGTTCACGTAGTGATAATAAATAAAGATCGTTTCTTCTAAATGCAATCGAAGCAACTGTATCATCAAATTCGATTACACACATGCCGTCTCCAAAGCGACATGCAAATCCATCGTCATCAAGACGAGATACACTAATCAAGTTTCTCTGAATTACGGGAACATAAAATACATCTTTAAGCAATAAATTAAAGCCTGTGTCGAGCTCTAAGAGGAGGTCTCCAACCGCCTCAACATCTGCTTCGACTCCATTTGCGACTTTAATTCTGTTTTCTCCTCTTCCCGTAGTTCTCGTGGAACGGAATCCCTGTAAGGAGTTTGCAACATGAATAGTTGCTCCTGAATCAATCCACCAAGTAGATTTCGAATAATCTTTATACAAGGATTCATTTATAAATGAGATAATGTTCTCACCTCTTTTCTCCATGATCATCTTTAGATAGTCGGGACAGTTTGACTTGTAGTGTCCCTTCTGTTTGCAGTGGAGGCACTGGTCCTTGTCCACTAGTGGTTGCCCAAACTTGGGTCTGTGCTGTGGCTGTGGCTGAGCCAACTGGGGTCCCTTTCCTTTGGATGAAGAGGGAATATCTTTATTATATCTCTTTTTGTTCACATAGTTTATGGATCCACCATGTGCACTCTTTATCCGCTCTTCTTCTTGCACACACATCGCTATGGTCTTTTCAATATCCCATTTTTCAGGGTTCATGTTATAATTGACAACAAAATTATCAAACTCTTTTGGCAACGAGGCAAAAACCAAATAAACTATGTGTTCTAATCTGAACTCCATATCCATTGGCTTAAGCTTGTTGTTAATGTTCACCAAGCGATGGATGTGTTCTCTTATCCCACCACCCAAATACCTCTCTGTCACCAGTTGTTTGATCAACTGGGTAGCATAAGTCTTTGAGGAATCAGTATACTGACTCCTTATCTTGTCGAGGTACTCAACAACAGTGGGTAGATCTGTGATTGCCCCCAGAATGGCGGGCTCTATGGTGTTCTTGACTACTGCCAAACATTTCTTGTTGGCAGGTAGCCACCTGGCATGATCAGCGTCATACCTCTGTTTGCTCGCCCTGTAGGCGATCTCTGTTTGCTTCCAAGAAGCATCTGTAACATCATCTGACCGGTCTCTCAGGTTCAACTGGAACCGGTGCAGTGAGGACCCAATCTAGCTCAGCCATGGTAAAGAAGAGATCCAACTTCTTGTACCATTCATTATAATTGTCGCCTTTCAGAATCGGAATATCCTTGATGGAAACCATCATAGGAAAACCAGCTGAAAACAGGTTAGCTCAAGTGAGAACAATATATCAATAATTACAAAAACATAGAAATCATAATGTTGTCATAATCAACTTTGGTCAGAAAATAACAACATTACAATTTAATCTGGAAAAATATTCTGTAAAATTATAATATTGTTATCATCAACTTTGGTCAGAAAATAACAATACTATAATTTAATCTGGAAAATTATCTGTGACTCAAAATTTAAATTATCCCTTTGGTTCAAATTTAAATTCAAGTCAAAAATAATTTATCTATGCAGCGGAAATATGAATAAAATTATTCTATTTTGAAGCAATATCTGTAAAATTCTGTATTTTTATTCTCTAAACATTTTTCCCTTTGGTTCAAAATGAAAAGAGATCAAATTCTGTGCAAAAATATTCAAATTTGTGCAAAAATATTCAAATTTGCCTCAAAACAGAATTAAAATTGTCAAAAGTTACTGTTCATCTGTTTAAACGGGCCGGAAAACTGTTACTGTGCAGCCCGTTACTGTTCAGCCCGTTACTGTGCAGCCCGTTACTGTGCAGCCCGTTACTGTGCAGCCCAAAAACATGTTCGCGGCCCGGCCCACTTCACGAAAACGGCCTGTTACTGTGCGGCCCGCGGCTAACGGGCCGCAACCTGGGCCTGGGCCGCGAAAGCGGCCCATCCGCGCGCGCGCCCCGGCCGCCGCCCCCCGCGTTGATCTCAGCCGTCCATCCCGATCGGACGGCTGAGCGCGCGTCTCGGGAGGTATAAAAGCCTCGCGGCCGGGCGACAATCACGGAAACCCTAGGTCATTTCTCTCCTCGCTCGCCCGCGTTCAGTCTGGCTCTCGCTCTCGCTTGCTCTCCTCTCCTTCCTCTGCCTCTGGTCGCCGCCTCCGCCGCCGGCTAAACTCCGGCGCGGCGGACGACATGGCCGCCGGCGTACTGCTGGCGGCCAGATCTACTACGTCTCCTGCCCTTCTCCCTCTATCTCTCTAGTTCCCTCTCCCTCTCCCTCTAATCTCTGTTCCGGTCAAGGGTGCGCCGCCGCGTTCGTCCTTGACGCCGGCGGCCGCCACCATGGCCGGATCTATCACTCCAGTACCCAAAACTCTGTCTGATTTTGCTCGGTGTGCGTCCACACGAAGCCAGTACAACTGTGCCCTATGGGCCTCCTCGCCGGAGTCGCGTGCGTCTCGCGCGTGGCTCCGTCGAGGGGATCTCTGGGGTACGGGAAAAGAGAGAGAAAGCGGAGGGAATAGAAGGAGAAGAGATGAACAGCAAGAAGGAGAAGAAGAACAAGGGCCAGGTACGCCGGGTTGCTCAGATCTAGGGTTTGGGTTTCATCGAGCTCTGTTTGGATTTCTAGTTCGATTTGCATCTATTTGCTCGATCCCTCCCCCTTTTCTGTTCATAACCAAGCCTAAAAACAACTGATACCATTGTTAGGTTGGTTAATCGGGTCGGTAGGTGCGGATGGGCTCGGGTTTGGTACTCTGGGTCTGGATCTAGGAAGAACACAGAGACGTGTATGTGCGGATGCGTGTGTACGAGATTAAAAGAACAGAGAGAGATTAGATCGGTACTTTGATCTGTTGAAGACGATGCCATCATCGTCGATGATGATGTTCTGCGCTAGGGCAGCGACGCGTAGTGTAGCGCCTCGGTGCAGGTCCGCTCTAGGGCGGCGGTGGCCGGAGCAGTGTAGATCGTGCGATGGCCGGAGCAGTGTAGATCGGCCGGTGGTGCTTCCCGCCGCCGCAGCGCCACCCCTCGAGATCGGGTTAGGGTTTAGGTGTTGGTGGGGAGTCAGGGGCACGGCGAACCTTGGCGTGCGTGCCCCCCGGCCCCCACCTCTGTATTTATGTGGCGCTGGCGACGGGGGCCCACCAACGAGAGTTGGGTTGGGCGCCCCCGATCAGGGCGCGGACCAAGGCTAAGGCTTTTGGGCCTTAGGTTAGAGATCAGTCCAATAGGTTCTCGTCAGCTCTTGTGTGTTGCCGGTGTCGGTCTGGTACACGTCCTTCAATTACTGTGGTACTGATCTGAATCTTGTATATGTTATTACTGTTTGGCCTAGCGCCACCAAACATATTGTAACATGCTTATCTTTTTGTGAACACGCTTGAGTAAACTGTTATGTATGTATTTCTACCAAGCAACCGGGTTGGAGGGTCTCGACTCAGCATGAAGTCTAAGGGAAAAAAACACTAAGAGCACGACGAGATGCAGAAATAGATACGATGGTAAGGGAAATAGGGAAGAAGGCAAACAAACAAGAAGTAAAGGAAGGAGATGACCTTTGTGTGAGATTAACCGACATGAAGGAGATTGTTCTTTTCAGTTGCAGTGTCCCTCTATTTAAATGGTGCAATCTCAAGTTATATTCGAATAATGCAACGTGATCTATCAATGTATTTATGTACATTAGATATGTTGCAGCAAAGTGTCTCCACCGTCTCGATCTCTTTAGCACAAAAATGCTAGATCTCCATTTTAGACGAAAAATAGCTCGGTTATATTTGGAGAACTTGGGTTTGATGGTCCCTGAATAACAACCTGTTTCTGATTTTTTTTTTAAGAAAAAGGTACATAGAACACTTTGACTCCCGATTTAGAACCAAGAGTGTGATACCTCTAGCAATGTGCCGATTCAATTTCCAAGAGTGAAGAGAGCTTATGGACCGGATGAGAAGATCACTTATCGTAATGAGCTTGAGTAGGTTGTGCCATTTGCAGCTAGTTTTCCTATGGTGTTGAGTCCTAAAAATATGTAGTGTTATGCATGTTTTGGTTAAATACCAGGAAGATAAAAAGTTGGATCCGAATAACTGACAAATAGAGTGCCAATAGATAGGTTATATTTTTAGAAAAATAATAGCACACGTTTTGTTTTTTATTTAAAATGAGTTATTTATGATTTTTTAGTTTAAACTTGAATATTTTTAATTTTTATAAAATGAAAAAATACCTTAAAAACTACCCGAATGGTCAAATTTGCCCGGTTTCGACATTAAGATGGTATCGGTTATCTATTTTTAATTGAAGGTTGAAAATCAGATTTTCATGATAGTTCGAGAGTGTAAATTGGATTTTTTAAAAATAAAAAATAATTTATTTTGTAATTGCTATCTGCTGAACCTTTTGTTATTTTGTTAAACCTCTTATGTTAGCTATATATATATATATATATATATATATATATATATATATATGTGCTAAATTAATGGAATCTACATCGTGACATAAATTTTCTGAGTATCGGCTGATGTCGTTTGGATGTAGCCGGCTGGCCGGATGATGCTATGCGATTATATATAAAGAATTAGCGTGGAATAATACCTACTATCATGTAGTACTATAGTAGCAGACAATAGGACACGCGCAAATTAAAGGCAGCGCATGCGACAAATTAATGTTGGTGTTACAAAGGTGTTCATCGTATAAATTAAACGATAACATATCTGATGCATCCTAATTTGGAAACCATAATGTGATGTCAAAGGGACAATGCAACACTGACAGCCCACCAGCCAAGCACGCACACATGTTTACTGTTTTGGACTTGCATGGCTCTCCTAAAGTCCTAATGTACAAAGAGGAAACGATGGTTGTCTTTTTTTGATGGGTCCTACATTAGAGGCTTCTTCCTTCTCTGCAGTGACCACCACTCTGCTCTGCTGCAGAAGATTTATTTGATGAATCCACCAAACATGGGCTCTATAGATTTCCGCAGCTAAGCCCATATAGGTTTCATGTAGGTGTACTTACTCCAGCCCAGCCCGTTAATTCTTCTTTTCAGCCTGGTTTTGCCATTGTGATAAATATATAAGCCCATAGGCCCAGAAAAAGGCCTACAATTTTGCGCCCATCTCTCTAAGCTTCAGTGTTGTATGAGAACATTGGCCAGATTTTCTCATGTTTTCCAATTCACTAAATCTTACATTTCTCTTGGTACGATTGATCAAATCCCCTGGCAGCGTGCAAAGAACCGTCAGAACATGTATGTTTTTGGCATGCTGCAAGATGCAGGAAACTCAGAGTTCAAAGTTGTTGGATTCAGGTGCCTTGAACCTTGTGTCGGCGCTCTAGGTAGATTGCCAGGTCGCGCATTACCAGCGGTGCGGCTTTCTCGTTTTGTAAGGTTTGGTTTCGTATCTCCAAAACCAACTCTCCTTTGTATTTCAAACTCTTCTCCTTTTAATGAAAAACGTGTTCAGGCACGGTTGCGAAAAAAAAAGTTGTTGGATTCAGGGGGAGCATACCCTGCATCTTATCAGCTACATAGAGCTAGTTTTAGCTCACTCTGCATACTTCTCTGCGTAACCTATAGCTTCTTCCTTGCTGCTACGAATTCAGCAAGCACTGATTTGATTTGCCAATAAGATATCGTGATGTACGCAGCAGCGGGAAAAGCAGCTGTTCCTGTGTGGATATGACAAGTTGGTGCTGAACTTTTTGAGAATCTGGAGATAGCATTTTTCTTCTTCTACGTTTCCGACGAAAAGCGAGGAGCTAGGAAGGGATGATGGTCAAGCAGATAGGCTAGTTTAGTTGAAGAGATATAAAGGGGAGGACACTGTCTGTGTTCCTTGCCCCACGGCACTGCAACGCTTGATAAGCACAAATCCCGGTGGATACGGCCATGTTTTTCTTCAGGACATGATGCTTGTCTTGTAGCAACTGGTTCACAATCCTTTCTATAGTGGTGTGCCCCCGTTGGTCATGAATCTTATCTGTAGCTGAGGGTCATGGTACTCTGCTGGCAAGAGTGAAACTTGGAAGCCTTTTCTGCACTTCATTCTCAGACCAAATTAAAAGATACAACACGCAGCAGAATCGACCGATTTTCTTGCACATTTTTTCCGGTTGTCGTCGCACTCGCACGCATGCGTCCCTCCCATTCTTCCGGTTGATCGCGTAGCACCAAATGTGTCTGTCCTGATGAAATCAGTACCGTCTCCAGCCCTCCAATGTTGTTGGCAGGCGCCATGGATTCAGAAGAGACCAAAAGTAGAGCATGAGCTGACACCGATGATGGTGGGTCCACAGCTCCGAAGATTGCATCTTTCCTCCTCGAGAAGGAACACGAGCGGCAGCCATGGGCACGGAACCGGCGCCTACGCACGGAGACAGAGAAGCTCCTCCCAGCAGCTCCCGGCTCGCCGATTCAAGGCGGTGACCGTCCTCGACGACGAGTTGACGGAGTAGGAGGGGGTGCGGCGTGGTGGGAGAGATCCGGTACCGAGAGTTAGAGGGGAGAGATGGACGGCCGTGCATTTGCCGGCGACGAAGCGGCCGTTGCCGGAGCCGGAAGCGATGGGGAAGAAAGGAGCAGTTGCACAAGGGGGGCTATTAGGGGGTTTTATATAAAATATCGGATCGCGATTACTAATCGCGATCCAAATTAGGGGCTTCCGTGAAATACAATTTTAGCAGTTAGAGGGTTTTTTATAAATGTTCGGATCGTAATTATTAATCGCGATCCAAAATAGGGGGTTATATGAAAAATATTTCTCGTTTGAGGGGGTTCCGGAAAAAGAAGCGAACCCGAAGCGCGACCTCGCCTTGGCGGCCATGACCGAGTCCACAGGCATCTGATCTCGGACAGCGCATCCACTCCATGTCCAACTTCCGCTTGCCGCCCCGAGATTTCCTTCCGCCATCCCGGAACCCCCGCAACCAACCGAGAAGACGAAGGCAGGATATGGCGGCGGCGGCGGTGTCGCCGCTGTGCCGCTCAGCTACAAAGATCAGAGAGAGACAAGATTGGAATAAGAAGAGCTTTGGTTTGGTAGCTGCAACAATTCTTTCGCCAATCCTACGGCGTCTTATCAGTTGGCTACGCTGCAGAAAGATGAAGAGTTTCAGACAAGGAATAAACATTCATGGAGACAAGCAGAAAGCAGCAGAGAAGACAATGGAAATCTACGACATGCATCACGGCCATCTATCTGTCCTTGCAACCAAACCGGAGAGATCACAGGAAGATGGAAACTAGAAATGAAAGACGACAAGGATGGGGTCAATGTGGAGAAATGCTGCTCTGCTATCTGCACATTGCAAAATACACTCTGAAACTATGCTCTAAATTCAGGTGATGGACAACCCATCACTACAAATCCAAGGTGAAAAATCACACACATGCACAAAATAGGGTTCTTGCACCACCTTTTCACTACAATTCAAGCTGAGTGAACTGCTGGTTTCCCTTTCACCACTTTACAGATCACTGGGGTTGGAACTTTGAACAGCCAACTCAGTTCAGAGAAAGAGCAAGCATTGGTGTATTGAACCAATTGGGAGATGAGCTGAACTTCTGGGCTACCTGCTTCGTCAGTACTGGCTTGTTCATTTCCTGATGTCCAGGTATTGAAAGTAACAGCTCATGCAAAAATAAAAGATACAGAAATTTAGTGAGTCACCTTCATGGTCTACAATGATCTCAACTGACAGGTCGGTTACTGGCCTAAACCACTGAAACCAACGGTTGCTACAAACACAGGTCTCCCTCTCACCTTGTTCAGATATCGTATCTGTCAGGCTGGGATGATGGACTCCCTCGAGAACTTAACTGATTGATGTAGTTTCTAGTAGTTCAGTAATGGCGAAGTCTTTCAATTTTTTTTTTGAGTCGTGAGGTTTTTCATAATAATATATGATTTCACTAATATATGATCGTTTTAAAAAGCGTAAGTTAAATTTATCTGTCAAATCCAGAGGGTACCATAAAACAACTTTTCTGTAAAACACTTTCCTTCATCTTGTCCATGTCGGATGCGCCACTTCATATGGCATGGTGAAACATTTGTATTACACTAAATATTTCTATTGAATGAGTACAGCATTTTTCCTTTTTCGATGAAGGGATAAATTGTATTTATAATGGATTATCGCAAGTTTGCAACATGAAAACTAGCCATCCTTGAACAGAATAATCAGTTATGCACAAGTACATGGTACACACCCCACAAGACATGCACACCACTCAAATCGTACCTTCATACTAAATCACTAGCAATCTGTAAAATGCAGAAAATTCATACAGATCTGTTGAATACAGGGGAACATTTGTCTGCATCATTGGTTACGACGTTTTCATCTTAATCTCCCGCAGAGTAAGTGAGTAACCTTCAGCTCCTTATGCTGCTAGTCAACCAGCACAAAATCTTCGATAAGGTATTGTGATGTGAGCAACTGCTAGTGAATATGACACGTTGTTCTTGAACTTTTTGGAGCATCTCGGGGATAACTTATTCCTCTATGCTTCCAATGAGAAGTGAGGAGCTGGTCAGTCAGATAGGCTAGTTTAGGTGAAGTGATAAAGGATAGGACACCGTGTTTTGGATTATTCTAGGACTGATTGTATTAATTTTCTTCACTACAATGTGATGTTTGATAAGCGCAAATCCTAATTGATATCTAAGCAGCACGGATACGGATACGCGTATCGGTATCGGAAGGATACGGATACGCCGATACGTCAATTTCTCAAACAACCCGATACGCGGATACGTTTTAGTTATTTTTTTAATAAATAGATAATATCATAACAATGCATAATAATGTTCAAGTTCAACATAGAGACATTTAAGGTCTATTACACTCAGAAAAATATGATAGCAGGTTCTAATTTAGGAAATTAATAAAATGTAGTAGCAAACTAGCAATAAAGTACTATAGTAGGATAGGACAGCATCAATCTTCTTGCTCGTTTTTCTCATTCTCCTCCACACTTTCAATCTCAAGATCACCCAATCCAAATGATACAGCCTGCAACTCAGGCTCATCAATGGAGAGGTCAGCAACTTCAAGAAGACCTACTCCACTAAGGGAATCAAAAGAATCTCCTCCAACATCCCACATCCTTGTCTCTCCTGTCTTGTATGCATCAGTTCTTCTTGATAAATGCCTCAGATTTGAGTGCACAAAGACCAAATCTTCAGCCCGTTCAGGAGTTAATGCATTTCTCTTGACACTATGGATGAAGCTATATGTGCTCCAATTTCTTTCACAGCAAGAAGAAGAGGCCGGTTGGCTCAGCAATTTTAAGGCCAAACTCATCAATAGAGGCACAGATTGTCCATGATTTGTCCACCAAGTCATTGGGGAAACAGCCCATCTATCATGTATAGAATCAGGATCATTGAATTCTTCTGAACAACTAGAAAACCTTGAGTATTCTTCCTTTACTTTAGCCAACTCTTCCGGTATGCGAAAGAACTTCTTGAAGCAAGTCATCCTCATTTGTGATACCTCCTTATCCTTGTGGGGAGGTAGTCGGCCAACACCTTCTTCAAGCCACTTGTTGCTGTAAAATCTGCATTTGCCAAATTAGCATTTCAATTAAGAACATGAGCAACTAATTTACAGTAGTGTTACTATAGTGTGTAATGTTACCTTGGATTGAGTGAATGAGCCAAACAATGCAGTGGATTATTGCCTTTTGTCCACCTAGCAATCAAAATATCATGAATAACAGAGTAGAGGTCTGAATTCTCATTTGGTTCCTTCCCTTCATACAAATATATCTCTTTCTTCACTTTCTCAATCATTGAATCCCACATCTCATAGACTAAGTGAAGACATGGGGTGTCGGTATCCGCAATGCGTATCATATCATAGATAGGAGTGGTGATCCTAAGAATGTAATCTACATTCCCCCACCAGACATCACTTAGTATTTTTTCCTTCACATGTTGGGCAGTTGAAGCATCATCTTTGTATATGCTCCATTTGTCACTAATCACCATGTGTTGGAGAGCTCCTTTTACCTCAACAAATCGTTTTAGCATACACACAACCGATGCAAATCTTGTTTCAGCAATAGAAAGCAACTTCAAATGGCTAAACTCATTAAACATGGAAAGACGCATGCTATGATTCATTATGAAATTCTTGATCATAGTTGCCTCAACTTTAACATTGTGTATAAATTCTAGTTGTCCCCAAATATGCATATCCTCATCAGTAGGTGTCCATGGCAATTTAGGTTCACATATATTTTTCATTGCAAGGTTGAGAGTATGCACTACACAAGGTGTCCAAAATATGTTATCATATTCAGCTTCAATTAAAAGACCCGCACCTTTGCAGTTTGCAGCATTATCTGTGATGATTTGTACCACATTTTGTCGACCTACTTCATCAATAATAGCCCTCAACTTCTCAGCAATATATTCTTTTGACTTATATTCTCCATCACAATTGTCAGCCCTCAAAAACATTGGAGCTTTCTCAGAAACAGCAATGAAGTTGATGATTGGCCGCCTCTGAGGATCTGACCAACCGTCACTGCAGATTGTGACCCCTTTCTCTGGCCATGTGCTCTTTGTGCTCTCCAATAGAGTCTCTATGTGCCTTCTTTCTTGCTTCAGGAGTGACTCCCTAGCCCTGTTATACCCAGGGATTGTGTAACCTTGCAAATTCCGGCTGCAAGCAAATGCAAAAGCTTCTCTAAAATATGGGTTTCTCAGAAAGTTGAAAGATATCCCTCCAGAATACATTGCTCTAACAATTAAAGCATCCAAGTGCTTGCGGTCTTGCAATGCCCAAGATTTTTCCAACATAGAAGCAGGACCCCTCTTGTTCTTCTTGTTGTAATTGCTTGTAGAAGGAGCTACAGGCAAAGCAACGGTGCGTGTCTTTGCTCTTTCCATCTCCTTGCACCTTTCCACTTCCCTCCTCATCTCACTCAACATTTCATACGAAACCTTCGGACACTTGCTAATCCCCTTCCCTGATTTCTGCAGCAAATGAGCTTCAACTCTAGTGTAGCTACTGCTTTTTTCCATGGGACAATAGTTACATCTCCAAAGAGCATTTCCTCCACCAGCTTTAGGCCTCTCTATAATGGTGACATGATCCCACAACAGAGCCTTAATATCAGTTGTTTCTCTGGATCTCACACTACCACTAGCAGCAGTACCACCACTACCACTGCCTGCACTACTCAAATTTGGAGATGCCATTCTGCATAAAATAATTTGCACAACACCTAAAGTTCAATCAAACCATGAAAGTAAAACAAGGAAAATAAGTACTATAAAGGATTGCAAAATAAGGGAATGGATCAAATGACTACTAACAGTAAAAGAGCAAATTTCTACAGGTAACTACAATTCAAGGTTCTCTAATGGTGGAGGCAAACAGAAGCAACGGTGGTGGCATGGAAAGGATTACAATTTAAAACCAGTGGCATATACAGGAATCATATTTAAGTTTATGCCAATGGCATATAAGGAATTTTCTCTAAATAAATAGAAACCTTGAACTTTCAGTTACAAGAATAAAGGCATGGCACCTATCCTACATTGATTCTTCGGCTGTCAGAAATTTCTCGGAGAGCAAAACATGCATATAGGATGGGAAGATACACAGTATAGCAGATAAATGTGAACAAATCACTTGAAAACTCTTCTCAACTCAATTTAAGTTATCCAATCATTTGCATCAAAATAACCTGCATGCTGCCTGCCATAATAAATTCAACTGAAACACTGAGTTTTTTGCACAACAGAAGAAGCTAAATAAATAGAAACATTGAACTTTCAGTTTAAGGGAAAAACATAAGGCACGGCGACTATGCTACAATGAAGCTAACAGACACATGTTATAATGCAAAACATGCATATGCGATGGCAAGACAAGCAGTAGAGCAGACAAATTAGAGCAAATCACATGAAAAATTCTGCCGAACTGAATTTGAACTATCCATCCATTTGCCAACACAAATTCAACTAAAACACTGACTTATCAGTCTGCAGAAATAAGTCTTGCCATCCTATGCTATTTAATTCAACAGTTTGTCGATCCTAATTAGTTCAACCGCGATCCTATGCCTTTTAATTCAACAGTTTGTTGATCCTAATTAGTTCTACCCAAATGCAGGGATTAAGCACTACACAGAAACACATGATGAGAATTACCCACTAACCATCCAAACCTAACAACTCACGGGACTTCCTGATCAGATGTACACTCAACATTATGACATAAGTCTTGCCATAGAAAGTAAATTGCTAGAGGGGATTCAAACAACAACCAGATCAAATTTGCAAGGATTCAACACCAGGCTGAGGAAGAGCTGTTTACCTGGTCCTTGGTTCTTGATGGTTGGCGGGTGGTCGCCTGCCGGTGCTCCCTCACCACGCGGGGCCGTGTCCAGGTGCCGGCCGGCTGGAGGCGCCCTCGCCCGCGAGGCAGCGCCGGCGGGAGGCGCCCTCGCCCTGGCGGCTGGGCCGGCCAAAGGGAGGCGTCGAGGCGGGAGGCGGCGGACGGCGGGCGGCGGCGCGTCGGGAGGAGGCGGGCAGCGGCGGATGGAGGCGGGCGGCGGCGCGTCGGGAGGAGGCGGGAGGAGGCGGGCGGCGGCGGATGGAGGCGGCTGTGCGGGAGGCGGAGGATGGAGGCGTCTGCTGTGCGGCGGATGGGCCGTCTGTGAGTATGCACGGGATTTCTTGGGCCGGATGGGCCGTATCAGGCCGGATATGTATCTATTCTTTTGTTTCCGGCCCATTTACCACAGGATACGCGGATACGGCCCGGATACGTATCCAGCACGTATCCGGCGCGTATCCGTGTCGGATACGTATCCGACACGGGATACGCACCTTAACCGACGTATCCGTGTTTCACAGGTTGATATCTATAGGATTTTTTTTTCCCTTTCAGATATGTTTTGGGTAATCCTGTGACTGTTTTTGTTTTCTAATGCTTTGATAGACACAAATCTTAGTTGATATATCTACGAGGTTCCTACATGCAGCTACTTATTCAAAATCCTTTCTTTTACACAAGCTGATTGAAATTTTGCTTTCTTGCAATTTGGGCACATTGTTCTGATCTTTGTCATACGTGAGTCCTGTTTTTCTCCGCTCATGGCCTAACCGGCTTAGTCATACTTATTTCACTTTCAGCCTTTTACAATGTATGGATTAACTTAGATAATGATGGGATAAATCTTTGTACTATTAGTCTTTGTGGTCCTCGGCATGGTGGTCTTGCTGCCTCAATCAGGACAGCATTTACCAGGACAGCATTTAGCATCTTAGACTAGCTTTTAGGACAGCATCTAGGACAGCATCTTAGACTAGCTTTTAGGACAGCATCTAGAACAGCATCTTAGACTAAGCATCACTAGCTTTTAGACTAGCATCTTGGCATATGCTTGGCTGTTTTGGCCAGCTATAAATATGTAACCCCAACCCCTCGGGTTGGCATTAGCATCTTGGCATATGCTTGGCTGTCTTGGCCAGCTATAAATATGTAACCCTAACCCCTCGAGTTGGCATGACATTGTGTGAGAAGTAAACCAGAAAATTGCCCCAACTCCTAGTGCCATCCTCTCTATGAGAGTAAGAGTTTCGATTCTAACAGATAATAACAAACTTAGACTTAGTTCAGAGAACATGCATCGGTGTACAAAACCAATTGCGTGATCTGAATTTCTAAGCTACCTGCCTTGTCTGTACCACTTCGTTCATTCTATGATTGCTAGTTCAAGATACATAGTTTGGAACTGACAGCAACTGCTCCTTCAAGGTGCAGAAATTCAGTGAGTGGCGTAGCTCAATAAGTTGAATTTAGGGGACATTTCCTTCATTATGACATGATCACTTCCCTTCATCAGCGATTACTGAGAATTAGTGACAGCAACTTGCCTTGGCTTTGAGAGATTATCACCCTCTTGAAAGGTTTGTGTGCTGAAGGTCTGCTTGAAGTGGGCCTGTAATTTTCAATGCCTGTCCAAAACTAAGATTCACGGTTGTAAATTAAGAAACTCCTGTTACTGACTATTAGCTGAAATCTAGTCCCTTTATTGAATTACAGCATTTTGTGGTTGTAATATTCTCTGCGTCAGTTATTTGAATCAATTGTGTGCAAACGATTGTAAGCACTCAAAGCATAATTAGCGGCCATGCTCGCTTGATTACAAGTTGACGCTACTGACATGTATGGTCACCTTCAGGAGTACTATTATGTCAATGTAGCTTTCAGTTACCCAGCTTACACCCTTGCAACGGACGGTTACCATGAACACAAGCCTCCCTCTCACACTTTATTCAGGATAGCATATCCTCCAGGCTGCAGCCTAGCATTCTACTGAAAGTCTAATTGGCTGGAAGAAGATGCCTTCTGCCGTTGAAAGGGACCCTTTGTGTTGCTTCACTTTTTTTCCTTTAATACCCATCAAGGAACAATACCAGAACACAGTTACACACTTTACTCTTGAAAAGGAAGTAAAACTTTTGTTACATAATTCATAGGCATTTTCTGTGCTCTGTTGAAATCTGAACCAGACGTAGGCCCTGAATAGATGGATCTGAGGCTGAAGTCTGAACATCCTATTTTGTGCCATCATGCTGCAAGACTGCAATCAAGCACAAGTGAGCCAAACAGGTTACCGTATAGTGTTCTCATGTTGTGGATGGAACTCTTCTGATTTTTTTCGCGATCGTGCCTAAGCACGTATTTCATTAAGAGGAAGAGAATTTACAGCAGGTTCAAGGAGCTCGCGATACATGCAACAAATTTTGCGACCTTAAGCTAAGAGCATCGCGATGGAACTCTTCTGATTGGTTGATGAGGATGGCAGTTGTATACTACCAACAGATACTCGTACCACTATGACTGTGACTGCAGCTTGTCTGCTTGCTGAAAAGAAATGTGTGTAGTAGTTAAGTTTCAGGAGATCAACAATGATTTTGATATCTGCTTTTTATTGTGAATGGGATCCAGCTTGATTGAAGCTATAAAACATTTGCTTAATTGGGACTTTTCCTGAAAGTAAGTAGTTACACCTTTTTTCAGGTGATGGTGCTCATGTAATGATCAGTTGTAACTTCAAATTCAAGCTGAGAGAACATGGTGTGAGACAGTAAAAAGATCATAGTATCATTGTACTTTGTATTCTCCATGGTCCAATTGAAGACAATTTTCCTTATTATTTAATTTGCCATGTTGTGTGTGTGTGTCAAAAATGCAACTTCTGTCTGCAATTTCAGCCAATAGACAGAAATTACAAGGAACAAAAAGATAAATGAGGAGTGCATGAAAGGAGGTTGTTAGCTTTGTGAAAGTCATGAAGGATTCAGGAAATGTATGAGAAGGGGGAAATAATGGATTGATCATCACTTATACATGAGCTTGGACTAGCCCTATATATATAATGAGAGTAATTCAGCACAGCATCAATTAGGGTATGAGCCTCGTTGAGAAGTAGAAGCTTTGATTAACCACAATTCTGCATCTCTATATCTAGTTTTGAATCCTTATGCAACCTAAGCGATCAGTAGGGTACAACCTGCAGTCTACATAATTAGAAATTAGAGGAAAACAAATCGGATGTGGTTGCAAAATTTGCATCAAGCTGCTTATGTTTGGAGTTTGGACAATACAAGGCTGGGGGAGAACAAAGGTACTAATTATGAGACATCCATACGAGGTGAAGGTTAGCGTTTGCTCTTCAATCTCTATAGCTCACCATTGTTTACCTGGAGCCTACAAGACATCACAAGCTCTCCATGGCTAATTGTGATGCCTGGCCCTTCCAACACGCCGGCGATCGTACACTAACAAATAAAAACAGTTTAGTTATTTCTTCATGCACCTAAATTTTTTAACATTGTTTTATGTAGCAGAATAGCATTTTGCAACAAGTATTGAACCAAACAATTCAGTTTACAATTTCTTCAAAATGTCATGGACTCTTTACTCTTATGACCGATACATGAGGATGGAAGTTCTACTAGCAGATACTCGTACTTCTACGGAACTGGCTGCAGCTTCTCTCCTTGTTCAACAGAGAACGTTGTATTAATTTTCAAAAGGAAAAAAAAAAGAAAGAATGGTAGTAATAGAGTCTAGATGACCAACGATGAGCTTGATATTTAATGCTTTTTACGTGTATGGGATAATGGAACACAGCAGGATCGTTTATTACTCGTTTTCTTTATTTTGGGTGTTGAGAAAGGCAATTTAAGCGAACGACGAAAAACATCAGCAACAAAACAAAATGAGAAGTTCATGAAAGGCAGTGTGCAGCTCTATAATCTGAGACTGGAAATTCATGAAGGATCGAATAGAAGAGGAAAAGTATGGCATGCCCCTCATATGCCATACATGCAGAATCCTATATAAAGAGGAGAGAGTAATTTTGTCACAATCCAAGTAGAAACCTCGAATCAATGATTGATGTAATTTCTGTCACTGTGGTAGTGAATACTTTTGCCATCTTCAGAGTATGTGTACTTTTTTCTTAGAACAAATCATCGTCGATGCTTTCCTTGTAAGCTCGCTGAGACAAGTTATTGTTTCTAAAATTGAGACATTATCATTTAATTTCCTTTTCTCATTCATTTGTGCGGAGATTTCAAATTTTTCATTACAACATATTTTAAGGTGTGCCATAATTTTCCTTTTCCAAATATGTATCCGCTCACTACAAATATAACATTTTGCTCTATATCTCCACATAAATAAGAACAACAAACACTTCTACAGCACCATAATTCTAAGCACCAAATATTAACTAACAACACTAACATATTATACATACACACCTTCAGTCCTCCAGGCTGCAAAAGAACAAAAAATAATTTCTTGTGATTTACAAGCAGCCCTCTATCTGGTCTTGTCAGAAATCTTGGCAGCTATGCCAAGCCCTAACTACATCTCCTAGCTCATGCCTCAGCTCCTCCCACCCGAACGTTTTGCCCTCGTCGTCGCCGTCGCCGTCGGCCACCTCGAGCTGCAGCTCGACGAGCATCAGCGGAGGTGCCACCTCGGACATCTCAACTGTCATCGCGGCCAAGCCTGAGCCTGACAGGCCCCCTAACGGCAGGCACTCGAGTCCTTTCTTCCCTATCACGAAGTACCCGAGCTTCCCGCCGGCGCGCCCGAGCTGCTCCAGCGTCTGCTCCGGCGACGCCGTGGTCATGAACATCTTCTCTCGGTTCCTCTTGTCGAACAAGCCCGACAGGTTGAGCCCCGGTGACATGGAGATGATGTCGAAGGCGTTCACCGCCGGCGCCTGGAACGCTAGCGCGCGCTCCTGCTGGCCGTTGAGCAGCCCGCCGAGCTGCGAGTCGACGCTGAGCGAGCGCTTGAACCACGGGTGCGTCACCAGCGCCTCGACGGCGACGCGGGTGGCCGGGTTCGGGTCGAGCAGGCGATTCACCAGCCGGCGCGCCGGCTGCGACACCCACTCCGGGAACTCGTACTCCCGGCGGTGCGCCTTCCGGCACATGTCGGCGATGTTCGAGTCGTCGAAGGGGAGGTGCCCGGCGAGGAGGACGAAGAGGATGACGCCGCAGGACCACGCGTCGGCCTTGGCGCCGTCGTAGGCCTTGCGGCGGAGCACCTCGGGCGCGGCGTAGGCCGGGGTGCCGCAGGCGGTGTGGAGGCGGCCGTCGTCGCGGAGCGAGTCCGGAAGGGCGGAGAGGCCGAAGTCGGAGACCTTGAGGTTGCCGTCGCCGTCGAGGAGGACGTTCTGCGGCTTGACGTCGCGGTGCGCGACGCCGCGCGCGTGGCAGTAGGAGAGCGCGGCGACGAGCTGCACGAACACGCGGCGCGCGGCGTGCTCGGGCAGGCGGCGCCGCGGGAGCGCGGCGAGCCTGGAGAGCAGGTCCCCGCCCGGCGCGAGCTCCATGACGAGGTAGATCCTGGCGCGCGTGGCGAGCACCTCGTGGAGGCGGAGCACGTTGGGGTGGCGCAGCCGGCGCATGGCGGTCACCTCGCGGAGCACGCGCGGCGCCATGCCCGCCGTGCCCATGACCTCGGCCTTGTCGAGCACCTTCACCGCCACGGTCTCGCCGCCGGCGACCGGGCGCGCGAGGTAGACCTTGGCGAACGTGCCGCGCCCCAGCAGGCGGCCCAGCTCGTACCTGCCGAGCAGGCTCTTGCCCTGCTTCTTGCTCCCCTTGCTCTTGCTGTCCATGGCGTCCATGGGCGACAGCAACAGCGAGGCAAGAGCACCGCAAGGTTGGCGCACGGCTTGGTGCTACGGCGATGAGTACTTCGACGGCATTAGGTGAAGCTGTTGATTTGGTGCCCTTTTTATATGGGGGATGAGTTGGCTATGCAACTTGCCTTTTTTTTCTTTGTTTTCTATAAATCCATAGCTTGGGTTTGGTTAACCATGGTTAATTAGTATTTGGGTTGGCATGTAAGAGAGGGTTAGAGATCGATCCCAGCCAAGTCGGCAATTGGGCAGGAGATTTTGTGATTAGTTTTGAACTGCACACACCAAGGAATTCACACACAAGCTCACTTACGTTTTGACACTTACTCCTTCCATTCCGATTGCTGGTCGTTTTGATAAATCTAGATAACTGCACACACCAAGAATGCACTTAGATATACGCGCATGCTTGGATGATTTATCATGAATTCTCTATATTTGATTAAGGATAACTATCAAAACCGCACACGCTCTTGTGGGAAGGATCATGTATGAAATGTATTAAGATATGATGTTCAAGTAAAGGTAAATTCCTTTGCTGTACATGGTGCGATTAGAAGCTTCTAGATTTCATCTTGAATTCATAGCTTTGGTGAGGGGGTACTGAGCTCTCGTAGTGGTGTCGGCATATAGCGAATGGCCCCTGATATTCTCGGAGGCCATGCTACCTGGTGCTGGCCCTTCAAAAGGCAAACATATCCAACATATTCCAAGGCAAACATACCACCTTTGCATAAAAGTAAAGAGAAAGATATCAGTTTCTGTTCAAAAAAAAGAGAGAAAGATATCAGCGGATTACATCGCCTTGTCTCTCTTAAAAAAAACTACTCCGGCTTAAATATCCCCTTCAATCACAAATAAGTGACACTTTATTTAAACATTGACTCGGTCTGAATACACTACTTGACTAATACTTTTTTGTTACAAAATATTTGTATAACATAGTATTTCCAAGATTTTACTTGGTATGGACCAAACTACATAATGTGAAATTGTGAATTTTTCTTTTTAAAAATAATAGTTTAGATGATTCTTGCCGTCCGTGATGGTATGATAAACCTACATGATCGTACCACCCTTATATACAAAAGGTTCTTCTAATTTTTTACTGATTTGATTCTTGTCTAGGTTGTCAACCATATACGACTATACAATAGGGTCGAGGTTTTACAGGGGATCGGAACGCATGGTGTTGTCCCTGCCTTTTCATTTATCTTTGATTTTTTTAGCACTATCGATGACAATCTCGTATGTTGATCGGTCCAATTAACTAGGTTACAAATTATAAGTTATAATACAGCCAAGTGATGACACACGCTTGCATTATTGGTACAGAAGGTCATACATGAGTATGAGAATTTAATAAAGGTAAACAAAAAGAAAAGAGACAGATCAAAGTTGGTAAGATGCAGGTATCCGTGGTATGAATTAAATTGATAGATCGAAAAAAGTATGCAAGTCGATCTCTTGTTGACCCAAGCTTATTTTAGGCCTTCTCAAGTTCATAAACTTGAACATACTAAGCCAAAAAAAAAAGTTGCTCATACTAAGAAAGAGTTCCTCACTTAAACATTCCATCAATTCCCAATAATTAAAGGAAAAACCAATCTCATAGATTTCCATGATATTGCAATTTTTGGTGCCATACATCTTCAAGGCAGTTGGTTAGAACATCTCCAAAGATTTGGGTGGGCATGTCAAGCAAGTTGGTCATGTCTTAAGGTCGTTATCATATATAGCTCTAGTTTATCAACCTAGTATTGCATCATTTTGTTTTCCTAAAGAAAAATTGAGCTAGGAAATACCAGCATCCATTTTTTAAAGCTTATTTGGGGCACTTGCTTTCTCTTCCATCACGGGGAGAGTGTTAACAATACTGTAGGCAATAGCACATGGAGAAGACGAATTATATATCCATTGAATAAGAATGCTAGAGGTTGGCATATCTACAACTTTAATTAAACTAATAAAAACAAAAAGGTTCTAGTTAAACTAGGACTAAAGCACTATATCTCCTCGCTTTAAACTTTACACATGCCCAAATTGTACGAGCTAATATACCACTCTACAATGAAATAACATATGGGCATAAATTTTAATGCAGAGCTAGATAAGATCGCCACTAGCATTCTCATGCATGTCTCCAAGTAATGGCAGATGCTCTGTCGTCCTTAATCACTACCATGACACTATTAGCCATCTAGAGTTGCATGCTCAAGATCTTAAGGATAAGATCAGAGTACAAAGCTGAGATTATAATAATGCAATTCTTATTTCCCAATTGCCACATGTCCATAATAAACAATATCAATAATAGCTGGTAGAAAAGTAATTGTATATCACACTGCTCTTGTCTCTAACATGTAGAATTGAAGCTATACCTCTGGATCTAACTCCTTTGCATGATCTGCCCTTTGCTCCAGACATTAGGAACCATGCTTTTGACAGCATTAATCATAATTGGCCACGTCTTGTTGTTGTCAACTGTATGGAGGAGAAAGTTGATTGGTGCCAAAGTAGATGAGATATTTTCAGGGAAGGCATCTACGAAATGCTTGTTTTTAACCAATGGATGCTTAGTGCCTCGTTCAACAGTTATAATTTATGTGCATATATTTCCCAGCTTGATTGGCATGGCAGGTAAAGTATTCGAGTGTTGATTGGCTCGTATCAAAGTTTTGGGCAAAACTATGATAAACTTTTGGTGCGTTCTCAGTGGAGGTATCTCTGCACCCATAGTGGTGGCTTTCTCAGTTTGATCACCTAGCATGTGTTGTGCCCTTCTAAAATAAGGTGAGACATATATATACATGAAGTTTTGACACGATACTTCTTTTTTGGAATTATATTAACGCTTGAAGTTGTCAAGTTCTGTTGGACGACCTTAGATTATTGATACTCAAAAGAGTGAACCAGGCCATAGTTATGAGATCCTGAACAAACACTGAAAAATGCTTAATGTTTTGACATATCTGATCCTTGGTAAATAGGGTATTTGAGTCAATAGCTAAGACATTTACCTCCCTCTAACAGAGAAAAGGTTGATTTTTTTTCCATTTCAGGTTCCTGTCATCCTTTTTGTTTTGCGCTCCTGATTTTGAAAGGGAAATCACATAACAAACAATAGAGTGGTCCTAAAAAGTCTTGGTAGTATGTTTCTGGCCCACTTGTTCCATCAAATGTCATATACTCAATCACTACCATAGTATTCACGTATTTTGAGATATTTCTCTTGTTTCCTAGGATCATAGTTCCACATATTCTACCAAAGACACTCATAATTCTCCCCTTGAAATGGGAAATGATTTCCTTTTGCTCCAAAGGTAATGATCTATTCATCATTCTAGCATAAAAAATGTACACTTCTAGCTTTGGCAACAGAGAAGTGTCAAATATTTTTTTTGAAAGCTCAAAAAGTGTCAATTAGAAGAAGTAGAAGTACAAAATTACGAATTTCATATTGAAAAATGCAGGTTTTGGTGGTAAAAAAAAAAGTTTTCCTTAATTTTCATACTTTTCTGGAAAACCCACATTTTCTATATATAGGTATTTGCTATTTTCTCTCACTATCCTGTTTCGAGAAATCTACACTTTGAGATTCCCCCAAGTTTGAAGCAAGTGGGAGTGCGCGACTCAAAATATCAGCAATATATTGTCGATTTCTCATCAACACTGACTTTGCTTTCAAGCAATACCACGATCGCCACCAAATATGTCAATTTTATATATTGTGTCTCGCTCCTCTTTTCAGTCATGGATCCTGAGGTCAGAAACTTTATTCAGCGCAATCGAATACTCCTTGCCCCCTATACCTTTATTTAAAATTCGAAAAACAAAAAAAATACAGATCTTCTTGTCTTAAGCCAGTGAAATCAGCGTGGAATCCTTGAGATTTCCACCTCCACATGTTTGCCCATTGGCAGCACTTTAATTCTCAGCAACCCTGAGACAAGAACAAAACCTTGATGATGTCAACTTTCATGCCTTGTGATTGGTGGCCCCACCACCCTCTCCACCAGCCACCGCTGTCCACACGTTTCCGGGACGTGGGCCCGGCGTGACACGCGGTGTCGGTGTGGGCCCGCAGATGTCACTACGGCAGATTTAGATTCCTGAGATTTTCTTTGGCTGAAGAACAGGAGAGAGTCAGGCCCCAACTCACCTCACCAATAGGTAAACTATTTCAGGTTGCCGTTACAGAGAATTTGGTTATTATGGGTGCAGGTCACCTGTAGTTGTCCTTGCAAAGTATATTAGGGCAAGTGGTCCTAATGGAAGAAGGTGCGCCGCTTGCTGTTCGAAATGCCGCTCATCATCATCAGCTTGCTTGATTATAAATTGTTGGTGATATGTTAGTTTGGCATAAGTTTAGGTAATTTGCAGATTTAGAATCTGAAGCTATGGCCCTCCTCTGAAATGAATTAACTCGTGGCCAGAAGAACACAGGAATGCCGTGTGTTGTTATTCTATATTCTCATCTGTGGTGAAAACAAATGGTGGTGAGTTTTGGTAGACATCTATCCTTCCTGTCAAATTCCAGGCAAATTCAAGGTCTTCGATGGTGACTCGCGAGACGGAAGCATTAACGCATCGCAATTAATAGCCCAAACTCGTTGGTGATATATAATGGTTTCTCCTGCATCCCTGTCACTAACACCTTTTTTTAATGGAACTCCTTCACTGACACCTGATAGGCTACAGAATACAGACACTGTTCGTCAACTCACACTCGCAGCAAGATTAGCACAGCTAGAGGTAGCGACGACGCGTGAGATGAAATGATCTCCAAGAGATTACATCTGACGCATGCTAACACGCTCGATTGGTTTACAGGTACGTTGCTGTGAGCAAATGGAAACACACGAGCCGGGGAAGACATCGCATTCTCATTGCTGCCGTCCAGGAGCATGCATGTTCGTTCTTCCCAGCTGAATCTCAAGCAGAAAAAACCAACGGACGACAATAACCCAGCTGCTGGATATGCTCAATCTGTCCGTCATGGCGATGTCTGCAGCGATCGACCTCAGGGTTCGTCCGCCCTGGCCCGCCCGATCGGCCGCCGTGAACGGGAGATCCAGGATTAGATCTCGGTTCGCTGTCGACGGCTTTTATTTCCATTAATCCCCCGGTCTCTGTCGTTTCAGAGCGATGCCTGGCGACGGCGACGGCAATGATTTTCGGCAGCAGCGACTAGGGTTTACATTGACCCGGTGAGCATCGTCGTCTTTGATGTAGGGTCTAACAAGCTGGGTTGAGAGCTAAGCCTGGTCTAACTTATTTGCGTGGCTGTTGTTGAATGGCGATTGGCTCGCAGCGAGATCAAGATCGTCAGTGCAGATAGCTGACAGGTTTCTGCTCGTTTCATTTCAGCATTGGGTTCAGAGAGTTTGCAGAGGCAGGCATTGAGCTGGAAACGAAACTGAGGTCAGGCTGAAACTTGCACAGTGAAGAGTGAACTGAAGAAATGTAGCTCTTGTCCCTTTGCAAGTATAATAATAATATATACTATTTGCAAAGGCAAATCTAGCTGATATGCAGAATGAGGATAAACAGTGCCGTGCATGTTGGTCAGTGGCTGTCGCTAGCTATTGGTTGCTCCCGACGATTCCAGTGGTGGGCGAATGCTGAATTGCCAATCAGGAGACTGTGCCAGTGCATGGCAGTATCCGTCGCCTGTGATCTCCGGGCACTATGCTGGATTGTCAATCAGCAGGCCGTGCCAGTGTTTGCCTGTGCACTCGATCGGGCGTCGGCAGCACGCGGCCGATGACGGATGGGGCGTCGCTCTGCAGTACAGTGCCGCGGCGCGTGCTAGCCGACGAGGACGAGCCGCTGGCCAACGCGATCTATCTGGGAGGTAGGGTAGGCGAGGGACAGCCGGGGAACGGCGAGCGGCGGCGCGAAGCTGGAGCGCGCGGCTGGCGAGACGGATGCGACGGCGCGAGCGCGGCCAGGACGACGGGCACCCGCCGCCGTGAGCAGCGCTAGCACGAGACGCGCGGCGGACATCAGGTGCGCGGCGCGCCGGCAGGAACGCCGAGCGCGGCGGCGCAGGCGAACCGGCGGGACGCGCCGCGGGAGCGGGGCGGCCTGGACGGGGTTTCATTTGCCGTCCGCCTGGACGGTGTTTCATTTACCGTCCGGGGTCGGGGTCCTCTGGACCGTTGGATCTTGGCTGGGCGGTCAGGATTCGGTCCAGCGGGGGCTTCTAGCGTGATCGTTTCCTGGGCCGAGGCGAGGCCCAGTGACGGAGCGAGCGGGGCAAGGACGACGAGGCCCCGCCGCTGGGATCAGCACTAGAACCAGACACACGGCGAGCCGAGCGCGGCGGCGCAGCCGCGCAGGCGGACCGGCGGGACGCGCCCAGGTTCGGGGTGGTCGGCGTTTCATTTGCCGTCCGCCCTGGATGGTATCTCAATTACCTCCCGGGGTCGGAGTCATCTCGACCGTTGGATCTTGTTCGGGCAGTCAGGATTCGGCCTGGCTAGGCCTTCCAGCGTGCGTGAAGCGCTTCCTGGGCCGAGCCGAGTCTCAGTTTTGTAAGCCCCGATTTCTCTATGGCCCGTCAGGGAATTCCCGGCCGGCCCAACGATGGCGCACAGGCCAACCTAGACCTGCGGTTCCTCCGCCTGTCCACCAACGCCGGCGGTGAGCTAACGCCGAAGCGCGCGGCGGAGGCGTCGTCACGTCATCGCGATGCAGCATGCCGCCGGCCGCCGTCGTCGATCAATTCGAACAACTGCTGGACACGCTGCTTCGATCCTTTTTTTTTTTTTTGATCCATGGGGAGAACAGCTACTAGCTGATTGGAATATCCGCCATCTCGCCTGCAGCCCTGCCCCGAGTTTCTAGAGGATCGCATGCATCCCCAGACCATGTCGTCAACGCGCGTCGCGTCGTGCAGGTGGTGCCAGGTACGCCGCCGCCGCGTGCAGACACGCAGTTGCCGGCCGCCGGTTGAGTTGGCCGCCGGCAACCTCTCCACTCACTCCGATCCGAGTCATTTGACCCAGTCAAATCCAGTCGCACAGCTCGCTCGCACTAGGCCACTAACACCAGCTGCTCACCATTGCGCGAACCTACTACTAATACATGCATCAACCGCGCCTCCTCCATCATCTCTCGACCGATCGAGCTCCGTCGTCGTCCATGGCATCTCGCGATCCGCCTGTCATCAGCGCCATGGCCGCAGCCTGCTTCTTCCCGTTCCTCCTCCTGCTCCTCCCCGCCGCGGCGACGGCCCCCGCGCGGCGTCCGCTGTTCCGGGAGTACATCGGCGCGGAGGGCCAGAACGTGACGTTCGCCGACGTACCGGTGCACCCGGGCGTGGACTTCCACTTCATCCTCGCCTTCGCCATCGACTACGCCGCCGACCCCGCCAACGCCTCCGCGCCCCCGCGTCCCACCGACGGCCGCTTCCTCGCCTACTGGGACGAGGCCAACCTCACCCCGGCCGCGGTCGCCGCCGCCAAGCGCGGCGGCGGCTGCGGCAACAACGTCCGCGTCGCGCTCAGCCTCGGCGGCGACACCGTCCGCGGCGCCAACGCCACGTTCCGCGCCTCCTCCGTCGACGCCTGGGTGGCCAACGCGGTCGTCTCCCTGACCGACATCCTCACCACGTACGGCCTCGACGGTGTCGACGTCGACTACGAGCACTTCGGCGAGCGCGAGACGCCGGAGGTGTTCGCGGAGTGCGTCGGCCGCCTGGTCCGCGCGCTCCGGGCCCTCGGCGTCATCTCCTTCGCGTCCATCGCGCCCTTCGCCAACCCGGACGTGCAGGCGCACTACGGCGAGCTCTGGCGCCGGTACGGCCGCGAGTTCGAGTACGTCAACTTCCAGTTCTACGCGTACGCCGCCAACACGACGGTGCCGCAGCTGCTGGGGTACTACGACGAGCAGAGCCGCCGGTACGCCGGCGGCGGCGGGAAGGTGCTCCTGGGGTTCGGGACGGACCCGGCCAGCGGCGGGCTCGGGCCCGGGAAGGGGTTCTTCCGGGCGTGCCGCGCGCTGCGCAGGCGGGGCAGGCTGCACGGCGTCTTCGTCTGGGCCGCAGACAACTCCGCCGCCGACGGGTTCCGGTACGAGCGCGTCGCGCAGAGGTTCCTCGCCGGCCCCGCGCCGGGGTTCACCTGAGCGAGCGAGCCGTACGTACGTGTTGCCCACCGATTCCGTACGCGTCTCCGTTGAGTGTTTGTTCGTAAATTCAGGGCCCCCATTGCAATTCTTTCTGTAGTAACAAGTTGGCTCAAATTGAAGTTTTTTTTGTTCGTTTCAAAAAAAAAGTTTTTTTTCTGTGATCCTATGCATACAGTACGTGTCCTGTGCTCCAGATCCAGAGGCCAAACTAAGTTTTGATCGTACACGTACGCATGGATCGATGCTCACCGGTAGCTGGATGGATGGCATGCGAACACCGTCGTGTCCGCGGCCCGGTGCGCCAGCAGCGAGCGTTGATAGTACGCGCGCGGCACACGCCCATGCGGCGGCCGTGCTCGCGCACTCGCCACGCACGCCGCACGTGTCGCGCGCGCCGTGGACACACGGCGTTCTCCAGACCACGCTAAATTCTCGCCGCCGTACGTACTAGGACGCCAACAACGGCAACCCAACGGCCGCCGATCCTAGAATCCTCACGCACGCGATTATCGCTTGGAGCTCCCTGCTGAAACCGGCCGCCGCGCTCCTCCCCCAGCTCCGGCGCGCGCAGGCAAGTGCTGCTGCTGCTCCGGCGATGCTACACCGGCACGTCTCGACGGCATCATCCGCTACGACGCCTCGCGGGATGTCGTCGTCCACGGCGCGACAGGGCGGCGGCGGCGGGGACGGGACCTGCGGCGGTGGCGTGGTCGAGAACCCGCCCCCGGCTATGGCGCCGCTGCCGGAGGACGCGCCGCGGCAGACACCCCCGCGGCTCGGGGAGCCGGACCCCGCGGGGCCGCCGATGCCGACGACGTCCGGGGACAAGATGGGCGGCGCGACGGCCGAGGAGGGCGAAGCACCCGCGGGCATGCCGGACACCGCCCCGGCGGCCGACGTGCCGGTGCCCCCGGTCTCCCCGGGCGGCAGCAACGTGTAGTACGTAGATGCAGGGTGCTATGTATCTTAGGTAGCTAGTAGAGTACCTTGTTTCTTTTCCTTCTCTTCAGAACTATATATACTCAGCAAGCAGAGCACCTTGTTTTCCTTTTCTTTTTGTTTTTCTTGATAAACTGTACTACTTCAGGTACGGAGAACTCCCTCCGTCCTAATAATTTAGTTCTAAATAGTCGTTTTAGGGACGTTTGTTTTTTAAGGTTATATTCCGACGCTCACGCACACTCAGCTTTGTAAACATACGTACAAACTCTACTCTAACAGCAACGTTAACGTTAGGTTGAGAGACGGTTACCAGCTGCACGCAGTTTGTTCCGGTAATGGCCCGGCCCAGCCCAGCGCGGCTGTTGCAGCCCATCACCGTGCGACTAGCACCACCACCGGGCGGGCAATGCAGGCATCCGGCCCGCTGGCCGAAACACACATCATCGCGGTTAGGCCCGGTGAGGGTCCATACGACGAATACCGAGCAGAGGCCCCCAATATCGGCCCGGCCAACGGATTCGAGGGAGATGTCAACGGGGGTGGTGATCCTGATCCGGAGCAGCCCGCCAGGTCAAGGACAGGCCTGGCCAGCTACGACCGACCGCCAGGTCAAGGAGAGGAGGGCACGAGCGCCGCGGCGCGTGCAGAGAGAGACGAGACACCGGCACGAAGGAGCGCGACCGCTGCGGCGTCCGGCGTCGTCGGTGCACGCGCATCCGGACCGTGGCGTGCATGGGGGGGTCCGCCAGTCCAGCAGGAGAGAGAGAGAGGGCAGGCAGGTAGGTCCACTGACCGCGGCAGCAGCAGCGTCGTCGGAACGGAACGGGCGTCAAACCCCAGCGGCCGGGCGCGCCGGCTGCCTGCGGGATCGAGCGCGGGCTGGGCTGGACCCGTTCCGGTCGACGCGCCCCAGGGCCCGCAGGCCGGGTGACGTACGCGGACACGGTGGAAGACGGGGCGGCGGCGGAGGGAATCGAGCGTCGAGGCAGGCGGACACCTGGACGTCGCCCTCCAGCTGGGATCGACCTCGCTCGCTCTGGCTCTTCATCCACCTCCAGGGAATGGATTCATTAATCCAATCAAGTAATTAACAATCTCCGTGCCATGTCACCAGCTCACCATGCACAGTACACGCTCCGGCACACTGCAGTAATACTTTGCTGCTAGCTCCAGGGCCGGGGCAGGATTATTCGGACCGTCAAATTTGCTCCAATTTCAAGTTAGTTTTGGACGTTTCAAAATTCAGTCGACGGCCTTGTGTTTTCCAAAACCTGATCGTAATAATAATGTCCATTATCCACAGCATTTGACAGGCAGTAGAAAACAGATTTTGCCTTTTTTTCCCCCCCACTTTGTAATTAGCAAATAAAAGGATTCGACCGTTCCAGCTATATTCAAACGTGTTTGCCCCCTTTCTTTTTCCGGCGCGATTTCCTGCACTTTTCCGTTGAAGAATATATACACGCCGATCTCCATTTTGACCAAGTATGCGGCCACGGCGAAGGGCCCCACGGCGGCGGGCAGGAAAAGTCAATGCCATGCCAGCTCGGCGGCTCCTCCTCCTCCTCCTCCTCCTCCCGCCACTATAAATCGCCCGCCCGGCCACCCACCCTCCACCGCCGCACTGAACCCAGCAAGCACCCGAGCTTCCCTTCCTCCTCACTTCTCCGACGCTCCCCCCCTCGCCGCAGCTAGCAGACTGCTCAGCGTCGATCGAGCTCTCGTTCGTTCGTTGGTGCGCACCCTTGAGCAGCCCGGTATACTATATAGATGGATCTGCTGAACCCCGAGCAGATCTCCGAGTTCCGCGAGGCGTTCGCCTTCTTCGACAAGGACGGCGACGGGTGCATCACGGTGGAGGAGCTGGCGACGGTGATGGGGTCGCTGCAGGGGCAGCGCCCCGGCGCGGAGGAGCTCCGCGAGATGATCCGCGACGCCGACGCCGACGGCGACGGCGCCATCGACTTCGCCGAGTTCCTCGGCCTCATGGCGCGCAAGGCCGCCGCCGCCGGCGCGGGGGCCGAGGACGCCGCCGCCGACCCCGACGAGGAGCTGCGCGAGGCCTTCAAGGTCTTCGACAAGGACCAGAACGGCTACATCTCCGCCGCCGAGCTGCGGCACGTGATGATCAACCTCGGCGAGAAGCTGACGGACGAGGAGGTGGAGCAGATGATCCGGGAGGCCGACCTCGACGGCGACGGCCAGGTCAACTACGACGAGTTCGTCAGGATGATGATGCTCTCCGACGGCCACCACCAATGACGAACCAGGCCATGTAGCTAGCAGGCGATCTAGCGATTCGATCTTTTGCATCGATCGATCGATCGATCCCGGCCGGCCTCCATTTTCTCCGGTATGACGGAGGATCTTCTCTCCGTAGCTCCGATCCGGTGTTAATTTCTTCCACCGCACGATTACTCGTCACTTGCAACTGATGATTAATCAACAATTTATTGATACGATCAATTCGTCAGAGGATCGATCACGATTGGTACAAATTGAAGCGCGAATCGTAGTGTGTCTTCTCCGCGTTGCTGGACGTTCAACCCGTTGAAGGTTGCGAATTTGCTCTGCTCTGATCGCGTTTCGATTAAATTTTCGTTCCGTTTGATGCACGGCAAGAAACAGAGTAGCAGGTTTACCAATAATCCATGCGTGCTCAGCAGGAATTTTATTTGGGATTTCGTTTGACCCACCGACCGACAGAGGATGCAAGCTGGAGGAGGACTTGTCCCCCGCGCTTAATTATTAGTACTTTTTTTTATTTACCATCTGTTTTCGGTGTGGTAGAGGTTGGTTGACGACGTTTTGACTGATTTACCTCTAGCTTAGCTTGTGATTTACTTTCAAATATGATAGGTAAGTACCTCTGCTACCTACAACTAAGGTTAGGCGAAGTGTGGCATATAAACTTTTAGCTAATAAAAAAAAAAAGTGGCATGGCAAGTGAAACATTCACATGGTTTAAAATAAGCTCCAGGAAATCAAACACCCTTACTATGTTCTGATGTTTTGGGTCGGTGGATGAGGTCAGAACGATCCCACGAGCTTGCCTTCCGGCCTTCCCTTTTCAACGCGAGATTCCCACGGCACCGTGGCAACAAGGCTAGCAGTTGGACCGGACCGTGTCTCCCCTAGCCGGCCCGCCCGTCACCCATCCGCATACAGTCCGCGCACGGCACCGCATGCTCTGTACGACTGTACCATATGTCCTTCTAGTAACGTGCCAGCCACAGCTCAACAATGCAGTGCAATGCAATGCGACGTAGCAGCAGTCGTCAAAGAGTTAAGCAACTCTTTGACTTGTCAGAGTCAGCGAGAAGAATGAGTATTTTCTTGTGATCGGGAGAGGAAAGAGTGTCGTTGACCATCAGCCTACTTTACCGGATAAAGTTTCCTTTCGTGAAGAATACCCTCCCAGATCACAAATACAAACTCGTAAAAAAATCGACACGGTTCCAGGCATATTTTAACTTGCGTCATCTTATCTAGGAATAAAAACATAACATTTTAAGTGTTTGTAATAAGTCTAGAATCATACATATTGTCAATCTAATGTTATTATAACAGCGTATATAAAAGTTTAGAGATAAACGTAGGCGTGTAGTCACGTTTGTCGTAGGAGGAAATGCGTAGAGGTTAGTAAAAGGCTAAAAGCATCCTAGATTCACATTATATTGCACACCGTCTGCCTTTGGGCAGACCTTTTTCCTGTGGACAAAATTGAAGGAGCAGCTAGTAGCAACTTGCAAGCTGTAAACCCAAATGAGACTGATTCCTGATAGGATGATAGTGTCCCTCTCTGGCTCTCTCAATTGAAGAACAAACACTGATTCCTGATAGGATGATTAGGACCTTCTTCTAGGTGTAGATTAGCTTGTTTCTTTGTTGACAGTGAGTGACAAACAGAGAGAGAGAGACCCCTTCGGGCTTGGTGGAGGAGGTGAAAACGGCGGCGACGTGGTGGCCGGAGTCGAGGGGTCGGTGACGACAGCGACGAAGGCAAGGCGAAGGCGAAGGCGGCGCTTCCCGTCGCTGCAGCGCCCAGTAGATTGGGTTCTAGGGTTTTGTCGGTTGTGGTGAGCACGACGAACCTCGTGTCACGTGCCCCCGCCGCCACCTTCTTTTGTTAGCGCTACGCGACGGGGCTCCGCAACCCTGAGTTGGTTGTGCGCCCCGATTAGAGTGCGAGTTGGACCGAGCTGGTGGAGATCAACCTTACAACTCACCTTTAATTTGGAATTTCCCACTAGACGTATAGTATGTGTCTGGTGCTAGGTCGCATGGCCAGTGTGGTCGCTGGATCATCCGTGTGGACGGCAGAAGCAGAAGAGTAGGCACGCAGAGTCTCGCCCGGCCCTAATTAGCTTACCATGAAACTTGTTCATACGTGAAACAACTCGAAATCAAGAAGAAGTAAGACACCACGCACGCATGAGTCAAGCAAGGAATGAAATGGTCAAGTGGACCTAGCTTGCATTAGCCTGCAAGATCACGTCCGCATGCATGCAGTCACTACCCTAGGCTAGAGCCAGACGTTTCTTATCCTGTTACCAGCTGCGCTAGCTAACTGCTGACGTACCCGTAGCTGTGTGCGTCTGCAACGTATACGGACATACATACACGTACCTGCCCGTACGTAGATCAACCGGGAGCAAAACGGCCGCCGCGCCGAGCTACGCGTGCTGCCAACACTACAATTCAATGGCTATAGGTAGAGGTAGCAGTACACGTTGCTGCTGGTAGCTGCCCGTATGCCAGCATCTATGGCTACCTAGATGAGGAGGAGGACCACCACCACCGGTGAGCTTTGTTTGCAGCAGGCGAGGCTATCCCGGCTCACTAGTGAGTGAATGGACGCGGCCGCTGCTGTTGCTTCTTGCATTGCTGGGATGGTTGGTATACATCGCCGTCGACCGTCTGGATTAATCCTGCTGGACGCACAACAGCGATGCCCCAACCCTCCTCAACTCCTCCTGCCGCTGCCGTTCGTGTACAGTGTACTACATGCATCATATGCAGTCCATTGACACTTGCGCTGTCGACGAGAGAGATTCAGAACTCGGAATTCTGACGCTCATCTGCATCCTTTGCTATAGCTTCAATGATCTGCAGGCGTGGATGATGGATGGATGGAGAAAGTTTTTACTAGGCTAGTGGGGTATCATTGTATATACCAACGCGTGAGAGAGAGAGATTCAGATATGCATACTAGCATATGTACAGGTATACGCTATTAGATAAGATAAAGATCTTTATTTATTAATTTATCTGATAATAATTTAAGGAGCGCGTGGGTGCGATGCAGCAGAGGAGTAGCTGCTAGCCCTGGTAGCAGCAATGCAAGGGCCGAGGGACAAGTAGCTGGAGGCCGTCGCATGCAGAGGCAGCCGTGGCTTTTGCTAGCTTTCTTTCTCATGCGTGCATGCGGGTAAAGAGAAGCGCGCCGGCCGCTGCATTTCTATCTATGCAGATGCAGGCATGCATGCACACCATTGGGCAATGGCCCCTCAGTCCGATCCCTTGGCCTGCCGCTGGACCCCGACCACCACCCATGCATATTGCAATGCACTGCAACCCTCTCTCTCTCTCTCTCTCAATTGTTATAGAGAGAGAGAAGAGATCTTAATTATATGTATATATATGGGGACAGATGTATTGCCTATAGGTAGGTGCTTCTTTCCAGCAGAAAGCAGGGCAGTAGTTCTAACTGCCATAGACTTGTTTACCAACGCGATGCATGCATGCATGGTGAGTAGTAATGGCGTGCTACCCAGGGCCGGGGAAAAAGAAAGAAACATAACAGATCCGAGAGGACATCACGCATCAGTAGTGTAGGCGTAGCTGGCCTGCCTGCGATCGACGAGCGAGGAGAAGGACCACCCCTGCATCCATGTGTATAGAGGGGTCCTGGTCCTGGAGCATGGTGAAGGTGGTTGCAAAGATGTGTGTGGACTAGTGGTGCCTCGTTGCAAAGCAAGCAAGCAAGCAAGGTGATGTGGATGCAAGGCCTGCTAAGTTCTGCATGTTTACATAGTACGTCTACTAGCTTGCTTTGCGTTGGCTAGGGTTTGGCTTTGGGGAGTGTGTACTACTGCTCCATTTCCAGGAAGAGAATCCTTGCCAGTTTTGAACAGGTTGCCCTAACCTTGAGCTTGATGTGGCCTTTCATCTAGCTACACGCACGTCATGTCACAGCTTGCATTGGTCAACTCATTACTGACTCCACTGCTCCTTGGCACCAACATGGATCCACCACTTGCATTAAGCTGGTACTCTACTGGAGTATAGTTGTACCAAGGATTAATATCTACTAATTGATTTCCTGCTCTTAGATAGTTAACATACTCCCTCCCTTCAAAATTAATTTATTTTTTATTACCTTTCAAAAAATATTAATGGCATTTTAGACTTTTTAATTTTCTCTAAAAAATCATTATCATCCTACAGCGTCTACACACTTTCCCCTCTTTTCTTTCTTTGTTGTCAACGGTAAAGTAGTTTCGCGATGTTTAATTATCTTCATTCGAAATTTGCATACCACTAGTCCACTAGTAAAAGAAGTGTCACCTTGCAAAGTGTGTCAGTATCCTAAACGGCATACATTTCTCGTCAGAGGGAGTAGGGTAGAAGAAATCATTCGTAAGAGCTTATAAGACCTATTTTTGTTGGGCATAGGGGTTTAAGAAGTGTATGCAATGCAACCTTGAGAATGATGAAGGTAAATGGCTTTGATAATCATACTGTTAATATTTTCAGAATAAGAGAGAAGAGTTCTGAGTGTATTTACTCATAGCTGATGAACCCTGGCAACAAAAACTCATAAATGATGAAAACAGAGGGATAATAAATAATTCATGAGCCAAAAAAAGATTAAAAAAATCACCAAAGACATGTAGAAAGCCCAACCAATTTTCAGGGAATCCAACAGCTACAGTAAGAGTACCTTCTAGATCCACTTGTCCGTCCGTAAAAATAATCAAACTGCCATCCTCTCTGACGAGTTAGCTAGTCATGCATGCTCAGTATATTTTTAAGGGAGCTAGAGATACTAGTGTTCAAGCGAGGTCGCTGAATGGTTCAGGAGGAGGGAGAGCTATAAGTCAAAGATGAGAGCATTGGAAGCATAAACTAGTTATCATAGTATAGCTAGGCCTGCATCTGATCCTATTGCTACTACGCATGCCTGCCAGGGTACGCATGCATGCGTGTCCCAAGCACCGTTCAGCCTCTACAAATAAAAAGAAACATTTTTTTTTAATAGAGCACCGCATGCTCTTGAAAACATTTTCTGAACGCTGCTCTGGGGTTTCATCAGTATAGCATATGTTGCAACAGCTGCATTCCCAGTTCCAGCAGTTGAGTAGTTTATTTGGTTTAAATGTTGAATCATAAGTGTCATTATATAGAGAGGTTAGGATAATTGATCGTTTCGTCATGGCTTCATTGTTCATCATCATACATGTACTCGTAGTACCTCCCATTCTTACTGGCCGTGTTTCTCTACCGTTGGAGATGTGCCGTTAGCCGATGTGCGTAGGACAAGAATGGGATCGAGTCTGTGCGTATTGTTTAATCAAATGTCCGGCCCTCGCCTCGTTCTGCTAAAAGGAGAAGTAAACAACAAGGAGGTCTCCCTAGGTGTATGTGCCATGCGCAGGCACGCTAGCTCATTGCTCACTCTTGATCCTGTGCAGATAGCAGAGGCCGGCCTCCATCGATCTGCATTGTGCCGCACCCTACTCTGCCTCTGATGCAGACGTACTCTAGCTGCCTAGCCAACACCCTACTAAACATGTCTAGCCTTGTATTATATTATATATAAACGCAAATAAAAAACTGAAAAACGAAAGCACTGATAATTAAGTCGTGCTGAGATAGTATACCATCACCAGCTTGCTTTGCCATGGACAGTACTATTGCCATGTATATCGTGCCATTGCTGCATCATTCTCTTCCTCTATAAATACAGGCCCTTGTCCATCGTCCACGGCAAAGGTCGTTAGCCAGCCACATAGGGCAGAGTTATAGTAGCTCCATTATCTAGCCTGTTCTTCCATTATATTTGTTCTTTTTCTTCTTGTTGGTCTTCCTGGTGTACATGTCCAGTGTTCTTGGTGAACTACTGAAGTTTCTTCTTCTTGAATCCGCTGTCTTTCTTTTATTAAAAAGCTCTCCAGGCACCTTCTCTCAATTCCAAGTTTCTTCTTCTTTTTCTGCTTTGCATTGGTATCTTCGGATCTTAGCATCTTTGAAGATTGTCGTTCTCTTGGGGGAGGAAGAGAGTTCGTAGTAGGATGTGATTTGGGATATATGCTGCTTCCCACAAATGCTCGTGTGAATGAGTGAAGCTGCCAGCATGATCTAGCTTTGGTTGGCATCATCGGCACACACAGTCACCAGATCGGTTGGTGGCCTGGTGTACCTGCAAATCATTGTTAGATCATGCATGACAGCCTCATTTCTTCACAATGTTGAGCATGTATACACTCTATCTATCAGCGAAATGGAAAAGGTTTTAGCTAGGGCAACTTCTTGATGTACGATCCTTTTCTGCTACTTTTTTTATTGCTCCATCTGCTATGGTTATGCTGCAGGTTTTGGAGGAACATCGATCCATGGTACCTTCTTTGGAGTATATGCATGTAAGTTCCAATCTAGTGATAATGTTTGAAGAATAATTTTTCACGCGTAACATTTGTGCAATGACGAAATAGCCAAGCCTTTCTTGGATGGAGTTTGTTTATGTGAGTTCCAAGCTTGTAATCATGTCGGCCAATCATATATTGGAGCTACTACTAATTTATCGATTGAAGAAACAAGCAGTATTAGATTAATGCCCTTGTGATCTACCTCCTAATTACCTGGTACCTAGTTTCATGCATCTTTGCTAATTAAATAGAAAATGATCTATTTGATATATCAGATGTATAGTTAAAAGCTCAACAGAATCACTTGACCACAGACATTTACCACTACATTAGTACTAAATTACTAATTTATATATGCAGATATGATCTATTTGATATATCAGATGTTTAAATGACTCTTCTTAATTTTAGTATAAAAGTATCTCTGTTCATGTTTTAACATCACCTACTGCAGCAGCACTGCTACAAGAAACTATAATGGATTCATTAACGTATATCTTTTAAGCATATAAACTATATATACACTACGAAATGTAGGGTCATGCATCTTTGTCCAATATAATTGTCCTTATATATGCTCACATACATATAGTACTTGCAGAACAGCTAGCTATGTGTCTAATTAAAGAGAGGATCTCGATCTGCATAAAAGGCTATGGATGCAATGCATGGAGCCCAATCCCAAGCCAAAGCTAGCTAGGCACCCAAGTAATGGTCTTGTCACTTTCTTGCTTCCAAAGCCGGGTCACTGCTGATGAAGAGAGGCTCATGTGCCACAGTTGCAGTTCGTTATTAACTGTATGTAGATCAGAGTGCAGATCGTGGGTGCATGTCAGGACTCATCAGATCTTGGTATGTTGTGGATTCATCGTCGTTGAACATGCATTTTCTTTCTTGCGTTGAATGTCCAAGTAAATGGCTTGCAGGTATACTACTACTTTGCATTGTCGACAAAAAGTAGGTGAATAGTGGATGATGATTTGGGATGTGCGTGGCCTAGTCACCTATTCTTAACCTTTGGCAAGTAACAATTTAGATTATCCTCGTTAAAACAGTAGTAACTTTAGTATATGTTTCACTAAAATAATGGTAGAGTTAGAGTTATTGGTTGTGAACTTATTTTAGTACCAATTTCTGCAAACACTCACTGGCCGTGGACCCCACTTGATTTTTTTCGTGTACTAGTTTCCTCAGATTTTTTTTTCGTGTACTAGTCTGATCCGTCAGCTCCACGCCTCCACTCCACACCCTATCTCCCAGGCTTATCCTTGCAACAAACATCGTACGAAAAAGCACAGGACAAAGATCAAAATTATAAGAGGGAGCAATTCCCAGTCTCACAGCTCGTCTTCTACTCTTCTATATATCCCGGCCCTATCACTTGGTCCTCTCTCTCTCTCTCTCTCTCTCTCTCTCCAATCCTCCAATTATTCCCCCCTCTCTCTCATGCCCGATTCTTATCTTGTTCCTGCTCTTCTTCCTCCATTAGAGGGTAGCGGTGCTCCACAAGTTGGTGAAGCTGCCAGCATGATCTGACGGTATGATGATACACTTTTACCTCTCTCCCTGATTGCCAAGGACGAATTCAGGGTGAGGGGAAAGAGGAAAAAGGCATCTGCAGGTCATGCTGTAGTTTCATCTGCTGGTGGGTGCACAGCGAAAACCCTAGCCGAGAATTGCATCCATGCATCAAACCGTCGGTGGGTGTCTGTCTTCAGGTCAGTTCTTGCAGAGTTCGTGCTGCAACTGGATCAGATATGGTGAGATACAAATCAGATGTAGGTGTATGGAGCAGATCAGCTCAGGTTTATTCATTGAAGCTGATTTTATGAAAATCCTGCTAATTTCTTGCTTTACGCTTTTGCCTCTCTCTTCCGTTCAGTTCTGCAGAGAGCGTATTTGGAATTTTGGATTTTCATTATAAATCTGTTCTGATTGTTTGCATCTTCCATATAGTATTCCTTCTAGTTCTACATTTAGTTTACTCTCTCTCTCTCTCTCTCTCTCTCTACTTAGAACAAACAGTAGAGATAAATTTGATCCTGTACTACTAGCCCCTGAATCAAATTGTTCCAATTCAATTGAAATCTTGATATTTTTGGCTGAATCGATAACTTGAACTGTGCCTTAATTTGTACTCATGAGATTTGATGCTCCCTCAAATTGTAACATATATGTATACGGGTTTGTGTTTCTTTATTATATTTCTTTTATGGCCTTCTAGGTAACATTGTTAGTCGTCTGCAAATGGGCGATTGCCATAATCAGAAATAAGGAAATCATCAGGAAGTTGTGTACATGTTACCCTCATGCATGTGTATTTCTAGTAGTAGAAGCCATGCAGAGGTTCCTGTATTGCAACCTGGTCTGCATATGAACTACAATGATTGTGCTTCTATTTGAGTTCATTCAGTAGATCACATGAATGCAGGAACCGGCCTGTGAGAGTATGGGATATACTGTTTGAGTGTTTCCATCAGTGTGGCTGTGATTCAGTATTGTGATCCTGCTCACAATCATGTAGCTAGATGGAATGATGCATCACATAGCAAGGCAAGTATGTATTATGATTATGATTACTCCTTGTTGACTAAGGACAAAATAATAATTGTGGGCAAATAATGGCGATGCATGTAAGGCATCTGATTAGACAGCTGAGAATTTTCAGCGATGATGCTTGCTTCCAAGATATGCCTAGACGAGTACATGCAAGCTGAATGATTGACTCTTTGCTTCAGGGTTGGAGCTGCTGTCCATCTTTTCATGACCCCCTTGCATGATTGCACACACTTTTCTCCTCTTTTGGGCTTTGTACTATGGGGTGGATATTCAGCACTCCATCCATCCATCCATCCATCCACAGCTCAAATCAAATGAAATGGCCTCTTGAGTTTTTTTTCCCTCTCTCTCTGTACTTCTTGACCTTTCCTCGCAAACAAAGACGTCCCTCTCTCTCTCTGAAATTAGTTGGAGTTTTTTGTTGGCATCTCTAACTCCACCCTCTCCGTCCTCTCATGCCGTGGCCGGGCATCGATACATGATCCAAGCAAGTACTACTGCCTGCACCTGTCACACACTGCATGATCGATGGTCCCTTGAAAGATTCATGGGCCACACAGCTAGCTAGCACATCCACACGCATGAATGCAAAGCTCCAAGCCCTCCTTTATGGCGATTTGGTTGGCCGGCCAGTTTGTTACAAGATGCCCGCAGCCTTGTCCTTTCCAGCAGTGCTCCTTTCCGTGTCCTTGCTGCTGCCTGTGTGTATGTGCGTGTGTTTTCCTGCAGCTTTCAGAGCTAGAGGGCGCTAGCTCGACGAGGGTAGTACCATCGTGCATGCGTGCCCGGCCTCCTCTTCGTCTTCCCCATCACACCGTGCATGCGATTTCGGTAGGTTTTGGAGCCGTTGCTCTCATGAATGACCTGTTGGCACCTTGGTGGTGTGTGTGTGGAGGGTGCCGTGGAGTGCCGGCCATGCAATCGTGCGGCTCCAAAAGGTTGCCGGCCGGCCGGCTTTGCTATTGATCTGCGCCCTTTTTTCTCCCATCCATATATGCCTTGGCTTCATGCCTTCATCCAAAGCCGGCGGCGTTTTTTTCTGAATTATTTTTTTTCCCTTTGCGCACGAGTCAATGGATTACATGTTCTTGTCATGCTATAGTGAACACTGAATGAGGAGTGATTGACAACATTGTGTGAATTTGATGTCTCTTAGCTCGTGATGCGCAGGCACAGGTTGCGACGTGACGGTCGACGGATGCGGTGAAGGTCAAGCGAAAGGTTCATGCCGATGGACCAAGGGCGGTGAAGGATGAACGCGAGTAGGCTTGGACTGAGGGATCAGAGGAGTCTGGACGAAGTCACGGGCGATCCACGTGATGCACTTAAGAGCAAAAGTACATGGACGGAGGAAGACGGCGTCGGTCGAGTCAAGCGGGAAGGAGGTGTCAGATGCCCGGCGGAGACTGGACACGTGTCGACATCAAGGTGGTCGCGTGGCGACCAAGGGAAGATGGACGGTTTGAGTGGTTTGGGCCTCAAAACCACTGCAGAGGCACCTTTCACGGTTTGGGTCTGAAAACCAGGGGTGCATCCGGTGCGGCCGGATCGGCGGAGTGGAGGACACGGGGCGCCATCGCGAAGCTTGCGTCGAGACGAAGCAAAGCCGTGAAGGCGGCGTATCTGTCCGGCGGCTCTACCAAAAGTTGGACCATTTTACCCCTGTGTAGGCGTGTATCGTAGTTATTAGGGCAGGGTATTTTCGTCTTTCGCGAGGACCACTAATTGAGGAGTATGGCTAGTTGCTCATTGGAGTTAGTAACCCTAGTTTACTTTACTTGTTTACTCTCTAATTTCAGGATTAGTATTTGTGCTAAATTTTTCATGGGAATGGAGGCCCTAACCTCCTTGTGTCCTCCAGGATTCAAGTTTTGAGTGATTTTGTCGTTCATCCTCTTGTTCCCTGCGTTTTTCTTTTTCTGCGATTTTCGGTGGTATTTACTTGCGATTTTCGATTCGTGAGTTTTGCTCTATCTTTTCGCAAACTTCTTCATGGATCCGTTAGTCCTTGACGTCGTGCATCTATGGCTCGAGGTTCACTTCGATTCGTTGAGTGTTGAGGGAGTATTTTTGATTTGAAGTTTCGGATTTCGTTCTTGCCTTCCTCCTTCTTTCTTCTTCTGTTTGTGCGCAGGAGATTTTTGGGGCTGCGGTGCGCAGACCTGCAGCACGGCGTGCGGCGACGCGCTTGCGCAGCGGCGCGTGGCTAACGGGCGGGGGCAGCCAGCCCCGGCCGGCGCAGCTGCCGCGGCGGCGGCCTGCGGCGCGTGGCGCTCGCGGGCGGCCAGCTCCAGCCAGCAAGCAAGCCAGCGCACGGGGGGACAAGCTGCTGGGCCCGCGGCCCAAGGCACTGCAGGCCGGCGTGCTACCAGCCCAGCACCAGGCGGGGGGCAGCAGGCCTGGCGGGCCAGCGTGAGAAGGCCGCTCAAGCAGGCCACCGAGCCAGGCAGCCCATGCACAGCAGCATGCAAGCTTGGTTTGCATTTTCCCCTTGCTCAAGTTGTTTATTTTCAGATCACATGTTTAGCTAAGTTATTAGAAATTGTTATTATTAATCTTAGTTAATTCTCGCATGCTCTAGCTTAGTTTTTGATCTTACTAGTTACTTCGAGTTTTTGCATGCCTAGTAGTGAGATGTCTGGTTCTCTTGTGAGTTTTTTTTGGAACGCTTGTCCGGCTTTTTGGTGAGTCGTAGCTTTTGAGTTACTATGGATATTTGCTTCCGATTGCATTGAGTTTTTCCTAACCGTTCCTACGGTGAGCTCGTCACGAGTTGGCTTGTGTCACCTTGGTGGTTAGAAGAGAGGCGTGTCAGGTTAATTTTGGGACATAGACCTTATGTCGAGTTAATTTTGGAACATAGGCCTTATTCTCGCGGAGAATTTTTAAAAGCTCCCATTCACCCCGTCTGGTCGCCTATTCCGGTCCCACAGTGAAGCATCATTGACTCACTGTTATCCTATGATGCTGTGTGGCAAAGCAGAGTTTTGGAGAATCTACTCTCACTGTTGTAATACATGGCATTCTAGGAAGTGTACAGTTGATCAATCAAGTGCGGCGAACCTAACTAACCATGGCGATTTTCTTTTCGAGGAACCTTGATCGACAGTTTGTTTGGTAAGACTTGTTTGATTGGTCATGTGGACACAATTTCATTAGATTTATCATGAAAAGTATGTTATTAGTATCCTACAAATCCTATATGTACTTAGAAACAGCACCAAAAGCTGAGTCTATCCGTTGATATCAAGACGCCCGCGAGCCTCTGTGTATGTACTATGTTTCGATTTTTTTTAAGAGAAAAGCAGCACCAGAAGTTGCATACTGTAGGCTGCTGGATCTCCATTGAAATGTTCGTTTCCGCCTGTGTTATGTTGACAACAGGGACGGTGGTGGTGCAGTGAAATTTTCTTGTGCATTGTTGTGTGGTGGCCGGCCTTGGCCCAATAAGATCAAATGGCCCATTAGGTGGTTGGACCTAGTAGTCTGTGCGGGTAAATTAATTTTTGGCCCACACAGGTGCACTGAAGAAAAAGCTCACGATTATGACTCATTTGCGCCTTCAATCTTGTGAAATGATCCGCCGCCGTGCATGGTGCATAAAATTTTCTAACTACTCCCTCCATTCCAAAATATAGATCATTTTAAAATTTTAAAATTTATTATATTTACTATGTATATAGATATAATATATGCCTAGATGTATATAAAAATCTATAAATTTAGAAAAGTTAAAACGACCTACATTTTAAAATGGATGGAGTGTTTTTTTTCCACTGGTTTTTCGGTGGAGAATTGGGTCGATGGTTTCAAGCACGACGGACCCAGGAGGTGTTCTAAACGATCACTGTTGTTTTAGCATGTCTCAAATTCTTGCTCCAAGTTCAGTTGATCCAAAACAAGATCGACGGAGGAACTGCACGGTCATTATCCATTTCAGTTTCAGAAGGGGAAGATTGAAATGCAGTTAAACCTTTTGCATCTTTGTTGCTTTGGATTTCCTTTTTGAGATATGGCCAGAAGCTAGGGGAACTCTGCATCCACTCCTGGAAGGTTGATAGCATACATGCATGATGTGTATCGGCCAACCGGGCATCAACATGTAACGAACTTGTCCAAGCACCCATTTTTTTTTAAAAAAAAACTTGTCCAAGCAAAAAAGCACGCTCCCTCTCAGCTCACATGGGCCTAACCAGTAGGATTTCCACTGTGGGCCGTTGTACTTTGTGTTGGGCCTCTGCCATGGCTGTTCCAACTTCCATACAGTGTGGTGAAAAAAAAATTCAGACGCAACAAAATGACTAAAACGTACTTGCAGTACTCTTGATTTGCAATTTGAGCCCTTGAACAATGATCATGCACATTTGAGTCCCTCAACCATGCTTATATTTGCTCTGCAATGGGGAACTGAACATTCAGCTACTGCAATGAGAGTTCGTTAACAGCCAGCATCGGAGCAAAGCACTTGGGATCTCTCTCCTCTCCTCACCAATCCACAAGCATGAGAGCGAGACACCCCAGTTAGCTACATGAACCCCCTGTGCTGTGACCGCGACCAGCCGTCGACGCCGCCGACCGTCAGACGGCGCGCTTCCGGCCGTCGGCGATGCTGAGGAGGCGCGCGACGCCCTTGGTCCACATCTCGTACTCCCGCTGGCCGCCGCACTCGAACTCGATCACCCGGTGCTCCGCCGTCCGCAGGCCGAAGTAGCGCCGGTGCTCACCGCCCTCCAGCAGGTGCCGCCCCGGCCACGCCGCCACGTCCCGGCACACGTCCACCACCACGCCTGCACAATAAGCATGGTCCAATGTCAGTGCCGCCGGCCGGTACACCATGGCGACATCTTGCAGCTTGCATGGGACGCTTACTCTTCTTCTTCTTCGTGATGGTCCCTCCGACATGCCGGCTCTTCATCTTCAGCATCACCTGCGGAAACGGCAAACATAAATGAGAATTCGAAATCTTTTTCACAAATCCATCTTGCATTTCTCTCAAGAGAGAATAGAATCAATGCAATTCGAGAACATGAGTTCCAGTTCGTACCACGCCCATCCGGTTGATGTACACGGAGACAACCTTCCAATGCAACGATCCTGCACACGATCACCATCATCCTCTGTCAGCATGCGGCGAAACAACTGAAGATCACACGGAGGCAAAGTGTTGAGTACCTTTGCGAGTGCGCTTCAGGAGCTCGGTGCCGCGGGCCAGCAGCTCCTGCGTGCAGATGCCCAGGAAGTTGTTCTCCTCGGCCAGCACGAGCTCGTCGCTGAAGCAGCTGCTGCTGCTGCTGCTGCTCTCCAGCTCCCTCTGATGCTGCTGCTGGAGGTGCTGGTGGTGCTTCAGCTGGCTGTTGTCCTTGTGGCCGTGCTGGCGGTGCCCTCCTCCTCCGCCTCCGGCCACCGAGCCCTTCTCCACGGGGATCACCGCCGCCACGTTCCACACCTCCTTCAGCACCCTCGCCTTCAGCGTCGCCGCGCCGCGCAACGCTGCACGAGTTCAGAGAGAACGCAACGCGATCACTCCAGCCGCCAATCGGAACGAACACAAGCGCTAAAGGGGTTCGGTTGAAACCAACAGGCGAACCTGTGGCGGCGGCGGCCGTGATGGTGACGACGTCGCCGGGGTTCCTGACGTTGACGGCCGACCCGACGGCGGCGGCGAGGTGCTCGCGCTCGGCGCCCATGGCCTCCGCGGCCTCGACGCACTGCGCGGCCACGAGCGTCGCGGCCGACGCCACCGCCATGTCGGTGCGCGCGCCGCGGTCGTCCTTGCCGGCCCCCGACGAGGCCGCAGCGGTGGCGGCCGCCACGGCAGCGACGGCCGCGGCCACCGCCGCCACGGTCACGGCGGCGTGGACCTGAGCGTTGTGCGCCCGCGTCTCCTCCTTCTTCTTCTCCCGCCGGTCCTTGAGCCACCGGCCCACCGTCTTGCTGCCGCCCCGGGCGTACGGCTGCGGCTTCGGCGTGCTCGCCAGTCTGCAGAACTGCATTTTTTTTTTTCGGAAAGCCAATTGCTCAGCTAAGCACTCAGTTACTGTTCAGTTCATCAGAGATTCAAAGATAGCCTTTTTTGTCGGACAATTGCTTCTGTTTATCCTAAAATTCAACAGAAACTTTGATCTGATCAGGGCACCTAAGCTGAAATGCCATTCGGCAAACAATTATGCTACAGAGCTTCAGCAGATTATGACCTGACAGGATTCTGTAACAGTAACTTATTATTGCAAAGCATGGCCACCTTTTACTGACCGCTGTTAATCATTGTGTTTCCATGACGTTAATCTAGGCTCCTAGGGCACACTGATGGAATCGCGAGGCGTGCCTGTCGGACGCATGCACCAGCGAGAGCACTCACTGACCAACGTTCTGCCACGAGCAACCAACACATGGCACAATCATGAGGGGGAGCAAGACTGAGAGAGAGACAGCAACAGCATTTTTAGAGGACAGGATTAGCCTCAGGAGCAGACAGTGCTCACAGTAGTAGTACAGTACAAAAGACTGCATCATTAGATTAGACTGTAAAAGGTGGGGCAGTAACACTTGATCAGGGGTTAGAAAGGCAGGAAACCCATGGCAGGGGCATGCAAAAAGGTTGCAATTAACTAAAGGTCAAAGTTGTGAGGCAAGAACTGCATAGGCCTGCAAGCCTCTTGTTCTTTTCCACCCAGACCCCAGAGCTAGTGGGGCACTGGGCATGCTGGGGTGTTTGCTTGCTGGAGGAGGAGACCAGCAGGCCAGAACAGCTGCAGCTTGCAGCCTTTGCAGTTGCATCAGAGCTGGAGTGGCAGCAGCAGCTGGAGCTGGAATCAAAGCTTCTTCAGCACCAAGCAAGCGACCAGAGAGAGACCATCACATCGCGCCCCAGGCCCCACCGCCATGGCCAGAGGCCAGAGCTTGTAGTACAAGGGCACGGTACAGATCAGGATCAGGGGCAACCGGGCAAACACCAAGGTCCAAGGGAGGAGGATGGAATGGGATGGGAGCGTTGCAGGTCACTGTAGTGAGATCACCCACAGCCTGGCTCTCTTCAGTTTGAAATGGGCAGCACAGAGTGAGGCAGAGGATCATGTGGCTATGTACGCAGTGGCATGCTGCCGGATCATATCTTTTTGACCATGAACTCGTATGAGGTTTCAGACTTTCGGTACCTAGCGAGACCAAAATTTGACTGCTGGTAAGCAATGGTCAATGGTAAAAGTGCAGACACCAGGCATGGCTGATGGCTGGCTGTCTGAATCTGAACAAAAGGAACTCTATCCTACACCAAGCTGCCGATTCATTTCATAACCCTAATGCTTGTTTCACATCAGCTTAAACGGCACGAGTCATGAGTAGGCCGTGCCCAAAAAAACTAGCACCGGTAGTAGAAAGGTAACGCACGCCTGTGAAACCGCAAAAAGGATATGGAAGTGAGCAATCATTGCTGTGATAGGCTGATGGCACACAGGCACACACACGGTACTCGAACAAGAAACAGCTGTAGCAGTGTCAAACAGAGAAGTTCAGCAAAAGGGGAATGGTAAGACATGAGCAAGAAGCAACCATGGAAGAACAGGGAAAATATTTTTCGTTCACAAGTTACAAGCACAAGACTACAAGACCTCCCTCTCATTTTGGGGTGAGGAAAATAGGAAGGGAAATGCAATGCCAGAGGTGAGAGCAGGCAAAAAGTGTTCATATTCATTCCCATACGTCTTGTCTGCAAATTCTGCAATGCATTGCCCAATGATTTTGGCATGCAGCCACTTTGCCCAAATCTGTAGATTCAGACTTCAGAGAGACATGGAATGGAAGTAAAGTGGTATTTCATCGGATGGAGAGAAAGGCGTGTGTTCGAGCTCTTTTTTAATCTTTAGTTCTTTTCTGTCTATGTAGAAAATTTTTGTGATAGAAAAAGCTGTAAGCCTGAAAGGACAATGCCGGTGTTTCTGTTCCAGCTAGGCCCACAGCTTATGCTGACTGAAATTGCTAACCTGAATATGCTAAGAACATACCAATCTACCAACACCAAGGACTCTCTACCAATAATCCTTCATTGTTGTATCTACAAGACTACAACTTTGTTAGACCTGTCTTTGACCAAGTTTGCTGCACACAAGCAAAAAGAAGCAAACAAACAGGCGCTCTGTTTCCAAAGGCAAGCAGAGCATCAAAGAGAGAGGGAACAGCAACCAAATGACCAGCTCATACAGGCTGCAGAGCTCACGTAAATGGCTGAGAAAAACAAGAGACAGATACAGGCATGCAGCATATCTGCGCCTGCCCAGGCTTGCAGAGATACCAAACAAAACATGCAGTGCCAAACAAGCAGAGGAAGCAGCAATCAAGCAGGTAAAGTGCTACTACTAATTGCAGTATTGGAGACGCCCTAAGAAGAATGCCACTAAATGTTCAGACTAAACTCAAATGAACAAGTTCATTCAGGTCTTGGAATTCATTGGAATATCAACGAGACAACCAAGAATGTAACTAGTAGTAATATCGTGCAGGGGAGGAGAGGAGGAGAGACCTTGGTGTCGTCGATCTCCGGTGAGACGGGCGGGCTGTCGGAGAGCGAGCCGCCGCCGTTGAGAGGCCCGCTGCTGTGGGAGAGCCGGCCGGAGGTCAGCGGCGACACTTCCTGCTGCAAGCCCAGCGAAAGAGGAAACCAATCAGCCTCAAATTCAGTACCCCTATCCCGGAAACAAGCGTGCAACAGGAGTAGAACAGCAAGCATTTGTCTGTTTTTCCCAGTTTCTCTTTGGTTTGTTCGTGGGGAGAGCTGGAGAGAAGGAAAAACAAAACTCAGCTTTGTCTTGTTCTTGTTGTCCTCGCTTTACTCCCCAGGAGTACAGCCAGGGAAGTCGGATATCAGGTAGTGGCATTAAAGAAAGCTAGTACTAATCGGCAGGAAGAACAGGGGCAAATCAAACCAAACATTTAGAACGACATGACACCATCGCACCAACCAGCTCGACAAAAAGGATTCGAAGAAGAACACTGCGTAGGATTTCTTTTAAAAAAACAAAAAGAAAGACTGGATTTTTTTTGTCTGTTTCATGAAGAAAAGCGGCGGGGAACGCACGCACCGATTGCGCCATGATCCGGTCCATGATGAGCTGCGAGGTGGCCGCGGACGCGAAGGAGAAGGAGCTCCCGGAGGCGGGCCCTCCGCTGCTCGCGCCGTCGCAGTCGAGCTCCCCGGCGACGTCCTCGGCGATGGCGGCGCCCGCCCCGGCGGCCACTGCCAGCGCCGGGGCCGGCGCGGGCGGGGCGGCGAGCGCGCGGGAGACGTCGGGCGCGGACGCGCTCCAGGACCGGGACAGGAACTCCAGCGGGTCACGCGGCGGCTCCGGCGGCCGGAGCGGGAGGTCCCCGCCGCCGCCCGCTCTCCTGGCGCCGCCCGCGTCGGTCATCGGAGCTGGAGGTGGCGGTTGCTGTGCGCGGTGCGCGCGGTCGTGTCGTGCGTGCGTGGGGCGCGCGCGCGGAAAGGTGGTGGCGAGCCGAGCGGAGGGAGGGAGGTGCGGTGGTTGCTTTTGGGAAGTGGGCGGTTTTATAGAGTGGGAGAGTGACAGTGTGGATGGGTTTAACCGTTTATGCATAAAAGTTTGTGTGTGAATTTTTACAGCTTTTCCTTTCAAAAAAAATTACAGCTTTTTTCCCCTTCTTATCTGGTGACAACTGACAACTTTGAATCGTGCAGTGAAATGGATTTTTTTTCCACTGCCTTAACACTTTCTCCGTTTTTCGATTTAATTTGCTTGTAATATACATTGTATATTTTAAAACGGCAGGAGTAGTATGTTATGCTCGATTGTTTGGATGGTATTATTTACGTTGAACACAATTTAGCACGAAGAAGAAACAGTAAAAAGTCATCCAGATTGATAACGTAAAAATGATATAACTTGATTCATCGTGACAACAGCTATCATAATTTGTACAGTTTGTCTAAACTAATTTACTTTTTACACATGTTATTGGTCAAAGTTAAAATGATTTGACTTAGATAAACCCAAAAGTGATATTTTAGTACTCTTACAATGCCACAACCACAGCGGACAGTTACGTTGTTTGTTTATATTGGTTCGACGACCCTTTAGCTCTTCCCTTTTCGGCTGGGCCTGGGCCGCTTTACTGTACTCCTTCCTCCCTGTCCTCACTTCACTCCAGCCAGGTGACGAGAGAAAAGCTTCCGGCCTTCTTGTTGCCACTGGCTTCACGGCCACACATGGATGACATTGTTCTTCAGTTCTTGGCCGGAGAAACATAAACGGCAGATGATGCTAAAGCGTGGTTGTTGAGCTGCACTGGGCGACTGAAGCTCAGATGCGACCATGGTGATGTTCTGCGTTGTTTAGGACCGGTTTTGGAGGTTGGTTGGGGCTTAAAGGTGCCGAAAAGGAAGCCCTAGTTTGGTTGGACTTGTTAAAAGCGCCAACTGCCTGATCATTCTCACTATGAATCTATGATCTTATCCAGGCTGATGCAAACGTCCTGTAACTATAAGCCTTTGTAACTGAAACACGTCATGCAGAAATAAAACGATAAAAAGGAACTGTCTGTCAAATTTTAGATTCTCTGAAACAGAGGATACGACCACACTGCACAATCGGCACCTCATGCTCCAGCAGAGCAACAGTAGTGTCTGCTCGGTGAGCCATGCCTGAGTCACTGCGAGGTGGGCCCGGCCCCAGGACGCTGCTGGCAGCCGGCAGCTGGCAGCTGATCTGAGTCGACAATCCATCTCCACGCAACGGGAGACAGATCTCGGTGTGCTGCTGCTGCTTGCATTGGGCTGGTGGGTGCGGTTAGTTGCTTCAGGATCAGGGCCTCCGTCGTCAGGCTTGCTGATTGGCTGAATAAGGGGTTCACGTAGAATTGGGCTACTAATTAGAAGTTTTAAATGTAAACTAATTATAAAACTAATTGCATAAATGAAGATTAATTTACGAGATAGATCTATTAAATATAATTTATCCATAATTTGATAATATAGTGCTATAGTAACATGTGCTAATGATGGATTAATTAGGTTTAATAGATTCATCTCGCGAATTAGCGTCCATCTGTGTAATTAGTTTTATAATTACCTCATATTTAATCCTCGTAATTAGCATCTGAAGAAACTTTAGTCCCTAAAACTAAACACCCCCTAAATTGAACGTGTTGAGGTTCTTCTTGCTCGAGACTTTAGAGCTCCAGTTCAGGGTCAGCAAAAAGGAGGTGTTTGATTCTGGAGGGCTAAACTTTAACCCTGTCATATCAAAAGGATTTTGTCATTTAGAAATATTAAATAAAATTTAATTACAAAACTAATTGCAGAACCCCTAGACTAATTCGCGAGATGAATCTAACGAGGTATATTAATCTATGATTAGCAGATGGTTATTGTAGCATCACTATAATAAATTATAGATTAATTAGATGGTTATTGTGCTAGCTTATTAAATTCGGCTAAAGGGGAAAGAGTACTTCCTCTAGCTACAGTTACAGGTGACTTGCATTTGCATGCGTGGTACAGCTGCTTGCAGTCAGCTTACGTGGACGATGGCATGCCTTTACGATGCATGGTACAGTAGTTAGTTACAGGTTCTTGCAGCAGCAGCAGCGAGCCAACAGTGATCCACACGGCGGGGGCTTCGGCTGGTGAGCGGACAGCGCGGTTAGTTAAAAGAAAAAGAAAAAAAAAACTGGACGGGAAGATGCAGACTGCGGGTTGATTTAAGAAGATTGGAGACTCAAATCCGGGCTGGCTGACTGAGAGCACGCTCTGCTAGACGCTAGCCCGCGAGAGTGCTCGCGGAAGTGCGGTTAGTTGCTTAGTGGTCACCGTTGACTAGCTAGTAATATCGTGTCCTACACTATATCCAAAATTCCTATCTAAGTAGTAACGCTTGTTTATATAAATCCCCCATTCTCTCTCAGCTAGAGCGTCCTCCTTTTTTTTACTCGCTTTTCTCCTCATCTTGCTCCTTTAATTTCGTCCAATTGAGCTACTTATTACGTTGGTGGGCGTTAGGAGGGACCATGAATCGAACTCAAGAGCTTCTGCCTCGCGTACATCTTCCTTACCACTCTATGTACGTATACGTGACTCTAGATAGGATGCTTTTTACTTTTAAAGTGATCCGTGAAGAATATCTTTAGGATTCTTCATTAGCCCGGACTAAAAAGGTGTATGTATGTGCTGTTCCGTACCGGTGGCAGCGGTGGCAGCAGCCACATTGATCGAAGTAGCAGTGTTCTGGCGTGGCGGCGGATAAAGCTGCTAGGACAGGCCTGACTTGCAAGCTCTAGCTGATGATCAGGCGCCCCTGGTCAGTTCCTGCAGGCCCTGACCGACCTTGAGGGCCCCGGCCCCGCGGGTCAGGATCCCAGGGCGATCTCCGCTTGCTCACACCCCGATCCCCCGGGGTGATTTTGGCAGATGCGCTCTGTGATATGCGGGAACAGGCCCAAAAAGCAGCAGGGTGGCCGAATGCCGTGGGCCGGGAATATGGGTTCGTTGGGCCGGTAGGATCAAATGCCGAATGTGGGCTGCTGCTATTTTCCCTTCCCGCTGCGGTTGACGGGGTATTTCAATCTTCAGCCGTTAACCGCACGGCGACACCGACGCCAAATCACTCTGCACATGAGCCAAGGTTGAAAAAAAAAGGGAAAGGAATGAGCGGTTTTAGTATTTTGGGTTTGAATGAAGATCGAATGCCTTTTGTGATCTTGGTTGAAAAACTAGGCTCGATCGGTCACCGCTAATGGCAGCACGGTAAAACTTAAAATGTACTTTTCTCCGGCTTACGGGGGTGGAACATTCTGCCTTGGTGCCCCGTCTTCTTTGTTCGTCATCAAACAAACTGTCGTCCGGAGCCCGGCAACGTACGAGAGCTCAAGCTCACCACTCGTCTGCCTGCAACCAGATCGGATGCGGCAGACAAACCTCCCCTGTTACAGCCGCCGCCTTTTACCACGAGTAAAAGTAAATCCACGAGTAGTTTACCTTCGGCAGCATCCATGGAAGACCGACCACTCCACTCCCCGCTTTTCCAGTTCGGGCCACGAGCTGATCGCTCCAACGATGCAATACCCCCCTGCCCGTCCTCTCCGGGGTCAGCGGGGGAAGATCTCGTGGTCCTCTCGCACGGCCGCGACGGATCATCGCTGCAGTCGGTCGAGCCGCATCCGGCCATGTCGTCGTTTACTCCGGTGTCCGATCCAACCAACGCTCCCCGTGCGTGCTCGGCTGCTCGCTCCGGCCGGCCTGACCAACGGGACGGAGGACGGCGAGGACATTCACGCGCTGCGACAGGCCGCGTGTACGTGCCTGCCGGCAGATACGGAGGGCCAAGAGCATCGTCTCCATCAGAGAGAGATTCAGAGCCCAGCAAAACTCCACGAGAAACACACACGAACAATGGATGCCGCTAGCATTTTCAGTGCCTCAGCTTCCTCCACTGGAACTGAATCGTCGACGGGGAGGACGCCATGGCCCAGCCGTACGGTCCCTGCTTGTCGTCTTCACTGGTCTCGACAGTGCTCGTGTTCCAACGTCCAGCCTAGCGCATTAACCCCTGCCGCAGCAGCTCAGCGCGTACCACTACCGCCCTTGCTGAACTTGCATGTACTGACGAAACGGTTCGAGCAGATGGACAGGCCATTCAGTGAATTCCGGCAGGCTTGCTTTGGATCATGAGCCGGCAAGTACTGCATGCTGCTTATTGTTATGTTTTTTGTTTCCTAAAAGAATTGAGATTGCTTGGTTATTGGTTGGAACTTGATGCTGAACCTGAACTGTAACCCTGTGCAATGTAGCCCCTGCTCCATGTGTCTGCCTGCAGCCTGCCGTTCTGGAAGATGATAGAGTACTGTTGCTGCTGCTGTAGCTGCTGGGGACCTTCCATGAAACTGTACAGCAGCGGCTGCAGCCTGCAGTAGTGCCCCCACATTGTCGCTCAGTCCCTACAAAAGTTTTTCTTCTTTGAAAATATTCAGTTTCTTTTCTGAAAATATTCAGTACTCACAACCCACTCACTCACCACATGCACAGCTCTGACCAGTGACCACCCCTTAAACCCTACTAAACCCTCTATCTGTACTATGCAGTCTGTAGTCTGTTCCTCATCATAGCCATTAACCGCGGTTGTTTACCCTGCCGTCCATCCTCATATGGAGACCATAACTGGTGGTTAGCTCGGACCCTAATCGGTCCGTTCTTCATTGTTCCTTTCATAAATGGTAATGAGTGGCAACCATTTCCATGCAATTGAAGCCGGCAGTCATTTGTGGTGGAGGGTACAAGATTGAAGGGACTGTAAATAGTTGCTCACATGGGCGGAGCAGAGGAGGAAGAAAGATGTGTGAGGCAGTGGAACAATCTTCTACTAGCTTGCCGTGAAGTGACAGTCAGAGAGTGATGAGTGATCCATCACGGTAACATCATCGCCAGAATACTTTCAGGTTTCCACAGAGCCTCTGCTGCTTCATCTGCATCTGCAGCAGCTGACAGTGATGGCGGCGGCGGCGGAGGAGGAGCAGTGGTACGGCTACTAGCGGCGGCGGCGGTGGCAGGGTTGTAGGCTGTAGCGCGTCTTGTCGGCAGATAGATGGGCAAGGCGGGCAGGTGGCTGAGGAACTTCTTCCTGCCGGGGAGGAAGGGGAGGAAGGCCAGCGACCGGGCGGACACCGACTGCCAGTCGGTGCTGTCGGCGCCGTTGCCGACGCAGGCGGCGACGCCGTCCGTGAGGGAGAAGAGGCGGTGGAGCTTCCGGCGGCCGGGGTCGGCGGCAGGCAAGGCCGACGCGGGCGCGTCCGGCGGCCAGGGGCCACAGGGCCCGCTCGCGTCCTCGTCGTCGCACTGCTTCTCGGAGGCCGAGGTGCACGTCGTGGTGGTGCAGGACGACCAGCACGCCGTCGCCGAGGCCGCGAACACCGCGGCACCGGTCGCGTCGCTCCCGCCGCCGGCGCCGGCGAGGGGCTGCGAAGATGAGGAGGACGCGGCGGCGATCAAGATCCAGTCGGCCTTCCGATCGTACCTGGTACGTTCTTGCCTTCTTGGACAAGCTGTATTGCGCTGCGCCACCATTCCATTACTTGTCTGCGGGGTGAAATGATTTGCGTTGCCACTGCACCGCGCAGGCGAGGAAGGCGCTGTGCGCGCTGCGGGGGATGGTGAAGCTGCAGGCGATGGTGAGGGGGCAGTTGGTGCGGCGGCAGGCGAACGTGACGCTCCGGCGGATGCAGGCGCTCGTCGACGCCCAGAGGCGCGCGCGGGCCGAGCGGCTGCGGCTCCTCGAGGAGGAGGACGCCAGGCACCAGCTCGCCAACGCCAACACCACGCCGCGGCAGCCGCCGAGCCGGCGCTCGCCGCTGCACCCACGGTCCCGCAAGCCATTGGTAAGCAACGCCATTCTTAATTGGAAGCAATGCATATGGAGGGAGAAGATCACGACGCGCGGTTGGGTTTTCTTGCAGGAGGCGGTGGAGAGGGGCACCGAGGAGAACGTCAAGATCGTGGAGGTGGACGACGCCGGCGTGGCGCAGGGCGGGCGGCGCAGCAGCTTATGCTACTCGACGACGCCGGGCCGCACGCCGGCGAAGGCCGAGCTGTACCAGAAGGTGTCGCCGACGCCGTCGGCGCTGACGGACGCGAGCGCGCGGACGCTCAGCGGCCGGTTCGACGACGCGTCCTTCAGCTCCGCGTGGGAGCCGCCCCGGCTCGGCAACGCGGCGTGGCGCGCCGACCACCGCGCGCCGGCGCCGTTCGCGGCCGCGTCCCCGAACTACATGGCGAACACGGAGTCGTCGCGCGCCAAGGCGCGGTCGCAGAGCGCGCCGAGGCAGCGCCCCTTGTCGGCGTCCGAGTCCACGGCGGCGGCGGCGGCGGCCTCGCCGTCCCCGTCGTGCTGCGAGCCGCGGCCGCCGAGCCGGGGCGGGAGCGGCGCCGCGCGGCGCAGGGCGTCGCTGGACCCGCTGGACCTGCCCGGCGCGCCCCGGAGCTCCGCGGGGCGCATGGAGCGGTGCGCGTCGCGGGCGATGGCGCTGGCCCGCGCGAGCGTGGGCTCCGGCTCCGGCGCGTCGCTCCCCGAGTGCGGGTCGTCGAGCACCGTCGGCCACCATGGCAGTGTGTGCATGGGACATGGCATGGCTGACCATCTCCACATGAGTCTTGGCGAGTGAGAAAGAGGTCGAAGAGACGAAGACGTAGAGTCTTTTGCTGTAGAAACTGACAAATCTGAGGAATGGGAGATGATTTTGTGTGTGTTTGTTTTCGTGTGGTGACCATTTAGCATTGGAGTGACTAGCGATGTTTTCAGTTCTGATACTTACAGTTGTGGATTGATGCAATGGATCGTGTAGCAAAGGGCGCCATTGGGCGTACATGTTTTCGGCCAATTTCATTAGAAGAAAAGGAAATTCGGTTGAATTTAAGTCAGAACTCTTGGTTTGAAAAAAGGCTTGACAATACCTACGGTAAGGAGAATTTTGATATTTTTTTTTAGAAATCGGCGCCCCTAATCTTGACATCGGCTTCCGAGAAGCGATACTAGTGTGATACTATTTTTCCGTGGACCCTGTACCCACACCATAACGATAAGATATTCATCTAAACACCAATATGGAAGACCAACTCTCTACGAGGAACTCAATTTCTCTATTCACAACCCAACAACCCTCACTTTTTATGTGGCTACCATATCACACTCTACTCATGTCATCCAATGACATATCACTCAATTATCCATGGTGGCTATCTATGCCATCTTCAAATGGCTTCTACTTGACATGGCTTGGGGGAGGGGAGTGACCCCATATATATAGAACTACATGGCTCATATGGTGTTGTCATGTGTCCACCCTCTACACTCTTCTACAATTCTAGACTTTTCTCCATCTTTATCCTATTATACAGATATTTCTTCTCTAGAACATTCCACACTTCACTATAAAGCATGACAACTATAAATCATATTTGTCCTCTACTCTTCTAGAACCTTATTATCTTGTCATGATCTTATTCTTATCCTTACGGATTGCATTACGGATTGCAAAGGTAATTTCTTGTGATTTCCACGATCTCCTAGAATGTTCCAAGTATGCATTGCATATTTCAACATTTTTCATATCTTCCTTGTCTTCTTGTGTTACTCCATTAGAATTTTGAACCCTGCAAGGACCAATGATTTCCCTTTGAGATCGAGAGCTCTGAATTATATTGCGGTCAGCAGCTGCTGTATTTTATTTTTCAGCTTCTTGTTCTGAACTTGTGATGAAACTGCGAGGCTGAAAGTGCCTGCCTGAAACTGCCTCTGCAACTAAGCTCTGAATATGTAGATGTGCAGAGATCAACCACTAGGAATGATGGCCTGCAATCATGCATCGAGGCACCAGGTTATCAGAATAGTATTCTCGTTTCAAATCAAATCAGAAGGTGAGAGAAAATGGGCATGGCTGTGCTTCAGAGCAACGATGAAGAGCAGGCAGTGCTTGGTTGCCTTGCAAGATGAAGACGAGGCACTCGCTCTCGAGGCGGACGACGAATCCGAGCACGTAGCGTGCAGCACGCACTGCTTCCTGCCCCCTTCCGCCGCCGCCGGGGCTGCCATGGTGCGGCACGACGCAGGCCTGCAGCTCCCGTCCGCCGCGCGCGCGCACCTCCACGGATGTGGCTGCCGTGTGCAGCGCCATGTGAAGCTCAGCGCAGCCGCCCTTGAACGGCGCCTCCAGCTCCAGCGCGGCCGCGGCGCCCCCGCCACCGGAGCCTCCAATCGATCTCGATCGGCAGCGACCTGCGAGCGCGCACGTTCCCAGATTCCTCGGTCTGCACGGAGCGGGAGATTTAAAGGAGGAAAGCGGGGCCGACGGGAAAGTCGCCACCGCGGTGGACGAAGCCGGCCAACCGCGTCGCGTCCAGTGGCACGCTGGCGCGGGTGCCAGGCTCCGGCGAGCGGCGGCCGACGAATGGACGAAATCGTTAACCATCAGGAAGTTTTGCAAAAGTCCCCTCCATTGGATCGCGATTAATAATCGCGATCCGAATATTTACAATGTGCCCCTCTAATATTTTCATATAACCCCCTAGTTAGGATCGATATTAATAATCTAGATCCTAATATTTGCAAATTGCCCTCCTAGTATTTTCATATAGGCCCCTAGTTCCCCTGCCGCGCCAACGTCGCCGCCCGCCGCCGCCGCCGCCGCTCGCGGCCTCGTCCCCGAATTACATGGCGAATACGGAGTCTTCGCACGCCAAGGCGCCGTCGCAGAGGCGCTGAGGCAGCTCCCCTCGTCGGCGTCCGAGGCGGCGGCGGCGGCCTCGCCGTTGCCGTCGTGCTGCGAGCGAGCAGCGGCGTCCGCGCGGCGCAGGGCGTCGCTAGACCCGCTGGACCTGCCCGGCGCACCGCGGAGCTCCACGGGGCGCATGGAGCGATGCGCATCGTCGCTCCCCGGCAGCGAGTGCGGGTCGTCGAGCACCGTCGGCCACCATGGCGATGTGCATGGGATACATGTTAGATGGTCTTCATCCGACCCGACCACGCCCCGCACCAAGTCCGGCCGCTGCGCCACCGGCGGGCTGCGGGCCTGCGCCCACGGCGAGGGCAGTCTTCTTCCAGGTCAGGGTCGTGGCCGTTTTGACCTTCGGATGGTTCAGACTTCAGAGTTATCACACGACTGCAACTGCAAATGTGGTCATTTTGCTGTGGTGACAGAAGTTCTTCTTCCTTGTGGTGATTGCGAGTTGGAGCGGGTGTGATGATCTTTTCAGTTCTGAACTTCTGATCGGACCCTTGCAACTGCAAATGTGGATTGGAACAAGCAACGTATGTATCAGTAAAAGGGCCATCACTACAAGCTTCAGTTAGCTCTTTGACACAGCACAAGCACGCAACACCACAACTTAATTGGTTTATGGCTGCTAGCTGACTGAACATGTAGGTAATTCCAAATACCTAAATCATCATGATTTTTTTTGTTGTTGTGGAACTAAATCCTCATGAGCTCACCTGTGGCTGTGGCACCTAAAAAAGAGAGGATTTCACGTACATTCTGCCTTTCTGGTGCGCTCAGCATGGCGCTATGCAGTACTGTTGATGTGTTAGTAAGATCTAGTAATGGTTTGCTGTGTAGTTTGGGGTGTCAGTGACGACAGCAGCAAAAGTTAGGAAGAACTTGGAGGTCTCGCTTAAATTTGGAAGGCATTTTTTTTCCTGACTTTATTTAAGCGTGTCCATGGGCTTGTGTGAAACAAGGAAGCAGCCTCTCTGAAACATTAGATGGACCCGGAAAGGCCTGCCTTGGCTTTGCTAGGTGGGCTTGTGGCCCAGGCCCCTACAGCCAGGCAGCCAGCTGGTTTCAGATCTTGCAAAAAAGAAAAAGAAAAAGAAAAGAAACCCCTGGTTTCAGGTTTATGCATTCTATGCGCTGCTAACTGCTTCTCTCTTTCTTTATAAAAAAAACTGCTTCTCTCTTTATGAGTGTTGGAGTCCTTTCGGGAAAATAAAAGATAATAACAGCACAAGAATGCGTCGGGCAAAGCAGCCTTGCCCTTGCTATGGATACCCCTTGAGGGATGAAGATGATGAAAAACTATCGGAAATAATATTATAAATATGCAAATGATAAAAATACGGTAGGGCTTTTTTCATATCGTTGAGTGCCAGATATTCAGTTGACAGCGACAAGTTTTGTGGTTTGCTTCATTTGATTCAAATTATACTTTATTTTACATTTATTCTAAGTCAAACTCATCCTAGAATAACTAAATTTATACAAAAATATAAGAACATATATTGCATCGAAACAAACACAGTATCAAATTATATTTTATGGTGGATTCAATGAGATCAGGTAGGTGTCAATGTATTTTGTTATAAATTCGATCAAATTAGAAAAGTTTAGTTTAGAAGAAAAACTAGAGTGAAATGTGATTTTTACGTTGAGAAACTACTAAATAAAGTACTTGAAACGATATCATAAATGGAAAATGATTCGAAACGGGTGATTGAATTTTACCACCATTTCCATCCGGTCACTGCCGTTGCGATCCTGCCGTAAGCCCGTAACCCATGAAAAAGTCCATACTGCCCTCCTATGCTTCCAGAGTAAATACAGTATGGTGTAGTGTACGCTCGTACATGTACATCAGCCATACGTACAGTACACTGTCATGTCACGTGCTTCCATGTCCGAGCAAAACGTTGCGAAATACGTCAGGAAATTTAGAAAAAGGAAAAAAGCGAGAAGAAGAAGAAGAGGGAGACGAGCTCGCGGGCCCTAAACCCTAACACGCGGACTAATTGGCGGCGGCGGCGATGGCGGGCGGCGGCGGAGAAGGGGTTTTGCCGTCGGCGGCGCTCAAGGACCAGGGGAACGAGCAGTTCAAGTCGGGGAACTACCTCAAGGCCGCCGCGCTCTACACGCAGGCCATCAAGCTCGATCCCGACAACGCCACCCTCTACAGGTTCCGCTCCCCACCCACTTCCCTTCATCCTCCACCGCTTCCTCATCCTTGCCTGTCGCGCGGGTGCACAAGCTATACATGCGGCCGATCTCGGTCCTGCGTTTTGGGGGCAAGTGCTTAGACAAGACAGCCATATGTTCCATTCGTCGCACGTGATTGCTAAGTAGCTGATTCGAGAAGCTTTACTTTTGGGTGTAGATAAAATTAGCATTCCCTAACAGGAAAGAAAAACGGATCATGTTCAAAATGAATTTGTCCTTTCTTTCCGTATGCTGACATATATCTGTACATCCATAAAATTAAAGATGCGATAAAAACTGCCAACTCTTTCCTTGTTTATGATATTATAAATGTAACGCCAACTGACCTGAAACTTTTCTGGATAAGCATGGAAAGAGCCCTTCCTTTGTATGTCCAGCTCATTTATGGTATGGGTCTGTGCACATAACTCACTTGTTACTCTATATCCAAAACCTGTTACAGCATCCATTTTTTGAAATGGAGATGTATGTGAGTTAAGGAATCCATATACAGGGGTAGGCAATTAGCACCTTGGGTAAGAGGCAGAACCATACGCTTCCTGATAATGGTATGTGCAGGGACCGTAGGAAGTGCTTAGACAAGACAGCCATATGTTTCATTTCAGGAGGTGCCAAAAAAGTTGCGAATTTGAATTTCTTTCTTGTAGCTGACTACAGCCAGCAACAAATTTTGTGAAAAAGTATCTATGCCGTACTTCTTTTTTGTGCTGTACAAGCTCTTCAAGAGTTCTAATTTATGTTTTTCATTTTAATTTCTTTCAGCAACCGAGCTGCCGCCTTTCTGCAGCTGGTTAAGCTTAGTAAAGCACTTGCTGATGCTGAGACAACAGTCAAGCTGAAGCCAGAGTGGGAGAAGGTACATTGATGTCAGAGTGCCCTCTAATTTACATTTTCTTTACTTGACTGTCTGATTTAGTCTGTTCTCTTTTGTAATATAGGGTTATTTCAGGAAAGGTTGTGTCTTGGAGGCCATGGAGCGCTATGAAGAGGTGAGACTAAAAGGAAAACCCCTTGTTAGTTTCACTCGATATGGGGAGACGATGCAATCTCTTTTTTTCCCTTTACTAAGTCTTCCATGCCCTAGCAAATCCAGAAATAAAGTTTGAATAGTTCGCGCATTGATTGCATTTATTAGTTGTAAAGTTCAGCAAATGGAGCTCAGATGGTTCAGTGATGTTTCTTGTAACGAAAACAATAATTGGATGAACTGAAGTACTCAAATAATAAAGAAAATTTAAAATTGCCTCGGTTAGATTTACTCGTTTACATTGTACAAAAAAAAAACTTGTTCTTGTATCTGACCAATACATTCACTTCTGTCCATGCCTAATTTGGCCTTTTGTTTTGACTGAACTGCTGCCTTCCTTCTTTGCTGCTATTTTCCTCTTCCCAAATGTAGTTCTGGAATTTCTGGCTATATTGCTTGAAAATGATTCTTTGTGCTCTCTTTAGTTACAGCATGAGTTTTGTATCATCTGTAATATTTATGGCAACCAGTTCTTTGAGGCTTTTTCCATGAAATGGATATTTAGCTGATTTTTAGTTTATCTTTTCCATGGTGTAGGCAATATCTGCTTTTCAGACAGCTTTGCAGCACAATCCACAAAACACAGAAGTCTCAAGAAAAATCAAGAGGCTTTCTCAGTTGGCAAGGGAAAAGAAGCGAGCTCTTGATGTAGAGAGCATGCGTTCCGATGTTGATATTGGGAAGAACTTAGATTCTCTGAAAACAGAGTTGGTGAGTTTTATTGTTAATGACTTGTGAGTGTAAGATTCCCCCCAAATGTTCTTTGCTCAATGCTACTGCATGTAAATTGCCTTGAGAAGAAGTCAACAAGATATTGCCAGCAAGCTGTTCCATGGTGTTCCAAATTTTCATATGTTACTGGTTTTTCTTTCGTCATGTCAATATAGATAAACCTTAATCTGTTTTTTTTTCTGCAACTGTGTATTGAGATGCAACTTGTACTATATTCATGAACTCGTTTATGTTACATGTTGCTGAAATGACAGAAAAAAGAGAGACTGTTTTAGACAAGGCATCTTTCATCATTTATGTGTTAATATCTGTATATTTTCTTTTCAGGCTGCAAAGTATGGAGATGTAGAAACAGGGCAGAGTATCTTTTCGTTTGTTGTTAATGTGATAGAATCAGCAATAAAGGCTTGGCATGACACAGGAAAAGTTGATCCTAGGGTCAATTTTCTTCTCGATGATCAGAAGACAGATACTCAAAAATATGCCCCAGTGGTTAACATTGACAAGGTACTATGCTGCTACAGAATACTTCGTCTTGCAACTTGACATAAACTTTTGCGTTTTACAAGCACATGTATGATCTTGATATTTGCTTAGGTTCTGTTGGATTATATTTTTTGTATTTCTTGAATTTTCTGCTAGTAGTTCCACTCCAAATTTATAACCACATCTGTAACAAACCCTTATGCTTGTTTTTTCCTTAGGCCTTTGAGTCACCCCAAACTCACAGCGAATGCTTCACATTTTTTGCGGCAATATGCGGAGGATTCTTCTGCGAAGGCTGCTTGTATGGTGGCAGCTAAGAGCATCATCTCCTACCCACAGGTCCAGTTCACCCTCTACTGCTCTTTTACATGTTGGTAGTTTTCATAATTAACTGCTGCTAGCTTGGCACTGGCAGTTGTTTTTTTCCTTGACAAGTTGGTAATTAGCATTTTCAGTATTGATACTCTACATTGTATTGTGTCTTCTGTGTTCCAGTGTGTAAGCGGAAGACTAACATGATCTATTATATATTCATATGCAGGTCTGGAAAGGGCAAGGATCCAGGAAATGGAAGCTTGACCAGAGTGATGGGTTCTTTGTACAATTTGAATCACCAGCTCTAAGGAAGATATGGTTTGTGCCCAGCACAAAAGAAAAGGGTCGAACGTTGTGCAGGTAACTCTCTCTTTCTGAGATAAGATTAATGCATCTATATTTTTCGTTACCCAACAGTTTGGAGGTAGTAGTCAATTTATAATTAGTTTGAACTCCCAAATAGGCCTCTATTGTCGTATCAGCATTGCCTAAATGTTAACGAGTAAAATGTTGCTGAGGGCTGAGTTTAGGCTAACCACAATTAGTAATAGCTCTCTACGCCCTGCTGCATATGTTGAGTTTGTTGCAATGTTCAGAGGACCCCATCCACGAGAACATGAAAACAATAATTCGTTTGTTGATGGTAGCTTAGCACGGGTGAATCGTGCCTGTAACCGCAACTGGAAAACAGAAACGACAAGCCTGGCACACACACACACACACACACCTGCCGCCACCTTTGCTGAGATGTGTACCAGCTGTTTGCGCTATCCATTACCCTGTGACGCGCCCCACTTTCTGTGACCCTTAGATGCACCCGTCGCACCGCCGTGTACTTTACAGTTTATACACGCGGCCTCCACTCATGCGTTCCGGTTTGCTTTTCCTGCTTTCCTAACCTGTTGGATAGGCAGTGTAGTATAGTCATCAAATCCCCTCCCTCCCCGCCTCTTTATGGTAGTCACAAGGTTTAGGACAGTGGGGGTGTACTGACGATGTACGGTGCCTGCCTCTCTTTATTTCGCGTGCAGGAGCCCTGAGACCTTGGACATCGGCATCCATGAGGTCCTCCCCCGGATATTCAAGGAAGCAGCAGCAGCTTGATGGAGAGGCAAATGAACAAGGCTGCACGTATGATCGATCGGTACCCGGCTCGGTTTTCAGCTGGAGTATTGGGGTGTTTCTGGGATGGTAAGGAGCGGGGGCGCCAAACTCTGTAACCAGTGGAGTCGATCTTCAGGGGTTGTGTGTGCGCCTGACTGCCGAGGGACTCGGAAATTTTGCTGCTCTGTGGCTCTCGCTGCTGTATTTCCGGTGTGTACAAAAGCCTGCGGTCGTGCAATTTCATAATTTATTCTAAAATTTACATTCATTGAATCGGGCCATTTTGGATGTTTGTGTGCTGGTGACGTGTTGTGTGCTGTACATCCGAGAGAGAGAGAGAGAGAGAGAGAGAGAGAGAGAGAGAGAGAGAGAGAGAGAGAGAGAGAGAGAGAGAGAGATTGGTTGCTGCTTTGCTGGTGGTGGATGGATGCCCTGGTGAAGTGGCAAGCCGATGCATCTGCATCAGGCGGACGATGAGTTGATTGGAAAGCGGGAGGAACAGCTACATACCTAGGCGGATTGGGGTCGTGAACAGTGTCGAGTCCGTGATGCAGGCAGGTATCGCGGTCACTTCCGCGTACGGCGTATTGATGGAGGCCACGACAGTAAGCTGACACGTCACTGCACGCTTGACGCTTGCTCTCTGCCGCTCTCAGCTCGCCGGTCCTCGTTCACACTCCACCTCCGACCTCTCGCTGCGCGCGTCGCCGCCGCCGCCGGGAGCACGCATCGGCCGACGACGGCCGGCGTCGCTTGAACGCCGGCGGCCGCCTCCATCTCACGTTCTTCCGCTAGCTGCTGGACAATCTCATTTTGCCTTTTCCACGCTAGATAGCTGTTCCTTGCACTGCATGCGTAGTGCACGCGCTTGTTTGCACGGATCGAGTCGCCTTGCCGGCAGCGGTTTCGCAAAGCCACGCCAACCGGCGGCCGGCGTGCACCGCCCACCGCCCGCCGAGTACGGGCCGGCACGGCAGCAGCATGATATGATGCACGCACGAGACCCGGATTAGCGTCGCCGCATGCGTTTGACCTTCCGTTCCACGGCACGGCCGACGGCATGCAGCCCAAACAAAACAAAAAAAGAAAGAAATATCACACAGAAATTAATTAACGGCCACTCCCTCCACCCAAACTAAGAGGCTCTTTGGTAGAAGATGCATTTCATTTCGCTAGGATCAGGTTTTGACCAACAATTACTTTATTATTTTTTTCGTTTGTGTAATATAAAACTGTAGTATAAGACCCTCTAAATAAGCTCTTATCTTAAAGTTGGAGTTAAAGTTGGAGAGTAAAATAAAAAAAATCACACTCCAGCGGACCCTTCTCCATTTTGGGGAGGCCTCCAAATCTCTTTCGCCACCCTCTATTTCTGAAAACTTCCTATCCACTGATAAATGGGTCCTACCCTTTAGACTAAAAGAAGAGGTGAGATTTAGATGTCACTGCTGAGCTGAGGTTAAAAGCTAGCCTAAAAAAATAAAGGAAGCCTTTACTCAAAAAAGTAGAGGGTCTGCTTGAGGACCATTGCTGGAGATGCTCTAAGAAAGGATTTTTTTTCGTATGCGAGTCTAATGGCATCAACTTGTATTACAAAATTATGTATTGTAAGAGCATCAGGTTTATTCTAATGAAACGAAATAAACCTTGCACAATAAAAACCGTGAGCGTATGCTAGCTCACAAAAAGTGTTGATCTGCTGGAGTTGGACACGACCCAACGTGTCATACTCTGTTTGGCTCCAAGCTCACACGGAAGCGGCGCTTGAATTGAACTGAATTCCCATGTGTTCCTATATCGCCCACATATAACAAAGACGCATGCTACTAATAACTTATTAAGTTTGCTTCCTCTAGAGAAAGAAAAGAAAAGAAAATCTAGAAGTTGCTAACACTTGATGATTGCTGTGTTCTCCTCCTCAGCAGCAGTGTGGCTGCTGGCCACCGTTTGTTGTGGGACCCAAAAGCGCCACCGTCCAGGGACATTTGGTGGTACGGTAAATCCCTGCCGGTCGTCACCAATTATCCCCTTTGTCGAGCAAAGCCGGGGCAAAAGGCAAGTGCAAGAAAGAGCCACGATGCATGATGCGTTCAGCTTTCAGCCAGTCAGTCAAAGGCTTGAGAAGCTACGGAATCGGCTGCCATGGACCTCGACGGGACCTTCTTCTCTTTAATCACCGTCTCCCTTTTTACTCGGCTTCCGTGAACACGCGCGGGCAAAGGGGACGGGTAAAAAAGATGAAGTAGGAAGGGTAGATGAATCGAAGGCCGTATTTGCGAATGCATCCCTGTGTGCTTGAGGTTTTCCTCGGAGGGGCCTGCCTGTTGCTGGTGTGACAGCACAGCCATATCGTTATCCGGCGCACAGATGATGACAGGTCTCCCTCCGGAGACTGGAGTGTATGGATTATTCTAACGCCTTTTCTTATAGAAGAAAAATGCTGCCGCCTTCGTCTTCCATGTTATGCAGTAGTACCATCGTCTAGGATTTTACCTAATAATAATATGCGATTTTTTCACCATAAGAAATATAACCAAATGAGCTACATGAGTTTGCATCTCAAATCACTTTTTAGTTTAGCCGTTTCATGAGTTGTTCATTATTACCATGCAGATCGATGTTCATCGGTAAAAAAAAAGGTTTCAGAGACAGGCTATGGCATCTTTCAAAGAAAAAAAAAGAGACAGGCTATGGCGAAATACACGTATATTTGTTACAGCAAGGGTGCAGATGCAAGGTGCAGGAACAACTAAACCTATGAGAGCTGATCGAGCCAGCCAGAGCATGCAGTAGATCTGAGCATGAGCCTGACGAGTTGACATTTCCTCCTTTTTTTTCTTTGTATTTTACGCTTGCGAGCTGTGAAGAAGCTTGGATTGGATCCAACTAACAAGCAGCACAGAACACTGTGTGTGTGAGAGGAAGAGCAGCAGTAGAGGTCAAGCATGCATGGTATGGGGGTCGCTTTCTCAGGCTGAATGCATCGATGTATCTTTTGGTATCATGAGACGCATCTAGTTTTGTTTTATTAATAATGGGCGTCTGCGCATTGGATTCCGCTGCGGCTCCATGTGTAGTTGAGACCACCGCGCCGCCGGTCCCTGTCGGATTTCGTTTCGTATCATGCACGTACACACCATGCAGTGCATTCACCCCACTGTCGATATTATACATACCACCTCGTTTTGCCTTTTTTACATACAGTAAATCATATTAACCCTTTAATTTTAACTTAATTTACGCCGCCGCCCGTGTAAAAGATCAATATGCAATAGTAGATAGCCAAGAAATGTTCAGAGTGTAAAAGATCGAAAGACAGAAATAATTCAGTATTTCAGTCATAGATAGAGGCAATTCCCATATCAATTTCATTCTTACCTTTTTATTTATTTAATCGAAAAAACAGTAAAGAAAAAAGGTGGTATACTATTAGCTCCATTTTTACCGAAAGATTTTCTATTATACATACCTCGCTCCATTTTTACCGAAAGATTTGCCTTTTTTACATATAGTAAATCATGTCGGATTTTATCTGATAAATTATCTATCAGCAACGATAGACAACCTAATATTTTATCCGGTCCCTGTCGGATTTTATCAGTATTTTTTATTGATAGATAATTTATTCAGACCAACAAACAGAGATAATTTCAGTCTATTATTAGAGAAAAAATGTGGTATATTATTAGCTCTTCTGCATGCAGTTAGCTTCACAAAAAAAATATTCAAATATAACAGCTAGAACGCATGGGGTAATAAGCTAGTGCTTCGCTAACTTTGTGCATCACAATTCGGTGCGTGCGAAAGCCTCTTTTTCTGAACCTGCGCTTTCGTATGAAGATGACGCATCAAGCGCTGGAGGTTAGCATGTTCCTGGTTAAACACCGGGTCATTTTCCAGGACGATCTCTTTTCAGTAGGGCAATTTCCCAGGGCGACAGCGACTTAACCACGCGCCCCTTCCCGTAAGCCAGTACAGGTCAGTTGCCAAGAAAATAACCGGTCGAGAAACTACAAATATTCAGTTTTCAAAAGGAAGAAAGGGATACAGTGCGTGCAGCTTGATTTGCATTTGCCATTTGCCACTGATCTGATCCTCTCTATCTTGTGCTCTTTCTACATATTTTTTAGTGGAAAGTCATGTCACAAGGTGCCAAAGAAAGGCTACATCCAGTGAGTGGCCCTTTGTGTGTGTGTGTGTGTGCATGTATGCTTTTTTTTTTGTTCCAGATGACTGTACACAGTAGTGTAGACCACTATAATATAGTGAAATTGTGATTTGGTGGATGTCATGTGACAAAATAATTGAACTTGTGGTTTTGGTGATTGCACGGGAAAATCAGATAGGGCTTTCCTATAGCATGAGCCCTGTCCTATGCAGCCTAGCTACTAGCTAGTATAAAAAAATAGAGGTTAGTATTTTGGCTTATCATGCATTTAAATAATATATACATGTTAATTTTATATGTAAACTCAATGCTAGTGGAACTGGATGAATGGGGTGTGTGCTGCCTTTTGGTTGGTGATTTCAAACTACAGAGATACATAGTGTGCCAGCGTACTGCTGTCATTAATTAGCAGGGAACCTTTGGCTAAAGCTCCGTTTTTAAAGTAGGCTTTGTATTAGTTTCTACAAAAAAGATTAACTAGTGTATATAGTCCCTCTTGTCACAAATATAAGTTTATTAAGACATCGATATGGTCTCTGATATGTCGCCTCAACAAACAAAGCCTATAAACATGTATTAGTCTGAAGAGAGGGGGGGTTATTATATATATTGAAAGTCTTCTTTTTTTTTCCTGATGAATTTGGTAACAGAAGTTTTGTGTCGCCCAGCTGTATGGTATTTTTAGATATCTAAGGTTAAAACTATAGATGTTTAACCAACAGTGATCCTAACTGGACTTATGTTTGCTACTAGTGTCACAATCACACTAGCAGGTAAGAAAAATACTGTCAGGCTGCTAATGAAGTTTCTATACTTCAAACAAGTAGTGATAGGTCGGCTAACTTTTCACCTTGCCATCTCTAGCATCTAAAACTAGGGCCTGCTGCTCTGAAGTTCATACTCATATGATTAGCAATACAATCATGCTTCTTTGTAGAGAGCACATTATCTCGTTAGTATATTCACACACCAATGACCTTCTTTTTGTTCTCACATCAAGCAGATGCAAATCCAAAGAAAAAAGAAAAAAGGACCAATTTGACCACACAATGTGGGCCCCACACAACCCCCTCTCTCCCTCCTCCCTTCTCTCTCCCCTCACTCATCAGTCTTCTTCAGTCAGAGCCATCACGGCATCGCCTCTCCCTCCCTCCCTCCCTCTCTAGCCTCTCTCTCTCTTTCCTCGGGAGGCTTCTCCCTCCTCTCCTTCGCGAATCGCCCCCATTGCCTTTGGGCTATATAGGGCGGGATTGGATTGGAAAGGGAGCTCCCGGCGAGTTTGAACCCATCCAAAACCCCCATCTTTCTCTCATCTCCCCCACGCACTTCCCGCCGCCGCCGGCGCCGCCGTATAGGATCAAATGCGGCGAGATCTGGGCGCGTGACACCGTCGCCCGCCGGAGCCTGCTCCCTCTGAGTTTAGGAACAGGGACCGCCTGGTTCAAGATCTCTCCGGTGGTTAAGGTGAGTTCTTGCTTGTGGACTGGAGCTCGTGGTTCAGGTTTCAGAGCTTGGCTATGACTTTCCTTTTCTTTTGAATTTTTTTTTGCTCCTCGATCAGTTGGAATAGTTTGATATCTGCCTGTGCTCCGTGCAATGTTGCCCAAGTGGTTCCAGTGTGTTGTTGGAGTTGGTGATTGTACTCCTGGACCCCCCAAAAAAGATTGGATTTTGGTTGCTTGGATTCGGGGATTACATTTCACTCTCCCTGAACATTTTTGATGCGTTATTGGAGCTGGCATTTCGGATTCAGTCAGTCGATTGTTAGAATCTTTCGATTTAAGTTGGTATGAGACGGGGCCGATTTTCTTCCCTTCCCTTCAATCATGATGCGCTCCTGAGGCCGACATTTCGGCTCACAGCTCATTCTTTTTCTACCCCTTTTGTTTTCAGAAACAGTTTTTGGGGTTGTCGGCAAGTTTTGTCACCGAGCGCTTTCGCGTCCGTAATTTCAGGCAACTTGTCCTTTCTTGCATTTTCTTTCATGTGGCCTCACGTTTTCGAACCCACTCCTTTTGCATTTTATTTTCCCTCAGAATAGTTTTAACTGAAATTGTACTGGAATCAAGTTTTAATGAAAGGTGTTGCTTATGTCCTCTAGAGTATATCTTGAGCTAGGCATGTGCTGACATTGGACTTATGGGGAGTACTTGAATGCACTTGTTAGTTCTCCTCCACCAATTCTCAACAAACTGTTTATTCTTCTCTAGGATTGTAGGACATAAGCTTACTTTGAGTGAGCTGCAGACTACCGAAGGATGGATCAGTATGAGGTATTGGAGCAGATTGGAAAAGGAGCATTTGGTTCTGCACTGTTGGTGAGGCACAAGGTGGAAAAGAAGAAGTGAGCCTGACTTGCTCTTTTTTTTTTTCATATATGGGCCAAGCTGTTTTTTGTTCAGTAATTTTACCGTGCAAAGTCTATCTTGCAGGTATGTGCTCAAGAAGATACGACTTGCGCGACAAACGGACCGAACTCGCAGGTCTGCCCATCAGGAGGTTAGATTCTTCTACTTAATCCGTGCTACCTTTTGATCATTTGGTTCATAGGCAGGATTTCAAGGAATGGGATGCCTTTTTTTCACCACTTGACTTTTGATGTCATTATCCTTGGTACAGAATAATTATTTGTCCCCAATTGTTTGTTGCTGGATAAATTACTGTGTTCATGCCTTCATCATGATGATGTCATGTTTATTTTGGCAGGCCATGAACTGATCTGATATGAGTTGTGTGGAAATGTTCTTGCAGATGCAGCTTATTGCAACAGTCAGGAATCCATTTATCGTGGAGTACAAAGATTCATGGGTGGAAAAGGTAGGCAGAGGGTCAAAACAAAGTTATTAAATGGTAGCATATTGCTTGGTTTGGTGAAAATCTTTTGTTGTTATGCATCTCATTCATTTTTTCTTCATTTCAGGGTTGCTACGTTTGCATTGTTATAGGTTACTGTGAGGGAGGAGACATGTACGTATTTCTTGGAGGTTAAATATCTTTTCAAATAGTTTGTTCACAGAGCTAACACTCCTTATTGGTCCAGGGCTGATGCTATCAAAAGAGCCAACGGTAACCATTTTTCTGAGGAGGTGCAATTCTTGACCTTGCTTTTATTGTCGACATTTTGTGGTTTTTCTGTTGCAACCAGAAAATTGACCCTCAACTGCCTGTTCATTTTCCAGAAAATCTGCAAGTGGCTTGTGCAGCTTCTCATGGCTCTTGATTATTTGCACGCCAATCACATTCTTCATCGTGATGTGAAGGTCAGTAGCAGTGCTTGATTCGCATTATGTAATGATACTTTTTTTTTGATATTTTTCTAAGGGGGTGTGATTAACACAAACTGAGACTTCTCAATTTGTTTCAGTGCTCCAATATATTTATTGCCAGAGATCGAAGTATACGCCTTGGTAAGTGACTTGATCTCATGAAAAGTACAATACTTTATGTATGAGTTTAGCAATCCTGGTGATGATTCACTTCTAAATCTATATAAATGCAGGCGACTTTGGGCTTGCAAAAATATTGACTTCTGATGACCTTGCCTCGTCTGTAAGTTTACTTGAAACTTTTTTAGTTTTCTTGCATGTATTTGATGATGTTGCTTATTACTGTGTTGCTCCTACAAAGGTGGTAGGAACACCAAGTTATATGTGTCCAGAACTTCTTGCTGATATACCATATGGTACCAAATCCGATATATGGTCCCTAGGTGTGTATCACTTCAGTGTCACAAATCATGTTTCTACATCTAGATAGCAAACTTGCGATTTAATACTCAAATTGCTTTTTGGCAGGATGTTGCATATATGAAATGACTGCTCTCAGGCCTGCATTTAAAGCTTTTGTAAGTCCTTGGCTCATTTTTTTTTTCTGAGAGATATCTATGTAATTAGTTTATATGTTGGTGCAATTTGATGGTTACGCTAAAAGCTTCATACTTTTTATTAGTGAACACTCCATATGCGTATGAGGCTGGGTGATTATCTGCCCTGTTTCGGATGTGTATGTCATTTACACTGGTAAATTAGGAGTTCTTATAAACATATTGCTAGACACCCGCTGCATTGCTTATATGCTGAAACCTTGTCAATTTAAATATTTGTGAGTACAAATAATTGGATTACTATTTCGGTCCTGATAATCATGCAACTCTGAAATTTATGATCTCATTTCATCCTTTCTTGGCAGGACATGCAAGCTCTGATTAACAAGATCACAAAGTCGATAGTTTCACCATTGCCCACAAGATATTCTGGTGCCTTGTAAGTTTGTCATTGAATTATATTCTCTTTTATTTATGTGTCCATTTGTCTTACCTGAAGGGAGCATGTTTCTGAAAAAATTTACTTCATGCAGTAGGGGACTTATCAAGAGCATGCTACGGAAAAGTCCAGAGCACAGACCAAGTGTAATTCCTTAGTGCCTTCTTTTTTCTTTTTACGGATGAAATATCTATGCTGATGTAACTGTGTTTACCCTAATAGAAAGATTTTGTGTAACTTGCCTATACAGGCTGCAGAACTGCTAAAGCATCCTCATCTTCAGCCTTATGTGCTTCAAGTCCAGTTGAAGTCTAGTCCTTCTCGCAACATGTCTCCAATCTACCAATCTCTGACAGATAAAGTTAAGAAGATGACATTTCCTAGCGATATAACTGATTCTGTGCGAAGAAGGGTGGCAAGAAGAAACTCGTTGGGAAATGAGAGGACTGTAACATTCTGCAAACCATCTCCTGAGCGGAATTCTGTTAGCTCTACTCGGAGCATCAAAGAATATACAACTACACAGAGTGTCAAGGAGCTCTCCATCGACAGCAGTCAAGTTGATGACGAGGTTACCAGTAAAGCCATTATAACAAAGACATCAGGCATTCTAAGGACTCCCAAGAGTACTCCAGCCAAGACATTGACAACTAGGAATCGGCTGGACCCTCCAAAAACATCTTATACCAGAACAAACCACAGCGAGGTATTTTCACAAATAAAGCTTGTTCTATGTTCTTTGTGCCTTTCTTAATACTGACAAACATGTGCTCTCTATTTGTTTAAAATCTGCATTGATTCTCGGTTACAAGATGCACATGTTCATACTGCATAGTTAGATATGTATCACAGGTTCATCAATCATCATTGTGCATTTGTTTTACCTAGTATAAATTATGCTAATGCTTGGCTTCATCATGGGTTTGCATTTTCATGACACTGCTACCTGTTTTATGCTTATGTATGTTGAAACGAGTGTATATCTGATACTCATTGAACTTATGTCCCCCCTGCACAGCTGTCCTCAAGAACACCTCTAAGTAAAAGCGCCTGTACAGCTCGAAGGGCGTCCCTCCCGCTGCCAACATATGGAACGCCTAGCAACCGCACCATCCGCATCCTCGACCGGCTAGACTCCCCTGATGTGTCCGTCAATGCACCTCGGATCGACAGAATTGCAGAATTCCCTCTGGCTTCATCTGAGGACCCCTTGGCCCCCATCAACAAGCTCTCTCCAGCTCCTGGCCATGGCTTGTGCTCCACGCCTCCCTCCATCAACCGGTCGATCACCAAGGACAAGTACACGGTCCAGGTGCTGCACACTGGTGACGGGGACAATGGGAGTGACTCGTCGGGGCGCAACGCTACTGCTGCGTCAAGCAGAGGGTCCAACGACTCGAGGCTGCAGCGGTTCGACACCTCGTCGTACCAGCAGCGCGCGGAGGCCCTGGAGGGGCTGCTGGAGTTCAGCGCTCAGCTGCTGCAGCAGGAGCGGTACGAGGAGCTGAACATCCTGCTGAAGCCGTTTGGCCCTGAGAAGGCGTCCCCTAGGGAGACTGCCATCTGGCTCACTAAGAGCTTCAAGGAGACGGCGTCATAGCCTCTTCCTTGGTCCGGTATGGACATATAGTTGCCAGTTTTGTAATGCGCAATGTAGCTCAGGTAGTTTAAGCTATGTTAGGATCCAAGCTTAGCTGCTGGAAGGCAACACCAGCTCAGTGTTGCCCTAACTCGAGTCTCCATCCTCTAGCCGGTTTCCAGCTTGCATTGTAGGTAAGCTCAGCAATCAGTAGTAGTTGCAGAACCGCATGCTGAACCCAGGATCTGGCAAAGATCTTGAACCTTGTAACCAAATCATGTGTAACTCAGCAATAATGTAGTACTAAATTGGAGGGCTGGAGATCCAGTTGGCAGTAGGTTGGTTGGGTCTCCATCTTGAACAGAGGCTGAAGATCCTATGCTGGAATCCCCTGATCCCAGCTTCCTCTGACTAATCTAATTCCAACGTCTATGTATCACTCTGAATTTCTGACCAATGTGCTTTGCATACATGGATGACTACATCACATTTTCACATGCCATGTACCTAGCCTTCTGTATGTATCCTTGGCGTGCAGCTGGACTTTCTTTCTTTCTTTTTTAAAAAAAAGCCTTGTCGTGTGACCTCTCGCAGTCGGCCACAGCTAGCCACTACCATACCAGACGGCAGCGGCCATGTGACAGGGCGCAGGGGACACACGTTGGGGTTGTACACGCCGGCCGAATCTCTCCATGTGCCCCGTCTCTCGTACGCGAGACATGGTGGCTCATCCCCCGTGCCAGACGGGAGAAAACAAGGGGTCTCGGGAGGCTGGGAGCACGGGGCATGTCTTGGCTCCTTGCAGGCGTCGCAGAGGCAACGCCATGTAGAGAACAGTGCCCTCCCTGTCCTCTGCATCGCATCGAGTGTTTCGAAGTGTCGATCCTAGTGATAATTACTGGTTTTTCTCGAGGACCTAGGAGTAAAAAAATACTGACAACTATCATAAGGTCTTTTTTACTTACCAAGTACATTGAAAACATCTAGGATTTTCCATTTGAGTAGGCTCTCTATGCTTCTATACATGCTTAGGAGCGGTGTCAGGTAGCAACTGTCCATCTACAGATCATCCCTCCTTGCAAAGGAATTGCAAGGGGAAAGCAGCTACATTATTTCTCTCCTGTCTCTGATGCTTACTGACGAATGATGTTTGCTATGATCATGACTATATGCATAGAAATGGAGGACAACAAAAGGCCCATAACCTTCTAACTTCACAGTATATGTACCAGTCAAATCCCACCATGGATCATACTATGGAGTCAGCGCTGTTGGACTCGTTCTCGCCCTCGTGCCCTGCCACCACCGGCGGCCTTGGCTTCTGGTCCTCGGCGACGTGCCTAGGAGACGACACGGCGGAGGACGACGATGAGGATGGCGACGGCGAGCCTACCTTGCGCGGGCTCGATGGCATGTGCAGCCTCCGCAGCTCGCTCATGGGGCTTCTCGGGCTCAGGAGCAGCGGTGGTGGCTGCATCTGCGGCGGAGGGGGCTCGGCGGCCTGAGGGTGCTGGTGCTCCGCTTGCTGCTCGGCTGCCACTTTGTTCACCAGGTTCTGTATCGTCGGCAGGAGCTTTGTCGACACAGAGATGATCCCAGGAACCTGCACACGATAACATCAGTTCAACTTGTCATGAGCTAATTCAGGATGGACAGAGCTGAGGCAGCTGAAGGACTATATAACATTCTTGTTTCATTAAGAAAGAAGCAGCAACGGTGGTAAAAGTTTGTCAGGCATGTCAGTATCGATGTTATCGCAAGGCGGTTACTACAGAGTCTAGTCTTCCTGGTGTGTTTGATTTCCTACGATCAAAAGAGGACCAGCCTCCCAACAGGTCACAAAATCTAACATTTGCTGGTTAGAAAAGGAGCATCTGGCAAGGCATGAGGGAGTGACCAGACGCAAACAGTTGACTTCAGTAGTATTTTTTTCGTTTGGAAGTAGTTTAAGAGGGAGACAAGGTTTCGGGTCTTTTAACATGTAATGACACCATTCAGTGCTGCCATTATGACGCAAGAGATGTATAATACTGAGATGTCCTTGGGCTCCGGTGCAAATTATTTCAGAATTTAACTACTGCAATAACAATAAACTGCAATGGTTAATCTCAACGTTATATTAAGTGTTCAGATCATACCACCCCATTTTGGAATTCTCTGTTGACATCTAGCTGCACCGCCAAAGCTTTAACTATCAAGTAACCCACAAATAGCAAGAAAAGATAAATAGGATTCCTGCAGACAATAAGAATAGCAGTGTCATGTGGTTGTTCATGTTTTCTCGAACATGCAGGAGAGATGCATATCTTTGTATCAAGAGATCACGTGGTTGTTCAGAATGTAAAGAACCACAGAGCATAGTGCTAACAAGTACCTCAGAAGCGTCATGATCTCATTGAAACCAAGAACAGCCATGGCAACAATTGCCCAAGGAGGAGGCAGTCTACTATTACCGTGCCTGTGAGCTTGCTGGAGTGAAAGACAAAAGCCATAGTTAAATATAAAAATATAGAAGTAGAGAATGTTTTCACTGCAAGGGAAAATTACACATCATGATAACTGGTACAATAAAATCAAAGCTCTGTTATATGCACCTGTGTGGATACTGCTTGTGTAATGGTGAACTCAGTTTCTGCTTTAAACTGCTTCCACAGTGACTTGCACTGAGCAGGAGTAATCATTGTCTGCTTTGGGGGAATCTGTTTCCAAAGTTCAAAAAGTGGTGTTACGTACACAGATACACTTTCACTGTTTGCTGATGGAAGATCAGACCAACACAAAATTACCTCTTCCCAAGTAGTAGAAGCAAGTGGATCAGCAGAAGCGGCACTTGCAATCTTTGCTACAACAGAGCCTTCCAGAAGTGTTGAAGTGAGGATGCTTTCGATGCTATCCGGTTCGTCATCCCAACGAATGCCCACCATTACAGACAGTAGTTTGAGAGCCTGCAAAGTAAGCGTAAGTACTTACAAGTAGAAAACAAAATATAAGAGCTGACGATTTATTTTCATGTTGGAAGTGTATGGTTTTCGTACCGCAGATCGAGCATCCTTTGCTATTGCACGGACATCTTCCTTTCCTGTCCAGACCCTTGGAATTGAATCCTTGTCATGGCTAAACACCGTTGTGAACCTGGCAACAACAGGAAACAGTGTCAAGTTTGTTTCCTCCTCAGACAGAAAGTTTTAGAAACCGATCGATATGAAGAACAGAGAATTTTGTTAACCTCTCCTTCATATGGATCATTACTTTGCTGGCTTCATCTTTAGCTTTACTTTCCACAACACTCCGGGCATAATCCCTTAATTTTGATACCATTTCTTCTGCTGGTGCATATTCCATTTCAAACCCACAGAGAGTTTTCAGAAACTCTGGTAGGATGGATTCTGTCTCGCGTTTGTAAACTATTCTTATTGATGCCCAGGTTGTTTGGTCTGCCGCATCGAAAAGAGACTCCACAGGTTCAGCAAGTGCTTTTCTTAATTTTTCCTGCAAGTACAAATAACTGTAATTATTACCATTACAGTAACCAAATAATTTTAGATATGGAGATAAGTCCAGAAGAAAATATGTATTGATAAGCTAGTAAATTAAACTCTCGCTCAGCTTGCCATACTTAACCTTAGCTTGGGCTGTCAATTCTGATAGCTTGCTTTCACGAACTGAAAGTGCATGATCTTCAATATCACGCCGAACTTTCTCTAGTATTTTAGTGCAGTCCCAGTTTGCCTGCTTGATTACAGCATCTAGAATACAAGTGCTTGTCAGTTTGATGCATCAATTTCATACAAGGTGGGTTGTAGTACCAATTGAAAGGATTGGTAAGCCAAAAGAAACAGGAGAAGAATATGATGCACAATCGAATATAGAAAATTTCTTATTTTTTTAGGACATTGGGCTACTTTGGTTAAAGTTTCAATGACCGTTACATCCTTCATTTGTCATATAGACACAATGCTTTTGGAATAAATTACCATTTTGAGTGTTTTTATAAAGGGTAAACTTTACTATCTATTGAACATAAATTACCACGAGTGTATGAAGTTTACCTGCACAGCCTTGTTCAAATTCTTTGAGAGAGCATTCTTTGTTGTCTCGAACCGAGGCTGCAAAACTTTTTCCACTCTCCAAAGATGAAATAAGACCAGTTTTAAATTTTTCTAGAGCCTTCGTGCGCAGATGAGTCAACATTTTCTGGAATGCAGGTTGGACAAGCTGCAACGAATTTTGGATTAAATTAGAGCGAGTAAATGGCACTAAGAAATAAATGACACAAACTGCCAATGGTACTTATGCGTACTAGATGTACTTCTGAAAGGATCACAGGAGCTGCATAACAGGACATTTACTAATATTTGTTTTTTAAGAAAAGCAGAAGATATACTATTCTTGAGTGAGAAGAAAAAAATATTAAATGTACAGGAAGGCCTTACATTCACTATTCTGGACTCCAAATGTTGTCGTTTTCCTTTCCTAACTGCTTCATCAAAATAGACAGCTTCTTTGTCATACCTAAAAATTATGATTCACACACCTTTCAGTTTTATTCATGAACAGAAGTTTCCTGTCATAGCTAAATATTGGATTCTGTAGGGCGGCACCAAAAATCCCTCACATGCCACTGGCTTCAATGCCAGTACTTCAGTTGAGCAAATAAACATGTCAGTATTTCGCGGATTTAAGAGAACAGATAGACAAAGTAGTACTAATATGGTACCCAGTGCATGCATTCTCTTTTTGTTAAATATATTTGAGCAGGAGAATTGAAAGTTTACAAAATTGAATTAAGTGCATGTGTAGCAGTCTATTGGAAGATGTAAAGAAAAATATAACAGGTGTATGCGTGATAGCTTGTAAAGTTGCAAGAAATGGGAATCATGTTGAACAAACCATCAGGTTGGGCTTACTCTTGCAAGTGAACGTCCACAATATAGCCAAGTTTTTTACCAAAACCAGGTACTGGACCAGATTGGACAGCATTCTCCAAATCTATCCATTCCTAAAAAGATAAAAACGTTCATCGAAAAAAAAGATAAAAACACATTAGTGAAACCCAAAACCTTGTACAAAAGTCGCATGATCTTTAAGTGGCAAGATCTTACTGTGTCAGAGGTTATGCAGCCAAACTTCTCGTTTGCAATTTCATCACACCGAACTGTAGCAACCATTACCTTGCATGGTAAAGAAAATGGAAGTAAATCATCGATAAACAGGTTTGGGTATTTTATTTAAATAAAATTTTAATATTATTTAGGCAGAAATGTTCAGGTTTTGATTTGTAGCTAACTATTTTAACTGGTCAAATTGAGAAATTTCATGTGAATTATTGATCTTGTATCACACTCATGATAATTATCGATATTATAATTAACGCCTTTTTCCTGAAATAATTAAACAATTATGAGAAGAATTGCAACAACAATGTTGGCATTATATAGGTGGGGATACACTGCCAGCTCTGTTCCATCTGTTTGCCAGAAAATTCTATGATTGATGCAAAAATATTTTCAGAGGACCCCTTCAAACTGAATCGGGTATAGTAATCTATCATGGGTCTTAGTGCATAGCAGGAAAGAGAGGTACCTTGTGAGCAGGAAGATCAAGATCCTTGTTCTCTAGGATAACTTTCCAAATCTGTTGTGAACTAAACAAAAAACCTGAAGCAGGAACTACTCCTCTTCTATCACCCGCAAGACCTCCTGGTGCAATTGAATTTGAAAATCTCTGCCTAAGTTGTTGAACCTGGTCAAGGTAAAAGTAAGGTGCTTGAAAGTAATTTCTTAGAAACATGCTTCTGTCCTTTCCATACATAAAAATCTCTAAGTACGAGTTTCAACTTATTTTTGACATACCTGCTCTCTAAACTGTTCCTCTTTTTCTTCGAAACTGGACAGTGCAGTAACTTCCACCTTCATATTGACAAATGGGTGTTCTAGTAAAATCATAATTTTCTTTTTCAAGATTGTACAGCAGAAATATATAACTTACATTGAAAAATTCACCAATAGGGGTGTCTTTGTGTGCCTCTGGCTTCGGAACCGAGTTCCATATCTGATCAAAGCTGTGACAATATTAGAACTAGAGGAACCCAACTAACTAGTAAACAAAAATGAAAGGAAAAGAAAGGATGCCAGCACCTTTTGAATATCCTCCCTTAGAACTGGCTCTAGATGTTCAAGTGGAGTCTACATGAAAACAATGATGTGTCTGAGATTCTCTGAAGTGAATGGAACAAAGATTATACTTCTGAATAAATTTTTGATTTTTTTTGGATAGATTCATTCAAGAACACAAGATAACAAAGGAGAGGCAAACCCTGGTTTTATCACGTATAACAAATAGTAGTGTTGTCTTCCGCGGACTGAACAAACGCATCATGACCTACAAACTCAGATGTCCAAATGTTACAAATACATCAGGTAATCATGATTGTGTGTACAAGGGGATCCCTGAAAGAACAAAAATGTTAAACCTTGGTACCTGAAATACTGTCTTTAGAAGTGGTTTATTGGCGGCTTGCTCACGGCCAATATCATGGCACCACCTGTGGACATACACATAGCAATAACAGAAAGTCAGTAGTAAGTGTGAGAACTAAAGCTTCAACGAATATGTCCATAAGGGGAAGTCAAGACAGATGTCGTTAGGGCGACTCACATGTTAATTAGAACTATATCCGAAATTGCAAGAGCAAATAACGCACTTTGCTTTTCAAATGCAGTGTCATCCTAGATGAGACAAAAGGAGACATATGAGAAAATAAAGTTTAGCAAATAACCTCCTAAAAGGAAACATGCATAAAAGCCTCTTCCGCACGCCATTCTCGACTTGAACTCAGTGCTCATGTAAGGGCACCCTTTTAAAACAGTAGTAAAGAGCATCGTTCTCTTTACATTTCTTACTTCAATACAAAAAGTTCACATGGCAATGCCATGTCAAGATACATCACGACAGGAGGAAAGAAAGTATTAATGCTGACTGAGCCTGAATCTTGTAATATGGAATCTTTCCACAGTTTCCCTCAAATAAAAAAGAAAGCTTTGCAATTAGGACCAGCTGATGACTGTTATGTACATTAGAAGAAAAAAAGACAAAGCGAAACATGTTATGTTAGTATCAAAGTACAGACCATTTCTTAAACTTGCCTGGTTTAAACTAATTCCAAGATTTCTAGGCTGGACACTAAAAAGATCAAAGAACAAAAAACATATTTAACGTTAATTGCTATGCAAAACCAACTTAACTACCAACAGCATTCTACTGTTGCACACTACTACTTGAATGTTTTGCTAAATGATACTGAACATGGTAATTGACCTATGCAGTCTTACCTCTCCTCTCTCTCTTCCATCAGTACCCTCCAGATCCAACACAACAGTACAAGGATCAACACCAACACAGCGTGCTATCCAGATGCCTTTAGTAGTCTGGCTCCTAATAACAAAAATAGAACAGCAATAGTTTTTCTATTCGACATAAATTAAAAATAGCAGATACAATTTAGAGACGTGTTTTCATGATAAGGGAAGGGGATGATAATGGGTATGCAAAATGCCTACCAAAGGAAGAGCACTAGTTATGACATTATTCATTCATGAATAAATAACATAAATATATGATGTGCAAATCTACAATCATGCGAGGGAGAAGGCAACAGTTTATACCTTCCCCTGAATGCATCCATCTCCCTAAAATTGGTTCCAAATAGTTGGTTCAACAAGGTACTCTTTCCTGCTCAAAATAAATAAAAATATCCTTATTATTAAACATATATACATTACTTGCTCTAAAAGGTACTAAATGCATATAGGATCCTTTTTGCGCAAAGTAGTAGAGAGCCCAGACATCTGCTAAAGTTAAGGCTCTCAACCTCAGCCAAAGAACTGTATTGAAAACAACATTTACAGTTCGATATCAAAAAAGACAAATAAAGGTTTAATTCCATGCTGTCTAAGTTGAAACACAACAGCTCAGAGCGTGGAGTCAGATACTCGGGGAAAACATTGCCCTATGTTTGCTTGAGATAAATAACATATTCATGACAGCGAATTCGCAGCTTCAACCAGCAGCGGCATGCCCAGAATAAGAGAAGACTCTTAAAGTTCCACTTCCAAAGTTCCACTATAGCTTACGGAAGTAGCAATACAGCACACTACACTATGCATCAGAAGTACTGGTACCAGAAAAGTTACTAGAACAAAGCGATCGGCATGTCCACAAATGCGTGCAGGTTTAAGCTAGGTTTCAAATGGACGAGACATTTGCTAGTTCACCTACGTGGCTACGTCCTTGAGGATGCATTAACTCATTCTCCATTACCGGATTAGTCTAGGTATAGCACTTGGGAGAAACTAATGGCTTGTAAAAGCAGAGTACAGACCAAGGCAGAGTTCTTAATTGCACGGTTTGACCAGAGATCAACTCAATCGCCCGTTGGACGTTGGTTAGGAACAACAGACAACGGAGCACCAATGATTCACACGATGACACGACACCATCGCGCGCAAGTGATGACTAACCGCGCCAAGCCCACTCGTCCCCGCATGATCACCAACATTTCGTCGAACAGGTGGCCAGCGCGTGCGCACGGGCCATCCGGCGATCGAGCTCCGGATCGGCGGACCAACCAACCAACCGAGCCGATCGACCGATCGCCGAGCGCGGATGGGAATGGAGGCGGTGCGTACCGCTGCTCTGTGGCCCCATGATGGAGACGACGGCGTACGAGAGCCCGCAGCCGGCGACGCCCGCGGCCGCCATGAACCGCTCCGCCCCCTCGGCCTCGAACACGCCCTCGCCGTCGATCAGCTGCACCGCCACCCCGCCCAGCGCGTCGCTCTCCTCCATCTCCTCCGATCCCGTCATGGGGGGTCGCGCGCGCGCGCCTAGGGGCTCGTGTGGGAAATGGAATGGATGCGGATGGGACGCGACGCTCGATCGCGCCGCGCTTCACTTGTCCGGCCGCTCGGCTTTCGCGGAGCACCATGCGCGCCGCGGAAGAGGCCCCCTAATTTGACGCATATGCCCCCGGCCCCTAACCGCCGAACCGCTTCTTTCAATTCTTTTTCCGCTTTTGCCCCCGGATAAGAACCTCCTATTGCCTCGTAAAAAGAAAAAAAAACTACTATTGTTTTCGATTATATATACAAATATTACACGTCTTCTATGGGTTACGTACTAAAGAATCCGTTTTCAAGATAGGAAAACATTAATTGCAAACTTTTGTTTACGAAAAATCTCTTTTGAGTTGTTTTGGAGTCAAACTTTGGTTTATAATATCTTTTCCTCTACGTGGCATGTTTGCATATTTGATAATAATACAATTAGATCTATGTTGAAAATAGTTTCATTGTAGTACATTCCTTGGTATACTTTGTTGCTTCCTTTTCGCCACTTTTCATCCAATCCAATCTTAATACAAATCATATCTTCGAACATACTCACTCCAGACAAAATCGTATTTCTTAATATTCATCTTCTCACTAATATATCTGCTGGAACCTTACCAAGTCTTATATAGAATATTTTCATCCTATCATATAAAATCCTATTAAATACATACATACATACATACATACATACATACATACATACATACATACATACATACATACATACATACATACATACATACATACATACATACATACATACATACATACATACATACATACATACATAACACACACACGAGACTAAAATGCAACAAAAGGTGCATTCTCTGTACAAAATGCACCCACACTGCGGTTGCAACCGTGAGACTACACCGATTGCAACGGGAAGAATGAACTAATTGCAACTAGACGGAACTGATTGCAACTAGACGGAACTGATTGCAACTAGACACAAATTAGTTGCAATTGGACGCGAACTAGTTGCAACTGGTTGGCGCGAATCAGTTGCAACTTAGACCGATCCGGTTGCAACTGGACGCCAGTCGGTTGCAACTAGACACGAACCGGTTGCAACTAGACACAATCCAGTTGCAACTAGAACTGTCACAGTTGCAACTGAGAGGGTGGGTGCATTCTCTATGCAAAATGCACCCAGGTGAAAACTATACATATAGGAAAAATCCATTCTACATGCACTTGTAGCTACTCCTACGTGTATATCTCATGATGTAGGGCGTATCTGACTCAACGAAAGGTACGTACGAGGTGTATGTAATCATACTAGACCATCTGTGATGGTATATACTTTAAGTATGTGACCATACATAGTATATGGACATACTTATTTTTATATACTACTAATGTATAATCATGATATATTTAAAAAATAGGAATGCTTTTGAAATTTTTTGTACATATCCCTTTAAAATATCTTAGAATTAGTATATAAACATACTCAAAGTGATAAATGAGTATGTGGACGTACGCACGGTGGTATACTGATAGTAAGAGTAGCTACAAGCGAGTGTAGATAAAATTATTTACACACACATACACACATACACACACACATACATACATACATACATACGTACGTACGTACGTACGTACGTACATATGTCCGCGCGCAAAGTGTATGTTTTTGTGGAACACTTAGTTTTCTTCATCACGTGAAAAAGGAAAGGTTGATATCATATATATGTACCTACTTTAAATAGTACATGCATTATTATGTAACTATACAAGTATTTATAAGCTATCTGTGCCTCTTTCAGTTTGTCAGTATCAGATATCTCTTGGCCATGAGGTGCTTCTCCGGTTCACCTGAGCCAAACCCCTTCGCTTAAGAATTCGTGACCATTTCATTTCATGATTACAAATACAAAGAAACAACCAATACAGTAGTAGGTATATAGATCCGTTCTTATCCAACAATCACCAAAAGCAGGTGGTCCACGCCAGTAAGTGGCCGCACACCAGAAGGTAGATGGTGAGAACGCCAAGAACAACGGACAGAGTCAACGATGGTGGCAGAAGGTAGAACACGCCGAGGAGTTCGGAGACGAAGGTGACGGTGAAGAGGAGGACGCGGAGGCAGGTGGACCTGCAAGACCTCAACGAACCAAGCATCCTCACGGACATGGCGACGCTGACGATGGCGACGAAGACCATGTATTCTAGATGGAAATGTATTTTTTTATAAACTTTACCAAATCTAGATAATTTCGACTTATGATAAAAGTAAAACAGCCTATATAGTGAAACATATGTAGTTATTTTGGACATAGAAAATCTCACATCATGGCATAGTTATTTTGGAACTACACATATCGTCGTTTATATTACAAAGTTTCCTTGCAACTTTCTAATTCATTAGCACATAATAAAATATACATTTCATTGCCAGTTGCAAACTAGGAATATTATTGTTGTGATCCGATTTTATAGTAGTTATAGTATGATAAGATATGACTTGTTTCCAACATAGTTTACTGTAACTTAGTACAACGTAAGACTCTTGTACTCTTTATGTAGCTACCCTACCATGATATAACTATACTATATGGCTATCTTACCACCTCATACTTGAGATCTCTTATGCCATGGCATGGCAAGAGAGGAGGGGAGCACATCTATTTATATGTGCTCATGGGTGTTGCGGTGTTGCCATGTGACAACTTCTACACTTCTTTACAAAATATCTGACTCTAGAAATTTCTCATCCTTATCCAACCATGCTAAATATTTTATTCTAGAAAATTTCTAACTTGCCATGAAGCATGAAAACTCTTCTCTCTTGCCATTTCCAAACTCTTTTAGAAACTTCTCAAGTATGCATTGTTATTTTTAACACTACTGTATAACTTTGCGAACTGAGCGTAGTTCAGCTGCTAAGATCTACTTTATGGTGGAACCTATCCATCCGAATTTGAGTCCTCAACTTAACACAGATGCTTACATTTTTATAAATTTATTCAAGAAATTGATCGATCCTGTTCTCGGCGAGGCGCCTCTAAGCACATGCCAGTTAACTCTGTCAGAGTTGATCATAGGATATGCGTACGCTGAAATGTTTCAAAACAAACTTATATACTACTAAGTTTTATATGGAACATTTTTATCCTTGTTGGCCTTAAAGTTCATATAAAGCATGCATGCTTGTTTTGGTTAGTATGTGTACGTGTACGTTTTTATGGAGTACTTCATTCTTCATCACGTGAAAAAGGAAAATTTGGATACCATGTATATGCACCTACTCTGAATAGTATGCAACTACAAATATATATAAGCATGTACCTACGAGTCCCCTGATCGATTTGCAAAGCCAGAGGCAGGATCATGCCGCGTTGGCGGTCGTCGATGACGGTTGGAGAAGCGAACACGGAGGACGGCCTGTCCCGTTCGTGCGTGTGGGCACGGGCAGTCTTCCTGCCGGTGCTGATCTTCGCCATGGCCTTGGGTCTGGACTGCGCCATCTACAGAAGATCCCACGGCGCCGCGCCAGCCCGCGATCTCTGCCTCATGGTGGCGTGGGCGCCCTTCGTGGCGCTGGCCTTGGCGATCTCGAGCTACATGGACCTGTCCCTGCCGCTCGCGCCCGTCGCCGCGCGCTGTGCTCTCTACGTCGTCGCCTGCGCCGGCGGCACTCTTCTGGGGGCGAGTGCCCTTGTTGTCTGCGTCTATGGCCACGCTCCGGGGGTTATAGGCTTGGCCGGCGCCCTTGCCGTCGCCCTCGCAGGGCTTCTCGCCTTGTGGGTCTGGCTTGATCGCACGTACCGTGCTGCTAGTGCTTATTACCTGCCTAGCTAGTTAGCTAATCTCCTTTACTCCATCCGTTTGAAATTACAGGTCACTTTAGTATTTTAAATATATAGATTTTTATTATATACATCTAGACATATATCATATATAGGTAGACGCATAATAAAAGATATAATCAAAACAAATAAAGTTTGAAACCGATGGAGTAGAATATTATATATTTATTAATATTTGGCTTGCAGTTTTTTACTGTGCAGCTAGAAACTTGTGTATCCTCTACTTCTTGAACAAGGGCTTTCTCTATTTTTTGAGGGCTAGTTTTTTAACCTCAACTCCAGCAATGACCTCTAAATCTCACCTATTTGTCAGTAGATAAGGACTCCCTAAAAACTCTCCAGGAATAGAGGGTGGAGGAACAGATTTGGAGGCCTCCCTAAAATTGAAGCTTTTGTAGAGGGTCTGCTAGAGTGTGGTTTTTTATTCCACCCTCCAAATTTAAGATAAGAGCTTATTTAAAGGGTCTGCTGGAGTTACTCTAAGCCCTCTTGCTGGAATATTTATGGAATATTTTGGTTCTCTATTGCTGGTCCATCTGCTCTAGTTTAATTTCTACCTTGCAGCTGGAATACTTATGTATCATATTTATGGAATATTTTGGTTCTCTATTACTAGTACATCTGCTCTCAACCATTCGAAAGTAAACATCAGGAAGGAAGCCGTCTTGCTCTACTTTTTTTAAAAACTCTCTTGCTAGCACAGGTAATAAAGAGAAGATTCTTTCTTGCAGCGGCGCATCAAATTTCATAGCTGCTTGATTGGCCTTTGCAACTCTGACTCGACTTTGAACTACATCGCCATGGTTGCTCTTTTATTTTAAATCAAATTTGATACTACTGCGTGTGTCACACGTAGTAATGTGTAACATGATTTGTCGTATAATTTTTTTAGTCATGGTGAAAAATAGATCTTAGAATTCAACAATAATATAAGGATCGTGCTCCATAAATTCAGGTACAATAAATCTAAATCTGCACCAGTGCTCTATAAAGATCTATCCACCATCCGGTATTCCTGTACCAATCCTTTCATCTCGCCCTTTGCTAAACAAGGAGGCCACTTGCGGACTCGCCTCTAACCCCACCCCTGTCCATTCTCCTCTACCGTCTAGCCAGTGTTGCCCATGCCATCTCGTCTCACCGTCCTCGATCCACCACAATTGCCATGTTATATCATATATATGATATATTCGGATATATTTTATTACATACAGTAGAAGACCTACATATAGTATCATGAGAAATAAGTATTATTAATAAATGAAAAATGAATCAGTGACTTTTTATCGATTCAATTTATGGTCCGCCTTTTGGTTCTATTAATATTTTTTGACATAACCTTTTTACACGTTTATCATTCAAGAACAGTAATATTTGACACGGCATATTATTTCAACTAAAAATTACGTAACAAAGCAAGTTTAATGATGCAATTAACAAACGTCCAGATTAACTCAATTTATCCAAAGCATACATCATTTGCTCAGCCAAACATAAAAGTGCTTTTGGGCATATAACATCTATAATAAAGTTTTCTTTAAGACAAAAGCTTAGTTTAACCATCCGGTCCGAGCTGCTGCTGCGTTGGTTTGCAGCAGAGGTACAAGTGTAAATTTTTTAATGGAATCTTCTCTTTACCTATTTCTAAAGAGAAGACCATTTCCTTGCTCGTCATTGCTTTTCGTCTGTTTTGGTGGTTGATGATGGTGGGTTCATGAATGAAAAGAAGATCAAATCAAAATTGGAAATCAGGCTATATGTTAGGGTAAGGGGTCCGAAACCATATAGAATTAACGCTCGGAAAAGATAATTTTCAACCTATACGTACTAGATTATTACTCTTTTAGCTATAATAAAATAATAATATCATAAGATACATATCCTATACAATATATCACTTTTTATGAATACTTTTAGCATTATAGTCTATTACTTAATATAGTTTTGTAGTTTTGTTCGTAGCGACAAACGCGCATATTTGGTAGTTAAGTTAGTAAAAAATAGCAAAGGAACTATCCCACCGACCAGCGGCAGGCTGGACTGCGGGAGAGACAAGAAGCAAGGTGAGAGGGGGGTCTGGAAAAATGCCACCGGTGAAGAAATCCAAGAACGGGAAGCGGAAGGGCAATGAATAAGGCAAGTTCAAGATAGCCAAGATCCGGGGGTGCCGCTGCCGCTCCCGCTCCCGCCGGAGCTCCATGACCTCGACACCGAGTGGTGGCACGCCTTGCTTCCTGCACAAGCACGCCGAGTCAGGCCGGTCTCAGGTATAGATATACGCGTCCCGAATCTCTCCCCATTCCGCTATCTCTCTCGTCTCTCTCCGGCACCGTTTCTTCAGTACTCGTTCCTGCTTTCTGCCCCTCGAATCCGCTATTAATTTGTTGTGTTTCCGCGTAAATGTACCAAGATTTGGTGTCGGACAGCCTCGTTCCTGGTTTTGTTTTTTTACAAAAGCCCGAACTTTAGGTTTTATTTGGTGCGAAATTGTCGGTTTGTAATGCGATGCTCACTAAGTATAAAAAGGAATTTTAGAGGCGGGTAAAAATATATTTGCAGAGCACATGTTGTATATGTTCCCAATTCTCGCAGCTATATTTGTAGGGTCAAGTAACTCGTCCGCCCCTGAAAATTAATTTGTATGGGAAGGTCATGGTCTAACTCGCCCCTACAAATGCATCCCCTACAAATCAATTTCTAAAAATTGAAAAAATTCAGAAAAAAAATCAAAAACAATAAAAGAAAAAGAAAAAAAATATCCTAGTTAACCGGCCACCACCTGCGTTAACCGGGGTTCAAACCGCTTACCTCAAATCTCGCGTGTACCGTCCTCTACACCACACTACACAATCACTTGTGACATCATGAGGTATGCTATTCTTTTATATTAACTCTGAAATTGATTTGCAGGAGCGGGTGACGCCATCACCCGCCCCTAAAAATATTTTTCTATTTTATTCCAAAAATTTATTTAAATCTTTAAATATAGCAAAATAAATAAAAAAATAAAACTTCTACACTATGACTATGGTTATTGTGGAGTATAGATATATAAAAAATATGCCAAATATATTTCTATGACTTGAGTTGTATGAGATATTATATAGTAGTGCATGTGTAGGTATAACTATTAAATGATCTTATGATCCTAAACGGTCTTAAATAAATAATGTATAAACTATAAAATTTTAGATCTTACCACTACAAATTTGATATGGAAATACTCTACATGAGGTAGATTTTGAAATTAGAGAACTTATAATAATTTTTTGGACTGTTAAATGATATTAAATGAAAAAAGTTATCAACTATAAAATTGTATGTCTCGTTAACCTCTACAATTTTGGTATAAAATTTAACTTCGTCTGTGATAATATGAAAAAGTTATATATTTTTTGCGTGGGACCATTTGTAGGGCATGACTCATCCCTGAAAATCATTTTAGGGGCGGGTGACGTCATCACCCGCTCCGAAAAATAGTGGCCAGAGATAGGTGACGCCATCACCTATCCCTAAAAATGCATTTATTTTCAGGGGCGGATGAATTGCTACCATAACACTGCTTCATTTGTAGGAGCGGGTTATTTTTGAGCCACCCCTAACAAAAAAACAAGACACCCCTATAAATGGTTTCTGCAGTAGTGGCTGTTACGATGCGAAAGAATCTCGGTCCAGCTGTATGCGCTTATGTTTGATATTCTATGATGGACAAGTAATCGTACGCCTTCAGGCTTCAGATGAGGGGGAAGCATTATGTACTTCTCCAGGACTTTCGAACGCATCTGCTTCATTGTTGGGGAGGATTAGATCTTGTGGCTGCTATCTGGGCTCATCAACATTCAGGGATACTGGTTAGTGTTGGAGAGGCTGTCGCCGTTGCCATAAGGAGGCTGGCATTCAGTGATTCTCACGCCGTCATGCGTTGGTGAGCGACTTTTAATGTGGAGCCAGGCTCTACTATTTCTCAAGTGACATGGAGGCTTTTCAAGTCCAGGTAAGAGAGGGCTTGTCATCTGGTGTGGTTGTCCAAGAGGGTATTGAGAAGTGTCAAACTGGCTGACTGAGTCTTGTTGTATAGCTGTTAGGATAGGCGTTATCTGTTAGCTGTCCGAGTCTCTCGCCTTGCTCCGCCTCGTCCGACCACGACGCCCGCCATGCGCGGCGTCCGTTGAGCTCGGCTGGCGTACAGGCAGCCTGTATATATATGTACACCACTGAAGGGCAATACAATGCGCGTTGCACTTCATCCTCATTCATGGTACCATTCGTCATCTGATCCAAACCATCTTCCGCTGCTTCTCCTCACATTCTTCTTCTTCTTCTTTGCTATGGTGCCGAGTTCGACCGACTCCTCCGACACCAATCCGTTCGCCGACGCGGGATCGGTGGCCATCTCGGCGGCGACGGCGCAGCTGATCAATATCAAGGCTCACGTCCCTGTGACCCTTGACCACGGCGCCCCCAACTTCGGCACCTGGCGCACCTTCTTCATGATCGCCCTCCGCAAGTTCGGGCTCGTCGACCACATCGACGGCACGGTGGACTCCCGCCTCAAGCTCGACGATCCCGGGTGGACACAGATCGACACCTGCATCGTCTCGTGGATCTACGCCACGCTCTCCTACGACTTGCTCTCCGACGTGCCAGCCCGCCGACGACGCCTACACCGCCTGGAACACCATCACCTCCCAATTCCTCAACAATGTCGTTCAACGCACCGTCCAGGCGCGCCAAGCCTTCCACGCCCTGCATCAGGCCGACATGACCATCACCGAGTACTGCGGCAAACTCAAGGCCATGTCGGACACGCTACGCGATGTCGGCGCCCCCGTCTCCGGCCCGGGCCTCGTCATCAGCCTGCTGAGCGGCCTCAACGACAAGTTCGCGCATTGCCTCTCCACCATCTCCGCCGCCGATCCGCCGATGACGTACCTGCAGGCCCGATCCTTTCTCCTCCAGCAGGAGTCGTGGATGGCTAAACGGGCGGAGAAGGCCGCCACTAATGCTCTCCTCGCTGCGTCTCGATCCGGCGGCGCCCCCACTGCCGGATCGGGCTCTTCCCCAACGGCTCCACCCGCCAACCCCGCCGGCGGCCCTGCCGGCGGCAACGAGCGTCCACGCAAGCACAAGAAGCAGTCCGGCCGCACCGGCCCCTCCTCTGGCGGCCAGAACACGGGTGCCCTCACCGGCGTGTCCCGCGGCGCGCCCGTGGCGTCCTGGGTGAACCCCTGGACTAGCGTCGTGCAAGCCTGGCCACTCGCCCACCTCCCGACGACCCCGCCGGCTGCTGGCGTTCTCGGTGCGCATCCCGGTGCTGCGCCACAACAGTCGATGAACGCCCAGCATGCTCCGGCTGGCACGCTGCCGCCGGCCCTGTATCAGGCGCTCACCGGCCTGTCGCTGCAGTCTTCTCCGCCAAGCGCCACCGACTGGATGTTCGACACCGGCGCCTCGTCGCACATGGCGGGACATTCCGGTATGCTGTCTTCCATCTCCCCATCATCCTCTCGGATCATTGTTGGGAACGGGGCCTCCTTGCCCGTGTAGTGCACTGGCCATGGCTCCCTTCCACATCTTCCACTCCCTCAACCCTTTCCCTGCAAGATGTTCTTGTCTCTCCTTCCTTGATTCATAATCTAGTTTCTGTCCGACGCCTTACCAAAGATAATTCTGTCTCTGTCGAATTTGACCCTCTCGGTTTCTCCATTAAGGATCTTCGTAGCAAGGCGGTTCTCCTCCGCAGTGAGAGCTCCGGCGACCTCTACCCTCTGCGCTCCACCACCTCGCCGCCATCCATCGGCCTCCATGTCACCGTCGACCTGTGGCACTCTCGCTTGGGTCATCCAGGACGCCCTGCTTTCACTCAAATCATGCATAATTTAGATTTTCATTGTACGCCGACTAATAAGCATTCTTGCACCTCTTGCCGCATTGGCAAACATGTTCGGCTTCCTTTCAGTGAATCAAATACTGTTTCCCCTTTTCCTTTTTGTCTCTTGCACTGTGATGTATGGACATCGCCTGTTACTAGCAATTCTGGCTTCCAATACTATCTGGTCGTGCTTGATGACTACTCTCATTACGTCTGGACATTCCCGCTTCGCTGCAAGTCCGACGCTCTCGCCACGCTTGTTTCTTTTCATGCCTTTGTGCAGACACAGTTCGGCAGGCCGATCATGGCGTTCCAAATGGACAACGGCCGCGAGTTTGACAACGCCGCCTTTTGCTCCTTCCTCGCCGCGCGTGGTACCGTACTTCGGCTCACTTGCCCCTACACTTCGCAACAGAATGGCCGCCGAGCCACCGAGCCGCGCACCCACAGCACCCCACACTCCCGCAGGAGGAAGGACTGACCGCCGGAGACGCAGCAAGCCGCTCGCCCCCGCCGCGCGCGCTCGCCGACACGAAACGCCAATGCGGGTCTTCGAGCGGCGCGTCATCTCTCCATCTCACAGCATCTCTCCTGACATTCAGCTACACGCTAAATTTCTTCCCTGAAATCTTCACTGAACACACTGGGCACGGTAATCTGAAACTCTGGATTGGGTACTTCCGTACTTGGACGCCATCTAATTAGGTTACTGTGTTGGGATGTTCCGTCATGCTGACTATTACAGCTGAGAATTTTGCCATCTCGTTACACAGCGGTGAAGGAGAACTGAATGTTGCACGGCTGAAGGTTTCAGGTTCCAATCAGTGTAACGTGACCGCAGGTGAGACTGAATATTCATTTTCCTACCTGAATTCTGGACTCCAGTGTTGATTAATCAGGCATGCTCTGTCTGATGCATCCTGCATCTGCCTGAACTTTGACAGGAATCAAAGCTGATGGCATTCCGCCATCCCGGGTATACTGGAGCAGATATGGTAATTGATCGGATCTGAGCCAAGAGCAGGGCGGCATCTGCGGATTATCCAAATGGCATTTGACATGGTCCAAAGCCACAATTTTATACTACCTGCTAGACTTTCATAGCTAAGACATTCAGAGAGAGATTATACCACTGGCTTGCACAATCTTCTAGATCACTCTTCTGAAACTTCCAAATGAATCCTCCTGAAGTTCTTACTCACCCCACCTAAAAAAAGAGAAGCTTATTTTTGGCCTGAAAAACTACTGAGCTCTGCAAGAAATTGGCCTTTGCTACAGTACACTGACTACAGTTGAGACTGAATGATCATCTCTTCCTGCCTGGATTCTGGGCTCCAGTGTTGGTTGATCAGGCATGTTCTGAATCTCTGATGCATATATCCTGCATTTGCCTCAAACTTTGACAGGATCCATCGCCCATGGCATCCCTGGTATTTGGCTGATGATCCGATTATGATAATGCAATATTGGAGGGAGTTACCTGGTGGTAGCTTAGCAGATGGAGAAGGATAGATTGGGAACATGTCCAATAACCTATAAATAAGAGGGTGAGCTGGTAAGCCTGGTATGCACAATCTCTGACCAAGATTTCTTTTTCTTTTGGCTCAAGCTTAGATGATTAGACTTGGCAAGGCTTCATGCAAGAGAGAGAGGGGGGGGGGTTAGAACTGTGAGCTCTAGGCCGCCGTCGCCGGAGGATGAGGGTTGGGTCTCGGCGGCGGGAGGCGGTGGCGCGAGGACAGCGGGGAAGAAGGGGTAATTGGTGAAGGGATAGGGGTTGGTGGAGGGGTTCGCGGAGGAGGATGGGTACTTGGGCGTCGGCGAGGTGGCGACTGGCGGAGCGGGCGTCGGTTTCGGGGTGGGGGACGGTGCCTGTGCGGCTGCCGGCGGTATGTCGACGGGAGTGGGCGTCACCGGCGTGTGTTTGTGGTGTGGTGGAGGCGGAGGTGGAGGTGGAGGGGGGAAGCGGCTGGGCGGCGGCGTCAGTGGGGGCCCAGGAGGCGTGACGTGCCGGTAGCGCCGGCGGCGTAGCCGGCGGGAGCGGGGCAGTTGTTTGGGCGGTGGAGCAGATGGCGACGCCGGGCAGAAGCAGCAGTGGCATAGGGAAGAGGACGCAGGCGCAGGGGCAGCAGACCAGGGGACAAGATGGTCTTTTTACTAGTGCTTTAATGATCTTTAGTGCCTACTTCCAAACAGGGTAGGAAGGTTTAGTCCCAGGGACTAGAGTTCAGAGTAGGACTAACAGGGCCTAACTCGATCGATCAGGGTACGTGATCGGAGGCCGCTGCAATGATTACGAGAGAGGAGTCGTAAGGAAACCACGCCGCGCGGCTGCCGTGTGCTTCTTCTTGCCTTGCTGCTGGGCCGTCCCGTGCAGGAGCTACCCGCAGCCCGCACCCACTACAAAAGCAAGAGATGCAACAGAGATAGTGCAGAACTTTTTCAATCATATGGATGGTGAAGCAATCCAATAGATTCCACTAAGTATGAGTTCACAAGAGGATTGTTGGGCATGGCATCATGAACGGAATGGTATGTTTATTGTGCGCTCTGCTTACAGAATGATGATTAGAGCAAAGAAAACTAGAGAGAATTACTTGGAAGGTAGTGCAAGCTGTTCTAATATGGAAAAAAGACACAAGGAATGGTAACAATTGTGGAATATGAAATTGCCACCAAAAATCAAAATCTTTTGTTGGCTACTTGTTTTAAATTCAATTCCCAGTGGTAGTGTGCTTAAAAGGTAGAAATATGGTTGATACAGCTGAATGCAAACTTTGTGGGGCAGATGAGGACACATGTATATGTATATGGGCTCAGCTAGATGAGGAGGTAACGGAAGTGACGGCTACTCTGCGTATTTCTGACCCAAAGCATTGGGTTTCTTTGTATGTAGCAATTTTTCACAAGCTGATGATATACGCATTCTTATCACCTGTTGGGCTATTTGGCAAGCGTGGAGAAAAACAATCTATGATGGAATATTTCATAGCCCTTTGTCTACAATGCCAATGGTTAATACATTGATAGATGAATTGGAGATCGCCGAAGGATTTCAGTTCAAAGAGAAGAACCAGCCACACAAATCAAAAACTAGGCACTGGATAGCACCTCCAAGTGGGCAATGCAAGATAAATACAGATGCTGCAGTTGCCAAGGATGCTAACCAAGGAAGTGTTGGGATTATATGTCGAGATGATCAAGAAAATTTCATAGCTGCAAGTGCTCTAGTAATACCGAATATAACTTATCCTGAAACTTTGGAAGCAATGGCGTGTGAAGAGGCACTAGCTCTTGTTGAAGACTGTGGGATAAGGAAAATGACAGTAGCTTCAGATTGTCTAAATGTCATTAAGAATATCAAAGAAATGACTAGATGCTCTTATATGATGATCATTCAAGGCATAAATATGAGGTTAAGATCTTATGATTATGTGCGTTTTGCATGCACATGAAAGTAGGGATTCCAACAGGAAGGCTCATTGCCTTGCTAAACATGCTTGTACTCTTGGACCTGGCCATCATGTTTGGCTTGGTTCTCCTCCTATATTTTTGGATGTAAAGGTATCCTATCTCAAATAATAAAATCCCTACTTTCCAAAAAAAAAGCAAGAGCTGCAGGAGCAAGCAGCCCCCACACCAGCTCCCTCCCAGTTCACGTCGCCTGCGAGCGACAGAGACGATCGAGAGCACCACCGCCTCGCCGCTGCCCCGTGCTACGCCACCTCCGCCTCCGAGGGCCACCTCGCCAGGATGGAGCGCCGCGCCGCCGCAGCGGACAACCTCGCGGCCGTGGCGACCCACTTCGCCGCCGCCACGAGGCACCTGGCACGGTCGGCTCACGCACCTGTGATTTTGTTGAACAAATTAACATGCTCTAGCTATTTTCACCAAGGCCCACGGCCTCGAACTTCTTGGCTACCTCCTCTCCTTCCTGCCGCTGTACCCGGAGTACAAAGCCGTACCTAAGCACGTCCACTGCAGCCTCTTCGGCTACGATGTCTTCTTCACTGCCGTCATCACCGCCTCTCCGTCAAGACCTTCGGCTCCTCGCGCTGCTGCCTCTGCACCCTACTTCGCTCGCTCCTCCTTGCCGCCAGACAGGCCGCCGAGCTCTTCGTCACCCTCCACCCCATCCCCAACCCCAAGACAAGCATCGCGATGTACGGTTCCTCGACCACCATGCTCCACCTCATGGTCGTCTACCTCGTGATGTGGCGTGTCTCCTGCCACCGCTGCGGATGACGCACGCCGCCGCCGCCACGGAAGCAACGTGACTACAAACTCCATGTGACAGTCATAATCTGTTTCAACTTGGACATTTGGCGGCCGGCCAGGGGCGGGGGGCTGAGGTAGCCTGCGCGGCGTCCGGCCAGGGGCGTGGACGCGCGGCAGCGGAGGCTGGCGGCGCGCCGGAGAAGGCGGCCAGAATATGGGATTCTGCAGAGGGCCAGGGTAGAGAAGATGACCCTGTAGGAAAGGACCTGGTGGTTGACCGTGCTGTAGGATCCCCCGTCCTCCATGTTCGCTTGACGACAACCAGCACGCCATGATCGTCGAGCTAGCTCCAGTCGTCGGTATCCGGCTAGCTAGGGCTTCAATTCGATCTTGATCGTGGCCGGGCTCCCAGGGACCTACTTAGTACATCATATAGTTGTAGGTCGCATACTATTTAGAGTAGGTGTACGTATATCATTGGAAAGAGATTAGTTATACATATGGTATTATCCGTATTTCCCTTTCACGTTATGAAGAAACAAGTACATACGTACTCCATAAACACATGCTCTCATCTTTCTTTCCATACACCTCTTATGTGCTCTTACTTAAAAAGCTACCACATTGCTTGCAAAACTCACCGAATTCCATATATAATGCAGTATTCTGCTCTATCCTTAATGTAGCAGCTATATTACGGGACGGGGAGTAATTTGTAGCTGGCTCTATAAACGCCCCCCGGTTCAATTTAAATGTAAGGACTTCTAATTAAACACATACATTAATGCCGTGGATTAGCACAGTAGCAGGCTGCTAAATGAGGAACGTGATTAGCTTTGGGAAGAACAATGATGGAACGGAGAGGAACGACACTAAAGATTACCATTAGAATTTTACAAGAACGGCGAAAAAATTTACTGACGACGACGAACAGAACTTGCCATTTCCATGGCTGGCTACTACCATTTACATCTTAGACGTTACTTGAGATTAAAAGAAAAAGGAACGAGCAACGAGCTAGGATCAGTCCACTTGATTATTTACCTAGGACGACACGAAATTTAAGAAAGAACCAAAATTACTGCATCCTCCGAAGATTAACCACTGGTAGTTTTAATAGCAGCTTCTGACCGAGCCTCTAAGCTCTGAACGAGAAGCTTGAGGAGTTAGTCGTCGATCGCCTTGGCCCTCATGCAGCAGGACGGCCCGCGGGTCTTCTGCTTGGGCCGCCGGCTGTCGCGGCGCCGCCCGTAGAGGTACTCCACCAGCTGCACGCGGGACCGCCGCTGCACCTGCACGGTGGCGGCCGCCTTGGCCGCGCGCCGCGCCGCGCGCTCCTCGTGCCGCAGCAGCGCGTGCTGGAACCGCTGCAGCTCCAGCTCCAGGCGCCCGGCCTTCTCCGACATCTTGCGCACGCGCTCCAGGATCTTGCGCTGGCTCCGGCTTCGGAGGTCCACGTCGTTGCCCGCGGCCGCCGACGTGAACTCCTCGGCTTTCTTCAGGAGCTTCCCGTTCGCGTCGATCAGCTCCGCGATGGCGTCCTCCGCGTCGGCCATCTGCGCCTTCACGTCCTCCAGCTCGGCGTCCGACGACGCCTCCACTCCCGCGCGCAGCTCCTGGACGATGGACCGGAGGTCTCGGAGCCGCTGCGCCTCCGAGGACAGCCGGTCAATCACCTTCTTCTTCCACTCCCGGTGCGGCTCCGTCGTGGTGGTCGCCAACGTGGTGACAACTGGGCGTGGGAGGACCTCCTGCTTGTCGACGCTGAGGTCCTTCACGGTCACCACAGGCTCGGAGGACCGCTTCTTGCCTTTACTGTCGTTCTCAGCCGCCTCGCTCTGAGGTGGCCGCAGGTCCACGTCGTGCCTGCGGCTGCCGCTGCTCACCCGGTCCACGCTCCACAGCGCCAGCATCTTGTCGTCCGACTGCGCCATCACCGAGTTCTTCTTCCTGTGGCGGCCGTGCAAGGCAGTGGCTCGGCGGCTGGGAGTCTGGACGAGGTCGAGCTGGATGTCCTTCATCATGCGCTCGTAGTTCACATCGCTGGCGTCGCTGTCCAGGATCTCCTTGAGCTTCAGCATCTCGATCTGCTTCCTTGCATCCTGGAGGCTGCTGTTGAAGTCGAGCCTCTCTTGCTCCAGAACAACGCCAGTATCTGACACCACCTTCTGGAGCGCTTTGATGGTTCCATGGAGTTTCTGCAGCTCCATGTCCTTCACCATCTTCATCGAGTTTTGATCTTCACTTGGCCTCACGACAATCTTTGACAGTTGAGGTGACAATGGATTCTCCTGGCAATAACAAGAAACAAAATGAGTCTCATGAGTAAGAATAACAATATAAGGGATTCCTCAATGATTCGAATGTGTATTATTACCAGTTTTATATTTCTCAAGTAGTATATACTAGATCTTCAACATGAACAGAGATGAGGAAGATGCAAACAGAATATGGAACAAATATATGCATACCTCCTTGAGCATGTTTGGTGGCAAGCAATCCTTGGCCAGCGACAAGGTTTGTTTCTCCAAGGCATCAACTTCAGTTTGCAATGCTCCGAGCAGTGTGAAGTCACCATTCATATCAACCTTCAGCCTTCTGTTCTCAATCTCAACAGCATTTAGTTTATCCTTCAGCTCATCCACGTAAGAGTTCCTCCGAGTGATCTCCTCCTTCAACACCTCCTTTTGCACCATGTCACTGATCTCAAAACTCTCGCATGTCACGATGAGCTCAAGGACCTTCTCCTTGAAGAGAGACGCATTGGCAGTGGCCAGTTGCATGTTGGCCAGAAGTTTAGTGATCTCTGCATCGCAAGATTTCACATCAATCACAGGCTGTTCTTTACTCCTAAGCACTTGCAGTTCATTTTTCAACTTCTGGAGCTCGTCCCTTAGCATTTCATTCGATTTCTCAAGACCAGCATTGTCAACTTCTTTTCGCTGTTCCATGTTCTGGCCATTCTCTTGGCTTTTCCTGCCAGATTTCAAAAGCTTGGTATCTCTCCTCATCGCACGCCTTCTGGATCCAGTTGAAATTTCTGCACCAGAGCCGTCACAGATACTCAGAGTTCTACTGAGTTCCTTCTCAAGATAGTTGTTCTCAAGTTGTAAGTCTCCAAGCTTCTTGTTCATCAGCTTGATTTCCTGATAAAGCTCATTTCCTGCTGCATGTAGAGACCCAAAATCCTCATGCAAACACTTCAGTTGTGATGTTCTCTCATCATGAAGGCTTCTGAAAATGACACCAAGGATATCTGTCCTGACCACTTCACCAACAAGAGAGCTTAAATCATCTTCAAATGACTTTTCCTTCTCCCTAGAGCCATAAACTTTGCTAGACAGTGAGGTGTTCTCTTCTATCAGCTTGATAATCTCTGCTTGCAATGATTGCCGTGATTCTTGCAGTTCTGTGAGTTGTCGAACCAAGAACTTTGCCTCGGATTTCAGCTCATCCACTTTGCGGTTACGAGCCTCCATCTCCTTCCGTAGCTCGCAGCTGATCTTTAGGAGGTCATGCCTTTCACTCTGCAGCTTCACCAGCTCCTCACTCTTTGCTTGCCACTCTTGCTTCAGAATACTCCTTTCTGACCTCAGGTCAGCCACCTCCCGCCCAAAGTGCTCCAGAAGCGTGACAACAAGCGACTTCTCAAGGATCTGGTTCTGCTTCACATCCTGAGCATCAGAAATAGTATTCAGCAGGCACTTGATCTCATGCAAGAGCAGCTGCACAACTACGCCAATCTTCATAAGATCCAATGATCCATACTTCTCATCCAGATGCAGTACTTCCATCACAGAACCAATCCCTTCTGTCAGCTGCTGGTTGTTTTGTGACAAGAAATCAACTTTCTCCTCTTGAACCTTGCATACCTCTTGTTGCTTCCGCAATTGTGCCAAGACATCAGAGTTTGCTTCAGCCATGTCGCCTAAGCACCTCTGCAAGATAAAAATCTCAGTCCGAGCTTCAACAATCTTGTGCTCCTCCTCTTGAAGCTGGTTGTCCTTATGCTGAACTTCTTTGAGCAGTAGACCTATCTGCATCTGTATAGCACTGAATTGAGTTATGCCTGAGCTGGTGGCTTCTTTGTGCTTTTCTTTTTCTAGCCTCAACAGCTCACGTAGTTTGATCACTTCATTGAGGGCCCTGTTTCTGTCCTGCTCAAGATCCAAGTATCGCCCTTCTAACTCTGCATATTGGGTTTCCAAACTGAGTAGAGCACTATTGATGCTATCCACCTGACAATATTAAAGTATCCATGTATCAATTTACATAATCTTTAAACTACGATGAAAATACCCAGAAAGCAAAGAGATTTCAAGCATCATACCTCACGCATAAGAGTTCTCTTTTCAGATCGAAGTACAGAGTTCTGGTTGTGGAACGTGTGAGTAGATTCTTCTGAATCTTTCAGCTTTCTTCTAAGGATCTCAAGCTCGGTATTATTGTCAGATAACAAATTTTCCAAGAATACATTCTTCTCTGATAGCTTCTCCATGGTATGAGAAATACCCTCAATCCGTGCAACAAACATGGCTCTCTCAGACTGGTGGCCATCAACCTTGGAATTAAGGTGTTTGCATGATTCTTCCAATGCAGCCTTCTTCTCCCGCAATCCTTCAATTTCAGTAGTTGCAGCTGAAAGGGATCTCTCCAAATGAGCATTTTTCTCCAACGTCCTCTCCAGCAGCATCAGATTCTCAACATACAAGGATTTTACACCCTCATGATTTTTTATGGTCTCTTTTAGCTCAACATTTCCATCCCTCACCTCTTGTGCAAGTGATGGAAGTGATTCTACATTGAAATTCACCACTTGGATTTGCTCCTTGATCGAAAAGTGCTTCCTATCCAAGTCACCCTTGTTATCTTTGAGGTGGGAAAGCTCATGCTGAAGCACCCTTTTCTCCTCCACATGCCGAGACACCTCTTCCTCAAGGCGCCGCTGTGCATTCTTCAAAGAAATTATCTCATCCTGCAGACGAATTATCACAGAGGTAGAGGAGTGATTTTGATCATCCAATTTCCGGTTCTCTTCTCGAATAGTTTCCAATTCCTTTTGCAGAAGAACTTTGGTTGCTTCAATGTTCTCAATCTTACTCGCTTCACCATGCTTTTCAAAAGACAAAAGTCTTAGCTTCTCCTGTGCTTGTGCCAATTGCTTCTCCAAAGATAGCCTGGCCATTTCTGCTTGCATGCTCTTGAGTTGCTCCTCTTGTATAGAGATGCTAAGTTTCTCTAACTCAATGTGCTTCTCATTTAGCTCATCATGCTTCTCTTTTGAGGAAATCTTCAGATTATCTAGCTCCAGATGCAAATTCTGGTTAGCTTTCTCAAGGAGAAGGCACCTTTCCTCTGCAGTGCTCAATAGTCCATTTTCCATCTCCTCTTTAAGTCTCTTGAACTCCTCTTGGGTATGCAATATTTCAGACTTGAGGCTCTGGAATCGATCACCGGATTGTTGGCATTGCGAAAATGCAGCTTCCTTCTCTGCTTCTTGATCTGCAAGGGCTGCCTTGAGAGAAAGAACTTCGGATTCAGCCCTATTGCTCTTCTCTAATACTGATGAAATCTTCTTCTTGAGGTCTTGATTTTCCTGTGATAAGCTTGATATCTCTTTCTGCAGCTTCTCATGATCTTGGTCATCTGCAATACTAATGCATTAGTTTGATCTTGCAATTATTAGGATACTGTGCTTGTTGAGGAATTAAATTGTGTAGGGAGTACCTTTAGCACGCTTTTTTGAATCACCAGCCTTGATGAATGAAAGGAAAAATGGAGTCATGTCGCGATTGTCTGTTTCAGATTCAGTAGATGCAGTTTCTGTTGGCAGGTCATCATCAAAGTCCAACTGAAACTCATCAGGAAATGCTTCTGCCATTTTCTTATGGGCCTGTCGGAGTTCTCCAGCCGCATGATCATATCTTTCAGCTAAAGCTCGATAAGCACGGTATAACTCCTCAAGCAGAGACATCAGTTCTGGGCGCCTTTTATAATACATTTCTGCTCTTCTTGCAAATGAGTCAGCATCCTCATCGATAATCTTGATCATCACTTTGATTTTGCTATCCATATCTGTGTGACCACACATTAATAAACACTGGTTCAGTACAGGTTTCAAGTAAATATACAAAAGGAGAAATAAAGCACCAAGAATGCCCAATACTAGACAGCCAACATCTAATAGGAAAGCTAGCTCTCCTAATACCCAATTAGATTTGAATTTCTTCACCCAAACTTAGTGGTTCAGTTATAGAATAGCTAAAATGGATGCCATAAGTTTATGTGCCAGAGGTGAAGTTGTTTATGTGCTTGTCGCCTTGTCCTAACAAAATCTGCTGACCTTTCCACAAAAAAGCATAACGTAAGACACTAATACTAGATCAGAATCAGGACTTCCAACTACTTATATTTTATCATTAAGTACTTCTGTTCACACAGTTAATTGCTAAATACACGAGATGGTACTAAGATAATTGTATGATAGCCTGCTTCTCCCTTGATTGAATCGTACAATGACCCATAACATTGTATGGCAAGAGATGTCAATTGAAGCCAACAGATGGTGAAAGGTAACATGGAAATTCTTTCCTTATTCTGTGACGCAATCATTCTATAGCAAACTAGTAGCAAATCATACTGCTGATGTTTTAAGTACATAACTATTCTTGCCAACGAATGGGATAGCCGTAATTGTTGGACTAAAAATGAAATCACCACAGTGAAAATAAATTATACCTGTGAGATTTTCTTGGAGCCATTTTGAGTTCTTTGGGGATATGTGACTATCCCACCACCATGAGTACTTGCGCATTGGATTGGATGGGGACATCGCCATCGAAGCCAGCTAAGCGAACAGAACAGCACTACCTGGCCTAAGTAAACTTCTATACCTCAAAGCCCCTGAAGTAGATCCCAGCAACTAGGATCCAACCTGCTCAAAAATCTACTACCAACTGACTACCTGCAGAACATCAGAAACTTCCAACATTAACACTATAGGCAAAAGAACCTTAGTAGTCAGGGAACTTAGGGGTAGAACTGAAAATGAAATGTAGGGGCAATTATGGTTCAGGTTGCTGGGAGGCCAATAAAATTTACAGATCAAAGTTGCAGTAGATAGCAAGAATGATCTATCCTATTTGTTCATACGACATCTCAATCTGATCCTAGGGGCATTAATAGCATCAAACCACGGTCAGAGATTCAGATTAGCTACACGTTCATGCGATAAATTACTTGCAAAACTGTGTGCCCCAGCCTGGAACGGCCTTGAAACAGAGAAATGATATTTATCCAAAGACTCTGGTGTTATGGTTTGACCGTTTGTGGGGATTCAGTGACCAAATCATAAAGCACCAAAAAACAACTGAGCACCCCCAAATGTGCTCAAGAGTTCTTCAAGTCAAGATCGGAAAATGTGCCAGGATTTTGCCACCCCAAACGCCGAAATTTAGTGGAAAACGACACCGAAAAAATTTGAAACAACACTAAAAGCAAATACTTCACAAGATAAATCCTCGAGAAATGCTCGAATCTCAACCGACGACGCCCAAGCAAAGAAACAAAATTACTGCAGAATGGAAGCTGCTACCTCCACTGCTGCGAGTGGAGTATCAAACAATGGTTAGAAAATGGTAAAGGAAAAAAAAAGGCAAAAGAGGGCAGTGAAAAGAAGCTCCCCAACCAACGCAATAAAGATGAACGCCATGACCCAACCACCCCAGGCCTGAAATCGCGAAAAGAAGAACACGGCAAGAAATCCACACCTGCAGCGGCAGCAAGAGCTGGAAATCACACCGTTCGCAGCATTTCATGAACTGGATGCTGCTGGAGACAGCCTCGAATGACGCGGGGGGGGGGGGGGGGGGGGGGGGGGGGGGGAATCCTTGGGAGGAACGAGCTCTGAATCCTACCCTGGCAGCGGCGACGTTTGCGGCTTCTAGCGAGGAGGATATATGAGTATGAAGAGAACAGTGGAAGGAAGGGAGAAACCACGGTAGTTCCTAGCCCGGGTTCGCGAGGACCAAATCTCTGCGGCGAAAGGGGGCGAAATGGGGTGCGGAAATTACCAAAAGCAGGACGAACCCGTCGCGCTTCCTTCCTTAAAAAAGCAGAACAGAAAGCAAAATCTTTGGCGTCAGAAGAACGGCAACAAGAGAAGCGTTCCCCATTTCCCTGAAGAACAGTGGGCAGACCCAAATCCATGGCCGCAGTTTTTGCAGGAAAAACCAAAGAGAAAGGCCAACGCCGTTCAAATACTACTAGTATTGCCACCAAAAGAGATTGTTTTGGCAGAGATTGATACGCAGCCCTGGCAAATGGCCACGAGGAACACGAGAAGCAAATGGCCAGGGCTAACAATAGCGGAACAAGCACACGAACAACGGGAAAAAAATGGCATCTTTCCATGCCCAGGATACACGAAATCGCCACATGCGCGCGCAGAAACGGAAGGAATGCCAACATTTTTCCAGTCCGGATGGGCATTCTCGCGGTACAGCCTGCCGTTGCCTAAATTACGCGAGGCAAATCGGAGAAGAAAGATACTTACCATGGAGGGCAGAGGAGGGGAGGATCTTGGTGAGCTGCAGCAGCCCCAAGGGGGAGATCCAGCAGCAGGCAGCAGCTGCTCCTCATCCCACACTAGCCCTAGGCCGCCGCCATCATTCTCACCACCACATTAACGCCACCATCACGAACAGAGTACGAGAGAGGGAGAGGGAGGGATGGCTCTCACTCCTGGGCTGAGAGGGAGAGAGAGCAGCTGCAATCATGGGATGCAGGAGCAGCAGTGTGGGGGAGGGGTGGGAGTGATGGGGGTATTAATTGTTTATTTATTTATATTTATTATAGCAAAAGTAAAGGACAAAGATTAAGCCAGTGCAATTTTTTTTTGGGAGAGGAGAGTACTTTGTTCTGCAAGAACGGCAACAGTGTGTGAATCACAGTGGGGTTAGGATTAACTTTGTTTGGCACAGGATTTCACTTTGTCACTTTCACTTTTTTACTGTTCTGGATGGGATATGTGCAGGGACAATGACAGTATCACAGCCATGGTGCATCAGACATAAATTCTGGAGGATTTTTTTTTCTTGCACGACTGGTCAATGTGATAGGAGGGAGGGGGGGTGGGGGGTGGCGGGGGCTGGACAGAGAAATTACTCTTGTCACTGTGAATTTTTTTTTACCGTTGCGGTTTATGTGGAAGACGAGCATGATGTCTGTTGCGATTGTTAACGTTGGGATTTGCTCTTTGACTGCTTCGGTTATTTCTTCGGAGAAGATAAGCAGGAAAAGGTCAAAAAGAAACGGTAAAGCAGCTTGACTTGGAATCACTGTTAGAAATACAATGTTACGGTATTGTCTGATACTATTTTGGCTTATCTCCTTTGACCTATTCGAGTGCACCATGCTCTACTTTACCAAAAAGATTACTTTTTCTATCAAACAAAAGCATAGGAAAACACCAGTTTATTAGCTAGCAAAAAAATAAAATTGCTATTTATAGGGCTAAGTGCCTCAAGAGTAGTAAAAACCTGGGCATGTTCACAGTCCCCAGTTGTAGTCTTGTGTTCCTCGAAGGGGGAAAAAGAACATGTTGCTTACAGTCATGACTGCTGGAAAGTGCAAACATAGTATACCTACACTGGCATTGACATATCCAAGAGTCATGACTACAGATCCCATGTATGCACACAAGAAGTAGTAGTAATTTACAGCCTGTAGTCAGTCACTGTGGGAGAAAGGATTGTGCACCAAACCACCAACTCTAATGATTGTTTTAAGCAAATAAAGCATCTGTTGTGTTAAGCATGTGCACTAGTGGAGTCAGGATGATAGCTAGGAACCAGGAAGATGCACGGTAGAAAAGGCCTGCAATGAAACTGGTGTGTGTGCCGAGAAATGTCAACTAAAATTGACCGGAGGGAGTAGTAGCAAAAACATGCTAGGACGAGGTCGCAAAAAGTAGTAGCAAATAAGAAGTAAAAGGATATTTTTCAGTTCAAATTGAGGGATAAATATTCCGTATTTCCACTAACACATATTTGACTCTACCTATCGATCTCGAATAATTGTCTCTTTTCTTGATCCTCCGGCTAAGTTTTTATTGATATGCAAATACTAAAAGACAGCTGAGTTGACAGGGCGATTATGGATGATGCCTCCAGTCTCATATATGCACATGTCACGGAGTCGAGGTTCAACAGAGACATGATAGAGACACTGTTCCCAGATTCTATGTTTTAAATACTGTTCGAATGGTACACATGGTAGGCTAGTGGATTATTATGAGGAACAAGTTTTCTAATAACTCCTCGCAAGAAAAGTTTATAATAATTGGTTTCCGTTCGATACCTTTGTAAAAGCTAAAGAGAAAAAGGATATTCTTTGCTAAAAACTGATCGTGCGGATCATGGTATGTACTTTAAGCCTATGCAATCCCAAAAGTGTGAGAAAAAAATTTAGTATATTAGTGCAAATTGGATAGGATATGATGAGTGTAAGTAATTGTGGTAATTAAAAAAATTACTATATCATGCTGCTAGGGTGCATGGTAATTGGTAAGTGAGAGACAGTGTCATAAATCTATATATGCTAGCTACTTGTAGAAAAAAAAAGTAAGTTTTCATATGCTGTTCAGGGATAATGCTAGTTTTCAATTATCTGGTTTAAAATCATGTTGTAAATTATTACTTGCTGGGAAAGCCTACCATGCATATCACTTTTAACTTGGGACAAAAAGTGAGGCCAAGATTGCTTGGAATGGGGACTGTCGGCTTGACCTTGTTGCCGAGAGCTAGCTAATACTAGCTGCTAGCGTTTCTTCGGTGCACTGTCAAAATCCAAACATTTACCTCTTTCGGAAGCAACTTCATAGGCTTATGGAAACCAATAGCCTTGTTTGTTCACTTGCATTTGACAATCTATGCAAATTTTTGTCCTTCCGCCGACCTGTATCACAGATCATATATGTATGAGACCATGTCATGGTTATATTGGTCTGCCCAAATAAATTGTAACATGTCTCTCTTTTTCTTTGTGAGGAGTAACATGACCTATTTATGTGACTATTTATACCTTGATCCTATATACCCCTCCATGGTTTTAGTCCAAATAAATCATAATATTTTTTTACAGTTTTCTGTGAAATTATTTATATGTTCTAGTTAACACAAAGTGCTGGAAAATCATCTCATGTGGTGATCAAATATATTCTTTTAATTGCAAGCATTAGTGGGGAATAGTAGCATGTGCAAGGCTCGCAAGTACAACGGAGAAGATGAGTCAGAGTGTAGCCCCACACCGATATTAATGGATACACATACACTGAAGAGGCCCCCCTTGCCTCCAACTATCATTGATGCATAGCTGCGGTTGTTCAGGGGATCCACGGCACCCCTATCTGTCATCCATCCCCAAGCTTTAATGAGGCACCGAACTTTTCCTTCTCCAAACCTTTCTTAGTAGCCGGAGTTTTCAAATACAAGTCTATTTATACAAAAATCAGGCACAATGGAAAATCGCCAGTTCGTTATAAATATAGCCATTCAAAGTAGCTCAATTTACCTAGTATGGATCTGTTTGAATTTCCAGAAATATTATTTTGAAAATATATACATAGCATGATCTGTTTTTTTTTTCATACACGATCTCTTCTAGCCATGCCACTTTTATGCATCTAATAACATATTCAGATGAAAATGTGTTACATATATATAGTTGTAGATGTTACTATGGGCTAACCTGAGGTCATATAAAAAAATTGTGATATTTTAAGTTTGATCCGCAGGACATATGTCATGTGAATTTGTAGAACGCCGATAGGTCCGTGAGGCTCGATTCCTTAAACAAAACATATCAGTTATCCAACCGTCGAAAGGGTACTTTTAGCCGTCGGATAGTCCCTAGTCAACTACCCGACGGCTGGCCGGCATGCCCTATTTTCAAATACAAAAAATTAATAACTATTTTTTCAAGTATCTTAAAATAATTTTTTTTACTGAGAACTCAAGCTTTTCTCCGAAGAAAACTCAGTTAAATTTGACGGTGGAATTTTTTTGAACGACCAATTTGATGGTGGATTGACCGCCAAACCTCGTACACAGCAAGCTTCCCAGCTGAATGTACGATCGATGAAGAAGTCATAGCCACGATCATCACGACTCCATCATGCAATGGGTGACTATGCACGATGATTTTGTATGAACCCTAGCTGACCGTGACCGAAGCCGTATTTTTTGTTCGATCCATTTGACTCACTCGCTCATATCTGATGCCGAATTATTGGACGACGACGGCGTTATGACTAGTTTACACGTACTAAATTTCGTTTGAGCTGTGTACGTCAAACGAATCAAATGCATCTAGTACCCTTGTCTGGATGATTGGAGTTGAACACAAATGCATCATGTGGTTAGGTTAGGTGGTGAAACTATTTAGAATGCCATTGTTCTCTTCCCCTTGGAGTGTGCTTCCATTCATCCATTCCTGGTCAGTTCATGGGATCTTTAGCTTGGATTTGAAGATAAATTGCAATGGATAGATGTGATTGCAATCACAAACATTTACCTAATCCGATCGCTCGTATGTGTTTGTTCACTTGCATAGCTCACTACTATGGTCTTCCTTTCTAGCGGATCATTAAAAAGGTGAGCAAGAACTAGTTACATGGTGCAAGCAAGTACGTGTCCATCAAGATCAGCCGACCAAAGTTAGGCATGCAATGCAACAGGGCACAAATATAAGCATTCGGACGATATGGCCGGCGTCCATGCGATGCGAGAGCACAAGCTGCAACAGAAAGCGATGGATCGCCAGCCACACTACTGTACTGATCGTCCACGACTGGCCGGCCTACCTTGCTCATCGATCTCTTTAACGTGCCTTGATTGCGATCTCCTCCGGTATCTCGCGGACCCAACATCCACCTTTTTCTCGATCGGATGAGCGCATGAAAAGGCAACTGTGCAGGACGTTTGCAACGTGTGTAGACGTCGATCGTCTGTTCATTGTTCGTGTTGCAGCAGGAAACTTGAGATGCTACGTTTGACCTAACTGATGATGAAGCTGTTTGTTGGTTTTGGCCATAGTTTTACCGTGCCTTATGTTGAAGTTTTACTAAACATGCTGCCAAGAGCTTGCTTGGCTTACCGGCAGCCACATGTTTCTTCATAACATGTGGCATTTTTCTTCATAAATGTGGATGGCAACCAACCAACACATGCCCGAACAAGTTTCTTCATGCCAAACGCATAAAACTTGTAAATGAGAAAAAGGGAAAAAAAGACATGGATTGGTGAAGATGCAGCAGATATGAGAACTGGAGATGCAGTGGAAAGGTTGGGATCATGGACGGGTGGAAAAGGCGCCAAGGGAGCAAGCCGCAATGATGACGATGATGTGTGCCTGCCTGCGTGCCACCAGTGCGAGCGTGGCGCACAAGCCGGCCGGGAACGCCACTTCTCCGCTGCTTTCCATGCACGCCCAGGTGGGCCACGCGCTGCCCAGCAAGTCCAGCCACGTAGCGGGCCCACTGGGCTTCGTTTCATATGGGCACCTGTGGGCCCAGGGACCCACCTGTTCCGTTCACTTCGACGACAAAGAAAGCTTCTCTGTCTGGCGCCTTCTCTGCTCTCGGTGAGACATCTGGCTGGCAGGAGCTCTTAGGGGTTGAGCTGAACTTGTGTTTAGAGTTTGAGCAGGAAAAAACAGGATTAGGAAACATGAATGAATTTCACTAAAAAACAGTTTCTAAGTTGACTTTTGTTGACATCCCATGCTTTTCGAGCAGTTTGCCTCATCTGTCGTAGACATGGATCGTGTTTGTTTAGATTTGCCTAACCGGAAGTATTTGCATCTCATTGCTCCCAGTAAAACAAGAATTTACATTAAGCAACCTAATTTTAGCTGGCAAGTCAAACAACAGTTTAAATTGCATAAAAGGGAGTATTTGTATGTTTTGCAAAAATTCAATAAGAAAGTAGCATGGACATAGTACATGCAGAGTACCTTTTTTTTATTGGCAGAGTACAAATTTTCTAGGACAACAAACACACTTTCTGAATCTTGCACTCAGACCTGCAATGCTACACCCTGAAAACCCTGCCTCTATTTTCGCTTTTGCAAGCATCTGCCACCTTTGAAACCTGTAATAGCACTCACCACTCACGCAGGCAATGCTTTATTTTTATTTGTTGTCCGAAATATAATGCATAACCGTTTAAACTTTCCAAAAAAATATATAGTACCATGTTGCACAAAATGCTATTTGAAAAACAACCCAAAAAAAAGGAGAAAGGGCCCTAAAATGATCGTGTCTTCCGGTCCTCCAAACCGGAATGTCGGCACAGAACACAGAGGGGTGCAGACTTTTGCGGCACAAGTTCCTGTCAGCCGTACTGTGTACCACGTCAAATCGCCGCTCATCAGTCCGCTCAATATTTATATGAAAAAGGAATTTGTTGGACAGTCAGATCATATGATTCTGCTGGAAGGATTGGGGAAGAAGAGCAGAGCACCTATTTTGTCACACAATCTTTATTAATTGTATGAAACAAAATTTGTTGAATGTTGGCATGTTGCCAAATGCCAATTCTCTTTCAAGAAGAGAATGTGCCCCGTAAGCACCTGATAGTAAACTGAATATGGTTTGTTTGTTAATAATGGTGTGCAAGATAAACCATCAAACATAGCAGGGAAATAAACACTGAAGTGTTTCCCAGATGACCAAAACCCTGACAGGTCACAGGAGATACCTGAAGCCATCTCAGCCTCTTGGCTCACCATCCATTCCACCCCACCCTGCTGAATTCCGATGGCCACCGCGTGGTCCATCATCCATGGGCGCCGCCGGCCAATCAGTCCGCCGCGCCGTGGTTGTTGAGGCCGGCCGGCACCCCATTTGGGGCTGCTCGGTGGCGCCCATGGCTCACATGCTCCCAGGCTTGTCTCTTTGGGCCAAGGACATGCATAGTTGGTGGCTCCGGGCCAAGCCTAGCCTGATTGGTAACACACCTGTCTCCCGTGTTGTTTCCGTCACCTGAGCTGTTTGCATTTGCACAGCACGCTGCTGCCACTGTTCAGGGGACACAGGGCAAGCACATCACCACCTTCCCCTAGCGTTGCCACCAGGCAACATCACCTCATGGAGTCATGGGATGAAGAATTCATGCATCCATCCATGATCCATGGTGTGGTGTGGTGTGGCCAGGGCGTGTGGCTTGCAACCAAGGGCTCCATGAATCTGATGAGCTCTTTAGTCATTGACAATGCCACATAACATGGATGTACAATAGCATTCCTGGGTCGTGGCACAGATGTTTATACATCTGGACTACTCTGATCATTGGCCCAGTGAGAACAGCAATTCATCAACAGATAGACTTGTGACTTCTTGCATTCCAGGAACAGCTGTCTAGTGCTCCAGGAAAGGAGCAGAAAAGTCCACCTTGAAAGCAAATACGGCAGCTGCTGCACTATCAGAAGTCAAAACTGCTGGTTTTCTTGCCAGAGATCATAATCAACTTATTGCTAATTCTAGTAACAGGCCGGGCTCCAAATATAACGTGGTAACATGCACCATAACTTAGCGCCAGGTACATACATCAGTTCATAACTCATCATCAATCTAGCCATATCTACAGCAGCAATAGTGCACCATAGGTTTATTAAGTATATGCCGACGAAAATTTCTCACGCTATCTCTAGCTAGACGAGGCTCTTCATCTTGCGCCTCAGCCATATGGGCCTAATATCTACACTCAGAGAGAGGAAGATCTCACGGTTGCTTGGTTCCAAGAAGACATCGGGCGCCAGCGACTTCTCAATTGGGGAGAGGTCCGCCATGGCACTCATGACCTCGATGCACCGTGGGATGCTGAACCTGTCCACGTGGATCTCCGGCTTCTTGTCCCTTTGGGCCATAGCATGTGCTTCCATGGCATCAGAGGTTCCGTCCTCACTGGGCCTCCTAGAGAAGCGCCATTGTTCTCCACGCGCTTCCTCAACAGGCCTCCTGGAGAGCTGCCAGGATGGCGGCTCGGGCCGCACTTGAGTCAGTGGTTTTGGGTAGAGGTGCCCGTTCATGGTCTGGACTTCGACGCCTACTAGAGTCTCCTGTTGGAATGAAGACTCCCTGGATACTGGAGATGGAGGGATTGGGGAGAGCTGTCGATTCATGTAATAATCATCTTCATCGTCGCTCGAGTCAACTTCTGCCCCATTTCTTTCGTTCAGTACAGGTGCAGCAAGAGCACTTTTACCATCCAAAATAACGCCAACTGTAGAATAAGAAAAAAGATAAAAATATGTTAGTTCCGGGAACAGGTTGAAATTGCAGCTTGAAATCATATCAGCTTATCCCATCAGGGAACCAATAGCAAGCAACCTATCATAAAAAAAAATCCAACATATTATTCTTCATCAAAATGAAAACTTATGATATACACTATTCTGGAAGCCAATACATACTAGGTTAACTTCAAGGTACTCCTATCCAAAAATAATATTATGCAAAATAAAACAAGCTGTTCTGGAGGCCATCAAAATATTATATCAGATCATTCTTTAGTACATCATAATGTATAAGTGTTACTTTGGTAGCCTACATGTGCACTAATTACTTAATTACCATAGTTACATTACAGAGTCTCTAGTTCTGTGTTATCACAGCACTCCAGCCACTAGAATGAAGTCAACTAGGCACTCACCAAGGTAAGCTAGGCGACGGAAATATAAATGATAAATAATACCTTACATGATAAGAAACCAAATAAATAAACCTTGTACAGAAAGAAATTAGGAGAAGCAAACATAACAGCAATACAAATCAGAGCAAATCCTCTACTTGTGCTGCGTAGTACGTATGCTAACACTTCGACCTATTGTGCTGCAGTAGTTCGTCATACATTATTAACTTTAGTTTTCTACACATTGCCATTATGCCATATATTAACACGTCTTGTCACTTAGCATCAGCTAGGAACGTAGGGTACACATGTATCACTTAAGTTAACACTTAGCAAGGCATATATTGACATCTTGCAGTTAGCACTTTAGAATGTTAGTAAAGAAGCAGAGCACAGCAGCACCCAGAAGCAAAGAAGCAGCCTGAAGCCCTGGTGTCCTTCAGAAGGAGACGGATAGGCACACTCTCAGAGGGCAGAAGCGATGGCCAGGCAACAGTGAAATTGGGCCAAAGAGGCCATGGCAGAACTGTCCAAGAGAGGAGTTATGGCGAACTTGAGCCAGAGAAGGGCAGATGACAAGGGAATAGGGCCAAAAAGAGTTAGGCACAACAGGGAGGGTCACCTAGAGTTAACATGGTGTGCACCTCCCTCACTCTTCATGTCCAAATTTGAGCGACTAATCTGAGGACAAAATTCCAAACCTATGCTTTGACAAAATTGACAACACTTCTCTAGCTGAACAATTCTTCACGCAAGATTTCACAACAGTTTTGGTTGGCATATCTTAGGACTAGGATATTGGCTGATTCACACTTTCATAAAAATACAATTTATATACTACATTGGCAAATAATTGTAAATATTGGTCACTCTATTTGTTTACAAATTCTTGTCATATCCTTATGTTAGGGGTGGACTTTCAAAACACCTACTGACTCCATGTATTAAATAATTTTGTGCTCATAATGTTATTAAAGGATATTTTTTATCAAAATTTATCCAAACAATGGCATCCTTGTTTTCATGCTTTGGTAAACACAAAAAGGTGACAGGCATTTACAGATTGGTGACTGAAGTGTACAACCATTCCTAGGGTTGGTTAGGTCAATTACTTCCATGGCAATAAATTAAGTGGCTAGTTTTCATTCCAATTGGTGATGGGCTATAGGCTATGGGTTCTAACTCTGACTTCATTTATAGCCTGTGAGGTCTAAGACCACGCCCTATTACCTCTCACGTCTACAACCTTTGACACATTCCACCCACAAGCTTCTCTGCCCATGACAGAGGAAGCGATTGGTTGATGATATGGTGTAGTGATTATGTTTTGCATTGAGGCCATAGACCCTGTTTGGCAAGGCTAAAACAAGGCTCCATCTCCCAACTCAAAGTGGTCTAAAACATTTTAGCATAATATGGAAACAAGGGTTACTTACCCAAACAGTATTGGTGCAGCCCTACCCCAGCTCCACGAAATCTTGGAGCTAAGAATTATTAGATATGAGGCTATGCTAAAAGGGACATAAGTCAATGAGGTTGGCAGTCACCTTTGTTAGAATTGAACATAGTTAAGTTAAAGCCATATTGCCAAGAGGAGGAAGGTATGGTGGTTGGCTCTTATAATAAATTGTGGTGATGGTTCTAGGATATGTATACTAGGTATAGGGGTGAACAAGATGCCAGGAGAACACTCCTTGTCCCTACAGATAGAAAATAAGAGGGTAGTGCTGGGGATTCAGAAGAATCTGTCTCCAGCTGTCCCAAATCATCTAATGCAATGCAGCAGACAACTCCCAAAAAGGAAAACAATAGCTATGGCACAAAAAATTCAGCGGCTGTCCTAACTGATTCTATCTGTGCAGAAGCAGAATTCCCAACAGCACTAATAAATGCCAAAACACAGAATCCAGAGCTATGGCATTCAGTCTCACATTGTCAAAGAAAAACTGTTCCTGAGAATACTGGAACATGAAAATGTTTGACAGGCCAGCTACTTGAAAGATAGTCAACAAATTAAAATCACAACAGTCACTGCAAACAACCTATCCAGTTGGCAGTTGAGGAAGAAACTTGTGCAACCCAGGGTACCAAACAATCAAGTTAAACTATACACATCCGATACAAAGTAACTCTACTTTAATATCATGCAATCTACTACACCTATCTAGCTCCTTAATCATATTACCTTTTCTCCCAAACGGATTTCTACAATCTTCACATTTACAGTTGATGGAGCACCCTGCCCCTCCCTTCAAATAAAAAGAAATGTTTCCATAATCATGAAATGACGCACGATGAAAAATGAAATTTGACAAAATAAAGGTGAATATGGAACCTGGTAGCAGTCACAGTACTTCTTTAGGCACCCTGACTTCTTGCAGGTGCATTTTCTTCTAATAAGATCCATAGGAGATCTTATAAGTTGTTCCTGAAGACAGTAGATATTAGGATCACCAAAGAAAGAACGAAGAAGTGTATAAATAAATATAGATAACCTCATGTGAGAAGAAATTCGTACCACTGATTCTTGAGCAGCCTCTAATGTTTGGACAGGTTTGAGAGGTAAAACTGGTGCAGTCCTTGGAGCCCCTTGCATTGGCTTGTTAAGACAAGGTTCGCATCCACATGATTCAGTACAATGTGACCCAGAAGCAAAGCACACACAATAACTGTTACAACATAATGCAAAAGATGATTACACGCAGAAGGAAACTTAAATTTAGCAGCACACACACAAAGCAAGGTGTGCACACACATTTGACAAAAAAGACAAGCTCTGTAAATTCAGAACTAACAAGGGAACTAGTTTCTTCTCACAAATCTATATATGAAGTAATCAAACAACATGCTAAATAAAGCTGCACCATTTTGATACTTCGGTACTGTGAACTTGGCAAAAACTGTTTTTTTATCATCACACATTCGAAACATAAGACTGTGAGATATAAACCTACCTAAAACAAGACCAGATTCGCTAGCTACAGCAAACTAAATCAGCATTGATTCAAAATGGCAATGACATCCTAGCGCACAGAGGTTGGACTAGAAGGCTTAAAAAAAAACTCGTTCTGCCCCTAGCCACATCTCATTCCACAGTGAAACATCCGGTGCTGTGATCAAAGAATGAGGAAGACTGCAAGCGCGGAGTAAAGGAGAAAAATTACAGCTTGAGGCACTTGGACTTCTTGCAGCTGCACGTCTTGCACCCTTCCCCATCCTCCGCCTTCCTCCTGATCCACCCAGCAAGGAGACAAAAGGAAAAGTAAGCGGCAGGAGCGAACCGCACGCAACGAACCAAAAGAGGAAATCGGTCGCGCAACCGAAACTTTGCAGAAAAGGGAAAAGGGAGGAGGCGCACGGACTTCTTCTTCCTGTTGGAGGTGCCGTTCGCCTCCGCCGCCGCCGCCGGAGGCGACATGGACGCGGAGGCGTGGGGCGCAGCAGCAGCAGCAGCTTCGGCCGCCGGGGCTGGAACCGGGGCGGGGGCCGGAGCGGGAGTGGGAGGTGGCGGGAGAGGAGTAGGAGGAGGCGGCGTGTTGCGGGCGTCGTCGGGCTCCGATCCGGCGGGCTCCGGCTGCGGGGGCTTCGGGGCCCCCTCCTCCACGTCCATCGGATCGGGCGCCGGCGGCGGCGCCCCGATCGGCGGCTGGGGCGGCGTGGGGCTCGCCGTGGCGACGAGGCGAAGGCGAGCGCGAGGGGCGTGGGGTGGAGGGAGGAAGGGGGAGGAGGGCACGAGGCGAGCTGCCGCTGGTGTAAATGGGGTTTAGGATTCGTGCGTGGCAGCTGGACAGCCCGGATCGGCGGTTTCCTCCTCGGATCCGGTCTGGCTTCCTTCCGTTTCGACCTGGGCTTTCCGGTCATAAAACGTGATTAGCACGCACACAAAGTGGCTGCCTTTTTCTTTTTTTGGCAGGAAGTGATTGCTATAATAAATGGCTACTAGCTCAAATTCCAAATTCTATGTTGAAGTTCTTGGGAGTACTAGGAAATAGATGACAGAGCTTGGGAAAAATATTGGCATTATCACTTTCCCTTCTATGTTGGGGGTGGTTTTCTTAAATTTCACAACCAAGTTATTTCGGGTAATAGATGTATGACGTTGCATTATGTTTTTGCACGCGGTGGATATTGTTGAGCTTGGAGCAACGTGAGTATGCGTGAAATGCACGAGAATCATTTTCGTAATGCCCCGTTTGGATTCCTTCATTTTTAGAAATTGAAATCTACTTAATAGAGTATAGAGTACAGAGTAGACTATTTGTCTTAGAATATAACATTCCACAACTTTTCAAACTATCTTAAATTTATAGAGATGGAAATTAATTCTACAGATCCTCATGTTACGTTTCTAATGTACAATTTATAGCATACTCTTCGATTCGCTTCCCTATAGCAAAAATGCAGTGCATAAGTATCTCTTACATATGACCAACAATAATATACAAATATATTACACATACAACTATATTATCTTAATTAATTTATATCTAAATTATAATTATTAGAATAGAATTCAATTCCAAGGATCCAAACTAGACCTAACTGAAATTAACTGGAATGGCTAAGTTTTGTTTTTAAGGGTCGGGTGTGTGTGTGGGTGGGTGGGTGTGTGTGTGGGGGGGGGGGATCCCCCACCTGAATTTCATTGCATGTGGCCCCTTAACGGCCAGATGTTAAGAGTTTTACAGTCCGATGTTCAACGGAGGTGTTACATTGATAATGAAAACAGGAGCATCAGACGTCACTAATTCCTGTGTCTCGAGCCAGCAAGCGGCACTTCCAAAGCCTTGCATCTTCCTTGGCCAGGCGTAGCGTTTCGCGCAGCGTGTTGCGCTCTTGGCGAAAGACCACTCCGTTCCTTCGTTTCCACAATTGCCAGCAACAAAGTAGGAGCAACGTCTACTGCCGCCGAGTAATGCAAGACATAAAAAAACTAAAGAAAACAAACTCTGCACAAGAAGCAGCATCAAGGATTCGCAAAGCAAAAGAATGCATTGAGCTCAATGGTGTACATGGAAGAAGAACCGGAAGTTCCCAATGGAAACAAAAAGTTTGCATCACACATTCACACATGAGTCGACGTAGATGCAAATAAAACGTTTCTCTCGAGCAATCTTCAGCATGTCAATCAAAGAAGAGAGATAAATTCACACTATTTTCAACTCTGGCAACAAGTAAAATCAGCTAATATCCATCATTGAGTGACAATGCTTGCCTACCAAATGGTTTAGTTACCACTAGAAAAGTTGGAGGCATGGGCATAGACAGTCGGCTATAGCAAGAAAGCAACAATGAGTTGCAGGCATGGCCACAGAGGTCCTAACTGAACGGATTAAATTGATCAGCATCAAACAAAAATATTTGCAGATTGCTAATCGAGAGGTTACCCTGACAAATTCCACGGATAAGAAGACCATTTTACATATTTCTTTTCAGGGGAAAATATTTACCTCTATGGATCTAATTCTCTACATCACTCCATGGTTATGTAAATAGCTAAAAGCTGATCTAAAGATTACCTTTTTCTCGGATAATATCTGTTGTGTACCATCCAGCTATAGTTGCTATAGAGGAAAACCGTCCTCTTTGGTAAGCTCCACACCACCTCCTCTTCATGTCTCTTTATTATAGTCGCTTGCAAATTATATCATGTCGTTTTCAATTTTTGCATGATGATAGTTAGTTCCAATATTGGGCATGGAAGTCGCATGTTGTTTTCAGTAGTTGACCATTCCTCCTGGAATAGGAATAATCTCTAGTCAATAGTCTCAATTTGGCATTTAAATTTCTGAGTGTATGAACAAGACTACAACAGTTAACAGTACTGCAGTAGCATAGCATGTTGTATTTGACATAATTTTTTTGGTTTATCTCCAATTCTTTGTACAGAACACCTCATTGGTTATCTCCAATTCTTTGTAGATACAATAGACAGCAGACGACAAGGTCAGAGGCTAGGCTTGCGAGGGTTTCAGTGGCCTTCTTGATGCCTCAATGCCTGCAGGTACTTCTACCTTCATACTTGTGCTTTTGTAGAATCTCATTCTGTAACTCAGGATTGGAAAGAACAATAATAATCTAATTGTCTCATCACATACTTTTTAAGCAACTGGAATTTTAAATGTTCCTTCCGTGTGTAAATGAACATGTAAAAGTGGACACTCTTGGAAAAATAATTTTCACATAATCAATCCACTCCTTTCAACAGGCATACATAGTCTGTTCACAAAACCCTGGCCTTAAGATGTAAACTGGGGTACTCGTGCTGTTGTTTATGAACTTTGGATGGATTGATGTGTTCATTTGTCTTCCTCTGATCAAAACTTTCGATTACGCATGTTTGTTTGTGTTCTGACCGATAGAACTGATGGATATTGCCTTCTTTTTTCGTTTTCCAAATAGCAGCCAATGAGTTTTTTGATTATGCATGACACCATCGACCTGGAAAAGCTCATGGATTTGAAAAATTGGAGGCAGAGGTATCTGAACATCTGTACTTTGTATTTTTTGTGTACCACCATTCTCCAACAATCTTTGATAAATAGAGATACACTTCTAGTGATATGTTCAGATGAGAAAATTTAGTGATATGTCCAGATCTTCTAAGGCTTTATAAGGTTAGTCACCTTATAGATCATAAAGTTTCTTTCAGTTATTCAGATCATCATGATGTCTTTATCCAAGTATGATAGACAAATGTTAAATGCACCTTCATCCTGAGTCCTTATCATGGTCATCAGTAGGTTTGGACTCGTCATTATCTTATTCTAGATATTTTATGTGTTGAGCTGACTGGTGACCAAGTGATTCAGATTTATGTGCTTTGAAGTTTCAGGTTAGCAGTGAACTTGGAGAAAAAAAAATACTTGCTCATTTATGTTTAGAGCCACAAGTTCAAGATGTTAGAAGTTACAGATTTCATTTTCTACTTAGGCAGAACTGAGCAGCAGTAAAAGTTTATAAATTTCATTTTCTTACATTGCAGTGCATTATTACTCTCTAAATGTTTGTGGTCAATGAATTTCTATGTAGATTCGAGATCTTTAACATTACTTAGTATTTCAGGAATTTGTGTAGTATGGGATATGTTGTACCCACTAATGATCGACACCTGTTTGGATGGGGTGCATCTAGATCTCTTCTTTTGAAATCCTGTTTGGCATCCTTTTCTGCTGCATTCTTATTATGTTGTTCCTTTTCATCAATCAAGTTATGGAAGGAGCAAAATTTTCATAATTTTGAGTGAATCTATAACCGAGTGCTCTGCTAGAGGAGCCAAGCAGCAGCTGCTGGCGCATGATGTTTGACAATCAACATGGCTACTGTCTCCATTACTATTCGCTGTTGACTTTTGCTCGCAACATTTAACCATTCGTCTTATTCAAAAAATTATATAAGGATCATTTATTTTGTTTATGATTTATTTTATCATCAAAGGTACTTTAAGTATGACTTATATTTTCGTATATTTGCACTAAATTTTTGAATAAAATGAATGATCAAATGTTGGAGAAAATGTCAATTAATTTGGGATGGAGGAAATACTCAATAAAGATTCGGTCAACCTCTTTATTTCGATTCGACATATGTTGTAGCAACACCGGATTTGAGCTGTAACTAGAACATAGGCGCGCCTTCGGTGCCCAAGCCTCTAATAATTGTTAAATCGGTGATTCTATCGTTCGGCAACGACTAAGGAGGGAGTTGAGAAGCATTGGGCTATCAAGAAGAAAGGGTAGGGGAAGCCACCAGTGACTAGTTAGGTCGCAGGCTCGTAGCACACAAACTGATAGAAACTCACACTACAGTACTGAACAAGATAGAGTAGCACATATTAAGGCTAGTAACGCGATCTTGTAACAAACTTTAACATTTGTCGGATGTAGCTACTGAGACTGGTACTTCTATTACAGGATTAGTTAACGTTAAGGCTAGTAGATCAGAACATACAGAAGAACCATCTAGGCTACTGACGGAATTAACATAAACACACACAGACTGAATTTAAGGTATTTTACCATATCCTTGATGATCCAAATCATACAGCCACAAATCTCAACATATGAACAGAACATCAAAATGGTAGGGATGCCACAAGATAAACACAAGAACAGAGTAGTGTTCAGGAAGAGAAAGGCACTCCTGATTCGAAGACCACTGGAGGTGTAGAAGCAGAAGTACGAAGTCGTAGCAGCCGAAGGAAATGTAGTGAAAGCAACTAATCGGCGTCAGTAGAGGACTAGAGGAAGCATAACAGCAGCAGAAGGCGTAGCCATGTCGAGTACACATACTCACGACGGGTAAATCAACCATAATAACAATATGAGATAATAAAAGTAGTATCAACAATGTCATAAACAAATGAGGTTTTGTTAGCTCTTCGACCTATAAATGGGCCCCAACGGGTAGCTAGTATTGTGGGCACAGGAACGTAACATCACAAAAAGAAAAACACGGAACAGAACAAACTAACAGAGCTATCATTAAAAAGGGCAGGCTTAACTGAGTAAGACCCCACGTTTGATGCCCCCTCAGCACCAACATCGTTTCATTTAGTCTCCGTTTGGATGTCGATATTGGAGGTATGATATTGAATTGGGTTAAATACCAAATCAACCATAGTATTGAAATGGATCACGATTCAAATTCAGTTGTTTGGATGACCATTGAATTGGCCTTTGGAATCCTGGAAAGCAGCCAAATTGGATTCGTGTTTGGATGCACGGAAACATGGTATTGGTATTTGTCGCGCCCACCCCATCAAGGTCCTGCTCGCGAGGAAGCCGCACCGGCGAGGAAGAGGCAGGAATAGGAGGGGCCCACGGCCGGCGGGGAAGGAGGATTGGAGGAGGGGGCCGCGCTGCCGGCGAGGATGGAGGAGGAGCGGGCCGCGGCCGGCGAGGAAGGAGGAGGAGGGGGTCGCGCCGGTGAGGAAGGAGAAGGAGGGGGCCGCGGCGCCGGCAAGGAAGGAGGAGGGGGGCCGCGCCACCGACGAGAAAGGAGGAGGAGGGGACCGCAGCCGGCAAGGAAAGAGAAGGAGGGGCCGCAGCCGGCGAGGAAGGAGGAGGGGGCCGCGCCGCCAGCGAGGATGGAGGAGGAGGGGGTCACGCCACGGACGAGGAAGGAGGAGGGGCCACGGCCGGCGAGGAAGGAGGAGGAGAGGGCCACAACCGGCAAGGGAGGGGCGCGACTGAGGGACCGGCGTGGGAAGCAAAGCGGCGGAGGAGGGAGGTGTGCGGCGGAGCAAGTAGGGGCGATGGTGGAGGAACTGCGGGGAAGAGGGGGGGGGAATGCAACCGAATACAGAGGCATAGGGGTCGGAATCGTGGGAGAGAGCGAAACTGAACGCTGAATACCGTTTGGTATTGAAGGAAGTTTTCAATGCCAATTCCAATAACATCCAAACATCTGATATTTAGTGCAAGTAATACCAATTCCAAATTCTAGCATTCAATATCTACATCCAAACACTACCTTAGGCCAATTGTGATTTGGATCAATGCCGCAAACCATGATAAATTTCAAGGTGCTCACTGTGAACCGCTCACAAACCTACTGGCTATGCGAGTTAGACAACCATTCATTTTCATGGACAAGTTCATTTTTCTCGAAAACAAATCAAGACTACCATATAACAAGGACTAAATTCAGATCATTTAGAATCTACCATTTCAAAATGCAATGGCATAATATCTAGTAAATAGAGATCGATATTCTAGAGGTATCTATTACTGTACGTTTCCAAAATTATTACTGTACATAATCTCTATCTTTACTATAAAAAGCACACAATATTCTTGTCACCCCCTCATTCCGCCGGTAGAGCCACGGGCGGGAACCAGATTCGCTTGGAGGTAGTTTTAAGTATGTTAGAGGATCTGGTTCCCACGGGCGGGCGAGCCCCACATCCACCGCCCCCACCCCCACTCGCCAGTCGCGAGCGAGTTTCAGCTCTCCGCCGTCATCGTCTCCTCTCTCTCCCCCCGCTCGCCGCCACCGCCTCCTCTCTCTCCACCGCTAGCTGCCTCCGTCGTCGCCCCCTCTCTCAGCCCTCTGCCGTCGTCGCCTCCTCCTCCCCCCCCCCCCCCCGCTCGCCGCCGCCGCCGTCCCCCCCCCCCCCCTATGCCGCCGTCGACCCGGTCCCTCCTCTCGCGCTCACAGTTGTTGTCGCCCCGCTCTCCCCCAGTTTCTGTTTCAGCTCGCGCGCCGCTCCGGCCTCCCACTCGCGCTCTGCTCTCGCCTCCCCCTCGCACTCGCCGCCGCCGCGGCTCTCGCCTCCCCCACACCCTTCTCCTCCGAGTTGTCGTCCTCCCCCCGCGCCCTCATCCTCTCCACACGTTATCGCCTCCCCGATCCACAGCCACCGCTGCGGCCGCCGCCGCAGGCAGCACACCCCCCCCCCCCCCCCCCCCATCCCCTCCTAGCCCTTCACCGCAGCCGAGGCTAACCAACCAGCCTCGCTCCTTCATCGCCAGGCGGCGCGGAGGGTGGCGTCGAGTGCGGTGAAGGCGGCAGGGCGAGTGGAGGATCCAAACTCTACTGCACTCCTCACCAGCTCGTATTTTTTTTTCGCCATCGGAACTCTCTTGGCGGAGTTACATCCCCAACCGTTTGGCGCCCATTCCGTGTTTAGCTCGAGAAAAAAAAAGTGAAGAAAGAAAAGAGATGCTGAAGGTTTTGCATCTATATTAACTATCAACTTCGGAATGGTGAAATTCTATCTAAAGCCTTTGCATTATTATTGAAAAAACAACAAGTTATCAGCGTCATGGGCCTTCGTCAGAAATTGACTTCATCAGCTATGCGCCTTCGCCAGAATTCGGCCTTCATCGGACATTTGACCTCTTTGGTTAGGGGCCTTGTCAGAAATTGATCTCTTCGGTCAGGGGTTTCGTCAGAAATTGACCTCTTCGGTCAGGGGCTTCGTCAGAAATTGACTTTTTGGTGAGGGGGCTTCGTCAAAAATTGATCTTTTCAGTCAAGGGTTTCGGGGCTTCGTCAGAAATGGACGTCTTCGGTGCCAGTGCCTGGCTTCGCATGTGCTGCGGAAGGGATGTGCGGCTTCAGCCCGCAAAAATATACTGGGCCATAATGACTTCCCGCCATTCGGCTTCGGTGGAGGGCTTCGGGAATTAATACATTGGCTTATTTAGCTTCGGTGAATGGAGGCAAGCGTGGATGATTCACGTTGCATGTAGATGTGTTCGTCACCTATTGCTTCTAGCGTCTCTAGCTTGGATATTAATTTCTATGATGCTTCGTTCTTGGACGAAGGACATGATACGAAGGGTATACATGATTCTTCGTTTGTTTGAATATTGGTTTCTAACCAAATGAGCTTCGTACAGGAAAAGTTCTGATGCTTGATAAATGGTGCATTTTCATGCGACTTCTCCGGCCTTCGGCACGAGGCATCGGCACCTACTTCGGCGACGACTACTCCGACCCTCACCCTCGTCAGACGCAGTTTGACTCGAGGGGCTGACATCTACTTCGGCGACGACTACTTCGGCCTTCACACTCGTCGACATGGTTCGAATCGAGGGGTTCGTTGTCTACTTCAGCGACGACTACTTCAGCCTTCACCTTCGTCGGCAAGTTCGATTCGAGGGGTTCGCCGTCTACTTCGGCGATGACTACTCCGACCCTCACCCTCGTCGACACAGTTCGACTCGAGGGGCTGACGTCTACTTCAGCGATGACTACTTCGGCATTCACCCTCGTCGCCTAGTTCGACTCGCGGAGCCCGTCGCCTACCTCTGCCATCACTTCGCCTTTAACCTCGCAATTCGGTTCGAGGGGCTCGTCGTCTACCTCAACATCATCTGCTTCGACTGCGAGCGAAGCACCTTTTGCGGCCTCCGCTGCGAACCCTGGACAAGTGGGGCTATGGCGGAACCATGGTGGACTAGCACCTCCAGGCGAATAAGTCTTGCCCAACTCGCAAGCAGAGGCCCGAAGGCGTCATTGACCAATGCAACGTCGTTTTCTGCTTCCTCTACTTCACCTACGCCGACTACACTGCTTTCTCTGCTTTGACTACGTCGGCTACGCCAAAGATGGTTTTCTACTTCGGCTACAATGAAGAGGAATTGTCTGCTTCGACTTCGGCGGCACGGCGGGGGGAGGCGATGAGTCTCAACCAGCTCCGAAGATGCGAGTGCTCGGGAACCAAGGCTCCGAAGCCTATGGGATGAAGTCAAGTGACAAAGTTTTCTGCCTTCGTCATCGCCGAAGGCCCACTTTATCATTAAGACTGAAGTTAATCACTAGCTGGTTTATTGTTGTCATATATGTGTGGACCCGCGGGACGTGCGTGCTCTTTTCTCCATTTGTTTTGTCCCGCTGGGTTTTCGGATGGAGTTTTTAGCGAGGCGTACGAGCGGGTGGTCATGAGGGCATTCCTCACGGCCAGGGTCATAGACAGGTCTGGGCCACTTTCTGTATATTCAGCTATTATGTTTTGTTGTACCAGCTAAACCGCAGTAGCTGAGGGGCTACTGTTGGCGGAATGGCCCAGCCCATTATAGTACATGGGCCTCTGAACTTAGAATAGTGGCCTGTTTAGAGGGTCTGCTGAAGTTGCTTTTAGATGCTCTTAGAGTAGGTATAATAAGGGGCGACTCGACCGCCATGTCACCATGCCGTGGATGAGAGAGAAGAGCGGACTTGTAGCTCTCTCCGTCGACCGGCTGTACACGCGCCCCAAGACTCATCACATTGATGGATCCTGCCACTTCTGCTCTCGCCTCTCTTCCCTCTTCCCCAAACCAGCAGGCAGCAGCAGCGGCGCCAATGCCTTGGCTTGGAAGCAAAACGACAGCCTTATATCGACACTATGTAAGAAAGTAACGAAAAAGACACCTTCATTAGAGACACGGAATTAATATGCGTCTGTAATTCATGATTAGAGACACGCATCTTTGATGTGATGGTCATCCGCGACTATACAAGCGACGCGTTTCTGATATTAAAAAATAGAGACGCGTGTGAAGAAAACGCGTCTGTTATCAGAGACGTGTGTTGAATAAACGCGTCTATGATGATGACCGATATCAGAGACGCGGTTTATTCACCCGCCCACGTCTCTGATTATGCTCCATCACTGCCCAGACGGCGTCTGTCTCCATGGTCCCTTTATTTCGGACCCGGAAAAGATATGAAGTGGCGTTAACTACAGCTCGCATCTGTTGGGACCTCTCCACCTCCCGTCTCCTTAAGTCCCTTCCTCTCCTCTTTTCTCCTAGGGAAAATTAGATTCATATCATTAAAAGATCCAGACTTTGAAAAAATACCATGAAAAGATTCGTGTTTAGAAATTTAGGATTGAAAGATTGCTCCGTTACTGCATTCTACCATTCCCGTAAACTCAACGTTAACAGGTCCTCACCTGCCACCTCGGTATTCCTATGGCATCTGGGCTGCACTCGTCATCCCTAACCTCCAGCGGGCGTGACCGGCGGACAAGGACGGTGGGGAAAATGAAAATGACGCGCTGCAACGACGGGGACGCGCATCCCCCCACGTTCGCGGGCACGAGCCGCAGTGCCGCACACCCATCCGGCCGGCCGTCGATCAAGCGGCGGGCCGGCGGCCACACCCCCATCACGCACACCATCTTGTTCCGGCTGCACGCAAGAAGCACCTGGAGCTCCCTCCGGCTGCACGCTAGCAACGCACGCGGAGCTCCCTCCATCCAAAATCACCTGAGCAAAGGCAACGCAACAGGCAACGAGGGCATGCGGGCGCGGCGGCTGCTGCGCTGGCGGTGCTGTGGGCGCGGCGGGGCGGCGTGTGCCTGCTCCGCACACTCCGGCTAATCAGTTCGTATTTATGTTTGCAATGTCCAGTTCAGATGCTAGTTCAGTGATATAATAGGTTTCAGCTTGTGTCGAGCAAAAGCACAAGTGTTGCCCTGTAGCATTGCTTGAGTGTTTCTTTTTTTTTCAATAGTGCTTCTGTTATATGGTTAATTAATAAGTAGCTGTGGCGGTCTTCCTATGTAACATTTATTTTTTGTTATGATGGTAGAAACTATAGTTTCACATGTAGTTTGTGAAAATGGAACTACAAACGCCATATATATAGCTTTCATATATAATATTAATATTAATGTTGGAACATGACTAATCAGTTTTCATTTTGTATGTTGTGATGCAGCCCTGGGTATGTTCTATTCTTTTTTCACTAAATGTTACAAGGACCGATGTTATCTTTCTTGATCGAGCTCTACGATGATGAGAAAACAGAAGGTTTTACTCTTCTAGGATTATTAAGTGTTTATTTGTCTTTGAACTCATTAAGGCGTGTATATCTTATGTCCGTACTTGGTTGTACCTTATAAATAACGCTCCACGGCTGATAACATATTTTGTAATACAAGTTGTATCTAAAGTTTAGTTTGTAAAGAATTGATTATTGAAATGGCGAAACATATCTGATGTATATATATATATAGGATCATGGTAGATGATATAGGATCATCGTAGATTTTTTTTGTTATTGAAATAGTCATCAGAGACGCGTGTTGGCTACATGCGTCACTGATGAAGGGTCATCAATGACGCATCTTGGCTACATGCGTCACTGCTGAATGGTCATGAGCGACGCGTCTCGCCTACCCGCGTCACTAATGACCCTTACAACACGATTGGAACAAGGGAAATGCGCTAAAAAATCTCTGCCTGGTCGACAGAAGGCAGAGTTGACACACTTGATCGTGTCTCTAAGCCCTGCAGAACGCGATGTACCATTTTGAAAAAAGAAAAGAAAAAGGTACTCCATGCGTCTCTCGGGCATGCCTATGTTTTTCACTATGCTCTAGATCGTGCAATCTTCAGTATGTTGATCATGTATATTCTAGAAAAAAACAAAGAGCACAGGAAAAAAAGGAAAAGCTACAACATTCATCCCGAGTCCGATTGACTGATCCTGCATGAAAATTTCCGTCAAGGTGCATGTCGTCATCGAACAGTCCAGTGACCTTAGTATGTGTTTGATTTGACTTATATGGGTTTTGCCCCCCGAAAGCCAAAAGCCAACCAAAGCGGTTGGCTGTCCCCGAAAGCCACAACCAAAAGTAATATTTTTGTAGTTCAATCTTCATAGCAGCCCTTCTCCTGCTTTTCTTGGCTGTGAGGGGTAACTTCTGCTCGAAATTACCCACCTGCTACTGTTTATGAAAGAAAACGGTTCGTTTGTTTTTTCCCCGAGCGACCTTTCTCCTTTCTCTGCTGCCACCGCTCCTCCCCCGTCATTTCCTGCCGCCACCTTCCTCGCCGGCCCCCACCGGCGCGAGCCTCGGCCGATGCGAGCTCCACCGCCGGCGGGCGGGCCGCCGCCGCCGCCGTGAGCCTTCGCTGCACGCGCGAGCTCCGCCGCGGCGTAGCACGCGGGCAAGCCGCCCTGCTCCCCAGCTCCGCTCCGCCCGAGCGCGGGCCCGCAGCTCCGCGACGGCGGCAGGAAGCCGCCATCCCGACGGCGAGGAATCGAGTAAGAGAGGGAGAGAGTTGAGTGGAGTGAACTGTGAATGACATGTGGGGTCCGCTCGTAAATGTTTCCAAAAAGCCACAGTTGTTTTACCAAACAGCTTTTAGTTTTCTCACGGCCCACAACCAAAAGCAGCTTTTTCACAGTCCACACCTCATAGCTACTTTTTCAAAAGCCAAAAACGCATAGGGGATCAAGCATCGAGAGTTATTGTTCCAGTCTTAACAGTTTAACCTCAGATAAATAAGTCTTTAACAGTTTCGTTATCAGCAACATGAAGTTCTCACATTTTGATCCCAGTTACATAGAAGTTTTAAATAGCTTTGGATCTCTGGAACATAAATAACATGAAATTATACAGACAGACAGCGGCGGGCATCGAGGCCTCAACATAATTTACCAGCAGACCAAATGCCACAGATGGTTCTGGAGGGAGGGACTTTGGACAGCAGGCAGTGGATTATTCAACAGTATGTAAAAATGGTTGATCAAGCTCTAAACAGAATGGGAGAAACGAAACTTGCTTGGTTGTTCATCAATAGAGTATGATAGAATAAGTTCTGATGCAGTTGGCCGGTAGGGGATCTCAGGAACCGACAGGATGAGCCTGTAAATGAAGAGAGATAAATTAGGTGAGTTGAGATTGGGAAAGGATTAACATCCCAACCGCAAAAAGAAAACAAGAAGCAAAGGTTGTTGTCATGAAAAAACAAGAACCAAAAGGTTTACCACAAGTGCCAGACGATCACAAATTCTCAAGGTGCTGGTGTCTTGCTCTTTGGATCTTCATTGTTTAAGTCACCACCAAGGGAAGGGAAAGAAGGTATGGACTTGAGAATCAGTTTCCTGCCACTCTTACAGATTGGAGACAGTCCAGTACCCATACGTGGTGGAGAGACTCGCTTCTTATTAGGAGACACAACCTTGACAGAAGTTTGAGGAGATGAATTCCCTTTTAGGGTATCTGATGTGCTATCTCCAAGAACCATTTCTGCATAGTTTCCGAATTGGGAGAGCAGAATATCAGTCTTCAGAGGAGCTTGAGAGTTGCACAGCCGAGAAGGATGTCCAACAAGTTTTGTCGAGGATCGTGGCTTCTTGGAGCTTGGTTTCTTGGAGTTTGGGGGTGGAAGACAAGCCAAGGGCCTGGTAAGAGAAAATGCCTTAAAACTGAGTGTTCTACATAAGAGGCAAGACTCAAAAGCCACAGATGTGCAAATGCATGACAACTGACATACAAACCTGCACTCCACCATTGAAGGTGTTGTCAGTAAATTCTCAGCAGGAGCAAGGTCAGTAGCTTGGTAGATAACAAGCTGTTTATCGATTTCGCATTTTTCTTCTTTCACGCAAGCATTGTTTTCTTCTGATGCCTGCTTAGGCTCCTCTATGCTTAACACAGCAACCCCTTGAATCAGGTTAAATAAAAAGGCCTTAGAAAAACAGTAGCTTTTTATGGATAGCAAAATGTAGGATATGGTTAGTGAAACGAGAATTGAAATAAGCTAAGCTAGCCATAGTCGATAACTTCATATAATAACCAAAAGCCTGGATCAAGTACAATGATTATTATTTGCTAACTCAATGTTCTATGAGCCACTAGTGCCCTTTTAGAATGATATAGCTAATGCAAGCATCTTGCTTGAAACAAGCAAAAGATCATAAGAGCCCAAGCTAATCTTGGGAAAGATTTACTTATTAGTGGAGTTTCTGTTGAAAATAATACAGAAGCACACGATACAGTAATCAGAGCACCATCATGGATATGACATTGTTTGAAAGTGCTATATGGCCATTTCCAGCAGAACTAAAGTATTTTGTAGATCAGACAAAGGCCATGACTCCAAATTGAAGCACCATAACCACTACCAATGCAAATGGTCACCTTGGTAATTTAGGAGACAAACACATCAATAGGTGAGTAGGTCATTTTTTGCTTTTTTTTCTTAATAGGCAACTAACAGAGGGAATATATTGTATTACATTTTCAAGTTGAAAGGTCAAACATGAGCTCACAAAAAATCAGTGAGTACAGGTTTTTATGTGAAGCTAATACTAGTACTATGATTGGAAGATCTCTTAGCAACTTTTCTAATTTGTAGATTGAAAAGGACAGCATATATGCGACTATGATCTTAGAGCATGTAGGTTGATGTTGCAGCATTTTTTATGAAAAGAAACTTATGAAGATGGATTTGACTCACCCTCCCTTCTTCCAAAAGCATTCTTACAGCCCTCACATCTGCAACTTATGGAGCATCCCACACCGCCCTTGATGAAGAGTAACAATAAGACAAATACAAAGGGACCAAAAAGAAAAGAAGTACTAAATCATGGTAGGAATTGGAACCTGAAAACATTCACAATATTTTTTTAGACACGACGACTTCTTGCAATTGCACCCTCTTTTATGACGAGCTGAAGCAGGAGTTTTGTTGTTGAAGTCCTACGATATTGAAGATGATGATATTAGCAACAGAGGAGAAAGGAAGTAACTAACTGCAATAAAGGTATTGCCTCTTACCCCTAATTCCAGGCCAGGCTCAGATGTGTGAATTACTTTAGGAGCAAATGCTAATGGATTGCGAGATTCAATCTGCTGTCGTGTAGATAGAACCGTTTCCATATGACTCTCGTTATTTAGACAGCCTTGGCATGTACAAGGTTCAGAACAATATACTCCAGCCGCAAAACATTCACAGTAACTACATGAGAATTACACAAAAAAAAATTAGTATGGTAACAGAAGAAAATCTATCATAGTGTGATTTGTCGGGAATAGAACAGGGGTCCCTTCAAAAGAGGAAAAGCACTACAAGCAGTTCAGAACAGGGTAAACATTCATTGGAGAGAAGTGAAACCGGACAAAATATCAGTTTGAATACAAATGTAAAAAAAATATATAGCTTGGAAAGAATATGGGTAACTCTTGAAAAGGGACTGAAAGAACAGGGTAAACATCCATTGGAGAAGGTAGAGGTCAGAGGTCGGATGGCCACAACTTGAAGTAGAATGGCACTAGGTGAAGTAGTGGACCATTTAGAGAGGAAAAAAAAACTAGAACAGCCGGCGAACGAAGAGCATGGCAGGGATTTTAATGACTGGACAGTTGTTTCATTTTATCTAGATTAAATAAGATAGGAATGACTTGACTTGACCTATAGACAAACAATCTCGAACCTAAGGAAATAAACATTTTTTGAAGATAATGTCACAACTAATTAAATCATATTTATCCTAATAAAGGGGATTAACCATAAAAGAACAGTAACGACGCAAATAGCAGCCATTCTGTCAGCACAGACTTGGAGCCAGTGTACCAAATACTCTTCAAGGAGCACTAAAAAATACCTGATCTGGATGTGTCACATAATCTTTAAAAGGAGCCCTAAAAAGGTATCTAATCCAGATATCTTGCATGTCATCGTATTTTCTAATGCTAATTTCGTAGGTGAACGCATCTTAGAAGGAAAGTTGCTTATGTTGCACAATGTGCTGGATCAAGTCAACAGCATAGCAATTTGTATGTTTTTTCTTTCACGAAAGAATGATCCAGATGATCAAGTTTCAGTAGCTAATGGGTGTATATCATTCAAAACAACTCAATTTCCATATTTCCTCTTACTGCCCAACCCCTCTCGGTTGAGTGCCTAACAAAATGGGATGTATCAAGCCTGAAATCAACAAAACTATCTAATGCTGCTCCTGCAAACTGTTCTAAATTCAAAAGTTGAAAACTAACTAGTTCATGAATACAGGAATAAACAAGGTGACCAAGTAGCGAGATGGCTGCAAAACAAAACCTGAACACTATGCAATAACTTGACTTGAATAAGAAATAGAGCAATAGACAGAAACATGATTTCATTAATAATCTTTGTCAGTGGCCCTTGTTGGATCGCATCCGTACCTACCCCAGCTTGAAAAGGCCCTATTGTCACTGTGTCATGTGGGGGCGTCAGTATCAGCGGCGCAGTTGCGCGCGTGACGACGCCGGCGAGACGCCAGCCACAGAGCCAGCAGAAATTAGTGGCTAGGCACTTTAGGCAGGCATGGATTAGGGAATCAGGGGAGGATTATTTCCTTATTAGCAGGCCTAAGAGCCTATAAGACTGGTGTACTCAGCAATCAGTGGTTGAAGCAAAAGAATTATTATTCCCGAATCCCTCTCTAAAAAAAAAGAGGGCGTACCCAGTGCTGTAGGTTTCCCGCACTGTGCGGGGTCTGGGGAAGGGTATCTGTAGCGCAAAGCCTTTCCCGAATCCCTCTCTCTCTCTCTCTTAATCTCATCCCCTTCACCATTGGGCGCCCAGGGAAGAATCCCTGCGCCTCTTATCAGCTCCAGCTACGAACTGCGTAGCCGAGGCCCTGCTACCCTCAACGTCGGCGCCCTTGACACATTGTTTGTTTAATATTATATCCAAAGCTTAAAAGCACTTAAAACAGTAATAGTGATAGATACACCTACACCTTAGTCAATAAAAAACATGAATAGATTAATAATCAATCATTTAATCCTAACCAGAACTAATAATAAAGACCAGCACTTTTAACATGCATTGATACCTCAAAGGAACCAATATTCAAAGTCATTTCACTTATTCATCAATCTTGTCACATGCAGTAGGTGGGGATAAATTTATACAAAATGCAAGGAACCTTACAGTTTCAAGCATTTTGACTTCTTACAGCTACAACGCTTGCATGAGGTACCATCACCATTGTCAAACTTGTGCCTGAAAAGTACTATTGCATTTCGTGAATTTTCCAATGAAACAATGTTGATGACCTAAAATGAGGGGCATAGACATAGTACCTTTTCTTCTTGGGACTACCCTGACTAGAAGGTTCAGCGCTCGCAACATCGGTTCTTTGAGCAAAATCGTCATTTATAATGTTTTGTTCAGAAGGTGGTGGAGAAGATCCAGCAGGGCATGGCAAATTACTGGATTCATTTATATTAGATAGGATGTCTCGAGAGACTATTTTTTCTTTTGGTATCACAGCAAGGGCATTCAAATGCAAGCCAATACCAGGCAATGCACATGGAGGGGTTCTCAGAGGCTTTGAGTTGATGTCACCAGGAATAGTTTTGCATTTGGGGGTAGTTGAATTTACAGAACGACGATCTGAAGCTTTATCTACACTTTTATTACTAGCCCCAGCCTTTTCATTGAAAAGGCTGCGCCTACGCGTGCCACGTAAATGCTGTGACAAGCCCTGCAAGAGCAGAAAACATGTTCCTTTACAACCATGAGAAAAAAAAAACATTGATACTTTAGTAAAATCTGCACGCATAATTAAATAAGAAAACCATTATGCAAAATTAGATTTACTAAAGACAGCACTATGAAGTAAAGAAAGTTAAATACTTATGACAATGTTGTTAAAATGATAACTTAAAAATTGTGCAATTGAGAGCAATAAATGTACAAGGGACGTGAAATGATAACAGCTTATCAACATAGATTTGCTGAAATCCGTTCTGCTATATACAGTTCCCAAGTGCATAGTAACTTATATGAACAAATATATTGCAGTGGTTATTACACTCAAATTAGGCCAATTAGCACTTAGCTACTACTACTCCCTCCATCCAAAATTATAGGTTGTTTTGGCTTTTCTAAAGCTATGTACCTAGAAAAGCCAAAACGACCTATAATTTGGAACGGAGGGACGAGGGAGTATGCATTGGTAATATGAGAATATGTCCAGAACTAGATGGTAACAAGAAGCATACATACATTTTGCTCTGTTGGCATGTAATCTCGGGGATCATTGAGCTTGTTACATGGCATCAACTGACTTTGCAATGCACCAGGGAGCGCTTGAGGGGTATAATCCACTGCTGCCCCTTCCACTGCCCCAGTCCAGTAAAGATGAGGCTCATGCGCAGAATTTTGGATGTAATAGTTTGGTTCTTCATTCAACAAGGATTTACCAGAGTTGGAGTTATCAGCTTCCTGTGTATCATTCACTGACTGTGTTTCTGTTCCGAATGGCAAACCTAATGTCAGCATATCACTATTTGGTTGATTTGCAATCATGTAATCCCCATTATACGCTGCGGGCTCATCCTTATTCTGTTCAGAAAGCTGGCTTTCATGAAGATCCATCCCGGAATGTGACGGATCCATTTTGTCTGGGCCACTCTCATCAAGGTTCATACCTTCTAGGTCCGTACACTCCTGAGATATGGTAAGGTCTGTTTTACCGTCAGCACATTGATTCTTGTCACTTTCAACACTGCCCACACCATTCTGCATGGATTGAGGCAGTTGACTCTCAGAGTTTGATGTATGGTCCGAAGGATCAATAGGAGCCTCGTTTAGGCGACAGTTGATGTTGCAATTCTCTGACACAATGTCTCTACATCTGATCATTCTAAAAGTGATTGTGGATCCTACACGCGTCCTGACACTGTTAGGTGAGTGCAAATCTTGAGGAAGTTGAACAGAATCGTCCCTGTCATCACGAAACACAAACTATAAGGCAGGAAGACAGATAGGTAAAACTGGACATTAGCTAGGAAACAATGTATAAGCACCTGATCAGAATTTTAGGTTCCTTTGCTGGATTGACATGTGGTGAGGCAAAGATTGAAGAAACAGGTGCCAAGTCCAACGACTTGAATAGCTGCACATTATGTGCTGTTTCTGAAGGTTTAGGTGGCGGTATAGGCGAGAGATTGTTGATGAAATTAAAGACAGGAGAATCCTGCATGCAGCAAAACCCAGTAAGAAAAAGTAAGCCGCAGATCATCATTTCATCAAAACTTCTGAATAGTTAAAGTAAGCTTAGGCGCCCAAATAGCAACTAGTTGTTTCATCAAAAAAAAATGTGAACCAGTTGTGCATTGGTCAATGTAGCAGGTTTGAGAACATGTAGCAGTTGCAGAAGGAAACGAAGCGAGGAAATTGATACAAACAGATCCTAATTGGCAAGCAAATCGTCTCCACGACCTAGCAATATGCATGAGCAGACTCTCACGCCAAGGCTAAATGCAGAGCCAATGGCAGAAACAGCATGAAACTCTGAAGAACACAATTTCCCCACGGACAAAAAAAAAGGGCAGCAAATGCTATAAAATCGGTCAAATTAGCAGGCATTCGCGGATCTGGGCAGTGGCGTTGCATACTAAACCCTCCATTTCTCACCAATGCACGCATTGGAGCTCGTCAAATCTCGCAAAAACGAGGCGACAATCCAGACGGACAGCCACTCTCCCCGCAGAACCCCCCAAACAACAAGTCAATTGGTCCATCCATCTATGCGTACAAGGTCTGACAAGGCTGGTCAAATCCCCAAAAGCTCTTCCCCTCTTGGAGCCCTCGAATCCGACATCGGGGAAACCCACGGCCGGGCGCATCAGAACCCTAATCGCCCAATCGGGGGCCGAAATGCGCCATCCCCCACAACAAATCAAGCAAAAAGTCAAGCGGAAGCGGAGGACCAAATCCGCATCGGCCGCGCCCCGGCCGGCCAGCCAGCCGCCCGCCGGCCCGAGCAATCCAGCCCACGAGCTGCCCCCTCCTCCGCCCCCATCCGGATGCACCCCCTGAAAAACCCCCCGAAAAACCCCACAGTAAAACCCGAGAAAAATCGGCAGAATTGGTGGCCCGGGGGGGGGCGCGAGATGCGGACCTCGAACCCGGCGGCGGCGGCGCCGGCGCCGGCGCGGGGCCTATCCGGCGTGTCCATCTGGTCCGGCGACCCCGCGGGGGGCCTCCCGCATCTGCCTCCCTCCCCTCCTCCCCGCCCCGCCGCCTCCTCCTAGTCTACTACTACTACCACCACTGACGATGAGTAGCGAGCGGAAGCCGCAGGCAGCAGCGACACCCCCACTAGTCCTAGTTTTTACTGGGCCTGCGACCACCAGTGTTATACCAGGCACGCCATCTCGCGTGCGGTCGGGTCGCGTCGCGTTTCAAGGGGGGCGGCCATGGGCGGGAACCCCAGGTTTTCGGGGCGGCGGCGGGGGGGGGCCACCTGTCAGCAGGGGCGGGACGCCTGGGCCCTGGGCCGCCGCCGCAACAGGCCAGTTGCGGCTGGGCCTTCCTTAGATAGATGATGGGATGGCATGAACAGGGTGTTTGGGATTCACCTCATTGATTGGTTTACCGTGGCTAGGCTGGATACAGGAGAGGTTTATCCTTTAGATGATGGCTGCTGGATTGGTAGCAATCCAGAAGAGATCTTGATTGATTTTGGGCAAGATTTGCCCTGGACACCGTTAGAAGGTGGACTTTGCTGAAAACCACTTGCTAGAAGCCATTACAAATACATATCCATTTGCTGAAAGACACTATGGCTCAGATAATAACATTTTCACCTTAAATAAGTTACCAGACATATAAATCTGGACAAGAATACCCCTGCCCTTCAAATAGATCATTTAACAGCAACGGGAGCGTATCCAACAATAGAAAAATACATGGTTAATCCATATTTAACTATCAAATTCAGCAATACAAAATGACATGGTTTCAGCCACATTTGGCATCAAGTACACCACATGTTTCAGCCACATTTCCCTAGCAAGTACAGCACTAGAAAATAACATATTTTGAGCTATAATGCTCCAAAATGATGCCTTCATGTGTTTTCAGCATACTCTAATTTTTTCTGGACCTAACAACCTTCAACTTCTTTGCCTTTCCCTTCTCAATAGCAACCGGAGATGTGGTTGGGGAAGCAACGGGCTCTATGATGCCTTCAAGTTCCAGCATCCTTTTGCGGCTGCAAGTGGATATAAAAGCATATCAACACAGTAGACATAAAAAAGGGTAGAAGAGTTATACCCCCTTGTCATAGGGCTCGGCGTAGAAACAGAAGCGATAGCTCTAGTTGGTGTGGATGGCTCTAGTTCCAACAACCTCCTTGACATGCTGCAATCAGTAGAAAGATGTGAAATTACAGATTTGAGAAGAAAGACGAGTATTTTAAATTCAAATTACAGGTCTACCTCCTTGTAACAGGGCTTGGTGCAGAAGCACGAGTGATGGCTCTAGTTGATGTAGCACTGTGAGTTGTTTAGATATGTAAAATGCATGTAAGGTTTGTAAAAAATCACAAAGATTGAGTTAAAAAAGCTCACAATAGATTAGCACATGATGGTTGTTCTTGCGGTGGGGCAACGACACTAGATGGTACTACGGTGACACTTTTCTTGCCTCGCTTTTTCTTTGGCTTTGGAGGAGCAGGTGGTGGGGCATCAGAATCATATACATATTCATTGCATGTTTTTGCCATATGTCCAAATTGTCTGCATCTTGTGCATCGTGTGGTTCTCCTTCCAGATCCTTCTGCGGCTGATTTGTACCTTCTCTCCCTTGGCCTTCCTGCTGCTCTCTTTAGAATTGGAGGCCACAACTTAAACCCAGGATCAACTTTAGGCCATTGTTTGCTATCTGTTATTGGCTTCACACACTACTCATAGGCTTTCTTGAACTTGGCAACAGAGTAGTACTCATGAACATAGCCTTCAATATTACAACCTCGAATTGAGGTGATAATACACAAGGCATGTGTACATGGCAGACCAGTAACTTGCCAACGCCTGCAGGTACACTTCCTCTCCTGAAGATCAACAGTATGCCTCCAATGAACTAGATCCCTTGTAAAACCTTCGACTTCACCTAACATCTCATCATGTTGACCACCATCCTTGTGTGAATACCTCCACATATATTTCAGCCCCCTACTCCTTGAGTTAAGATCCTTCATGATGTTAGGCGGCATCTTATCTTGAAGCTTCCGAGCAATTTTTCTTCTCAAGAACATTTTCTGCATCAGTAGCTGTCTTATCCTATCCATAAGATCAATTACAGGCAGGGATTTTTCATGCCTAATCCAGCTGTTGAATGTTTCAGCTATATTACTTGTTACATAGTCACATTTGCTTGCTTCAGAGAATAAATATCTTGTCCAGAGGTGCTTGTAATTTTCATGTATCCACTTCATAGCTTTAGGACAGGCTTCATACATCAGATCGTAGTGCTCTTCAAACCTATGTCTTTGAAAAGCTCTACATGCTGGCCATAAATGCTTCTCGAAGACCTCACCTCGAAATCGCTTTTGGAAATTTGCAACTAAGTGTCTCATGCACTCTCTATGTTCCACCCTATTTTTGAAGACTTGAGTAACAGTTGTTCAATTCATTTGCCCGCATCTGTTGAGATCACTAGGCCTGGAGGTGATCCAGTAGCTTGATTAAGTCTACTAAAAAACCAAGACTAATTTTCAGTTGTCTCTGATCCAAACACACCATAACACACAGGAAACATCCAATTGTGCCCATCAATAGTTGTTGCGGATGCAAGTTGACCTTTCCATTTTTCAGTCAAATGAGTGGAATCTACACCAAGAAAAGGCCTGCAACCATTCAGAAAACCATCCACACAAGATTTCAGGCTAACAAACATTCTTGTAAATCTCATCTTCTTCCCAACTTGCTCATATTTGATGTCCACCAAACTGCCTGGATTGGTGTCTCCACCTCAGCCTTGAAACTAAAAGCATGCTCAAAACTGTCATCCCACTTGCCTTTGAGTTGTTCCAAAGCCATATTTCTACCATCCCATACTACATAATATGATAGCTGCAAGTGATACTCTTCTTCTAGTCTTTTCTTCAATGTTGCAGCTCCAATTGTAGGATCCTTTGCAAGCCATTTGTCAGGATCGGTATACAGCTATATGCAGCTGGTAGAAGATATGCTTTCTCGTCAGGATATCACTCCTGCCAATTGCCGATTAGCCAATAGAAATATCACCGAGATGCACAAAGAACACACGCACGTCCCCTTAAGCTTGTTGACACGATAGAAGTCGAGGTTGTATCGGGGAGGTCCAAGGATTCACAGCAACCCAAAAGAAAAGGTGCTTAGGTATGAATAACTCGAGATGCAAAAGTTACAGATTGGTGCAAAACTGGGTTCTCTAGAAATCAATAAAATAGAATCCAGAGTATCCGTTTTGGCAGTTTCTGATGAAAAGATTATAATCCAACACGTTTTTCATGAGAATTTTACTATGAAAATAAAATAAAGGGATTAAGAAAACATGTAACGTGATTTATTACCACCCCCATCATCCCTCACAAACACGTTTGCACATAGCTTAATAACAAGGAGTTGATTCATCCCGCCAAAAATCATACGAGGCTGTAGACCATCATATTTTTTATAAGGGGCATTTATGTTCTTGCCCCTACTTTACAGTGCAATTATGGTTGTACCTTATTTTTCTTAACTTTATGATTTTGCCTTTACCACTCACAAGTCAATTAAGGGAGAAAATTGCTCCTCGTATATTTCTTTCCTTATGCACAAATAGAAAATATAATAGAATAAATGGAGGGGCATAAATTAAGTAGTATAAATTCTTTTCATACTAAGTAAATCAAGATATCCTTATCAATCAATCAAGGGGCTAATTGCAATATCAAGACGCGCACAATTAAGGAAGAAAATTGATCCCGCATATTTTTTTTCTTATGCACAAACTCGACTTATGAATATTCCTTCCCTTACTTATGAATCACTCATAGTGGGGCATAGCACGAATTCATGTACAAGATTTCATAATATGAAATTTTATTTTAAATGTATACACACCATATGGCGTCCACAATACAATTGCAGGTCACGATTTTATAAACAGACTTTCATAGCATAAAGTTTTGCCTAATTCCTGCTATATGATTGCGCCCAAAATACACTGGCAGGTCTGTAGTTCATGAACAGAATTCCCTAGCATAAAATTGTGTCTAATACCTAGCATAAGATGGCGTCCAAGATACAATTGATCTGATCACGATTTCATATCAAGAATTTCCTAACTTAATATTCTGCCTAATTCAGATCATAGGATGGCGTCCAAAATACTCCCTCTGTTATGAAATATAAGGCATTGAAGGGTTCAAAATTTGTATCCAAATATAAGGCATACTAGGGTGTTTTGGAAAGTAATTATTCCTAGTCTGCCATAAGATGAGCAAAATGACAACCAGATAATGCATTAAATAGAGTACATGCGTCATTTCCTTCTCTCCCTAATTTATCATGAAAATATTAGAATGCCCTATATTACAGGACAGAGGGAGTAGACGGAGGGAGTAGGGTGGACCTGATCATGATCTCACAATAGGAATTTCCTAACTTGAAATCTGTCTAATACGTAACCTAAGATGGCGTCTAATACCTAACATAAGATGGCATCGACACAAATAGGATCTGATCATGATTTTTCATAATAAGAATTTCCTGATATGAAATTCTGCCTAATTCATATCATGATTTAGGAAAGGATTTGATCGGACAATCAATCCTGCTAATCCAGCCATGTAGGGGAATTCACTTCTATATTAGTGATCCCATCTATTTGGAAATATTTTGCCGGTCAATCAACTATTCATGAAATTAGTCTGAGTCAGATCACGATTTCATAATAAGAATTTCCTAACATGAAATTCTACCCAATTCCCAACATAATATGGCGTCCAAAATAGTCTATCAGGTCATGCCTTTATAAATAGTTAGGTCCATGCATTTTTCCAACTCAAACCTGGCCATGTGCCTCTCGGTGAGGCCATGAAGAAACCTTGTGGATCTGTTTTAGACGTGTTTGGTAGGTCTTTTGAACCACTCCATGGTTCCTACTCATCATGGATCAAGAGAGGTGGCGGATACAAGGTTTGCGTCGTATTACACAATTATTCCTATTTCATTTTCTTGGTTTACGCTTATCAACTGTTCATGCATCTTTAGCTGTGTTCCTTTCATTTGGGTGGTTTACGCTTATCAACTTTTCATGCATCACGGACTCCTATGATAGCGACCTTGGGTTCTTCATGGAGGCTTGTGGACAAAATCAATGTCTAATGGCAACTAAAGCTATAGTTGATCAGATCCAGGGTATGTGCTGAATTTATTGAGATGATTACGATCAAACATGGATTATTTTTTTATCTCCTATCCCAGGTTGCTCGGTCAAAGGTGCGTAAACATGTATCACTTTTATTGAAAGCCACATATGTTTGTCATCACTTGAAGGTTTGTCGTTGTTACCGTGACATCTACTTGATTTCATTTGTAAGATTAGGAATAACCCCATCCATGCAGATACCAGATTTAGACTGAGAACGGACATATGGGTGTTCAATCATCAAACACCTACTGTTGATTGCATTCATCCGGAGAAGCAAGGGTGGTATATTCACGTTTCAGAGATGTATTTGCAAAATCTAAAAGTTGAACGTGGTGTACAAGATAAGTTGATTTGTTGCTACACTCACACGATGATGGAAGAACATTTGCCTATAATTGAGAGTATGGTGCATCACTATGCTGGGCACGACAAGTGTTCCTTAACCATGCATGGATAGCAACTGACCAATTCTCTACATCAAGCTCACATGTGATCGTGATGTTGACGTGTTGATGCACCATATGTTTACTATTGGGTCGGCAAAATTTTATTTGAACCATGTGTGCTCCTTGGAGTTGTATGGATGATATATATACTGCCACTCAATTGAATAAAGTTAACAATCCTTGTCATGGTCATTCATATATGTACAAATTATATTATGTAAGTACACATACACCTCTATTTTCTTTTGCTGTAAGAACATTTAGTTAGGAAGTCAGGATATCCTTCTAAACATTTGCACATGAGAATCTTCATGATATTCACAAGCTAGCTGCGAAGTATGATGGATCTGTTTGTGAGAAAGATGCAGATATACATGACCTCTTAATTTCTGTGTCTTACAACCTAGCCGAGCATGTGGATTCGTTCCTATACAATTACTTATGAAGTTAGAATAGAATAGATTTTCGATCCAATGTTCCATATATAATTGTGATTTGCACTTATTGTTGGTTGAAGTTGGTTGAAGGAAATAAAGTAAAGCCTTGATTATTTATGGAACCTAAAGGATAATGATTCATTTTCCATCTTGTAGATACGCACATAGCTCCCATATATAGAATTACTTGGTGCAACGAAACTTTATTATTTATTAATGAGAATTTTAGTAGTAGTTCAATGTAATCCAATTATTTTTAAATAATTTGACCTTAAACACGTGCCGTAATCTCCACTAGTACAAGCAAAAAATAAACTAAATTCTTCTTCCTACTCGGATCTAGTAGTTGAGTTATTCGGAAGATGATCTAGATGTATACATCATCTTGATTTGTTGGAGACCAGTACAAACTGCTCTAGATTGTAAAAGTTGGATATACAAAGTGTTCATCAAACTCATGTGTAAATGTGCGTCCAATATTTTTCAAGATTATAAGATTTTTTTCCCGAACCATCGATGGTAGAATATGGATGATCAGATCATCAACCATGGGAGAACGGGGTAATAAGAAGCACCGACGGAAGTGGAAGTAGAGAAATCACATTGGCACAAGAATACATGGTGCTTCGAGGAGGAACCGTAGAGGACAAATGATAATTCGGGTACCACATACCATCACTTTTCAAGACTCATATTATTTTATTTTAAATATTTTATAAACTCCCATCGTATTTTATTCTATGACTCATTAATTTCATCTAGATAAGATAAAACTGGTTCATCTTTTCTTTTCCGCTAGTAAAAATCCCGTGGGAGCCATTGAGACTTGAGTGGCTTTAGCGCACGAGTGAGTCCGTCCGAGTCACACCCACAACCGTGGTGCTCATCCGCCCCGACACGCGCCGGAAGGTGCCGTCCGAGTCCGACCGACCAGTCACCACCCTTATCCAGCGGGGGGAGCCCACCAACCCACGCCCACATCCCCTCCCTCCCGTCCCCGCGAATTATTTCGCCAGCCCATCGCCGCGCCACTCCACCTTGCTCGCTCACTGCGACTGCGACTTCGACTTCCGCCGCTCGAATTCTCCAATCACCGCGGCAGCGTCCCTCGCCGCGCGATGGCCTCCCGCCTCCTCCACCTCCACCTCCGCCGCCGCGGCCGCGGGAGCCCCACCACCCCCGTGCCCCCGCTCCCGCTCCTCCTCGCCGCGCGGCTCCTCTCCTCCTCATCCTCCGCCCCCTCCCCTGCCGCGGCGGCGGCGGCGGCAGGCGCGGGGATCGAGAAGGTGCTGGTGGCGAACCGGGGCGAGATCGCGTGCCGCGTCATGCGCACCGCGCGGCGCCTCGGGGTCGCCACCGTGGCCGTGTACAGCGACGCCGACCGCGGGGCGCTGCACGTGCGCGCCGCCGACGAGGCCGTCAGGATCGGCCCGCCGCCCGCCAGGGAGAGCTACCTCAACGCCAAGGCCATCATCGACGCCGCCCACCGCACCGGCGCCCAGGTCCGGTCGCCCCCGCCCACCACCTACCCCTGCCTCGCGTAGCTGGTTCCTGTCAGTCTCAGTTCATCAGTTCGTGTGCCACTCTGCGAAGGCTCAACTTCGCTTATTGATCACAACGTCATTGCTCTTAGACGGTACTTATTACTACGTTACTTGAAATTAGCAGCCCCCGTCACAACAGTCCCACTGTGGGTGACACTACCCAGCATGTGAAGCTCTGTAGTCCTGCCACTTCACCTGTCCTCGAGGTTACCTTTTGGAATAGTATTGGATGCTGGGTTCACATTTTCGTGAAGATATACGAACAGTGTCATCAGAAAACAGTTTGAAAGTTCAAGTGTGCCATGAATGATGCAGCCCTGCAGGTATGAATATTTCTGAGACATTTGTTTCTGTGTGCTTCGTGCAGGCTATCCACCCGGGATATGGGTTTCTTTCAGAGAGTGCTGATTTTGCACAGCTCTGTGAAGCTGAGGGGCTCAAATTCATTGGACCACCGGCATCTGCAATTAGAGATATGGGTGATAAGAGGTAAACATTTCCCTGTCTGCTGTGTTTACACATCGTTAATTCTTTTTGTTTGGAACAATGCATTCTAAATACAATTCGAAAATATAGTGCATCCAAGAGGATCATGGGAGCTGCTGGAGTGCCGCTAGTTCCAGGATACCATGGGGCTGAACAAGACATTGAGCTGTTAAAACTTGAAGCTGATAAAATCGGTTATCCAGTTTTGATCAAACCTACCCATGGTGGAGGGGGCAAGGTATGCTGAAATGTTTCACCACAGGAAAATGCTTGCTGTGATTTGCAATGCATATGACTTTTAGGTTCCCTGTAGTTGTTGAATTTTCCATTTATTGAGTGAAGCTTGCTCTGTAGTTGCATGACCTATTTTACTAGCGTCTATAACCATTTCATCCTATATCCTTTCTTAAGGGGATGAGGATAGTTCAGCGGCCTGATGAGTTTGTGGATTCTGTACTGAGCGCTCAACGGGAAGCTGCAGCATCATTTGGTGTAAACACACTATTGATTGAGAAGTATATTACCCAACCCAGACATGTAGAAGTCCAGGTAAAGCTCAATTGATTTTTGACCTGCCAGTCTTTTTTCTTTAAAAAAAATATGTGCACATGCAATAACTCCTTGTTGTCTTTTTTTGGTATAATTTGATGTTTGAAGGTATTCGGAGACCAACATGGAAATGTAATATACCTTTATGAGAGAGACTGCAGTCTACAAAGAAGGCATCAAAAGATTATCGAGGAAGCTCCAGCTGTAAGGCTTTGTTTGCTGTTATTGCCCTAAAATTTGGTTTTCATAAAAAATCTATTCGAGGATGCTCCAAGGCTTTATTAGCTGCTAATTGCGCTGAAAAGTTGCTGCAAATAGAATCGTTAACAGCTTTCTGTTTATATATGGTGCAGCCAAATGTTACAGCTGAGTTTCGGTCTCATATTGGTGGAGCTGCTGTGTCTGCAGCAAAGGTGATTGCTTCCGAGTATAAAGGCCTTGATTAAATCATGCACGAGATGAGTTTGTTATTTTCAGCTTATTGTTGTAGGTTAAGTTATTTTCTCATCCTATACACACAAATGTCAAGTTGCCAACTTCTTCTTTCATAACAATATATGGAATGAGAAATGTGCAAGCAATTTTTTACTTCACATGAATTTCAATTAGAACTTAATATGTATTGTTTTTGTTTCATCCAATTTTTGTGGAATTATACTTTACAGTTGCAAGCTACCTACCATTTTGTATTTTACCTGTCAGAACAAGTGATTCTTCCTCCGTTTCCCTCGTTGACATGTTCTTTCGTAGTTATTCCTTTTAACATTTGTATTTTATAAACAGGGTCACTTATTGGATTCTTTGTGTTGAAGGCAGTTGGTTACTACAATGCTGGAACCGTGGAGTTTATTGTGGACACTCTTTCTGGAAAATTCTACTTTATGGAGATGAATACTCGACTCCAGGTACTATATATTTATGATCATCTAAGATGTTCAAGTATCTTTCATATTTTTTGTTGCACAGTACTTGATTGACTCACTTGCTAAAACAACATTAACCTTGTGAATCAATTTTTGAAGGTTGAACACCCAGTGACAGAGATGATTGTTAGTCAAGATCTTGTGGAGTGGCAAATACGTGTTGCAAATGGAGAACGCCTACCATTATCACAGGAACAGGTCCCATTAAATGGTACTACCTTAGCAGGAATTCATGCTGTCACCCAAAACTTTATAGATGTGCCATGTTCTGTCTCTTGGCTACTACTACTATATTTCATTCTGACTGTAAACAGCATTATCCCTCTTGTCTAGTAGTAAGGAATCAGAACATTCTCTAAAAGCATATTAGGATTCTTTTGTTTTCCTTTGAAACAAATGTATGGGTTACTTCATGGTCTTTCTCGTGAAATGCACTGGGCTGTTATTTTCGAAATTAATGTGGTTTCAGTTATCTTAGTTCTTCTAATCTTTGTGCAAAATAACTTGGGCACTTTCAGATTCTCTCTTTAGGGAATATGTTTACACATCGGCCTTTTTAAATTGATGGCGCTGCCTGAAGTTGGAATACTCCTTAATTACCTGTGTGCCTTGATTTAGGACATGCATTTGAAGCTAGGATATATGCTGAAAATGTTCCAAGAGGATTTCTTCCTGCAACAGGAACCTTACATCACTACAGACCAGTTCCTTCTGCCCCAACAGGTAAAATTTAGAAATGTGATATCATCTGTATATTACCAATTATATTTCAGCATGGCACAAGTAACATATTTTTTATCAGTAAGAGTTGAAACTGGAGTTGAAGAAGGAGATACTGTCAGCATGCATTATGATCCCATGATAGCCAAACTTGTAGTATGGGGTGAAAGTCGCAGTGCTGCACTAGTCAAGCTAAAGAACTGTTTGTCAAACTTTCAGGTATGAAATGTTCACCAGAATGACACGTTTCTTTTGATGTATTTTTCTCTCTCTCGAAAACGCAGCAGAGCTTCTTTTGATGTATTATCTGTTTGCATCTTTTCTTAACCTATAATAGTTAGTTTCTCCAGCGACCCTTGTGCACATTGATGTAATTGTAATTCTAGCCGTCTTAAAATATTTTACAAACATGCGCATAATTTGGTAGAATTAGTCTGGTGCTAGTTTATTTCGCAAATTTGGATGCTGTCTTTATTCCTCTGCGATGCTCGTACCAATAAACCATACAAATTCAACATACACTTTCTCTGTGGTGGTTACATACTAAACCTTTTCATTGTTCTTAAAGAGTGGCATTCCATTAACAGTAAACTACTATGTAATCTTTTATGAATAAATAGTTCATTAAACTTCAGAAGTGTAGAAATAGAATCCCAGTCATTTTGATAAGAACCTCCCTGTCACACCTTGGTCTATGAATAAACAGATTGCAGGTTTGCCAACCAATGTTGGTTTTCTCCAAGAACTCGCAAGCCATAGTGCCTTTGAAGAAGGCATAGTCGATACACACTTCATTGAGCGTTATAAAGATGATCTTTTGAGTACTTCTACGAAGGCCTCAGGTGAATCAGACGGTGTAGCTGAGCTTGGTGCAATTCTGGCTGCTGCGTGCATTTGCAAGAAGGATCACATTACATCTAAAGAATCAATACGTATGTTAGGCTCAACCACGTTTTCCTGTCGAGAACACCATTGCTGATATGACCTGTTGATGACATGCAATACATACTTTTCAGGAGCCGACAAGACACTGTCTGTATGGTACAATAATATGCCTTTTAGGATGCATCACTTTGCTAGGCAACCACTGGAATTGGAGTTGGAAGAACATGATGGATTCAGTGAGAAACTGCTTAAACTGTTCGTTACATATAAGTGTGATGGAAGCTACTTCATCGAGGTGATTACTATACACAGTACAGAAATACCTTTCAAGTACCTCTTGCATATTTGAAATTGGGTTGATGGAAGCTACGTCAGAAAAGTGATTAGTACTATGTGAATAGGCACATACACATGTAACGCACCCATCTTGTTTTTTGTATAGTGAACCTAGTAAACCAAATTCACGTGATCAACCTGATGGTTTTACATAATTGATGATCAAACAAAGAATATTTGACAGAATAACTCGTATGACATAAATAGTGGACACTAGTATTCCTAAACCCATTAGAAATTGGTTTTAACCTTTGACACCGGAGACAGGACAGTCTAATGTATGTTGTCCACCATATGGACTTCTACAACTGACTTCAGGTAAGAAGACTAATGAAATGGGATTTAGCCAGACAATTATACAGCACACCGATGTCTTCACTTTTGTCTTCACTAATTATATTTCTTTATTGATCAGACAGAGGAGGGCACTTCTGGTTTTGATGTAAAAGTTGATCACAAGGGTGACCATGATTTTCGTGTAGATGCTGCTGGTCTGCAAACTGATGTGACTCTAGCTTATTATTCAAAGGTTAATCTGATACTTTTGTCACAGAGAACTGGTGCATAGATAGATAGTTTCAGATGATTGTAATACCCTTCCTAAATTCTTCACCTTCTTGCAGGATAATAGCAAACATATACATGTCTGGCATGGGAAGCACCATCACCATTATAGACAGACTCTGAGAGCTGAGCATGTAGCTGATGATAGCTCCCAGCCTAGTCATGCTTCTGAGGGGAAGTCGCATCCAAAAGGTAGTGTTCTGGCACCGATGGCTGGTTTGGTTGTGAAGGTTTTGCTTGAAGATGGGGCACAGGTGGAGGCAGGGCAGCCTGTCATGGTTATGGAAGCAATGAAGATGGAGGTCTGGATAAACTATCTTCCTGATTATGTTTGAAGTATTGGCCAGCTCAATAATGAACGCTAAAATCTCTATCTTACGCTATTCAGCATGTGGTGAAGGCGCCTCGTGCTGGATATGTAGAGGGCCTGAAGGTCACTGCTGGCCAACAAGTTTTCGATTCCAGTGTCCTTTTCACAATCAAGGTATGCAGTACTTTATATTATATCCTGGAAAGCTTCAAGTTTGACCTTTTTTTAAGTCACAAGTCACAACAAAGTTAGTGCTAAGTTTCACCATCATTAGAGAATAGAGAGAGCAATAGCAATCAAACTTTTAAGAAGGCATTCAACTTACAAGATTAACTACAATGGAAGTGTAGAAATCATTAGGTGATGGGAGTTGGAGGTTTGTGTCGTGCAGCATAAGCTGCTGCAGGCATCTGCAGCCATGTGCCCTCAGTCTGTGCTCAAAGGCGCGCTGATCTCTGGGGAAAGAAAAGCAGCAGCAGCAATTTTATCTGTTAACCTTATCCGTAGAGGAGTTGTTGGTTAAAATCCCCACAAGTTTTTGTTAAAGTAAAAACCCCACGAAGTTGATCACAATGTTTTTACGTAGAAAACAGGGCAGGGCTCCCCTTTCATCCACAAATTGGAATACCCAAACTTTCAAGAGTGCATTCTTTTTGTCGGTTTGTAGTCCAGGCTTAGAACTCAGCTTATCTCCAAATGTACCTTTTCCAGGACAACTCTGCAAACTGAGACGGAGCGGTGCCGTCCCGGGAAGCTGGCCTGCACCTGTATTTTATCAAATCAAATCAAACACTTCACGGATGCTTCAGGAGTTGACCAACGACGACGCTGCCGTCCAGATAAGAATAAGATAGGAAAGCAAATTGAAGGGAATAAGCATCCGGGGTTCATCTGCGGGCAAGCAACCAGCTCGGCCACGATCTCCCTGCCCAATCCGGTCGAACCCAGCGATCATTCGCCGCGACGATTCCATTGCGGCATCGCGTGTAGTGTACATGAAACCTGTTATCACATTGTAAAGAAAACGGAATAAGCAAATGGAAGCCGATTAGTTTTTCTGCCAGCGGCAGGCACGCACAATGTTACGTTTTCTCCTTTCTCAGATCTCAGATGCCGTCGGGGTTGGGTCACATGTGTAATCCGTAATCCGATCTCAGAGCGCGGTCCTTGCACTCCAGGGAGCAGCAGGCGGGCGCAGACGAGCACGGCGGCAGCGACGCCGCCGGCGACCTTCGGAGAAGACATGATGCATACGCGCATATGCTGGCCTGGGGGCGTGGTGGAGAAAGCAATTCAAGCTGGAGATCGAGGACGGTGTCACTTCGGATCGATCACCTGCTACTTGCTAGATAGGAGAACAAGTGCTGAAGTGCTGCCTGGATCATCCTAGTACATCATGCACGGAGCGAGTGAGCCAGGTGGCAACAACTACCAGTTTAGTACATCATCCTGGTACGATTCAGATCGAGGATGTCTCCAGAGGAGTAATACGCATACGAGTCTGCACTGGTTCGCGTGATGCACGCGCGATCGAGCTAATGTTATACGTGGCCGGAACCAGATGTGTGTGCGCGGTGCTCTTGACTCCAGAGGTGGGACTCGGCCCGATCCTCTCGTGCCTCGTGGCATGTTGGATATAGAGTTGTAGGTACGTGAGGCACGTCCTGCCGTGCCGTTGTCCAAGTAGGGTCCACAACACGCTGGCACATCTTCGTACCGTGCCAGCCCAAGCACGGCTCTTAGCATATTAAGAAAATTTTCTCAATGCTATTAAAAATTTCCTCATGGGGGCGCGCGGGGTGAGGGCAGAGGGCCGGACGCCGGAGCCGGAGGTGCCGCCGCGTCTGTCACCGAAGAAGCGCAAGCCGCTGCTGTCACTGGCTCCTCCGTCCACGATCCATCGTCGCTCTCCATGTCGTGCAAATCGACGACATCCGGCAGCTAATTAGTACAAGTTATGAGCATCTGTTAACCTGTGTGCTAGTCCGATCGATCTGTTAGCTTGTGCTCGTTCTTTTGATATTGTACTTGCCTCGAGCTTGGCTTGCTTGAATATGCTAGGTTGTGCCTTTTTCTCCCGATCTATTGGCTTGCATAAAACGGATAGCAATATAAATATTTCATTTCTTCTGGTAGGGGTATCATTATCTTTTCCACCAGCATTTAACAGCATAATCACAGTAATGGTACTACTATAATAAAGGGACGAGTTTAAATTTTTGATGGCATTGAAGGGATGAGCTAAATTTCGATGGCACTGAAGGGATGAGTTAAATTTTTAATGATATTGTGGGAATTTGCCCTAGTATATTTGCAGTTATTGTTCTGTAGATATTCGTATATTTAAGTACTCGTCGCTACGTGAAAAAATTTCTATACATAGAAAATAAAATGTTTTTAATGATTCTAATGAAGAGTAATTGTTGTTAATTAGTAAGTAGTATAAATTGATTGATATTAGAACACGGGCTACACACAGGTGGACAGGCCATTCTCGTGCCGTGCTGCCTCAAGCACGGTCCAAAATATGGACCGTGCTATACGGCCCATCGTACTAAGATTCGTGTTAAGATTCTAGGCCACGACACGCCCTATATGTTCCTGTCGTGCCAGTATGATCCAAAATTTTTCATACCGTGCCGTGCTCAGGTCGTGCTAAAAATCGTACCGACCTTCTTCTTTGAGCACGCACGGCGGCGCCGGAGGGGGTGGTGGGGTGTTGCTACGCGGTGCGTGGCGTCGCATCGCCATGGTCAAACAAGAACCGGCGGCGCAACGTGCCGTTGAAGAATCTTACGACGTCGGCGACGATGGGTAGTTCTAACCTTGAATAGAGAGAGAGACGACTATGCAATAAAAGGATTATCTAATCTAATGCTTCAATTTACGTGTTCATTTTTAAGAGAAAAAATCAAGTTTACATCGTCAAACTATCATAAATATTCGAGACATCCAACTATCGAAATCGGACAAATTTGATGTTTTAGATGATTTCGAAAGTAGTTTTCCATTTTATAAAAATTTAAAATATTCAACTTTAAACTAAAAAAATTATAAGTAATTTATTTTAAATAAAAAATATGAAACAAGTGACAGCAGGTTTCTAAAAATATAAAACCTATCTATTGTCACTCTACTTGTCAGTTATTCGGATCTAATTTTTTTATATTCCGAGTATTTATTTGCTTATAGTTATTCCTATTATTTTTAAATAAATAAAACTAAAATAGAGCAACAATAGATACTTTACATTTTTAGGAAAAGTTTCATACTAGTTTCATATTTTTTCTAATTTAAAATGAATTAGTTCTGATTTTTTAATCTAACCAGATTTTTTTAAAAGAAAATATAAAACCACATTTGAAGCCACCCGAAGGGCTAAACTTGTCCAGTTTCGATAGTTGGATGACCCTCGTTATCAAATTTTGTAGTTAAATGTTGAAAATCAGATTTTTGTGATAATTCGAGAATGTAAAGTAAAATTTTCCTTTTTATACATATACACAGGTTATGTAAGGAGGAGGACGATGACGATTGATCACAATATACAATAAAAGTGACAGTGTACATTATTAAGCGTCTGTATATACATGTTTTGCAGCATGATTGGAAATATTTGTCCGCTTCAACCAGGGCCCTAAAGCTTTTTTTGAAAGAAACACGGCCCTAAAGCTAAATAAGAAAAAACACGCTTGTGCAAACAATAATTGGCCAAGTGCAAAGGTGATGCCATATTCTCCGAATATCCGACTGAGAAGGCCCACGAAAATTCAACTCGGTTGCTCAGGATGTATTTTGAGCTCGCATTCCCGGAAGGTAGGAGCAGACACCAACCAAATCGCATCATCATTATGCACATAATTTCCACGTCAACGCGTCGTACAATGATTAGTCATTAAGTTTTTTTTTTCTCTCAAAAGGGATTTAGTCAATCAGATATATATCAACATTAGTAAATGCGGTCAGCTTGATGGGATGCATGTACAAAAATGCCATTGCCTGCGTCAACGTGTCGACACGCACGGAGATGATAACATTATTTGTGTCGTTGGGCCTGGCCTGATTTGATCCTGCAGAGATCTCGTACAAGCAAACAAGAAGCGTCATGTAATTAAGGTGCCGTAAACGTAACCATTTTACCTGATGAATGGGCGTTTTTATTTTGACTTTGTTGCTCCACGTCAAATCCAGTTGAAACGATCATTGCGTGCTGAATCAATGGATCATAGTATTAGATATACTACTCATGAACTAAGGATATACTTTAATTTTCCTCATGATATAGAGAAAATTCCTTATTTAATGCTAGAAGATGACTAAATTCCTTTTCTTGACCCTGTAAAATTTTTTATCCCTTACTTAACACTGCACTAACTTTCTTCCCTTATTTGACATTTTTGTTACTTTCGTTGGTTAAGTCAAGTGAAACAACCACTAAATAATCTCCAGAATTCATGAAACATTTTTTGGTCATAGAACAAATGAAGATGGACCCATTATGCTTAAAAACATATATATATATCTTTACAATTTTAAAACTAAAATTCATCAAATTAAACTACCTTTAAAACTTATATGAGTTTTTATTGCACCAAATTACTTTCAAAATATCAAGGGAAAATAACTACCATTCCTCACATGGGATGTAGTAATTTATAAAATTCTTTCATATCATCAGTTACATAGAGAATTATGAGGTTCTTATAAAATTTTCCAAATACTCCATTCTTCATAATTCCCTACGTAACTTATGCTAGAAAGCAAAATAATAATTATTTCATCAAATGCAAGGAATAATAGTTGTGTTCCATAATTTTTTAAAAGTATTTTGGTGCCATAAAATTCAGATAAGTTTAAAAGGTACTCTAATTTTGTGAATTTTATTTTAAAAATTACAAAGTTACATGTGTGTTTTTCAAAAAGATGGGTTCATCTTCATTTGTTTTATCACTTAGAAAAGTTTCATAATTTTTGAAAGTGATTAGGAGGTTGTTTTGCCCAATTTAGCTCAGAGAAGTGATGAAAATGTCAAATAAGGAATGAACATTAGAACTTGGTGTCACATTAGGAAGGGAAAATTTTTTAGGATCAAGAAAGGAATTGAGTTATCTTTTGAGGTCAAATAAGGAACTTAGCATTTGCGGTCTTTTAACCTCTATCTCTGTCTCTGGAATTTGAAAAATGAACGATGTGTTGGCTGTTGCAATGTGCCTGTAGATTTCAAGAAAACATCGTAGCAGACTATCACAACACATGAAGGAGGATTAAAAGATTACACTTCCTATCTCTCGCATACGTCTTTGGCTATAACAGTATTCCCTCGCATGTGCAGTCGGATAGGCTATCTTCGACTAACGTCGGATGATCCACTGCCGGCGAAGGCTGTTTCCGTTCAACCCGGTAAAGTTTGAACCTACTAATTATTGTTAGATACTCTCCACCCCGTTTTCTTCTTCGATTAAGAGCAACTCTATGCTAGATCCTCTAAATAAGTTTTCATCTTAAATTTGAAAGGTGAAATAAAAAAACCCACATTCCAGTAGATCCTCTACTAAATCCCTCATTTTGGAAAGATCTTCAAATCTCTTTCTCCACCCTCTATTTCTGAAGGGTCTCTATGAAGCCCTCTATCCACTAACAAATGGCTCCCACTCTTTAGATTAAAAGAAGAGGGTGATATTTAGAGACTACTGCTAGAGTTGAGGTTAAAACCTACCTCTCAGGAATAGAAGTAGCCCTTATTTAAGAAATACAAGATGTAATTTGATGCTCTAAACATCAATGTTATCGAATCTAGGTTGAGACTCACCATCATTCTTTTAGCAGGTGAGCTTCCCATGATTCCTATCCTCCTCATAAGATATGGTCTCGGCACCAACTCTCCACCCCCCTCCTCGCGCAGCACCTCCACGGTGTCAATAGCAACTCCAGTTACTACCCTTCATATTAGACTCGATTTTTCTCCACGGCCGTCGGGGATGGTGATGATAGTTATAGCTGGAAGTAGAGAAAATATTTTTTTATCTTTACATATATCTCTACTATTATTAAAGTAAATAATAATTTATTGGTCCATCAATCGGAGTTCGTGTGACTATACGTTGAGTTAAGATCCGAAACTGTTTAGAATTAGCGCTTGACGAATAAAATAGAAAAAGATTGAAGTCCTCGATCGACACCTATTTTATTATAAAATACACATGATGTATAATATATCTATTTTTATATGCTAAATAATATATCTATATAGCTTCCTGTAGCAATGTACGGACATATTTTCTAGTATATTTCTAAAGCAAGTAAGGTTTCCATCTTAATTTTTAATTTGGTCCAACTTCTATTATCGACATGTGGGCCTTGTTTTATTCGGTATGTAAGTCGGATCAGCACTCCGTCCACGACTTGATCACGTAGATCCTTACAAATTAATGCACAGACAACTATACGTATGCGATATTTATACAATCTTTGTTTGTAGCAATGCACGGATATATTTGCCTAGTAAAGACAATATTCCCTTCGTCCCAGTATATAAGGCGTAACCACCTCTGGTTCAAAGACCGAGGAACGTATTTAATTCTCTCTATTAGCACTAGTATTACTGCATCGATGTACGTACCCGTAGAGAGCACCCTATATTATAGAAATTGAGTAAAAGTTGATTACATCTCGTATATTAGGATGGAGGGAGTATTAGTTCAGACACTTGTGGCACTCTTTTTTCTTTTTGCATGTGCATCGATTGCCGCCACAATGTTTGGTGATGCCCCAACCTCCACTCTCCATATTATGTGGGACTTAAATTCCTTTATTTCTCTTAGAAACAAAAGAAATTCCTTTTTTGTTCACGGAAAAAAAGGAAAAGAAATTCGTTTTGTTCAACAGGTGACGCGCCCTTGGCAGAGAAGCCACATATCAATGTTGAAAACGTGGTTTAATCCTTGTCATTTATTTCCGGAAAATTCCCCTTCTGAGTCCTGACAATCGGTACACGACGGGCCAAACTTCTGGAACTCCTACTGCCTTCCACCTGCTGACCTGCTCCGGCATTCGGCCTCCTCGCACCAAACCCACCTCGCCGGCGTCCACCGCCTCGCCGGCGCCGCAGCCACCTCCCGGCTCCCACGTCGGCCCCCCTCATCCCACAGCGTCCCCTCACACCGGAGCGACGGCACCTCGAATTTCCTGCTTCTTTTCCAGTCCTCGCCGTCCCTCCTGCTCTGCCCCCCTCCCTTGTACTGGAGCTGGAGCTGCAGATCCACGGGGACCTGGCGACCGGTTCCTCCTTCCGCTGGTAGGCACACGCCCTCGCTTGCTCGGGAGGAATCCCCCTTGCTCCTATCAGAGCTAACTAGTCTGGTTGCAACCAAATCCAAATCAAAATCCGAATCTTTCTCTCCCTCCCTTGCTCCAAACCCCTATTACGCAGCGATTTGCTTTCCGCGCGCTGGAGCACTGCTTTTAACCAGTTCGTGTCCCAAGATTTTTAGGCGCCCGCTTCCTTCGATTCCGCGTGAATTCCGCCCCTTTACGCCATTGCCTTCCTTTTTGTTTATGCAGAATTTGCGACCTTAGCCTCTGCCCCCGGCGGCGGGGAGGTCCTGTGGAGAGCTCCGGTGCTCCATCCAACACAGCGGAGGCTGCAAGTCTCCCACAAGGGAGGAAAGTTGAGTTCTTGGAAGTCGGAGGCCGGTCCCGGGCCGCGATGGCGTCGAGCGGCGGCGGCGCGTCGGCGGCGGCGAAGAACGAGGCCTACGTGCGGGCCGACAAGATCGACCTGGAGAGCCTGGACCTCCAGCTGGAGAAGCAGCTGGCCAAGACCTGGGAGAAGCACAAGGGCAAGTCCATCCAGGGGCCCCGGGAGGACTGGGAGATCGACCTCGCCAAGCTCGAGATTCGGTACGTCATCGCGCAGGGCACCTACGGCACGGTGTATCGCGGCACGTACGATGGGCAGGATGTCGCAGGTACCCAGTTTTTTCTCATCGTTCTTTGTGTGTCTGCATGAGATGAGATTATTCAGGCTTAGAATTCTAGATTTCCAGGACAAGTTCAATGGTTTACTTTGGTTAAATGAGACACACATGTGTAACCATTTGAAATAATGCAATTCTTATTCAGTTGGCACATGTACATGAATGCATCAGCTAGGACTTAAATATTTTCGTGACAGGATATCCTAGTTCCGTTAACAGGAAAAGCTAGCTCTTATTATGTGATCTCAATATTTATTGTTCTTTTTCCTCTTCTATCATTGGATACCTGTTCTAGCAAATAGTTGTCTCAGCTGTGTTTCATGTTCCATATGAATTAAGATTTAAGAAACAATTCTTCTTCATGGAAAATAGAACTGTCATGTCTACACATGTCAAATGTGTAGTCATGTATGCGTTTTTACACAAGTGATGTGCGATGGTTATGTGGTGCTGACTTATCTCTTTGCACTAGTTTATGTGTGTGAAGTATTGCACCTTTGTGGATTTAAGTTTTTCATTTACTCGAGGTTCTGATTGTGAATTCTTAAAACCTAAATACTTGTGAGAGAAGGGAAATTGCCATGATAATTTCATTCCGTTAGGTGTCTGCTTTGTGCTTTGGTTGCATCTATGATCGCAGGTGGCATGAGCTTATTCAGTTGTCCTTTTCCCGAACTCTCCTGTTACACAAGATCGAGATGCTGTACATCTGTCACCATACCCTTTTTTTAGCCTTGTAGACAAATAGACAGCTTTCTTGAACAGCATATTATCAAATTGATGAAGTTATATGAAACTGTTTATATTACTGTTGAGTCAGATACTTTAACAAATTACCAATAGCATATGCATTACGCTGTCCTGATTTTCTCATGTGCTTGCTCGCTCTGTTTTTTCTCATGATGTCTACAGTAAAACTGTTGGATTGGGGTGAAGATGGCTTTGCAACGGAAGCTGAAACTGCTAAACTGCGAGCATCATTTAAACAGGAGGTTGCTGTCTGGCATGAGCTCAACCATCCAAATGTCACAAAGGTGAACATTTCTGCTTTGTGCGTTTTAGCAGTATGTGACACACTCACGGACTTTCTGTGGAATGTTTATTGAGAACTGTCAATTTTCGGTGCTGTCTTTGCTCTTCAGTAGTAGGTTTCTTCTTGCTGTACACTTACATAGTTACTCTTTACTTTCCTGCTTGCAGTTCATTGGTGCATCAATGGGTACTACAGACCTTAAGATTCCAGCCAATAGTTCTAGCAGTGGTGCGCGCACTGAGCTGCCGCCAAGAGCATGTTGCGTTGTGGTAGAATATCTTGCTGGTGGAACTCTAAAACAATATCTAATAAAGAACAGGCGAAGGAAGCTTGCATACAAGGTTGTGGTTCAGATAGCATTGGATCTGGCCAGAGGGTAAGCAAGCTATATAAAACCTTGTTTTGTTCAGGAGTTGGGTAAAGTTGCTATCATGCTTTTTCTGATATTAAATCTTATAATGAACTTTTCTTTTGTACTTTTTGCAGATTGAGCTATCTGCACTCAAGAAAGATTGTTCATCGGGATGTTAAAACTGAAAATATGCTACTTGATACGCAACGGAACCTTAAAATCGCTGATTTTGGTGTTGCTCGTGTTGAGGCTCAGAATCCAAAGGATATGACAGGTGCAACCGGCACACTTGGCTACATGGCCCCAGAGGTATACTACTTTACTGTTTAGGATTTGTAAATGCTCTTCTTTATCTTTCCTTTCTCTGTCGGGCTAAGTGTTTTACTCTGTTAGAGTTTTAGTTAATTATTTGTTCTACCTATTGGTGTCTGCAGGTCCTTGAAGGCAAGCCATACGATAGGAAATGTGATGTCTACAGTTTTGGCATATGCTTATGGGAAATATACTGCTGTGACATGCCATATCCAGACCTCAGTTTTGCAGACGTCTCATCTGCTGTTGTCCATCAGGTCTGTTTTAAGTTGCTGACTTCACTATGGATATCTCTTTTATCACCCATGTATTGAACATGTACTCGGCAGAATAAATGAATAGTGGTTTTGTCTGCACAGAATCTGCGCCCGGACATCCCCCGCTGCTGCCCAAGCGCGATGGCGAACATCATGCGCAAGTGCTGGGACGCGAACCCGGATAAGCGGCCGGACATGGACGAGGTGGTGCGGCTCCTGGAGGCCCTCGACACGAGCAAGGGCGGCGGCATGATACCGGAAGGCCAGGCGGGCGGGTGCTTGTGCTTCTTCAGAGCCCGTGGTCCTTAGAAACAAACTCCTGCAGCCTTCCTCCCCTCCTGGCCTCCTTGTCGATACTATACAATGTTGGAGTCAAATGTGGGCGTCTGTTAATTTTGTCATTTGATACCAAATGGCCCCTTGGCTGTGCTGATTGGAGATAGCTTGACAATCTTTGTTATGGTTGACGCTCGTTTAATAGTGATGTGAATACCAGTGAGAAGTCCATAATATAGAGAGTTTTTGGACTAATTCGTTCGGATATGCTTCACAAAATGCACTGTTATGGATTTCTCTGGGGAGAACAGGGTGAATGCATATGTATGGGAAGCTTATTGCCGGGGTACCCAGATTACGTGATATTTCGATATGCTATTTTTTTTTCCGAGACACCGATACAGCAACGCACATATATGCACAGGTATTCAAAAAGATCGAAACATTGCATATCCATAATGCATCCGTAGATGTACTTTATAGCAGAAGTTGGAATGCAAAATCATTTTGTAAAAATTCATATGAAAAATGGTAAATTTCAAGCGCGTGTGTGCAGTGTGCTATTCATAGGAGGACTAGGAAACTGTCACCAAATAAAAAAATTTCTAGCCTTATTAAAGAGGTGTAAAAACTGACTAGTGTATGGATCGGCCAATATTATTGCCATGCGCCTGCGCCTCCAGCAAGCAACCTTTCACCCATGTAGTCATGTCGTTTCCGTTCTGCTCGACTTCTGCTAAAGGGAATCGAAAACGAATCGGATCGGCTAGGTTCGTTTGGATCGTAAAAGAGCAGGGAAGAGGGTCAAATAAACAGAGATCAAACCCTGACGAAGCATATCCCAAATCCTTGAGCATCGACCGAGAGCGGCGCCGCCGCCACCGTGTTATGGAGACCAGAGGCGACGCCAGCGTCGAGTCGTCGCACGCCAGGAAAAGGAAGGCGACGGAAGAAGCGGCGGCGGATGATCTCCTTGAAGCAGATGGGGAAGAGGATGATCTCTAGGAGGAGGAGGAGGGCGTGAACCCGGTGGTGGTGATGGAGAGGAGCAAATGGATCCCTCTACGAACCGAGAGTCGACTTATTCCGCTGGCTCTTCAGTCTCCTAGACACCGGCGAGAGTAAGTAGCTTCTTCCCCTTGCTCATCTGAGCCCCGTCGTCCCACCTTTCAGCTAGGGTTCATCAGTTTCGCTCACGATCCCAATCCCACTCCCGATCGTCAGCTTCCATGCAGCCGATGAGGCTGACGCTTCCAACCGCCGAGTGCGTGCCGACTTCCACGGCCAGCTGCGGACGTCACGTGGGCGGCCCCATGCTGCAGATCTTCTCCGTCAAGCTCGCCAAGCTACCGAGACCAGCGGCCGCCGCCGTCCCCGTCGAGCTCTACGGGTTCATGGCCGTCCGCGACCTCATGGACCCTCTCCGCAACTACGTCTTCAACCGCAGCAGGGACGACCCCCTGGTCATCCCGGACCTCCGCTCCGACCCCTAGCTTCGTCCACCTGCCCGGCCCCAAGAGGGGCGTCAACATGCAGGCCCGCGTGATGTTCGAGTACGATGTGAGGATCAAGGGAGGGGCGGAGGAGTACCGGGACCTGCCGCTCGTCGACGGGGTCGCCGTCTTCAGCGAGCCGACCTGCATCGACGAGCCGGCCGCATGGCGCATCGGGGGCGACCGCGGCGGGGCGGTGGACGTAAGCTGGGCGCGCCTCACCAGAGCCGTGGAGGCCACGGTGGATGTCCGGATCCAAGAACTGGCGCCGCAGCAGCATGGCAATGGCGGCGGCGTCGACCTGTCCGTGTCTGGATTCGTTCCAGACATCACCGAGGGCGAGGCGATCAAGCTCTCCGCGCCCTGGATAGGATTTTGGTTGCCGTGAGCTTGGATTCTGACCTGATCCTACAATTCAGTGTGCCTGATGGTGATGGCAGCTTCTATGATGTCGGCAAGTTTGCCTTCAGGAGCACAGCGCACGGGTCTGTCAGTGACTGCCGGAGATTTGGCTTCGGCACTGTAGAGGTCAAGGTGACTTGGTCGGCTCTGTACTAGCCGTACGCATGCGTGATGCAGTAGCGGGGAGTTTTCTTAGGGCCTGTTTGGTTCAGGAACTAAAGATAAGTTTCCGTCACGTCGAATATTTGATACCAATTAAAAATATTAAATATAGATTAATTACAAAGTTAATTGCATAAATGGAGGCTAATTCGCGAGACGAATCTATCCCTAAATAGTCCATAATTTGACAATATTGTGCTACAGTAAATATGTGCTAATAATGGATTAATTAGGCTCACTAGATTCATCTCGTGAATTAGTCTCCATTTATACAATTTGTTTTATAGTTAGATCATGTTTAGTCCCTCTAATTGGCATCCAAACATCCGATGTGACACGGACTAAAAATAAATTACTGGATCCAAACATCCCCTTATACATGGATTTATGCAAGCTGACAGCTGATAGATTTTAGTATTTTAAGACATCAAAATAAAAAAAATGGAAGAAACAACAAGACTCCTGGACTCTAAAGATCATGCAGCATTACTGTAATGGCATTGGTGGGTCGGCAATGGTGGAAGTGGAGGTGGTGAGCCCTGGCTACGCAGAGCGTAGCCACCGGTAGAGGAGCGAGGTTTTGCCCCTCGGCTCCTATTTTGTTAGAGAAGATAGAGATAGGAAGGAGATAAGTGATTATTCTCTGGGTGCCCTGCGGTGTACAAAGCCATCCGACCAACAAATCCTCCTTAAATTACTCTCGAATATCCCTTAAGAATCTCATCTAACCTTCTAAAGAAAACACCCGCTAATTGTGTGGCAAGAAAACTCCTCTACAGGCTTTATTCCAGCCACTTTCCTAGTTTGGTGGCCCTGATTTCTTAGCCCTATGGGTGTATCTCTTACCCCACATGACATCCCCCCACCTCGTCCACGAGCTGGAATTGTCGGTAGCGCTGGACGAAGGACTCAACATCTTCCCAGGTGGTTGAGGAAGGAGGTTCACCCCACCACTGAATGAGCACCTGGCGGACGCCTCTCGCCAGGCGGGCCTTTACTGCTGCTGCCGGAGCCGGGACTGCCGCGCTGTTACGCATCGGTGGCATTGGCGGTGGAGACTCCGGGGGCTGACCGTGGAAGCGCTAGCTTGAGGAGGCCGACGTTGTGGATATTGGCCACCAGATCCGGGGGCTGATCCGTGCGGACCAGGAAGTGTCCTCCCCAGAGATAAGGCCTCCAGCAGATGGCGTGGACAAGGCCGATGAGCTCCACTAGGGAAGCGTGCCGCGGTGCTGTTGGGCGGCTGAAGAACGCTAGCGGTCGCTTGTCTTGGAGCAGCGCAGCGCCGAAGCCGGCGAGGAGGCATCGCACTCCATGATGAATAGCTTGTCGAGGGCCAGTAACGCTAGCACGAGAGCCGTGGTGAGCGTCGTTTTGAGCTCGACGAAGGCTGCTACCGCGGCGTCGGACCAGCCAAACCCCTCTTTGTGCAATAAGGCAGTGAGAGGCGCGACAATGCGGTCATAGTCATGCACAAACTTGCGGTAGTAGCCTGCCAAGCCGAGGAAGCCGCGGAGAGCGCGCACCGATGTGGGCGCCGGCCAATCCAGCACCGCCCGGACCTTGCCGGTATCCATGGTCACGCCCTCGGTTGAGATGATGTAGCCCAGGTACGCGATCTTCGTCTCGTTGAAGGCGCATTTGGAGCGCTTGACGAACAATCGATGATGCCGCAGCACGCTGAGGACTGCGCGGACGTGGCCAAGGTGATCCACCTAGCTAAAGCTAAAGATTAGGATGTCGTCGAAGAACACCAGGACGAAGCGACGAAGGTATGGCCGTAGGACCTCGTTCATCATGGCTTGGAATGTTGCCGGCGCATTGGCGAGGCTGAACGGCATGACGAGGAACTCATAGAGCCCATCATGTGTTCGGAACGTCGTCTTGTGTACGTCTGCAGGGAATTCTGAACCTGATGATAGCCTGAACGGAGGTTTAGCTTGGTGAAGTAGCGCGCGCCGTGCAGCTCGTTGACCACCGGGATCGGGAAGGCGTCCTTGACGGATATGCTGTTGAGGGCGCGGTAGTCCATGTAGAAGCACCACGAACCGTCCGGCTTCATGACGAGGATGACTGGTGAGGAGAATGCCGATGAGCTGGGACAGGTTAGGCATTGCTGCAGCATGGCGCGACATTGCCGCTCCAACTCGTTCTTGTGCACCGACGGGTATCTATAGGGGCGCACGGCCACTGGAGCAACACCGTGCAGCAGGTTGATGTGGTGGTCGTGAGATCGCTGCGGTGGCAACCTGTTCGACTCGATGAAGACCTCCTGGAACTCGTCCAGCAGCATGGCGAGGAGATCACTGCCCGTGGCCATGTGTAGGCGTGGGCTGGGTGGTCCAGCGATGCCGTGCCAGCACACGGGCTGTGTGCCATGCCAGAAGGACAGCGTGAGTCGTCCAAAATCCCACATAATGGGACCCAACGTTGCCAGCCATTGGGTGCCCAGCACGACGTGCGTCGAGCCGCAGGACGTAGAAGTCGGCAGTGAAGTGCTCTTGCTCGATGGCGAAGGCGGCGTGACGGAACATCCCGACGCAGTGCACGCGCTCCCCGTTGGCAATCGTGACGGACAGGGTGTTGCGGCGTTGGGGCAGAAGGCCGGTGGCCCCCACGCTATCCTTGGCGATGAAGTTGTGGGTCGAGCCGGAGTCCAGCAGGGCGTGGAGGGTGGCGCCGCCCATGGTGAGTACGGCCTTCATGGTGTCGCTGGATCAGACACCGGCGATGGCGTGGAGAGAGATAACGGGCGCGTCGTCCGGTCTCGGTGATCGGCTAGGTTTACGTGATCAAGTCGTGGACGAAGGGCTGGTCCGACTCGCATACGGGATGGACCAAGGTCCATATATTAATGATAGAAGTTGGACCAAACCAAAAATTAAGGTGAGAACGTTACGTGCTTTAGAAATAGATGAAGATAAAGCAGACCATCACAGTCATATTTATAAATTGGAACCAACGCAGCCATTTTTATAAAAATGAAACCACTACAACTATTTTGCGTAAAAATTTTTCTATCTCTATGTCTGACCGTTCTTTGTTGAAACACCTCCCATCTCCTCCTCCCCCCAACAAACATAATAAGCTAATGAAACACCCTACTTATCCTATTCCCACCTCACACAATCACTAACAACTCTATTCGCCACAACATGGCCATCATTTTCACCCCTCCCATGTATATCATGCCCAGCCCTAACTTCTCATTACCCTTTCAACCCCCTGGCTCCTCCGGTCTATATGGCCCTATTTGGAACCGCGTCAGCCAATAGTGCGTGTGGTAAAAGCATACCGTGGAAAAACATTGCTTCACTCGCATCTCATGTTTCACGTGCTGCCCGTGAAAATCCTTCTTTCCTCCTGACGTGTGGTCACGTGATGAGCGGTCAATGCGATGTGTTCTTTCTTGTCTGCCTCTGTAGATGTCCTATTACCCCACTGCTCCTATATCTCTCACCCAACCCTACCCTCATACCTACTTCCTACCGCCGCCGCCGCCTCCACCTAACCATCCTTTCAACCCCTTCACCCCCACCTAAATCCACGCTTCGTCCATCACCAATTCGGTGCTGCCGCCCGCATCATTCCTATCCACCCCCTTTCCCCATCCTTCCATCATCGTCGCCACCTGATCCTAACTCTAGATCTGACGAATCGAAACCCCCCCCCCCCCCCCCCCCCCCCCCATTAAAGGTTAGGTCAGGTATAAAGTCAACCCTGAACCCCTTTGATATCATTACCTTGCCAGTGATCTTACAAGAAGATGCCGAGCGGCCGTGTGAGGAGTATCAATGACCTTTATAGTGATAAGTTTGGATGTAACTAATCTTTTTATTATCAATGCAAAGATAATAGTTTTGGAAAATGGATGCATGTATACGGTGAGCAAAAGCTATTTGCTTCATTCCCAAACACCCAAGGCCCTGTTTGGAATAGGGAGTAGCCATAGGATTTATGCTATTTTTGTAGGATTCTAATTTCTGACGATTTTCTTTTCACCTAAATGGTTGTTCTTGGGTTCATTAAAAAGGAAAGGAATAGATTTCTTAATTTCCTATAGCCTAATTCCACGAGAAAAAGAAAAAAGTGGTCATAGCACTTGGAAAGAATACAGGTAGTAGAACCATGTTTCCCACACGTCTTGCTTTGTGTATTCCATGTGGTGACCATGGATCTTGATACGTGCACTAATTTGTATAGTAAATTTTGTCACCATGTTTAACATTTTCTAATGTACTCATCTAGTATGGTTTCTCCTGAACTATGTTATTTGTTTACATGTTTGAAGCTAACAGTAGAGCATGCTTACTTAAATACACTTCTCCGTTTAATTGGAGAAATCAACAAATCATTTGAAGCTTCTCTAAAGTCAGCTGAATCTCTGTACATGTGCCCAAGGAAGCTTCCCTTGGATAAAATTTTCAGAGCCTCAAAGTGATACCTAAGGTTGGCCCATGTTGATATGCTATACGCCTATAGTATGCTTACCCGATTCAGATCCCTAATGGCGTTCCAGAAGAACATGAGGAAGGAATCAAGAAATGGTTGCTCTCATGGAAATCGGAGGCAAATGAGGCTTGTAGAGTTTGCTCCACCCAGTCCACGAGCATCTAGTACGGTTTCTCCTCAACCATATCATCATTTTCTTTTTCTAAAAAAAATAATTTTAATTATTTCTTCGTCTCGTGATGTGGAAGTAGATGGCAATTCTGAGTTCTAACTGTCAACCAACATTTACATATACTAATACTTTCTCAAGTTATTTTTACACTGAAAAAAAAATCAAACAACCATTAAATGTGGTGTGTTAAAAATGCCACCAGCCGAGTTTTCCATCTTTGACTGATCATTATGCCACTGTAGAAAATTATTATGAAGTTTTCTTTAAGTGGATCATTACTCTGAAGTTCCATCAATCTATTAGACCATAACAATTTGATTTTTCTTGTTAGTGCAAGATCTGTGCAAACCAGGTGTAACTACAAGGCTACTCTATGAGTTTCTTGTAAGATTGTCCGCATAAATGAATTGACACCCTAGTTGCATTGTGAACATCTACTGGTGATAATTGCATATTCAAAGCTTGTTTGTTCTGTGTGAACTTTGAATTCTCGTTGTTGCATAATGCGATTCTTGTATAGCAGTAGCTATTGGCAATTATTTGTACTATTTTCAGGTTCAATTTGGTATTGTGTTTTGGCTTTCACTTAGCAGACAATTCATTATTATTGTGTTTCCTTTTCAGATGAATTTCTCAGAGAAATTTGATGTCGAGTTAAACGAGTCCTACCTGGTGTTCAAGGTATGCAACACTTCTTCAGTCCTATTAAATGAGCTCTGCCTATTTTTTATATGTTGATTGTTGAATAAGATAAGTACTATGTGAAACTGATTTCTTCTATTGGGCACTTCTAAAAAAAATGAAGTATCGTAAAGTTTTGTTTCTTCCTATATAAATAGTTTTAGCCGTGGGCAGAAAGCAGGATGAGTCCTTGCTTCAACAATTGCTCGAGCCCCAAGTTGTGAAATACTAAGTTGACAGCATGAAGGCTTATTAAGATGCTTATTTTATGCTTAAGATTTAATTTCTCATATCGAGTCTGCATGTATAAATAGTATTGACCTAATCTTCATGTACCAATTCCTCAGCTTTATGGAATAAGCCATGTTGAGATGATGCTCTCCATCCTCCTGATGGATTGGAAGTCTGCGAATGTCATGAAAAATAATGCTGCAAGGCAAGTGGCAGATTGATGGTGGTCTGGTTGGCATTTTATGAGCTTGCTGGTTTGAATGGTTAGATGAAGGATAAAAGTGATGTAAGTAGATATTATGTTACTTATCTGATATAAAAATAGTAAATGGGATTTGGGGGATTATTATTCTGACTTTTTCGGTTAGGCTTAGGACGTGCCATACTTTTAATTTGTTTATCATGTCATAGCTTGACAGTGCTGAGAACATCATAGCTGTTGTCCAATGGTAGTATGTGTCAAAATTTGAAGAGACGTATTAAAACTTTCCATTTGTACCCTGTTATTATCAAATCTCTGCTCTTTCATCTACTTCTAATTTCTTGAGCTGTAAACTTTTTACAGCTGTTGACGCCAGATTTTGACACGTGTTGAATCGGCGTCAGGAGGAGAAGGTTGGCCGATGCGGCAGATCTGAAGGCTACCAGTAAGGAATCGGCCGATTGAGGTAACAGTTGAAAATCGGCCGATTGGTGATACAGCTTGCGCCACCAGGATGGAATTATTTCGGAGGGTCCTGGTCAAAAGTTGGTCGACAGGGCAACACTAAGTCGGTCAAGGAGCAATTGAGAAGAATCCTGATTGGATTAGGGGACGGCGGCGGAAGGTTCTGCGGGAGTCCGTTTCCTTTAAAAGTTATTATAGATATGGTAATTTTCCTATTTTTTAAATAAGGTTGTAACAAGTCGTGGTCGACCAGGAGTCCTAGTTTTAGGGTATAAATAGGAGTCGTCAGGGTCTTGTAAAGAATCAACACATCAATCAACAACAACACTTCTACTTTTTCAGCAATTTACTTTCAAGTCGGCGACTTCGCCAATACTTTTCTTTTTTCACGAGTTCGTACGGATTGGCAGGGCTGCATCAGCTTGACCTCCGGCCAATTGGTAGGTTCCGCTTATCGAGTAATATCTAAGCTTTAACTACGGGCGCATCGCTGTGGTTTCGTTTGGATTTATTCACCAGTTATCGATATTTACTAGAATTGCAAGTTTTACCTGTTGTTCTAGTATTATCATCAGTTATCCAGCTTGAGATCAGAGTAATCGGCTTCGTCATCGTTCTTCTTCGATTTATCATCTTACAGCCGATTAGATCTATTTCAAGTATTGCCTCTGTAGTGATTGTTTAGATCGCTCTAGTAGTTTTCTTTACAATTACTACACGATCGTCAGCTGATCCATAGCCGATCATCTCTACAGCAAATCGGCCAATTCGCCGCCGACGCGCTCCTCAGGACAGATCGGAACTCCAGCCGATCGGAGCGCCTGGAATTTAATGCTTTATTTCCTTGTCAATCAACAGGTCAGATTGACTAGCACGCCGTGCGAACTGCACCAGGGCGATAACCCGAACAGGAGCTAAGCGGATTCTCCCGGGTCGTGTGTCCGACGCTGAAGACCATCGGCCGATTCCTATCCGGCCGATTTTAGCGCCAACAACAGCAAATGCATTTTTCTCTTACAATGGCTTTGGATCAGGAGGCCGAGGTGGTGGCAATTATTCCTTTTCCCCTGATAAGTACTAGCAAGCAACACTCTTTCTTTTGGCTATTCTCATGCCTGAAAAATAACAAACTTACTTTCAGAAAACTAATCAGTGGATAAATTAATTTGTGATGGCTTTCAGATATTGTTTACTGTTTTATGGCAACTAGACACTTGAATGAGAAGTAATAAATCAAGTCGTCTCCTGAACTACCATATGTTCAGGTGCTATGGAGAAGAGCTACATGTATTTAGGTGCTCAAGGGTTGGTGCAGAAGATTGAAGCTACAAGCATGCTATCATTGAGGATCATGCCTCGGGTATCACTAAATCTTGTGTCAGTCACTTGAATTCATTGGTTGAAAAATCGGATTTGCCCAATAGTCATTGTTTTATTGATGATAATTTGTACTTCTGTTTAATGTATAGTGCATTCCTCCATTGCTACATGTGGTTAAAAATATTTCATATGATAAAGATTAATGCTTATTGATGAATTTTATTGACCCATAGCAATGCACGGATATATATCTAGTGGACTTAATAAAGAAGGAAAGGAGGTATTTGTTCTGCTGCAGTGTCCATTAGGACTAACTGTGCTCATTTACTGCCTGTAGACATTGAGAAAGAAGATGTACTTCTCCACATGCCTTGTGAAATAAAAAAATCATTTCAAGCTTCTTTGAAGTCTGCTGAACCTCTACAGGTGCCACAAGGCACCTCCCCTGAAGAAATCTTTGAGGCGCTCCGAGGGATACCCAGACTGGCCCGCGCCGACCTGCTGCGAGCCTATAGCGTGCTTATCCGGGATGATCGCCGGTTCAGATATCTAATGGCACTCCCTAAAGTAAAAAAGTCTAAATTACTCCCCACAACTATAATCTAAACCCGTAACTATAAGCTAAAGTTCGAATAACTTCCTAAACTATCGTTTGGTTCATTTTACCCCCCAAACTATGCTTTTGGTTCAAATTACCCTCTAATACAATTTATTTCTTTCATTTCTCCATACGTAGGTGGAGTTTTAAGTTAAAATTTTACAAGATGATAGTACACATCATAACACATGTTAGAAAAAATACATCATAATTTTTTATCATTATTTTGATAGGTTAGAATATTTAATAATAAATTAATCATTGAACTTCAAAATTATATAAAAATAACAATGAAAAAATTATAATATTTTTTTAATATGCATTATGATGTCCACTACTACCCTGCAAAATTTAAAATTACAATTCAATTTGTGTATTGAGAAAAAAAAGATAAATTGTATTATGGGGTAAAATGAACTAAATGACATAGTTTAGGGATAAATTGAATCAAGTTATATTTAAGGGGTTATTTAGATTTTGGATATTCTTGAAAGAAGTAAATTGAACTTTTTCCCTTCTCAAAAACATGATGGCTGCTCATGGAAATTGGAAGCATATAAGGCCTAAGGTCCGTTTGGGTGCTCGGGACTAAAGTTTAGTCCCGTCATATCGGATGTTTAGATAATTAAATATAGTCTAATTACAAAACCAATTGCATAAATGGAGGCTAATTTACGAGATGAATCCATTAAGCATGATTTGATCATGTTGTACTACCGTGAATATGTGCTAATGATGGATTAATTAGACTTAACATATTCGTCTCGTGAATTCAGCTTATGCAATTAGTTTTATATTTAACTCATGTTTAGTCCTTTTTTTTGGCATCCAAACATCCCCATATCGGACTAAAAATTAATCCCAGGATCCAAACATCCCCTTTTCAAGACAGCATGTCAGTGATAGCTGGTTGGGATCTCCTAGCCTTTCCAATGGAACTCAAGAAGAAGTGAGACTTGTTGAGTTTGCCCTGCATATCACGCACGAATATCATGCATGATAATGTGATGGTGTTTCTAGGGAACTTGTTTCAGTGGTTCTTCAACTCTTGAGGCTTCCTTCCTAGTTGTATGTTAGCTGTGCAATGTCTAATGTCCTCAGCTACTATGGATTGATTCCCCACAAATATGTGTTGCTGAGAATAAGAAATCTAGCTATTGATGCTACATCGATCCTACGGTAAAAAATTTGATAAGTTTTAAGAACTAAATCTGTCAAACGTAGAAGGTCCAATCTTTTAAAATTATATTGTTTGTTTACGTGGGATTTTGATCCTAGTTGGGGAAATATTTAGTTATATTTCAACTCAATAAAGTGTAATCATTTCATCGTCGCCAGAAAAAAATTAAACACGCAGCACGTGCCGCGCACGAGTTGCCGGAGTCAAAGCCAAGTCGTTGCGGGTCGCGGGTCATGCTAACCGCCACGCGGACGCCGCGTGGCGAGGTCGTGGCGTACGTCTCGCCGGAGGGGCTCGGCAGCCGGCAAGTGGCGGCGGCCGGAAAATCCGCGGTGCAAGCCTCCGGTGTTATCTTCTCCTTTTTCGCTATCCGCCCTCCACGGTCCACTCTCCCTCTCGCAAAGCCCCACCTCCCTCACTCCAATCGGCTGGCAACCAACGACAGCGGCGGCGATGGCGCAGAGCGGCGGTGGCGGGCGGCGGCGGCCGCTCGACAGATTATTCGACCGGCATCGGGCAGCCTACTACCGCCCCTTCTCTCTGCTGGCGCCCCCGCACCCGGCGCCGGCGGGGGACGACTCCTCCTCGGGCTCGTCGTCGGACATGGAGGACCCGCCGCGGACCCGGCGGGCGGAGGCGGAGCTCCTCCGTTCACGCACGCCGTGCCTCCTCCGCTCGAGCTCCCGGCCGCGCACCCGGCGCGCGGAGGGGGAGCTCCTCCGTTCAGGCGCGCCGTGCCTCCTCCGCTCATACGGGTGCCCGGCGCCGGCCCCCGCGGCCGGTTCGACCTCGACCCGCGCCGTTTCCGCTGCCAACTCGGGGTTGGCGTTGGCGGGGGGCTGCCCGGCCGCCGACAGGTTCGTGCTCGATTCGATCAGACGGGCCATGCATGGGCTGCTCCGCCGCTCGTGATTGGAGACCATCGGAGGTTAGCCAACCAACCATTCTCCGTCTTCTTTCTCGCAGGCTGGTGACGGCGAGCGCGAACGGGGCGGCGCCGCTCTCCCGGGAGAGATCTACAATGCGCTCAAGGCTATCCGACCCCGCCTGGCCCGTGCCGACCTGCTGCGAGCCTACAGCGCGCTCGTCCGCGACGACCGCAAGTTCAGGTCTCTGATGGCGCTGCCCGAGGACATGAGGAAGGACTGGCTGCTCATGGAGGTCGCAGACCGGAGGCCGTGAAGCCCTGCTGGTTGCTGCCTCTGCTCTGCGCGTGGAGCTCCGATCGAGCTCCGAGCTCGTAGCTGACAGCATGCGTGGCTACTGGCTGGTACCTTCCACTGCTGTGTGCTTGACTAGTAGTAGCTTGTGGTAGCCAAGCTAGGCATCAGTTTAACTTCAGTAGTTGTAGTATTAGTGCCCTATTACTTTTGTTGGACCATGTAATGTAGCAGCGTCGTCATGTGGTGTGAATTGTTCTCTTGAAATGTAGTCATGTTTGCCTGTGAGCAAATGTTGTGACGGGAGTTCTTGGCGCACACAGACATCTTGAGCAGTTCAGACTCGTAGCTGCAGTTGTGGTAATCGCAACCTTTCTGTTGGACAGTGTAATGCAATGTCTATGATGTTGCCGGAAGCTGTAATGTGAATTTCTCCTCGAATTGTCAGTGTGAGCGCATGAAGCTAGTGGATTCTTTTCGAGTTATTCCTACTGTTACCTGTAGATTGCAAGCTGATGCTAATTCGATGAGGCATGGTATTCTTTCTCAATTTCACCGTGCCAATTACACCTAAATTTCACTGCTCTTTAAGACCAGTTGTGGTCTCTTCTAGATTTGTTTGCAGGAATGATTTGGATTCAGTTCGAATTTAAACCAAAACCTAAAATGCTTAGTGGGTTAGATGTACCTGGTTATACTCTGAAGGAAACCAAAAGGAACAGACAAATTTGTTATGGGTCACGCAGCATCAGCTTCCCATTCTGTCCTGCAGCCCAGGGTTCAAGGAGACCATGCAAGGTGCTGTTCTAGTCCGACTGCTCGCAGAGCAGGAACCTGGAGCTGGAGCAGATCATGTCCTGAGGCTCAAGGGATGTGTACTTGTGTAGGTCGAAGTGCAGCCAGAGATCACAATGCAGCTCATGGTTTGCTGTTCTGAAAATCTGGACTTACTGAAGTTGTGTTCTGAATGTCCAGTGCTACTCTGACTTATCGTTGTGATCTTCTGATTGTACCTGCTATTGATTTCTGAAACTGAATGAGGACCTGCAGAGAAGTGATCGGTAGCCTCGAAGATCCTTCTAGGTTTCCCTGACTGTTAGTGCAGAAGAGTGTGAGCTGGTTGCTTTTCAGAAGATCATGCATTCAACAAAAGGCTTTCTTCCGTTTTCGTTCTTCGAGAATCACATCGTGATAAAGGTTTGATGGTGCCTCCGGTAGTCCGGTGCAGCGGTGCTCGCCACGCCGGCGGCGGGAGTCGAGGACGAGCGAGCGAGAGGGCCACGCTTTACAAATGGAAAGACATCTGCATCTGATCTGAATGTCCAGGATTTACAAAAGTTCAAAGCTTTGTTGCCTCCAACGCTCAGCGCGCTAGCGTGAAGGGCCAAACGGGACAAAACACACTGCAAGCCTGTAACTGCAAGTCCTCATTCTCTCCTCGGAATACAACCACAAAAATCGCAGGGCACTGGTTCCCTGGCCTGCACAATCAACCGGGGTTTGGTTGTTCATCCAACAACACCGTCACACCGATCGACCAATAGTTCAGCTACCGTTGTTGGATCAAGGCCCAATGGTCTTAAAACCATAAAAATGCTTTTTCTTCTAAACAAAAAAGAAAAGAAAAGAAAGAAAGTTCAGCGTTGAGATCCCGTTTTGTCTGTCAATTACTAAGTTCTGAATCTCCAGTGCTACTCCAACTGGAGACCCTTCGATGATCGTGACCTTCTTGGACTTGCAGTTCCGTACTTCCACCGCCTCCGTGTCATGTCAGTATTGCAATGCATCGGTAGCCTTGATCCTGTCTGCAGATGGCACTGGCCATTTAATCTCTTGTTCTCCGGCCTCTTGTCTGTTACAGAAGCGTGTGAGCTGATTGCTTCTCCGAGGATCGTGCACTGACCAAAAAAATGTTCTTCCGTTTCGTTCCCCGAGGATCAGGCCCTGACAAAGGGATTGATGGTGCCACCGACCAAATTCAACGGCGTGGGCCTCAACGAAAGATGCATGGGCTCAACTAAATGGGCCTCCACTTGGCCCAGTAACGCTACCGCGTCACCCTCTCAACGAATCCTGGCCCAGTAAGCCATTTCCTCCATGGGCCGAGCCGGTCCGGTCCTGCCCAGGCCATGTTGTTCGGCGTACTAAGTGACCCTCGGCCTAACTGACACAGTGCTATGTGCATGAGTGATCACCGGCCCACACGGCCCAGCACTAACACAACCCCAGCCGAATCTTCCTTCCAGCGTAAGCTGCTGATGATTAGCGGCGGCAACCTCCATTTTTTTTCACCCGGCTCCGGTTTCCCTCGCACAAACCCCCAAAAGGCAAAACCCCCCCAATTCCATCTCTCCCCTCCCCCGATCGCAGGCCGATCGGCGGCGGCGGCGATGGCGCCCGTGCGCCCCCGGATCGATATCGACTGGGAGGAGGTTTTCAGCAGGGACTCCTCCCCCGACCGCGAGGACAGCGTCTGCTTCGCGTCCCCCTCGTCGGCGCCGCAAAACTCCAGGGCGGCGGCGACGAAGGCCCCCCGGGCGTCGTCGGACGACGAGAAGCGGCGCGGGACCCCCTACCCCACCCGGAGATTTGGGGGCCTGCGCGGCGAGCTCGAGCAGCGGCGCGGCCCCGCCGCGGTTGCGGACGACGGGGCGAGCCGCCGAGTGACGCGCGCGGCCGCGAAGGTGCGTGCGTGCGCCCGCCCGCCCGCTCACGTGTTTCAGTGTGTGGTTGAAATCGAGCTGGAGTGTTTGATTACGAATCGATTAGCTTTGCGGTGGTTTCTGTAGGGGTTTTTTAGTGCGCATTCTGTTCCTCAGGTGCGCGCGTAGGTTTCGCCCCCCCTTTTGAGCTGCATTGTGCCTGTTATTCAGAGAAACGTTGCTCCCTTGGTTTGCAGGCTGCTGCTCGGGGACCGGATGCTCGCTCCGATGCTGCCAATGTATTCAACTTCAGTAAGATCTCCTCACTTGCTGTCATTACCGTTTTTAAACTTGCACATCTACCACTGGCAAGAGTTGGATTGGGTGACTATTCGATCATGTTATGGGTTATGGAATTTACCACGGGAAATGCTGGCTTATTCGTATGCGGAGTATCAATCGTGATGAAATGTTCGTTGAGTCTGTCACAGTTGTTCATTGATTCAAACTGTAATGGATTTGTGTCGTTTTGTTTGTAGGTCAGGAGGATGAGGAGGGGGAAGATGCGGGCCGCAAATACTCTCCCTGTTCTAGTGGAAAAAAGAATTATGGCATGGTACGATACTTTTTTTTGGCCTTGCTGATCCATAGGCATCTCTTGGAGATTTGGACTAATGAAGGAGTTGTGAGTGCAGCTACCTATTATTAAACGCAAACGCCAAGGGCATGTTGGACCAAGGACTATACCGGTGGATAAGATGTACTCAAGCCAACCATTTTCAAAATCTGGGAACCAGCGGAGGGCTCATTCCATTGATCCAGAGGAGTCGGATCATGGAAAATGTCAGCAGAGTGAAAGTTTCAGTTTCAGTAGATTTTCCAAGAGGTAGGCATCCATTTTCCTTGTGTTTACAGACCTGTTATTTATGTTACCTTTCTATCTCGAGATAGGTTACTTTTGGTACTAAGTTCCAATAATTTTATCTGTCCATTTTGTACAACCGTTTGGATATTTGTTATTATGGGAATATGCCATTATATGGAAATTTGTATACTTTTGAAGATATTCTCTGCCTCAGTTATATTGCACAAAGCATTCGCATATTATGCAAATATGGTCATATATATTGGCATGTAGCTGTACCATTATTACTTTTATAGCGTGTTACCAATCAACAGTTCATTTTCAATTCTTCTATGCAGGAGGAAGGAACAGCTTCAGGATTCATCCTCCATTTATTCTCGAAAGGTTGGTATGCTGATGTTTAATCTATACCAAGAAGATTACATTGTTAATTAATCATCCGTGCTTTCCTGTTACTTGAATGTTAAAAATTACACGATCTTCATTTTGGATTAACTGCTAAATGTGCAAACTATATTTGCCGCGTTCCAATTAATCCTATTGCATGCAATGCGTAATGAACATATCGTGTTTGATTTCAATGGTCACAAGAACAGTAGAGAACATAGTGAATGTTGCTGTTTACCGTTAAATATGTTTCTTTGCACTATTGATGGCTTTGATTGCATGAACGATTGCCCACTAGAAAATAAACTCCCTTTGTTTGACATGAGGTTACTAAGTTTTGTATTTCGCAGTAGATCTTAACTTCAGGAAGATTTGGATGGTTATTACTCCCTTTAATAGACACTGCTATACTTTCTGTTAATAGTTTTGCCATGGTATTCTTTGTCCATAAGTTTGGTTACCATTTGTCACAGTGGCAGGAGCCAGGCCATTTGTAGGACACTATGCCATACTTTCTCATAGTACTTTGATACCCACTTTTCCATTTTGACCTTACGTTTATCAATGAATTTCCTATAAGGTTCAAGATGTGGTTCTATTGGATGATGAAGATATGCAAACTGAGGGAGAAGTAAACTATGAGATTTCTGACATACGGTAATGTTATCTCTAGTTTTAGTTTTATATTCATCACAGCACTGTTAGCTGAGCTTTTGGTTTATGTTTCAAATGATCCAATTGTATTTTCAGGAATGAACCAAAGATCTACTACCCATCAAGGTGAATATTTTGCATTCTTTCTGAAGAATGTAAATGGTTGTGTTTCCTTTTACCTTCTTTTGACTTTATGTGAACAGAGATGATCCAGAAGCCGTGGAGCTCACCAGCTCAGATATTAGCTGTCTTGACCCTGGAGCATTTTTGTCGTCACCAGTGATAAACTACTATATCCAGTAAGAATATCTCTATTTTTGAGCTGCAACTTTGTATTATCCTACTCTATGAATATTACATTTTTTTTAATCTTCTTGAGTGCATCGCTTATTTTTCAAACAAACAGGATGTAATCAATGCAAGGTTTGCTTAGGTAATATTTAGGTGTTAATATTTGCTCTTATAGTGCTGCTTCATATTGTAATGTCTTGAATACCATCAAACTATTTATGGTGGGATATTAACTGAAGAATTGGTTAAAAGTATTATGTGAACTCTGAAATATGCTATTTGCAGAGAGGTATTAAAACTGAATAAAGGACTTCTGAGTTCTCTTGTTTCGATGATGTTGCTGTGCAGGAACATCAAAAGGACCAGATTGAACCGTGAAGATTGCAGAGACAAATTCTACATATTTAACACGTATTTTTATGGAAAGCTTGAAGAAGCATTGTATCAGCTGGTACGATCTTTTGTGTCATGCCGTCATACTTCTTTTACTAAATGACTTGCAATTATGTCTTTGTGCAAATATGGGATAATTATACTCTTCTGGGTACTAGTACATGAGTGCCTTGTAATAGAAGTTTTTGCTCTTCATTTTTTCCTCGGATTGGCAGGAGACTGTCCGTTGTTTTATTAAGAAGGAATAAAACACTAGCACAAAAGACAGCAAAGAAGGAAAAATTGAACACACAAACACACCCCATCTCAAATTGTTAAATGTCCATAGCCATGTCCGAGAGGAAAAGCCACCCAAACGAACATATTTATAGGATAAGGGAACTCATGGCAGAAGCACCTGCCGAACAACAGAGCGAACGTTCTTCAAAAACATCGCGGACCACAGCCAAGGTACTCGGATTCCGATTCTCAAACACACACGTTGCAGTGCTTCCAGAGAAGCCGGACAACCAAAATGATCAGCAAGTTAAAACCTTTCCGCCAGGGTTCATCCATTGACTGTGCCGCAACACGGCACCATTCTTGAAAGGAGATAGGATCAGTGCCTTGCAAGACATGAGATAGACCCTTTTTTCTTGGGTAGAATTACAATTAAAGAAAAGGGCATACCCGTTTTTCAAAAGCTCCCTTAGGGAAGGAAATTTCTAGACAGCATTACCCTTGCTTATTCTGTAAGGAAGCTGGTTTGAACCCAGGACCTCCAAGCTGCAAGTAGAGAGACTCTACTGCTGCGCCAGGCCCGCTTTTCTTGAGCGAGGAATTAAAAAAAAAAACTCGACCATGGCATGTTCAGCTGACCAGTTGCACCGTGAGAGTGTTGGCTTGAGCGAGGAATTACAATGAACCAAATATTTTTTTCCTTTGGTGAGGACTGAGGAGCTACCATTTATTTCTGATTCCCCTGCGATCCTGACTGCTTAAGGGTTGGCCAGTTGCAAACATATTTGAGTTTTGTTTCAACTGCATTTCAATACCCATTTCATTTCGAACGTTCGCCCATCGGTCCTTTACAAAATTCGATCCTCCTTTTTTTTCTAATGACAATTCAATTCTGAATAAAACATCCGTCCTGGTTTTTTTTCTTCAATCATTTATTTTTTCTTGGCATTATCTTCTGTGCTACTTGTTTGTTCATCATGTTTTTTATTATCTTCAGATGATATCTTAGATTAGAAAATTTATGCTTCCTTGGATTTTTTTTTCTAGGGTGACTTGTCAAAGTTGAGAAGATGGTGGAAAGGTGTCAATATATTTCATAGAGCATACGTCATCTTGCCGATCCATGGGGCGTAAGTTGTTGCTGAAATAAGACAGATTTACATTATGAAGCCAAATTACTATTATTTAGATCCATGCAGTATAATGATTAGTTTTTTAGCAAGTTTCATGGTTCATCTGGATCTGCCTAGGGTCATGCATTGATTCAAATTCTATTAGATTTGGAATGTGGCTCCTGAGATTCCTAATATTCTTTGGAAGCATTGCAATGATTGCGTTTTCAACAATGCTAGTCTGAATGCATCTTTGGTCATGTGGATAGTAGAGGAGGGAGTTCTATGGTGTGCAGCCGGAGCCCGGGGCCTTGTGTTCTCGGCTTCTCGCTTGTGGGGTTGTTATTCATTTTTTTAGCATGGCTTTCCTGCTCTCGGTTTCCTAGGGTGTGTTGTGCGTGTGTCGTGTGTGTTGTACATTTGGTACTCGTTCTTCTTAACGAAATGTGTGTTGTACATTTGGTACTCGTTCTTCTTAACGAAATGTGTGTTGTACATTTGGTACTCTTTCTTCTTTACGAAATGACACACACCTACCCTGCTTCGCTCGAGAAAAAGATACCTAATATTCTACTTCTTGATGTATTATCCTTTTTAGCATATGCTGAATGCATTTGTAATCTATAATCATGTCTTTCATGCTGTAGTTTGTATATATAGTATATTAAAAGTTACCTCTTTGCATGTATATTCAGGGCACACTGGAGCTTGGTAATCATTTGCATGCCTGCAAAAGAGAGTGTTTCAGGACCAATCATACTTCATCTGGACTCCCTTGGGATGCATCGCAGTACTAAGATCTTGAACACAGTTGGGAGGCAAGTAACCAATCTCAGCTATAGTCATCTAGCTGTTTTTACTCTTGCTATTCAGAAACAAGAAATTCTAGAATGTGGCAAACTTGCTTGCTCCTGCATTTTGGTTCAAGTGGCTGACCATCTTGCTTCTGTATTGCAGATACCTTGAAGAAGAATGGCAGCACTTAAAGAAGAATCCTTCTCCCGAGACATCAGTTTCGGAGATAATATGGGAGGATCTTCCAAGTAATATACACAAGGAAAAAGTTCAGGTACATAATTTGAACAAATATTGCAAAGTAACACTATAAGGTGCTTCCAGTTGTTCTTGGTATATTGGTTTCCAGATGTTTGTTTTAGATAATTGTCCAGATTGCGGTTACTTTGTACAATTTACTCACCAATCAATCTAACATGATTTTAACAACTGCAGGTTCCACAACAGAATAATGTGTATGACTGTGGCATCTTCATGCTTTATTACATTGAGCAGTTTATAAGAGAGGCACCAGAAAGGTTCGCGATAGATAACCTTGACATGGTTAGTGCTTCCTACTCTTTTCTATACTTATTCAGTTCTTGCGATGCTGTTTCTGTTGAGCTCTGTAAGACTGTTTGAGATAGTTCAATACTGAACTTGTGTTTGTTACACAGTTTAATTGCAGTTGGTTCAAACCTGAAGATGCTTCTGGGCTAAGGCTGAGAATAAGAGAGCTACTGCAGGAAGCATTTGAAAGTGCTAGGCTGGATGATGCTATGTCAGAAGCAGCTGCATCTGATGGCTCTTATATTGGTGACGGCATAAAGGGTGGAGAATTGGAAGCAGATGCACCTTCTGACAGTTCAGAAATGGTCTTAGAGTTCGGAAACACTGGCAAGAGCAATGAAGGCATCAAGGTTGCAGCCTCAGGAGAGTCAGGCAACTCTGGTAAGAGTAATGAAGGCATCAAGGTTGCAGAATCAGAAGAAGCAAGTGGAGAGTCTGGAGATGCTGAGAAAAGTATTGAAGGATATGTTGCAGAATCAGAGGAAGAAAGTGGGGAGTCTGGAGAGGCTGGTAAGAGCGTTGAAGGCATCAATGTTGCAGAACCAGAAGAAGCAAGTGGAGAGTCTGGAGATTCTGGTAAGAGTATTGAAGTTATCAATGTTGCAGAATCAGATAATGCAAGCGAGGAGTTTGGATATGCTGGTAAGACTAAGAAAGGCATCAAGGTTGCAGCATCTGAAGGAGCAAGTGTGGAGTGTGTATCCACTGATAAGAGTATGGTGTCTGTATCAGACAAAGCACCGGCAAGCAGCAGCAAATGTGTTGAAAACACTGCAGGCTGTGCTCTATCAGAAGCAGCTTCAGATTCTGATAGCATGGAAGACGAGGAAGGTACCATGAAAGCAGATTCGGGCAGCTCAAAAACTGAGAAAGAAGGATTGATTGCAATTGTATCGCCAAAAAGGCCGAGGAACGAGGGGGGCATTCCTAGGACACCCATTCCAGATGTAGTTTGTGACAGCTACGACAGCGACACCGAAACCACGGTGGAGATCGTAAAGGTTTACAACTCCTACAGACAAAATTACCGTCCCATTAACTTGGGATAGCTGACATGAGGGGCCAAGCGCGGTACTTCTGTTGCTTTCCCACGAAGGTGGGAAACAATGCCAGATGTCGGCAACGCTACTTGAGGTGGCTGGTACCATATGCCTCGATAGCCAGACGTTACCTGTTGCTGTGTGCCCACCCGATATCCGAGAGGTAAACCGAAGACTTAGCATGCAGTGTGCGGGTCAGACACATGACCATCTTATCTTCTTTTGCTCTCGGGTCCTTGCTCCTGGTAGCAGCTTTTGGGTATAGGAACACCATGGGCATGGGCGCGAGACATGTAAAGTGTACAGGATTAAAGTAGTTAACCATATAGAGAGTATCCAGGATGGAAGTTGTGGGTGTTACACTCCGTTCTGAGATAAGCTATTGAAAATTGAAATAGTAGCATGGTTCAGATTATGTGCGAATATATGTATATCAATGGCGTATTTCTTTCGTTCTTTTGAGCAAACCAACATGCGCGTCGGTGCCCAACATATTCTCCTCCCTTGCTTTCCTAATATTTCTTTTGACCTGGGTGTAGCTTTCTCGTGCGAAGCTGCTGTGACAGTGCAATGGCACTGGTGGATGCCGTGACCAGATGCTGATTGGAAGGCTCATGAAGTGGTATGGTTGGCAGATTAGCATCGTTGCTTGGTAAACCCACCATCTCGATGGATTGGTGCCTGGCTCTCTTCAACTCGACTTTACTCGAGTCTTTGCCTGATGTTACGTGTATAGTCGGAACGATTTCTCAACCAACATGGCATCGGAGGCGTCGACAAGACTTGACCGCCGCGGCAGCAATTAGCTAGTGGGCGATGCAGAGGAGATGGACGGAAGCGATCCAATGCTGCAAGCGACGCCACAGGGGATGCGGTTCAACGTCGCCGAATTTGTGGTAGAGCAAACCACAAAAGTGTTCCATGCACTCTTGTTCTCCCCCCGACCCCAAATTCTACTGGTGCTAATGCTCGTCCATTGACAAAGACTTCCCGTTTCACTTTACTTTCTCGAAACGAACGGATTTTTCCTTTATCAAATACGTAGAGAATTGCGCATCTTTGTATTAAGATAGGAAAAAGGAGTCAAAACGAACGGACTTAACATCTTTCCCGGATCCCTTTCAAAGTCTCAGGGAAAAAGAAACCATTCCGTCCTTGTTGCGCTGTGTGCGCCTCCCACTCCCAGCTTTTGCTCTCCCGGGCGCCGTGCCCGTGCACGTCTCTTTCTCCCTCGACGCGTCCCATGAAGTGGAGATCGGCGGAGCAGGCGTCGCTGCCAGCCAGCCGGTTTGGCAGCACCCGATACGGACGACGGCTACGTCATCAGAACGGGCAGGAGGTGGGGGGCCAACCGGGCCTAGCTCCCGGATCGCTGTTGCGCTCCAGCTCCACGCTTCCGGCTACTTCTAGAACACAGGAAGTTTTTTCCTTTCGTTTTTGAAATAAATGCTCGAGCCATTATCTGTCATACACGTTCGGATTGCTCCTTTTAGATGCCCGTGCGAGCTGGTCCAAAATGCCCCTGACGTCCGAGTGAGTGATCACCAGCTGAGGGGCATGCTGTGGCAAGAGAAAACGGAACCTCCAAATCGTGGCTATATATTCCGTTTTGGCTTTTATAAGATAACGGTGATGATGATGATGATGATAAGCTACTAAAACGCTAGCACGCTTCATGTTGTATTCGGTAATATACATAAAAAAATTAGCAACAGCATATATCTTTAATTCGCTATTTTTCAGGAGCTCCGGTGTTCCAACACGCACCGTTGTATTTATTCCATCCCCAGCTTGATAATATTTCTTTGACTTGGGAGGAGTAGCTTTCTTGTGGTCGAAGCCAGGTGTCACAATAATGCAGCTAGCAGGGCTGCACAGATGTCTGCACTAGATGCTGGTCAAGAGCTTATCATCAAACCTTGCTACCCCACAATATTGTAATTGTGTGTGTGTGTGTGAGTGAGAGAGAGAGAGAGAGAGATGACTCAGTACAGCAGCACTGTTCAACACTCCGATGTTCCATTGCATGCACATCAGCAGATCAGCTGGGTCCGGGCTTGCAGAAATATGATGTATCTACGTCCTGATCAGCCGTGAGGCAGCCGAAGAAGGCATGGAACTGTTGCCCTCCTGAGTCCTGACGAGAACGGCCTGTTTGTTGCCGTTTGGTATGATCGACCGTCGTGGAATCTTTTTTTTTTGTTGTTGTTTCCTTTCTCCTACATCTGCTTTTGACCATACTAAACTAGCCACGGCATTTGCCATTACTAGATGTGATGTGGCGGCAGCCCTTTTTTTTTTCTTGGATGGATGCTTCACGCCATTGTTTATTTGGCCGTACTGACTATTTCCCCTGGTGTCATGGTCGTTCAAAGAGGACGGGATCTTGAATTTTCTCTACTGCTAAAAAGAACTCTTGGAAGATATTTTTTTCATCCCCACTAACTCGGCGGTTTTCGTCATCCCGATTTTGGCCGAATTTTTTGGGCCGCGACTTTGTTCGGCCTTGGACAACGACACAACGTAACCTACTACTGTACCTTGGCGTGGAGTGTGCCATAAACCTACGTACCCCCCCCCCCCCCCCCCCCCCTCTCACAAAAGAAAAGCTACACACCACAAGTGCCAGGTGGCTGGTTTTCGAGCATGCTGTAAAAACCGATGTATCGGATGCTGCCATTTTTGAGGGTAGGTGCAGTGAACCTGGCCGTGCGCCGTCGAGCTTTACAAGCTGACAAGGCTGTCGTGCTCTACCGTTGGTTTGTTGCTGACGAGGATGATCGCGGTTTTTGTTTGGTTTTTGAAAGGATGGCAGCGATTTTCTGGTAAGCTGATTCGAAGACTACTACTGAGGGCGACATTTTTGTTCTGGTTCCACTGCCCCAGACTGCTAAGGGAGCAACACTGTCACTCTGAACTCGCTTTCTTGTCACACTGGACACTGCCCTCAAAATTACTTTATAATCCATTTTCCGATACTGAACAAACGAACATTTGTTCTCACCTTTGAAATGTTTTTGCCATGAGATTCGTAATCGAAAACATTCGCGATATTTGAAATGTGTGATTTCCCACAGAATTGAGGTATCCATTCGTTACGTGTGTAAGTTGCCATGGGTGAAATTCCGGAGGCAGATTGCTAAACAAATTTTCACAAAAGATACTGTTAAATAATCATAATTCAAAAGAAGTAAAGTTGATAATGTTTGGAGATAGCCATACACCCTGCTGCCACGTCACGCCGTCATATGCTCGTCAGCAGCCGAGCCCATGCCCATCCCATTGCACGGCACGCTGCCTCCCCATGTTCCCGGCGCCGCTCTCCTCCCTCCTATAAATCCTCCCCACGCCGCACGGGCGAAATCCAAATCCAAATCCAAATCCGAGCCCCAATTCCAGCCTCCGCATCGCGAGCGAGCACAAGGCGGAGCCCCCAGCGCCGGCGCACTGAGCAGCGGGAGGAGGAGGAGCAGCAGCCAGGGCGAGGCGAGAGATGGTGGGGACGGCCGGCGGCGGCGGGGAGGAGGCGGTGCGGCGGTGGGTGGAGGCCGGCGGCGGGCGCCTCGTGCTGGACGGCGGGCTGGCCACGGAGCTCGAGGCCAACGGCGCCGACCTCAACGACCCGCTCTGGAGCGCCAAGTGCATCCTCGCCTCCCCGCACCTCATCCGCAAGGCAAGCCGCACCACCCTTTCCCCCCAAAACCACCACTCTTCCGGTGAAGCAGATTCAGCTGGTGTGCTACTTTTTTGGTGATTCGTTCGATCTCTGCCTTCTGTTCTTGGGGAAAAAACTAAAGCTCGCGGCGATGCGGCCGTGTTGCAAAATCTAATCTTTTTCCCTTTGTTTGTCCCAAGATTGGAAACAAAATTAACAAGTGAAACTCCTCGAGTAGTCAAGATTGTGATATCATTGGGATCACAGTTCACCACTAGTTCCAAGGGTGTTGGAACTCGGAAGGAAATATCGCTGTATAAAAAAGAATATGGGGAATGTCCCCACAGCTCCACTAGAGTAGGTAGCCTAGTAAACGACATGAACAGTGCAGTAGCATGGTACTCCTATGCTGGCATATGGGCATGTGGTGGGGATTGGAATAAAAGTTCAATAGTTCATGCTTTGCTGCCGAATTTGCTCATTCATCAAGAGACAGTTTATGCCTGCCTACTGATTTTGGTGAGCATTCAGGAACAAATTTTGCCTTTTGATGATTTTGAGACTGGCTTGCTCTGGACCACTCTTAGGCAGTTGGGCACAGATTGTATGTCTGCATCGCAACCGTGTATTTGCTGGCTGGTCCAGCGTAGCAAATTCCCAGATCTTATCCAGACTTAGACTTATCCTCAACCGAGTCCATCACTATGGCCCTTAGAAATCAGGACCCATGTTTGACTTAAATCATGGAAGCTGGACTAATGTGTGAAAACTTCTAGGTTAGCAATGGACTATTAGGTGCAATCAAAAATCAAAATAAAAAGGACACTAAATAGCAATTTCTTGTGGTGATCAGTTGTTCAAATCTCTTTGTTCTGTCTGCAGTTACCTAAGAAACAGTTCTCTCTCTCTTTTTTGAATTTTGATTTAAATAGCTATACTTCCATACACAAACAGCCATTTTCAGATTGTCATGGCATATTAACGTCCCTTTGTTTATTTGGTGAAACAGGTCCATATGGACTACCTAGAAGCTGGTGCAAACATTATAATCACAGCATCATATCAGGTTCCAAGCTGTAAACACCATACTTTTTAGTTTTATGTGATGTTCATTTGTCAACAGTACTGACTGCCATCTTGGATATTGCAGGCCACGATTCAAGGGTTTGAGTCAAAGGGTTTTTCAAAAGAACAAAGTGAAAACTTACTAACAAAGAGTGTCGAGATTGCACGGGAAGCTTGTGAGATGTTCCTGAAGGAACATTTAGATCAATCCATTCCTGCACAAAAACCTATTCTGGTTGCAGCTTCTATAGGAAGTTATGGGGCTTATCTTGCTGATGGCTCTGAGTACAGGTATATAGCTATTTAATTACAGAGAACATGCTTTCACATACGTATGCCAGACATTGACTTCTGTTTTGCTGAAATTAGTGGGGACTATGGTGAAGCTGGTACAATAGAATTCCTGAAAGATTTTCATCGGCGGAGGCTTCAGGTTCTTGCTGAAGCAGGTCCTGATTTGATTGCTTTTGAAACGATCCCCCACAAACTTGAAGCTCAGGTCTACTATTTTGTGATCTTAATCTTTTGCCTTGCACTTTATATTCATCCTTGTCAAATAGTCTCTGATTGCTGGCTAGTTTTATCTTTTAGGCATATGTTGAACTTCTTGAGGAATGTAACATACATATCCCTGCATGGTTTTCCTTCAACTCAAAAGATGGAGTTAATATTGTGAGTGGAGACTCGTTGATTGAATGTGCTACTATTGCTGACAAGTGTGCAAAGGTTGGTGCTGTTGGGATAAACTGCACACCTCCAAGATTTATTCATGGACTGATACTCTCCATTCGAAAGGTATCCACCACCTTATGCCCTCAATTACAAAATTAGTTCCTCTTAGGCATGCAAAGTGCATATCAATGATTTGCATTCTTCTTCCTCTTAGGCATTGCACTGATCATTGTGTTGAGCAGGCTGCAGTTCTATTTATTTTGACTTGCTATGTTTCATTACCACAGATCACAGACAAACCTATTCTGATATATCCCAACAGTGGAGAAAGATATGATGGTGAGAAAAAGGAGTGGGTGGTAAGTTCATCCGGCACACTTAAGCTTATTCTTATAGCAGCTATCTTCTTTGGAACAAGAAAAAATGACAATGAAATACCTGGTTTTATTTCTTTTCTTTTCTTTTTCTTTTGTCTATGCTGTTTGGGTTTTCATTCCACCAAAGTTAGAAACGTAAATGCACGCATGTCCGTCCCTAGGTGCAAGGAAAGTTGTACTAGAACAGCTTATTGTTGTATCTTCCTTTTCCCACGAACAACATGGCTATTCAGTCTAGTATTTGTGGGGGACATTATGAAGGGGAGATGCATTCTCTTATTTCTTTTCCTTTTGGATACATATGCATAGCCGACATTGTGCATTTTTTTCCTTCTCTTCAGTATTTTTTTCCTTGTTAAATACAAGCCATCCTTTTGTATTTCTAACCAAATATAGTATGTCAAAACAAACATGGGGCGGTCTGAACTCTGGAAGTTTCATATGCTGTGCAGGAATCCACTGGTGTATCGGATGGTGATTTTGTTTCCTATGTAAATGAATGGTGCAAAGATGGGGCCGCCCTTATCGGAGGCTGCTGCAGGACAACTCCAAACACCATCAGGGCTATTCACAGAACTCTAAACCAAGGCTCCAACACGCAGTAGTTACCTGTGGCATAGAGCTGTGCTCTACTTCCAGATGCGTATCTCCTCGCGGTACCTTGACCAGCAGCCTGATGTACTGTTGCATATCCTGCAAATGATATGGTTCTGCAGCTATGTCTGTAAATTCCGATGTATTTCTGAGTTCTTAAGCTTTTGTACTTGGAGGTACAGCTAGTGAAAGGATAGGAAGCAACATCGATAATCGAGTTCTACTGAGTGGGTGAAACAACTTGCGGCTGAGTTGATTAAGCGTTAGTATCACTACTAAGAGTTAAGAGTTTGTATAACTGAGAGTTGCTCTGGAGATGCTATCTTGCAATAAGAGTACTGCCACTTCCCTGTGAAATATTTGTTAAACCATGAGTTTTAGCTGATAAATATGCATGTCCTGAAATGAAAAGTTCTTATTACTTCTATTTTGTCAGCGCTGAGCTTCTGTGAGGGCATTAGATTTATCAATCAGCCATCAATTTTAGTCTTCACAGGGTTATCACTGGTAATCAAAAAGTACAATAGCAGCTTCCTTTCGTAAATTGTATGACATCTAAATGCTAAGAGCTTTACCCACTGAAAACAAATCGAGTAGCACAGCCCAGTCACAAGGTAGCTAACATGGACCATCTAACAGTAATATTGTAGTGACATCTAGAAATAACATGGAAGTAGAAAACATCAAAGCGTTAACAGTACTTCCATTACCCAGAAACAACAGTCTCGTCCGTGAGCAACATGGCATAATTGTAGCTCAAACATTCCACAGCCCCAAATGAAAAAAGAAAAAGAAAACAAATTCAGAATTAAATGTCACTTGCAGAGCTAAGTAAGGTCAGCTAAACTGACAGTAGACCTGCATATTTTAAGCCATGATCTTGGCCGATCTCATGTAAAGGCTGTCTACGACCTTCCCGACATTCGTGATTGTCTCGAGCGTGGCGGGGAAGATCTCCTCGGTCTTGGTATCCTCGAAGATGATGAGGCAGCCAGCACCCTGATCCAGAGTCCCCGCAAATTTCTTGTCAAGGATCATCTGGGACAGCTTCTTCTCAACATGGCTGATTGGCAGCTCAATCATCTCGGCTATGTGTGCAATCTCCACCCTCGAGTAGGGCTCAATCAACCTGCAGAGGTTCTGCTCCAGTAGGGTATCGTACAGGGACGAGAGGTGCCTGTGGACGATAGGATCTTCCTCCAGCTGGGCTTTGTAGTCACGGAGAGCAGTTTCAAAGTACTTCAGAGACCTTTTGGAGTAGGCATCGGCCACAGCTTTCATGGCATCAACATCTGGACCCAGATACTTCAGACCAGCCTTTGATGAGATGATTCCTGCAACGTCATCAGCTTGATTGACCATTATCTTGCACAGAAGCATGTACTTCAAGCTGAAGATGGCCTTTGAATCCTCCAGAGAACTGAAAGCTTCAAATGCTTCGAAGAAGTAGCTGTAAGCAGTCTTGTAGTCCTTTTCTTCAGCATGAAGGATTCCACTCTGCAGATCAATGGTGCCCTGCTGAGATGGTGGCACATAAATGGCATTGGCTGCAGTTCTTGCAGCAGTGAGAGAAGCTTTGGCCTTTGGCAGGTTTCTCAGAGAGAAATGGAGTTTGCTCTCCAGAAGGTCAATGTCCACAAGAAGCAACTTGTCGTCCAGCCTCCTGACTTCCTTGATGAGACCAGAAAGGAGCGTAAGGGCCTCAGTATACTCTTGATTCTCTAACAGAAGGGCTGCCAGCCTTGCTTCCACACGCTGCCTGAGGAAGGTACGCTTCTCTGCACGGGTCCATTCTACCATCTCCTTGCAGAGTGAGATCTGAAGCTCAGATGTTCCAGGTATCTTGGCAACAGCATCAATGATGCCACGCACAATCTTCGCAGTCTTTGCCTTGGGGATCAGTGCAAAGAAGGGCCTGAGCTGGGTCAAAAGATTCCTGAGATCCTCAGCTCTGTTTTCTTTCGTGAGGTAGTTTGTCAGATTTGTAATGGCAAGCTCTTTTACTCTCAGTGCATCCGCTGAAGAAGATGGGTCTTCGAGCACTCGGTAGAGGATTGAGATGGACTCAGAAGCATACTTAGCCTCCTGAGCCTTTGATATCGACTCAGTGGTAGCAGGAAGGTACGATGATTGCACCGAAGTAGACATCGCCACTCCCTATTACAAGAGAGTTTACCACAAATGGTTAGAAAATAAAACAGGATGGCCAAAATGTAGAAGAAATAAGTAATACAAAGTTGGGCACTGCAGGATATGTTATTGCACATAATCACATATACGAAAAGAAGTCTACTTACAAAGTAAATAAACAACTTCAACAGAAAACTAATAATTAATCGCAGTACAGAGATATTTGATCATGCCTACATGAAAAATGTATGCAAATGGAACCAGCAATCATGCACTTAGTATGGCTTCTTTAACTAACAAAAAAAAATGAACTTATGATTTAGAAACCATTAGCAGAGTGAGATATTGTGCATTCTGAATAAGCTTGGACCATGCCACGCTGCAATTGAGATACTACTTGTTTCTGCCTAAAACATCAATGGACATGGACCCATGACAGGAAACAAAATTGCAAGCACATGTTTCATCTTGAATGGTTGAACCAAAACCACGGAATTTCATCCAATATCGTTAGAAGATCAATATACTGTGCATAGAACTAAAACAGTTCCGTAAATCTGGACACAAAGAGGAACACGACACTTAGTAATTCGGCTAAACCCGTCCATCTCCTCTGGTAGAGGTGGCTCCTTGAACTAGCAACCTAGCCAACAAACCAAGCGCGAAGGAAGGGAGATGCTGTACTCGGAGCAGAGCAAGGGGCACGAATCCTCCCCGGATTGCGCCGAAAACGGCGTCACGGCTACGGGCTTCCGAAGGGCAGCACGTGCAATTCAGCGAGCAGACGGCTCGACTGGTTAGGGCAAGCGCAGCGAACAAAACCGCAATTAACAGGGAGGCGGCGGGGCTCCGATCTGATCCTACAGCTCGCAGGGAAGAAGAAACGAACAGATCCCACGGGAAGAACGACCACGGATCCGTGCAGGCAAGCTAGGGTTCCGTTTACCTTGCCGACGGAGGGAGAGGATGTCGATCCGAGCCCGGGGGGGAGGCGGCGACGGCGGCGACCTTCTTCGTCGGAGCGGGGTGGCCGGCGGCGGGCTCCGGTTCGGTGGAAGGAGGCGTGAGGGTTCGGCTTCTGGGTGTTGTCTCAGTTGAGTCCGCTCAGTCAGTTGAGATTATTACTCTGGTTCTAAATTAAAAGGAAAGAAAAGGCTTTTCTTGTTTGTAAAGAAAGAAAAAAAGGAAGGCTTTTGTACATTAGGCCCAGTTAGGAACGGGCCGACTTCGTGTTGCTTGCTTTTCCGGAGGCCGCCTAGGAAGAACACTCGGATTTGTTCTGACAAGAAGAACAGTAGGAAGTTCTCAAAAAAGAGGAAGAAAAAGAACAGTAGGATTGATTTTATTTTGATGCCGCATTTCGTGAGTTACTTATAAATTACTATTCTTAGATTTAAATAATTATTACATCATTATGACATCACTATATTTGGCTAGACTGGCCTGCCAGCTGCCACTGCCAGACTGCCACCGACAAGCCCCAAACATACACCTGCTAGTAGTTGCTGCTACGACAAAAACTGCGGTAGTTTTGATATTTTTACGTGCACAATTTTTGTTATGTATCTAGATATTGTGTATATCTAGGTGCTTAGAAATATCAAAATGATCTATAATTTGGAACGGAGAGGGTATTAGCATGCATGTAAAATTTTCCAAGCCACTTTTCTGAACAAAGACTTGAACACAAATCCTGTCAAACAGTGGAAGAATCCGTTGAACATCCTTTTTAAAGTGCTCCTTTGCCGTCCAATGTTGGAACGCTCTTAGTCTGAATAGTGAACTAAACATTGAGCCGTATCAGCTACTGGAAGTTTTCAGGACAGTGCTACAAGTCCCTTTCTTCATGGAGATTATTGTTCTGATGAGCTGGAGCATCTGGGGGTCTCGAAATGCTTTGATATTTGAGTCAGAAGGCCACACAGTTCATAATGCCCTAGAAAGATTCAGAGTTCCTAGACATGTTCAAGCCATGAAAGTTTGGCTAGAATCATTTGTAATCTAATACCTTTTACCTTTTCTTAATATATAACCAGTAAGGGATCACCCCCTCCTATTTCCTAAAAAAACAGTCAATAAGAGTCATTTTGGTTAAACTGACTCTTGACTCTGATTGCATCGTGCCGTCGCACTTGTGTGTTCATCATCCCCGACGAAATATGATGGCATTTGAGAGCGTCCAAGATTTTCTCAACACATGTCTGAAGGCTACTTTTGACCCAATCAAAGTATTAGAAAGGATTAGCGCGCATGTTTAACTTTCCAGTCACTCTTCTGAATGACAACTTTGCAGGGAAAAAATACTAATTGTCCTTCACTCCTTTCCAGTAGTCCGTCTGCTGGCTGCTGACCCAGAACCGATCGGATCAGGGTGATCAGGGTGGCAAACGCTCTCAAATTTTAGTCCAGATAATTTAAAGAATCGAGCTTTAATTTTATACAATTTAAACTAAAATTATATAAAGCACAAGTTGAACGGCGAAGAGAGCAACCGTATGTTTCGTTACCACCCCTCAGCCGGGGACACGCCATCCTGATCTGAAGTTCTGAACATCAGCTGGCTGCACGATTTAGAAAGAAGGTTGCTGGCCGGCCAATGGCCATGGCTTCTCATCGCCGTCTCGTTTTCGCCCTCACCACCGTCGTCGCCTTGCTCCGTGCTGTGGCGAAGGACGACAGCATATTGCGGCCGTGGCCGCCTGACTGCTCGACGGCGGACAACTACACGGCCGGCAGCCAGTACCAGAGGAACCTCGCCGAGCTCCTGTCCAGGCTCCCCGCGGCGGCCGGCGACAACGGCTGGTTCTACAACGGCAGCGCCGGGGCGGGCGCCGACCAGGTGTTCGGCCTCGTCATGTGCTACGCCGACTACAACGCGACGGCGTGCCTGGACTGCCTCTCCAGGGCGCTCGCCGGGATCACGACGGTGTGCCCGGGCAGCCGGAGCGTCCGCGCCATGTACGACGCGTGCGTCCTCCAGTACTCGGACGCACCGCCGATCCCGGCCACCGCGGACCTCAACTACTTGTACAGAGTGTACCTGAGTTTCCCTGGGGTGGACGTCACCTCAGAGGGACTGCGGGAAGCCTGGGTGCCGCTGATGAGCGAGCTCACGGGCGGCGTCGCCGCCTCGCCGCTGCGGCTCGCCAACGGCAGCACGCCGTACTCGAGCTCGCAGGAGATGTACGGGCTGGCGCAGTGCACGCGGGACCTCAACGCCAGCGAGTGCGCGCGATGCATCAGCAACTACGCCAGCCAGCTGGGGAAGCTGTTCCCCAACAACTCCGGCGGCGTCGTCAAGGGGTACAGCTGCTACCTGCGCTACCAGGTGGCTGCGCTCGACATCACCCTGCCGCCGCCGCCGGCGCCGTCACCTGAGCCTGAGCCTGAGCCTTCTAGATTCCGTAACAGATTTCCTCATAAGGCTTCAGGCTCCACGACCGGGACGGGGTTAAGCGACGTTACCGTGATACTACTCGTGTCCGTCGGTTCCGCCTCGATCTTGATAGTTCTGTGCTGGCTTCTTCTCCGGCGTCGGCGTCGGAAGATGGCTAAGCTCCACGAGGAAACGAGGGCGATGGAAGACGAGTTCGAGAAAGGGACCGGGCCAAAGCGGTTCCGCTACGGCGAGCTCGCCATCGCGACGGACAACTTCTCGGACAGGCAGAAGCTCGGGGAAGGCGGGTTCGGGTCGGTGTACAGAGGATTCCTGAGGGAGATGAACCTTCACGTCGCCATCAAGAGAGTATCCAAGGGCTCCAAGCAGGGGAGGAAGGAGTACGCCTCGGAGGTGAGGATCATTAGCCGGCTGAGGCACCGCCACCTGGTGCAGCTCGTCGGCTGGTGCCACGGCGGCGGCGACCTCCTCCTCGTCTACGAGCTGATGCCCAACGGCAGCCTCGACAAACATCTATACAGTGCAGATAGCAAATTACCATGGTCACTTAGGCAAGTGTTTAGCAAATTATGAGGATTAACATCATAAAGACTACAATTACTAATGGTAAATTGTTTAAATTATGCAATTTTGTAGGCACAAGATTGTGCTCGAAATCGCCTCAGCGATTCTTTACCTCCACCAAGAATGGGAGCAGTGCGTTCTTCACAGGGACATCAAGCCGAGCAACGTGATGCTGGACGCCTCCTTCCACGCCAAGCTCGGCGACTTCGGGCTGGCGAGGCTCGTCGACCACTCCCGGGGCTCGCACACCACGGTGCTCGCCGGCACGCTGGGGTACATGGACCTGGGGTGCAGGGTGAGAGGCAGGGCCAGCGCCCAGTCCGACGTCTACAGCTTCGGCGTCGTCCTCCTCGAGGTCGCGTGCGGCCGGGGGCCCGCCGTGGTGCTCGACGACGACGCCGTGATCCACCTGTCGCGGCACGTGGCGGAGCTCCACGGCCGGGGAAGGGTCCTCGACGCCGCCGACCCACGGCTGGGCGGGGAGTTCGACGCCCGGGAGATGGAGAGCGTGCTGGTGGCCGGTCTCTGGTGCACGCAGGAGGACCGGAACACGAGGCCGTCCATCAGGCAGGTCCTCGGCGTGCTGCGGTTCGAGCTGCCGCTGCCGAGCCTCCCTGAGAGGGCGCCGGTGGTGGTCTACAAGCCGCCGGCTGGCCTGCTGATGAACTCTGATCCATCTTCTCATGGGACAAACAGCACCTCTGGAATGTCGACAAGTATCTAGCGGCTGTTGTGAATGATCTTGTCTGAACCTTGCGTTATGACGCCTAGTTCACCTTTATTTATGAACAGATTTTGAATGTCAGGATCCCTTATTGCCATTCCGTCACACCATGTCCATGGTACCCATTGGAGCCGCCGGCGCCGGTACTGATCGTCGCAGGTGTGCCGGAGCTGCCGGTCACAGGAAACAGTGCATCGGCCACCGGCGGCGCAAGGCGTGCTGCGACGGCCGGCGACCTCGCCGGGAGGATCGGCAGCGGGGCGTCGAACCGGAGCGCGTTCACCGCGTGCCTGACGGTCGGTCTCAGGCTCCGGTCCGGGTGCGCGCACCAGAGCCCGACGACGATCACGCGCTCCATCTGCTCGGCGTCGTAGTCTCCGCCCAGCCGCACGTCCACCGCGTCCCGGACCCTCCCGGCGTCGTGCAGGTCCCGCACCCTCTGCGCCAGGTGGACCGTGCTCCCGTTCGGCAGCGTCGCCACGGGGCGCCGCCCGGAGGCGATCTCGAGGAGCACGACGCCGAAGCTGTACACGTCGGACTCGATGCTCGTCCTCCCGGTGGCCACGCACTCCGGGTCCAGATACCCCGTTGTGCGCGCCGGCGTCGTGGTCCGCGACCGCCGGCCGCCGTCCTCGACCGCCCTGGCCAGACCGAAGTCCCCGAGCTTGGCCGTGAACGCCGCGTCCAGCATCACGTTGCTCGGCTTGATGTCGCGGTGCACGACGCGCGTCTCCGTCTCCTGGTGCAGGTACACGAGCGCGGAGCCGATCCCAAGCACGATCTGGTACCTTGCCCGCCAGCCGAGCTGCTTGCTCGGGCTGTGGAGGTGGCTGTCCACGCTGCCGTTGTGCATCAACTCGTAGACGAGGAGGAGGTCGTCGCCGCCGCCGTAGTAGCACCAGCCGATGAGCAGCACGACGTTCCGGTGCCTGAGCCCGCTGATGATCTTCACCTCCGACATGAACTCCCTCCAGCCCTGCGGGGAGGTCTTGGAGACCCTCTTGATGGCCACGTGAAGGTTCAGGTCCTCCAAGAACCCACGGTACACCGATCCGAAGCCACCTTCTCCTAGCTTCCTGTCGCCGGAGAAGTTGTTGGCGGCGGCGGCGAGCTCGTCGTAGGAGAATCTCCTATGCCCAGTGACTCCAGTCCCTTGCTCGAGCTCGATGAGTTCCACGGCTTCACCACGGAAGTACGTCCGTGATCCGACGCATTTCGTCTTGGTCGTCGCCGTCGTCCTGCCTTCGCAGCATTGCAAGAGGTACCGACGGGAGAGGCCGAGGAAGAGCAGGAACCCCACTGTGCCGGTGACGGACACGACGGCCACCACCATAATTAGTTTTAGGCGCTTCCATTTGTCACCGGAGCCACCTGCAGCATGGAAATGTGAAGGTCAAGTGTTACATTTGTTTCGGAACTGATACCGCTTCCAATCCATCAACATACGTTAACCTTATCTGTAAGGGGAAAAAATGGAGGTCGCCGATAAACATGTTTATGGATTTACCGTTTTCTTTTAGATAAAATTTTAAAAAAAATTCTCAAATTGTACAAAAAATAATCTAGATTACCTCCAAAAAATCTAACATAAAAAGTAAGGCATCAAAATACATAGATATAAGAAGACATATGGGCTAGGAGGAAGGGGTGGGCACAAATTCAAAATGACTCAAAATTTTCAACGATAAGAAAAATACCGGGCTAACAATTTTAAGATTTATACATAAACCATAGAAACCATAGAAAAAATAGAGCATATAACTAATAACGATTAACTGTGAGACCTATCCCTTATATACTGGTGTCTGTTTGGTAGATCTCCCGCTGATTAACTGTGAGAAGTGATTTTTCTGATAGAAGTGATTTTGTGTCTCAAAGTGATTCTCTAGATTGAAATTTTAAAGTATGAAGGAATTCTAAATGAGAAATGAATAAGAAGAAGCTATCTTTTGTACCTTTTGCAACTTCTAGCCCATTATTTCAATCTACAACCACTTATTAGAAAAAAAAGAAAAAAAATCCAATTTTCAACATTCAACTACAAAATCGGATAATGAGAGCCATCCAATTATCGAAATCGGACAAGTTTGGACCTTTGGATGGTATCAAGGTGGTTTCATATTTTTTAAAAAAAATATAATTACATCTAAAAAATTAAAACTAATTTATTTTAAATTAGAAAAATATGAAAGTAGTACCAATTTTTTTTCTAAAAATGTAACATATCAATTATTGCTCTATTTGAATCTTATTTATTCAAAAATAATAGGCATAACTACAAGCAACCCAAATACTATGAACATGAAAAATTATATCTGAATAACCAACAAGTAGAGTGCCAATAAATAGGTTACATTTTTAGAAAACTTCGATACCTGTTTCGTAATATTTTTTAATTTAAAATAAATTAGTTATGAATTTTTTAGTTTAAATTTGAATATTTTTAATTTTCAAAAAATGAAAACCACCTTTTGTCGGGGATAGATCCCCATATATCCGTAAGGAAGCTACCCGTAGGAAAAACAAAGTCGGACTCCTACAAGGATTCCTCTGTGATCCTACTAGGAGTCTACCTTGTAATCCTATTAGGACTCCTACCTTATAACTGACTAGTAACCCGCCCCCGGGATATATGAATGAGAGCAGGGATACCTAGATCGGCAGAGCAGCCAACAGGCAACTCAACACCCAAACGGGGCGCAATATACAATACCCCCAAACAGGATGTAGGGCACTACGCTACTCTGGCGGCCTGAATCTATCTAAATTTGTGTTTTGTGTCCTCACTTTTACCTTCAAGTTCCAGATCCGGCGATCCCTCACCAAATAATCTCCTATCTTACGGTATCTTTAGGTAGGCTGATGGTAAAATACACCGACAATTGGCGCCCACTGTGGGGCAGATCGACGAGATCATTGAGCGAGCTTGAAGGACCTCATCTTCAAACTACTTCAACTTCGCGAGGACGCTCGGCAACCCGCTGATAACTACTTCGACTTCGCGAGGACGCTCGGCGAACCGCCGCTGACTACTTCGATCACTCGTTTTGACTAAAAACCTAGTCGGGAACGAGTCTCACACCGTCAATAACTAGTCGGAATCGATTCCGACTAGTCGGGCTTCATCAACAACCGTTGCGGCTTCATCGACGACTGCCACGGCTTCGTCGCCAATCGCCCACGAATCAAGCTAAGTCATTTATACATTTTTCGACTTGTTCTTCACAGGATCTGCTACTATTTTGGGTACGCCTCTCGACGGGAATTACCCTCGGGGACTACACCATGACCGACTACCTCTAGGGTTTGCTGACTAACAACCCATACGATTGGTACATCGAGTTCGTAGGGCACCACCCACGTGCTTGGTACACTGAGTTGTGTCGGGCTCACGGCGGCTACACTCTACGGACATGCGCGCTGCAACACGCGCTCTCATCGACTACTTTATGCCAACGAGCATTCTTTTTATCGCAATGCCAACTTCTTATTTCTGCACGTTGTTTTCTCTTAACGGTCGCTAATCTTCTCGGGTAGCACATGCCTTAATCCATGAAACATCGGCTCTTCTTTCGCGCCTAACGCCTCTACGCGTACATAGGATAAAGATCTCATACACGCTATGAGCAACGGCTAAAATAAGATTAGGTGCTTAAACGTAACAGGCGGACTACTTGGGAGGTTTACATGGTCTAAACAAGAGCTCGACACGATAAATTTATTTTTACATCGAATAAATTTTGGTATATTCAATACCAAACATTATGCTATATAATGTTTGCATTGTATTTTTTCAGGCGACACTCTCCAGGTCGCTCGGCACGCTATCACGGCTTCGCTAGCTCCTAGGCTCGGGGACTGAACACCAATAACTGCTCAACGTGGCCTCTACGACTCGCCTAGCTCGTAATCTCGGGGGCTGGATGCCGCAAAACTACTCGGATGCTGACTCATGTGAAGACTGAAGGTGAAAAAGGTAACCTGCATGGTTAAAAAACCAGCGACAGCCTAAGGGTCCTTTGGGATAAGATCTGTTTTGAGCGGTATTTTAACCATCAATTCAGATTCTACTAAATTTTGCAATGCATGCCATGTTCTTTTGGATCCTTTTTCCAAATTTGGGATTTGGATTCAAGGATCGGGGGCTGCAGAATACGTGTTATCAGCGACTTATTTTTCAAATATATTTGAAAGATAAAGAAAGAAGATTCAAGACTAATTGGACCCCCAGCCTGATTCTTCGATTCAACCTAAGGCTCAGGGGCTACTCCATATGGAGTGCGATTTTTATCGCACGCCATACAGAAAGATAATTTTTGAAGACTTGAAATCTACTCGGGCAAGAGCACCTCGCATCCTCGAAATAGCCAGGAAAGTACTCGGGAAGACGCATTCTATGCGAAGTTCAGAAGAACTCGAAGATGACCCCAGAAGTACTTGGAAGCATGCACTACTCGGCTACGAAGAGCTCGGGGGCTTGTCAGGGATAGATCCCCAGGTACCCGCAAGGAAGCTACCCGCAAGAAAAACGAAATCGGACTTCTACTAGGATTTCTCTGTGATCCTACTAGGACTCTACCTTGTAATCCTACTAGAACTCCTACCTTATAACCGACTAGTAACCCGCAGAAGGGCAGGATACCTAGATCGGTAGAGCAGCCAACAACTAACTCAACATCCAAGCGCAGGGCGCAATATACAATACCCCAAATAGGATGTAGGGCATTACGCTACTCTGACGGCCTGAACTTGTCTATATCTTGTGTCCTCGCTTTTACCTTCAAGCTCCAATCCAGCGATCCCTCACCAAATAATCTCGTACCTTATGGTATCTCTAGATAGGCTGATGATAAAAATACCGACACCTTTGAAACCATCCAAAGGGCCAAATTTGCCGGTTTCGATAGTTGGACGGTATCTATTATCCGGTTCTATAGTTGAATGTTGAAAATTGGACTTACCCGATAGTTCGAGGGTGTAAACCGCACTTTTCGTAGGAAAAATAGTTTAGTAGAGCTTAGCGTGGACTCAGCGTGGAAACTGCTCTAGAAGCTCTATCAAACAGATCGTAAAATAGTTGCTAGGAATTCTCCAATAAAACCAATTGTTGAGGATCGAGGAAAGGAGATCTGAAACATACTAATAATTAAAAGTTCATCAGATTTAAAACCTGTAACTGTAATGAGTTCAACGTTGAGCTTTGCATTGAAAAGAAACGAAGGCCAGGTGGAGAGCTAACCTTGGGGAGGCGGCGCGATGATCTCCATGGGACCAGTGAGGTTGTACCTGATGAGCAGCTGTATCCCAAGTAAAAGCCAGCGGTGTCGTTTGGGATGTTCTTCCCCAACTCCTCGCGCGGGTAGTGGAGGCACCTGCTGCACTCGTCGGGCGCCAAATCCCGCCTGCACTACGCCAGCGCGTAACATCACCTGCGGCTCTCGCTCCGAGTCCGTGTAGCTCAGGTTGCGGTAGGCGAACCGCAGCGGCGAGCCGGCGGCCTGCTCGGTGAGCTGGCCGACCAGCGCCCACCGCGTCGCGTTCATGCGGGCGGCGTCGGCGGCGTCCTCGAGCGAGCGCACCACCCAGCTCGTGAGGTTGAGCTCGTCGGCGGCGCCGAAGAAGGGCTCGTTCGAGTGCCGGAGGAGGCACCTGTCGTAGTTGACGCTCGCCGACCGGCTGTACGGGCACCCGGCGCTCACCCAGGCCACCGCGGCGTCCACGCAGCTCATGCACTTGTCCCAGCTGTAGTCGGCGTAGCACATGATGAGGCTGAACACCTCGTCGCGCCAGGTGCCGTAGCTGGCCATGAAGAAGCTGCCGTTCTCGGCGGCGCTCTGGCCGAGGAGGTGGACGAGCTTTTCAACGTTGACCTGGTACGTGCTGCCGGCGGTGAAGTTGTCCGTGGTCGAGCAGAAGGGCGACGGGAATGGCCTGTACTCGCCGCCGACGGCACCCCCGCCTCCTGCTAGCAAGGTGGCCGCGGCGAAGAGCAGGACGGAGAGAAGGCGCCACAGAGCCATGATGAGTGTAGTGCTAGCCTGGTGTTAATGTGAGAGGATTTTCATGACGGCGGTTGAACGTCACGGATCATTTTCTTGGCGGTTTTAGCTATCTGCGTGACGATTGTTTCGAGCTCTCAATTCAGAAATTTCAGTTTTGTGGCAGTGAGTCCAGCGCTTCAGTCCGGAGCCGGTGAAGCTGGGATGATCGATATGGAACGATGACCCTAATAATAAGCTTTAAATGGTAGCAAGGGACCAGGAGAGCAGGAGGCGGCTCCAACGCCCGATTGGATTGCTAGCTGGTGAGTGTGTCCTACTAGCTGGGAATCTTGAGATGCCCTTCACTTCACCTAACTTGTTGCTGCCTCCTGTCTAAATATGTCAGTCAGGATCAGTTGTGATGAACGTCCAGGCATTGTCGTCTTGCCAGGGAGAGAATTTTTTATACATGTTTCCTCCTTCCAGGAAAGTGTCTTAGGAGTAGGCCAACATGGTAATACTTACGGTGCAAATGGATGATCATTATTAGGTGCACCTCCAACCCTTTTTAGTACAAATATTTATACTACTTTTCCAACTCATTTTAGAAAAATAGTATAAATATTTGTACTAAATAAAATTGGAGGTGGATCTAAGGATGATCCATTTGCACCTCTAGTAATGCTATTATATGTTGTATCCTTCAATTCCCAAGGGAGTTGCCTACAGAGCCACTGGAGGCCAATGGCCCAAGCACCGATATATGCAATTGTCCTCTTCTTAATAAAAAATGTGCTCGGGTACCGTCGCTCTAACCGATATCTGCAACTGTGAAAGCTGTATAGGAGACACTAGGTGGGGAGTCTGAACTCTGAATTGAATTGGACAATTGAATACGACTCTAGGAGTGCTGCAGCATGTTGACTGTCGCGATTGAAAATGTTTCCAAAGAAATTGGACAGTTTTGCTTCGGTGTTGGGGACTCCTGGTGAAGTGTGCTGATGCTCACAGAGTAACAATTTTAGAAAATTCAAGTAAATCTGAAAGGTCTATATATGCAAGAGGATGTGGTGCAAGTTTAGTCCCACGTTGCTAGTGGAGGAGAGGGATGGCGGTTGGTTTATATATATATATGACCCAACGGCTTCTAAAAATATATCACAACGAGCTAGGATTTTACCTCTTCTTGCTGCTGCGCCGTCACCGTAGCTTTCACCATGTCGAGCGCCGGCGTGCATTGGCGAACGGGAGAGCAGGTCTTCAGAATCCTTCGCCTTTAGGATCCTGCACCGGGAGAGGGTAAATAAGCGCTTCGCGCGACTGCTCAAGGTCTTCACCACGGCGCGTATTCCACCAAACTCCGTCGCCTCACGGGCCAACTGCCTCCGTCGTCTCCAGCAGCGGCGGTTTGTCGTCGTCAACCCTCCAACAAAAACTCAGTACGTGTTATGTGATCTTATCTACATCTTAAGCATGTACCTGAGATCCTAGCTATACTATTTATACTAGTTCGTGTGTTCATCATGATTTATTTCATATGGAATTTAATACTACAATTGCCTATATTCTCAACACAGAGTCCTTCATGACGTCCCAAATTTTTTTGACCAATGTACAAGAACGTGGCAAGACAACTGAGAAATCAACCGTCCCTCCCTTTTCCATTTCGTATACAGCACGACACAACTCTGATTTCTTTTTTGTTAAAAAAAGTGACAACCTGAAACATTCGTCTACGATGGATGATTATCCACATGGCATGTGAGATGGTCAAAAGCTGAACATTTCTAATACTATCTCTGCTAAGACATTCATTCAATAGCAAAGCAAAAGAGTAATACTACTAGCTTGCAAAACTTTGTAATTGTAAACCAATTCAAAAAAAAAACTTAAAAACACGCTGTCCTGAAATTTCTGAACAGAGAAACAAAAATCCTCCTGAACTTGGCAAGAAACTGTCCGCCTGTTACAGTCTGACGCTCCTGACTGCTGACTTTGAATGGTTCATCAAAACTCTGAAGCTTTTCTTCTTAAACACAGCAAAAGCGCCAATCACCTGCTTCTGTGCAACACCAAGCTCAATCGCTAGCAAACGCGAGGACTCTGAAAGGTTCCTCCTTACTGAGAGACTGAACTTCAAACCTGCTTGAACACAATTCCACAGCTGATGATGAATTGATGTCAACGAAGTCAGGAATGGATTGTCTCAGACATCTGATGGTCTTGCAGAGGCTGTGAGCTTATGCGAACTTACAGAACACAAGCATCAGAATTATGAGATCACTGCGCTGCCGAGCTAGCTCCGCAATTGTTGCTGTCACCACCTGCTTGCGTACATCGTCAAGCTCAATCGGCACACAAAGAGGAGATCAGTAGCTCCTCGGTTTCACCAAATGGCGGCACGGTGACAGCGGCCGGACACCAGCGGCGGGGCTGGGCTTCCAAAACCACCTCGACACGGCCAGCGCGGCGCCGGACTCTGACGAGCATGTTGGCCTCGTCGTGGGCCGTTACGAGTGAAAGCTGGAGGTGCCAGCAGCCCAGCACCACCACCTCGCCGCGTCGACCACCTTCCTCTGGTCTCAAGCAGCCGTGCCCGTCCAGACGAACGGCCAGCTCGCGCGAGGACGCCCAGGCATGTCGTTCTCCACCGTGCCACTCCAGGACGGTTTTCAGCGGCCGGAAACACGGTAAAATCTCCGACCTGTCCATTCGCCGCCGGTATTGCTCCCGAATTAGTCGATTCCACCGCTGCGGCGGCGCTGCGCCGTCGTCTCGAGCGGAGGTGACAACCCACAGTCAATTCACAAAATAATCGTCACTTTTCGTCAGAAGCGACGGAGGACAGGAATGGCGGCCCTGCGCTTCTTCCGTCTAGGGCGGGAGGGTGCGATGGGCGGCGGTGGGCGGCGGCCGGCGGGACGCGGGAGGAGCGCCTGCAATGGGGCCAGTCCGTTCCAGGGGGCAATTTGTAAGTATTTGGGGTCTTTTTTACAAATATTCGGATCGCGATTATTAGTCTCGATCCGAATCAGGGGGTATTTTGTAATTGTAGGGGTTAATGTGTAAATAATCGGATCGCGATTATTAATCGCGATCCAAATCAGGATCATTTTGTAAATATCTGGGGGGTCTTGGAAAAGTCCGAATTAGGCTAGGCGAGGCCGCGTCGCCGCTGAACGGGCCCAGGTCACGGCCCCAGCTGCTCCCGCGGCGGCGCCGGCGCGTCGACCGGAAGGCCGCTGAACGGCGGCGCCTGCTGACGGCTTCGTAGCAGGGCCGCCGGCTCCGGCCACAGCGACCGGCCAGCATAAAGACTTCGACACCATCGAGCGACCGAGTTGCGCACCCACGATACCCCGCAGGAATCGCCGCCGGGCGCTGGCGACGCAGCAAGCCGCTCACGCCGCCAACAAGGTAGGCCACTGCGGGAGCTCCGCGCGGCGCGCCATTTGTGCAATCCGAGCCCACTCGCGGCGGCTCTCCATGCTGCCATCTGGTTACTTTTAAGAGTTCCGCAGCATGGCTCGCCATGGTGACTATTACAGCTGAAGATTTTGCCATCTTGTTTCACAGCCGTGAAGGAGGACTGACTGTCACACGGCTGATGGTTTACGATGGCGACGAAGCTTCAGGTTCCAATTCGTGCGACATGACTAGTTGACTTCACCTGAGTTTGAATGGTCATTTCTTCATGCCTGAATTCTGTGCTCCAGCGTTGAATGATCAGGAGTGTTCTGTCTGATGCATCCTGCATCTGCCTGAACTTCGACAGGAACCAACGCTGAAGGCATCCCGGGTATCTGGCAGAGGATCCGATTACAACGACAGTGACAGGAGCAGGTATGATAATAGACCGGATCTAAGCCAAGAGCAGGCCGGCAACTGCGGATTTATCCAAATGGCATTTGACATGGTCCAAAGACACAGTTTTATACTATCTACTAGACTTTAGAGCTAAGACATTCAAAGAGAGATTACAATGCTGGCTTGCACAATCTTCTAGATCACTCTTCTGAAAACTTCCAAATGAATCCTCCTGAAGTTCTTCCTCACCCAAGAAAATAAAAGTTTATTTTCTCCAATGGAAAAGAAAAACACCTGAGCTCTGCAAGAAATCGACATCTGCTACATACGCTGACTGCTGACTCTCCATATTTCTAACTGCATCTATGAGACATTTTGCATCTGCAGACCTGGACAGGCATGCCAAGTTCTCCATCGTCATACAACAATAGAACAGCTCAAAACCTACCCGATCCACTAGATAATTCATCTGCCGGCATCCACTAGACGGGGCCAAAGCGGTTTCGCTACGGCGAGCTCGCCATTGCAACTGGCAACTTCTCCGACAAGCAGAAGCTCGGGGAAGGTGGGTTTGGGTCGGTGTACAAAGGATTCCTGAAGGACGTGAACCTTCACGTCGCCATCAAGAGGGTGTCCAAGGGCTCGAAGCAGGGGAGGAAAGAGTACGCCTCGGAAGTGAGGATCATCAGCCGGCTGCGTCACCGCAACCTGGTGCAGCTCATCGGCTGGTGCCACGGCGGCAGCGAGCTGCTCCTCGTCTACGAGATGATGCCCAACGGCAGCCTCGACACACACCTTTACAGCGCCAGCGACGGCGAACTGCTGCCATGGCCGCTCCGGCACGAGATTGTGCTGGGGCTGGGATCGGCCCTGCTCTACCTGCATCAGGATTGGGAGCAATGCGTTCTTCACAGGGACATCAAGCCGAGCAACGTGATGCTCGACGCGTCCTTCCACGCCAAGCTCGGCGACTTCGGGCTCGCCAGGCTCGTCGACCACGGCCGGGGCTCGCACACTACGGTGCTCGCCGGCACCATGGGGTACATGGACCCGGAGTGCATAATCACCGGCCGGGCGAGCGCCGAGTCGGACATCTACAGTTTCGGCGTCGTCCTCCTGGAGATCGCCTGCGGGCGGCGGCCAATGGTGGCTCGCCACGGTCGAGGCGTTCGCCGTGTCCGTGCGCCGCTACCGGGCCGCCGGCAGCTCGTTTCCTGCTGGGGCTGCAGGGGCCTGGCACGAGTTTACATGGCAATTTTGGTTGGCAAATCTTTGGCTCCAAGCAGCACTCCTGTCCGTCAATCAGCAATGCAGATGCATCTGGACAGAAATCAGGCCTCGATTCAGCTGACAAGCTGTACTGTAGGATTCATTCATGTAGCACAAGAAGGCTCACAGCTGTCAAACTGTAACCAAAATTGGCAGGAATTCATGAAGAAGATTTTGAATTCAAGAAGGCTCATAGCTGATAAGCTCTGGCGACGACTGACGACGACGAAGCCAGAGTAATCTGTTCTTCGGAGAAAAACAAAACCAAGCTCGCAACAAGAGGACATCGTTTTCCATTCTCCATTTCTCTCAATGTGACAGCTCTGAAACATTCTTCTGCTGGCAGTTGTCTCGTCATGTTGACACAGTTGAAAATCTTGCCACCTTGTGATCCAACAGTTAAAAAAAAACTGACGTTGCAGTTGATGATCTCACGATCAACTCTGCTGGTGGCCGGCGAGTCAGAGCAACCGTTTCTTCAGACAAGGAACGATTTTGATGGCGCGCTCAGACACCAACGCGGCTACGCGCCTACGCTTTCCTTTCCAAACCTACCACTGCCCACAGACGCGGCTGGACGACTGAGAAACCGAACGCTTTTCTTAGCATGACAGTTGACAGCTCTGAAAAAGTTCACGCACACCGTGTCTGAATCTGAACTAGGAGCTCCTCCAACTCAACTGGACTCAGCCTGACAGCCAGAACGATTTGCCAGAAATAAATGTAATCTCGATCCTATCATACATGACGATATTGAACGTTCATCTGTCCGTGTGTCTGAATAACGGCCCTTTCAAAATACAAAAGAAAACAAAACAAAACAAAAGCAGGTCGGCATCTGTGGATTACGCAAACGGGCGGCATTGGACCTGGTCCAAAAGCACACAACATACCACACCTACTACTGGTTCCTCCATTTGGCACAATCTAAGCAGAAGAGTAATGGGTGATGCTATGTCTCAACTGCATGATCTTTTGCATCTTTTAATGCATCAACTGATGCATCTCATCCACTCGATCTAAATCCAACAGTTACTAGACTTTTTCTGGCTTGAGACGATTGCTATATAGTAGGAATAGTAGTAGGATATGAGGGAAAGTATAGGCTTCCAGCATCGGTATATTCCCAACACCACACCCTTCTAACTTGTAAACTAATCCATCTGAACTGTGCCGGAAATTCTTGCCCTTCCTTCCAGCATGCTGACTGCTGCCTCTGAATGGGTCAAAGGGTCATCCTCGGCTGAAGTTCTGAACGATCTCAATGCAGTCCTGTCCTTTGTCATAAACTGGAAAACTCACACCTACCCAACCCAACGATAAAATATTCATCAGCCGGCGGCACAACCTGGAAGGAGAGCAACGCCTCTCAAAGAAGCAGAGAAGGTGACAAAGAATAGTAAGCGCGGTGTGCCCGGCCGGCCAGCGGCCATGGCTGCCCGCCGTCTCCTCCTCGCCGCCGCGGCGGCCTTCGCCTCGCTCTGTGCCGTGGCAGCTGGTCAGGACGAGAAGGTCGTGCTGCCGTTCGCGCCCACCTGCTCCACGAGCGGCAACTACACCGACGGCAGCCAGTACCAGAGGAACCTCGCCGAGCTCCTGTCCAGGCTGCCCGCGGCGGCCGGCGACAACGGCTGGTTCTACAACGGCACGGCCGGGGCGGGCGCCGACCGGGTGTTCGGCCTCATCATGTGCTACGCCGACCGCAACGCGACGCAGTGCCGGGAGTGCCTCACCGGCGCGCCCGCCGGGATCGCAACCGCCGTGTGCCCGGGCAGCCGGAACGTGAGCGCTGCGTACGACGCGTGCGTGCTCCGGTACGCCGACACGGACTTCTTCGCCGTGGCCAACCCCCGGGAGGCGTTCTACGTGACGAGGTCCGGCACCGTCGACCGGGCCAGCCTCGACGACGCGCGCTCGAGCCTGATGAACCAGCTCGCCAAGACGGCCGCCGACGCGCCGCTGCTCCTGGCGAACGAGAGCGCGCCTCTCGCCGGCTCGCCGTCGCCGGGCGCGGTGTACGGGCTCGCCCAGTGCACGCGGGACCTGACGGCGGGGCAGTGCTCCTGGTGCCTCACCACGTACATCAACCAGCTGAGGGACAGGTTCCCCAACAACACCGGCGGTGCGATCAAGGGGTACAGCTGCTACGTCAGGTACAAGGTTGGCGCCTTCGACATCACCCTGCCGCCGCGCCGGGCGGCGCTGCCGCCACCGCCGGTGTCGCCGCCAACGCCGCCTTCTCCGTCGGTTTCCACAGGACTAGTGGTCGGCTTGTCTGTCGCCGGTGTATTATTGATCGGTCTGGGTCTGTCGATCTGGCTCCTTTGCCGCCGACGGCGAAAGCGCGTTCGGCAGACGATGGAGCGGGAGCTGGAAGAGGGCGACTTCCTCGACGACGAACCGGAGATGCAAGACGACTTCGAGAAAGGGACCGGGCCGAAGCGGTTTCGCTACGGCGAGCTCGCAATTGCCACCGACGACTTCTCGGACGACCATAAGCTCGGAGAAGGCGGGTTCGGGTCGGTGTACAGAGGATTCCTGAAGGAGATGAACCTTGATGTTGCCATCAAGAAGGTATCCAAGAGCTCGAAGCAGGGGAGGAAGGAGTACGCCTCGGAGGTGAGTATCATCAGCCGGCTGAGGCACCGCAACCTGGTGCAGCTCATCGGCTGGTGCCATGGCGGAGGCGAGTTCCTCCTCGTGTACGAGCTGATGCCCAACGGCAGCCTCGACACCCACCTCTACAGCAGCGCCAGCGGCAACACGGTGCTGCCATGGCCGCTCCGGCACGAGATTGTGCTGGGGCTGGGATCGGCCCTGCTCTACCTGCATCAGGATTGGGAGCAATGCGTTCTTCACAGGGACGTCAAGCCGAGCAACGTGATGCTCGACGCGTCCTTCCACGCCAAGCTCGGCGACTTCGGGCTCGCCAGGCTCGTCGACCACGGCCGGGGCTCGCACACTACGGTGCTCGCCGGCACCATGGGGTACATGGACCCGGAGTGCATGATCACCGGCAGGGCGAGCGCCGAGTCGGACGTCTACAGCTTCGGGGTCGTCCTCCTGGAGATCGCCTGCGGCCGGCGGCCTCTGGTGGCTCGCCGCGGGGAAGAAGACCGGGAAGACGACGTGATCCACATCGTGCAATGGGTGTGGGAATTCTACGGCAGGGGAGACATCCTCGACGCCGCCGACGCGCGGCTCAAGGGGGAGTTCGACGCCCGGCAGATGGAGACGGTGATGGTCGTCGGGCTGTGGTGCGCGCACCCTGACCGGAGCCTGAGACCTTCCATTAGGCAGGCCGTCAACGTGCTGCGGCTCGAGGCGCCGCTGCCGAGCCTGCCGACGAGGATGCCGGTGGCGACCTACATGCCACCACCTGACGCTTCCTACTACACATCTTCGGTTGCGACGACTGGCGGCGGCAGCAGCACCGGCACCGGCACTGGCACCACTCAGTCCAGCACGACAGAGACGTCAATCCTGCTGAAATAACGACAGAGAAGTTCTTTTGCATTCCGCCACACTAAATGTAGCATCAAATTTATCCTGACGATTTTTTACTATCTGTAGACGTGCCTCACGTTCATAAGGCAAATATTTTTACTGATCTAGTATAGAACTTAACTGCAGAGACCAAATTGAAATAGAGTAACATTGGCAGCATGTTCTATTGAATTCCTTGCCCACCATAGAATCTGGCTGGAGATTTGTGCAGGCATGTCAACTCCAATGAGCACCATTAACAGCCAAAGTCAAGGCTTTATGTTCAGGTTAGGGGCTGGAGATTTAGGGTGCATTTTTGGCTTGCGGTTGTAAATGAAAGTTTGGGGAAGTCACCAAACCAGATGTACACTACACCAAAACTGGCGGCTTAACGTCGCCAAGTAAATATTTACTTGGCAGTCGATAGCCGCCACGGAAATTATATCCTTAGCAGTTGCGACGTTTCCTTAGTGCAATGTAGATTTTGCCGTCAATCCATTTCGCTTGGCGGCCAAACCGTCAAAAAAAGATCCTTTGCAGCTAGCCGCCAAGTAAATCGAGTTTCGTTGGCTCTCTATTCTTGGCGGATATCATTTTCTTGGCGGTTGTTGCTATATTTCTTGGCGGTTTTTGGCCGCCAAGGCAATTCCGTTTTGGTGTAGTGGTAGTAGTTAACGTGGGAAGAGTGGTTAATGCCCTATTTTTAAAATAATTGCATAGTCCTAATTTGTAAACGTAACACCAACACTAACTTGACTTGTTTATAGTCCCGAATTGTTGTGCCAACGCTGCATATTCGGTGGTGGGGGTGGGGGGTATGGTATATTCAGGGATTGGAGGTTTACTGAGAATTTGTGGGGTTGCGGTTGTAAATAAAAGGTTGGGAACGTCATCAAACCTGGTGGCATGGAATAAAAGATGGACACTCTACTGCTTCGCCGATCCAACTATTGGTTTATTATTTATTATAATATTTATTCCTCATGAGGGGTACGAAGAATATACACATTTTCTATCATATGTAATAAGATCCACCTAAGCATATCACATATGAAATAATGGTTGAGATAACGTAGCAACACAACAATAGTCTATTGTCTTGAGTTCCAAACTACCATCCAAAACATCGAACCAATCACCGATTCACTAGTTTGACATAAAACTGACGGGTTTGCATCGGTCCATTGCATGACAAGTCTTTTAGTTGAACCGAACCGATCAGATCACCGGTTCACAATTTTTCAGTTCAATCGATGAACCTGTTTTATGTAATATGTGGTGCCTGGTGGTAGTGGTTAGCATGGGAGGAGTGGTAAAATGCAACAAATTTGGAGTTTGGTCATAATTTGTAAATTTTTGACACTGTTTTGACTATTTGTAATCTTGAAATGTTGCACCCATGCTTCCTAGTTGCATTACGTGTTTATTGAATGCAAAATGTATTCTAAAACCCAACCCAGTAGAAATTCGCTTATTTTGAAAATACTAGATTTTATAAAACCTAAAATAACCCCTTAACTTTTTTGGGCCAAAACATACTCAATCTTGGGCCCAGCCCATTCTTCCTTGTTCATCTCCCTTATTTTTTTCTCTTCACGCGGAGACAATCAAACTGCTTCTCTCTGTTACTCGCTAAGCTGCTTCTCTGTTAACCGTATAGTGATCACAGAAGAGTCTAAAGTGTGAACACTGAACTGAACTGGGCACTTGGATTCCATATTTTCACTACTATTCTACGAGTACTGGAGCATGCATGTCTCGATCATGTTGGCTGCTGTGGCTGAAAATGTTGCCATCTTCATTCTCGAAAAAAAAAATGGTGTCAAGCCGACAAACATCACGGCGTCCCAACACTTCCGCTGACCAACACGCAAGAACGTGGCGAGACAACTAAGAAACGTTCCTTTTTTTTGCCGTTGAGTACAGCATGGCAACTCTGAAACGTTTTCGTTCAACAGAGTGACATCTCTGAAACATTTTTTGTTCAGAAAAGTGACAGCTCTGAAACACTCATGTCTGATCTGTGATTACCCAAGTAGCGACCTACAGGCTACGGCACGGCGAGACGGCGGTGGCGCGGGAGCACCACAGCTAGCGTCGGGTGCGGCGGCTCCAAGCTCCAACCATATAGCGACTGCCGGCGCAGGCTACACCATCCAGAACCTAGCGAGCCGCCGGTCGACGTGGAACGCTGTAGATAGGCATGCTACAGCGGACTTGCTCAGACTTCATCTTGTAAAGGAAAACTCTGCCACGAACTTTGAAATTGGAAATTTGCCATCTTGTTAGACAGCGGTGAAGGAAAAACTGTCAGTTATCCAGACGACAAAGTCAAGAGTAATCTGCTCTTGGAAAAAAAACCAAGCTGACAACAAAGGAGGATGTTGGAGTTCACCGGGATTCTGATCGCCGGCGAACCTCGGGATGCGCACGCAAGAACACAGATGAACGCTAGTGTTTGGTGCTGCAAAAATTTTCGCATCTTTTCATGCATCAGCTGATGAATCTCATCCGTTCGATCAAAATCCAACAGTTACTAGACTTTTTTTGGCTTGAGACGATTGCTATGTACTAGGATAGGAATAGTAGGAGGAAAAGTATAGGCTCGTGCATGTAACTTCCCAGCACCACCCTTCAGGCCTCCTAAACAGAAACTTGTAGACGAATCCATCTGAACTGTGCCGGCCGGAAATTTTGCCCTTCCTTCCAGTCCAGTACGCTGACTGCTGGCTCTGAAAGGGTCATCCTCCCTATCCTCATCTGAAGCTCTGAACGGCTGAATGAAGCCAGCCCGGCACACCACCACCAACTGAATGGTGCCAAGCAACGCCAGCAGCAGCAGCTCGCCGTGCATGGCCATGAGAACATCTCTGCTGCAATTGTCTCGCGTGTCATCTTCTTTTTCCAGAACTTGAGAGACTACGGTTTTTTGCCAGCACTGCGTCAACTCCGTTCAGCTATATATGCTGGCAAGGAAAAGATGGGCGATGCAGTGCCGTGCTTTACTCTGAAACTTGATGAGTTAAGGACAGGGTTGTACCCGGCGCACGTACGCGGTGAACGCCTCAACCGTGGCGCGGCGCCGCGCGTCCGCATTGGCGGCCTGCCTCTGCAGCGCGCCGCCGAGCACCTCCTCGCCGCGAAATCAGACGCGCCGCGAACTCAGCCTCGCCGGAGCCTGCCAGCCATCGTAGCCATCCTCTCCTCCATCCGCACCGCGTCCTCCACCTGGGCAGCCAGGGCCAGCTCCTCGCTCCTCGGACGCCGGGATGTCGCCGCGCAGAGAAGCAGCATCCGGGAGGAGATGGAGTACAAGAGGGAACGCGGCGGGGACGACATGGCGGCGCACGGGGAGAGGAGCCATGGCAGAAAGGTAGCAGGAGCACAAGAGTGGCTAATTTGAAAATAGTTAGGAGGTTTTATATAAATATTCGGATCGCGATTCTTAGTCGCGATCCAAATTAGGGGGTTTTATGTAAATGTACGAGGGGTTATCGGAAAAACACTAAAACAGTTGAGTCTGGCAGACGCCGCCGCACTCACCATGGCGGCCGCCTCCTGTCCACGCCCCGAAGAGCCTGCGGAGGCTGGAGGCAAAGGAGCACCTCGCCCACCCCGGCACGGCGCCACGGCGGGGTTCCTGGGCCACATCGCTCGCGTCGCTAGGGCGCGACCACGTCCCGACGCCCGACGAGCTGTCCCTGGCCACCTAGGTGGAGGACTTGGCCGTGGGGTTGGAGGAGAGGCTGGCCACGCTGGCCAGCAGGCACCGGCGCGGCGGAGTTCGCGGCGTGGACCGGCGAGGAGGCGCTCGTCAGCGCGCTGCACAGGCAGGCCACCAGCGCCGACGCGGCGCGCGCCACGGTCGAGGCGTTCGCCGTGTCCGTGCGCCGCTACCGGGCCGCCGGCAGCTCGTTTCCTGCTGGGGCTGCAGGGGCCTGGCACGAGTTTACATGGCAATTTTGGTTGGCAAATCTTTGGCTCCAAGCAGCACTCCTGTCCGTCAATCAGCAATGCAGATGCATCTGGACAGAAATCAGGCCTCGATTCAGCTGACAAACTGTACTGTAGGATTCATTCATGTAGCACAATAAGGCTCACAGCTGTCAAACTGTAACCAAAATTGGCAGGAATTCATGAAGAAGATTTTGAATTCAAGAAGGCTCATAGCTGATAAGCTCTGGCGACGACTGACGACGACGAAGCCAGAGTAATCTGTTCTTCGGAGAAAAACAAAACCAAGCTCGCAACAAGAGGACATCGTTTTCCATTCTCCATTTCTCTCAATGTGACAGCTCTGAAACATTCTTCTGCTGGCAGTTGTCTCGTCATGTTGACACAGTTGAAAATCTTGCCACCTTGTGATCCAACAGTTAAAAAAAAACTGACGTTGCAGTTGATGATCTCACGATCAACTCTGCTGGTGGCCGGCGAGTCAGAGCAACCGTTTCTTCAGACAAGGAACGATTTTGATGGCGCGCTCAGACACCAACGCGGCTACGCGCCTACGCTTTCCTTTCCAAACCTACCACTGCCCACAGACGCGGCTGGACGACTGAGAAACCGAACGCTTTTCTTAGCATGACAGTTGACAGCTCTGAAAAAGTTCACGCACACCGTGTCTGAATCTGAACTAGGAGCTCCTCCAACTCAACTGGACTCAGCCTGACAGCCAGAACGATTTGCCAGAAATAAATGTAATCTCGATCCTATCATACATGACGATATTGAACGTTCATCTGTCCGTGTGTCTGAATAACGGCCCTTTCAAAATACAAAAGAAAACAAAACAAAACAAAAGCAGGTCGGCATCTGTGGATTACGCAAACGGGCGGCATTGGACCTGGTCCAAAAGCACACAACATACCACACCTACTACTGGTTCCTCCATTTGGCACAATCTAAGCAGAAGAGTAACGGGCGATGCTATGTCTCAACTGCATGATCTTTTGCATCTTTTAATGCATCGACTGATGCATCCCATCTTGTCAGGGGGAAATATTAACGACCTCCTAATGACTGTTAAAACAACAATCACGAAGGCCCAGGTCCACCTGCGGCAATGGCGGCCGCCGTTGGCCTAACATGGGAGGGGAGCACCCCGCTCCACCTCGCCCAACCAAGTGCTTCGGGGTCGGACGCTCCCGACCCCTCGACGGCCAGACTCCGCCTCGCCCGACCAAGTGCCTCGGGGTCGGACGCTCCCGACCCCTCGACGGCCAGACTCCGCCTCGCCCGACCAAGTGCCTCGGGGTCGGACGCTCCCGACCCCTCGACGGCCAGACTCCGCCTCGCCCGACCGAGTGCTTCGGTGTCGGACGCTCCCAAACCCTCGACGGCCGGACTCCGCCTCGCCCGACCAAGTGCCTCGGGGTCGGACGCTCCCGACCCCTCGACGGCCAGACTCCGCCTCGCCCGACCCGCAGTCCCAGGGTCAGGAGCGCCCGATCCCTCGCCGCAAGGCTCCGCCTTGCCCGACCCGGGGCGTAGGGGGTCGGGCTCACCCGGGCCCACAAGGTGAGTATCCACCTCTGTCGTTGTCAAGATTGGTGATCAAGACTTAGACTAGTAAATTTCTTTTATGCGCGTACGGCCTCAGATGGTTGTGCGGGTGACACGGGATTTAGACTGGTTCGGGCGTGAAGAAGCCCTACGTCCAGTATGGGGAGCTGCTCGTGTTACCCACGCGGGTTCTGTAGTAGGGGTTACAGCAGGGCGAGAGAGGGAACCGGTCCCAAGTCTCTAAGGTGTGTAACGGGGTTCTAATGGAGCGGGCGTGTTCTTCTTTGCCGGGAAGAAGAAAGCCTAAGCGTGAGTGTGAGCGTGGGAGAGTCTCAAAAATCCTCCCCCGTCTCCTGGGCCTGGCCTTCCCTTTATAGCTCCAGGGAGTTGACCAGGCATATGCGAGACGTGCGTGGGGTACATCGAGAGAGAAAGAACGGAGGGGGAGAGGAAACACGGAGTCCAAGAAGAAGATTCGTGCCTCCCGGGCGCCGCGGCCGTCTTCCGTCCCCTGCGCTGATCTGGTCGCCGTTCTCCTCGGGAGCCGGTTACGGCGGGCGTGCGTGATGATGGCGGTGGCTTCCGTCCCGTCGGGGCTGACTGCTGCCACGACTGTCCCTGTTATGCTGCAGGCGGCGTGAGCGGCGCGGACGCCCTGTCCCTGTCGCCGGAATCGCGGGGTGCGAGGACGGGTAGGCGGAGCGCGGACGGTCAGGCGTGCTCCTGTGCCAGGCGACGTGGGTCATGATGGCCTGAAAGCGAATCAGAGAGGACTGAGCCGCTGTACCGCGCGCGGCGCGGTCGTGGGCGGGTAGGTGTGACGGGTCACGTCAGCAGCGCGGACGCCTTTCCGCACGCCCGAGCCGCGGAGCATTTAAGGCAAGGCTGCACCCGAGTCTGATTTCCGTCCGGCGGTCCCACGTGAGTCCGACCCTAGGACCCTGGATCGGGCGAGGCGGATCCTTGCGGCAAGGGGTCAGGCGAGACGGACCCTCGTGGCGAGGGGTCGGGCGAGGCGGACCCTCGTGGCGAGGGGTCGGGCGAGGCGGACCCTCGTGGCGAGGGGTCGGGCGAAGCGGAGCGCCGCCTCCTCGTGTTGGGCTGACGATGGTCGCCGTTGCCGCGGGTCAGTCCGGGCCTCCATAATTGTTCCCTAAACAGTCATTAGATGACCGTTTACTTTTCCCCCTGACAGTAGCCCCCGAGCCTGTGGTGGAGCGGGGACGCTCCTCTAGAGGCTGTTACCGTTGTTCGTTGGGAGCCCTTGCCCGCCGTGTGGGCTGCTTGGTGATTGTTTCGACATGAGGGGAATCTTGCCGTTCCGGGAGTCTCCCTCCGTATGGAGCCCTCATGTTGTGACCACCCGCGTGGTCACCGGTTGCGAATCTAGCCCCCGAGCCCCTGCTCGTTGCAGGAGACCGGTCGGGAGGCCGGACCGACTTTTGTACGTTATCCCTCAAGCGTCCGTTCATTGGGACGGAGGGGGTGAGCCGTGCCGCGTTATCCTCATTGGACGAACCGCGGTGCTCGTTTGAGCTGCAATCGGGTCAATTCGAGTGGGGTCCCGGTCCCTGTTCGGGGGGGTCCGGCCTGGGCCAAGCTGGTGGCGTACCCCAGATTCCGGTCGGCCAGTTCATATAGTTCCCGAGCCCGTTCGATGGGACCCGGTGGCTCGTTGCCTTTCGTCGGAGAAAAACCATGAACTTTGATGTCGGCCGGACTCGAATGTGAGGTCGGGACTCCCTGAGCAGTCGGGTGCCCGGGTGATGGCCGCTAGCGGACCCGTCCCTTCTCACCCCTCGCTCAGGGTTATCCTGGGGCGGCTGTCGAACCCACTGTGGGCCAGCCTTCGAACCCCTGGACCGTAACGGGCCGTAGGGACATTTTCAGTCCCGTATCCCTTCTTACCTTTCCGTCGCGCCTTGGGCCGAGCGCGGAGGGGATCGTGCGCGCGTACTTCTCAGAAGACAAAGCGGCGGTAGGCGTCGACCCGCGAAACGAGAGGGCGTAAATGTTTCCCGCAGAGTCGTGCGCATGGAAGACGAAGTGGCAGTGGGTGCCGACCCGCGAAGCGAGGGGGAGGAGACGTTTCCTGCAGAGTCGTGCGCACGTCTTCCGAAAAAGGAGGGGAACGGGCGTGATGAGGTGTACCTGATGCCGCATTAACTGCGACGGGCGCGTCTGTTCCGCTCCACGCGTCGCCCTATAATACGGGGGGCCGCCTCGCCGGTTCCGCCCCACCTTATGCTGAGCCTTTCGCCTTCCTCTTTGCCTTTTGGTTTGCTGCGCCGGCCGTTTGCCTTCTTCTTCCCCAGCGCTCCGGCCTTCTTCCCCCTCCACCGGCAAGCTTTCCCCCATCGCGCAATGGCGACCTGGGAGCGTTCCAGCTTCGGGACCTCGCGTGCTGAGGGCCTCGTGAAGAAGGGCCTCCTTTGCAACAGGACCGAGCGATATGAGTGGCTGTTCCCCGACTCGGAGGAGGCGCCGGCCCCGCCCAACGGATACATCGTCTCGTTCGCCCACTTCCACGAGCGGGGGTTCGCGGCGCCGCCGAGCCTCTTCTTCCGCGGGCTGCTGCACTACTACGGGCTGGAGCTGCAGCACCTCAACCCCAACGGGATCCAACACATCGCGGCATTCGTCGCGCTGTGCGAAGGATTCCTGGGCATCAAGCCCAATTTCTCGCTGTGGAAGTATTTTTTCACAGTGAGTCTGTACCAGAAGGCCGAGAAGCAGAGCGGCCAGCCGCGGGCGACCCCGGTGGCGATTGGATGCGCCGGGATCCATCTTCGCCAGTCCCGTGCCAGGGAATATATGGCAATGAAGACTGCGGCGTCCCACAAGGGGTGGCATCAGCAGTGGTTCTACGTGAAGAACTACTCCGAATCCCCCTTGCCGGAGTTCACCGGCCTCGTCTTCGAGGCGGCGCCGGAGGTGTGGGCGTACGGCCCAGTGGAGAAGGAGAAAAAGCGAATCTCCAGCCTTATCCGCGCCATCGAGTACCTGAAGACGAAGGGGCTCACCGGAGCCGGCGTCATCGGGGCGTACCACTCTCGGAGGGTGGCGCCGCTGATGCTTCGCGTCCGCCCGATCGCCGAGATGGTTCCTGACGCTCCAACCGCGGGGACCGTCCTTGCGACGGGCGTGCTCCCGACCTCCAAGATTCGCCAGCGCATCCGGGAGGCGCTGGAGGACAAGGATGTCGTCTTCCCAGTGCCCGGCCACCCTCCGATGCGGCCGGACAGGGGCTTTGTTGATCTGGTAAGTGTTTCGTGCGCCCATTGCTTCTCCTCGCGTCCCTTGACTTGTCATTCCGACGCAGAGCCTTGCGCTTGCAGGGCCAACTGACGAATGTCGTTGGCGCACGCTCGCCCGTCCCTGAGGACGCGGAGTAGCGGCTGCGGAATCGCCTCTTTGCTGAAAAGCAGAAGAAACGCAAGGACGAGAAGGAGGCGAAGAAGCAGAAAAGGCTCGCCAAGGAGTTCCAGCGGCGGCAGAAGGGTCCGGTCCTCTCGGATGATGACGACGACGATGATGACGATGATGATGACGACGACGAGGAGGAAGAGGAGGAGGATGAGGAAGAGGAGGAGAGCGTCCCGGTCCCTCAGCCGGGCACGTTAGTTATCCGGGAGCGGCGCTCCAAGGCGGCCGCGGGGGACGGCTCGAGCGGCCCGTCCACCCGGGACCCGACCCCTGCAGGCCCCGAGGGCGCGCCTCAAGGGTCGGCGCGGAGTGCGCCCCAGGAGTCGGGAGGGCCGACCCCTGCTCCGTCCGCCCGGAGTCCGACCCCACAGGGCTCCGAGGCCGCGCCTCGCGGGTCGGCGCGGGGCGCGCCCCAGGAGTCGAGGGGGCCGACCCCCGCCCCTCTGCCCCTGACCCGGGAGCAGAGCGGCAGCGGCAAGCGGCCGTTGCCAGATGCCCCGGGGTCGGCCTCGGGCTCTGAGGCGAAGCGCGCCCGCCGGCCTAGTGCCCGTAGAAGGTAAGTTGAAAAGTCCTTGTCCGCCTGTTTCCTTTTCCTCTATCGAGTCGCTTTTGTTGACGTCACTTGTCGCCCTGCAGCGTTCCTTCCCCGACCCGTGCTCCGCCGGTGGCGGCGAAGAAAACGCTGCGGGCGCCGTCCACCTCCGTGGGGCGGACCGCGGCCCCGTCGGCGGCGAGAGGTGACGCCAGCGGGGAGTCCGCGGAGGTTGCCGTCGGGGTGGTTCCCACGACGGCGGGTCCCGCGGAGCGGGGGATCGTCCCCGTGGGCCCTCGGATCGAGGAGGTAATAAACCTCGATGACGAGGGGGAGGAGGAGCGCGCCGCTCCGGCGGTGGCGACGGGAACGGAGGAGTTCGCCCCTGCGGCTGCGGCGGGTACGGCGGCGGAGGAGGCGAGGACGGATGCCCTGACGGTTGCAGCGGAGGCATCGGCGGTGGCAACGCACGTATCCGCCCGGGACGCCGCGGCGGGGGCGACGGCGGCGGCAGAGGCGGAGGTGCCTGCCCCGGCGGCCGTGGCGGGGGGAGAGGCGCTCGCCCCGGTGGTTGCGGCGGAGACCGCAGCGACCTTGGCAGGGACGGCGGTGCATGCGACGGAGCCGCCGTCGTGGCCAGCGGAAACCGCGGTGGCTGTGCCCGCCCTTGTAGCGGCGTCGGGGACCGCGGAGCCGGGGCCCCTGCCCTTGCTGGGTGACGCCGAGGAGCGGGAGAAGTGGCGGGCCATGCAGGATGCGCTCGACAACGCTCGTGCAGCTCTGGACAGCGTCATTTCTCCCGTCGGTCAGGTATGACATTCCTTGCGGTGACCATTCTCTTCTCCGCCATTCTATCGTTGATTGTGGGTTGTTCTTGCAGGCCCTCCAGGAGTGTAGCCGGGGGAAGTCCAATCTCCTTCGGCTTGGGCAGGAGCATCTCTCCGCGGAGGAGCAGCGGTCCAAGGAGCTGGCCGCGCAGGTCGCCGCTGCTCAGCAGGTCATCGATGACCTGCGGAGGCGCGAGCAGACGGCGAAGGACTGTTTCCAGGCCGCCGTCGAGGAGGCCCGTTCTGCCCACGCGGACCTCAAGGCCGTTGTCGACAAGGCCCAGCTCGATGCCGCGGAGCTCCTTCGGCTGAAGGAGGAGCACGAGGCGGTGAAGAAAGACCGCGAGGCCTTTCGGAAGACCGTCGAGCGTATCCGCCAGGAGCGACAGCAGGCCTGGTAGGACCGGGATCTTGAGGGTCGAGGCCGAGAAGATGGTGGCCAACCTCGGGACTGAGGTTGGTCAGCTTCAGACCACTGCGACCGCGTTGAAGGCGCAGTCCGAGGGTAAGGCTCCTCCCATCCTTCTCCCTTTGTGGTGTTGGCGGGGCTTCTGACCCGGCGTGTTTTTTCGCACAGGTCTCGCGGGCGAGGTCGTCCAGCTGAAGGGGGCTCTTGATGCGGAGCGCGCCGAGCACGATAGCCTGCGGGACGCAGTCCGCGTTGTCTGCACTGGCCTCGGCTTGGTCCAGGCTGAAGGGACGAGCTCGCTGGCGGCTCGTGTCCTCGGGGTGTACCGGCGGACCCGCGAGATTGCTCGTGAGGCGCTTCGCGTCGGCGTGAGGCGGGCTTTCGAGGTCTTCGGTTCCCATTACACCAGCCTTGATTTTGACTTGATGAGCGAAGGGTACGCCCCCGGGTACACCGAGGCTGAGCTGGACGAGATCGATGCGTCGGTGCTCGGCCCGGCGGATGCCTTGGCGGTGCAGCTGGAGGAGGAGGTCGTCCCACCGGAGGAGCCCTGAACGGTCCAGCTGGGTCGGGTTCAGATACTCGGCCATGTAAATGTGTTAGTGTTTTTTGGACTCGCTTTTGTAATGGCCGCGAGGGCCGTTTTTTGCAATTTATCAATGTTCAGTTCCGATCCCCTTCCTTGTCCTTTTGGGTCTGGAAAGGTTAGAATACGGGTCGGATGCGTCAGTAAGCGCTGATGGGCGATAGTACCGTAGCCGCTGGGGCGTGGGCTTTGTCGCAGTCCGATCAGTCTTGCCTGGGCATCGTTTGCGCACTCTCCCCTTTTCATGCTCAAACGTCTAGGAGGGGGGGGGGGGGGGGCGGATCGGAGAAAAGTTGTTTTGGGAGGACCTCGGGCGACTTGGGCCAGAGCCCCTTGTAGCCCCCCGAGGGATATGCGACCCTGAGGCAGGGTCAGGGTCGGATATCCCTGAGCTGCAACAAGACTCAAAAAAGGTCGACTCAAAACTGCTTTCCCCCGTGAACCAGAAATTTGCAAGGATGCGTGTGTTTAAACTTGGAAATAGAATTTAAGGGTAGAAGCGTCTTAGCTGTTCTATGTTCCAAGCGTTGCTGAAGATCTGCCCGTCAGGGGTTGCCAGCTTGTACGTGCCTGGACGCAGTACTTGGGCGATGATAAAAGGACCTTCCCACGGAGGGGTCAGCTTGTGCCGACCCTTGTTGTCCTGGACGAGGCGGAGTACCAGGTCCCCGACGTTGAAGGCTCGGCCTTGCACCCTGTGACTGTGGTGTCGTCGCAGGGCCTGTTGGTACTTGGCTGAGTGTGACAGGGCCACATCGTGTGCCTCGTCGAGTTGGTCTTGCGCGTCCTCGAGCGATGTCTGGTTTCCCTGTTCGTCGTACGCCCTGACCCTCAGCGATCCGTACTCTAGGTCCGTGGGGAGGATTGCCTCGGATCCGTAGACCATGAAGAACAGGGTGAAGCCAGTTGCCCTGCTGGGGGCCGTCCTCAAGCTCCATAGGACCGCGGGGAGCTCCGCAACCCACCGTCCGCCAAACTTTTTGAGGCGGTCGAAGATCCGTGGCTTGAGACCCTGGAGTATCATGCCGTTGCCTCGTTCAACCTGCCCATTCGTGCGGGGGTGCGCCACGGCCGACCAGTCCACTCGGATGTGGTAGTCGTCGCAAAACCGGAGGAACTTTTTCCCGGTAAATTGCGTGCCGTTGTCCCTGATGATAGAGTTGGGGACCCCAAAGCGATGGATGATGTCGGTGAAAAATCGCGCCGCCTGTTCAAATGTAATCTGCGTGATGGGTCGTGCCTCGATCCACTTAGAGAACTTGTCGATGGCGACCAGCAAGTGGGTGAAGCCCCCGGGCGCTTTCTTGAAGGGCCCGACGAGGTCCAGTCCCCAGACCGCAAAGGGCCATGTGATGGGGATAGTCTGGAGCGCTTGTGCGGGCATGTGAGTTTGGCGTGCGAAAAATTGGCACCCTTCGCAGGTGCGGACCACATGGGTGGCGTCGGCGACCGCCGTTGGCCAGTAGAAACCTTGCCGGAAAGCGTTCCCGACGAGGGTTCTTGGCGCGGCGTGGTGGCCGCAGGCCCCTGCGTGGATGTCGTGAATTAGTGCCTTTCCTTGCTCGATCAGGATGCATCGCTGGAGGATGCCGGTGTGGCTCCGCTTGTAGAGCTCCTGGTCAATGACGACGAATGTCTTGGCGCGGCGCGCGATCCTTCGTGCCTCCGTCTTGTCCTTCGGAAGAGTCTCGCGGACGAGGTAGTCCAGGTACGGAGTTCTCCAGTCGGGCGGGGGGTCGGGCCCCGTGGTTGGATCTGTGTCCACCTCCATGACCTCAGGGTCGGACGGAGCATGGGCTACATCTGGGTCGGCACCCGAGCCCAGGACAGGTGGCGCGCCGCCGACCTTTCCTGGTTCCCAACAACGGACCGAGGGCTCAAATTGATCGCTGATGAAGACGCCATCAGGAACGGACTTTCGGCCGGATGCTGCCTTTGCCAGTTCGTCGGGTGCCTCGTTAAAACGCCTTGCGATGTGGTTGAGCTCTAGCCCGTCGAACTTGTCCTCAAGTTTGCGGACCTCGTTGCAGTAGGCTGCCATTTTGGGGTCGTGGCAGCTCCATTCCTTCATGACTTGCTCAACGACCAGCTGGGAGTCGCCTCGGACGTCCAGCCATCGGATGCCCAGCTCGATAGGGATGCGGAGCCCGTTGAGGAGAGCCTCATACTCGGAGACGTTATTAGACGCGGGGAAATGGAGGCGGATCATGTACCTCATGCGGACGCCGAGGGGAGAGATGAAGACTAGGCCCGCTCCGGCGCGAGCCTTCATCAGCGACCCGTCAAAATGCATCGTCCAGTACTCCTGTTTCTCTGGTGCCGAGGGCGTCTGTATCTCCGTCCATTCTGCCACGAAATCAGCGAGCACCTGGGACTTGATGGCGGTGCGGGGGGCATAGGTGATGCCCTGGTCCATGAGCTCGAGCGCCCACTTTGCGACCCGACCCGTGGCGTCTTGGTTCCGGATCACCTCGCCGAGGGGGAAAGACGAGACGACTGTCACCGGGTGCGAGGTGAAGTAATGGCGCAACTTCCTCTTCGTGATGAGGATGGCGTAAATGAGCTTCTCGATCTGCGGATATCGCGTCTTGGACTCGGACAAGACCTCGCTGATGAAGTAGACTGGGCGCTGTACCTTGAGGGTATGTCCCTCTTCCTCTCGCTCTACCACTAGGGCCGCGATGACCACCTGGGTGGTTGCCGCGATGTAGAGCAGAAGGGGTTCCCCGTCGGCGGGTGGCATCAGGATCGGAGCTTTTGTCAGGAGTTCCTTGAGCCGGTCAAGTGCCTCCTGGGCCTCTGCGGTCCACTCGAAGCGGTCGGTTTTCTTTAGGAGCCGGTAAAGGGGGAGCCCTCGCTCGCCGAGGCGCGAGATGAAGCGACTCAGGGCCGCCAGGCATCCCGTGACGCGTTGGACCCCCTTTATGTTTCGGATTGGCCCCATGTCATTGATGGCCGTTATCTTCTCCGGGTTGGCTTCGATGCCGCGTGCGAAGACGATGAAACCTAGCAGCATTCCCCTTGGAACCCCAAAAACGCATTTCTCGGGGTTGAGCTTGATGCGCTTGTCTCTCAGCCTCTTAAAGGCGAGTTCGAGGTCGGGGATGAGCTGGTCACCCCTCTTGGACTTGACTACGATGTCATCGACATAAGCCTCAACGGTTTGCCCGATGAGGTCCCCGAAACACTTGAGCATACATCGCTGGAATGTAGCCCCCGCGTTTTTGAGGCCGAACGGCATCTTGACGTAGCAATAGGGGCCGAAAGGGGTGATGAAAGAGGTCGCGAGCTGGTCGGACTCTTTCATTGCGATTTGATGATAGCCGGAATACGCGTCGAGGAAGCTGAGGGTCTCGCTCCCGGCGGTCGAGTCGACTATCTGGTCAATGCGCGGCAAAGGAAACGGATCCTTTGGGTACGCCTTGTTGAGACCGGTGTAGTCAACGCACATTCGCCATTTGCCATTCTTTTTTCGTACAAGAACAGGATTAGCTAACCACTCGGGGTGGTACACTTCCTTGATGAACCCGGCCGCCAAAAGCTTCTGGAGCTCCTCGCCTATGGCCTTGCGCCTCTCCTCGTCGAAGCGGCGCAAACCTTGCTTTACTGGCTTGGAGCCGGCCTTGATGTTCAAGGAGTGCTCGGCGACTTCCCTCGGAATGCCGGGCATGTCCGAGGGTTTCCACGCAAAGACGTCGATGTTTGCGCGGAGGAAGTCGACGAGCGCGCTTTCCTATTTGGGAGATAGGTTAGCGCTGATTCGGACGGTCTGGCCGTCGGAACCGCTAGGGTCGTGCGGGACCTCCTTGACGCCTTCGGTGGTCTCGAAGGAGGTGGGCGATTGCTGGGAGTCGGGCCGACCCTCGGCGCCCTCCACGAGCTGGGGCGCCGACCCTTCCACGACGTCGATGGCTGCGGCGTATTCGCAGCACTCGACGTCGCACTCATACGCCTTCTGGAAGGACGTGCCGACAGTGATGACACCGTTGGGCCCCGGCAGCTTGAGCTTGAGGTAGGTGTAGTTGGGGATGGCCATGAACTTCGCGTAGCTCGGCCACCCCAGGATGGCGTGGTAAGTTCCATGGAAGCCCACCACCTCAAAGGTGAGGATCTCCTTCCTGTAGTTGGACGGAGTCCCGAAAGTGACGGGCAGGTCGATCTGCCCGAGGGGCATTGCCTGTTTCCCCGGCACAATGCCGTGGAAAGGGGCCTTGCTGGGGCGGAGGCGGGTGCGGTCGATCCCCATGGCGTCGAGGGTCTCGGCGTAGAGGATGTTGAGGCCGCTGCCTCCGTCCATGAGCACCTTGGTGAGGCGCGTCGTGCCGACGATCGGGTCCATGACGAGGGGGTAACGCCCTGGCTGCAGGACAAGCCCCGGGTGGTCGGACCGATCGAACGTGATGGCGGATTCCGACCAGTCGAGGAAGGTCGGCGTCGCAGGCTCGGCCGCGTAGACCTCGCGGCGCTCCAACTTCCGGCGGCGTCTGGAATCATAGGCCGCTGAGCCGCCGAAGATCACGAAGCAGCCGTCCACCTTGGGGAATCCGTCCTCTTTCCCTCCGTCGTCCTTCCTTTCCTAGTCGGGTTTCCGCCTGCGGTCGCCCTTCATCGGGTTGCCTGCAAAGTACCTTTTCATGAGGTTGCAGTCTTTGTAGGCGTGCTTCGCGGGGAACTCGTGGTTCGGGCACGGTCCCTCGAGCAACTTGTCGAAGAAACCGGGGGTGCCCTCCGGGGCCGGCTGACCCCGCTTGCGCTCAGCGGCCGCCACGAGGGGTGCCTCGCGCCGCTGCTTGTTCTTCTTCTTCTGCGGACGGAGGGAGGCGCCCTCGTCGGCGTCCTCCTTCCGCTTCGCTTCACCCTTGGAGCAGTCAAAAATTGCTCCGACGGCCTCCTCGCCTGAGGCGAAGCTGGTGGCGATGTTGAGGAGGTCCTCAGTGGTCCGCGGGCCTCGGCGTCCGAGCTCATGGACGACGGGTCGGCAGGAAGTTCCCGCCAAGAACGCCCCTATGACGTCGGCGTCTGCGACGTTGGAGAGCTCGGTGCGCTTCCTGGAGAAACGTCGGATGTAGTCTCGGAGGGATTCGCCCGACTCCTGGCGACAGCTCCGGAGGTCCCAAGAATTGCCAGGGCGCATATGTGCCCTGGAAGTTTCCTACGAAAATTTCCCTCAAGTCGTTCCAACTGCGGATCCGTCCCGAGGGGATATGCTCCAGCCAGGCTCGCGCTGAGTCGGCTAGGAAGAGTGGGAGGTTGCGGATGATGAACAGGTCGTCATCCGCCCCACCGGCCTGACATGCAAGCCGGTAGTCACTGAGCCATAGCCCGGGGTTCGTCTCCCCGGAGTATTTGGCCACGTTGGTTGGTTGCCTGAAGCGCGGCGGAAATGGCGCGTTCAGGATGCGTGCGGAGAAGGCCCGGGGCCCCGCCGGGTCGGGGCTGGGGCTGCGGTCTTCCTCGCTGTCGTAGCGGCCGCCACGGTGGACGTGGTAGCCGTGGTCCACCCCTTCCTCCCTGTCCGCGCGGGAGCACCTCCGTGCGTCCAGGGTGTCACGGGCGTCGCGGATGGGACCGACGCGCCGGTGGATGGATGGAGCTCTGCCCCCAGCGGGAGGCGGCGTCCTTCGTGCGGGCGCGGCTTGGTTCGTCCGGGGGGGAGGCTGGTGGACAGACTCCCCCCACCTTTCGGACGGCGTGGTGGGGGCCGCCCCGCTGGCGTTTTGCCCGCGTCGCCGGGACGCGGAGCTCTCTGCCTGCTGAACAGCGGCGCACTCGAGCAGGTCGCGTACCTCTCGATGCGCCTGACGCTCCTCGGGTGTCTCCGGTGCCGGGAGTCGTCGAAGCAGGGCCGCCGCTGCGGCGATGTTTTGGCTGGCGCGGGCGAAGAGCTAGGGGCGATCCTCATCAGCGCAGATGCGCTGCTGGACGTCGCGCGCGCGCTGTCGCGCCCCGCCCTCGTGGCGGAGGTGCTCGCCCTCCTGGAGGGGTGCCGCGCGCGCCTCCGGCTGTCGTGGCCGCTCCGGTGCCCGGGCAAGGGCTCCCGTGGTGGCCGCGGTGCGTGGCGGGGGAGTTCGTTGCCTCCACCCGGCGCCATCGCCGTTGGACCCCTCGGAGTGCGCGTCGGCCATGAAGCACTCACGCGAGGGGTGGCGACTCCCGCTGCTGGAGCCCGCATATGAGATCGTTCTCGCCGCGCGCGTGAGCTCGTTGCTCGCAGGGGGCGCGTCCATGGGTCGCGCCAGGGTACGACCGCGGGTGGTCACGGCGCTGCGCCGCCCGGAAAGCCGTTCCGTCGAAGGAGGCCCTCCGACGTGCGTCCGGCCACCCGTCACCAAACTGGCGGCGGAGCCAGAGGCGATGAGGCGAGTGGGTGAAGCAAGGAGAGGGATAAGGTTGATCCCTTCTCCGGTGGCGAGGAAGTCCAGGCTCCCAAAGCGGACCAGGGAGCCTGGGGCGAGACTGGCGTCGTGGCTGGCCATCTGAAGCTGGTGGTGTACGCGCAAAGGTCCCCTACTTGGCGCGCCAACTGTCATTGTCAAGATTGGTGATCAAGACTTAGACTAGTAAATTTCTTTTATGCGCGTACGGCCTCAGATGGTTGCGCGGGTGACACGGGATTTAGACTGGTTCGGGCGTGAAGAAGCCCTACGTCCAGTATGGGGAGCTGCTCGTGTTACCCACGCGGGTTCTGTAGTAGGGGTTACAACAGGGCGAGAGAGGGAACCGGTCCCAAGTCTCTAAGGTGTGTAATGGGGTTCTAATGGAGCGGGCATGTTCTTCTTTGCCGGGAAGAAGAAAGCCTAAGCGTGAGTGTGAGCGTGGGAGAGTCTCAAAAATCCTCCCCCGTCTCCTGGGCCTGGCCTTCCCTTTATAGCTCCAGGGAGTTGACCAGGCATATGCGAGACGTGCGTGGGGTACACCGAGAGAGAAAGAACGGAGGGGGAGAGGAAACACGGAGTCCAAGAAGAAGATTCGTGCCTCCCGGGCGCCGCGGCCGTCTTCCGTCCCCTTGCTTCACCGGGCGGCCTGCGCTGATCTGGTCGCCGTTCTCCTCGGGAGCCGGTTACGGCGGGCGTGCGTGATGATGGCGGTGGCTTCCGTCCCGTCGGGGCTGACTGCTGCCACGACTGTCCCTGTTATGCTGCAGGCGGCGTGAGCGGCGCGGACGCCCTGTCCCTGTCGCCGGAATCGCGGGGTGCGAGGACGGGTAGGCGGAGCGCGGACGGTCAGGCGTGCTCTTGTGCCAGGCGACGTGGGTCATGATGGCCTGACAGCGAATCAGAGAGGACTGAGCCGCTGTACCGCGCGCGGCGCGGTCGTGGGCGGGTAGGTGTGACGGGTCACGTCAGCGGCGCGGACGCCTTTCCGCACGCCCGAGCCGCGGAGCATTTAAGGCAAGGCTGCGCCCGAGTCTGATTTCCGTCCGGCGGGCCCACGTGAGTCCGACCCTAGGACCCTGGGTCGGGCGAGGCGGATCCTTGCGGCAAGGGGTCGGGCGAGACGGACCCTTGCGGCGAGGGGTCGGGCGAGGCGAACCCTCGTGGCGAGGGGTCGGGCGAGGCGGACCCTCGTGGCGAGGGGTCGGGCGAAGCGGAGCGCCGCCTCCTCGTGTTGGGCTGACGATGGTCGCTGTTGCCGCGGGTCAGTCCGGGCCTCCATAATTGTTCCCTAAACAATCATTAGATGACCGTTTACTTTTCCCCCTGACAACCTCGGGCGCAGACTAGAAGATAGGAGTGCGGATCTCGTGGACCCCCTGCCGATCTCGCCATAAATGCGCCGCGGCTCTGGCGCACAGAAAGGCGCCCGCGCCCCCGACGTGACCCGTCACAGGTACCCAAGCACGACCGCACAGCGCAGGCTACAGTGGTCGCAGCTTTTCCCGATTCGCTACAGGGCACTCATGGCCTGCGCCGCCCGGCACAGGAGGAAGCCCCGCCCGTCCTCGCGTCCCGCGAATCCAGCGACAGGGATGGGACGTTCGCATCCCACGGGCCGTCAGCGAGGTAACAGGGTCAGCCGCCTTCCCCGACGGGCACGGATGCGACGACCGAACGCCATCATCACGCCTGGCGGCAACGGCTCCCAGGAAGATCGTCGACAGGATCCGGAGGCAGCCGCCCTCTTCCGGTGGACGCGCTGACAGGAGCCGAAGGCCGGAGCAGGGGACGGCAACCCGGGGACTCGGTCCTTCCCCTTGTATTATATTTTACTTGGGGTAACTTATTTTCTTTTATTCCTCCTCACACCTGGCTCATCTGTGACCCCGAGCTCCCCTTGCGCTGTAAAAGGAGGACCGAAGGCCCAGAGAAGGTGACAAAGAATAGTAAGCGCGGTGTGCCCGGCCGGCCAGCGGCCATGGCTGCCCGCCGTCTCCTCCTTGCCGCCGCCGCGGCCTTCGCCTCGCTCTGTGCCGTGGCAGCTGGTCAGGACGAGAAGGTCGTGCTGCCGTTCGCGCCCACCTGCTCCACGAGCGGCAACTACACCGACGGCAGCCAGTACCAGAGGAACCTCGCCGAGCTCCTGTCCAGGCTGCCCGCGGCGGCCGGCGACAACGGCTGGTTCTACAACGGCAGCGCCGGGGCGGGCGCCGACCAGGTGTTCGGCCTCGTCATGTGCTTCGCCGACCGCAACGCGACGCAGTGCCGGGACTGCCTGGCCCGGGCGCCAGCGGGGATCACGACGGTGTGCCCGGGCAGCCGGAACGTGAGCGCTGCGTACGACGCGTGCGTGCTCCGGTACGCCGACACGGACTTCTTCGCCGTGGCCAACCCCCGGGAGGCGTTCTACGTGAGGTCCGGCACCGTCGACCGGGCCAGCCTCGACGACGCGCGCTCGAGCCTGATGAACCAGCTCGCCAAGATGGCCGCCGACGCGCCGCTGCTCCTGGCGAACGAGAGCGCGCCTCTCGCCGGCTCGCCGTCGCCGGGCGCGGTGTACGGGCTCGCCCAGTGCACGCGGGACCTGACGGCGGGGCAGTGCTCCTGGTGCCTCACCACGTACATCAACCAGCTGAGGGACAGGTTCCCCAACAACACCGGCGGTGCGATCAAGGGGTACAGCTGCTACGTCAGGTACAAGGTTGGCGCCTTCGACATCACCCTGCCGCCGCGCCGGGCGGCGCTGCCGCCACCGCCGGTGTCGCCGCCAACGCCGCCTTCTCCGTTGGTTTCCACAGGACTAGTGGTCGGCTTGTCTGTCGCCGGTGTATTATTGATCGGTCTGGGTCTGTCGATCTGGCTCCTTTGCCGCCGACGGCGAAAGCGCGTTCGGCAGACGATGGAGCGGGAGCTGGAAGAGGGCGACTTCCTCGACGACGAACCGGAGATGCAAGACGACTTCGAGAAAGGGACCGGGCCGAAGCGGTTTCGCTACGGCGAGCTCGCAATTGCCACCGACGACTTCTCGGACGACCATAAGCTCGGAGAAGGCGGGTTCGGGTCGGTGTACAGAGGATTCCTGAAGGAGATGAACCTTGATGTTGCCATCAAGAAGGTATCCAAGAGCTCGAAGCAGGGGAGGAAGGAGTACGCCTCGGAGGTGAGTATCATCAGCCGGCTGAGGCACCGCAACCTGGTGCAGCTCATCGGCTGGTGCCATGGCGGAGGCGAGCTCCTCCTCGTGTACGAGCTGATGCCCAACGGCAGCCTCGACACCCACCTCTACAGCAGCGCCAGCGGCAACACGGTGCTGCCATGGCCGCTGCGGCACAAGATCGTGGTCGGCCTGGGATCGGCCCTGGCCCTGCTCTACCTGCATCAAGATTGGGAGCAGTGCGTTCTTCACAGGGACATCAAGCCGAGCAACGTGATGCTGGACGCGTCCTTCCACGCCAAGCTCGGCGACTTCGGGCTGGCGAGGCTCGTCGACCACGGTCGGGGCTCGCACACCACGGTGCTCGCCGGCACCATGGGGTACATGGACCCGGAGTGCATGATCACCGGCCGGGCGAGCGCCGAGTCGGACATCTACAGTTTCGGCGTCGTCCTCCTGGAGATCGCCTGCGGGCGGCGGCCAATGGTGGCTCGCCACGGCGAAGACGACGTCGTCCACCTCGTGCAATGGGTGTGGGAGTTCTACGGCAGGGGAGCCATCCTCGACGCCGCCGACGCGCGGCTGGTGGGCAAGTTCGACGGCCGGGAAGTGGAGACGGTGATGATCGTCGGGCTGTGGTGCGCGCACCCTGACCGGAGCCTGAGGCCGTCCATCAGGCAGGCCGTCAACGTGCTGCGGCTCGAGGCGCTGCTGCCGAGCCTGCCGACGAGGATGCCGGTGGCGACCTACATGCCCCCACCTGACGCTTTCTACTACACATCTTAGGTGGCGACAGGCAGCAGCACGACAGAGACATCTACCTTGCTGAAATGACCACAGAGCGTGCTTTTGCACCAGACTGAATGTAGCATCAAATTTCTTCTGACGAATTTTAGTATCTACTATGGATTTTTTTTCATGTTCTTAATGGCAAGATTTACTTTTTTTTCCGTGAATACAAGAGAGCTACATATCATTGCATTAATAAGAAAATAGATTATTATTTTTTACAACGCGGGTCATCAGGAGCTTCATCCAGGATCAGTGCGATCAACTCGTTGACTACTGTCAGCTTTTTCTTTTGAAAAATGCGTTGGTTACCCTCCTTCCAAATTGACCATGTCACCAGCGCTACCAAAGAATCAAACGCTTTTTTTCTCAACTCCTTCCTAACATGCTTGCGTGAGAGCAGCCACCAGTCGACAAAGTCTAGAGCCGTAGAGGATGGAGTGAGTCTTTGCAGGTTGCACCGACGAAGAATTGTGTACCAGGTCTCTGTGGCTAAGACGCAACCCGATAACAGATGGGAAATTGTCTCCGCGTGCTGGTCGCAAAAGGTGCAGTTGTCCTCATCCTGTAGATTATGTCTCTTCCTACGGGCTCCGGTCCAGCAGCGATCATGCATGACCAGCCAGAGAGAGAACTTGCGACGACCCGGTGCCCTTGTTTTGGTGAGAACCTTTGCCCCAGGAAGTGCATGCTGTCCATTAAAGAATGCCTTGCAAGCTGAGGCGGTTGTGAACTGACCATCTGCTGTCCATCTCCATTTGAACCTATCCCCGACATCCAAATTCAGAGTAACATTGCTTTGCCGGATGATGTCCCAAACTAGCAGGTAGTCAATGATGACTTGGACCGTTAAAGCACCTGTTATATCCAGAGCCCAACCATTGTTCACTAAACCTTGTGCCACGCACAGTTCTCGGACTGTCCAGAAGTAGGAACGCATGCCATTTCCTACCTCGACTGTCACGGAAGCAGCAAACATTGCTTCAACCAAAATCTCGGACTTCTTCGGCAACGACGACCACGGTGTGTTCTGGTCAGTGCGACTGTACCAAAGCCAGCGCATTCTGAGGGCGTATCCTTGCAGGGTCATATCCGGTAGCCCAAGACCACCAAGTTCAGGTGGTCTGCACACTTTTGGCAAGGCTAAGAGGCAGTGTGTCCTCCTGAAACTTAATCTGAACCTTTCCACAAGACAGGGTTGTGCGGTGCCAATCAGTTCATGTGCAGTTGCCAATCAGTTCAATCAGAGACCTTGCACCAAAACTACAGATTTGTGTAGCCAAGTCAGATTGTGAGGGACAGTTTGATCTGGAAGAAGGATTGTGACAACGGATTGGAAGCAAATTGCTGGTGATCTTTGTGATGTACAAGTTCCAATCTTGTTCGGAACAGAACTGCAGCAAGTAAAAAATGCCTGTGACTAACTTTTCGGATGTTTAATGATTATTTGTGCCTTTACATTGTTGAACTGGTGTCTGAACATTTGGATTCTGTCACAACTAGATATTGTGCGTTGGGACTTGGGAGCTATAGTTTCTTTCTTAAGTGATATGGTATGCTATAGACACTATCACTTAGTTTCTTGGTTGGGACTATCTTAGTGCCATCCATATCCGCTGGTTCTCGGAATCTTGAGAAATCTTTTGGTCCGGGCAGGCTTTGTTGCTTCGTTGCCAATGAGAGCATGCATCCTTGTAGTAGGTAGCTGGCTAGCTTGGGCTGCTTGACAATGATGGAACGCAAGGTCCGGCCAGGCTTCGCCGTTGCGGCATGGTCCCTGCTGCCGTCTTTCATGGAATGGAATCCCGCTTCTCTTTCATCCCATCACTTGTCTTCGTCTTCAATAATGCGTCGTCCCTCTCCTCCGTGGAATTCTACCGCTTCCATCTTGTACTTCCTCCGTCCCAAATTATAATTTATTTTAGTTATTTAGATACATAATTTTTATTACATATCTACATAATCTACATAATGTACATCTCTATCTTTATCTCTCTCTCTATATATATGAAAAATTCATTCTACACGCGCTTGTAGCTACTCCTACATGTGTATCTCATAATGCAGGGCGTATCTAACCCAACAAAAGATATGTACGAGATGTATGTGATCATACTAGACCATCTGTGATGGTATATACTTTAATTATGTGATCATACATAGAGTATATGAATATACTTATTTTTATATACTAGTACTAATGTATAATCATGATATATTTAAAAAATAGGGATGCTTTTGAATTTTTTCGTACATATCCCATCTTAAAATTAGTATATAAACATACTCAAAGTGATAAATGAGTATGCGAATATATCCATGGTGGTATACACGCGAGTGTAGATAAAACTTGTCATATATATATATATATATATATATATATATATATATATATATATATATATATATATATATGTATGTATGTATGTATGTATGTATGTATGTATGTATGTATGTATAATATGTCCGTATACTCTCACTATCAGTATACCATCGTGTGTATGTCCGCATACTCATTTACCACCTTGACTATGTTCATATACTAATTCTAAGATACTTCAAAGGGATATGTACGAAAAATTTTAAAAGTATCCCTATTTTTAAATATATCATAATTATACATTAATACTAGTATATAAAAATAAGTATGCCCATATACTCCATGTATGGTCACATACTTAAAGTATATACCATCACAGATGGTCTAGTATGACCACATACACCTCGTACATATCTTTCGTTGGGTCAATTATGCTCTACATCATAAGATACACATGTAGGAGTAGCTACAAGCGCGTGTAGAATGGATTTTTCATATATATAATCCTAATAGGAACCCGAACAAATCAATCGGAATCCTAATCGGAATCCGAACAAATCAATCGGAATTCTAATCAGAATCCGGACAGATCAATCAGAATATTAATCAGAACCCGGACAAATTAATCAGAATCCTAATCGGAATCCGGACAATCAATATCTCGCACGATCACGATACAATCTGTATATGGAGTGAACAAGCACAAAGTTGATGGTATTATGTATACCTACCGTAGCAATGCATGAGCACTATGCTAGTAGGATGATAATGTAAACCATAGTACGCACGTGCTGGTTATATATCTGGGCATCACGTGAGTGATTGTTTAGCTTGCACCGAAGGCGGGCTTGATTTACTGTATATATAGTATTTCTAAAACAAGCACTGATTCTTGGTCCGTCAATTCAAATCTAATCGGAACCCGGACAAAGCAATCGGAATTCTAATTGAAATCCGGACAAATTAATCAGAATCTCAATCGGAACCCGGACAATCAATGCATCACGCGATCACGGCAGCACGACTTCACATGGAGTGAATGAGTACAAAGCCAGTGGTCATATATAGACTCGGATAAAATTTATATTACTCGTAGTAATGTATGGACGCTACGCTAGTTCTGTATTAAAAAAATCAAAATAAATTATAATTTGGTACGAAGGTAGTAGTAAAGATCGTGGCAGTCGTCGAAGACTGCATTAGAGGAGACGACAATGGAAGATTTTGCGGTTACACGAAGGCCAAACAATCGTAAACAGGAAGTCACCAACCCAGCCTGTTTGAAGTCCCTCAAATAATGCACAAATAATGAAAAGCCTGTTTGAAGTCCCTCATCGAGCAGCAAGCAACGGCGTCCCCGGCCATGGCTTCCCTCCTCCTCCTCCTCCTCCTCCATGCCGCGATCACCGCCATCGCTGTGCTCCGCGCCGTGGCCACTAGCAAGGACGACGGCATCCTGCAGCCGTGGCCGCCTGACTGCTCGGTGGCGGACAACTACACGGCCAGCAGCCAGTACAAGAAGAACCTGGACCACCTTCTCGCCGGGCTCCCGGCGGCGGCCGGCGGCAACGGCTGGTTCTACGAGAGCAGCGCCGGGGCGGGCGCCAACGAGGTGTTCGGCCTCATCATGTGCTACGCCGACTACAACGCGACGGCGTGCCTGGACTGCCTCTCCCGAGCGCCCGCCGGGATCACGACGGTGTGCCCGGGCAGCCGGAGCGTCCGCGCCATGTACGGCGCGTGCACCCTCCGGTACTCGGACACGCCGATCCCGGCCACCGCGGACCTCAACTCCTTGTACATAGTGTACGACACCGTGCCCATCACGTCGGAGAGCGTGCGAGCAGCCTGGGTGCGGCTGATGAGCAAGCTCACCGGTGGCGTCAACGCCTCGCCGCTGCAGCTCGCCAACGGCAGCACGCCGTACTCGGGCTCGCAGAGGATGTACGGTCTGGCGCAGTGCACCAGGGACCTCAACGCCAGCGAGTGCTCCAACTGTATCTCAATCTACACAGACAGGCTGGGGAAGCTGTTCCCCAACTACACCTTAGGCGGCATCAAGGGGTACAGCTGCTGCCTGCGCTACCAGGTGGGCTTCCTCGACATCACCCTGCCGCCGCCGCCGCCGCCAGCTCCAGGTAAACTACATGTCCTTGCTGCACCTTCCCCCAGCAGCAGCAACATTGACGCGGTGAGGAATTATCCTATGTCCTACCTTTTGCATGTCCACAGGAGCTTCATCGTCTTCCGAGATCGGGATCGTGATCGGCATGTGCGTCGGTTCCACCTTGTTCTTGATAGTCGTCCTGGTTTTCTTCATGTGGCTCCTCCGGCGACGGCGGAACAAGGCTAAACTCCTCCAGGAAGAGAGGTAGATGGAAGAGGAGTTCGAGGAAGGGACCGGGCCGAAGCAGTTTCGCTACCGCGAGCTCGCCATTGCCACCGATAACTTCTCCGGCAAGCAGAAGCTCGGGGAAGGCGCGTTTGGGTCGGTGTACAGAGGATTCCTCAAGGAGATGGGCCTTGAGGTCGCCATCAAGAGGGTGTCCAAGGATTCCAAGTAGGGGAGGAAGGAGTACGCCTCGGAGGTGAGGATCATCAGCCGGCTGCGGCACCGTAACCTCGTGCAGCTCATCGGCTGGTGCCATGGCGGCGGCGAGCTCCTCCTCGTCTACGAGCTGATGCCCAACGGCAGCCTCGACACGCACCTCTACAGCGACGTGGCGCTGCCATGGCCGGTCCGGCACGACGTCGTGCTGGGGCTGGGATCGGCCCTGCTGTACCTGCATCAGGACTGGGAGCAGTGCGTTCTTCACAGGGACATCAAGCCGAGCAACGTGATGCTGGACGCCTCCTTCCACGCCAAGCTCGGCGACTTCGGGCTCGCCAGGCTCGTCGACCACGACCGGCGCGCGCGCACCACGGTGGTCGCCGGCACCATGGGGTACATGGACCCCGAGTGCATGATCACCAGTCGGGCCGACACCGAGTCGGACGTCTACAGCTTCGGCGTCGTCCTCCTAGAGATCGCCTGCGGGCGGCAGCCCCCCGTGGCTCGCCACATGGACGAAGACGTGAGCCGGCCTGTGGTGGGGGAGGACGACGGGGAAGAGGAAGACGACGTCATCCACCTCGTGCAATGGGTGTGGGAGTTCTACAGCAGGGGAGCCATCCTCGACGCCGCCGACGTGCGGATGACAGGGGAGTTCGACGCCCGGGAGATGGAGGCGGTGATGGTCGTCGGGCTGTGGTGCGCGCACCCTGACCGGAGCCTGAGGCCGTCCATCAGGCAGGCCGTCAACGTGCTGCGGCTAGAGGCGCCGCTGCCGAGCCTGCCGGCGAGGATGCCGGTGGCGACCTTCTTGTCACCGTCTAATGCTTTACACCACACATCTTCTTCAGTTGCGACAGGCGGCAGCAGCAGCAACGGCACAACCGCTTCTGCACCGGAGAAACTTGTACTGGTGCCAAATTGATTTTTCTAATGAAGATTTTGGGTACTGGTTGATGTTCGTCATGTTCACGAACATAGTACAGTAGGAAAAAGGGAAGAAGAATACGCTTCCAGGTAGGCCCACCCCGATGAACGCTGTGTGTTCCATGCCAATCTCAGCTATCCCTTCGATTTCTCATCACTCACAAAGGAGTTTGAAATCAAGCAGATGATTGAGATCGGAGAGATGGGGACACATGGCGTCCATTGAGATAGGGCTGCATGGGATACTAAATTTAGTAGCAGTTTTTCCTTTTTTGCCATTTCATCATTATTGTTCCACCAAGAAAAGGGGCCTTGGCAAGGGACATATGACCTCATAATTCACCAGTGTATGTGTGTATGAAATTTTCTGTTTAAGCATTTACAGTGATGACCAAAAGGCTTCGCTTCCCTAACCTTACACACATCCAGACCTTCAGTTTCCTTCGCCTTTACCCATGGGATCAAGGGCACAAGGGAAGTTCAATCAAGAGCCTCCATGAGCAGGATATGGGACTAGACGGCAGTCGCAACTGGAGTGTCAGGATGGGCTCCCCATTCGGTCCATGATCCATCATACACGGCGACATCAGTTTTACCAAGGCGATGGAGGCCCTAAAATGGGAGTAAAAGTTATAGGGGCACAATTTACCATTTCGAAAGCAAATATCAAGAGATCAAGTCCAAGATAATCTTACCAAGGCTAATACACATGCTGTCACGCCAGTGCCGCAAGAGGTCACAAGGGGTTGATCAAGTGATATTCCTGATAGTGAATCAAACCAGAGTAATTATAAATACTGCCTATCTATGGTGGATTTTACTGTTAAAACAGGCGGCTATTGCAGTTCTACATTAGGTGGCATAAAAACGAGCTCCAACTTTAACTAATACCAGTATAGAACAAAATGTTATGCAAACCCTGTGGATGTCACTCCTTCAACAAATCCAATAGAAATATAGCCATACTTAAATCTAGCAAATATGACATATTTTGGGTCCTATACTGATATACATGGATACAATTGTCCCAAGTTTTAATAATAAATGTTAATTATGTGGAATAGTGTGGCAGTGATCGACAGTTACTGGTTTAGCACAGTGCCAGTGAAGTCTTATATAACTTCTTGGTGGATGCTAGCAGCCAGATTAGCTTAGTGGGGTGTGTCAAAAAAAATTATGACTCCTAAACATACATAAAATAAAATATTTTTCAGAATAGGGATGAAGCAACCGATAAAACGTAATACAGTCTGGCTAATGGAGCTGTATCAGCAGGAATGAAGTACTTGCAACCTATATGGATGAAATATTTACCTTCTTGCTCAAATCGTTTCCGGAGTTCATCTGGGGGCAATAGCTTTTGTGAGCTGTCAAGCACCTGAAGAAAGTCAAGTAAAAATAAGCAATAACATAGACAACATTTCCAGAGATAGAAAAAACATCTTTGGCACTAATCTGCATGGACATGAAAAGGATGATGATACATGGACTTTTAGTTGAAACACCAATCCAAATTCCAGTGCTACAGTGTACATAGCCGAGCTACAAAGAAGTGCAAGCAAAGATTATCCAATCTCCATCCTAATATGGTTAACAAGGTCTCAGTGAATAATAGCCTCCAATACTACAAGTGTATCTACCAACAATACCATGATCTCTTACTATGTCAACATGCTGTGATTATCTCATCAACAAATCTAGTATATCATCACAGGTGTACAGCCTGTGCTGACCACTAATGTATCTAGTAAGCACACACATTTACACCTCATTAAAACGGTAGGACGGATGAAGAAAAATATGATGTTTGAATGAGCAAGAAGTCAAAGTATCATATGTTGAACAGCAAAGTATGGAAAAGTGGAGAATTTCCACCTGAGGGAAAGGAACGCATTTGCTCCCAGGCACATGACCACTTCTAATCCCCTTGCGTGGCTCTGGAACTGCACCATCAAATCTGAAATAGAAGTTTCATATTAGTCAACCTGAAGATGCAAGTCAAATTTTAATTACCAAAACAAATCTATAACGTAACTGTATTAGAGTTGCATATACTGCACTGGTTAAAAGGCATTTGAGTATCAAAATCATTAGCTAAACTTAGTGCTTCAGAAAATATTAATGCTATGGATATTATCCTCACTGTGATTATGCGAATCATTTTCCTGTACCTGAATGCACACCACTGGCTGCACACTGTGTAACTAGTTCATTACAGGAAGAGGGAGAGAGAGGGAAGGAGGAGATGCTTCCTAGCAGTAACCAGAACTAGCCGATGTAAGTGCCTTAAAAAAAACCACCATCAATACCAAGCAGAGCCTTATGGATAAATGAAAAGGGTTTATATACTGCATGCATATGATATACTTATGAGTTGTGACTTTTACAGAATTAGAATACAGGTAAGATACCTAGGTTTTGATCGCGCATCTATAACTTGATGTGTCTGGGTCTTGATATTCTCTTTCACCTGAGAAAATCATATATTAGTTGCTGTGAAATATGCAGAAAGATTTTAGTGAGTCACAAAAAGAAAAACAATAGGCAGGTTTGCGACTCTTGAGTACTGACCTTATCAAGACTCCAAATAAGATGGGGCTGCAACTTTGCTTCAAACGTGAATGGACCAACCTGGAGAAATATGGAGTTAATGTATAACTGAAAATTGGGATTAAACGGACATATTGGAAGAGCTGCTAATCATATCTCTACTGAATTAAGACTCCGATAGCTCAATAAAGTAGCGAGACTCTTGCTGTGTGGTTACTGGTTGCAACTTACAATTGAATTACTGCCAAAAGAAACAGGAGAAAAAATAAATTACCGATTGACCCTGGTAAACTTTCTCAATTGCTTCACCAGCAGCACTGGCCTTTAAGATGGCATCACTGGAGGCGCTTGATTCAACATCATACCCAGAAGCACGCCATTGGGGCAAACCTCCATCTAGCACCCAAACTTTATCATGTCCAAATACACGGAACATCCTGTTGTCAAGGTAGCAAGCATAGCACAACTCTATTAAATATCAAAACTACAATATAAAAAATTGCACGAAGGTCATGGCAAGAACTTAGTAATCATGAATGAGCAAAACAAGATTTGCATCTTGTTTCGACCACTGCTCATTTGGTCTTCAACCATCACAATTTTTACATATTTTTGTGACTAAAAGAAGCTCACCACCAAACACGAGCAGCACTGAACAGTCCCTTTCCATCATAAACTACTATCCCATCTTTGTTATAGATGCCAAGAGCGGATACAGCAGCCGAAAATGCCTCTTCAGATGGCAGCATGTGCGGTAACTGGACAAAAAGAAAAAGAAACCATCGATCTCAAATTTAAATGTAGGTACTTACCAAAAAAAAGCAACTAATCGGATTAAATGATACTATTATTATAAACAACCAACGCAAAGAAAGCAAGTACTAAGTAGGAATGCCATGTTCAGCAAGTTATACTTGTATAATAACACCGACATAATTATGACCACCTTGACAAAGAAAAAGATGAGTTCAGAGGAATTAGTAAGCAAGCTTCCATACTACAAGCACAACTAGCATGATACAAGAAATGGAATCTGTGCCGCTAGAGAGTATGATATCATGAAAGTTGTCAAAGAAACTAAATACATAGACTAGAAGAATGGGAAAGGAAACTTGACCGCTACCGCCACCACTATCTATAGCAACTACGTAACACTTTGAGTAATTAGCTATGGGGCAACTCAAAATGCGGTAGCCAGATCACAAACCTAAGGAAGTAAGTTACCGCCTACCTATGTGTGTTCAGATATGGATTTCCCTGTTTTGATTTGCTTCTTTTCAACTTTCACTTTCAGATGTTGGCTAGCTTATTGCATGCTTGTGTCTAATATGTAAGAGAGTGGCACTGCAGGCGTCACATCAAGAAGTACTATGTATGCACATGGAATGATGTGCCCAGCTGAATGTTTCATCTACTCACGAAAAAGGGGTCGCCACCCTGTACTGAAAAATCCATTCAGTGGGGTTCTTATAAAACTCTGCTTAGTCTAATATTTTTTGTAACAACTCAATTGCTTAGCAGACATACTTCTTTTTGACCAACTACAGAAAGGATTAAGGAATGTCAATGCGGAACTAGAAGAGAATCAACAATAAAAATAGTGCAAACAAACAACGGTATGTACTTAAACGGAGTTTGTATGATTTTGTAGTCATTAACAATAAATGTACAAAAACCAGAGCTGAAAACTTACACTAGATGTTCTGTCAGATATTCCATCAACATCAAAGAACAAGGCACCAGGAATATGAGCCACCTGGAAACAAGATTGAAGACAGAAGCATGAGAATATATGAATAATACTTTCAAAATCATGGGCCTAGCATTTCCCATAATGGACAAGTTAGGTACGCCTGCTAGTATATAATTTTGTGTATCAGCTATGGTACGCCTGCTAGCATATTTCTTAGTGTATCAGGTTAGGTATGCCTACTGATAAATGTTATCATGTAGGGAATGCCTAAGACACTAGGCTAACAAAATAACCATTTTGGTGCCAAAAGAACAGAAGTGTGTAAAAGCAATTTATGTAGGTGCAATGACATAGTAGAGTTCTGAAATTTTCAATGTTGAAAAAGGCGCTAGGCGCTATCTAGGCGGTGACCCACCGCCTAGAGCCTAGGCGCGCCTAGGCAGGACTAGGCGTTTCAAGGCGTTTTTCTAGGCGGTGCCATATACATACATATACCTTGCCATACACATCATATACCTCTAAAAGAAAAGAAAAACAGAGGACCACTAGGCCTTGAGTCGAAAAATAAGCCCATCAAAGCAGCCCAACAGCCCAACAGCCCACCTCCCACCTTATCTCCTCCCCTCTCCTCCTCTCGTTCCCGACGCCGCCGCCCCTGCCTCCTCCGCGCCTCTGCTGCCGCCCTTCCTCCTCCTCGGTGCCTGCCCCTGCCTCCTCCTCCGCCGTACACCCGCCCCTACCTCCTCCGCCGCCGCCGCCCGTCCGTACCTCCGCCGGCGCTCTCTGCTCTGCCTCGTCCCCGGGTCGCCGGATCTGCACGTAGGGACACCGGGTCACCGCCTACAACCCAAGGCGTCGCGGTACCTCTCCTCCCCCGCCGGCGCCGATGAGCTGGCGCCGCCTAGGGGTCCGCCTATGCCCTAGGCCAGGCGGGACCCCCTCGCCTAGCGCATAGTCGCGCCTAGGCAGCCGCCTAGCGTCGCCTTTTTGAACATTGGAAATTTTAGAACCTCGAAAACAAACTGAATCATTACCTGGTACTCTTGTAGTGGATTCCTTTGCTCTGCAGGCATATACCAAGAGGCATCAAGTACCTAGACAGAAGTATGTGGTTAACATAGTGAACCATTGGAAGAGAGACACATTGACAGAACAAAGTGTATATTGTAAATAAATCTCATTTTTATAGCTGAATCTTTGCGAGTACATGTTTTACAATAATCCTGCTGAGTTTATCCCAGTCTCGAGCATGCATGAAATTTTTCCCTTAGAAGCAAGTTTACATGATATTTTGAGCAGCACTGATTGCGAAGACCAAATAATGAGTGAAAGGCCCCTGCTTTCCAGTTTGAACTGTAGTATAACCACTCATCCAAGAATTAATGTGCCTACTGCCTATTTTCATAACCTAGACAACTTTGCTCCATCAGATGAAACGATTGCAGTAGACTATCGGTCAGCCAAATAAGTCTCTTCATATAACTAATAGGATCACTATCATAGCAATCAATAGCTACTAATCCAGAAATTATAAGCTTCACTCATCGAATTGCAAGTTTACAAGCTGCGCAACCAATAATTCACAGGCCAATTGCAGATCACCGAAGCCCAGTACTGAGACTGAGAGCAACGCACCTTGACGTCGGGGTCCTTGAGGTTAGCGTGCAGCCACTCGGCCGACACCACGGGCTCGGTCCGCGGCAGGGCGTGCACGCCGGCGGCCTCCGACACCGCGGAAGACGACGTGGCGTTGCACCGCGCCGCGATCCCGAACGCGCCCGCGGTCAGCGGCGCCGCCCCGCACCCGTACCCGCCGGCGTCCTGCGCCGCGCGCGCCGCCCATCCGACCCGACCCTGCACGCGCGAAGGCAAAAGGACCACGTCAGACTGGGGAGGATCGAGACGGCGGTAGAGCGGCGGGATTTACGACCGCGGGGAACGTGGCGGTGCTGAGGAGTAGGAGTAGTAGCAGGGGAAGGAGGGTTTCCTTGGGGAGGGAGGACCGCAGGAGGAGGTGGTGGGGCCGCGCCGCGCCGCGGAGCGCCGCGGCGGCGGCGGCGGCGGCGGCGCGGGAGAGGAGGGACGCCGCCATGGGTAGGGTTCTGGCCGGGGTTCTAGAAGGTTCCGGAAGGGGGATGGTGGAGTGGTGGGTGGGGGAGGGGGAACGAAGGGGATGGCAGATGGGTGGGTTTGATGCTGACGTGGACGGTGAGGTGGTGGAATTGTCGTCAATCAGCGGCGGTTGCGGCGCGACTCCGGCCGGTGGGCAGATTTGCAAACCTTGCGTGCTGAATATTTGTTCCGATTTTTTTATGAATAAAATAATTTTCCTCTTTTCACCTAGGTTATTTTTTTATCTTTAAGAAAAACAGAAATTGAAGTTATCTATATGAGAATGCACGAAAAAGATAGAATTCCCTATTTTCCATAAAACAAAGAGAGAATACCCTGTTTATCATCAAGAAAAAAACATGATTCCCTATGCACAATTAAAAAATTTACATGTAAGGTTTTTTTAAAATCAATTACATTTAAGGTTTAAAGTGAGAAGTAATGGCAAATAAGCAACTTCAAACTTTTCAACGGCGAATAATTTTTTTCTCAATAGCAACTAGGAGAATTCTATCCATGCGGTATTAGGTGTGCTACCGTTGTCTCGATGGAGAATTTGAGCCTCCTTGTTGAGTTTCAAAATTTGCCTAGCTAAAATTTGAACGAGTCCATAAATTTTTGCACTCATTTAGTTGGAATTAAAAGAATAGCCCACACCAACTAAGTGTTATTCTAAAATTCTTTTCGAGATTTGGGCAAGAAATATTATGCTCAAGTTTTGGCCTGCTCTGGTTTTAGCGTGACAAATTTTAATATCCAACCAAGAAGCCCTTTATTCGAGCACTTTCATCATACATTTTGATGGTATGGTTAATTTACTGATCTCCTTTGCTAAATTTGAATAAAAGTTGGACTATCTAGATTTTAACAAACATTGTCTTTGATTCATGTGGTTGATAAGTAAACTCTTATGCCTGGAGAAAAGGCAGCGACGAGAGCTACTCTGCACTTTTAACCGTATCGGCAACCGATGCGTGTCCGCTGTGGGCCCATCCCCTACTTTTACCATCCTCGGCCCAGGTCACGTGGTCCCAGCCACCGCCGTACGCCGTTGCAGCCTGCTGGGCTTGGGCCGTCGTGTGCGTCATCGGTGCCTCGCCATGAAATCGGCAAGCACCTATTCCTCCGTGTCGTTCCTCTTCCTCGCTGACTCCGACGAGTCGCCGCTGCCATCTCGTGCCTCCCCTCTCGCTGCTGGTACTATTCCTCGCTAGGTCCTCTCTCGCTGCGCCGTCCGCGAGGAGTTCCAAAGGCTGGCGTCCCTTCCCAGCCGGCTGCATCTGCAGACCTCCAGCACGAGGATTCCTTGCCTCGGTTTGTCACGTCCGGCTGCGGCTCAAAATCCCACCTCCTGTCTTCCCAGCCGGCCGTGACAGGATTGTTTACCATGGACATGGAGAGCCTAGGAGTCCCTATACTTCTCATGACATCCTATTTGGGATCCTTGCTTGATTAGAGTTCATATGATGCAGAATCTGTAGATTTCTTTATATTATTTGTAATCTGTTGTTTCAATTGCAGGTTTAGAGAATTTCTCATTGACTCCTCGAGTTTACACTTGGGTTTGCAAACGTTGCATTCAAATTGCTATAAGTTTGTGCTCTCCTATCAATATACAGATTCTGATGCTTGACAGTTTGCAAACCACACACTTCGGTTGCACATGTGAATGAATACAAGGGGGAATAGGTTTCAAGATTGGCATTGGCTCACCGAACATAGACCCCAGTTACGGCTCTCAGGTAGAAGCATATGAGATTGGATTTCATATTTTTCATGTGGCTATCTTACTGAGCTTTTCCTATTCTTCTACTACCTATTCTGCTAAAGTACTATTGATGCCATTAATCATCCATCCTCTTGCTCTAAATGTTGTTTCCCTTTCCCTGAATGCAAGTTGATGACACTACCTGGTTTCCCATTTTTAATCAAAATGACACATCTTGATGTATGTAATGTGCAGCATCAGTACTATCCGTTCTTGCAGGTTAATCTTCTTCTTCCCATTTGTTATTTGATTAGTTCTTCCAAATAATATTAGCTGCGTAATTTTCCTTTTCAAAAAATTATTTATTGTTCTCAAATAATCTGTCCATATTCATGCTTCTGCTTTCAAGGTGAGGTTGCTGTGGGATGCATGTGAAGTCACAATCTGTTTGCTTCTTTTTTAAAAAAAAAAAAGATAATCCGTTTGCTTCTATCCTTGGATTGTGTTGGCGCTAAAATCGGCCAGACAGGAATCGGCCGATAGTCTTCAGCATCGGACACACGACCCGGAAGAATCTGCTTAGCTCCTGTTCGGGTTATCGCCCTGGTACGGTTCGCGCGGCGTGCCAGTCAATGTGACCTGTTGATTGACAAGGAAATAAGAGTATTAAATTCCAGGCGCTCCGATCGGCTGGAGTTCGGATCTGTCCTAAAGAGCGTGTCGGCGAATCGGCCGATTTGTTTCGCCGATTTGTTGTAAAGATGATCGGCTATGGATCAGCAGATAATCGCGTAATAATTGTAAAGAAGACTGCTGGAGCGATCTAAACAATTATTACGGATGCAACACTTGAAATAGACCTAATCGGCTGTAAGATGATAAATCGAAGAAGAACGATAACGAAGCCGATTACTCTGATCTCAAGCTGGATAACTGGTGATAATACTAGAACAACAGGTAAAACTTGCAATTCTAGTAAATATCGATAGCTGGTGAATAAATCCAAACGAAACCACAGCGATGCGCCCGTAGTTAAAGCTCGGATATTACTCGATAAGCGGAACCTACCAATTGGCTGGAGATCAAGTTGATGCAGCCCTGCCAATCCGTACGAACTCGTGAAAGAAGAAAAGTATTGGCGAAGTCGCCGGCTTGAAAGTAAATTGCTAGAAAAAGTAGAAGTGTTGTTGTTGATTGATGTCTTTTTTTTCAAAGCCCTGACGACTCCTATTTATACCCTAAGACTAGGACTCCTGGTCGATTACGACTTGTTACAATCTTATTTAAAAAATAGGAAAACTACTATATCTATAATATCTTTTAAAGGAAACGGACTCCCGCAGAATCTTCCGCCGCCGTCTCCTAATCCAACCAGGACTTTTTTAATTGCTTCTTGACCGACTTAGCGTTGTTCTGTTGACCAACTTTTGACCGGGACCCTCGAAAGTAGTCCCATCCTGTTGGCGCAAGCTGTATCACTAATCGGCCGATTTCCAACTGTTACCTCAATCGGCCGATTCCTCACTGTAACCCTCAGATCTGCCGCATCGGCCAATCTTCTCCTCCTGACGCCGATTCAACACGTGTCAAAATCTGGCGTCAACACATGCCCCCCAGTTTCGGAGTAAAACATAACTTTTTCTTCGAAACTCTTTCTTTAATCCTTTTCTCCAAAACGGGCGCAGTAAAAATCTCCTTCCGTTCCGCGGTCTTCCGCACAATGATTGCAATTTTCTCGGACCGAGCGCGCGAAACGACCGCTCCCTGGAATTCGTGTAGATGGCGCGGCAAGAATACCGTCTTTACCCTTGCCCTCCCAGTTTTTTTTCTTAAGTATTGGCATTCTCCGCCTACTCTTCCCCACAAATCTAGCATTCCCTTCCAGCGAACCACTGTTCGTCTTCCTCCGAGCCCTCTCGATCTCCGAACGCCCCCCCTCCGGCAATCTCATTCGCGACCTGCTCCAACCTTCTAATGGCGTCACCATCGGCGACCGCTCCATCCACGAAAGCTCTATCGGCGACCCCTTCAGCGGCGGCGGTTCAATCGGCGGCTCCGCTGGCAGCCCCATTGGCAACGATGATCTTCATCCCAGAGGTAAATACTTGAAATTTTCCCCTCTTGCTTTTCTACTGCTCCAGTACTTTCCGGATCCCTTCTCAGTTTCTTCCCCTTTTCTCCCTTTTTTAGGCACTTAGGCACCAGATCACCATCCATCTTTCAGAATCCCCTGATCTTATCTGCTTAGGCCCCATGGGGAACCCTGATCCAACAGACCTGATCAATCTAGAGACTCACAGAATCCCGTTCAAGCAGTCACCCATGGACCTAGATCAGTGGGTAGGTACCTTTAGATCCTGGCCAAATAAGACCCCCGGCTGGAGAGAATGGTACCAAAGAATAGCTAGGTCTAGGAGGGTTCAGTGGGATGAACAAAAAATCGGCCAATGCATAGACCTCTCTCTATCCCAGATGGAGAAAAATGAACCTCTGGTCATAGCAGCTTCTTACTTTTGGTCCGACGCACTCAATGCGTTTCTTTTTGGACATGGACCCATGACCCCAACTTTGGCCGATGTCCTACTGTTGACCGACCTCGACATCTCCTCCGCTGATATCCCTTTTAACTATATGATTAAGCCATCACATCAGCTAGAGACCAAAGGAATCGGCGGGTGGAAGGGGTATATTAGCAAAAATATGAAGACCGGGACAGTTTCAGAGTGGGAGCATACTGCTTTTCTGATGATGTGGCTAGAAAAGCACTTTTTCTGTGGCAGAGCAGTTGGACCCTCTTCTAACACTCAGGCTTTAGCGGAAACTCTGTCACAAGGATCGGCCATCCCCCTTGGAAAACATCTGCTGGGATCGGCCTATCACCTGATGCACCAAATCGGCATTAAGCTGTCAAAGGGGGAGCCGATTGGGAACCCTGGCGGTCCCTGGTGGTTCATCACCCTCTGGCTCAATTTATATATGAGCAAGGTCTCTCAGCAACGGATAGAGACCAAAACTTTCCCTAACATCGAGTCAGAGGAGAATCCAACCGTCCGACGACGCTGCAGATCCTTTGGAGAGGCGACATCGGCCTTCCCTGGCTGTCAGTTTACTGCTACCCGTACAGCTGAGTACTTCAGATGCCTTTACAATGGCCTTAGTGAAGAGACTGTCAGCTGGCATCCGTATCAAGCAGTAGAGCCGATTTTTGAATTACCCATCAGCTACGACTTCTCCACTCATACTTTCGACAGGGGGCTTATGGACATCTTGATCAAGCCAGGAATTCTGCCAGCCAATTTCTTCTCAGGAAAAGACTCTCCCACATATGAGTTCTACAATCCATCGGCTGCAGCAAGGCAACTAGGTTTTGGCCAACTGCCGATTCGGGTCTAATTCGCCGGTCAAGCGAAATTCAGAGATGGACTGACTTCAAGTCTTGATTACAATCGGCTGTGCGATCTAGTGCCAGATTCTAGCACTATTGACCTGAATAATTGGTCAGTGGCCTCTTCTGCCACCCAGCAATTTAAATTATGGTGGGCAGAATGGAAGCAATACCTTTTCTGCAAATCTCCATCAACTTATTGCAACATTCTGGATCCAGAAAATATCGACCCAAATGCAGCGGTATGTCCTTTCTCCCAGCCGATTCCAATACCATTTCTTTCCACACTTTCAATTTATCATTAACTCACATTTATATTCTTAGTCTGAAAGCCAGGTCCCTCCGATGCGGAGCCGAAGTGGCAGGCCGATAGATAATCATCATCCATATACACCATATCCACTCATTGGCTTTCATGCTCCAACCATCAAGGACATCTCCACTGGCCGATCGAAATGAGCGCCGAAAAGGCCAACCTCGAAGATAACAAGCCGTCGAGTGCGAGCCCGCATCGGATCGGCCGACCAGACGGCGGTAGCATCGGCCGAGACTCCCCGCATCGGATCGGCCGACCAGACAGCGGTGGCATCGGCCGAGATTCCGATCCCTTTATCCTTGCCAGCTACCGAGATAGCCGATCCTCAAGTCACCGCCGAAGTCGGGGCAGCTGCGGCATCACTACTAGTAGAAGCTGTTTAGGTGATCTTGCTTATCTCATATATTCTTCAAGTCTTCCACTAACATTAACTCTCTCCTTCTGCCAGGCTGCACAAGCTATTCCACCGCAGTCTCCGCAGCAATCGGCTACGTCCCAAGTGGAAGCCGAAACTCCAGCAGCTCCTCCCGTCGAGGTAAATGATCTCTTACCTTAATCTCTTGATATTCAGAAGACTTAATCGATCTTGATGCAGGCCGATTTGGGTATGCTAGCTATAACCCCACAACAAACATCGGCCGGAAGATCAACAGAGGCATGACAAATTTCTCACACCATCTTATTTCAATTTCCCATAGCATACTTACAGGATCTGTTTTCCGTGTCTTTTCAGGAAGCTGGTCCAAGCGGAGCACTGATAATTGTTGAATCTTCTTCCTTTGACGAGCCAATTGCACCAGCCCCTGACACAAGGGAGACGCTTCCACCGGCGCAAGCAAGAGAAATTCGTTTTAAGGAGGTAACAAACTTACCATTGGAATCGGCCGATTCCCCTTTACTGCTTGCCAACCCTTCTCTTTATTTCCCACAGGAGCAAGATACCCCGAACAACAGCATTTTCTCCTTTGCTGTCTCTTTGCCTGATGACGAAGAAATCGCTTCACACCCAATTTCGTCGAGCTCTGCCTCCGATGATGTCCGTGCCAAGCTTGAAAGCATGCGTATTCTCCTTCAAGACGACATCGGCCGATTGGTAGAAGACGCTTCGCCGATTCGACGACTTTTCAACGATATCAAGGGTCGAATCCCGGAAGAAACAACAGAAAACTTGGCGCATGCTGCTTATATAGAGCATATGCATATTCCGGTTTCCAGGGCGCTGCGCCACATGGCCGATCGCGCCCAGATGGCAAAAACCCGGAAAGAGGCCGATTCATACAAGCACCGGACTCAAGAGGTACACCAAAAGATCAACTTCCTCGAAAGCTGTCGCCCGGACATCGTCCGCACGATAGATCGGCACAAACGGAGAAGAGCAGAGCTGGCCAAGGAGATGGAGCAGATAACCAAAGAGATAGCCGCTGAAGAAAAGAAGCTTCAAGAACTCCCATCCATCATCAGTGAGCTGAAGCAAGAAAGACAGCACTTGGCCCGTGAAACGATAAGGCTTCATCGCCATATGTCAGAAATTCCAGGATCGACCGATGATGACCAGAGAGTACTAGACTCGGCCGATCAAATTAGGCGGCAAGCTATTGCGGCCATAGATGATTTTCTTGAGCTGTAAAGAATACTGTAAACATTTATTGCTCCTTTAATGCTACTGCGCCGATTTGCTCCTTCAATGTCACTGCGCCGACTTGATCTTGAACTGTTTTTTTAGCCAGCTTTGCATTTATGTACGCTTTTACTTTGATATGACGTGTCTCACCATCTATCTACCTCTCTTTCCTTTATAAGTAGACCCTTCACCGTCTCCAGAGGCACATGCATTACTTATCTTCTCTTTCTCTCTTTACCGTCCCAAACCGAACAGCAAGATGTCTTCTTCGTCCTCTTCATCTGATTGTACCCTGCATTCCCATCCATGAAACTTATGACTTTGTGTCCTGCGGCAGCATCTATCAAGATGTCGGCCGTTGGCATCGGATATCCATCCATTGGCGTGGCCTGATTTAAGTTCCTGAAATCGATGCACACGCGCAACTTTCCATTCTTTTTATACACGGGCACAATATTAGAAATCCATTCGTCATAGCGGCACTGCCGAATAAATCCTGCTTCAATTAACTTTGTAATCTCGGCCTTTATATCGGGTAGAATCTTGGGGTTACACCGTCGTGCAGGTTGCTGATATGGCCGATATCCTGATTTTATAGGTAACCGGTGTTCAACAATGGACCGGTCTAGACCTGGCATCTCATGATACTACCAAGCAAAGCAATCCTTGAATTCTTTTAATAAACTTATCAGTTTACACTTATACTCAGGATCCAAATTAGCACTAATATACGTCGGCCTTGATTTGCTACTATCTCCCAAATCTACCATCCCCAATAAATCGGCCGATGTAAATCCATGCCCAAGCTTCCCGTCTTCTCGGACGAGCTGATCCATCTATTCTGAATCTTCAGAGCCGACTGCTTGGATCGGCTGTAGACCGAAATCGGACACTTTCAGGAAGTCAGTGTCCCAAGTCTCGCCAGATATACATTTGACGTGCTCGCAGCTCCACTGTTGCGTGTCGGCCGCTGCAACGCTGTAGGCGGAATCGGCGGTGACTATTTCTATGCTGTCGCCGACCCATTGCACGAGGCATTGATGCATTGTAGATGGGACACAGCAGTTTGCATGTATCCAGTCGCGACCAAGCAGCATGTTGTAGGATCCCTTACCATTAATAACGAAAAAGGTGGTAGGAAGGGTCTTACTGCAGATGGTGAGGTCGACGCAGAGCGCTCTACGGGCGGGAGACACGTTGCCTTCGAAATCCTTCAGCATCATGTCCGTCTTGGTGAGATCTTCATCGCTCTTGCCTTGCTTGCGGAACATGGCGTACGGCATGATGTTAACCGTGGCATCTCCATCTACTAGCAATCTGGTGACGGGTCGTCCGTTAACATAGCCTTTGAGAAACAGCGCTTTAAGATGTTGCCGTTTTTTTTCTTCTGGTTTCTCAAAAGTAGCCGTCATCGGCTCTAATACCAGTTACGTCATTTGTTCTTCCATCCTTGTCGCTTTGTCTCGATTGTCAGGCGCCATGAATTCCATCGGGAATATGAACACCATGTTGATGTCGACTGCTGATTCTTGATTGTCTGCTTCTGTACCGTTGTTTTTCTTTGGGCGCCACACTCGAGACTTAACATTTCTTTTCTCTGGCACCTGCCTCTGTTCTTCCTCTTGGTGCTCCCACTGGCGCAGGCGTTGGATCCTCCATTTCTGGGATCTGGATAGGCCATCGGGACACCACCTGGGGTTCACTGGTTTGGCCGATGATCTGGCGTGTTCCCAATCCGGTTCCCTTCCTAGGGGGTTCTCGTCTAACACCCTGTCATCGGCCATCTCTTCCGGCGGATCGTGCACGCTGATCCTGCCCCCCAGTCCATCCTGTTGGTTGATCCTGCCTTTTGACCGGTGGTACTGGTCAACTCTGCCCCCCAGCCGATCATGCACCGAAATATGCTGTTCCTCTCGTCCGCGCCGATTTCTACTGATCGGCTCTGATCCTCTGTCCCTAGAGTGTGACCTCGGGCGATCGTTGCAACTCAATCCGTTACACTCCGGACAGTTATCGGCAGACGGCAATCTAATGTCGTTCTCCCAGCAATGGATGAAGAACGGACATTGCCAGTGATCTTCATGCCGGCGTATCATCTCGTCGTGGTATCTTGATTGTTCTTGCTGCTGCCGATATTTGCTGAGCAAGAACTGGGAGGTGACGGGTTTGCGTGGTCGTTCTGGTCCCCGCCTGGTCCATTTGATCTCTTCCGCTGTAATCTGCCTCCTGGGATCGACGGCGCCGCCCCTTCTTGCCGATTCTGACGTCAGCACCTTGGTTTGACGTGAATTTCCTCCGGTGTCAACCATGTTAGCCGGGAAGGGATGCTGATCTATCTTCATCGGTTTTGCCGATTTAGCCGGGACTTCAAATTTGAGCCTCCCCTGCTCGATGGCCGATTGTATCTGCTGTCGGAAGACTTTGCATTCATCCGTATCGTGAGATGTGGCGTTGTGCCACTTGCAGTACTTCATCTTTTTGAGCTGATCGGCCGTAGGGATGGTATGATACTGAGAAAGTTTAATCTGCCCTTCCTGGAGTAATAAGTCAAAAATTTTATCGGTTTTTGATGTGTCAAAGCCGAATGTCTCTGGCTCTTTCTTTCCGAAAGGGCATGATATTGGTTTTTTGCCCTTTACCCATTCTGCCAGGCCGATTTCCTCCTCCCCATCAGATTCAGATCCTTCTAAGTATGCCACCTTCTTCTGGAAATTCCTCCGCTGCTCAAACGGACGGACTTCCTGTCCTGCCAATCGGTGCACGATCTGGCTTAGGCTTTCAAACTCCTGTGAAGCATACCTCTCCTTGATTTGTGGCAGGAGGCCTTGGAAAGCGATATCGGCCAACTGTGCATCGGTCAGAGCCAGGTTGTAGCATTTATTCCTGACCTCTCTGAACCTCTGTATATATCCAGTCACTGGTTCATCGCTCCTCTGCCTGAGGCTGGTCAAATCTGAGAGTTTCATCTCATGTACTCCTGCGTAGAAGTACTTGTGGAACTGCTTTTCCAGATCGGCCCACGTAACAATAGAATTTGGTGGCAAAGTGGTGAACCACTGGAAGGCCGATCCGGACAGAGACGATGAAAATAGACGCACCCTCAGAGCATCTTGCGTGGCAGCCTCCCTGCACTGGATGATGAATCGGTTGATGTGCTCTACGGTGGATGTGTCGTCCGTCCCCAAAAATTTGGTGAAATCGGGAACTTTGTAGCGGTGTGGGAACGGCAGCAAGTCATAGGCCGATGGGTATGACGTCTTGTAGGTGTAAGTCTGCACTTTTGGCTTCAATCCAAACTGGTCCTGAATCACTTCTGCTATTCTTGCCGTCCAGTCCACCTGCTGCTGATGAACGACTGTTCGCGGTGCCGGCATATGTTGAAGGGCTGGTACGGCTGGGTGATGAATCGAAGCATGCGGTGAATTTTGCTGAGCAGCTGATAGTTGATGGCGAAGTGAATCCGCCGCTCCGTCGTACGTCATCATTGGCGCCGTGCTCCTGAGTGCTTCTACAGCACTTGCTCCCCTGCCGATTTCTAATGAGATTGGCTGATACTAAGGGACCGTCGGCCGGACGGCCGATTGGTGCGGCGTCTGGATTGGATAGCTCCCGTATCCGGTTGTTGGATCGGGAAAAACCATTGTCGCTGATGTCCCCCAGGGCACTGAACTTGTGGATAGCGATTGCGCAGAAGCAATCTGGACGGGTTGAAGCGGTGCCTGTGATGGGAAATATGGTGCGCCGCTGTATCTTGGAGACGCCGGAGGCAACGGAGTGTTGTACCCCTCGCGTTGCGTCAATATCGGCTGAGGAGCCGATTGGGACGTGCTTGGTAAGCTTCTGGCTGGAAGCGTAATCGGCGGGGCATACGCCGGCCCCTGATAGCCTTGAACTGCTCTGATGGCCAGAGAGATGATGACGGCGTTGTACACCGTGTTGGTCATCACCGAGGACTGGTCGATGAACGCCTGGTAGACGGACTGTTGGATCATATCGGACATCTTGCCCGAATCCTCAACAATGGTGATATGACGGGGAACTCGAATAGGAGCTTTCTTGACAGCCTCCCCGCTTCTGGTACGACTGAACGACTGCAAATACATCTTCTTGTAATATTCTAGATGTTTAGCTAACTCTTCCCTCTGGTCGTCCTTGAGATCCGCTTCTGTGACCTCAATGATGTTGCCGTCGGAAATTTCCGCGTTCTTCGACATATCGGATCTTGAAGTTGGTCCCACTGGGCTTGCCAAAAGTGTGTTGGCACTAAAATCGGCCAGACAGGAATCGGCCGATGGTCTTTAGTGTCGGACACACGACCCGGGAGAATCGGCTTAGCTCCTGTTCAGGTTATCACCCTGGTACGGTTCACGCGGCGTGCCAGTCAATCTGACCTGTTGATTGACAAGGAAATAAGAGTATTAAATTACAGGCGCTCCGATCGGCTGGAGTTCGGATCTGTCCTGAAGAGCGCGTCGGCGAATCGGCCGATTTGTTTCGCCGATTTGTTGTAAAGATGATCGGCTATGGATCAGCCGATAATCGCGTAATAATTGTAAAGAAGACTGCTGGAGCGATCTAAACAATTATTACGGATGCAACACTTAAAATAGACCTAATCGGCTGTAAGATGATAAATCGAAGAAGAACGATAACGAAGCCGATTACTCTGATCTCAAGCTGGATAACTGGTGATAATACTAGAACAACAGGTAAAACTTGCAATTCTAGTAAATATCGATAGCTGGTGAATAAATCCAAACGAAACCACAGCGATGCGCCCGTAGTTAAAGCTCGGATATTACTCGATAAGCGGAACCTACCAATTGGCTGGAGATCAAGTTGATGCAGCCCTGCCAATCCGTACGAACTCGTGAAAGAAGAAAAGTATTGGCGAAGTCGCCGGCTTGAAAGTAAATTGCTAGAAAAAGTAGAAATATTGTTGTTGATTGATACTTTTTTTTCAAAGCCCTGACGACTCCTATTTATACCCTAAGACTAGGACTCCTGGTCGATTACGACTTGTTACAACCTTATTTAAAAAACAGGAAAACTACTATATCTATAATATCTTTTAAAGGAAACGGACTCCCGCAGAATCTTCCGCCGCCGTCTCCTAATCCAACCAGGACTTTTTTAATTGCTTCTTGACCGACTTAGCGTTGTTCTATTGACCAACTTTTGACCGGGACCCTCGAAAGTAGTCCCATCCTGTTGGCGCAAGCTGTATCACTAATCGGCCGATTTCCAACTGTTACCTCAATCGGCCGATTCCTCACTGTAACCCTCAGATCTGCCGCATCGGCCAATCTTCTCCTCCTGACGCCGATTCAACACGTGTCAAAATCTGGTGTCAACAGATTGCTATGTTGATGGGCATGCGCTCGTGGAGTTTTGGTCGGAAGCGATGATCTTCTATCAATTGTTTATGTTTTCATGTTGAGCCTCCATAAATTGTGTTCCTCTGTTCATGTTGACTGCTCTAGCCACTCCCTAGGATGTGGTATCCATATCCCTCTCAGTTAGTGCAGTTCATGCCATCCATCTTCCCATCTGGCCACCTGCCCGTGGGATTGTAATTGTATTTTCACAATGGTTCTAGTAGCACTCGTCACTTACTCTAGCTGACTTGGTTAGATGGTTAGATGGTTACAGTAGCACTCCGCAAGTTCTGGGTTTGACTCCCCGTGGGAACGAATTTCAGGCTGAGGTTAAAAAAATCCCTCTCGCTAGCGCGACCAGAGTTCGGGGCGTTTTATCGACCATGAAGCTGGTTGCTTCCTCTTAATGAAAAACGGTTGAGGACATACCCCAACCGGTCGAGTTTTTTCTTTATTGTAATTGTATTTTCGTCTTCACAATTTTGCAAAAATTTGATATGTATGTAATGCTTGGTCTATGATTTTACGTCATATCACCTGATTCTGTATCATGAATGGAGATTTTCTATAGCCACCTGTTTGCAAAGCACAAGACTAAAATTCTTTTTGCTTCTGCAAGACCAATATTGTAATTTAATTTTTGGCGTGCAGATCAGTATGCTGTTTGCACTGCTGTTTCGGTTCAGTTTTATGTGATCATTGCTTTGTAATTGTTTCGATGCGTTGTTAACCACAACTTTTCTAAACGGCCGCCGTGTCATGTATTCCTACGCACGATTGGACGATTGCACTTGCGCAGCGTATCGGGCTATCGGCACATATTAGCGCGCCATTCTTTCTAGTTTAACTCGTTGTCTCTAGGATCGGCCCTCTCTTGAAAATGGATACATGTGACCAAACACTGCATGAGTGAGGCAAATTGTGTCAGCTGCAAATACACTGCTCTGCAATGCATTGACTGAAACATCTTTTGATCACCATGGGATTCCATGGCCATTCGAGGCTAACAACTGACGAAAATTCCATTCGATGCCTAAACACTGCCACCATGGCAGGAAGCAGGAATCAGGATGCTGCGGGCTATGGTCTGGTGAAAAGAAAAGAAAAAAAACACCTGGCCATCAAATGGCTGATTCTTTGACTTGAGGTGTTCAGCTGTACACATGCACTGGGAATTGTAGCAGTTTCAGTAACTGGGCTATGAACAGTAGAAATAGCGATTATCAGAGCTGGAAAAAGGAATCTAGTCTTGTGCGATGACCTGAAACACAAATTATCATACTGGTGTATTGTTCGCCTGCCATTTCATCAGACTGGACTCAGCTGATGGCTGCGTGGTGCTGGAATGCCCAATGCCGCTGCTCACTGTCGTGGACATCGCAAACGACGTCGTGGTGTCAGGATGATCGGCCGGCGCCCCGTACGTCGCCACCGGCATCATCGCGGGCAGGCTTGGCGGCGGCGCCTCGAACCGCAGCACGCTGACGGCCTGCCTGATGGTGGGGCGCAGGCTGCGGTCCGGGTGCGCGCACCAGAGCCCGACGAGCAGCGCGCCCGCCATCTCCCGGCCGTCGAACTCGCCGCCGAGCCGCGCGTCGGCCGCGTCGAGGATGCTCCCGCCGCCGTACGCGCGCCAGACCCACCGCACCAGGTGGATGAAGTCCTCGTCTTGCTCTCTCACGGGCACGGCCGGCCGCCGGCCGCAGGCGATCTCGAGGAGGAGGACGCCGAAGCTGTACACGTCGGATTCCACGCTCGCCCTCCCGGCGAGAACGCTCTCCGGGTCCATGTACCCCCACGTGCCGGCGAAGCCCGTCGTGTGCGACCGGCGGCCGTCGTCGATGAGCCGCGCGAGCCCGAAGTCGCCGAGCTTGGCGGTGAACGACGCGTCCAGCATCACGTTGCTCGGCTTCACGTCCCGGTGCACCACGCGCCGCTCCGCGTCCTCGTGCAGGTACAGCAGCGCGGCGCCGACGCCGAGCGCGACGCCGTACCTGGCCGGCCACGGCAGGACGCGTTTCGGGTCGTGGAGGTGCGCGTCGAGGCTGCCGTTGTGCATCAGTTCGTAGACGAGGAGGAGCACGTCGCCTCCGCCGCCGTGGCACCAGCCGATGAGCTGCACGAGGTTGCGGTGCCGGAGCCGGCTGATGATCCTCACCTCGGAGGCGAACTCCTTCCAGCCCTGCCGCGAGGTCTCCGACACCCTCTTCACGGCCACGTCGCGGTTCCCGTCGGCCAGGACCCCGCTGTACACGGAGCCAAAGCCTCCTCTCCCGAGCCTCCGGTCGTCGGAGAAGTTTCCCGTGGCTGCGGCGAGCTCGTCGTAGGAGAACCGCTGGGGCCCGGCCACCTCATCATCTAGCTCGAGGTCGTCTTCCACTGGTTTGCCGCGGAAAAGCCTCGCAACTCTTACCTGTGGTTGCTTGGCGGTCTTCGTCTTCATCCGTTTCCGCCGCCGGAGCCAGAAACAAATCGAGAGCGCGAACGCAAACGAAGCGGCAGAAATGACGATGCCGGCGATCGCCGCCGCCGACAGCTTGCTGCGGGCGGGGGAACCGTAGTGGCACCCCTCGCCGGCGACGAACCCGTCGCCGGACATCCCATCCGAGCAGTAGCACTGGTGGCCCCACGCGCCGCTCGGCGCCAGCACGTCGTCGCACCCCGCGTTCGCCGCGCACCAGCCGGCGCCAGCGCCAGCGGCGGCGTCCGCGCACGTCCCGTTGACCCACCAGTTCATCTCCACGACATCGAAATCCAGGGACGGGGACCCCACCGTCGGCTCCCCGTACACCGTCGCCGTCAGGACGTCCCTGCACCCCGCAGCATCCGCGTGCTCCCAGTTGAAGAACCACCCCTGGCCCCTCGCCGGCGGGGAGCTGTACGACGGCACCTCGGCCACGCACGCCCAGGTGGTGTCGTTGCCGGCGCATGAAGCAATGCGGAGCAGCGACGCCGCGAGGCTCGGGGAGACGGAGCAGTTGGAGGCCCCCGACGTGCGGCAGCCGCCGCCGAGGAAGAGCCCGGTGCGGTTGGAGACGCCGTAGCCGGCGCCGCTGAGCGACGCCCTGGCTTCGCCGACGCTGCGGTTGCACGAGGGCGCCACGGACACCAGGAAGGTGGAGAATGGGGGCCGACGGAACGAGCGGACGGGGTACGGCGCCGCCGCGGTGGTACGCGGGAGGAGGGCCGTGGAGGTGGGGGCGTCGCAGGCCAGGACGACGGGGCAGCCGGCGGAGAAGCCGAAAGGGTAGGGGACGACGGTGCCACCGCACCGGCGGTCGCACCCGCCGCTGCCATCGCTACCGGCGGCGGCGGGGAAGGCTGTACCGGAAATCAAGAGGAGAACGACGAGGAAGCGCATGTTCTGCTACTGGATCAACTATGGAAATCTCCTGCTCATCTAGCAACATGGAAGACCAGACTGTTCTGATTGGTTCCGTACAATCAATACCAGCAGGTCTATATGCTGCACAATCATCCAGTCAGACGAATGTTGTTGACACGGCAAGGAGCCAAAGAAGAGAGATACACCAACAGTATTTTCACAGCTTGGAAGAAAAAAAAACACAACTTTTTAAAACCGAACACGCGTTCTAGTCCCATTATCACAGGCACAATTCAAACTCCTCCATTTAAAATTACAAGACAAGTCTTTAACAAACAATTATTTTATCAATGCATAGTTCACAAAGTTGGTGTAATTAGATTCGAATTCAAAAACACATCCTTATGAAGATACAAGGATGAATAAAATGTTAGTAGAGTAATTATTTATAATTTTTCAAAAAAAGTAATTAGTATGTATCAAAGTTTTATCCTGACCATTGCACCGGCGGCGGCGGAGAAGGCTGCGCACAGTATGACCAGTCTTCGTTGGTGGCTGTGGCTCCAACGTCCTCTCTTCTCCAGTTCCCTTTGGTCAAACGCGCATTAGGTGGATAATATCTAAATAATACTATTGACTTCTCTCGACGCCTTCACATGTCAAGAGCAGATCGATGGATCATCATGAATGAGAAAAACACCCAGAATTAAAAGGACTCAAATAAAATTTGCGTCATCACCCGTCAGCAAACATTCACATCTTTCCTATGCAGCCGGAAAGTGAATGGAAACCGATCGCCATGTTTTGCATGTAGTTCTTCTTGTTCCACAGCTCACTTCTTAATGTGGTCGCATCCACTTGTGGAAAATCCGGAGCGATAACGTGGAACGGTCGATAACAGGACAACAGTTTGCAAAAAGAAAATTTGTTCCCATTGTTGACCTGTATGCTGCTGGCTGAAACAGTGACCACGAGTCACCAAGGGATTTCTTGGCCGTCCCATGCGAAGAACTTGCCGTTGTCGCTTTTCTTGACGCTGTCAATGATGGAGAGGAGCTTCTGCACGGAGAATTCTCTCGTGAAGAGCTTGTCCTTGGGGACGTTTCTCTGGAAGGGCCGTGAGAGGTCGGTGTCCACGGTTCCTGGATGTAGCAGGATGCAGGCAATGTTGTCCTTCCTGCCAAACTCTACTGACACTGTCTTCGTCACTGCATGACATGAGCAAATAACTTCAGGAATCAAATCATGAGACATAAATTACAGCTACACAGTCACTAGGTTACTTACAATAGAATAGTACATGGGATGTTGGATGAGCGAAAACTATCATGATGGCAAGATTACCGTGGAGAGCAGGATGACAAGAACAGGATGGAACAACTTGGTGTTCACTTACACTGATTCAGTGCTGTTTTAGAAGCTCTGTATGAATGCCAGCCCCCGAGACCATTGTCTCCTATCGAACTGACTCTAGCGCTCATGTTTGCAACCAATGAGAATCCTCTCCCGGTCTCGGAGCGACCTCCAACCTTCAGCAATGACCACGTGTGCTGACCAACAGAGGATCATTTCAGACTCCAGCGTTATTGGAGTCACAATGACTGGCAAGCAGAATTTTGATACCACCACAGCAAGAAATGAAAATTGAAATGGAGCAATGAGCTTCTCCTTGATCACTAAGATTGGACCGACTGCATTCACCTCATAGGCCAGCAGCAGGGATGACTTCTGAACTTTGCTCAGTGTAGTCTCTGTGACAGGAAACAGAAGGAACCTAGTTTCAGATAAGTTACTAGGGAACTGATGCTAGCTGACTTCTGAATATTGTGCTCAGATGTGATCGAGCCAGAGGATCCACCTGGTTGTATCACGTTTGGGATGGAAAGGATGCCGGTGGAGTTGATCAGCAGGTCAAGAGAACCATGGGTCTCTTGGATCGAGGCCGCGGCGGCCTGCAATGGAAGAACCAAAATTTGCGCATTAGACAGCCATTTAATAGCACTGCGAACAGTAAAACTAAGCAGAATCAGTTGGCAATGTCGGTAAAAACTCTTCAGTCGTCAGGTTGTTGACAAACAGAACAATTTACTCAGGAGCATTTCGTCTGAATACTCACTGCACCGAATCAGATAAATTTCCCAAGTGACCACCACTGATGTATTAATAAACTAGGCGGAGGCGGCTGCGCCTGTACCTCTATAGTGCTCTCGTCGGTGACGTCGAGCGGCAGCACGGTGAGGCGCCCCGGCGCGTGCTCCTCCTTGAGCTTCTGTAGCTCCGCCGCGTTTCCCGGCGCGCGGCACGTGGCGACGACGCGGCCCTCGTCGCTCCTCCGCAGCAGCTGCCGCACCTGCCCCCCAGATCGACACGGCAGCGGGTGAAGCGAATCGCAAATACGGGGGAACCGGAGGGGGCGAAATGCGGATGAGGCGAAACGGGGATGTGGATAGGAGCAGGCGGAGGACTCACGAACTCGAGGCCGATCCCCCGGGACGCGCCCTGCACCATGGCCACGCCGCCGCCGGCGGAGGCCGAGGCGGAGAAGGCCCTCGCGGCCACCGCCAGCCTCGCCATCGCTGCTCCTCCTCCCCTCATCGGCGGATTCGGCCCCGCCCCCCTTTACTTCCTTCACGATCTGTCGTAGATCATGGCACGAGCGAGCTCGCAATTCAACAAAGGATTGAAGAGGTGGTTGCGTTCGTATTGCGCAGTAACGGTGGCGCCCGTGCTCGGGTCGGGGATTCTCATGGCTCAGCGGCGGGACACGTCTCTCTCTCTCTCTATGCTTCGCCTCCTGAGATCTGAGGATGAAACTGCCATTTTCATTTGCATTCATCAGCACGAAAAATCTTCAAAGAAAACTTGGGTGCCTGTCCCGTTTGTTGCCAGTACTCCATTCCCCAGAATCTGAAGAAGTTATGTCAAAGCCTCAATTGCCCAACCATCCTCGCCAGAAAATTACTCAACTTGTATGTGTTGCTGACAAAAGCAAGCGCACCAACTAACCAGCAATCCTCCGCTTTCATCACAAAAGCAAGCTAACAGGGCGCTGCATGCGACAGGGGAACCAACAGACAAGGTCCAATTAGAGCTAGACTGGCTGGACCGTGTCTGAATTGAACCATGTCTGTTAATGTGACAGGGACTCTGCAGCTGAGTGCGTTGGGGGTGTGCCTGCTAGCTGCATTAGGGTGCCCTGTCAAGCTCCCTTGGGTATCTGCCTGCCTGCCTGTCCAAACGCATTACTACCTGCTGGCTGCTGCTAGTGGTAGATATGTCTATCTAGCTACTAGCTGTACCAGCATCAGATTAGCTTTTCTTGATTTCTTCAAAAAAAGAATAGCCTTTTCTTTTCTCTTAATCCTTTTCAATTCCTGGTTGCTGGTGATAGCTGAACTAATCAAGCTTTCTTTAATTTATCTTGCATTTGCGGTACATCTTTAATTTGTCTCAGTTTTAGGTAAAGCTAAGCAAACTAAACCTTCAATCACACGAACAGTTACAAAACCAATTTACAAAATCTACATCATCATGCAGACAAGCTTAAGCAACATGATGATGCCGCCTCTCTAAAGCAGATAAAATCTATCAGAAGCGTGACTGATACAAAGAAACCATATAGCAGGCAACAGCAGCTAGCATCATCATGTGTGTAGACCCATCTCTGTACTTGAAGTTACAAACAGTGGCGCCCAAGAAATCTTAGATATCCGGCGCAGGAACAGCGGAAAAAAAAAGAATTTAAGATCAACCGAGGCATGCAGCTTAACGAATGGAATTAATAATAACCTGACAAAAGAACCATTAACCGTGTGTCTCTGTATTAACGACGACGGCCCATCGATCGATCAGCAGGCGTAGAGCTGCGCGAGCTCCCTCATGGCGGTGCCGTCGTCGCCGCGGAGGTCGTCCGCGGCGTTGTCCAGCATCCACAGCAGGTGGTCGAACAGCACCACCTCGCAGTTGACGGCGGCGGGCTCGCCCTTCCGCCGCCGCCCCTCGTCGCCGCCGATGAGCGCGGCGATCAGCGGGTGGCTCAGGTGCTCCGCGCTGATCACGTACCGCCGCCGCGAGCTGCCCACCAACACCACCGCGCCGCCTGACGCTGCCGCACCGCCGTCGTCGTCGGCATCGACGGCGGCGTCCCTGGTGGACATGGAGCGCAGGTTGCTGTAGGGCGCCGGGCTGGGGCGCGCCCCCACGGCCACGCGCGACAGGCTCTTGCACCTGCGCAGCACCGCGCTCCTGAACCTGTTCATCGACCTGCGGCTATATATTCCGGGCACCAGGGGCAGCGAACGAGTCCCGGCCGCGTTTCGAACAGATGGAGAGCTAGCTGAGATTTGGCACGGCCGACATGGCAGATCAAGTGCGGCAAATGCGCAGGGCGCTTGGATTATATATGCGCGGGCTGCCGTGTGTGCGCGTATGTGGGTGGCACGTCGTCGTTGGTAGTTGGCAAGCGAGGGCGTCGGGGCGAAATCCAATTCAGGCTCAGGCATCGCTCGCTAGCGTTGCTGCTGGCGGGCGGTGCGCATGCGCCTGACGCGCTCCGCTCCGCAGGGCCCATCTTAGAACGCTTCCCACCTGGCCACTTTAGCCTGCGTGCGTAATGTTTATTTCTTTTTTTTTCCTTTGATTTTCTATTTTATTTTTACTTCTCAACACGTGGGTAGCTACAATCATTATCACGGGCAGATCATTAGCACATAAAATGCTTTCTTCCATTTTTTTTTCTTTTCTTTTACTTTTTCGTTTCTTCCTTATATTACTTATATTAACATGTGGGTAGCTACAATCATTAGCTATAGGGCTAATCAAATTCATATGTTTAAAAAGTTGGTCTAGAAAGATTTATGCATAAAGTTGCGCGGAATAAGTTGTGTGTATAAATATATGATGACGTTAATTATTTGTATAATTTATTTATAAAAGTTGTGTTAGAAAAATTATGCGGAGAAATTTTCATTATAATTTTACTTGTAAACTTCATTGGCACTATTCTCATATAAACTTGTGATCAAAGGTTATCACTAGGAAGTTATTCTAAAAAAATATAAGGATAAGTTATGCCTAAAAATTTTGTTCCAAACTTTTATAACAAAAATTTCATTGAAAAGATATTTTAAAAAAGGTTGGACATGAAAATTATGCACAAAAGTTATATACACAACTTTATAACTTTCTAAAAGTAGAAAATTGCGGAAAATAAAACTTTCCAAAAAAGGAAAGTCCGGTGTTGTCGAGAGATCGATCGCTGGGAAGTCTCCTGGTGCGCGCTCGCTGACTAGGAATCCCCGGCGTCGGGTAGCTACTGATCACTCACTATACTGATTTGACTTTGCATGGAATGGAGCAAAGCAAAGATCATGGCAATGGCCAATGGAAGCATCTCGGTCGCCAGCTCTGGTGCAGGTCATCAGTGGCAACCGTTTTGTTGTGTCATTGTGTGTCCGATCCCTTGCATGCATGATTAGGGTTTCGCATCACCGCGTGGAAGCTTTTCTTGATAGAGAGACAAGTGGAAGCCTGGATCTGCGTGAGGGCGACTTTGCAATTGCAAGGAGCATGCTTCGTTTGTCAAAGTCTCGATCGGTTACACTTACAGCCTGAATGTCTGTCAGCAGCAGAGGATTCAGGTCTGCCTGAATGTCTGTCAGTTACAGGCTTACAGCCTCACTGGAGACCAACGACGAGAGCACTTGCCAATTGCTGTAACATTCGTTTGGACAGACGCTACCCGAAGCACAAAAATAGACTGAACAGCCAACACAAAAAGCGCGGGGAGCTCGCGCGCGCGCTTTTGCAAAGATGCTGCCTTTTAAACAACCGCCGCTCCCTGCACGGATCTTGACGCGGCATATGCAGTGTCCGCCGTCGATTCACCCAAATCCATGTCCCCTGTATGAAGTGATGCCTCTGTATCTCGACCCTTGACCACGTGCGATATCATTGTCTTCAGATTCCATGATGACGATTGGATTAGAAGCGATCCGGATTAGCGACAAGTGTGGTGGCAGCAATAACCTTGATCGTGCTGATTGTTGGGTCCATTTGGTTTGCATCGTAAGGCCCGCGTTGCTTCAGAGTTCAGACATGAGATGATTACAATGTGTGCTTACTGTTGATCAAAGGCACTCGATCAGCCCAAGCTTAGAATCTACGGAACCAAAGGGTACACACAGGCCGTGCATGAAAACTGTAGAGGTTTTGGTAAATTGGTAGACGGATACACTCGTCACACCTACCATCTTTCCCTTCAATCTCTGTCTCCTGTGAGAGGTGCAAAAGCAGGACGTCAACAGAAACAACACGCAGATGGAATGGCAAGTTCAGTAACGCAAGAGACAAGAATCCGAAGCTTCTTTGCTTGGGGAGAAAAATAGAAGAATCAGGAGAGCTTCTTCACTTGATCGAACGGAAGGCCGTGTGTGTTGTTATCTCCGTCCGTGCTTTCCACTGGGCCAACCGGCAAGAGAAGGTAAAAAAAATAAAGAGGCCTTGGCGACTGGGCCTGCTTCCTCTCCGGACCCGCGAGGCCCATATTTTCCTTTATTTTTTTGGAAAGATTTGCAGGAGCACTACTATGTCATTTAAGATAGGAGAGGCATGTTACACGAACGATATTACATAAAAGGGAAATACTCGAGACTGAAAAAAAACGAGGCCCATATTTTCCACCGGAACGATATGGCCTCCACTGCTGTCTGGACTCCGGATGCGGCGGCGCGTCGCGTGTCGGCAGGGAGCAGGACACCGTGGCCGTCTCTGTTCACTGCCAGCGCCGCCTGTTCCCGCGGGCCTCCTGGTAGTTGGCGCCAATTACTTCTACTCCATACTGTGCAAGGGCGGAGGGCCCCTCCCCGTCCGTCGCCATGGCCTTCTTCATTGCGCTGCCGGCTGCTCCATGCGACCATGCCGGGCATCGCCACCTCCTCGCTGCCTTCTTCCGGCGCCTGTCGTAGGTGAGGCCTTTTCCGAGCTCCGATCCCGAGATCGGCCTCGATGATGAAGCTTCTTCTCCGGATGCGGCTCCGCCATCGTCGTCTCTCCTCGCCGCCGTTGACGCGGCTCCTCGCCTGCCTTCTCCTCCTCCTGCTGCCGCTCTCCCGGGCGGCGACGGTGGTCACTCGCCTGCCGGGGTTCCACGGCCCCCTGCCGTTCTACCTGGAGACAGGGTGGGTAAGCCGGCCGTGAACCCCACACACCCACCGCCACGCTCCATGGCTCCATGCATGCTCTCTGCTTGGATTCACATACCAGGTAGCCAATAGCCATTGGTTGCGTGGAGCAGGTACGTGGACGTGGAGGAGGAGACGGGGGCGGAGCTCTTCTACTACTTCGTGGAGTCGGAGCGGAGCCCCGGCACCGACCCCGTGCTGCTGTGGCTCACCGGCGGGCCCCGGTGCTCCGCCTTCAGCGGCCTCGCCTACGAGATCGGCCCCGTCAAGTTCGTCCTCGAACCCACGACGGCACGCTGCCAAGGCTGGTCTACAGCCCGGATTCCTGGACACGGGTGAGAAGCTGATCATCAGAACGAGATGCATTCGATGCTTGGTTTCTACCGTTACCTTGTCACATTCTTCAGCGACGATGCATGCAAGAAATTGCGAGTTGGTGATGAATGGCTGATGACCAATTGCCCGATCGATCTCAGGTGGCGAGCATCATCTTCCTGGACTCGCCCGTGGGTTCAGGCTTCTCGTACGCGCGCGACCCCCGCGGCTACGACGTCGGGGACGTCTCGTCGTCTAGGCAGGTCGTGACGTTCCTGAGGAAGGTCTGGAAGGAACACACACACACACAGCGAGGCTTAGTGTACAGTTGATCATTTCAAAAAAAAAAGAAATGTGCCTGTTAAAATAAAGCTTATTAGTTCTGTCTGTGCAGTGGTTTGATGCTCACCCATGGCTTCTGTCAAACCCTTTCAACGTCGCTGGCGACTCGTATGGAGGAAAGAGTCGCTTGTCTTGTTCTTTTCCCTACCTGCCATATGCCTACTACCTGATTATGTGTCCTGAAGAGTACTCGATCTTGGTCTGAATTTTTATCCGTGCAATTGTTCTTTTCTGCTGATGAATGTTCTGTGCTCCAGGAAATGAAGCAATGCGTCATCCACTGATCAATCTCAAGGCATGTAGTGATTTCCAGCACACGAATCGACATCCAACTGGTCGAAGAAGTTGTTGTCCCTAACTCACTGTTTCTCTTATGCAGGGCTATCTAGTCGGCAACCCTGTAACCGGAGACTGTTAGAATAAACACGTCTTAAGATTCAATCTTAACAGGATCTAACATCTAAAATATGAGCACAATCTATAGAATAAAACTGAATAACAAAGAAGGGTTTTAGATCTAGACCGCCAGTCATCGTAGGGGCCGCTGAGGATGACATCTCGGCGGTGGGTTTTGTTGGGGATGAAAACAGATCCGCCGTAGTCGTTCCCGTAGATGTTCCCGACGTAGACGTAGTAGTCGATCTCGCCGGGTACCATCTTCCTTCCGGCCTATACGGGCACTGTCCGGTGTTGGACGGCAAGCTGAGGCGGTGGCCTTCAGGTGGCTCCAGCGCCGCCGTGGATCGGGACGGCTGTAGTGGGCGGCTAGGTTTTTGAGTCTGATTAGGTTAATCAAAAAAACGCCGGGTCCCACTATTTATTATGGCGCTGAGCGACCTGGGGCCACAACCACGAGTTGGGCTTGGGCCTCCGATCAAGGCGCGTAACGGGCTTATTTCTTTTGGGCCTTTCTGACCACCCAAAAGTTCCAACATTCTCCCCTTTGGTCTAAAGGCCTAAAAACTGACGCCAATCTTAGAGTGGAGTTATGTAAAGAAATAATGTATCACAACAGTGTATAATCCTAATGTGATACAATTATCCACAATGCATTAAACCACTTATCATAATGGGAGGTGGTTGTCTTATGACCCTTTTAAGTTCAAAATCACAGGCTATCCAATAGTCCCATGCCGGCAATTAGCTCATGGAATTGATTGGGAGGTAAGCCTTTCGTTAATGGATCCGCGAGCATTTCCTTAGTACTTATACGCTCTAATTCAACAGTACAATCTTGGACTCTATCTTTCACAACATAAAACTTAATGTTAATGTGCTTGGCACCACCACTTGACTTGTTGTTAGTAGCATAGAAAACTGCGGCTTTATTATCGCAGTATAACTTTAGTGGTTTGCTTATACTGTCTACCACTCTTAATCCGGGTATAAATCCTTTGAGCCACACAACTTGCCCTACGGCCTCATAACATGCCACAAACTCAGCCTTCATGGTTGATGCTGCAGTAAGTGATTGTTTGGAGCTTTTCCATGATATTGCTCCATTCGCAAGTGTGAAGACATAACCTGATGTCGACCTTTTAGTGTCAACACAGCCTGCGAAGTCGGCGTCTGAATAGCCAACTACTTCTAAATTCTCAGTTTTCTTATATGTGAGCATGTGATGCTTAGTGCACTGCAAATAACGCAAGACCTTCTTGACCGCTTTTCAGTGATCCATTCCTGGGTTAGACTGATATCTACCAAGCATCCCGGTAATCAAAGCTAAGTCAGGACGTGTACATACTTGTGCGTACATAATGCTTCCAACAGCTGAAGCATATGGAATCGAACTCATTTGATCAATTTCTAACTGATTCCTGGGACTTTGAAACTGCCCAAACTTATCGCCCTTAACCACTGGAGCAGCTGTGCCTGAACATTGATACATATTATATCTTTTAAGAACCTTCTCTATATAAGCCTTTTGAGAGAGTCCTAATGCACCCTTGGATCTGTCTCGATGTATCTCAATGCCCAGTACATAAGTGGCATCACCGAGATCCTTCATATCAAAATTCGATGAGAGAAAATCTTTTGTCTCATGCAGCAAGTTCTTATCGCTGCTTGCTAATAGGATGTCATCCACGTATAAAACTAGGATGATGAAAGAGCTCCCCTTGATCTTAATATATATACAATTATCCACTATATTTTCAACGAAGCCCAGTTTCTTAATTACTTCATCAAACTTTAGGTACCATTGTCTGGACGCCTGTTTCAACCCATAAATGGATTTCTTTAGTCTGCATCCCAACTGTTCTTTGCCTTCCACAACGAAACCTTCTGCTTGCGCCATGTATACATTCTCATGCAAATCACCATTTAAGAATGCAGTCTTAACGTCCATCTGATGCAACTCGAGATCGAAATGAGCTACCAGAGCCATAACGATTCTGAACGAGTCTTTCTTCGAGACGGGCGAGAAGGTCTCAGTATAATCAATTCCCTCTCGCTGTGTGAAGCCCTTAGCCACAAGCCTTGCTTTGAAACGTTCAATCTTCCCTTTGGAGTCATACTTAGTTTTGTAGACCCATTTACAGCCCACCTTCTTAGCTCCATCAGGAATCTTTACTAAGTCCCATACCTTATTTATACTCATAGATTTCAGCTCTTCTTCCATAGCCTCAATCCACTTGTGGGAGTGCTCACTATTCATAGCCTCCTTGAACGAGTTTGGATCATCAACCTTCCCCATGTCATGTGCTTCTTCACTCATGTACACATAATCGTTGGAGATAGTAGTTTTCCTCTCTCGTGTTGATCTTCTCAGAGGTTGTGGCTGCTCCACTGGAACGGGCTCAGCAATAGCTTCTTGCTGTGCCCCTGATGTCCCAGCGGCGGTCTGATCCTGCACTTCCTCAACAGGTTCTGCCACAGTTTCATTTTGATGCTCATCAGCCACATTCTCATGCTCACTTATGACAGGCGCTTGTTCCACATTCACTTCTGGGAAATCAACTGTCTAAGCTGGTGGTGTATTCTGAAAATTAGGCAAAATAGGTATGCAATAATCACGAGTCAGCGGTTTAGTATCATAAGTCCGCATTTCCTCGAGATCGATTTGCCTAGTCTCAGTGCATCCATTTTCCTCTAAGAATACTACATGTCTCGTCTCAACAAACTTAGTGGTACCCTTAGGACAATAAAATCGATATCCCTTTGATCTGTCTGATTATCCAATGAAATAGTAGCTCTCTGTCTTAGAATCTAATTTTCCAAGGGACGGATTAAATAATTTCGCTTCAGCCGCACAACCCCAGACATGAAAATAATTAATGCTGGGTTTCCTACCAGTCCAAAGCTCATAAGGCGTCTTAGAGACTGACTTACTAGGAACGCGATTATTTATATGCGCGGCTGTTTTCAGCGCTTCCATCCATAAACTCACTGGCAGTGTGGAGTTGCTTAGCATACTGCGCACCATATCCATTAGAGTGCGATTTCTTCATTCTGCCACACCATTTTGCTGAGGTTCACCAGGTGTTGAGTACTGTGCTACTATTCCATTTTCTTGAAGGAATCTAGCAAAAGGACCTGGGATTTGTCCATATGTGGTATATCTCCCATAATATTCACCACCTCTATCAGACCGTACCACTTTAATCTTTAACTGATGCTGATTTTCTACTTCAGCTTTAAAGATTTTGAACTTATCAAGTGCCTCGGATTTCTCTCTTATGGGGTAAATATATCCATAACGGGAGTAATCATCAGTGAATGTTATAAAATAACTAAAACCATCCACTGACTTAACATTAAATGGGCCGCAGATGTCAGTGTGAATTAATTCTAATATTCCTGAACTGCGCTTAGCTCCATCCTTCTTAATTTGTTTTGTAAATTTCCCCTTAATACAATCAACGCATTGGTCTAAGTCAGAGAAGTCTAATCTTAGGAGTATCTCTTCTCTAATGAGACGCTCCATTCTCCCCTTCGAAATGTGGCCTAAACGGGAATGCCACAATTTCGATGAAGTCTCATTACCTCTCTTGCATTTGTGGCTAACTTCGCTTACATTCATCACAGAGACATTAGTATGGGACAGTAAGTAAAGATCATTGTGTAAAGGTGCTCTATAAATAATGTCACCATTCAAACTTATTACACATTTGCTGTCACCAAAAGTGCATGAATAACCATCTAAATCTAATTTAGAAACAGAAATCAAGTTTCTCTCAATGGACGGAACATAAAGGACATCAGCTAAGTGAAGAATAAAGCCGCCACTAAGTTCTAATTGAAGAGGTCCAATGGCCTCCACGTTGGCTTCAACGCCATTTGCGACTCTTAACCTTCGAGTCTCCTTTCTTATAGTCCGCACGCCAGACAATCCCTGTGAGAAATTTGTGACATGAATGGTGGCACCAGAATCAATCCACCAAGTACTTAATGGGAAATATGGATAAAAGGACTCATCGACTATAGAAATGATGTCGTTATTACCTTTTCTGTCACACCACGCTTTAAACTTGGGGCAGTCTTTCCTCCCATGGCCCTCATTGTCGCAGTGGTAGCAGATAAGCTTCTTAGGAGCAGATGGATCATTCTGCTGAGGAGCTTCACAAGGTTTCTTACCCTTCTTTGGCTTATTTGGGCGGGATGCCCTCTTATTTCCTCCCCTGTGTCCCTCATGTCTTACGACGTTGGCAAAGTCGGGGTTCTGAGAGCGCAGCCGTTCTTCCTCTTGAGCACATTTAGACACAAGCGTGGTGATGTCCCACTTCTGATCACTTGCATTATAGTTTATCTTAAATGGCTCAAAGACTGATGGAAGTGACATCATGACGTGGTGAAGCAGCGCTGCATCATTAAGGGGACAGTCGAGGTCTCGAAGCTTATCCCTCATGTTGACCATGCCTATAATGTGCTCTCTTACACTGCCTTGCCCATTATACTTAGCCTTCACCAGCTGAGATAAGAGAGTGCTAGCATTGCCCTTGTCAGACCCCTTAAAGTAGCTCTCAATCTTATCCATGAAGTCCTTAGCATTTTTAGGCTCTTTGTCAAGAGCTCCCCTGATGGAAGGGTTAATGGTCATGTTCATAAGACTTAAGGCCACTCTGTCAGAATGCTCCCAGCGCTCTTTTTCTTTCTCATAAGCAGCAGTGCGTGCAGCAAGGGTAGTATCCTCAGTCCCTTGTGACACCGGTGCAACAGGAGCGGGTAGCCTCAGGGAATGATCCTTATCCATCGTCAGCAGAATGAAACCAATCTCAGTTTTCCACTTGACGAAGTTATCCCCTCCCAACTGAGAAACACCATTGATATATGTCATGATGCTGGAGGGGGTTGCTTCTGTTCATAAAAATAAAGTTTAATCAGTAACGACAATCAAAATAATAAATGTAATCAGCGTTGGCCAGATTAAAATATTGAATAAACAATTTGCATCACCGTTGGGCAGAAGCAAATAAACTTAGTATCTTATGAATTAATTTTGCATCACCGTTGGGCAGAAACAAAATAGCTTAATGACTTAGCGTAATTAACGCAGCGGAAAACTTAATTTTGCATCACCGATGGGCAGAAGCAAAATAATATTAAATTAAACTAAGCATCTTAAAAGCAAATAATTAAATCAACGTCGGTCAAAAATTAATTAAATGCTCAAAATAAACTAAGCAATTCTGAATAAAATTCACGTTGGTTTCATTTACTCAGAATAGCAACTCATAATTTTCTAGTAATTTTCAGCGTAATAATCCTCAATTTAAAATTTCTTAATGCTTAATAGGGAAATATGCTGAAAATAAACTCAGAAAATAAATAAAACCAAATAAAACTGAATTTAAAGGGGCCTTAAACTTATTTGGGCCAAGAATCCGAAATGGCGGCCCAGCCGTGCGCGCCGCTCCCCCCACCCGCGTGGGCCCGCGGCCCAACGACGGACGGGTGGGCCGCAGAGGCGGCCCAGCCGCGCGCGCGGTTCTCTCCCCCGGCCTGGCCCACTGCCCAGTAGCGGCGCCGGCCTCAACCCCCTCCCCCGCGGCTCAATCTCTACCGTTCATCTCAATTGCCCTAGATCCGACGGTCGGGAGTGGATATCGGAGGTATAAAAGGATGGGCCTCTCCCTCAAACCCTAACCCTAATTCATTTCCCCTCCTCTTTTCTTCCACCACCGGCGGCTGGCCCTTTGTCTTCGCGCCCGGGCCTTATGGCGCCGCCGGCGCGGGCCCCCGCGCCTCGCTGGCCGCCGCGCGTCGCGCCTCATGGCGCCGCAAGCCGCGGGCCGCCGCGCCTTGGCCGCGCCGCCGCGCCTGCGCCGCGCCTTGGGCCGCCGCGCGCCACTCGGGCCCGCGCCGCCCCGCTGCTTATGGCGCCGCCGCGCCTCTTGCAGCCTCTGGTGCCGCCGCCGCGGGCCACTGCCTCGCGCAGCCGCGCGCCACCTCATGGCGCCGCCGCCGCGGGCCGCCGCCTCGCGCGCAGCCGCGCTTCCTTATGGCGCCGCCGCGGGCAGGCTGCCGGCCAAAAACCAGTCTTGTGGCCGCCGTCCTTATGCGGAGCGCCGTCTTGGCGGGCCGCGGCGGCGTGCCGTCTCCGGCGCCTTCACGACGGCCATGGAGGCGGCCCGTTTCCGCGGTCCGCCATGGCCGCGCCTAAATCCCTTTTTTTTCTGTCTTATGCCGCGGGTGCTACATGCCCCGCGCAATCGTATGCGAGGATCACCATGCGTGTGCCTGAGAAGTACGTTGAAATCTAGCGGAAAATCGGGCACCGCTGTGGGGTTTCTATTCTTATTCTGTGGGTTTGGAGGGATTTTCGGGTGGGATTTCTTTCGATCTAATGCTTTCTTATACTTTCTTATGCTTTCTATCTCTCGGATCTGACTTTATTCATGCGAAAATAAACTCAGGACTAACAGATCTAAACTGAACATGAATAAAACCGAGAACTAAACGTGAAACATCCAACCAAGATCTAAAACTGACCAGATCTATAGGTTCTTAAGGCTCACAGTTAGGTGCTTAGGCAAAAGATACCAAATGTTAGAACAAACACGTCTTAAGACTCAATCTTAACAGGATCTAACACCTAAAATATGACCACAACCTATAGAATAAAACTGAATAACAAAGAAGGGTTTTAGATCTAGACCGCCAGTCATCGTAGGGGCCGCTGAGGACGACATCTCGGCGGTGGGTTTTGTTGGGGACGAAAATAGATCCGCCGTAGTCGTTCCCGTAGATGTTCCCGACGTAGACGTAGTAGTCGATCTCGCTGGGTACCGTCTTCCTTCCGCCCTATACCGGCACTGTCCGGTGTCGGACGGCAAGCGGAGGCGGTGGCCTTCAGGTGGCTCCAGCGCCGCCGTGGAGCGGGACGGCTGTAGTGAGCGGCTAGGTTTTTGAGTCTGATTAGGTTAATCACAAAAACACCGGATCCCACTATTTATTATGGCGCTGAACGACCTGGGGCCACAACCACGAGTTGGGCTTGGGCCTCCGATCAAGACGCGTAACGAGCTTATTTCTTTTAGGCCTTTCTGACCACCCAAAAGTTCCAACAGAGACGACATCGACAGCAACTCTCAGATTCTGTACGCTCATTCACACGGCATCATATCTGACCAGCAGTACGAGGTAGCACTCTTGTTCATTCAGATCTACTTGCCTACTTGGACGACAAGTGTAGCATGCCTATTCTTTTTCTTCGCTTTTATCTGTCAAAGGCTGCGATGGCAAACTGCAAAGGGGACTACGTGAGCCCGGCGGACAAGCTCTGCGCCGACGTGTTACAAACTATCAAGAATGTAAGGTTCATCTATTGTGCCAATTTTAAAAAATAATGGCTACCATCGATTGGGCTCTCATTTCCTTATCATGTTGTTTTCACTCTTCACAGCTCATGTCAGAAGTCGACAGCAAAGACATACTGCAACCTACATGTCCCCTTGATTCACCGAATCCAGGGAGAGATGCTTCAGCGAGGAAGTACCTAGCAGAGGAGCACTACTACCGGATTAGCGACACGCCTGTGGAACCTTCGTCTCGTTGTTTTGTGAGTTCTATCCTTTAATTCATAAACATGTAGATTGTCAACTTCATGCAGATCTAGATCGATGTGATGACAGTATTGATCTAGAACTGTTGTCCATCACAAACCATATATTGCCTGAAAGTGCTCCTTTGGAACCCAGGAATACCGCTACTACCTGTCTTACTTTTGGGCAAATGACAATGCCACTAGAGCTGCCCTTGGGGTCAAGGAGGTAAAACACTTCCTTTTCTTTTGGTTCCAAGCCTTTAACTTGTACTCCTCGTCAGAACACAAATTGCCTACACGAGCTTGTTCGCTCTGCAACGCTAAGGAATCCAGTTACATAGTAGTCTAGTACTCTATTTACTTTTTAGCTGCTGCTAATGACTCTTTTCTGAATTTCTTGGGACTGAGTTTCAACTGACCAAAGGGTAGCACTGATGAACAGGGAACCGTGACTGAATGGGTCAGGTGCAAGCGTTCAGGTTTCCCCTACACCTACGATGTTCCAAGCAGCATAAGGTACCACTTCAACCTCACCACCAGGGGTTACCGCGCTCTGGTATACAGGTGAAAGCATCATGTTCAGTAGGGTCATCCATCTCTTCACTTCACATATGCTGTTTGAAATCTTCCTCCATGAAGATCATGCTTAGTGGTGTATTGTGAGTGCAGTGGAGACCATGATCTAACTATACCGTTCTCGGGCACACATGCATGGATAAGATCCTTCAACTTCTCCATTGTTGATGACTGGAGGGCGTGGCACCTTGACGGCCAGGCTGCAGGGTTAAGTCATCTCCTGAATCCTCTGAATTCTACTGTTCTCGCTTTGCTCCTCTCTCCATCAACATGCGGCGCCATCATCTTCCATTCATGTTTTTATGGATGGAACACTTGCAGTCTCCTTTGTTCGTCCCCCTGTTGCAGTTTTGCTTGAACTGAACTGATGAAGAATGCACTTATTTTTTTCTTTTTGGCCAGATTCACAATCAAATATGCGAACAATCTCACTTTCGCGACGGTGAAGGTTCGTCTTTTTCTTTTGCCTATCTCGACCTTTCTTGATGTATTCACCTTCGTCAAATCAGTCAGATGATTTACATATGGGTTGTATTAGTAACATTCTTTTTTTTTGTTTATGCAGGGTGGTCGCCATGCTGCTCCAGGGAATCGGCCCAAAGAATGCTTCGCTATGGCTGAAAGGTGGCTGGACAATAAGCCTCTCTGATGTGCCTGCCAAGTGCCAGCTCAGCTGCACTTCTGAATCCGGGTTCAGTCTGTAACTGTGCAATAAGTCTGTAAAATGACAACCAAGCTAGCGAAATAAGTTAATTAATGTAATAAAAGCACGTCAAATATTAAGTTCTCTACAAGGAAGAGTGTGTCTTCTACACTGGAAGTGGAAGAGTGTGTCTGAACCACATATTCTGGGCTCTATGCAAAAGTTCAGGTTTCATAAGAATTTATTTGAAAAGAAAAACTTTCTCCACATTCAGACCTCCAGCCAACTCGCAATGTTTTGCAAAGTCGCTATGCAGGTCAACTTTCACCCCTCATCAAGTAGAAAGTAGGTGCGCCTTTGGCGCACCAGCAGTAGGACCAGTGAAAGAAAATGATACCATTAGGAGTTTGTTTCAGTTGAGAAATATAGCATAGTAAGATTAGATAACTAACACAAATATTTTAATTTTATTGTATATCCATGTTTGCATTTGTTAACCGCTTAGATTTATCGATGCTTAAATGGATTTATTTATCGAATACGATGAAACGATGAACCATACAACGAAGGAGTCGATGGGAACTTTGTTGTAGGTTGTCTATAAACTGTTGATCCATGGACGAAGCTACTTTTGTTTAGATTCAAGAGTACATGGCAATATTAATATTTTGGGAAATGACTTTTAGTTGGGATGTAGAGGTGCGCGCAATAGTTTTCTAAAGCCCACATAGCTTTACTCACTTATTCATGTTCCACAATAAAATACAAATTAAATATTTTGATTTACCAGCTGTTGTGACGTAAAATTACTTTTTTGAATTTTAGTACCGTTGTACCTTTTAATGATTTCTTATAAATTCTAGAATTAAATAGAGTCCCAGATTGCTGTGGGTTGGTTCTATAAAATATGGAGGTTCCTTTTCGAAGAATAACGTGCCATGAGGTGGAGCATTGGTTGATTTTATGCAAAAATGAGATTACTTTTGTGAAACAGTGAAGAAAACGGACCGTGGATTCATTTCATGAGTAAATGTGGTCTATTTTGTAAATTAACAAAGGAATGGGTGGTTTGCGGGTTTATTTTGTAGAAATTTGAGGTTCTTGAAATCACTAAAAACAGACCACGGGTTGATTTCAGAAAAATCTGAGGGTATTTTCGCAAATAATAATGAGAGGGGCCCTCGAACTGCGGGTTAATTTAAGTGAAGCTCGAGCGGGTTTGTGAAAAAAAAAGATATGGACTACCCTAGACTGCGGGTTGATTTTTAGTAAATAGAAGGATTTTTTTTAAAAACCTGAGATTCGCACGATCTCGACCATCCGGCCGGGAAAAGCACATTGCTTAGTTTTCTACATCAAGCATGAAGTCATCTTGATCTTCTTTTCTACAGGTTCGATCCATAACATGATAATCTGCTAATGCATGTTCATGCATGCAGATCAACAGCTAGTTACATTCGTTTTATACACGGGCTATGCATATTGTTTAGTTTTCGCTTCTCATCAGCTGCGTTAGTTTCTTGCTTTTGGTTGTGGACATTAGCATATTACAAACATTTGCCCTTTACCAAGCAGGCATTAAGCATTTGTTCGGAGTCTTTTTTTTCTGGGTGGACTTGTTCGGAGTTTTATAAAAAAAACTAGTCTATGTGCACGTGCTATAGGCACATGTTTAAAGTTAAATTATTTAAAAGTGATTGGATTGCGTCGAACTACTACTAAAAAATCTCATTAATAAATAACAAAGTTTCGTTGCACCAAGTAATTCCATATATGGGAGCTATGTGCGTGTCTACGAGATGGGAAAGGAATGCTTTAGGTTCTTCCTTCAATCAACTTCAACCAACAATAAGTGCAAATCAAAATTATATATTTAACTTTATATATTTTTTTGAAAGCCACATCAATTCAATATTTTTCTTATATATACATTATTGGGGACCCCACATGATACAGTCATGTAAAAAAGTTACCAATGCACCGTATATACATAATCTTATTCACAATCAACAAAATTTTAGAAAAAATATATATATAGGACTAATCCAATAATAGATACGTCACAGATCAAGATACAATAAGTATATTTACATACGTACATCATACATTTATTCAATCATCGTGTATTATATAGCATTTGAAAACATTATCATGCAATATAGCATCTGAAAACATTCTGATAATCCGCGAGGTCACAATCTCCAAGCGCGTGACCTGCAAGAGCAACATATGTGTTTAGAAGAGCACTTTAACATATGACTACATGAGTGCATAAATGCATATATTATTACACATGAAGGTTATATAAACCCGCAGCACAAACACACCTCATGATTCCAAGACATCTTTGTACACAATATTCTTCGTACTCTTTCCAGTAGGATCGATATTCATGTTCCTCTTTGCAAGAACCCATGTAGTCTCACGGGATACACCTCTTGACAGTGCAACATACAGCTGTCTGTGTGAAAACACAGGCTCGCAGAGGTATATACCTACATTGGGTATGGTCTGACCCTGCGCCTTGTTAATGGATCTTGATCCTAATAGTAGCCATTTAATGTATTTTTCATGAATAATCTGCTAAATGAAAATGGATAAAATTTTACAGTGGGTTTGTACTTAAGTAATTTGCTCTGCATAAAAATCTCAACCCCAGAAACTGTCTCTACGAGTTGTTTTGTTAATCCATGCTTTGCTTTTAAAAATGACCGTTGATGAAATGACAAAACCATTCACTTACTTAATGAAGTTAGTTAATTCAGATAAGTACTCGATAAATGACTGCCCAAGGAAAATAAAATGAAGTGCTTGATAACTTAACTTGAGTTGTGTTGAATGACTACTTTATAGTGAAATAGTTATTTATCTTGTACCATTTAAACCACTCATACATGTGCATTCATATAGAATCGACGACTCTCGCCGACGGAACCTGTGAGCTGGTGCCCGAGTCCGAGAGCGAGCAGCGCAAAGCTCTAACTAAAGTTGCTGAAGACCCGAGCCAAAGTTCAGAAGTACCCCTGACTAGTTTTTCTCAAGAAGGCAAGCCCCGGAGCATAACCCCTACTTTTAAACTTATGCAACTTTTATTTATATATAGTATTGTGCATTAAGTTTGTAGGAGTTGATTGAAACCCTAGTTGCATAATCCTAATACCTATGATATGAACACTAGTCTGTATCGGTCGCTAGATTGCCATGCTAATAGGACTCCGGTAAAAGTCGAGTGATTTCCTGTCACTCGCGAGATATAGGAGTTGCTTGTTTTAATTATGTTGGAATCATAAGGTTGACGGACGGGGTTATGTTACGATATTCCTGTTGATGATTGAGATCCTGTCTGTTTAGCAAAAATGCTAAGGTCACGGTGTGTGGTAGCTGTGGTTAAGTTTTTGAACGTACTAACCACATGCCGGGATTATGGTAATCGGTAAGCTTAAGTACCTAATCGGACCGGCAAGTGGACAACATCCTCACCCTCTTGACGTCGTTCCCATGGGCACATGGTGAGTGCAAGAGCAGCCATGGCCCAGTGCCGTACCGTGGTTCGTGGACCTCTGTACTCGAGGGGGTGGCCCTGATCCACAACCCGGAAAGAAAGGGGAAAAGTTGCACGTGTGACTCTGTGAGTAACCACGTGACCTGTGTTTAGGTTTCCCTTACAAGGTTAAGAAATTTGATTCGAATCGTCCGTTTCTCGCATCCATTGAAACTGCTTAACCCTTTTACCACATAGAGTAAGAAGAGGAACAATGATGATGATTAATCTGGTTGGATGCTCAGTTAATGATTTTTCCACCATGTGTGATTTGGATAGTTGCTTACCTAGAATGGTTAATCAACTAGAACTTGATGCTAAAACTTGAAAGTAAGGACTCATTCTTAAGATGCTTTTTGGCAAAAACTACCCTCAGCCAAAAGCCTTGCATGTTTAGGAGTATATACCACTAGTTGGGTAAGCCTTACTGAGTATTAGTATACTCAGCCTTTCTTGTAGCTTTGTTTTCAGGTGAGACCTTTGAGGACATGATTGCTAGTTTGACTTGGCCGTGTACTCTTCCTCCTGGTTGGTCGGTGGAATGGGATCCGTCCCTGGCCAACGGTGATAATGTTAAATGATGTCATGTACAGGCTTCATCATGATATCTTGTATTGTCGATTAGAACTATCGTTTATTTTCCACTGCACTATTAAACTCCGAAAGTACTTGTTTATGCATGAGTTCGAACTTGGTTTGGAATAATAATTCATGTGGAACTCTTGTTGTAAAATTTGTGGATTGTTGTAATTCCAGTGGGCTCACATCCGTGTGGGTTTTATTTATGCATTGTTTCGATCAAAATTCCAGTGGTTGCATCGGGATGTTACCCGACAGACTGTCATTTTACTCCATTTTAAGTGCGTGTTAGCCTGGATTGCCTCTATGGTGATGATTCGTGCACTTAAGCCGGATTAATTTGGGCGGTTCTGCCACAGCACGCCTGTCTTGCCTGGCATCTTGTGTAGCTGGTAGACGTAGTGGGGCACGGCCATGAACTTGGCTAGTGCCGGTCTGCCAAGGGTGGCATGATACAACGAGTCGAAATCCGCCACCTCGAACTTGATGTACTCGGTGCGGTAGTTGTCTTTTCTCCCAAAGGTGACTTGCAGGACCGCTGACCCGAGTGGTGTAGCCGCGTTACTCGGGACGATGCCGTAGAAAGGAGCTTTGCTGGGAGTGAGCATCTTAGAGATGTCTAGTCCCATCTTCTTGATAGTACTCGCGAAGAGCAGGTTGAGGCTGCTCCCACCGTTGATGAGTACTCGGGTGAGCTGTGAGCCCTCCACGACAGGGTCTAGGACGAGTGGGAATTTTTCCGGCTCGGAGAAGCTGGTCCATTGATCATCCCTGGAAAAGGAGATTGGGGCCTCGCTGTATCTCAGAGGCCTTGTCGTGGCCGGCTCCACAGAGAGTATTTCGCGCAGGGTTAGCTTCTACGTGCGCTTGGTGGGGAATCCGCCGTCTCCACCAAAGATGACGATGACGACGTTCTTGGGATCCTGGAAGTCTTGAGCCCCTGACTTATCACCTCCTTCATCATCCTCCTTGTCCTTTCGCTTTTCTGCTGGAGGGAGGGGTGGTGCATTGAGTGATTTGCGGATGGTGACACACTCGAAGAGCGTGTGCCGCCACTTTGGGTGTATCGGGCATTGTTTGTGCATGATCCTCTTGTATTCCGAGTCGTTGTTCCCTGACTTCTTGCCGCGCGGGTTGCGCTTGACAGCCGCGACTTCATTGTCTGGCTTGCGATTTTGGGTATTCCCTAAGTGGTTCTGCTGGATTTTGTCAAAGTGGCTGTTGCCAGCGCCTTCCTTGTCGTGGTTGCGCTTGGGGAAACGGTCATTTTTCTCATCCTCCATGTCAGCCCACCGTGCCATCATGTCACGCAGCTCCACGGCAGTAGTCGGGCGGTTGCACCCGAAGTCGTGGTACGTGTTCTTCGAGAAGAGGCCGTTTTGGAAGCAATGTATGACGTCCTCATCCGTGAAGTTGGCGATGGTGGCGCGCATCTCGAAGAAACATCGTGTGTAGGATCGCAGGGTCTTGTTCAACTCCTGCTTCACCTAGGACAAGTCGTGGTGAGTGCCCGCCTTGATCATGGATCCCTGGAAGTTTTCGACGAAGGCCCGCTTGAGGTCCTCCCACGAGTCGATGGAGTTTGGCTTGAGGCTTTCAAGCCACGTGAGGGGCGCGGACTATAGAGCCACCGGGAAGTAGAGAGCTTTCATAGAGTTGGAGCCCCCTGAAACTTCAATGGCGACGGAGTAGCAATGAATCCACTGGCGCGGGTCCTGCTTACCGTCATACTTGGGGATTCTGACTGGTTTGAAGTCCTTTGGATAGGACTTGTCGGTGATGCTGGTGGTGAAGGCGGGGAAGTGGTCACTGTCGTCGTCATTGTGGTGCCTGCCGGTATGGTCCTTCCTCCTTGCTTCAATGACAAGCCGCGCGTTGCGGCCTTCATTGATCTTCTGCCTGAGGTCGACCATGGGAGCGCCATGGAGGTTGGCCTCGACTGGATCTTGGCCTTGATGCCTTTCACTGCGCTGGTTGTGAGTGGGTTGTTGTACTTCTTGTTCATTGTTGCCACGCGCAGACAGGTGGCCCTCGTTGCGCTGGCGGTTGTCGTTCCTCCGGCTCCCGGGCCTTCCTTCAGGGGTGCGACTGACCAACGCGGTATCACCGTGTTGCTCAGACCTCGAGGGTTGATTCCGAGTAGAAAGCACTGGCTGTTGCCCATCGAGTTGCACAAGCGCACGCTGGGTCAAGTACTGCAATCTTTGTATCTGAGGATTAGATGGGAGTTGTTGAGCTAGGACTGCTGCTTCTGCGATGGCGCCAATCGGTGTACGGTACTCGCGATCCGCGACTGCCGCAAAAGCATTGTTGAGATCCCTTGGTTCGCGGGCGCGATTCTGCGTGTTGCGCCTGCGTTGGGCGCGTTTGGTGTTCTTTACCCATCGGATCCTATGGTGCTCCTCGTCTTCATCTTGGGGGGCATCATGTGTGGGTTCATCGGCTGAGATGTCCGCGAGTTGTTCGTTGTCGTACTGGGTGCTCAGCTCATCTTCCTCCGCGTTGCGAAGGGAGGCCATGCAGATTTGGCGATCCGGCGACTGGTTATCCCTAAGGTTGTACTCGAGTAGCTCTGTGCTACTCTCTCCTTCTTCCGCAATGGGAGAGAGGGGTCTACCCTCTTGGAAAGGTAGCTCCTGCGTGAAGGCCACAAGGTGGGACTCGTAATCGAGTTGTTCGGAGGGCTCAAAGCCCTTCCAGTACACGAAACGTCCTTGTGGCGTTGATGTGATGGTTAAACCCAGATGGCTGTCTGACAAGAATTCAGTGTGGCTGTCGGGTTGCGACTGGTTTTCAAGGGCGGGGGCCGCCCGACAAGCGGTGGCTCTCTTGTTTCTGAGTCCTTTTCGGATCCGGCTTGAAGGTGTAGTACTACACGGGGAGTACTCTTCGTCGGAGTCCGAGTAGATGTCGAAAACGGGGGCCTCCCGGCAAGCGGTACCGCCCACATCCTTGATCTTGAGCAGCAGTTCCAAATCCTCCTCCAAGTCGGAGAGGGATTTAGATCGTGTGATCCTTACAGATCGGTTTGAATCCGACCCGAATAGATCTGGTGCGTCACGAGTGGAAGTCGCGTTTAAAACAGACAACTTTTCGATCTGTTGGGCCAGATCGGGAAGCAGCGTGTCGTCGAGGTTGTCGATGAAGTCGTCTAGATCGCTGCTTGAAGCTGGTGAAGAGGCCTCCGGCTCCTTGGAGTTGGCTAGGTGGCTGTTGAAGCCACCCAAGCCGTTGGCGACGCAGATCCAGGAGCCGAAGATGAAAGTCGTGCCCTCATCGAGCACGGCGCTGGTGAAGTTGAAAGATGCCATCGAATTCTCCAGTGGATGCTCGATGAACGCCTTTGCCTGGCGCGCCAGCTATCGGTGTTTTACCGCCACGCCCACCGAGGGATACCCCCAAGGTGATGAGTTTGTCGGTAGGGTGTCGTCGAGATCTGAAACTCAAAGGTGCAAAGGAACACAAGGTTTTAGACAGGTTCGGGCCACGAGAGCTTAATACCCTATGTCCTGTGTGGTTTGTATTGCCTTTGATGATTATCCTTCCCGAGGGGGTGCCTGTCCGCCCTTATATAGTCTGGGGGTACAGGTTTACATGGAAGTCCTAGTCGGATACAAGAGCAGGAGTCCTACCCGAGTAGTTTTCGGGTCATTTTCTACCGTGTCCAACTACTCTAACTACTGTACGAGTAATTCTATTGCATTACGAGTAGTTACAACAGATGTTGGGCGTGGGCCATGTCCCATCCCGTATCCTAGGAAAAAGTGTGCCACGTGTACAGTCTCGTGTGCTCGGGTCTGACTGATACCGGGCTACACAAGCTTAATTCACGATGGGAGGGACCTTTCATTGTCCATAAGGTTATAGGCCCTGGAAGTCCTAGTCGGATACAAGAGCAGGAGTCCTACCCGAGTAGTTTTCGGGTCGTTTTCTACCGTGTCCGACTACTCTAACTACTGTACGAGTAATTCTATTGCATTACGAGTAGTTACAACAGATGTTGGGCGTGGGCCATGTCCCATCCCGTATCCTAGGAAAAAGTGTGCCACGTGTACAGTCTCGTGTGCTCGGGTCTGACTGATACCGGGCTACACAGGCTTAATTCACGATGGGAGGGACCTTTCATTGTCCATAAGGTTACAGGCCCTGGATCTTATCTCTTACAGTATTCTGACGGCCATGAGGTACCAAATTCTTGGAATATTGAGCATCTACGTCGTTTTCATCCTTGATCAACTGGGGACATCTTCTATTGATGCCTGGAGATTTATACTTCCAGTATAACTCCGTTTTACTTCTAGTACATCTCCGTTTTACATCCAGTACAACTTCGTTTTACTGAAGGGGCCTTGCTCCCATACTTCCAGTAACTAATTACTAGTTTCCGACTAGTCTCTTGGGTTACTGAAGGAGCTTTGTGCTCATATTTCCAATACAATGCTGTTTTACTGGTTTACGACTGGTACTACGCACAAGTTTGCTGAAGGGGTCTCGCTCCCTTATTTCCAGTAACATATTACTAGTTTTCGACTTGTACACTATGTTTGAAGGGGCCTCACTCCCATGGCAAGAAGTTTACTAGTTTACGACTAGTTCTACACATGTTCGACTACTTCGACTACTTGTCTTGACTACAATCCTAGCCGGGACCGACTTTGACTAATGGCTTCATCGACTGCTCAAGCACCAGTGGCTGCTTGCCCAATGCTTGGGCTCGGGGGCTAGCGCCACCTTTCTGCTACGACTACTTTATGCTTATCATCTGGCTCCTGGCTCGGGGGCTTGATGGGACAAGACACTCAGCGTGCCTCAACGGACAGCTCTCATGTTTCAACACTGGATGCTGTAAAATTACTCGACAATACCTGATCCAAGAGGGTTTTTAAGATTTATCTTGGGTAGATGTTTGTTAACCATTATTTCAGGGATTTTATTCCAAAATAAGGGGTTTGTCCAAATTATTACCCAGAGGTCTTATTTAGTCATTGGCTCAGGGCACAAAGATTGAGTTGAGAGGTAATTTTGGGTGTTTGTTGGGAATGTTATTTGTTTCACCATTTTTTTAGGGAATTCATCCCCAAAAAAGAGATTTTTAAATTTACTACACCAATTTGCCCATGTTCACCATCAAATCTTTACTGTTACTTATTGCATGCCACGATTCTTTGGATCCTTTATTCCAAAACCTTGGGGATTTGGATTCAAGGCTCGGGAGCTGCGGGACACGTGTCATCATCGACTTATTTTTCAAATCTGCTGGAAGATAAGGACAAAAGACTCAAGATTAAATTGACCCTCAGCCTGATTCTACGAGTCAACCTAAGGCTTGGGGGCTACTCCATATGGAGTGCGAGTTTAATCGCACCCCATATAAAGAAGACTGGACAACTACTCGGGGCATGAGCACCTCACAGCCTCGACGCAGCCAAGGAAGTACTCGGAGGACACCTTCAAGACGAAGTTCGGGAGAACTCGCAGATGCCTTCAGAAGTACTCGGATGCCTGCAGTACTCGGCTACGAAGAGCTCGGGGGTTTGTCAGACCCGGGCACACAGGACTGTCCACGTGGCACACTTCTCCTAGGATACGGGATGGGACATGGCCCACGTCCTACATCTGTTGTAATTACTCGTAATGCAGTAGGATTACTCGTAGAGTAGTAAAACTAGTCGGACACGGTAGGAAACTACCCGAGAAGTACTCGGGTAGGACTCCCGGGTTTGTACCCGACTAGGACTTCGATGTAAACCTATCCCCCCATACTATATAAGGGCGGACAGGAACCCTCTTGGGGACAATCACCATCAAAGGCAATACAAACCACACAGGGCGTAGGGTATTACGCTCTCAGCGGCCTGAACCTGTCTAAAACCTTGCGTTTCTTTGCACCTTCGAGTTCCTGATCTCGGCGACATCCTACCTACAAACTCACCACCTCTGGGGTATCCCTCGGTGGGCGTGACGGTAAAACATCGACAGGGAGACATGAATTTGTGTTAATGTTAACTTTCCAATTACTCCATTCTAAGGAGAAAGGAAACTTGTATGCTTTGCTTCGTGATTGATTTGCGTGCAAAGAAACATGCATGGCCGAATAGACAGAGAGAGGCAGGCGTGCGCTGCATGCTGGAATGGAAAATAGAGGAAAAGAAAGGAAACTTGTGTTTCGTGATTGATTTTCATGCAAGGAAACATCCATGGCGTGAGAGATAGAGAGAGGCAGGCGTGCGCTGCAAATGGAATGGAAAATAGAGGGAGACAAAGGAAACTTGCAAGCTTTGCTTCGTGATTGATTCACAGCGCAAGGAATCATGCATGACGTGAGAGACAGAGGCACGGCAGGCGTGCGCTGTAGAAGACATGCCGCCAACATGTAGGCCGGAGATTGAGCACACGATTTAGGAAAGTAATTGTCAGGTTTTGGAGAGCTCATAACATTCCATACAACACGATTTAGGAAAGGAATTGATCGGCCAATCAATCCTGCTAATCGGGCCATGTATGGGGGTTAACTTCTATAATAGTGTTCCAATCCATTTGGAAATATTTTACCGGCCAATCAACTATCCATATGATTGCTTCTCTGGTTGCGTGCGGCTCCCTGACTATAAATACCCACACAAGGAGCCATGGTTTACACAAAAAAAAAATAGAGCAACATTCATGATGGAGTTCTTAGGCATCTCAAACATTTGTGATGCCCTTATATTGTAGCATGGATCCCGAGTGAACCTGATCGCGGTTGTGGCTTCCGTTGGTCCGGTGACCCCGAGATGCATGTTTGATCCATACGCCACAAGGGAGATATGTATTAAGGACTTGAGGTTTGGCTTTCTAGCTATCAGCTTGTTTGTGAATTTTTCATTTAGACAGTAAATTATGTGTTGTTTTTGTAGTGGTATGGAATTCGTACGTTTCTTGGCTGACTACCATCCTGCCGCTAGTAAAGTATTCCTTAAAGCCGATCTCCAGAACAAGTTTATGCTGGTCAAAGGAGTACTTGTGAACCGTGATAGAGGTGGCTATCTGAATAATATTAATTCCAGCACGCTCACGGTCAAATTATGGTGTGTTTTTTTCAAGATTTATAGCTCACGGGGTAGCTTTTCTGTTCAGGTAGCTTTGAGCAGTGCGAGAGCTCTAGGGTCACTTTGTTTGAAAGTGACCCGGATCCATTGGTACAGAAACTCGATGGTGATATATATTATTAGTTTTTAAATGTTGAAAATGTTGATTGTTTCGGTGTTATATATGTACCACTAATGTACCTATTCTCAATTTTACAGATGTTAGACGGGAGCTGCGCAAGGACTTCATGATGCACGATGCTGATAAGACGAAGAAGCTAGATACATGCGCTAGGGTAAGGAGATACAGCATCCCGCGTTCCTTAACTGACGTATTGGAGCTCATGATCAATGGCAACCGTCGGTGACGAGCATTAGAATAAGTAAACTTATTATGGAGAGGCACTCGATTAGCTAGGATTTTAGCATTTTGTTTTGATTAGCTACGGATGGCAAGTGTACTTTCAAGTCTTATACAGTATTTGGCAAATACCATTTATTTGCTAATTATTGCAACATATATTTAACTTTTTCCCCCTATTATCACTGCCTTTTTTGCATCATATAACATTCTTGCACGACAATCAAAGGCAGTATGTATATGGCAGTAATGTTTTTACACCGAGTTCCGAGACTACGAGGGCGGCCTGTACCGGGGGGGCGTGCGGATCAACGCAGATGAACTACCATGCGATGCTGCTGGTGGGGTATGGTTCCTACTACTATATCCTGAAGAATTCTTACGGATAAGACTGGGGGGACGATGGATACCTGTTCCTGCCCTGCGGGGACACCTGTGGCATTCTCACGAGGGGAGGTTCTTACCCCGAGATGGGGCTTTCTTGACTGATCGATCGAGCTGATAGTTCGATCTCGCTTCGCTTAGCATTGTGGTGTGTGTTGCCGGCGCGGTTCCCATGATGATGTAATAAACACCCGCCTTATTAATCAATTCGCATTTACTGTCTGATTGATCGTTTAATAACTTGCTGCTCGTCTGAAATGTAGTTTATTTCCCTTTCACATACATCTTTTAGAGGCGTCGTACGTCACGAGATTTGGTATTTGTCAGTGTAGTCGAAGATGTAGTCGTAGTAGTTGGAGGTATAGTTGAAGCAGTCGGAGATATAGTCGTAGTCTTCAGAGATATAGTTGAAGCAGTCGGAGATGCAATCGAAGTAGTCACAGATGCAGTGTAGTCGAAAATGTAGTCGTAGTAGTCGGAGGTATAGTTGAAGCAGTCAGAATACTGCGAGCAGTTTATTTTGGCCCAAAACTTATTTCGGCCCAACTGTTCTAGTCAATTTCGACCCAACATTTTCCATGGACGAGCACAAGCGTGACAGAATCGTTTTATGTATACGTGCAGCAAATTTCAATGACAGATTCGTTTTATGAATTAGTGAATAAATTATTCTATCTATATTATGAATCACTACTCTACTAGCTTGTATATTTATCTTTCTACTATGATGATGATTATCGTAGATGAAGAATATTGTGCACCCATCACTGGCTCTCCTACAATCATCGAACATCCCGCCGGTACGAGGCATTTAATTTGAGTCGTGTATTTTGTTTTCAATAAATCAAACTCTGCAGTTTAATTTTACATTTCACAGCGCATATCAATTCAATGTTTGTGTCATCTTATCATTACTATGCGTCAAAAAAAATTAGAACCCATGTCCTATACAAAGTAATCGCAACGGAAACGTTTGCATAATAAGTTTAGGGGATAAGATATTATGACCATTTTATATATAATAAAATAAAATTGGGCGGATATTAAGACCATATACTATAATAAAAGAAAATTTGGGCCAAAATGGTAGGCAACACCATAGGGTTCAACGCGTAGAAACACCCGCCTGATGCATCACCTGCCCAAACAGGCGCCGTAGTGTGGGATAGGTACTGGTAGAGGAGTTGGAAGCACGGTTAGCAAACAACGTATATATGTTCGGCAATTCCTCTGTCCGCAAGCAACGTGGGACTAACTGTGGTGCCCGATGTCGATCGAAATACTGCAAGCGGTTTGTTTTGGTCCAAAACTTATTTCGGCCAAACTGTTCCAGTCAATTTCGACCCAACATTTTCCATGGACGAGTAGTCGGAGGTGTAGCGGAAGTAGTCAGAAATGTAGTTGAAGCGTCGAAGATGTAGTCGTAGTAGTCGGAGATGCAATATAAGTAGTCGAGGATATAGTCGTAGTAGTCGGAGGTGTAACTGAAGCAGTCGGAGATGTAGTCGTAGTAGTCAGAGATGTAGTTGAAGCAGCAGGAGATGCAATCGAAGTAGTCACAGATGTAGTGTAGTCAAAGATGTAGTCGTAGTAGTCGGAGATATAGTTAAAGCAGTCGGAAATGTAGTCGAAGTGTCGAAGATGTAGTCGTAATAGTCGGAGATATAGTCTAAGTAGTCGAAGATGTAATCGTAGTAGTCGGAGATGCAGTAGAAGCAGTCGGAGAGGTAGTCGTATTAGTCAGAAGGCGAGCCTATATATTTAGCCATGGTTTAACAGCATGGCACAGAAGGCGAGCACGTCGTTGCATTGGGCGTGGTTAAGGAATCCGAGATATTCAAACCTTCCATTTGTATTATAAAAGATACGTTATAAAATAATATTAGTCTCGACACATTCCAATAGAAAGACTTAATTATAATAGATGATAGATGATTGGACAACATCTGGAGTTTCCTATTATTCTAATATGTTGAGCACCGGTTAGTTTAAGTTAGGAACGTTAGAGGCCTCCTATATATTTACGTATAGACATATATATGTGTACATGTGTCAAAGGTTTAATTATGGTAGAGGATTGGCCGGCGATTAGGCTTTCCTTTTGTAATTAAAAAATATAAGATATCTAAACACTACTATATGGACGCAATATTAATTTTTCCAATCTATGCTAACATCCTTTTATTTTATGTTAGGAAGGTTAAGGCCGACTATTTAGGTTACCTTACATGGGAGTCGAATAGGGCTATATATATACCTTACAAAGAATAGATGTGTCAAAAAAAAATGATTTCCCGTGCTTCATTCTTATCGCTGGAAGCTGCCATGGCACAAGCTCATGGATCCGAGGTATGCGTGATGTCGGCTGTTGCTTCTGTTGGACCCTTGGACTTCAATGAGTTTGATCGGTACGGGACAAGGGAGCTTTGCTTGAAAGATTCAAGGTAGGCAAATTTACCTGGTTACTCAAACTTTACATGCATTTATACGTGTAACTTTTTTATATTAATTTCAGTCAGATAGCTTTCCTACGTATTCTAACGGATTATGAAGAAGGTAACAGCGAACAATTCGTTAACGCAGACATCCGAAACGACTTGGTAATGGCTACAATAGTTTTTGTAAACCATGACAGACGTAAGTTCAGTATGGTAAGATTTAGTACATCTGTTTTCACGCCTTGCTTAAATTTTTGTACAACTTCACAGGTTGCTTAGAGGCTTCGCAGCATTCTTCCATCATATTTGTTGAAAGCGGAGGATACCCATGGCTGTCTACGCTAGAAGGTGATGTAGATTGGAAAAAATGTAAATAAAAATAATACATATTATGCTCAATAAATTCATGTATTTTGAATGTTATTATCATGCAGAGGTTAGGGTTGGTCTACGTACGAGCGCTGTTGTTCGTGATGGCATTAAAATTGCAATTGCTGCACTAGACAAGGAGCTTGAAAATTTGAAGACGCCATCAATTGAATTGCATCTGCACTCTATGAAGGTTGTATACGAGTACATGATAAACGGGAAGCGTTTGGTCAGGACAATTGCTGAACAGGAAGAGAGACGCATTCGCGGAGAAAATCTCATGTGCTACGAATAAAATGGTCTATAGTGATCTATTTATTTTAATGTTATGTCGTTCAATAAATATAGACATGCAAGTGATAGTATTTTATTTTATATAAGTAATACCTTTGTAAGTTGGACCTTTTATGTAGATATATATCTATACTATAAAAGTATAAATATATGCTTACTATAAAAGTATAAATATATGCTTGTCAGATCCACCAAAGGATAGGTACAAGTTCTGAGCACTGAGTACAATGGTCAATTGTTTGAATATATCTATACTATAAAAGTATAAATATATGCATGTGAGATCCACCAAATGGATGGACAAAAAATATATATATATAATTATCTTCCAATGGTGGAGTATTATTTTTTTAGAAATAAGAGTCAAGCTATTTAATCTGTGCGCTGGGCGGCCTCGCGAAGCCAAGGTGGGATTAATCCCTTGTGCCCTGCAGAAGACAGGTGACAACCAAAGCGCGGCCATCGTATATGGGCCGGATTCGCGGGGGCGTCGTCTCGCTGATGGGCCGCAGAAACGAATGGGCCCATTTATTCCTTTTGCAGCGCCACACAGCTGTAGCACGCGCCGCTGCAGTAGGAGGTGGGATTAGTCCCAACTTGCCAACGCATGAATGCTGTGACCAACTTAAATAACAAGACGACCACACTGCTACTGAACTTCTGATGGCCATGCTTCTTGTGGGCCTGTTGGGCTCGCTTGGGGTTGAACCCATGACTGGGGGCTGCCCGTGGGCCCTTTCGTCCCCCCGAAACCCAATTTTTTTTTACTTTTATTATTTATGTGAGTCCAAATTAATAGTCTTTTTAGCGTAGATTTTAACGTATCCCATTTATCTGTTTAGCTTGTTTGTTTCAAAAATGCATTCCCAGAACTGTAGGCAACGCAGATTGAATATTTAAAAAAAACAAGAGCATGTAAATCAGCAATAAAAGACATGAAGTCTGATTTTTTTATTACATTGGCGTGCTGTAGCATTCATGATTTATAGAAGAGCTATTAGAATCAAAATTTCGAGAAAAAGCTACATTTTATCTCTCGCAGCAGCAGCAGGACGGAACCACATCGGGGTGCGGACTGAGTATCCATCGAGCAAACGAGCCGTCTCATCGACCGGATAGTCTTGCTTGGTGATGCGTACGCTCCCCTCATTCTCCATGGTGCAGATGACGACATCGTATTTCACCATATCAGCCAGGTAGACACTATCTCCTGTTAGGTCAGGTGAAATGACAAAAAATGGGTAGTTTAAACCAATGAACAACGACTGGTTACGACCAATTGTCGACACGCGCCTCCATGTCAAACTATCATCATCAAACTCGTGCAATGAAATTCCATCTAGGCGCTCAAACCTGTGATATTCATTCCAAACCATCCTACAGCTCAGGTCGAGGTATCGGTTACCGTGCCCATATAGGCACACGAGCATGAGCTGATCGCCAGGGGTAATGACAAGGTAGAATACACGTTCCTTGGAGTCTTCACTCGGTAGAGTATCTATGGATGGTAGCTCCACGGGTACCAAATTTTCACTGCTCACATCCCAAGCAAACACGGCGCCATCTTCGTCAACAGCGAACACTCATCCATGGTAGACAATTGCATCAAAGAAAACTTCTGGGTAATAGTCGAAGGCGTTGTCATCATGGTCGGTTGGATTCTTCAACACCCTCCAAGCATTCTCCCCCTGAGCTGTGTATGCCAACAATCCATCTGAGAAGAAAGCGATGGCCTCGTAGCTGTCCTGGTGTGATGGCGTTCGTGAAAGAACGACACGTAGGAAAAAACGTGTAAATGGATCAATTATTACACGGAGGCCGTGGCAGTATTCAACTACCATGCCGTCGTCGTTGTTGTTAAAGCACGACAGAGGAACTGTTGAATGGGTGATGGGGTTCAGGAGCTCCACATCGATGCTTGTATTGGTCGTGACAAGCCAGTCATCCTTGCCACCTATCCAGCACCTACTCTTCAACCCTTTATTCTCGCAGCAGAACGACAACCCCTTGGAAACAACATGAATACCAAATTTTTCTGACCTCAGGTCATCCTCATCAAGCATGCCACCGTCTTGAACTGGTTGGGATGTGATCAATGTTGGCTTGCCAGTCTCTAGAACGGTAACGTTGAGGCACTTGCAAAGAGATGCCCAGCGGCTGCACGTCGATGAGAAGTTGAGTACGTCCACCACATCGATATGGCCGATGATGATGCTGCATGGATCCACAGGTAGGTCCCACCATTGGACAGTGGGGCTTGTAGGCGATTTGGGAGAAGTCATGGTGAGTCGGAGAAGCTATTGCCTTGCTGGAGAGGGAAGAATGGTAGGGGTGAGAAACTCTCCTTTCATATGTACGTAAATATATACATGACTCTCCATTCTAGGGATGTAAAATCAATTTTGCTTTCCTAAACTGTACATGTACAAAAAATCAGTGGATATCGAATCAATTAATCTAGCTTTCCATTATAGATACTATTATAGATGGTAACCAACCGTGATAATAACTAATTAAAGGAAATAAATATTACATGGTTATATATATATATATATATATTGCATGGATATGAAATAAAAATGGCATGTCTTGTTGGCCGAACTGTCAGCACTGCCTTCTGTTGCATCCGAATCTAATTTATTCCATAAATTCCTCCTCTTGTTATATTTCATAATTGTTTATTCCATAACCTTCATATTAACATAGCACCAGACCCACCTAGGCCATCTCCCTCATCCCATTTACTTCCGATCCAAGCGGCCTGACCTCCTCGCTCCCTATATTCTCTGCGACTCGGCGACTACGGTTATCCAAGCGGCCTGAGCTCCTCCCTCCCCGTATTCTTTGCGACTCGGCAACTAATGTGATCCACACGGCTTCGTCGGAAGAACGCCGTACGACCTCCATCCTTGGAGCATCGTAATGGAGGTTTATTCTCTCTTTCATTGTCGTTCCCTACATATGTTTGGCATGTGCTACTCCGTTTCATGTGTGTATGTGTTTTTTGAATAATTCAATAGAAGCGCTGGTCTACTATCATAGAGTGGCATGTAAGCATCCAAAAATCTTTAGGCATTCATATTTTATAACCATGGTTGATGCTCTAGCTTGCAGAGAAATTCTAAATCTCATCTTTTTAAGCAAAAAAATTCCCAGAATCAGAATCTGTTCAAAGCATCAGCTTATTCTCCAAGAACCAGAACTCGATCTATTAGGAACTTGTGCTGCCATAAACTTTGTTATACAGTCTATGGTTCGCTGGCCTTAGTGTACATCATACTGCAATTAGTGCTGTTGAAAGCATCTGCCTCTCGAGCTGCCATAAAGTTTATTCTAATATCTATAGTTCGCTGGCATTTTTCTACGACATATTGCAAATTGCAATTAGTCTGTAGGTATTTTAGTTTGTAGTATTAATATTTAATTAATTATTTATATAAATTAAGTATTACGAAACACGTAGGAGAAGATGATACCGGCACATGCCGACCTGGTTTCCTCCGCGCAGGACACGCAGTCAACTCTGGAGATATCTGCCGATGAGAAAAAAGTATTGTAGTATAAATCTTTATATCTAATTGTTTATATAAATATATATATTTATTATAGAACATGCAGGAGAAGATGATACCATCACATGTCGATCTGGTTTCTTCCGCGCAAGACACGCAATCAACTCTGGACATGTCTGAGGATGAGAAAAAGCTAGATTCCACACCCGACAAGGGCGCACCAAATGAATCCATCCTCGACCAAAGCGTGATACCATCAAATGAATTATATTGCCCATGGAACTGGAGATACGAGAAAATGAGAAGAACCTGGTCGACCTACTCAATTGTGTGGAGTCATTGGAAAATTCTATTGCCCATGGAACTGTAGATACGAGAGTCTCTCGCCATAACAAGCCCAAGAAGATTTTCATGAGTGTAGTCCAAGAACAAGGTATACGTGTAAACTTTATATTGTGCATTTTTATATTGTCATCTGTGTTGTCGCTATCTCAAGGTTTTCCATCCAATGCAGATTACATCTGCGATGAGAAAGATGACGCTATTACCAAATCAATCAGTGGCTACGACGACGAGCGGGTTGTTGTAAGAGTTGATGACGCATTTGTTAAATTATGCAACTTGAAATGTCTTCTGAGTCCTTCTGAGTACTTGAACGGAGATGTAAGTACTATTTATGTAAAATTTTAGTGTGGCATATTATACACATCTATATTTTTGTATGGTGATTCTAAACAAAAGTCATCATTCAATTGCAGGTTATAAACGCGTACATATACCTCATTAGGGCTGAAAAGCATCTACTGTGCAGGGAAAAATCTAAGATACACCTAGAGAATACTCTAATTTTACCGTGATGGTCAGAATAAGGATAAGTCTATTCCAAATGTCAAAGAGGACCCTATAGTGGAAAGGGTGAAGAAATATGTCGCTCATGACATGGTAATCATTATTTATTTTAGTACTTATACTTGCTTATTGTTTTCCTTGTGTCATCTCATATATAATAGTGTTTAGCACCGACAGGTTTTTATTCCAATAAATATTAAAAAATATCACTGGTACCTTGCTGTCATCAATGCCAAAAAACGTCAAATACAAGTTCTCGACTCGATGGGACTAATGTGTTGTGGAGATCTAACTTTTGCTGTGAGTATTAATTTATGATGCAGCTTAATAATTAGGACATCACATTCATGTATACGTCTCTGATTTTTTCAACAATTACAGTTGGACGGCCTACAGAAACAGATTGATGTGGCGTTAAATGCCGTAAAGCTCACAGATTGCAAGTGGCCTGACCTAGACGTGTCTTCGTGGCCAGTTGCTGAGCAATTTCATAATAGGATGCAGACTGATGGGTACTTTGTTATATGTTTTATTCATATATATATAATAATATACCCTAAGCTTTATAATTTTTAATTATCTATTATTATTATTATTATTATTATTATTATTATTATTATTATTATTATTATTGTTGTTGTTGTTGTTCCTCCTCCTCCTCCTCCTCCTGTTCCTGCAGAGTGTCTTGTGGTCTGTTTCTATTAAAATTCATGGAATACTGGACAGGGGAAAGATTATCTGACTCCTTTTCCGAGGTATAATATATATATATATATATATATATATATATATATATATATATATATATATATATATATATATATATATATATATATATATATATATATATAGACACACACACACACACACACATGAGTAATTTGTTGGACTGCATGAGTTAGACATAACTACACTACATGAGTACGATTGTGCAGGTCGACATGCAACATTTCAGATTGAAGCTAGCTGCCATCCTTTTCCATTCAGCGTTTAACATGGCGAGGGAATGCATAGAAGAGCATGTCAGAGATGAAATATTCGATCCAAATGACTGTGTCATGATAGAACCAACACAGATGAGCCAGATGCCGTGCCGCAACTACAAAGATACAGCCTCAGCAATTTGCAATTTATCTTGTCCATAACTGATGAAGAATCTCTAGGGTGAGTGTTACCTTTGTTCTTTATAGTACTTTTAGATTGGATTTGTAGACAGACAATATGGTGTTTTTGCGAGGTTCAATAAACAAAATGATGTTGGCAGGAAAGAATGGATGCGAAGTTCCAATCCGCGCCCCATAAGCATAAATCTCAGGAAACTTCAAGAAATACTTGATCCGAACAAAATCATGGACCTTGATGTTTTCAATCTAGGAGTGCGTTTGATTGTTTGTGATGAGGCCGCAGTACTGTTGGAGCCGAAGTGTCACTTACTAGATCTAAAGTTTTCCGTATGTTATTTAATTTGTTATTATTATTACTTTTACATAACTAATATAGTTTATAGTATAAATGTATCGTAAATAACTTAACAGCTTATCTCTTTACAGTTCGCCTGCAATTACAGACGCCGTTCTAAGTATCGTGTCAAGCAAAAACCCGAGGAACTGGCTGTCGGTGTTCTACCGCCACGCCCACCGAGGGATACCCCCGAGGTGGTAAGTTTGTAGGTAGGGTATCGCCGAGATCAGGAACTCGAAGGTGCAAAGGAACACAAAGTATTAGATAGATTCGGGCCGCGAGAGCGTAATACCCTACATCCTGTATGGTTTGTATTGCCTTTGATGATGATTGTCCCCGTGGGGGTCCTGCCCGCCATTATATAGTCTGGGGGGACAGGTTTACATGAGAATCCTAGTCGGGTACAAGCCCAGGAGTCCTACCCGAGTACTTCTCGAGTAGCCTCCTACCGTGTCCGACTAGTTTAACTACTCTACGAGTAATCCTACTGCATTACGAGTAGTTACAAAAGATGTAGGGCGTGGGCCATGTCCCATCCCGTATCCAAGCCCCCGAGCTCTTCGTAGCCGAGTACTCCAGGCGCCCAAGTACTTCTGAAGGCGTCTTCGAGTTCTCGCGAACTTCATCTTGAAGGTGTCCTTCGAGTACTTCCTTTGCTGCGTCGAGGCTGTGAGGTGCTCATGCCCCGAGTAGTTGTACAGTCTTCTTGAAGGTGTCCTCCGAGTACTTCCTTTGCTGCGTCGAGGTTGTGAGGTGCTCATGCCCCGAGTAGTTGTACAGTCTTCTTTATATGGGGTGCGTTTAAACTCGCACTCCATATGGAGTAGCCCCCGAGCCATAGGTTGACTCGTAGAATCAGGCCGATGGTCAATTTAAACTAGAATCTTCTGTCCTTATCTTCCAGCAAATTTGAAAGATAAGTCGCTGATGACACGTGTCCCGCAGCCCCCGAGCCTTGAATCCTAATCTCCAAGGATTGGAATTAAGAATCCACAAAGTCGTCGCACAGAATTTGATGGTGAACATAGGCAAGTCGGTTCAGGAAAATTGAAAACCTCTTTTGTCGGGATAAAGTCCCTGAGAAAATGGTTAAACAAATTATGTCTCCAACAAACGCCCGAAGTTACCTCTCAAATCAATTTATGTACCCTGAGCCAATGACTAAATAAATCCTCTGGGTAATAATTTGAACAAACCCCTTATTTCGGAATAAAATGCCTGAAATAATTGTTAACAAATATCTACCCAAGAAAGATCTTAAAAAGCCTCTTGGATCGGGTATTGTCGAGTAACTTTACAGCATCCAGTGTTGAAACATGAGAGCTGTTCCTTGAGGTATGCTGAGTGCCTTGTTCCATCAAGCCCCCGAGCCAGGAGCGAGATGATTAACATGAAGTCGTCGTAGCAGAATAGTGGCGCTAGCCCCCGAGCCTAGGCATTGGACAAGTATCCGCCGGTGTTTGAATAGTCGATGAAGGCACCCAGTCAGAGTCGATCAGGGTTGTAGTCAAGACAAGTAGTCGAAATAGTCAAACATGTGCAGAGCTAGTCGTAAACTGATAAACTTCTTGTCACGGGAGCAAGGCCCCTTCAATAACATAGTGTACAAGTCGAAAACAAGTAATCTGCTACAGGAAATAAGGGAGCGAGGCCCCTTCAGCAAACTTGCGCATAATACCAGTCGTAAACCAGTTGTACTGGGAGTATGAGCACAAAGGCCCTTCCGGAACCCAAGAGACTAGTCGGGACTAGTAATTAGGTACTGGAAGTATGAAAGCGAGGCCCCTTCAGTAAACTTGCGCATGATACCAGTCGTAAACCGGTAAGACGGAGTTGTACTGGTAGTATCAATCTCCAGGTACCAATAGCGGATAGCACCAGTTGATCAAGGTTAAAAACGACGTAGATGCTTGATATTCCAAGAATTTGGTACCTTCTGGCCATCCGAGTACTATAAGCGATAACATCCAGGGCCTGTAACCTTGTGCACAATGAAAGGTCCTTCCCATCGTGAGTTAAGCTTGTGTAGTCCGGTATCATCCTGGATTCGTCGAAGAACCATATCGCCAACGTTGAAAGAGCGTCATTGAATGTTCTTGTCGTGGTAACAACGCACACCTTGTAAGTAGCGAGCCGACTGGAACAAAACGTTGCATCGGATTTCCTCTGCCGAGTCAAGCTCAAGATGTCGTGCAGCGTCAGCCTCGCCTTCTTCAAACATCTCCAGTCGTGGAGACTTCCACATCACGTCAGCTGGTAATATAACTTCAGACCCGTATACGAGAAAGAAAGATGACTGGCCTGTGGCTTTGCTTGGTCGTGCGCGAAAGCCCCCAGACTACTGATGAGATCTCGTCGATCCACTTGCCGCCCTTTTTGTTGTTTTCATCGTAGAGTCGTTTCTTCAATCCATCAAGAATCAAACCGTTGGCACGCTCAACCTAGACATTGGCCCGCGGGTGAGCTACTGAAACGTATTTGACTTCAATGGAGTTGTGTTCACAAAAGTCCCAGAACTGATGCGAGTGGAAATTGGATCCCAAATCTGTGATAATGGTGTTGGGAAAGCCAAAGCTATGTAAGATGTCGCAGATGAAGGTACCCACTCGATCTGCAGTGAGCGCTGCAATTGGCTTGTACACGATCCACTTGGTAAACTTGTTGATGGCCACCAACACGTGTGTGAAACCTCCTGGCGCAGTTGTAAAAGGCCCTATCATGTCCAAGTCCCAGCATGCAAACGGCCATGAAGGTGGCATGGTGATGAGGTTATGAACCGGAACATGAGGCTATTTGCCAAAGAATTGGCAGTTGGTGCACCGGCGAACGAGTGCTTCGACATCTGCCAAAGCATTCGGCCAGTAGAAACCAGAGCGAAACGCCTTGCCAACTAGTGTGAGAGAAGCCGCGTGGTTCCCGCACACGCCTTCATGAATCTCTTGGCGTATTTCTTTGCCCTCCTTCGTGCTGACACACTTCATGAGTATGCCTGACGCCGATCCATGCTTGTACAGATTGCCCCCGACTAGAACATACCCTTTGCTGCACCGTAGGATACGAGTAGCTTCAGCGCTTTTTGGGTCGACGTCGGGGGGTAGTTTGTGCTCCTGGATGTAGTCGATGAAGGCCACCCTCCAGTCGACCTCGATCATCAAGACCTCTCGGTCGGGTTCCTTGGGACCCTGAATGATGGAACTTGAGTCTGGTGTCCTGATGGAAGGGTGATGCACCTCGTGAACGAAAACTCCCAATGGGACGTTAGCTCGATTAGAACCCAGTCTGGAGAGCACGTCCGCGCCCACATTGTTGTCGCGAACCACATGGTGAATTTCCAACCCCGAGAACTTTTTCTCGAGCTTGCGTATTTCCATAACATAAGCATCCATGGTGTCCTTGTTGATGTCCCACTCCTTGTTGACTTGTTGAACCACCAGTAAGGAGTCGCCATAAACAAGTAGTCGCTTGATGCCCAGAGAGATTGCCAGGCGTAGCCCGTGCAGTAGTGCTTCGTACTCGGCCTCGTTGTTAGAGACCAAGAATAGTATTTGAAATACATACTTGAGCTGTTCTCCTCTCGGACTTATGAAAAGTACTCCCGCACCACCGCCACCGAGCTTGAGTGAGCCGTCGAAGTACATGACCCAGTGCTCCGGCTGGTTGGTTGGGGCTTCCACTTGGTTTTCTCGCCACTCCGCCATGAAATCGACTAGTGCCTGCGACTTGATGGCTGTCCGGGGCTTGAAGTCGAGTGTGAGGGCTCCCAGCTCTACTGTCCACTTGGAGATGCGCCCGGTAGCGTCCCGATTGTGGAGGATATCTGCTAATGGGAAGTCGGAGACCACCAGGATATTGTTTGTGTCAAAGTAGTGGCGAAGCTTCCTGGAAGTGATGAGTATACCATAAAGTATTTTTTTGAATCATTGGGTAACGAACCTTAGATTTAGAGAGGATTTCGTTGATGAAGTAAACTGGTCGCTGCACCCCGAAGGCATGGCCTTCTTCCTGTCGTTCCACCACGATTGTCGTACTGACGACGTGAGTAGTCGCGGCGATGTAGAGTAGCAGGTTCTCACCTGGTTGGGGAGCCGTCAGGATGGGTGGTGATTGCAAATGGTGCTTGATATCTCGCAGCGCCTGGTTTGCCTCCTCGGTCCACTTGAACTTGTCGTGGAGCTCGAGTAATTTGAAGAAGGGTAGACCCCTTTCTCCAAGTCTGGAGATGAATTGGTTCAGGGCTGCCATGCAGCCAGTGAGCTTCTGGACGTCCTTGATCGTCTTTGGAGCATCCATGGCTGTGATGGCGTTGATCTTCTCTGGATTTGCTTCGATCCCGCGGTGGCTGACAATGAACCCGAGTAGTTTGCCTTGAGGCACGCCAAAGAAGCACTTTGTCGGGTTGAGCTTCCATCGAAACCGTCGCAAGTTGTTGAAAGTCTCCTCGAGATTAGTGATGAACTCGTCATGGAATCTGGTCTTGATGATCACATCATCCACGTAAGCTTCAACGTTGGGTGTAGTTGATCCGCAAGGCGCAGTTGGATGGCCCGTTGATAGGTTGCTTCTGCATTCTTCAACCCGAAAGACATTGTGGTATAAGCGTATGCTCCAAAGGGGGTGATGAACGCCGTTTTGATTTGGTCTTCCCTCCTTGAGAGCTATCTGATGATAGCCCGAGTAGAAGTCGAGGAAGGAGAGCAAGACGCAGCCAGCCGTGGAGTCGATGACTTGGTCGATGCGTGGGAGCGCGAAGGGGTCCTTCGGGCAGTGTTTATTGAGATCAGTATAATCCACACACATCCTCCATTGATTGTTATACTTTTTCAATACAAGTACAGGGTTAGCTAGCCACTCGGGGTGGTACACTTCCTTAATAAAACCAGCCGCGAGTAGTTTTGCTAGCTCTCTCTTGATGGCCTCCCTCTTGTCGGGGGCGAAGCGTCGTAGTCGTTGCTTTTTCGGAGTGGCTTTAGGGTCGACTTTTAGGCAATGCTCAATCAACTCCTTGGGCACCCCTAGCATATCCGCTGGTTTCCTCGCGAATATATCCCGGTTAGCCCTAAGGAAGTTGATGAGCGCGCTTTCCTATTTGTCGCCTAAGCCGCCCCCGATCAAAGCGGTCTTGGACGAGTCGCCTTCTTGCAGCTGGATGGTCTTGATGCTGATGTCACTGGGTTAGGTTTAACCCTCGACTGGCTTGGCCGCAGGTTGGAGATCTCCATCTCTGTGTTAGTCAGCTTCAACGCGGCCACGAGTACTTCTGCAAACGGCTCTGGTACTCGTGAAGTCGTGGCGTACTCGATCGCCTCCTGGTCGCAGTCGTACGACTTCTTCAGGTCGCCACGAAGTGTAAGTACGCCTGTCTTGCCTGGCATCTTGAGTAGCAGGTAGACGTAGTGGGGCACGGCCATGAATTTGGCTAGTGCCGGCTTGCCAAGGATGGCATGGTACGATGAGTCGAAATCCGTCATCTCGAACTTGTTGTACTCGGTGCGGTAGTTGTCTTTTGTCCCAAAGGTAACTGGCAGGACCACTGACCCGAGTGGTGTAGCCACGTTACCCGGGACGATGCCGTAGAAGGGAGCCTTGCTGGGAGTGAGCATCTTGGAGATGTCCAGTCCCATCTTCTTGAGGGTACTCGCGAAAAGCAGGTTGAGGCCGCTCCCGACGTTGATGAGTACTCGGGTGAGCTGTGAACCCACCACAAATGGATCTAGGTCGAGCGGGAATTTTCCCGGCTCGGAGAAGCTGGTCCATTGATTCTCCATGGAAAAGGAGATCAGGACCTCGCTGTATCTCAAAGGCCTTGTCGTGGCCGGCTCCACAGAGAGTATTTCGCGCAGGGTCAACTTCTGAGCGCGTTTGGAGGGGAATCCACCGTCTCCACCGAAGATGACGTTGACGACGTTCTTCGGGTCTTGGAAGTCTTGAGCCCCTGACTTATCACCTCCTTCTTCATCCTCCTTGTCCTTTCGCTTTCCTGCTTGGGGAAGGGGTGGTGCATTGAGTGATTTTCGGATGGTGATGCACTCGAAGAGCGTATGCGGCGACTTCGGGTGTATCGGGCATTGTTTATGCATGACTTGCTCGTAGTCCGAGTGGTTGTTCCCTGACTTCTTGCTGCACGGGTTGCGCTCGACAGCCGCAACTTCATGGTCTGGCTTGTGCTTTCAGGTATTCCCCGAGTGGTTCCGCTGGCTTTTGTCGAATTGGTCGTTGCCAGTGCCTTGCTTGTCATGGTTGCGTCTGGGGAAACGGTCGTTTTCCTCATCCTCCTGGTCAGCCCACCATGCCATCATGTCACGCATCTCCACGGCAGTAGTCGGGCGGTTGCGCTCGAAGTCGTGGTGCGTGTTCTTCAAGAAGAGGCCGTTTTGGAAGCAACGGATGACGTCCTCATCGGTAATGTTGGCGATCGTGGCGCGCGTCTCGAACAAACATCGTGTGTAGACCTCAGGGTCTCGTTCATCTCCTGCTTGACCTGGGACAAGTCATGGCGAGTGCCCGCCCTGATCATGGATCCCTAGAAGTTGTCGATGAAGGCCCGCTTGAGGTCCTCCCACGAGTCGATGGAGTTTGACTTGAGCCTTTCAAGCCACGTGAGGGGCGCAGACTCCAGGGCCACCGGGAAGTAGAGAGCTTTCGTAGAGTTGGATCCCCCTGAAACTTCAATGGCGACGGAGTAGCAACGAATCCACTGGTGCGGGTCCTACTTGCCGTCATACGTGGGTATCCCGACTGGGTTGAAGTCCTTTAGATAGAACTTGTCGGTGATGCTGGTGGTGAAGGCGGGGAAACGGTCGCTGTCGTCGTCGTCGTGAATCCTTCCGGTACGGTCTCTTCTCCTCGCTTCAATAACAAGCCGCGCATCACGGCCCTCGTTGATTTTCGGCCTGAGGTCGACCGTGGGAGCATCATGGAGGTTGGCCTCGACTGGATCTTGGCCGTGGTGTCGTGCCCCACGCTGATTGCGAGTGGGTTGTTGTACTTCTTGTTCATTGTTGCCACGCGCGGATGAGTGGCCCTTATTGCGCTGGCGGTTGTCGTTCCTCTGGCTCCTGGGTCCTCCTCCAGAGGTGCGATTGACCAGCGCAGTATCACCATGGCGCTCGGACCTCGAGGGCTGATTCCGAGTGGATGACACTGGATGTTGCCCATCGAGTTGTACAAGCGCGCGCTGGATCAAGTACTGTAGCCTTTGAATCTGAGGGTTGGATGGGAGTTGTTGAGCCAAGAGTGCTGCTTCAGCGATGGCACCAATCGGCGTACGGTACTCACGATCCGCGACTGCTGCAAAAGCATTGTTAAGATCCCTTGGTGTGTGGGCGAGATTCTGTGTGTTGCGCCTGCGTTGAGCGCTCTTGGCGTTCTTTTCCCGCCGTATCTTTCGGTGCTCCTCGTCTTCGTCTTGGGGAACGTCAGCTGTGGGCTCGTCGGCTGAGATGTCCGAGAGTTGTTCATTGTCGTACTGGGGGTCTAGCTCGTCTTCCTCCGCATTGCGAAGGGAGGCCATGCAGACTTGACGATCCAACGAGTGGTTAGCCCTAAGGTTGTGGTCGAGTAGCTCTGTGCTACTTTCTCCTTCTTCCACGATGGGAGAAAGAGGTCTACCCTCCTGGAAGGGTAGTTCGTATGTGAAGGCCACAAGGCGGGACTCGTAATCGAGTAGTTCGGAGGGCTCAAAGCCCTTCCAGTATACGAAATGCCCTTGCGGCGTTGATGTGATGGTTAAACCCAGATGGGTGTCCGACAAGAATTCGGTGTGGCCGTCGGGTTGCGACTGGTTTTCAAGGGCGGGGGCCACCCCACGAGCGGTGGCTCCCGCGTCTCTGAGTCCTTTTCGGATCCGGCTTGAAGGTGTAGTACTACACGGGGAGTACTCTTCGTTGGATGATGGCATCGTTCAATTTTATCAGCGTTGTGCTCGATGAGGGCACGGCGTTCACCTTCGGCTCCTGGCTCTGCATCACCGACGATGGTGGTGGTTCAACAGCCACCTCGCTGAAACCAGGGAGCCGACGGCATCTACTCCAGCATCCTGCCGCGACATTGACGGCTTCACCGATGATCTCGGCGGAATTTGATTTTCCGATCTAATCGGAAACCGTGTGGACGAGACTAGATCCAACCCGGCTCCTATTCGTGATCGACTCGAATTCAGCCTGTGCCACAACGACGACGCGGCTTGACTTCAGCTAGCGCCGCAGCGCTGACGCGCTGCTGCCACCGGCTACGACTACTTCGACAAATCTGCATCGCCAACGGTAAGCATGCACAGATAGGGAAGGGAATAATGTGGTACTCACATATCAAGCCATGAGGGGCACATGGCTAGAGAAACTCAGATGTTTACGGCCAGCCTGCCAGTTAAAGACGGCAGTCAGAAAATGTAAATGCAAAGCTTACAACCGAAGGGTTAGGTAGTTAGTTTACCTAGTTTCTCATATACTCTTATCCAAAAATCCGGTGTCCGGACCTCAATATGTGCAATTAAAGCCCTGCAATCGATGAGTACATCCTATAAAAGAAGATGTTAGTGCTGTTATACATCTATGGAAAAGCAGAACTTGTGTTATGTTAGTTACCTTAATGTTCTGGGGTAGATCCTCGCGGTGTTTGTAGCAGTTCCTTAGAAGAATGATATAGCTAAAGAAGTCCAAGATGTTATACTTTCTTCCTCTCTGTGCTTCCCAAGCAAGAATCGACTGCAGCAGTTCTGGTAGATTACAGGATCTCTGAGGCGAATTCTCAGCAAAAGGCCAAGTCAGGTCTGAACCTCTCAGCAGAAGCCACATGTTACTGTGGTCAGAAGCCACTAGGGACATGAGATATTCCCCTTTGATAGCATCATCCCAATTATGTGGATATCTCCTCAGCTTTTCCACATCACAATTGCTTTCTCCAAGGCACAAAATCTTTCTGTCAGACTATCCCTTGTCACATGGCATTGATCCCTCACACCATGATATGAACTTACAGGGGCAATCCCAAGTAAGCTTGCGTTGAACTACACCCTTGTATGGAACCTTTGTAACTGCAACAAAACAAAAAGTGTGGAGAAACATGCTTCGTTAAGTTTTTTTTTCCTGATTAGTGTCTACAGCAAATTATAACTCTTTCAAAAAAATGTGTATTTCCAATAAGTTATACCTTCAGTCAGTAAGACACATAATGTGGGCACCTCATCAAAGACATTCACAAACATAATTGTCTGCGTCGAATTTCTCGAGATTCAATTTCTGTTTGAACAAGCTCTCTACCAGATCACAATACTCACTGCATATAAACACATGAGCAAATATAAGTTTTCAGGAAAATGTAATGCATAGAAATCAAATATTTGCATGATGCAAGGAGAAGGTTCACAATTTCACATTATCATCTTCTGAAACATGACACAAGCATATCTAAGTTTTCAAGAAAATGTAATGCACAGAAACCAAATACACGCATGATGCAAGAAAATGGCTTACATTATCATCATCAAATAGCTTTGTTTTTCCTCCATTGTCAAACCAGAACTGAAACGATGATTGGACTTTTGGGATCGCAATGCGGCCAATCTTTTTGCCTTGAATGTAGAGGTCCAAAAGTAGCACAGCATTGTCATGTCAAAAGTTTCTTAGGTGATCAAAGCTATCCAGCTTCAGTCCCTCCCTTTTGTCTATGAGGACATCAAATGTGCATGAATGCATTTCATATTTGCCCTTATTCAGATTCACACCATCTCCTGTCTCTCTCTCAACAAAAACTTGATTCACACCCTCCACAAATACGGTTGACTGCATGCAGAGTAAAAAAAAAGAATAAATGTAAACAGGAGCCATCAAATCCGTTAGAATTGGCTAAATCTGATCACAAATTTTTAACCTTCCGATGGTAATGGTTCTCCTCTTTTGGATCCATCCTGTTCAGTCTCTAGTAAGAGTACACCTGCATGTTGTTGCAAATTCAAAACTACGAATTATGATGACTGGGTTTTGAATTACCCGAAATTGCGAAATCCAAATGGGCAAAACTGCCTAGCATATTATGTAGTGTGCTCAGTCAAAAAGGCGTGCTATCCTCACCATAATGAAGATATTCATGTGCTGCAAGACTTTAATGTCTTGGGAGCATTAATGGACATGGTCCAACCTATTATGGTAAGTGCTTCAGTGGAACATTCAAGGGTTGTGAGCTGCAAGCAATTTACGTGATTTACAACTGAACTCTTCCTAAGCTTAAGATGTGATGAACAAAATCTGCACGGAGTATCCTGTCTAATTCCCCACCCAAAATTTCTCCAAAGCATCGAAGATACGGCTACTATTTGGCGTGATTCCCATCTCCTACGAACAACGAGCTAGGTTCAAACAACTTCCCGTGGCGTTAGGAGGAGGGTTGTAAGCGAAGAGCGGTGAGCCCCGCCTACCTAGGGTTCGGAGGAGGGTGGCGGCGTAGCGCGTACCTGGTAGAAGGGGAAGGGAGCGCGGAAGAAGGGGAAGATCGCCGCTGGTCGACGACGGTCGCAGAGGGCGTGCAGCTGCCGTCTTCGTCCATTCGTCGGTGGCGCCGGGCCGATGTCCTTGCTCGCTCGCCTTCTTCCGCCACCTGCTCCGATCGCCTCTGTTGCTGGTGGTCAGGACTCGGGCAACAGAGAAGCAAGAGGGGGAAACCGGTTCTGCGATGCGAAGGCGTCTCCGCTGGCAGAAACGAAGCTGGCGTGCCTCGGTGCGTGGGCCGTGGGGGCCAGAGGGCAGTGAACACGTATCGGGTCGGGTGCGTCCTCACCAAGTTATCCTCCACTCTGCACTTTCAAAATGAGTAAAATACCACTACAAACAGCTAGTATTACTTTAGATTAGTTCGTACCCGTGCGTTGCTACGAACAAGACGTGCATAGTTTAAATTGTTGGCGTCTATTTAGATTAGATAAAAATATTAACAAATTAATAAAGAAAATAAGTTCAGACAAACATCAAATAATAACCATACAAAATCGATCAAGTTCATGGGAAAGGGTTGCCTAACTCATGTATCTGTTTACTATATTTGCGAAGACTGCTCACTACCGATAATGGTTACGTTCTAAACATGTTCTAACTGGTAGTTATTTAGCCCTCGCCACATTAAGAATGGATTTATTCCTTACGAGATGGGATGATGATGCACTTGATGATCACAGTGGGTTCTATGGACCCAAGAAGCGTGAGACAACACAGGTTTCAAACATAACTATATACGCAGCAAGCATGCTTAAGCAGCAACTGTTCCACCATGTTTTCACTTGGATAAAACAGAACTTTTTGCACTTATGGGCAGTGGCCAGTGGATGGCAAGCAGTACTCAAAATTTAGCATTGACAAAAGATCTATTGTATTTCCCAAGCATCATATATCGTATGTAAGTCCTTTTGCTATGCCAAGTACACATAATTTGAACTATCTAAAAACATCTCATAAATGTGTGAATCACTGTCACAGTAATTTAGAGAATCCTCAGAACAATATGCTTACAAATGAATATGATTCAAAACACTGCAACCACTACAACTTTTGCTTTGCTGTTAACTACTACATATGCATTCAGAGTTACGGAAATTGTTTTTCCCACGATCTGTGACACATTGTATCCACAGGTGAACTTATATATGATCATATGTTAAGGTAAACTTATATGATCATATTCAGGTAACATTGTAGTCCAAGGCATACATGCATCTCCAATTTGGTCATACAACAGAGACTAAAGTTTGTATCACTGCACCCAAGTACCGCAACAGTGGGGGTGTTTGCCCAGCCTGCAAAGTAAAACACTGCAATTTTAATCATGCCAACAGACAACATCAAACCAGTTATCTGAAAATAAAAGAAATAGCAAACCAGTTAAGCAAATTAGTCCTCTACATAAGTATATGTGTAAACACCAAGGATCTGTTGTACTCATTCATCAATATGGCACCATGGCACAACCATGAATTGATCAAATTAGGAACTGCAATATTAGCAGAGGGCAAACAGTTCCTAGCACTGATTTTGACATTATAAACATCTGTTCACTCGGTCAAAGAATTAGAATAATCTGACTTTGCCAATATAAACGTTTATTCAATTGGTCGAAGAATTAGAACAATCTAATCTAGTAACTGGTCAGGTTAGGTACTCAAAATTTTTAGAGATGCCATCTTAAATATACATACATTCTTATGAATTGACTTGAGGTATAAATTATAATTGTACTCGGCTACTCACAAATGGTATGTGTATGTTAGCTCAATGCAATTAAAAAAGTCTAATTCAGAATGGCTTTTGCATCTATGAGTACAACTATCCACACTTGAAATCTTATGTTGTTTTTTCTTCCGATCTTATGTTATTTTTGGAAGCAGATCAATTAATTTGCCTTCCTGGTTTAGTTCTGCAGAGTGCAGATTATACAGCACATCAATTAAACCCACAAGCTGTGAATTGCCATGTCTCTTCAAAGTGGTTCTGATAGTTGAGAATCACATACTACCTGCTTTGTATTCCAAAGTAACAGAAGGTCTAAGGTCACCACGGGCTCTTTTATGTCGGGTTCTTATTAGCATCATAAAAAAACTGACTGCAATTGATTGTTCAATTAGGAAACCCAAACACATGCACGCAGAATAAGAGACCAGAGCCTGTCCTATTACCTGCTACGGAGGCGAACGGTAGAGCGATGGGCCGATGGACCACTGCACGAGCTTCGATCTGCTGAGGCAAATATTATTTATGAGCATATACGTGTATCTTGAGAGATATACTAAACTAAACTATACACATCAGACACAAATCGTAGTAGATATCTTAGGAAAAGCAATGGCTCACGGACAAAGCAGCACTGCACCATCGCAAATCTGTAAGTGTGTAGTAATGATATCCAGTTCAGAATGATTCAGTATATCACTGATTCACGCATCCAGTTATCAAGACGAAAATACTCACGTTCATCCAGGAAAATAGAAGGTTCATCTGAATTACACAATCAAAAACCAAAGACAACTGAATATAGCACAAAGGATAGATGAGTTCAGCTTACACCCAGTGGAATTCAAACCCTAGCAAAAATACAACAAAGCAACTCGTCAGGTACCTAGCTCCCAGTTGTAATCTGAACAACAGAATTCTGCTTCAAAACAAGCAATCAACATTTATCAGTTAGTTTACATGGTACAAAGCATAGGTCATCAGACATGACCAAACTGCTAAACTGACCACTGGTTAGTAGCTTAACTGCATCTTTCCTGTCATGAAGCCATGGCTCTATGACAAACAAATAAGAAGGTAATAAGTCATCAAGCACTGTGCATAAAAGAAGGGAAGCAGGACAGGCTACCTCAAGTCATTTAACCATTTTTATCTATATTAATACTTATGACTGGAAAGGTACAAAATTGGATATAGGTGTCTATGTTTGATCAGAGTAAATTTAAAACACGATATTTTGCTCCAAGTCCTTTTGACATGGCTGAAATTAGAGTGAACCATAGAACTGCAAAAAAAGTCTGCTTGAATAGGAATATAAAATAGGTTTGGTAGAAAAGGCAACAAATTACTGATCAAGCATATTAATTGCAAGTAATATTCAGATTGTATCTATATTTTATTTTCAAGGCAAAGTCGCAAACATCACTTCAAGTTGTAAAAGAAGTACAGAGGATCATAGACATTTGCTCTTATTCAATATAGCTGTACCTGGCAGGATGGTGAAAACATGCACAACAAGCATGTATTTTCTCTCCAGTCTCCACATCCTTCTCATATTCAGTAAGCCAATGATTATACCCATTTCCAGCAAAGGATCTAAAATGGAAAATGCAGATATTACGATTTTGGGAATATGAGAACCATATCTAACATGTAACTGAATACTGCAATCGGACAACGCACGGGCACTTGTATATTCTGCTTGATGTATGCAAAACTACTACTAAGGAAGAAACATTATTTCAGGACTCATGTACCACAAATAATAGCTTAAGAGAAGAAAAGAAATCTTCAATAAGGAGGTGTGTAACTTACAGTCATTCAGTCAAAGAGATCATTGTACCTAGCTACTTTGTATTAAGCACACAGCTGGCCACCAGACAATTGAGGCATCTCTGCACAAGCAAGAGCCAGATGATCAATGAATGAAGTGCAGCACAAGTGCTAAAGTTAATATTTCGCACCCAGGAATGGATTGCCTTAACAAATTAGAAGTCATGCAGAACTCGTGGCCAAGATAATTATCTTCAGAGGTTCAGAGCTATGTTTTTGTATCTTCAGAACCCAAACAATTAGCCTGTTGTATAGGATACATCGGAGGGAACTAATCTGGATTGGCATGATAAGGACTGAACATTAATGTTGTTTTCCTAATCCTTTTAAGAAAACAGAATAAGCCCACAAATGCACACAGGCGCTACAAGTGCAGCAAATCAGTTGGCCCTTTCTTGAGTCACAAACTGATATTTTCTGTTTGTTCCATGGCCACGAACGGACAGTTAAATAATGCATTAGATGGTAGTGTCCTAAGAGTATGCCAGCTATTGGAAGACATAGTGACAGAAGAATTCACCTATGATCCCAATAAAGTCACGCCGAGCAGTGTCGTGCAATTCGCCACATACAAAAATAGTTCTCGTAGCCTTGACTTCCTCTTCTCTGGATAGCTCCACCCCGCGCTAGTGCAGGCAAGCCGATGGAGCTGCATGTGGCCAATTCCTCGGAGTTTTCCCGTGAAAGGTTGGCGACACGGGAGGGGCAGTTGGGCAGAATGGGATAAGGTGCCAAGATCGGTGGTTCGACTGAACATGCGATCGACATCGTCAATCGGTAATGAAGATGCCGTGCGGGATTGGGTGTCGAGATGAACCTGCTGCCTGGGCGCCGCCGCCGGAATGGATGGGAGCGCTGCCCATCGTCATGCCTGCGTCCAGAGCGCCGTCGATCCACGTCCAGGCGGACGGATTGGAGTGCTACCTCCTTTTCGTTGTCCATGCGTCGTCGCCGAGGTGGATGGGGACGCACCTCCGCCACGATGCACTTCAGCGTGCGGTTGGGGGTGAGGAGGTTGGCGTGCCGGGCCGGATCCTCGGTCACGGCGACCACGGACTCCACATCCGCCGCGGCGAGGTTGCAGCAGTCCTGAGGGGACGCGGCGGCGTCCCGAGCCGGCGGCGCGCTCCGCTAGGGGGAAGACTTCCGTATCATGGGGGAGGGCCCAGGGAGGTCAGCGCGAGGAGGGGGAGGGGTCAGGGAGGTCGACGCGATGGGGAGGAATGGGTAGAATTGACCGAAGTCCTCAGGATCTGAGTGCTCGGGGCGGCGCTCGACGTTGACCCGACGAGGTCCGCGCGGCGCTCCGGACGCGGCAGCGGCGGGAAGTGGCGAGGCCGATGGAGAGGAGGGGGAGGGCGGTCACGAGAGAGGCGGCGAGCGCGTGGGGGAGGCGAGAGCAGCAGCGGCGAGGCGGGGATGGTGGATCCGCGGCTCCGCGGCGCGGGCGTTGGGCCGCTGGAGTCGCGAGGCGGGTCGTGCCGTCCCGTGGTTCCGCCGGCAGAGGCACGGGGAGGCGACGCTGACGCTACGCGTTTATTAGTAGTAGAGATCTACCATGATTTTGTTGTTATTGGAACTATGCCACTACGCGCCTTCTCTTTTCTTCCTTTTTTCTCCCTCTCTTTTCTTCGTCCTCAGGATCGGAAAAATGTCATAGCCGTCCGCAGGGGAAGGCAGTCAGTCAAGTAAAATCACAAAGCTGAGAGAAAACAGAACTATAGCGCTGGTGATCCGGAATCTATAAATCATAAAGGAATACATTTATAACAAAATTCTTGCACATGGTCTCACATTTGTTCAAACTGCTCTCTGATCACAAATGCTAACAAAATTAATTGGCATACATACGGAATTTTTTTTCCCCAAAACTAGCACTAGATCAAAGAAAACGATCAACTCTATAGAAGATGAAGTAGCAATTCTGTTATTGAACCACAGTTCCAGGCTTTTGTCATCCAAACAAGAATTGAATTGAGCTGCTTCCTAAGATTCCAAAAGCCAATTTCAGGTCATCCAAACAACAGAATTGAAATTGTGGTCCATTTCAATACCATGACTGATTTGGTATTGAACCCAATTCAATGCCACATCCTCCAATATCAACATCCAAATGGAGCCTTACAGATTTTTCTCATTTGCAATACAATTTGCTTGTATATCACTCACAGTTTCTTTACATTGTCATAAATCTTACAACAATGATGTAGAAATGCAGATTTCCGCGCTTGAGAAAAAAGAAAACGGTAGCACACCCCATGGCATGCTCCCATGAAAGAATGAATCTCAGCAACGCACAGAATCCAAGAATTTACAGGAGAGAACAAATACCTCCCTCTCTATGACAAACAACCTGCTCGGGTTGTTGGCAAAGGAACTTAAAAAAACAGTAACAATGTACAGGATGAACAATCTGTTCAAGGGCAAACTTGATTTTGCAGATTGCCATCCATCACTGTGTGCAAGGTTCCTCTTGAGTCTTGCTTTTCTCAGGCTCAGCTTACAGCTGACAGGTGCCAAAAAAAAAACCATGCACCTGCTACCTATGCCGTGCTTGGGAATCCTCGGAAGATATGCTGGAGTGAGGTGAGGGCTCAAGGCTCTCCGGCAACTCCAATTGTGTGGGTAATATGTTCAAGAAACTGCCTTCAGAAGTCTGGTCTTCACTATCAGCAGCCTCTGCACAGATACTCGTGAATGCAGTGTAAATGCTATGAAAAAAATTATCCACAGAAACTAACGAGAGTGTTAAGGATAGTTACCAAATAATGATTTGATGGTTGGTCGCTTTGGCTTGTTGTTCTTTTTCTTTAGCTCAGCTGCAATGTCAGAAAGAAAATAGTTCAAAAGGATGTGCAATGCAAAAATATCACCCAAACTTGGGAAAACAAAGTGAAGGTGCAAAGATAGGAACTATTTCCAACCAATTCCTGGAAGTTCAGGATCATTCACTATTTCAAAGTTCTTGTAGGTATATCCAACAAAGTTCACATCCTTGGAAGAAAGCATCTGCACAAAGGAACAATCAATCAGTCACCATATCCAAACTCCAAAGATGCAAGGCTCCAGCATTTAATTTTAGGTGCAGTTGTGATTCTCGTGATATAAAAAAAGTATGAAAACAATTTATTTCCGGAAAAAAAAATCTGCATTTCAGACTTTGAAAGCAAAATCCTAAGACTGAAATCTTGATATCGCCTCAAAAGTGGGGAAAAAATCTTGTCATCGAACTGCCCAGTTCCTTAACGTATGGCTTTTTTTACTTTGGCCAGGAAAAAAACACTAAAGGTTGTAGTCTTCGTGAAAGATTGACAATATAAGGAAATGTATTCCGAGAATCTTGAAAACATTACCTTTCTCCAAGGACCCGCCTTTGATGAAGTTTGCATTGGAGGAGCAGTCTGTAAAAATATCAAATGCATAAATGCAAGTACTCAACAGCCACTGGATACAAGACTACAAAAGGGGTCAAGAACTAAATATTTTATACACCATCCTAGCTGCCACTTTTCACTGTCATGCGGTACATTGTCTCCACAATATCATCTAAGCGAGCAGAATGCAGAACAAGATCTATTGCAATTATATTAGGCTCAACTGTACAAAATAAAGAATAGCTCAGGATAGAAGGATATGTGCAAACTTCCAGGCCATTTCGTTCTGTGGATTGCTCAATGATTTACCTTTTGCAGTGTCAGACAGAACACAATAGAGGAATAGAACCTCACCTCTTCAAACTTTTCAAAGTTTTGTGTGTCCAATTCATCATTAACCTCAGGAATGAAAGCTGCTTCCATTTGATACAGTTTCTCCCACTCAACACTTCCAAACCATGGATGTGCCTGCATGAACACATTGTGCCATACTGCCATCGACTGCGAAATATTCAAAAGTATGTAGCACAACAAATCATCTGAATATTGCTCACCTTTATCTCATGTGCACCTTTTGTGCCAAGTCTCTGATCCACATTGCACAATAACTTGCCGATGAGATCTTTAGCTTCTGGTGAAAGTCTGGCCTCTTCAGGGAATTTTAGATGACTTCTCCAATTCACTATCTGCAAAATTGCATTCATGCAGTGTCCAAGAAGAACTCAAAAGCAAAAGCACAATTTCGCAAGGACGTGACTTAGCACTATGCAACACTTAAATAATTGGCATAGAAACAGCACATAAGCTTACCTTCCTGCATGTTGACATTGGATCTTCAGAATAAAATGGAGGATATCCCACTAGCATTTCATACATTATGGCGCCAAGTGACCACCTACGGAAAGTTCATGTAAGAAGAATGGACACCATTGGAAGCCAATGCACAAATTCAAATCAAAACTAACCAGTCACATTCCATCCCATATCCTTTCTTCAAAAGTACCTCAGGTGCAATGTAATCAGGCGTACCAACAGTAGAGTAAGCCTGTGAATTGCATAAAATCATGTACATAAATACAGAGAGTCGAGAATATAAAACAGAACCGAGCATGAGCTTTAAGCAAATGACCACTCCGAGTCATTCCATATGTAATTTAATGGCGAATAAATTTCATCTTTGGGGGGATTTCAATTTCTCCATGTCTCTATGCAACCTGCTCAAATTTGAAGACAATAACATCTTGAATTTTTTCACCTTTCCCTAATACAATCATGCCTCACATATATAATATAGTCAGTATGCCTAGATTTTGACATCTTATAGCCGAATTAGTTCATTAGTGCTCTTTATAACTACTAGCCTATCCCAACAGGCTTCATTGTTGTTGTACTAGTGCTCTTTATAGCTAAGTCATGTAAGAAAGGTCACTGTAAGGTCTTAGTCTGAAGCTTGCCTACTATAAGCTATGCACATACATATACATAAGAACAAAATTTGTGCTGACAAGCAGATTAAAATGGCAGCCGAAATTCGTGTTGCTGTATCTACCATTTAAATGACAGGAGTAAAATGCTTCTATAGCTAAGCACCTACCAACATCCGTCTATTCTTCTGCCAATGCATTAGTTGTTCCTGTTGTGTCCGCCTGGGGCCAGTAGAGTTACTTGATTGCATATCACCATCTGATGATGGATTGGTGCTCTTCCCCGCTGCATAGTCAAGGTCACTAAGATTTGGGAAGCTACTGCTGTCTAGAGGTTTACATAAGCCGAAATCTGAAAGCTTCAAGTGTCCACATCGATCTAGCAACAAATTGTCAGGCTTGATATCCCTGGAAAGGTACAACAACAATTGAATAACAAATCATGATTTGCTATACAGTGATTCTTCTTATTGAATATTACCTATGAATATAGCTGTGCTTGTGAATGGATTCAATTGCTAATATTGTCTCTGCAACATAGAACCTAGATTCATCCTCTGTCAGTGTGTCCTTGCGCATGAGTAAAGTCATCATGTCACCACCAGGAAGGTACTCCATAATGAGGTACAGAAACTCATCATCTTGAAATGAGCAGTAGAGCTTAACAATATAAGCCCTATCGACCTCTGCAAGGAGGTTCCTTTCAGCTCTCACATGCTCAACCTAAAAATAACGCATTAGAAAAAGAAAAGCTGCTGGATAACCAGAAATAGTTACTAGGCTTAACATCACAGAGTACCTGGCCTCTTCGTAGCATTTCAGACTTCTTTAGCTTTTTCATTGCATACACATTGGATGTAGCCTTTTCTCTACAAAGTCTCACCTGCAAAATACCAGTGTGGAGTATAAACTGGAGGTAAGCAGAAGGTGAACACAGAAAACATTATGGTCTCTAAGGCTTTGAGAAATTTCCTGCATGTACTAACTCAGAACTCTCAAGGTATTGAGTAAACTGATGTTTATTACAAAAATGGCAAGGAAAAATATTTGTTACCTCCCCAAATGCACCTCTCCCAATGATGGTCAGCAATTCAAAATCATCAACACCCATTTTATGCCTTCGTAGGCGCATGTATTCTGTCTCCTTTTTTTCTAAATCTTTCATGATATGGTTTTGCTCCTCTTCAGATACATCGGCATCTGCTAGCTTCCTCTCCAACATCCAACGCCTAAAATATAGGTTGATGTCAAATTGGTAGTAAGGCATAGCAGGTACTCAACAATATAAGTCATGCTAGAAGCATGATCCGAAAACAATTTATATCAGTTTAGTAAGGCTTGTGGCATTCCTATAGAAAATGAGAAGCCAAGCATAAAATATGGCAAAAAGAGAAATGTAAACACCCAACTACCCAAGAAAAGTTGTCCCTACAAGAATTCAAAGCTAAGATCGTTTGAAGATGGGACATCTTGATTTCATATCAAAGTTCGGAAAGAGACTTCAGGTTGTAGTTCGGAAGGAGACTTCAGGTTGTAGTGTTGTACTCCCATAACCCAAATGAAAGCTATGTCTTAGCAGTGCCCATGCAGACTAAAGGGCATACTGAAAGGAATTTGGGCAGGCCACAGCTATCAGCTAGTTAAAATTTCCTTCTCCATGGGTGGATTTTATCCTCAATTGCTCATTATTTCCCATCTGTATTTATCCCCATTAATATACATGCATGATACCTTCTTGTTAGAATATAATAGTCGGCCCATATTGGGTGTACAGCCCATAGGCCTTGTACACTTGTAACCTGTTTGTAACTCTAGCCTATTAGGCTATATAATGAAGGTCACCCCCCTGATTAGGGTGTGCGGTGTTTCTCTACATGGTATCACGAGTTTAGATTCAAACCCTAGGCCTCCTCTCCTTCCCTTCCGCCCTCGCGCCTCCCCTGCCCGTGCGTCCTCCGTGAGGACGTGCGCCACCGCACCAGCCCCGGCCGCGCGCGCGCACTCGCGCCGCCGCCAGCCCAGGCCGCGCGCGCCCCCACGCCGCCGCCTCTGCCCTGCGCCGCCGCAGGCCGCCGCGCGGATCGCGCCGCCGCCTCTGCCCTGCGCCGCCCAGGCCGCCGCGCGGATCGCGCCGCCGCCCTGACGCCGCGCCCATGACGTCGTCGTCGACTTCCTCCACCACGACCGGCGCCCTCGGCCCCCAGTCGTCCGGCACCATGGGGGACTCCCTCGCTGCTCCTCTCTTCGCCGCCTACGCCTCCGTCAACATGAAGCAGCACGTCCCTCTTGCGCTCAGCCTCGAGCGCCCGAACTACTCCAAGTGGAAGGCGTTCTTCACCGCCCTCTGCGGCAAGTACGGGCTGCTCGGCCACATCGATGGCACGGAGGCCGCGCGCCCGGCTGACCCCCTGTGGTCGCAGCCTGACGCCTGCATCCGCGGCTGGATGTACGGCTCCGTCGATGACGCCGTCCTCGACCTCGCTATGGAGCCCGATCAAGATGCATGTGCTCTGTATGTCTCTATCGAGGCCCTATTCCAGGCGAACAAGGAGCCCCGCGCCGTCGTCCTCGAGCAAGAGTTCCACAACCTGTCCCAGGGCGACCTCTCCATTGATGCCTACGCCCAGCGGATGAAGCGCACCGCTGATGCACTTCGGGAAGTCGGCCACACCGTCTCCCCCGCGCAGCTCGTGCTCAATCTTCTGCGCGGCCTCAACTCCCGCTTCGGCACCACCGCCGACATTGTTGCCAACTCCTCGCCGCTTCCCAACTTCAGGTCTGCCTCCAACATGCTCCGCGTCAAGGAGCTCCGCCTTGGCACCGAGAGCAACGAGGCCTCGGCTTCAGCTCTTGCCGCCTCCACCACCCCCCCCTGCACCTCACCGTCCCACCGGTCCACCTCCTCTGCACCCACCAATCGTGGGGGCGGTGGCAGGGGCAAGGGCGGCAAGGGCAAGGGTGGGCGCGGCGGCATCGGCAGCAATGGCAGCAGCGGTGGCGGGCGCAACCAACAGCACGGCGGTGGCTTCGGCAGGCAAGGAGGTGGGCGTCAGGCCTCCCTGCCGGGCGGTCCTTGGGCGTACTACAACCCTTGGGCCGTCCAGTGGCCACCTCCGCAGCAGCAGCCGTGGGGTGCGCCACCCGTGCCTCCCCCTCAGGCACACACCGCCTTCGTGCCGCCTCAGTTCTCCACTACCGGCGGTCCACAGGCTTCCGGGCCTCCAGCCAGCTGGGATCCGACCAGCCTGATCGCCGCTCTCAACCAGATGGCGGTTCAGGGTGGGTCTGCACCCTGGGTCATGGACAGCGGAGCGACATCTCACATGTCTCCCAACGACGGTATTTTACTTTCTCATCTCCCGTCGCCACCATCCTCCATTACGGTTGGCAACGGTCAATCAATTCCTATTCTTAGTCGTGGCACTTCTCTCATTCAATTAGCTGATCGTTCCTTTCATCTCGATAATGTTCTTGTCGCTCCCCAGCTCACTCGTAACCTGTTATCTGTTCGACAGTTTACTCGCGACAATAACTGTTCCATTGAATTTGACACCTCTGGTTTTTCTGTTAAGGAACTGCAGACCAAGACGGTCCTCCTTCGGTGCAATAGCAACGGGGACCTCTACACCATTCCACATCGCATGCCACCTCGCTGCCATGTCGCCGTCGTTTCCCCAGAGCTGTGGCACTCCCGCCTTGGTCATCCTGCACCTGTCGTCATCACCAACCTAAATAAGCTATCAGCTATCCACTGTAATAAAGCAGCCCGCCGCCTTTGTCATGCCTGTCAGCTAGGCAAACACGCTAGGCTGCCCTTTGCTAGTTCGGTCTCTAGTACATCCGCACCCTTTGAACTCGTTCACTGTGATGTCTGGACCTCTCCAATTTCGAGCGTTTCTGGTTATAAATTTTATCTCGTGCTAGTTGATGATTATACTCACTTTTGTTGGATGTTTCCTCTTCGCCATAAATCCGGAGTTCATGAACATATTGTTCAGTTTGTTGCTTACGCTCACACCCAGTTCAGCTTTCCTGTCCGCTGTTTTCAGGCAGATAATGGCACCGAGTTCATCAACAATGCCTCCGCTACCTTTCTGGCTAGCCGCGGCATCCTGCTTCGCACCTCGTGCCCCTACACATCCGCCCAGAACGGCAAAGCTGAGCGGATGCTTCGCACATTGAACAATATTGTTCGCACGCTTCTGTTTCATGCCGCCATGCCTCCATCCTATTGGGTCGAAGCTCTCTCCACCGCTGTGTTTTTGATCAACCGGCGGCCCTCCTCATCCATACGCAATGGTATTCCCTATCATCTCCTTCACCGCAAAATGCCAGACTACTCCATTCTTAGAGTCTTTGGTTGCCTGTGCTATCCGAACCTTAGTGCCACGAGTCCCCATAAATTGTCTCCTCGCTCCGCAGCGTGTGTCTTCCTCGGCTACCCTCCTTCCCAGAAGGGCTACCGGTGCCTTGATCTTTCCACTCGCAAGATCATCATCTCTCGCCACGTTTTTCATGAGACTCACTTTCCGTTTGCGGCTTCCAAGCCCCGACCGGATTCTCTTGATTTTCTGTTACAGGAGATACTACCCGCGCCCGCCCCGCCTACCTCCGATGTTCGGAACTCGCGGGCCTCGGTTGCGCCTGCCTCAGACGATGCCGGCGACCCCGTTGGGCTCGATCCTGCCATCCTGTGGCACGGCGCTGCCCACTGGCTGCCCCAGGCGTCTCGGCAGGCCACGGCTCCCACACCTCCTCCGCCAGCAGGTGCTGTCCCCCCTGCCCCTGTCCGGCAGCGATATGACATCCACTACAGCCGTCGTCAGCATCCGGCACCGACTCCACAGCCGACGCCGGAGGTACCTCAGGCTGTGGTAACCCCGGCCCCAGCACCGCAGGCGGCGGTGCCCCGGCCTCCAGAGCCCCCTGCGCGGGCCACTCGTTCCCAGACGGGTTCCCTGCCGCCGCCCATGCAGCGGTACGGCTTCACTGCGGCAGCCTCCAGTCCGGCTTCTCCGTTGCCGGGCAACTCTCGCGCCGCGCTCGCCGATCCGAATTGGCGCGCGGCCATGGCCGAAGAATACAAGGCGCTCATGGACAGTGGCACCTGGCGTCTTGTTCCTCGACCGCCTCGTGCCAACATCATCACCGGCAAGTGGGTCTTCAAGCACAAGTATCGTGCTGACGGCTCTCTGGCTCGTCATAAAGCCCGATGGGTCGTTCGCGGGTTCTCGCAGCGGTACGGCATCGACTACGACGAGACGTTCAGCTCGGTTGTCAAACCGGCCACCATCCGAGTCGTCCTCAGCATCGCCGCCTCTCGCTCATGGCCGATACATCAGCTGGATGTGAAGAACGCCTTTCTTCACGGCCATCTGAACGAGACGGTCTACTGCCAGCAGCCGCCCGGCTTCGTCGACCCGGCGGCTCCCGACCACGTCTGTCTCCTGCAAAAGTCCTTGTACGGACTCAAGCAGGCACCCAGGGCGTGGCATCAGCTCTCCGGCTTTGTCCAGCGGTCCGGCTTCACTGCCTCGACCTCCGATACATCCCTCTTTGTTTACAAAGCGGGTGCTGACATTGCCTACTTGCTGCTCTACGTCGACGACATCATCCTGACAGCTTCATCGACCCTGCTTCTTCGTCGCATCACCGAGCTCCTTCACTCCGAGTTCGCCATGACTGATCTCGGGGATCTTCATCACTTCCTCGGGATCTGAGTCACGCGTTCTGCCGACGGCCTCTTCCTCTCTCAGCGCCAATACGCTGTGGACCTGCTCCAGCGCGCCGGCATGGCTGAGTGTCACTCTACGGCGACTCCTGTTGACACTCATGCCAAGCTCTCTGCTACGGACGGCACTCCGGTGGCGGACGCCACTCAGTACCGCAGCCTCGCCGGTGCACTACAGTATCTCACGTTGACTCGTCCGGACCTCGCCTATGCAGTTCAACAGATTTGCCTCTTCATGCATGACCCGCGAGAGCCTCACCTTGCGTTGCTCAAGCGTGTCCTGCGATATGTCAAGGGCACTCTGTCCACCGGGCTTCACATCGGCGCCGGCAGCATCACCAGCTTGACTGCCTACTCCGATGCTGATTGGGCTGGTTGTCCAGACTCCCGGTGCTCCACTTCAGGCTACTGTGTCTTCCTCGGCGACAACTTAGTCTCTTGGTCCTCCAAACGACAGACTACGGTCTCTCGTTCGAGTGCGGAGGCTGAGTATCGTGCTGTTGCGCACGCTGTGGCTGAGACTTGTTGGCTTCGTCAGTTACTTCAGGAGCTCTACGAACAACCTCTTCGGCGACAATCGTCTACTGCGACAATGTCAGTGCTGTCTACATGACCGCCAATCCAGTCCATCATCGTCGCACGAAGCATATTGAGATAGATATTCACTTCGTCCGTGAGAAGGTTGCTTTGGGACAGGTTCGGGTGCTCCATGTTCCATCGTCTCATCAGTTCGCGGACATTATGACCAAAGGGTTACCTGTACAGTTGTTCACTGACTTTAGGTCCAGTCTTTGTGTTCGTGACACTCCCGCTTAGACTGAGGGAGGGTGTTAGAATATAATAGTCGGCCCATATTGGGTGTACAGCCCATAGGCTTTGTACACTTGTAACCTGTTTGTAACTCTAGCCTATTAGGCTATATAATGAAGGTCACCCCCCTGATTAGGGTGTGCGGTGTTTCTCTACACTTCTATCTTATTTGCTTAATCTCTTTTTGCAGTATAAGGGAAGATTTACAATTTGTAAGCTTTTGCAAGCAGATGAAATATTAGTAGGTCTACGTAACCCCATCTTTCCTAAAAAAGGGTATAGACAACCTACAAATAGTAACACTTGGCAATTAATAGAAGCTCGAGGCCGACTCCAGGTTGCACCACTACACAACTAGATCGATTTGCCAGCACTTACAGTGAAGTCAATGTGACAAAATGACTATTAAAACTTGATAGTACTTTTCAAGTACTGCAACATCTACTATTAGACAAAGCAATGGAATTAAGCGAATTTGGCGTTCTAGGATACACAACTGGAGCTGAAGTGCCCCTTCACCTCCTTCCACATTTGTACTGAAGACCCAGCTGTTTAAATCCTCTCCCTATTTTGCTCCCACAACACAACAGAAACAGCAGCAATTTATTTAATGCTATGCACATTGTACCGTGCCAAAATTGGAATCATTTTACTCTTCATGATCCTAAAAGCACCACAGGCATTCATTATTCATGACATATGCACGTAATTGAAAATATGCCCACCATGTTGTAGCGCGCCAAAATTCAATTCACAGACAATAATAATTCTATATCACACATAGCTTACCTAGGCTAGCCCCCTAAGCTAACAATGGCGCTCTGTGCACTTGGTGCCTTGTGCATTTTAGAACAAAGCAGACAAACAGTCACGAAACCAAAAGAAGTTAGAGGTGTTAAGCATTCGCCTTTCCTCCAAAATCTGTCCATGGGTGCAGCAATCTAGCCCAACATATCCAAAATTAGACAACTGCATCCTAAAATAAGCACATGCACTAGAAGCACGAACACTCAATTGTCAACACTAGCTAGAAGCGAGTACTTCATGGGCAAGTACAAGAGTAAATTTCCACAATAATGCATACAGCTTAAACCGATACTGGCACGTGATCACAGACAAAATCTAAGAGCTCAAGGATTTAACCAAAATCGAGCAAATGATATCAGTACATTCCCGCAACAATGCAGCCAGCTTAAACCACTAGTGGCGTAGGATCGAAGGCAAAAAAAATCTAAGAGATCCACGGTTCCAGCAAAATCGAGCACAAATTCGCGCGCGCTGATCTGATAACTCCGCACCGACACCCCTCGAGTCACCCAGGGATACGCATTGACATCCCCATGCCGCGGAACCCGCCAGCAGGGCAGGAAGGGGACTGGACTGAGTGGACTGACCTCTCCTTGCGCTCCTGGAGCGACTTCATCTGCGCCTTGTAGTGGTTCTCGATGTACTGCTTGGCCGCCGCCACCTTCTGCTTGGTGGCGCTGGACAGCGCCTCCTCCCCCGCCCCGGCCCCGGCCATCCTCGCGGAGCCGCCGGTGGGCGACGACGCCGCGGGCTTGCCGCCCCGGTCCCTGTCCTTGTCCCGCGGCTGCAGCTTCTGGAGCCAGCTCCGGGCGGAATCCATGCGGCGGGGGGGCGCGGGGTGTCTGTGTCGGCGGCGGGGCGGGATCGGATCAGCGCCGAGGAGGGGGCGCCATTGGCGGGGCCGGCTAGTGAGTGGGTGCGGGGTCCCGCCTGCGCGCCCCCGCGTCCCCGCGGGATCTCCGGATCTGGTGGGTGCGCTAGGGTTCGGCGCGGGAGGCACGGGCACGAGCGCCCCGCGAGTTGCCCGGATAAAAATTTGCGCCCGGGGGAGGCAAGTGGGCGCGCCGCTGCCTGGCGGTGGTGGTGGCAGCTGCCTGGCTGCTGCTGATGCTTCGGTTCGCGGCTGCTGCGGCAGGAGGCAGTGGCAGCGGCAGCGGCGGCGGCGACGGCAGCAGGGAGCACGCGGCGGCCACGTTGGCGGAGAGGGACCGGGCCGCCCAATTATTACGACGTGCCGCTCTGTCTCGTTATCGTAGCATTTGAAAATTGAAAGAAAGAGGCGCGTGTTTTTCGTGCTTAGCCCGCCGCGGTTATGTTTCTTTTATTTATACCGTGATGGAATAAAATCTTCGTAGTGAAGTATTTTTGGGGCTTTATGAATCTCGATGATCATAATAAAAGTAAGATTTTGTTTGGTTGGACTTCTGTAACCGGCTTCTGCCGTTAAGAAAGCTCAACGCTGGCCAAAAGGACGCGTCCCGCACCTACATTGGACAAATGCACCTACTTCGACACAGTGCAATTTACAAAGCACCTTTGCGCCTGCTTCCGCGGCCGTGAGTACCAACGTTTTTAGGAAACTACCCACGCTGCACTGGATTTGATCGCACATGGTATCAATTAATAACACATGTGTTTAGAAAAGTCCATACTAGCCCGATTTACCTCCCGTTGACGGTGATCTAAATGGAAGTAAATCCTAGTCTCAAGTAGAGCAAAATCTGATTAATTAAGTAGCTCAACGAGCATGTTGGTTTCATTAATCCAACAACTTACTTGAACAATGAAGTATTTTCATCTCATATGTAAACTAATTTGTTGTAGAGCCCATGGAAAATAGCCGTCTCTATGACTTTATCATGTTTGCATGCTTCGCTATCCATTTATGGCTAGGCAGCTAGGCTTTAGGATAATAAGAAGATATTCGGCCTAGCTCTTTTCAATCCATTTCTACACTGCATTTTGATGACACAATTCAAACTTCACTTTGGACAGAAAGGGGGTCAGCACGAAAAAGATAGGATTCCATGATCCCTGGCATTTTAAATCAAATCCTCCCTTCATGTGTTCACGGTCACGGAGTTAAATTTGAACACACTCATAGCTTCCCGCATAAGCCTCAAACACAGTGACCAAAATGCAAAACCTCCCACCTTTTCCTAGACGGCCCATGCCTCCCAAGATTAAGCCCAGTCCATTCTATTTTCCAGGTGGTTTGCAATTTCCAAGTGGGCCGAGCACAACACGAGATCCACTTTCCAAAGTGACCGTGGCCGAACCGAGCAAAGAGCTGTGTGCTGGCGATCGGTGCCCCCCGCTCGCCGACGACGACTGACGCGAACGAGCGCTCGCTCCCGCCTCATGGCCGCCGCGGGCGCCGCCAAGGCCTCCGCGGTGTTCCGGAGCAACCAGGAGCTCACCCGCCTCGCGCGGTCGGGGCAGCTGGCGGCGGCGCGCCGCCTGTTCGACTCCATGCCCCGCCGCAACACCGTCACCTACAACGCCATGCTCTCCGCGCTGGCGCGCCACGGGCGGATCGACGAGGCCCGGGCCCTCTTCGACGGGATGCCCAGCAGGAACGCCGTCTAATGGAACGCGATGATCGCGGCGTGCTCGGACCACGGCCGCGTCGCGGACGCCCGGAGCCTGTTCGACGCGATGCCCGGCCGGGACGACTTCTCCTGGACGCTCATGGTCTCCTGCTACGCGCGCGCGGGGGAGCTCGATCTGGCCCGGGACGTGCTCGACCGCATGCCTGGCGGCAAGTGCACGGCGTGCTACAACGCCATGATCTCCGGGTACGCCAAGAACGGCAGGTTCGACGATGCGGTGAAGCTGCTGAAGGAGATGCCGGCCCCGGACCTGGTTTCTTGGAACTCGGTGCTGGCGGGTCTCACTCAGAGTGGAGAAATGGTCCGCGCAGTGCAATTTTTTGACGAAATGGTGGAGAAGGACAAGGTGTCCTGGAACTTGATGCTGGAGGGGTTTGTGCGAGCTGGGGATTTAGATGGGGCCTCTACCTTCTTTGCAAGGATTGAATCACCTAATGTCATTTCTTGGGTGACCTTACTCAATGGGTATTGCCGGGCAGGGAGTATCTGTGATGCGAGAGAACTGTTTGACAGAATGCCTGAGCGAAACATTGTGGCTTGGAACGTGATGCTAGAAGGGTTTGTGAGGCTCACTCGGATCGAGGAGGCCTGTAAGCTGTTCGAGGAGATGCCAGATAAGAACTCAATCTCATGGACAACTATAATAAGTGGATTAACACGTGCTGGGAAACTCCAAGAAGCAAAGGATCTTCTCGACAAGATGCCTTTCAACTGTGTCGCAGCAAAGACTGCACTGATGCATGGCTATTTACAAAGCAAGATGATTGGTAATGCTCGTCAGATTTTTGATGGAATTGAGGTGCGCGACGCAGTGTGCTGGAATACGATGATATCTGGTTATGTCCAGTGTGGAATGCTTGAAGAGGCCATGTTGTTGTTCCAGCAAATGCCGAATAAGGATACAGTTTCTTGGAACACCATGATTGCTGGCTATGCTCAGGGTGGTCAAATGCGCAAGGCAGTCGGTATTTTCAGGAGGATGAATAGGAGAAATACCGTATCTTGGAATTCAGTTATCTCTGGATTTGTTCAGAATGGCCTTTTTGTTGATGCACTCCACCATTTCATGCTCACGAGAAGGAACACGACGAGGGCTGACTGGTCTACGTATGCAAGCTGTCGCAGCGCATGTGCAAACCTAGCTGCTTTGCAAGTTGGGAGGCAATTCCACAGTCTTCCTGTTAGGAGTGGGCATATCAATGATTCATTTGCTGGAAATGTCTTGATTTCCACATATGCAAAGTGTGGAAGGATTTTGGAAGCAAAACAAATCTTTGATGAGATGGTAGGCAAGGATATTGTTTCATGGAATGCGTTAATTGATGGTTATGCTTCTAACGGTCATGGGACTGAGGCAATCTCAGTATTCCGAGAAATGGAAGCCAAGAAGATCAGACCTGATGAGGTCACGTTTGTTGGTATATTGTCGGCTTGCAGTCATGCTGGATTGATTGATGAAGGATTGAAGTTTTTCAACTCAATGGAAAAGGAGTGCTCACTGAAGCCTGTGGCTGAGCACTATGCTTGCATGGCGGACCTGCTTGGAAGAGCTGGGAGGCTGAACGAGGCATTTGAACTTGTGCAAGGAATGCAGATCAAACCCAACGCTGGCATGTGGGGTGCCTTGCTTGGAGCATGCCAGCTGGACAAAAACGATGAGCTTGCACAATTGGCTGCTGAGAAGTTCGAATTGGAACCTCACAAGGCCTCAAATTATGTGCTGCTGTCAAACATCAGTGCTGAGGCAGGCAAGTGGGATGAAGCTGAAAAGCGAGGGCTTCAATTAAAGAAAAGGGAGCGCATAAGCCACCTGGTTTAGCTGGATCCACATAGACCTTCTCATTCAATGATTTTGTGCTAGCGATTTCAGTGACTCAGTGTAGGCTTTCACTCATTGTTGAACTTGAGCATACAGATAGGAAATTTAGGGCTGTTGTCTGCGCCAGACTCTTGCGTTTTTACACCTAGTTGCTGGTTGGACTTCTGATGCCATTGAGGACGTCGCACAGGTGAGGAGTGATGACAGCAGTGTTTTCTGTGTCCTCTGAGCCGAGGTCCGAAGGCAGCCCATAAGTAAATTAAAGAGAATTTCTTCAAACCCAATACTGAAATCTGAAACCTGAAAAGCACCTGATCATACATTGTCAGTCTTCTCATATCTCCTGAAACACCGGATCACTCCTCCGAAACAGAAAGTATGCACAAACAGAGGGCTAAGCAACTTGAGTTAACGCTTACAGCTTCATATTCAGCCTAGTACTGCTGCTATTTTTTTTAGATCACAGACCTTTTCGGCCCTGCTTTGTATTGAAAGCATAGAAAGTGTTTCAGGCTGGGGTTACCAGCGCTTACAGACAGTGAGTACAAAAGAAGCTTCACACATGAAGCACCCTGGCTAAGAGCAGCCAAAAACAGAGTGAAGATCACCCCCAAAAACACACCCTCTAAAGAAGTACTGCTGCTATTTGCCATGAACATTTCACATTGGCATGCATATGCTCACTATCCTGGTGCTTTGCTTCTGTAAACGCCATTTCCAACACGACTTTCTGTACACGCCTGTATAGCCTTTCCTTGAATTATTTCGATTTTGCTTCTGAGTTCTGAGCCGTGTCATGATTTTTTTTTGTTTTTTCCTCTGATAAGAATGTCATGGACTGTATGGCGTTGGAGTAGAGGATTGTTTTTTTTTTTTTGAGCTGGGGGTGGTCGAGTAGAGGATTGTTACAGCTTGCCTCTCGGTTTTGGAGAGGATGATATACGTGTTATACTAATCCGGTCCGGCCCGACCCACCTACGGAGACAGAGCTCGGCCCAATCCATCAACCTAAAGCCCAAATTCAAAGCGGGTCTAGACCCGGTTACGCGGCCGTCGATCCGCCAACCCGTTCGAACCGCCGGGAAAAGCCCAAAACCCTTCGTCCAGCCAGCGCCGCCTCCTCATTCCCACTCCGAGCTCCAAAACCCTAGACCCCGTCGCCGCCGCCGCCATGATCACCGGCGGCCAGAGCATCGTCTCCGCGCCGCCGGCCTTCTCGTCCGACGGCCGCCTCTTCCTCGTCTGCTCCGGCCGCACCGTCTCCGTCTTCAGCACCGCCACCGCCATGCTGGTAAAAGCCCCGCCCCGCGCGGCCGCCGCCTGCGTCCGCTTAACGAGTTGGTGGTTGGGGGTTGTGACCGTTGCCTCACCACGACCGTGTGGTTTCCATGTCGCAGGTGTCGGAGCTGGAGGGGCACGAGGGGGACGTCACCGCCGTGGTGGTGATGCCGCCGCCGGCTGGTGCGACTGCGACCCCGGCGGCCAAGCTCGCGAGCAACTGCTGGACCGCGGGGCTCGACGGCGTGCTCATATACTGGGACTTCGTGGCAGCGGAGGCCGTGCGGAAGGTCCAGGTCGGACTCCCCGTCCACTCCATGGTAAGCTCAAGCTGCTGCCTCCTCAATTTCGTTGCTCTGGTTATTATTGGTCTGTATGCCGAGCTGAGTGAATATGAGATTAAATATGCCAATGTGCATGCTTATGTTTTGATTCTGTGTGCACAGGTGATTCCTAACATATGTAGGACCTCAAAAGGAGCTGAGGTGTCGACTCCCTTTGCATTTATCTCTGTTGAAGATACGAGTAAGCCAGTTAATGAAGCAAAAGCTCTGCGTGGGCAGTTGAGAATTTATGACCTGACGAAGGGGCGTAAAGTGGGTTATCTCCTGGCTGAGGTGAGGTTTTTCAGCTTTATACCTTCTCTTATCATTGTTAATTTTCTGACCACTTTCCACATGAATAACTATTAGAATTTTAATGTACTTTATGTGGACAGTTATGCTAGGAATAGTAATTCGCTGGCATGGCTATGAGATATGCCTGTAATCTTGGTATGTAAATTGGAAATGATTAAAATTTTCAATTGGAAAGTACATAATTTTGTTTTTTAATCAGTACAGAATTTTGTTGAAGATGTGTTGCTGTTGAATTTTTTTCAGTGTTCCAAACTTACTTCCATGCACTATTTACTCTAATTTAAACAGACAAGTAAACCAGAAAAGATTGTTGCAAGTAGTTCTGGGGAATTCTTGGGCATTACAAATAAAAGAAAGCTCCATATCTGGAGAATACCAACGAAAGATTTCAAGCATGATAAGATTAGGAAGATAAAGCTCCGGCACACCAAAAACCTGACCACTCTGGCTTTCCATCCAAGCGAGGGAATTGTGGCTGCTGGTGACGTAACAGGGAGGATCTTGATTTGGAGAGGTTTTGGAAATGCAAAGTTTTCTGAAAGTAGTGCGAAGTCGAAAGTGGATGAAAGAAGGGATGGTGTTAGGGGCAATGATGATGCAGACACTTGCACGACATGGCATTGGCATTCAAGCAGAGTGAGATTTCTCAAATTTTCCTCTGACGGAGCGTACTTGTTCTCAGGTTTGGCTTACTGATTCATTTACCTTCTATCTACATCAGTTTAATTCGGTCTTTCCTGGAACATCTGTAATGATGGCCTGATTTTTTTTTGGCTTTATAACTCTCAGACAAATTTTCTGTTTTGTAGGTGGTTTGGAGGGAGTTATTGTTGTATGGCAATTAGATACTGGAAAGAGAAGATATAAACCACGTCTGGGGTCTCCTCTTTTGTTCTTTGTAGATTCTCCAGATTCTTCCATTTCCTGTGTAAGTGTCCTTCCATTTGCTTCCTGTACCCAATGCCTTTTCTCTGCGGAGCAAATTATATTGTTGATTTATTAAGTTTTAGGATCTGTATTCCAGCATGTTACAATTCAGTATACTGTGTTTGCAAACGGAAGTTTAGTGAATCATGTTTCATTCTTGCGCAGAAATTATGTCACTAATCGATTAAAATCAAAATAATAATTCAAATTTTGAGACCAGCACATCTCCCAGTCTAGATGGAAATACATCAACAAGTTTGTTCTATGGTCATGCGTGGATCTCATACTGCTATCACTGCTTGTTTTTTACGTGTTATAGTATAGAAACATAAAATCAAGTTCCCTCCACTTTAGTCCCTGAGTTTGCCCAAGACAATATTCTAGTTAAACCTATATCTATGCTTTGATCACTGGGGAAATTTTCTCTGCATTTATGGTGCTAGTTCAAATAATCATTTGATACTCCCTACTTTTCTTTTGCTGTACAAACATGAGCATAATGACTGATTTAAGTCTGCCTGCTGCTGGCTTCATCATATGAGGAAACCTATCTAACAAAGAAAGTTGTTTGTGTGTGTATCCGTATGACAGCGTAAGCTAGTGCTAACTATGCAGTGACATAACATAAAGGTATGGTGATATGCCTTAGTATAAAGAATTGGTTACGTAATGTTGTTAGAGCTGACAGTGAGGTAAACTACAGTCCTGCTTTTGATTTGTAATTGTCCTAGCACGAGGAGGATTCATAAAGGTTGGCTGGTGTAGGACTGGTTAAGTCACTCATGAATGTTTCAAGCTACATCTTTGATATGCTCTGTTGGATTTCGCTCTGTTGGATTTCCCTGTCCGCTGTTTGAATGATGGCTGATGTGGTTCGCTTTCCAGGTGTCATGTACAAATAACCAAGTGTATCTCCTAAAAATGCCTAATATGGAGGTCATGAGATCTATTGCTGGAATTAAGGTTTGTAACTTGAAAAATGTGCAGCTTTTTCCTTCAAGAATTTATGCAATTAAATAGCATTGCTAGTTCTGGTTTCCAACTTTCCATATTTCTGACGTATGCTAATTTAATTGTATGGTCATGATCTCACGATTATCCTTTTCTATATTCATCTCTTTAGCTGCCAACTGCTTCCCCGACCTTGGGTGGATCTGATCGGGTTGTGTATGGATTTGACTATACTAATAACCTTGTTGCTATACCGACGGCAGATTACTGCATACAGTTCTACAATTTGTTCGAGAACACTGAGGTTTCAGAGGTAAGCAATCAACCTAACAGAGAAAGTTCAATTGTTTACTCAGTCCTCCTTTGGGCAGTGTATCAATTGATGGGTGGTTAGCACGATGAACATTTTATAGTGAAACTAATCCTAGTATTGTTAACCTTTTCAGTTGCAAGTATGTGAGAGGAATTTTCAGCCTGTTGATGATATCACGGTAAGATGCCATGTACCTTTCTGTATATTTCTAGTCGTGTACCGTGTACTCACTTTACTTCTATTTATTTCCCCCTTTTCTTTTCTTTGTTTCTGTTATCTGTTTATTATGTGCCAAACTTTTCACACTACTATATGCTGCTTTACAATTTTTTTTTGTTACTTAGCTTTATGCTAGATGTATTTGATACACTTTCTACATAGTCTTAACTGTCCTGAATATCTTTCGTTTGCATTTTCTGATAAAAAAACTAGTTACCATTGATGCTTGAATAATTTGTTGTTCTTGTTTGGTATTCAGAATTTAACCTTAGTTTTTGACATGTTCCATTTTTTTTCTTGGCTACAGATGTACATTTCCGTAGTTTCATTGTCAATAGATGGCAGTTTGATGTGCACTGTGGACGTCAAGCTTCCTGAAGAAGAATTAGGTGGTCTTGTTACACTGAAGTTCTGGAATGGGTCTAGTGCAGGAAATTATTTTTTGTCCACTGTCATTTATGAGCCTCACAGGTTGGTTCATGTTTATGAGGTTGCTGATAAATACGAAATGAATGTATGAAACTATTTTCTCTAACTTTTATATTTAATCTTCATGCAGTGATGCTGGGGTTTCTGCTGTTGTTTTCCGTCCAGGAAGAAATATGGCTGTGAGCTCTTCTTTTGGTGGTAACTTCAAGGTGTGCATGTCTGTGATCTTTGAGAGTATGCCCTGTTTCCTTATTTCATAAGTTTTATTGTTCGGTTATGTAGGTTTGGGTCCAGAGTTTTTCTTCACAATCAAGCAATGAAAGAAATTATGCTGGTTGGAGATGCCAATCAGTTGGCTCGTACAAGTGAGTTACTCTGTTTACCTTTGAGCACTACCTATTAATATGGTTAAAAATTAATCTTAAGCATATTTGTAAACCTTTTACGTAACCACACAATTAGTCTGCCAGCATTCCATTTTTTTTAATTTTATTAGTATGTGAGGCAGATAATATTCTGCGCAATTGAAATTTTGCAGGAAGAAACCTATGACAGCAGCAGCCTTCTCAGCCGATGGATCTGTTCTTGCAGTTGCAGCTGAGAGTGTCATCACATTGTGGGATCCTGATAACAATGCACTTGTTGGTGTAATTGCAGAAACACTATCGGTATCTGATTAGACCTTGACTTGCATTGTTATGTTTTGCCTCTGCTTTACAATAGCAGTTTGACGTGTGTCACTTATTGTATTTGCAGCCAATTACAAATCTTTCTTTTGTTGGGACATCGGTGTATTTGATGTCTCTGTGTCAGAGTTCAAAACCAGAGGTTACTGTATGGAATGTTTCAAATCTTTCCATGCAGTGGGCTTACAGCATTTATGCAGAAGGTACAAACTACGTTAGCAACACAATTTGTGGTATCTAGACTTAGCAAGGCCAAAATAGCATGCATGCTCTACTTCTTACTGTGCATTTTGCTTTGTCGTATTGGGAAAATACAATTTGCAGTTCTGGTGCTTGGATATGGATCAAAATCCCTAGTCATGATTGCAGAGGCACATAAGATGAATCTGACAGCCTTGATACATTAGTTGTTTCTCTTTTATTGTCTAATTAAGTTCCAGCATGATCATCATGGTGAATCTGGCCAGCTTAAAGGCTGCATATTACATTGTAGTAGCTCATTTCCACTGTATCACATTTGAATGATGTTACCACAGTAGTACTTTATCTCTGTGTGGGTCCTCTTGTATTAACATTATCAAATGTTGTCTGACAGTTGGGGTTGTGAAAACTAATTTCTGGTCAATCAGCAAGCACATTTGATCTTGTTCTCATATTGGTATTTTATTTTTACAGCTGCATGCTGTTCGCCAGATGGGAATGAATTTGCGGTTCTTACTCTTCTGAGCTGTCCTGATGGAGGAACATCGACAGAGCAAAATGGAGCGATTCTACTTTTTAATGCAGAAAGCCCGAACACTGTTGCCTCCTGGTCGGTAAAGAAGGTATGTCCATTTGACTTATTGACTTGTCGTATCAATTGTTTTTGTTTTGGAGTATTGCTCCATTGGATATACTTTAAAGAACTGATATTTGTTCTTTTTTTAATATTCTCATGTTTATACTTGTATTGTTGTATAGCGGTGTGCTTAGTTGCCTATTCCTTTAGTTCTCCAATAAAATTTCTGTTGGTTCGTTTCCTTCTGCATGTATTGTTAGATAGCACACAATGAACTGAGGAACCATAATAACACACAACTTTGGTTGATCTCATTTTCTCCAGGCAAGGGGTGGCAACATTTCTTTTGTGAAGGGTGACGTATCTTCGAAAGACAAAGAGACAATGGTGCTGGTATATGTAAATGGTTCTCATGAATATGTCATCTTTGATCCCCTGAAGAGAGAGGGGTTGGTCATTAGCAGGAACATAGACAAGAAGATTCAAGCTGAGGAACTTGGTGAGTGTGTTGCATGGGTTGTTACATTGTTCCTGGACGCATTCTTTTATACTGTACTGCAACGTATTCACCTCTTCTCTACAATCCTTGCAAAAAATGGATGCGTTGTCCCATTTCCTTTCAACTTCAAAACATTGTGTAAAAGCACTGACCCTCTTGTCTGTTGTTTCAGCACCAATCGGATACGCATCTATTTACGGAGAGCTTCCAAAACTGGAGTCAAAGAAAGAGGTTTCAGATGTTCCATTTATCCCTTCAGACAGGCCTTGGGAGACCATATTCAGTGGCTCATCACATGTTCTTCCGCCCCTCACAAAACTATGTTCAGCTTTCTTGTCATCAGTGCTCGAGAAGAGACCAGTCGCAAATGAGTGAGACGCCCCAAAGTTTTGTCCCATCATACCCATGGCAAAATGGCAATGCAGAAAGAACTCCACTGACTCGACGCAACAAAGGTGATTGGTCCATGCTGGAATGCAGAAGCTACTCATTTGGAGATTCTGGGTGGTGCCGTTGAGCCGTGAGCACGGGCATCGGTTGAAGCCAAGCCCGTTTTGTAGTGGTACCAAGTGATTGGCAACCTACTGATCGTAGCAGTTTTGTTTCCTTGACAGCTCCACATGTAATCCAGACAACCGAACTGGCAAATTTTGGTGTGATATGATGTCTGCAGCTTGTTCCATGTCTTTGCTAGCTTGTTCCATGTCTTCTTACTGTGGTAGCGTAGCGCAGCCCACGAAGCAGCTTATTTTTGGCAATGTGTTCATGGTCCAAAAAAAGGCCACTTGAACATTAAAGTTGCAAAAGTTTCTGTTGAATAAGTGGACACGAACATTGCATGGCCTAACTGAACTATCAACCAGATGGATCAACGGTGTTCAACTGTCAACCAGCTGCCTGCAACGAGCAGCAGCTAGGAGGCGAGTAGGAGGCCGCACTGGAGCATGCCCTTCTCCTGACAGGTCCCCTACAAACCCCTACCTAAAACCTCGCCACGGCGTCCTATACATACGGCCTCGCCGCCGTGCACCACCACGCCGTGCCAAGAAACCAACCCACAGAGACAGTCCGGCAATGGACCACCACCGTCGTCGTCGCAGCCGCCCCGCCGCGACCGTCGCAGCGGCACTCTGCCTCGTCCTCGCGCTTGGCGGGAGGTGCGGCGCCGCGGCGAGGCCGCTGAGGCGCCTGCACGCGGTGGAGGGGAGCACGGAGTCCGCGGCGTCTGAGGCGGTGCTCGACGTGACGGTGGCGGAGGCGCCGGAAGCCGCGAGGTGGGCCAGAGCCGCCGGGGGCGAGGAGAGCCAGGACGATCTCGGGGCGGGGAAGTGGCTGCCGCTGCCCATGCCGATGCCGATGTCCATGCCGGCCGCGAGCGCGCTGGCTGGCGGGCTGCGGTTCCCGCCGGCGTCGTTCCCGCTGGCCGGCGCGTCCATGCCGTGGCTCCCCGGCGCGCCGCCCGCGTTTGCCGGGATGCCGGCGCTCGTGCCGCCGTACGTGGGCGCCACGCGGCAGGAGCAGCTCAGCCTGTGGGCGTCGCTGTTCAACCCGTTCCAGGTCAGGCCGCGGCTGCCGGGCGCCCTCGGCGGCGAGACGGCGGCGGCGGGGTCCGTCGAGCGCGGCGGCGTCCCGGCCATCGCCAGCGGCGGGAAGGCCGCCATGGACGTGCCCGCCACCGCCGCCGCGCAGGTCGCCGAGCCCAAGTGGGGCGTCTTCTTGGGCAACATCGATCGTCGCAACTAGCTAGCTCATGGCTAGTCATCTGGCGAAATAAGCCGATTAGCTTAGTAGATGAAAAATGTTTGACTTTTGAAAAAAAAAGCAAGGAAAATGTTAGTAACATACTAAACTTTTTGCAGTTTGAGCAAAAATGTTTGTATCAAGGAGCAGTCAAGAGTTAGAGAAGGTTGTTGTCTATTCGTTTCCGTAATGTCCTTTAAACTCGATATGCGTATTCAATTCAGTGTCAGTCTCATGCAGATTTTTTCTACAAACTATGGTGACGTGTTTCCATCTCAGTTTCAGTGCATACAGTTTCAGGAGCAGCCAGAAGTGTGATTTCTTTTCCTGCAAAAAAAAGGAGGGCGACAACAATACCCCATGGCAGTCCCAAAAAAAAAAACTTGGCATTTCTTACGCCATAGGTAGAAGCTCTGTACGGTGACGGTTTCCGGTCATGTCCGTCCAGCCGGCAGGCCGTCAATCTCTCCGGACAGAACGAGGCCGACGACGACATACACGTCCACGACGACGGGCGGCGCTCAGCCACTCACGGCCTCCGCATGCATCGGCCGGCGGTGGGAATTGGATTTTCTTGGAGGCAGTGGACCACTCCGTAGCGTCCAGTGATCGTCGACGGCGACGTCGGCGTTCGCTCGCCGGAGACGCCTCACGCCCGCCCCCACGCCGGGACGCCGGATCGCGGATCCAAATCTCCCGGGGAGTTTGAACGTAATTCATCTTAGTCTGAGGTCTCTTCCGGAAAACGTCCCCGGCCCTTCGCCGAGCGCGATCTGAGCCGCCCATGTGGGATCTGACGGTCAGTTGAGGCCCGGGGTTGGATCGCGATTCAATCTGAGGGGGAACGTAACGGGAAATTCCCCGCGATACAGGGTCCCAACCGCAAAACGTCCCTCCGCTGCCGCGCGGGGATCAACCTGGGCCGCAGTTCCGATCGCACCGTCAGAGAAGACCCTGCTCGTTTGACCGAGGTCCCAGGTCAATGGCCCATCCCACGTGGCGGTCCCCGGCTTCGTCGGCCGCCGCCGCCGCCGTCACGCGGCGGCGACCTCCCCGCTCGCGAAGGCTGACTCCAATGGTCGAGATGCGATGGCTTCCAAGAACATCTGGTCGGCGGTGCTTTCCAAGAAATTCAGCAGCAAAAGACTAGTTAGACATCATCAGCTGCTCCATCTCTGCTTGGACGAGGTATGATGGACTGAACAGGGAATTACTTCCTCTCAGGGAAGCCATCAACCTGTTTCTGTCAACCACCCAGCTTGTTTGCTCACCTTATTCTCTGAAACAACACTGCCCAGAAGCTTTCCAAAGAATCTTGAAGACTAGCAAAAGCAACCAGCACTAATCATGCCCTAACTGAATCACAATTAGGCGCATCAACATTTTCTACTAGCACAAGCCTTTAACCTCATACATGGTCATCCTAGGCGTATGAAGATTCTTCGGCACAAAATTTTCTTCATAATATCAATCAGTTTCCAATCTCTAATAAAACTAATAACATAACAAGATGAAAATCATTTTCCATCAAATTAATGCGTCATCCATCCAGCAAGCTTGTCACGCATGATTCTGATGTAGAAACCGCTGGTACCTTTCTGTCAGTGTACAGGAGTTAAGTGAGGTAGCCAATGATGCTGGGAGATCAGGAATGGTGGTTAGCCAGGGGAGGGATGTGAGCCACAAGAAGGCTGTAGCCCTCAGAGCAAAGGCGACCCTGAGCCTCAGGAGGGCTCCTGCTGCTGCGCTCCCTGCCTCTCATCTGATGGGCTGAGAGAACACTCTGAGGCCATGGAATGGAGCTCGCTCGGTTCTCTGGTGCAGGGAGAGGCCCCAGATGGAGAATAAAATATGTGGCCAGGGATCCCGAGGATCTGTTTTGAGGCCACGGCTGTTCCGAATTTCTGATGATGGAAGATGGCATGAGATCCCTTGCCAGCCTTTTCTTTTCTTCTTCCTTTTGGGCTTGCTTTCTTGGAATAAAATATTCCTTTTCACTTTCTTGGAGTATTCATTGACTTTTTCTTTTTGTGTGAGTCCTGGTTGGGTTGTGTCGAAAAATAAAATTCTAGGGTTCATGTCTCGCCGACGAATCGATGGTACATACATGATATCAGATTGTTTCTTAAAGTTTCCGTGACTTCAAATATTGTGACCTTTTTGTCGCGCACGCATCGCAGGGCAGTACTTTGAGAACTTCGAAATAAAAGAGGCTGATTGGTTATTAGTTCTTCTTTCTTTTCGAACTGTGAAAAGCTCCAAGGTGAAAACAAAAACAAGAGCGGTTATTAATTCTTCTCGAAAGAGGAAAGAGGAAAAGAGAAAACAGGCATTGCTTGAAGATCACACCTCATAATTCGAGAATCTGACAGACCTGAAAACCACATACTCATGTAGTCATGTACATGCAGAATATAAAAAGGAAAGGACTATCCAAAATAAAAACAAGACAAGACTGCAAAGTGCAAGCCCTGCCTGCGCCCATGATCTGAAGTTCTGAACACCACGGAGGTCACATCACATCCTGCAAATCGAGTGCTCCTAATTCGCAGTGGATAAAAGACCATACTCCTAGTCCTAGACAGAATTCCGTGCTCCTCCTTTCGTGGGTCCAGGCCGCAATTTGATCGGATCTTCGTTAAGCTTCTGCTGCAGCACAGTAGAGTAGAACAGGGCATCGATCGCTCTGAGATCTGGATGCTCAGATCACGCGTGGTTCTTCTCCGGGTGGGAATACTGGGCTCGCCACAGGAGTGGAACCTGTCAAAACTGCATGGACGCAACTGATGACTGGTTCTTCAAGCGTGTGTGTGTGTGAGGAGTGCGTGTGAGTGAGTTGGAGTGAGATGGACGTGACGCTAATCTCTTTTAGGGATCTGGTGCCACACGCGCAGTCAGGCCGACAGGGCCGACGGCGATGAGGCCGAGAGGTGGCAGGATCCTATCAGATCTTCGCAACCGCGACGCGCAAGTGTGATCTGCGGCTACTCACAAAGTGTAGTGGATCAGAAACCTCTACATTACAGTGTGATGGTGAAGCGGTGAAGGAATAGCCTTTGTCAACTCAATTCTAAACTGACGGATATTCAGTGCAAGTGAGACTAACAATGTGCCGTGTGGTACTCCCTCCGTCCTGAAAAAAGAAGAAGAAGCAATTCTATTCGTAAGAGTGGACGAACTTAAAAAAGTTTGTTAAAAATTATAGAGAATATGATCAACATCAGTAATATCTATTAGGTGTACTATAAAATATATGTCACGATGAATCTAATGATTTTTATTTGGTGTACTCTTATCTATAAATATGGTCAAATTTATAATAATTTTACTTAGGATAAAATTAGAATTGCATTCTTTTAAAGACGGAGGGAGCACGCGCTTGTACTTTTTCGCGCGCGAGTGTACATGTTTTTTTCCCAGAAGAAAATGGTTAAGATGACTAGATTCAGATGACTAGTGGTATGTTTCCTCTAGCTAGGAGTCTGATTTCGGTGGCGGCAAAGCCGGGGGCTGTGCATGTATAATAGCTGCGCGATAACCATTCCCGGTCGCTCTCCGGTCTACCTTTGCACCCCCGGCCGAATCCAGTTCGCTCCTTCAGTCGCCGCGCCGCGCATTGTTCCTGCACCAACTTGCCCTCGTTTTAAAGGCCGCCGCGCCGTGCTTCCCCTGCTTGCCAGCAACCTCCCAATCCCAGCTCCCTCCTTCGCCCACTCACCCTTCCTCCTCACCTGCTTCTTCCACCGATCATCAGCTCACACAAACACCACAGAGAGGGAAAGAGGAGAGGGAAGAAGGTGAAGGAGGCTCTGCAGATTTATTTCAGTCCGCGGCGAAATTCAGTTCAGAAGCGGGCAGAACGAATAGTCAGGTTCTTGTTTCTTCTGTACTTTCTCTGTCCATCTCCAGTTCTCCTTTCCTTTTCTTTTCCCTTGTCTTTTCAGTTTCCTGTACGTCCTTCTATCTGCACGAGTCAAAACGGATATGCTACTCTATCCGTACCGGAGAGCTCTCTCCCCCTCTCGTCCACACATTTTTACTGCTGCTCATGGCTTCTCCTTGCTCCTTTGTTAGTTCCATGCTCATCATCTCCTTCTGCCTCGCTCTGCAGATTCAGTCAGAGCTTCAGGTACTGCGGAGCAATACGCTTTGTAGATTAGTGTATACTAGTACTGCACTCATGGAGTTATGGGTCATGGCCTTTGCTTTTCAAAATCCAATTCCTTTGATATTTGAAATCCAATCCACCCTGTGTGATCAGTCGAAAGGAGATGGAAGATCACCCTTGTTTGCATGTTCGATCACTCGACCAATGGAAGTAAGGCAGTGTTCTTGTTCTCCTCCTTGCAGCGATCGAGCCGGGCGTGCTGCGTGTTCCGTGGGATGCTCGCGGCGGCGGTGGTCTGAGCCATGAACCAGTACGTCCCTGACTGGAGCAGCAGCATGGGGGACGCCTTCGCGACATTGAAGTGCGTTTTGATCGTCCATCCCTTCTTCGTTCCTCGCATGCTGCTCCGTTCGTGGCTGATGCGGTGGTTTTTGTGGAACGTGTGGTTGCAGCGGCGGCGACGACGACGGGCTCATGGAGCTGCTCTGGTGCAACGGCCACGTGGTCATGCAGAGCCAGGCGCCGAGGAAGCCGACGAGGCCCGAGAAGGTTGCGGCGGCGGCGGCGGCGGCGCAGGACGACGAGGCGGCGGCGTGGTTCCATTACCCTGCGGAGGACGCGCTGGAGAGGGACCTATTCACGGAGCTCTTCGGGGAGGCGCAGGCGGCCGACGCCGGCAGCGACAGGGCGTGCAAGGAGGAGGCGGAGTGCGGGGGCGAGACCGCGACCCGCCGGGGCGGGCTGATGCCGCCGCCGCGGGAGAAGGCGTGCCCGGGGGAGCTCGGCGACGTGGCCGCCGGCGGCGAGTGCCCGGCGACGGCGACGGAGGCCGGCGAGTCGTCCATGCTGACGGTCGGGTCGAGCTTCTGCGGGAGCAACCACGTGCAGACGCCGCGCGCCCGCGCCACATGCGGCGGCGCGGCGCCGCCGGGGGCCGCGGGGAAGGCCGGCGACAGGGCCCGCGACGCGGCGACGGTGACCTCGTCGTCGATGCGGCCGAGGTCCTGCACCACCAAGGCCGGGCAGCCCAGCGCTACCGCCCACCGGAGCGGCAAGCGGAGGCCGAGCGATGCCACGGAGACCGAGGTACGCGTGCCGCCGATCGCGATCAATCCACCTTGTGTACCGGATCAATCGATGACATTGACACGGCCAAAAATGCAGGACGCGGAGTTCGAGTCCGCCGACGCGACGTGCGAGCCGGCGCAGAAGCTGACGACGGCCAAGCGGCGGCGAGCCGCCGAAGTCCACAACCTCTCGGAGCGGGTAAGCTGGGTCCCTTCCAAGAACTTCCATTTCGTTCGCCTGTGACAGTTCCCGCCATTGCTAACTGTGATCTGAACCCGGTGCAGAGAAGAAGGGACAGGATCAACGAGAAGATGAAGACCCTGCAGGAGCTCATTCCTCACTGCAACAAAGTAATCACACGAAGATTTGCAATCCTGTTCGTATATCTCATCTCCTTGGCGATCTCATCTCATACCCTCTTGTATTCTTGCGTCGAATCGGACTCTTCAGACGGACAAGGCGTCGATGCTGGACGAGGCGATCGAGTACCTCAAGTCGCTGCAGCTCCAGCTGCAGGTGAGTACCCCTCTTAAGATGTTCTTAATTACCCAAGACGAGACCTCGATGTGTGACGTGTGCACTGTCGCGGTGTAGATGATGTGGATGGCGGCGGCGGCGGCGCCGGTGATGTTCCCGGCGGGGGTGCACCAGTACATGCAGCGGATGGTGGCCCCTTCCCACGTGGCGTCCATGCCCAGGATGCCGTTCATGGCGCCGCCGGCCGTGCAGAGCCCGCCGGGGGCCGACCCCTACGCGCGCTACCTCGCCGTCGACCACCTGCAGCCGCCGCCAGCACCGCCGGCCCCCATGGTATCACCCATTCGCAGCTGAACTTTCCCCTCGATGCATACACGTATGCCTCTGCTGTTTCCTGAGAGATTTCATCAGCATTACCTGCAGGGGATGGGCTTCTACCAGCAGCAGCAGAGCCCGGCGCCGCCACCACCCGCCGTGCCGGCCGGCAGCCTGCCGGCGGCGACTGCACGGTCGTCGCTTCCCGACGGCCCCCTGCACAAAAAATACGGTACGCATCATTGCATAAAAAGCAAATACGGTATTCAAGAGACTGTGATCTTGCTAGTGTGAAATCTGTCGCCGTCGGGAGGCTCCTTTATGCTCGAAAACAGTTTCCTGCTCACACTCAACCACATGCATTGCATCCATCCGTGTCAGACTCAAAAGCTCGCCGGCCATGTATCTCTTGCAGATCCTTGGATAGCTCTGTAACAGAGCTCTGAGTTTCTTCCTCTTCCATCCACTTATTCATCACCTGAAACAATACAGTTATTCATCACTGACTTACTTTTCCTATCCTTTTTACTTGATTTTTTCAGAAAGTTGTGGCAAGCCTGAGATCCAGGGTATCACCAGCTGATGGGGGTTCTACATGTTTGTGTAGCTAGTAATAGTACTGATGCTGTAAGGTTAAGACTTGGCCGAGGTCGATATCTAATTAATCATAGGGAAATTTGAGATTTGTTCAATCCCTTGACTGATTAAGTCATTCTTTTTTCCGTTTATAGGCAGTGTAGTAATTTGATCGGTGATTGAGATTCTTTATCGCTAGATATGCATTTTGTCTTTTGAAGAGAACCTGAATCTCCAGCAAAATGTGGATATGTACTGAAAGGTGTTGTGTTCCACTACTGGTTGACCATGTCATGACTACTCTATGATTAGATTGTTTACCCAAACTGTTTCATAGATCATTTGGATTCAGACACTGTAACTAGTTCGCCCAAGAGAACATTTTGAAGCTGGTGTAGAAAGGTTGGCCAGGATGCCTATGCTGAAAACTAGTTCTTTTACCGTAACCCAGGTTTATCTAAGACCGATGCTTATAGCAATACTAAACCTGAACCTCACACTCCTAAATCAGTTTGTTTTTTTATTTATTTCAAGAAAAGTGGTTGGACATGGATGATATACCATGTCTTTTCCAGTTTCCAAGAAGAGAGGAGCCTTGCTTGCCAATCATGGCTCTGAGGTCATCATCATCCTTCCAGTATTACCTTTTCTTCTTTTTGGAAAAAATATATTTGCCGGTATATTACTCGTACGGGACACTCAACATCTAGTATAGCCTTGTGCTGAGATCATGGGCCATTCAGATCATCAGATGGATGGGGCCTTCCTGTATCCTGCCTGCTGGTAAGTGACAGGAATGGTGACCACAGTTGAGCTAATGGGCTCTACTGATCCTAATCACCACAGGTGAACAGTGCCTGAATCATGGCTCTATTTCTTACCAGTGTCTAGCTTGCAGATCACAGGCAGTAACCCTGCTCTGTCAAACACTCAAACTACCACTCCTTCAATCCCTGAGAAAGATAACTTAGGTGATTTACTCTTTTAAAAGTTCCAAGAGGTTTGAAAAAAAATTTTCATATTCTAGTAGATCAACTAGGCAGTTAATGAGTATTTCCTTTCACCAAAAAAACAAATAATAATAACAACAAAGAAGTAAAGTGTGCTTGTATTTCGTTTTGGGGGAAAAAGGAAAGTGTGGTTGGGATCACTATCACCTACAGTCCCCCCTGCCCCGCCAAATCTAAGCTCCGAACTTTGCACACAGCTTCCCAGATTTGGTCTTAGTTCAACCCTCTTCACCTTATCCGGAACTGTTCATCATCTCTCTATCGCCGTATTCATTCCATTCTTGCGGCACAAATCATGGACGGGCCTCGCCCTGATCATCTGGCCTGAGCCTTTTTATCCTGAAGATTATTCCTCCTCCATTTTCTTCCCCCTTTTGATTGCTGGCACTCGTTACACTGTACCTAGAAACCATTGATTGATGGTTCATGACTGAAGCAAAATAGTTGCCTGACCTGACGAACTGACCAGTTGGTGCTTCATGTTACTAACCTGACCAGAAAGCAGGATCTGCTGATGGCATGGTCTCACTCACCCTTCGACACAACATTACCGCGCTGCGAGGAGTCTACCAGTCTACCTGTCAGCATCTCGCAGACAGGGAAACTCGAGCTCTAAGACGGATCCTCCCGAGCAACCTAAGCAGCACGGATAAGGATACGCGTATCGGTATCGGAAGGATACGGATACGCGGATACGGTAATTTCTCGGAAAACACGATACGCGGATACGTTTTACTATTTTTTAACAAAAATAAATAATGCAAATTAAAATTGTGAAAGTATATAATTTGAGTAATCTTTAATTATTAGTTTAGTACGTACAATCATATAAGATACATCACTAAATCACCTTGTAGGTTTATTAGTTTTCACAGGAGATTCAAGTCCAACTATACTGGATGAATGCGCAAGTTCCAAATCTATCTAAAACAAGAAGTCAACAACATGATTATGTCTGTTATGCTAGGACTGCAGTCACTGCACTAGCACTTGCTCCAGCACTGCTGAAATTTGGAGTGCCCATCTACTGGATGCAAGCAACAATTGCAGAAGTAGAGTACATCGAGAATGAAAAAGGGGGTGTACTCATTGGAGGTCGGCGGAAGCTAGCTTTGCTGCTTAGTGCTGAATCGTTCTCTTCCCTGCATCTCTCCCCTGCATTGCGGGAGCTAGCCACGTCCGTAGCGGACTGGTGGGTGCTCCCCAGGGCAGTGCTCCATGACGCGACAACCTGGAGGGACGAGAGGTCGATTGATGGTACAGAGGGGGCGGAGGCTCGGCGGCAGCGGCCGGTGAACAATGGCGCATCTCCTGCGCGGGAGGCGGCGGGGTTTCGTCGCCGGCGGCCGGCGAACTGTGGCGCATCTCCTGCGCAGGAGGCAGCGCACGTGTGGAGCTGCGCAAGGCGGCGTCGCGTCGGGCTAGGGCGTTGCGACTGGCGACAGGGGAGATAAAATGAGCATTGACTTTCTTGGTGGACTGCGCCGTATCCCACAGATCGGATACGTATCAGGTCGCGTACTCAATATTCTCAAAATCAACTAAAAATCGGATAGCCGCGGGATACGTATCGAAGCCGTATCGGAGACGTATCCGTATCGGATACGTATATACGGCACCTTCTGGACGTATCCGTGTTACATAGCGAGCAACCACTCAGTCAGGAAAACAAAAAAGGCAGCAAGCCAAAGGATGCATGCATCTCCCCAAAGCGGCTGCAGTCATCCTCTCCCCAACCCCAACCCCATCTGCTGAAGAGTGTTGACGACTTGTTCTTGTTGCATGATCAGTTGACTTTTTTTTTGTCTGTGTCTGGGTGTAATTGCGATTGCTTGTTGCGATAAGGGTCGAGACGGATGGGGATCGGCAGCGGCTGGTAAGCGGCAACAGCGACGGAGGCATCAATGGCTGCTGCTGGAGGAGTCTGGACCAGCGCCGTATCCATGCCAAGCATCAGGGTTTCAACGGGATGTGCAATGGACCAGGCAGATGGAGGGCCTAGCTTGGCCTCCCAGGTTCACTGTACCATGGAATTAGCAGATCGGAACGGCGCCTTTGGCCGGCTCGGATGACCATCTCCTTTCTTCTTCTTTTTTTTGGTTATTAGAATCGGATATCACTTTTTTTTTGAAAGAGACAGCTTCTTTTTTTGATATGGATTGAGAGAGACAACTAGTGTCTCAAATCTGACCATTCCTGGAAGAAAGAAAAAAAGATTATTGAAGAGCTAAAAAAAGGGAAAGGAGACAGAAAGAGGTATTTAATAATGGGCTGATTGAGCGTTATGGGCCTTGTGAAGAACATGGGCCTTATGTGAAAGGAAATCTAGTTTGCCGACGACGACTGGTTGGTGGGGGGAGCAGCCTCGGGCCTCTCGTGGGTCCCCTGCCGTAATCGTGGGCCTCCAAGGAATTATTGCAGGATCACTCTGATGACGACCGCACCCATGGATTTGTGCTGGGAAGAAGAACAGCTTCATTTTTTTTTTAAAAAAAGGCACAGATGAAAAAGAGACCTGTACCCTTGCAGAAGTCGATGATGCAATGATCCAGCTTATCCGAAACCAGCAGCACTGATAGGAGACGCTCATCAGATTTTTTTTAAAAAAAAGATTCATCAGATTTTCTTTAGGCGATGGGATCATAGGATAGAGCAGTTGATATGGTTCTATATCTCTCTAATGATTGGACCCCCCTCCATAGCAGCAATAATCACCAAGACGACCACCACTCAAGACTGAAAACATTTTTCCTTTCCCTTTTCTTTTTACTTTTCTGCTCTGCAAGTGCAACGAGTTTTTTTTTTTTTGAGAAGGCAAGAGTGGGCGCTCCTCCTGTTGACGCAGTAGCCCTCCCTAGCCCACCAGACCACAGTGCTGTGTGCAGCCCACCACCCGGGGGGGGGGGGGGGGGGGGGGGGGGGGGGTGGGCGCGCCTGCCAACCAAAATAGCTGGACAGTAACGCTGACGGGCCCCCTGGCAGGCGGGCCCGCGAGCCCGCCGCCATGAGTGGCCAGATCCGCAGCTGTCAGCGGGGAACAGTAGCGCCATTGACTGTCGCTCGCCAGTGCTAGCTAGCAGCCATGAGCAATGAGAGGGCCTCAAGGCTCAAGGTCTCAATTATTCAGCTAGCAGCCACTTGTGTGGCGAGTTCGTGGGCGCCCGGCGTCCTTGGGATCGCCGTCGACTGCCCATCCGGGAATGAGCTCGCCGGCGGGGCATGGCTCGCTCGAGGTTGAAGAAGGGGAGTTAGGGAGGCAGCTGCTGACGGCCGGAGCCGGAAGGAATGCCGAGAGCCCGAGACACGGGCGGTGCGTTGCGCCGCACGTGAGCTAGCCCGGTCGGGTTCACCTGTCGTGCCCGGCCAGTGTCCTTCGCTCGGGCACCCCCCACTGTGCACGGTTCAACGGGACGGCAAGAGTGCTTGCCGCTCTACTTCTGGCCACCTTCGCACGGTACATACGCACGCCCGGTGCACGAGCCACCGATCTCTTCTCCCGAGCAATGGCGATTCCGGCGGCATCAGAGGGAGGAGACGAGGCGAGTCGGCGACGGCGCACGCACCGCGCGGCACGGCTGCGGCGAATCGCGTGTGGCACACCCGACCCATGTCGCGTGGCCGTCGACGGGCGGTGGACTGTTGCCAGATCGATCTGGCGCTGGCGGCAGGCACACATGGCGTGCCTGTCGTCTCCCTTCCTCCGCGGGCGTCTGACTCGCACCGCGCTTCGTCACACCCCATGTGGCCGGCTGTCTCCGGGGGGCGTGCCCTCACGTAGTCGCTCACGTTGCTCCACCTTCCCAGAGGACGTGTGGTAAACAAGCCGGAAGCCAGGGAGGCATGTGACGGAAGTGAATGATCTTTGTATATATACATTTTTTTTCCTTCTTCTCCTCCTTTTTGGCAATGGCAATGCTGTTCCGGCGTCCTGCGGGGAAGGTCCTTCGCCGGCGAGCAGCTTTAATCATGGCGAATCGGGTGAGGTCGGGCAGTCAGTCCGGGGCACATGCTTCCAGCGCGGCAGATGAATGGTGGCGACGAGTGGTCAATGCAGTTTTGCAGACGCAGTTGCGGTTGCCGCCGACCCGGTGGACCACCGCCGCGATGGGGTCTCCGGGGGGCGGCCACATCGCCTCGCCTGCCCCCGATCCGGGCATGCACGCTGGTGCGCCTGCCGTCCCGACCTGTCTTCCTCCGCTCAGCCATCCATATGATCCATCCACGGCAGTTTCCCTTTTATTTTTACTCTCTCTCTCTCTCTCTCTCTCTCTCTCTCTCTCTCTCTCTCTCCCCCCACATAGCATGGGGAACTCATGGAGTCATGGTAACTCTGCAACAAGATTCATCACTCACCAGACACGTACGGTGAGATACAAATGTTCATCTGTTCTTGCAAAATTCACACTACGTACAACGTACTAATCTCCATTCTCCAACCGTCCGACATTGCGTACTTTTCAAGCAAGCAAGATAATACGGACAATTCTGACGCTACGTGGAGTTTCCTCATCTCATCTCCACCCCCGGCTTTTCTCAGCACGAGCGCACCACAAAAAGGCTCACGAATTCCGATGCAGTGAGTTCATCATCAGACCTAGTAGTAGCTGGTATGCACTGCTGCTATACCACTGACAGCAATGCAAGCAGCCAAAGATAACACTGTAAAATCCGGCAAAAACTCATTTGCGCATTCACTCAACTCATTCATCCGATTCAACTCCCTCGCCTGTATTTACATGCCAGATTAACCATCCGGTTTGCCCGCAAGAAACACTCGCTAACCCCTGATCACGCCTCGCTAAATGAAGCACAAGAAGTTACTGAGGAGCGGCGGCGGCGGCGGTGGCGGTCACGTCCTTCTTCGCGGCCTTGTTCTTCTTGGCCCCGCCGGAGGAGGAGGAGGAGGCGGCGGCGGCCGCGGCGGACGGGGAGAAGAGGCGGTCGATGCCGAACACGGAGACGGACTTGCGGGAGCCGCGGAGGGAGCAGACGGGCACGTTCAGCACGGGCGCCACGCGGACGTGCGCCGAGTAGGACCGCTCCATGGCGCCCCCCGCGCGGTGGCCGCGCCGCCCGCCGGTGAGGCTGCTCGGGCTGCTGGAGCTCCGCCCCAGACCGTTGAACACCACCTTGCCGGCCGCGTTCAGGCGCGGGCTGTCGGCCGCGACGGCGGCCGGAGGGGGAGGCGGTGGGGGCGGCGGGGGCGGGGGCGGGGCCGACGCCTGCTGAGATGGGGAGAGCCGGATCTTCGGAGGCAGGTTCTGGTGCTGCTGGGACGGTGGTGGTGCCGGCGGCGTTGGGGTTGTCGAGATCGGCGCCGGCGCGGGGGGTGGCGTTGGCTTCTCGGCGGGCTTGTCTTGCTCGTCGGGGCCGACCTCGCGGAGGAGCGGCAGGCTCAGGGACGGCTCCGGCTCCGGCGGCTTCGTACCGCGGCGGAGCAGCCGGCGCAGCGGCCTCGGCTCCGACGACGCACTAATCGCCGCAGCAGAGCCGGACCCTGACGACGCCTGCTGCTTCCGCAGCCGGAGGAGATCCCGCCACCTCCGCGCCGGGATCTTGGGCTCCTCGCCGCCGACCACCGCCACGCCCTTCGCCTCCTCCGTCCGGGGCGTCTCCGGCTGCTGCGCCGCCACCGGCGCACGTGCGTGCTTCGGCGGCAGCGTCGACTGCGCTGTCGTCGCCCCCACCGCTTCCTCCTCCGCCGACGGCGCGGGGATGCGGAGCGGCACGAGCTTGCCCCCGGAGAAGAGCTCGTCGGCGGGGAGCATGGACGCGGCCGCGCACCCGCCTAGGAGGAACTCGAAGTCGGCGCCGGCGCTGGGCCCGGCCTTCCCTCCCGCCACCGCCAGCGCCGCCTCCCTCCCCCCTCCTCCTCCGCCCGCGTCCTCGAGGCTGAACGACACCCGCGGCCCCAGCCACTGCACCGCCGCAGCCGGCTGCGGAGGCGGGGGCGGTGGCGGGGCGGGCGGGCGCGACGCGGCCGCGGCTGAAGCCATCTCGAGATTCGCGCGCGCGGGCGTCGGTACGGCTTCTTCCTTCCCCCTCCTTGGCGGAAACGAACAAGACAGACGAGAGAAGGAGAAGGTTTGGAACTTGGAAAGGTGGTGGTGGTCTGGTGCGGAGGTGAAGACGACGGCCACGCACGAGGAGGGAGGGGTGGAGGGTGGCGTATGGGCTAGGACTAGGAGGAGAATAGCGGCGTGCGTGTGGTGACGGCGTCTCGGAGGGGGCGCCGCCGTGGTTTTTGTTTGCGACGGCGTGGGGTTGGGTTGGGTTGGGTTGTGCACCGCTGGTCTCGGGGTGGACGGTGATTGCTGTTGAATTAGATGCGTGCGTGATCATTACTTTGTTATTGTTTGGATTTTATTTTGATGGTACTGCTAGAGTACTTCCATGTGTTGCCTTTAACTTCCATTTCGTTGGAGTGGGTTTTACTCTACCGTTTGGGCAGCATTGGGCAGTATTCGTGGATCATCATGTTTCTTTGTCACTAGAATAATATTTTCAAAGTAGGTTGGTGCTATGATGTTAAGTTACTAACTGCTTTCGATATTGGTTGTGGCTGAAGTAGATTATAATTTTGATAAGTTCTTCGAGTTTTCTCGTCGCGGTAGAAGTAGAACCTGCCACCTTTTTTAGAAATAAAAAAGACCTCGCGTTCAGTGCTCTCCAAGCAAGGTAATTATTTATTCCGTATAAAAAAGACAATTTTTTATCAGCTTCTTGAGTGCTAATTTTTTGTTGGCCTACAAAGATTAAATACCATCATATTTAAATAAAAATGTTTGGAACGAGCTGAATAATACTGGATATGATGAACTAATTAGTTTATGTCCTAACGTCATGTATATGCTTAAACCCCAATGAGGTGCTGGGGTGCTTAGTCCAACGCGCAAATAAGCTTTAACACAATAATCACTCTCATTTTTTTTGTGTTAGCTTGGCCAAGCTGCTCGTTCTTCCATCCGTCATCGAGCACGTATCCTTCCTTGGCTGTTTGCTTTACCGGATCTTCCGATATGATACGCACATGTTCCATAATTTTTTGTTTCATTTCAGCATGGCCAAGCTGACCTTTGCTCCACACACCGTCCTTGGCCTTTCCATGATCTTCCAATCCAACGCACATGCTCTTCTCTGCTCTCGTTGCTTGGCGGTTGGATGATGGCACGTATCTCCTGGCTGATCCCCCTTTCGCCGCCCACCAAACTCCCATCGCCTGTCACCATGCAGCACCCATATGCTAAGCCCATTAGATTAATAGAACATCAGTTCATCACGCCAAACCCCCAACATGAACACATCAAAACATGATCCGAATTCGAGGACCAAAACAAAAAGCTCCAGCTGAAAAGAAATGGTGGTGGCAGAATGCATCCAAACGGGCGGTTACGAAAGGAAACTCGTCGGCGAGATTTAACGGTGATGCGATCGCGTGATGTGAAGGCTTTCTGTGTTTTTATTCGTGCAACAATACTAGTTTTCTGCTCCTACCTTTTCTCGGTTTTTTTTTTGCTCTCGTGTACAGCCGCTAGACGGTACGCGCAGCAGTAACGGAAGCAGTGGCAGCTTTTCGACGTGTCGCGTCGCGGGGCCCACCGGTCATTGAGGGTGCACGGGAGCACCCCCGGCGCCCGGCCAAGCCAGCGCGGCCCCGCTTCCAGTCCTCTGACGTTGACCGGGCCCGCGAGTCCAGTCCCGTCCCGTCGCGTCGCGTCCCCGCGCGGGCCGCGGGGCACGTGAGCGGCATCGCGGCCGTTAGCCGGGCGGGGCCTGGTGCGGCGGACCGCGGACGGACGGGTAGGATGTCGACAGGGAGGCAGGCCGGCAGGACGAGGTGGCGCGGGCCCGCGACCTGGCTCGCCGACGTGACGGTGTCGCTGCGACCCCGCGACCGATACGTGCTTGTGCAGCGTGCAAGTGCCAGACTGCCAGGGATCTTCTTCCTCCGTCATGTTCACCGTGCACTCCTCGTTGCAGCAACCGGGGCCAAATGAAGCCCAAACCATGAACATGTGCTTTTACACGACTGGACTCTGCATTTGGGCCATATTAGGCCTAGAAATGGTCTACAACGTGCCCGCCCGTTTAATTTCGTGCATTTGGGCCATATCAGAGACACTGTCCATATTATTTCACCGTGCACTCCTCGTTGTAGCAACCGGGGTGTGATTTGAATATGCTCACCATTGTTTATGTACCACGTTCTTGTAATCGTTGTGCTCATGAGTTAGCTTAATTCGGGACCCGGATCAACCGATAATTTGGTATTATCCCCTCCCAAGTTTTGTATGCACTTTGTTGGATCAGGACCTGGCCGATCCAGTGTTCAGTGAATAAAAGAATGAGCAAGTTCCCTCAAAAAAAAATGCTCACCATTCCGCCGAAACACTGCTGTGATTTCACCAACATACCCAATTCGCTTCATTCTTCTGCGAAAAATTTTAGTCCCGGCCCTGGGGCCACTCCCCATAACAGATAAAAAGTCTCTAGCTATAGCCTTTCAGAGCAAAATAGGCACTTTGGTCCCTCAACTTTAATCTGAGGGTCAACTTCATCCCTCAGCTTTTCAATTGACCAATATAATCCCTCAACTTTCATTTTATGGCCAAACTTGTCCTTGTACTGATATTATACTCCACAATAATATGAGATAAAAACAAAAAGTCTATTTTACCCTTAGCTCATTCTCCCCCTCCTCATTTTCCAATATTTGTATCATGTTCGCTCAACTTTCCGCAATATTTTATATGATGGTACAGTTATGCAATATGCGTCCACAATACAATGCGATACATGGGTAAATATTTTATATGATGGTACAAGTAGGTCTAATTTTACTCTCCATGCATCAACCTTCATGGCTGAGAGCTGTGTCGTATCTAGCCCCCGAGCCTGGGAGCTAGATGAGTCGCATAGAATATGCCTAGTAGTCGGTGGCGTCAGCCCCCGAGCCTTGGTATTGGCCAAGTTGCCGCTGAATCTTGTACGGTCGATGAAGCTACTAGTCGGAGTCGATTCCAACTAGATTTATAAGCGAGACGAGTAGTCAAAGTAGTTGCCAGTGTATCGCTAAGCAGAATCGATTCTGACTAGCTTGTAGGCGAAACAAGTAGTCGAAGTAGTCGCCAATGTATCGCCGTGCATTCTTCACGAAGTCCAGTAGTCACCGACGGTTGTTGATGAACCCAACTAGTCGGAGTCGAATTCGACTAGTAGACGTTGTAGTCAGCGACATGTAGTCGATCGTTCTCTCAAAATCGGAGTAGTCGTTGGCAATTATTGATGAAGCCAACTAATCGGAGTTGAATTCGACTCGCCCAACAGCATGGTCCAGATCAGGTCCCCTACGAGGTAAACATAAAAGTATGTTGTAACTGATATACATGAAACCGTGTTGGGAGCAATGCCTTTGCACTAAACTCCATGTATAACTAGTCGAAAACTAGTAAACGGAGTAATTTTGAAAGTATGGGAGCGAGGCCCCTTCAGTAACATGGAGTACTAGTAGGGAACTAGTAATTAAAGCATTACTGGAAGTATGGGAACGAGGGCCCTTCAGTAAACTAGCACGGATACCAGTTGTGAACTTGCAAACAGAGTTATATTGGAAATATGGGAGCGAAGCCCCTTCAGTAACATAGCATACTAGTCGGAAACTAGTAATCTGTTACTGGAAGTATGGGAGCGAGGCCCCTTCAATAAACTTGCGCGTAATACCGGTCGAAAACCAGTAAACGGAGTTGTATTGGAAATATGGGAGCGAGTCCCCTTCAGTAACATAGAGTACTAGTCGGAAACTAGTAATCTATTACTGGAAGTATGAGAGCGAGGCCCCTTCAGTAAACTTGCACCTAATACCGGTCGTAAACCAGTAAATGGAGTTGTACTTGAAATATGTGAAGGTGACTGGAAGTCAATTAGCGAGGGCGAAATAAGTATTGCTGGTAGTTTCAGTCGGTTCCTTGGGCGAACCATAAGAATTCACATGTTGACTTATGAAAACATCACGGTTGGCCCGAAGGGATTGATGACGAGATCCTTCACGTGGGGTGATCAGTTCCTTGGGCAGGCCAAGACAAGTCATATGTTGCCTTGCAAAGATATCTCGGTTGGCCCAAAGGAGGTGACGACGTGGTCCTGCACTTGATCTTGATCAGTTCCTTGGGCGGGCCAAGACAAGCCACATGGTGCCGTGCGAAGATGTCTCGGTTGGCCCAAAGGAAGTGACAACGCAATCCAACACATGCGTTGTTATGGAAGTAGTCGTTGTGCAAAGATGACTCGACTATCCCTAAGGAAGTCATTGGGCGGGCCAAAACAAGTTGTATTTTGCCATGCAAAGATGTCTCGGTTGGCCCGAAGGAATTTCTTGGGCGGGCCAAGACAGTTCGTATGGCGTTGAAATATAGATGAACAAACAAGCCCTGTTTTGGGTAAACTCCTTGATCCCCTAACCAAGTGGTTGAACGAATTCTATGGGAAAAAACCCCTTGTGTCGAGATAAAACTCGAGACAATGGTTAAAAAAGTTCCCTAAAGATCTCCGTAAAACCTCGTTGAATCGGGTCTCAGACTTGTCGTGGATAGCCGCCTTGTTGCGCCTAGCCCAAGAGCATAAAAATCAGATGAGCATGAATAGTTGACGATCTTGATTCGTTGGTGATTGCCGATGAAGCCATATCACTCGTTGATGGAGCCGCAATGGTTTGTTGATGAAACCCGACTAGTCGGAATTGATTCCAACTAGTCACTGGTAGAATGAGTCCCGCTTCCGGCTAGTTGTGTAGTCGAAGTAGTCATCGGCGGGTCACCGAGTGCCCTCGCGATGGCGAAGTAGTCGTCGAGGAATCGAGGGTCCAGGCTGCTTGGAGCGGTTCTAGGCCCGATAGGTTGTCGGGGTTGTTGGCGCAGAAAGGTGGGCTAAGCCGGGTAGCTTTGAGGACTCCGTGCCCTTCCGATACCCGCTGCCCAACCAAGTTGAAAACGCAAAAAGGTGGGCTGAGCCGGGTAGCTTGGAGGACTCGTGACCTTCCAATGCCCGGGCCCGGCCGACCAAGTTGTAGGCGCAGACAGGTGGGCTAAGTCGGGTAGCTTGGAGGACTCCGTGCCCTTCCGATACCCGAGCCTGCCTGTCGGTTTTTTACCGCCACGCCCACTGAGGGACTCCCGAGGTGGTGAGTTTGTAGGTAGGGTGTCGCCAAGATCAGGAACTCGAAGGTGCAAAAGAACACAAGGTTTAGACAGGTTCGGGCCACCGATAGCGTAATACCCTAAATCCTGTGTGGTTTGTATTGCCTTTGATGGTGATCGGGTGATCTCCTGGGTGATTTCCTGGATGATCCCAGTGTTCTCCCCTGGAGGGGGTCCTGTCCGCCCTTATATAGTCTAGGGAACAGGTTTACATGGATGTACTAGTCGGATACATGCCTTAGAGTCCTACCCGAGTACTTTTCTGGTAGTTCCCTATTGTATCCGACTAGTTTGACTACTCTAGGAGCAGTTCTACTAGGCTACGAGTAGTTACACAGATGTAGGGCGTGGGCCATATCCCAACCCTTTTCCTAGGAAAAGTATGCCATGTGTACAGTTCCGTGTACCCGAGTCTGACAAGCCCCCAATCTCTTCGTAGCCTAGTACTGCTGGCGTCCGAGTACTTCTGAAGGCATCTTCGAGGTCTCTCGAAGTTCATCTTGAAGATGTTCTCCGAGTATTTCCTTGACTGCATCAAGGTTGTGTGGTGCTCATGCCTCGAGTAGTTGTCAAGTCTTCTTTTATATGGGGTGCGATTAAACTCGCACTCCATATGGAGTTGCCCCCGAGCCTTAGGTTGACTCGTAGAATCAGGCTGAGGTTCAATTCAATCTTGAGTCTTCTGTCCTTATCTTCCAGCACATTTGAAAAACAAGTCGCTGATGACACGTGTCCCGCAGCCCTCGAGCCTTGAATCCAAATCCCCAAGTTTTGAAATAAAGGATACAAAGAATTGTGGCATGCGATCTTCATTGCCGAGAGCCGTGTTGTATCCAGCCCCCGAGCCTGGAAGCTAGATGAGTCGCATAGGATATGCCTAGTAGTCGGTGGCGCCAGCCCCCGCGCCTAGGTATTGGCCAAGTTGCCGCTGAATCTTGAATTGTCGATGAAGCCCACTAGTCGGAGTCGATTCTGACTAGTTTGGTAAACGAGACGAGTGGTCGATGTAGCCTCCAGCGTGTCGCCAAGCACAGTCGATTCTGACTAGCGTGTAGCCGAAACGAGTAGTCGAAGTAGTCGCCAGCGTGTCACCGTGTATTCTTCACGAAGTCCAATAGTCGCCGACGGTTTTTGATGAACCCAACTAGTCGGAGTCGAATCCGATGAGTAGTCATTGTAGTTAGCGACGCATAGGCGAACGTTCTCGCTAAATCGAAGTAGTCATTGGCGATTGTTGATGAAGCCATTTGAGCGGAGTGGAATTCAACTCGCCCATCATCACGGTCCAGATCAGGTCCCCTGCAAGGTAAATATAAAAGTATGATGTTACTGATAGACATGAAACCATGTTGGGAGCATTGCCCTTGCAATAAACTCCATGTATAACTAGTTGAAAACTAGTAAACGGAGAAAACTGAAAGTATGGGAGCGAGGCCCCTTCAGTAACATAGAGTACTAGTCGGAGACTTAGTAGTCTGAACGTTACTGGAATTATGGGAGCGATGCCCCTTCAGTACACTACGCGTAGTATTAGTCGCGAACTAGTAAAACAGAGTGTTACTGGAACTATGGGAGCGAGGCCCCTTCAGTACACTACGCGTAGTACTAGTCGCGAACTAGTAAAATGGAGTATTACTGGAACTCTGGGAGCGAGGCCCCTTCAGTACACTACGCGTAGTACTAGTCGCGAACTATTAAACCGGAGTGTTACTGGAACTATGGGAGCGAGGCCCCTTCAGTACAGTACGCGTAGTACTAGTCGCGAACTAGTAAAATGGACTTGTACTGGAAGTTGGGGAGCAAAGCCCCTTTAGTAACGAAGAATACTAGTCGAAAACTAGTAATCTGTTCCATAAAGTATGGGAGCAAGGCCCCTTCAGTAAACTTGCACGTATACCAGTCGTGGACCAATAAACGGAGTAGTACTGGATGTATGTGAAGGTGACCAGAATTCAATAAGGGAGAAATAAATCTTGCTGGTAGCTTCAATCACATCCTTGGGCAGACCATGAGAATGCACTGTTGACTTGTGAAAACATCACGGTTGGCCCTAAGGGATTGATGACGAGATCTTTCACGTGAGGCGATGAGTTCCTTGGCCGGGCTGAGACAAGTCTTGGTCGGCCCAAAGGAAGGGACAACGCAATCCTGTACTTGCATTGGTACAAAAGTAGGCGTTGAGCAAGGATGTCTCGGCTAGCCCAAAGGGAGTCCTTGGGCGGGCCAAGACAAGTCGTAAGTTGCCATGCGAAGATGTCTCGGTTAGCCCAAAGGAGTACCTTGGGACGGGCCAAAACTAGTCGTACGGCTCTGAAGTAAGGATGAACGAACGTGCCCTGTTTTGGGTAAAACTCCTTGATCCCCTGGCCGAGTGGTTGAATGAATTCTTTGGGAAAAACCCCCTTGTGTTGAGATAAAACTCAAGACAATGGTTAATCAAATTCCCTAAAGATCTCCGTAAAACCTCCTTGAATAGGGTCTTAGTCTTCTCGTGGGTAATTGGCAATCCTGATTCGTTGGTGATTGTCGATGAAGTCGTGTCGCTTGTTGATGAAGCTGCACCGATTTGTTGAAGATCCCGACTAGTCGGAATCAATTCCAACTAGTCACTGGTGGTGTGAGTCCTGCTTCCGGCTCGTTGTGTAGTCGAAGTAGTCGTCGAGGAGTCGAGGATCCTGCCTTTTTGAAATGGTGCTAAGCCCGACAAGTTGTCGGGGTTGATGGCGGAAAAAAAGTGGGCTAAGCCGGGTAGCTTGGAAGGCTCCATGCCCTTCCAATACCCTGGCCTGCCCTACCAAGATTGTGGCACGAAAAGGTGGGCTGAGCCAGGTAACTTGGAGGACTCGTGCCTTTCCAATGCCTTGGCCCGCCCAACCAAGTTGTAGTTGAAGAAAGGAGGGCTTAGCTGGGTAGCTTGGAGGACTCGTGCCCTTACGATACCCAAGCTCGGGCAACCAAGTTGTTGGCGAAAAAAGGTGGGCTGAGCCGGGTAGCTTGGAGGAATCGTGCCCTTCCTATGCCCAGGCCCGCCCGACCAAGATGGAGGCGCAAAAGGGTGGGCTGAGCAGGGTAGCTTGGAGGAGTCGTGCCCTTTCGATGCCCTGGCCCGCCCTACCAAGATGGAGGTGCAAAAAGGGTGGGCTGAGCCGGGTAGCTTGGAGGACTCATGCCCTTCCGATGCCCTGACCCGCCCTACCAAGATGGAGGTGCAAAAAAGGGTGGGCTGAGCCGGGCAGCTTGAAGGACTCGTGCCCTTCCGATGCCCTGGCCCGCCCTACCAAGATAGGCGTTGTTGATGAAGTCCGAGTAGTCGGGAGGGATGGGAGCCTTTTGATGGATGTTGGCTAGTCCCTCTTGTAGTAGAGGATCCGAATTCTCCTCCGACTTGTCGTAGTCGATCCAAATCCTCCTCCGACTTGTCGTAGTCGATCCAAATCCTCCTCCGACTTGTCGTAGACGATCCAAATCCTTCTCCGACTTGTGGTAGAGGACCTCCGACCGAGGGGGATTCGGTTCGAGGGGTTCCGAGTCTTCGATCGAGTCGTCGATTGCACAGTTGATTTCTGTGCGGGTGGTACGGGTGCTTTAGGCTGCGTTTAGTCGGAGAAAATTGGTTTCCGGCGAGACCATTGGCATGGTCGTACGGGAGCAAGGCCCCTTCAGTAAGATACGCGTAATACTAGTCGGAAACTAGTAAACGGAGTGTTACTGTAAGTTTGGGAGCAAGGCTCCTTCAGTAACACAGCAAACTAGTCGTTAACTAGTAATCTGTGCGTTACTGGAAGTGTTTGATAGATAATCGCGTAGGTGCTTTGTTTGACTAATTAACTGCTTCCACTAGTCATTGCCAAACGAGACAACCACTCTTGGCAGTCGCATGGTTCAGCTGTGACAGGGTTCCCTGAGTTTAGTGAGGGAGTCGTGATTAACCTGAGTAAATAAACATAAATAGCGACCCTGACTAAGTGGTAAAAGGGGTGCTTTTAGGTGTACGTAACCTCTTGTTTTGAGATAAGGTCCCAAAACAATGGTTTAAACAAACGAAACACCAAAAAGACCCTCAGGAAACCTCCTTGAGCCGAGTACTTAATTTATGTGTGAATCATTAGTCGGGTAGTCGCCTTTCGTCGTGGACTTGGTGGAGCTCCAAGGGCCCTCCGAAGGGCTTGACATTCAAAAGCAGCATGCTTGCTCTTCGGGTTGTACAGGCATTGCCCGTGGAGGACTTCCTTGAGTCATTTCTTTGAACTGAGGGTCTTTTTCCTGCGCGTAGATTGTTCCACGGCTTCTGGCTTGCGCTTCTGGGTAGTCTTCAAGTAGTCGAGAGGGTATTGATAGCGGGTGGGGCTGTCAGCTTCCACTTCTTCGCGCTCCTGCTGCCTGGCAATGATGACATTGCGGGCGTCCCTTCCAGCATTGATGATGGCACGAAGGTCGCCCGTGGAGTAGTCGTGGAGGTTACGGCTCCCCTGCTGGTTCATCTTGATGATGCGGCGTCTGCGGTGGGCGCGCTTCGCATTGATGAGCCTGCATTGTTCCTTCTGGATGTCATCTGCATCGTCCACCTTGATGTTGGATGAGGATTCCCTATCCATTCTTACGTCCACGTCTTCGTCGAGTGGATCAAGGAGGTAGTCGTCATAGTCATCTAGCTGGACCCGCTCTAGGCCTTCACAGTCCTCGTCGGCGTGAATCATGAGTACTTCTTGATTGGGGGCGAAACGTTTGGCACTCCACACCGCCTGGCCCTTGTCTCCATCTTCAAATCGGGGGAGGGGTCTGCCTTCTTGAAAAGGGGAGTTCCCCGAGTGTGGCAATGAATCGTGGTGGACTTGATTTGAGGGATATGAAGGGTTTCTTGCCCTTCTGCTGCCCAAACATGCCCGACCAATCTGATCCCCCTACCAGACCCTGGGTCACATGAGTAGATGGATCCGAGTGGTTGTCGGAAACGATAGCCCCCCAACAAGCGGTGGCTTCCCCTTCTCTGAGTGGTGGAGGATGATCAAGATCCTCTTCCAAAGCGGAGAGGGTCCTAGGTTGAACCATCTCAACCAGATCTTGATCCGTGAGTGATTTGTCGATGGAGCCAACTAGGCGGTGTTGATTCCGACTAGTTGTTGACCGGGCGGAGCTAGTCGCCGAGTAGTTTGCGGCACGGTCCCGACTAGTTTCTAGTCGAGATGGGTTGTGGAAGAGGTCATTGGCACTGCCAATTTGTCGAGGTAGTCGTGACTGTAGCGCGAAACGAGTAGTCGAGGTTGTCGAGGTAGCGCGTCGATGTTGAGCGGAGTGGTCGAAAATTTTCGGCTCCCTGGGGTCGATTCGCTGAAGGGTGGATTGTGCCACAAGGCGGGAGTTGAATTTGAGTACCTCAGAGGGCTCTAGACCCTTCCAGTACAGGAAACAGCCTTGCGGCATGGATGTTATAGTTAACCCCAGATGACTGCCCGAAAACGACTCGGAGTAATCTTCGGGTTGTGAGTGGATAATGAGAACTGGGGCCTCCCGACAAGTGGTGGCTCCCCCGTCCTCGAGTCCTCCTCAGCCCGGAATTGTAATTGACGGGTACTCTTTATTTGAATCTGAATCAAAGTTGAGAACGGGGGGACCCCTACGCGCGGTGGCTCCCTCGTCTCGAATCTTGAAGAGGCGATCCAAGTCCTCCTCCGAATCGGGGAGGGACTTGGATCCCCAAGCTTCCTCAGATCGGTTTGAATTCGATCCGAGTCCTGGTGCCGCACGACTTGGAGTCGCGTCGAAAACAAACGTGTTTTCGATCTGCCTAGGCAGATCAGGGAGCAGCAACTCGTCGAGATCGTCGATGAAGGAGTCGAGGTTGCTGCGTTGAGTTGCTGCAGAGGCCTCCGGCTTCCTGGAGTCAATTAGGTGGCTGTTGAAGCCACACAAACCGTTGGTGATGCAGATCCAGGAGCCAAAGATGAAGATTGTGCCCTCGTCGAGCACATGGATGGTGAAGCTGAGAGATGCCATCGAGTTCTCTAGTGGATGCTTGATGAACACCTCTACCTGGCGCGCCAGCTGTCAGTGTTTTACCGCCACGCCCACCGAGGGATACCCCCGAGGTGGTGAGTTTGTAGGTAGGGTGTCGCCAAGATCAGGAACTCAAAGGTGGAAAAGAACACAAGGTTTAGACAGGTTCGGGCCACCGAGAGTGTAATACCCTACATTCTGTGTGGTTTGTATTGCCATTGATGGTGATTGGGTGATCTCCTAGGTGATTTCCTGGATGATCCTTGAGTTCTCTCCTGGAGGGTGTCCTGTTCGCCCTTATATAGTCTGGGGGACAGGTTTACATGGAAGTACTAGTCGGATACATGCCTTAGAGTCCTACCTGAGTACTTTTCTAGTAGTTTCCTACTATATCCGACTAGTTTGACTACACTAGGAGCAGTTCTACTAGGCTACGAGTAGTTACATAGATGTATGGTGTGGGCCAGGTCCTAACCCTTTTCCTAGGAAAAGTATGCCACGTGTTCAGTCCCGTGTACCCGGGTCTGACAAGGTGAACTAGCAGGTCGAGGGCGACCCGTTTAGAGCGGAAAGTGGGGCTCGACGATGAGGTCGAGTGGCAGCGCTAATGGCGGGGCGGTGGTGGTACTCAGGTGCACGTGAGCATGGGCTCAGTGCAACCCTTTTATAGGCGCGCATGGAAGGGGAGGTGGAGCTGGGCGCGACACAACAGAGGAAAGAGTAGTCGGGACAAGGTCGTGGCAAGGACGCGGCATCGCCGGCGCGTCGTGGCCTAGTCGTCGGGAATCGACGGCCGCGTGGTGCATGCGCATTGGGCATGGGTGGATTCGGGCGCGACATATCGCCGGCAGCAGGCCCGGTCTGTGGCTAGTCGGGGTCCGTTTGGGATCGCGCCTTGGTGCGGTTCGCCGGCGCAGGGATGCCCTGCCGCGTGGCAGCTCTTCTCTGCCGGTGTCGGTGTTTTACTGCCACGCCCACCGAGGGGTACCCTCGAGGTGGTGAGTTTGTAGGCAGGGTGTTGCAGAGATCAGAAACTCGAAGGTGCAAAGGAACACAAGGTTTAGACAGGTTCGGGCCGCCGAGAGCGTAATACCCTACGTCTTGTGTAGTTTGTATTGCTTTTGATGATGATTGTCCCCGAGGGGGTCCCTGTCCGCCCTTATATAGTCTGGGGGGATAGGTTTACATGAAAATCCTTGTCGGGCACAAGCCTAGGAGTCCTACCCGAGTACTTCTCGGGTAGTTTCCTATCGTGTCCGACTAGTCTAACTACTCTATGAGTAATCCTACTTCATTACGAGTAGTTACAAGATATTTAGGGAGTTGGCCATGTCCCATCTCGTATCTTAGGAGAAGTATGCCACGTGTAGAGTCCCGTACACCCAGGTCTGACAAGCCCCCGAGCTCTTCGTAGCCGAGTACTACAGGCATCCGAGTACTTCTGAAGGCGTCTTCGAGTTCTCGCGAACTTCGTCTTGAAGATGTCCTCCGAGTACTTCCTTGTTGAGGCTGTGATGTGCTCATGTCCCGAGTAGTTGCCCAGCCTTCTTTATATGGTGTGCGAGTAAACTCGCACTCCATATGGAGTAGCCACCGAGCCTTAGGTTGACCCGTAGAATCAGGCTGAGGGTCAATTTAATCTTCAGTCTTCTGTCCTTATCTTCCGGCAAATTTTGAAAAATAAGTCGCTGATAACACGTGTCCCGCAGCCACCGAGACTTGAATCCAAATCCCCAAGTTTTGGAATAAAGGATCGAAAGAGTCGTGGCATGTAATATATGACGGTGAAATGTTGATGATAAACATGATCAAATTGGTGTTGTGAATTTGAAAACCTCTTCTTTCGGGATACATTCCCTGAAAAAATGGTGAAACAAACAACATCCCCAACAAACACCCAAAATTACCTCTCAAACCAATCTTTGTGCTCTGATTCAATGACTAAATAAAACATCTAGGTAACAGATTGACCGAACCCCTTATTTCCGGATAAAATCCCTGAAATATTGGTTAACAAATCTATACCCAAGACAAATCTTAAAAGCCTCTCGGATCTGACATTGCCGAGTAATTGTACAGCGTCCAGCGGGTAAGCATGAGAGCTATCCCTTGAGGCACGTTGAGTGCCTTGTCGCATCAAGCCCCCGAGCCAGGAACCAGATGATGAGCATAAAGTAGTCGTAGCAGAGCGGTGGCGCTAGCCCCTGAGTCCAGGTATTGAACAAGTAGCCACTGGAGCTTGAGCAGTCGACGAATACATCTGGTCGGAGTTGATCCCGACTAGGATTGTAGTCAAAACAAGTAGTCGAAATAGTCGAACATGTGGAGAGGTAGTCGTAAACTAGTGAGCTTCTTGTCTTGAGAGAGAGGCCCCTTCAATAACATAGTATACAAGTCGAAAACAAGTAATATGTTACTCGAAAATAAGGGAACGAGGCCCCTTCAGCTAACTCGCGCGTAGTACCAGTCGTAAACTAGTAAAGCGGCGTCGTACTGGAAGTATGAGGACAAGGCCCCTTCAGTAGCCCAAGGAACTAGTCGGGAACTAGTAATAAGGTACTGGAAGTAGGGAGTAAGGCGCCTTCAGTAAACCTGCGCGTAGTACCAGTCGTAAACTGGTAAAACAGAGTTGTACTGGTAGAATCAATCACCAGGCACCGATAGAAGATGTCCCCAGGTGATCAAGGGTGAAACCGGCGCAGATGTTCAATGTTCCAAGAGTTTGGTACCTCCTGGCCATCCGGGTACTGTAAGCGATAATATCCAGGGCCTGTAACCTTGTGCACAATGAAAGGTCCTTCCCAACGTGAGTTAAGCTTGTGTAGACTGGTATCATCCTGGATTCTTCGTAAAACCATATCTCCAATGTTGAAAGAGCGTCGTTGAATGTTCCTGTCGTGGTAACAACGAACTACTTGTAAGTAGCGGGCCGACTGCAACAATTCATTGCATCGGATTTCCTCTATTGTGTCAAGCTCAAGATGTCTTGCAGTGTCATCCTTGCCTTCTTCAAACTTCTGTAGTCGTGGAGACTTCCACATCACGTCAACTGGTAATATGGCTTCAGACTCGTACACGAGAAAGAAAGGTGACTGACCTGTGGCTTTGCTTGGTTGTGTGCGAAGCCCCTAGACTACTGATGAGATCTCGTTGATCCACTTGCCACCCTTTTTGCTATTCTCGTCATAAAGTCTTTTCTTCAGTCCATCAAGAATCAAGCCGTTGGCGCGCTCTACCTGGCCATTGGCCCGCGGATGAGCCACCAAAACATATTTAACTTCAATGGAGCTGCGTTCACAGAAATCCCAGAACTCATGCGAGTGGAAATTGGATCCCAAATCTGTGATAATAGTGTTGGGGAAGCCAAAGCGGTGTAAGATATCGCAGATGAAAGTAACCACTCGATCAGCAGCGGGCGTTGCGATTGGTTTGTACTCGATCCACTTTGTAAACTTGTCGATGGCCACCAACACTTGTGTGAAACCTCCTGGCAGTTGTGAAAGGCCCAATCATGTCCAAGCCCCAGCATGCAAACGGCCATGAAGGTGGTATGGTGATAAGGTTATGAGCCGGAACATGGGGCTGTTTGCCAAAGAATTGGCAGTTGGTACACCGGCGAACGAGTGCTTCGGCATCTGCCAAAGCAGTCGGTCAGTAGAAACCAGAACGAAACGCCTTCCCGACTAGTGTGCGAGAAGCCGCATGGTTCCCGCACACGCCCTCGTGATTCTCTTGGAGCATCTCTTTGCCTTCCTCCGTATTGACACACTTCATGAGTATGCCTGAAGCTGATCCACGCTTATACAGATTGCCTCCGACTAGAACATACCCTTTGCTGCGCCGTAGGATGCGAGTAGCTTCAACGCTTTTTGGGTCGACGCCAGGGGGTAGTTTGTCCTCCTGGATGTAGTTGATGAAGGCCACCCTCCAGTCGACCTCGATCATCAAGACCTCTGGATCGGGTTCCTTGGGACCCTGATCGATGGAACTTGAGTCTGGTGCCCTGATGGAAGGCTGATGCAACTCATGAATGAACACTCCCGGTGGGACGTTAGCTCGGTCAGAACCCAGTTTGGAGACCACGCCCGCGCCCACATTGTTGTCACGAACCTCATGGTGAATTTCCAGCCCCGAGAACTTTTTCTCGAGCTTGCGTATTTCCATGACATAGGCGTCCATGGTGTCCTTGTTGATGTTCCACTCCTTGTTGACTTGTTGAACCACAAGTAAGGAGTCGCCATATGCGAGTAGTCACTTGATGCCCAGAAAGATTGCCAAGCGTAGGCCGTGCAACAATGCCTCGTACTCGGCCTCGTTGTTGGAAACTTTAAATAGTATTTGAAACACGTACTTGAGCTGTTCTCCTCTCGGGCTGATGAAAAGTACTCCAGCGCCACCGACACCGAGCTTGAGTGAGCCGTCGAAGTACATGACCCAATGCTCCGGCTGTTTGGTTGGGGCTTCCACTTGGTTTTCTCGCCACTCTACCATGAAATCGACTAGTGTTTGCGACTTGATGGCTATCCGGGGCTTGAAGTCGAGTGTAAGGGCTCCCAGCTCCACCGCTCACTTGGAGATGCGTCCGGTAGCGTCCCGATTGTGGAGTATATCCGCCAATGGGAAGTCAGAGACCACCTGGATATTGTATGCATCGAAGTAGTGGCGAATCTTCCTAGAACTGATGAGTATACCGTAAAGTATTTTTTGAATCATCGGGTAACGAACCTTAGACTCAGAGAAGACTTCGCTGATGAAATAAACTGGTTGCTGCACCCTAAAGGCGTGGCCTTCTTCCTGTCGTTCCACCACGATTGCCGTGCTGATGACGTGAGTAGTCGCGGCGATGTAGAGCAGTAGGTTCTCACCTGGTTGGGGAGCCGTAAGGATGGGTGGCGACTACAAGTTGTGTTTGAGATCTTGTAGCGCCGTTGTTTGCCTCCTCGGTCCACTTGAACTTGTCGTGGTGCTTGAGCAGCTTGAAGAAGGGTAGTCCCCTTTCACCAAGTTGGGAGATGAATCGGTTCAAAGCTGCCATGCAACCAGTGAGCTTCTGGACGTCCTTGATCATCTTTGGAGCATCCATGGCTGTGATGGCGTTAATCTTCTCTGGATTTGCTTCGATCCCGCGGTGGCTGACGATGAACCCGAGTAGTTTGCCTTGAGGCACGACGAAGACGCACTTTGTCGGGTTGAGCTTCCATCAAAACCGTCGCAAGCTATTGAAAGTCTACTCGAGATCAGTGATGAACTCGTCGTGGGATTGGTCTTGATAACAACATCATCCACGCAGGCTTCAACATTGTGGTGTAGTTGGTTTGCAAGGCACATTTGGATGGCCCGTTGATAGGTGGGTCCTGCATTCTTCAACCCAAAAGACATTGTAGTATAGGCATATGCTCCAAAGGGGGTGATGAACACCTTTTTGATCTGGTCCTTCTCCTTGAAAGCTATCTGATGATAGCCTAAATTGCAGTCGAGGAAGGAAAGCAAAACACAGCCAGCCGTGGAGTCGATGACTTGGTCGATGCGTCGGTGTGCAAAGGGGTCCTTCGGGCAGTGTTTATTGAATCAGTATAATCCACACACATCCTCCATTCATTATTATTCTTTTTGAGTACAAGTACGGGGTTAGCTAACCACTCGGGGTGGTATACTTCTTTAATAAAGCTAGCCGCGAGTAGTTTTGCTAACTCTTTCTTGATGGCCTCCCTCTTGTCGGGGGCGAAACGACGCAGTCGTTTCTTCTTCGGAGTGGCTTTAGGGTCGACTTTTAGGCAATGCTCAATCAATTCCTTGGGCACCCCTGGCATATCCGCTGGTTTCCACGTGAATATGTCACAGTTGGCCCTAAGGAAGCTGACGAGCGCGCTTTTCTATTTGTCACCAAAGCCGCCTCCAATCAGAGCAGTCTTGGATGGGTCGCCTTCTTGCAGCCGGATGGTCTTGATGCCGATGTTGCTGGTGTTAGGTTTAACCCTCGACTGGCTTGGCCGTTGGTTGGAGATCTCCATCTCTGTGTTGGTCAACTTCAGCACGGCCGCGAGTACTTCTGCAGATGGCTCTGGCACACGTGAAGTCACAGCATACTCGATCGCCTCCTGGTCGCAGTCGTATGACTTCTTCAAGTCACCACGGTGTGTGAGTACACCTATCTTGCCTGGCATCTTGAGTAGCAGGTAGACGTAGTGGGGCACAACCATGAATTTGGCTAGTGCTGGCCTGCCAAGAATGGCATGGTACGACGAGTCGAAATCCGCCACCTCGAACTTGATGTACTCGGTGCGGTAGTTCTCTTTAGTCCCGAAGGTGACTGGCAGAACCACTGACCCGAGTGCTGTAGCCGCGTTGCCCAGGACGATGCCGCAGAAGGGAGCTTTGCTGGGAGTGAGCATCTTGGAGATGTCCAGTCCCATCTTCTTGAGAGTACTCGAAAGCAGGTTGACACCGCTTCCGCCATCAATGAGTACTCGAGTGAGCTGTGAGCCCGCCACGACAGGGTCTAAGATGAACGGGAATTTTCCCGGCTCAGAGAAGTTGGTCCATTTATCATCGCTGGAAAAGGATATTGGGACCTTGCTGTATCTCAGAGGCCTTGTCGTGGCTGGCTCCATAGAGAGTATTTCGAGCAGGGTTAGCTTCTGCACGCGCTTGGAGGCGAATCCGCCATCTCCACCGAAGATGACGTGGACTACGTTTTTTGGATCCTTGAAGTCTTGCGCTCCCGACTTGTCACCTCCTTCTTCATCATCCTCCTAGTCCTTTCGCTTTCCTGCTTGGGGGAGGGGTGGAGCATTGAGTGATTTTCGGATGGTGACGCACTTGAAGAGCGTGTGCTGCGACTTCGGGTGTATCGGACATTGTTTATGCAAGACTTTCTCGTAGTCCGAGTGGTTGTTCCCCGACTTCTTGCCGCGCGGGTTTCGCTCGACAGCCGCGACTTCATGGTCTGGCTTGCGCTTTCGGGGGTTCCCCGAGTGGTTCCGCTGGCTTTTGTCGAAGTGGTCATTGCCGTTGCCTTGTTTGTCGTGGTTGCGCTTGGGGAAACGGTCGTTTTCCTCATCCTCCTGGTCAACCCACGTTGTCATCATGTCACGCAGCTCCACGACAGTAGTCGGGCAGTTGCACCCAAAGTTGTGGTACACGTTCTTCGAGAAGAGGCCATGTTGGAAGCAACGGATGATGTCCTCATCGGTAATGTTGGCGATGGTGGCGCGCGTCTCAAAGAAACGCCGTGTGTAAGACCTCAGGGTCTCGTTCATCTCCTGCTTCACCTGGGACAAGTCGTGGCGAGTGCCCGCCCTGATCATGGATCCCTTGAAGTTGTCGATGAAGGCCCGCTTGAGGTCCTCCCATGAGTCGATGGAGTTTGGCTTGAGGCTTTCAAGCCACGTGAGGGGTGCGGGCTACAGAGCCACTGGGAAGTAGAGAGCTTTTGTAGAGTTGGATCTCCCTGAAACTTCAATGGCGACGGAGTAGCAACAAAGCCACTGGCATGGGTTCTGCTTACTATCGTACTTGGGGATTCCGACTGGTTTGAAGTCCTTGGGGTAGGACTTGTCGGTGGTGCTGGTGGTGAAGGCGGGGAAACGGTCGCTGTCGTCGTCGTCGTGGTACCTGCCGGGGTGGTCCCTTCTCCTCACTTCAATAACAAGACATGCGTCGCGGCCCTCGTTGATTTTCTGCCTGAGGTCGACCGTGAGAGCATCATGGAGGTTGGCCTTGACTGGATTTTGGCCGTTGTGCCTTGCCCCACGCAGGTTTCGAGGGAGTTGTTGTACTTCTTGTTCATTGTTGCCACACGCGGACGGGTGGCCCTCATTGCGCTAGCGGTTGTCGTTCCTCTGACTCCCATGGCCTCCTCCAGGGGTGCGATTGACCAGCGTGGTATCACCGTGTTGCTCAAACCTCGAGAGTTGATTCTGAGTGGAAGACACTGGATGTTGCCCACCGAGTTGCACGAGCGCGCGCTGGGTCAAGTACTGCAGCCTTTGTATCTAAGGATTAGATGAGAGTTGTTGAGCTAAGAGTGCCGCTTCTGCAATGGCGCCAATCGGCGTATGGTACTCGCGATCCGCGACTGCTACAAAAGCGTTGTCGAGATCCCTTGGTTCGCGGGCGCGGTTTTGCGCGTTGCGCCTGCGTTGAGCGCGCATGGCATTCTTTGCCCGTTGGATCCTCCGGTGCTTCTCGTCTTCATCTTGGGGAGCGTCTACTGTGGGCTCATCGGCTGAGACGTCCGCGAGTTGTTTGTTGTTGTACTGGGTGCCTAGCTCGTCTTCTTCTGCATTGCGAAGGGAGGCCATGCAGACTTGTCGATCCGGCGAGTGGTTAGCTTTGAGGCTGTACTCGAGTAGCTCTGTGCTACTCTCTCCTTCTTCAGAAATAGGAGAAAGAGGTCTACCCTCTTGGAAGGGTAGTTTCTGCGTGAAGGCCACAAGGCGAGATTCGTAATCGAGTAGTTCGGAGGGCTCAAAGCCCTTCCAGTACACGAAACGTCCTTGCGGCGTTGAAGTGATGGATAGACCCAGAAAGCTACCCGAAAAATATTCGGTGTGGCCGTCGGATTGCGAGTGGTTTTCAAGGGTGGGGGCCACCCGACAAGTGGTGACTCCCTCGTCTCCGAGTCCTTTTCGGATCTGGCTCGAAGGTGTAGTGCACGGGGAATACTCTTCATCGGAATCCGAGTAGATGTCAAAAACGGGGGCCTCCCGGCAAGCGGTGGCGCCCACGTCCTTGAACTTGAGCAGCAGATCCAAATCCTCCTTCAAGTCAGAGAGGGACTTAGATCATGAGGTCTTTTCAGATCGGTTTGAATCCGACCCGAGTAGATCTGTTGCGTCATGAGTGGAAGTCGCGTTGAAAACGGACATCTTTTCGATCTGCTGGGCCAGATCGGGATGCAACGTGTCGTCAAGGTTGTCGATGAAGTCGTCTAGATCGCTGCTTGTAGTTGATGAAGTAGCCTCCGGCTGCTTGAAGTTGGCTAGGTGGCTGTTGAAGCCACCCAAACCATCGGCAATGCAGATCCCAGAGCCGAAGATTAAAGTCATGCCCTCGTCGAGCACAACGCTGGTGAAGTTGAACGATGCCATCGAGTTCTCTGGTGGATCTTCGATGAGCTCCCCTACCTGGCGCGCCAGCTGTCGGTGTTTTACTGCCACGCCCACCGAGTGATACCCCCGAGGTGGTGAGTTTGTAGGCAAGGTGTCGTCGAGATCAGGAACTCGAAGGTGCAAAGGAACATAAGGTTTAGATAGGTTCGGGCCGCCGAGAGCGTAATACCCTATGTCCTGTGTGGTTTGTATTGCCTTTGATGATGATTGTCCCCGAGGGGGTCCCTCTCCGCCCTTATATAGTCTGGGGGGACAGGTTTACATGGAAATCCTAGTCGGGCACAAGCCCAGGAGTCCTACCTGAGTACTTCTCGTGTAGTTTCCTACCGTGTCCGACTAGTCTAACTACTCTACGAGTAATCCTACTGCATTACGAGTGGTTACAAGAGATGTAGGGCATGGGCCATGTCCCATCCCGTATCGTAGGAGAAGTATGCCACGTGTGCAGTCCCGTACACCAGGGTCTGACAGCCGGCGGGAGCAGCAGCAGGGGAGGGGAGAGAAGACAGAGGAAGGAGAGAGAAAAGGGCTGGGATTCAAATTAAATTTTCTCAAAATTTGAAATTGAAACTTGAAAAACTTTGAACACAAAGGTTGTATGGAATTTGAAAATCTACAACTTTTGTTTTAGCCAAAAGTTCATTTGAGCTTCGGTTTAGAAGTTATTTTAGATTCAAAACTACTAGGATTTGAATTACTAGTCATTTCTTGTGTTAAACATTTGAATTTGCAAATGGTGTTTGCAGTACATTTTGTAAGGTACTAAAATATGAGTGTGTTTTTATGCTACATTTGTCATGAAATGTGGAGCATGAAAAGGTTATAAACACAAAAAGAAAAACCTTACATACACACATACATACACTTGCACATACACATTCATACACATGCATATGCACACACATAATTAGATGCATTATTTCAATGAATCTGGGTTATTATGCATGATGCTATGTTTAGATTTTTCTTGTTTAGGATTTTAAACACCTAGGGTGTTACACCTCGCTCCCTTACTTCCAGAAACGCTCATATTACTAGTTCCCGACTAGTATAACGCTCAGATCACTATTAAACGACTAGTATTCTATGTTACTGAAGGCGCTTTCATTCCCATACTTCCAGTAACAGACTGTTTACCTGATTTTGACTAGTACTACACGCAGTTTACTGATGGGGCACCGCTCCCATACTTCCAGTAACGCTCAGGTTACTAGTTCCCGACTAGTATTTTATGTTACTGAAGGTGCTTTCTGTGGCAGAACCACCCAAATTAATCCGGCTTAAGTGCACTAACCATCACCATAGAGGCAATCCAAGCTAACATGCACTTCAAACGGAGTAAAATGACAGTCTGTCGGGTAACATCCCGATGCAACCACTGGAACTTCGATCGAAACAATGCATACATACAACCCACACGAAGGTGAGCCTAGAGATTACAACAATCCATAATTTTTTACATCATAGAGTTCAGCATGAATTATTATTACAAACCAAGTTTGCATTCATGCATAAACAAGTACGTTCGGAGTATAATAGTGCAGCGGAAAATAAACGATTGTTCTAACGACGATACAAGATATCATGATGAAGCCCGTACATGATATCATTCAGCGTTAACATCATTGGCCGGGGACGAATCCCATTCCACCGACCAACCAGGAGGAAGAGTGTTAGACCCGGGCACATGAGACTGTCCACGTGGCACACTTCTCTTCGGATACGGGATGGGACATGGCCCACGCCCTACATCTGTTGTACTACTCGTAGCCTAGTAGAACCGCTCCTAGAGTAGTGAAACTAGTCGGATACAGTAGGGAACTACTAGAAAAGTACTCAGGTAGGACTCTAGGGCCTGTATCCGACTAGGACTTTCATGTAAACCTATCCCCTCAGACTATATAAGGGCGGACAGGACCCCCTCCAGGGGATAACCCACGGGATCCTCTAGGGAACCATCCAGGAGATCACCCAATCACCATCAAAGGCAATACAAACCACACAGGACGTAGGGTATTACGCTCTCGGTGGCCCGAACCTGTCTAAACCTTGTGTTCCTTGCACCTTCGAGTTCCTGATCTCGGCGACACCGTACGTACAAACTCACCACCTCGGGGGTATCCCTCGTTGGGCATGGCGGTAGAACACCGACAGCTGGCGCACCAGGTAGGTGGGTTCATTGAGCATCCACTGGAGAACTCGATGGCATCGTTCAGCTTCACCAGCAACGTGCTCGACGAGGGCACAATCTTCGTCTTTGGCTCCTGCATCTGCGTCGCCAACGGCTTGGGTAGCTTCAACAGCCGCCTAGTCGACTCCAGGAAGCCGGAGGCCTCTGCACCAACTTGAAGCAGCGACTTCGACTACTTCATCGACGATTTCGACGAGTTGTTGCTCCCTGATCTGCCCAGGCAGATCAAAATTACATCCTTTTTCAATGTGAATTCAATTCGTGCTGCACCAGAACCACTCGTATCAGATTCAAACGGATCTGAGGAGGCTTCGCAATCCAAGTCCCGCCCCGACTTGGAGGAGGACTTGGATCACTTCTTTAGGATTTGATTCAAGGGAGCCACCGCGCGTCGGGGGCCCCCAGTTCTCGACTACGACTCGGATTCTAACGAAGAGTCGGCCACCTTGCCGGCATCCATCCTCGACTTCTGGGTCTGCATCGCTGGCGAGGTGGTGGCTTCAACTACGACCTCGCTCAGGAAGCTGATGGCATCTGCTATAGCATCCCGCCGCGATATTGAGGATCTCGGCGAAATTTGATTTTCCGATCTAATCAGAACCTGTGGGGACGAGCCTGGATCCAACCCGGCTCCTCCTCGTGATCAACTCGAATTCAGCCCGTGCCGCAATGACGACGCGCCATCGCCCCCCCTGACGATTTGGCTTGACTTCAGCTAGCGCAGCAGCACAGATGCGCTGCTGTCACCGGCTATGACTACTTCGATAAATTTGCGTCGCCAACGACTACTTCAACTATTGATCTCGATTAGAAGCTAGTCGTTAACGAGCCTTAAACTACTTGGCGACTAGTTCTGCACGGCCAACAACTGGTCAGGATCAAATCCGACTGGTTGGTTTCTTCAACAAATCATCACGGCTACCTCGACGACTGTTGCGGTTTCCTCGACAACCATCCACGAATGGGCGGATGGGCGTGATTCGACTACTCTGGCAACTTGTTTCGGCAAGAAAACTAGTCGGGAGATGGCTTCACACCATCAACAAGTCGGAATCGACTCCGACTAGTCAGCTTTATCAACAAGCCATCGCGGCTCCATCGATGGTCATTGCGGCTTGTCGACAATCGTCCACGAATAAAACTAAGTCACTTTTACCTTTTCCGACTTGTTCTTCACAGGATCGGATACTTTTTGCGCAACGCGCATTCTCTTCACATGCCATGACATGCCTGTTCCCGATTGCCTGCACGGTCCGCCCTGCAACACGGGCGATCGGGTTACACTCTATAAGTGTGCTCTAGGAGCGTTCTCTTTTTTTGCGCAGCGGCGACTGCTTTAGTTTCCTCTCAACGGTTGCTACAATACCCAGGTAGCGTACCCGTATTGTGTCACCTCGACTCTTCTGTACGCCTATGCAACTACGCGTGCACGCGGCCAAGCTCCTTGCGCAATGGTTTACGGTAATAAGGGATCAGGTGCTTACCGTAATAGTATACCTACCCGGCGTCATTATGCGACCCAGCAAGAGTACAACGCGAAAACTTTTACATGCATTTTACAATGCTGGGGTTTGCTCCCAACACGATATCATGTATATCAGTTACAACATACTTTTATGTTTACCTTGCAGGGGACTTGATCTGGACCGTGCTGCTGGGCAAGTTGGATTTAACTCCGACTAGTTGACTTCATCAACAATCGCCCACGACTACATCAATTTTGCGAGAACACTCGACTACACGTCACTGACTACAACGACTACTCGTCGGAGTCGACTCTGGTTAGTTGGGCTCATCGCCAACCATCATCGACTACTCTACTTCGTGAAGACTGCACGGCGGTACGGTGGTGACTACTTTGACTACTTGTGTCGCCTACAAGCTAGTCGGGATCGACTCTGCTTGGCGACACGCCGACGACTAGTTCGACTACTAGACTCATCTACAAAACTAGTCGGAATCAGCTCAAGATCCAGAGGCACTTGGCCAATACTTGGCTCGGGGGCTGGCGCCACCGACTACGAGGCATATCCTATGCGACTCATCAAGCTCCCAGGCTCAGGGGCTGGATACGACACGGCTCTCAGCAATGAAGATTGCATGCCACGATTCTTTGGACCCTTTATTCCAAAACTTGGGGATTTGGATTCAAGGCTCGGGGGCTGTAGGACACGTGTCATCAGCGACTTGCTTCTCAAATCTGCTGGAAAATAAGGATAGAAGACTCAAGATGAAATTGACCCTCAGCCTGATTCTACGAGTCAACCTAAGGCTCGGGGGCTACTCCATATGGAGTGCGAGTTTAATCGGACCCCATATAAAGAAGACTGCACAACTACTCGGGGCATGAGCACCTCACAGCCTCGACGCAGCCAAGGAAGTACTCGGGGGGCACCTTCAAGATTGAGTTCGGGAGAACTTGAAGATGCCTTCAGAAGTACTCGGACGCCTGCACTACTCCGCTACGAGGAGCTCGGGGGCTTGCCAGACTCGGGCACACGAGACTGTCCACATGGCACACTTCTCTTAGGATAAGGGATGGGACATGACCCACGCCCTACATCTGTTGTATCTACTCGTAGCCTAGTAGAACAGCTCCTAGAGTAGTGAAACTAGTCGGATACAGTAGGGAGCTATAAGAAAAATACTCAGGTAGGACTCTGGGGCCTGTATCCGACTAGGACTTCCATTTAAACTTGTTCCCCCAGACTATATAAGGGTGGACAGGACCCCCTCCAGGGGATAACCCACGGGATCCTCTAGGGAACCACCCAGAAGATCACCCAATCACCATCAAAGCCAATACAAACCACACAGGACGTAGGGTATTACGCTCTTGGCGGCTCGATCCTGTCTAAATCTTGTGTTCCTTGCACCTTTGAGTTCCTGATCTCGGTGACACCCTACCTACAAACTCACCACCTTGGGGGTATTCCTCGGTGGACGTGACGGTAAAACACCGACAAAGAGTACATGACCAAGTCAAACTAGCAACCATGTCCTCAAAGGTCTCACCTGAAAATAAAGCCACAAGCAAGGCTGAGTATACTAATACTCAACAAGGCTTACCCGACTAGTTGTATATACTTAGCCGACTTCTAGAAATGCAAGGCTTTTGGCTGAGGGTAGTTTTTGCCAAAAAGCATTTAAGGGTGAGTCCTTGCTTTCAAGTTTTAGCATCAAGTTCTAGTCGATTAACCATTCTAGGTAAGCAACTATCCAAATCACACATGGTGGAGAAATAATTAACTGAGCATCCAACTAGATTATTCATCATCATTGTTCCTCTTATTACTCTATTTGGTAAAAGGGTTAAGTAGTCTCAATGGCCGTAAGAAACGGATTTTAGTTTATCAGTAAAACAACATGAACAAACAACTCTAGCAAAATAGCACATCAAACAAGATACCACAAAAACTACTCGTAGAGACATGTTATAGCCTTGAAATTTTTACACAGGTTTTAACAGGCAGAGACTAGTTTACAGTCCAAAAAGCATTCACAGTACTGTCCTAGATCAAGAGATATATTTATGGGCTATTTGAAACAAGATTCATTTTAGACCTAGTTATAGTTTGTAACTAGTCATCCATCTGTGCAGAAATAGTCGGGTTCATCAAGAGGGTCACAACAAATTTTAGTTTGCACTTTTCTGATTTTTCTATGATTTTAGATTGATTTTACAATTAACAGCCTCTTGAAAACAAAAAGTACTCGGGTTCTCGCAGATAGGTCCCTGAATCTAGCAGAAAGGACCCTAAAAAGAACTTGGCGATTTCTATATAGTCCTTGGTGGGGTTGGGTTGTTCCCGGCCAAAATCCAGCGAGGAAACTAGTCGGCGGCGAGGGGAAAGGGGTGGGGGAGCACGAGGAGGTCGAGAAAAACCTGTTGGGGTGCTCGGTTGGGGCTGGGGTGGCCAGATTTGGACTGCCGGCGGTGAGCAGAAGCTCCGCCGAGGTGCGGGGGACGGGCGGCGGTAGTCCGGCGAGGGAGGGCGGCGTGGGGTAGTCAGGGAGAACCAGCAGGTCGAGGGCGACCCGTTTAGAGCCTCGGTTTGGGCGGAGGAGGAGCGGAAAGTGGGGCTCCACGGCGAGGTCGAGTGGCGGCGCTAATGGCAGGGCGGTGGTGGTACTCGGGTGCGCGTGAGTAGGGGCTCGGTGCAGCCCTTTTATAGGCGCGCATGGAAGGGGAGGTGGAGCTGGGCGCGACACAACGGAGGAAAGCACAGCCGGGACAAGGTCGCGGCAAGGGCGCCGCGTCGCCGACGCGTCGTGGCTCGGCCGTCTGGAATCGACGGCCGCGTAGCGCGTGCGCATCGGGCATGGGTGGATTCGGGGAGCGGCAAATCGCCGGCAGCAGGCCTGGTCGGTGGCTGGTCGGGGCCTGTTGGGGGTTGCGCCTTGGCACGGCTCGCCGGCGCAGGGATGCCCTGCCGCGTTGCAGCGCTTCTCTGCCGGCGGGAGCAGCAACAGGGGAGGGGAGAGAAGGCAAAGGGAGGAAGAGAGAAAAGGAATGGTATTCAAATTAAATTTTCTCAAAATTTTAAACCGAAACTTGAAAAACTTTGAACGTGAAAGTTGTATGGAATTTGAAAGTCTACAACTTTTGTTTTAGCCAAAAGTTCATTTGAGCTTCGGTTTAGAAATTATTTTAAATTCAAGACTACTAGGATTTGAATTACTAGTCATTTCTCGTGTTAAACATTTGAATTTGCAAATGGTGTTTGCAGTACATTTTGTAAGATACTAAAATATGAGTGTGTTTTTATGCTACATTTTTCATGAAATGTGGAGCATGAAAAGGTTATAAACACAAAAGGAAAAACCTTACATACACACATACATACACATGCACATACACATTCATACTCATGCATATGCACACACATAATTAGATGCATTATTTCAATGAATCTGGGTTATTATGCATGATGCTATGTTTAGATTTTTCTTGTTTAGGATTTTAAACACCTAGGGTGTTACACTTTCGTTCCATACTTCGAGTAACACTTTGTTTACTAGTTCTCGACTAGTACTGCACGTAGTTAATTGAAGGGGCCTCTCTCCCATACTTCCATCACTCAGATTACTAGTTCCCGACTAATATTCTATGTTACTGACTACCTTCAGAAGCGTTGCCTTCTGGCTAGTTCTATATGGGCATCTCTACTATTGCTAAGTCCTACGATTTTTAGTCCTAATCTACGAGTCAGCACACCGAACACATCAATAGGCAAATAGCTATTAATATGCTTACAGTCATATACGATCATGACAGAGTATTCAATGTCTTTACATTTGAATCTACTCCTGTTCTAAGATCTCGACTAACTTTTGGGCAACCGGCTTCACTTCCTCGACAAGCTCCTTGAACTTATCTTTGGTGCAGTCGGCCGACATCCCAGTCGCCGGTGGTTCCAGATTGGCCTTGGGCCAGTAGGACTTCACGAGTCCAAGGACGTGCTCCACGTTGGTCCTTATGGTTTCCGATATATAACTGGTTATCTTCTATGGGGTTTCGTCAAGTCGCTCCAATAGCGTCTTGTTGCTCACCACCCCTTCTTCTGGCAGATTCACCATGTCGATCACCACCTGGACAGCTTCCTTGAGCTCTTCAAGTTTCTTCTTGTTTTGCTCCTTTTCAGTGGCAATCTCCTTGATCTGCGTCATACAATCCATGAGTTGTAGATCCGCATCTTGGAGGGCCTTAATCAATTTTTCTGCATCATCTGTACGACGGTGCACAAGATTCTTCAAGTCAGTGATTTCGTCTTCCTTATTTCTTATGATATTATTAAGTTCTGCAAAGCACAAGGAGACGAAGAAGAACTCGTACTAGCTCAGATGCTATGATTGGCAAGCAAGGATAAAGCAGTCGACTGAATATTACCTCGGTGAGATTTGGTCTGTAGCCTGTTCTTTTCCTTCAGCTTTTCAATTTTGTTCTTCAGCTGCCAGAGTTCTCGGGTGCGCTCGATCTTCAAGGTACCCAGTTCATACCGCACTTTGGCATTTTCTGCTGCTTGTGCTTCAATCTCTTGCTCCTTGGCCTGCAACTGCTCGAATCTGATCTCCACGGCTCGCAATTTGTTTGACTTGATGTGCGATCGATTAGCCATGGTCTGTTTGACAGTGAAAAGCAGTTTGAGAAGCAAATATGGACAGTTCTGGACACTAACCGTGGTGAATCGAAATATATCACGAAATGAGTCTTTGAATTCCTTTAGATTTTCATCTTCAAGTTGTGGGTCGTCGATAAGCTCCAACAGGATGCCGCTTTCCCAAAATGACAGCTGCATTGGAGCTATCCCTGAGGAACTACCCGCAGCGACTTGCTCGGCAGTTTCATGCTGCTGTGGCTGTGGGCTCCCTGTTACATGGTTACTGGATAAGCAATCATACAAGCAACAAAGTACCCGGGTGAAATGCATATCAACGCAACTTACCTATGGGATTTTCGTAAGTTTGCTCTATGTTCACCGATTCTGGATCAGCCTCTGTGGGCGCGGAGACATGGACTTCTGGCGGCTGTGATGGCTCGACTACCCCCATTGATGCCGGTGTCACATAAGATACTTTCTCTGCCTCGTGGGCTTGGGCATCCGCGGTATCGCCATGCTGCTCCAAGCCCAGGGTAGAGGACGGTCTGCATATGGCAACTGCCTTATGAGTTGTCACAAGACAAATAAAGACCTACACTACATAAGGGAAAAGCACTCGGATACTTACAGTGCAGACTCTTTATACTGAGTACTTTCTTGTTGAGTGCTCGGGGCACTGGTTTAGTACCCAGAGTACTCGTTGTCGCGAGTTCACCAGTCCGGGGCGGCGTTGGCCCTGGCCGGGCAACTGCGACGATCACCCTCATCGTGCAGCAGTACCATTGATACGTTTGGGGCTTGGGGAGCTATTCAACAAGAATTAAGAAGAAGGGGGAAGTTCCATCGAAAAGCGACCAAGTGAAAGCAGGAAAAGTACTCGGAATGCAAGGACAAACACTTACTTGGACGTCCCGATGTCACCGCCAACGGGTGAGACGCTGACCTTGCGCTTCCGAGTGGGAGCTTTTGGTCCCCGCGGATGGCTTAGTACAAGATCATCACCAGGAGTGCTCCCACCTTCCTTGCCTTTCACTACTTGTGCCAGTGTGCGACTGTCATCACTCTCCTGATCGTTGTGTGAACTGATGGGATCATAGGACGGACGGCAGATAGGCACCTGGTACACCAACGGCTGCAGGTGCAGCGGACGTTCGATGTCCGGCATCGGCGGCATACTTCTATATAAGTTTACATCCTACTGCAACAAGATTAACAAATGAGTTAGTATCATTCAAGACAACAATTGCATCTCAACAGGATACGAATACTTACTTGCTTTGGAGGCTCCTTAGCAGAGTATATTTTTGGAATATATGGTATAGTTTCAGCGCCCATAAGTACTCGGCTGACTTTCCTAATGGCATCACTTTTCTGAATGGGCTCTGCAACAAATCGAGAAGGGTCTGAGACTCCAAGGTATTCAAAGCCAAACTTAGCCCGTTTTTGCAGTGGTTGCATCCGCCTGCCGACCCACGAGTACATCACTACTACCCTAGTGACGCCTGCATCACTTTGTTTTTTTTATCATACCAAGCAACTCTGGGATCTGGCTATCATCAACGCAAGACTTCGACCACTCGGTTCTGATTTTGAGTGCCCCTGCGGTCCTCTCTAGCAGGGAAGGTTTGTGATTTCCGATATAAAACCACTTCTCTATCCACCCTGACAAACTACTCGGGAATTTGTAGGAAATATATTTTTTGTCCATCCCTTGCCTCAGTTGCAGTCCAGCACCTCCGACCTCATACAAATCCCTATCGTTGGGTTGGGCTTTGAGGTGGAAGGGATAGGTGAACAGATCAAAGTGTGGCTCTATCCCTAAGAATGCTTCACAAAACTGAACAAAAATGGAAATGTGAAGGATGGAGTTGGGATTGAGATGATGCAATTGGATTCCGTAGTAGAAGAGGAGACCACGTAAGAAGTCAGAAGTCGGGAGGGCTAATCCTCGCTCGACAAAGTACTGAAAGAGAACAACCTCATCTACGTCCTCATACGGCCTCTTATCACCAATGGCAGGGCGCCACTGGATAACTTGTTTGCTCTAAAGAAGACCCTCATCAACGAGGGCCTGGAGATCAGCTTCTGAGCACTTACTTGGTCTCCATCCGTCTCCGGCGGTGGTGACGGCCTTTGACTCCTCTTTTCCCTTGGAGGCCCCTCGCTTGCCACCGGCCATCCTTGTGGTCACGAGACACTTTGCTCGCATGCGCTCGGGGGCTAGAATGGGAGAGGCGGCGGAATTGGGCTTTTGGGGAGGAGGATGAATCAGGCGGCTACTTCTCACACAGAGATTGAGCTAGATCTAACTCTGGAAGTGGCGGCGGCTGCGAGACAGAGGAAGACGAAAGGCTTGAGCAGTAAAAAGCACTAGTGAAAGGGTAAGTGAAACCCTAGGTCACCGCGCGGTTAAATAACTAGTGGCGGACTTAGGTTCACTGTGCGCAATGCGAAGATTTTAATTTCGAAATTATAGTACAATTTATTAATAATTTCATGACTATGATGAGTGAAACAAGACATGTGTACTTGTTTAGATTTAACATGAATTTAATCAAATAAAGGAGTATCAGACTATACCCTAATGTGGGTCCAGTGTTGGAGGCACCAGATGCACCGTTACCAGCTAGAGCCGACATGCTCGACTGGCCTGCTTGAAGTAGATGAACGAACTCGATGCAGTGCAGATTTCGAGTTGTTTGAAGTAGTTGATCGAAGAGACGAGTGGACATAGAGTTGAGGAAGTAGTCACACAGTTGTTGAAGTAGTCGTACGATTTGTTTGAAGTAGTCGACCGAAGAGTTGTTGAAGGAGTCGTACGAGTTGTTTGAAGTAGTTGATCGAAGAGTTGTTGAAGTAGTCGTACGAGTTGTTTAAAGTAGTCGATCGTAATTAAGAAAGTATTCGATCGAACTACAGAAAGCAGTCGATCGAGGCATCGAGTGATCGTATTGTTGAGGAAGTAGTCGTACGGGTTGTTGAAGTTCGGGCGGCGAAGTCGACGGTCGGAGTCGGTGCGCAGGGACTGATGGTGAACAGTACGCTAGTGAAGACATCACGGTTCTAGGCGAGCAGTCGCATGAAGACGTTCCCCAAAAACATGATTGCCCCGCTATCCCGTGCAGGACCTTCAGCGGACAATGGTTCCGGAGGCACCTGCTCTCACCGGAGATGTGCGCGCAGCACCGGCACTGGGATTGCAGGAAAGCAGCAGAGGGAGGAAGAGAGTTGTGTTCGCGCGTTTGAAAGAGGAAAAGACACCGGGTGATATACATGAGAGTCCGGGAACGAGAAGATGCACTTGGACGTCATCAACGCCATCAAACAGAGTAATAGCAATTAACTCGCGTTGAATCAATCACAAGATTCATGAATCGTTGTGAATGAATCGCGGTCATAATATCCATTACTTGGTTCAAAACATCCACCCCACACCACAACACTTCACGGTTGAAATCCTCTTCCTCTTTCATTACAGAATTACACAATAACTCCCTAGCATTTAATGGTGGGCTTTTAATTCTTTAATTGCAAATATTGGGCCAAAGGATCACATATTCCAACAACCCCACCAAAAATTTCAAGCCACACTGAATTGTCAGTCTTGAATTTCAAGCCACACTGAATTCACAACCGTACAATGGACTATGCCTTAAATTGTTAGTCTTGTGCAAACAAGCTTTACCAAAGCCCTACACTGATACTAGGCTGCATAAGCATCCCCGCGGTTTGGAGTTATAAGTCATACTCCAGGCCTTTCATGAGTTTCTAGAGATCACCCAAATCTCATAGATTATGACCAATAGTCAGACTCATATAGATGTACTCCTTAAAAATGTTCTGTAGGATAAGATTTTGTTTGAGAAAAACAACTCCCTTGTTTCAAAGAAACCACTCGGAACACATTAAGTACCTAATGATCCACATAAAAGAAATTGTATTATGCATTTATGCACAAGTATTCAAGTACAGGTAGTACAAAAATATTTTTGATAACTATTAACATTTTTATAGTTTTCCTTTTATTCCTTGCTTCTGGTTGAAATAATCACAGTACTAACCATCCTTATCTCTTGGGAAATCAGCTATAAGCTGCTGACATCAATTCCAGTTGATCTTCCCCATGAGATTCTCCAGGTGCATCCAGTTCTTCATCAAATGGGAATTTGCATGTTTGACGATAGCCTTCATCCTTCATGTGTTTGGCTAGCCTTATCAACTCCGCATTTATATTTGCCGCTTCAGGATGTTGCTGTTCCCCAACAACGAACACATGAACTCGGCTATTAAGCTCAACCCAGCTACACCCTCGATCCTTCCTAACTCCTCGGAGTCTCATCAAACGTCTCACCCGCTCAACATCATTCCACTTCCTCTGGGAAGCATAGATGTTTGACAACAATATATAAGCAGAGGAATCCTCAGTACCTAACCGCATCAGTTTTTCACCTGCATATGCCCCAACATCAAAATCCCATAAATTGCGACATGCTCCTAGGACTATACGCCATAGGCATGTTCCATGGTCAACAGTTATTGATTCTATGAAGTCCTTTGCTTCTTTTAACTGCCCTGCTCGGCTAAGAATATCAACCATGCAAGCATAGTGATCAAGCCTAGGAATTAAACCGTAATTTTTGGTCATCGCCCTAAAATAAAACCAACCTCTGTCAACTAAGCCCATGTGGCTACAAGCACAAAATACATTAATGAATGTTATACGATCAGGTGCTGTGCCCTCTAGCTTCATCTCCTCAAACAAGTCAAGTGCACCATTGCCACATCCGTTTTGTGAAAAACCAGAAATGATTGAGTTCCATGCAATAACATCCCTATCAGGCATGCTTCTGAAGACAGCCATGCCATCTTCAAGGTTCCCACACTTTGAATACATTGTAGACAGAGCACTTCCAACAGAACCACCCAAACCAAACCCGCACTTCATTATTTGTGAATGTAGTTGCTTCCCTGGCTCCAACGCCACGAGGCATGCACATGCTCTAAGAACACTAGTTATAGTCAAATTACTGGGCATGATGCCCTCTTTGTTCATCTTGGCATACAACACCAGGGCTTCCTCAAGCTCCCCATTCTGCACATGCCCAGCAATCATCGCTGTCCAAAGGACAACATCATCAACATCATACAACTGCTGAAACCCACCTTTTGCATCACCAATACAACCACACTTGGCATACATGTCAACCAATGCGCTCTTCACATAAACCTGCATCTCAAACCCCAGCTTCACCATCAAACCATGAGCCTGCTTCCCAACAGACAATGCTCCCATGTCACTGCATGCGTTCAGTACCCCAACAAGGGTGAATTCTGTTGGTGAGAATCCTGCAGCATGCATCTGTAAGAACATCCTAGTTGCACTATCTGCCTCCCCATTCTGAGCATACCCGGTGATCATCGCTGACCATGTTATTGAATTCCTCTCCTTTGATGACCCAAACACCTGCAGAGCTGCTTCCATACACTCAGCCTTTGCGTACAATGTGACAAGTGAATTCTCCACAGACACAAATCCCACCAACCCATCCTTCACAACCAACCAATGCACCTGTACCCCCATAAGCAAACCTGACGGCATGCTAACTGCGCTAAGAACTGCCGTGGTGACAAATTCATTTTTCTCAGAGGGCACTCCTGAAGCATCAACCGGAAGATCTCAAACGCCTCCTCAGAGCACTTCCCCACAGCATACCCAGACACCATAGCAGTCCAAGACACCGCATTCCGATTGGGCATTTCGTCAAACACCCTGCGGGCATCGGAAGTAATACCCAGTTTGCAATACACATTGAGCAGGGCAGTGGAGACGAACACATTGTCAGAGCCGGCGGAGGAGGAGGGAAACTTGCACGCGAGCGCGTGGGCTGCGGCGCCGGCGGACGCGGACGGCGGCGGTGAACGCAGCAGCAAAGGAGTGGGGCGACGGGAGGACGATGCGATCGTAGGAGGAAAGCATCAAGCGGAAGTGGGAGAGCGCAGCGAGGGGGTGATGACGGGAGAGCGGGTTGAGAAGGGAGTTCCACGAGGCCACGTCGCGCATGGCAGCGGGGATATCCTCGAAGACGGCGAAGGCGGCCGCAAGGAGCGGCCGCGAGAGGGAGCAGTAGAAGGTGATTAGGGAGTTGGAGACGGGTGCGTGGGAGGCAGCGCGGACTTGAGCGCCCAGCCATGGAGGGCCTCGCCGGCGCGCGGGGAGCGGGCGGATGCGGCCGCACGGCGGAGGTGCTCAATGAATTGCGTGTGCGACATGCGCAGCGCGGGCGGCGCCGCGCCTGCGATGACGTTGGCGGGAGCAAAGAAGCACTGGACAGCGGCACTCGACATCCGCCGCCGTCCTCACTTGCGCCACCGCTCGTCGCCGTGCATCCGCCGCCGCCGCCCCTCACCGGCGATACCGCTGGTCGCCATGAATGAGTAGCCGGGTGAGGGAGGGAGGCACGGACGGCGGCGCGCAGGGACAGAAGTATGGGCAGCTGTTAGTGAGAGTGTTTTTGCAAGGTTGCTGCGGTCAAAGTCAAAGTCAACACAAACTCTTTCCAATTCGCCACCAATCGTGAAATTTCAATATTTGACACCGATCTTGCCAATCACACCGGCAGGGGAAATCTAAATCAAGAAACCCGCGGCAAGGAGGCGACGATGGGCAACTTCGGGAGCAGAGGCGGCGCTGCTCCTCCACCGCCACCGCCGCCTGCTCTTCAAGCCCATTTACAAGGGATGCGCCCTCCGTACTACCACCGGTACCCCGGTTGGCCCGGGGCACCGCTCTGGTGCCGCCGTCTTTGGGGATGCCAGCATCGGTGGAGCAGCACAGGACCATCGCGGTTCTCGCAGGTGTCAATATCAAGGGGACTCCCTGCGATTGGAGCCCGACGATGACCGCCGTGGCCTCCTACTCGCCTTCTCCTTCGACGCCGACGCCCCCGGAAGATCCCTCTACTTCTTTTCTTTCCCCTTTTCCCCGCCTTGGTCTATCCGATCCTAGTTGTTGGAATTTTAGTTTCTTGATTAGTTCAAATTATAGAAATGGCGTTGCGTTGGCCAGTCCTTTGATTCTTTATCTCGGAATCCTGAACATTGATTAGAACCATGGCTCTTCCGATCATGTGCTCCTTTTTAATTGAAGAAATTGTGCATCTCGATTGAACAACAGGATGTGGTTACTTCGAAAATGATCAAATTACACATGTTCCTTCTTGAATATATTTTAATTAATGTTGGGTCAATAGCAGCTTGGTGTTGACTGTTGGGTGATTAAAAAGAAAGTTGAACAAAGTAACAAGAGGGCAATTTGGATTTTTAGAATTATATATCAAGGTTACTGATTCGCATTAGGTATCAAGGTTGAGCTTACAATGTGCTAGTCTCAGTTAAGCTGTAGTACTCTCGGTGATTGTTGGCCATGCGCTTTTGTTGGTAGAGTTGCCTTGTCAAAACATACAGTTATTCTACCTATCAGATTCCTGTCTTCTTTTTTGAGGTTAGGCATTATTTCTACATTTCTTTGTATCCTTTCAGAGACGCCTGGTTATGTTACCAGCTACTATTAGTAAGACTTCCATGTCATCTGTAACTACGGGACTGATTCTTGATTGTTCATCCTGCGAACAGCATAACTGTCTACTTCTTTGCACACGAAGATGAAGAGCTTATCTTGAACTCAAACCTGTGACAACAGCTTTCAACAAAGGTCATAATCAGGAGTTCAAGCAACCATGTGCAACAGGAATCGATGTCTCTCAGTTTGAGGAATCTGAGCTAACTAAGGTTGGTGAAGGTGGTATATTCCCAGTGGCATTCAAAGTGGACGTGGCTGTATCAAACAACCAAGGATTAGAAGGGGCACATGACGATGAGGCATCGAAGTGTCTGGTTAGTTCAACTTCGCCATGCCGGCACCGTCCCATCTGGACCTGCAGCTCGAGTCGTTCAAGAAGGTGCTCGCCAGGATCGCGCCAGGAGACGGTAATAATTAAGCTACCTATAGCTAGCACACAGCATGCGTTGTGTACTCGCGCGCTATTTGGTCAAGAATTTTTCTCTGTTTTTACATATATAAATTGACATGGCTGCTGATGAGTGTTGTTGTGGCGATCAACCGTTTGGCATTCATGCCGCAGCTGCTGCGAAGAGCCTCGGCGACTCCCTTGTGGTGATGGACGAGATCGGCAGCAACGACTACAACTTCTGGTTCTTCAAGCCCGGTAATCCCAGGGAGACGCCGAACCAGTACATGCCCATCGTGGTCGGCCACATCGGCGCCGCTGTGCAGGAGGTGATCAGCCTCGGCGCCAAGGCGGTGCTCGTCCCGGGGAACTTCCCGATCGGCTGCGTGCCGCAGTACCTGAGCATGTTCCAGAGCAACAGCATCTTGGACTACGACGAGCACGGCTGCCTCGTGTGGTTCAACAACTTCTCCAAGAAGCACAACCAGCTGCTGCAGCAGGAGGTCGCCCGGCTCCGGTCGCAGAACCCCGGCATCAAGATCATCTACGCCGACTACTTTGGTGCCGCCATGCAGTTCGTCCAGACCGCCCAAAGCTACGGTAAGTCGTCGTCGATGATCCTAATGCTGCCATCGTGTCATGGAACAGAACGAGCTAATGACTGAGGTGAATCTGCTCTTTTGGGACGTGGCAGGCATCGACATCCTCTGGTCTCGTGCTGCGACAAGGCGGCCAGTACCACACGGGCAAAGGCTACGACAAGGCGGCCAAGATCTGGGGCAACCCGGGCTACTTCGCCAGCTGGGATGGCATCCACATGACGGAGAAGGCATACAGCATCATCGCCCAAGGGGTGCTGAATGGCTCATACGCGGACACCCCGTTGCTCAAGGCATGCTAGGCCAGAATTCTTAATTATAAATTCTCATCAAGGGAGGAAAAAAAAGATAACAAAAATTCTTGTAGTTCCCTGTTAGGATCTGTAAGAATTTTTTGAGAACCAGTATACACTCTACGTTGTAGTTATGTCTTGTGTCCAAAAGTTACTTCCAGAGCGATGAAGAAAGAAAATGGTTCTAGCTAAAGCGTTAGCAGCGAAAATTTTGGCTAATTCCCAGCGCCATTATGCATGCCCAGGCAGGCCCCTTAATTATGCCAAACTGTGCGCGTTTGGATGCTCGGCAAAGAAAATTTCTAACCTTTGCTAGGCTAGGCATGGCGTTTGGAACCGTCAAAAATTCTAGCTTGTGGGGCAACCTTGCCTAGTGTCTACAATAAAGCACTGGGTGAATAGAGAGCACAAGGAAAAGTATCAATTTAACAGTTCCATGCCACCCTACGGAGTCACTCGTCAAGTGTAATACACCCGGGATTCTAGTCAATTTTCTTGAATTCATATGGTCATACGAAATCATTCCACGGGGCATGTTTTTGCAATATTTTGGTACCCAGAGCTTCCCAAAATTATCTCCCCAATGTTTTACCACATAAGGAATACATTAAACTATTCTTTTTTGCAGACGCGTTATTCGACTTGCATTTTTCAAGGGACCCAAATGGCAGAAAAACATATAAGCGTACGAATTTGTACACCATTTCCACCAGACACATACCAGGGTTCCAACCAAAGATCCAGAGCTTCCATGCCCATACGTTCTACAGGTTAAATCACCGAATACCCATACACATACACTCCATGTCCACATGTTAACAAGTTAAGTTACAGAATAGCCATACACATACACTCCATCCGACATGTCCTACATGTTTAGATTTGGCGAAATAGGTATTTTAGTTCCTGTCAACTTTACCTCATGGGTCAAGTTCGTCGCTAAACTATCGGATCGACCAATCTTAGTCCCTCAACTTTCATTTTTTTGGTCAAGTACGTTTCAATGGCTCACCCGGGACCAACGGCGCCCTCGACTGGCGAACCTGCGGCAACGAGTACTCTGGGTACTAAACCAGTGCCTCGAGTACCCAGGAAGAAAGTATTAACTATAAAGAAATCTGCATTGTAAGTATCCCAGTGCTTTTCCCTTGTGTATTGTAGGTCTTTATCTGTCTGCTAACAACTCATAATATTGTGACCGTATGCAGACCGTCCTGTGCTCTGGGCTTGGAGCAGCCCGGCGACGCCGTAGATGCCCGAGCCCCCGAGCCAGAGAAGGTGACTGGTGTGACACCAGTGTTCATGGAGGTTGTTGAGCCGTCACAGCCGCCAGAAGTCCGTGTCTCCACGCCCACAGAGGCTGAACCAGAATCGGCGAACATAGAGCAAACTCACGAAAATCCCATAGGTAAGTTGCGTTGATATGCATTTCACCCGAGTTCTTTGTTGCTTGTATGATTGCTTATCGAGTAACCATGTAACAGCCCACAGCCGCAGCAGCATGAGCCTATCAAGCAAGTCGCTGCGGGTAGTTCCTCAGGGATGGCTCCAGTGCAGCCGTCATTTTGGGAAAGCGGCATCCCATTGGAGCTCATCGATGACCCACAGCTTGAAGACGAAAATCTGAAGGAATTCAACGACTCATTCCGGGATATATTCCGGTTCACCACGGTTAGTGCCTAGAACTGTCCATTTTTGCTGTTATCGAATAGTACTTCCTCTCAAACTGTTTTTCACTATCAAACAGACCATGGCTAATCGATCCCGCACTAAGTCAAACAAATTGTGAGCTGTGGAGATCAAATTTGAGCAATTGCAGGCCAAGGAGCAAGAGATTGAAACACAACAAGCAGAAAATGCTAAAGTGCGGTATGAACTACGCGTAATACTAGTTGGGAACTAGAAAACGGGGTATTACTGTAACACCCTAGGTGTTTACAATCCTAAGAAAGAAAACCTAAACATAGCATCATGTATAATAACCTAGAATCATTAAAACAACACATTTAATTATGTGTGTGCATATGCATTTGTATGAATGTGTATGTGCATGTGTATGTATGCGTGTATGTGAGTTCTGTTCTTTTGTGTTTATAACCTTTTCATGCTCCACATTTCATGACAATTGTAGTATAAAAAAAACACACTCATAATTTAGTACCTTACAGAGTGTACTTCAAACACCATTAGCAAAATTAAAAATTTAACACAAGAAATGACTAGTAATTCAAATACTAGTAGTCTTGAATTTAAAATATCTTTTAAACCATAGCTCAAATGAACTTTAGGCTAAAAAAAAGTTGTAGATTTTCAAATTCCCTACAACTTTGGTGTTCAAATTTTTTCATGTTTCTATTCGAAATTTGGAGAAAATTTAATTTGAGTCCCGGCCCTTCTCTTTCTCCCTCTCTCTTCTCTCTCCTCCCCTGTTCTGTCCCGTCGAGGGGCAGCGGCCGCCGGCCACCTGGCCGACGATGCCTGCCCCGGCAAGCCGTGCCAAGGCGCGACCCCCAACGCGCCCCGACCAGCCACCGACTGGGTCTGCTGCCGGCGATTTTCCCCTACCCGTATCCCGCCCCTGCCAGCTCGCGCGCGCCACGCGACCGTCGATTCCCCTTGCCGCGACCTTGTGCCGGCTGCGCCTCCCTCCGTTTTCTCACGCCCAGCTCCTCCTCCTCCCCCTGTGCGCCTATAAAATGGCTGCACCGAGCCCCTGCTAACACGCGCCCGAGAACCATCACCACCCCGCCATTAACGCCGCCACTAGACCTCGCCGTCGAGCCCCACTTTCCGCTCCTCCTCCACCCAAACCGAGGCTCTAAACAAGTCATCCTCGACCTGCTGGTACCCCCCAACTTCCCCACGCCGCCCTCCCTCGTAGGACCACCACCGCCCATCGTCCGCACCTCGGCGGAGCTCCTGCTCACCGCCGACAGTCCAACTCCGGCCACCCCAGCCCCAACCGAGCATACCCACAGGTTCCCCTCGACCTCCTCGTGCTCCCCCACCCCTTTCCCCTCTCCGCCAACAAGTTTCCTTGCCGGATTTTGGCCGGGAACAGCCCAGCCCCGCCCAGGGACTACATTGCAATCGCCCAGTTCTTGTTAGGGTCCTTTCTGCTAGATTCAGGGACCTATCTGCGAGAGCCCAAGTACTTTTGTTTTCAAAAGGCTGTCACTTGTAAAATCAATCTAAAATCATAGAAAAAACAGAAAAATGCAAAATAAAATTTCTTGAAACCCTCTTGATGAATCCGACTACTTCTGCATAGATGGATGACTAGTTACAAACTATAACTAGGTCTAAAATAAATCTTGTTTTAAATAGCCCATTAATGTATCTCTTGATCTAGGACAATACTGTGAATGATTTTTGGACTGTAAGCTAGTCTCTTCTTTTTAAGACTTGTGTAAACATCTCAAAGCCAGAACATGTCCCTACGAGTAGTTTTTGTGGTATCTTGTTTGATGTGCTATTTTGCTAGAGTTGTTTGTTCATGCTGTTTTACAGATATTTTAGGGTTGAAACTTTTACAGTAGAGTAACTTTGATGCATAAAAGCTATGGACAAAGTTTGATACCTTTTACTTCTGTCTAACTTGCTCATATGTTTTTAGTTAAGAAAAATTACATTAAATCAAAGTAACATGTTCTGGTGCTTAGAAAAATAAGAAATTTTAACCAAGAACTACCTTTGAGGAGTTTATCATGTTAGAAAAGTTTGAGATACAGAAACTTTGAGGAACTACCTGTTGAAACAAATCTTGATTAATGTAGATGTATCTTGACTTATTTTCTATGCTCTGAATCTTGCACATTAAAACCTGAAAAATAAACCGTAGACTCACCATAAGTTTAGGAGTACTCACTAAATGTTGAGCACCCGTTCTTGCATGGTTTGTTCTATATAAATAGATCTTGATCCTAGCAGTAGTTGTTTAATGTATATTTCATGATTACTCTACCAAATGAAAATGGCTAAAACTTTTACAGTGGGTTTGTACTTAAGTAATGTGCTCTGCATAAAAATCTCAACCTCAGAAACTACCTCTACGAGTAGTTGTGTTTAATCCATGCTTACTGTGGAAAATGGTCGTTTATGAAATCACAAAACCACTCACTTAATGAAGTTAGTTAATCCAGATAAGTACTCGATAAATGACTGCCTAAGGAAACGAAAATGAAGTGGTTTACAACTTAACTTGAGTTTTGTTGAATGACTACTTTATAGTGAAATAGTTATTTATCTTGTACCATTAAAACCACTCATAGATATGCATTCATTTAGAATCAACGACTCTCGCCGACGGAACCTATCAGCTGGTGCCTGAGTCCAAGAGTGAGCAGCGCGAAGCTCAAGTTAATCTAACTGAAATTGCTGAAGACCCGAACCAAAGTTCGGAAGAACCCCTGACTAGTTTTGCTCAAGAAGGCAAGTCCCGGAGCATAACCCCTACTTTTAAACTTATGCAACTTTTATTTATATATATGGTATTGTGCATTAAGTTTGTAGGAGTTGGTTGAAACCCTAGTTGCATGATCCTAGTACCTATGATATGAACACTAGTCTGTATCGATCGCTAGATTGCCATGCTAATAGGACTCCGTTAAAAGTCGAGTGATTCCCTGTCACTCGCGAGATATAGGAGTTGCTTGTTTTACCTATGTTGGAATCATAAGGTCGACGGATGGAGCTATGTTATGATATTCCTGTTGATGATTGAGGCCCCGTCTGTTTAGCAAAAATGCTAAGGTCGTGGTATGTGGTAGTGGTGGTTAAGTTTTTGAACGTACTAACCACATGTCGAGAATATGGTAATCAGTAAGCTTAAGTACCTGATCGGACCGGCGAGTGGACAATATCCTCACCCTCTTGATGTCGTTCCCATGGGCACATGGTGAGTGCAAGAGCAGCCACGGCCCGGCGCTGTACCGTGGTTCGTGGACCTCTGTACTTGAGGGGGTGGCCCTGGTCCACAACCCGGGAAGAAAGGGGAAAAGTTGCACGTGTGACTCTGTGAGTAACCACGTGACGTGTGCTTAGGTTTCCCTTGCAAGGTTAAGAAATTCGATTCGAATCGTCCGTTTCTCGCGGCCATTGAGATTGCTTAACCCTTTTACCACATAGAGTAAGAACAGGAACAATGATGATGATTAATCTGGTTGGATGATCAGTTAATTATTTCTCTACCATGTGTGCTTTGGATAGTTGCTTATCTAGAATGGTTAATCGACTAGAACTTGATGCTAAAACTTAAGAGCAAGGACACATTTTTAGATGCTTTTTGGCAAAAACTACCCTCAGCCAAAAGCCTTGCATGTTTAGGAGTCGGTTAAGTATAGACCACTAGTCGGGTAAGCCTTGCTGAGTATTAGTATACTCAGCCTTGCTTGTGGCTTTGTTTTCAGGTGAGACCTTTGAGGACATGATTGCTAGTTTGACTTGGCCGTGTACTCTTTCTCCTGGTTGGTCGGTGGAATGGGATCCGTCCCCAACGATGATAATGTTGAATGATGTCATGTACGGGCTTCATCATGATATCTTGTATCGTCGATCAGAACTATCGTTTATTTTTTGCTGCACTATTAAACTCTGAAAGTACTTGTTTATGCATGAATTTGAACTTGGTTTGTAATAATAATTCCTATTGAACTCTGTGATGTAAAATTTGTGGATTGTTGTAATCTTTGGGCTCACCTTTGTGTGGGTTGTATGTATGCATTGTTTCGATCAAAATTCTAGTGGTTGCATCGGGATGTTACCCAACATATTGTTGTTTTACTCTGTTTTAAGTGTGTGTTAGCTTGGATTGCCTCTATGGTAATGGTTAGTGCACTTAAGCCGGATTAATTCGGGCGGTTCTGCCATAGTTGGTATCAGAGCTGAAATGCATACACCAGAGAGTATAACGAGTCTTAAAAACTCATTTTCTTAAAACTTGGCAAACAAAATTGTGTTTGCAAAAATGCGTTGGTTCGTTTAGGATGACGCCTAGTTCGTAAGGCCCTAGGGGATTATCGAAGTTGTAGTCGTAGTAGACGGAGGTGCAACTGAAGCAGTCGGAGACGTAGTCTTAGTAGTCAAAGATATAGTTAAAGCAATCGGAGATGCAGTCGATGTAGTCAAAAATGCAGTGTGGTCGAAGATGTGGTCATATTATTAGGAGGTACAGCTGAAGCAGTCAAAGACATAGTCGTAATAGTCAGATAAGTAGTTGAAGCAGTCGTGAATGCAATCGAGGTAGTCAAAACTGTAGTCCTAGTAGACGGAGGTGCAACTGAAGCAGTCGGAGCCATAGTCGTAGTAGTCATACATATAGTTGAAGCAGTCGGAGATGCAGTCGATGGAGTCAAGGATGCAGTGTAGTCGAAGATGCAGTGGTAGTAGTCGGAGGTATATTTGAAGCAGTCGGAAATGGTGTCGAGGTAGTAAAAGAATGCAGTGTAGTCGAAACTGAAGTTGTAATAGACGAAGGTACAGTTGAAGCAATCGGAGATGCAGTGGAAGCAGTCGGAGATGCAGTGGACATAGTCGTTGATGTAGTGAAGCTGTCGGAGATGAAGTCAAAGAAGCCGTAGTCGCAGTCGATGTACTCGGAGATGTAGTCCTTCTAGTCGATGAAGTAGCCTTTGCAGCGGAAATGTAGTCGTGGAGGTCAGAAATGTAATTGAAGTTCTCGGGGATAGAGTAGAAGTAGTCGAGATGAAACGTGGTAGTCGGAGGTGTAGTCGAACTAGTCGGAGATGTAGTAGTCGGAGGTGTAGTTGAATACCAAAGTTGTAGGCCACTAAATTTCCTAGACACTGCCAATATTTGAAAGGATTTGGATGAACATAATAGGAGTTATGAATTTTTTTGCAACCAGCACTATTCTGTCCACAGTTTATCTGTGAATCCTTGAGTTCTAAATCTTCCGCACTTATGACACTCAGCCTTGGTGGTATTGTGGATTCCCGAATTTATGAAAAATTTGCACATTGCAGATGGTTCAAAGGACCTGCAACACCCCGAGCGGTTTTTGTGCTAGTGGTAGCGGACAACCGCAGCAGCCCCCACCACCGCCCAACCTGGCTGAAGTAGTGGCTGCCCAGACTGAATTGCTCTGCTAGCATGTTAAAGGGCAGCAAGCGTTTCATCAATTCCTGCAGCAGCAACACCCTCAACGGGGTGGCCGCAATGTCCACCAACCTTAGGTTGCGGGCTATCAAGAGCTCAATGGGGAAATAAAGGAGACAAGGGATGTTTACTCGGACTCCCTAATGCCACTAGCACGACTTCCGATGGAACTTAAGGATCCCCAAGTAAAGTGTCGGACTCTGAAGCACGACACCTGCGACGTAGACTTAAGTGGATGGAAAATTACATGGAACGAATTCATTCCACGTGGTAGAAGGAAAACCAGCAGTACTACTAACGCCAACATAGTCATAAGAGCAAAAACTCGCTCGCCTGTCCGGGAAAAGATGGACCACGCCAGATGCACCACACCCAAGAAAGGCTCAGTAGGTATGCCAGTAATGACATCCTTAAGTCACAAACAGCCTGGTCGTCCGAGCAACGCAAATTGTTGCTTTAATTGTGGGAGTTCTAGCCACTTCGCACGAGAATGCTCCCAGCCTAGGCAGCCAAATCAGGGGCAAGGTTCTAGCCAAAGCAATAAGAACAAGAACAAAAGATAGATTGATCAAGTCAGGCAAGGAAGGATCAATTTGACCACACTTGCCGAGCTTCTCAAAGGTGCACCAGTAATGTCGGGTACCTTCTCTATCCACAACAAGCTTGCAGTTATATTATTTGATTCTGGTGCATCCCATAGTTTTATTAGTGCAAAATTTGGTGCAAAAAGTGGGCTTGGATTTTTGTCACGCAAAAGGGTCATACAAGATATTAACACCAGGTGGTAAAATTGCTTCCAACCAATTCATAAGGCACGTACCGGTCAAGTTGGGTAGTAAAACTGTCCAAACCGACCTTATCCTTTTGGCACTTGAAGGCATGGATATTATTTTGGGGATGAATTGGATGGCTCTGCACGGGGTTACATTAGATATTCCTTCCCGAGCCGTGGAAATCAACTCACCTAGTCACAAAACCACTACTCTTTACCTACCTTCCCAGGAATGCATAAATTCCAACGTTTTCACGATGGAAGGAGACAAACCAGAAGATATTCCAGTGGTGTGCGAGTATGCCGATGTTTTTCCGGATGACTTGCCAGGAATGCCACCAGATAGGGACATTGAATTCATTATCGAACTGCAGCTAGGCACTGCACCTATCTCAAAAAGACTCTATAGAATGCCACCCAAGGAGTTGGCCAAAATGAAACTACAACTGTAGGAACTTTTAGATAAAGGTTTCATTCATCCTAGTGCATCACCTTGGGGTTGCCTAGCCCTATTTGTGAAGAAGAAGGATGATGGTTTGCGGCTGTGTGTGGACTACCAACCTCTCAATGCGGTGAAAATCAAAAATAAATATCCACTTACTCGCATTGATGTTCTCTTCGATCAATTAGTGGGAGCTAGAGTCTTCTCAAAAATTGATCTTCGCTCTGGCTATCATCAAATCAAGATTCGTCCATGTGATATCCCTAAGACTGCCTTTTCCACACGATACGAGCTATATGAGTATCTGGTCATGTCTTTTGGGCTCACAAATGCTCCTGCCTACTTCATGTATCTCATGAATTCGGTATTCATGCCCGAACTTGACAAGTTCATTATGGTTTTTATTAATGACATCCTTATTTATTCCAGGAATGAGGAAAATCATGCTAAGCACCTGCACATTGTTCTCCAGCGTCTTAGAGACCATCAGCACTATGCAAAGTTTTCCAAGTGTGAATTCTGGTTGGATAGTGTAAAATTTTTGGGCCACACTATTTCCAGCGAAGGAATAGCCGTTGATCCTAGCAAGGTACAAGAGGTGATGGATTGGAAACCTCCCACCTCCCACCATATCGCCGCTTTATTCCGGACTTCTCCAGAATTGCTAAGCCTATGACTGAACTATTGAAGAAAGGAGTAAAGTATGTGTGGAGCGAGAAATGTGAAAAAGCTTTCCACACTCTTCGGGAACACCTGACTACAGCCCGAGTCTTAGCTCAACCCGATATCACCAAGCCATTCGATGTTTATTGTGACGCATCCGGCACTGGTCTTGGTTGTGTGCTTATGCAAGATAACCGAGTCATTGCCTACGCTTCACAAGCTCTTCGACCTCATGAACAGAATTATCCAATACATGATCTTGAGCTAGTAGCTGTCATTCATGCTCTAAAGATATGGAGACACTATCTTATGGGCACTCATTGCAATATCTACACCGACCATAAAAGTCTCAAATATATCTTCACCCAAGCCGATCTGAATATGAGACAAACAAGATGGTTGGAATTGATCAAAGATGTAGTCGCAGGAAAGGCTAATGTAGTCACAGATGCGCTAAGCCGCAAGGCTCATTGCAATTGCTTGATTGCAGAATTCTATAATGGAACGTTATGTCATGAGATGAGGAAACTCAATTTGGAAATGATTCCCCAAGGCACTTTAAATCATATCTCTGTTAAGCCAACCCTTCATGATCAAATCATCATGGCACAATTACATGATGAAGGTGTTAAAATCATCAAGAAAAAACTCTCTTAAGGAGAGGAGAAATATAAATGTTTTCGCCAAGACAAGAATGGAGTTCTATGGTTTGAATCTCGCATAGTGGTTCCAAAGAATCATGAGCTCCGAAAATAAATTCTTGATGAGGCACATCTTTCCAAGTTCTCTATTCACACAGGTAGTAGCAAAATGTATCAAGATCTTAGGTAAAACTTTTGGTGGACAAGAATGAAAAGGAAAATTGCCAAGTATATCTCGGAATGTGACACATGTTAGAGGGTTAAAGCTAGCCACTTGAAGGTAGCCGGTACACTTCAACCCTTGCCTATTCCATCATGGAAATGAGAAGATATAAGTATGGATTTCATTGTTGGATTGCCCAACACCTCCCAAAAGCACGATTCCATATGGGTTATCGTGGATAGACTCACCAAAATGGCACATTTTATTCCGGCACTACCTTCACTGCCAAGAAATATGCCGAGATTTACCTCGATCGCATCGTTTGCTTACATGGAGTACACAAGACGATTATTTCAGATCGTGGTGCTCATTTGTAGCACGTTTTTGGGAACACTTACAAGCTTCCCTTGGCACCAAACTAACTCGAAGCTCAGCTTACCATCCTCAAACGGATGGGCAAACTGAGAGAGTAAATCAAATACTCGAAGACCTTCTTAGAGCTTGTGTCATCCATTATGACAAAAGTTGTGACAAATGCTTACCCCTAGCAGAGTTCTCATACAACAATAGCTATCAAGCAAGTTTGAAAATGGCACCGTTTGAGGCCTTGTATGGTCGAAGGTGTCGAACTCCTTCGAGTTGGTCCTAAACCGGAGAACATAAAATATTTGGACCAGACTTGGTAATCGAGGCAGAGGAAAAAGTAAGAGTAATACAGGAGAATCTAAGAGTTGCACAGTCTAGGCAAAAGAGCTATTTTTATAAAAGGGGAAAGCCTTTGCAATTTGAAGTTGGTGATCATGTCTACCTTCGGGTTTCACCAACCAAGGGTGTGCAAAGGTTTGGAGTGAGAGGGAAGTGAGCTCCCCGATATGTTGGTCCTTATGAAATCATTGAAATTTGCGAGCCCGTGGCCTATAGAGTGCGACTACCCCCACAGCTTGCAGCCATCCATGATATCTTTCATGTCTCTCAACTCAAGAAGTGTATTCGAGTTCCAACAGAAATTGTTGAACAAAAGGAAATATTGGTAGAACCGGACCTCTCTTATGTTGAATATCCTATCAAAGTTCTTGATCAAAAGGAAAGGGTCACTAGAAGAAAAGTGGTTAAAATGTATAAAATCCAATGGAGCCATCACACCGAAGAGGAAGCCACATGCGAAACAGAAAGCTATCTAAGTCAAAATTTCCGCGGTTTTCTAAATTCGCTCAAAGGTACATGCACTATCCACACTAGGCATACTTATCTGAATCTCGGCCGAGATTCTTTTAAGGGGAGAAGACTATAACACCCTAGGTGTTTACAATCCTAAGCAAGAAAACCTAAACATAGCATCATGCATAATAACCTAGAATTATTAAAACAATGCATTTAATTATGTCTGTGCATATGCATGTGTATGCATGTGTATGTATGCGTGTATGTGAGTTATGTTCTTTTGTGTTTATAACATTTTCATGCTCCACATTTCATGACAATTGTAGTATAAAAAAAACACACTCATAATTTAGTACCTTACAGAGTGTACTTCAAACACCATTAGCAAAACTAAAAATTTAACACATGAAATGACTAGTAATTCAAATACTAGTAGTCTTGAATTTAAAATATCTTTTAAACCATAGCTCAAATTGTGACACCCTAGGTGTCTAAAAGACCAAACAAAGCTCTATAACATGAAATCCGGCATAAAGAGCAAGAAATATATAAAACAGCCTATCAAATCTACCTTTCAAGCAAATGAATATGTGTATATATGCATAAACATTTGAACTCAAATGAATCTAAAAATTTAATGGCACATCTGTCATATCAAGAGCAACAAAAGTTCAGTTGAACTCAAAGGCTAACAGTGCAAAAATTCACATGAAATGACGTGTCGTTTAAATACTTATTTTCGGAAATTCAAAATAACTTTTTATACATTGCTCAAATGAATATAGTCATAAAAGAGAAAACGTATATCTTGAAAAGTTGAACAAAAATGGTATTCAAATGTTTTCGATTTGACCTTGGGAAGAATGAATTTTAGGTCCTTTTTCACCTAGGCCCCCGCTGTTTTTATTTCTTGCACATAAGTCCCATCATCTTCTCCCTTCTCTCTCCTCCCCCTGCCCTGTCCCATCGCCGGCAGTCCAGCCGGCAGACCAGCTGGCTGGCGCACCATGGCGCAGCTGAGCCCACTCGGCCATGTGGACCCTCCGCACCCTGGAAATCTTCCGCGGACCCACAAAATCTCGCGCTACCCCCTCAGGAAGCCTCCACGCGGCGACATTCCTCTGCCGCGGGCGCTATTGGCACCACGGTGAGCCCCCGCCAGCGCCAGCAAGGCGGCTGCGCCCCCGATTTTGCCCCTGGTCTCATCTTCAACTGCGGCTCGAGCCCAGGCCGCCATTCCCTCCCCTCGTGCATATAAATGCCCCACCAGAGGCCCCTAAGCTCATCGCCCCCAACCTCCAACTCCGGCGAGACACCACCTGTGCGTGGACGCACCACTCCGCCCCAACATTATATAAACCAACCATTCCACCACCTTCTCCGCCTCAACCCGAGGCTACACAGCCGTTCCCCGCGCCATCTTCCTCACTAGACCGTTGCCCCCACCATCCGCACCCGCCGCCGACTCTGTGCCACCGTCGGCAAGCCGCCTCGGTCCACCCCTTCCTCACCTAAGGCCTCAAACAGGTGCAGTTTGTTCCCCTCTTGCCTCTCCCGCCTTCACCCCTCACCACCGGCAACCCTAGTCGCTGGATTTTGGCCGGCAGTAGCCGTTCCCCTGTGCAAAGGACCCATTTTGCTTCGATTTCAATCTTTCCGAGAAGGTTTCTGTAAAATGTCAGGGACTCATCTGTAAACCAGGAATAAGAACTTTAAAATCCAATCTATTACCTTTGAGAATGCAAAACAACTCACAGAGAAATCCTAAAAAATACAAGTTAAGATGTTCTGGAATCTTTAAGTTAAGATCTACAACTTTGTAAAAGCATTTTGGACTGTTTCCACATAATTTTAGATGTGGATTTAAATCAAGTTTATATTTTTTTAATTGTTCCAAGAGTTTCAAGTAAGAACTACTCATGAATTTTGGTTGGTAGCTTCAATGCTAGGAGTAAAGTCTTTCATAGAAGTTTCAAGCTCTGAATCCAAGCACAGCTAGGTGTTTTCAGTACTTTTGTTATAGGCTAGATCCCTTTTAAACTAAATGTTGACCTCTAGTTTTTGCTTAGGAAAAATCTACAAAAATGTGCAGTAACCTACTCATGCGAGTAGGTTTGTTCAGTAAAAAGTTGAGCATCAGTTCATGCATGGTTGTTCTATGCAAGTAGATCTTGATCCTAGCAGTAGCCGTGTAATCAACTTTTCATGTTAACCTGCTGTATAAAAATGGCAGAAACTGTTACTGTGAGTTTGTTCTAAAGTAACGAGTAGTTTTACATAAAAATCTCAACCCAGAAACTACCTCCACGAGTAATTCTGCAACCCAGAAACTACCCCTACGAGTAATTTTGGTTAACCAATGCTTCCTGTGGGAAAGGACCGTTTACAACATGCAAAACCACTCACTCACTTAATGAAGTCAGTTAACCTAGATAAGTACTCGATAAATGACTGCAAAGAGAAAAAAATTAAGTACTCGACTACTTAACTTAAGTTTTGACTACTTTATAATGCAATCTTGTACCAGTAAAACCACTCATACTTGTGCATTCATATAGATTCGATTACTCTCACCGACGGGATCTACAATCCAGTGCCCGAGTCTGAGAGTGAGCAGCACGAAGCTCAGGTTAATCTAACAGCAGTCGCTAAAGACCTGGACCAATGTTCGGAGGAAGCCCCGACTAGTTTTACACAAAAAGGCAAGCCCCGGTGCATAATCCCAGTATTTAAATTATGCAACTGTTGTTACCTTTTTACCTGTGCATTTAAGTCCATACGAGTTGATTGGAACCCTAGCTGCATGATCCTAGGCACCAATGTAATGACTACTAGAACAGGAAGTTTGAGTAGTTGCGCTGCTAATAGGTGCGGTAAAAGTCGAGTGGTTTCCTGCCACTCGTGAAAACTATAGGAGTTGAATGTTTTACCGCATGCTGCAACTATAAGGTCAACGGGCGGGGCTGTGGTAAAGTACTCATGGTTGAGGCCCCGTCCGAGTAGAGAAAAATGCTAAGGCCGCAGTGTGTGGTAGCGGTGGTTAAGCGTTTGAAAGTACTAACCACATGCCGAGAATATGGTAATCGGTAAGATTAAGTACCCGATTGAACCGGTGCGTGGACAGGTTCCACCATCTTGACACTGTTCCATGGGCCCAATGGTGAGTGCAAGAGGGGTCATGGCCCGGCGTCGTCCGTGGTTCGTGGACCTCTTGTACTCGAGGCCGGTGGCCCTGATCCATAAAACGGGAATAAAGGGGAAAAGTTGTACGTGTGACTCTGTGAGTAACCATGTGACGTGTGTTTAGGTTTCCCTTGCAAGGTTAAGAAATTCGATTCGAATCGTCTGTTTCTCGCGGTAATTGAGACTGCTTAATACTTCTGCCACATAGAGTAATAAGAGGAACTATGGCTATGATGAAACTTGTGTGATGATTAAATGCTTTCCACCATGTTTGATTAGAGATAGATGATCACCTAGACTGGTTAAATGAACTAGAATTTTGAAAGCTAAAATATAAAATTAAGGACTTACTCTTTGTTACTTTTCAGCAAAAAGAAAACCCTACAACCTTAGAGTCATGCATGCTGAGTAGTCAGTATTTACATACCACTAGTCGGGTAAGCCTTGCTGAGTATTATTATACTCAGCCTTGCTTGAGGCAATGTTTTTAGGTATGTCTTTTGCAGATATGGTAGCTGGTTTGGCTTGGCCGAGTACTTTGCCGACTAGTTGGACAGTGGAGTGGGATCCATCCCCGGCTAGCAATGACTCTGCCGAGTGATGCCACGTATGGGCTTCATCGTGGTATCCAGATTGATGCTAGATACCCGTGCTTTTTTCTTTCCGCTGCTATTAAACTCTAAATGAAGTTTTATGTTGAACTTAAAATTACTCGAGTGGTGATTTCAACTTGTAATAATTGATGTCCGACTTGTGAATATAAAATCTGTGGAATGTTGTAATCTCTAGACTTTCCTTTGTGCGAGTTATGTGTATGCTTTGTTTCAATTGAAATATTACGTGGTTGCATCGGGATCTACCCGACAGACTGTCGGATTAATCCGTTTGAAGTGCATGGTAGCCGGTTCATCTTTAAGGATCACAGTTAGTGCACTTGAGTCGAGTTAATTCCGGCGGTTCTGCCACATAATGTCCTACCGAGAGTGTTCGTTCACGAGTTGCATCAGCCTTCCATCAGGGCACCAGACTCAAGTTCCATCGATTAGGGTCCCAAGGAACCCGATCGACAGGTCTTGATGATTGAGGTCGACTAGAGGGTGGCCTTCATCGACTACATCCAGGAGCACAAACTACCCCCCGGCGTCGACCCAAAAAGCGCTGAACTTACTCGCATCCTACGGCGCAGCAAAGGGTATATTCTAGTCGGAGGCAATCTGTATAAGCATGGATCAGCTTCAGGCATACTCATGAAGTGTGTCAATACGGAGGAAGGCAAAGAGATACTCTAAGAGATTCACGAGGGCGTGTGCGGGAACCATGTGGCTTCTCGCACACTAGTCGGCAAGGCATTTCATTCTGGTTTCTACTGGCTGACTGCTTTGGCAGATGCCGAAGCACTCGTTCATCGGTGTGCCAACTGTCAATTCTTTGGCAAACAGCCCCATGTTCCAGCTCATAACCTTATCGCCATACAACCTTCATGGCCGTTTGCATGCTGGGGCTTGGACATGATTAGGCCTTTCACAACTGCGCTAGGAGGTTTCACACACGTGTTGGTGTCCATCGACAAGTTTACAAAGTGGATCCAGTACAAACCAATCGCAACGCTCACTGCTGATCGAGTGGTTACTTTCATCTACGATATCTTACACCGCTTTGGCTTCCCCAACACTATTATCACAGATTTGGGATCCAATTTCCACTCACATGAGTTCTGGGATTTCTGTGAACGCAGCTCCATTGAAGTCAAATATGTTTCGGTGGTTCATCCTCGGGCCAATAGCCAGGTAGAGCGCGCCAACGGCTTGATTCTTGATGGACTGAAGAAAAGACTTTATGACGAGAACAGCAAAAAGGGTGGCAAGTGGATCAACGAGATCTCATCAGTAGTCTGGGGGCTTCGCACACAACCAAGCAAAGCCACAGGCCAGTCACCTTTCTTTCTCATGTACGTGTCTGAAGCCATATTACCAGCTGACGTGATGTGGAAGTCTCCATGACTAGAGATGTTTGAAGAAGGCAAGGCTGACACCGCAAGACATCTTGAGCTTGACATGACAGAGGAAATCCGATGCAATGCATTGTTGCAGTCGGCCCGCTACTTACTAGTTCATCGTTACCACGACAGGAACATTCAACGACACTCTTTCAATGTTGGAGATATGGTTTTACGAAGAATCCAGGATGATACCAGTCTACACAAGCTTAATTCACGTTGGTAATGACCTTTCATTGTGCACAAGGTTACAGGCCCTGGATCTTATCGCTTATAGTACCTAGATGGCCAGGAGGTACCACACTTTTGGAACATTGAACATTTGCGCCGGTTTCACCCTTGATCACCTGGGGACAACTTCTATCGGTGCCTGGTGATTGATACTACCAATACAACTCCGTTTTACCAGTTTACGACTGGTACTACGCGCAGGTTTACTGAAGGGGCCTCGCTCCCGTACTTCCAGTACCTTATTACTAGTTCCCAATTAGTTCCTTGGGCTACTGAAGGGGCCTTGTGCTCATACTTCCAGTACGACGCCGCTTTACTGGTTTACGAATGGTACTACACGCGAGTAAGCTGAAGGGGCCTCGTTCCCTTATTTTCCTGTAACATATTACTTGTTTTCGACTTGTATACTATGTTATTGAAGGGGCCTCGCTCCCATGACAAGAAGTTTACTAGTTTACGACTACCTCTCCACATGTTCGACTACTTCGACTACTTGTTTTGACTACAACCCTAGTCGGGATCAACTCTGACTAGATGTATTCGTCGACTGCTCAAGCTCCAGCGGCTATGCTTTTCCAAAACACAAGCTTCACAAGGAGACTACCTTAGATTAGGAACATGACCTAAAACACCACTCTGAACAAGACTAGAGCATTTACTCTCTTTTTTAATCCTTTTTGAAGAGTCTCTTCTGACGTGACTCGGGGGCTAGCGCCCCCGCTCTGATACGACTACTTTATGCTCATTATCTGGTTCCTGGCTCGGGGGCTTGATGCGACAAGGCACTCAACGTGCCTCAAGGGACAGCTCTTATGCTTACGCGCTGGACGCTGTACAATTAATCGACAATGTCAGATCCGAGAGGCTTTTTAAGATTTGTCTTGGGTATAGATTTGTTAACCATTATTTCAGGGATTTTATCCCGAAATAAGGGGTTCGTTCAATCTATTACCCAGATGTTTTATTTAGTCATTGGATCAGGGCACAAAGACTGGTTTGAGAGGTAATTTTGCGTGTTTGTTGGGGATGTTGTTTGTTTCACCATTTTTCAGGGAATTTATCCCGAAAGAAGAGGTTTCCAAATTCACTACACCGATTTTCCCATGTTTATCATCAACATTTCGTCGTCATATATAACATGCCACGACTCTTTGGATCCTTTATTCCAAAACTTGGGGATTTGGATTTAAGGCTCGGGGGCTGCAGGACACGTGTTATCAACGACTTATTTTCAAAATTTGCAGGAAGATAAGGACAGAAGACTCAAGATTAAATTGACCCTCAGCCTGATTCTACGGGTCAACCTAAGACTCGGTGGCTACACCATATGGAGTGCGAGTTTACTCGCACCCCATATAAAGAAGGCTGGGCAACTACTCGGGGCATGAGCACCTCACAGCCTCGACAAGGAAGTACTCGGAGGACATCTTCAAGACGAAGTTCGCGAGAACTCGAAGACGCCTTCAGAAGTACTCGAACGCCTGCAGTACTCGGTTACGAAGAGCTCGGGGGCTTGTCAGACCCGGGTGTACGGGACTGCACACGTGGCATACTTCTCCTAGGATACGGGATGGGACATGGCCCACGCCCTACATCTCTTGTAACTACTCGTAATGCAGTAGGATTACTCGTAGAGTAGTTAGACTGGTCGGACACGCTAGAAAACTACCCAAGAAGTACTCGGGTAGGACTCCTGGGCTTGTGCCTGACAAGGATTTCCATGTAAACCTGTCCCCCCAGACTATATAAGGGCGGACAGGGACCCCCTCGGGGACAATCATCATCAAAGGCAATACAAACCACACAGGACGTAGGGTATTACGCTCTCGGCGGCCTGAACCTGTCTAAACCTTGTGTTCCTTTGCACCTTCGAGTTCCTGATCTCGGCGACACCCTGCCTACAAACTCACCACCTCGGGGGTATCCCTCGGTGGGTGTGGCGGTAAAACACTGACAACTCGCGAGATATAGGAGTTGCTTGTTTTACCTATGTTGGAATCATAAGGTCGACGGACGGGGCTATGTTACGATATTCCTGTTGATGATTGAGGCCCCGTCTGTTTAGCAAAAATGCTAAGGTCGCGGTGTGTAGTAGTGGTGGTTAAGTTTTTGAACGCACTAACCACGTGCTGAGAATATAGTAATCGGTAAGCTTAAGTACCTGATCGGACCGGCGAGTGGACAATATCCTCACCCTCTTGACATCATTCCCATGGGCACATGGTGAGTGCAAGAGCAGCCACAATCCGGCGTCGTACCGTGGTTCGTGGACCTCTGTACAAGAGGGGGGTGGCCCTGATCCACAACCCGGGAAGAAAGGGAAAAAGTTGCACGTGTCACTGTGAGTAACCACATGATGTGTGTTTAGATTTCCCTTGCAAGGTTAAGAAACTCAATTCGGATCATCCGTTTCTCACGGCCATTGAGACTGCTTAACCCTTTTACCACATAGAGTAAGAAGAGGAACAATGATGATGATTAATCTGGTTGGATGCTCAGTTAATTATTTCTCCACCATGTGTGCTTTGGATAGTTGCTTACCTAGCATGGATAATCGACTAGAACTTGATGCTAAAACTTGAAAGCAAGGACTCATTTTTAGATGCTTTTTGGCAAAAACTACCCTCAGCCAAAAGCCTTGCATGTTTAGGAGTTGGCTAAGTATATACTACTAGTCGGGTAAGCCTTGTTGAGTATTAGTATACTCAGCCTTGCTTGTGGCTTTATTTTCAGGTGAGACCTTTGAGGACATGATTGCTAGTTTGACTTGGCCGTGTACTCTTTCTCCTGGTTGGTTGGTGGAATGGGATCCGTCCTCGTCCAACGATGATAATGTTGAATGATGTCATGTACGGGCTTCATCATGATATCTTGTATCGTCGATTAGAACTATCGTTTATTTTCCGCTGCACTATTAAACTCTGAAAATACTTGTCTATGCATGAATTTGAACTTGGTTTGTAATAATAATTCATGTGAACTCTAAGAGGTAAAATTTGTGTATTGTTGTAATCTTTGGGCTCACCTTCGTGTGGGATGTATGTATGCATTGTTTCAATCAAAATTCCAGTGGTTGCATCGGGATGTTACCCGACAGACTGTCATTTTACTCCATTTTAGGTGCGTGTTAGCCTGGATTGCCTCTATGGTGATGGCTAGTGCACTTAAGTCGGATTAATTCGGACAGTTCTGCCACAATTAATGGAAGTATGGGAGCGAGGTCCCTTCAGTAAACTACGCGTAGTACTAGCTGAAAACTAGCAAACGGAGTGTTACTGGAAGTATGGGAACGAGGCCTCTTCAATAACCTAGAATAGTAGTCGGGAACTAGCAATCTAAGCGTTAATGGAAGTGTGGGAGCGAGGCCCCTTCAGTAACATAGAATAATAGTCGGGAACTAGTAATCTGAGTGTTACTGGAAGTATGGGAGCGAGGCCCCTTCAGTAACATAGAATACCAGTCGGGAACTAATAATCTGAGTGTTACTGGAAGTATGGGAGCGAGGCCCCTTCAGTAAACTACGTGTAGTACTAGTCGAGAACTAGTAAACAGAGTGTTACTGGAAGTACGGGAATGAGGCCCCTTTAGTAACCTATAATACTAGTCGGAAACTAGTAATCTAAGCGTTAATGAACATGGACTGTGACATGGTTCCCTGAGAGTAGCCTTGAAGAAGTTGGATCAGATCTTCTGTTCCCGAGCCCACCAACATCTCCCCTATCCTTAGGCCCCCGAGCGTTGGTGAAAAAGGCACATGGCGTGAGGAATAGATGGCAAGAGATCGACTGGAAAAAGGTTGTATTAAGTAGATCGAAAATTCATTGGGCAAATAGAGCGAGAAAGTCATAATTTGCCCAATGGATAATAAAAAATATAAATGGCGACCCTAACTAAGTGGTACAAAAGGGGTGCTTTTAGGTTTACAGAACCCCTTGTTTCAAGATTTAATCCCAAAGCAATGGTTAAACTTAACACCCAAAAGACCCTCAGAAAACCTCCTTGAATCGGGTACTAATTTATGAATAAATCATTGTTTGGGCAGTCCCGTCGCTTTTCTTCACAGTCTACGTTGAGCAATGGAGCTCCCAGGGCCCTCCGAAGGGTTTGGCATTCGAAGGTGGAATGCTTGCTCTTCAGGTGCCATGGGCATCGCTTGTGGAGAGATTCCTAGAAGCGTTCCTTTGAGCTGAGGGTTTTCTTTCTTCGAGTTGGTTGTTCCCCGAGTTCTTGCTTGCGCTTCCGACCTTTTCGCGCTCCTACCGCCTGGCAATGATGATGTTTCGGGCATCCCGGCCAACGTTGATGACGGTGCGGAGGTCGCCTGTGGAGCAGTTGAAGAGGTTGCTTTTCCCCGGTCGGTGCGTCTCGACCATGCCGTTCCAGCGTTCGGTGCGCTTTGCGTTGATGATTTTGCAGCGTTCCTTCTAGGCGTCGTCTGCATCTTCTATTTTCATGGTGTTTGGAAAATCGAAACTCATGGTCACATCCACACCTTGAACGAGAAGGTCAGAGATGTAGTCGTCGTTGCAGTCGTCTAGCTGAACCCGCTCTAGGCCTTCACCATCTTCGTTGGCGTGAATCATGAACACTTCTCGATCCGGCGGGAAGCGTTTCGTACCCCGCGCGACCTGGCCCACTTCTTCGTCGTCGGAAGGGGCGAGAGGTTTGCCTTCTTGGAACGGGAGCTCGCTAGAGTCGGTAATGGATAGTGGTGGGCTTGATTTGAGAAATCCGGAGGGTTTCACGCCCTTCCAATGCTCAAGCCTGCTCGAGCAAGTTGATCCCCTTACCAGACCCTGGCGGTTGCCTATTATAGATGTTACGTGAGTAGCCGAATCCGAGTAGTTGTTGGAAACGGTGGCCTCCCGACGCGCGGTGGCTTCTCCTTCCGCGAGCTGTAGTAGATGTTCCAAGTCCTCATCCAATGCGGAGAGAGTCTTAAGTAGGACCGCCTTATACTGAATTGGACTTGGTCTGGGGGTTTCGAGTTTGTCGATGAAGTCATCAAAATTGTAGTCGAACTCCTTCGGCTCCCTGGGGTTGATGCGCCGAAGGGCGGATTCTGCAAGACTAATGCAATCTGCAATACCTTTGTTTACTCGATGGATGTCGGAGAAGATGTCACCGGTGGCGACAGGAGGATGGTGAGGAGTCTCAGGGTGGTTCCGTGTCGAGGACGTCGGGTCAGGCTGATGGAGAGCGGCTTCCACGAACTTGATGCATTCGGCGATGCCGTCGTCCATCTGATCTATCCCGACAATTAGATCGTCAGGGCTGATCGGTAGGCAAGGGTTTGCCTTAATATGACGTGTGTAGCTTCCAATTAGATCGGAAAGTTTGATCTTGCCGAGATCGTCGGCATGATTGTCGATGTCACAGCTGGATATCGGAGCTGATGCCTCCGGCTTCTTGGGGTTGGCTAGGTGGTTGTTGAAACCACTTGAGTCGTTGGCTATGCAGACCCAGGAGACGAAGGTGAACGTGGTGCCCTCGTCAGGCACGGCGGTGATGAAGCTGAAAGATGCCATCGAATTCTTCGGTGGATGCTCGATGAACACCCCTACCTGGTGTGCCAGCTATCGGTGTTTAGCCTCCTAGCCCACCGAGGGATACCCCCGAGGTGGTAAATTATAGGTGGGGTGTCACCGAAATCAGGAACTCGAAGGTGCAAGGAACACAAAGTTTAAACAAGTTCGGGCGACCGAGAGCGTAATACCCTACATCCTGTGTGGTGGTTTATATTGCCTTAGATATGTATATGTTTCGAGGGGGTCCCTGCCCGCCCTTATATAGTCTGGGGGGACAGGGTTACATGGAAATTTTAGCCAGATACGAGCTTAGGAGTCCTATCCGAGTACTACTCGGGTAGTTTCCTTCTATTTCGACTAGTTCTACTACGGTACGAGTAGTTACAACTGATGTAGGGCGTGGGCCATGTCCCATCCCTTATCCTAGAATATGTACGCCATGTGTGCAGTTCTGTGGCCCCGAGTTTGACAAGGGCCTTTGACAAATGTGCTAAGAGGTTTTACTCATGTGTTGGTGGTCATCGACAAGTTTACGAAGTGGATCGAGTACAAGCCAATTACAAAGCTCTCCGCAGATCGAGTGGTCAGCTTCATCTGCGACATCTTGCACCGATTCGGCTTCCCCAACACTATCATCACGGATCTGGGATCCAATTTCCACTCGCATCAGTTTTGGGATTTCTGCGAGCACAGCGCCATTGAGGTCAAGTATGTTTCAGTGGCTCACCTGCGGGCCAACAGCCAGGTTGAGCGCACCAACGACATGATCCTTGACGGCCTGAAAAAAAGACTCCACGACGAGAACAACAAAAAGGGCGGCAAGTGGATCCATGAGATCTCATCAGTAGTCTGGGGGTTTTGCACACAACCAAGCAAAGCCACAAGACAATCACCTTTCTTCCTTATCTATGGGTCCGAAGCCATACAATCGGCTGATGTCATGTGGCAATCTCCACGACTGGAGATGTACGATGAAGGCGAGGCTGATGATGACATCTCGAACTTGACTCAGACGAAGAAGTCAGATGCAATGTCCTGCTCCAGTCGGCCCGCTACCTACAAGGTGTCCGTTGTTACCACGACCGGAACATTCAAGAAAGATCTTTCAACGTTGGAGATTTGGTCCTTCGCCGCATCCAGGACGAAATCAGGATGCACAAGCTTACTTCGCGATGGGAGGGAGCCTTCATCGTACTCAGGTTACAAGACCAGGGTTGTATCGTACTCAGGTTACAAGACCAGCGTTGTATCGCTTATAGTACCCTAATGGCCAGGAGGTCCCAAACTCCTGGAATATCGAGCACCTACACCGTTTCCACCCTTAGCTAACTTGTACCACAAGTTGCCAGCTGCACCGCAGCATCTTCTCATCAACATGACAACTTCCCCTTTAGCTACATTGTAAAAATTCGGGGGCTGCAGCCACGAGTACTAACAATACGCTAACTACGATAAGTCTTCAATCCTACTCAGGGGCTACGCCATGAGTACTTTTTGACACAACTACTTCGTAACGGCCTTACGAGTCACAGCGCAACAAGTAATTGCCAACATTCCGACTACTTCAAGTACTAGCCTACACAGTTCGTTAGAACTAATGACCTTAGGCATTCTGATGCAGTCGAAAAGGCTTTTACGCATACAAACAATCTAGGATATTGCTCGACGCGATTCCACCCAAGTTTGTTTCCATCCCTGATCGGGTCTAACTATTGAACGCACAACCATCGACTACCCCAGAAGCGTTGCCTTTTGGGTATTTTTCTATGGGCGTCTCTACTATTGCTAAGTCGTACGATTTTTTGTCCTACTCTACGAGTCAGCACACCGAATACATCAACATGCAAACAGCTATTAATATGATTACAATCATAAACAATCATGACAGAGTATTCAATGTCTCTACATCTGAATCTACTCCTATTCTAAGCTATCGACTAACTTTTGGGCCACTAGCTTCACTTCCTCGACAAGTTCCTTGAACTTATCTTTGGTGTAGTCGGCTGACATCCCAGTCACCAGTGGTTCTAGATTGTCCTTGGGCTAGTAGGATTTTACGAGTCCAAGGACGTGCTCCATGTAGGTCCTGGTGGTTTCCGATATATAACTGGTAATCCTCTGGGTGGTTTTGCGAAGTTGCTCCGGCAGTGTCTTGTCATTCACCACCCCTTCTTCTGGCGGATCCACCATGTCCACCACCACCTGGGCAACATACTTGATCTCTTCAAGTTCCTCCATGTTTAGTTCCTTTTCAGCAGCCATATCCTTGATCTGCATCATACAATCCACGAGTTGTACATCCGCATCCTGGAGGGCCTTAATCAACTTTTTGGCGTCATCTGTACGACGGTACACAAGATTCTTCAAGTCTGTGATTTCATCTTCCTTATTTCTTATGATATTATTAAATTCTGCAAAGCAAAAGGAGACAAAGAAGAACTCATACTAGTTAAGATGCTACGTTCCACAACTGGCAACCAAGGATACAGCAGTCGATAGAATATTACCTCGGTGAGACTTGGTCTGTAGTCTGTTCTTTTCCTTCAATTTTTCAATTTCATTCTTCAGCTGCCAGACCTCTCGGGTGTGCTCGAGCTTTACGGTATCAAGTTCATACCGCACTTTAGCCTTTTCTGCTTCTTGTGCTTCAATCTCTTGCTCTCTGGCCTGCAACTGCTCAAATTTGATCTCCACGGCTCGCAATTTGTTTGACTTGATGCGGGATCGATTAGCCATGGTCTGTTTGACAGTGAAAAGCAGTTTAAGAAAAAGTACTATTCGATAACAGCAAACATGGACAGTTCTGGACACTAACCGTGGTGAACTGGAATATATCCCGGAATGAGTCATTGAATTCCTTCAGATTTTCGTCTTCCAGTTGTGGGTCGTCGATAAGCTCCAATTGGATGTCGCTTTCCCAAAATGGCAGCTGCACTGGAGCCATCAGTGAGGAACTACCTGCAGCGACTTGCTCGAAAGGTTCATGCTGTTGTGGCTGTGGGCTCCCTGTTACATGGTTACCCAATAAGCAATCACACAAGCGACATAGAAGAACTCGGGTGAAATGCATATCAGCACAACTTACCTATGGGATTTTCGCGAGGTTCCTCAATGTTCGCCGATTCTGGTTCAGCCTCTATGGGCGCGGAGACACGGATTTCTGGCTGCTGTGATGGCTCAATGACCTCTACGGACGTTGGTGTCACACCAGCCACCTTCTCTGCTCAGGGGCTCAGGCATCCATGGCATCGCCAGGCTGCTCCAAGCCCAGAGCAGAGGACGGTCTGCATACGGTCACAACATTATGAGTTGTTACCAAACAGATAAAGACCTACAATACACAACGGAAAAGCACTCGGATACTTACACTGCAGACATCTTTATAGTTAATACTTTCTTCCTGAGTACTCAGGGCACTGGTTTAGTACCCAGAGTACTCGTTGTCGCAGGTTCGCCAGTCGAGGGAGGTGTTGGCCCCGGCGGGGCAACCGCGATGGTCACCCTCAAGTGTGGTCAACAGGGGGCGGCGAGTTCTCTGGAACGGCTTCAACAGTACCACTTGACGGGTCAACTGCAAAGGTGGGCACGCTCTATCCCTTTGCAGTATCATCCCCGATCTCCTCCTTTACTGTGCCCCAGATACGTTTGGGGCTTGGGAGCTATCGACAAGAGTCAAGAAGAAGGGGGATTTCAATCGAAAAGCGACCAAGTGCAAGTAGGAAAAGTACTCGGAATGCAAGGACAAGCTCTTACCTGGACGTCCCGATGTCACCACCAGCGGGTGAGGTGCTGGACTTGCGCTTCTGAGCGGTGGCTCTTAGTCCCCGTGGATGGCTAGGTAATAGATCACCACCAGGACAGCTTACGCTTTCCTTGGCGGTCTTCTTATCCTTGCCTTTCATCACTTACGCCAGCGTGTGACTGTCCTCGCTGTCATGATCATCGTCCGAACTGACTAGATCACAGGACGGACAGCATATAGGCTCCTGGTACACCGATGGCTGCAGGTGTAGCATACGTGCGATGTCTGGCATCGATGGCATACTTCTATAAATGTTTACATCCAGCTACGACGAGATTGACAGATGAGTTAGTATCAATCAAGACAAAATTTCTGATCAACAAGATACAGATACTTACATGCTTTGGAGGCTCCATAGCAGAGTACATTTTCGGAATGTATGGTACCGTTTCAGCGCCCATGAGAACTTGGCTGACTTTTAGAATGGCATCAGTTTTCTGAACGGGCTATGCAGATAATCGAGAAGGGTCTGAGACTGTTGGAATATGTGGGCTTTTGGCCCAATATTTGCAATTAAAGAATTAAAAGCCCACTATTAAATGCTAGGGAGTTATTGTGTAATCCCGTAATGAAAGTGGAAGAGGATTTCAACAAACTTAAAAGGTGGACTGTGTGTACACCGCTTGTGAAGCCGGTAAAAAGGGATTGGCTAGCGATGCGCGCGCGCTCACCTCGCCGGGCCGGGGCCGAGAGAGTGCCTAGCCTGAGCCTGATGTGCTGCGTTGCGGGGCAGATGTTTTGCACCAAGTTGTAACACCCTAGGTGTTTAAAATCCTAAGCAAGAAAATCTAAACATAGCATCATGCATAATAACCTAGAATGATTGAAACAATGCATCTAATTATCTGTGTGCATATGTATGAATGTGTATGTATGTGTATATGTGAGATTTTTTTCCTTTTGTGTTTATAACCTATTCATGCACCACTTTTCATGAAAAATGTAGCATAAAAACACACGTATATTTTAGTACCTTACAAAGTGTACTTCAAACACCATTTGCAAGTTCAATTTTTAAACACATGAGATGAATAGGAATTCAAATCCTAGAAGTATTGAATTTAAAATAACTTCTGAACTAAAGCTCAAATGAACTTTGATCCAAAACAAAAGACGTAGATTTTAAAATTCCCTACAACTTTCGTGTTCAAAGTTTTTCAAGTTTCTGTTCGAAATTTTTAGAAAAGTTTAATTTGAATCCCGGTCCTTCTCTCACTCCCTCCCATGTTCTGTCTTGTTGAGAGGCAGCGGCCGCCGGCCACCTGGTTGGCGATGCCTGCCGGCCGCAAGCCACCAAGAGCCCCGCCCGACAGGCCCCGAATGGTCCACGACCGCGCGATCGCCCCTCCCCATGGCAATCCCCCTCGCCCAGGCGCGCGCTCGCCACGCGGCCGGCGATGCCTTACGCTGCACGACGACAAGGCTGCGATGTCGCGCCCTTGCCGCGGCCTTGTCTCGGCCGCGCCTCCCTCCATTGTGCCGCGCCCAGCTCCACCTTTCCTCTCCCCTCTCCCTCGCGCGCCTATAAAATGCCACCCGAGCCCCTGCCTGCACGCGCACCCGAGCTCCCACGGCTGCCTTTGCTGCCGGCAAGCCCCTCCGCGTCGAACTCGCCCCTCCGGCCTCCCTCCGCCCAAATTAACCCCAGCAAGCTTCCCCACCTCCCACCGAAGCTTCCCATCCCAGCCTCACCATCCCTCCTCGCTAGACCGTCGCCAGAGCCGAGCTCCACCTCGCCGGACTTCCTGCTCCCATCGCGCCCCCTTCTCCGGCCATCCCCGACCCCACCAGAACCCATAAAAAGGTAGCCGTCGCCTCTCTCATGCTTTCCCACCCCTTTCTCCTCGCCGCCGACTAGTTCCCTCGCCGGAATTTGACCGCCAACCATAGCAGCCCGCCCAGGGACTACATTGCAATCGCTAATTTCTTTTTAGGGTCCTTTCTGCTAGATCCAGGGACCTATCTGCGAGAACACGAGTACTTTTGTTTTCAAGAGGCTGTCAATTGTAAAATCAATCTAAAATCATATAAAAATTAGAAAATTGCAAAATAAAATTTGTTGTGACCCTCTTGATGAATCCTACAACTTTTGCATACAAGGATGACCAGTTACAAACGATAACTTGATCTAAAATTAATCTTGTTTTAAATAGCCTATAAATGTATCTCTTGATCTAGGACAGTAATATGGATTGTTTTTGGACTGTAAGCTAGTCTCTGCTTGTTAAGACTCGTGTAGAAATCTCAAAGCCAGAACAAGTCTCTACGAGTAGTTTTTGTTGGACCTTGTTTCATGTACTATTTTGCTAGAGTTATTTGTTCATGTTGTTCTAGTAATAGTTTAGGGTTGAAACTTTTACAGTAACCTTGATGCATAAATGCTATGGACAAAGTTTGGAACTTTTTACTTCTGTCTAACTTGCTCATATGTTTTTAGTTAAGAAAAAATACATTAAATCAAAGTAACTAGTTCTAGTGCTTAGACAAATAAGAAATTTTAACCAGAGACTATATTTGAGTAGGTTATCATGTTGGAAAAGTTTGAGACACAGAAACTTCATGGAACTGCCTGTAGAAATAAATATTGATTAATGTCGATGTATATTGACTTATTTTCTATGCTCTATATCTTGCACACTAAAACCTAAAAATTTACACTAGACTCACCATAAGTTTAGGAGTACTCACTAAAATGTTGAGCACCATTTTTTGCATGGTTTGTTCTGTATAAATGGATCTTGATCCTAGCAGTAGCTATTTAATGTATTTTTCATGATTAATCTACTAAATGAAAATGGCTGGAAACTATACAGTGAGCTTGTACTTAAGTAATGTGTTCGGCATAAAAATCAAAACACTAGAAACTATCTCTAGGAGTTGTTTTGTTGTTAATCCATGCTTACTCTTGAAAAATAGCCGTTATGAAATGACAAAACCCCTCACTAACTTAATGAAGTTAGTTAATCTAGATACTACTTGATAAATGACTGCCCAAGGAAAAGAAAATGAAGTGCTTTACAACTTAACTTGAGTTTTGTTGAATTACAACTTTATAGTGAAATAGTTATTTATCTTGTACCATTAAAACAACTCATATATATACATTCATAGAATCAACGACTCTCGCCGACGGAACCTACGAGCTAGTGCTGGAGCTCGAGAGTGAGCAGCGCGAAGCTTGAATCAATCTAACTGAAGTCATCAAAGATCCGAACTAAAGTTCAGAAGAGCCCAAGGCTAGCTTTGCTCATGAAGGCAAGGCCCAGAGCATAATCCCTATTTTTAAACTTATACAACATTTACTTATATATGGTATTGTGCATTAAGTTTGTAGGAGTGGATTAAAACCCTAGTTGCATGATCCTAGGTACCTATAATAAGAACACTAGTCTATGTCGGTCGCTAGATTGCCATGCTAATAGGACTCCGGTAAAAGTTGAGTGATTTTCTTTCACTCGTGAGATATAGGAGTTGCTTGTTTTACTTATGTTGGAATCATAAGGTCGACGGAAAGGGCTATGTTACAATATTACTATTGATGATTGAGGCCCCGTCTATTTAGCGAAAATGCTAAGGTCGCGGTGTGTGGTAGTGGTGGGTAAGTTTTTGAACATACTAACCACATGCCGAGAATATGGTAATCGGTAAGCTTAAGTACCTGATTGAACCGGGGCGTGGACATACCTCCCACCGTCTTGACAACGTTCCCATGGGCACATAGCCCGGCATCGTTCCGTGGTTCGTGGACCACTGTACTCGAGGACGGTGGCCCTGTTCCATGAAACGGGAACAAAGGGGAAAAGTTGCACGTGTGACTCTGTGAGTAATCACATGACATGTGTTTAGGTTTCCCTTGCAAGGTTAAGAAATTCGATTTGAATCATCCGTTTCTCGCGGCCATTGAGACTTCTTGACCGTTTTACCACATAGAGTAAGAAGAGGAACAATGATGATGATTAATCTGGTTGGATGCTCAATTAATTATTTCCACCATGCGTGATTTGGATAGTTGCTTACCTAGAATGGTTAATCAACTAGAACTTGATGCTAAAACTTGGAACCAAGGACTCACTCTTAGATGCTTTTTGGTAAAAATAACCCCTCAGCCAAAAGCCTTGCATATCTAGGAGTCGGCTAAGTATATACCACTACTCGGGTAAGTCTTGCTGAGTATTAGTATACTCATCCTTGCTTGTGGCTTTGTTTTCAGGTGAGACCTTTGAGGATATGGTTGCTAGTTTGACTTGGCCGTGTACTCTTCCTCCTAGTTGGTCGATGGAATGGGATGCATCCCCGGCCAACGATGATAACGCTGAATGATGTCATGTACGGGCTTCATTATGACATCTTGTATTGTCATTAGAAGTATCGTTTATTTTCCGCTGCACTATTAAACATTGAAAGTACTTGTCTATGAATATTCTCGAACTTGGTTTGTACTAATAATTCCTGTTGAACTTTGTGATGTAAAATTTGTGGATTGTTGTAATCTCTGGGCTCACCTTCGTGTGGGTTGCATGTATGCATTGTTTCGATCGAAATTCCAGTGGTTGCATCAGGATGTTACCCGACAGACAGTCGTTTTACTCCGTTTTAAGTGCGTGTTAGCCCGGATTGCCTCTATGGTGATGGTTAGCGCACTTAAGCCGGAATAATTCAGGCGGTTCTGCCACACAAGTAATGGCAATTATGACCACGATTCATTCACGGCGATCTAGTCTGGTGAATGATTCTGCGCGAGTTAATCATCATTACGCTGTTTGATGGCATTGATAACGTCCAAGTGCATCCTCCTGTCCCCAGACTCTCATATATATCACCAGGTGTCTTCTTCTCTTCCTCTGTACGTGAATATACTTCTCTTCCTCCCTCTGCTGCTCTTCTGCATTCCCATCGCCGGCGCTACGCGCACATCTCCAGCAACAGCAGGTGCCTCCGGAAATATTGCCCGCTGAAGGTCCTGCACGGGATACTGGGGCAATCAGGTTTTTGGGGAGCGTCTTCACGCGACTGCTCGCCCAGAACCTTGACGTCTTCACCGGTGTACTATTCACCATCCATCCCTCCGCACCAACTCTGTCCGTCAACATCGCCGCCCGTACCTTTTCGTCGCCTTCGTACGACAACTTCCTGAAGTTGTGCGATTACTTCCTCAACAAGTGCGACTACTCGATGCCTCGATCAACTACTTCCTGAAACTATGCGACTACTTCTTCAACAAGTGCCACTACTCGGTGCCTGGATTGACTACTTCCTGAAGCTCGACAACTATTTCAACAACTCGTACGACTACTTCCTGAAGACCATCTGCACTGCACCGAATTCACTCAACTACTTCAAGCAGGCCAGTTGAGCATGTCTACTCCAGCTGGTAACGGTGCATCCGGTGCCTCCGGCACTGGACCCACCATAGGGTATAGTCTGATACTCCTCTATTTTATTGGATTCATCGTTAAATTCATGTTAACTTTGAACACGTGCACATGCCTTGTTTCACTAATCATAGTCATGAAATTATTAATAATTTGTATGTGTAATTTTGGAATTAAAATAACCCGAAAATGCCTATTTCTCTAACAGAGACTCCAAGGTACTCGAAGCCAAATCTCACCCGTTTCTGCAGTGGCTGGATCCGCCTGCCAACCCATGAGTACATCACCACTACTCCAGTAACGCCCGCATCCCTCTGCTTTTTGATCATACTAAGCAACTCAGGGATCTGGCTCTCATCAACGCAAGGCTTGGACCACTCACTTGTGATCTTGAGAGCTCCCGCAGTCCTCTCTGGCTGGGAAGGTGCGTGATTTCTGATATAAAACCATTTCTCTCTCCACCCTGACAAACTACTCGGGAATTTGTAGGAAATATAATTTTTCTCCATCCCTCCCCTGCCTCAGTTGCAGTGCAGCACCTCCGACCTCATACAGATCCTTATCGTTGGGTTGGGCTTTGAGGTGGAAGAGATAGGTGAACAGATCGAAGTGTGGCTCTATCCCTAAGAATACTTCACAGAACTAAATAAAAATGGAAATGTGAAGGATGGAGATGGGATTGAGATGATCCAATTGGATTCCATAGTAGAAGAGGAGACCACGGAAAAAATCAGAAGTCGGGAGGGCTAATCCTCGCTCGACAAAGTACTAAAAGAGCAAAACCTCATCTACTTCCTCATACGGCCTCTTATTGCTAGTGGCAGGGCACCATTGGATAACTTCTTTGCTCTGAAGAAGACCCTCATCAATGAGGGCCTAGAGATCAGCTTCGGAGCACTTACATGGTCTCCATCCGTCTCCGGCGGTGGTGACGGCCTTCAACTCTTTCTCTTTTCACTTGGAGTCCCCTCGCTTGTTGCCGGCCATCCTTGTGGTCACGAGGTGCTTCGCTCGCATGCGCTCAGGGGTTACAATGGGAGAAGCGGCGGAGCATGGTTCTTGGGGAGGAGGATGAATCGGGCAACTACTTCTCACACATAGAATGAACTAGATCTTTGGAAGTGGTGGCAGCTGCGAGACAGAGGAAGACGAAAGGCTCGAGTAGTAAAAAGCACAAGTGAAAGGGTGAGTGGAACCCTAGGTCACCGCGCGGTTAAATAACCAGCGGCGGACTCAAGTTCATTGTGCGGAATGAGAAGAGTTTTTTCCGGGATAAGATTTGTTTCGAGCGGTAATTTCGAGAATTTTTGGGAAACTTATTTGTTTACCATTTTTTCAGGGATAACATCCTGAAAAAGAGAGGTTTTCAAATTTCTGAACCATTTACCCATTTTAACCATCAATTCAAACTCTTAATTTTTCACACAACCCATGCCACGATTCTTTAGATCTTTTTTCCAAACCATGGGATTTGGATTCAAGGCTCGGGGGCTACGGGACATGTGTCATCGATGACTTATTTTTCAAATATTTTGGAAGATATGGATAGAAGATTCAAGACTAATTTGACCCTCAATCTGATTCTTCGATTCAACCTAAGGCTCGGGGGCTACTCCATATGGAGTGCGAGTTTAACCGCATCCCATACAAAAAAGACTTGATAACTACTCGGGGCATGAGCACCTCATAGCCTCGATGCAGCCAAGGAAGTACTTGGAAGACACCTTCAAGATGGAGTTCGGAAGAACTCGAAGACGCCTTCAGACGTACTCGGAAGTCTGCAGTACTCGACTACGAAGAGCTCGGGGGCTTGTCAGACCCGGGGCCACGGGACTATGCACATGGCGTACATATTCTAGGATAAGGGATGGGACATGGCCCACGCCCTACATCAGTTGTAAATACTCGTACCATAGTAGAACTAGTCGGAACAGAAAGAAACTACCCGAGTAGTACTCGGGTAGAACTCCTAAACTTGTATCTGGCTAGGATTTCCATGTAACCCTATCCTCCAAGACTATATAAGGGCGGGCAGGGACCCCCTCGAAACATGTACACATCTAAGGCAATACAAACCACCACATAGGACGTAGGGTATTACGCTCTCGGCGGCCCAAACCTGTCTAAACTTTGTGTTCCTTGCACCTTCGAGTTCCTGATCTCGGCGACACCCACCTATAATTTACCACCTCGGGAGTATCCCTCGGTGGGTTAGGAGGTTAAACACAGACAGTTATCCTTGTGCTAATGTAGCTCCTTGTATTGGCATGAAACTAATAAAAAGAATCTTTTTTGCCCTTCCCTCTTTCTTCCCCTAAATTTCCTCAATTTCAAGGAATGTACTTGGACACTGATGTTCTTATCATCTATTATTCTATAGTAAGACCAATCAGGGCTCATAACTTTACATTGATGTTCTTATCACCTTGTTCAAGGGTACAAGAATCCGATCTACTATTCTCGTTGCAGTTTTAGAAAAAATTCTTAGAAATGCTAATCCAGACTACCATACTCAAAGTGCTAGAATTTAAAATCAGAGTGTCTAATTTAAATACTAGAATTCAAGTTATAAAAACAAGTGGCCAAGCATTAAATACTAGAATTCAAGTTCTAAAAACTGGTGGCCCAAGTTACTCCATGGATCAGGGAATTACAAGTATAAGTAAATTATGCAATAACACGTCAGTGGAAATTGAGGAGGGTAGGAAGGAGCCGAGGGCAAAAAGAACATTTCGCATTATTCTCATGCTAATATCGAGAGCCACGTCAGGACAAGGACGAGTTTGATCCAAAAATGAAAGTTAAAAAATAAAAGTTAAGTGACTAGATTGGCTGATTTGAAAGTGATCCTCGAGATAAAGTTGAGAGATGCAAACACCTATTTTACCTTTAGATTTGGAAAAATTGCATAGGTGCCCTCGTTCCGGACTCCAACGGTATGTTTACCCCTCTTTTCTAGATATTGCATGTTTGCCCCTATTTTTTGAACCCCAGACGTCCGTCTGCCCTCATTTCCCAACGCCGTGAGCCAAAATAGTTTTTACCACTGAGAACAAAAAATTGAAGAAAAAATTGGTAAGAAATGATGTTTTTACCCTTACCTTATCCAAAACATCTCGTCTGATCCGAAGTCCAGAGCAAACCGGCGGGAGGCGGACGGGCGGAGCATCTCGACCTGCGGGGTGCGTGTTAGGTTAGAGGGGACAGGCCGCGTGTGGCCGTGGCTCGCCAGGCGGGTGGCGCGCGGTGCCGGACCTCCGGCCGCTGCTCACCGCGTGGGCAGCGGCGTGCGGCCGCGGCTCGGCTCGCCGGCGGCGCGCAGATGCAGGGTTTCCGGCCGCTGTGCTCGCGTAGCAGGCAGCGCCTAACTCGTGGCTGCCGCTCGCATCGCCGCCGCTAGGGTGGTAAAGAACTTTAAAATTTAGCCTAGGGCTGGGCCTAAAAAGGACCGGATTCTTATCTTATATAATTTTAAGCTAAAAATACATAAGGACCATGTTAGATTATGAAGAGACCACTAGGGTCATGATCCGTTACTATCCAGCACGAGGAAGAAGCGAGGCAGCGGCCACGGAATCGATTGCTCGACAGTCGACATGACGTTTGAAGTCTTCAAACTCAACCTCTGTAATGGCAATTGGATCGATTCAGTTGGGAGTGCTCAAATATGATCTCGGCTTGTAGTGCATTTATTTTGGGTGCTCAATGTGATCTATACTGTGTGATCTATACGATTTGATCAGATGAACAAGTCACAAATTCTAAAGGTTTACAAAAGAGTAGGGTATGATCCGATCAACAGGTCACAAATATTAAAGGATCACAAAGTGCACGACATGATCAGATCAACAAAAATCACAAGCTCAACAACAGCACAAAGTTAACCGAAAAGTGTAAGGACATTAAATTGGCCTGATCAGCGTGGATCATCAGTTTCATTTGCAGTTACATTCTCCTCTCTAGCAACACCACTTAATTTCTGGAGTCATCCAAAAGAGCATGCCCACAATGATCCAAGGAAAGTTTCTCAGGAAATAACACAAAATGTAAATTGGCACTTTTTTGAGTTTAAAAGTGGTGCTAGCACCCATTTGTGGTGATCAACCACAACTCTACAGCAGAAAAAGGAACCTTTTGCACTGCCTGTAATTTTCATATAGAAGACCATACTAAAAGGGTAAGGTCATAATTGCTATGTTTATTTGATCCTAGGTTAGGTGCCCAAATGTGACAGAAGGATGATTTGTTAATAAAAAAGAATATATCTGAGTTCTGGCATACCCATGAAACAGTATTAACCCATGTCTGGCTCCAGATATAGATATATCTGACCAAGTCAAACTTCCATTCATTGGTTTCAAATTCAATTGTCTTTATTGCTATTCAATATGGGTTTTTCAACAAGTGTAGAATGTATCTTGCTTGAGGTATAATTCTCCTGCCATCTTCCTTGCCAACCTAGTCTCTCCAAAACCAACTGTTTCCAGAAGGGGCAATTTGAATCCTCTTGAAAAGAATGGCCTGCAGTGATGCCTCACCACATTTTAGAATCAGTTCTGAGAGATCATAAGTATAGCCATGTAGTGCCCCCCACGTGCTTGGGATGAAGTTATATATCCAGAGTCTTTCCTGCTATAACTCACCAAACAAATTACCATCATTCTTTAATCTTTAGTTATGGTCTAGTCTACAGACCTCAAGCTTCACGTGTCAATGGACGAAGATATCAATAAGAGATGTCCAAAATCTGAGAGAGAAAAAAAATTATGAGAAGAATTATGAGTGAAATAGCAAACAACTGAAACCTTCTTTATTCTCTGCTAGTTCTTACTTGGGCCACATATTACACTCAAAAATATCTAGATATGCCTCCAATACCAAATTACATTACTCAATTTTGCTGATTGCATATGAATTAGTCTACAATTGCTAAATTAGCACTAAAGAAAACTATATTCACCTATTCATAGGAGTCTGACAAATTTTGAAGCATGTGAAGGGGTAAATATCTTGAATCAAACCTTACTATGAGCTTTAAAAGCACTCACACTGAGAGAAGCGCGAAGGCAGTCAAAAGAATAAGCTGCAATGACATTCCAGCAGAAGCCTGAAATTTATGTTTCAACCTAATCACATATAAATCAAACCTTACTATGAGCTTTAGAAGCACTCACACTGACAGAAGCACAAAGGTAGTCAAAAGAATAAGCTGCAATGGCATTCCAGCACAAGCCTGAAATTTATGTTTCAACCTAATCACATATAAAGAATCAGGAATCAGTTTACATGCAATGTAAATTCTTGCCTAAGTATATGAAAGTAATGACATATTTCATACTTAGAATCAGACAATTTTTCTTGGAATTTTCCAAGCAAAGCATGTAAAGCTATATCATGGTTTTGTTTAAGAACAAAGGCATGTACGATACATGGCTAGCTATTATATTAATCTTGGTAATAGAGGTAACGTATGCTAATATCCTTGGCTTCCCAAACAAATCCAGGCAGTGAGAGTTGAACCTGAGCGAGCGGAATACCATGGTGCTGAAGGGCCCACACTGGAAAACTGATAGCATGTGTGCACTTGAACAGTCTAGTCAACAAAACATTGGCTCCATGTGTTGTAAGTAGTACCAGCAATACATTGGATCTTTGCAAGAGGATCAGTTGCTCCTTCGCTGCTCCTGCTTGCTACCAGCAAGAAGTGACACTGCATTACAGACTTAAACATGAGGTCGATAAACAAATGGAGGCAGCTTCGATAGCCAAGAGGCGGAGCAGTGCCCAGGCGATGGCCGAGCAGAGGAGGTGGCGCTTTTGTTGTATCGAGAAGTGTTGTGTTTTACCGCCACGCCCACCGAGGGATATCCCGAGATGGTGAGTTTGTATGTAGGGTGTCGTAAAGATCAGGAACTCGAAGGTGTAAGGAACGCAAAGTTTAGATAGGTTCGGGCCGCCGAGAGCGTAATACCCTACGTCCTGTGTGGTTTATATTGCCTTAGGTGGTGATCGGGTGATATGTTGTTTGGAGAGGGTCCCTGTCCACCCTTATACAGTCTGGGGGGACAGGGTTACATGGAAGTCCTAGCCGGATACAAGCCTAGAAGTCCTACCCGAGTACATTTCGGGTAGTTTCCTACTATCCCCGACTAGTTTTACTACTGTATGAGTAGTTCTACTACGCTACGAGTAGTTACAACTACGCTACAAGTAGTTACAACTGGTGTAGCCGTGGGCCATGTCCCACCCCTTATCCTGTAAGATGTAGGCCATGTGCGCAGTCCCATGGGCTCGGGTCTGACAAGCCCCCGAGCTCTTCGTAGTCCAGTTTTGCAGGCTTCCGAGTTCTTCTGAAGGCGTCTTCGAGTTCTCCCGAATTTCATCTTGAAGGTGTCTTCCGATACTTCCTTGGCTGCATCGAGGTTGTGAGGTGCTCATGCCCCGAGTAGTTGTCAAGTCTTCTTTTATATGGGGTGCGATTGAACTCGCACTCTATGTGGAGTAGCCCTCGAGCCTTAGATTGACTCGTAGAATCAGGCTGAGGGTTAATTTAGTCTTGAATCTCCTGTCCTTATCTTCCAAAAGATTCGAAAAATAAGTCGCTGATGACACGTGTCCCGCAGCCCCTGAGCCTTGGATCCAAATCCCCAAATTTTGGAATAAAGTATCCAAAGAAACGTGGAATGCAAAGACAGTAAAGATTTGATGGTTAACATGGGAAAGTTGGTTCAGAAATTCGAAAAACCGTTTTTTTGGGATGAATTCCCTGAAAAAGTAGTTAAACAAATAACTTCACCAAAAAGCGCCCTAAATTACCACTCAAATCAAACTTTCATCGTTGAAAGTCGTGTCGTATCTAGCCCCCGAGCCTGGGAGCTAGATGAGTCGCACAAGATACACCTAGTAGTCAGTGGCGCCAGCCCCGGAGCCTAGATATTGACCAAGTTGCCGCTAGATCTTGAATTGTCGATGAAGTCGACTAGTCAGAGTTGATTCCGACTAGTTATGTAGGCGAGACGAGTAATCGAAGTAGTCGACGACGCGTGAAACTAATCGGGAACTAGTAAACGTAGTGTCATGGGAGCGAGGCCCCTTCAGTAACATAAAATACTAGTTAGAAACTAGTAATGTGAGCGTTACTGGAAGTATGGGAGCGAGACCTTTTCAGAAAACTTGCACGAAATATCAGTCATGAGCCAGTAAACGGAGTTGTACTGGAAGTATGGAAGCGAGGCCCCTTCAGTAATGTAGAATACTAGTCGTAAACTAGTAATCTGAGCGTTACTGGAATTATGGGAGCGAGGCCCCTTCAATAAACTTGCACGTAATATCAGTCGTGAACCAGTAAACGGAGTTGTACTGGAAGTATAGGAGCGAGACCCCTTCATAGAATACTAGTCGGAAATTAGTAATCTGAGTGTTACTGGAAGTATAGTAGCGAGATCCTTTCAGTAAACTGTACATAGAACCAGTCATGAACCACAGAGTAGTACTAAAAGTATGGGAGCGAGGCTATGCAATAAACTCGAGGTAAACTCGACGTAGTACCGCTATTTCGAACGAAAGAGCGTGTAAATGGAAGAGCAAATCTGTTCCGATTTCGACGAACGGGCCGGCCCTTGAAACGTAGTACTCTTTTTCAGGTAATCCCTAAGCCCAACACGGCCCAACAGCCCAGCAAAAGTAGCCCGACTCGCTGACTGGACCGGATCTCACTTTCGAATTCGGGCTCAGTTCCTCCTCTCTCCTCCCCGCGCAATGGCGGCGACTCCTTCGAGGGGCGGCGGCGGCGGCGGCGGCGGCGCGTACTCCTGCGAGACGGCGGCGCGGACCCGCGAGTGGATGGAGGCCCTCGCCGCCTTCCTCGGCCGCCACCGCCCGCTGCTTGAGGCCCACGTCGTCAACTTCTTCAAGGTCCTCGTTTTCCCCCCCGCGAATTCCCGGAGGCCCCGTGACGGATTGGAGGATTCTGTTCGTTCGCTGAGTGTTTCCGTCCGCTGTGGTTTGGTTCGCGCAGGACAGGATGTGGGAGCTGGTGGACGCCGAGTGGATGGACTGCCTCCGGCGGGAGCCCGTGGAGAGCTTGCTCAAGCTGCCATCCGGATGCGTCCAGGTATGCATCGCTCTGCGTGCACGACAGCGTTGCTACTTCACGCCCTATGGAGTTTGATGGATCCAAGTCTCTGCTGCTTTGCAGGAGCACTGGCCCACTACGCTGCGAGAGTTTGTGCTTACTGCTAGGTCGCTTGTTATTCCACGGGAGCAGAAGGCTCCGCAGTCGGTGGGTTTCCTGAATTTATCGGATTAGCTGGGTACAGTTTGTTGGTAGTAGCATGAATTTCTTTTTCTGAGGGAAGCACACATGGTTCGGAAGCATTTGAGTTGGTGCATACTTTATATCCAAGTTTTCTGCGCACGCTCCACATGCAGTCGTGTTGCTTGGTTTCAACGAACAAACTAGTTTACGATACATGAGATTACTTTTCTCTTAATAGCTGTTTCCATTACATACTCAATTCACCTTGCTGTCATTTCTAGTCATTTAGTTAAGAGATTGTCTATTTTCTGTGATCTGCTGTAATCTTGACATTTTTTTCTTGGATATGTGCAGCTTGCACCTGATATTCATGTAGCTTCAATTGGCACCGTTCTGGCTCAAGGCATGAACTCAAAGAAGAAGCACGAAGTAGGTAATCTTGCTTTGTGCTGATTCTTGAAATTGCTATGCGTGCTTATTTATTTGCATGTACGGAGTATGGTGTTATTTTCACTCTCATGCCTGGAGAAACTGCTTCATGCAGATTGAAAATCTAGCTGCGGTGGTTCATGCGATTGCTAAGAGTTGTGGTGCCAAGACAGTGGTTGATGTAGGTTCTGGCCAGGTATGTCATCTGCATGCTAGCAGCTGCGCAATTGTAGCTAGGTTTCAAGTGGACACAACTATCTTTCTAATACTTGGACAGTTGGCATCTTTCTTCATTGCTCTCAGTTGTGATTATGCCATCTTAAGTATTAGCTTTATGTATTCATTGCTCTCAGTTGTTATTATGCTCACTTTCTCTATATCCATATTTTCTTCACCCATTTCTATCTTCGTTTCTTTGATAAGCTATGACTTGATTGCTTGATACTTTTGGAAGTCAGGATGCAATTGCTCAATCTTACATGAAGAGCTTAAAATTCTATCTTTCTTTCTTTTCCCAATAGCAAAACTGAAAGAATCAGTCCTACATGAACATCTTAAATTTAAGCTGCTCTTTAATTTGTTAGACTTGTTTGCAAATTTGAAGTCAGTTGTTTTTTAGCACCTGAAATCGGATGTTTTTTCCTGTAGACTTTGCATGGCCTTGGTTTTGTGTTGCTATTTTCTGGGAGTGAAAGAAATGCTTTACTTTAACACAATCCATCAGCAGCATGTTATGTCATGTATATATTTTTTGCTCATCTTATTTGATATTATCAGGGCTATCTTGCACAAGCTTTATCTTTTGAGTACCAACTCCCTGTTGTAGCAATAGATGCTTCGTCACATCATGCATCAGTTACAGTTGCTCGTGCAGAGAGAATAAAGAAGCACTATGCTGCTAAATGGTGCAACCTTCGCCAAATTCAATTTCAGTTCTACTACCTTTGGGTTGGTACCTGCTGCTATAAATTGCTGCCTATTATTTTTTTTTGCAGTGTGGAGAAGCAATTTCTCAAAGTACCTAGGACTGTCACCTGTCATGTTCTTTCTAGTGACACATTGGCAGCTGTCACGTTGGATGCATGTAAGGATGACCATGGTGAACATTTAAGAGAAACTAAGGCCTGTACTGAGAAAAGCCCTCAAATCCAGGAACCAACTCAGAGCAGCCCACCATTAATCCTTGCTGGTCTTCATGCTTGTGGTGATCTTTCTGTTAACATGCTAAGGTTGGTCTTTACAAAGTATGAGAACTCCGTCATTGTGTGGTCCTTTGTCCAAACTTGCTAAATGCTGAGTCTTGAATTAAAGTTTCCCACCTTGATGGAAGTCTTTTAAAGTATGGCTATCTTTGTTGGACAGAGTTTTTGTGTCCTGCGAACAAGTAAAAGCATTGGTAAGCGTTGGCTGCTGTTACAACTTGCTTTCTGAGGATTCTTATGAGGGCACAAACACCTGTCCTGGTTTTCCTATGAGCAAAGCTGCCAAACTATCTGAACTGGTGCTTGGGAAAAGCATCCGTGATCTTGCTTGTCAGGTACGATGTAATTCATGATCTTAGTGTTGCCTGCTATTTTTTTGAAACATCTCTTGTTGCAACTTGCTTTCGAAGGCACTCAGCGTAGACAGTATATCCTGACAAGAGTTAGTTATTTGGTCAGTGGACTAAGAAATTAAGAACAAATGCTCACAAGCTTATTGAAGCTTTGTGTTTCCTCTGTGCACACTTGTGTGGTCTGCAATTTCATGGTCTAAAGCATTATTTGCAAAATTAAAAGGATACTTATCGTCGCCTCTGCAAGTTTTTATGTTCATCTGTTCTATGTTAGTGGAATGTATTACTGTTGCATTGTAGAGTTAACTGTTACTTGACCTAATAACAGTATTGGTTGTTTTTATTGACATAACATGTGTGTTAGGTAATTAGTGCACTGTGACTATATGTCGGTTCCGGAAATGGACGGCAGCTAAAACTACTCGAAGATGTGTATCGCTCGTCATGATTGGATGTGGCCTAGCACACAATGACTCAAGATTTATAATGGTTCGGGCAGAATGCCCTACGTCCAGTCGGGGGGCTCGTGAGAGTTGGGGAGTTACAAGCTTTCGAGTGGAAGTCGTGAGACTGAGAGATTGGATTTTTCGATCCCCTTCCTAGGCGGATGACCCTCCCCTTTTATAGTCCAAGGGAGGTCTCCTTTACAGGGGTGCTAAGGTAGAAGAAATGAGGTAGAGAGAGAGAGAGTTCCTCGCTTCACCAGTCGGGGCCGCCAACCCTGTCAGTCGGAGCCCTGCGACGACCATCGTCCAAGTCATGCGTCGTGGGACGGCCGTCTCGTCTTGTCCCTGTGCTTTATGCTTCATCGATCGGAGGTTGTGGGGGCGTCGATAGGTACGGTACGGTACGGCTATCACGCCCCGTCCCTGGCGCCTCTCCCGGTCACTTCGTTGTGATGGGGGCGTTCCGGCCGTATCACGATGACGCTCTGCCCATCCCTTTGCGAGGATAGGTAGGTAGAATAGTGGCGTCCTATTGCCACAGCAGAGAGGACTGTAACCCCCGTGGAGGGGGTGGTTGGCCGTGTACGATAAGTTGACCCCAAGGCCCATCCTTATCTTTCGCACCTACTCCTGGGGCCTGCTGGCAAGCTGAGTCCGGCCTTCCGACTGCCCTACCAGTCGAGGAGGCGGGCATGTGTTGGGCGGAACTCAATCGGAACCCCCAGTCGGAGCCTAGGTACGGATCCGGCCTTCGACTGTTTTGCAGTCGGGAACACGGGCCTTGGTCACCCCGACTGAGTAGTCGGGGTTGCGGACCGAGGCGGCCCAGATGAAGTTGTCGCCAGAGGCGGATCCAGTGCCGAAGGCACCGGATGCGCCGTTACTCGACTTTGCTAGTCGAGTCTGTTTGATGTAGCCGATCAAGGTGTAGTCGATGTAGTCACCAGGAAGTAGTCGTAGATGTAGCTGAAGTAGTCGTAGATGTGGTCGAAGTAGTCGTAAAGGTAGTCGAAGTAGTCGTAGATGTAGTCTGGCGCTCGTTCTACGCGCGGCCTTGGGCTGTCCAGCGAGAAGTGGTCCCACTGGGACTCCCGGGTCCCTGGACCCGTTAGACTGCTTTACAGTCGGGGAGACGAGCCTTGGTCACCCCGACTGAGCAACCAGTCGGGGACACAAGCCCTGGTTGCCCCGACTGAGTAGCCGGTCGGGGACAGAGGCCTTTGCCACCTTGACCGGGCAGCCAGTCGGGGTTTTGGGCTGAGATTAGCCCAAATGAATTTGTTTGCTTCGTACGGACGGGCGCCTGTCCCATGTGAGGCCTTGGACCAGTCGATGGAAGTGGGCCTGCTGGGGACCCCAGGTCCCTGGACCCGTCACTATATCTCTAGTTTAAACTGATTGCGAGCATGATAGTCATATAAATTTTTAGTCTGCACATTATTGAGGACGCACACTTTGGAATTATCAAAATGATTTATTGATATTTTGGCTGCAACTCTTTATGTATTGATATTTTTATTCCTTTTAGAGTGCAGAGAGATGGAGAAGTCTCACCATGGACATTGCGCTGCAAAATTTTGATGTACATGCCTTCCGAGCTGCATTTCAAATGGTAAACGTTCCGTTATTTTAAAACAAATTTATTGTCTTTTCAATCTTTTCATTTATACTCTGGATATTTCACTCTATGCTTTATGTTTGGTCACTCTTCATTCATCCTCATGGTCAATATGATTCTAAAGAAAGGTCTTGAACATGTACTTTCTGATGAGTATGTGTTCTTGTTAACCTAGTTGCATTGCGTCAGTAATTCACTCATATAAATTCAGATTTTATGCTATGCCTTCTTTTTCTGTGCTTAAGCAACAGTTTCAATATAATATTCAGCTAGCTTGATGCGCATGATGTTGTAAGCTGGATTATAGGGTGGTCACCAGCGGCAGCTTTTGTGACATTCCCAATTTACCTTGGGTGTTTTGCTAGAAATCTGTTGCAGTGGCTTCCTAGGAAAGACCAACTGCCTATACACATGATGATATGCTAGCCACTCTGCATCTCAATTGTTGTTTCTTGTATGATGTCAGTGCCAAACAATTAAGTACATTGCTTTCTGTTTCATGTTTAGATTACATATATTCATGCCTTTCCCTGTGAATATGGAAGTGGATCGATGGTTTGTGAGTATGTCGATTATAATTTTTATTGGAACTTCCCTGGCGATGATTATTGTTCATGAAAGAAGATATGGATCGATTTAGATTCTACAACGCTATAATCTAGGAGCTTCTCTGTTTAACTAGCTAGTAATTTGATAATTCAAACTTTTGGATTCTCTCAACTATATGTTTCTGCTTTAGGTACTTGAGAAATATTTTCCAGAAGTGTCAAGGTTGAGTCCATCAATTGGAAGGCAAGGAAAAGCTCTTCGGCGTCAGAGGCTTCGGAAAGTTGTGGAATCACAAATGGCTACAGAGAAAATTGATGATTTCTCCTGTTCAACTTTAAAGGAACAAAACACAAACACAGATGATGTTGATTCAGTCATATATGGAGTTGACACAGGACCAGATGACATCCATCATGATGAATGTGGAAAGTTTTCCCTTTTCAAAGATTTTACACTATCAGGATTAGGTCGCCTTGGCTGTGGTTCAGTGGAAGACACGAGTCTGCTTGAAATATGGAAGGATGTGCAACCCTTCTCTGTAGGTTTTGTCAAAACACCCTTTTTAATTATGACGTCTTATATGGTATTAATTCCAAGAAGTTAAATGCACTGATTATTTTCACTTATTTGTTCACCCTCAATAGAAGTGAAAATAATTTTATTCTGTCACTGTCTTAGACATGCATTAGGTAAGCAAGTCCTTGGTAAACATTGATAAGTATGCTTGCTGAGGTCATTTCAGTTTCTAACGCATGTGTGGAAATCCTCGCAAAGGCCTATCATGGCTATTAATTTCTTCAACAGTTCTTTTAAATTGGGATTAAATCACTGTGTTTCTGGTTGGTGGGTTGGTGGAACATGTATCAAAAGAGTTATGCAAAGCATAGTAAATTGGTATGTGTTTATTCTGAGTGAAGACACTATAAGGCAGACTGACAGTGTTTGTTGCTTATATCATAAAAAACTATATTAATCTGCTCAACAGTATGTCGGTCCAGATGCCTTTCCAACTGCATCATATTCATAAAAGCATAGTAGTTGGGATATGATTGTGGTTTCCCCCCTGATTTTTTTGAGCACCAAAAGAAACACTCTGCATCACAAACTTCTAATCTGGTATTTTTTTTATTCTTGCAGGAATATATAGGTCCCTTTTGGTGCCTTCGAGCTGCTTTAGGTCCACTGGTTGAAACATATATTTTACTTGATCGGTTATTATTTCTTCAAGAGCAAAGCATCCTAGTCGAAGCATTGTTGTTTCCTCTATTTGATCCTACTATGTCTCCAAGGAACATGGCCATAATTGCTTGGAAGTTATCTGCAAATTTTTCAGAAGCATGAGATGGTAAATCTTCTGATGCCAGAATATGTAGGTTGATGAGATGTTGTGTTGGTACAAAAGTATAACAGACAGATTCTTGTGGCAGAACTTGTTCGTTCATTATATATTTAGATACAATATTGTATTTGTTGTCTTGGCGTATAAAACAAACACTGAAGATAGTCTTAGCTTTGAAATTATGATAGCAATGGATTATGAGACTGTCTATATATACTCGAGTTGCTTCTTTGTTGCATCCTAGCTTCTCCCAGAGTGTATCTTGCTGCTTGTGTTCAGATTTTGCGAGAATGTGGCAGGCCATCTAGCCCTCAGTATTTCTGCACAGGTAAGAAAGAAAAACTCCATCAGGCAATATCTTGCAAATCTAATTGCAGGAATGTGCAAGATACTGCCCTCGAAGAGTGTGCCTTTATCCATTAAATAAATGCTAGGTCAACATCTACATCGATTCCATGGCCAGAGTGCTTGCTTGCTTGCTCGTTTTTCTAAAGTGATCAAGAAACAAGTTGCTATGGAACATTATCCTTCCTTCAATATGTGTATATGTGTTCTATGCAAGAACTTGTGTACATGTCATCACTCATTGTTGTTATATCCGTCTGAAAGAAAATGGCATTCGGACAACAGAAACAAAGATAGGATTTTTCTTCAGATATTTCTAGGATTTTGCCTGCCTGCGTATCCTGATGCAATTGGTAATGTTATGTCTGATCGTGAGAACCAATGATTTGGAGTCAGTTCAACAGGGTCGAGATAGAGGGGCAAACTATCATTTATCCAAGTAAGTTGCCTAACCACATTGACTATTTATCTGCAATCTACTGTAACTTGTCATAAAAAATCAAATCCTGTAGGATCTCTGATGTGATGCCACCAACATGGGTAGGCTGAAAGACGATTAGCAGAAGAGGTTGACTTGCGTTTTATTGAACATGTGCTACCCACATGGTTCCATCAGTATGTTTGTGGTTTCAGGTTTGTCGTTGCTTATCCATGTGTGCATGTGTCATGTGTGCATGTGTGATGTGTCTGGCGTGTATAGATTTTTCAGTCCTTTGGTGATTTGACTTACTGTTCTTATCATATATAAGCATTTATTTAATGTGTTTTCTATTAACTCCTTGAATTGTTTGTACTCCACCCTGCAATCTTTAGTTTTTTTTTCTACTCTTCTGCTGCAGGCTTGACAATTGTTGACGCCAGATTTTGACACGTTTTGAATCGGTATTAGGGAAAGGGGAGATTGGCTGATGCGGCAGACTTAAAGGCTACAATGCTACAGTTAGGAATCGGCCGATTGGCGCTGCAGTGTTTCGGGCGATTGGCGAATAGAGTTGGTGGGGGTCGGCCGATTGAAAGGCTGGAGCGTTTAGGCCAATATGGGCTTGCACCAACACATAAAGGGGGATGAAGCCAATGGAATCCCAAGAAGGGATGTTGAGTCAAAGATGACATGACGTTGGTCAAAGAGCTACGCCGACTCGGTCGAGGAGCAATGGAAGGAGTTTGGGTTGGACTAAGAGATGGCAGCAGAAGATTCTGCGGGAGTCCGTTTCCTTTAGGATCCTTTAGGAGAGTCTTATAGATATAGTAGTTTTTTATATCTAAGTCAAGTTTGTAACGGATCGTAACAGATCAGGAGTCTTAGTCCTAGGGTATAAATAGAAGCAGTCAGGGTTTTGTAAAAGATACAGACATCAATCAATACAAACAATCTACTTTTTTATCGTACTTTACTTTCAAGTCGGCGACTTCGTCAATACATCTTTTTCTTTCACCAGTTCGTACGGATTGGCAGGGCTGCATCGACACGATCTCCGGCCAATTGGTGGGTTCCGTTTATCGAATAATATCTAAGCTTTAACTTCGGGCGCATTGCCGTTGTTTCGTTTAGATTTATTCACCAGTTATCGATATTTACTAGAATTATAGGTTTTACCTACTGTTCTAGTTTTATCACCAGTTATCCAACTTGAGATCGAACTGTCGGCTTTATCATTATTTTTTCTTATTCATCGTCATATAGCTGATTAGATCTATTTCAAGTGTTGCATCTGTGGCGATTGTTTAATTTGCTCCAGTAGCTTCTTTGCAATCGCTACGTGATTATCAGCCGATCTATAGCCGGTCATCTTCATAGCAAATCGGCCGATTCGCTGATACGCTTTTCGGGACAGATCGGAACTTTAGCCGACCGAGATCCCGAAATTTAATACGTTTCTTTCCTTATCAATCAACAAGTCAGATTGACTGGCACGCCGCGCGAACCGCACCAGGGCGATCACCCGAACAGGAGTTAAGCAGATTCTCCCGGGTCGTGTGTCCGATGCTGAAGGTCATCGGCCGATTTCCGGCCGATTTTTAGCGCCAGCAACAACTTAAAGAAAGGGCTTGGTAAATTGCTACCCCAAAAAAACACTTCCATGTTGACCAGTCATTTATTCAGTTTTATTCACCACTCGTTGTTTGATGGTCATAGGAAATTGATGCAACCAGCAGAGGTTCTTGGTGTAAAGGCAAAATAATCCCTGGGCCACTGGTAGATGGATAAGATCTGTACTGAAGCTTCTCTCATCATGGTAGCTCAAGAGCAACAAAACTGCCATGTCATTTGGCGGATGTGGTTTTACAATGCAGTTTGACCAACTCAAGCTGTATCCTTGCATTGGCCTGCTGTCAGAATCCTGGTATGTTCATCCTTTTTGGCTGTATTACCACACAATAATTGGCTGATTTTACTTCCATGTGTCAAACGAAACTTTCCATACCTGGATTGTACGTGATCTTGAAGGTGAGAGAGCTATATAATGTGCCCTCTTCTTTTGTCTTTTTTTTTTTGCAGAATTTGTCCAGCCGTTGTCATGAGGGTGACGGTGCCTGTACTTCCGATGATGGATCAGTGTCAAGGTGGACACTCGTCAGAGCCGTCGCGGCCCTTCCTTCCATCCTCGAGCCCTTATCCAGATTTGCACACTTGGAGGTGGGCGACGAGGTCACCAGTCAATTCGAGCTGCTTTTCACCGATGCAGCCAGCAGCATGGGGGAGAGGTAATGGCACGCAGCTCTTGACCTGGAAGCTCCACCCTTATGGTGCGATGGGCTGGTGGTAGCCAGCCAATATCCTATGGTGAGATCTTGAGCATTGTTTTAACCCGGAATATGCGATGAAAGATCGTTCTCCGGGCGCCCGCCTGGCGCGAGCTGATTGATTGGTTTAGGTTAAAAGTGACTGGAATTGGGGTGTTAGGCAGTGCAGAGGGGAGGGGGGAGGTATGGGGATGAGCTTTCTGATGTTGCTGTCACGCCCATTTCCAGGTCACTTTCAGCTCGGGTAGTGGTAGAGCTAGAGCAGCGGGGCATAAATTCCCCCATTATTATTGTCATTCATCATTATGAGGTCTTGCAAGGAGAGTTCATGTTTACTTCTTGGACTGGATAGATCTGTGGGATGGCATCTCTCCATTTGTGTGCCGCACCGCGATCTTATCGCGACCTTTTTTTTCTTTCGACAGGAAATATGTGCTGAAAAGGATTTTCACCGCCTTTTCGGGCTTGACTTGTCCAGGACCATGGAAGAGCCTTTGGAAGAACCATGGCCATGGGCTTCACTCACTGGCTGCCGGCTGGGTTAGTGGCTGTGATCATATACTGCACTTGCAGAGGAATATGGAACTGGAGAGAAGAACTTCCTTGACTCCTTGTCCTTGAGATGGGTGGATCAAATCGGTTTGGCCTGTGGCCATCAGGTTCAGACGACCCGGTCCTGCGTGACGGACTATTTCAGCTTAACTGCAGAAATCCCGAGGTACAGTGCTGTACTATCTATGGTTTTCATTGATTTCTTTTAATTTAAAAAATAAAAAGTTGAAGTTCTTTTTTACCTCAAATCATTTTTTTTGCCTCGATAGGCCTCTGTTTTTGCTTTTGTCGCGACGTGAGACACGGCAAAGGAGCCGAGGAGGAGGGGATGGAGGATGGCATGGGAGGGCCGCTGGATCCCCTCACGAGAGATGCGGCCGCGCAACGCAACGGCGGGTGCCGCCGCGGCGACACGGGAGATCACGCGGCAGGGGACGCGCCGCGCGCGTGGTTGGTGTGACGGCGGCGTGCGCGCCGCGCGCATGCTGCGCGTCGTAACCGAACGGCATCGGCCGGCCGGCCGTGGTCGACGAGGCGTGGGGGGTGGCCGGCACGGCCTGATGATCCCCCAGTGAGAAAAAAAAAAATGGTGGCCTGCTCCGGCTTCCTGCCAGCGCCCGTCGTCATGAGTTCAACGCGGGCACTTGCACTTGCTCCTCCGGCCGGCCGGGCAGCCGTTACGCCGGGCTGTGGGCCGCGTGTCGCCTTGTTGGCGGCGCCACTCATGAAGACTACGCACAAGTCTTCATCAGTCTCGGAGCATGTTTGGACCGTGATTTCGCTCCAGATTTATTCTTCAGCGGATTTACAAAAAGTCTGCATCCCCCAGGGCTCCGGTTCGTCGTCAATGGCAGGCGGGAACACGTCGCCGATCTCGAGGCGCTAGCTAGGGTTCGTTCTTCTCCATGGCTACGATGTCCTTACTCCTTAGCCAGACGCTCCCGATCCTGATCCAGCACATCTCTTCTGCTGCTGGATGATTCCAAGCTCTAAAGTCGTAGCCGGAGCCGGTTTACATCCAGGTGTGAACGAAAACCGGTCATAATCTGATCGGCAGCAGCTACAGCTTTGGCAGGCACGAGGTAGGTGAAAGGAGGCGGTCTTGCCAGAACTCAAGGTCATGCCCGGAATTAGCTGACGTCAGCGCCAGCTAGCACGCTGCGTGTATGTGTGGGATATATACCCACACATGCATATTAACCATATGAATATATGCTTTCTCTGTTAGCAAGATGATATACTTGAGTTTTCATTTTCCTTCAAAAGTATTTAACGTTTGACTTGAAGGAGTAGGCCAGTTTTTTTTTCCTTGCAAAAAAAAGCTATATCTCAGCTGACAAGTGGTGCTCTAGCTTGTACATCCTTGGTGGATAGCAATCCGGCCCTTTTCAGTTCCATTCCAGATGGCCTTAATCTAATTTATACATTTTTTATCTTTCTCCTTTAATTTTTCTCGCCTCCTTTCCTTTTACATATGCATTTTAGGGAAATTTTTTCTTGGTGCCATATATGGAGAGGTGCACGCTTTGTAGCATCTACAAGTCTCTTGTACTGACCTGGAGAGTGCTGCCCTTATTTGTGGAATGAAAAGGAAAAATGGAAACAGGGGGAAAAAGGATATATGAGAAGTTTGAGGGAGACCCACCACCTAAACCACCTTATAAACCCCTCTTCTCAACTTGTCACATGACACAAGCACACAGCTCAGTTCTTCTTGGCTAATAGGCTAGCTAGTTTCTCCTCCTCCACTCCGTCGTCTCTCTCTCCTATTCATGTTCTCTCTCACCTCGCAGCTCGGGAGAGACTTGTGCAACAAAAATTAGAGAGAGAGGTAGGAGATACACGAGAGATCGATCATGTCGATGAGCTTCCTGAGCATGGTGGAGGCGGAGCTACCACCGGGGTTCCGGTTCCACCCGAGGGACGACGAGCTCATCTGCGACTACCTCGCGCCCAAGCTCCGCGGCAAGGTCGGGTTCTCCGGCCGCCTGCCGCCCATGGTCGACGTCGATCTCAACAAGGTTGAGCCATGGGATCTCCCCGGTGAGTCCAACTCGATCAGCCCATCTATCCCTCTAAAGTTCCGATCCTTTGGTCTTCTCAATTGTTTCCTTCTAGTTAATAGCCAAGACTTCTTGCACCAAGTTGGTGTGTGTGTGTGTGTATAGAGAGAGAGAGAGAGGATTCCCTATGCACAAAAAGGATCCTTTATTAATTTGATTTTTTCCCCCATCGAATGATCGAATATATATGATCTCCCGTCTTATTTTTGTGCTATCCTTTTGATTTCCCAAAGCTATTTTGGGATCCTCGATTGCTTCTGCGTGAAGAAACTCCACGAGCTGCCAATGCGTTGTGCACACACTAAATTGCACCCTTGCGCCCTTTTTTTTCCATTTGCGTCACTGACAGTTTCGCCCTTACTACCTAATAAAACCCTTAAAATCATCTAGGAATTTGTCTTCATATACCCCTTTCTTTCATTCCTCTTCATTCTCCAAATATATATTTTCCGTACTTGACTGATTTATTTATTTATTTTCTTCATGAACTTGATGCCTTCTGCAATTACTAGTTAAGACAGTAGCTAGTCTTAAGTTGAAGGTAGCAATCATGTAGTGGTTACTCGCAATTCAGATACACATTCTAGCTTTCACCATATATATAATTAATTCTTTGCATAAAATTTGCTCATTTCGTTTGAAACCTCATGTAGTGGCAGTCTAATATCAGCGTCACCATCAGAGTACGCGTACTTGGTAGAAGACTATAATAACAAGCGAGTCTTTTTCCAGAAAAGACAGTACATGTAGATCTAGCTAAGTGCACTATAGTACACATAATTCTTAGCATTTTCAATCAAAAAAGACTTGAAGTAGATAGATCTACCTGCTTTTACGTGTTAGTTATGCACTCATGTTATTATTATCAAACATTAGGCAAATATTTTGTCAATATTTTGTATAACCAATTCGCACGGTTCATGAAAAACGATATATAGATCGAGAGAGATGTGACGAATACCTATCTGAGTAAAAATATTCTCACTTTTCCGCCCGGGGTTAGAAACGCTCTAACTTGTTATTCTTTGGCATTTCCCCTTATCCGCAATGGGAAATATTCCGTTTGCTACATACTCTAGGGCCAACTTTCAACGTCTGATCAACGTATCTTCTCTCCAGCCTAGCCTCTTCCAGTTTTATGTCCAAAATACTTTCTGAGGTGGAATAAAATTTCTGATTTATTTAAGGCCTTGCGTTAACTTCGTTCTATATAGATTAATTCCTATATGTATTCAACATTTGGTCTAATGAAGATTGTAACAATCAGATGACATAATCCAACTTTTTTCTCTATTTCTCAAGTGGTAGATGTTACTAATTCCTCTTTCTTAAAGATGACTCGACCAGTACTAGCTAAGCGTTCATATCATCAGCTTAGCAAGGTTTAAAACATGGTAGTCCCAAAAAAAAATGTTTAAAACAGCGTGACGGCCAAAATTTAACAAGTTTGACCACACTGATAACAAACGCTATTTCATATCACAACGGTAAAAAAAATTGGGGAACATTTGAAAAGAATGGATGCATGTGCAAAGAGACGAAAAAAAAAAATTGGCGTCGCCCGAACTCGAACCGGAGACCTTCAGTGTGTTAGACTGACGTGATAACCAACTACACCATGACACCACTTGTTTAACCGTTTATTAGTTTGCTTTACTGTAATGCAATGTTTAATTTTCTTTTGCTATACATCGATATCCTGAGTTCCTGTCCTTCCAAATTATAGGCCATTGGAAAGCAACAAACTGCAAATCACATCTTACGCATGAGATCTCAGATTCCCAGCACACCCTCCGTATGGGTCGCACACGTGTCCTCTCTTTTGCATCTCTACCAGGTCCAAGCTATCAAGCTATGGCCTATGGCTGGCAAGGCAGTCCCCATTCTATTTCTTCTAGTGGCTCCAAACCTCAGCATCCAGTAGCAAAGACCCCCTTTTCCATTCATAGCGCACATGATTGCGACCATAAGGTGATCCATCAACAATTCAACATGCACAACCACTGCCCAAGTGCCCATGAATGGCTTTTCCTACCGGCCAATGCCAAAAATGACTTCGTTCTGTGAAAAAAGAGGTGAAAATGGAGGAAGTTGACCCCAAAATCCACACCTTGTCGAAACGTGTCGGTGTCGCAGTCGAAAGATGAGCGCGCACAAGACAACAAGAACATCTCTAGAACTTTAAGGGTGTGATCCATATTAACGCTACGTTTTTTTATCACTATTGCTTCTTTTTGATCTCTTGATATATGTTGTTATCATTTTCTTGTTGACCAGCGGCGGCGGCGGTGGGCCCTAGGGAGTGGTACTTCTTCAGCCTCAAGGACAGGAAATACGCGACGGGGCAGCGGACGAACCGGGCCACGGTGTCAGGGTACTGGAAGGCTACCGGGAAGGATCGGGCCGTGGCGCTGCGAGGGGCATTGGTGGGGATGAGGAAGACGCTGGTGTTCTACCAGGGGAGGGCCCCCAATGGGAGGAAGACGGAGTGGGTGATGCATGAGTACAGGATGGAGGGCGCCCTTGAGCAATCCTCCAAGTTCTCCTCCAAGGTAATTAATACGTGTACAATGTCATTGGTAAAACTAGTTTGTTATGAGTTTAAAAAAAAAAACTAGTTTGTTATGTACTAGGTATTGTGGAATGAATTATCAAAATATGTTGCATCTTACTTTGAAACATGTGCCATTTTAGGGGTTATGAAATGGAATCCAAATAGCTGTAGATATTTTCCAATTAAAAATCAGTTGCATAGTCTAGGTACGAACTGTGAGCTAGCACATTTAATTCTATTAAGAGACGACTTGTAGTAGTGGGCATATTTCCTATTGAACAGTCGTTGTCAAGTCTTTTGTCGCATTATCCGGATGAGATGAACATCTCTCTACCTGTCTCTTTTCTTCGTTTGTTTATTGTAGGAAGTTCTTCGTTTATTTTTTGATTGATACTTGCCCATTATATTTATTTTTTGATTGATACTAGTCCATTATATTTCTTGACCACAAAAGGCCTTTTGCACAGCTTCACTGATCCACTCGTTTATCACGCAACACTAATATCTGGTTTAACAAATGTTGACATGAATATCATAAGAACCAATTCTAGTTTATCTAATAAAAAAATAAAAGAACTAAAGAGAGTCTTCACCTGACCAGTGAGGCATTTAGTGTTAGTACAGTCCGAGTGGTTAACAAGACAGCATTCAATGAACTAACAGATGCTTTGGTTGATCCTCCATGCGTCAACCAACAGGATGAGGATTGGGTCCTGTGCAGAGTCATCTGCAAGAAGAAATTACCAGGAGGAGGCGCCAGCTCCAAGGCATCAAGAAGCCTCGCCACCAATGGCGGTCATGACACCGCACCAACCAGCTCGCCGCCGCTGCCACCCCTCATGGACACCACCCTAGCACAGCTCCAGGCCGCCAAGAACACCACCGCCGGCTCCGGCGCAGTCGAGCAGGTGCCCTGCTTCTCCAGCTTCAACAACATCGCCAGCAACAGCAACACTGCTGCAGCAGCAGCAGCTCAGCCATGCTACCTGCCCATGGTCACTGGCAGCCATGGCATGAGCTTCCTGGACCATGGCCTGCCTGAGCTGGGCAGCTGCTTTGATCCTCTGAACTGCGACAAGAAGTTGCTCAAGGCCGTGCTGAGCCAGTTCGGCGGTGAGGTGGTGCCAAGCCTGACGCATGAGATGGCTGCTGGCACGGCGACCTCCACTTGGATGAATCACTTCTAGGGAAATTGTTTCAAGCTTTCAGCAAGCACAAGTGATTGGAGATTCCATATGAACTACATTTACTTATTGTGTGGTACAACATTTATGTGTGAGAAGTAGATCATGCAACATTTTTTTTTCTATCGATTTCGACAAGGCAAGCGAAAACTAGGAGTGATACTCTGTAATGGCTGTTGAAGTGTGTATATTCAGATGTAGAGGTTTGAGTGATCAAAAGAATTTCAGATTGGTTATTTTGCCGTGCCTGAATCCTAATATCTCTGTATCTCTTTGCAAATCTGTCTACATTCATAGTAACAGCAACAGAGCATGTACAATAATTCAGAATGCACAAGCTGCCATCCAGATACAGTACTGGTCCAAATTCAATCATGCTATTTATTCAGGAAAGTAGGCATGACGGTTACATCCAGGCATCTCTTGTGTACATCATCTTTCTTTTCTGCTGCATTATTGCAGTGTCAAGCATGCTAATCAAGCAGTAAGTTGAGACTTCCTGGCTTTCCGTTGCACTCATGCACTGTTCCTGATATGCTGCTGGCCAACTGCATGAGTGACCACTGATGACCTGTGTGCTTCATTGCACCTTTCAAAAAGAGGCCTTTATCGATCCTTATTGCTTTGCTGTACCTTGTGCGATCAATACTAGCACTCGTACACTTATAAATACACGTCCTGTGCACCTCTTTTGCTCATCTTGTAGGAGTACTATTTGGAAGGTTACATGGCAGAAAAGAAAAGGCAAGATCCGGTACCTGGCTACCGGCTAGGTACTGAAACATCAAAGTCTTCTCTATTTCTTTAGACTACCCACAGTTTCTTATGCAAATGTAAGATTGCGCTCTAGATTCGCTTACATGCATGACACAATTTAACAGTTCCTTCTGCATGTCAGTCCAACACATGAACATATATCTAGATTGTGATTTCACAGATTGTTAGGTTGATGTGTTGAGCCACATGCTAGTTAAATTCTTAATTTGTGGAAATTGCTGAAAGGAGCACACTGCCAACCTCCTACATTTATATTAAAAAAAAAGATCTCACATTGTGCATAAATAAGGCCCTGGTTGGATGAATCAACATCCCATGCTACTCCAAACAACTTCTTTGTTCAGATGTCTCCGCAGAACACGCAACGTTCAGATTTATGTAAGAACTGTCTGCAAAAGAAAGCAAAGTAGCATCTATATAGCACTACCTGTTACAACTTACAACCACAAAGCCTTGGAAACATTCAGTACCGTGATCATACAATTTATGCAAGAACTGATCTAATCAAATTAAGATCCATAACCAACCGCAGCTTTGTGCTTGTGTAATTCTTGGCATACCCATTTCAGGCCAAGCAACATGGAACAGTTTGACACCAAATTTGGCACGACTCCATGCTGTGATCCAGCTCCCCCACACGTGTATCAGAGCAACTCACAGTTGTGCTGCCTTGACCACCAGAGTGAGATCCAAATGCAGAAACAGTGCATTGTTGTGGATGAGCTGTCTGAGATGCGGAATACTCATTGGTCCGCCATGTTGGGCCGGTGAGCGTTGGCTGCAGCTGACAATAGGTTCAGTGCCAGCATGAGGGCCACACCGATGAACGATGACACGATGGCAATGCCTCCACGGCTGCAGAAGGAACCAAACCTGTCGCAGATCGGGTTCCACCGCGCGTGCAAGTTACCGTTCTTGCCTAGCTCCGCCATCGAGGCCGCTGTGGCGGCACCGGTAGCCAACAGAGCCATGATCACCTGGACCAATGACAACAGAGGGGAAATAATGCTGTGTATCCATGTGAATTGGCATTGGTTTAAGATTTGTCAGATAAGCTACAGTTCATCCCTATACAGGTACAGCAACAGAAGTTTCAATTAGGCAACTGGTTTTGGACAGTTGCAATAGATTCTTGATTAGGCTGAACTTCATATTTCTATGACAGCACACTAGCATCATTATTATAAGGTTGTCTTATTCTCTCTTGGATTCGATTGATTGTCGATGTGCTAGTCCTTTTCAGAGGACTACTTCAAGGTTGATATATGATGAAACCACTGTTGAAAACTTGAAGTAGGTTGTCTTCAAGCGAAGTATCGGCAGTGGTAGAATCAATAGTGACAATGTGAAATATTCCATGAATTAACTGAACATAGAAGACAAGAAAGAATCACCATGTCGAGCATATGCACAACCAAACTCGCCGTCCTTCGCCGCAGAGTTAGGCGCCTGATGATCAGCACCACCAGGTTATGCGCACCGGCAATGGCATTGGCTATGACGAAGTACCTGCCCAAACAAATCAATCACGTCTCACAGTTAATTCTACACGCGATGAAATAAAGACGATTCATCAGAAACAAAAGGAAAGAAAAGAACAGCAATGAAGCACAAGCCTTTCAGGCTTACAGCCTTACACAAATGCAGGCGTGTCCCTGAACTCTGCGATGAAGGTCTGCGTGAGCGGCCTGGTGCCGACGATGGCGACCACCGCGGTGTAGGACTGGGTGTTGAGCGCCATGACGACCGCCGCCACCGCCGCGGCCAGGGCCGCAGCCGCGCGCAGCACGACCGGCTGCACGGCGACGAGCCTGTCCCTGAGCTGCGGGAGCTTGTTGCGGGTCGGCGCCGCAGCCGCCGGTGCAGCGGGGGGGCTTCTTGCTGCCATGCTCGAGATCCATGGAGCGGCCAGCGCTCGTGAAGCGCAAATGAGCATCCAGCTGGACGAATGGAATCGATGCGTTTGTGGCGAGATTATATGGTGGATGGTAGTTTATGCCAAAGAAAAAAAGATGATGCGTGTTATTAGGCAAACGCCGATCGGTTTCTGCAAGTTTTTGTGTTGTCGATTCTTGATTGAAAAAGTTTTGGTCTTGGATTACTTTTCTCTGTTCCAAATTGTATGTCCAGCTGATTAGTCAAGAAAGGTTAGTGCATTGGATAAAGGTGTCTGAGAAGTGTCCAAGAAGAGATGTATGAGCAGGGAAATGAAGTATCCGAGAAGAAATGTATATGTTCAGCCTTTCAGGCGTTTTTCTGTCAGGTTTACACTAAGTTGTTTGACAGAGAATGGTGAAGGAGTGCGAGAGAAGGAATGCTGAGGAGACAGAAAATTTGGCGCGCCACTGGAAACGGACATGGAGTTCAACGGTAGATACAGCTACCAAAGAGGCAAAGAGAAGTGTTTGTAGAACCCATCAAATAAATTACTTTTGAGTGAAAGGTACCAACGGGGTGGTGGCGCAGTTGGCTAGCGCGTAGGTCTCATAGCTATATTGAGCGATCCTGAGGTCGAGAGTTCGAGCCTCTCTCACCCCAACTTTTTCTCGTTTTACGATCTTTAAATGTGAATAACGCAACGGGACTGATTTTCAAGTGTTTGCGTTTTCTTTTAGTACATATGTTTTTCTTTATATTACTGGAATACAGGGAGTTCTATTTTTGCAAAATCTGTAGCATTTGTTTTTTTTTTGCAAGTCTGTAGCATATAGATAGCCTTTACAACTACTATCCATACATGCACACCTTAAAATATAACCAGCGGCATGAAAGTAAACAAGTTTTACATAGTAGATGAACATCTGAGCTTCAAAGAACCAGATCTGTATAATGCCATTCTGTCTCTGCATTCAGTCCGAAACTCCGCAAGGGAGGCGATTACCATTTACCAGATTAATTCTCACCAACATCCAGATTGATTAAAAAGCACACTGTATTCCAAGAGCCATTTGTAATGTTTTTGGTCGTTGTTATTCACTAAGAAGGCTGCAAGCACCCACGGGAGAGGAGTTTGATCACACAGTGAAGTCTAACAGAGCCCATATTACATACAAAAGAATCAAGGGTAACAAGCTACAGTTTCTGAGTATCCACACCCGCATTTCATTTTCATTTGTTCTGGCAGGATCGCAGGGGCAAAAGCGAGCTTTGCCCCGATGCTCTTCAGGGGTTCCTTTTGTCGAGCAACCAATCACCGAGCAGCAGTATGATACAAGGTATTTCAACTTCTCCAGATATTAAGCATAAAACAAAGTTACATCGGGTTCTGATATGTTACTTTTTCCCACCAGTTGTAACCCCAACTACAACATTGCTCACCTGTGCACAAACAAAGTGGCGTGAGCACGCAAAATGTAAATTTCACTTCACTGGGCAAAGCAAATGCACAAGTGAGAACAGACTACATAACAGGCTTACCAATTTTCCCTTGTCATCTACTGTCATTGGATTTTCAACAACAACAGTTACATTCTGTGATTGACTCGTTGGCTGCCAAAGACGGGAAAAAGAAAGATTAAGTAACTAGAAGAGATAAAATTAACTTACGGATTTCCAGAAAACTCATCAAATAAACATACCGCAGAAGTTGACGGGATGTTATATGAATTTCCACTTGATGCAGGCAGCGCAGGTGGCAAAGGTCTCACGGTTGGTACCTGATGCTACAAACATAAATATGTTGAAATCAGGTGGGTGTCACTAGGCACTTAGACCATTTGCAGCACAAGCAGACCCATAAAAGAAATTAACATACCCCACCAATGTTTGTAATAAAGTTGCAGATAGCACATTTGACAGATGGTGCTCCGTATGGATACATCAACACTGTTTGGCACTGGCCACAGTTCACATGAGCTATGCTACTCACTGCAGAATGAATAAAAAGAATCAATCAAGTTGAGAAGACGAAGATAATAATACATGATATCATCATACAACATGTGTGCACGCATAAAGGAAACTTCAATTATGAAGGAGACACACACTTGCACACCGAAAAGTAGAAATCCAATAGAGTATCCACCTATTCTCTTTACATTTCCCATGATAGGATTGCTTTATATAGTTATGAGCCACCATTATAGGAAAATATATCTCTTTCCAGGATGTGTATGGGCACACCCCACTTCCCCACCCCAATCAGAGGGATGAGAAAGAGCCTAACTCAGAAACATGGAGAGTACAATGCACTGATCTGCATTAGTGCTACAGTTGCTGACAGGTAGCAAGGATGTGTGATCCAATCTACTGACAGATCAGCCTATGTGGTGTTCAAAACCTAAGAAACTTGTCCTAATTTAACTACAGGGGAAGATAAATTACTAACACGCTGTATCATCAATTAGGCTGTTCGAGAATTTAATGGAAAAACAAATCTTTCTTCATTTATAGAACATGCATCCTACTACTGAATTTTAGCATCTAAAAGCTTAAGGATCTGCAAGATAATCCTACACATACATCAGTACCTGGTCTGATAAGATTGACTGTGTCACAACATGAGCATCTTACAGTTGTTGCATTGCGAGTATACATCAATAATGTTTGGCAGCCACCACAAATAAGTCGAGCCATCTCCATTCCTGCACAAGAAATTTGTCCATTATTTAATATAGCATGTTAACTTGATTTTAATGAAGCAATAGAAAACCAAATATAAAGCTCATGATGGTAAACAGCTTCAATGCTATAGATGATTACAAGATAGCTAACAGTCTCATTAAAATTACTGAGCAATCCCATGCAATCAATGTCAATGAACGGAGGAAGAAACACTAAAATACACACAAGATGGTAAGAAATAATAGTGCAAAGCAGTCCATAACTCCGTATTAATGAGAATTGCCAGACATGGCAGAAGAGAATGTCATGCCGGTCCATATCAACTTGATCACATGGTTCTTCTTCTCAAGCTTTTGACTGCAGCACTTGCAGCTTCTAATATTTTCTACAGGAATGTTTGCATCACTGCGATTCAAATCTGTGGACACTAGTGTATGTGCAGATATAACTGACATTATCTCTACTTTTCTAAGAAGTAAATGTTTCAATTGTATTTACTCCCTTAACAAGGATGTGGAATACCAACGAATAAGAGGAACATAGTTCAGCACTAGAGCATGGAAAGTGTACCCCCAAAACAGACAAATGTACATAAGCAGAAAAGCTCAGTAGTCTATCAGTAAGAGCTGATATCAGCAACAATATTATATTTTTGTTGAAAAAATAAACATGACAAAGTAGCCTGTGATGCAGAGCTTGTTCACTGGGGAAAGGAACATTCCTCTTCACTACCTTTATGAAACATAAGGCAATTTGGCGATATATATATCTGGAATAATAGCAAGAGCGCTTAAACACGGCATCTAAAACACAAGGATTCTATCAGTACAATAAGACTACAATATTGTACTGTTACATGTAATGATGGACATGAACTTTTTATGATGCATCAACACTCGGTATGATTGAACATCAAATATTTTGTAAATGGGACCGCGAGTAAGAAAGTTACAAACTGAAAGACATCAAATCCCTCTGCCACTGGTTATCCTACTAAACTATACAGGATACTACTACCGATACACACCCTTGACAGTCAAAGCAGAATATATAGCTGATACAAAATGGATTTACTAAATGATAGACCACCTCCAGTCATAAAACCATATGAATTTATCATACATCTCTAAGGTTAGCATTTCCCTTGGTAGTGAAATAATATAATACAATATCTATCCAATGCAAGACCAGACTTCAATATTGATAACCTCTCCAACGCTCCAGACCCATTACAACCCTTTCAATTGTCAGCTACATATATTTGCATCACCTGTGTTCTGACAGCCCATGTATTTCTATTGCTGTTATGAAACCAAAGCTCAATGTGCCTTTTTGTTCACGTGCGGGGTGTGCCAATGCATGTGCCTTTGATGTTCGATTATGAAACAAGAGAAACCAAAGCTCAGATGCACTACCTGGAGGTGGCACGGTGGTGACTGCGTGGCATACCGCGCAGCACACGCTCGGAGCGCCTCTCGGGTAGAGTAGAAGGCTCCTGCACCCGTGGCACACGATCTGGCTCTGCATGCCTGCAAAGTTCCAGCCAAAGCCGCACAGGGTGAGCACATACAGATACCGATACACATACGCATCAAATCAATCCTATTCACAATTCTGTCCCAAGCCCACCACGCAATATTCTGCTATTCTTGTTCCATCGAATCAAATGAACCTGCATACATCATCCAATTCCACATCAACAGACATCAACGATTATCCGTATGGTTTAGATCGTCGAAGATTAGCTCTAGCGTCAACGGGAAGCTTGGAACCACCAACAAAAGCTCCGATTTTTCTTTTCCAATCCCAAATCCCGCACGCGCCATCCAATCCCCACAGCGATTGCTCAAGTCTAGCAACGCGATTAGATCTCGCTACCAAACGCCGCCGATGCCTCCAAACTTGCCACCCAGCCAGCAAAACAGCAAGGAAATTGCGTCGCCGGATTCGCTGCGTACCTCAGGAACCGCGGGGGGAGACGGCGAGAAACCTCCGAGACCCAACGGGAGGAAAAATAAGAAAAAAAATCTGCAGCGTCGTGGGGAGAGGCACCAGAAGCGGCGGCGAGAGGCAGGCGCCACCGATCTAGGACGTGCCCCCCGAGGACGCTTCTTGCGGTGCTGCAAGAAAATGGTAAGCGCGGGTAGTTAATATGTCAGGTCAACACGGCCGGAAGCAACGAGAGGTTGGGGACGACCCGCAGGAAGCGGATCCCTGCTGGACTGCGTGTCCCCGCGGAGAAAGCGTAAACCCAGCTGCCCGCTTCCGGCGGGGTCGATCCAGCGGCCGAGGAGGCGTGGAGGGGGATTCGACGGCTCTGATCTTGACACGTCAGCCAGCGGCGTTCATCTCCGCACCGACCTGGGCGAGACGAGAGAGGAGGGCGGATTCTCTTCTTCCTCCCCAAATTTTCAAAAGAAATTAAAAAATCGAGGGCGAAACCTAACCCTAGCGGAGAGGAGAGGGAAGGAGTGGAGAGGAGCCGCCGCGATGGCGGAGGAGTCGGAGGGGATGGACCGGTTCGACATGGATGGGGACTTCGAGGGCGGGCGGTTCGGCCGCGACGGGGAGTTCTACTACCGGAGCCGGCGGGAGCGGGCGCCGCAGGCCCGCGACGACGCCATCTACGGGGTGTTCGCGGAGGGCGACTCCGACTACGACTCGGAGGACGACGAGGGGTCCCAACGCCGCGGCCGCCGGAAGCGCCGCAGGGACGGCGGCGGGGAGCGGGACCTCACCAAGCCCGTCCAGTTCGTATCCACCGGTAAGTTCATGCCCACCCAGGAGCCGGAGGCCGAGCCCGACAAGAGGCCGGGGCTCGGGCGCGCCACCACGGCTGCTGCCAAGGAGGAGGAGGCGGAGGAGGAGGAGCAGGACGACGAGGGGGATACCGAGATGCTGCCGACGATGTTCGGCAGGATCAGGGAGGGCGCCCGTGCGAGGCGGGAGGAGAAGGAGCGGGAGCGCGAGAAGGCGGCGCGCCGGCGCCAGGCTGCCGGGGTGGGGGCGGGGGAGCCGGCGGCGGCCCTTGGGAGCCTGGAGGCTAATTCCAAGGTGGCCAAGATGATGGCCATGATGGGGTACAAGAAAGGAATGGGCCTTGGAAAGAACGAGCAGGGGATCACAGCGCCGGTGGAGACCACTTTGCGACCCAAGAACGCTGGCCTGGGGAGTGTGGAGGGTTTCAAGGAACCCAAGCCCATGACGTCTAAGGAAAACTTGCCGGCCCGGACTCCTCCGCCGACATCAGGGAAGAAGGAGAAGCGTTGGTCCAAGAAGGCTAGCACAAAGAAAGCTCCAGTCTTGACGAAGAATGAGCTCCTGGCCATGCGTGCCGAGCAGGAACAGGAGGAGGAGCCTGCAGTTGGCCAGAAGGTGATTGACATGCGAGGGCCCCAGGCGCGGGTGCTGACGGACTTGAAGGGGCTCAATGAAGAACAAGAGATGGAGGCGAATGATGTGCCAATGCCAGAGCTGCAGTACAATGTGCGCCTGCTTGTTGATGAGGCTAAGGCTGATGTTCTGAGGTTGAATGGGCAGCTGCGAAGGGAGCAGGAGAAGGTGGCTAGCCTGGTGCGGGAGAAGGAAAAGGTGGCCAAGCAGGAGGCATTGCAGAAACACCAGCTGCAGGTGATGGAGAGAATTGCAGAGACACTAGAGCGGGTCCGTGTGGATGATACAGCTGGCATGCTCACTCTGGATGGATTGCTTCAGACATTCCATGGCTTGAAGGTGCAGTTTGAGGAGGAGTTCAAGATGTGCAGCATTGCATGGATTGCTTGCAGATATGCCCATCCACTGCTAATCCGGATCTTCCAGGGATGGCAGCCTCTTCAGGATCCGAAGTTTGGGTTAGATGTCATGAAAAAGTGGAAGGACCTGCTGCAGGGGGACCAACCATATGACTTCTCAGATGGTTCTGCATCAATGACACCATATGTGCAGCTTGTTAGTGAAGTCATCCTGCCGGCTGTGAGGATATCAGGAACCAATTCATGGGAGGCTAGGGAACCGGAACCAATGCTCAACTTTCTTGAGTTATGGGATAATAAGAAATTGCTTCCTCCTGTTTTGCTTCAATCAATACTAGAGCATGTGATAATGCCAAAGCTCTCAGCTGCTGTGGATTCATGGGACCCTCGCAGGGAGAGTGTACCGATCCATGTCTGGGTACACCCATGGTTGCCAATGCTAAGGGAAAGGATAGAGACCTTGTGCCATTCTATTCGATACAAGCTGAGCACTGTCCTCCACGTATGGCAAGCACATGATGCTTCGGCATATGCTGTGCTGTCCCCGTGGAAGGATGTGTTTGATTCGGCAAGCTGGGAAGACCTGATTGTGCGGTATATCATTCCTAAACTGAGATTGGCACTGCAAGAGTTTCAGATCAACCCAGCAAACCAGAAACTTGATCAGTTCAACTGGGTGATGTTGTGGGCATCTGCAATCCCAGTACACCTCATGGTCCATATGTTGGAGGTTGATTTCTTCAGTAAGTGGCAGCAGGTCCTATACCATTGGTTGTGCTCACCAAATCCTGATTTCAATGAGATAATGAACTGGTATAAGGGCTGGAAGGGCCTTTTCCCACCAGAGTTACTTGCCAATGAGCGCATACGGATGCTTCTAACCGCTGGTCTTGACATGATGAACCAAGCTGCTGAAGGACTAGAGGTGGTGCAACCTGGGGCTAGGGAGAATGTGGGCTACTTGAGAGCAACTGAGAAACGACAATTTGATGCAGCACAGCAGGCTTACCATGCTGCACCAGGGGCAGCCATGGCGGATTTGAGCTTCAAGGAGTCTATCCAGGCCTATGCAATGGAGCAGGGGTTGCTGTTTATGCCTAGAGTTGGCAAGTTCTACAATGGCATGCCGGTGTATGAGTTTGGCACCGTTAGTATTTGCATAGACTCTGTGAAGCGACTATTGTATGCACAACTTCAAGAGGGAATTGAGAGATGGAGTGCTGTAACTCTTACACAATTGATGGAAATGAACCGAATGGGAAGATCACGCTAATAGATCACCTAGGCTTGGAGTTTCAATTCACTTTTGTTACCTGTTGTATAAAACTCTTAAATGATGTCAATGCATTAGCTTTTTTGAGCTTTCACTCTGTTAAAGAAGAAAGGGTTGATGGGCATGATAATTGTTGTATGTCTCGGTGTGTTGCCGGTATTTATGCTGATGCCATCAACATGAGTTCAGGTGCTTGTTATGACTTCCTACGTGGCTGCTCTGCTGTAAGTGTTGAAGAACCTATGAAGTTGCTGCTACATGTAATTACTTTGAACACTTAGTGTCGGGCACTGAAATGTATTTTATGATATTTTTATGGCTCCTAAATTATTTATTCTGTGTATTTTGTTCTCATTACCAAATTTCCTCCCACCAGGAATGCCACCAAGCATTTGGCTTTGTTGCACCAAGTGCTTAAATCCGATAAATGACATGGTTGTTATAGTTATTTGAGAAAAGACATGGTTGTTATAGTTCTGATTCTTGATGAATTTATTTATATATACTCTTGTCAACTGTTGCTTTGACATACCTGAACTACCTTACTCCAGGAGAATTGCTGTTGGATACCTTTTACTGATTATGTTTAAAATTTAAATACTTATAAGGTATAAAAACTGGTAATAGCTTTTATTCAGGAAATCTATCGTTTGTATGTAAAAGAAAAATTACAGTAAGACAGTTTTTGTTTAACTCATGCCCACCTGGAGTCCTGGACATTCACATTATAACTGCTGGTCATTCAGTTAAGGTAACCAGCTGATCAGATATGTTACGAATTTGTTGTTAATGAAGACAGTCATGTTAATATGTCCTATAGTCCTGGATGTTCATTTCATTAGCTCTTGTTATTTCCAAGCTGTTCCTCATTAACTCGAGTTCCTCCTGGTAGGGCTGCTCTACAAAGGGATATTGAATTATGGATGCAGTAGTTCGATGCCAATGTAAGTGAGCTATCTTCTGCTATTAACTGATTTTTGTTTTCTTTCTTTGGTTTGTAGACTGGTGGAACTAGTCCATCATTTGAACTAGTAATTGATATGAACCTGCTTCTTATAATGTGTTGAACAAAATTTCAACTGTAACAACACATTATTTTGATGCTTTGCCAAAAAAAGTGTCAAGACATCTTCAATCTTTTAAACCCCATGAACTTTGTAGTAGAAAAGCAATCAATGGATCTAGCTCTGGGAATACAAAGTTCTGGAGTGACCTGTAATTTCTGGATTGGCTTCTTCACCAAGATGTGTAAATTTTGATTTGATGTTAGTATGTTTACAATATGGTCAGCTGTTCACAGGTTGTTTTATACGCTTTATCCTTTAACATCGTTATGATGCATATCTGAAGATTAGAAAACGGAGATTTGGCTCCTGTAGCCTGTGATGCCATTTTAAACTTCTTGAGCTGAGCCATTTGAATCAATATGTGATTTTTAAGTGGCACTTTTATAATCCAACTAGGATGATATATATACAAACTGACACTCCTACAATATGCTAAATCACTAGCAAAAACAAGCAATGCTCCTTCCAATTTACAGCCCACTTTTTTCTGAGGCATCTGGGCCTTAAACTTGTTGACTTTTTATCAGGGGCTCTCCTCTACAACAGTGCTACCAGCTACTGCAAGTGTGGACAACAGTGAGTTGCTCAATGCAGGAGACATTGATGGAGACAAACTAAACTGGACCGGCTCTACCGTCCTGACTTTCAGGTCCATGACATCTGTGATCAGGCTGGGCCTCATGATCTTGTCACCAACGGCACACTCACCCTTTAACATCTTGGCGACCATTGACATGGAGGGCCTGATCTTGGGGCTATCCTGGGTGCACAGAAGCCCTATTTTCAGCAACTGATGCGCTTCCTCGGTGCCAAAATCACGCTTCAGGGTCCTGTCAATGATGCTCTCAAGATCACCGGACTCATAGAGCATCCAGACCTGACAGGATAGCAGAAATTTCTGATTTCAGATGCTTTAAATCGAAATATAAGATATGATAGAATTAGCACCTCAGGTATTTTAAAGCTAGCAAGTTTCTTTTTTTGAGACCACACTAGCAAGTTTCTAAAAGTATATCAGTTAATTTCTCTCAGATCACCAATTTTAAGAACTAGACCAATATCTAAAAACTTGGAACACAGCCGATGAGTCAATGCAAGTAGATGGCTGCTTTAAATAATTGTTAGCAACACAGAAAGGGCACCTTCCTTGTATTTTCCTTTAGAATTCTTCCAACTCTAACAAGTACATTGTGCGTGTCCTTGTCTAATATGTGATTATGTAAACTGAATCAATCATGCAAACAGTACAGGATATGCCTGGCCTGATTCCTCATGGTCTAATTGGATAATCTAAATAATAGCATGTCTGTACTATAGTGCTTTGACATAATAGATGGTTCTTCCTGTAGTTTTTTTGTCTAAACTTGCTAGAGAATCAGATAGTTGTAAGAGATAACCATATTCTTGCGAACCATATCAACCCTAAACCATTATTAAGATTAATCTTAACCTTTTCTAGGAGGAACTGCTCGTCAAGAGGTAAGCTGGGATCAGTGTGGCATCTGCCACTGACAATCTCCAGCAGCAGTACACCAAAGCTGTAGACATCGGCCTTTTTCGTTAGCTGCCCTCGGATTGCATACTCCGGCGCAAGATATCCTCTGACAAAAGAATATACGTCAACTCTGTTTACCTGATCATATGGTATATCTGCAAGATCAAAGAGGCATGGACATCAACAGGAAGTGAGGCACTACTTACAGAGTCCCTGCAACCCTTGTGCTGATATGTGTCATGTTGCCTGGGAAGAACTTTGCCAGCCCAAAGTCTGCTATCTTGGGGCTGAGGTTTCTGTCAAGGAGAATGTTGCTCGCTTTGATGTCACGGTGGACGATCGGTGGCTGGATTTCTTCGTGAAGGTATGTGAGCCCATCTGCTACACCAACGCAGATCTTCACCCTTGTTCTCCAGTCAAAGATGATGCCACTGCAAGAATTACCTGAAGAACACCATCAGAGATCCAGATTTTGACTGAACAAATGCATCATAGCTAGCACCGCAGAATATCTAGGTTCAGGCATTACCGAAAAGGGTCTGTGCAAGGCTGTTATTCTCCACATAATTGTAGACCAGCATCTTCTGGCCTCCATCGACGCAGCAGCCATGCAGTTTGACAAGGTTGTGATGGGTTATGTTGGATATGACACTCAGCTCATTCAGGAACTCCTTTGTTCCTTGCCTTGACTCTGAGGAGAGCACCTTGATGGCAACTTTCTCGCCGTTACTCAGCTTTCCCTGTACAGTTTAGGTCAGAACATGAGCTGATAACAAAGGCTGATCGAAATATTGCAGTGATGGAAGTTGCTCTAGTTTGAAGAACACTGTCATGTTCTAATAATTCAGTAACTGAGATCCCATTTGGAACAATAGAGTTTTCCCGATTCCTAAAATTTCTGCAAGTTCCTATGTGCCTGTGTTCCAAACAGGAAGATAATTGGGCATACAACACCTATACAAGATCCAGAGTCCTTGTTGAAAGTATGCTATGTCAGAGATATTAGAGCAACTGGTATCTCAACCTCTCAACCTACCAGATAGACACGGCCGAAGGAACCCTGTCCAAGCTTGTTTCCTGGGCAGAAGTTTCTTGTGGCTTTTCTTAGCTCCTTGAACGAGTAGATTTTCACGTTGCCAGTGATCAGGATGTCTGCAAACAGAATCGAATGAACTACAGTAAGGTCCTGAGATGCTTCAGAGGAACAGCAGTTGGTATAAAAGTTTACCTTGGTCATGCTGCACAATCTGGCTTCTGGAATTCTTCGTCCTCCGGAACACAGAGAAGCAACCCATTGCTATTATCTACAGCCTCTCGTATTTGGAATTGAGATCTTCAGACATACAAAAGAGATGTTGGTAGCTACCTGAGAAAGAAATTAGTCAGTAGGTTTCAAGAGACCAAGCAGGTATTGCATGGTGACACTCAGAAGTTAGCAACTTCACTCTTTCATACAAAATAAAGAGTAGTAATTCGCAGCCAAGTTTGCAGATTCATACAAAACCCAGAAATCAGAATGACCGAAGAATGTATGGTAAAAGGAAAACTGATTGAAGAAGTACATGTTTGAACAACAAAATTTGATTGAACAAGAATGTTCGTTGTCACTCTGAACACTGAAATACAGAATAAACAATTTTGCAAGATAGCCTTCAAACTCCAAGAAATAAAGAAACCTTCATATCTAGTCAGAGAATTGGGCCGATTTGGCAAACAAGAGAACAGAAACTGAGAAGCGAATTTCACCTGCAGATTAATTGATCGGTGGAAGACTTCACTTTGATGGGCTGAAGTGTGCATAAAGAGCAAAGAACATCGAACACCCAGCAAGGAAATTTTTGGAAGGTAGTCGGAGAAGAAGAGAAGAGGATATGTTTCTGCAAGAATTGCAATGGCAGGAGAAGACTAGCATGGTTGTGCCATAAATACATGACAATCTGGGCAAGGACCCACTGGGACTGACCAGGCTTGTTCTCTTCTGACCTTGGAGAGTTCAGTTTTCTTGCAACTTGACAAGGTACAGCATGGAAGACTTGTGCTCAGCTCACGCCAGGAACCATAAAATAAGCAAGGATCAGAAGATGCCAAGATGATTAGACAAGTTCGAGCTACTTTAGTAAGCTGGTAGGTGCTGTGCTTGTGAAGCTGCAGTGTTTCTGTTCACATCTTAAGGTAAATACTCAATAGTCACATCCTGGTTTAGTTATGCTAATGATGGATTGATCATTGAACAAACGTGTTAATGGAGTACAGTTGTACAGTGTTCAGGTCTTTAGGTGCCACGTGTGATCAAAGACGGTATAGATTGGTCATTATAAAATTACCATAAGAAAATGGTGTTGTAAATAGAAAATGACTCAGCCTTGAAGAGGCATATAGTTTATCAATTCCACTGTACAATCGTTGACTTTGCCCACACGCTTGCATTGTACCTAAATATTTATAAAATTCAGTCATGGAGGTTGAAAGGCTTCTGGGCATGGACAAAATTTCTTAATTCAAATTTATGACATCCACTGGATTCTCCTTGAAGGCTAAACTCGAGCCCTATTTTTCATATGTCATCATTTGTTCTCCCTCCTTCCAGGATGCTTCAGTTTAACTGTGCAGTTTGACATGTGTTTGCTGACCACTGTTATTTCTCAACGATTAAGAAAAGAGTAGACTAAGTAGCTGAAAAAGGTATGCTTTGGATTATACTTGAAAACAATGTATACTCAACACCGAATTGAGGAGTACTTGTGTACAACATATATTTCTCGAAATAGCATGTCACTCGGTAGCTAGCAGATGGGAATAGGTGGTTAAATCAATTATGGGCTTCTAATCTTAAATGCCGAGTTTTGTACGAGGTATGAATCTCCAGCATGAATTTATCGCTGAAATCAAAATGTTTTGACTTGTAATCTTGAAAAAATTTGAGTTGAGACTAAAATGTTAGATTGAGTCTACATTCTGGAGCAGCCTCGCCCTTTGATTGCTAGCGAAAGTCAATTTATCATTGTTCCAAAGAAACCTTCAAGCATTTTACATTTCCTAGGTTGCGCTCACAGGGAAAGAGAGATCCATTGACTACATGTACCTATTTATCCATTGGTGGAGTCACATTCTTCCTTCTCTGCTTCTCCAATTTATGGCATTTGGACTCTTGGTGAATGAAACAAATAGGCATCAAAGTACACAATGTCTTTGACCATTATAATGTGTACGGTGTACCTACCACTTTTATATCATCAACAAAATATTTGAAATTATTTTGTAAATTATTAATGTGTTAAAATTTAATTAGTATCTCACCTTTCAAAATGGCAAAAAATAGTATTTTAGGTTGTGAATCCCAAGCAAGACAATAAGATCATTACTATTTATGTGCACAGTTAAAAAGGAAGATGTTAAATTTGAGGGCATAGCAAGCAGAAAAACTTCAATAAAGCCCAAATTGCAGACGCAAATGCATAAAATGCAATTTTTCATGTTCACCGTCACAACACAGTGGTACAGTCAGAGAATATTTAAGAGGGAAGAGATGCAGGCTTCAGTCACTCTCTGCACCAGCTGTATCACCCAGAAAACTTGTGTACAAGTCAAAGAGCACATCTTTCTATCAGATTATATTTCGTCAAAAGGCGAAAGGGAAACAGGAGGAATTATTTCGGCAATTCGGCTTGACCAATCATCATGGAGGCTTTACACATGTGCCGGCCGCTTTACAGAAGATTAATGAAGCAACCCAGTCTCAACTGATAATTTAGTCGAGCATTACTGGTCTATAGGTATAGACTCACATTACCCGCACCGTACCACCATGATGGAGCATTTCTCTTCTTGCTGTTATTTTACCCTTCGTTATAGAGCAGCGAGTTAAGCGAAAAGAGGCGCTTAAAAAATTTAAAAAATTGTAGAGTAGGCAAACAAAAAATTATGCATGTGTATACTGTTGCTGGCTTGCTGGCTTCTAGTGGTAGTTGCGCCTACTACTATAATGGTCTGCTCTCTGCTGCTGCTCTTGGTGCTTAGGAATGAGGTCAAGACATGGCCCAGCCAGCCAGCCCATAACTCGAGAAATCATACACACAACAGCCCAACACAGACCCACCCCAGACATCATGTCCGACGTCCGTATCGCACACCCCACCCCACCCCACCCCACCCGCACGACCTAGCACCCCGCGCGCCGCCGGCCGCTCGTCCCGCGCCCCTCGCCGCCCTTGCCTAGCGCGGCTGCGCCCCTCGTGGCCTCAGCTCCTCGCAGGCTCACCCAGCGCGGCAGGCGGCGGCGCAGAGCGCCAGCGCCCCTCGGCTCCTCAACCAGCACGGCAAGCGGCGGCATGCCAGCCTCCTCAGCCATCGCCTCGCTCCCAAGCCCGACTCGCGCCTAGCTGCTCGGCCGCCCGACCCTATGCCTAGGGCGCAGGAGGCGGCCCGGATCGGCCGGCATCACGGGGGACGGCGGCAAGCGCTCCGACGGCCTGACCCGGCCCATGCGCGCCGCATCGTAGGGGCTTCACAGCCATGGCGCTCGCCCGCCCGCTCGGCGCCTCCGCCGACGGCCGCGCCGCCCGCGTTCTCCACGCCGCAAGGCACAACAGGTAGAAGCGACGGCTGTCGTCTGGATTTTTCCCGGCTGGCTCGAGTCTCGCGAAACGCAAGTCTAGCGCACTTGTGCGTGATGTTCACGTCGTCCATTCTTAATCGAACGGCCAAAAATTATTTTGCTGACGTGGTCCAACCAAACGAGCCGGAATGCACCGGCTCTAGCGTGAAAAGATTATGCTCAGTTATTGATCTAGATTGTGCAGCAGCGGTAAAAATTTCAGATCTTTCGCGTTCAGAAAAAAAAACTCAGATCTTCAACAAAAATGATCAAACATTTCGAAACACAAATGTGCGGAACCATAGATTATATCCCAAGATTTTCAAATCTTGCACGACAAAGTTTCATACATATTGTTCCCCTTTTGGCATTAAGATTATGAGATTGAGCTTGACTTGTTCTGTTCATACACTAACTAGTATATGCTAACGCAGACCACGAAAAGGTCAACCGTATATAGGTGATCATTGATCTTGACCCAAAGCCTATAGTTCTACGTTTAAAAAAAATCGACAAAAAAAGAAAAGGTCCAAGTCCGTCCTACTCGTTGAATTTTAGAGACGCTAGAGCAGTTTGCAAAGGGCAAGATTGTCCAACTCCTGTCCTGAAAGACTTGACCTCACTGGTGGCTTGGCCACACGAGCATGGCGTCACACTGAGATAATATTTTTTGACCATACTATTGCTAAGCAGCTGCACGGTCGATAGCTGAGCTGGAGTTCACCAAACGACAGGTACAGTAGTGTACAGGAAATTACCTGTGCATGGGGGAAGGAAAATGACATGTAAAAAAAAACTCTCTGGTTCAAAGTGGAAAAAGAAAAGAGTGGTCAAACTGATGTTGCACGTGTGGGTCTGCTGCCACTGACACTGTCATTGGAGCCCTGCCCCTGGTTGAAACTGGATTTACCCTGGCAGGTGCTGCATTACAAACTCATGAGCATGCCAACAACCACGCTAAAATCTTTTTAGTAGATTTTTTTTAACTTTAAGTAAAGGGAATATTTTTTATAGAAAAGCAGGAATTAAAGATTCTGCTTATGATCGACATGCATGCCACACACGCTGTTCTGTCAGTGGCTTAACCGTGTGGCACTATTTGACGGGGTCTGAGCTGCGCAAGGTCGCCGGCAAGTCGTCAACGGCGTGTCCGAGTAGGTGACGCCCATGCCGGGCAGGCATTAGAAGTTCAAAGGAAATTCAGTTCCGTCGGCTAACATCAGGGAATCAAATATCGATTGGGTCGGATTGTCTCTCTAGCAATTAGATTATGCGGTAATTATTACTCCCTCTGTTTGTTACTGGGAATTTTAAAAAAGTTTTTTAGTGGTAAATTTTGACTGTCAGTTTTTTTCACAATACATCATCAATTGCCACAAATTTAGTGTCACATTAAAAGGCCTTTGAAATGCAAATCCATTCATATAATATTGGCAATTTATACACTAGTCATGTATATAATTTGACCAAATTGTTGATCAAAATTTATAAGTTTAGCCCTTCAAGTGAAAAACGTATATGTATGTAGCAATCAAAGTCGGAAATAAAAGAAAAATCGATCCAACATTGGAGTGATTGGTTGCTAAAATAAAATGAAATATCGATCGATCCAAAGGAAATTAAGATTTAAGAGTGAATTTGAACATGAAAAAAGAACACCAATGGATCCAAACAAAATGGAGGGAAGCTTATACAGCACTTTTAATCTATCTGGTGTCGTGGCGTCGAGCCTGTAATTGATCCATGGTACATATTAACCACGGGCAGCAACATCAGTGGCAATCAAAATATTAAACCGTCCATCACGAAAAGCCTGCCAGTGTTCTCTCTCTTTGGGCTTGTGAGATGTCCCCATGAAGAGCTTCACACTGGAAACTTCAACTCATGCTTTATGACAATCTATCAGCATCCCTTTTTGTTTGCGTGAACACAATGCACTTACCACCTTTAGCGTGCGTACTCCTGCATGAATAAATTATTTACTAATGAATTCCAGCAATTAGAATTTGAAGTAACTTAATACCACCGGGGAAGGATTTGAGTTGCAGTGGCACACAGATAATACAAATCCAATCCATTTCAACTTAATGAGTTCTCCAAGGATAGCAGGTTTTTCACGGTTCTCCGAAGCGATAGAAAACAGACTAATTCCTTCAGCCAGCTTTTGATCATCCTCACCAACCTACAATGGGAAAAAAAAAAGTGAAAATCAAACTCTTGGAAATGCTGGTAGAGGGAAAATGCTAAAAAATGGTATTAATATAGTTGTTTTGAGAAGAGCTCGTGGATATAAAACACACCACTCTAGCAGGCAAGTCATCTATATGGACGGGATAAATTACAAAAAGGGTAGACCCCTAATCAGGTTCCAAAATAAGAATCATACCCATTTCGGATAAGAAAACTTCTACTCATGAACAAATAGAAGATTGCATGAATATTCTCCGGATATTAAACTTGCACTGTGGATTCAAAGCTCACATCGCATGAGCCGGCTAGTACAGATTCGACCAAGTCACTTTGACTTCTATAGTTGAGGAATCGAGTTCATGGCAACGGTAAGTGCATCCATGCGCTACAGCCCTGACAGCAAACTTGCAGATGGGATCTGCTCCAAGAGCTGGAACCTTAAAATATAGAAATAAGTCAGAATTCAATCTCACAGCAACCACAAATCTCTTTGCGTCACATAGGTCCCCGATAGTGCCACGGAAGATCTTAATTTCTTGGGTTATTCGACCAACAAAACCAGTTATAGACAGGTCTAGGCCACTGTCATGCCCCCCTGAATTTGTTGTCCAAACTTCTACTGTGGCCTCCACAGATTCACGAAGGAGTGTGCGGGCTATGCCCACCCGGGCGCCGCAATCTCCCTTGATCCGGTTGGTGATGGCCCCATGGATGTATGTCAGTTCGCTGAATGTGGCAGCCCCATCAATGAGGGGCAGATCATCTTATCTTGTGTCACCTCTCTTTATCTTCATGTCATACTCAATCAACACTCGGCACTGCAAGTAGATACCTCTCTTCGGGCCAGAGAGGTATATGAAGGGGTCGAAGAGGGTCCAGCAGATCGCGGACAGCCATGAACCCGTACAGCAGATCCTCTTGGTAGCTTGCTCAGCTTGAAGCGAGAAGATCTGCATCATGGCGCAACCCACGTGTTGCCTGCAAGCGGTCCAGCACGGATGGCAAATATCGATTGGTTCCGACAGCCTCATTGGTTCCAAGCGAGCTGGTGGATCGAGCAGCATTGGTGATTATATATACATATATATAGCAATATATCGATATGAAATCATCACTAAGCGATTGGTTGCTCCGTTTCAAGAAAAAAACAAAGTGTTTGGTTGCTGTACTAAAATAAATAGGAAGGAAATTGAGGGTGAAATATATTTCGATTGAAAGGAAATTGGGGATGAAATTGAGCATAGAAACATCAATCGATCCAAAGAAGATGAAGGGAGGATGGGCATACATCACGTACTCTCCCTGGTGTCATGGAGGTGGTAGAGCCTGTGCAGGGGACGCTCGTCGGGCCTGAAGATAGATCCATCGCCATGCTTGCTTCCCTCGACCAGCTCCACCGGGATCACGCCCTCCTCGTCGTGGTCGTCCACCTCCTCCTCCGCCGCCGCCGCCGCCGCCAATCTCCATCGACCCGAATCTAAGCGTGCCTTTTCGGATGGGAGGAGTCTCTCTCCGCGCCATCTCTCCGCTGTGTTTTATGTGCCAAAAAGGAGCCAAGAAGGCCATCGATCCGAATTCGATTAGGCCCCGTGCCACTTGCATCGGGCCCGCGTTCGACTCCGCTCGGGTGCTCGGGTCGGCCCCGTTTGCATCGATGAATTAGGCCCAGAGTAGCGGAATTGAATGGGCCCTTGCTCGGTGCGAGTGGCGGGCCGCGGGCCCGCCGGCTGGCGAATGGAATGACCGTGCGCAACAGGGTTCGCGCCTGAATTCGTCGCGCTTCTTTTTCAGACGCGCATGGCAGTAATGATTTTTAATATCTGATCAATAATTGGTGAAATATTTAATTTCGTCAACTGTATAACATTAAATAAGTTTCACATATTTGAAAACACTTTCCTATTGTTTGAATTCCGTGTTCACGAATATCATAATATATTGAAAGCTCCGAAGCCGAATCCAAACATTTTCATCAATCAAGATTCAAGAGTATATTATAAAATATTTAATTGCAGAAGGAACAACACAATTGCCACAGACGCACAGCGACATTCACAGGAAGCAAATCACCAAAAGAGAACGAAAACAAGGCGAAAAGCTTGTGTTGGGTAAATATATGATATGATTATAGAGACCGTGATTTCAGGTCAGAACGGCCTACAAGGTAGCACCAAAATCATCATACAGTACAGAGCCACTACCAAAAACGATATAAGAACATCCGCAGAAGACCCTCTGCATATTTTACAGGTATGATCTAGAGCTACAACTTGCGGGATCAAAAGCAAAATAAGAACAGAACAGTAATGAAAATAACGCTTGTAATTATTTTCCTAAATCCCTCCCCAGACACAAGGATAAGCGCATGTATTCCATGTATTCCGCCGCGGCACTGTGACACCAGCCTTTGTCACACCATTCGGAGGGACCCAACAACAGATCAGGAGTGGCCATTCTCTACTAATGATTACCTTTTGCCCAAGTTTATCCTGAGACTAAGATGAGTTGCCGAATCCACCAGAGTTCCTGTCACCAAAGCCACCAAAACCACTTGAGCCAGAACTACCAAAACCGCCACCGAACCGACCTGAGCCAGAATCCCCAAATCCACCGGAACGACCAAATCCAGAACCACTACCACCGCTTGAGCGACCAAATCCAGACTCACCAAATCCACCGCTTGAGCGACCAAATCCAGAGTCACCTGAGCGACCAAATCCGGAGTCACCGAAACCTCCGCTGCCACCTGAACGGTTAAATCCTGAGCCACCGAATCCACCACCACCACCTCCTCCTGATCGGCCAAACCCACCACCCCTTCCTGGTGAGCTGCCAAAACCACCACCACGTCCACCGAAGCCCCGTGAGCGCCCAAAGTTTGAACCACCGTACCCTCCACCACCGCCCCCAAAGGAATCAAAGTCACCACCAAGCAACTCAGATCCCTCAACATTAATTTTTGGAAGCTGCGAGCCAATGGAAAACCACATGAGCATGACGGAGTCAAAAAAAAAAAGCATACAGAACAGCATCGCACAATGCCAACCAAAAGTACTCACCTCTTTAAACTTGGATCCAACATCACGTTCAATACCCTGGACTTCCCTACTTTGTCGATAGTTGTACATCACAATTGCAGTACCCTTCTTTCCAGCACGGCCAGTTCGGCCAGATCTGTGGACGAATATCTCTGACGAGTTGGGGAGTTCAAAATGTATCACCTGAAGGAGAACCGGTCAATGTATGTCGAACGTTAGCCAGTAGAGAAGGAAAGAACTCAAGAAGGGGTTAAGCACGAACCAAATCAACATTTGGTATATCCAAACCACGGGCAGCAACATCAGTGGCAATCAAAATATTAAATCGTCCATCACGAAAGCCTGCTAGTGTTCTCTCTCTTTGGGCTTGTGAGATGTCCCCATGAAGAGCTTCACACTGGAAACTTCGACTCATGCTGTATGACAATCTATCAGCGTCCCTTTTTGTTTGCGTGAACACAATGCACTTACCACCTTTAGCATGTTCCTGCATGAATTAATAATTTACCAATGAATTCCAGCAATTAGAATTAGAAGTAACTTAATACCACTGGGAAAGGATTTAAGTTGCAGTGGCACAAAGAAAATACAAATCGAATCCATTTTCACCTTAATGAGTTCTCCAAGGACAGCAGGTTTTTCGCGGTTCTCCGAAGCGATAGAAAACAGACTAATTCCTTCAGCCAGCTTTTGATCGTCCTCACCAACCTACAAAGAGAAAAAAGTGCAAATCAATTCCATTATTAGCAAATGATTTCTTAATAAAAGGCATATAGCCCCTCGAAACTTGCGATATGGAGGCCGCTAGAACAATCTTCTTATAAAGGAATAGCTCACACATAGGAAACCATATGGAGCAATCAACCCTATTTTTTTTTCTTTTGAACTTTTTTCCATTACAATTAGCGAACCAGATTGCCAACAGTTATCACATTTTAGGACAAGTACAATGAATTGCAGGAAATATCATTCTAAGACCAATGCATTGTGATACTTTCCCAAACATTGGTTGTTGTCAGGTAAACAAGGAACATTATTTTACTATACAAATTAAGTAATAGGCTTGTAGGTGTTTGCTACAGTAGCTACAGACATAAGTAGGCCAATTTTCCAGATCTGTTCCCCTTACCTCTGATCCATCTGGCTTAATTTTAAAGACATTCAACCAGTTCCCTGTTTAGATCTTTAACCCATTATGATTTCTTAGCAAATGTTATAAGCTAACAGTAAAACTAAAGTGGCCTCCATTAGGTCATCTATTGATTTAACATTTTACAACAAAATCCAAAAACTACTGTACACTAGTAAATAGTAATGGACAAAGATTTTAAAAGGCTAAAATGTAAGCATTACTGAACGACTAACTTTAGAACAGATGTGCTGTGCCACTTGAGAACAAAGGAATTCATCAATCAAAACATAGTCATTCTGGCTAATTTAGTTCCCATTTCAAAGAACCAGAGCGCGCAGAGGAAATATGCATTATAATCAACACCAGATACGGTTACATGGTTTACTCAGTGAATTGAAGTCACAAAGTCTATAGCAAAAAATGCATGTAAAATAAAAGTATCGCTAGAAGTTGAACTCACTAGGTCAACTGTAACAGGATTGTTGAGGTACTTTTGTGTGAGCTTCCGTATCCAGGTTGGCATTGTTGCTGAGAACATCAATGTTTGACGCTGCTGAGGCACTTGCTGCAAAATTGTCTCAACATCTTGATCAAAACCCACAGACAGCATCTGGTCTGCTTCATCAAGAACAACAAACCGAATCTCTGCCAAACTCAGAGAGCCTCTTTTTAGAAGATCAATGACCCGTCCAGGTGTCCCAATGACGACATCAACACCATAATTAAGCTGCCTTATTTGCTGGCTAATTGGAGTTCCTCCATAAACACAGAGAGTTTCCAGGGGGGAAGAATCGATGAACTCCCTCTCAACTTGTTTTGCAAGTTCTCTTGTTGGTGCCAAAACAATAGCCAAGGGAAGCTTTCCAGGCCTATACTCAACAAAGAATAAATACAGGATTAGTGGGGGCCAAAAAGAAGAAATTGGAAAAAAAAGTAACTGTATATATTGTTAGAGGAACCAAGCTTACTTGTACTTGTCATTGTGGCGGATAATTGCATCCATTATGGGGATTCCAAACGCCAAAGTTTTACCAGTCCCAGTTTTGGCACGACCAACCATGTCCTTTCCTTGCATTGCTGGCTCAAGAACAGCTCTCTAAACAGGTTGCAAAATAGAAGACAAGGTTCAATATCAATTCAATACTCATTTAAAGCAGACAGCTTTGCCTCATGTATGAGATCCATGAACTTGCAAGCAATTAATTTATCTTTGGTAAATTATCACCTAACCACTAACGAACACTAGTAATTATAATGTTTCATCCGATCACCATGCCAAGGTAAATCTGCCGCATTACAAAAGCGGCCAAATTCATATCAATGTAAACATAATAAATAAGCAACTAAAGCAGAAACGGAAGAATTTGTTATAATTGAACGGTTTTCCCATTGGTGGTCGTTAATTAAAATCCATGTCATCTGCATGGATTGTGTCTGCAGAGAACAGGACAAGAAGGTTGGTGCACGGTTGCTTCTATCCAATCAAACCACTAGCGTGAAACAAAAAAAAAATCGAATTTTCGCAGCAAATAGATGATTCTACTGGCATATGATTCCTCTTCGACCAAAAGAATGGTAAAGATCCACCGCTCCTCGTTACCTGGATGGGGAACAGCTTGGTGATGCCCTTCTTGGCGAGCCTATCGACGATCTTGGACGAGATCCCAAGCTTGGCAATCTCCAGCCCCTCCGCCGCGGCGCCACCGGCTCCCGCCGCCCTCTTCTCCTCCTCGTAGAACGACCCCTCCTCGGCCGCCGCAAACTCCGCCCGCGCCGCCGCGCCCGCGGGCCCGGTCTCCCGGAACCCCAGCCACGCCGGGGACGAGTGGAACCACGCCGCCGTGGCCGCGGCGGGCCCCGGCAGCCGCGGGACCACCGCCCCCATCGCCGCCGGCTGCTGCTGGAGCAGCGCGGCCGCGAGCGCGGACACGGCGCGCCGCCGGAGTGGCGCCGCGCGGCGGAGGGCGGCGTACATGGCTGCTGCGCTTGCTTCTGCTGCCGCGGCGGCGGCGGCGGCGGCGGCTAGGGTTTAGGGTTTTGGAGCAGGGGAGGGGACGGGGAGGGGAGGAGCGGACGAAGAGAGAAGACGAGAAGGGGGAATGGGTTAAAAGGCGCGGGGCACAGAGATATTTCTGCGCTCACGTGCAGCGCAGGTGCGGGGGACTAGACCCGTTGCTTGAGCCACTTACTAGTGGGGCCGTGTCCAACCTGGATTGGGTGGCCCACACGTCAGTAGAGGTATAAAGTTTGCTAGAGTCACCGTGCGTGTGAAATGTAGCGAGCGGAGTGCCTACTGCTGTTGGGAAGGGATGGGTGGGCCATGCTAAGAGTGGAGGATGACATGTGGGGACGGAACGGGTGGGACCATGGTGTCAGTTGGTTAAGGGTAGCTATGGATGCGGAGACACTGAGACAGGTATTGCTTGGAGGAAAAGTTAGTTTGGCGGTTGGGCGTGGGGATGGGCTTCGATGCTTGCTTGGGCCGGTTGGCAGAGGGTGCGGGAAATGGGCCTCCACTAAGTTTTGCCGACTTAGAGCTGCGTGTGTGTTTGTATTTTGAAATGTCCTTCTGAGATAAGAAACACGTGATTCTGTGGCCCAGTTCATGGAAGTACTTCATGTTTTCGAGTAATCGTGTTGCGTTCCTCCAAAATAAGAAGTCTTCAACTAAACATCTCAACTTTCTGTAGAAAAAGAAAAACTGGAAAATCCCATCACAGCGACAAGCTTGCGCTGTAATTCAGTCATTCTTCCTATGGTGCATTTGAATACTAATCTCTCCATTCCAAATTGTACTTTATTTTTGGCTTTGTCCTAAGTCAAACACTCTAATTTTGACTAGAATAATAGGTCCATTTATAGAAAAAAATGCACTATGAAAACATCTTTCATGGTGAATTTATGAAACAGGTTGAATGTTGTAAATGCTGGAGCTTATTGTGATAAATATGTTCAAAATTAGATATGTTTGACTTGGTATAAAACTATAATAACTTGGAAACGGATGGAGTACACGACTTTGCATATTCCATTTCTGGCCACCATGAACTTCACTGCATTTTCCTCTAACCCGTCGGTTTCTCATCATTGGCCTCAGTCCTCAGATCCAACTAAAAAACGTGTAGCGAGTGCTTCAGAAGAAGAATTCTATGTTGTTTTTGAGGGGGAGAATTCTATGCTGTAGCCGCATATGAATACCTCAACGTCGACATCTTTAGAGAAGGGTTGTTTTAAGCTAAGACGACTTCGAAAACAGCCTGAACAGGTGAACTGAATTCTAACAGACAGGCACGTAGTAGGAGTAAAATTTTCGAGGAAAGAAATTCGTGCTGCATAAAGGTCGGACTTTTACCATTTCCCAACTTGTATCTTGTCATCTGTACTTCCGTAGGAGCACTCATCTCATCTCCATTCTCGAGACGACAACAGAGTAGCGGAGAAAAAGGCCAAGCCCTGCTTTGGACTTTACCCCACATTCCCCCCTGTGAAATGTCCAATCCAGCCAATCATTGGCGCCAACAGCAGGTCCCTGCTTCCTGCCTGCATGAACGAGCTTTAATTCAAACGACAAGGAGCAAAAGCCAGGCAGGCCCCAATCCAGACGCCTCGCTTTGGTCGCGGATGGTTCCAAAGGAGCGGCCAAGGAAGAGGATCGTGCTCGACCGCCACGCTGGCTTGCTCGCCTTTCTCCTTGCCGGCTTGTCCTTTACCACCACCTACTTCTGCTGCTGCGAGCGATCAGCAGCGCTCCGAATTCAGGCATGGAGGAGACTGAACTGAACTGAAGCAGAGCTCCATTTCCATGTCAGGAGTTGGGTCCGTGTCTCCGGTTTCGAATTCTTGCCGTCTGGAGAAGCGACTTTTGACCTGAAAAGCAGGGCCTATACCACTGCTACCAGCTAGTAGGCAGGATCAAGGGGCAATGCTTTGTCTAAAAGGATCGAGCAGTCATGGAATTCAGTTGCAACTTCTTCAAATTGTACTGAAATTCATCCGTCCAGGTCGACTGATCAACTGAATGATCTTGTAAAGTTGTGACGCATGATTGCATGGTCAGCCACGTCGGATGGCGCCAGCTCGCCGTTGGCCCGGCTTGAAGACGGTTCAAAACTTCAAACCCCGGCGGGCGCCCTTTTGCCGGCCGGACGAGGGACGATTGTCGACGCCGCGTGCGTGATCAGAAAGGCGCCAATCATTCGTTCGTTCAGACAATCAGGCTTCATTCATTACACTGCTTGTACTGGTGCCGCTGATCACCACCACCGTCGCCATCTCCGGTGATGCGATCTGTCCATGCAAGCATGCAGCTGGACCTGGAGGTTGCTCCTGCCGTACCAATCAAAGGTTCAAGGGTGATCTAGCATGCAACCTTTCGAGCCACCAATCTATTCAAACAGAGCATACATGGAGGGTGCCTGGACCAGTGGTTAGCTCACTGAATTTCAGGGAAAGTTTGTCGCATCGCATCGCCAAAAGCTCGTTGTGATGGACCACTGAATTCGAAAACCACCAGAAGTTCAGAACCGTTCGTGTCGAGAGAAAAACTCCATAGAGAAGAGAGAAGAACCACATGCACGGATGGGAGAGAAGAACCAAAAGTAGGGGTAGGCTGGTAGGTAAAAAGAAGAACCACGGATGGCTTCATCAGCAGATTGTAAGGTTAGTTTAGTTTTCCAGTTAGCAGCAGATGCTCCAGCTTTTGGTCACTTTGCAGCTATATATAGTAGGGCAGTACAGTAATCAACAATCATCAAAGGCAACAAGGGCGCGTCAAGGACTGAATTGGAGGACATCATTAGCTGCCACCATTATTTTTAACACTTTTTGTTAATTTTCCTTTTGATGCATGCATGCATGCATGATGGTCATCATCACCGTCAGCAGCTCGAGAAGCTTTCTTTACACTTTCTCCCTTTCATGGGGACAAGTGTAACCAACTGCCCCTTACCATCGTGGCTTCACTTTGTCGCCCAGCTCAGCAGGCCGGGCTAGAGAGCCAGGAATTTCTCGAGCGTTTTGAATCGCCCATGCGATCATTGGTCTCTGTTCTGACATTTCCAGGGCGTGCTACTACCAAGTGATCGGTACACATCCGTACGTCAGTTCACGATCAGACGTGCGGCCGTTCGGTCGTCGGCGTCCCTGCTGCTGGCTGTACGGAGTACGTACGTAGCTGCTGGTGGAGACCGGCCCGGCCGGCTACAGTGTAGTACAGTAGTACACCTGCTACCTGCGTGCTGCTGGCTACTAGCCTACTACTAGCTCCTTGGATTGCAGCGACGCCTGCCACGTGGCACCGCCATTGCAGAGTGATCGACCGCCATGACCGAACTCGCGGATCTCTCGGTTCTCCCCTGTGTGTTTTCTTCGCATTTCGAACTCTAGTTTCCCCTTTTGATTTCTCCCTTTTTCCCTCACTCTTCAGCCTGCAACTTGATTTGATTTTCTCTTTTTGTCCCTTTCACCGTCGAACAAGCAAGTGCAGCTAACCTTTTCTTCCTTTCTCTCTGTTGAGTGGTGAATTAAAATTGTTGAGATTTGGACTGCAGTAGAAGCTTTTGTACATGCTTGTGCGCTTGGCATGGCGGGATCTCACTCAAACGTGAAGGTAGGAGCCTAAAGTAGCTCGGTACTCTCCTCGATCTCCTCCTGTTATAAATTCTTGCTTCTTTTACCTTTATCTGGTCAGGCTTTACATGCGGCTTCTAATCTCTCTTTTTTTAAGATAGGGGAACACAGGATTCATATGATCTATAGATTTTTCATAAAATCAAGTTGCTTCTATATATACTCCCACCATCTTGCAATATAAGACATTCTAGCAATTCTAAGACATATAAAGATAGAGAACAAAAGACGCATGTACCCTCCGAGAGCTCCAGCCATAATTGAAGTTGTTCCTAAGATTAAGCGGGTGAGGACGAAGGAATAGAAAAGGTAAGTATGCAGCTAACGTATCACAGTCTTGGATGAGCTTCAGGGGTCTAGCTGGAACACAATGCAAGACGGCGCCGCTCGAATCCGGCCGTGACGGCAAAATAGTAAAACCCATTACATGCATTACTGTCGGCACAGCGTGTACCGAAAAAGAATATCATACTCGATCAAGCAAGGGATTGAATTGATGAAGCGCGGTACAATGGCCGACGGCATAGCGGCGCTGCACGCTAGCTGCTGTGCTATACGCCGTGGAAGGGATCAAGCGGTGGCGGAGCGTGAGGGAAACTCAAGGGGGGGCCCGTCTCGCTATGGTGTGAAGTCGACTGTGAGGACGACTAAGGGCATCTTCGAGTTTTTGCGTGGCAAGGAGAGCCGGAGCCCGGTATGGCCTGGCCGTAGCTCCGCCGGTGTAGGGATGGATGGATGGTTGTCGCCGTTCGCACGCCGCCTCGCTGCTGCTGCTGCTGGTACGTCGATCGCAACGCGACACGGCGTGATCACCGGCGCCCGGCCACCTGCTGGGCCCGGCGGTACACGTACGTACGATCCGATCGACGCCAGCAGCTAATCCAAGAGTTGCGGCAGCTAATTGGATAATTATTAGTTTATTATCCTGTTTGAATTGACACCGGTTAAAATTAGCTACCTACTTTCTACTCCGTCCTAAATTATTAGTTACATGAATTTCGCTACACACATAGACATAACATATATCTAGATGCATGCACAGGAAAAATTATACTCCTAGAAAATTCAAAACAACTAATAATTTGGATCGGACGAGTACTGGAATTTGCCCGTGGATCCAAATAGACCGTATATTTACTTTTTTAAAAAAACAAAATGGTTGGTACGGAGGCATGCACTACGACTACGACTAGGAGGTGCATCCCGAACGGGCGGTGCTTCCGTCGTCGAGCCGTTGCTGGCCTACCGCTTGGCAAGCCGACGGGTACACGAAGCGTACGCGCATCCCGATTCCCATACATACGTGGCGAAGTCACGGGAAGGAAACCGTACGCGGATGGATTGGATATGAATGTGCGTATCCTGCATGCTGCGTTCATCGATGGCACGCGGCGCGGCCTGCAGCGCAGAGAGGGCCGGGGATGAATGATCACTCACAATGCATCGGTCACGTGCCGCGTCGCAGGTCTCCATGGGCAGCGGTCACCTTCGTTCTTCCCCTTCCAGCCTTCCTTGCTTCCATGGCCAGCCGGATCCTCCCCCGCCGTGCGTGCGTGCCGCCAGTTAACGGACGGTCAAAAGGCGGGGGTAAAAATACTAAACCAAGCAGCTTGCCAGCAGGTGCCAGGTGATTTACCAAGTGATGATCTGACTCGGGGTACGGTGCTTTGCTACCTCAGCTGGAGCAAAGCTTCGGAATGGTAATTACTTATTACTTGGGTATTATTAATTCCCAAATTCCCACGCCGAGCAGATCAGAGGCAATGAAGACACCCCCGCCCCCGGTAGAATTAAAATTTAAATACGCCTCTCGATCGACAGCTGCGTGCTCGGGGGCGGTGAAAACGCGGGTCAAGTACCACACGATTAGTTACTAACCAGGCCAGGGGGCACGTGCCCGGTTCGGGCGTCGGTAAATCCAAGTACTGTACTAGTAGACGCCGTAGCATCTCCGGCGGCGACTTTTAATTAACCTCCCCTCCCCTTCGATTCTCTGACCAAGTCGCCGCGCCCGTTGACTTGGCCTGGTGTGTGTGTGTGTGGGGGGGGGGGGGGGGGGGGGGGGGGGGGGGGTTGGCTCTCTGCTGCTTGTGCCTCGTACTCCGCAGAGCGAGGCTATTCACCCAGCTGCGGCTGCACCAGGGGCAGGGGGTGAAAACAAATGCGTACGTGTGGATCGCGATCGCATCGGCAATGGAGCGCCGTGAGATGCATGGAGCCCTCTCTCACCAGGTTAGTCTACGAGCGTTCTTAGATCCAGGAGCAGTGAAACAGACACCGTATTCTCTTTTCCTCCACCCCCTCTCTTCGGTGTGATTTTGCACCGCCGTATCCCCTCCGTTCCAAATTTATTATATATTGTCTTGCGTTTTCAAGATGTATAAAGCATTTGATATGCACGTAGATATGCTATATTAGATACACAGAAAAGAACACCTATAATTTGGAGCGAAACTTTCCTTTTCGTTCCATACAATGCAAGTCTTTCGACAAATCTCGTCGCATAAATTTTTCATGACAAGTTCAGAAAATAAGATATTCTTCGAACAAGTTTTCCGAAACAAACAAACAAACGAAAAACTTTAAGAAACATTCCGTACCATATGTACGGGTGACTGCAGCCGGGCACCACTCCACACAGCTGAGCACGAAACCGGGAACTGCAGGCGCTGGGGGTGAAGACATGCCCGGAGAAGCACAGACTGTTCGTCGTCCCGAGTCCCCTGACAGGACACAGTTTGGTGGGTTCAGCTCAGCGTCCATGGCTTATCTGCCGCCTCTGCAGCTCGATCTGCTGGTCAAACTTCAGCCGGGAAATGACCAACAGCGTTCATCAACTGACCTTGCACGCGCTTTTGGTTTGCACCCAAAATTCGGCAATGTTCCATCCGTTCTGGCAACCACTCATCAGACCCAATTCTCATGCCAAAATTTGACTTGAAAGTCTGCCAGAGCTCCAGCTTCAGGAACGTTTGAATTGAAGCTAGTCACTCCTGCGAACTCCAGAAACTTTTTAAACAAAACTCATGAGATGGCATTTAGTTGACCCGTTTTGTTCTCGCAGAGACTCCACGTACAAGCTCTACTGCTCCACTAAACAGTTCCTAAGCTAATCATGGCCAACACAATCCATGACCAAATCAAGCAGATATTTCACCACCATGAGCAGCTGGCTTGCACTTGTAGGCGTACATCCTCGTCCTCTGCAGTCTGCACACACAAGGAAACCAAGCTCCAGGCAATTGCCTCGTATCCGAAGCTACTCGCAGCAGCTTTATGCAGCCTTCAAGTCTCATACTTCCTCTCCCTCCTTTTCCTTTCCCCCTCCCCCGGGCCTCACTTGAAAGCAAGCCACAGGCAAAATAAAGAGCCTCCATGAATCCATCGGTCCAGTACGCGAAGGTGCTGCTGTTGGGAGGAAGGAGAGGAGAGAGACAGTACCCACGGCCAGGTCCAGTAAATATGAAAGCTTGCACATACCTATCGGTCTCCGCAAGTACGTACTCCATTAACACCCCATCTAATGCACCATTAAGCCTAAGATGATGATGGTGAGTGACGTCCGTTTCAATCTACTTGGAGGGAGATTAAGGCCGAAAAAAGCTTTGAAAAACATCCAAATCTACTGAAGTTAAGCTAAACTTTAGCGACCACCATTACTGGTGTTAAGCTAAGCTGCGAAACTGGTTGGTGCATGAAACCGAAACTCAATAAGGTGATAGGGATCTGCTCTGATCCTTCGTCGATTGGCATATAAGTTACTTCCCCATATCACGTAACTTAGTTCAAGCTCGTTGCCGGCCTGGCCCGCGTGTCAGCGACTCGCGGGCGTGGAAGAAATGAAAGAACGGGAAAGAAAGAAAAAAACGAAGGAAAAAGAGCCCCCTTTTCTCTGTCCACGGCATGTACAAAACTTAGAACGGGCGGCGGCGGCGGCGGCGGCGGCTAGTGGCCGTACGAGCCCTGCGACGCCGGGGACGGCATGGTGGAGGCAGTGCGAGCGGTGGCGGTGGCCGAGGAGGCGGTGGTGGCCGACGACGGCCGCGGCGTCGCCGCCACCTGCTTGATCACCACGTTGGGCAGGCCCGGGCTGCGCGCCCGCCGCTCGTGCTCCTTCACCAGCTCCGCCGCGAACGCGTCCAGCTTCTCCCGGTTCGACTTCTCCGACAGGCGCCGCAAGCGGAACAGCTCCGCCTCCACGTTCCGCTGCGTCAGCATGCCGTCGGCCACCGCCACCGCCTTCTTCGCGTCCAGCGAGCTTAGCGCCTTCTTCCCGGAGCACGCCGGCGACGCCGCCTGGAGTGAGGTTGACACGTCGACGACAAAATGTTTGTAATGCTTTGCGAAGATGAATTCTCCATGCTTGGATGGATGGATGTCGGTAAAAAAGTAAAAAGAAAAGAAACAATGGAGTAGTAATTCGGTAACTCTCTCGCGCTGACCCACCTGGATGCGAACGTAGTTGCGCCCGCACGTGTGCCCGAACGCCATGGCCACTGCTTGGTCGACCTGCAGAGAGGGCGCGGTAAATTTAAGTCCTTTTTCTTACTACGGTTAAATGAGGAAAATGTTGGGCGGCAGCCGTCTGATGCAGGATGGAGGGATGGGATTACTAACAAGTAACAAGTGGAGTAACAAATCAGGGAGGTTGTTTGGTTGTGAACTTACCATGTCGGCGACGCCCTCGGCGGTGAGGCGGACCATCTCGGCGGGCGACGGCGAGCGCGGGGGGATGGGCGTCTGCCAGCCGCCGGAAGGGGTGGCGCTTGCAGCCACGGCGGCGGCGGAGGATCCGGAGCCGATGGACACGACGAGGAGGTCGTCGACGCCGACGGCGAGCGGGAACTCCTGCTTGTTGTGGAGCACGTGCGTGATGGCCGCCGCGGCGGGGTTACTCATGGCGGCGACGCCCCCCGATGCCGCGGCGATGGCCGTGCGCCCGTCCACCGACCGGACGGCGGCTGCGGCGGCCCCGCCGGCGCAGGTGGCTGCGCAGACGTCGCGGAGGCGGAAGTCGAAGCTGTCGCTCTCGACGGCGTCGGCGCGGGAGAAGAGGAACGGCGCCGCCGTGGCAAGGTCGAAGCAGGGCACCAGCAGCGGCGCGACGGTGTCCCTGAGCGTGGCGTCCCCGAACACCCGGCGCAGCGGGGACCGCTCGCCGCGGCGGAACAGCAGGGCCGCCCACCGGCTCCGCCGCGCACCCTCGCCGCCCCACCCGCCCTGCCTCCTCCCGAGGCTCGCCGCCACGAACGCCAGCGCGTCCGCCGCCGTGTACCGCGCGCGCCCGTCCTCCCCCTTGAGGAACAGCATCGCCGCCAGCACGCCCCCGGCGCCCGCCCCCGCCGCGGCGTCGAAGAAGTCCGCGACGCGCGCGTCGGGGTCCCCGGCGCGCTCCCGCAGCGCGGCCTCCAGCCTCGCGAGCGCAACCGCCGCCAGCAGCGCGTCGCCGGGGCCCGGCCCGCACCCGTCAATCGCGAGCACCCGCACCCGGCCCCTGTCCTCCCCGGCGGCCGCCCGCGCCGGCGTGCCCGGCACGGAGCCGACGCCGGCCGCGCCACCGAAGAGGAACTTGCTCTCGAGCAGGGAGAAGATCTCGTAGCTGAGCTTGCCCAGGTCCACGTCGGCCGGAGGCGACGCCATATCTGCAGCCGCTGGGCTCGCTCGTGATGGATAGACGGGTGCGGGAAGTAGGAGAGTGGCGAGCTTTCGGTGGAGGTGGTGATGTCTCGACTGCCCAGCGCGCTCGCGGCCCCGCCGCGCGGCCTTATAGCTGGGCGGTGGGCGCAGTGCAGCCACAGCAGTGGAAGGCGCCTCGGCTGCGAGAGGAGAAGGTGGAGGCGGGTTTGGCGAAAGACGTATCCTGAGGAGGTTAGCGTAGAGACACATGGAGAGGCGGGCTGGTGAGACCGCGCGCCGACGGGCCGCGCAGCGGCGTGTCGTGCTCGGCGTCAGCTGGCAGCCTGGCACGTCGGGCGCGAGGCTGGTTCGCTGACTGACATGTGGGTCGTATACTGCGGACCCCACGTGTCAGCTAGTGTAGGGGTCGGAGCGCACGTGCGGGCGGCGTGGGGGCAAGCGTGACCGACGGGATCGGGGCTGTCGGGGCCGTTGGCTGACTCGCGGGATCGGTGGGGCCGGGCAGCGCTTGTACGTGGGCCCCACGCGTCAGCGTCTTAATGGGTGGGTGACGGCGGGAGGGTCTCGTTGCTGGGCGGCACAGTGGTCAGCAGCTCAGCATGCCTTCGTACTGTCACTGTGCAGTACTCCGTTTGCAGCACCGACAAAAGCAAATCCGGCAAAAATGTGTTTTTATTCATTTGGTTGGATTCCAATTTTTAGCTAGTGTTGCCGCCAAATTTTGGCACGTGTTAAATCGGCGTCAGCGAAGGAGGAGATTGGCCGATGCGGCAGACTTAAAGGCTACAGTTGGGAATCGGCCGATTGACGCTACAGTTAGGAATCGGCCGATTGGCGCTGCAATGTTTCGGGCGATTGGCGAATGGAGTTGGTGGGGGTCGGTCGATTGAAAGGCTGGAGCGTTTGGACCAATGTGGGCTTGCGCCAACAGATAGGGGATGAAGCCAATGGAATCCCAACAGAGGATCCCAGTCAAAGATGACCTGACGTTGGTCAAAGAACGACACCGACTCGGTCGAGGAGCAATGGAAGGAGTTCGGATTGGACTAGGAGATGGCGGCAGAAAATCCTGCGGGAGCCCGTTTCCTTTAGGAAAGTCTTATAGATATAGTTTTTATTTAAATCAAGTTTGTAACGGATCGTGATAGATCAGGAGTCTTAGTCCTAGGGTATAAATAGAAGCAGTCAGGGTTTTGTAGAAACATATACATCAATCAATATAAATAATCTACTTTTTTATCGTACTTTACTTTCAAGTCGGCGACTTCGCCAATACATCTTTTTCTTTCACGAGTTCGTACGGGTTGGCAGGGCTGCATCGCCACGATCTCCGGCCAATTGGTAGGTTCCGTTTATCGAATAATATCTAAGCTTTAACTTCGGGCGCATCGCCGTTATTTCGTTTAGATTTATTCATCAGTTATCGATGTTTACTAGAATTATAGGTTTTACCTAGTGTTCTAGTTTTATCACCAGTTATCCAGTTTGAGATCGAACTGTCGGCTCTATCATTATTTTTTCTTATTTATCATCATATAGCCGATTAGATCTATTTGGAGTGTTGCATCTGTGGCGATTGTTTAAGTTGCTCCAATAGTTTCTTTGCAATCGCTACGTGATTATCGGCTGATCTATAGCCGGTCATCTTCATAGCAAATCGGCCGATTCGCTGATACGCTTTTCGGGACAGATCGGAACTTTAGCCGATCGAGACCCCGGGATTTAATACGTTTCTTTCCCTGTCAATCAACAGGTCAGATTGACTGGCACGCCGCGCGAACCGCACCAGGGCGATCACTCGAACAGAAGTTAAGCAGATTCTCCCGGGTTGTGTGTCCGACGCTGAAGGTCATCGGCCGATTTCCGGCCGATTTTTAGCGCCAACACCTAGCTAAAATCATGGTAAGCCAATATCATGATTTTCCACTTGGTTTAGTGCCAAAATTACTGACCGATATTTTTCCTTTTTATAAGATTTAAGAAATTGCTAGTAATTTGTCATGGTATTAGCTATAGAAAGTAATGTGCGAATTTCTTGGACATGAATCAATTAATAGCCAAATTTTATAGGCATATCTTGATTTCGGTGGGGGCAAAAATTGGAAGCAAATCAATCAGGCTCTTAAACCACTGTTTTAAAGAAATAATAGGAATCACCTACTTAGTGATTACTGTTTGGATATTGATACGCTTATTGATACGTTGTCGCATTTATCGAAGAATAATAATCTCACGAACGATAGTTATGATGACAGGTAATTGATATGCTTTCCTTGTACCTACATTGGTCAAGGGATGTCAATTCACATTTGTTGTACGAACTAACTCCAAGTTGGGATATTAGCACCATTATTTTGGCTCTTGGCGGTTGTCCTTGAACAACAAAATAATTGAACAAGCATATTGTTCGCCACACAATATACTAATATGGACATTCAGAAAGAAAGATGAAAATAGTAGACTGTAATCTAGAAGTTATGAATTCCATGTAAACTTGATAAAATTTCACAAGAAACAAACCTTTTATCAAGTGCGGGGAGGCCGCCACACAAGATGCTCTGCGGGAGCGTCTATTCTCGTTGTCTGTATCTGGATCGGCTTTCCAGTGGTTCACTACCTGACCACCCAATTCCATCGTTATTTGGGCCGATCTGGAGAAGCAATTCCACAAGTACTTCTACGCGGGAGTCCACGAGATGAAGCTTTCAGATCTGACCAGCCTCAGGCAGAGGAGCGACGAACCAGTAACTAATTACGTATAGAGGTTCAGAGAAGTCAGAAACAAATGCTATACCCTAGCCTTGACTGACGCTCAGCTGGCCGATATCGCCTTCCAAGGTCTCCTGCCACACATCAAGGAGAGGTACGCCTCACAGGAGTTTGAAAGTTTAAGTCAAATCGTTCACCGATTGGCCGGCCAAGAAGTACGTCCGTTTGATCAGCGGAAGAATTTTCAGAAAAAGGTTGCATATTTAGAGGGATCTGAATCTGAAGAGGAAGCGAAAATCGGCCTAGCAGAATGGGTCAAATGGAAGAACCGATATCATGCCCTTTCGGGAAGAAAGAACCAGAAGCGTTCGGTTTTGACACGTCAAAGGCCGACAAAATCTTCGACTTACTTCTCCAAGAGGGACAGATCAAGCTCTCACCTTACCACACCATTCCGTCGGCCGAACAGCTCAAAAAGATGAAATATTGCAAGTGGCACAATGCCACGTCTGACGACACAAACGAGTGCAAAATCTTCCGTCAGGAGATACAGTCGGCCATTGAGCAAGCTAGGCTCAAATTCGAAGTCCCGGCGAAGCCAGTAAAGCCGATCAAAATTGATCAGCATCCTTTCCCTGCTAACATGGTTGACACGGAAAAAAACTCGCTTCAAACCAAGGTGCTGACGTCGGAATCGGCTAAAAGAAGCGGTGCCGCGGACCCCAGAAATTAGGCTACGATGGACGATGTCAAAGGGAAAAGACGGTTTGAAGACGAGGGCGAAGGATCAGAGCAATCGCGTAGACCCGTCACCTCCCAATTCTTACTCAACAAATATCAGCGGCAGCAGGAAAGTTCGAGACACCGCGAAGTGATGATACGCCGACACGAAGATCATTGGCGATGCTCGTTCTTCATCCACTACTGGGAAAATAACCTCAGATTTCCATCAGCTGATAATTGCCCTGAGTGCAGCGAACCATATCGCAATGATCACCTGCTCAAGAGGTCACGCTCCAGAGACAGAGGATCAGAGCCGATCAGTAGAAACTGGCGCGAACAAGAAGATCGGCGCCTTTCAATGCATGATCGGCTGGGGGGCAGAGTTTACCGGTTTGGTCGGCCACGGGGCAGGCTCGAACAGTGTGATCGGCCGGGGGGCAGGATCAACCAGCATAAGCGACTAGGGGGCAGAGCCAGCGTACACGATCGGCTAGAAGAAATGGCCGACGCTAGGGTGTCAGATGAGAACCCCCTAGGATGGGAACCGGACTGGGAGCGTGCCAAACTGCCAGCAAAACCGGTGAACCCCAGGTGGTGTCCTGATGGACTGTCCAAATCCCAAAAATAAAGGATCCAACATCTGCGCCAATGGGAACAACAAGAGGAAGAGTAGAGGCAGATGGTGGATAAGAAAAACGACAGGTCTCGAGTCTGGCGCCCCAAAAGAAACAACAATGAGGAGGGCGACAATCAAGAATCGGCAACTGACGTCAGCATGGTGTTCATCTTTCCGATGGAGTTCATGGCGCCCGCCGATCGAGACGACGCGACAAGGATGGAGGAGCAGATGGCGCAATTGGTTTTGGAGCCAATGACAACCACTTTTGAGAAATCGGAAGACGAAAAACGACAACATCTCAAGACTCTGTTTCTCAAAGGACACGTTAACGGACGACCTGTCACCAGCTTACTAGTAGACGGAGGCGCTGCAGTCAACATCATGCCGTATGCCATGTTCCAGAAGTTGGGCAAAAGCGACGAAGATCTGACCAATACGGATATGATGCTCAAAGATTTTGAAGGCAACGTGGCTCCCGCCCGCGGAGCGCTCTGCGTCGACCTCACCATCGGCAGTAAGACCCTTCCCACTACTTTCTTTATTATTAATGGAAAGGATCCTACAACATGTTGCTCGGTCGCGATTGGATACACGCGAATTGCTGCGTCCCATCTACAATGCACCAATGCCTCGTACAGTGGGTCGGCGACAATACCGAGATAGTCACCGTCGATTCCGCCTACAGTGTTGCTGCGGCCGATACGCAACAGTGGAGCTGCGAACACGTCAAGTGTATATCCGGTAGAACTTGGGACACCGATTTCCTGAAAGTGTCCGATTTTGGCCTACAACCGATCCGAGCAGTCGCCTCTGAAGATTCAGACTAGATGGATCAGTTCCTCCGAGAAGACGGGAAGCTTGGGCACGGATTTACGTCGGCCGATTCATTGGAGATGGTGGATTTAGGAGATGGTAGCAAGCCAAGGCTGACGTATATTAGTGCTAGTTTGGATTCCGAGTACAAGTATAAATTGACAAGTTTATTAAAAGAATTTAAAGATTGTTTTGCCTGGGAATACCATGAGATGCCTGGTCTAGACCGGTCCATTGTCGAACACCGGTTGCCTATAAAACCAGGATATTGGCCGTATCAGCAGCCTGCACGACGATGCAGCCCTAAAATTCTACCTGATATAAAGGCCGAGATTACAAGACTGATTGAAGCGAGATTTATTCGGCAGTGCCGTTACGCCGAGTGGATTTCTAATATTGTACCCGTATACAAGAAAAATGGAAAGTTGCGCGCATGCATCGACTTCAGGAACCTAAATCAGGCTACACCGATGGACGGGTATCCAATGCTGATAGCCGACGTTTTGATAGATGCCGCCGCAGGACATAAAGTCATCAGTTTCATGGACGGTAATGCTGGGTACAATCAAATATTAATGGCCGAAGAAGATTTTTCGAAAACGGCTTTCAGATGTCCGGGCCACCTTGGTTTATTCAAGTGGGTGGTAATGACCTTTGGATTAAAGAACGCCAGCGCTACATACCAACAGGCTGTGAATTATATCTTTCACAAGCTTATTGGTGTATTGGTGGAAATCTACATCGACGATGTTGTGGTCAAGTCAAAAGGTCATCAGGAACATCTGACCGATTTACGAGAGGTGTTGGAATGCACAAGGAAGCATGGGTTGAAAATGAACCCGAACAAGTGTGCATTCGGTGTGTCGGCCGGACAATTCCTAGGATTCATGGTCCATGATCGCAGGATAGAAGTCAACCGGAAGACCATAACTGCCATCAATAAGGTTGTGGCCCCGCAGAATAAAACTAAGCTGCAGTCCCTAATCGGCAAGGTCAACTTTATCAGAAGATTCATATCCAACTTGTCCGGGCGTATTCAAGCTTTCACTCCTTATTTGAAATTGAAACCCGATCAGGAATTCGTGTGGGGAGAAGAGCAACGCAAAGCATTAGAAGACATCAAGCAATATCTAATTTGGCCACCTGTATTAGTCCCGCCACAGGCTGACAAGCCGTTAAAACTATACTTATCGGCCGACGAGAGAGCTATCGGATCGGCGCTGGCACAGGAGTTCGAAGGAAAAGAACGTGTAATATATTATGTCAGCAGAAGACTCCTAAACGCCGAAACGAGATATTCCCCGGTGGAACGGCTATGCCTGTGTCTATATTTCTCGTGTACCAAGCTCAGGCACTACTTGTTATCGGCAGAGTGCATAGTCGTATGCAAGGATGACGTGGTGAAGTACATGCTATCATTGCGAATTTTGAAAGGACGGATTGGAAAGTGAATCCTGGCTCTGTCAGAGTTTGACCTAAGGTACGAATCGGCCAAAGCTGTCAAGGGTCAAGTCATGGCTGATTTCGTGGCTCAGCATTATGGACCGGAACTCGTTGTCGTTGAATCAGTTCCATGGACTCTGTACTTCGATGGTTCCTCGTGTGGGGCCGAATTGGGAATCGGCATCGTTCTCATATCGCCTCGGGGGGCAAGTTATGATTTCTCTCTGCCGATAGAGGCATTCACGACCAACAACCAGGCGGAATACCGAGCCGTCCTGAAAGGTATCCAATTGTTAAGAGAAATCAAAGCCGATGCGTAGGAAATTTTTGGAGATTCCATGCTCATTGTGGATCAATTAACGGGGAGATCTGAATGCAAAGATGATGTCTTAAGGATTTACTATGAAGATTGCCTCCAACTGTTAAAGAAATTCAAGTCTGCGGTTATTGAGCACATTCCCAGAAATTACAATGAAGTGGCCAATAGGCTTGCCCAACACGCGTCCGGGTATCGGCCGATTCAAGGCGCCATGACTGTGGAACTTGCGGCCGACGATTGGCGAAAGGAGATTGCCGATTACTTGAAGGATCCGTCCATGAAAGTGGATCGGCGAGTGCGTTTTCAGGCCACGAAATATGTGTTGCTCAAAGACGATTTGTTTTACCGGACGATTGATGGGGTTCTACTCAAATGTCTAGGTACGGAAGAAGCAAAGGTCCTGATGGGAGAAATCCACGAGGGCGTAGCTCATCAATCGGCTCACAAGATGAAGTGGATGATCAGAAACAACGGGTATTATTGGCCGACGATTCTCGAAGATTATTTTAAATATTATAAAGGTTATCAAGACTGTCAGAAGTTTGGCAATGTGCAACGCGCACCAGCCTCGGCTATGAATCCGATAATCAAACCATGGCCGTTTAGAGGTTGGGGGATAGACCTCATCGGACACATTGACCCTCCATCAAGCAAAGGGCACAAGTTTATATTAGTAGCCACTGATTATTTTACCAAATGGGTAGAGGCGGTTCCGTTAAAAACTGTGACATCGGCCGCTATGATCGATTTCGTGAGAGACCATATTGTTTATCGGTTCGGCATCCCTCAAACCATCACTACTGATCAAGGAATGATGTTCACCTCAGTGGAGTTCGAAGAATTCACCACCGATATGGGGATTAAATTGTTAAATTCTTCTCCGTATTATGATCAAGCCAACGGCCAGGCTGAATCATCCAATAAGGGGATAATCAAGTTGATCAAGAGGAAGATAGAGGAACAACCCAAGAAGTGGCACCTGTCTTTAACTGAATCTCTATGGGCTTACAGGATGGCCTGCCACGGGGTCACTAAGATATCTCCTTATCAATTGGTATATGGTCATGAGGCAGTATTGCCTTAGGAATTAAGGACGGGGTCAAGGCGCACATCGCTTCAAGATCAATTGACGGCCGATGACTATTCCCTCTTCATGAAGGGAGAGCTCGATGATTTGGCGGGTCAGCGATTAAGGGCCCTGATCAGCATTGAAGAAAACAAGAAAAGGGTGGCCAGATGGTACGACAAGAAGGTCAAGGTCAAACAGTTCTCCCAAGGAGATTTGGTATGGAAGTTGGTGCTGCCGATAGGGTCTAAGGATCCCGAATTCAGTAAATGGTCGCCCACTTGGGAAGGGTCGTATAAAATCGACCGATATGCTCCGAGAAATGCATATATACTAGAAACTATCGAAGGGGAAGAATTCACAAGAGCCTTAAACGGAAGATATCTGAAGAGGTACTATCCTAGTATATGGGTGGATGCATAACTTACCATAGGGTACATCAAAACAACATGGCCAACTCCTATTGTCTCTTGTCTATATAGACGATGCAAAGATAACATCGCCTTAAGGACGAAACATTCAATTAGTCTGACCGATTTATTATTCGGTAAGAACAACAGGGTACATGGCCGACACAGTACAAGTCGCCCTTAGAACAAAAGTACCAACATATTTATTGACCACGCTTTTTCTTAATCTCCCTCTCGATCCGGCCTAATTCTATCAAGAAGCAGGTGCTCTTTTCCTCCAGATCCTCCATGGCGGCTTCAACCTCGACTTGTCGAGGGAGTGGGTGGCTCCTGTCGAGAGGTGGTTGGGATGTCCCCGCTGCAGCATCTTCAAGGGCGACTGGGCGAGGGAGTGGATGACTCCTTTCAGTTGGCGGCCGCCTGGAGCAGTTAGCGTCTATATGGTCCCAGATCTTCTGGACGTCAGCGGGGACATGATCTTTGAGTTCTTTGAAATGGGCCTTGATCAGATCTGTCCGCCCGCGATAATGGTCCGTCTGAATGCATGACTTCAATCGCTCGTTCCAGATTGGGGCTAAGGCGTTTCGGCTAAAAGGGGAGCAAACAACCACCCAGCATCAGATTGATTAAAATGTCAAGAGAAGAAACAAAGGAAGATTTTGCACCTGGTTGACGCAGAAGGAAGAAGACGAAGAAGACATCTTGACATCTAGTCTGGGAGGATGGAGATCAAGTTGTTAGAGGGAAAGAAGACGGGCGATGCGGACGCCTTTGGAAATGATACGGGGCCTCATACTTATAGAAGGAAGAGGGTGAAGGAATGGTAGGATGCGACCCATCGGAATAAAAGGGTTAACAAATGAAAAGCTGCCGAAGAGGACGGTCCAAGTTAGAATCCGCACGTCAACGGCAAGAGGACATTAAATGTTTACAGAGCATTCGGTACTTTTACAGTTCACCCGAGGAGGGCATTAATAGCCGCAATCGCTCGTTGCCTAACTTGATCGGCTGAGTCTAAGGTTCTCTGGTCGTCATCAGCTGATCCAGGGACTTCTGGCATTTGACGATGGATTTTTATTGCTTCTTGGGCCAGGCTCTGCCTCTCCTGCTTTAGCTCGGCGATGACGGATGGGAGGTCTTAGAGTCTTTTCTCTTCAGCAGCTATGGCCTTGGTCACCTGCTCCATCTCCTTGGCTAGCTCTGCCCTTCGCCGTTTAAGGCGGTCTATGGCACCGACGATATCTGGACGAGAGCTTTCAAGGAAGCTGATTCGTCGATGCACCTCTTGAGCTCGATGTTTGTAGGAGTGTTCCTCCTCACGGGCTTTCGTTAGTTTGGCGCGATCGGCCATATGGCGCAAGGCCCTGAACACTGGAATCTGCATTGATTCTATGTATGCGGCAGGTACCAGAGCCTCTTTCGCTTTCTCTGGAATTCGGCCTCTGATTTCACTAAGAAGTTGCCGAATCGGCGAGGCGTCTTCCACTAGTCGGCCGACGTCATCTTGGAGGAGGGTCCGTATGCTCTCAAGCTTGGCACGGACATCATCAGATATAGAGCTCAGTATGACTTGGCGTGAGGCAACCTCTTCATCGTCAGAAAGTGCAATCGCAAAGGAAAAAAGACTGTTGTTGGGAGTGTCCTGCTCCTGTGAAAGAATAAAAAAAATAAAAATATGGATTAGCCGACGGTAAGGGGAAATCGGTTGATTTGGGTGACAAGTTCCTTACCTCTTTGAAGCGGATTTCTTCTGCTTGCGCCGGCGGGAGTGCTACCCTCATCTCGGGAACTAGCGCGATTGGTTCATCGGAAGAAGAAGATTCGACGACTATCGGTGCCCTGCTCGGGCCAACCTCCTGGAAAGGTATGGGAAGCAGATTTTATAAGTATAATGCAAATGATTAAGTCTGATGATATATAATTACTGCCGTACCTCTTTGAGTCGTCCGGCCGATGGTTGTTGGAAAGGTACAATCAATGCACCTAGGGTAGCCTGCATCAAAAATCGGTTAGTTTTTGGTTAAGTATCAAAAAAGAGTTAAGAGACTCTCTACCTCGGTGGGAGGAATTGCTGGCGTTCCGGTTTCCGTCTGGGATGTAGCCGATTGCTGCGGAGACTGCACTGGGGCGATTTGCGCAGCCTGACAGAAAGAAGAAGTTAATATCGACAGAATACTTAGAAGGATGTGAGGTATGCGAAATTACCTGAACAGCTTCTCCTAGCAATGATGCAGCAGCCGCTCCAGCTTCTGTAGCAGCCAGGGGATCGACTTCCTCAATAATCGGCGGAGTCGGCACAGCTAAAGGTTCAGCCGATACCGCCGCCGACTGATCAACCGATTCTATACGGGCACACACTCGGCGGCTCATCTTCTTTAAAGAGGGTTTCTTCGGCGTTTGTTTCGATCGGCTGGTGGTGATGTCTTCGATGGTTGGGGCATGGTAGCCGATGAGTGGGAATGGTGTGTATGGGCGGCTATTCTCTATCGGCCTACCACTTCGGCTCCGCATCGGAGGAAGTCGACTTTCGGACTGAAAAAGGAAATAAGAGTTAGCGGCAAATTTGTAGCATAAAAAGGAATAACATCGGAATCGGCAGAGAAAAGGGCAGTACCGCTGTGCTTGGGTCGATGTTGTCAGGATCCAGATCATTGCAATATGTTGCAAAAGATACACAAAAGAGATGCTGCTTCCATTCTGCCCACCATAACTTGAATTGTTGGACAGCAAAAGGAGCCACTATCCAATTGCTTAGATCAATGGTACTGGAGTCCGGCACTAAATTGCACAGCTGACTGTAATCAAGGCTCTTAGTGAGCTCATCTCGGAATTTTGCGCGGCCGGCAAAGTAAACTTGAATCGGTAGCTGACCAAGGCCGAACTGCCGTGCTGCAACTGATGGATTGCTAAATTCATAAGTTGGGGAGTCTTTCCCAGAGAAGAAGTTCGCTGGTAAGATCCATGGTTTGATCAAGGCGTCCATGAGATCATTATCAAAGGAGTTGGACGTCGAATCATAGCAGAAGGGAAGCTCAAAATGTGGCTCTGTTCTCTGGTACGGGTACCAACTGGTGGTTTCTTCACTAAAGCCGTTGTAAAAGCATTTAAAGTACTCGGCTGTCTGGATGGCGGTGAAATGGCAACCAGGGAAAGCTGATACCGCTTCGCCGAAAGAGGTGCACCGTCGTCGTACTGAAGGGTTCTCCTCTGACTCAATGCTGGGGAATGTCTTGGTCTCTATCTGATGCTGGGAGATTTTGCTCATGTATAAGTTGAGCCAGAGGGTGATGAACCATCAGGGGCCACCAGGATTACCAATCGGCTCTCCCTTTGACAGTTTTGCGCTGATCTGGTGCATCATGTGGTAGGCCGATCCTAGCAGATGCTTCCCAAGAGGGATGGCGTCTCCTCTTGACAGGGCTTCGGCCAGAGCTTGTGTATTGGAAGAAGGGCTAACTGCTCTGCCGTAGAAGAGGTGCTTCTCTAGCCACATCATCAAGAACGTTGAATATTCTCTCTCCAAAATTGTCCCTATCCTCTTGTTTCTGTTGATATACCCTTTCCACCCGCCGATTCCTTTCGTCTCTAGCCGATGGGTCAGCTTGACCGGATAATTAAAGGGTGTATCGGGGGAGGAAATGTCTAGGCCGGTCAGCATCAGGACATCGGCCAGAGTTGGGGTCATGGGTCCGTGCCCAAAGAGAAACGCGTTGAGCGCGTTAGACCAGAAATAGAAGGCTGCTATTACCAGGGATTCGTTCTTCTCCATTTGGGACAAAGAGAGATTGATGCACTGGCCGATTTTTAATTCATCCCATTAAACTCTCTTAGAGTTGGTCATTCTTTGGTACCATTCTTTCTAGCCAGGGGTTTCATTCGACCAAGATCTAAAAGTGTCTGACCACTGTCCTAAATCCATAGGTGATTGCTTGAAAGGAATTCTATGGGTTTCTAAGTTAATCAGATCAGTCGGGTCTGAATTCCCCATAGGGCCTAAGCAGATGAGACAAGGAGCTTCGGAAAGGGGGATGGTGATTTGGTGTCTGACTGTCTAAAAAGGTAAAAAGAGAAGAACTAAGAATAGATCTAAAAGAGGCGTGGGCTGTAAAAAGTAAAAACGAAAAGTTTCGGATGTTTACCTCCAGGATGAAGCTCGTCGTCGCTGATAGAATCGCTGATGGAACTGCCGTCGCCGATGGATTTGCTGGCGGAGCCTCCGTGGCTGGCGGAGTTGCTGATGGTGCCAGCATTGAAGGAATGAAGCGGAATGTAGATGAAAGAAGGATCACCGGAGAATGCGGTTGGAAACCAAAAGGGCGCTGGGAGAAATTAGAAAGTGATTCACCGGGAGGAAATTACTAAGCTCGTGGAGAAGAGGCGGCGGAGAACGCCAGTATTTAAAGATGGTCCGAGAGAGAAGGGGTAAAGGTGGGATTTTTACTGCGCCGACTACACGAATTCCGGGGGAACTGTTGTCTCAGGCGCCCAGTTCGAAAAGATTGCAATCATCATGTAGAAGACCACGAAACAGAAGGAGATTTTTGCCGCGTTTGTTTGGTGGAGAGATTAAAAAAGAATTTCAAAGTAAAAGTCATGTTTTACTCCGAAATTGGGGGGCATGTGTTGACGCCAGATTTTGACACGTGTTGAATCGGCGTCAGGGAAGGAGAAGATTGGCCGATGCGGCAGACTTAAAGGCTACAGTTGGGAATCGGCCGATTGACGCTACAGTTAGGAATCGGCCGATTGGCGCTGCAGTGTTTCGGGCGATTGGCGAATGGAGTTGGTGGGGGTCGGCCGATTGAAAGGCTGGAGCGTTTGGACCAATGTGGGCTTGCGCCAACAGATAGGGGATGAAGCCAATGGAATCCCAACAGAGGATCCCAGTCAAAAATGACCTGACGTTGGTCAAAGAACGACGCCGACTCGGTCGAGGAGCAATGGAAGGAGTTCGGATTGGACTAGGAGATGGCAGGAGAAGATCCTGCGGGAGCCCGTTTCCTTTAGGAAAGTCTTATAGATATAGTAGTTTTTATTTAAATCAAGTTTGTAACGGATCGTGATAGATCAGGAGTCTTAGTCCTAGGGTATAAATAAAAGCAGTCAGGGTTTTGTAGAAACATATACATCAATCATTATAAACAATCTACTTTTTCATCGTACTTTACTTTCAAGTCGGCGACTTCGCCAATACATCTTTTTCTTTCACAAGTTCGTACGGGTTGGCAGGGCTGCATCGCCACGATCTCCGGCCAATTGGTAGGTTCCGTTTATCGAATAATATCTAAGCTTTAACTTCGAGTGCATCGCCGTTTTTCGTTTAGATTTATTCACCAGTTATCGATATTTACTAGAAGGTTTTACCTAGTGTTCTAGTTTTATCACCAGTTATCCAGCTTGAGATCGAACTGTCGGCTCTATCATTATTTTTTCTTATTTATCATCATATAGCCGATTAGATCTATTTCGAGTGTTGCATCTGTGGCGATTGTTTAAGTTGCTCCAATAGTTTCTTTGCAATCGCTACGTGATTATCGGCTGATCTATAGCCGGTCATCTTCATAGCAAGTCGGCCGATTCGCTTATACGCTTTTCGGGACAGATCGGAACTTTAGCCGATCGAGACCCCGGGATTTAATATGTTTCTTTCCCTGTCAATCAACAAGTCAGATTGACTGGCACACCGCACGAACCGCACCAGGGCGATCACCCGAACAGGAGTTAAGCAGATTCTCCCGGGTCGTGTGTTCGACGCTGAAGGTCATCGGCCGATTTCCGGCCGAATTTTAGTGCCAACACCTAGCTAAAATCATGGTAAGACAATATCATGATTTTCCACTTGGTTTAGTGCCAAAATTACTGACCAATACTTTTCCTTTTTATAAGATTTAAGAATTTTCTAGTAATTTGTCATGGTATTAGCTATAGAAAGTAATGTGCGAATTTCTTGGACATGAATCAATTAATAGCCAAATTTTATAGGCATGTCTTGATTTTGGTGGGGCAAAAATTGGAAGCAAATCAATCAGGCTCTTAAACCACTATTTTAAAGAAATAATAGGAATCACCTACTTAGTGATTACTGTTTGGATATTGATACGCTTATTGATACGTTGTCGCATTTATCGAAGAATAATAATCTCACGAACGATAGTTATGATGACATGTAATTGATATGCTTTCCTTGTACCTACATTGGTCAAGGGATGTCAATTCACATTTGTTGTACGAACTAACTCCAAGTTGGGATATTAGCACCATTATTTTCGCTCTTGGCAGTTGTCCTTGAACAACAAAATAGTTGAACAAGCATATTGTTCGCCACACGATATATTAATATGGACATTCAGAAAGAAAGATGAAAATAGTAGACTGTAATCCAGAAGTTATGAATTCCATGTAAACTTGAGAAAATTTCACAAGAAACAAACCTTTTATCAAAAAGAGCTTGAAGGAAATTTATCATGCTCCAAAGCAGGCAGTAAGTGGAAATGGTAACTTACGGCGGTGGATGGTTTCATTGTACGTAGGGTAAATGGTACGACCACCCCATCATCATCACTTAGAAAATCACAGCTGATGAAATCGCATTCTCTATCTCTTTCAATTTTTCATTTTTTGCGAGAACTACCTCTCTCGAACTTTCTTCGGTCGTTCAAATGTTATTAAACAAACAGTGAATCTACCTACTAAGCATTCATTGTCATAAAATTGATAATTTTGTGACATTTATCAAACATACGAGGTGCCATGTCATGCATCCCCCAACTAACCAAATAAGGAACAAAAGTAGAAATATATAGCTGGTAATATATAGTAATTCATGCCTTACTACTAATTCATAGATATTTCCCGTAAAGACTTTCTTGGCATAAATATTGTTGTGAATACTTTCTTCGCGTTTATGGTGTGTACATCAGGAACAAGCTTCAAGTTGGGGATGATATTGGCACAACTATGTTGGACTTTTGGTATTTGTACTCTAACACCAAAACAGTTGGGCATGCACATTTGCAGGATCTAGGATATCGACTAGAGGGGGGGTGAATAGGCGGTTTGAACTAAAATCAAAATACTTATAAAATTTGATTAGTAACACAAGAGAAATCCTATTTCTCTTTAACTCTAATCTAGATGAAGGTTTGCAACCTAGGGTGACAAGTATCAACTCAATCTCTAGGAATGTAAATGCTCAAAGTAAATTGCAAGAAATAGCTTGAGCAAAAGAAATAACCAAGCACACAAGAGACCGAAATTTTTCCCGTGGTGTCGATGACTTGCCGGTCACCCCTAATCCACGTTGAGGTGGATTCAAAGCTCCAACCGCTCCTCTATCAAGTCACACTTGATGTATGAGCCGACTTGGATCAATGAACCTCTCCAAACCTCGATTCCACTAGAGTTGCCCTTCACCGCTCCGGCGAGGTGAGCACAAGACCTCTCACACGAACAACCGGGGCTCCTTCAAAATCTCCTTGAAGGGCTCAACGGTTCCACAGCTCCAAGCCGTGTAGGAGGCGGCAACCTCCAAGAGTAATAAGTCGATGACGCTTGCTTGAAGACTCCCTAGTGCCACAAAGCTCAAACACTTGATGCAATGCACTAGGATGCTCTCAATCTCACAAAGATGCAACCTCAAAGCCAAGTGAGTGAGAGAGAGGAGGAAGAAGGCTCAAATATATCAAGGAAGCTTTTCAAAGTGCCAAGAGAATTCACCCACGGCCGGGCATGAGGTATATATAGCTCCTTACCCCGTGGCTAGCCGTTATAGTCAAAACCCGTGAAAACAGAGCATTCGCGGACCGTCCGCCTCACAAGGACCGGACGGTCCGTCGTTCAAACCAACGGCTATTTTCAAAGTCAAACTGTGTTAGAAGTGACCGTTACAGCCCTGCGGACAGTCCGCCTCACAACTCGCGGACCGTCCGTAGTTCAACGAAGTGCCAGCACAGAACAGACGAGTTTCTGTTGCGACTCAAATTTTAGCCGGCGGACCGTCCGCCCCCCAGGGCCGGACCGTCCGCCATACATGGTTAAAGAGCACACAGAAGCAACAAAGGTTCTGTTGTTGCATAGCGTCGGCCGGCGGACCGTCCGCCTCATAGAGCTGGACTGTCCGTCGTTGAAAGTCAAAAGATTAGACAGAAAAATTTGAGCTTCTGTTGACATACACCAATACAAGGCGGACCGTCCGCCAGTACCTGGCGGACCGTCCGCCGCTCAACTTTAAAAGCCCACCAGAAACTTTGAAGTTTCTATCGATTCACTCACCTCAGCCGGCGGACCGTCCGCTGCCCAGAGCCGGACCGTCCGCCATAGAAAACTTCAGCTCGACCAGACAATTCGAATTTTGGCCAAGTCATGGAACGGTCCGCAGTACAAATGGCAGACCGTTCGCCTTTCAAGCGTAGTTAGCCATTTCCAACATGCGTTTCCTCTCCGGTCTTTCCACTTTTTCAAACACGATTTTTCTATATGCATGCAATGCAATTGTTTGAGCAGAGTGACACTATACAACCATCAAGCAAATAAAATTGACCCCTCTTGATAGTACGGCTATCTAGCCTATTAATCCGGTCAATTATCATCCGCTAATCACCTCTTGACCGGTAAAATGGAAACACCCTATCTTATACCTTTGCCTTGAGCCATCCATCATGCATTCATAAAGAATATCTCCATAGCACATATAGAGGCTCAAATCATCTCCGGGACTAACCTATACTCAATTCTCAAATGAAATTCTCAAATGAAATTGTTAGTCCACAACCGTTGTCATTAATTACCAAAATCCAAATTAGGGACCTAGATATTTTCAACATTGCGTGCCACTCTGCGCATTAAATATTTGGCAAATGGTTGGACTTTCACCGAGAGATGGTATACTAATCCAAAAGTATTATTTTTCACTCAAATTCATACAAATTTCTATACTAATTGAGTAATTGTTGGTCGAAGACTTACCCAACGAGTGAAATGCACGTCCATAATAAGAATAAAAATAAAACCAAATGGAGGGAGTACCATGCTTCCGATTTATGGGTGTTGGGAGGACCGGAGCTTTGCTTAATTAGCTAGGGAGCTTTCATTTCCATGTACGCGAGTGACTTTTATGGGAGCATTAAAAACTAGCACGGAATGAAGCCATTTAAGGTGCTCTCCGAATTCAGTTTATGGAACAGTTTACCCTGCCGTGCAGCAGGTTGGGCCGTTTGTGGGTTGGTGCGTGAAAGCATGCACCACCTTTCCGCCGTCTGATCTGATGATCCGACGGCTACTGCAGCCTGCAGGAGATCGATCGAAGCCGCTGCAGAGGCAGGCGAGAATTGAAATCGAGCTGCGCCTGCTGATCACTGACGGCCGTCGCCACTGGCCTGATGGCAGCTTCCGATGATCCTGCCGTGCCAGTGTTGGAAGCAGCACAGGATTGGAGCAGCAGTAAGCCAGTAATTAATTAATTACCGTCGTCTGGATCACTCGTCCTTCTCCTCCCTCCGATCATAATTACTTGAGATTTTTCTTATTGTAATCCCCTGTTAAAGTTTCGAAACTGTTACGGTCGATAATTAACTTGCAAAGTTTTCATTAAAAAAAACTTGCAAAGTTTGTTTCACGAACGAACACAGAATTTCATATATAGATTTTTTCTCTCTCTCATAAAGATCAATTTTGCGAGCATCAGCTGTCAAGTATAGAGTGATACAATAATATTTTTATTTGCTTGTAAAGTTCTATCATGTCATGTATGATGTACAGTGAGCATCTTACCACTATGATAACGTATATATTAACGCGTATGTTCAGCAGAGCTAGAGTTGATCTTTTGCGACGAAAAAGGAAAGAAAAACTACGTTCCCCGCGCACACGTGCACCGGAATGTAAGCCAAGCTAATGCAAGCGACCTCGCCGGCCACGGCCAGCTCGTCCCCAACCGGCCTTCCCGTCGACGTAAAGTGCCGGCGGCCGGCCACCGGCTCTACAAAAAGCTTCTCTTCTCCCGTGCATCAATCTTATCCCCAACACACGTACTGTACCATCCTGACCTGGGTTATTAGTCTTACAAATCTCCCAATAATTGGTGCAGTGTTGTGTACATGAATGAAGTAGCATATCTGAAAAGTGGTAGCCACTCGTCCACATTCAGATAGGCCTTTCTTCAGACGACGACTAGGGTGGTTGACGCGTGCAACAAGAGCTTCATGACATTGCGCCCCGTTCCAAGCTACTGTAGCTACCTGCTTGTCCGCCCATGATTGGCCCGGCTAAACAAACAAATAAAGCTTCCATGCACAATGTTTTCATTAGTCAATTCATTCATCCATCGCATTCCCAAAGATACGTACGATCATGCATGCTTGCACACAGATGTGTGTACGGTACCTAGCGACCTCTCCTCGGTCGCGGGACACACTTTTGACCAGTTTTACACGGTGAAAAATTGTGTCAAATCTATAGGTTAGTTAGTTTGCCACAACGTGTGAAAAATCGCCAAGAAATCATGACCGGCAAACTAAAACGTGTGGCTAATAACCAAGAAACTGCGCCGGGAATTCAGACACGAGCGGTGGCCGTACGTGTGCCGGAGGGCACTGGACACGACGGCATGCCAAACAAGCTGTGTCTGAGGAGAATGTCGTCTTGGACGCGGCCGCGGCGCGCGGTTAACCCGGAGGGTTTTTGGACGCTCATCACCATGTGCGCTATAGCTAGCTGCCGCTAAACCACAGCGATCGAACGGCGGATTGATTAGCCTAATAATGAATGATTTAGCCGTGTGTAGTTTGATCATCCTGTTTTGTTTTCACTCTTGCAAGGGAGATGGACATGAGCGTGGCAATACGTAGGTTGTCGAATGCTACAGAGTTAAACTAGCTGAGGTGGAGAGTCGGGACTGCCCTGATCATCGGATCTGTGCTGCAAACACACGTTGGCAGGCAACGCAACAGCAGCAGCTTTGGTGGTGGCCGCCACATTTAATTGCCGTGCGCATGCATCGTATTATTGTTCCTCGCTCTGGCTAATCCCCGGTCATTGAATTCATTTTTTTTTTGAGGCAAAGTCGTTGAAATCAATTTAATCCGTGTGTCCTGATCGATCGATGAGCCTTCTGCATGCTGAGCAGTTGGACAGTGGAGGAACACGAGACAGCGACACTCCGGCGGTGTATTATTGTACAATAATAATACTGCACACATTTTTCTCGCCGTGGAAAAAGTTGTAGCATGCATTATCAGTATTGTGCGGTTCATAAATCGAGCCTACTACTATATATGTCTCATTCATACATGCACTTTAATTTTGATTAATTTGTAGTGTTCATACGCGTCTCCGTCAGTAATATTATTTGGGTCTTTTTTATCGTTTCAGTTTTATTATTGTTGTTGCGTACAATTTGCCACGAGTTCAGTTGTATGATTGTAGCCACAGCTACTGCCGTCTACTAGCTCTGTTGCTGATGCCTAGTACAGTGCTACTTCCTAGACCGTTCCTCCTCCTGGATGGATGGGATGCGAGCTCACAAGCTGCAAACGTGGGAGCATAAAAAGTGGTTGAGGCTGTGTGACACTTGGGATTATATTAATTATCTCCAAAAAGACATTTGGAATTATACTAATGGTTGGTGATTTAAGTCCTCCAATGATTATTGAGAGTTGAGAACTTTGCATATTACACAACTGCAGCATTTCTTTTAGGCAGTTGGTCCTTTTTCAAGAGATCTCATGTTGTCAGAAACTAATATTTTTTCCTGATGGAATACAGATGGAATATTATAGTAACCGTCAGTGGCAGACGAATCTGTTTGTTTATGTATATGCAGCTCAATTATTTCGATGCTTCCGATCCAACCCTTGCACACTAGACACTAGTATAATCTTTTGTCTACAAAAATATCCTATATATAACGTACAAACAGAAATGATTTCCATTATTTTCTTAACACAACATGCTTATATTATATGGCTTCGTTTCTTCAAAAAGATATTATATGGCTTCATTTTCTCATTTTCCTGTCCACATCATGCCTGTGCCATCCCCATCACGCCATTCACTCACTGACGGCATTTTTCTTCGCGTTTTCAGCGGGAATGATCCTGACATGCATCTCCATGATGTGTACGTATATATACAAACACAGAGAGTAGTCATGGCTCACAACTTAACCCTCCTCAAATTCTGGTCACCGTCCTCATCATTTTGTCACCAATTTGTGCACTTTTAAACAAATTTGGTGGTCTTTTAGTAGTGACATGATATTCTTATTAATTTTACTTGTCAGCATCTCCCCTTTTTTCTTCTGTGCAAGTTGATGAGCAATGTTCTCCATGTCCCTCCCACCAAAAGAGGAGGTGGAGGAGGAGGATGTGTGCCCTTGTTTGGTAGGATGTCCCTAGGCTTCCAATCATTATGGACCTCCAAGTCAGATATCAAGATTTTTTTTTCCTTTTTAAATACATACAAAGAGCTAAAGGTATGTGAATGGACACTGAGGTGCAGGGCACCACAGATGCAGAAGGGGAAGAGCACTCATGGCACCAACGGAGACACCATTTTAGAATCTAGCATCTGGTTGCTACCTCACCATCCAAAATGGTGACCATGTTATGCATAGTCCATATGATTAATTGCTGGCTCATCTCCCTGTTGTGTTCCTGTTTGACCTTGATCTTTCTGGTGGTTAGGATGTCATGGTGTGAGAAAAAAAAAAGATGCCATCCGTGCATGGCAATGCAAGCTCCTGTCTGAGAAATGAGGTGACAGGGACACTGGAGCAGACGGTGAGGATAAATATGTGTATCCACCTCGTTTGAATGGCACCGCCATGGGAGCATGCATGCTGAACTGCATTTGCATATGCTGGTTGCTGTTGCTTACAGGGTTTCAGCTATTTGATTTCACATAATTTAAACCAAGATTCTTTTAGTTGCGAGGAATGTTTGGATCCAGGATTAACTTTTAGTTCGGATCACATCGGACATTTGGATGCTAATTAGGAGCACTAAATATGAATATGAGCTAACTGTAAAACCAATTGCATAAATGGAGACTAATTCACTATATTAAGTCTAATTAATCCATTATTAATATATGTTTACTGTAGCACAACATTGTCAAATTATGGACTAATTAGGCTTAGTGGATTCATCTCGCGAATTAGCCTTCATTTATGCAATAGTTTTTGTAATTAGCCTATATTTAATACTCCTAATTGGTGTCTAAACATTCGATGTGACGGGACTGAAGTTTAGTCTCAAGAACCAAACGGGGTCTAATTCTTGCCTCTTCATGCCTGCAGTGACCTCATCTTGCCTGCAGTGACCTGTGTTCATGAGGTTGACTTGATCTTTTTTTTTAATTTCAGTTTGAAAGTTTGTTGGCCAGGATCTGTTCTCTTGCAGTACCCACTTGGAAAACTGGTTATCAACTCTGCTCTAACTTTTCCAGATTAAGTGAAAACTGCAAGGATGTAATGTGCGATGGCCTAAGTGAAAATTGCAGAAGCATTGTATCTTGTTGATAGTTTCCACTAAATTTTATTTCCTCCAGGATTTTTGTGTTTTCTACTCAAAGCAGCATCCAGCACCACTTCACTATCCCAACCGTGTTACAAGATCTTGAGTTGAGGAATGGACAGTTTTGCTTGGAAAATTGAAGAGACAATTGGCTGTGATCACTAAATACAATATTTTTATTTTTTGAGGGGATAAGTAAAGATAATGGCAGGAAGGGGGGCTCTCAAAATGTGAATCAGTGAAGGCCCAACAAAGCCCAGCAAAAAAATGAGTCGAAATGGGCTGATGCGGCCCATCTACTAAGCGGGCTGACTAGGATTCTAGTGTGCGTGTTTTCCAAAAATATATGTAGGAGCAAAATTCAGTGTCCCGTCTACCCTAAGTTATTGTAAACTTGTAATGTGGTACACCAAGAGGTGGAAAAACTATCTGCCGTGCGTGGAGTTGTCGTAGAAGGACATTATGCGAGTTGACAAGAGCTCTTTTTGTTTATTCAAAAAATTTTAAAAAAATTCTATAAATCATAGATCCTTTATTCAACTTGTTATAACTTTTGTATTCCTTAGAATTAATGCAACAAGATGGCATCTACAAAGATTTTTTATATTTTTGTAAATGTTGGAACTCTAGTTTTCTCTTTATGAAGATGGAACAATTTCTTAGCTGGAACTTACCTTCACAATACATAGGTGCATGTATATGTATATGATCTAAGTCTAGTTTTGTGCACAGGTGTGCGTGTAAATATGTACGGTAGGAATTCCACATGCTACACTTGTACGGTCAAGTTGATTCTTTATTTTCCAAAGGTGCCTAGATGCTCAAGGCAAGTATATTGTAACTACGGTCTTATATTGTAACTGTTTAGTAGACGGTCTCATACAATAACACATTATCTTAAGATGGACTGAATAGACAATCTCTACACTACGTTGTCGTTTTTGTTATTTTGTAGTAGTACCATATCTCTAATTTTGTGGAATGAAAAAATGAATATTACGAGTAGTATAACAATAACAACCCGTACAATGGTGAGTAAGCGGTCTCATAGTTCTTATATTTAGCCTATGAAACGGTTGTTTCGTGAATCAACCACCTTATTCTATCTTCTCCTCCTCTCTTCTCCATTTAAAAATTCTATAGTGAACATGCATGAGATAAAGATCGCTAAGGTACAGCAATGTACTCTCTAGTTGTTTTGTAGACGCATGATGGTCAAACTCACTCCACGTGGGAACATCATTTGTGTGGTTCCACTACGGAGAACACGAGATCCTACGGCTACACCCAACATGCACGCAGAGAATCCGAATCCGAGCGCCGCACACGCCCCAAAAAGCTCGCCGAGCCACGCACCACACCACCGTCCACCGAGCAGCGCAGTGGAGTGTGGCAAAGCAAAGCAAAGCAAGGCACTCATCGCATATCCCACGAGATCAAATCCACCAGGTTCCTCTCCCGCAAAAGCGAAAGCCTCGATTTTTCTTTTTTAACCAACAGCAAAATCGGTGCCCAATTTTAGCAGCGGCATTCCTCCACCTCCACGGAGGCGATCGGAGGAGCACGCGACAGAAATAGGCGGGCGGCTGCAGAGAGATTGGCGGAGGAGTCGAGGGAGGAAGGGTTACATGAGACAAGGCCGGAGGCGGAGGAGGCGAGGGGCGGGGGAGGGGTTAAATGAGCCAGCGAGACCGGAGGCGGAGGAGCGGGCGGTGTAGAGGAGCGGAGGAAGCGGGGGCTTTCCGCCTTGGTCTTCGTCTTCTCCTTTCGCCTCTTCTTCTTCTTCTTCTTCTTCTTCTTCCCTAAGGTGACTTCGCTGCCCTTGTTCTTGGGCACCCAGTGCGTGCTCCCTTTCTATCCTTTTTCTTTCTTTCTTGGCATATTGCTCTGCAAATTTCGGATCTTTAGGTGGAAGGGGCAAGAACCAAGCTTGTTTTAGCTCAGATTAGATGCCAACCGATGGAGGCGACGGCACGACGCATGCGTTTTGTTACATTTTTCCCTTTTGCGTTGCCATTCAGGCATGCTCCTGAATGGATTGGATTACAGGAGGGAAATGAATGCCTGTGTAGTCTTTAATCAGGGTATATCCCATACTGCAGATTACTGAATAGGAATGCCCAGTTTTTATTTGATTTGGGCAAAAGGTGGTAGCCTGTTGCTTGAGCCGCTGAGATGGAAAACATCTTTCGTAATGTCCGCTTGACATTTCGCCGATGTACTGCATCATATCTTGCTAGTCCTAAATTGTTTGATTCCATTTGGTTATTGGAGGCAGATGTGCTGTTAAGATCATGTTTCATGCCAGAGATTGCTATGTTTTTTCAGTAACAAACAATGCAGTGATATATGCTGTTGGCTCTTGTCTGCGATGTTTCATTAGATCATTTGTTGCTGGGATGCTCTAACCCATGGCTCCATACCATTTAGCTTTCTTTAGATGTTAAGAACATTGCCAATTCCATGAGAAATTTAGAAGGGAATGCGTGTAGCCGTAACTTGTCTCGTCATTTCCCTTCCTGTGCTAGCAACCTTACCAATATGTTTTTCCCCTGATTTTGTGGTATGTTGCATGGTTCACGTTATGCATACCTGATTCCTTTTGCTTACTTTTCTGTCTTGTCTTGCAAATGCAGATTACATTCAGATCTGGACATTTTCCACACCCTCAGCAAGATATAGTATTTGGAGCACTCTCCTATGCTTCCAAGAGACTCACTCATTTCTTTCTTTGTCATAGACGCAAGACCTTCTCATGGCCAGAGACTTACCCCATCCGCCAGTAACCAGACGAAACATTCTGCCTTTCAAGTTCCTGATAACATTTGTTCTGATTCTTTCTGTGTCTGTTATTGCTGTCACCCAGTACTTCCAAAGTATCTCCTACCTTCTGCGCCCGCTGTGGGACACACCACCTACACCATTCACCCGCATTCCACACTACTATGCTCCCAATATCTCCATGCCCCAGCTGTGCCAGCTCCATGGCTGGGGCATCCTTCCTTCACCACGGCGTGTGTTTGATGCCGTCCTCTTCAGTAATGAACTTGACATTCTGGAAATCCGTTACCGTGAGCTCCTTCCATATGTTGATAGGTTTGTCATCCTTGAGGCCAATGCCACCTTCACCGGTATCCCCAAGTCACTCTCCTTTTATGAAAACATCGGCCGTTTTGCATTTGCTGGATCAAAGATAGTCTATGACATGCTTTCTATTGGAGAACTGGATACTGATCATCTTAGGCAGCCCTTTAATGTCGAGGCCTATCATCGCCGTTCACTTAACATGTTGATACGAAGATCAGGTATTGCTGCGGGTGATGTGCTGATCATGGCTGATGCTGATGAGATCCCTAGCCCCGAGACTGTGCAGTTGCTCAAGTGGTGTGATGGAATACCACCAGTCATGCACCTTGAGATGAAGAACTATATGTACTCCTTTGAATTTCCTGTGGACGACAACAGCTGGAGAGCATCGGCACATGTGTTCACTGAGCGTACATTATATCGCCACTCCCGTCAGAGCAACCTAATTCTGGCAGATTCGGGTTGGCACTGCAGTTTCTGCTTCAGGGACATCAAGGAGTTTATTTTCAAGATGAAGGCGTACAGCCATGCAGACAGAGTGAAACAGCAAAGCTTCCTAAATCCAGACAGAATTCAGAAGATCATATGCAATGGGGTGGACCTGTTTGACATGCTACCTGAAGAGTATACATTCAGAGACCTCTTCAAGAAGATGGGACCGATACCGAAGTCAGCATCTGCCATGCATCTGCCTTCCTATTTGATCAAGAATGCAGACAAGTTCAAATTCTTACTACCTGGTGGATGCTTGAGATCAAAGTAGATCAGATGTTAGCATTGTTAGTCAACAGTATATCTTTTAGCTTCAATACTGTTGTTCATGTGGAAACAGGTGTTTTTGTTTAATACGAAATAGTGTTACTTTTACTCTTTTAGATAGGGTGCTAGGAGCTATTTTGGTGTGTATTTGAGGAACTATGGGAATTTCAACTTGGGTATGTAGTGATGGGCTTTTCATCCCTGAATTTACAGCAAGTGACATACAAGTAAAATCGCTATACAGGAAATTGGTACATTTTGGGTTCACCCTGATCTTTCTTTTTCAAACAGCTGGAGATTATTTGTTGGCTGTGTTCACTGCTTAAACTTCATTTCTGGCACTGTACATTCAATGGCCAGGCAGGATGAAATGCCCTAGACCATCTGCGTTCTGTTCTGATGATCTGATTCAATTACACAGTGCAAGGTCTCTAATTTGTAAGGTTGAAGGCAAATCAATGTCAGCACAATCTGTTGGATTGATCTCTGACCCCTAAGGCCCAAAGGCCTTTGGCCCTTGATTCGCGCCCTGATCGGGGGCGCCCAACCCAACTACTGTTGGTGGGCCCCCGTCGCCAGCGCCACAATAAATAGAGAGGTGGGGGCCGGAGGCACGCACGACGAGGTTCACCGTGACCCCAATCCCCACCTACACTTAAACCCTAGACCGATCGAGAGGGGGGCGCTCCGGCGGCGGGAAGCGCCACCGGCACTGCACGGCCTCGACCGACGCTGCCCTAGCGTGGACCTGCACCGACCTTGGCACAGCGCGTCGCTACCTAGCGCAGACTACACCAACGAACGCGCAATGGCGTCCTCGGCCGATCAAGGTATACTCTTTGTTCTCTCTCTGTCGATCTCATTTAGCGCGCACACACACGCACACCAGTGAATGCATCTAGAACTAGATCAAGAAGACAATCCCGAGTAAATGCTACTGCTAGTGATCCTAGATTAACGCCTAACAATGGCATCAGAGCCATCCTAGTCTAGTAGATTAACTCGGAAGCAGAGAGAGAAAAGGGTTTCAGATCGAGCCAATAGAAGAAACAGAAGAGAAATTCAAAGAAAATCGAAGAACAGAAGCTCGAAACCCTAACCCTAACCCTTGATCTACCCGAAACCCCACTTACCTGGCCCTTCTCGCTTTCCTTCTTCTCTTTCTCTTCCCTCCGCCGCTTCCTCTTCTTTCCCGTACCCCAGAGATCCCCTCGACGGAGCCGCGCGCGAACGAACGCGACTCCGGCGAGGAGGCCCATAGGGCACAAATCTGCTTTGTGTGGACGCACACCGAGCCGAAATCGAGAGAAAACGAGGGAAAAAGGGTACTGGAAGCAGATCCGGCCATGGCACGGCCGCCGGCGTCGAGGACGAACGAGGCGGCGCGGCCTCTGACCGGAACAGAGAGAGTAGCGAGAGGGAGAAGAGAAGAGAAACGCGACAGAGAGAAGGAGAGGGAGAGGAAGAGATGAGCAAGCTCAGGCTCGCCGGCAGACGGCCGGCGGCCAAGCCGTGCGCCGCGCCGGAACTGGAGCCGGCGACGGCAGCGACGGCCAGAGCCGAGAGGAGGAGGCGAGGGAGAGGACGAGGGAGAGAGATGGAACTAGGGTTTCAGCGCGGCTTTTATACGAGCCGAAACGCGCGCTCGGCTGTCGGATCGCGACGAGCGGCCGAGATCGAGGCGGGCCGCGTGGCCAGCGCGGACGGGCTGAATTAGCGGCCCAGGCCCAGGCCCAGGTTGCGGCCTGCTGAGCCGAGCCGAGCGGTCGCCGGGCCGATTTCGCGAATGGGCCGAGCCGCAGAGGCGGTTTTGGGCTGCACAGTGCTGGGTTTTGGCCCGTTTCGCAGATGAACAGTGCAATTTGATCCTTTTATTCTTTTTTGAAGCAAATTTGAATGATTTTGCACAGAATTTGATCTCTTTTCATTTTGAACCAAAGGGATAAATGTTTAGAGAATAGAAATAAAGATTTACACAGACCTTGCTTCAAAATAGAATTTATTTTATTCATATTTCCGCTGCACAGATAATTATTTCGACTTGAATTTAAATTTGAACCAAAGGGATAATTTAAATTTCAAGTCACAGATTAATTTTTAGATTAAATTGTAATATTGTTATCTTCTGACCAAATTTGATAATAATAATACTATGATTTCACAGATTAATTCCAGATTAAATTGTAATATTGTTATTTTTCTGACCAAAGTTGATAATAACGATATTATGATTTCATGTAGTTATCATTATTGTTATAATGTTCTCACTTGAGCTAACCCATTTCAGCTGGTTTTCCTATGATGGTTCCATCAAGGACATTCCAATCTTGAGAGGAGACAACTACAATGAGTGGTATAAGAAGTTGGATCTCTTCTTTACCATGGCTGAGCTAGACTGGGTTCTTTCTGCACCGGTTCCAGTAGCGCCTGAGAGGCCGGTCAGAGGGGATGATGTCACAGATGCTGCTTGGAAGCAAACAGAGCTCTCTTATAAGGCGAGCAAACAAAGGTATGATGCTGATCATGCCAAATGGCACTCTGCCAACAAGAAATGCTTGACAGTGGTGAAAAACACGATAGAGCCTGCTATTCTGGGGGAAATTACAAATTTTTCCACTGTTGTTGAGTACCTTGAGAAGATAAGGAGTCAGTACACTGGCTCCTCAAAGACTTATGCTACCCAGTTGATCAAACAACTGGTTACAGAAAGGTACTTAGGAGGTGGGATAAGAGAACACATTCATCGTTTGGTTCACATAAACAACAAGCTTAAACCGATGGACATGGAGTTCAAACAAGAACACATAGTTGATTTGGTCTTTGCTTCGTTGCCGAAGGAGTTTGACAACTTTGTTGTCAATTACAACATGAATCCCGAGAAATGGGATATAGAGAATCCATAGAGATGTGTGTTCAAGAGGAAGAAAGAATAAAGACAGCACATGGTGGTTCTATTAACTATCTGAATAAGAAAAGAAATTATAAAGATATTCCCTCATCCTCCAAGAGAAAAGGACCCCAGATGCCCCAGGAGCACAGCCAGCACAGGCCCAAGTTTGGGCAAGCTATAGTAGAGAAGGATCAATGCCTCTACTGCAAACAGAAGGGACATTACAAGTCAGATTGTCCCGACTACTTAAAGATGATCATGGAGAAACAAGGTGAGAACATTATCTCATTTGTAAATGAATCCCTGTATACAGATTATTCGAAATCTACTTGGTGGGTTGACTCAGGAGCAACAATTCATGTTGCAAACTCCTTACAGGGATTCCGTTCAACGAGAACTACGGGAAGAAACGAAAGAAGAATTAAAGTCGCGAACGGAGTCGAGGCAGATGTTGAGGCGGTGGGTGACCTCCTCTTAGAGCTCGACACTGGCTTTAGTTTATTACTTAGAGATGTGTTTTATGTCCCCGTGATACAGAGAAACTTAATAAGTGTGTCTCGTCTAGATGATGATGGATTTGGATGTCGTTTTGGAAACGGCATGTGTGTAATAGAGTTTAATGACACAGTTGCTACTATTGCTTTCAGAAGAAATGATTTTTATTTGTTATCGCTACGTGAAAGTGTGAATTCCGTATGTGATGTGAATGCGACTGTATCTCCAACCACAGTTAATAACAGAAAACGAAAGAGAACTCAAGACACGTTGTCGAAATTATGGCACTGTCGTTTAGGCCATATTTCGAGGGGGGAGAATAGAAAGGCTGGTTAAGAATGAGATTCTACCTCATCTTTTCTCAGACTCAGACAAATGCATTGATTCCATAAAAGGAAAATATGTAAATATAACAAAGAAAAATATTGAGCATAGCGTAGGTGTTTTAAAATTAATTCACACAGATATCTGCAGTCTGTTCTCAGTTAAAAGCATAGATGGTTATGACTCGTTCATAACGTTCACAGATAATTATTCCCGCTATGGATATATTTATCCAATAAAAGAGAAATCAGAAGCGTTGGATAAATTTAAAGAATTCAAGGCTGAAGTTGAGAATCAGCATAATTTAAAGATAAAAGTTGTCCGTTCCGACCGTGGAGGGGAATACTACGGTCGGCATACCCCATACGGACAGGTTCCAGGACCTTTTGCGAGGATCCTCACAGAACAAGGAATAGTTGCCTAGTACTCTCTGCCGGGCGATCCTCAGCAGAACGGAGTAGCTGAAAGACGGAACCATACCCTGATGGATATGGTACGAAGCATGATCAGCTATTCTACGCTACCAGTGAGTTTATGGATGGAGGCGTTGAAAACCGCTGTCTATATTCTCAACAGAGTACCCAGTAAAGTGGTGCCTAAAACACCATATGAACTGTGGACAGGAAGGATACCCTCACTGAATCACCTACGGGTGTGGGGGAGTCCTGCTGAGGCAAAGATATTTAACCCGACCATTGGAAAATTAGATCCCAAGACAGTGAGCTGCCATTTTATTGGTTATCCAGAGAAATCAAAGGGATAACGTTTCTACTGTTCAGACAGATTTACAAAGTTCGTAGAAACGAGACATGCTACCTTCCTTGAAGAAGAGATGATTCGCGGAAGTACAGCAGTTCGAAAGATTGATCTTGAGGAGAAGCGGGTGTGCGCACCTACTCCGATGATTCAGGAACCATTTTTCTCACTGCCTAATGAGACTGCACCAGCAGTACGAGTCACTGCGATGCAAGTTCCTGAGATGATCCCTTCCATGGCAACACAGAGTGAAGATGTGGAACCTGTCCTTCAGGATCCTATAGTTAACAACATTGCCGCAGATCAGGGGGAGCCACCACAGGCTCCAGCAGAGAATGTTCAAATAGAATAGGCTCCTAGGAGATCTCAAAGAGAAAGAAGATCGGCTATTCCCGATGATTATGAAGTGTATAACACAGAAGCGTTTCGAATGGAAGATGATCCCATCTCATTCGAAGAAGCCATGAGAAGCAGACATTCATCCAAGTGGTTTGAAGCCATGGAAGATGAAATAAAATCGATGAGTACCAACCGTGTTTGGGACCTAGAAGAAATTCCTAAAGGAGCCAAAACAGTAGGCTGCAAATGGGTCTACAGGACAAAATGTGACTCCAAAGGGAATATAGAGAGACACAAGGCTCGTCTTGTGGCAAAAGGATTTACACAGAAGGAAGGAATAGATTACAATGAGACTTTTTCTCCAGTCTCATGTAAAGATTCTTTTAGAATCATTATGGCTTTGGTCGCACATTTCGATCTCGAATTGCACCAAATGGATGTAAAGATGACATTCCTAAATGGTGATCTCGAAGAAAGAGTTTACATGGCACAACCCAAAATTTTTGCCGTGAAAGGAAAAGAAAATATGGAATGTCACTTAAAGAAATGCATTTATGGATTAAAGCAAGCTTCAAGAGAATGGTATTTGAAGTTTAATGAGACGATAAAGAGGTTTGTGTTTACAGAAAATGTTGAGGATAATTGCATTTATGCAAAGTTCAAAAGAGGGGAATATATTTTTCTGATACTGTATGTGGATGACATTCTGCTAGCGAGTAGCGATGTCAGTCTGCTATTAGAAACAAAAGAATTCTTGTCATCGAATTTTGACATAAAAGATCTTGGTGAAGCCTCATTTGTGCTAGGTATTGAGATTCACCGAGATAGAAGAAATGGGGTACTAGATTTGTCACAAGAGACATACCTACAAAAGATTCTAGAAAAGTATAGTATGCATGCGAGTAAGCCTACTCCTGCTCCGATAGTCAAGGGTGACAGATATGGAGACTTTCAGAGTCCCAGAAACAAATATGAAAAAGGACAGATGAAAACTGTTCCGTATGCTTCGGCAATCGGAAGCTTACAGTATGCTCAAGTGTGCACACGCCCTGACTTAGCCTTTGTCACTAATGTGCTTGGCAGATTTCAGAAAGATCCAGGTCTAGAACACTGGAAACTTATAAAGAAAGCCTTGCGATATGTGAAAGGCACAAAAGGCCTCATGCTAACATACAGAAGAACCGACTCATTAGAGATTAAAGGATACGCAGATTCATACTTTGCGGGAGATGAAGATGACAAAAAATCCACGACAGGTTACATCTTCATTCTCGCAGGGGGAGCTATATCGTGGAAAAGCTCAAAACAATCGATCACAGCAACATCGACGATGTATGCTGAGTTCATAGCATGCTATGAGGCCTCCGGGCAGGTAGAATGGTTAAAGAAATTTATACCTGCCTTAAGAGTGGTGGACAGTATAGAAAGACCACTAAAAATGTACTGCGATAACCAGTCAGCAGTGTTTTATGCTCATAACAACAAGAAGAGCACGGCTACCAAGTCGATACAGATAAGATTTACTCAATAAAAGACAGAATCCAGGATCACACCATAAGTCTCGAGCATACAAGAACAAAAGATATGCTTGCGGATCCACTAACGAAAGGACTACCACCCAGCGTGTTCATGGAACACGTAGCCGGCATGGGAATGAGGTACAACTTATGATTTCTGGATAATAGAGGCCCAAAAGGATTATAGAATCTATTTCTGAACAGAGACGTGTATTGTGGCTATTGATTCTATCGGCAATTGCGCGTGACGATGAGATATGCCCTATACATAAATCTGTGATGAGATAAGAAAAATAGAAAAGTAAAAGGAAAAGGTAATGTGAGATCAAGAGGGAGATTGTTGGATTGATCTCTGCCCCCTAAGGCCTAAAGACCTTGGGCCCTTGATCCGCGTCCTGATCGGGGGCGCCCAACCCAACTACTGTTGGTGGGCCCGTCGCCAGCGCCACAATAAATAGAGAGGTGAGGGCCGGAGGCACGCACGACGAGGTTCACCGTGACCCCAATCCCCACCTACACTTAAACCCTAGACCGATCGAGAGGGGGGCGCTTCGGCGGCGGGAAGCGCCACCGACACTGCACGGCCTCGACCGACGCTGCCCTAGCGCGGACCTGCACCGACCTCGGCACAGCGCGTTGCTGCCTAGCGCAGACTACACCGATGAACGCGCAATGGCGTCCTCGGCCGATCAAGGTATACTCTTTGTTCTCTCTGTCGATCTCATTTAGCGTGCACACACATGCACACCAGTGAATGCATCTAGAACTAGATCAAGAAGACAATCCCAAGTAAATGCTACTGCTAATGATCCTAGATTAACGCCTAACACAATCTTGTCTCTCTTTATCTAGTTTCAGGCCTTCTCTCGCAGAACAGCACGAGTGCGTTGCATGACCCTATCTGCCATAAGAAGACATATAGGTGGTCGTCTTGTCAGGGAAAAGATCTCATCTTTCTGCAGCTAGCGTGCTAATAAAATGCTGTTAATGTCACGCAGTTAATAATTTACAATTTTATTTCAAGACTAGCTGTCGCTTCCCTTTGCGGTTGCACATGAATGGCAACACAGCCACCAAGTTTCAGGGTTTCCGAGTGTTCTTCCTTACCAAGTTTCAGATTTTCAGAGTGTCTCGTACAATGGCAGACCAGCGTCGGCCGTGGATGCAAGATTATAATACAAGATAGATAGATGGCGGTAACGTAGGGATCTGGAATCTCCATCGTCTTCTCTGCATCTGTTCTTTGCAGTCGCGCTGCCATGCGGCGGGGAGAGCTCCATGGCCGCCGCCACCTCCGCCCCCATCTCCCTGCCTTCTTCCGTTTCGGGGCGGGGGTTCCCAGACTCCGGAAGGAGTGCTCTGGCAGCTTTGCGGGGCGTGAAGTGGAGGCAGGTGCGAGCCGTGAGGTGAGATTCTCTGGGTGGGTGGCCGGACTGCCGGAGCCGGCGAGCCGTCATGGCCGCCGTGGTGACGTTGCGGCCGCGGGCAGACGAAGGCGCGACGAAAAGTTTACAGAAACCTGATTCTGGTTTTACACGTTGCTCCCTGATATTTTCACAAAACCCCCTAGTTTGGATAGCGATTAGTAATCGCGATCCGATTGTTTGCATAATACCCCCTGATTGGGATCACGATTAATAATCGCGATCCGAATATTTACACATAACTCCCTATCAGAATCCCGATATTTTGCCTAGCAGTCCTTCTCGTGCGCCGGCTCCTTTCCTTCCCCGTGGCTCTGCTCCGGCGGGCGCCGCCGCCGCCTCATCGCGGGCGGATGGAATCAAAGCTCTTTCCTCCCCCATCTCCACCATATCTCCCTTCCGCAGTCCCTCCCTACTTGGTTGTCAAGGGCTCGGAGAGCCGGGTCGTAGTCGCCGCCTCGGACCCGCCGTGAGCTGCTACGGGGAGCTCCTCTTCGTCTTCGGCGAGGGATCGCGCTTCCTGTCTTCATCCTCTTCCCTGAGGTGATTCCACTGGCTTTTGTTCTTGCGCATTGCCGGATCCAGTGCTCTTTTTTTTTCGAGGCCACGCATCCAGTGCTTTGAGTCAGCTTACTCAGTTGGGATTAAATGGGAGGAGCCGCAAGTGAGGGGGTGAGGAATCGGATTAAGGGACACAAGTGAAATGCTTGGGCAATCATTCACCCACGTGTATCCTAGAATGCAGATTAGTGGAGAGGAATCCCCGATTTTCTTTGATTTGGGACACGAGAGCATGCAGATTCAGTGCTTTGATTTTTTATGGTTCTCCTTCTCAATTAGAAGCTGAGCTTTTGTAGGATACTCACTACATTCGATGCTGTGGAACATGTAGTTCTAGCTAGAAGAAGAAGAAGAAGAAGTTCAACGGTGCTTTCTTCATTTTTTTTTGTATATTAGGTGCCACACACTGCTTCACTAGCATCACATGACTGCACCCCCAGTCTTGATTTGATTTGCACTCCGGATATTGAGCTGTCAGTAAAGGTTATTCCTAAGCAAGTGTTCTAACTGATTGGAATGGTTCCGGGCACATGCCACCAATCAATGCTAGTACATTGTATACTTTTGTTTCCCTTTGTGATAGTGTATATGGAAATTTTCCTCATCAAGTTTATTATTTTCTCGCTTCAATGATGCAGGCTGCAGTAAACAGGAGGAGGAAGAAGTTAGTTTGGAAGGTCATGTGGTGTCTAAAAAGATACCTTTTGTTATTTGGGAACGATGAGGATATCGTCATATCGATGAAGATGTGATTCATAGGGTTAAAGTGGGATTGTCTGCATGAAGATAACTCTGAACTCTTCAGCAACATAATCGGGAAATGGTGATACCAATTGCAATCTTTTGGGCACATCCTAACCAGCAGCTGGATGGAGACTGCTTGGCAGCTCTGGCCAGTGCAGCACTCGATCAACCGCATTCTCATTTTTTTTTCTGTCGCAAACACAAACACGCCGGGGAGATGCACTCTCATAATTTGGTGTAACTGCATGGGTGTGCAAATTTTGGTGCACGATGTCTATTGTGAAGATCTTGCACCCTGACTGAAGAGTAAATGGAACCAATGGTCAACTGCACAATCCTGCCTCACCAGGTTCTGGAGTATTTCTTTTGGCATCCAACCACCTTCCAGTGTAGCCAATTTGTTTTGGGTCTTGGTGTAGAAGGTTCTCTTCAAAGTTTGGAAAGGCAATTCTAGTTGGAGCTTCAGCTCTATGCTGGGCTATCTGGCTTAGTAGAAACGATGTTATCTTCAAAAACTCTGACTCTGCTGCTTATTCCTTTTTGCAGGTCATCTTCAAGGGGACTTACTGGATCAGGTGTTGGTCACTGCTATCTGAAGAGGAAGAGAGGATCTTCTTGAAGGAAAATTGTCAACGTTTGGAGAGTACTATGATGGAGATCTTCAACAAGTTTGGCTGGAAATTTAGAGATAGAATCGAGAACTAGTGCTTGCTTCTTGGTCTTTTCTGGGTTCTGAATTTTGTAAACGTATGAGACGTTTGGCAGGCTTAGAACTGCATCGTGTGTAATCATCGGCTGTAAGCTTTCACTCTGTGATAGCTGAGGCCAGAAGTTTTTCCTTAATCTTAAAAGAAGAAAAATGGTTCTGGAGTATCTTCCAGTTGCTGGAGCACAGCATTACATCATCGTATTCAGCAGGATCCTGAAATTTGTGTCATCCATTGGGGATTGCCACGACTAGTCGCTCGAAAAGTGGTTCAGTTTCAGTAAATGGTCTTGTTATTTTCGCATATGGCCGCTCTAATTTTGATCTCTAGTACCTCACTTTTCCTATGGATCAATAGTCTGAAATCGGTTTAATTTGAGAAGAGGCGGCATTTCGAAGCCACTGGTGATCTTGAGAGCTTACGAGTCTCAGACCCTGTGCCGTAATCGTAATTCTGTCTGAATACATCTCAATTTATCTGAACATAAATTTGTGCTTGTTTCTCTGATAAGTAGAAGATCATGACACAATCTAGGAAACTAACAGATGGCTAAAGATGTTAGGGCGATGAGATAGTTGAGTGCATTGCCTGCGTGGCCAGTCCCTGCAGCCCCAGCGGGAGGCGCGCTGCCGGCGGAGGCCCGGTACCGGCGCACGGACGCGGTGAACGCCTGCACCGTGGCGCGCGCCGCGCCGGCGTTGGCGGCCTGCCCGTGCAGCGCGGCCACGAGCGCCTCCTCGCCGGGCCTCGCCGCGAACTCCGCCGCGCCGCGCCGGAGCCTGCCGGCCAGCGTGGCCATCCTCTCCTCCAGCCGCACGGCCTCGTCCTCCACCAGGGCGGCCACGGCCAGCTCGTCGGGCGCCAGGACCTCGCCTCGCTCCAGCGCCGCGTCCGTCTCGCGGGCGACGTGGCCCAGGAACCCCGCCATGTCCGGGTGGACGAGGTGCTCCGCCGCTGCCAGCCGCCTCAGGTCCCTCTCCCGCGCGCGGCGCGTGGCGGCGGCGACCTCCTCCGCCTCCGCGCGCAGCGCGCGCGGTCGCCGCGTGCCTCCGCAGCGCCGCCACGAACGCCTCCTCGCCCGGCCGCCGCGACAGCGGCGGCAGGGCCCGCTGGACGATGTCGTCCGCTTGCTCCGCCATCGTCTCCGCCGCCCGCCGGGCGACGCGCTCGATGTTCTCCGCCCAGTCCCACGACTCCGGGGTGAGGGCCTCGGCGGCCTCCAGCGCCGCCGCCCTGGACCGCAGGGCCCTTAGATCCTCCCCCAGGCCTCGGACGTCGTCGGCGCCGTCCTCCACCAGCTCCCCTCAGCGCCGCGATCATCTCCTCCTCGTCCTCGGTGAGGCAGTGCGCCGCCGCGATCGCCATGGTGTGCCTACCGATCTTGCTGTGCTTGCGTTCCCTTGGACGATCAATCAAATATATAGACGGGAGGATGGGCGTTCACTCGTATCCGAGTGGGTTGAGTTCGCGTCAACTGAAAAGACTCGAGTTTCAATCAGTTTCTTTGTTTGTGTTTCCTAATCGGATCTAGCCTTTTTGACTGACTTTATTTGTCCTTTTTGAATTTTATTTATCCCTGTCCTTCAAATAAAAACAGTCATATCTTTTTTCCAAAGAAAAGAAGTACTAATAGCAGATTACATTGAAACTATACTAATCCATCACTGAACTTTGTAAGTGCATCGTCTAAGGCTACCGATGCACCAACGGCATCGGTACATGAACGGCAGCACGCACACCCCTCTGTCCTCGTCAAGTTTCAGAGCAGTGCCTTCCAATGTGAATTGAGCACTGCATCACCTCATCTTTGCATTGTCACCCATTGCTGTGAATCTGGCTATGCTTGTGCTGTGCCGGCCATGCTACTACAGGCACGGAGCATTGCCATGGCGGGGCACAGGGAACCGCCGGCCGCTGCATCTGAGCGCGCGAAGCTGCGCTGCGCCACCGCCTAAACCGGTGAGAGCAGCGCGCCCGTGCGTGGTTCTCGGCCGGCGCCGCCGTGCCTGCGTCGGCCTGGGCCATGGCGCAGTTCATCGCGTTGGCCGTACGCGGAGTGCTCTGTTCCGCGACGGCGGAAGGGGAGCTCTGTTCGTCCAGCCGGGCGCCGAGAGGAGGCGTCCTGAGCAGCGAGGCACGCGGGATCGTCGGGGCTGGGTGGCCGGAGCCGGCCGCCATGGCGAGTGCGGCGGCGTCTGCCAGACCCAACTGTTTCACCGATAACCCCTCGTTCATGTATATAAAACTCCCTGGTTTGGATCGCGAATATTTGCACAAATCCCTTACTATTTACATAAAACCCTCTATATTGGATCGCGATTAGTAATCGCGATCCGAATATTTTTAGAAAACCCCCTAACTATTTGCAAATCAGTCCCTCTCGTGCGCCTGCTACCTTTCTGCCATGGCTCATTGGCTCCTGCAGCAGGGACGGCGGCCTCGTTGCGGCGGATCGATGTGCTTACGGCTCCTCTCCCCGTTCGCCGCCATGCCGTCCCCGCCGCGTTCCCTCTCGTATTCCATCTTCTCCCAGATGCTGCTGCTCTGCGCGGCGACGTCCCGGCGTCCGAGGAGCGAGGAGCTGGCCCTGGCTGCCGAGGTGGAGGACGCGGTGCGGATGGAGGGGAGGATGGCTACGATGGCCGGCAGGCTCCGGCGTTGCGCGGCGCGGCTGAGCTCGCGGCGAGGAGGTGCTCGGCGGCGGCGCGCCGCGCCATGGTCGAGGCGTTCACCGCGTCCGTGCGCGCCGGGAACCGGGGCGTTGATTGGCATCATTCAGTTGGTGGTGTGCTAGCTCCTCCGATCCGTCGCTATCTCCACTCAGGAGCAGAACTTCAATTACCTTTCTCCTTCAGAACTACTCAAATGCAAGCGCTATTCAGAATCAGAACCACTCAATTGCAAGCGTTTTACAGAACTCTTCTCCAGCCAGTGCACCTGCATTGCGTTTCCTGGTCTGCTTCTCTTCGACGTGAGAGCAGAACTACCACCAGTCATGTCTCAACCAAATTGAAGTGTTGTTTGCTGGAACGTGTGCGGCCTGAAGGCTCAGGCAAGGCAATCCACGGTGCATGAAACGCTGGCAGCTACGATACGACCATTCGATCACTTGGCTTCCATCCCGTTCCTCCAAACTGCAGGTGCTTAGCCCAGATGGCGTGTCTGGATAAGTGGCGGAGCTAGGATTTCAAAGTTGGTTATTCCTATTTTCTAACAAAAAAAAAGTCCAGATGAGAAGTAAAAAAAATCACCAACATTGTTAACTATGTAAAATTATAAAATATTTAAAGAAATCTTCCAAGATATGAAATTACAAAAGTCTTAAGAACTATTACATATTTATTTACCGAAAGACATCTAAGACATAACAATTCAAATCTGGTTACATACATATAATATGGTATATTTTAGTACAAAGTTTTTGTTGTAGCTTTATATTTATGTTTTTCTGTAATTAATTGGAATAATTCATAGCTGCAGCTTTTATGGTACCATTATGATGAAATTTTTATAGTGAGAAAATTATTGTATATTCGAACTGTAGTAAAAATTTCATACTCATTGCAGCTTTTATAGATTTATTTTATTATATGTTCACTGTTTAAATCTACTCATGTGGAGTCCAAAATTAGATTTTCCATTTTATAATTTTTCTATGATTTAAGATTTAGCGAAAAAAGACAAAACCGCGCCACTGTAGCAAAACCACCGTCCAAAACCACTTGGGGAGTTATTTGACCGGTTTTGAAAAGTTTAAGGGGTTGAATATCCGATTTTATAGTTTGAGGGTGAAGTAGTCCATCCTAAATAGTTAGGGAGTTATATAGACCTTTTCCCTTTATGTATGCTCAGTTCTGAGTTCACGGGCAGTCAAGCATGAACATCTCAGCCGCATGGGGCCTTCCACCCTGTACATAAACTGGTTAGTATATGCAAAATCACCCCATCGTCTCTATTTACATGTTCAGCCTATTGCTTATTAGATGCTAGTTGTTTTGCTTATTTCTTCACGTTTCTCTTCATTGCCGCTATTTTTTGCTTGGTGCGTGTCAGTAACGTACTCTGGGTTGTTGTTCTGCATCTCGAACGTGTTACTGAAATATAGATGCTACTGCATGGATTGTTATCTAGTCAAAGGTCTGCCTTCTTAGGAAATCCAGTTCAGCAATAAGTGATTTCAGGCTTAGATCTGAGAAAATATAATTTGCCTCTACTTCTAGCTAAGGTGAGGATTTCATGTTTAAATAACATGATGATGATCTGTTTACGTTTTTCTCAGAATATGTCAACTGCTTTGCAGTTTGCACATGATTGTGTATATCCATTTTAAATAAAGTTTTTATAAGAAAGTATTATGCACGACTCTTCATTTTTCCTCCTTTGGGCATGATTGTCTTCTTGCATTCTAATCCATTTCCCTTCGATCAAATAATCCAGTAAAATTTGTACTCAGCAGTTTATCTCAAAGCTTGTAAAACATGCTTGAGCTACTTTCAAGTTGCCTTCAGGTCAGGAAATAATGCATATTTGTGCTTTTTATTTACTACTATGAAACTTCTTACTAATTCCAAACTCTAATATTCTCATTTTCCTGAATATAGGACTAACATGTTGCTCTAAGCCTCTAACATTGTCATTTGTACTCTGCCTCGTCGCACTTGTCAGTGTGCTTAACTGAATGAGTGTGAAGACCTTAACTGAATGGTCGCACTTGGTCTGCACGAAGCAAGCTGCTGGCGGCCCGGTAGCGGCGCACGCCTCGGCCGTGGCGCGCGCCGCATTGCCGTTGGCGGCCTGCCTGTGCAGCGCGCTTCCTCCCCGGTCCTCCCCGCGAACACCACCGCGCCGCGCCGGAGCTTGCCGGCCAGCGTGGCCATCCTCTCCTCCAACCGCACGGCCTCATCCTCCACCTGGGCGGCTAGGGACAGCTCGTCGGGCGCCGGGACGTGGCCGCGCCCCAGCAACGCGGGCAATGTTGCCTAGGAACCCCGCCGTGTCGGGGTGGACGAGGTGCTCCTTCGCCGCCAGCCTCCGCAGGCCCTTCGGGGTGTGGAGAGGAGGCGGCCTGAGCAGCGAGGCCGTCGCGCTCGTCGGGGCTGGGTGGCCGGAGCCGGCCGCCACGGCGAGAGCGGCAGCGTCAGGGGGATCTAAATTATTTTTACATATAACCCCCTCCCCTCAATGGGATTGCAACTATTAATCGCGATCCAATTATTTACACAAAATCCTGTGACTTTGATCGGATTAATAATCGCGATCCGATTATTTACCCATACCCTCTAGTTTGGATGGCAATTCATAACCGCGATCCGAATATTTTCACTAAACCCCCTAACTATTTTCAAGTTAGTCCCTCTTTTAGGCATGCGGCGGAGCGGCGGGCTGTGCGGGTGCTGTCGCGGCGGCCGAGCGAGGAGGCGTTCGTGGCGGCGCTGCAGAGGCAGGCCGCGCGGACGCGGAGGAGGTCGCAGCCGCCCCGCGACACGCCGCCTGAGGGAGGACCTGAGGAGGTCGGCGGCGGAGGAGCCCGACATGCCGGGGTTCCTGGGGCACGTGACCCGCGAAACGCGAGACGGACTCGTCGTAGGAGCGCGGCGCCGTCCCGGCGTCCAAGGAGCGAGGATCTGGCCATGGGCGCCCAGGTGGAGGACGCGGTGCGGATGGAGGAGAGGAGAGGATGCCTACGCTGGCCGGCAATCTCCGGCGCGGCGCGGCTGAGTTCACGGCGAGGAGGTGCTCGGCGGCGCGCTGCAGAGGCAGGCCGCCAACGCGGGCACGCCGCGCCGCGCCACGGTCGAGGCGTCCGTCGGTCCGTGCCAAGCTTCCTATAGCGACAGCGCCAGAGGTCAAGATCTTTTACCACTCTCCTGATGATGTCCAACGGAGTTGAGTTGAGCTTCTCAAAGATCCTAGAGTTTCTTGCTTTCCAAACATGCCACAGGATGAGCAGAACGACGTCAGTGTGAACAGTCAGAGGGAGGTGGAGTTCACAAGCCATCATCCAAGGTTTAGTGCGAATGCCATCACGGACAGTGATCCCCAGGTGATCCCACAGGGCTTGGGCACTTGGGCATTCAGAAAAAATGATGATCATCGGTTTCAAGCTCCCCTTGGCAACGCTCACAACTGGAGTCCTCAGGTTTGCAGATATGTAGCAATCTAGCAGGACTAGGTAGTTATTTTTGATTTTTTAATCACATGAGCAAGCAGTACAATTTGTTTAAAGAAGAGGATTAATTGCTTGCAAGTTATCTGATTCTTTTTTGGTAGCAAATGAAATTAAGTTGCAACTAATTGTTCGTGCCTTTTACTCTGAAACTTGTTGGTTCTGAACTCTAATATTTTTTTAGGGAAAACTACGGCGGGCCAGAAGCCAGCCTGAACGATTTATATTGATGCGAAGTTGTTACGTACAAGGTTTTGTGAAGGATGATGAGGAGGGGGGGGGGGGGGGGGGGGGGGCGGGGGGGAGGAGGAGCACTAAGTTACATGACTCCACAGGTTTGCCCAGCGAAGTAAAGTAGCACCGTCCTCAGGCTTAGCACGGTTAGCCCAATACTGGAGGTCAGCGATGACAGCCCTGAGGGCTTGAACGGTCGACATATGCTCCTCACGGAAGACGTATGCGTTCCGAGCCTTCCAAATATTCCAGAGAAGCGACGTAATTACCGTGGAGACCGATCTGGGGGACATGTCCTCCATGAGCTTAGGGATCCCCCAAATGTCTTCAAGGGATGCAAGATGCGGGACAGAGGTCCAGCCGATCGCGTTCCACACCCTGCAGACATCAGCACACCGCACGAGAAGGTGATGCTGGTCTTCCTCCAACATACAACGAGCGCAGAAAGGGAGATCAACAGTATGTCGCCGGTGGAGCAGGCCGCAGGTTGGTAGGCGGCGGCGGTGCAGCAGCCACAGGAAATGTTTGCCCCGAGGCGTAGTAGAGTTGTGCCAGATCGAGGAAGTGAAGACCTCAACAGGTAGCCTCTCCATGTGCCACAAGTAGAAAGCAGACGAAGTGAAAGGCATAAGTTGCTTCCCAATTCCACGCTGATACGGAGTACCTGGGAGAGGTGTAACAGCTTGAAGGGCCGCCATGAGGAGTTGAGGCTCATTTGAGGCCGTGGATGAGAGACGGTTCTGCATTGGTATGACCCAGCTTCCATTGCAAAAGGCGAGAGCAATGGAGATGTTCGGACGTTGGCAATGGGAGTAGAGAGCCGGGAGGGTAGCCGACAGTGGCTGATCACATAGCCACCTGTCGTGCCAAAACGAGGTTGTGGCACTATCACCGAGGTAGTTTGTGCAGCAGCCCCGGAAGTCTTGAAGAATGCTTAGAAGAGACCTCCAAGTAGGGGTATCAAGGTAGTGTTTGTCACCGAGGTCACGGCCAGCGCCTCTGCCATACAGGCGGTGAAACCACTTTTGCCAGGAGGAGGTAGGTTCTTGATGCAGCTTGGCGAGGAACTGGGCTAGCAATCCTTTGTTTTGCTTGCTCAGATCTTTGACCCCTAAGCCACCCTGAGGCTTGTCAAGACATACCATCATCCAGGCCACTTTGCATTGGCCACCATTGCATGAGGCATCTCCTGTCCAAAGGAAGGCCCTCCTCTTCTTGTCAATGGCCTCGATGATGCCAGCAAGAAGGAGGAGGGAGCACATAGGGTAAACAACGCGAGCGCTCAACACAGAATTCACCAGCACCGTGCGCCCACTCGGGGTCAAGGCTTTTCCACACCATCTTGGAATGTAGCCCTCCACTGCCCTGATAATCGGCTGCAGTTCAGTTTGCTTGACTTTGGTCACGGTAAGAGGTAGTCCAAGGTAGATTTGCGGGAAGCACGCGACCGGGCACCCAAAGATTGCAGCAAGCATCCTGCTGGTATCATGGTGTATACCAATGGGCACAAAAGTACTCTTATCAAAGTTGATAGAAAGCCCCGTGTAGCTGGAGAACTGATCAAGGATGTCTTTTAGGCAGGATAGCTGCGCAGCATCAGCCTTGACAATTATGAGAGTGTCGTCGGCATACTGGAGAACGGGGCAAGTGAGGTCTTGAACCAAAGGGTGCTCAAGTAGCCCTCGAGTTGAGGCATCCAGAATCAAGCGCTGCAGGAGGTCAGCGACAATGATGAAGAGGTAGGGGGAGAGTGGATCACCTTGCCTCAGGCCCTTCTTACACTGAATCCATTTACCAGGAACACCATTGAGGACCACTACTGTTTGGCTCGAATGTTTGAGAAGGGAGACCCAATGCCGCCAACGTGGAGGGAAACCTTTTGCCTCAAGAATATCATCCAAAGCCACCCAACCAACAGAGTCAAAAGCTTTTGTGAAGTCCAACTTAAGAACCAATGCCGGGGCACATCGTTTGTGATAAACTTGAACTATATCTGCAACATAGATGAAGTTCTCAGCAATGCATCTACCCTTAAAGAAGCCGGTTTGATCACAATGAACAAGGAAGGGAACCAGAGGCTGCAGTCTGATAGTCATCCCCTTTGTGCAGATCTTAGTGATGCAATTCCATAGTGAGATGGGCCGATAATCCTTAGGGAGGAGTGCTGGGTCTTTTTTAGGTAGGAGAGCCAGGCATGCCTTGTTAATCTAGTGCAGTTGCAGTACCATTATGGAAGTCCGTCAACAGTTGCAGAAGTTGGGGTGCAACCTAGACCCGGTTCTTTCTGAAGAAGAGTGGTGAGAAGCCATCAGGGCAGGGGCACAGTCAGCTCTCATGGAGAAGAGGATCGACTTGAGCTCATCCAAGCTGCTCAGCTTGTTGGGAGTTCAGGGACGCGGTGGATAGCAACTCATGCATATTAGGAGGTGCAGGCGAGGAGGAGGAAGGAGTGCCAAGAAGCACCTTGTAGAAATCATGCAAGATGGCTGTCTTCCCATCATGTGAGGTAACCAGACCACCATCCTCTGCAGTGAGGGCACCGATTTTATTCTTCCTCCACTTGATTGTAGCCGATAGGTGGAAGAATTTAGTATTGGCATCTTCCAGCTTGCATTCCTTAATTTTGCCTCTTTGCCTCCAGTACAATGAGAGCTGGGTGGCGTGTTCCTGTGCAGCAGATCGAACCAGAGTTCTGAGAGTAAATTCAGCATGTGAGAGTGGGCGGCACTCCTCCAATAGGTCCATCATGTCAATGACAAGAGAGCAGTTCTGGAGGACAGCAGTGGGGCGCTGGAGGCTCCTTTGCCAAACTTTGAGATCAGCTCTTGTGCGCTTCAAGCAAAGGCAGAGCTGGGAAGTGCCACAAGGTTTAGAGTCTGTGACACTTGACCAGGCAGACCTGACGCAATCAAGGAATCCAGGGATGCGTGCCCAGTAGTTGTTAAACCTGAATATGTTCGGACGAGGAATTGCAGTGTGGCGATAAGAAGAATCTGGCAATGACTGAAACAGCAACCGATTTCGAAGCGACCGAGGAATTTGGCAACTCAAAGTTCCAGTTAGCATTCACCAAGAAGCGATCCAGCTTGACCAGGATAGGGAAATCTTGTGATTGGACCATGTGAAGCGCCGGTCTTGGAGTGGCACTTCGACAAGCTCAGTATCATCAATTGCTTCATTGAAAAGAGTGGCCTCACCAGCGTTGAAGTTGTCATTGGAGCGGTCCTCCGGGTGCCTGATGATGTTGAAGTCGCCGAGGACCACCCAAGGTCCCCGAGTGGTAGCATGCACTTGCCGAAGCTCATCCAGGAGGGAGGACTTGTCAGCGTGGTTGCAAGGTCCATAGCAGTTTGTGATAGTGAAGGAGAGGCCAGAGGCTGCCAACATGAAGGTGGTGGTGAGGGTGTACTGCCGTGGGGTAGAGGCAACCAGGGAGATGGAAGAGGCATCCCAGGCATTCAGAATTCCCATAGAGGCACCAGTAGAGCTTAGAAATGAGATGTTTGGGAAGTGTGTAAATGGTAGGAAGGTAGCAGCTTTGAAATGGTTGATCTCTTGGAGCTTGGTTTCCTGGAGGCAGATGATGGGAGGGGGTGGCTGAGGGAAGGCGAGGCGGACATTGTCGCATTTGGCGGGGTCACCCAAGCCACGCACATTCCAGGAAAGGATGGAGATCGACTTTCTAGCTCGATCCATGGACAAGATCGTTCAGCATGAGAAACCGAACTATGTACAGCAAAGAGTATCCAACAGTCTTGCTGTGCAATATATACACGCAGGGCAACGGCGCTCAGGAGCAGCATGAGCAGCTGGCAGAATTCAGCAAAAGCTAGCCCTATTACATAGATCATCGCCATGACCGAGTGGCGGCAGCAAAAGGGTTCGAGCGCAGGTCGATGATGGTGAGGCAGCATCAGTCCACCTTGTCCATAGCAGGTGCCGGTGCCGAGGTGTCATCCATGGCGAGCAGCTCCTGCTCAGGGACCTGGCAGGCCCGGCCGAGCAGCTTCAGATCCTCGACGTTCCATGCCAGGGCAGCCTAATTCTGCTCAAATGCTTTTACAAACAATCCCTCAACTGGAGGGTTTTATATAAATCGTGATCCGATTATTTATATAAAACCCCCTAATTCGGATCGCGATTAATAATCGCGATCCGAATATTTGCATTAAACCCTCTAACTATTTCCAAAATAGCTCCTCTAGTGCGCCTGCTACCTTTCTCCCCATGGCTTCGGCAATGCGCGACGGCGACGGCCACCTCATTCCGGCAGAAGGCGGATCGATGGGCTTCCAGGTCTTCTTCCCCTTCCCTGCCGGGTATTTGTTGCTACGTTCCCCTCTCGTACTCCATCTCTCCCCAGATGCTGCTGCTGCGCCTTTGAAGGAATTGGGTTGGAATATGATCCTTCTCACCGGTGGCGGGCGGCGGAGATGGCGTTCGGTCGTGGGCTCCTGCGCTTAGTCACTGAGTTCCTGGAACTATGGGGTCGAGGAATGGAAATGAGGAACGCATTAGGCTAGTTTTAAAACACCTGGAACGAAAGGGGTATACTTCGTCGGGACGTTCCTTCGAAAAGCGGAACGTGTACCAGTCTTTTTGGAAACGATCCTCGTTCTATTTGCAAACATAATAAGTTATTATTTCATATAATATGTTGACTAAGCAGAAAATCAACTTAAAAAATTCAGCTTCCTTTCTCTCCTATAGAAGCGGCCCATCTTCCTTTCTTTCATTTTATTCGTCACCAGCCCAACAGGCCAATCAGGCCTACGGTCTTTGCACGTCAGCCCATTTGCACGTCGTCTTGCTCTTGTCGCTGGCTCGCTGCTCCGCCGCCGCCGCTGATGCCTTGCGTGCTCGTTGCTTCTGAATCCTAAATCCTGATGCAACGGAGGCCAGCACCTCAGACTGAGATCGACGTCTGCGGCACTGCCGCTGCTGCTGCTACCCGCCGGCCGCCGAACTGAAGTGCCGTCAGCCTCCTCGGACGCGGCCGGCCGCCGGCCGGCGCCGCCGATGTTTAGTGCTGACTGCTATGTTCCGCCTGCATCCGGGACGACGATCCAAGCGCCGTTCCCCCCGCGTACCTGCCGGCGTCCCGCGCCGTCCCCGTTTCTCGTTTGGGAACGAAGTTCCCGGAACAGAGAACGCCGCGTCGTCCGCGTTCCGTGTGACTAAGCTCCTGCGGCGTGTTAAAGTGATGCTTTGGCCTGGAGACGTCCGGGAGAGACTGATTTCATGAAAAATCTGCCAATTTGGTTTCTTCCACAGTTATGGAGCCTTGTGGTGGCAATATGCATTCAACAGCTTAACAACTGAAAGGAGGCTTGATCTGTGTCCAGTGGCATCTTCAGTGCTGATTATGGACTGAACTTTGTGTCCAAATGCATTTGCATTTTTTATTGCCAGACAGTAGTAGTTCTTTGAACCAAGTTTTGCCAAGAAAATTACTGTGGCATATTGCTAAAGATGCAGCAATCCATGCACATCCGGCGATCTTCACTCGTTGATTCATCGACACCGGCACACAGCTCCAAGCTCTATGCATCTCAAGGACAGAGGCTTCCATATCTCCCTAGCATAAGAGGCTTGTTGTTTCATTTGTCTTATGCCTACTGCTTTATCTGTGCTTTTCTGAGCACAACTGAAACTGAATGGATTGACTCATTGCTCATGTACTCCACCTGGCGCCAAGTAAGTCCATCCGCAGACAGAGAGCTCAATTACACAACACATCGACACTTTACACACAGATGCCAAGAAGATTAATTGCTTGCAAGTTATCTGATTCTTTTTTTGTAGCAAGTGAAATTAAGCTGCAACTAACTACTTGTGCTTTTTACTCTGAAACTTGTTGGTTCTGAACTCTATTATTCTCATTTCTTTTCTGATGATAGGATTCACCTGTTGCTTCAACGTGGCGACTTATGTTCTGCTTGGTTGCCCTTGTCGGTTCGCTCAACTAATTGAGTATACCGGAGTAACTGGACCTTATGTCAGTATGTGTTAGGTAGTATTTTGTTTCCTTGTCTTGTGCCTGCCACTACGTTATCCGTACTTTTTGTGTATGCCAAATGAAACCAGGTCATGGACATGGCAGCATCTTCACCCCAAGTTTGGAGCAAGTATCACGAGGTTCCCTACTAAATGGTGCTAACTGAATTTTGTCAGGTTTGGAAATGCATTCCATGCTGAGGGTAGCTGTATGGCCAATCTATAAGGTTTCTTCCTCAACACATGGCAGCTGTGAAGGTATCATCAGCATTGTGTCACAACCTGCTGTTCATGTCACTCCTCTTGGCTCCATGTCCATCTGCAGACTGCAGGCAAAGAAATGTCAATTACACAACACATCGAACACTCTACAAACCAATGTCAAAGAACAACATTAATTGTTTCTAGAAAAATAACAAGACTAACTGATTGCAATTTGCAAGCTATCTGTTCTTTTTCAGTGGCAAGTGAAATTAAGTTGCAACTACTGATGGTAACTGTTCTTTTTTTCTTTCTTTTACAGGCTGTGGGAGGAAGGTGGCGCATGACAACCGGATTCTGCTCCTGTGCAGTAGCCAGACTTGCAACAGGCACTGTATCAGCGAGGGCGCCACCAGGGCGAAGTGTGGCTTACTCATCGTCAGGTCTTTCTTCTTCTGCACCAAAGAATGCGACTGAATGTTCCAGCATAACTACGAAGCCTTCATGCACTATACGAATTCATCCAGTTCTCAGCTGAAAAGAAAAGGCCGGGTTTGCGTCAAGAACTCAAGATGCATCGGCATTATTGTTGAGTGAAAGACAGTAGCACTCATGGCAACCAAACAGATTCATGAACCATATCTTTGTCCCTTTGCTGTCTATCAACTTTGTCTGAAATGCCATTAGATGGATGCAATTCTGAATTTTGTCAGGTTTCAGAATTGCATAGATAGCATTGCATGCCCACGACCAAATGTACCACCATAATTTGATCAAAGTGTATTGGCATGCTATTTGTAGTGCAGGATCTCTAATTTGTTAGGTCGTGTATGTCTGTATCCTGCGTGAAGAATAAACGAACCGAATTGGCAATTTCACATGAATGAATGGCAGCACACCCCTGTCCTCATCAAGTTTCAGAGTAGTGACTTCCCATGTAGGGCACACCATCGCATCAACCTCCTTCGATGCTTTCCATGTTTCTTAGATCTGTGCCATTCCTGTGTCCTCTTTGATGCTTCCAAGAAGATATGGTTTTAATTTGGTTGGATCAGAGTCCTCTTCTCTCAGTTCTCTGCTGCTCTCTGCTTCAATTTTGTTGGCAATGAGGGCAGGGGAACGGGAAACCCGGTGCTCCAGCATCTGCCCGCATGAACGTCATTGCCCTTTGGCTGCAGCACAGCGCCTAGAGGCCCATGGCCGCAGACGCCATTGCCGGCCGCCGCGGGCGCCCCCATCGGCCATCGCCCTCGTCTCCGACCTTTTTCTCCTCGTTTGGGTGTGCGGTGGTCCGCCGTCCGCGATGGCGAAAGGAGAGTTCTTCCTAGCTGGCGGGGCATGGAGAGGAGGCGTACTCTGAAACTTGAGCGCTGAGACCGGCGGGGTGCGCACTGAGGCCGGCGGGCTCGTCGGAGCTGCGTGGCCGGAGGCGCCATGGCTGGAGCCAATTGTTTTGCAGATAGCCCCCTCAACTGGATCGCGATTAATAATCGCGATTCAAATATTTACATAAAACCCCTGGTTCGGATCGCGATTCGTAATCGCTGATCCAATTATCTCTATATACGAAAGCTGTACCAAAACAGGCCCAGGCAGCGTGGCCACGTCGCGGCCAATTCCCGCCCGGCCGATCCGATCCAGATTTTACGATTCCCGGTCACTTTGCAAAAAATCCTCGACCTTTATAAAAATCAACCCGCAGTCCAGCCTTCTCTCTTAGATAATTTTGCGAAAAAATGCTCAACATTTTCCAAAATAAATCCAGAGTCCAACCTTCCAGATTTAGAAAAATTAGCAAATGAAACCTTGAGTTTTTGTTGAATCAACCCGCCATCCCGGTCCTTTCTCAGCAAAATTTTTGGAAAAACCCTCATATTTCAATTAAATCAAACCACAACCGTTACATTCGTTATTTCTACACTAGCAATATTATACGTACAATTTGAACACCAAAACACGTTGGAATCAAAAGTTATTCAATATAAAACTTGATCTAAAATTTAAAAACTATAACTTTATTATAGAGTAAATTTTAAAATCCAAAACTCTTTGGCAATTCGTTTGCACAAATACTTACATACGACCCGTTGTATCTAAAATTTGGACACCAAAACGTCTTCAAATAAAAAAATTTGCTTAGAATTTCAAAATCTACATCTTTACTGTATAGTAAAATTTCAAATTCAAAACGCTTTTAAAAAAATTCAAATACAAAAATTTCTCAAAATTTTAAACCTAAGATTTTGCAAAATTGTAACTTCAAAATATTTTCCTAATTCGTTCAACATAACATCTTATTTTGCTAAAAATATAATATTGTACTACCGTTTCTCTATAGTTTCTTATGCGACCTCCACAATAACGCGATATATTTTAATATAACCACTACTTTTTTAAAAAACATCACGTCTATTAATTGTCTTATGATTTCGCAAATGCATTAAGTATCCAACTAATTGTGCTCCACCCTCCATAATAAATTATTTTATCCCTTCTTTCACCATAATAAATGCAGCAACAAATGCCATACCTCCATTTCGATACCTAAAATAATATACTACTTAAATAATAGCATCACGACAATAGAATGCTCAAAATATATACCAAATGCAACAGCGGTCAGATCATGACACCTATACAGAAATAACAAAACGATGGATTTATCTTAACTACGTTTCTTAATTTTTTTATATTTACCTGTATACAACTACTACTACATGAATGAACTAAAGCCCGCATCAACTATAATACTACGATGCGGGATACGGGCCCCACGCGGCAAAGCCGCGAGCTTTTCTAGTTTTCACAAAACCCCCTAACTATTTGCATATTGGTCCTTCTTGAGCGCTGTTGCCTTTCTCCCCCCCGGCTCCACTGCTCCAGCGACGGCGACGGCCGCCTCGTTGCTGCGGATCGATAGGGTTCCATCTCCGCTCCCCGTTCGCCGCCAGGTCTTCCCTGCCGCGTTACCTCTTGTGCTCTATCTCTCCCCACATGCTGCTGCTCTGCCGTTGAAGGTATTGGTTTGGAATAGGATCCTTGTCGCTGGCGGCGGAGGTGGCGATGGCTTGTGTCATCTTGCTAACGATGCAGCAATCCGTGCACATCCGGCGATCATCACTCATTGATTCATCAGCACCGACACACAGCTCTGAAATCTGTGCATAAGGACAGAGCCTTCTTTCTCTCCCTCACATAATAAGGGGCTTGTTGTCTCCCTTGTCTTATGCCTACTACTTTATTTGTGCTTTTCTGAGCATGCCAACTGAAACTGACTGGATTGAGACATGGACATGGCAGCATCCTTATCCCATGCGGCACATCAGTTTCCTCTGATGAAGATCCAACAGTGGAGCGAGCATCATGAGGCTTCCTACTAAATGGTGTTAACTGAATTTTTGTCAGATTTCAGAATGCGTCCCCTATGATCTGGAAGGTAGCTGCTTGATCAACCTTCCCTTTCCTTTGTTCTCTGTTTACCTCAATGGCAGCTGTGAAGGTGTCATCAGCATTGTGCCTCACCTTGCTGCTCATGGTACCCCTCCTGACCCCAAGTAAGTCCATCCGCAGACCGAGAGAGCTCAATTAAACAACACATCGGACGCCAAAGAACAAGATTAATTGCTTGCAAGCTATCTGATTCCTTTTTGGTAGCAAATGAAACCTAAGTTGCAACCATGGATGGTAACCCCTATTTTGTTTCTTTCCTTTGCAGTCTTTGGGAGGAAGGAGGCATGCGATGAGTGGCTGAGCGACACATACCATATGCTGCTCCTGTGCAGCAGCAGGATATGCAACGAGCACTGCATCGGCGAGGGCGCCACCAGGGGGAAATGCGGCTTGCTCATCGTCAGATCCTTTTGCTTCTGCACCAAAGAATGCGACTGAATCCAGGGACCTAAGCTGTAATGGTCACTGATGAATAAGAGCACAAGGTTGTGATCCAAGGTGGTTGCTCGGACACTCGGATCAATCAATAAAACCTTTTGCCAAAATATGTGCATTCAAGTCACTCTTGTGTGGTTGAAGGGAGAAATACATGATATCCCTATTTTCTTTTGACTTTTGAACCGTGTTTACAAATGTCTAGTTGAGCTTTGTTTTCGCGAGACCAAACACACGTTTTCAACAAAAAGGAATTTTTTCAACGTGGACAGGAAAAACTCGTCAGCGAAGAAGGTACGCGTATTGCCTTATTCTGCTCTCTGGTTCAGGCAATGCGGCTGCATCTTCTGAATCAGAATGCTACTACTTGCAAGAGGAGCAGCAAGCAGATCATGCAACACGTTGCTTGTTCAATAAGACCCTCACACATTTGCAACTGTCAAGCAGAACATGTGGAAGTGAGATTGATCGAGATCCCTGAGTCACCAACTATCAACAAAGTGCTACGCACAGTTTCCCAACGGATTCGCATCAGAAACAGCAAGCTTTTTTTTTAAGGAAAACAGCAAACTTTATTGATCAATCCTGATGTTCAGACATAGTTCCAAAGTGGTTATATAGACAAATCGCTAAACACAACAAATGAAGTGGTTCACAGACATTGTTTATCTCTGTAGTTACATTCTGCATCAGCTTACTTAACAAGATCATGGGCAATAGCACAACAAAGATGCTTCAGGTCTTCAAAGGCGCTGTCCTGGAGTGACACTGAGGCCATTCTCTTTGAAATCTCAGTCTCAGAAGCATTGTCGAATTCAAACTTGGTGTGGTAAATGAAGTAGCCACCACACTCCCAGGTAGACAGAGAGCAACCAGTAACCAGATTTTTAACCTTTAACCAAAGATTAGATATTCACATGTTTCCATTACTTGGTAGCTGAAATAAAATTTGCTTAGGAATGAAACAAACGTGTAATAAATTTCACCTGTGGAAACAAGAAAACCTTTGTGCCATTGTTGGAAATCAGCAGGCTGTATGCAGTAGTGTTGTCATGCAGAGAAAAACATATTTCACTGACAACATTGACAAGTGCTTTTAGGTTGTTGCTGGTGAACACAAGAGCTTTTAGGGGGTAGCCAACTGTTTCAGACACAATAATGTCAGATCTGGCATTTCCACCATATTCATATACCACGATTGTGGAGGCAGACTCCACTGGCAGAGGGTTTGCAAAGTAGCAAGCCTGCAAGATTTGATAAAATATGACATTTAATTCTCCTCAACCATATACTGCAACCAGCAAAATAGGTGTTTCTACCATATCAACACAATCTTAATAAATAATCTGTCTACTCAAAAATTATTTATTATAGTAGAATATTAAAACCCAAGGCTTTAATATATGCCAATCTGGCAACCTGCCTTATGAAACATGACACATGGCAGAATTAAGAAAAAAGGTTGCAACAAAGGGCAGACATAAATATTGAGGTAAGCTGTAATGACTCGTTGTGGTATAAACTGCATAGCAATGATTTAATACTTAGTGATAAATTTATACTGCCAAACAGCTCAAAACTTACCTCTATGAAATCAGGAATGTATTTTGACATGTGATAAGTCAACATATAGATGAAACAAAGTGAAGGTTATATGCACTGGAAATAGGCAAACATTACCTGAAAAAACATGTGATCTGACACTACATGTGTTCTACTGTCAAAGAAAACCCCTGAAGGCCGCATTATTTACTTCAGAGGCAATCTTTGTAGCCAGTCCAAACATCCTTTTATCCCAATAGCAAGATAGTTGGTTGACTGCAGCTGGAACCAAGAAGATATGACCATATTCAACAGGATATGCCTTCAGGGAAAAAATGCCCATCAGAAGGGAACAAGCACAAGGCAGATGCCAACAAGCAAAGAGCAAGCGAGGGTAGGTAGTTATTTTTAGCAACACTAAAAACATACATTTGCAATCAGGAGTAATCCATCCTTTGGTGGTGATGCCGAAGGAGCAACCTCAGGTCTATCATTTTCTCCTTGTGCAACGCATAAAAGCAACCCCTCATAACTCTTCATACTATTTGGCTTCGAGAATCTGAAAGACTCAAAAAGCTTGTCGTATTCCTTCAGCGAAAATGAATTCCATTTATTGTTCAGCTGACCCACAAAATTAACTCCACCTTCAATGACCTGTACAATTGTCAATGCTATATATCACAAATACGTTTGGTAGTTAGCCAGCTTAAATTTCCATAATTGCAATGTGCTTCAAAGATGTGGAAAGTGGTAACCACTTGTTAGTTTATTCCCTTTTATTTAAATTCTTACCACCCTATTTTCCTTCAGCCAACACACCCTTCCCATCCTATCCACCCACAAACTCAACCGCTGGCCGACTGCTGTAGCCAATTCTAAGGTTTAGTACGTGTTTAGGATTCGCAAAAAGGCCATTTAGTCCGAATTTTGACCTCAGGTGCCAGTATATATGCCTTATTTCTTATGGAATTACGTGTAGAATTGTAGAATAATCTCTATAAGAAGCCACCAGCAGTAGCCATGGCAGTGCTGGAAGGAGAGAGAACAATCTGAGTAATTCTAAAGTGCAATGACATTAGAAGCATAAGCAAGAGAAAGATAATTCCAACATATGGAGTGTGAAAGTCTGGCAATGATATTAGGTTGCTACCATGCCACTGTGATGATGGTGTGGCCAGCACACTGCTACTCTGCAACGAACTGGTAATTCACATCTGGGATGGGACGGGTAGTGGGGCGAAAGGTGTTAACTATCCCTAAAGTCTTAATGATGGAAGAAAAGAACAAAACTTTTATTTGGATGACCTTAAGTTGGCAAGCTGTAACATCATAATCCAAGTGGCCCTTCCAAGCAAAATTATCCCACTGGCACAAAGAAAAACCATGGGTTACAAATGGTGCTGTGAAATTCACAAAATTGTGCGAACTCTTGGATTTACAAAACCTGAGAAAGAAGGATTGTATCAAGCAAGCTTGGGCCCTGTTCAGGACATGCAGTGCTTTTAAGGTCATCATTTCCATGTTCTGCACCGAAATGATAAAGATGTGTCTTCACACCTGAGGATGCAAAGAAGAGTTTAGGGACTAACAGGACGGTAAAAAGAAAAAATATAACTAAATATCTGATGTTATTCTGAATGTAAATACCAGTGAGATAATAGCCAATTTGGTTCTGCAAAATTGTTTAGGTGTTGTATTTCAAACCAACCTTATGAGAATCAAGCGGGCGCATATAATGAACTGAAACTGTAAAATAACTAAATGATCCAACCCGTGAACATAGAATTTTACTAGAGAAGAATAAGTTAACCACTTTATACAAGCTAACATTTTTTGGAATACTAGTTTATTTCCAGTGCAATGACAAATGGAAGTGTAGTTTTATTATGGAAAAAGTAGAATTTTCAATTCTAAGATTAGAAATGGAAAATCAGTAATAAATGAGATAAAACCATTTCAAAGCAACTGTTGCTTACCTTCAGATTGATCCAGATGAGAGTTCTTGCTCAGAAACGAATATTCACCTTCTACTTTGGTAGCCGACACCATAGTTATGATGCTTAATATACGTAACACTAACTGAATATCTACAATACTAACAATCATAATTCAGGCTTCAGCAGCACCACCGCCGGCAAGGTAGGTCAAATCAGAAGGATGCCCCCCTGCAGATGGGAGGGCACCACGACCACCGTGAAAAGAAGGGGAGGCAAGTAGAAACTTAGGAAAGCACTGGGCACATTGTCGTCCCCTTCTTAGTGTAGTACGGGATCCTATCCTTGGAGCCGTGGTTGATGTTTCGAAGCCAGCCCTACCGGACCAGCTATCCACCTTTGCAAGTCCAACTTGTTCTTCTTAAGGAGATTCCAAAACGTGCTTGGATCGTAATCGCAGCGTCTTTTGCCAGACAATCTGAACATGAGCAAAATTTCAGTCAAAAGATCCAAATTAGTAGAGGTCTCAAGTGAGTACATAATGTGCGAGCTTAGTACATCTCCCAACTTTTCACAATTTTTTGATTTGTGGAGAGCAATAATATATGTATAAACAAAGTTCACAACCAGAACAAGTCGGACAGTATAGAGTAAACTGAGGAACATGTTTGACGCCAACAAGCACAACATTCTCCTAGAATAAGTCTAAACCATTTAAAAGACAGTAGATTGTACATATGTTTTTTTTGTCACTAATAATATGGCACATGCACACCTTCTTTCTCACTCTTCCAAGCTGGTAACACGAACTGTATGGCTCGGTCCATGCACAAACAAGCCGCCCAAAATCAAAAGCTTTCAACCAAAACACGTGCCGATAGCACACAAGCACACACGCGTGATCAGGATTTGCCCATAAAATTCCATGACCAGAATATCCGCACGAGTTACCAGATAGCTCCAAAACGCCCAAAGGAGTGATTCCTCCCCCCCCCCCCCCCCCCCCCCCCATCCATCCCCCTTTCCACGCCCTCCATCACTAGTAATTCCATAAAACCATAAACCAGCACCCTGAATCGGACTGCTCCCGCCCATCTACCACCAAAACGGCAGCGATCCCCTCGAACAGCCTTTCGATCCGACACTTAGCCCCCCCCCCCCCCCCCCCCCTCCATCACCAAGAAACAATGCATGCAAGCGGCGGAATCGAGAGGAAGAGAAATCACCAAACCCAGACTTCGTTAGGGGAAAGGAACCAATCGCACGAGTGTAGAGAGATTCGAAGCAGATCAAAGAGGGAGAAATCTGTACCGAGAAGCGTGGCGTCGGCTGGGCGCGTCCTGTCCAAGAGAGGAGATGTTGGGGTGGGGGGAGGCGTGTGGCCCGTGGGGAGAGTTGGAGACGAACACCTGCGTGTTGCGGCGAAAAAGTGGTGGTGAATTGGCACTTGGCTTCTCTTGGCATAGAACAAAAAACCGGTCAGATTCACCCGGTTGAACCGTGACTTGACTCGTTTCTGTTCAACTAAAACCGGCAATGCAATTTTTAAGACTACAAGTATATGGTCCGTATTTTTAAGACTCGAGTTTTACATAGTCTGTTTTTTTAAGACTCGAGTCTTATATGGTCCATATTTTTAAGATTTATGGTAAATCTCAAGTTCTATACGAAGCATTTGTCCATGGAGAAAGAGTTAGGAATATAATGCTCCGTAGTTATATGGAACACGACTCGAGTCTTATACTTGCAAATTTTATCACCTTACCTATTATTACATGAATATAATTAACCTGCTAAAAGTAATTGTGTATATACAATCAGTTGTTGCTTGGATTTGAATCCTTGTGTGATTTCCAATCTGAATGATTTATATTGTTGGTATGGTACAACTATACGAGTGAGGCATTTTGTTTGCTCATTTCTACCTCAAAGATAAAGATGGACGTGTGGGTGCCAATATCTCACGGTCCTACGTACATGTTATGATGATGGCCATGTCAAAGATGATGTATTATTGTTCTTCTGGAATTGACAAGTATATTGTTTCTTTACATTTAAAAAAGGTAGCATGTTACAGCTAATGAATGGAAGCATCGATTTTTTTGTAATTTAAATTTTTTTAAAAGGTTTATATTTTCTGAAGTCAAACCACGTGCCACTTCATTTCTTTTACTTTTTTCTAAAAAAAAGATTATAATGCTGGTACTAGTTACAATATATTTATTTCTTTGCCTCTATGCAAAAAGAGGGGCGTGAATTTATGCTGGCTGAGTAGTGAAGCAAATAAGAATTATGATACTATTGGAATCTGCAATTTTTTTGGTCAATGTTTTGTTAAATTCTTTTACTACCTATAAAATGAAAGGCAGCGTTCCTGCCACTTTGCTTCAAAAAAAATGCTATGGTCTTCTTCTTCCACCAAACAAAGAATCTTCATATATTTTGAACTGCAACAAGTAAATTTTCACTACCCAATACAAGTATACAGCATAGGACCATAAAAGCTACACTCATTGAATAAACTATCACCCAATTAAAACTTTAATTGCTACAAATACATACATTACTACAAGTCTACAACCCATACAAGTATCAAAATCTAGAGTGGCTTGATAAATCATTGCTTACTTGCATCCTAAAACTGCAATGACACGAATCAACCTTTTACATTTACAATCTGAACCCAACTTTTAACTGCACACTAACACAAATGAGGCTAACAAAGATGAGCCGGTTACTCTAGCAAGTGAACGGTCATGGCTACCTTTTCTTTTAACTGGAGTCATGGCTATGTTTTCTTATAACTGGAGTGATGGCTACTTGGACTGCACAAATACCCTAAAGTTAGCAACCTTCTTTGCTGTAAGTCAATACAATATGTTCTCCCACAGCACATTGTATCAGAGATATATAGCTGTTCTTGGGATTTTGCGCAAGTGTTTGTATGGACATGAAATTTGTGAAGATTTTCCCTAGAGTGGCACGGTGCTAAATATTTTCTCCTTTCAACACCTTCTGCACAAGCATCAAAATCTCTGTAACCTGGAAGCATAGTAGAAAAGGTTACGTCTTGTGAAATCTTAATTGCAAGAGACACGTATTGCTTTATATATTGAGTATCTTTCTTACCCCAGGGTAATGCTTCAAAACTGGAGAATAATGGTCAAGTGCTATATAGATTTTTCCCAGGACACTTAGAAGGGTGTCAACCTCATCGCCAAGTACATCAACCTGAATTACATACAATGGGAAAAGAAATCAGATACTCTCTTTTTAAATGGAAAAAAATAGCATAACTAAGAGTATGCGCAATCTAGAGCCACAGGTGACTTTCCTTTATGACAGCGGATAAGCGTGCACAGATATTCCTTGCTAAGTCATCATTTTTTCAAGTTTAACATCAATAAAAAAGAAATTATTGTGCTTGGAATTTAATTAACCATGAACCTAATGTTTCTTTACGCAACTTTTGTGTACTATGGTAAATGTAACTTAGCAGCTTACAAAAAGAATGGAAGAAACTTTGGAAACAAGACTAACCTCAGCTTCTGCTTTCCGAAGATTTGAACATTTAATCTCAATTATTTGCTTATACCAGAATTCTTTTTTCCTTAAGGCAGCAACTTGCTGCACCAGTGGGTTAAACTGACCAATTATACTAGTCAACCTGCACATAATTTTTTTTAAAAATAAAATGAACGCTTGAATGATACAAACTGAAATATAGAAACATATAAGCACAGGAAGCCACTCTGCAGTGACATGCAGATGCTTAAAATATATTAAGTGATTAATTAATATGCTGTTGTCAAGAGAGACAACAAGCCTAGCTGAGCAAGTGTGGTCCTAGATAAAAACAAGCAACAATAGAGAAAAGTGAAAGACTATTAGTTAACTAACATACCTGGTTTCATTTCTTTTCATAGATTCTGCTAATCTGCTTTCAAAATCACTATATGCTTTTGACAACTTCTCCATACTAGCAAGATCAGATTCCCCTGTCTGTCCCCTATAACTGCCAATGCTTTGTGCTGGTGTTTTCTTCATTTCCTGGATGGTGGCCTCAAGTGAGGCATTCTTTTCTTTGGCTTCCTCCAGCGCAATAGACATAGAAGTTAAGTTTTCAGTCAGCTCAAGTACTTCTTGCTTGCATACTTGGATTTGCTGCATAGCCTCATACAAACATCTTTTCATTGAGTTATATTCACTCTTTGTCTCTAATATCAGCAGTTCTTGCTCACAGACTTTCTCCTTAAACATCAAAAGCTCATCATTAACCAAGTTGACTTGGTCATGATGCTGTATTATTGACCCTGCAATTGATACCAGTTGATTATTTTCATACTTGAGCTTTTGTCTATCTTCATATATAATACTCAGCTGGTCTTCTTTTTCATTAAGCAACTCTTTGAGGAAAGATCCCTCCTGATTCATATCATAAATCTGATTCTCATAATCATCAAAAACTTCCCTGAATATTGATGAGTCCAACAAATTGTTCAAGTGTCTCTCAATCCTTAAATCTTCAAGTTCAGACCTAACCTTCTCAAAACTATTCAAGAGTTTTGCCTCTGACGGTGAGTGCTGAGCTACTTTGCTCTTTGCATCGGGTACTTGCGAACAGAGGTGCTTAACCTCCTTTCTTTTATCAGCCAGCAAACCTCGGAGACAATTATTTTCATGAAGTAACATACCGATCCTGTCCTTCAATCTGCACATCATCTCATTCTCCTTACAGTCAAAACAAGAGTTCTCTTTTCTCGTGGTTATCTCACCCAGCTTGGAAATGGTCTGGAGCAACTTCAATTTGATGAACTCAAGCTCTCTCTCTTTCTTAAGAGGCAACGAAGCTTTAGCTTTCGCATATTCCCTTTTCACCCTGAACAGCTCTTCCGTCTTCTGATGCAGCTCGGATTCATGCTGTCTTCGCAGTTTTAGCCATTCCGACTTGAGAAAATTTGTGATTTCTTCGCTTTGCATGTGCTTCAGGAGAGAAAAATCTGGGATGTCAAGCATAACCTCGCTTGTATCAGTAGCTTTCTCTGTTGCAGGAGGCTCATTATCATCTTTCATCTTCACAAGGATTTGGTCATCTAGACTACTGTGGGATTGGTGAGGATGTATACCAGGTTCCAAACTTACTACAGCATTCAAAATACAGCGAAGCTCGTCTTGCAGCACCGCAATCTCAGAAACCTTTTCTTTCCAGTTCCTGTTCAGAGTGCTGATACAGTTCTGATGCTCCCATAACTTCATTTCAAACTCACGTTGCAAACTGCAAACGTAGTCCCGAATCATGATGTTAGAGATCTCCTTTTGCAGTTCATACTCCAACTGGAAAAAAATTAATTCGACCATCTGAGTTAGTCTAATTAGTGTAAAGATGATTTCTCAAACAAGCGGAGACATGTCAGAAGGTAATGCAGAATGCAGTGAATTCATCCTTCAAAATTCCAAGAAAACCACGTATAACTGTTAGAAATAACGATGCTCCTATGAGAATGAAGAGCAGCTAGCAGACCTAATACATGAGAAGGTTGCAAAATTGTTGGGTAAACTGTGTGAAACTAGCAATTGAAAGGTGAGATTCTTCTACCAAAAAGCAGACACTCCCATGCCAAGTCCCAATCGATGTGGACCAAATTTACCCCGACCCCCAAACCCACGTCCTACAGTCGTCTGCCACGACAAGAAGCAAGAGTCATACACAAAAATTTATCTCCTTTAAGCAACTGCGACTTCACCTCCAATAAGACAGTAAATATACATCCACTTTACTGAGGAAACCGTGCAGATTATGGACCACAGCCAAGCCAAGCCATGGAATTAACACAAGAACTAAACGAATGAACTGGAGTACTGGACCATTCCTACAAATTCCTCTCCGTTCCTACCGCACCAAATCCAGAACCAAACCAAAATCCTAACATGACAACGAGAAACGAATCAATGGCTACATAGCCCTGGCGGCCAGGGGAAGCAATAGAATTATAGAACCGAAGAAGAGATGGTGAACTCACAGGGTCGGACACTTCCATCTCGCCGGACGGCAGGCCAGGCGAGGCCCTCCGCTCCTCCTTCAACCGCCACGAACGCCGCGCGAACCACACGGCGACAGTGGCCCCTCCGCTCCCACCCTCGCTGTTGTCGCTCCGGTTCCGAAGTGGCGAGGAGGGGCGCGGGAAAGCGAGAGCAGGCGCGGCGCGGCGAGATTCAAGCGAAAGGCGAGGCCTTTTCCCTGTAAAGGCGCCTCCTTTTCGCTGCGCCTGGTCTCCCCCTCCTGCTGCTTAACTGGGCAATCATCGAAACCGAAACACTGCGAGCGCCGCGCTGAGTTGGAATCGGCGCCAAGCAACTGCTCCTTCCTGCGTATGTGGAGAGAGGGAGGAGCGGAGGAGGGGTGGTTGCTGGTTTGGCATGGGGGCGTGGGCTCGCACGGGACGGGAGCGGACAGGTTGGAAGACGGGGACGCCGGACGCTGACAGGGAGGCGCGGCGTCTCCTTGGGGTTGGGGACGGCGCCTAGCTCTAGCTAGCTGGTTGGAAGTTGGAACGGTTTGTCCGGGGCGCCACGGCGTCGTTGCTGTCGCTGGCTTTACTCTGGGCGGTCAGCCGGTCACTCGCCGCCGCTCACGGGTTGCCCGCTCCACTGCTTCGAGGATCGTGCCAACGGACAAGAAAAGTATTTTCCCCACGTTTCAACCTTTCTTTTAAAAACTATTTGTAAAATGGAATGTGAGAAAAAGTACAGGAGAAAACAATTACTGATACGGCCGTACTACTGGTCGTCCTGTACATGTACCAGGATTTGGAGATCAAGGCACCGTTTGGATGCGATGACTTAAAGTTTAGTTACCGTACCATACACCAACTAGAAATATTAAATATAATATAATTATAAAATTAATTGCATAAATAAAGATTAATTTACGAAACAATCCATTAAACTTAATTAGTTTAAGATTTTGAAATATTATTCTACGGTAAATATGTACTAATAATAGATTAATTAGGTTTAGTAGATTCATATCATGAATTAGCCTCCGCTTGTACAATTAGCTTTATAGTTAGTTTATATTTAGTCCCTTTAATTGATGTGATTCGAACTAAAAATTAGTCCATGAATCAAAAACCCTCTAATTCTAGGAGACAGAAAAAAAAATAAGAGACCACCTATGAGATTCAGCATGTAATTGACGGTTATGTAAGGTTGTTGTAGCTAACGACTGAGTTGATCACTGCACCTATTGTGATTGATTCACATGTTACAGCTAAGCTGAAGCGCAACTTTTATTATAAGATCAAAGGAACAACCAACCAAATTAAACGCATGTCATGTGCTAACTAAAAGTATATGTCCAGAGAGAATGGAAAAGGACGAGATCAAAATCCAGCCCTTTATAGTAGTAGTATATACTACTCAATAAATAACAATAGACAAGACCTTTGAGTGCATTTAATCAAAAAAGAATGATGTAGTGTAAAAGGTCGAGCTAAGTGGAGACGTATGGATCCATGTGAACCTTTTAAAAATGATCAGGGTCTAAAACGTATAAATTGGAACCGCACTCGGGCATTGACGGCACCGGACCAGTGAGTGCTGCTAGGTCAAGACACTCCTAGCTACTCCCTCCCTCCCGAAAAAAATACAATTCTAATTTTATCCTTAATTAAATTATTATAAGTTTGATCATATTAGACTTTTGATGCCTAGCGGAGCTTTTTTCCAATGACTCCTTTTGATGCCTGGTGGAGCTGTTTGGTATGGTCTGCGCTGTCTTCCACAATCATCTCAATGCCTGTTAGTAGCTTAAATTATTTTATAAGCAAGCATCAACCCTGCAATAAGCTCCACACGAATGTTTCTGCTTGTCTCATCTGCTACCTAGTCTCTATCCATAAAAAAATAAAACAAGCTAGCATCTCCTCTTCAACAAAGAAAATACAGCTTTTTATAGTTTCCAAGCTTATGGTTCCTCACTTTTGCTGTCCTTTTTCTTGTCCCTAGTACGGTTCATATGATAGATCTTTTCTCACTGGCATGTGGTGAGTTCTTGTATTTTTTTTCCCTGCCATGCTCCCATATCCAATGCAATACGACTGATAGTAGTGGCTATATCCGTGCTCTGAATCTTTCTCTTCCGTATGCCACCACAAATCTTCCCTGGAATTCCCTCCTTAATCGCTGATGTTTTGGCCATGTTTCTGCAATAAACAATTGACAACAAGAGATCATGTTGACTAATGACTCTTGGAGCATCAGCACGAGGGTCTCCGTGTGTGTGTCGTTGACTTCCATGCCCATACGGGCATACCGCCGGGTCAGCATCATGGGCCTTCAGTATTTACAGTGAAGCGGCCCTGAATGTAAATAAAACAGTATGAAATGTTTGATTTGTAAGAGGATGAACATGTACTTGTGTGAGCTTTAGCGTTTTGTAACCGAGCTTCTATATCTTAAACAAACTAAAGGTTGTAGTGATGATTTGTCAATGTGGTATCTTCCGTAAGTCCGGCCAACTGGAGCATACAGTAGCCATGGCATGTGATACAGATGGTACATACGACTTTATTCCACAATGTGCCAATCTCGCAAAAACTTTCAGCAACATCCGAGCTGGGCAGCTGGCTGGGGAGAAGAAAACAAGAAGACAGCTTATTCCATAATCTTTTATTGAAAACAGCTTTTTTTTAATTTAGTATCAGCAACACAACAAACACCCAGGCCCAGATGGATGGATCGACAATAGTACAGGATCAAACCTACAGCACTACAACTTAGAGTAGGATATGTTCTAATTCCCAGCATGAAAACCAAACAGTACACAATCCTAAGGTATCAAACCAAACCAGTACTCTAAAGTCGCACTCCTTTTGGAATCCCCGTGACAGAATCGAGCAGTGCTTGGCTTTCGTCAGCGACAGCCTTTGGTCCAGCCCCAAGCCTGCTGCAGATGAAGTAGCTAACGTCGCCCTTGAATTTCTGATCATGCATCTTCATTTCTGGAGGCGCTGGGAGAGCCTCGACGTCTTCTATGGAATGCAATCCAGCATCACTTAGAATTGATTTGTCGCCGACCAAATAGCTGCAAGATGATGTTGATCAGATCAGATATATCCATAGAGCTCTGCTACAATACAGTCGATAATGCAGGGTTAATTTAAACGTGAATATCAGACGCACCTGCTCAAATCCTTGTCTTGTGGAGGGAAATAGTACAGGAGCTTCTGAAGGAGAAGTGCTGCAGTTTTACGGTCCCATGCAATTAAAACTGCGTTAGGGCCAGCATCGAAGGTGTAGGCAACCTGCCATTAGAAATGCTCATCTTAATTAGAGATCTACGACACACATGCCTACTGCACACTCATAAATGGTCTCGCTATCACATCAATTGCACCACCTCAGCAATGATGGCCCTGTCGAATGGATGAAATAATGCATATCAGCCATCGCAATCAGCCTATATAGCAATTAGCGATTGCTAATGTGAACGGCGGCAATGTTTGCCGAGGTTCACTCTTGAAGTTAAATTATTCAATCCAGTTATACAAGTCAAAAGTGTTTTGGCCAGTGCAGTAAAAACTTCTCAAACTGTGGGCATCCTTCCGAGTGGTTCCACTTGGATGGTTTTGTGCTATTGGAGCAATATTCACTGGGATACAACAACAGAATTAAATATGTTCTAGGATGGAGTTCAGAACTTTTTAAAAAAATGCGCAACAGATGTTCATCTAGAATAATAGAAATACCTGTGGGCATCCTTCCGAGTGGTTCCACTTTTCTACAAGACCAATTATCCTGCAATTAGTTGAGACCTGAATTCTTAGCTCTGGCATTTCAGGAGCAACACAATCCAAAAGCAATACCCTGCTAAAAACATACCTGTGTGATGTATCATTCATATAAAAGATGGGAGGGCTCGTATCTAAACATACAGCATGAAACTGATTGCTATCAGCACAAGTTAACTTGGCAAACGATTCAAAGTCGTGATTCTTGATAGCCTCTTCCATTTTCAACACCCGACTTGGCACTACAGTCTGAAACATAAGAACAACCAGCGCAGTGCACAGTAAGAAGAGGGAAAACTATTTTGAGAAATTTAAGCGCCAATCAGTAAGCTGTTTAAACAAGTTCAAGTTCATAATGAGAACACAATCACCTGGGCCCTGTACTGCAAGAGGGGACTTGTTTCAACACTATCCCGCATCCCACTGGTGCTACTTGTTTCCTTCTGCTTTGAACTGACCTAATTCACAAATGTGTATCAACTATTTATGATGCCAGGTAGAGCAAAATTAAGGGGAAATTTACAGGTAAGAAACATGAAAAAGAGTTACTGCAAAATTCATAATTGCTATCACTGAAGCCACATGACAATGAGAAGAATATGTAGTAGGTCATGTGGAATACTGGAATATAGATCAGATAGACACATACCACTGCAATAATAATTACAAGATCCTTCCAATGTGCTTCATCAGCAAGCTGCACCGCAATACTGTCACTTCCATCATCTTTCTGCATACATTAAGGCCTCACTTAGACTTTCTGAATAGGAAAAGCATGCATTTAGCCTACGCTGTTTCTCTGTCATAGCCATACTGTTACTGACTTTTCCCATACACCATTTCACAAATCCACCATAGATACTGCGGCATGCACTCCCAGATCCCTGCCTGCATGAAGTTTGACAGATATAAGTTTGGACAAGAGACACAATTTACTTGAGCATTGATTGGCAAATTCCTTGCATTGTCTCAAAGAGAAAAAAAAAAGCATGAACAAACAGAGCATGAAAATGGCGGAATTACTGTATAAATAGCATGAACATACCTTGCTATTGAAGAAAGCTCTCCATAGTCTTCTTTCACATTCATTAGCTTTCCAAGGGTGAAAACTGTAGCAGTATTTCGACAACAAATTATTATGCTGTGAGTTGTGATAAATGGTTTATGAAAGCAAGACCATGAAGAAATATTTATGAACGACTAAGCAATAGTGGCTAAATTCAAAACATAATAGTAGTATTAGTAAAATCACCACAGAGTTACTTCCAAAATATTACAAATTTACATTTTTCACTAGTGTAATTGGCTAAAAACAACCATTCAGTGCACTAGAGACAACGAGATGTGAACGCCGACTGATTTTTGAGAATCTGTAAGAGCATCATGATGTCTGAAGAGACTGTACCGAGACAAGCAAAGCCAGCAGCCGAGGAGGCCAAACCAGCAGCGGTGGGGAAGTTGTTATACGAAGCTATGTGGACATGCAACTTCTCCCAGTCCTCTTTCTTTATCTTGATCCCCTTCTTTTCATCCTCAAAATCACGAGCACGCTTCCTGATCTCTCTCAGGCAGCTCTGAAACCTTCCTCCTGACAACGAGATTTCCTGCTCCAATCCAAACCAAAATCCTATGAAAATCGTACCACACAGAAGAAAGATCAACTTTTCGATGTTATGTTACTATACTCCGTAAGAGGATTCTATATTTGCCACTTAGTCAATGTCCAAAGTAGCAACCCTGCAACTACAGAAAATACAAAATAGGCATAGTTTAGCAAACGACAAAAGAAAAATTTGGAGCTCTGCACACTTCGATCCAGATCCAGATCGAGGCAATAGCAGCCACTTCGACGAACACAAGCAGCCACTTGAAGTAAGGATGGGAATCCCAATGACGCACCTTGCCGTTGAGCCACATGCGGTCGGCGGAGAAGGACGGGCTGACGGCGACGGTGGTGGTGGCGGAGAGGTGGTCGGGGTCGAGGGTGACGCTGATGCTGTCGTTGACGGGGAGGATGAGCGCCTCGTCGCGCTTCCCCCAGTACTTGATCACCGCGATGTTGGTCGGCGACCGCCCCGTCGCCATCAGCACCCACTGCCCCTCCGCCTCCGAAGCCATCGTACCCTCTCCTACCGCTGCTAGCGTCTCGCCGGAGATCGGAGAGGGTCCCTTCGCGCGCGGCGGGCGGAATGCGGCGGGAGCGGGAGCTCGAGCGGCGCAGCGCGGCGCGAAAGAGCTCACAGGACAGCCTGCGGGGGGCGCGGAGGCGGGAGCGGCGGCGGAGGATGCCGCAGACCGCGAGCGCGGGCGGCAAGGAGGAGGTAGACGGCGGAGCAGGGGTCCCGGAACGGAGCTGCCGGCGGAAAACGGCGGCGGCGCTGCTTTGCCTTGTTGATGCAGAGGCTTAAGTGAATACAACGTGGGCCGGCTTGGTGGGCTGGGCAGGCTGGCAGCCCACTTAGTTAGTGGCTTATCCTTTTCTTTTCTTTTTTTTTCTTGTTGATGCCGGCATGAAGCCGCCAGGTCGCATCGTGGCCGCAACGTACGGATCCGACGGTCCAGATGACCTCGGACCCGGACGGTAAACGAAATACCGTCCGGGGTGGACGGTAAACCAGACACCGACCACCCCACCCCGACCGGCGCTGGTGCCGGCGCTCTCCTCCGCCGCGCGCGCCCGGTCCGCGCCGGTGCCGTCGCGCTCGGCGTCATCAGCTGTGTCCACCGCACGGTGACGACGGCGCTCCCGTCGCGATCCTCCACCAGAGTCGTGCTCCGCGCAGGCCGTAAGGTGGCCGGTATCCTCCGCTGCCCGCGCGCCGCCGGCTTTCTCGGCGGACAGGATGTCTACAACGACCTTCGTGCGCTGCCTGCCTTCCCTGTCGGTGACCCGGATCGAAAGGCGGTGCTGCTCCCACCGGCTGGCGGCTGGCCCCGCGTTGCGCGGTGATCATCTCACCTTGCTCCATCTTACGGCGGCGCACCTCGTGGTAGGCTGGCCGACGTCGTCGCCGGGGCGGGCCGCCTGAGGTGGCCCTGCTGTTGATTTTAGACACCTCGCGCGCCAGCTCTGGGCACGGCAACGACGCAAGACAGTGACGTGGTGTATTTGGGCATCTTCAGAATATATCTATATTTAGGCATTTTCATCAAGAAAAAAGGAAGCAAATAAAACTCTAATATATGTAGATCATCTTGTTGTATCTCCGAGATAAGAAAAATGTTTGGGTCACCTTATTGCATCCATCTCGTGTGAGTCCTTTTGTTTTCTCTATTTTTGTATTGTCCTAGAGCAATCAGTCCCTGAAGAGCATGTCATGGCAAACTAGACAGAAAAACAAGTGAAGTAACCCATAGCAAAGTAACTCATTCATTAGGCAATCACAACCTGACCAGTGGTAATGTAAGTGTGCTACAGTGAACACTAAACAAGCAGTAACAAAACGAGAAGCAAGGCCAAGAAAAAATGGTGACCGAGAACTGGACCTCTGCTACCACCATTCACTCGAACAGAACGTATCGACAGCAGTACCTAGAAATAGGCAAATATAACAGCTGGGAATAGATTATCAGTAGCAATAAGAAATGAGCAATGATTATAGTCCAGAATTAGACCTATATTATCACCAGGACGTTACAGAGCATGATGTCAGTGTTACAGCAGAGACCTGGATTATGCAAGTCTCTCACAGGATTAGGTTTCATCGGTATACAATGTTACAAGCAGTGAATTCCAGGTGGAAGCTGTTAGTGTATTTACAGCCAAATTCTACTGTCATTTCCTTCACTTCTCCAGAAGATGATACCAGAAATTACTACATTGATGTAACATGAACATCCCTTCATATCTCAACCTTCTTACAGTCCAGGCATGATGTTTCAGCAGTCTTCCAAATGTCGATCCCTAAACTACTGAAATAGTGAAATTAATACACAACAGAACCACCAGTGTCTTTGAACATACGACGAATAGCATACTGCTTCGCAGCTAAACTCGTGGGATGTTAGCAGAGGGAACCAAGTTCAATAGTGAGACTTGTCACACCTATTCGTTCTAGTGTTCCTTTTACGTTCTGTTTCTCCTTTCGAACAAAAATTAGTTGCCCGTCCAGGCAAATTGTTGGTCAGTCTATTTACATTCACGAGGCCTTGCATTATTGCCTTCATTCCAACGCGTGGTCGCCTGACCCTGCTGCATAATGTCATACCCTCATGATGATCTCCGCCAACTTTTAATCCCCTTTTGAGGCATCTTGAACGGACTCCAGCTTTTCCTGCGCTTCGGGCTGTCAGCAAAGACACCTGATGCCAATGCCTGCTGAAGCCACAGCTCAAATTCATCTTCAGGGATCATCTCCGCATCCAAGCTGAAGGGATACCGGGAACTGTAGGATCTCTGAGGCATCCTATCTGCTCCAACCATGTTCACCATAAAAGTTGGACCATGAGTGTTAGGCTTACACTCCATTCCCTGGTAGTCAGCAACAGAAAAATGAATTAGAGAAGTAAATTCGTGTTTCCCTTAATGGAGCAATGAAGCGTTTCATATGAATAAAACTCACAGCTGTAAGTCATACGTCAAAACATAGATTGAGCCAGAGACTTACCTGGCAGGTAGCCCACTCAGACACATCAAATATTTTGCTCTCAGCACAAACAAAAGCTCGTGGTATTTCCATCTGAAGTGAAAAATGCACATTGCTCAAATACAAAGAACTAAAAAAACTAAGTATCTTGGGACATTTTCATTGGGAAAATTGGCATGCTAAAATTGAATAGCTTCCAAAGGTGCTGTGGTTCAGAATTAGAATGATTTAACTAGTGTGAAGAAAAAAATTAATAGAGATTGAAGGCATGAAGCTGAATGACCATGACAAAGGTAACTTAGGAATCCACCTATACCAACTTAAAATATTCTCCCTAAGTAGTTAAGTAGCATAGTCAGATGCCTTAGATACTTGGCCTGTTATGCCTAAAATGGTTGAAACTCAAACAAAAAATTGGCCTCAGAAAGCACAAGACTAGCTTATGGCAAGAAACTGATACTTGTCTCTATAAACACAAGTATTTGCACTGGCAGAATCACAGAATTCACATAATTGACAATTGTGCTTTCATTTACTTCATTTTCCATTTGTTTGAAACCACTCTATACAATTTTTTTAGCAGTTCAATTACAAAGGCCAACACTGTTTGTAAGTTTCTCCATTTAAATTTGTTAAAGCAAGACATCAAGGTACCTTGAAGGAGGTTGAAAATCTGGTTTCAACCCATCCATCTCCATCCTTGGCCTGATGAAACTCATCGCAACCCTACAGCGACATCCCAGTAATAAGCTGCAGTCATATCCAATCAATCAAGAAGTACCCTGAAAAGTCCATGCAGGGTGCCTAACCTGACAGAATCTTGCTTTTGTTTTACTTCTCTTGGTGCATATCCATATATGGAAATTACCACACTTAGTGCATTGTATACGCCTGGACTCTTCGGAGAGAAACTCTACCCCACTCTACAAAATAAAGTTGTCTATCAGATACATTTATTTATTGTCATCCACTAGGTCAGCCATGATGAAAAACACAATTGCTGTGTCTCTGACATGAGAACCCAGGGCCTACGTGCCATCCTCACTAGTAGTAGTATTTCCCAGCCTGTGCATCTTTGCAATGGCACCATGATAATTTTCTCAATAAGTTACACTATATGTGAATACTTGATCGGATATATAGAACGAGCAATATAAATTGTATATTAATTAACAGAAACAACCTGTTGAGAGACAACGCGTGATCTTGGGGTCATTTTCTGTGATTCTTCTTTCCTCAGCTGTTCATCATAGCTGGTTTTCTTTGTGAAATCAGAGAGGACCTGTATGAACGTATGACTACACAAGTTACCTTCACCGAGAGCTATAATGGTGATAAAGAAAAGTGACAGTGAATGAAAAGACAAAGCATAAGCATAAAAATACTTGCCTCATAAGCTGATTGAAGCTTTTTGAATGACTCACAAGCCAACGGATTTCCCATATTTTTATCAGGATGTACAAGCAGGACCTAGACAAACAAAACACGAGACCATAAAAATAGAGAGCGATACATGAATTTCTCTTTTATAGGGGGTTGTGATGTATTACCATTCTGTGGTATTCTTTTTTCAGGGACTTTTGATCAATGCTTCTGTTACGAGGTATGCCCAAAACTTCATAATAGTTTGAACCATCCATTATCCTCTTAATCTCATCCAATGAACTAGAATCAGATTTCACTACTTTACTAGGAGGTTCCTCTTTTTGTACATGTAAGACATCTTGGGTGGGTGCTGAGCAATATGGCTTTGCAGAAGATACAGTCTCAGGTTCACTGTCAGGAGCCGGAGGGAATTCACAGCTACGATAGAACTCATCCATAACTGGATCAGAATCCTTCATATCTTCGAATTGTTCTTCTTCGGTGCATCCCTCATATCCTTGCAGTAATTTATTAAGAAGATCATTTGTCAAGAACGAAAGATTGAGTGTCAAGAAGACTCCAAGCCACCCAACACGAACAGCCACACAATAAATAGCATATGTGGTCAAAATCGGTATCACATATCGAGCATGTTTCAAAGAGCACATACAACCTGCATTATCACATAGAAGCCTATTATCAGGTGAAAGGGTAATATGACTAGTAGGGAAAAACGAAACAGGTTATGGACTTGTAGGAAATAAGCATTCTCATGAGATTAAAAAAAACAAACCTCCAGCAACTAGAAGCATTCCTGTAATCCAAAAGTAGCCATACATCCACATAATCAATATCCCAAACAGCCCAACAATGAAAAGGCCAGGTGTGTAGCCCATATAGTGAACAACTGCACCAGCAGCCCCCTGAAATATTGAGCTATTAAAAAAATTTGCAAACAACATATCTTCTGATATCTTTCTAAATATGAAATCTTGTACCATTACTTGCAAGTTAAAGCTACAAATTATACAAGTACATTTGATGACAATGAAAAATGCAGTCAGCATCAAATGTCAAAACCTAACAATGAGAAAATATCTGGGGACCAAGCATTAGGATTCTTCCCCTTACTTTATTCCATTTCTACCGCTTGAATTTATGTATGACTGACCCAGTGCAATCTAGTAGCTGAAAAGGTCTAACATTCTCAACAAATTAATTAATCCCACTAATCTTCACAACTGGGGTTACAAGCAGACAGAATCTCAAACAAATTAATGAATCGAACAAACTGTATTTAATTCAGCATGAAAGTCTTCTGCCGAGATGGGATTATTCATTACTCCCCACAGGGTACATATTTACAGACATGATGCATTCTCATAAATAGCAAGTCAATGTAAGAAGGATGAAGTAGCATCATGCCAGACTACCAAATAAATAATTGATTGATCACCTATTCTGAAACTGGTTTGATTATCATAGATGGCACCAATATAGCTTGATGTATTCACATAACAGGATTAGTTCAGGTCATGCTCATCCAAAAGTTGTGTTTCATCACCATCCTACCTTTGGTAGCAAAACAAACTAGATAGATCTAAGTAGTGCAGAAGAAGCTTAACAACGCAACAAGCAGTTCATACTTCATATAGATGTTACTTTGAGATAGCATAGAAGAAACATACTACTAAAAGCTTCACACAAACATTTGGCAGCAACTCATGAAGCCAACCAATGCTGCCACAGTTTAGGCCATCCTATCCTACTTTTTTCACCATCCATCAGGTAACACTTTAACTACACTTTTGTAAAGAAATGTAAACTCACATGCATCCCAAAGTTGGATTGCAAAAGCAGCACATGGCAAGGATTTAGAATCTGTCACACAAAATCCTTATCCGGTAAATCTGAGCTAAAGTGCAGGAGCAACAAGACAAGCAGGATTTGCGGAGCACGAACCAGGCTAAGGAGCGCGAAGAGAGCCCACGCCGGGGAGGTCATGCACACGAAGAAGCTCCAGAGGATCACGAACACCGCGGCAGGGCCCAGGCTCGCCACCGCCAGCACGCCGCGCGCCATACACCCGCGCCATTGCCGCAGCGCAGCGAGCGCGAGGCGCGAGGAGGTCGCGCAGGCCCGGGACACGGCCGGCCAGTGCCGATCGACCAGGAAGGCGAGGCGCTCCCGGCTGCCGCACGCCGCCGTGTGCGCCCACGCCAGGATGTGCTTCTGGGACAGCACCCACCTCCACGCCTGCTTCCACAGCCCCAAATCCGCCATGGAAGCCCGCAAGAATCCGGTCGGAATGCTCAATCCAGGGACCGCAAGGACCCCATATCACCCAATCGAATTCAAAAAAAAAAATCCACCACAAGAGCCGCAGCAACAGCCCGCTGGACCCTCGGTCGCAAGAATCAGCTTCCCCCCAAACCAATCGAATAGCTCCAAGAAGAGGAATAAGCGCCGCAACCAGCTCAAGAACTCGCCGAGAACCACCGCACCCTACCGGGCCAGACACCCGCGCACAACGGATCGAGCCCTAAAACCACTGCCTCCACCTCAGCAGAATTGGCCGGAGCCGCTGGAAGCCGCCGCTTTGGAGCCAAGAAACGACGAGAAATCCCCGGAGGAGGCTCAGAAAGGCGCCATCTTTCGCGGGGATTGCGAGCCGCCGACACCTGCGTGTGGATCTCGCGCCGGTGAATCGGTGAGGAGGGGGGGGGGGGGGGGGGTAAAATAGACGGGAATGGAGAATCCGAGCTTTGGCACAAGCGGCGCCCTTCTTTTGGTGGTGCTGTGCTTGCTTTTGCGGCTCTCGGCTTGGCTCGTGACAAAAGAGGGATTGCGGTGGAGTTAAAAGGGAAAAGAGAAGACGACGAAGAGATCTTGCAAAAGAGGGTAGAGAGAGAAATATTCGAGGGAGGGAGAAGAAGAGTTCACTGTTGCTACTGTCTATGCAATGACAATGGGGGAGGCATGGGTAGCGCAGTGGTCTGATGGCTTTTGCTATGGGGTGGGTGGTTAGAGCGAGAGAGAGGTTAGAGAGGGAAAGAGTGTTTTGTTCTGCTAATTGAATGAGCAACGGTGATAGCAGCAGGAGGATGAGTGAGGGTATGAGTGGTGACAGTGACTGAAATGTTGACAATTTTATGAGCTGGGAGATTTATTATCTCTTGGTTTAATGATGAGAAGGAAAATTAATACTGGTTCAAAAATAGTAGTAGATAATGAGAAAACATTGCAGCAGTAACATAGTTCATTTATTATGTCGTGCTTGGCCTGAAATTGGAGCTATTAAGCACGGGAGATTGGAGTGGTTTGATGCTTGGGAATTACTCATCCAGAATGAGGAAGGTGGCAATAACGGAAATCAGCAAGGTTGGCAGGGTCAACTTGGGGAAAATGCCTTGGGAATTGTGAAGTGTCAGCTACTACTAGTAGTACAAAGAATTCGAAGGGGGATTTATTATTCTCCCTCTTGCCAAAGTGAAAGGTATATATTTCTCAAAAAAAAGTGAAAGGTATTTTGAAATTGAGGTAATTGCCCCTGCAATTTCTTTTTCTTTTTTGAAGTAAAGTGCTCCTGCAATTTCATGAGAAAAAATGGAGAGTAAGAAATGCTTATGACACTAGATTATTATTATTTGCTTTGTTCAAAACTATGGTAGTGTTTGGTTCTATAATTGCTATGTTTTGATTTTACTTAGCCTTGAGGAAAATACAATTTCACCATCACTGAGCATATGATTATGCTTGCAAAAGTAATGCCAACCTCTCGTGCCTCCTCTTTCCCACTGGTCCGAAGGATTCCGTAACAATGTTGGAGTGTGATAGCCTTTTTGCTTTCTTTCTCCATCTTATTTTTCTCTTTCATGTGGGTCCATGCATATATGCAGGCTGGTTTCTCCCCTCCAAAGTCCAACCATCTGCTTTCCTCTGCCTATTATTCATATTTCTAAAATTGCAAAATACAGGTGTCCACATGGACACCAAACACAAGAGAACAAAATGGTATCAAGCATGAAAGAACAAAAATAGATAATTCTGTTCCTGTCCTTGGTCGTTACAGTTTGGTACCAAAACAGTTGGGAAGTGCTGGATCAAACATAGCAATGGTGTGTGGATGGGAGGAGATGAGCCACCAGAACAAAAGACTTGTCCTGTATGCAAATGGTTAATGGTGCGTTGCCACCAGTGTCTTGACATTAATCATTTTGTTTGAAGCCTGCACTGCAAGAGAACATTCCAAGAGCACTTTCTCTGTCCTTTCCATGCAATTTGGCATGGTCAGGGGGTTGATTGTGCAAAATGAAATCAGTGAGTCACATGCCATCCACATGCCTAATTATTGGGGCAGGTGCTAGTAGAATTATAGGTCTGCATGGTAAAGATAAAAGAAGTCGTTTTTATATATTTAAAAAAAGAAGATCAAAGAAGCATGCCTCCTAGTTGACCTGTGATGAGATGAGATGTAGGATTCTACTGGTCATTTGGTCAAGAAGCGTCTGCATGACCCCAGCCAAGATATGTTTTAGCCTCCAAGCAAAGCGACTTGGCAATTTTCCCCCTCTTTTTTCTCTTCTCTCTCCCTCCTTTTTTTCTTTTTTCTTTTTCTTTGCATATTTAATTCATTCTTCAGTAGCTACTAGTATACATTTGACCTAAATTTTTACAGATCACAACTCACAAGGGGTGATTGCATCATGAATCTGAGGTCAGATGGCAAAGAATATTGTTTTGCTTCTCAATATTGCATGCATATGCCATGGCACAAGGGTAGCAGACACAGATACTTTTGGCCTGCAAGTCTTGACTTGGCAAGTTAAATGTGCATTTGGATTTTGCAGGGTGTTTGTACCATTATCTGCAGTGGCAAGACTAGTTCACCAAACCGGCATAATGTAAAACAAAGAGAAAGTCAGATTAAGCACCCACATTGAACTCCCAACATGCACATCTCTTTTTCTCTTGACCTGACTTGGTGCTTGCTGTTACTTACACAACAACCATGCAAACCTCACCATCAGCCACATTCCCTGCAAGTTTTCTAACCCTTACGCACATTATACTCCCCACATGCCATTCTTTCAACAAGTATGAAAAATCCAAATATCAACCTTCAAAATATAGTGTTTTCAACGACAAAAACCAAATGCAGTTCAACCCAAGTTGGGCGTTGGCAAATCAACTAATCACATATTTGGCATACTCCTCATACCATGCAACAGTTGCACTGCAAATTGGTGGACAAACAAACCCAACAACCGGATTTTTCATAAAAAAAACAAACGACCAGGTTGTATGGACAACGATGGGTGAGGTAGACGAACAGGAGAGAACCACTTCACAACTCACAAGCCGTCAGACTTGCCATGCTACCTGCTCGCCACCAGCTTCCTGCAATCTCTAGAGGTAGTCAAGGAGTTGGCCAAAGATTGCATAGAAGTGTATAGCTTTTGCCAATAAACTTCTTAGCAGCAAAAAGATGAACAAGATAAGACGGCATCTCTTGACCTCGACATTCCCTTTCAGCGACCCCTGTGCTGGAATCCTTAGGTGTCACGTCTCATCATTTTCGGAATAGTGTTTTCTTTTTACCAAGGATAAATTAGTGAGCACGGACTTCGAAAATGCTACGAGTGAATCATCAGCCGATCAAACTTGCATCATACAATGACTAGCCAAAAGGGCAGAACAGAATTATGAAGCACAGAAGAATTCTACCTGCCATGGTAACTTGTAAAGCAATTCATCAGCAATCCAGCCACAAAATTGTTACTGCAGTGTAAAGTCATCCTTAGGTATGTCTTCTGTTTTTTCATTCAAGATTTCTGGGATTACTAGAAAGAATGAAAAAATAAAATAAAACATGGACTTCATCTTCCATGGAATTTACCTGGAGATGGATCCAAAGGAGGGGCCAAAAAAGAAAAAATTACAAAAGAAATCACCCGGCCCACGGGTATCAATAATTAAGCACACAAAGTGGCGTGTGGACGGCGGAATAATTTTGGAAGCCACAAAAGCCTCCACTTTAAATCACAATCATCACCCAACACGCCGCAAAACAAGTGGCCAAATACATGCTTCTGAATGCAAAATGCCAACTCTTGTCTATTGTACAGCTTCCTTGTGCAGTTGGGCCATTGATCGGTCCTTGGCTTGGCTTTGGTGAAAATATTACCTCGCGTGCCTAAAGAATATATATATTGATGACTGACTTTCTGATATATCATTGCCACCACCAGGCTTAAACTGCAAGTGATAAGCTCTGCAGAGGGCAATGGTATGAGTTGTTTGCTTTCTGCTGAAGCCATCCCAGACCGATCCCATTTTTTAAATGGCAAGAGCCTGACAAACAGGGTAAAAAAAGGAGGATTAAATACTGCAAACACAAGAAGATTTACCAAACACACAGAGGCAGCGGTCCAGCATATACAATCAACAAGATTTTGCACATGAAAATAAAGAAATAATTTGGGAGAAAATACAAATGATCAAAAGGGGGTTTAGGTGCCCCCAAAGAGTTTGTTAGTTTTGGTCTCCGTAATTTGGTTTATCAATTCCACTAAATTCTTTCCCCACATATGAATTATATTCAGTTATCTAATCCATGTACAGTTAAGATGCAGATTCTTATGAACTTTGTCGACACTTCCTGGCAAAAAAATGTAACGATAATGTTAACAAAACCTCCGGTATCCAAATTATGATTTTGTCACACTCATGCAAATTAATTTTGGACGCGTGAAAATTCTACTGGACAAGTTAGCAATAAGAGTGAAAGTCAACAACAATGAGGACTGAGGAGTTTACGTGGGACTAAATAAAAAAAAGCAGTGCTGTAGAGATTTCGGACCAAAATAAACAAATGAAAATGCAAGCACTAAAAAGGTGTTACTCATGAAACCCTATAGCAAAATTATGTTATGTCATTACAAACTACAAGGATATCATGAACATAAAGCTAAATCATGCATCAGACTATTCTTACGACTATAAGAAACTAATGTTCAGTTCTCGTAGAAGTTCAACAAATTGTGCTGATCAATTACTATAGTATAAGTAATTAAGTTATGAAAATTGAGTCAAAGGCACAAGAGAAAACACGTGAATGAATTAAAATTAAGACACTATGCAAGTGATGTATAAAACTATCGCATTGTATGATTGTATCCCAGTCACAAATGGCATGATTCTTACCAAAGTCTTTTGTCTCCAAAGGATTACATCAACATCCATGCTTTGGTGTTCATCTGCGATATCCTGTTACAAAACGCTTGATTTCTGCAAAGTCTAATACTGCCTCCACATTATGAAAAGAAGAATTCCACTTTGTGCTTATCAAATCAACAAGGATCGGACTGCTTATTGCCATTAGTCTGCCAAATAGAAGCACAGAGGTACTTGAGTGTTACATTTCCTTGGAGCAACAATAACAATATAAGATTTGCAAAGCAACAAAACAAACAAGAACAATGTGCATGTCGCTGTGCAGGAAATGAGTCAAAGGCTTAGTAGGGAGACAGGGTTGGGGCAATCCATGAATCATAATGGGTGCAGAAGCAACAGTTTTCTTGTCTCATAGATTGAGATACTTCCATAAGAGCATCAGTATTTTTTGAATAAATTAACCTGTTGCTTTACTAAATGATCAAAACAATTAAAAGTTCCAGTTCGGTTAGACAAGAGAACATCTTGGTAAGAAAAAAAAAAGTTTCCAAATAACAGAAACATGCTGAACTCATCCAGTCATATATACAGTGATAACATACCAGACTTCGAAAAAATGTATCAGAAGATGTCATACCTCAAAAACAAAGAAACCTCCAGGCTTCAGGACTGAAGATAAGCCTTCACAAAGATGGAGCAGATGCTCAAGGCCTTCCTTGCCTCCGTCAAGCGCCAACTTTGGTTCATGCCAACCAACCTCTGGTTGCAGTCCAGGTAGATCATCGGTTGGAATATACGGAGGGTTACTAATCACCCCCATGAGTTTTCCTTTCACATCTTCCAGAGGTTCGAACCACGAACCATGCCTTATTTCAACTTTACCCTAATTTCAACATAGCAAAACTCTAATCAACAGCAAGTTTCTATGTACTTCTGAAAGGTTAAACAAACTGCACTATGCTTAATAATTGTAAACCAAGCTTGTCGATAGTTTTCCCTTTTATTTCCCAGACTTTTATCAACACTACTTAGTGTGTGCTATTGTGTCGCTCATAAACCTTTAGGTGGATATAAGACAGGCTATCAGAACATGTGCTAAAAACACAAGTGTGCAAATATAATCTTGTAGCAGTTTGACACCTCGAACAAACATTCACGCTTATGCTCACTGAACAGAAAGGCTAGAAAGGAGCATCTCTGGACATGCTTTCCTCAACGAAAGTCCAAAAATGACTGAAAAGCGAATGAGACTAGCCGCATCACACAAGACTGTGCCCCAACTTGAAATTCCCTGGCTCTTATCTAAATTGACAACTCAACCCCCTCCTTTCCCAGTGATCCCATTTGGATCCATCAATACTTCCGTTATAAAATCCACCAAGCTAGCTATCCCACATTTGAGCCATACGATTAGCTCTGGATACCCACAGTTACTCAGACCGATGCTGCTAAAAATGGAAGCTTTTATGTGATCTTCCTCATTTCCAAAGAGAAACGCAATCCCCAGGGCTCACCTGCACCCCATACCTCTGGACATTGAGCGTCGCGACCTCGACGGCCACCTCGCTGACATCAACGGCGAACACCCTCCCCTCGTGCCCGAGCTCCCTCGCCACGGCCACGGCGATGGCGCCGCTCCCGGTGCCGAGGTCCGCCCACCTCCCGTCCGCGAACCCCTCCACTTTTCTTATCATGTCCACGACCGCCTCCGTCTCCGGCCGCGGGATGAGCACGCCCTCTCTCACCGCCACCACCAGGTCCCGCCAGTGCTCGTTCCCGACCACGTACTGGAACGGGCGCCGTTCCCGGACGTGTCGGGTCCACATGGCCTCGAGGTCGTCCAGCGGCGCGCGAAGGAGCGCCGGGTCGGAGGAGGGGTCGGCGGTGGCGTCGGCGAGGAGCCAGCGGAGGTGGCGGTGGAGGTGCGGCGCGGAGGGCGGGACGAGCGCGGCCGCGCGGCGGCGGAAGGAGGCGAGGGCCGCGGCCGGGACCGGGTGGGACGCCGAGCGGAGGAAGAGCGGGGTGGGGTCGGGGTCGGGGGTGGAGGAGGGGTCGGCGCGGGGAGTCGGCGGCGTGAGGGCGGAGGCGGAGGACGAGGCGAGGGGCTTGTGGCGGAGGAGGCGGTGGAGGGGAGGCTTGGTACGGTTCGGGCGGAGGAAGGTGAGGGGGCGGGAGGAGAGCGAGAGCGTGGCCATGGCGGCTTCTCTCGGGGAAGTGGCGGTTGAGGCCTGAGGGTGCGGCGCGAGGAAGGGGACAGACGGATGGTGATGGACCGGGTCGGGCCCAAACCCAACACCATTTCGGCCCGTCTATGGGCCGTACCATCATCACAACGAACGGTGCGGTGGTTGTTGGGCCAGGCCTCCTATGGTGGGTCCACGTGCATCAGAGCCCACGACGGCCCAAGCGATGCAAATTTGCAATGAGCAGCGGCAGCTTGTCCTGTCGTCCTGCTCCCTGCGACCCTGCAAGCATTGCCTCCTCTGACCTCTAGGCGGCCAGCTTCGTATCGTAGCTTGAGACAGGCCCAGCCAGTGACAGAGTGACTGGTCACCGGCAGAGGCACAGCCAGCCGACGACGACGATGGCAGAGTTTAAACTTTAAAGCGATACACAGACAAAGGCAGGCCGGTGCAGCCGTGCAGGTCCCAGCTGGCTGCAGAGGAACTGCTGCAGGCAGCGTAGCTTGCAGGGTACAGCAGAGCAGGAGCGGCTGCCGCTCTGCACGCATGCTGCGAGTACTCGAGTCTCGAGCTAGCACGACTGCACGAGCTACTCCGGCGAGTTATCGGCAGCGGGGATAGTAATGGCGCCGACGGTCGGTGCAGCGGCGGTTACACCGGCCGCCGGCGACCGGCCGGGCAGGCCGACGACCAGGCAGCATTTAGAGTACTTGTCCTCCCTCGCCCCTCCCTTATCCTGTGACGGTTGGGCCCTGCTGTTCTGCCGCTGGGCCCACGGCGCGTGCGTCGGCTGGCCATGTCACGTCCTCATCCAGTCATCCGCTCATGGCGTGGCGTGGTGGCCGGGAGCCGAACAACCCAGGGGCATTCCGCCAAAGCCGGCCAGAGCATGTCAGGCGCGTGCGCGCTCTGCTCTGCTCCCTGGCAGAGCCTGCTCGCGCACGCAACGCGACACGCGCGGAGCACAACGCTCCATCCATCCGCTGCTCCTGGGCCAGCGAGCTCCCTCCATGCCTCGAACCACTCCTCTCTTCGCTGAGCTTATCAACAGACCGGGACAGCGGCCATCTTCAGAACCAGAAGGCGAGGCACATGAACAGAAAAAAAAAAAAAAGTGAGGAAATTTACAGAAACACTGCATCAAGCAGACTTCATCAACATACCTCGATTGTCCAGCACAACACAACATCACTGAAAGTCTGAAACCATGGCATGGTGCATACATCTCACGGATAATACTAATTACTAGGGTCTTTAACCTCACACAAGTTGCAGCAGCACTGTCTTAATCCAGACTCCAGAGGATACAGCAGGAACTTAGAACGTAGAAGGGAGCAGCAAACATTTCAGGTTCTCCAGTCATTACAGCACAACACAACATAACAAACAGGTGCGATGCAAGCAAACTACGTAGTAGGATACAGTCACCATCCGATGAAAATGGTGAGGCCGAAGCTGAGGAGCAGCATCAGATGAAGGTCCAGTTGGCGAGCATGAGCGCCAGGCCCTGCGGCGCGCCATCGTCGCCCACCACCTTCCAGGCCACCGCCTGCTCGTACGACGCCTGTCGCCCCATGCTGGACTGGCACACGCCGCTGGGGAGGTACGCCCAGCCCTGCACGCAAGGGAGGAGAGTCGTCAGCCGGGTTAAGTTTCAGAAGACCTCGCCTTGTTGGTCATGGACTCATGGTCGTGCCAGTGGCCAAATAGATGGATGCGGTGACAGGGTACAACGCTAGCTGATCGATAACAGTACCTGCTGCATGATCTTGGGGAGCTCAGTGAACAAAGACTTCCGCCCCTCGTCGTTGAGGACTGCCTCCAGCGGCATGTCCTGGATGTTCACCATCGTCGTCTCCAGGATGTCGAAGCCAGCACTGTTGGCGAACTTGAGCATGAAGGGAGACTGCAGTGATCGACAGCGAGGATCGATGCCCAGTTTCAGGTTATTGCATAAGCTAGGCCGCGTTGATGGGGTCATGAAAACGACAAGAATATCGTAGACTGACCTTCAGAGAGCAGCAGAGTATCGCATCGCTGTGCTTCCAGAAGGGCATGAGGGGATTGTCCGCGCCTTCAGTGTCTGACCAGCGGATCTCTGTGCCAATGTGCACCCTGGAATTTGAAGTCATCAGCAACTTTGTGGAACTCGATAACACAGTTCCAAGGACAATGCTATAGACGAACAGAACAGTAGTATTTCCGGTGTGGATCAAACAAAGAATGCACAGCTAGCTGAGAAGTAGGGTTCTACCTGTAGCTCCTGCCAATCCACGTGGCTAGTGCAAGTGCCTCAGGAGAGCCCGGCGGATGCGGATGCTTCAGTTGGATATGTGAGCCAAGGCGGGAGGGAGCAATCACCATGGCCACCCTCTGCACAGATGCCATCACACCCCTGACATACTGCCTGGCCATGGCTGCAACGCTTTCACGAAGGTGGTTCTCGAACGAGAACTGGAAGGCAATAGTCAGGACTGATCTCGTGGTGCATGCGCCCGACGCATCACTTGGGGCACGCGAGCCTGCACCTGATCCAACCTCAAGGGCCGAAGCAAGGTCTAGTGTGCGTGTGGCAGAGGGCATATCCTGCAGTATATGGGTTCATAATGAATAACCAGTGTGAGAAGTGACAAGACCAAGAAATAGGATCCCAAGATTAACTAATTAGATCGAATGTATGAACCATTTTATCGTCCAGTGGTATAACACGGAAGCCTGAGGGTAGCAATGGCGCATCATCAGCAAAAGATTCATCGATAGGTGCAAAGACAAGCTGCGCACATGCACCAGGAGCACTCTCATCAACCCCGCTGCAAAGCTGTGATAACAGATAATATACATGCCATCAGGAGAATGCGGAAAAAAACCATGAACCACAAAGCAGGAAACAGATTGAAAAGGCATATTACCTGCAGAAGAAACATATCTCGAGACATAAGCACCTCGCCGTGGCTAAAGCCATGTCCCTCAAGCCTAATAACCTCCAAGGACTATAATAGAAAGAGTTAGTTAGATGGAACTTATATTGGATGTTCTTACAAGAAGACAGGTGAAAGGGGACACAATTAATCAATTACCTCTTCATGCTCCAAGGTACGAGCAAGGGGTAATATAACCTGGTTTCCCATAAACCCACCAGCCCTTAAACCTGGAACAGCATATGGGTTAGCCCTCAAAGAGGCAGCGGGATAAGCATCAACACCAGGATCAGCCCATTCAGAGCGATGCTCCCTCAAGAATTGCACAAGTAGAGCAGGTGGCACATTCTACAATATCCAAAGAAATACATTGGAGTAAGCTTAAGCATACAAGAATAATTTTATTTAAGCAAACAAGCATGGTGACTGTTCATTTACAATTGCAACAAGCAACTAAATGGAGTATATGGTTACTTAAAAAGGAACACAGTTGAGCACATGTACAAACCTGCAACAGCATTGATGCTTTTGCGCACATAATGCCACCCCCTATAGCAGAAAAGAATGGGGAGGGGCTGACATGAGATCCAACAAGTTTGTTTGGAGATGAGTTCACTGTAATTATAATATCCTCAGGGCCATCACTGCTCAACAAAGGAGACCAGCCATCATCTGGAAAACCACTCACAGCATCATTGAAGCCTCTGCAAAATTAGAGTTTGGATTTCAGAGCAGTGATAGACAAGCGGGAATGCTATTAGAAGCCAGTCTGGCAAATCCTTTCAAGATCACAGGGCTTCGATCTTTTACAAACCTGCTGAGCCTTTGACTGAAGGTTCTGAGAACAGCTGGCTGGCGCCCAGCACCATAGGGGATTTCACCACTTGATTCATGTGCAATTTGCCTAATGTGTCGCAACGCCTGTACACAAACCAGTACATGTCACTGGTGCATCAGTAAAACTACACATTCAGGAGTACAGCCAAAGCCTAGCGAGTGCTTAGCAACAATGAGAATGAACAGTTACACATACCGCAGCAGTCATCTTCTGAGCTAGTATCTTAGGTGATTCATAGAGTGGTCGAAGAACCTCAGGCACACTCTTAGCCTGTTGTAGAAGCACAAGATAAATTAGACACATATCTGCTCCAAGAAAAAAATTAGATGTATTACAAAATTAGTCAAAGTGCACACTTCATTAGTATGAAAGGCTCGCTACTACTTACATTCAGATCAACATGATCCACAATGTAAATCATGGAGCCTCCCCCGTCACATGGTCGAATGAGATAACCACTAGGTAGGACCTCAGCTCTGATAAATGTCGGAGCATTAGGTCCACAAGGACCTCCAGTGGACCGAGTCAATGACCTTTCACAGATCTACAGCAAAAGACAGCCACATTGTTACCAATATTGTGGGTAAGGAGCAAATATAATGGTTATGCAAAAGAAGTGACAGCTAAGCACCAATTAACACAATGGTGAAAAGATACAATTTTACAACAGAATTTGCACTACTGAGAAAAGAGCAGGTAAAAAAATTAGGTAGGTAGTTCAATCCAAAAATAATAATAAAAAACTAAGCTTGGCCGGAACATAACAATCAGACAAATAAAACGGCAGCAGGTAAATCAAGAACGTAAGTCATACCACAAGACTGCCATCGTCAAGACCACTGGTGTATCGGAGCATCCAAAAGTCGCGCGGTCCCGCCAGAGTTGTCAGTGCATACGTCTACAAATTAAAACAGAAATTATCACTGTCAACAAAAGCACAGCTACTAGTACCTAAACAAGCACGTAAAGGAACCTTCTGTGCAGACATATACCTGCATATAGATGAGCTCAATCGTTCCACCATTACCCGTAGGGATAACATGGACGATATCAACATGCCGACAATCGCGATACCACGATGGGCGATCCTTAAGGATCTCAGCAACCTAAAAGGAAATACATTAGGAGATGTCTCATGTCTGCAGAAGCTACAAGGCAAGACCAATGATAATCAACACACCTTTGTGGGCTCAAGGCTCACAAGGCCGCAAGCTCGTGCTGCTATGCCACTGCAGTTGTGCGAAACAGCGATGATTCCAACGGAATCCGGACCAGGCTGTGATCAGTACCACAATTGAAATGGTTAGAAAGATTAACATGAGGTGCATCACAATATTGTACCATGTGTACAAGTACATTACCTTCATCCCAACCATTTGCACCCAGTTGACGGCAGTGCCAGTCGCCTTGGACATGAACTCTGCCAAGGTCTCCTCAGCGATAGCGAGTAGACTGCACAAAGGGAAAATAACACTCCGTCAAATTATATAGAGCAAGCATAGCCTTGGGAGATGAATGGAACCAGGTTTTCCAGTTACCCTGCTGGGTTGTTCGCATCCCTTTGTGGAGGAGGCGGAACTGCTGGGTTTTGCTGTTGGTAGTGCTGACTACTTGTCACCACAGACTCACAGCTTGTGTCTGTGGTGGCTACAGAAGGCTGCCAAATTAAAGCAAATGTTACTGCAAGCAAAGAAAAACTGACAGAAACTGGAAACAACCATTCATGCCAGTAACAGACTATTGAATCAAGAATGCAGCAAGCCATGAATTATGAAACCAAATCATTTCTAGTCTTAGCTGAGGTAACATTGAAAACAGAAAGGGAGCTCACACTGTGGAGTTGATTCTTCATGTACCCGTTGTCATAGACGAGACGGGACACCTGTTTCTGCAGCCGGTCATTCTCCTCCATCAACAGCTTATTCATTGCACTCAGCTTCCGATTCACAGTTTGCAGGCGAGAGGCCTCCTTGCGCTGCTTCTCCCGGCATCTGCCAATCACAAGAAAGCATAGTTCAGTGGCAGGCACGCCGCACACCAACAAAAGTAAACGACTATACAAACAGTGGCTTGCACTACACAGGTTTCCCTCCTAGTTATTGATTCGCACAAACGGAGAATGGACAGGAAGAGAGTGATAATAAAGCATTTCAGTAATATTCTCTTATGGAATGAATGGGTGATCATTATACAGGAATGTATGGAAAAGGTGCAGCGAAAGAGACAAAATGGCTACTACTATGTAAGAACCAATGTATGTGAATCATTGCCTAATTGAAAGTGATGTGTGTCTGCATCTATGAAGTCTGGTCAAAATTAGCACTTCCTGGGCTCAGGGTGAAAGATTCTCGGTTACTTTTACCCTTCACCAAAGCTTTTTGTTTAAAAGGTGTCGTTATTCTCATTCTTGCATGGTGGCACCACCAAGAACAAAACTGTACCCAGCTTTTAATCAACTCAAAAAGAAGGCAAAGTGATATCGCCTATGAGGTGATGTTCAGAGGGGCCGCGAGCACAGTGAATAAGAGAACCAGCAGTGAGGTGGAAAAGATGGGCCTCAATTCAGAATGCTGTTGGATCAGTCAACAGCCAGACATACACGTTTGCTCGTGGGAGAAAACTCTACTCAGGGATTCAGTGGTGCGGCACAACTAGCACTTGCTTCTATTTGCCCTTCTCCTGTTCTCAAATTCATGTTGCAATTACCATTTTAAAAAGATAACAATCAGCTGGGTTCAGATTGACGCATCGGTGTACTACCATGCATGAATAAGAACTTAACAAGCGACTTCTTGATTTTGCTGGTGGCTAACACAAGTGACCCTACATTCTTGACTTCTTGGCGTACACGTGAAAAGGTTCACACCACACCACACCACACATTCAGCCTTATGCTAGGCAACAAGATTAATTCCAACAAATGCAAGCACAAGAAACAAAGAAATTCCCAGGTAGCAAGTCATTATCACCACGAGTAGCATCGCATTTACAAGAACGCACAAACCAAAATACTCCTTCCCAACAAATCTGACAAAAGATGGTTGCTTTAGCTCCCTACCAAACCTACAGATGGCAAAAAGTATGTGACACAATACTGGAGATACAGGAACTCAAATCATTGTGCAAAGCTTCTCAAAATCTAAAAAGAATAAAAATCGAAGACTATAGGCGTGGATTCAAGCAAAATAACAAGGGCCTCATTTTCAACAAATCTCTGAAGAATAGACAGATTTACCCACTGAAAATGACCCCATTGCCGCTGCAAAGAACACCCAGAACCACTAAATCAGCCCTACAGAACTACAGAATGGCCCATTTTCGCACAACCCAACATGTTAAATCTGCTTAAACCAGCCCAAGACTCCAAGCTTTACAGAGGCAAAGGCCATCAACAGAGACCCATGACCCATTCATAAAACAAGCAAAGAAACCGACCAAAATCACTCCAAAACCGAATCTCTCACACCAAAACCGCACAAAACTGTGCCTTTCTGCGCAAAAAGTAAATGCAGGAAGAATAGCAACAGGATGACCATAGGAGGAACAATAGATCGAGCGGGAGATGACTGACCTGCGGTTCTGGAACCAGACCTTGATCTGCTTGGGCTCGATGTTGCTGAGGATGGGGCAGTCCCTGATGAGCTGCTGCCGGCGCAGCGAGCTGGGCTTGGGGCACTCGCTGTAGACGCGCTCCAGCGCCTCCACCTGCTCCGGCGTGTACCGCACGTACTTGCCCGTGTCCACCTGCGGCGCGGCGCCTGGGGAGAGCCTCTCCCTGCTCGCCACCGCCGCCATCGTCACTGGGTAAGCACGCTAGCACGAGGAAGAAGGGGAGCTGGAGCCGCAAGCTCCCGTGGGTGCTGCCATGGCGGGCGCTGGGCGTGTGCTTGGGGAGTAGGTGGTGGGTGTGGGGAGTGATGGAAGGGGAGTAGAGAGCTGAAGAGTGGAGAGGAGCAAGAAAGCTCTGTGGGCTTGTTTTAATAGAGTCCTGCTACTATAGCAGCAGCAGCTGCTGCAAGGAGTAATTTTTTGGTCACATGGAAGCTTTCTCTCTCCTCTTGTCCTCTCTCGGCATCCTCCCGTGTGTGCGCGAGAGAGAGAGATAGAGAGAGCGAGCGAGCGGTGCCATGGCCCATGGGTGCTGGTTTTTCCCCTCTCTTCTCCTCCGGTTTTATTCTTTGTATTGTGGATTTTTTTTCTTGTTAAGAACAAGGGAGTTTTTTAATTTCTTTGAAGAATTGGTAGAAGCATTTGGGTTAACTAATAAGTTTGACCTTTTAACATGACAACATAGAGGTTGCCGCTCTCCATGTGAATTACAAAACAAGTCGTCAGCACAACATTTGGACTAATAATTATCCAAAATACATCATTTAGATAATTAGATATCATATGTAAGAAAAAAATTTAAGATGAATCGAATATCATAAATTTTCATGAAAATCATGAGCAAATTAAATAATTATTGATAAAATTCTTATACTAAAAATAAGATATGTATTATAATCTCAAACGAAGTGGATAAAAATCATGGTATTAGTGTGATAAATTATCTCATTTGGTGGACGGAGATGTATGATGAATTCTTCCCTTGTTGGTTTGTGAAGTACCTTGCCTACTTTGAAAAAGTTTGTGATGCCACGAGTTCTGCGTGCAAGCTTTGAAAATCTCGATAGAAAATTATAAATTTCTTAACATGAGGCATGAGCCTGTTTAAATTTCTTAACATGAGCCTGTTGGTATAACGAAGCGAATAGAAATCAAGGTGCTAAATGGATAAAACATAATAAGAGTATAATATTTTGAACAAGGATGTGTCAATAAATTATACCAGGGCTCTTGAAATCAGCACAAAAAAATCTATAAATTCCTTAACATAAACTTCTTCTAGAAAAAAGATAGCATCAACATATTTTCATTATGCCCCTTAGCTATAGAATTTGAACTATGTTGCCATCTCGAACTGTTCAAGGTTGGAGCATGGTGCCGTCCGAAACAGAAAGGTTTGGTCGAGTTCACCGGATAAGTGGCAGCTTTAAACAGCATAAAGCTCTGTCAAAGCGAGATTCTTTTGGCATCAAGTATTTTTACATCACGCTTTTTAGAAGTCTGTGTGACTGAGAATATTTTTCCTTCTTTCTTCCTTGAGCATGGCTTCTATTCTTTTCAAGACTTCGGCTCTTTCCATGAAAAAAAAAAATATATCGCACGAGCATATATACACAGTGCCTCATAAACTACACCACAGTGCTAGCGCTGCTGGCTGCTGCAGCTCGAAGTGATGGCACTGTCAGCTCAAATGAGTCTCCGGTATGATTTCAAAATTTTTCTTTTTCGGACCATGTCTCTCTCCGACTGAAAATGGGAATGACAAAAGCATCATCCGGCTTCTGCAGCTTTCGAATCACTGTCAGCAGTATGATTAGCATTTTTCACATGCGAAAGGAAGAGATGCTAGTATGAATTGTATGAAGTGTGGGCGAAACAAGAAGCAAAAGATTGGATTTCAGAAGATTCAGAGGCAAGTTTTTTGAACTCCTTTTCTTGTGCTAAGAGCTAAGTGCTAGCTGCTTTGAATGTAGGGACAGGCATTTGGGCAAGGCCGGGCAGGGAGTGAAATGATGCCCTCCCTTGTGCAGTTCTTCTGTTCATCAAGCAACAGTAAAAGCCATGACAGGTCGATGCAGCAGTGCTTGCATGCAGTAGCTCACACACCAGTACACCACACATGCCATAAAACTGTTTCCCTCCTCTGCCTCGCTCTTGACCTGCAGATCCAAACAGTTAAAACAACTGTGCCTTTGATATTGCTACGGGCATATCCTCTGAGAACACCGAGCAGATGCGTAGCGTAGCAAGTTACAGAAGCCACGACCAGAAACTCCAGAGTTTGAAAACTCGCCAACTCCATGTTTCATTCGAAAAGAGCAGGAGCATCGACCCCTTCTCATGAATTTCACACGAATCATTTGAATGCCATTTCAAATGGAGTCCTCACGTTTTTCTGCTCGACGAGTAGAATGGAAAAAAGACCCGCCGCTCCGCTCCGCTCGCATCGCCCCGAGGGCGACCCGAGCAGACCGCCGCCGCCGCCCCGTAGTCCACCCCGCCTCCCTCCCCCCCACCTCGCCGCCCCTAGAGTGCCCCCGCGCGGAAGTCCTCCGGGCTCAAAGACGGCGGCGGCGAGGCCGCTTTCTCACGAGCTTCTTCCTCCATTCCACTGTTTCTCTTCCTTCCCTCTCGACGGCAAGCTTGGATGGGAGATGCCGGTGCCAACGGCCGGCCCTGCGGTCCAGTGGTGGCTAGATCCACCTCGTCCTGGGCCGGATCTCGCCCCCTTCCTACCCGCGCTAGACGGTAGGGGGCTTCGGGATCGAGTCCCCGGCGGCGGCGGCCGGCGTGGCTTTCGAGCCCTGCAAGTCGGCTGTTGCCGGATCCGGCACTACAACGGCCAGATCTGGTGCTCCACTCCGATTTGGAAGTGCTTCCGCGCAGATCGACGCCGAGCTCCCTGCCTTCTGCTCAGCGTCATCTCCTCCAGCTGCGGACCTAGACATGGTAAATGGCTGGTTGCGGTCGCGTGCAGGTTAGCAATAGGCGGCGTCCACCGATGGTGTTGTGCCTTGTTTCTCGTGCGAATCACCAAGGATTCAAGCAGCAGGGTGCGCAAAGCCCGTGGTGGTCAGTTGGCCAATGCCATGGTGAAGTGTGCCGTCTCGCGACGCTATTCTTGGGCAGGCACGTCTTGCGGCGTGCGCCACCGTGCCATCAAGCTCGCCGCTCTCCGTCGTCGTCTCCACTTGTCAGTGGTTGTGGTGGTGAGGGTGCGGCCTGGGCGCGGCAATGCCCAATGGTGGTGTGCCTTGTTGTATCGCGCGAGCCGCTAAGGGCTCCTTGTTGGCGAAAGCCTTGCCGGAAATCTAGCTGGCCTTGACGACGATGACATCCCTGGCGCCATTCACCTCCTTAGAGACGTCGTCATTGCGGTTCCACCATTCCTACACTTGTCCAGAGTTCCTAAACCTAGCGAACACTTGATCGGCGCTTGTAAGCGATGATGGATTTGCAGCGAAAGTATTGTTCTCGGTGCGCAGGGAGATGCCCACCTCCGCACATCAAGTATATTGTAGTCTCGAAGCTTCCAAACTCAGAGGTGATGCTACAATCGGGTGTTGTGGTTTTTTATCAGTGGTTATGCCGCATTTGAGTCCTTGTGCTAAGACGTGTTGTTATGTGTGGTCTACCGCAATTTGCTTTATGCCGGGTATGGTGCTGTTTGAGCTAAGTTTAGCTAGGTAGTATGTCATGATTTTAATCTGGTTTTTCCAAATTAACCAAGCGATCTAGAATTTCGTCTCATTTTTTCTAAAAATAAGGCCACACTATTTAAATACAATACAATTCAGGTGGGACGCTCCCCCCCACCGATCATTCAAAATAAATGGAGCCCTCACATGCAATGCCACTGCCTTGCACTGCAGTGCAGTGGCAGCTGGTGCAGAGTTTCTGATGAGACGAAGCCAAGAGTGACGTGAACGCGCGCGCGCGCGCGCGCGGGTTCACATGCTGCCAGCCACAGAGCAACGGAGCAGCGGGCACAGAAGATCCCTGGTCCCTGCGCGCCACATCGACGCTAGCGGACCCGTACGCGCACTAGGCACCTATAGGCTGGAGCGGACCCGGTTTGACCGGTCGCCGGCCGTCGGATCCCGGCCGGCGGTTCGCCATGGACGGCCTGGATCGGAGGCCGCGGTGGCCGGCCGGCCGGCTTCGGCCGGGTCGCCGGGGAGCGCGATTCGTCCTTGCAGCGGCGGATCCCGGCGAGGATCCCCGCTGTCGTTTTGTCCAGCCTGCATTTATTTTATTCTCCGCTGCTCTCATCCGAGCTCAGTCACCTTTTAGCCCTGGGCTTATTCAGTTATTTGGCACAAATTACTAGCTTATCCAAAAGAACAAAATGTTGCTAGCCTATCAAAAAGTACAATGCCGCATGCCGTAGAGCATGTACTTTTGTGGGGTCCAAGACATGAATTTGTATATCACACACCGCATTCTTCATTCTAGTGTGCTGGGCACTCTTAAGTATAGGGAATGTCTAGCAAATGGACAATTTTGCCCTTGCTTCATTCTGTGACCGGCGTGCAGCGGCTGCTAGCCTTACCTCTATCTCTTCATTGCATTTTTCTCTTCTGCGCCTCCGTTCCTGACCTGCTAGCTGCTGCGCACCGTACGCAAGTGAGCAACCAGCTTGGTATGCATGCCGGCGCTGCAATCAACCTAATCTACAGGTGAGCGACAAGGTAAGCAATGGAGGAGGTCAAGGTATATGGTAGGATGGCGCTGGAACATCTTACGCAGTTCTGTTGCGATGATTGTAAGTAAACTGGACGAAGTCTTTTGATATGCTAAATTGATGTAATTTAAGACATGTTAAGATTTGTGACATGCAGGTCACTTGTTCGTACATGTTATTTTATGACATGTCAAGTTGTGTAAAAAATATTATTTGTGCGTCCCTAGTTTGATATGGTCTGCTAGACATTGCACTTGCCAAATATATTAAAAAAAATGCATCTCTAGTATTGTATCCCTAGTTTAGTGTGTTATTAAGTCCACAGGCATTTTGGTCTTTTTACTAGGCCATCTCTCGCTCCCGATGCTGGAAAAGGCTAATTTTATAGAAGCGGTGTGCTTAAGATAAAACTACATTTTGGCAGTGTTTACGGACCTAAATCAATGAGCGGAGTGTGCTAGGCACAAAACCACCGTTTGATGGTGTCCGTGAGACAAAAAAAAAAACAACCCTACTTTTGTCTGGCGCTAGTATTGTACCAGTATAGTACAGCATATACACCTGTACGTCTAGCTGGGACAGTACAGTAGTGCTGTGCAGTGGACACAAGCTAGACGACAGCCCCTAGCCTGCTAAAGTGCTACAGCTGACGTGACTCTCAACTCAACTGAGCAGAACTGAACATCCCCTGCCCTCTGCGAAGTGGTATCAGGCGCGTGCGCGCGTCGGCGACGTTGGCTCGCTCGTGAGTCGTGACCCGTGTGCTTGACCCAATTGAACACATCGCACTGGAAAAGAAAAAAAAGGAACGGGGCCGTCTCGATCAAACTGTACGTGTGGATATTGACACATGATGCAAGCATGGCAATTGTTGAAAAACATATCTTTTTTTGTTGAAATGGCACTAATTAAATTATGTGAATATCAGGAGTATCTTGACACACAGTTCTTTTTTTTTTGGAAAAATAGCATCTCGACAAGGAATCATGTACGGTTTGGCACTTTGGCTGGAGGATAAGGCCTCTTTCAAAGAGGATGAGTCACTGGCTCGTAGCAGTGCCGCATCAGTTTTTTACCCATGTGGGAAAGGGAGAAAGAAGAGCTATCTCTTCTTCGAGAGAGATAGTCTCGTGCACGTATTTCTAAATCCGTAAGATTGATATATAAGCCTTTCTAGATGTATGAGCCAGTATGTACCCGCTCTAGCCGTTGGAGAACATATCTCTTGGATTGTCTCTTAAATGTACGAGTTAGCGGCTGACACTTACCTTTGGAGAAGGCCTAATGGCGCTCGTTGCTAGGGCAGGAGGAGCAGTGATTTTGACCGTGCATGGGGCACAGGCCACGGCCACGGGCATTTACAGCGACCACCAGCAGCTACCGGCCAGTCGGCAAGCAATGCGAGCGGCAGGTCATCGATAGCTTGCGGCGTCGGCGACGGCGAGCCTCTCTCTGTCTCACCGTCTCTGCCGCATCCATCCACCGCTCGATACTTCGATCTGCGGCCGCAGTCGGCAGGCCTCGTACGCGCACTCGCGGGGAGGATCGTACGGGTCGTAGCAGGGAGGGATTTATGCGTGCGTGCCTGCCGGAGAGACGGGGACCGGTGGCGGCGCCGGCGCCGGCAGCGAGCTACTGAGGTAGCCGGCCGGTGACCTGCTAGCTGCAGCTGCAGCTGCGGGCCGCGGCCGGGCCGGCTTTGCCCAGCTCACCAGCTGGAGCCTGGGCTGCAAGCTGAATAGAGGAGAGCGAGGCCCTGCTGCTAGTGGAGTAGCCGAGTATCCACGTAGTCCCCGGATCGATAGGTGGAGAAAAATGAAACGTGGTACGTCGTACATTGTTTAAAAGTAATTTTAATATTGGTTCTGTTTGGAGAAATAGCCGAGTGTTATTTTAAAGGCTAAAATTTATCTCAAAAAATAGCCATTCAATGAAATAGTCCTTGAGGTGTTTGGATTCAAGAGCTATTTAGCTCCTAAATTTAGCTCTTAAAGTACTTTTCCAATTATTTGGATGCCATTTAACAAGAGAGAGAAAGAGAGAATCAGTGGGTCCCACCCGAAATAGCGCCAAATAGCACCCCTTGGAGGGGATAGTTTTTTAGAGTGGGCTATTTGCAAATAGTCCAAAAATAGTCCTTTTTTATGCTATTTGAGTGGGGGGCTAAAAAAATAGCCCGAGGATCCAAACAGAACCACTATTGAAATAAAATTATACTCGTGTTCCGGTATGAAAACGACGTTCTCGAAATAAGAAACGTGGCGCCGTACCGCGCTCCCGTAACTGTGAGGATGATAGGAGCATCAGAGCATGCCTGCCTGATGCTTCTGTGCCTGCTCAGCCGCATCGTAACAGCTTCCGTCCACTTTGCCGGCCCCCGAGCATCACAGCGACCCGCCCCCGAGTACGTACTCAAGATTGAGCACAGGTGCAGGATTACAAGGCAGGCAGGCCCAGTTTCTCGCTCTAACATGATGCATCAACCTAAACTTCAGGTTTACTCTAATTCTAAACCAGCTGCCACATCATTGCCGGATACCAGAACGGGTCGAGGTGGCCTTTTTTTAAGATCAATGCCGGCTGCTGCACGCCTGCGTTGCTGTGGCTGCAGTCTGATGCGCTGTTGCCTGCTGGATTCCCTCGCCGGCTGCTTTGGGGGAGCAGTGTCCGTGCTCGCTCTCATCCTCAATGCCTCAATGGCTGCCTGCAGCCTGAGCTACAGGCAGGACCTACAGTGTGTGTGTCGTCGCGTCTGTGTGTATGTGCGCGCTGCTGTGCAGCTACGCATACACCTGCATCGGGCCACGGGCGGCGCAGGCCGAGAGGCGGGGAGGGAGGGAAGAGGGGGATCCCAAGGCCACGGGCGGCGCAGACGATCTCGCCAAGGATGGAGGGGAGGTCAGCTGGTGGAGAGCTTCCCGAACAGTTCTTCCGATCCCAAGGTTTTTCATGGCGTTCCAAGTCGAATTCGAGCTGAATTCGAACGGTTTCGGCCGTTTTAAACTTTCAATAATTTGCTATGCCTGCAGCTCTCGCGTTCTTGGGAGGTGCTGCCGTGCTGGTGCACTGTCAGGGGGCTCCCTCTCATCTCATCAGCTCGGGACCCAGGACATCGGCATGCTCGCAGAGAATTCGAGGAGGACCACGACCACTTGACATGGCAAAGGGAATATTTGGATACGGGGCGTCATGGACCTTTCCTGTGGGGCTCTGCCACCGCTTGGCCCCTTCGGTCGATTCAGTTTCAGCTCCCGTTTTCTTCAGTTCTACGAGCATTCTGCTTCTAGGATGGTAGCAACAAATTAACTCTCGCAAAACAAGCAATATAATTTGATTATTGCAAATTCTACTTCTATCCTGAAACCTTAAAGAAAGTTTCAAAAAACTTCTACGTTGTTGCAGGGATTTGACTGCAATTGGGAGTGGAAAACATGACGACAGCGATCCTTGGCATCGGCATCCAAGGCGACAGGGTCATTTGCCGGTCGATCAACTGAAGGATATGGAAAAGGAGACCCGAGCTTTTCAGAGCCCCCAAATGGGGCTAATTAGTGGGGCTGCTAGGGGATATCATAGTTTTATCGCCGCATTGTTTGTGCTCTGATGGGGGCACTCACTCAGACGACCCAGCCTGCCCTAGTGTTGGGGGCAGCGCGTGCGCGTGTGCATCAGCTTGAAACAAAACCTGTCCAGTAACAAAGATAACAAGAGAGATCTGCATCTTTTTTGTTAGAATTTTAGTATCCTGGGCTCTGGTTGGTAATTTGGCTGGCTTGCATCCAAAGGGAAGCCACTAGCTCCACGATTGCAGGCTTTATTTCACGATCGCCGAGTGTGCTTCAGGTAGGAAAAAGAAGAAAGGATTTCGGCGAGAAAATGCGTGTGGAGCGGAGGAGATGGGGAATAAAATAGGCGAAGCACGTGGGAGAGGAGGATGCGGGATCCCATCCTAGGTTTGAAGATGCTAGACGGTCCATGTTCAGAACGTTCCTGAAAGTGTCATCAGAGATCTGTGCTCTGAAATCTACCCATTCTCATCAGGACTGTGGGTTTTGAGCAGTATTTCGTTTTGGATATCTCGATCTTACTGTAATCTGATGAAATGTGCAAAGTTTGGCAAATTTTAGACAAAGGAGAGTTGATGCTCCAACTACTTGCAAAGTTGGAGTTGAGACATTCAATTCGGGTATCTTGCAATGTGTATCCTTTCACCAGCAAGGATCTGAGTGAGATGAACAACCAAAAGGAAACTGCCTCAAGATCTTCAGGGTTTCCAATCTGCAGAAACCTTGCAGCCTTCAATTCATCTATGCAGAACAACAGCTACCTCCTTTTCCTTGCACACTGCAAAAGATAGTGTGCATTCAAATGAGCCTCCAATATATGTATGGCAAGCCCTATCTATAGGCCAAGATTTGCTCTTGTATCAGTATTCAGTACCCGCAAAAGATTGCTTGGGTTCAGAAAGAGGCGCAGGCCGAATTAACTTCAGCGAAAGTGCTGTACCCTGTTGCTTCAGAATGGCAGGCGGGCAGGTGGAAGCTGGTGGATGCAGCGCAGCACGGCCCCCCTGCGCTGCATTGAAGCACCTGGTGCAGGTCAATGGCGGTGCTCATGGATCATGGATTCATGTTCATTTTTTTTTTGAAAAGATTGCAGGAGCACTGCTATGCATGGATGGATTCATGTTCATGGATGGGAGCCCGTTCGAGTGCTCTGTGCTGGGTTTGAAATGGCAAGCTCGAGCTCTGTCTCTCTGCTGCATGACTGACAGAGTGCATTCAATTGGTTGCCACTGTTGCAAGCTAGTACTGTACTATGCTTCACTGCACGTACAGAGCACTGTAATTGCAGAGTTGGAGATGAAGGCATTGCTTGTTTGTACACATTTTGTTATGGAGCAGGGCTGACCAATCACATGTGATTTGAAGTAGAGTTTAGGATACCCAAACTGCATTCATGATGAGGGAATGCAGTGATGCAGGCCATTGACTTCAGCTCAACTGCTTAACCACCAATTTGTTGCTTCATTCTTTGCTTACTCGCAACAACGCCACATTCAGAGATCACACGCACTTGTTTATGAGAGCTCATGAGTTTGTGCTTTCTGATGGACAGCTTTTGTTAGAGGGCAATAGTAGCAAAAAGGCGAGACTTTTGGTTGAATGGCATGAAGAAATAAGATCATCACAAACAAAAACAGCCTTTCAAATCCACAGCAAAAGGCAAAAAATTTCAAGATCATGCAGCCAAAGGGGCACTACATTTCAGCATTTGCTGACCATGGCATATCTGATCTGGACATCTGGTTAGTGGTGTACAGTCACAGCCTTAACCCCTAAAAACCCTACCAGGAGGCCCTGCTTTAGTTCGCTCTGAAAGCCACTTTCTTGGCATGGAGCGAGGGGGGCACCACCAACAATCACTTTCCAATAAAATCTTTTCCCTCCTTCTCTCTCTATCTCACTTTAATCCTTTCATTCTTTTTGTTTTTCTCTCTCTTCCATTCCATGGGTGACATTTCAGAGTGCTGGCCACCCATCTCCCTTCACTCCCAAGCTTGTCACTGTCTTTATGCACTGAAAAGAAGAGAGAGAACAACTGAGGAAAAGCACCGTGCTACTTTCTAAATTCTTGATGGCATTTTAGTTTTGTCTAAGGTTGACATCCACAGCAAGCATGCGTGGCAGTATTTCCTTTTGTGCTTTTTCATGAGTCTCATAGCCCATGCATCCTTGCAGCATTTCTTTGTCAATTGCCAGCTGAGGACAATCATGCATGCTGCTGCCAGTACTAGACATAGTGGCACGTATGTCATATCACTTTGTATATATGCTTGCAATTGAGTATCAAGTAGCAGAGGAAACAGAAAAAAAAGGACCAAAGCCACAACAACGCTAGAGAATTGTACTGCTAATATTCTTCAGGTCACACCCCAATCTTGTAAAGATTGACAAGACTTTGAGTGAGATGTAGTACAGGCTTTAGTGTCTGTACTTGCAGATGGTGCATGCATAGCCAGTAATTGAGTACACAACTACACATACACATACCTCCTACTTCATGAAATCGCCAACTTACTACAGAAATTAACAGCACAGTAATCTCACTGTTGTCAACCAAAACCATGCATATATATGATGATTCTACTATTGGAATGATGATACGCCATTGCAAACTGCAATGAAACAAGAACATGGAAGCACAAAGTTGCAAGCAAGGGAAGAGCAACCATAACAGCACAATTAATGGGCCATGATGGATCTAGAGAGAGGGAGAGGTCAATATGCCTGGCTAAAGGATCAGGCTCTCACTCTATCACCAGAGTGAAATGCGATGCATGCTATGCTAGCTTGTGTCTGTCTGGTCTGTGTGGCCCTGCTTGCCTTGTCCCCTGCAATGGGCATGATGATAAGAGCTCATCTCACCTTTTCACATGCCTCTCACTTCCTTCATATAGACCAAACCAATTACAGTACATGGCAAGAATCAAACAAAAACAAAGGGGAGAGAGATTGCATGGAGCATGGTGCAGCAGCCCTCTTGGAGTTGGGGTCATGGGTATTGGACTGATCTCTAACCTAAGGCCCAAAGGCCTTAGCCTTGGTCCGCGCCCTGATCGGGGGCGTCCAACCCAACAATCGTTGGTGGGCCCCCGTCGCCAGCGCCACATAAATATAGAGGTGGGGGCCGGGGGGCACACACGCCAAGGTTCGCCGTGCCCCGACTCCCCACCAACACCTAAACCCTAACCCGATCTCGAGGGGTGGCGCTGCGGCGGCGGGAAGTGCCACCGGCCGATCTACACTGCTCCGACCACCGCCACCCTAGAGCGGATCTACACCGAGCTCTGCACTACGCGTCGCTGCCCTAGCGCAGATAACATCAATCACGATGATGTCATCATCTTCAACAGATCAAAGTACCGATCTAATCTCTCTCTCTGTTCTTTTGATCTCGTACACACGCACCCGCACACACACGTCTCTGAGTTCTTTCTAGATTCAGACCCAGAGTACCAACCCAAGCCCATCCGCATCTACAGAACCGATTAACTAACCTAACAATGGTATCAGTTGTCTTTTAGGCTTGGTTATGAATAGAAAAGGGGGAGGGATCGAGCAAACAGATGCAAATCGAACGAAAAATCCAAACAGAGCTCGAAACACCCAAACCCTAACCCTAGATCTGAGAACCCCGGCGTACCTGGCCCTTGTTCTTCTTCCCCTTCTTGTTGTCCATCTCTTCTTCTTCTCTTCCCTCCGTCTTCTTCCTCTTTTCCCGTACCCCAGAGATCCCCTCGACGGAGCCGCGCGCGAGACGCACGCGACTCCGGCGAGGAGGCCCATAGGGCACAGTTGTACTAGCTGAGTGTGGACGCACACCGAGCAAAATCAGACAGAGTTTTGGGTACTGGAATCATAGATCCGGCCCCGGGGGCCGCCGGCGTCAAGGACGAACGCGGCGGCGCACCCCTGACCGGAACAGAGACAAGAGGGAGAGGGAAAGGGAACTAGAGTAAGAGAGGGAGAAGGGTAGGAGGTGTAGTAGATCCGGCCGCCAGCAGTACGCCAGCGGCCATGCCGTCCGCCGCGCCGGAGTTCGGGCCGGCGGCGGAGGCGGCGGCCAGAGGAAGGAGAAGAGAGAGCGAGAGAGAGAACCAGAGCCGCGGGCGAGAGCGAGCGAGAGAAATGACCTAGGGTTTCCGTGTTTGTCGCCCGACCGCGTGGCTTTTATACCTCCCAAGACGCGCGCTCAGCCGTCCGATCGGGATGGACGGCTGAGATCGACGCGGGGGGGCGGCGGCCGGCGCGCGCGCGGATTGGCCGCTTTCGCGGCCCAGGCCCAGGTTGCGGCCCGTTAGCCGCGGGCCGCACAGTAACAGGCCGTTTTCGTGAAGTGGGTCGGGCCGCGAACGTGTTTTTGGGCTGCAAAGTAACGCGCTGAACAGTAACGGGCTACACAGTAACAGTTTTCCGGCCCGTTTAAACAGATGAACAGTAACTTTTGACAATTTTAATTCTGTTTTGAGGCAAATTTGAATATTTTTTGCACAAATTTGAATATTTTTGCACAGAATTTAATCTCTTTTTATTTTGAACCAAAGGGATAAATGTTTAGAGAATAGAAATACAGAATTTACAGATATTTCTTCAAAATAGAATTATTTTATTCATGTTTCCGCTGCATAGATAATTGTTTTGACTTGAATTTAAATTTGAACCAAAGGGATAATTTAAATTCTGAGTCACAGATAATTTCAGATTAAATTGTAGTATTGTTATTTTCTGACCAAAGTTGATGATAACAATATTATAATTTTACATAATATTTTTCCAGATTACATTGTAATGTTGTTATTTTCTGACCAAAGTTGATTATGACAACATTATGATTTCTATGTTTTTGTAATTATTGATATATTGTTCTCACTTGAGCTAACCTGTTTTCAGCTGGTTTTCCTATGATGGTTTCCATCAAGGATATTCCGATTCTGAAAGGCGATAACTACAATGAATGGTATAAGAAGTTGGATCTCTTCTTTACCATGGCTGAGCTAGATTGGGTCCTCACTGCACCGGTTCCAGTTGAACCTGAGAGACCGGTCAGGGGAGAGGATGTTACAGATGCTTCTTGGAAGCAAACAGAGCTCGCCTACAGGGCGAGCAAATAGAGGTATGACGCTGATCATGCCAGGTGGCTACCTGCCAACAAGAAATGTTTGGCAGTAGTCAAGAACACCATAGAGCTCGCCATTCTGGGGGCAATCACAGATCTACCCACTGTTGTTGAGTACCTCGACAAGATAAGGAGCCAGTATACTGGTTCCTCAAAGACTTATGCTACCCAGTTGATCAAACAACTGGTGACAGAGAGGTATTTGGGTGGTGGGATAAGAGAACACATCCATCGCTTGGTGAACATTAACAACAAGCTTAAGCCAATGGATATGGAGTTCAGATTAGAACACATAGCATTTGGTTTTTGCCTCGTTGCCAAAAGAGTTTGACAATTTTGTTGTCAATTATAACATGAACCCTGAAAAATGGGATATTGAAAAGACCATAGCGATGTGTGTGCAAGAAGAAGAGAGGATAAAGAGTGCACATGGTGGATCCATTAACTATGTGAACAAAAAGAGATATAATAAAGATATTCCCTCTTCATCCAAGGGAAAGGGACCCCAATTGGCTCAGCCACAGCCACAGCACAGGCCCAAGTTTGGGCAACCCTCTCGTGGACAAGGACCAGTGCCTGCACTGCAAACAGAAGGGACACTACAAGTCAAACTGTCCCGACTATCTAAAGATGATCATGGAGAAAAAAGGTGAGAACATTATCTCATTTATAAATGAATCCTTGTATAAAGATTATTCGAAATCTACTTGGTGGATTGATTCAGGAGCAACTATTCATGTTGCAAACTCCTTACAGGGATTCCGTTCCACGAGAACTACGGGAAGAGGAGAAAACAGAATTAAAGTCGCAAATGGAGTCGAAGCAGATGTTGAGGCAGTTGGAGACCTCCTCTTAGAGCTCGACACAGGCTTTAATTTATTGCTTAAAGATGTATTTTATGTTCCCGTAATTCAGAGAAACTTGATTAGTGTATCTCGTCTTGATGACGATGGATTTGCATGTCGTTTTGGAGACGGCATGTGTGTAATAGAGTTTGATGATACAGTTGCTTCGATTGCATTTAGAAGAAACGATCTTTATTTATTATCGCTGCGTGAAAGTGTGCCTTCCGTATGTGATGTGAATGTGATTGTGTCTCAAACCACAGATAACAACAGAAAACGAAAGAGAACTCAAGACACGTCGTCGAAATTATGGCACTGTCGTTTAGGCCATATTTCGAGGGAGAGAATAGAAAGGCTGGTTAAGAATGAAATTCTACCTCCTCTTGAGTTCCCAGACTCGGATAAATGCATTGACTGCATTAAAGGAAAATATGTAAAGATTACAAAGAAAAATGCTGAGCACAACGCAGGTATTTTAGAATTAATTCACACAGATATCTGCGGACCGTTCTCAGTTACAAGTATAGACGGTTATGACTCTTTCATAACGTTCACAGACGATTATTCCCGTTATGGATATATCTATCCAATAAAAGTGAAATCAGAGGCATTAGATAAATTTAAAGAATTCAAGGCTGAAGTTGAAAATCAGCACAATTTAAAGATTAAAGTTGTCCGTTCCGACCGTGGAGGGGAATACTACGGTCGGCATACCCCATACGGACAGGTTCCAGGACCTTTTGCGAGGTTCCTAACAGAACAAGGAATAGTAGCCCAGTACTCTATGCCGGGTGATCCTCAGCAGAATGGAGTGGCTGAAAGACGGAATCGTACCTTGATGGACATGGTACGAAGCATGATCGGCTATTCCACACTGCCAGTGAGTTTATGGATGGAGGCGTTGAAAACCGCTGTCTATATTCTCAACAGAGTGCCCAGTAAAGCGGTGCCAAAAACACCGTATGAACTGTGGACAGGAAAGATACCCTCACTGAATCACCTACGGGTGTGGGGGAGTCCTGCTGAGGCAAAGATATTCAACCCGAACATTGGAAAATTGGATTCCAAGACAGTGAGTTGTCATTTTATTGGTTATCCAGATAGATCAAAAGGATATCGTTTCTACTGTCCAGATAGATTTACAAAGTTTGTAGAAACGAGACATGCTGCCTTCCTAGAAGAAGAGATGATTCGGGGAAATGCAACAGTTCGAAAGATTGTTCTTGAGGAGAAGCGGGTATATGCACCCACTCCAATGATTCAGGAACCATTTTTCTCACTGACTGATACTGCGATGCCAGTTCCCGAATTGATTCCTTCTGTGGCGACGCAGAATGAAAATGTGGAACCTGTCCTTCAGGATCCTATAGATAATAACGTTTCCACAGATCAGGGGGAGCCGTCTCAGGTTCCAACAGAAAATATTCGAACAGAAGAGGCTCCTAGGAGATCTCAAAGAGAAAGAAGATCAGCCATTCCAGCTGATTATGAAGTGTATAACACAGAAGAGTTTCGAATGGAAGATGATCCCATCTCATTCGAAGAAGCCATGAGAAGCAGACATTCGTCTAAATGGTTTGAAGCCATGGAAGATGAAATGAAATCGATGAGGACCAACCGAGTTTGGGACTTAGAAGAAATTCCTGAAGGAGCCAAAACAGTAGGCTGTAAATGGGTCTACAAGACTAAATGTGACTCCAAAGGGAATATAGAGAGATACAAGGCTCGTCTTGTGGCAAAAGGATTCACACAGAAGGAAGGAACAGATTATAATGAGACCTTTTCCCCGGTCTCATGTAAAGATTCTTTCAGAATTATTATGGCCTTGGTTGCACATTTCGATATGGAATTGCACCAAATGGATGTAAAGACGGCATTTCTAAATGGGGATCTCGAAGAAAAGGTTTACATGGCACAACCTAAAGGTTTTGTCGTAGAAGGAAAAGAAAATATGGGATGTCATTTAAAGAAATCCATTTATGGATTAAAGCAAGCTTCAAGACAGTGGTACTTGAAGTTTAACGAGACTATAAAGAAGTTTCGGTTTACAGAGAATGTTGAAGATAATTGCATTTATGCAAAATTCAAGAAAGGGAAATACATTTTCCTGGTACTGTATGTGGATGACATTCTACTAGCGAGTAGTGATGTCAGTCTACTATTAGAAACAAAAGAATTCTTGTCATCGAATTTTGACATGAAAGATCTTGGTGAAGCTTCTTTTGTGCTAGGGATTGAGATTCACCGAGATAGAAAGAATGGGGTGCTAGGTCTGTCACAAGAGACATACCTGCAAAAGATTCTAGAGAAATACAGTATGCATGCGAGTAAACCTACTCCTGCTCCGATAGTCAAGGGTGATAGATATGGAGACTTTCAGAGTCCCAGAAATAAGTATGAGAGATAACAGATGAGAATTGTTCCGTATGCTTCGGCAGTCGGAAGTTTACAGTATGCTCAAGTGTGCACACGCCCTGACTTAGCCTTTGTCACTAATGTGCTTGGCAGATTTCAGAAAGATCCAGGTTTAGAACACTGGAAACTTGTAAAGAAAGCCTTGCGATATGTGAAAGGCACAAAAGGCCTCATGCTAACATACAGAAGAAGCGATTCTTTAGAGATTAAAGGATACGCAGATTCAGACTTTGCGGGAGATGAAGATGATAGAAAATCCACGACGGGTTACATCTTCACTCTCGTAGGGGGAGCTATTTCATGGAAAAGCTCTAAGCAATCGGTTACAGCAACATCGACGATGTATGCTGAGTTTATAGCATGCTACGAGGCCTCCGGGCAGGTAGAATGGTTAAAGAAGTTTATACCTGGCTTAAGAGTGGTGGACAGTATAGAAAGACCACTAAAGATGTACTGCGATAACCAGCCAGCAGTGTTTTATGCTCATAATAACAAGAAGAGCACGGCTACAAAGTCGATACAGATAAGATTTTATTCGATAAAAGATAGAATCCAGGATCACACCATAAGTCTCGAGCATATAAGAACAAAAGATATGCTTGCGGATCCGCTAACGAAAGGCCTACCACCCAGCGTGTTCATGGAACACGTAGCCGGCATGGGAATGAGGTACAGCCTATGATCTCTGGATAATAGAGGCCCAAATAGAATACATAATCTATTTCTGAAGAGAGGCGTGTATTGTGGCTATTGATTCTATCGGCAGTTGCCCGTGACGAAGAGATATGCCCTATACATAAATCTGTGATGAGATAAGGAAAATAGAAAAGGTGAAAGAGAAAGATAATGTGAGATCAAGGGGGAGATTATTGGACTGATCTCTAACCTAAGGCCCAAAGGCCTTAGCCTTGGTCCGCGCCCTGATCGGGGGCGCCCAACCCAACAATCGTTGGTGGGCCCCCGTCGCCAGCGCCACATAAATATAGAGGTGGGGGCCGGGGGGCACACACGCCAAGGTTCGCCGTGCCCCGACTCCCCACCAACACCTAAACCCTAACCCGATCTCGAGGGGTGGCGCTGCGGCGGCGGGAAGTGCCACCGGCCGATCTACACTGCTCCGACCACCGCCGCCCTAGAGCGGATCTACACCGAGCTCTGCACTACGCGTCGCTGCCCTAGCGCAGATAACATCAATCACGATGATGTCATCGTCTTCAACAGATCAAAGTACCGATCTAATCTCTCTCTCTGTTCTTTTGATCTCGTACACACGCACCCGCACACACACGTCTCTGAGTTCTTCCTAGATCCAGACCCAGAGTACCAACCCAAGCCCGTCCGCATTTACAGAACCGATTAACTAACCTAACAATGGGCCCTGGTTTTGTAGTGCAAGCAAAGCATGTCAAGAGGCTCTTTCACTGTTTCTCGAACGGGGAGCTCTACTTGTCTCTTTTTTTTTCAATACTAGTTTCCTTTTGGGATGTCTGTTTGTCTGCCCATGGACACATCTTGATCTTGGCCTGTCTGTCTCAACTCTGAAGCAGCTGGCACTATTCCATCAGAGTTCAGAAATGGACAACGTGGTTTTAGATTCAGAGAAGTACCTTCATACATGATACATGACTTGGAGCTTGCATTCAGGTGAATACGGCAAAGATGGTGCCCATTCTAGTTAACTTTGCATAGATGCTTCGCTCAACATGTTCAGAAGTGGGTCCATTTTGCATGTCAGTTAGTTCCCAGGCATCATGGCGTCATTGGTGTGCTAAACCCTATGTTAGTATAGTAGTAGCTTGTGGTTTAAGCTACAAGTACGGTACGGTGTCGGGCGTGACCTTAATTTGTTAAGAACCTGATATGATCACGGCAGAGTGCTTGCTGTCTAAGATAATCACATGGGCCATCCATGTCTGAATAAACAGTATTCAGAGTCTCAGAAACATTGTCCCGGAGGTTTTCTGGATTTATGACACTGGAACTTCAGAACCATTCATGGACAGTTTCATCTCCTGCAATTGAACCGATTGAACTTGCTCGACTAGTCAGAGGTTTTATTGAATCATATCCTAGAGATTCAGTTCAAAGGAAACCTAACTAATGATTGGCTTTCAAAGCGATAGATTGCCAAAGGGAATGCATGCTTTGTTTCAGGTTTTCCAGGACGGGCTTGCTAGATTCAGCTTTCAGACACATTTTGACTGGGGATCCATTTTCGGGTTGTAGGGGCCGTCTTCAGATCACATGAATTGTTAAAAACAACAAAAAGATATCTAAATGTGATCTTCAGAAGAAGAAAATTCTGTTACAAAGGAGCTACATTTTTGCACAATTGAACAAAAAATTTCTTTAGCAAAACCATGTTCCTGAATGCTCAAAGCTGTCAGTCAGTACAGATGCAAGGCCGTTTAGAGTCTCAGCGAAGACCCATGAAGAAAGTCCCAAGTTCAGGTCTAGCAGATGCAGCTCTTATCAGCAGAGACGTTATGCGCTTTATTGCATCGTGCATAATACCTTTTGTTTCCCTTCTGGTCTTTCCAAAAAAGGTGAGATGTACTCGTGCAAGAAAGGGTGCAAAATACGCTTGGGAGTTCTCGAGAAAGTGTGATCTGCAACACTCGAGAAAGTGCATTCTTCTTGGTAATCGTTTGACAATATTTCAGTGCTCTCGAGGAAAGCATGCACAACGTTCATGTGATGACCAATGACGGAATGATGTTGTTGCCAAGAACAAGGTTCTTCAGGTCATGTTCATAGCATCTGGCAATCATCAAGCAATTCGATGGACAACAGATGAAAACGCAAGCTTCATGTCATGTGGCCAAAGAGTGGGCGTGCTCTCAAACCAAAGCATGAACTGCAAGACAAGCGCAAAAAGGGTCTCTCTGTCTCCAACCAATTGTGATGGTATCATTTCCAGTGAATGGATGAATGTATGCAGAGGAAACAAAGCTAGATTCAGATGAGGTGCTCACATGCATGTCCTACATTAGGGTTTATTGTCATCAACATACACATAGCCAACGATTATTCTGTGCTGCAAATGATGATGCAGGACAGCAGGTTATGAACTCCACCCCCAAATCTCCAAGCAACAAACAATGGGCTGATATGCTACAAAGGCTTTCTGAAGAACTGACTGAGCTATCCATGAGGACACAATGCTACTCCAATTGTACAGAAAGGTGAATAAACTGAGAGGACCAAACCAAACTGCAAAACCTGTCTGACTCGTCTATGTTTTTCTATGGAACATGTCCTACCACAAACCAACCGACACCATCCTTGCTGTTGCCCGCTAGCACTTGCTGTACAGAACTGTTGCCACATCTAGCGTCAGGGGCTTAACTCTCTTCGACTGTGAGTTCTGGAAGCCTCATTGGTGACTGTCGGCCTGATTAGCTGAAGATGCACCGTTGGGAGACGGAGGGGTTGACGGTTGGCCACTCTTGTGGGGCGCAACTCCGATTTGTTTCTCTTTGTGACTCGAGTCAGAGTTCTCTTCCTTGTCATCTGACTTTGAATTGAGAAACCTGCCTCCAGCTCCCCTGGCCCTTTTCAAGGCATGCTGATGACGTGACTCATGGAGATAGGGCTGCGCAGCACAGATGTATCGAGTTAGATACAAGGAGCTTCAGGGCCAAAAGGAATAAACATTTTACCCACAAAAAGGAAATAACCATTCAAGTTGTTTTTGTTTCAGATCAAACTAAACAGTAAGAAACACGTGTAAGCAACTTGCAGTGAGATCATCTGAGCTTGGGGGAACTTGATACGATTCTCAGAATTTATAACCAGGTTTATCTCAGCCTTTCAGTTTCGGAAACAATCATGATACTAACAAATTAAATTTGCTCCTGCTTAAAAGGTAAGTTTCAGATGAAAACAGAAGGCAACAATTCAACCTTTCTTCCATACTCTATTGTAACTCTGTGAATGTGTGGCATCCAATTTGTATTCCTAAATCCTTTACTGTTTTGTGATAAACAACACCCATGAGGGCATTATAAAACACGGTATGTTGAAATTTCAGATATCATAGAAGATTGAAATCGAAATAACATTCACCAGTAGTTTATAGTACAATGTGGGGCAGACGATCTTCAAGTAGAAGTAGGGAAGGTAGATTGGAGAAATTTGCTTGATTATTTGCTCTAGCACGATGGAGAGAAAAGCTAATTAAAAATTCCAGTTCATATCGCATGGCAGAAGATGGTAATAAGGATTTACCTTACGGCCCTTGATAAGCTTCCTTTCTGATTCAGCTTTAGCCCGAGACTGGCGTCGCCTTAAAATGGCATTGTATTGTTTTGCATTTACATACACAGGCTCTTCAATTGCATCAGTAGGCAAAGGTAAGCCAGTCGGATGCATTCCGACCAACGGTGGATGCATCTGAAAAATCATCAATTTTATTAACTCCAGAAGATCAGTTTAAATGGAGGATGTTAATAGCACATATAGAAAGGTCCAAGACAATGCAATGACCCTTCTCTGATTGATGCAATGATCCTTCTCTGATTGACTCGAATTCGAATATACAATACTAGCAGCATTGGTTATTGACCTACCCTCTCAAGGCAGGCAAGCAATAACTTTGTACTACCTCCGACTGCCACCATGGGTGGCTTGAGGATTGGGCATAAGAATTAAGGAGTCAAATTAAATGAGCTTGGTGCCCTTCAATCATTTTCAAATTAAGTAAATGGTAAAAAAAATTGAGACGAGGCTCGACCCCATTTCCACTACCCACGAATAACATAGATACATGAGCTTGTGTGAGTTGGGACAGGTAAATCATAAATGTTCCACAAAGTGGAAAGAACCTAACATCTGTGGAAGAATATATTAGATTACAATGACTTGTGTTTGCTAACAGAGAGAGTAAATTCATAAAAGCTTACCATTGGCTGTCCACCGTAAGCCGCATATAGGCTTCCATAGTATGGATCAATATTTGGGTAGGCATATTGACCCTGACAGACACAAAATATGAAATTAGCCAAAACAGTTCACATGAATCTTGATGAAAATTAATAACAAAGCAATCAAAAGGACAAAAAATAGTAACTGCAACATATTTATTCCAGTGAAAGTCTAAGAAAATGCTGAAACTATAGCAACAATTATTAGATTAAAAATAACTAACTAGAGAACATTCACATAAAGAAAAGAATGTGCGAGCAAAACACATGTGAGGTAACAATTTAGACTTAAGTAGGATACTAATACATTAAGGAAAAATTGGTATCACCCAGGTGTGCAAAATTTTCAAATGAAGCTTTGATATTTTAACAGTTGAATCTGATGATAGACAGCAATTTCCTAGCATCAAAAGGTCTGAACTAAAACGGGAATATATTTTGTTTCACTTCAACAACAGGGAAATGGTGTATTATATTGTCCTCGACACACTATTGGAGTGTTGATCTTGATACAATCTGTTATATTACTTTTGAAGTAGTATTTGAAACAGGAAAGATGATTCAATACTGCATATTGTATTTCTTACACGTCTCTCTACGACAAAAACCTCAACCTTTTCTTAGACATAACTCAAAGGAGAAGACCAAAGACTGATAAGAACCCAGTAGCACTACTACTTATCAACAAGTGAAAAGTGGAAAGGGACAAAATGTGGTACCATTGCATGGCCCATGTCATGAGGGGCATAGGGAGCCACATAATCAGCTGATGGTGTGCCCACCGTTGGTTGACTATCTGAACTAGTAACTGGGGCTTCTTGCTGGTCCTCAGGTTCAGCTTGCTTCTGCTGTTGATGTTGATCCTCAGCTCTGTGGTCACCTGCCCAGGAAGGTACACAGAAAATGAGAAAAGCACGGTTGACTTAGATGTCCTTATGTGTTGAAAAAATGACATAGACGATACTGCACGCACCATCATTTGTCATGTACTAACAAGTTACAACAGTACAATATAACATATTATATGCTAGCAATTAATATATATGGGGTGCAGAAGGCACTGACCAAATTTTCACCAGCTGATACAAACTACATAAAATTCCCTAGTTCCTTCAAAGAAAACTGTTTAATGTTGTTTGGAAAGCTCAAACGTAGTGAGAATGCCTTACATTGTGATTCTAGTTCAGTAACCTCAGCTGTCAGGTCATAAATTACTTTTCTTTCAGTCGCATAGAGTGGAAGGTTTCCTCAAATAAAAGGGAAATAATGAAAGATGGTCTGTTGCCGATTAATTGGTGGCACAAATGCAACTTTTTGCTTGCATAATCTGTATTTGCAACACGTATATAATGAATGTGTTCTCTACAGTAATTCACAGCACACAAAAATGTGGCATGTGTTCCAAAAATAGAACACCATAACTAAAGTTCCAGTTCAAAACAAAGCAGTGCATTAGACTACAGTGTTACTGTGAAATAGCATGACACAACATTGGATGGATCAAGCATACCTGAAACACTATGAACAACAGAAGTCATGATTCCTTTCTTCGCAAGGCAAAGCACAACACAATCAAGATCAAGCACAGAGCAAAGGCAGACTAACTGGCACTGTTCATGTGATATCTTTAGCTCTTCATGGATGAAGCACACAAAAACTTTCCTGAAACCAAGCGCAAAGCTCATTAGCACTTCGTGGATAAAGCACACCAAAAAATTTCCAAATGCAAGTTTAAAGCATATCCAGAGAGGCAGAAACTTCACATGGTAATTTTTTTTTTTGGATAAAAACGAGCTTTTAAGAAGACCATGGAACGGACGTCATACATCATTGATCCCAACCATAGAAACAGGTATTAAACCTCATCACAGCAGGGAATTAGCCGGGAATAATTCAAACGCATGCATGCCAGAAATACTCCAAGTGCCCTATATAGTACCAAGGCAGAGCAATCTTTACAAAAGGTCAGGGAATCTGTATCGGTGGCTAATTTACAAACAGCAAAACACGTACTCTACAACCACCCACCACCAAAGTTGACAGGCTGGTTGGCATAATAAGTAATAACCAGCAGTTGCCTAGGAAATTTAGGGCTGGTTCACAAATGAGTGAAATCCCCTCGGTTCCTGTGCAAATTTGAACTAGCTGTCTAATACGAAATTCCTTAGCTCTAAACAGGAGCCAATAGATGCCCAGTGAGTAAAAAATCACAAGAATTCCCGAATTGACGTGGGGACACCGGGTTGAATCGAACCCCTACAATTTCCGCAAGACAAACCGCTCCGCACCACGGCCGGGATTAGCCTCGCGCCGGCGGCGCCCTGCGGCGAATTAGAAGAGCCTACTCGAATTGCGCACGAATTGGATAGGTAAGGCACCACGCAGCCCGCAAATCCACATGAACTCGAACAAGGAGGGCGAATTGCCCGGATTGGACCGCGCACGGAGCCTACAGAAACCAAGCGAGCCGGGATTGCCGAATACTCACCGACGAGAGGAGGAACCAACTCGCAGCCGGGGTGGATCTCACACCCGCACCGGACCGGATGCGCGGCGCCGCGGGCCTGCGGAGGGAGCGGGCGGCGGAGGCGGAGGGCTCGTCGGAGAGAGGGAGCGCGCGGCCGGCGGCAAGGCGACGGGGCCGGGAGGGTTTGGGCCTCAAATTTGAGAGCAGGGTCGGAGGCGGCTGTGGTGGTGGGGCGCGGGGCAGCCACAATTTCCTGGGCAATTTGACTTATTTTAATCGCTTTTTATTTAAATTACCGCATGGTAGACTTCCTTTTTACTTTATCCACTTTTTAATTACCACGAGGTAGACTTTTTTTCTAACTACTGCACACGCATCATGGATAAAACCATATCATAAGATGGCGTGGAGGAATATTTGAATTTGGTAGCACTCCACCAATAGATACTTCTAGAACCATTAGAAAAGTTACATTCACCTCCAGTCTTGTCTACCAACTTAGTTGGCTGTATCCTCACAAATTCTTACCAACATAATTGCCTAATGAGTATGTGTTTTATGTCTCAAATCATGCAGAAAAAGATTCTCACAGTGAATTGTAACTACTAACTATGATTACATATTTTATACGACAAGACGAACGAGATCGAGAATTGAAAATTCGATGGATTTATATTTTTCTAGAAAATTAGTAGAATTTGATGCGTTTGCATCCCAACGAAAACGTGAGCAAACTTAGATCCCAAACTCGCCTAGTACGGAGAGCAACCTAAACCAGACCAGCCATGAGAAAACCTCTGGACGGGCACGTGATCGCGGCCGTCGGTTCGCGGTGGCGGCGGGCGGGCGGCCGGCGGGCGCTCCACGCCGCGAGCGGTGGGCCCCGCGTCGACGTGTGGCTGCGGGGAGGAGGCGTCCCTGTCGCCACCCGTCTCCTCCACCCCCGTCGGCTTGTCGTCTTCCTCCGAGATCACTTGCTGATGCCAACCGACTCCTGATGGGCGAGAGCAACCCGTCCCGGGGGAACGTGTCATCCCGGGCGGTTAGGCTTAACCACGCGGCTGACAGCGACACAGCCCGCGATGCATCGGGCCCACTAGTAAACTGGACCGCGAGTGAGAGAGAGAGAGAGAGAGTGGCGGCAGCTAATCCTAAATATCGGCCCACTCCCTCCCCGGCCCTATAAGAGGCTTGGGCTATTTATAGCACACGGCCCATTCTTCCAGCAACACGTTCGGCCCATTCAGAAAGTGGATTAGCGGAGGCTTGGGCTAATTAGGTTCATTCATTTCGGATTTCCAGGCCACTCGGAAGCAACCCTTTTTTCCATAGCAGAACGGAATGAACTAGGCTAAATCACCAGAACGAATCTTCTTTTCTTTTTGTTGAAAAACAAAACGAATCTTCATAAAGACACAAAATATATACAAATTTTAACTCCAAATTCAAGCAGTGACCTTATTAAGCTACATTTCTTTTGTACACGGCACGATTACTAATAAGCTAACCATAATAATAAGAGACACTCATCAACTCTCCCTACTAGCTTAGATACTGCTACTCCATAACGATCAGTTGCCGGCCGCCGGGCTTGCGCGCGCCTTCCTCCACCCGGGCGGCGTCGGCCTCGGCGGCGAGCGCCTTGGCCGCGTCGTACGACGCGTGCAGCCCGAAGAGGAAGTAGTAGGCGAGCAGCGCCGCCGTCCAGACCCCGAACCGCACGAACGACGCGGCGTCGATGGACCCCAGCAGGAAGATGTTTATGAAGATGGACGCCGCCGGCAGCCACGGCAAGAGCGGCACCCCCCACGTCTTGGGCGCGCGCGCCTTGGGCACGCCGCACTGCAGGAACAGCGTCGCGGCGAGCCACGCCGCGACCGTCACCGCGTACGGGACCCACCCGCCGCCGCCCGCGATCGTCGCGCCCCAGCACGCCGCGGTGGCCACCGAGGACGCCATGATGGCGGCCAGGCACGCCGCGAGCTTGTTCCGGTCGGCGGCGGACGTCTCGCCGGCCACGTAGTAGCGGCGGACCAGGAGGGCCACGGCGACGAGCATGAAGATGAAGAGCGTGGAGATGGAGAGCAGGTTGGAGAGGATACCGAGGTCGGTGAAGAGGGCGATGACGGCGGTGGCGAGCGCCATGGCGACGGTGGCGTTGAGGGGGGTGCCGAGCCTGGGGTGCACCTGCGCGAGGCACGGCGGCACCATGTGCGTCCGCGCGATGTGGGTCAGGTACCTGGCCTGGCCGACGGCGCTGACGAGGAGCACGGTGGTCATGCCCTTGAGCGCGCCGAAGGCGACGATGTACTTGGCCCAGTCCATGCCGGCGGCGGTGAAGGCGACGCTGAAGGGCGCGTCGGGGTCGATCTCCGAGTAGGGCTGCATCAGGCAGAGCACGACGGCGAGCACGCAGTAGACGGCGGTGGTGAGCGTCATGGCGCCGACGAGCCCGATGGGGATGTCCCGGGCGGGGTTTCGCGTCTCCTCCGCCATGGTGCTGACGGCGTCGAAGCCGATGTAGGCGAAGAAGAGCACGGCGGAGGCCGCGAAGATGCCTCGCGCGCCGAAGGGCGCGAAGTCGGCGGTGAGGTTGGCGGCCTTGGCGCGCGTCAGCCCAGCCACGACGATGAAGACGATGACGACGAGGTGGACGATGGAGAGCACGTAGTTGAAGCGGGAGGAGCCCTTGGTGCTGAGCACGGCGAAGAGGCAGATGAGCAGGACCACGGCGACGGCGATGGGGTCGAGGCGCGAGTAGTCCTCCGAGAGGGAGGGCACGTGGACGCGGAAGTCGTTGGGGTGGTGGTCCAGCAGCGTCGCGAAGTAGGACGTCCACGACCGCGCCACCGCCGCGCCGCCGATGCAGTACTCGAGGAGGATGTTGCCCGCCGCGATGAACGCCATGAAGTCGCCCAGCTCCACGCGGAGGTACGCGAACGACCCGCCTGCGTGCATATGGATGGATGAAGAATGATTGATTCTAACTGATTAGCGAGATCGAGATATTATCAGATTGATCTCGATCGATGCAGCAGGAATGCGCAAGTGAGTGAGTGAGTGAGATCGAGACTACTGTGATCACGGATCGGTTGTGCATGTGAACGAAAATGATCGTATACCTGCGACGGGGATCTCGATGGCGAACTCGGTGTAGCAGAAGACGGAGAGCATGGCGGAGACGCCGGAGACGGCGTAGGAGACGACGACGGCGGGGCCGGCGGCCTCCTTGGCCTCCTGCCCCGTGAGCACGAAGATCCCGGCCCCGATGACGGCGCCGATGCCGAACCAGATGAGGTCCCACCACGTGAGCGTTCGCTTCATGTCGGCGCCGCTCCGGCCGCGCACCTCGTTCACCTCCGCCGAGTCCAGCGACCGCGCCGTGGCGCGGTCCCGCAGCCGCGGCCCCGTCTCCAGCAGCGCGCGCCCGTACGCCGACCAGCTCCGGAACGACTCCTCCGGGAACAGCCCGCCGCCGCAGCACCCGCGCCGCCGCACGCCATCCCCGCCGCCGGCGGACGCCGCCATTGTGACCTGGCCTGGCCTGGCCGGGGGGGTTAGGGTGAGCGATCGGTGGAGACGCGCGGGGGGCTTTGCGGGGACGGTGGACGCCCGCGCGCATATATAGTGGAGGTGGAGGCGTGCGTGCCCTAGCCTAGGTGATCCCGGCCGTCGGGTCGCGCGGGCGGCGGCGGCCCGAGGTGGTGGTTGGTGGCCGCGCTCGTAACAAGATTCTGCTGCTGCCGAGACCGCTTCCAAGTGCATGGCGAATCTCAACCTGGGCCGCGATCCGGCCGGCCCAACGACTCCTGCAGGGAAGGGAAGGCTCCAGCTTCTCAGGCCCGGCCCAGAATCGCGGCCCGTATCGCGACTGATGATTGAGGACGACGAGGACTTCGTTGCGATTGCGGCGAGAGAAATGAGCTATCTCGTGTACGGTGGTGATTTACACGTTGTCGCAGGCCATCAAGTTTGGTGTGACATGGCTTGGTTAATGTCAGTCGCACGGATCCCACGTGTCAGTAGTGGAGCAAGATTGTTCATAGCCTGCCAATGTGTAGTGTAGCGTAGCATCTCCAAGCTGAGAGGTACTCTCCGATCCCAATTGTACATCGTTTTGATAAATTTAGATATATAATTATTTTTTACATGTATCTAGACAGGAGCACGTTGCTGGAGAAGAAGCCTAGAACATATACCAAATACAAGCCATGCAAGCCCAATAGGAACACTTTGATATGCATTGTTTGCCTCTTGATTGGAATTTGGTCTTGACATATTACACTGTTACAAGAATTAGGCAACACGCAACCGTGCATCCTCTCTACGTACACTACATTCCTGTTCGATGATTAGGAGAGAAAATAAAGTGTCCACACCCTTTACTTTTACACTCAGAGTTGAGCTAACCACCATCAACACGATGAAACTGACTAAAAGAAAGCCACACTCCTAAAGAGAAAACATAGAACACAATGCTTTTTTGGAGTTATCAAGGCTTAGTGCTGATTTTAAGAAATCGATTCACAAACAAGTATACCTTAGCCGTTAAATTGACAACCAAGCTTACCTATGCTCTTCCAACAAAGCACAAGGCCGGTGATAGTGATGCACAAGCAAACAGTTCCATCTAGTAGCCGGTTGTACTGAATAAACTGAAAACGTCCACGAGATAAACTATCTAGCGACGAGACAAGTCACCTAGCCACCAAGGCAGGTAGGGTTGGAGTCTTACCAACTTCAACAGCAATTAGCTAAAGGTACATCTCAACCCCTAACGAGTTATTTTTATGGCATTTTGCTAACTCGTGCCCATTTGAAACAAAGAATTTCCATAGCTAGCAAAGCAGTAGTAGTAATAGTAGTAGTTTCTCAGGTCACGAACTTGTGAAAACTTTGACTAACAATAACTTTTAAAATGTTCAGCTTAGGAACACGGAATCATATGTGCATATTCTCTTGAAAAGTACTTCAATAATGACATAAATTTATAAACCATATTTAAAAAAAACAGTGGTCAATGGTACGCATCAAAGACAGTTGATGTCTAAATCAAATACTCCCGCCGTTCCAAAATGCAAGTCAAACTTCTATAACTTTGATCAAACTTATAAAAAAAATATTAACACTGATAATACTAACTGAATGTGCTATCAACACATATTTCATGGTGAATTTAATGAAACTAAATTGATGCCGCATATGTTGATACATTTCCTTATAAACTCGGTCAAAATTAGAGAAGTTTGACTTGGGACAAAAGTATGACCCGCATTTGGAAAATGGAGTATTTTGACCCAGAGGGTAACATCTAGGAGATGATAACTTTTTAAGCTTCATGTGGAACTGCACTCACTTTTGTTACTGTACACCACCGGTTCAGTGTTCTTTTTAGTGTCCAAAGAGCTAGGCCCAGGAAGAAATTCATAATTCCTACTTTCCTAGTCCAGACCCAGGCCCAAAAGTTTACTCCAATTTCAGGTAACAGGGAACTACTCTATCGACCAAAAGATGTAGAAAGAATTACTTATATGTTCTATCTCCTCTCAAAAAGGAAAAACAAAACGATAGTACTACTCTACCGATGCGCGTGCTGTAAGGGTGTGCTTCATACGTCAACGATGAAAATGGACCTGGGTTCTCTACGAGGTGGACTTCAGCTTCAGCAACGAGTCTGGCAAGCTACACCACGTCTGAAGAGCTTAGATTTGTGATCCTACTAATCCACGTATCTTTCAAGAGAGATAGCGAAGCCAATCAATATCTTCCCTTTCGTTTGCTCCCAATTGCTATAGAGAAACGTACGACCTCGTTTTTCGATCCCTGTTTTGCTTGCCTCTTTTTGTGCTGGTCTTCAGCCCGTGCAGGCTTACTTGTTTAGATTTGGCTAACCTTAAGACCTTCTCACTCATTTGGATGGTAAAAACTTGAGATGCCTCCATCACAAGCTCAGAACCCATGCAGTTTTGGCCATGTTGTGTAGGCAACCAAAATCTTGGCCATATGGTACGTGGCTAGTTGATGCACACACCAAGCAAGCGTGCACGGGCTCCATCAGCGAATGCCACGCTGAAGCTTGTGGATCCATCTGCATGCATGCGTCCGAGCAAGCAAGCTGCCGAACCTAATTCTGTGGCTAACACGAAACAGTGTAAATCAGAGAAGCACTGTTGGTGCTTTAATGGTATAGAAAAATGTTACTGCATCTAGGTGATATGACATGACATGCTCTCCAGTGTATGCTTTTGACCACTACTTTTGTATTTTTTTCTATTAAAGTATATCACAAAACCCTATAAATTTGAGATTATAAAGTATCTTTTTAAGACACATCTACACGTGTTGTCTCCAAACTTTTCTATGGCGATATCTCTATAAAATCTAATATATTTACAGATCATCTTTTCAAGAAAAATCGACACATGTGATTTTTGTCTTTAAACTAGATATTTATAAATATAATAGTCAATGTTTCATAACTTTGCCCGGATTTGTGACCGGAGTGAGTGTTAGTGGCTCTAATGTTAAGATCAAAATGCACGAAGGAAAGCATATGGACAACCAATCAAGAGATGGAACACATACCACACGCATTTGGAAAATTCTTGGACGCCTACGTGCGTACCTCATGGATGATTCGACAGGTCTATGCAGCTTTGTACCTGCAACAACAGGAGTAGGTCCATGAATAAACACTTGCACCGCTTTACAAAAAGATACCTGGCGCCCCAGTGCACTACCCATAGAATAGGATTTGCACAAGTGAAAAAAAAAAGAACACAAAGTATTAAGGGTGCAGTAAAAATCTCTTTTCACTCATCAACAAGTACATGAAATAACACATGTCCACCTGGCCAGACCATGTGATAGGTATTGATGAAGTGGCTAAAACCGAAAGCCCAAAATGTTGCAATTCGTGTAGACCCGGGAGTACAAGGGTGATGCTGTCCTTGTATTTTCAAGAGCACATGGCAAAACAGATCAAGGGCCCATGATGCAAGATTGGAGATGTCTCTCATGTGCAAACGAGAAGGGTCATCCAATCGCTAGTTTCACATGGCCATGCATGTATCCACATCAAATAGGAGGCGTCCATTCAAGTCAAGTTGATCAACATATGAACAGGGCATCCGGGCAGTTCAGCTTGATGCTCACACCATCCTTCTCAAAAGAAGATGCAGAAGCACTATGGTATTGGCTTTTGTGTGTCATCTTTAACAGCTAATTAAATACTTGAGAGACGAAGGAGAGAGTTTAAACCAGTTTAACTTAAACCATTTAACCACCACCATGTAAACTATATCCTCAATTCAGACAATGTACTAAGTAAAAGTCTGCGCCTGTACATGAGTTTGCAACTCTACCCAGGTATGAGAAAGAACAATGTATTAACCTTGTCAGAAAGCAACCATTCACTAGCTCAGCTCATCCTCAACTGAATGTCTCATGTCCACCACCTCCAGAAGGCAGCGGTGACATGATCATGTATCAGCCACTTGCACCATCCTTGGGATACCTTGAAATAATCTCGTCTGCCTTAAATAAGTATAATGCGCAGTTTCTTCTTGCAGTGCAGCATGTTCCACAACCCCACACTTTTGACACTGATATAAACCCTGCGAAGTAGACACAGAAGACTCTAATTAGCCTAAGAATATCTTTCGAGTCCAAATTGCAAGCTGTTGGCTGTAGCATGTTTTATGAAGCAAAATAGTGCCAAGGTCAGGTCAGCAAAGCAGAGATGATTGTGTCCACTACCGGTGACTTGTTATTTCAATGGGAAGGACTTGTGTTCATCAGCCATGATAATAATAGATCTAACTTCCCTCTCCGAATTTGCATGCAATGGTCAATTTAGATTCCAACATAATATCTCGGACATTAAATTCTTGGAAGTACGAAAAAACAACTGATTTCATCAATTGGAATCCTCAGGCGAGAAATACCAGCAGATAGCACGCAACTATGCATGCCTGTACTGCAAAGTACACTGGATGAAATTTCCAGGTGACTACCCAGATGATGTTAGAAATATTTAGCACCAATATCAGCACAATGAAATATGGAAAAGGATGTAGGAGACTAAGCGGTAACCTAGACAATGTGCATCTATAAATTAAGCATAACCAAATGTGGAATGTGTCATAATTATTAATCACCCATTAAATTCAATCAGTTACTAAAGGCATAGTTGGGGTCATGGATAGGTATCATCCCAAAAGAGAGCAAGCTTTTTATATATAACAGTAACACTCGAACCATGGAGTACTGGGGGTCAGGGGTACCTTCCAAATAGATCTGAGATCAACACTTCTATGCCAAAATTTCAATGTAATGCAGTTTAATCCACCAATCACACCTATGTACCAACTCTAGTTTAATCCCTGAAAAAAGAAGCTATCAGAAACAATGCTACAAAATGGAGGCAATTTGACAAGCTAAATGTCCCATTTCCAGTTCAACATGATGCACAAATATATGCCAATTAAATTTGATGAAACATGGGGCCCCTCTGGACTGAAGTATTTTTAAAGAAATGTTTAAAAGGATTTAAAACCAAACAAAATTTTCCTATGATGCTGGTTTGGAAAAAAAGAAGACTGAGGATGTCCAATTCGTAAAAGATTGCAAATTCAAAAGGCTATTACAAACTAAGGGCATGGTGACGAACAAAATCCAGCATTCTGAGTTGACTCACAAGAAGAAAGATGGCTCAGCAGCAGATGAGATAGAATGATATGAAAACTAATATACGAGTTTCACACTGAAGAAAAAAACTCATATGAAGACTAATCTATTTAACATAGCCAAAAACTCTTAAGTGCTGCAATTACCTCGAAGGATGGCCTACGTAATTGTTAATTCATTGATCCACGGCACCTAAGCAAGGACTGAATAGTTAGGACAAGAAGGTAGAGTAATAAAACAGAAGTAATCTGAACACTACCAGCCTAGCATAAAACTGTTAATTAATAAAATAGAAACACAACATGTCACTGTTAAGCAAAATCATGACCATGAGGAGCACAAGTCATTTAACTTTTATAAGAAATGATTTCACGTGGACGCAGAAGATATTAGCATTTGAATGCTTCGGTTATTCTTTCAATCGTTCTAGAGCTTGTTATGTACTAATTAATTACTTCAAGGCATGAAACTAGCTACTTTCAGTGGTAAACAAAAGTTGGCATCAACCAATGTTCTAATCTCACATTACCAGCAGTTTGGTAAGATATCATTTTTTTTAAGTTGGCTTAATTTTTTAAATTGTGTAGTATTACATGCAAGTAGTTTGTCAGCCTATAACATCAATGAATAGGACTATACATGAGTTATGATGGCGATGGGCAAACTTAGTATCAGTAAGACCATTTAAAACATATTATCTTCAATAGACCTCAACTAAGAAAAGAAGATGTCCGTAACTAGTGATAGCAGATTTACCTCCGGGAACCACAATAGCATGGGATCTTCTTTTCCTCCAGCGGAAACTTGTAATTATATGTAAGTTCCTCACCAGCATATATACGCCTCTTTGCATAAATGTAAATCTTCTTCTGGCCATCAACAGTTATCACTTTTGTATAGCAATTTGGCTGACATGGAAAATAAGAACCCACTACTTAGCATGTTACAAGCATCACAGTTCATTTTTTTTTTCTTGAACACTTACTTCACAGGAATGATTTATGAACCTTGCTAAGCCACCACGCTTTGTAGCATCGACCTGCATAATTTAAGAGATTTAATGAATGCTAAAAAGAGTTGCAGTAAAAGACCGAAAATATTTTTTATCAAAGCTTGAGATTACAACGGCAAAGCAGTACAATTACCCTTACTGTCCATTAAAAGAAGCAGGCCCTATGTTGAGAACTGCCCCAGAGTGTTTTGTTCAAAAATAATAATAGCATGCCCCCAACAAACTAATGATTTTCTTTATGCTCTAGCTAACCATTTTCACAGTTTGTTCAATTTGTACCGCTTTGAATAATCTACGACTTTCTTATTCTTGTAAGCAATGAAAAAAAATGAAGACACCAAAACAACACTGCATTCAGAGGATGTAAGTAAGGAATGATCTGTATCACCTACCACATAATCATCATCCAACCGAAAAAGGTAGCTGCTTCCAATCCCACTCTTCTCATATTGAGACTCACGTATGTCCGAGACCTGTAGGGTACAAATCAATCTCTAACACATCGCTCAAAATAAGCACATCAATTAAGCAATGGTTGATTGAATAATGCATAATTACCCGCTTGCGAATCAGGTCACCAACATATTCAATAACAAAGTCTTCTGCTTGGATCAACTCAAGGGCAACCAGTCCCCATTCATGGATCTTGCTCCTCTGAAAACGCAACCGCTTTTTCCTTGCCTACACATCAAGAAAGGCGTAAATGAGTTATGGCTATGATCAAAACCTCAAAGAAACAGAAATTTCAGAAAATACACAAGTTATGTTTACCTTCATTTGGGTAATTTTCAGCAGCTCAGAACCTTCGTAGGCTTTTAGCAGCCGCCGCAGCTTAACCCGATTTGTTCTTGCAGATGAATCCCTCTTGACTTGAAATTTCCACACCTTATTATCTGAGGCAGAAAGAATTGTACGGGCACGATACCCTCTCACACGAGCCCTTTCTGATGGAGTAGCATTCCGCGCCCAATTACGCCACTCCCATCCATTAATCGAAGCTCTAGCACAACCATCTGATTCAGGCCATGGAATCACCGGTTCTACCGTCTGACTGGACTCACTAGAAATTTTCTTGCCCTTTCTTTTCTTGACAGGCTTCGTGAGCATACTTGTCATGACATTATCATTCACCATAGGTGTTTTGTTAGCAACCACTTGCTTCTTAGGTGGATGAGATGACCTGGTTCCTGGAAAGGAAAGGCGTATTACAAACTATACAAATCTATGTATGATGTATCAGAAGGAGAAGAACCCAACTAGAAGACTTACTTTTTGGCACCTCACTGGAAACAAGTTTCAGATCTTGCTGGATATTCAAATCATGAGCATCATTAGCCATAGCCAGAGTCTTGGTTCTTTTTTTAGAGGGCTTGTCCACAAATGAAACTTTCTTTGATGTTGAAGCTTTCTTTGATTCCTGGATATTTTTCACAGAAATCTTGTGGTCAACAAGCTGACATAGAGGTTTTGAAAGCTGCTCATCCATTGAAATTTCCAAATGTTCTTTTGATGATGTTGTTTGACAGATTTTCTTGGATTTCCTCTTCCTGTAGTATGTATATTCTTTGAGTTTTGATGATCCATCTGCAATTTTAGGTACAGCATTTTGCCTGGTGTACCATGAGTCCAAGCACTTGCTAATTGTATCTGAGAAGAGAGACGTCCACTCTCTCACAACATTCTCGTGTAGCCTTTGCCGGCAGAGAGCCAATGTCATATATCTAGAAATCACAGGAATATAAGTCATTGACCTCAAAGGCTGATACATGTTTTTGTCCTTAAGTGGTAAAGGAACTAAGCCAGTCTCCATTCCAGGAGGAACTTCATCAAAACTCTCATCCAATTCTGCTGTCATACACATATCCATCTTTTCAAATATCCTTGCATAAGACACAAGGGGTAGGCACTCTTCTCCTGCACACAATCAAGGGGATAAGAAACCAAGCACAATACAATTACGAGTGTAAGACAGAATGTAACAGAAGGATGCTGCTCATTTACCATGAGAACTGAGCGTTTTATCTGTTGTCATTTCAGCAGCACTCGATGGTTCATCTGAAGTTGTTTCAATTGGACTGGTCCTAGTAGCCGCAGCCATTTCAACACTATTCTGCTCTTCATCTATAGCCACTTCAATGGTATTCAGCTCTTCATCTGCATGTGTTTCAATTGAACTACCTTTTCTGGCCGCACCCATTTCAACAGTATCCAGTTCTTCACCTACAACCAACTCAACAGGACTGAGTGTTTCATGCATAGATGCTTCGGCTGAAATGGGTGATTCCGGTGCATGAATTGGCGTACCAATTTGTTCCTGTGATACACAATAATCGGAAATATTGTGTGAATTCAGGGATATTAGTAGAAATCAAGATAAATTCCTAATTATAAACCCACCTGATCAATACCGCTTTCAAGTCCATAGCATAAACAATTTGTTATCTCCTCTGCAATTACCTCCTCAAAATAGTGAAACAAAGATTGCTTTGAAGAGATATATAGTTCATTCGCCAGCATCCTCTGGACTACTTCTAAGGGGCTAGAAAATAAAGTGGTGCTTGATTCAGACTTCCTATCAACATTGGCACTTCCATTGGCTTCTAATGAGGATGCAGAGAGGGAGTGCCCAGCAGATTTCCCACGCGGTTCAAATCCAGGTGGAAATTCCATGCATTCGGTAGCGTCAGAGTCCTGCAAAACCATGAAAGTATCACAATATATTAGCTGTGAAACAAGAAATAAAGGTTTAAAACACTAAACCATTCTATCAAGAAAAAATGCATTTAGCCGCAGTGAAAACACCTTTGATGGCATTTCATGACTGTCTTGGGCATTTATATTATCAGTGGTGACAGAAATAATCGTAGAGGGCCGATTCAACTGACAATTTCTCTGTGACCATACATCACAGTAGTCCATAACAGGGTCAGACAGTATTTCGTCCCATATATTCTTCATGGATTCATAATAAATTGTTTTCCAAACTGCTGACAGTATATCAGCAAATTTGTCATGTACTGCCGTAGATTGAATGGCCATTGAAGAATCCACTTGGGCTGTATTATACGCAGAGTTGCCTTTTTCTGGAGAAGCATACGGTTTGTTAACTTTGACATTAAGTTTGGAAACCTTCCTGTTGCTAACACTGTCAGGCTGCAAACAACAGCAAAATTAGGGCAGGTTATTAAATGTTGAAAAGGAATAGTAAGGCGCAACACAGCTCCCTTGTTAGACAAACTCCTGATAAATAAAACAAACCTTGATAGCTTGGTTCTTCAGTTTTGCAGCCAATTGCTTCTCAGTCTTCTTGGAAGCAATTAAATCTGGAAGTACACAGCTGAATATTTCATCAATTAAAACCCTACGAGCTGATTTCATTATCCCTGCATGCAGCTGATGGCTGACATCACCAACTATGTCACCCACATCCGAACACTCTGTGTGTTCCCCACTCCACAAACCAATTAGTGATCCAAGTGTGAATGGGCCAAATTTGCCATCAACATGGTAAACCTACAATAAAAATGTCAAGAGTGATTCAAAATGTGGACTGTGTTGAGGACTGAAACTTATTCAAAAATAAGTCTGCCCTTGCAATAGGAGGAAATGTGCAGTATGAGTGTACTACAGTACGAATGATCTAGACACACACGAACTTATCTTATCTATCAGGAACAAAATGCAGGGAAGACCCCAATAGGAATTTCAAAAGAATCTTATCTTGGTTTATCTCATCCATTTCGTGCAAATCTAGATGGTCCTACACACAATGGTATGTGGCATGAATGCGATGTTCAGCCTGGCTGAGCTACCAGATTCTCTGTCCATGCCAAAAATGGAAATAATGTGAAAACCATCATATCAAAAACCAATGTGATATGCTAATCTAGCATAAAGTGCCAAGGGCACTCAAGGCAACGAATGAACCAAATTTTAAAAGGGTTTTCCAACCGAGAGAAACTCCTCTAACTACAACCCATTATCATATCTAACAGCCTAATATCCTCAAGCCAGTGACATATATGATCGAATCACAGAAAAGTGACTCGCACACAATGGAATGACTCTGCTACACGGAAGCAAACAAGAAGGTGACGATTTTAACATGTGTACACACCAGTTTTGCATACTTAAAAGAATTAGTGTGACCCAGAAAGTGATAGTTTTAGTAGCTGATTTCCTACCATTGAAAGATCTTGGATATAGCTATTGTGATGCCAATAGGAAAGTTCGGCAAGAGAATGTGGCCCTTGTCGGCAGCCTTCCGCATCCTCAAACATCCAGCATGATTCTTCACTTGAAAGATCCTAATAGGGAGAAAGCGGAAACCAATGGATTCAGGAAAGGTGAAGGATGAAACAGAAATATAAACAGAAAAGCAAACCATACATCTGGAAGAATCGCTTTAGCATGGGGAGTAACTTTCTTTGTCTCCATGGATGCATTTGGAGTGGAAACCGTGGCACCAAAATTCCATTGTGAAAGAAACTGTTTCAGAAAGCTTAAGGGAACAGGATCGGCTGTCTTCCCACCAAAAACAGCATAGATAGCAAGGTTTTGAGGCAAGAAACCAGTAGAGAGCCCCTCATACAGCTGTTCAGGTGGGTAAGGTCCACACATCTGCCCATGCTCGTTCATATACATGCAACCTTCCAAATATTGATGTTGGAGGTACGCAACATGTGTTCCATTTCGACCAGTTGAATTGCCGAGCCCAGATTTTGGATAAACAACACCGTTGTTAGCTGTGGAACAGACATTTTCCTGCATTGCAGGAAACACACTAGTGTTCTGTGTTTGGTCACCACTACTGGAAGCCACTTGATGACCCTCCGAGCACCTGATAAATCATGCAGGAAAGCATTAGCAGAGCTCTAACTTTGAAAATATGGAAAAATCAATGCTGAAGAGATGGGATGGTCAGTGAAGCTTTGTACCGGTCAAACAAGTCCCCCCCTGAATCATCACATGCTGGCACGGGACAGACAAGGGGTTCACTATCCGATGACTCGGCCACCAGCAACTTCAGACACTTCCTTCCGGTGACAGGATAAGAACAGCAGAAGCCTGACAACATTGGTCCAACATCCAGGTCCTGATCACATGAACAATGACACAGGCACAAGTGTCACAACAGGCACATACAGATCAACCGTATCCTTCAACTTAGGCCCAGTTTGTCTGAGCTTCTGCGGGCTTCTACACGTCTTTTAAAGCAATGAAAATCAACCTTAAAAGCCTGCTTATGAGGAGCTCTTTTCAAAAGCCGAATATTTTCATGAAAGTAGGCTGCTTTTGAAATGAGTTTCCACCGTGCTGGTTTCTAATGTTAATTTTTATTGATCTAAAAACTGCGTAGCTTCCTGCAGAAGCTCAAACAAACTAGGCCTAAGAAGAAAACCAGTGGACATCATCAACCTTGCCAGAAATATAGCAAAGCAAGGGCGATAATTGGAGCATTATTGCTAAGACCGAATGGAGAGGCGGTTCGACCGGAAAACCGGGAAACCAGAACTCTCACAGGTCTGTTGTGGCTGAAAGATCACCCCTGTAATTAAACCACCTAAAAACCGGTATAAACAGTTAGGCCGCCTGGTTTAAAAACTTAGAAATGTGGGTGCTGAGCCATTGTATCATGAACATGGCGCGGAGCGTGGGAAGGACGTGTGCACAGTGAATTAATGCACAAAAAGTTGTTGGGGTGGGAATGGAACCCCGGCCTCTTGGACTGGGAGACAAATGGGGGTGTTTGGTTGGTGGCAATAACTTGCCTGATCCACCCCAGAGGCAGATCACCCCATACAGCAGGGTGGGGCAGCTGCCCCAGCTACCCGACAGCGCAACCCCCTCCCCCTCCTCTCCAGGGCACATCGGTGCGTCCACAGGAGCTGCAGCACCACCACTTTGGGCATTAGGCAGCAGGGGCCGCAAGGAAGAAAGTGGATGTGAGCCAAATTGATAAAGAGGTGAGGCTATAGAACCCTGCAGGTTGTAGGCTCAAGTTCAAGCCCAAATTGCAACAACAAGGACCCCACGGCTCCACGCACACCGCAGGGGGGCAGCCAAGCACAGGTGCACGGCAACAGGACAGGGTGGCATCACACCTTAGTGGGAGAGAGAACAACATGCTGGCGCCAGACCAAACTGAAATCCAGCTCCCATGTGCCTTCCAATTTCATGTTGTCCATGGAGATAGAGGGAGAGGAAGAAGAGATCAGCAGCTCAGGCCGGCTCCCGGCGCTACTGTGGTACTGCCAAGCAGCCATGGCCACGGCCATGGTTCAGCAGCTCTTAAATTGAAGATCATTTATCGATTTCTTAGAGATGCAGCAACAAGTTCCGATTGTTTTCATATTTGAGATGTAACTCTAATTGATTTATCTTCCGAATTTACAGGGTGCTCTTTTTGTACTTTGATGTATGTTGAATTGTTTGGTGCAATAATTGTTTGCTCTACCTCTTTACTCATCTTACAAGAGATACAAACTTAAATCTTTAAACATGTTGTCTATTTTTTAGAAAAGGGAGATGTTACGGCCTCTGCATCCGCACACAGCCAGCATGTTTCTATTTAATATCTATACTTTGTTTTTATGTGATTTCAATACAAATATGGCATGGATATATGGCCTACTTTTACTATTCGTTCAGTTCGCCACGCGTGTTGGCCCCACCTAAATTTCAGATTGTGGTCCGTCACTGCCCGCAGAAGGTTAGCCCCTTATTTGTTCCATGGCCAGACTTTGGCATGCCACATACAGTTAGGCATCTGCCATGAGCTTTGCCACAGCAGTTTTTGACAAAAGACTTGGCAGCCAAATCGTTTGCCACCAGTTGGGCACGCAGCGCCCACCAGGTAAGCCATGATGCAATCGAGGCCCTTGAGAAAAAGGGTGCAAAGTGCATATGAACTAAACAAAACGTCTATCCCAAACAAATCGCGTGAAACAACCCTACCTTGTTGCGCAGGAAATCGACCGCCATCCTTTTTTTTAGAACTCAACGGGGGGCAGGAAGCCCACCTGACCAATGCATTGCAACATCTCAAAAGAGGCCCTGGATACAAACCATCCCTTTATCCCCTCTCTAGGTGCTGAAAAAAAACATCGCCGTGCTCCCAATCCACCCCTCAACCCTAAACAGTTCCGCCCAATCCCCCACCGAGCACGAACCAACGTACCGGGGAGGGAGAAATCGCCGCCAGACTACGTCGGAGCTGAGCTACACGGGTACGTGATCATCGGACTATCGGAGGCAGCAAGGTCGAGCGAGTTGGGGGAGCACACGGAGAAGGTCGGGGACCGCGCGATGGCAGCTCTAATAGTCTAATCGAGGAACAGACGTGCTCAGCAGGCTAGAGCAGGTCGGATCTGCGGCTGGCTCACGTGGATCGGAGGCGCCCGCCGGTCTGCGCAGCCGCGGGCGCGCGAGCTGGGGAGGCGGCGTGCGCGTACATACGACGAAGGACTCGCCGGATCGGAGGGGAGAGGGAGGGAGAGACGGGGGAGAGGACTCACCGATCGGAGCATCGGTGGGGGAGAGCAGAGAGTGGAGGAGACGGGGAGAGAGGACTCACCGGATCGGAGCGGTGCGGCATGACGTCGAGCTTGGGAGGGCGCCCCCGTCCGAGGCCGGGCGTCGCGGCCGCCGCTGCCGCCGGGCGCTGGGTCACGTCAGGGTGAGGGTGGATGCGACCCGGGGGGGCGGGGGGGGGGGGGGGGGGGGGGTTGGGGTTGGGAGAGGAGAGGGGTGGAGGCTGGGGTCAGGAGATATGTGAGGCGAGGCCGCTAGTGGGGTGGGGGGTGGGAGGAGGAGGACGTCAGGGCGAGGGCAAATTGGTCCAGCCAGCGAGTGGGGCGGCCGCCTCCCGACCGCGCGCGAGGAAATGGTGTCGGCCTCGACGGCCGTGTGATCCTTCCTTTTAACCGCGCGCTTCCGACCTCGGTCGCCGCGCATCCAGCGTGTTTGAACTTGGAATCGTGTTTGGAAAGGTGAGGAGTTCGGCGACGTCATTCCAAGGGGTTAAATGGATGCCCGGGAGGAGGAGGGCAAGTATGGCAATGGTGGTGGGTGCGGGGGCGCATATGGCGATGGTGGCGGGTGTGGCAGCGGTGGCGGCGCAAGTAAGGTGGCGAGCGGAGGAAACTCCTCGGTCGGACGATGTTGAAGGCACGGTGATCGACCGACCGACCAGTAGGATGAGATGGGGCGAACATCCTGACTGTTTGGTGTTGGCAGCGAGGACCGCCGCCATCGCGAATTTTTTTACTTAATTCTAGCAACGGAGCGTGTTTGGAGCGCAAACGTTCCATGCAGAGTCAAGGGTTTCAAGGAAGAAGACAGTTATGGATAGCGGGAAAAGGATATCGATGACGATGAAAGACCATTGGGTGAACGAAATTTGTATGTTTTAAAAAGTGACTCTACAAATTTGGAAATTTACAAGTCATGACGTTCATACTAGGTATTTTACAAGTAAAGTTTGGGTGTATTGAAAAAATTCCATCATCCTTCAGCCTAGCCATCTCAGTTATTCCCTTGTCTAAAGTCTAGACAAGCTCATTTGGCTGCGCCGGGAATCATTTTCGTCCTCAGCTCAGCGCCGCCATCAACCTCCTTTGCTCCTTTCCACTGTTCCACCCCGGGCATAGTTCAACTTCAGTGTCAGGACACACGGCGCGAGTGACTTTGACAGGAAGCATGTATAGGAAAAACACACGTAGGCTTAGTAATGTGAATGTCACTGCTCTAGTGAATTGGAGCTTAAGATTGTCACATATACTTACGCACGCTAACGAGCTAGGAAGCGAATGGGCTGGGCCACAAACAGCACAGCAGCATGCGTCGACGACACTTCTGACATGGAGCGGCCAAACAAAGCAGCGGCCAAACAGATTTAAGATCTGATCCGACCCACACAGGATCAGGCTTCAGAGTCCTACCCGCAAGCAGGTCCACTATCCAAGCGCGCACCCCCGCGAGACGTCAGGGCTTCCGATCCGAGCCCCACGGAGCAGGAGCACCGGCGGCAACGGCGCAGGATTACGGCCGCGGCGGAGGAGGGGCTGAGGAGCGTCCACGACGTCCCCGACGACCTGCTCCGGCTGATCCTCCTCCGCCTCGACTCCCCGCTCTGGCTCGTCCGCGCGGCGTGCGCCTGCAGGCGGTTTCCTCCGTCTCGCCGGCTCGTTCCACCCGCCCGCCGTCGTCGGGCACTACCACGCGCGCAGCTGCCGCCCCATCGCGTTCGTGCCCTCGCCGGCGCTGCCCATCGACGGCGGTCGCTTCTCCCTCGACTTCCTCCCCGCCATCAAGGACTGGGAGGTAGCCGACTGCCACGGCGTCCTCGTCCTCCTCCGCGAGCTTGGCAGCTCCCTGGCGAATCTCATCATCGTCTGCGACCCACTCACACGCCGGTACCAAGGGATCCGCCACCCCTCGGAAAAGCAGCTCGACCAGGCCTACGCCGCAGGCGCCTTCTTGCTCGACGGCGAAGACGGCGACATCTCCATATCGAACTTCAGGGTGCTGCATCGCTTCCACCAAGGCCTCCGGGCCAGCGTGTTCGTCTTCGTCTCCACTGCCGCCGGCGCCGGCTGGCGCTTTCTAAGGCAGTCGACAGACGCCGGCGACTGCTCGGGGCACGTCGCCGGCCGGGTCGACTGATCTATCTATCTGAGCTTGGCGACCGGCAAGGTCAAAATCCTCGACAAGTCCAGCCTGGAATTCTCCGATGTCGACCTGCCCACCCGCATTGACAGGTCGAAGTTACCACGCGGATCGGCATTCACCGTCGTCCACGGCGCCGGCCCCAACCCCACCTCGCCGCCGACAACGTGGATCGTCCACGTGCACGGCGAGGCGCTGGAGTTCTTCCGCCTGGTCCGTGGCGGCGGCGCGTGGGTGCTGGAGCACAGCATCCCGCAGCTGTCGGAGGCTGCCAGGCCGCCACAAGGTCCTCAAGTGGAGCGCGGCGGATGTCATTGCCGGCGGCACTGGGATCGCCGTCGTGTCAGCAAGGGACGGTTACGAGAGGAGGTGGCTCTTTCACCTACGCGCTACCATGGCCTCGATCATCAGTTCTTGCGTGCCTGCCGCCCTGGTTATCTAGCAGGGCGGAGCGACCGAGCACCCCGGCTTCAGATTTACTTGAAACAACATCGATCTACTTATCTGCCACTCCTTTTTTTTTTATCTATGTTGTTCAACAATTTATTTACATCGTTTGCTTGAGTTACATAATTTGTTTATCCGGTAGATGCAATTTTTTTCCGCACTTGTGGTGCGACACCACCCTTGTTCGTGCAACAGAGGATCGATTGTCAATTCGACGTGCACGTTGCTGCATGTTGAGGTTATGTGGTGAGAGTGGATGAGGTGGCGGTGGAGTAGAGGCGGAACGAGTGAGGTGGCGAGCAGAGGAAACTCGGCTGGACAAGGCCGAAGTGGTAGTCTATCTGTGAATACCTGTGCTGCGATCACCTTTCTTCGTGCAATAGAGGACATGTTGCCGCTTGTTAGATGGCGTATAAAAGAATAATTTTTTCAGCCACTTTCTGACCGTAGCATGAAATTGACTGCCATCCCACCTGAAATGTTCTTCCCTACAAAGAGCACTAACTAATCTTAATGTTACTGTAACAAAACCAGTTCTATAACAAAAAAGAAAAACACCGAGTAAGCAGTACTGTCGGAGCAAACCTTCGAGCCCATTCTGGAAGCTTCCCAGCCCGCCCAACACTCCTCCGGCGCGCACCCTCACTGACCACGCTGGCCCACCTGATCAGGGCCCACACGTCATAGATCCGACCCCCACCAAACCACGCTGGCTTCTGAGCACGCAACCCAGAGGCCAAGACCATTCGGGTCCAGGACTATAAACCCCGCGGCCCAAACCCTAGCCGCCCGATGCTCTTCGTCCCGCGCCAAGTCGCACTCGCCGCCGCCGCCGCCTCCTCCTCCCAGACCCGCGCCGCCGCCGCCGCCGCCGCAGCCATGGCCAAGGAGGAGGGCAAGAAGGAGAAGAAGATCAAGAGCAAGGCGGCGGCCAAGGAGGCAGCCGCCGCCGCCCCGGATGGGAGGGCCGCGGTGGTCGCCTCCGTCGCCGCCTTCCTCGAGGCCGGCGGGTTCCTGCGCACGCTCGCCGCCCTCCAATCCGAGGCCGACCTCGAGGTAGCTGTAACCACTGATTCCTCCCCGTATGCTTTTGGTGTTGCCGTTTTGGTGCACTGTTGCTGAGGCGCCGAATTTGGGGAATTGCCGGTTCCAGGCAGTTGCTTGGAGGGCGTCGCCGGTGAACTTGGAGGAGCTGGTGGCCAAATTCTTGGACTCGAGGTACTTTAAACATCAACCGAGTGTAAATTCTTCATGTCACATTGCCTCGGTTGCTGAATGCTGATACATTTTTTGGTGTGGTTCGATATCTTATTGATGGAAATTTGGTTGTCACGTGCAGCAATCCCACTCCAGTGGCTGTTTCCGTGGGAAGCGATGAGCAAGGTAGCATCTTTGGTCATGATGCACTGTTGTTATTGGACACTGATTGTCAGCTTGCTTATTTTTAGTTGGTGCCGAAATTGCTGGTGCAGGTAAAACAAATAATGATGTAGCGGAAGACGGAGGCAAGAAAAAGAAGAAGGAGAAGAAAACTGATGCAGAAGCTGGTGAATCCAAGAATAAAGCGAGCGAGCCTTCTGCTCAGGAAAAGCCAAGTGAAGATGCGGACGGTGAGGCCAAAGAGAAGAAACAGAAGAAGAAGAAGAAGAAGAAGAAGGATGATTCTTCAGCTGCGAATGCTGGTAGCGATGAAGCAACTGAAGCAGTGAAGAATGATGATCAGAAGAAGCCTGATGGCAAGAAGAAGAAAAGCAAGAAACATGGCAAGGACGATGATGTTGAAGCTAGGCTGGAAAAGGCGGAATTAGCAATAAAAAACAAGTTTGTGGCAGCTGAGAAACTCAATGGGGATGGTGATAAATCAAAAGAGGAAGAGTTGAAAAGTCAGAATGATGATGCTGGCAAGAACAATGGTGCTGTAGAAAAGAAAAAGAAGAAGAAGAAAGACAAATCAGCTACTGAGACTTCAGGAAAGACTGATGCAGGAGCTGTGCCTGCTGATAGTGATGCTGCCAAGGGAAAGAATGACGCTGTGGAAACAGTGAAGGATGATAATGAGAAAAAGGCTAAAAAGAAGCGAAAGAAGTCTGACCCTGAAGAAAATGTTCAGGTGGAAGGTAAAGAGGTTGCAGGGAAAGATTCAGCCCCAAAACCAGAGGATGAGAACAGGAGTGGAATGGAGATTGAAGAAGGTGATAATGAAAAACTTTCAAATGAGAATGCTGTTACTGGCAAAAAACGGAAACTAGAAGAAGTCAATGGAAGCAATCCCCCTGCGACAGCAAAAGAAGATAACACTGCTAACCAGAGCCTAACCAATGGCTTTGCGGAGGATAAAACAAACCAGGACAGCAACATAAAACCAAGTAAAAGGCAGAAACATTCATCTGAGGTATGCACTTTCTAATTCTCTGTCATCACCTCATGGCTTGCTTGCTTTGTTTCCTGTAGTTTAGTGACCTATGGAGGTGTTAGCCATAATTTTTAGATCTTGTTTATACTTGATGCATCATTTACTACTAGCTTCCTTGCAACTTGCTTTTGAATTTTGTTCAACTATGTGTCGACAATAAGTGAGTATTGGTCGGTGGTGTAATGTCCACCAGCGTGAATTCACCATGAGGATATTTGGAAATTCATTACATTTGCTAATGTGAGAAGTCATACCTGAGACTCTGGATCCACAAACACTGTTCTTACTTGTAAGTCAATAGTTAGGATATATAGATTATGTAGCTAATTGGACCAGTGATGCAGTTGCTGATCGAGCTTGTAATGCTATTGATAATTATCTTATTTGGTCTATTGACAATTTGATATGGTTGTTTCTTCATTAGTCTGATAACAACAGCAGTTCTTTTGTTCCGAGCAAGTTGAGTAGGCATCATTAGTCTGACCATTGTCGAAATTCTGATTATTTCTTTTTATTCATTTATTGCAGCCTAAAACTGTGAATGCTTTTCAACGGGTGAAGCTGGAGGATGTCAAATTTGCAGATGATAGACTTCAGGATAACTCTTATTGGGCTAAGGTGCTTTACTGCTTTATTGGTCATGTATTCAGGTGCTGAGAGATTTTAACATGCCTCATCTAACCTTTTATGGCCTATGTCTTTTAGGGTGGTGCAGAAACTGGTTATGGCGCGAAGGCGCAAGAGGTCCTTGGTCAAGTCAGAGGAAGGTTGGTGCTTCCTGTTCCCTTTGATTTCCTTTTGAGAACATCTATACCAATATAGTGGCAAATATGTTCCTTTCTGATTCCGGGCTTATTCTATCTGTCCTGCTGGCAGGGGGTTTCGGCATGAGAAGACCAAGAAGAAGCGCGGAACATACAGGGGTGGGCAAATCGACCTACAAACCCACTCGATCAAGTTTGACAATTCGGATAACGAGTGATCGCTTAGCTTCACCAAAGATGGAAGAAGTCTACAGCATTTTGCAGTTAACCATTTTTATGGCCAATTACCTGGCCAGTCTTGCTGGTTGGAAGAAGTTTGGCGGTGGGGTGGTGCTACGTGGTAAAGCGGAGGGCATCGTCATGATTGTTGCGGTGTTGCCGGTTTTGTTGTGATGGACGTCCTGCTAAGTATGAGGCATTGAAATTTTGGGTTGGGCTCACTGATGTATCAGTCGATTTTGCTACTGCCGATGCGACATAATGTTGCAATTACATGCATATTACCCCGTGCTGTGCATTCGATTTGTGAATTATGATCCTTTTGGAATGCCTTTCAGTTGGCATATGTGGCCACACAAGCCCGCTGTTAGCCCAGAATCCGTTTTCTTGTTGCTTAAAATGGACGCTGCAATTGATGCGATGAGCGTACAGTTGCTGGTGATTTTTTTTTTTTGTTGGTGGTGGTGGTGGACTAGAAATGATGCAATCGTAGTCATGACATGCTTAACTGGTCCTTGGGCTGCAACTACAACTTACACCGGGTAGGCCCAGCTAGTACTAGGCCATCACAGGATACGACTGGCCCATTCCACACAAGGGCTCATCAGGCTCGGTGCAGCAGTATCTCAAAAAAAAAAGAAGAAGAAGGCTCGGTGCAGCAATCCAGCAGAGAGACTCCTGCCGTGGTCATGGGACCCATGGAGGAGAGTGAGCGTCAGTGCCTGTCTGCCATGACGACCGCAGCAACCTTGGATTGGAGTGGAGCTACTCTGACCTCATGATGAATGGTGATGATGAGCATGAATCATCATCGGTTCTAACGGAGGCCCAGGCCCCCTTCGATGAATCTGGTCCGTCCATTCAAACGACCCCGGTCAAAAGTCATGACCTGTTGCCGATCGATTCCACTGCTGCTGGGTGCTGGCCAACTGCAGCACTCGATCTCAACTTTGGTGGTCAAGATCCTGCCAGACGAGAGCTAGGCCAGAGGAGGTGTGCCGCTGCAGCAACCTATGGCTGGCTATAGCACAGCCTAACCTACGCTGCCATGCGAGGACCTGGACGCATGACCCTTGAAAGATCCACATGTCTGATGTCTTGACTTGCTGATGCGTCCACTGTAGCCATGCCCTTGCATTTGGGTGGCCTTTTTCTGGCTTGCTCTCAGCTCCCCACTCCTCCTTTCTTCCTCGTGTGATTCGCGTTCACGAGTCACCATGGATGGATGGAATGGAGCACATCAGATCAGCATATGCCTTCAGTGAAGCAGGAGGAGAGGCACGCTTCAGGGCGGAGCTCATGATGCCGGCGGGTGTGACCGGAGGGAAACTGGCCGGCGTCACGTTTTGATCAGGTCACACATCTTGGCCCGTGAGTGTGCTCCTATCGTCAGAGGGCATGTTTCCTGGCAGGGAAAAGGAAACTTATTTGTTGTCCCTCTGGTATCTATACCATGACTGATGGTTGCTGTCGACGTCTGTTTACCTTGGAACTGGTTCTGAATCAACAAGCACATCCATGCAGTAACCATGTTATTATCGCCAGTCCTAACTGAGAATCAACACTGATAAAAGAAATGGCTCTTGCTCCTCAGCTCTTGGCCGCCTGCTTGCCTGCCTGCATATGGAGTCATGGACGCAAACTTTCTTGTGTCTTCTTCAGCTACTGCAAGAACCCACTCGATTCAAACCTGGCAAACCACTGTTCTGTTTGCAACATTCAAAAGGGTAAAAAAATCTACCAGTCTCGACTTGAATCCTGGTCCTATCGCTGCTGCCGCCACCTCACATCACACTTGCTGCTGCAACCCTGCAGCACTGGACGCTGCACTCGCTGCAGCTAGATTGAGTGGGGTTTCCAACATGTGTACTGTACTACAACGAGAGGTGCTGGTACACCTTTTGCAGGCCTTTCGCTTGGACTGCAAGCAAGCCAAAGAAAAAACCCTAGCTAGTAGTAGCTGCCCTGCGCTGATGCTGCTGCACCAAAAGTCATGATCACATCCAACATTTGTTAGTACTAGCATTAGCATCAAAGGACACACCTATGAATATTAGGGCGTGGCAGCTTTGGAATGATCATACGTAGCATCCTTAAAGCATTGCAATGGCATCCTAGATCCCCTGAATAATTGATGGGTCTTTCTATGCTTCTAGCATCATAGGAGAAGCTTATTTCAAAAAAAAAAAAACACAGCATCATAGGAGAAGAAGCTTATGCACACTCTAGTGGCATCCTGCCACAGTGCCATTTGAAATGTGCAGTTGGCGCCAAAACTTAGCAACCCATGACCAAGAGACAAGGACAAATTGGAATTCCCTTGGCAAATCAACAACTCCAAGTTGACAGCATGCATGCTGCTGGAATCTTATCATCCTTGGAGTTGGACTGCAAAGGCAGTCAATCAGTGTTAAGTTACAGGGACATCTGCATAAGGATGACATCAAGCGTTGGACAATGTGGCCTCAAAAACCTAAATCAAAACAACTGTGAGGGTAAACTACATATTGGTGAGGCTAACAAGAAATATCAGGACAAGCAGACACCATGCACAGGGGCCTCAGTGCGCGAGATACCTAAACAAAGTGGCCAGGAGACAGAAATGGGTCTGGTGGACTGATGCAGGCAGGGGTGTGGGGTGAGGACATGAGCTGATAACTTTGCCTTTACCAAACCCTAGAAGAGAAGAGAGAAAAAGGGTGTGGCCTGCATTGTGTTTGTGTCCTCTGAGGAGGAGCAAAACCAATTAACAAAGGTGGATTAGTGTTGTGGCTCCATTGTTTTTTAGGGGTGCTCCTCCTCAACTGTTGTTGGGGTCTGGGCTTTGGAGCCTTCTCTCCCTCCCCTTTCCTCGTGGCTTTTTCTTGGGCATGCAATGCGTGCAAGCGCTCATGGGGTCTGGTGCTGGATAGGGTAGGGTGGGGAATGAGAGGTAAGTTTAATAAGTTTGAATTCTTTTAAATAAAAATTCAGATGTTGTTCTTGCAATTTGGAGTGAAATTGGCCGTCTTACCTGTCTACCTGTCTCCTTCAAACTCATAAGTTCAGTGTCATGGGCTGAATTCTTTTGAGTGGAGACAGGGAACAATGCTCATTGACTGAAGAAACTGTGCCGTGACTTGCGAGCACAAGACTTCGCACATCATATGTATCACCGAAGTACTGGGAAAAAAGGTCGAACACACCATGAAACTGTTTTAGAATAGTGCTCCGGCGAACTAGCTAGGTACTGGACCTGTCGAATCCATGGCGATGCAGCAGCAGAAGCAGCAGATGGACAATAAAAAGAAAAAGAAAAAAAAAGGCTTCTATTCTGTGCAAGCATGCAACGTGTGAAGTACAGGAGGAGGCAGGGCTTGACCGCACGTAACATCCGGCGATGGCCGATAGGGTAGGCCACTGTGGAGTTGGCAGCCGGCAGTGGGGAAGAGATTGAAATCCGAGGAGGGACAGGCCGTAAAGAAGCCGCAGAAATTTGCCGGTTTGATTTTGTTCTGAAGTCTGAACGGACGAACGTGCATGGGTTCCGTGTGGAGGTGAGCTGAAGCTGCCAAGCAAGCAGGCTCCCTTGGGAACGACGATGCAATTGGGTCCATCGAACAAGAAGCAGAAAAAACACGAAGAACAATGGGCGGTTTGGATCCATGATTTCTGTCGAATTTGGACTGAATCCTACTGAACCTTCGTCGAGTTTTTATTTCCGAGTAGAAAGTGAAGAGGAAACATTATCTGTATCCAAGAGAATGATGAAAAGGAAAGGAAACAAGAAGAAAGCGGAGTGGAGAGCAGAGGAACGCGAGCGCTCGTGCAGCCGTGCTCGTGCTCTCCCGCCACACGGCCCGAGCAACACCGAGGAGCGCGCCCGGTGGTGGCCCGCACTCGATCCCGCACGCCCCGAGCCCCGGCGCCGTCTCCAACGCGACGTGCTGGGACTGTGCGAGGGAGGGGCCTCTGAATATAAAAACTCTCTTCCACGCCCAGCACCTTCCTTTCCCTTGAGCAAGGACCTCACCTGCAACCTCTCGCCGGCGCTCCTCCATTTCTCCGTTGCTGCTGCTGCTGCTGGAGCTCAGACTCGGAGCTCCCTGGGAGGGGACAAGGAGAGGCGCGCTGAGCAGTGAGCCAGTGACCATGGGTTATGAGAGGATACACAAAGTCCAGGTAACCAACGAGCCATCCGCAGCTTACCATTGATTGGTTCTGTGGTCTCACCATGTTGCCTGCCTCTGCTTGCTCATTGTAGATTATTAGGTGATTTATATAATATATGCACATTGTATATGCCACTCTGGTGAACACTGTATAGTCGGTGATACTTGTGCTTCAAACTTATCCATTTTACTTAGCCTTTTCATCTCTTATGTACTTGCTTCAGTTAGGTTTCTTCATTGTTTCTCCTTGAAGCTTGCCAATGTGCGAGCTATATTTCTCCATCTCTGCAATGATCAGTTTTTGCTGTGGTTGAGGTTGGGTCGTCAAACAGCTGCCTGACACTACACTCTAGTAGTATGGACCTGAATATTGCCCATCTGTTATCTGCAGCAGCAAGCAAGTCACAAATTTAGCAGCCATTTACAGTGATATTTAGTACTTATGGTAGCAATTAAATACTGCTACATTTACAGCTTTCCATGATTCTCTCTGATCAATCGCTTCCGATGTCTCGGAAACTGCTTGTTTGACCACATAAAGAATTGGTAGTGCTGTTTATTAGTGTGGCGTGATTAGTATGGATATTAGTAACTTCACCTCCGGAGTATTAAAATCCTTGTTCTTACGCGATCGATTCTGGATGCAGATGGGCGTCATATCTCCAACCAAGCTCAGGATGAAGCTGCTGGGCTCCCATGGCGGCGGCGGCGGCGGCGGCAAGGACGAGGCCACTCGCAAGTCGCCGCGGGCGTCGCCGTCGAGGCTCGACGACGCCGACCACCCCAAAAACAGCCTCCTGGCGCAAGAGCTCGACGAAGGTGAGGTCCTCTGGCGCGTGCGAAAATTCCATCTCTTGCGAGCAACAGGCATTGTGAAATTCACCCCGGTCGCCTGCAGAGTACCCCAAGGACCGGTCGGATTCGTCCCGGTCGCGCTCCGACGCCAGCCGCGGCAGGGGTGCGCGCAGCGGCGGCGGGAGTGGCAGCGGCTGCGACAGCGGGGCCGAGAACGGCGGCGCCGGTGGCAACTTCGAGTTCTGCAAGGAGGAGAGGGCGGCCCTGCATTCGCCGGCCGCGGCGGCGGTGGCCGTCTCCGGGCCGTTCTTCCGGCAGGTGCCGTCCAAGTGGAACGACGCGGAGAAGTGGATCGCGGGGCGGCACGTCGTGCACTCCAACCCCATCTTCTCCAAGAAGCCCGCCGCCGCGCCGCCTCACACCATCACCGCCGGCGGCCGCGTCGCGCCGGAGTCCGCAGCGTCGAAGGGCGGCGCCGGCGCTTGTTGCGACAGCCAGAGCTCCCGCGGCGGCGGCGGCGGTGCTGCCGTCAGCGCGCTGACCGAGCTGTCGTCCAAGTCCTCGTCGCCGTCGTCGGTGAGCGGGCCGGCGAGCAAGCCGCCTCACAAGAAGCTCCGTTTCTCGTCGGCGGGCGCGCCCGCGCCCGCGCCGTCGGTGTCCGTGTCGATGCGGGACGTCGGGACGGAGATGACGCCGATCGCGAGCCAGGAGCAGTCGCGGAGCGGCACCCCCGCCGGCGCGGCCACGCCGTCGCTCAGCCCGCTCTGCTCGGTGCCGTCCAGCCCGAGGGGCGGCAGCGCGTCGGCCTCCTCCTCCGCGTCGGAGCGGGAGCTCCGGCTCCGGACGCGGCGGGAGATCGCCGCGCTCGGGCTGCAGCTCGGCAAGATGAACATCGCGTCCTGGGCCAGCAAGGAGGAGGGCCTCCGCGCCGCCCATGCCGCCGCGTCGCCGGAGCATAGCGCCGGAGCCATCGATGAGGAGGAGATCAAGAGGAAGGAGTTCGAAGCGCGCGCCAAGGTCTTGGAAGAGTCCAAGAAGTGTAAACTCGCCTCAAGGTATGCAACAAAAGAAAAAAAAAGGAATTGGGAATTCATCGAAAACACTTCAATTGCTGCTCGTAAAATTCTTCAAGAACTTTTCGGCTTTTACATTTGACCTCTGAATCTTCTAACGTGCCTGATGCTGCAGATACCAGAGGAAGGAGGTGAAGATACAGGAGTGGGAGAGCTGCCAGAAATCCAAATTTGAAGCCAAATTGCGGCAGGCTGAGGTCAGTTTCAGTCTTTCAATTCCTGAACTTTATTCATTGTCTGAATGAGGAACAGGTGGTTTGAGAAGTAAAGAAAAGAGTTGCATTGTTCATTGTAACATTCGATGATGCTGACTGACTGAACTGCGCAAACATTTTCTGAAATGTTTCAGGCGCGGGCTGAGCAGATGAAAGCCCGGGCGAAGCAGGACCTGGCCAAGAGTCTGTCCGACCTGAGCCAGAAGGTGGAGGGCAAGCAGGCGAGGGTGGAGGCTCGCCGGAGCCTGCAGGCGACACGGCTGGCCCGGGAGGTGGAGCGCATCCGGAAGACCGGCCGTGAGCCGTGCCGGCTCCGGCGGTGCTGTGCCTGGTTCATGCTGTGATCGGCGTAGGTGCTGCAGCTCACTGAAGCCTGATGAAGGCCTCTAATGCATGCGTGCTTGGAGTCAGGAAAACAATCATGGCATCAGCTTTGTACATGAAACCATCACCAATCTTCTCAGCCTGTGCTTCTGCACAGGCAGCTATCTGTTGTGGTGGTGTGGATGCCATTGCCATTTGGTTTGGGCTGTGACATGCTCTCACTGAACTTGGGGCTGCAGCTAGCTGATCTAGAACTGGTGTGTTAAGATAGGCTCTTGTTTTAACTGATCAGCATTACAGAAGCAAGAGAAGCCTCAGGGCCCAGTTTGTTGTCACCCAGGATGTCATGAGGATTTAGAGTAAATTCTGAACTAACATCCATCTTGCAAATATTGCCCCGTCATTAGAAGATCGATGGCGTGAGCCTTGTACATGAATTACAGGGTTTATCTGCCGGATGCTGCTGCAAGTTGTGAGAAATGTGGCGATTGCTGCCGTAGATGTTGCCTGCCTTGCGGCCTTAATGTTTCTCAATCCAAGCAATAGTAGAAACATCCAACGAACTAGTCTGCTTCATCTGCGAGGGAAATTTCAGAGACGCTATCTTCAGCTGTTAAGATAAGGCAATGGCCATGCAGACCTCTAATGATTTGATTTGATTTGAACTGTAAACTATTTGAATCATCAGGACGATGTGGGCCAATCAATGAAAATTCTCAGGAATTTTGAACTGTTAAGATGAGTCCAACTTTCTTAATGGCACCACATGGATCTGATAAAGATGCTCAATGACCCACCTAAAAAGGGTACCTGTCTCCTACACTACACCCTGATTCTATGGAATCGTTAGTCTTAGCATAAAACCACCACCCTCCGTAAACCATGCAAATTGGCATGAATCCCGGCAGATTAACAGGTCAAAGCCTAGGTCACCGACTAGTACTTCTCTACTAAAAAGAAGCAACCAAAGATTCTTTAGTCCATCAATCGAAGTCATAGTCGGAATCCGAGTGACCGTATATTGAGTTAAAATGATTTCTTGGTCCGTCAATCGAAGTTATAATCGTAATCCGGATGACCGTATATTAAGTTAATTAAGGATCCGAAACCATTTAGAATAAGCGCTTGACGAGTAAAATAGAAAAAGAATAATCCTCACACGATACATACTATGTTATTATAAAATAAATATAGTATATAATATATATTTTTATATGCTAATATAAAATAAATATAATATATAATATATATTTTTATATGCTAATCAATATGTTTATATAGCTTCCTATAGCAACACATCGGGCATATATGCTAGTGAGTTATAAAGAAGGTGTTGACATGCAGCAAGTCCAAACGACCGCAATTTGAGGGGGAAATTGAGGAACGAGACAAGTTTGAATGGTTTAGGCTCCACATGGAACCATCAGTTTTAGATATATGTATATAGCTACAGGACTAGGTCACCTCTACAGTGAGTGCCTGCATTCATACTTCCATAGAGCAATTCTTGCCTGCCATCTAGAGCTTAGGCTAGGGCTATTACATAGCTACACCGGCTGTTGTACAACATGTTCATTACCATAGTGATACAATGATAAATCTAGCTATATTAACGACTAGGTTATTCCTCGCGAAGGGACTAGAGAGAAGATCACAGGAAATGCAATGGCTTGTGGATGGCAATCCTGCAGTGATGAATTGCTGGTTTGGTCTGGATTCCGGTCTTCATCTCAGTAGTCCAGGGGCACCACAGGTGCAATGCTGCCGGTGAGGTGCTGCATGCTGTGGCTTGCAGAATAGTCATCGCAGGCATTGCCCTGTAGCATCGTCGCTCCAGGTGTAGACAGAAGGTCATCCCCGCCACGGACCATCTGCTGAACGTCTTGTGGTGAGAGGATCTTTATGCACCACACGCTATTCACAAACTCCCTGGAAAATGTGCATACAAAGATCATTGTTACTTGAATGAAAATTCAGACAGAATGAATTCATGAGTCCGGAAGAGGAGCAGAGCTCTGGATGCACATACTGCCACGGGTCGTCACCGACGAGAAGAATGTCATTTTCCCGGTCGACGAATACAAGCTGCCAGCCTGATCTTACAGGGTCCTCCAGTTGGCCTTCAAGACCAAATAATCGCTCCAGCTCACTACGTAACTCGTAGTAGCTGCTGAATCTGGTGATATCGAGCAATCTCCCGAGGGACCTTGATTTGTAAACCTAGGGTGGAAATAAAAAGGCAACAGAGGTCATCAAAAGGATGTGATTGCTAATCCAAGCATCTAATGCTCATTCTCAAGTACAGCACTTTAACATGCAATTGACTGCTTAGCTACCATCAACCCACTAAAAATGGTCTTTCGACTCCACAAAGTAAAGTCTATTGCAGACACCTACCTCACAAGCTCTCTTATCAATTTAAAGGAATACCAAGCAAGCAGGAAACACATACCTTCACAAAGGTTCCACCTTGTGATGGGTTCACGCCACAAACATCATTGAGAGAATTGAAGGTTCCTGATTCACCCAAACAACTGGAAGTTGCTAAGGAGTTTTCAGGTAGCAAATTTACATCACTATATCTCAATGAAGCTATGGTTATCGCATCAGTTCCACTGCCAACACCATCACCCCTGACAGTTGTCATGCCATCATGGATTGCAAATGATGAAGAAAGCAGGTGACTCTGAACATTTGTACTAAGTGCCTGGGCACTAGAACCGTCTCTTGCTGATAGTGGTGCCAAGGTACCCGAATTGTGAGATACATTACTCTGGTGACTCACTTTCTCAAGCTTGTGCTGCACGGATTGAGCTTCAAGATCAGCAAGGGGTTCCACAGCCAACCTTTTTGAAGGCCACCCCTCTGATGCCATTAATTGGCCGCTTCGAGGCAGATTAAGAAGGTTTGAGGCTTCTTGGCTTGAAAAGTTATGAAAACTGTTATGCAGATGCAGACCTGGACCACTGTTCCCTTCAAATATGTTCTGCTGGTAGAACGAGGACCCAGGAAGCAAAGAAGACTGTGATTGAGAAGCAGAAACAGCCTCGGACATGCTAGAAGCTACATTGGTAATATCATGACAACTAGATGAGAGGTGCTGTTGCATGTCCTGATGAGATTGTTGTTGCAGAACTTGCTGTGTTTGCTGCTGCTGCTGCTGCGGTGGAGGCTCCTGCTGCTTTTGCAGGTGCAGCTGCTGCAGCTGACTTTGAAGGAACCCAGAGTTTCCTGTGTTCTGACCATAACCTTGCTGCACAGCTTGCAGGGGTGACTGCTGGGATTGGAATTGCATCTGCTGTAGAATAGGATTTCCATACAGAGGATCTAACCCACCATTCAAATTTTGAGTCTGTTGGACTGCCAGGAGAGAAGATGTCTGCTTCAAATGATCCCCACCTCTAATATCTTCCAGTGCGGCAGCAGCCATCTGCTGGTAAGTATCTGGCTTCAGACCCAGCAGTGGATAATCTATTCTTGGCTGAAGCCATGGTGACACTCCAAGTCCCTGGAAGTTCAAAGACTGGGACCCTCTGCTTCCATCTCGAAGCCACATGAGAGAAGAATAACGAGCAAACTCATCACTCCTCCCGCCTGCACATACAAAGAGAAAATGGTTAAGAGAAAAGACTGCAAGGAATTTTTACAATGAATACCGGTCTTCTGGTCAACAATCAGTCTACCATTGAACATGGGTAGTCCTGAAGCCCACGGACGCTTAAGTCTTAATGGAAAGGCAGTAGGGTACATCGGAAAGGTTGTCAATGGCTCAATCTCCCAGAGTGAAACTCTTGGTTGCTTATCACCAGCTGTAGACTCATCCCAACCAACCTAAAGTATCACACCCAAAGGGGAAGGAACCATCATTAAAATGCAAAAGTGTTCTCACAAAGGGAAACATAAAGCATGCGACAGAAGATTGGCAGAGAAAGCTGAACAATTAGAAATTGAACTAAACATGATAATGACAATGCTTTCTAATGACAGTTTTCAAAAGAATTCACCTTCACAGAACGCCAGTGTGAGTTTGGCCATCGCTCCGAGTCCAGATCACTTATGCCTGTGATCGTACCCATGTATCTGAAAAAAGAGGCAACCATAAGATGTGCATTGTTTTCAACTTTTCATTCTGTGTACACAGTTTCAACTCACCGCCTGACACTTGATTCCTCTGTCTCAAAAAGCATTCGAAATCGCATTCCAACAGACACACGTGTGTGGTAAACAGCTTTCACATACTTAGCCAGTGGAATGACAAACTCAGAAGGGCTAGCCCTGATAAAAGATGACCATGTTAATTAACCGCAGAAGCAAGGTGAGCAAGTATAATATGGTGAGATCATAGTATACATACCGAGGATTGTAGAAAATAGTGAAACGACTGTTTGTGGCCGCAGCATGAGCTGCTGCTGCAAGAAGACCAATATGCATGCTATCGCTTGATAGCACAGACGAGGGCATAACAGTCTGTGGACGATTTGCACGACGAATTCCCAAAAGAAGTTGGTTGTTGTCATTCCTGGTTAGAAAACAAAAAGGTTTTACCACATCCGCAACATGTGCAACCTCTGAGACTTTCAGAAATAGAAGGATGGAGTACAGCTAAAAATTAAAATTTTAAAATACCAGATAAATATGATAGAATCCCCTGCAACTAGTCTTTTCGCGCTTACAAATACACTCCAACCTGTCGTCAGGAGATGCCTTTTAGGCTGACCTGCACAACAAATGCAAGGGCCAAAGCATTGCCCAATTAAGATATAAAAAGAGCAACCAAGGCATCCCAAAATATAAATCGAAGTACCAACAACTTTACAAGACAGATAAATGAGGTAATGAAATATTATCCACACAGCATTTTCCAGATAAACTGTATAACCTAACTACCTAAGCCAAAACACACTAGTCTTGATGGCAAAAGGATGAACAATTGAGATGTGTAACTAGTGGAAGCTACTCATGCACAGTACACATATTCACACTTTCTTATTGATAACTAAAGTTCCATTCCATTTGGTCAATAATCAACCATAACCATCTCTGCATCTTCTACCATAGTCTAAGTACATACCACGAAAAATATGACGAAATTTCCATTCGTTGTCATGCAGATCTCTTGCAATCAGCTCCTGCACTGGAGGCTGTTGTGAAAAATCCTGCAGATGCTCAAATAAATTAGTTCTTTTTTCAAGAGAAAGCCACAAAATCATTCTTATGTATCTATCAATCTTAAAGCAACTAAATTTCCAGTTAAAGTCTTCAAGAGACAAACCAATGGGGGGAAGACTTTCTCAGCTGCTCGGCGTGGAACAGAGAATCCACCATGGGTACTCGTATCACTTGCAGTCAATGTCTTGCAGAAGTAATTAGTTGGCTGCTTGCTGCCAGCACCCAATTCAATTGGAAGAAAAGGTTCCTTTTGCTCCTCCTGCCCATGGAATCACTTGATAAATTTATAGCCATTGTAATACCTTTTGAAAGAACCTTTCATGAGAATTCAGATTACGAGTTAGAGCTAAGTGGACATTGGTAAAATACCGGGCTCAATGGTTGCAGAGTCATTTGGGCATAAACTTCTTCAGTCTCCACATCAGCCTGCATTAGCACAAAGAAATTAACTCATAATTTTTCTTAAAACACTACATGATGGTCCACTAATTTCGAACTCACATGCATGGTGACATTATGAAGCTGGCAGATTAATTGCGGAGGTAGATTTGGGTAGTTTGGGATCTGAGCATCAACTTCTTTATTAGTTGATGCAGCAACCTGCATGAAAATAAAAACAATCGAAAGAACTTCTTAAGCACAAAGGCACAAGCATAAGTGATTCTCTACAAATGATTTCACCAACCTGTACAAAATTAAATTTATTTAAAAAATGATTTCAAAGGGAGACAAACCTCAAAAAAAAGTTGATTATTGAAATAATGATATATCAACCTGTACTGAACTAAATTTACTTATAAAACGACTTCAAAGGGAAACAATCTTTAAAAAAGTTGATTATTTGAATAATGATATCTTTATATATATAGTTGGGCAAACTAGTTTTTCAGTGGAACCTTCAGTGGTAATCTGTTTAGTCAATCCATTTGTTACACAATCAGAAGAACCAGGAAGAAACCAGCACAAGTGATTCTTTTTATTCCTTGTTTGCAAAACCTGAAGTCAACAAACTTGGCCATGCCTAGTTTATTCCAAGATACTGCTACACGAACTAAATTGCTGACCTGCTCACTATGGCCCTGAGGAAAGTAGACGACCCGGCTCCCAACCATAGGCAAGGACACAAGGGGCCCAGCGCATGCATGCCACAGCTCAGAGTTCAGACACCTTTGTTCCCCTGCAAAATGCCAAACAAACATGAGCGGAACAGCAAGCAACCAGAAAGCAGAGTTCATGTGAAGCTACTATTTGTACTTGGCTACAAACATGTGAAGGTTCAGTGAATGTCAATAATACTAGAACATGTGAAGCTTTTGTGCAAATCAGCAAAGAAGATGAATGAATGTATAATGCATATACAATTTTGCTAATTTGTTTGGAAACATCAACCCACAATGCACAATAACAACATTGCATAATCCACTAAACAATGCAAAGACAGTGACACAAGATGAGAACTTCTGAACTGTATCAGTGCAGAAATTGTGATCTGAGATATACCGTCACTCTCCGGCGATGGTTCCGCCATCTTGGATGGAGAGAGGTTCATCTCCACCACCAATACGACCCGGAACAAGAACACCTAGCTCCGCCGCACCGGAGGACAACTGAATGTCCTCCTTAGCAGCTCACCATACTCCCAACAGCAATGGCAACCTGCTTCCCTCGCGCCCAGAACATCACTTCCTCTGTTGCTGGCTGCTGCAGCCTCCTCCCACTTGGCACTTGCTGCCCTTCCCTCGTATAGCAGCAGCCACCTCCGATTGAAGAAAACCACTACCCCAACCCTGGACTGTCACGGCAAGCACGAGCCATTGCTGACCTCATCGCCCCGGAACCCGCAGCTGAGCTCTCTCGCCAAGCACCGCCTCAAAGCTCCAACCTTTCCCCAAAAAACCGACGAAAAGCGCCGAAATGAGCACGGCCTGATCCAAGAAGCTGGCTTTTGGACAGCCGACGGAGCAAACACGCGGAGAAACCGAGGCACGCCGCCGGCCCCGAGCTCATCAGATCACGAAGCAGCCACAGACCGAACCTCCTCCAGCTTAGCTCCACGAACTCGCGCCGCCGGGAGACCACCGCAGCTCGCCCCCGGGACCGCCTGGAATCCCCAATGCACGCGCCGCGCCCTCCAGACCAAGCCGCGCGCCCTAAACCCCCGCCTCCAGCAGCGCCGCTCCGCCGCCGCAAGGCCCCCCGCGAGCACGGGAACCCGCCGCCGAGCTCAGGGGACCTCCGGCCTCGCCGGCAGCGCGCGGTCACGCCCGGCTCCGAGCACCGTGCGGGCCCCCATTCGCCACCGGCGGCCGAATCGAGCGGCGCGAACACCAGGCGGGAGCTGAACGAAGCGGCGGGAGGCGCCTGGGTGCGGGCTGACGGTGAACCCTAGGGGGCCTAGGCCGCCATCGCTGGATCGAGGAGCGGGGAGTGGAGTGGTGTGGGTGCGGTGCGGTGCGGTGCGGTGCTTCTTCCTTTCTTTCCCCCTTTTTTTCCTTCGGTTTACGGGGAAGCCAAGAATAGGAAGAGCGGAGCTTCTTGGAGACAGTAAAAAAAATCTGAAAAAGGGTAGATTTATATCTTGCGCTTTACCCTTTTTTTAAAAAAAATCGAATTTGTTATGTGGCTTTGAAGGTTTTGACTGGGTTTATACCTTAAAATACCTAGATCCATGTTAGTATTTTAGAGCCAACCAGCTGCTGCAAGTGGATGCTTATATATGCTTTTCGTACATGCTGTACTGTGATTGCAATCTTTCTCGTATTTTCAATAGCGAGCTTTTGTTTTCTTTTGATCGTGATGACTGTCCACGTCAAGTAAAAATATGCACCACCAATTCATCAAGAGAAAAAAAACTGAACTATATAAAAATATATTCAAGCATTTAAACCATCAGAGAGCGACTGCCATTCAAAATTCAGCATTCTTGTAAGCAACCAACACGAATAATTTATGAAAGTTTGTAGCGACATATCTACGAATAGTCTTATAATATCCCCTCCCTTCTAAATTATAAGGCTAGATTTAACAGCTAAGTAATTAACAGACGAGCCCGGTTACTTTGAGGACGTATAAAATGCCAATGTTCCGGCATGACATTACCGAATACCTACGGTTATGGTAGGTACAAATAACCTTTCTTTTAAGCGTATAGTAGTATATAGTTTATTGAGTCAAAGTGTATAGTATAGTCAGAGATATGCAGGGAGAGAGGGGAACCCGGTGTCTCGGTTCGTGGCGGCAACAGTAGTCAAGCCCGCAATTACCGTGATACCCTCGCCGTCTCCACCTCATTTACAGCATCCGCCCCTCCCGCCCCCTCGAGACCCGCGACGACCAAAAGGGCCGACGGGCGCACGTGCAGGGGAGGGCAGCACGGTCATTTCTTCCCCCGCGCGCCGTCGTCCTCGCTCGTTGTACGAGGATTCGTCGCCCCACGCGGACGCGGGCGATGGCTGGCGCGAGCCACCCGTGTGCCGCGCGTGCGGGATGATCTCGGCCGTTCGACGCGCGATGGACGGGCGAGGTCGCTCTCAGCTCGTGGCGGCAGCAACTCGAGCGAGCCGTGCAGTACAGTACAGCCAGGAGCCAGCCAGCCATGCGGTTCGAAGCTTTGTACCTGTGTATTGCACGAGTAGTTCCTGGTAAAAAGTTTTGTACTTTCTTTTTTTGTTTCAGGAAGGAGTAGGCGTGACAGCAACCTGAGTAAAGTAACTGTACGGCGGCAAGTGCTGCGGCGGAGCTCTCGTCGTCGGTCGGTTCCCCGGTCGCCCGCGTGCCGAGACGGCGAGCTCCGGCCTGGTCGCTTCCGTGACGCCGGCGGCGGACCAGGCAGCGGCAGAGCCGCAGGATGTAGGATTGCACGCCGGGCCGTTGACGGTTTTACTTTTACCGGCACCGCCTGAAACTCGCTGCAACTACCGACCGACCCACCGTAAAATTTAAAAAGCTTGTCCAGTCGTCCACGCAGGCGCGCACGCCGTTGGCCATTTTCTTTTTACCGCGCCCCTTCCTCCCGGACCCCACCTGTCCGGCTCGCCTGCCGCTTCCGCGCCCCGAGTCTCCGACGACTCGTCTCGGACTCCGGCTCCGACGCCGCCGCCCCCTTCCGGCCGCCTCGCTTCGCGCGCCCTTGTTACCCAGTGACTGACTCCTCGGCCCCACTGGGTCAACCAGCCCGCGAGCCGCGCCGGGTTCGCGGCGCCAGGGTGCGCGCCGCGTCGTCGGGCGTGGAAAGCCGGGGCGGGCGACGGGACGGGACGCTGGTAGGCGGCGGCGCCGACACGACGGGACCTGACGCTGCTCCGCTCTGGAGCGGCGGCAGCCGGCAGCCGTCCGATGCGCGGCGGGGGCCCGGCCCGGCCGGGCGCGACGGGACGGGTCGTCTGGCCGGCGCAGCTCCGTCGGCCGCCGTTCGGCGGTGGGCAGCGAGATGCCCAGCGAGCACGCACGCGTGCCGGCCGCCGGTGGGGGCCGCGGAGCTCGGCTGGCAGCGGCTGCGAAGCTGACGGGAACAGGAGTGTGCGGTGCAGGGCGCGGTGACGTGTCGGGCGGAGGGAGCGGGACGGTGGGCCCGGGGCATCGGTTCGGTGGACTGGGTGCTACTGGGCTGCTGCGAGGTGCCCCAGGTTGGGCCGGCCCAGGTACGGGTAGAACCCCCACTGCACTGGGAGAAAGAAAACGAGTGGCAGGCGCGCGTGTCGCTGGCGACCGGGAACACGTGGCCAGCTGCTATTTGGCAGGGCCTCATCCTTCTGGCAGCAGCAGTCACCGGGAGCCCACTGTCTCCGCAGTTCCCGTTTGAGTAGCGAAGGCCCCGGGATGCTGTCTTTCTTTTTTCCAAATGACCCAGGGATGCCGCCATCGCGGAATTTTGCACGACTCCATCAACCGTCCCAAACAAGCACTTGTTTTCAAGCACAATCGTCTGCAAACAGTTGTTCAGCCTATTTTGAACCACAATCTCTTCTCTATCAATTAAGTTTGGCAAATTCCCCGTCGACTGCTTCGAAAGCAAAAAATTAAACGCAAGAGACATCGATTCAATTGGAAATTTAATCGTAGATAAAATAAGAATTACTGCGAAATGGACAGCAATACAGCCTAGTATAATTGATTGCCACGGCAGTAACCACAACTGCGATAACTCTAGCAGCAGTGGTAAAGCCCAAATTAACTCGAACTGAACACTAATCTCAACTCATGTAGAGCAATTCATTACACCTGCGATGCGAGACACCGGGCTTAAGTAACCGCCAGGTCAGCATCAATGCCGTAGCTGGCAATGGTTATCGCATAACCACCGGTCCACCACCACCCACCGGATCCCCACTCCCAGACCCGGCAAGCGCCACCGCCGTCTCGGATCCGGGCCCGCTAGCGGGTCCGGAAACCCCCACCCGCTCCTCGCCGGCGGCCACCCGCCGCCGCCGCCGGAGCCATGAAGCGCGCGCGCAGCTCCGAGGTGTTCCTTGGCGCCGGCCGGCTGCGCGCGCGCCGGCGCCTGGCGCCGCTCCTCGCCGCGGCGGCGTTCGCGTACCTACTCTTCGTGTCCGTCAAGCTCGCCGGCTTCGGCAGCAGCGCGGGCCCAGCGGCGGCCGTCGGCCGCCTGGCCGCGGCCGGCGCGGGCGAGCCGCTGCGGCGGAGGGTCGAGCGGCCGGCGCCCCGGGCCCCGGCGCGCGCAGGGGCGGCCGTGTCGGGGTACGGCCGCATCACCGGGGAGATCCTCCGGCGGCGGGAGGCGGGCGAGGGGCGGCGGAGGCGGTGGGGGCAGCTGGGGAACTTCACGGAGCTCGAGCGCGCGGCCGCGGAGGCGTGGGCGCTCGGGGCCAGGGCGTGGGAGGAGGCGTCCGCGTTCACGGGCGACGTCGACTCCATCGCCTCCCGCGACGCGGGGGAGGGGCCGGCCGAGTGCCCCGGCTCGCTTGCCCTCGGCGGCGGGGAGACGGTGGTGGCGTTCCTGCCGTGCGGGCTGGCGGCCGGGTCGGCGGTGACGGTGGTGGGCACGGCGCGGGCGGCGCGGCCGGAGTACGTCGAGGCGCTGGAGCGGAGCGGCGCGGGGAACGGGACTGTGATGGTGGCGCAGTTCGCGGTGGAACTGCGCGGGCTGCGCGCAGCCGACGGAGAGGAGCCGCCCAGGATACTGCACCTCAACCCGCGGCTGCGCGGGGACTGGAGCGGCCGACCCGTGCTCGAGATGAACATCTGCTTCAGGATGCAATGGGGCAGGGCGCAGCGCTGTGATGGCACCCCCTCCAGAGACGATGACCAGGGTAAGAGACGCGCTCCAGCATTCTTTGTTTCAAAATTCGAATTAACGACAACAATGCAAGTAGCAACCAGGGGGACAACAATGGCAAGAAACGTGTAGCCTGTAAGGAACAATATGCCGTCAAGACACATACTTCGATCTTTCATTTAATTTCAGGCAGAAACTTGTTAATTTTTCACCTGTCTAGATAGTTGTCTTGTGTGTCGATTCTTGTTTGAGGTGGAGGTTTAGGCCAAAAATAAAGAGGAAACTTTGATGCAAAGCTGCAAAGGTGCTAATCAATATATGTAGTGCCCAGTGGCTATGCATCCCGATATTTTCATTTTCACGAGTCATGTTGTAACCCATTGCTTGCATCATGTCTCAGAGTCTCATCAATCTGCCCCCAAACTCTGCCTGCTGCTATGTTATGGCTACCTGTTTTGTACTTATTCTTGCAGTCTGTTGACTTTGCAGTTGATGGATTCAGAAAATGTGAGAAATGGCAGCGGCGGGACATAGTTGAATCGAAAGAAACAAAGACAAGCTCATGGTTCAACAGGTTTATTGGCCGAGCAAAGAAACCAGAAATGACGTGGCCGTTCCCATTTTCAGAGGGCAAGATGTTTGTTCTCACTATCCAAGCTGGTGTGGAAGGATACCATATTAACGTGGGAGGCCGCCATGTTGCCTCATTTCCTCATAGGATGGTAAATTTCAGTTCCCTTACCAAATAATCTATTCCATTCCAGAGATATCATGAGGTTCTGGCAAAAGAAATCACTGGGCACTTCCTTTTGTTGTCAATGTTTCTCAGGGATTTGCTCTTGAAGATGCAACAGGTTTAGCCGTAACAGGGGGCATAGACGTTCACTCTGTGTATGCAACAGCACTTCCAAGGACTCATCCTAGTTTTTCTCTGCAACAAGTACTGGAAATGTCTGAAAGGTGGAAGGCTCGCCCTGTGCCAGAGGAACCAATTCAGCTTTTCGTTGGCATCCTCTCTGCTACAAACCATTTTGCTGAGCGCATGGCAATTAGGAAAACTTGGATGCAGTTTCCTGCCATTCAATTGGGAAATGTAGTTGCTCGGTTCTTTGTCGCACTGGTAAGATAGGTTCTCATGATTTCACAGTGGCTCAATCCCTTATACTGCCATAGTGTGGGCTATGCTAGCTCGGATCTTAATATAGTTGTAACATAATGAGTCTTTGACCATCTTGCTTCTGTAGAGCCACAGAAAGGAGATAAATGCAGCCCTAAAGAAGGAAGCAGAATATTTTGGAGATATAGTCATTCTGCCATTTATCGACCGGTATGAGCTGGTGGTTCTGAAAACAGTTGCGATATGTCAATATGGGGTTAGTCATGCTTCATTTGTGTAAAATATCTATTGCCAATGTATCCTCCAGCATTTGACAAATACTCACTGCCATCATATGTATGCAGGTGCAAAATGTTACTGCAGATTATATCATGAAGTGTGATGACGACACCTTTGTGCGGCTGGATATCGTATTGCAACAAATCACTACCTACAACAGAACCTTACCTCTTTATCTTGGCAACTTGAATCTATTGCACAGGCCTCTAAGAAGGGGCAAGTGGGCTGTGGCCTATGAGGTACCTTTAGTGCTAGCTTGTCCAGTGTAAGCATAATAGATTTGCATCCTTTTTATGCATATGTTTTCTCATAATATGTATGTCTACAGGAATGGCCTGAAGCAGTGTACCCCCCATACGCCAACGGACCTGGTTATGTCCTCTCAATCGACATTGCGCGAGACATAGGATCCCGGCATGCAAATCACTCCCTAAGGGTGAGGCTTACTCTCAATTGCAATGCATCTATTCTCCCCCCGCGCCTACCACTAACACATCCCAATGGCGATCTCTTGCTGGCAGCTGTTCAAGATGGAGGACGTGAGCATGGGCATGTGGGTGGAGGACTACAACGCCACTGCGCCCGTGCAGTACGTCCACAGCTGGAGGTTCTGCCAGTTTGGCTGCGTGGATAACTACTTCACGGCACATTACCAGTCCCCCAGGCAGATGCTATGCCTCTGGGATAAACTGTCAGCCGGCCGAGCACGCTGCTGTAACTACAGATAACAAGGCGCTCCAGGGGTCCAGGTGGAATCAGATGGCTGAGCCAGTATCCTTCGTCACACGGTCATGTACAGCAGGGAAAGTTTCAGGATCTCCATTGCATCCTTTGGCTTCAGTTCCATCCGATTCACTAACCCTAGAAACCGTTTTGACATTGCACTTTCTTTGATCTTTACACTGAGATTTATGGGTGTGTGCGTGTGATTAACTGCTTCACCTTCATTGAGGGGCATGCAAAGACGAGGGAGGAGTGAGTGGAATCCACATTGGCTGCTTGTACAGGGGCAAGTTCATTTGTAAAACTGCAAAACTGTATCCACTATTTGTGGGCAGTACGTCAGCATGAATGGAATGAGAAACTGTTTCCCTAGCTTATGTGTATAAGCTTCTGTGAATCTGATATGTTGATATGAATTGCACTCCCATTTTGTTGGATTCCATAGTGATTATATCATCGTCTTTGGAGATAGACTTGGGTGACATGTTATCCTGACATTGCTGCCTCTTGTGCATTAGTAGGGCCTTAGGGGGAAAGTAAATTTGCCCTTTATGAGAGCATTATATGACCTTTGGTTTTGCATTAATATACGTGCACTCTTCACTAGTGCAGAAATCTTAATGCAATTCTGAAGATGATGTGCCCAATCGCACATCCCCTTGAGGTCACATTTTTTTTCAAAAAAAATATCATCCTAATAGAGCAGCTGCTTAACTACGGTAGAATTTCGTGCACTGCATGTTGCTGCTTGCCAAAAAGGAAAAAAAAATGGACATGCATGTCAATAGAAATGGAAGCAAGGGACCATCTCCTTTCATTTTTGAATTTACCATTGATCTGAATGACTGCAACTTTACTACAAGATCTAAAAGAAACTAGGCGTGCTATACCGGTGTTTGACTGTGAAAAACTAATTTTCTAGAGTCAAGGTTATGCGTGTCAGTGTTATATACACCTCATGACATAACCTATTGATTTTAGAAAATAACCAAGCTACAATGAATTTTTTTTTAAGAAAACATAATTAATAGGTCCAACCACTCAGTCGGTGAAACCAAAGATCCTCCACTTAAACCACGAATGCTAGTGAAAGTAATTTTTTTGTCATAAATCCCTTGCGTACTATGCTATTGTAAGTGATTTTTATTGCCAGAAGTCCCTTGCATACTAGTATACCACGACTGAAGACCCACACTTAAAATATAAAAAAATTAAAAAAATACACAAATGTATATGAAAAAAAGAGAGTACGGAGTAGAAAGTAGAACCAGTGGGTCCCTGCCGGAGTCGCGGCTGAAGCTCTGACTGTTGAACCGGTCGGCTTTACCGAACGAGGAAGAAAACCCGTTTGGTGGTTTTGCTTGTCACGCGAGACCCTGCCCTAGCACCCGGATTACAAACCCACCGGCGAGCGGCGAAATCGGAGGCGACTCGCCGAGGGTTCCCGATCCTCCGCCTTCTCGCCCGCTCCCCTACCGCCGCTGCTCCTCACCACCGGCGACAGGCGGGACACCGCGGTCCAGCGCCCCCCCCCCCCTCCCCTCCGGAAGCCTCTTCGGTCTTCGCTAATCGGGAGGCATCGACCCCGCCCCGGCTCCCGGCCCCGCGCCCTCCGCCGAACTCTACTAGCACTGGGCTGGCGCGGACTGGAGCGGAGATCGGTTCCGTGCCATGTTGGTAAGCACCCCGTAGCTTGCTCAGGTCATTTCGTGGGTCTGCTTGCTGCGGCAGCGAGGGGTTGAACCCTAGTCTCGGCTCAGTTCGGCGCGGATTCGCGTGCTCCGTGGTGCCGCACTAGTGCATTCCATCCGTATGTAGTTCGATCAGGCTCCTTTTGTTTAGCGCGCAGGGACAATTTAGCTGCTGCTTGTTTTTCCAGAATTTGGTGGCTCGACTGAATCCCCAAACCCTAGGTTTGTCCTGAGTTGCCGTCCTGGTTTCAAGGGCTGTTCATGTAGTACTTGAGTTCAGGGGTGTCATTCATGGCCTGTACTGATGGTTGATATCCTGTTAACATTGGTTACCATGCTGGAGTCTGCTGGTAATGATTTACGCTTGCACTGTTGGGAGTGTTGGCATCCGGAATAGGGGGCCGTCGATGCCTTACATTTGCTTTCATTTAGGAGTGTTCGGCTAGTATTTACTTATCTTGTCAGAGGTATCATATGAGGAATTAGCATAGTGGCACGCTGGTCCTGTCAATGTAGTAGTCTAGCTAATTGTGGTACTGGCAACTTTTGTGCTTTAGCACTGGTGATTGTACATGATATTGGTTGTCTGATCGGCACTCTTCTGCCTAGTGCTTGCACTATCTTTGTGAGATACCTCACTGAAATTTATCTGCTTCAGTTTTTTTCTTAACCCTTTTCTCCAGTCCAAATGCCATACTATAACTTGCCTGATGGAACACCCTAATCCTAAACCCTAAAAAGCAGAGCAGAAACTCCTGCCCTGTTTTTGTAATTGAGCAAGTATCAAGCTGATATTTTGTCATGACCTGAATCATTCTGAACTTCAGTTTATATTGCTGGACTTTGGAGACAATTTGAGTCAAAACTTAAGCACTGCTTACTTCACAGCTTGGGTCAGCTAGGCGTTATATCACACAAGAATTCTGTATCCCAACATATATATTTACACAGCCATGCTAAGTTTCTCGTTTACTCTGATTTTGCTATAACAATCTTGGCTCTGTTACTTCATGAAAATACAAAATATGGAAAAGGAAATACTAGGCAGAATTCTTCACTTGGTGTGCTCCATATATAACATATGGGGTGCCCTTACCTTCGTACTGCATGGAAACAATTAAAGAGTTTCTCAACATAAAGTGTGGTTTGCAAAAAAAACCAAAGTACTTTACACATGACATGTAACTTCAACATTGCAAACAGAGAAGGAAAACCAGTGCAATTTTTTACAGTGATATCATAGGTAGTCATGCGTTGTCTGTTGATGCTTGCATTATCATGGGATTGAACATGTTTGTGTGATTCAATATGTAGATATATTGTAGTGTCTGTTTCTGGGAACTGGGATAAATTGAATATCATGTTCGTTCTTTGCAGAACCATTTCAGTTTACTTTTACACATTTGTGGTTATGTTTCTGCTTATCTGATTTTCAGGTGAAGATGCAATTCGTGTAGATCAAGCTCCAATATGATGGATTCTGACGAAAAGAAGTTTGGAAAAGGTAGGTTTTTTGTTAAGACCCCAGAAAATTAAATAATTGTAGACCAAAAAATTCAGAAAAAGCTATTTAATGTGGGTTGTTGCCGTTTATTGAGTTCCTGACTCCTGATCTCCAAATGCATAAGCAATATAATAAGCCCTAACCATAGATTACAAAAATGGAAAATACCCAGCCTCAGCTGGCACAGGCTGCCTACCAGTTACCATTACCACGTTTATACCAACCAAGTGAACCACCTGAAAATTCTGATTGTGTGGCTTGTATTATGAACCATAATTGACTGGTTACTGCTGGAAAGCAACATCAATAACAGCTATTCATGTGCCTGAACCTTGGTAAGTGGTTCCTGTTGGTTTTCAACTCTAGCCTACATCAACTTGCTTGGGACTAAAAGGCTTTGATGTTGTTGATATATTTGTTCAGTAACGATCTGAAATCATAATCTATATCGGGACAAAGTAACAGGCTAATACAAATATAAATGCTGAATCTGAAATCCTAAGAACCATATGCTTAGAATTTAAATACAAACCTTTTGGTCTGATGTCCATTTTGCCACTCTAGGTTGGTACATCTGGTAGCTAGCTGGTTACTGGTATTTTTTATTATCCCAAATCCTTACCGTGTGCATTTTTTACTCGTGTTGGTTTATTCTTGGTTTACTATATATTCTTTTGGACAATGAGCATTTTGTGACGCGACACACTGGAAACTGCTCTCTGATAATGCAACTAGTATTCTTTGTAATCTATAACGAATTTTCCTTGATGGTTAATCTGTACATCTATCTTTTTTCGAATCCTGTTTGTCTGCTATGCACACGTTCAAATAGTATGATTTGTGCATTTCAGGGCCTAGGGAGCTCACTGGTGCTGTTGATTTAATCAGCCACTACAAACTGCTCCCACACCATGATTTCTTTTGCAAGAAACCTTTGCCACTGGCAATCTCAGATACACATTATCTTCATAATGTCGTGGGAGACACTGAAATTCGCAAAGGAGAAGGAATGGAGCTGGATCAACTCGTTCAGAATGCATATATGAGGAATAAGCCTGCTTCTATTCAGCCCTTTGATATGGAAATACTGGGGCAAGCATTCCAGCTTCGAGAAACAGCTCCAGTAGATTTGCCCTCTGTAAGATTTTTTCTATCATCCACTTCCCATATGACGTTATTGAGTTTGTTTATTGTACTGCTTACAACATTTATCATACCAACAGGCTGAAAAGGGTATACCTACTATTTCGGGTAAACCGAAAAGTGAGTCCAAGGACAAAGAGAAGAAACATAAAAAGCACAAAGACAAAGACAGGGATAAAGATAAGGAGCATAAGAAGCATAAACATCGGCATAAAGACCGGAGTAAGGATAAAGATAAAGACAAGGATAAAGATAAGAAAAAGGATAAAAGTGGGCATCATGATTCTGGTGGCGATCATTCAAAGAAACATCATGATAAGGTTGGTCCGTTTTCTGTTTGTTGAAAACTCCAATAGCTCCAAAGTCGTATTCATCGTGTCAAACTATATACCTTATGGCGTGCAATGTCCATGAATTGTATCAGAAGAGGAAGCACGAGGGAATGGAGGACTCGGCGGATGTGCATAAGCACAAGAAGAGTAAGGTACTGCTTGTCATTTGTCTCCTTACTGGTGAGCATATTTTCTTTTTGTTAACGTGGCACATCATGGCAGCACAAGAGTTCCAAAACCGATGAAATGGGGAATGGACTTAGTTAACTACACTTCCTAGTTCTAGTCGTCAATCCTTGTAACTTCCTGTTAAAAGGAAATTCCGCTGGTTTCTGTCATCAAAACTCTGCAGAATAGTGGTACGTGCTTCTTTACTTCAATTTATGTTTCCTGTAACTTTGCTTAGATATTGCATGTTCAGGGATATTTGGCTTGCATAGCTTGTCTTACTTTGGTTGCTCTATTGTCTACTGGTGAAAACACAAAGATGCAAATGTTTCAGTTAGAGGTGCATTGTTAGGTTGTGCTTTTAAGCCAATCAGGTTATATTTATATTTATTTAAGCTTAACTGATGAATAGACCAACACCTAGTGACTTTATTTGTCCATGAGGTTGATATGGCTTCCCTTTTGTTTGATATCCCTAAGACCCTAACATTAGTCTCATTTGATTTTTACCTGCATCTCTGGAGCATCCGAATATGCAGTGGCATAATAATATATTAATGAAAATACTTGCTTGCAGACTTGCAATGCACTTGTTTTGCATCATAAAAAAGGCATGTCAATCTCAAGTCTTCCATAATTGGCACATTTACAAATATATGGTAAATCGTTGTATTTTGAAGAATCTGCCTAACTTTTATGCTTGTTTGCATGGTGCAGGTATCATTATCACGAACTGAACCTGTTTGATAAGAACACCATAATTGAGGTTGACTTGCAGCGTCGATTCTGATGCAAGTTGTATTTGCTAATAGGGGACTAATCCATTGTACCATTGTGACTTTCTGTTCCTCCCTGAAGAACTGGTTGTAGGAACACTTGAAAGGACTTGCAACAAGATTGTTTCGATTACTAGGGCTAGTGCACCCTTCAAAAATAGGCCTCTAACTGAACTCGTGATGTAGTTGAGTACATTGAGTAGTGGCGGATAGATATAGAATGCGCAGCCTAGAGATGTAGTTGAGAGCAGGGAATCAAAGCATATTTGTGTTTGCGGCGCCAATCTTGATTCATAGAATGGGATGATTTGCTGTTTAATCAGTAGCTAAATGCTGGTCGTCAGTCCCAAGTTTTTCTTATGTGGCAAGTGTGTTTCTTTGTCAAACTGTGGCTGATCCATATGGATGGAAGGAATAGGGTCAAATGAGCCCAGTGCTCCTTATTTAACCATGGATAAGGTTTCATTGCTAATGAATGTATTACAAAGTTTACTACTAGTAGTTCGTGTCTAAATGCGGTCTTTTTTGCATGATCATTTCTGATTTCTCGGACTCAAGTAGGGTTGTGGTGGGGCTCCACCCGCCATGGGAGGTCGCCGACGGATTACCCGTAGCACCTAAAAGTGCAATTTGTAATGGATGTAACAAGCCCTACAGGAATAATGTTACTGCTACCAAGATTTCATATGGGACAAATGGGGACCAAAGGGTTTAGCCTTGCTTTATTTCCATGGCTCAAGATTGTAGTCATATATGCATGTAAATTGTACAACCTTTACTGTTTACTCCTTTAGTGTGACCTGCAGCATAGTAAAGAGGAAGCCAAGAATTGCTCTAAAACCAAGCAAAGGACGATAGGCATCCCAAAAATGACAAGCACATGAGCATGTACTATACTAGTTTGGACCAAAATTATAGCAAACACGTGAAGGAAAGCCAAAAAACTTGTATTTGAAGCTGTTGAACTAGTATATGTTAAGCAAATGGTCAGAATCCTAAAAAAATGAATTATATTAGGGGACTACCAATAAATCATCACGAGCATGAAGAATGGGCATCCATCTTTGATTGGCCTACAGAAAGCTTAGCTAGAAGAATACTACACTCGATTTGAACTAGAAAGGCTCCCCGCATGCTGCATGGGGATGAGTGGAGACCATTCGTTGTACACCTGCGACATTTGTTGAAAATATGTACCTAGAAAACATAGAAATTCATGCAAAGAAAAACGTAGAAAATGCATGGGTGGACAACATGCTGTATAACGTGTGCCACTTGCAAAAACTTCATGCAAAAATATGGTAATAATTCATGGCATATTTGCTAGTGTATAGAAAAGCGAGATACAAGCATTATTATCCGTATGTATATGAATTGTTGGATTGTAGCATCGAGGGAACATATCCCAGAGCATGTTTTAAGATCTATCATTGAGGGCACAAGAAGCACACTTGGGTTTGAGCAAACAAGAAGCAAGCAAAGGTAGTACATGTATCTCCGATGACTCATGGGAGCCTACCACACTCGACTGGAGCAGTTTATTGAAAGCATCACAACTTGAGAAACACACACTCAACCTCAAAATATTGAAGGAAAAGAAATCGGTCGCCTAGCGAGGGCGGATCAGATCCGATCAGATCAGCAGCAGCAAAACACACGAATTAATGCAGAATAAGCAACCATCAAAGTAACCAAACACACAATATCAACCCGAAGCAGCAGCAGCAGCAGCAGGGGCCTGTTCTTCATCAGGATCGGACTCGAGAGGGCTGGGAATCCCTGGGTTGTGAATCTTGTCGGGTAAGGTCTCCATCCCCATGCACGACCAAAGGAGCCAGACATTGGTGAGGAACTCCCCACCATGAGCTAGGCTCTTGGCATGCTCGTAGCCCCGGCATCTGCTGGCAAAGTAGCAGAGCATCTCCACCCACACGCCTTGGATCACCTCCCACCTCTTGCCTTCGTCGTTGAGGCCAATGAGCGCTTCAGCAAGTTTGCGCGCATTGGAGATCATCGGAGCTTTCTTCATAAGGTCATCATCACCTCGTTCGACGCCAAGGATCCGCCGGGCGATGCTTCCTTCGTCGAGCGGCGGCAGCGGTTCGTCCTTGATCATGGGCTCGATCTCACCACAAGCAATCATGAACAGATCCTGCCTTGTCCCGACCATTAGCATCTCAGGGCAAACGAAAAGCAGGTAGATCATGTGGTTGGATATTATCACACTGTTGCGGCGACTTGGGATGGTGTCGCCTTGCGAGGAGGATGTGTTGGTGGTGCGGCGAGAGCAGAGGTCCGTGGCAACGTGCCAGACAAGGACACACTCATCAAATGGCAGGCCGAAGCTCCACCCTAGTTGTCCCATAAGGTCGTGCTTCCACAGAGTCTGCTCGCCCCTGAGATTGTTGAATCTTCTGTACGTGGCTGGGCCACGTATGTACGCCTTCCACCCATCTTCTGCGTGCTGACGAACCAGCACAGAGATCCGCTGGGCTGCAGGTTCATGCCAGATGCACCAGTGCTTGTTGATGTAGTCCCTGAGGTAGCTGAAGCCAGGAATCTTCATCAAAGAGCTGAGCTCCCCCTTCTTCCGAGCACAGAATAGCGTGATGTTGTGCTGCGAAACCATGTCTTGCCAAGAATACACCATGTCTGCCTGATTAATTGCATCACATTTACTTTTACATCGAAGCACAAATAGGCATAGATAGGGGAACCAGAAGGGTGAGAACTCAATCACAGCTGTGGCAGCAAACAGGATGCGTGTCACCGTGATGTCGCTCTTATTGTAACCATCCTTGCTGCTCTTGTTGAAGAGGACCACAGAAGCTAAGACCAGACCCGGGAGCAAATGCAACAGGCAGAACCCAATGCAAGTGTTTGCTGTCCTTAATTTGGTGTAAAGGGTCGAGAATTGCATCTTGATCCATACCCGCAGCATCTTGTGCCCATTCACTTCGTCAAATTTGAGGAAATACTGCAGGTAGTGAAGCCGAGCGGAGTATAGAGCAGATAGATCGAGGAACGTCCTGTAGATGTAATTCACGGCAACGATATTGTTCTGGAGCTCTTTGAATTTGTTAGAATATAATAGTTGGCCCATATTGGGTGTACAACCCATAGGCCTTGTGCAGTTATAACCTGTTTATAACTCTAGCCTATCACGCTATATAATGAAGGTCACCCCCGTAATTAGGGTGTGCGGTGTTTCTCTACATGGTATTACGAGTTTAGATTCAAATCCTAGGTCTCCTCTCCTTCCCTTCCGCCCTCGCGCCTCCCCTGCCCGTGCGTCCTCCGCGAGGACGTGCGCCACCGCACCAGCCCCGGCCGCGCGCGCACTCGCGCCGCCGCCAGCCTAGGCCGCGCGCGCCCTCGCGCCGCCGCCCCCAGGCCGCGCGCGCCCCCGCGCCGCGCGCGCCGCGGTGCCGCCCTGCCCTGCGGCGCCGCCTCTGCCCTGCGCCGCCCAGGCCGCCGCGCGGATCGCGCCGCCGCCCTGACGCCGCGCCCATGACGTCGTCGTCGACTTCCTCCACCACGACCGGCGCCCTCGGCCCCCAGTCGTCCGGCACCATGGGGGACTCCCTCGCTGCTCCTCTCTTCGCCACCTACGCCTCCGTCAACGTGAAGCAGCACGTCCCTCTTGCGCTCAGCCTCGAGCGCCAGAACTACTCCAAGTGGAAGGCGTTCTTCACCGCCCTCTGCGGCAAGTACGGGCTGCTCGGCCACATCGATGGCACGGAGGCCGCGCGCCTGGCCGACCCCCTGTGGTCGCAGCCTGACGCCTGCATCCGCGGCTGGATGTACGGCTCCGTCGACGACGCCGTCCTCGACCTCGCTATGGAGCCCGATCAAGATGCGCGTGCTCTGTATGTCTCTATCGAGGCCTTATTCCAGGCGAACAAGGAGTCCCACGCCGTCGTCCTCGAGCAGGAGTTCCACAACCTGTCCCAGGGCGACCTCTCCATTGATGCCTACGCCCAGCGGATGAAGCGCACCGCTGATGCACTTCGGGAAGTCGGCCACACCGTCTCCCCCGCGCAGCTCGTGCTCAATCTTCTGCGCGGCCTCAACTCCCGCTTCGCCACCACCGCCGACATCATTACCAACTCCTCGCCGCTTCCCGACTTCAGGTCTGCCACCAACATGCTCCGCGTCAAGGAGCTCCACCTTGGCACCGAGAGCAACGAGGCCTCGGCTTCAGCTCTTGCCGCCTCCACCACCCCCCCTGCACCTCACCGTCCCACCGGTCCACCTCCTCTGCACCCACCACTCGTGGGGGCGGTGGCAGGGGCAAGGGCGGCAAGGGCAAGGGTGGGCGCGGCGGCATCGGCAGCAATGGCAGCAGCGGTGGCGGGCGCAACCAACAGCATGGCGGTGGCTTCGGCAGGCAAGGCGGCGGGCGTCAGGCCTCCCTGCCGGCCGGCCCTTGGGCGTACTACAACCCTTGGGCCGTCCAGTGGCCACCTCCGCAGCAGCAGCCGTGGGGTGCGCCACCCGTGCCTCCCCCTCAGGCACACACCGCCTTCGCGCCGCCTCAGTTCTCCACTGCCGGCGGTCCACCGGCTTCCGGGCCTCCAGCCAGCTGGGATCCGACCAGCCTGATCGCCGCTCTCAACCAGATGGCGATTCAGGGTGGGTCTGCACCCTAGGTCATGGACAGCGGAGCGACATCTCACATGTCTCCCAACGACGGTATTTTACTTTCTCATCTCCCGTCGCCACCATCCTCCATTACGGTTGGCAACGGTCAATCAATTCCTATTCTTAGTCGTGGCACTTCTCTCATTCAATTAGCTGATCGTTCTTTTCATCTCGATAATGTTCTTGTCGCTCCCCAGCTCACTCGTAACCTGTTATCCGTTCGACAGTTTACTCGCGACAATAACTGTTCCATTGAGTTTGACGCCTCTGATTTTTCTGTTAAGGATCTGCAGACCAAGACGGTCCTCCTTCGGTGCAATAGCAACAGGGACCTCTACACCATTCCACATCGCATACCACCTTGCTGCCATGTCGCCGTCGTTTCCCAGAGCTGTGGCACTCCTGCCTTGGTCATCCTGCACCTGCCGTCATCACCAACCTAAATAAGCTATCAGCTATCCACTGCAATAAAGCAGCCCGCCGCCTTTGTCATGCCTGTCAGCTAGGCAAACACGCTAGGCTGCCCTTTGCTAGTTCGGTCTCTAGTACATCCGCACCCTTTGAACTCGTTCACTGTGATGTCTGGGCCTCTCCAATTTCGAGTGTTTCTGGTTATAAATTTTATCTCGTGCTAGTTGATGATTATACTCACTTTTGTTGGATGTTTCCTCTTCGCCATAAATCCGGAGTTCATGAACATATTGTTCAGTTTGTTGCTTATGCTCACACACAGTTCAGCTTTCCTGTCCGCTGTTTTCAGGCAGATAATGGCACCGAGTTCATCAACAATGCCTCCGCTACCTTCCTGGCTAGCCGCGGCATCCTGCTTCGCACCTCATGCCCTTACACATCCGCCTAGAACGGCAAAGCTGAGCGGATGCTTCGCACATTGAACAATACTGTTCGCACGCTTCTGTTTCATGCCGCCATGCCTCCATCCTATTGGGTCGAAGCTCTCTCCACCGCTGTGTTTTTGATCAACCGGCGGCCCTCCTCATCCATACGCAATGGTATTCCCTATCATCTCCTTCACCGCAAAATGCCAGACTACTCCATTCTTAGAGTCTTTGGTTGCCTGTGCTATCCGAACCTTAGTGCCACAACTCCCCATAAATTGTCTCCTCGCTCCGCAGCGTGTGTCTTCCTCGGCTACCCTCCTTCCCAGAAGGGCTACCGGTGCCTTGATCTTTCCACTCGCAAGATCATCATCTCTCGCCACGTTGTTTTTGATGAGACTCACTTTCCGTTTGCGGCTTCCAAGCCCCGACCGGATTCTCTTGATTTTCTGTTACAGGAGATACTACCCGCCCCCGCCCTGCCTACCTCCGATGTTCGGAACTCGCGGGCCTCGGTTGCGCCTGCCTCGGACGATGCCGGCGACCCCGTTGGGCTCGATCCTGCCATCCTGTGGCACGGCGCTGCCCACTGGCTGCCCCAGGCGCCTCGACAGGCCACGGCTCCCGCACCTCCTCCGCCAGCAGGTGCTGTCCCCCCTGCCCCTGTCCGGCAGCGGTATGGCATCCACTACAGCCGTCGTCAGCATCCGGCACCGACTCCACAGCCGACGCCGGAGGTACCTCAGGCTGTGGTAACCCCAGTCCCAGCACCGCAGCCGGCGGTGCCCCGGCCTCCAGAGCCCCCTGCGTGGGCCACTCGTTCCCAGACGGGTTCCCTGCCGCCGCCCATGCAGCGGTACGGCTTCACTGCGGCAGCCTCCAGTCCGGCTTCTCCGTTGCCGGGCAACTCTCGCGCCGCGCTCGCTGATCCGAATTGGCGCGCGGCCATGGCCGAAGAATACAAGGCGCTCGTGGACAATGGCACCTGGCGTCTTGTTCCTCGACCGCCTCGTGCCAACATCATCACCGGCAAGTGGGTCTTCAAGCACAAGTATCGTGATGACGGCTCTCTGGCTCGTCATAAAGCCCGATGGGTCGTTCGCGGGTTCTCACAGCGGTACGGCATCAACTACGACGAGACGTTCAGCCCGGTTGTCAAACCGGCCACCATCCGAGTCGTCCTCAGCATCGCCGCCTCTCGCTCATGGCCGATACATCAGCTGGATGTGAAGAACGCCTTTCTTCACGGCCATCTGAACAAGACGGTCTACTGCCAGCAGCCGCCCGGCTTCGTCGACCTGGCGGCTCCCGACCACGTCTGTCTCCTGCAAAAGTCCTTGTACGGACTCAAACAGGCACCCAGGGCGTGGCATCAGCGGTTCTCCGGCTTTGTCCAGCGGTTCGGCTTCACTGCCTCGACCTCCGATACATCCCTCTTTGTTTACAAAGCGGGTGCTGACATTGCCTACTTGCTGCTCTACGTCGACGACATCATCCTGACAGCTTCATCGACCCTGCTCCTTCGTCGCATCACCGAGCTCCTTCACTCCGAGTTCGCTATGACTGATCTCGGGGATCTTCATCACTTCCTCGGGATCTCAATCACGCGTTCTGCCGACGGCCTCTTCCTCTCTCAGCGCCAGTACGCTGTGGACTTGCTCCAGCGCGCCGGCATGGCTGAGTGTCACTCTACGGCGACTCCTGTTGACACTCATGCCAAGCTCTCTGCTACGGACGGCACTCCGGTGGCGGACGCCACTCAGTACCGCAGCCTCGCTGGTGCACTACAGTATCTCACGTTGACTCATCCGGACCTCGCCTATGCAGTTCAGCAGATTTGCCTCTTCATGCATGACCCGCGAGAGCCTCACCTTGCGTTGCTCAAGCGTGTCCTGCGATATGTCAAGGGCACTCTGTCCACTGGGCTTCACATCGGCGCCGGCAGCATCACCAGCTTGACTGCCTACTCCGATGCTGATTGGGCTGGTTGTCCAGACTCTCGGCGCTCCACTTCAGGCTACTGTGTCTTCCTCGGCGACAACTTAGTCTCTTGGTCCTCCAAACGACAGACTACGGTCTCTTGTTCGAGTGCGGAGGCTGAGTATCGTGCTGTTGCGCACGCTGTGGCTGAGACTTGTTGGCTTCATCAGTTACTTCAGGAGCTCTACGCACCCCTCTCTTCGGCGACAATCGTCTACTGCGATAATGTCAGTGCTGTCTACATGACCGCCAATCCAGTCCATCATCGTCGCACGAAGCATATTGAGATAGATATTCACTTCGTCCGTGAGAAGGTTGCTTTGGGACAGGTTCAGGTGCTCCATGTTCCATCGTCTCATCAGTTCGCGGACATTATGACCAAAGGGTTACCTGTACAGTTGTTCACTGACTTTAGGTCCAGTCTTTGTGTTCGTGACACTCCCGCTTAGACTGAGGGAGGGTGTTAGAATATAATAGTCGGCCCATATTGGGTGTACAGCCCATTGGCCTTGTACAGTTTTAACCTGTTTGTAACTCTAGCCTATCAGGCTATGTAATGAAGGTCACCCCCCGTGATTAGGGTGTGCGGTGTTTCTCTACAGAATTGATCTTTGTCACTTGCCTTTGCCCCTTCTTTTACGCACACCTGTGCTTTTTCGATGTATTCTTTCAGCAAGTAGCTGGCTTCTTGGTACTTGTTTTCTTCCCTGAATCCTGCTAGCTCCAGGACATTGGTGCAGCAGAGGAAACGGCAGGCAGCAGCTCCGCTGGTTATCTCGCCTCTTGGCGGGGACAAATTGGTGGAGGCCGTGTCGCGGAAGCTTGCCCTCCGGAGGGCCCATGGCTTCTCACTGAATCTGATGATGCCAGCGATGAAGAGCAGGACCGCTGCCTGCAAGAGCCTCTTCTCGCCGGACCACCACTTGCAGAAGATGTACAGGGCGACTGTGACCTGGGACACCAGGGTGATGGCATGCCGCTTCCACAGATCGTTGTCCTCGAGGCTGTAGGCAGTTATAGACTGGCCGCCGAGGTGGATGAGGAGGACAGGCGCCCATATCACCTCTAGAGCGTTGCCTCCTCCATCCACCGTCGTCTGCTGCTTCTGGCGGTTGAATAGGGTGGCCAGCGCGTAGATCGCCAGGGCATCGCCGCCTATGTAGGCGATCCACACGACAACCCTCAGCCATCTTAGGATGTACCAATTACGCACATATCCAGAGAAGACGAGGAACAACTGGACGAACAGGCTGCACAAGACAAGGATACGCAGCTTCCACTCATCCCACCAATCCATGGCACTAGAGAGACCCATGCATTCACTGCTCTCTCTTCAGGGTAAGCTTTCTCCTAAGACAAACCAATATGTGAGTGAGAGTGTGGTGCTGCAGGCAGCTAGTCGAGGTAAGCTTTATATACCAATGTTCTCTTCTTTACCCTTTTTTTTTCAGGATTCGATCTTAGCCTTTACCTTCTACTGGAGCAATTCCTGTCTCTTAGTTGTTCAAGTCGATCTCGGGGTAGGTACTGATGTGCACGTATACATTTCAATAGCTTCAAGCACAATAATTTTTCCTGCATGCTGAAGCTTCAAGTCCAGTGCATAAAGCTTCCAACGAGAGTAAAAGGCCTCCAGAGGCTCAGTAGATCGAAATACCATGTCAGACTATGGATAAGCTTCATGAGTATATATGGTCATCCGTGCACTAGTTGACCTATCAATTAAATTCATTTGAATTTGAACTGCACTAGCTATTATAGAAATGGCCAAATATAATTTGAACGTATTATATAAGAACTGCAGTATAATTTAGAATGGAAATATGCAATGTTGCTTTTGATAAATTCAATTAAATTTTGGTGAACTTATTCACATTAGTTTTAGCCTAGGATTAGTCTTAAACATTTTTCAAACTTAATTTAATAGCGACAATAAAATTGCTTACTAACATACTACATGTAAATATCAAGAACATCAAACAAAACAGTAAATAAGATGTTTCTTAAACTACCAAGATTTCGAATGGGCAAGCGACAAACTGGGATAAAATGTTTCAGTCTTACTTTATTCTTTAGCTCTTGTGAAGTCTTATTCAAGACTGAGATATATATGTGCACAACCTTTATTGTGGCCTGCAAAGTAGTAAAGAGAGAAGCCAATAACTGCTTTAATTCAAAGCAAGGGATTGGCATCCTAACAAAGTCAAAAGACCAAGCAAGAAACAAGAATTGCTCTAATAAAAAGAAAAAGGGTCAGAATCCTAAAAAATATCGCAAAGAAGGGCAACATAGATAAATCATCATGAGCACTGTACAAACTACTTTTGTGTCGGGCATTACTGGAAGGCCTTTATGTTTTCTCTTATTAATGTGTGATTTTTCTTTTCATCTTTATTTTGGTTCATGATAGCATAGGACTTTCTATGGCGTTCACTAGAATTGACACAAGACACCTATATAGATCATAACTAGACTCATACCGTCCTCCAGTACTACTGCTGAGCCCGCTTGTCCTCTCAATACCCTCTACAATCGCACATCAGACACTCAGTCTTTGTCTTTGTTAGGATGCTATTCTTTTAACAAAGGACATGAGTGCATTATAACTACCATGTACGGTACAGATTATTAGCAATGTAGAAAAATCACAAGTCGCAGTAGGTATCTCGCATTTGGTGCTGATCTTGCCCTTGCCCTTCCCCCTTCCGATCCATCTTCGGCGAATCAGTGCGATTGTATTGCGTGGCGTAACTCTTCCCGTCGTCGGCACCGGCACGCAGCACGGTGCTTGCCGCCCGCTGCCTGGCCTGCGTGGCTGCGGCGGCGCCGCACTCGCCGGCCGCTCCGCGCACGCCGCCTCTGCCCCCCGTCGTGGCTCTGCCCATGGCCTCGCCGGTCGCCGGCTGCGGCGGCCGCGCTAGCTAGAGGTAGGGTCAGCGAGCATGGAGAGGGCCATGGGCTCAGAGGTGGCTGTTGGCCCAGCAGCAGCAACAAACGAGCGGCCCAACAACTGTTCAGAGCTTGACGGTTCTCCGGTCAAAAATGAAGAGGAGAAGCGCCGTCTTCCTTCCTCCGCGTCTCTTCTTCCTTTTAGCTTTGGCTGAGACCATTCCATGGCAACCGGCGACATAATTCACGGTGGCGGCGCAGCGAGGAAGGGGAAGATTAGGTGGCATTCATAGCAAAATTGTGGTATGGTGAGCATCATACCTCGCAATATTGAGTCCTCCGCCCATGAGCATATACAAACAAATAGGCAGAAACCAATGTGGAGTGACAGAGAGAGCACATACGAGTTGTACAAACTATATTTGTGCGCGCGTGCGCACACGTAAAAGGGCATTTGAATTTCTTTTACAGTTACAACAGATGCTCACATGTATGCATACATACCTATTCCTATGAAAAACTTTGCGTCCATAAATGCCTTTAGAAGACACCTTAACTTGTTGTCGATGAGCACATAACCATTCATGCATAATTCATATAAAATCCATAACAACAATCAGGAAGGACGCCTAGCGATCAAATTCATAGGAACTTCATGAAAATTTCAGTTATATTGATGTAGCAGTAGCAGTGAAGATTTTAATCACCAAATCAAGAACAACAGATCTAATATAGGTAAACCAGAAACCAGAATATGACTTTCGACTTTGATGATCCGTCGTCTGGACAATAGAGTAAAAGGGGATATATTCTCCACTCTGTCTGCACTGTGGCGTACCGCACCCTTCACGATTCACACACAGTCAAGCAGTCTCGGGCCCCGAGCTTCATTTCACCTTCAACAGGTGCCCCATTTTTTCCTTATCAAGCTGCCCCCTCAGTTCCCGAGAAAACGGTTCTTTGAACTCGTCTGGTACCTCGTACCAAAAACGTAGACGTATTTCTTTGATGCTTTGGAGATATTGTACCCCAGAAAAGCTAACAGTCCTTCCAATGTGAAGATGCAGCTCCTCAAGTTTGGGCATTGCTTTGTCATCAAACTTCAAACTGACTTGAATTCCGTGCTTGGGGCGTAACAAAGGTCAAGAACCTTGAGGCTCGTGAAAATGCCACTCTTGAAATGGAGTTCTCCAATAGTTATGCCACTGAAACTATACTCCGCCAAACTCAGAATCGACAGGTTGCGTAGCTTCCCAATGTCCTGCATGAGCATGGCTGCACCATCCCTGGAGAGACGGGTGCCATATAGCCCGAGCTTCACCAGATTCTGGAGCCCTTTGATCCATTCTGGCAATTTGGCCGTCTCGCCATACAGCTTGAGGCTTTGGAGGTTTCCCGGAGGTGGTTCCATGCCACTCAGGATGACAGAGAAATCTAGTCCTGAGGACAGCGACAAGGATTCAAGGAGGCTGAGCTTGGAGATTGCTAAACATAAGTTGTGACAATTTTTCTCGCTGATGCCGACCACCCCGAGCTTGCGCAGGCTGGTGAGACCTTTTGTCTCTTCCAAAACAGCATTTCCCCATGCAAGATGCACAGACCGCAGTGTGTGCAGCGACTTCAATTTCCTCATCCCTCTTGGTACTGTAACACCATGATTTCCTGGAAATTCCATGCCCATCATAATAGGAGGTAATGCTGCGCAGCAAGCTATAGCGCACCAATCACGCCTACTCCTCCTCCTGGCATAGACCTTACGGAACTTTCCAAAATATGCGTCACGTTGTACCTTCAAAAGTTCCACACACCTGTCAGGATAACTCAGCCCTGACGTACCACTACAAAAACCTCCACTGCCAGCATGGAGATAACGTAGCTTCCTGAGCCTGACTATGGTTTTGGGCAGCACTTGTATTTCTGTCCATTTGATGTCCAGTACCTCAAGTTGGCTTAGGTTACCCACTGAATCAGGCAAACAAAAAATACCAAAACACATTCTTAGAGAAAGGTATCTGAGATGTAGAAACTTCCCAATGTGCTCAAGGCAATGGTTAGCTAGATCTACCGTATCCAAATCCAACACTCGGAGAAACCTCATCTTGTCAGAAATGTAAAACGGCTTGCACTTCCCAAACATTGTTAAAGACCTTATACAGGACAGCTCCACTATGCTCTGGAACTCACCCTCGTCTCCCTCCCAATTGCTGCTTATGGCAAGGTAACGTACTATGCCGTGAGTGTTTGAGCTGCAACCTTCCTCCAACCTGAAAACAAGATCTTCTTTCGTTGACATTGAAATGCCGATGTCCCGGATGAGATCATGTAGTTTGCAAGAGTCAGCCTTTTGTTTGCTGGTAATTGATTCACGAGTTGGTAGTACCATGCTCCTCCCAATGAGTTCCTCAAAGTAACTATCTGCTATTTCCATGCAAGATTTGCCCCGTGCCTCTGATGAGTAACCCTCTACAGCCCAGCGGCGCACCAGACGTCTTCGGCTAATATTGCAATCTTCAGGAAATATGGACATGTACAAGAAACAAGGTTTTAGGTAATAGGGTAAACCGTCATAACTTTTCATAAGAACTGCTCTTATAAGCTCCATCTTTGGATTCATCTCCAACTCAGCGGTAATGTGTTCATCTAATCTTCTCCACTCCATGGCACTTATTGTTTCTTGCCCTGCCAAGAAGCTACCTATGGTGACTATTGCAAGGGGAAGTCCATCACACTTGTTTATGATCAATTTTGCTGGTTCAACCAACTCAGGATATTCGTTGTTCAAATCTATAGTCTTCTTGAATACCTGAAATTGGTGCAACACAAAACATTCAGTACACCAAATTTAAATTAAAGCCCAACTTGTTTGTTCGTATTTATGACTAGGACAAATTTTAACATGTGGTTCAATTAATGAACAGGCCAAGGGCTTGTTGGAGTATGCATGGTAACACATGCTGTCATGCAGGACAGTCCCGATGACAGAGTAGTAAACGATTTTCTTCACTAAACAATGACGGATTGTCTAACTTTTACAAATCTTGAAAAGTTAATGAAGGAAATGGCATGTGGGACCATGCCACGTCATATCCTAGTAGCAAAATGGAGCTGAAAACTGCTGACATGTCTTAAAAGCCACCAAAATCAGGCCCGGGATGTTAAAATCGAATGGTATTGCTAGTTAAAGTGCCAAGTTTAGACAGTTTTGGAGTCCAGGGACGATAAAATTAGACAAATAGAAGAGCTGAGGGGCTAAAAGTGGGCCTTTTTTCTTACAAAAATAATAACACAATAATTCATGCGTGAAAGTTCTTGAATGATTCTGGAGCATCACCAACTTTATTTTAGAACATTACAATCCTTGATCTGAAAGAAAATCATGAGAGAAACTACAACAAATATAGACAAACGCACAGAAAAATGCCGTGTTATGGCTGATACCAGGGGAAATGGAAAATAAAATGGCTAGATTTTGGTCAGCGAGTGCTCTATTTTACTACCCTCCGTGCTAGGAGCCTACTCCTAGGTCATTAATTTGTGTGTTAAGGGAACAAAAATGGAAAGATTTAACAATGTTTTCTAGGTGTATTATGGATCCACTTTTATCTTTTTTATATTGGGAGGTCAAATCATAGGAATAAAAAAATCTGACTTGACACTGTAGTATCAGACTACAACCCTTTTCTCTTTTTTTTCCACAAAATACTCTGAAGCATCTCCTTTCGAAGCCAGTTTCAGGAGAGTTGTGCTTATACAAAGCTTCATCAAATGAAATAAACTGAATATGAGCATTTTTCAGTACCATTTTTATGAAGAGTTTCTGAGCTTCCTTAGCTTCTAGAATGTCGAGCATGTGTATACATTCCGGTTTCTTGCAACAATGCTCGGCAATATCCTTTTGCCTTGTGGTAATCACTACGGTCCAGCTTGCTTTCTTAATTTTACTGAATGCCTCTGCTATTGCATCCCATTCTTTGGTCGATAACAATCAAACACTTTCTATCCTGTGAAAGCCCGTCCAATGCTTTAGTCTAACGGTCAACAGACATCGGTGCATAATCATTTCCGTTGTCATGGGCAAAATCCATCGCACCCTTCTTTCCAGATGAAACTGCATCTAGCTGGGTAGCTATGCTCCTAAGGAGCTCCTGAAGCTTGAAAGGGCGCAAGACGGTCACAAAGGCACGCTTTGTAAACTTGTCATTGAGCTCTTGACTTTGGTAAACATCTGCAACTAGAGTGGTCTTTCCAATACCACCCATTCCCCACACTGCGATCACCTCAAGATGTTTGTCAGAATGTTCCAAAATTAGATTGGCAATGAGTTCTCTCTCTCTCTCTCTCTCTCTCTCTCTCTCTCTCTCTCTCGCCCAACAAGCTGAGATTCCTCCACAACCCCTTCTGTCATATTTGTACGTATGTGGCCCTCTTCAGCCATCATCTTTCCATCTCCTTTTCTTTTTGATGAGGATTGGATTGGTCTTCTTGAATATCAGATGTGGGCAGCGTTGTGCTTGATACTAGCTCATCCGAATCTGCTACATCTTGAGAACCCTTTAAAAAGTGCAAATAAACAATCTTCAACCACATTTCAAGAATCATATAAGCGATTAGATGATAATAACCTTGTTCATAGACACAACCAAGAGAGATAGCCACATACTACATCCTTAAGTTCTTAGAGGCCCAACAACCCACCACGCAATTTCTTGAGTCCATTGATTAAATATTCAAGTTAATTAATCACAACAATTGCTAGTGATAATTCAAGCACATTTGTGTAATCAAGCTATTTCTTGGTGCCATTGCTAGGGAAGCAAAGTTTAAGGTTAGTTCTTCCAAAAACTATTGCAATTAAATCCATCTCTTCTTGTGTTTTGATTTTATTTCCTCTCCACCTTCTATGTGCTGCTTTATTTTTTCATGTCTCAAAGTGGTTTTTTTCTGTGTCATACTTTTCAAAGAAAAACAAAAAAAATAGTAGTGTACCTGTTTTTTTTCCTGTTTGTGCATTAAGAAAACCCAAAAATATAGTTGTTCTTATTACTTAAATTTATTTTACTACCTTTCTTGTGTCACAAGTCTAGATCCATTATATTTTTAGTGCTTATTAGTTTACATCTATTTTGCTTTATTTAAATAAATTATGGCACAAACAAAAAAAGTATTCCTTCCTTTGGTTATTTCTTGTGCTAGAATTTGATCTGTTTTACCTTCCTTACACATAGTTGCACAAAAAACACAAAAATATTCCACCGTTTAGTTTAGAGTTATTTCTTGGCAATTAATTTAGACCCAATGTATATCTTGCCACACATCTGAGATCTATTTCCTTTTAGATTTATTTCAATTTCCTTTTGTTCCATATTTGTTCCCTTATACCCCAAAAATCACTAAAAACTAGTTGAAGGGCTTTTTAGTAATTGTTAGGATTCTTTTTTTTTTGGCATGTCCTACCTCGATATAGATTACATGAGTACCCCTGGTGTAAAAAATGGAAGGAAATTCTCACTTTATCAAAGCTAAGGAACATGCCAAGTATTTGCCTCAACGACAAGACACTTCAGTTCTCAATGCAAGAATGATCCCATATCCAGAATAGCTGCCTATAAGAATTTTTACTTTATAAGAATGCTTTTGAGATTTTTTAGATATGGTTGAGCAAAGACTTGAGGTTTGTAAAGATGATTGTATGTTGAAGTATGTTTATGAAAAAATTCCTATATGTATAATGTTTTTAACAACCCCCGTGTCCTTGTATACACCCACCAAAAATCACAGGTACTGGGGGAGGAGGGTTTCCACCTTAAGAGATGGGAGGGGTGGGATTGGGGATCTGCAGGAGCAATCTCACCCCTAACAATGTAGCAAGTGACTGACTCTGCTACGACAAAAGAGTCGAGGATTCCTCCTTACAGGTACTGGATCCTCAGGGGAGGATTGATTTGTCCTTGTATTTAAAAAAGTTTCGAACATTCTCAACTGTGAGAACTATATGTATTTTTATTTCATTCTATTTTGATGCAGAAATATTTAAATAGCTCTCTGTGTTTTTTTTCAACTTCGCTTCACGTCAATATGATTACATTCTACTCCTTGGTAGGATTAAGATGGGACTTCAATGCTTCTAGCTACTTATGTTGTGATAACCAGTAAATGAAATGTGTGTCTTCATAAGCATACCTGACTGCTTTCTATATAAAAATGAGTGAATTCCCTCACCTTAGTACGAGTATTTCCATCTTCATCACCTGCTCCCTGGACAGAATCAGGGATGGTAGGTATTTGAACAGACGATCTGGCGGTAGGCTAGTATTGTTACAGAAAAGAAAAGTGACATTAGTATCGTCGTCGCAGGTTCCGGCGATGCGCCGCCGCCGACGGTGCGGCACATTGGGATGGATGTCGACCAGCCCGAGGAGTGGTCGCTGAGATAATATCGCACCCTTGTGAATCTGGGATCCCATCCGGCAGGTTTTGCATCGCCAGCTTCTTCCAACATGTTGTTCTCTTTCACCGGTATGCGCGTGGTGCCCTGTGGCGGCAATCAACAAGGGGAACGGGGTCTCAGGATGATCAAGCACAAGTCTAAGTTTCTCGTCACAGACAGCACATAAAGTACGTGATATGAACTGAAGAGATCACCGTACCGATGAATGACCTGTGATGGATTAGAAATGGATCGGTGATGGTAGTCAAGTGTGTCTAGTTCAATTCAGTCCAAGTGTCTCTTCAGATCTATCTATCAATGTGATGGTAATGCCAATGGTGCTGAGCAGGGTACAGACCTGACACCCTCAGGTGTGGCTTTAGGGGCCATTTGATACCTAGGGTTAAAGTTTAGCACCGTCACACCAAATATTTGGATGCTAATTAGGAGTATTAAATATAGATTAATAATAAAACTACTTGCATAACATCTAGGCTAATTCGCAAGATGAATCTATTAAGCCTAATTAGTCTATGATTAGCATAAAATTAACCCTAAGCTTATGCAATCAATTTTGTCATTAGCCTACGTTCAATATTTCTAATTAGCATCCACACATCCAATATGACAGGGCTAAACTTTAGTCCTTGGATCCAAACACCTCCTTAGTATTGTCGTGAGCCGCCAGTCATTTCTGGTTTTTTCTTCTTCTGTTCGGTTTGGTACAGCCACAGCACTGCACCATCACATTGATAGATCTGATCAGCCTAACCTAGTTAAGCTGGACTGAGTCATGTTAAAGTTAACAGCCTCACAGGATAGCGAGGCCAAATAAATCTTTTTGTTAGAGTGCGGAGTGAATTATTAGAAAATACCGTCCTGTAACCATCCAACTTTGGGTACTCATCCTTCCTTATTGTCTTCAACTCGTGCCAGTGTAAGTCATCAACTCGTGGGTGATGGAAAGCCTAAAGGTTCCACAGCCAACAGGCTGTTCTTCTTGAAGCAATCTTATCTCCTCTTCTCCCTGAGGACAAACATCAAGCCATCCAGCTTGCACTGTAGCATTCTCGATATCAACTTCCTGTATGAAGCCATAGTAATTGGGGAATTTATCTACATCACTATAGAAAACCCAGATCTACCCACGTGAAAACCTTTGAAGCAATTTTTCTTGTGAAAACTGAAAAATCATAGAATCAGCGCATACAATTTGTGTTTGGCCAATATTATTATCATCAACATCTGTAACTCCAGCAGTGCGAGAGTTATGCTTGCTATTCTCTTCTTTTGGTGTCTTTGCAGCGATCCCTGTATTCCTGCATGTTGCCCCTCCCAACATTCATAAATCCCTTGCCACTATTTCCATTGTAGATCCTGCATATTTGGCATCACTTTCCTGACCTCTTACTGAACTGCATTCTGGGAAATGGGCTGTATTTTGCTAGACCATTTGGACAACAAGAAATGAGCTGATCTTTCAAGGACTTCAGCCCTCATTGAATAGCTGTCGTGACTTCTTCAGAAAAGAACTCGGCCTGCTTATGCATCGCGTACGAGCAAAACACAAACCTGCCTTGGAAAAATGGATAAACGCCTTTGGTCAATTCTTGTAACTTTTTGGATCTTTTTCCTTTCCTTTTTTGTTTCTTAAGCTCCCTCTGTAAAGACTCTTTTACCTTACTATGTTTAATATATAATCAGCAGGGGACCTGTGCCCCTCCTGTCACTCAAAAAAAATCTGCATTCTGGGATGACATAAGGAAAAGCCTCCTCCAAGTCAAGGGGAAGAGCTGTAGGATCAAGTTCAAGGGATCCTTTTGGAACACCTTCTTTTTCAGTTCCGCTTGTCACATAATGTGGGACAAAATGAGCAAATCTTAGTCTGCTACTTTGAGGTATCATGTATGGAGCTGCCTCTCTAGACGGCATAAATAAGCTAACATAGCCTTTTATCTTCATAAGCGGCATGACAATGATGCTAGTGCTCATGGTGAGATTAGAGAGGACTAGAACCACTTCATACCGATGGCTCCAATATTTGTGATTGTCAGCATCTGAACTCCAACCAATATCCCATTCTTTAAAAAGAGGCCAAACTTCATCTTTCATTGGATAGATTTCATAGGAGTTTCCTGTCTTGCTTTTCTAGTTCGGGAGAACATACCAGTTTCTTTGGCTGTCTCTGACCCTCCATGCTTAAAGCGTCCACAAGCAACTGGCAGACCCCTCTAAGACCATACCTCCTCTGCTTTATTTGCGGGATCGAACTCCAGCCTAACAAAATGTAGCATAAACTCTGGAGTAGTTTTTACCTTCATAATTCGAGCATAAAATCTAGGTATACAGGCTTGATCATCGTAGACAACCCATATTTGGTTGGCCCTGTAGACAGCCCATATTTGGTTGGCCCTGAACTCATTTTCATCTTGAAGTTCATCAAAATAAAAAAAAAATCAGGATCCACAAAGGTGAATTTATAATCATCTGAAGCATCATTTGGACCTAGACCATTTCTGCTGACAGAATGAACTTCCTTTTCTTTACCATCATTATTTATTTTCTCCACCGTGCATTATTGTTTCTCTCTTCCTTTGCTTTTATCTTCTGTGTGACTGCAGTTATTAACACCATTTGTCGGACCATTATGGCAGGCAATGTCTTCATTCAGCTTTGTTGTTTTGTTGCTGTGATCACCATGGAACAGACCGGTTTTCCTTAACCTCTTCAAACCGGGAGAACTCGCAGAATCATCATTAACTTTGTTATCATCATCTTCAACATCATCATCATCACTCTCTTCATTATACTTAACTTCTTGCTTCTGCCTACTAGATCTGCAGGTTTGTTGACCTGGCCCTGCACTATTTGTAGCAGGACCGTGTTTGAGAATCTCTTCTTCGCTATCACTGTTGGTTTCTGATATGCTAATTCAATCACGGTCTTCCTACCCCTTTTCAATCCTGCAGTTGATGAAACTTTTGAAGCATTTCCAGTGGCTCGGTCAGATTTCATTTTGTCCTTCAGCCCAGTTGTGGTTCCATCCGTTTCTCTCTTTATGTTTAAAAAAACACCACCATGAGGAGAATTGAGAACCAATATTAACATGAACTTCTGGAGTGGCAGACCAAGCTTTCTGACCAGTGACGTTTGTTTGAGGACTTCGAAAGTTCTGACCAGTGTTAGACCAAGCATTTTTCCAAATACCAGCCGATCGCTGATTTTTCCCAGAAGGAACAGCTTGCTCCTTCAAATCATGTGCTAAAAATGATTTCATGCAGTTCTGACAGCGCAAAGCCTCCTTACAAGATTGAAATCTAGCACTGATATCTCATGCATGCCACAGGATGGCCAGAAAGTCCAAATTGTTGTTCGTGTCCCTACAGGATTTGAGACCCGATGCTTCCATTGCTGATGCTCATGGAGATCCACAGGAGATGCTCTAGATCTAGCAGCAGGTGCATGTCTTCTTGGTTGTTGATCCGATTAATCTACATGGCGCTCGGGTGTTATAGGTGATGCCAGCACTCGATTTGTGGATCGTCCGATCGCTACTCCCCTGTCATCTCCGTGCCGTCTGATATCTGTTGACCGATGAGCTATGATTTGTCCTTTTTTTTTTGTCGCTGATTTTGTGGGGGCAACTGCGAGATTGGGACCGTTCAGTCTTTTGGGAAATGCATCCGTTTTGCTTAGAGCCAACGGCTTTCGTGAACAATGTATGCGTTTCTTCATCTTCCTCGCTGCGCTCTCCTCTCAGGTGAGTGATAGTTCTAGGGTTTGGTGATTTATTTTGATTTCGAGTTTGGATCTGGTGGGTTTCTTGCGATTCGAATCCAGCAGTTGTTGTTAGGGTACTTAGGTTGTTGACGAATGGATTGGTTGGAGTTTTGTTCCACGAATTTTCGATCCCCAGCTGGTTCATTTCGTCGTCTAGATCGCTTTCGTCTATGTTTTTTGATGTTTGCGCGCAGTTCATCTTATGATTCGCACCCGCCTAGATGAGCAAGGACTCCTGCAGGTTGGTAGTGCATCGTTGGTCAGGGTTGGTCTAGGTGATTACGTCGATGGCCAGGCCGAATTTGTTCAGTCGATTGACGATTTGTTTGGTGTAGGTGTCGATTTCAGACACGCAGCCCCTTTTCTGCTTCGATTCGTACCTCCCCTTCGTTCCTTGTTGAGATTCGAATTTTTTACTTGCGGCTGGTTAGATGGGTGGTGTTTTCTAGGTGTTTGGAGTTTGATCTGTTTGTTTCCAATGGCAAGGCATTTGGGTGTTTTGCTAGGTGTAGTTCTCGATTAAGTCGCAGTATGCTGTATGGCTGTTACTGTTGACACATTTCTTTTGGATTGATTTTTACTGTACCTGGTAGCACTTCTGTTCACATATGTTTACTGTACCTGGTAGTACTTTTGTTCTCTGATTCTTGTTGGTTTATATCATACATCCGAATTTAGGCATTGTTGTCTGCAAAATGTGTAGAGTAGGTTTAGATTATTCATTCTACTCCAATCATAGGTATTTCCTTCGTTCCAAATTGTAGGTTGTTTTAACTTTTCTAGGTTCATAGATTTGACTATGCATCTAGATATATGTTATATCTAAGTCCATAGCAAATATTATAAATCTAGAAAAGCTAAAACGGCCTACATATTGGAACGGAGGGAGTAGTATTATTCTTCTTGTTCAAATTACTCTGTTATATAGTGGTATATTAACACTATGCTTCTATGTTGAGGCTGTGATTACTTCATATGAAGGTTTTTTTATAAGTTATGAAATCTCCCTCTTTCTGCTTGTAGCTAGTAGTATGCTTGTACACTGGATTATGTAGGGTTATATTTCCATTTTGACACATACGTAATGTAGTTTGAAATCAGCATTCATTTCAAATGTAGAAATAATGGCTGTTAACTTAATCGTAGTTGTATTGTAGTGATATGCAGGTATGCTTTTTTTTTGTAAAAGTTTGTAGTATATGTGTTTATGAAAATTTAAATAGGGATTATTATTTTTTCTTGCACATAATGTGTTTACTCTATATATTATAAACTTTCTGATTTCTTCTGCATGTAATTGTTAGATGGCTCGCAAACGGCCACCTGCATTGTTGAGTTATCTAGTGGTGAGTAAGACCCTGATTTTGGAGATAATCAGTGCTCATAGCTACAAAGCAATGATTCTAATTGGATGGGGTTGGACAATTTACACGATCATGTTTCTGTTATTCCAGTACCTAATGAGATGTAACTTGCATGTGTCCCACATGTAACTCTGACATGGTTGGCATGTAAATTAAAACTTTGTATTATATTGGTGTAGTTTAATATTTATAGCTAGTTTTTAAAGACGTTCTGTTTTAAACTCTATATTGTTTAGTGTTGTGTCCTTAGGTATTTTGCTTTTGGCATCTGTGAACTTCGTGGATATTTCTGGCTGTTTATAGTATTTTTCATGTATTTTGCCTCCTTTTTTGGCGTTATATATCTAATCTAAATAATGCATTTTAACAAATCTTTGTATTTAGTCATTGCACCTAATGTCTGGCTGTTCATAACATTTTCATGCATTTTTTCCATATGCATATATAGAGCCAGGATATTGATAGATCAAGTTTTCTCCCCTACTCTGTGAAAGATTAGTTGTACAGGATAATCCACATGGCAACTTTACTGCAATTACACTAGCATGTGATATGTAAACTGCGTGTGTGTGACATGTAATTTCTGCATTATAACTCCATAACCTTAACTTTGCGGGCAATTGATGTATCCTTAAGTTTGTTTGTGTGGGTTGTATTCTCTATCTTCATTTTGGTGGTATTGTGTCATGGGTGAATGTTTCTAGTTTCACCCTACTGAGTGAAACAAAATGTTACTCAATTTTCTTGTATTATTTATGACTCCGATTCTTCAAAAATCTGCATATCTATGTCTTATGCTTCCCATATGTATTTCATGATCTACTTATATGAAATCTGTGCCAGATAGCGTAGCTTGCCTAAATTTGCAGATCTTGGATGTTCAAAAAGCACAATAGAGAAGTAAATTTAGTCAGCCATTAGATCCTAATCTAAGGGTCCGAAAATTGGGTGTTGGGGCTTCCAGAAACACTCGATCTGCCAGATTAAAAAAATCTGAGTGTTCTGTTGCCCTCTAACACTCGAGTGCTAGGGCCCCCTAAGACAACCTTTGAAGGTGTTCCTTTTCATACCATACACAGAACGACTTTACAAGTCGGAGTCATTGTTACACTCAGCTCTACAAAGTTGTGCCGTGTTCCAGTGTGTAACAAGCTCGAGCACAACAAAATCCCACATGTCAGACTACTGTCAGTCAAGCTCTGACAGCGGCAGCCGGTCGTCCGGCACCGGCAGGTCGTCATGCTCCCGCGCCGCCACCACCCACCGCCCTAGCGCGTCATCGCGCACGAGCCCCTTGTTCGCCGGCAGGTACCACCACGCCGGCACGCGCGCCTCGTCGCGCAGCATGCCGGAGGTCTTGTTCACCAGCGCCGGGTCCCGGCGCGCGCCGGCCCGGAACGCGCCGGCGGCGCCCTCGCGGCCGTCGAGCAGGTGCAGGCACGTCTCCAGGTTGTGGAGCCCCACCACGTCGTATTTCGCGTGCTTCAGGAACGGGGACTTTTTCACGTCGAGCTCGAGCTCGACGCCGGCGTGCACGTACGCCCACGACGGCGGCCGCCCCGTCCGCGCCCACAGCTTGGCCAGAGCCTTGGAGACCGGGGCGTCGACCACCGCCCGGGGCACGCTCGGGACCAGGGGCACGACGTCGTGCCGGACGACGACGCGCAGCACCCGGACGCCGCGCGACGCGAGCCCCTCGCAGAAAGCCCGGTTGCCGACGCGCGGCGCGGAGAAGGTGACGGCGGCGACGGGCACGTCCGGGTGCGCCGCGGCGGCGTCGCGCGCGGCGAGCAGTGCCAGCGCGCCGCCGAGGCTGTGCCCCGTGACGGTGACGCGCACCGCCTCGCCGCGGCCGCGGAAGTGGCTGACTAGCCGCGCGAGCTCGCCGGCGACCTGGTCCCGCGCGCTGCGCTCGCCGTGCTTGATCCCGGCGTTACTGGACGTGTATATGGCGTGGAACCCCTTGGCCACCCTGGCGCCCTTGTCCTTCCCGGCGTCGAGCTCGAACAGCACCATCCTGGTCCTCATGTCCAAGGCCCACTCGTCCGGCGCGATGGTGCCCCGCCACGCGACGACGATGTCCCGGCACCCGGCGCGCTCGGCCTCGGCGGCGCCGGCCGCCGCGACGTACCCGATCCAGTTGGCGTGCCCGTCCCACGCCTCGGTGTGGAGCTGGCGTCGGAGCCAGCGCTGGACCCGGCCCTCGCAGGTGGCGTAGACGAACGCGGTGGCGGCGTACCCGTGGCCGGCGAGGCCGAGCGCCGGGAGCAGGCGGCGGAGGCCGCGCAGGCAGGTGCCGCAGTGCGGGGACCAGTGGCGCCAGTCGAACCCGTCGTAGGTGGCCTGCGCGAGGTCGCCGTACTTGAGGAGCTCGGCGCGGAGGCCGGCGTCGAGCGGGTCGAGGAGCGCGGACCAGTCGACGCCCGGGCCGTACAGCTCGGCGCGCCGGGAAGGGATGTCGTCAGCCGGCCGCGTGGGCGGCAGCGGCAGCGGCGTGGGCTTCGCGGCGTCGCCGTTGAGGCAGAGGAAGCGAGCCAGCCCGGCCATGTCGAGCTAGCTTGCGAGAGAGAGGGAGAGCTCGATCGCCCGGGGGTGGGCAGTGTGCACGAGCTGGCGGCGAGTGCTTGCTCGGGAGTGTGGGAGACTAGGAGACAGTAGGTGGTATATATAGCACGCGAGTCAAGCCGATCAGGTGGTGGTGTGATTAACGCCACTTCAGGTGGCAAGGTATGGAGGAACCTTCCATGTCAACGCGAGGTCAAGACATTGGACATTCACATTCATATTCATACTAGCTTGTTCTGAGACTGTTGATCAACTAGGGTTCTATTAACACTTTACAGTTTTACTTTTTCCACGAGTCCATATTTTAGAACAGAACTAGTCCATATTATTGACCCTAATTGGACAATATTCACATTCACACTAGCATGTTGTGATCAAGATGCCCCGGCTGCTTAAGGAAGAAAACGACTGAAGCCTATACAAAGCATTTGGATCAGCAGAAGGATTTTTTTTTAAGCAGGCAGCTCAGCACCGTGTTCTGCAGCAGGCAGAGAGCATCAATGAGTGCGTCACTGCATTGACGACGACCACGACGAGGACGAGGACGGCGACGACCACGACGACTAGCACAGTCACCGTACCGTCACCAGCTTTTAATTTACTGGTAGCTCGTGTTGCGCGTGAGCACGTCGCCGCCGTCGAACGAGTCCTGCTAGCCTGTCTTCAGTTCAGGTGGCGCTCGCTTTATCCCAAAGAGAAACGCTGGCCCCACTCACCGGCCGATTGATCGCCGGCTGGCTCGCCGCAGTTTGATTGCTCGCCGGTTTCCTTCCTTGATATATACTTGGAAGTTGGAACGCTGCTCTCATTAGCTTTACGACGACCTGCATAGGCAAAGCCAGATCACCCAAGCAAGAAGACTAACAGTAGCATGGAAGCATCGACCAGTTAATAATAATGGTTGCCTTTTGGATGTCAGAGCGTTCTTAAGCAAGCAAGTTACATTCTGAAAGAAAACTAACCATGATGGGTTTCTTCTTTGAGTCTTCAGAGAAGAAAAAAAACATTTTGCATGTAACATGTATCGTATGGAGCTAACTAAATGCTCTCCTGTTTAGCATTCTTGGAAATAAATATGAAAACTACACTGAGAATAGCCGAAAGGAACAAGATGGTACTATGTCTTGGAGGTGTTATATATCTTTATTTATTCACACACCAATTTATTATTGAGTTTCTTGAATACAACAGCAACAATACAGCGTATGGAATTTGCACCAAGGGTCAGACATTGAAAGCTAGTTACGTCTGAAATTTTATCCATTTCTACTCCAAAAACAACATAAATACGGCTACGTTTTCAGTGGCAAGTTGTGAGGTGGAAGGAAATGCAGCCCAAGGACCGAAACAAGTGGGCCGAATTGAGATGCACACACGACCCACCCATGCGGAGATTATTGACAACCTTTTTGAAAATATGCACTTGCCACATGGACATTTTTTTTAATAAATATAAATTGTTGTTTACTAAGTTTTTTGAAGACGTGCATGGCTAGATGCTTGCATCTGCACTAGTTTTTTTCCCCAACAAAATCTCCACTAGTTTTTGTAAAGGACCAGCCAACTATAATAGATTATATTATATTTTCACGAGCAAGTAATTGACCGTATATACAACTATAATGGATTGTATTTTCACAAGCAAGTCGGATCGATTATAGATTATATATATATTTTTTCACAAACAACTATAATGGACGGAGGTGGTGGTGGATCAAAGGAAGTCCTGTGGGGACACATGCCCCTTAAATTTCTGGAATTTGATGGGTTTTGGTACGGTAGGGACGGATCTTGGCCCTGTGCAGCAGAAGGCATGACGTCACGACAACAGTCAAATCGAGGCACGCACGCGTGCATCAGCGCATGGCTACAGCACACCGCCGAGGAAAGGGACCGGCAAGCCGTACAAGCGGGGCGGCGCGCGGCGCCGAGCCCGGGGCCCCCGCCGCCGTGGATTCTTTCCATCCCATCCCGTCCCGCCCGTCACTACACTAGGGTCTAGGGCTTGGGCCAGTTCAGGAACAAGCAGAGACACTAGGGTCGCAGCTTGGCATGCAGCACGGCTTCGCGGGCCTGATTGATCGGTGATCGCCCCGGCGTCCGTCCGGTCGACGTCGGAGGAGCCTGCGTGAGCGTGACCCGCGTATGCCTTCCAAGTCCCGCTCCGTCGTCTACCTCCCTTCCCTGGGTCCCTCCCGTGCCGTGAGCACGGCGAGCAGGTCGTTATCTCGCGCGCCTGCCTGTGCTGTGCATCATCTGCTGATTGCTAGCTCTCGCAGAAGAAGCAGTGCACCACCCACGTATTCACATCGCTGATTGGCTATCACATACGTATTCAGTACAAAGAGCTCTTCAGTTTGTGTGTGAGCCATGTGAGATTGTGAGCATGTCTGTACCTACTGGCTGTGCAAGCCTCCGAATTAATATAAAAAAAATCCAAGTTAAAAAGCATCATAGGACGAGCAGCTAGTAACTTTTTATTTAAATGAAAGAAGAGTAGTACAGAGATCGACGCAGCAGGGGGCAGGCATCCAGGCTCAATCAGGTTTTCAGAAGATTCCTCCATCGAGCTTAAGTATTGACAGATCGCGACGCTTTGCATGCTTAATGGTGCAGGCTTCTTAGGAGATACAAGCTGCTTCGCCGTGCGCGGGCTGCCCCCCTACAAGCGCAGCGCGAATCTTGGCGCGCCTGTCGCCCGGCTCTTTAGTTTCCTCTCTGGCTGCTAGCTACCACAAGTTTCTCTCCAGATTCTCCAGGTTTCTTGGGCTTCCATCCCAGGTCTGAACCAAGCAGCTTAGGCTGATCCCCGTGATTACTTTAATTTGATCTTGCATGCAGTAGTGCAAGGTAGGAGTAACTGTCAAGCAGATTCTCGCAGCATGTGATGCATGCGTCCATCTGCAGGTATCTGAACTTCAGAGTATGTACAGAACTTCAGACACAGAACAATATACAAATCTTCCTAGTAGTCACAGCGAAGCTCTAATAGCTAGTTTTTTTTTGAAGAAACAGGAGGGTATTCCCCCTACTGATTAGATATATTAAAAAGCAACCAAAGAAACAAAACTAGCAAGCTAAGATGTTTCGTCTTTCCTAAGTGATGGTCTATTATATTGATGACTGAGGATGTTGTCCTTACTCGATCTGAGCATGTTTTAATCCGGGCATCTGTCTTGCTCCTACATAATTTAACAAACACACCTTCATATATACACTGGTGGTGGTCCTTGTCTGGTCATCTGTTAACAAATTGCATTGCAGCAAGAGTTATCAGACATTATACAGATGATGGAATGCAAATTTCTTTTCTTTTCTTTTCCTTTTCTAAAAACATGTGAATCCGTTGCTTATATACGGAGGAGTATCCAACTGTCCGTATATGTGTGCTTGAGTTATTTTGTCTGGCGCAGCACGAATTATTCTGTCTGAACTTTGTTGAGCCACCGAACCATGGGCGCAGATATTGGCGTCCAAAGTTCCCACCAGCTGAGCTAAGCTCGATCGATACATTGGCAAGAGCCAGATTAGCAAAAGAGGAAAGGACCAGCTGGGGCACCAAGAATAGTTTGTTATTTCTGTCTGAACTTCCTCGCCAAAAAAAAAAAATTCTGTCTGAACTCTGTTGCACTTGCAAACGCTTTGCCCAGTGCTCATCAGCTTCGTATCATGTGGAGCGGCTTTGCTTACCTTTTTTTTGCACTGTCGTTTGGCATCAAATTTTTTCCAATACTCTCTTGTTCATCAGTCCGTTCCTTCTTGGAAGCAGTGGATTATTGAGAGATCATGATGGCGATCGATCTGCAGTATATATCATTGCAAACGGATAACACTGGTCATTGTTTTTTAAACCCAAAAGAGAACAAGGAGGAGGCCTAGAGTGTTTAAAGAACTGAAGATTGAAGTGCTTTTGGTTGGCATCCTATGTCTGAAGAAGTTCTCTCCAGTCTTTACTGAATGGCCAGATGATATATTAGATTAACAGAGAGCAGGTCATCCTATGTCTGAAGAAGTTCAATTCGGGTCACTGAACATGGGCACTTCAATTCGTTCTCTCCAGTCTTTACTGAATGGCCAGATGATATATTAGATTAGCAGAGAGCAGGTCATCCTATGTCTGAAGAAGTTCACGGATCTGAAGGGAGAAACAACCAAGAAAATGCATGGCGTGTGCTTTGGAAACTGGAACTACACGAAGCTTCTCGCGCGGCGCCTTTCCTTTGAAGTCGGGATCGCGATCAAGGCTACTAGGAGATCGATCGCGATCGTGTCCACTTTCCGACCGTTTCAGCTTCACCCTAACCCTAGCTAGAGCTAGGCCTCCTTGAAAGCCGCTGTTTTCAGAGGTTGCTGCCAATCAGTCGGTACTGCTAGTCGTCGAGATGATTTCACAGTAGCTTCCACGCAATTTGCGCTGCCGTACGTCCTGGCCACTATAAATGCTCCTCCCTAAAAGCACACATAACACAGCTAGCAGCTATTAGCTTTGTGCACTTAATCAGTAAGATGAACCAGGTCACAATGTGGCCACTAATGCAACATCGACCAATGCCCAATATTCAATAATGTACTATCTGGTGTAAGGGCAAATTATGCTAGTCCATTTTATTTCCAGGGTGGTATTAGCTGCTAGTACCATGCATAGTTTGTGTGTGTCAGCCATGTGGGCATGTCTGTACCTGGCCATGCAGAGCTCCTCCTAACACCAAATTAAACTAAACTAGCTAGGCAAAGCAAGGCAAAAGGAGAACAACCTACTAAGTATTTTCTTTTTCTAAAATAAGTTGCAGAGACAGTGAGACAGACTAACAGGTTCAATATCATACTCCTACAGTTTCAGAAGATTCTTCAGGTTTTGATTAGAACAAATAAATTGCAGATGCCTTGCTTAATGATGTAGGGTTCTTAGGTGATCAGAGCTATAGGCGTGTCCCCCTACAAGCGCGACGAGTGCTGTCGCGCTTGTCCAGTGTCCCGTGAGCTTCTCTCAGGGATTCTCTAGGTTCCTTCTTGGTCTGTGCTCTCAAGTCTGAACCAGGCTACAACAAGGTCACATACATGTGCTACTCCGTGATTAGTTTAAAATGATCTTGATCTCTGCAATGGCCCATCTGCCCATGCATTATGTATGCAACTTGGATCTTCTAGCTAGATGCAAGGTGACAAAGCGTTAGTCGTCTACCTTTGAATTGGTTGCGCTGATCTGCAGGTGCCACTATCTAGGTCCCATTAGGTTAAAGAAACAGTACTTCGATCTAGGGCTCCGTGGTGACGGCAAACAGTCATGTGGTGGCAATGTGAACAGTTCTTCATCAGGTTATGGTCCAGTGATGACTTGGGATGTCCTTTCTTGCTTGATCTGAATACTAATCTAGCTTGTCGAGCAACATGTATTGTGCAGTAGCGGTCCATGTCTGGTCGTGTGCTAATAAGCAAATTCGGAGCAGCTAGCAGACAGTCAAGGTCCATGCATGTTCAGAAACTTCTTCAGGTGCTTTATCTTTACCGTTGTTCAGACACTGAGCCATGGGCCCAGCCAACATGCATGCTTAAACCGTTGTTCACCAACACAAATACTTTGAATCCCAACAATCACTAGCAGTTCGATACATATTCTCTAACTAAGGCAGGAGCTGAACCTTGTTTTCAGTTTTGTCTAGCAAAGAAACTTTGTCCATTTGCATTCCCAATATGCATGGATGAAATGAATGAAAAGGTAGGGAGTGAGATCCGCTGGTGATCTTCTGCACTATAATTGCAAATGGATAACCACAATAATGATCTCTGTTTGAGAAAAGGAAACCGTACCCTAGAGTGTTTAAAGAACTTGCAATCGAAAAAAAAAACAATAATTATATATCAGCTGGTGATGAGTCCTTGGCGCGACGTGGTGCATGCACTTGCTCCCGCTTTCGGTTGCCGTTTAGGCAGACAAACTATCCTGCCAAGTCTTCACTGAACGGCCAACCGAGATTAGTTACACTAATCAAGTCCAAGTAGCAGTCCTATCTAGTAGTATCTCTTTGACACTGCATGCCCTCTCTCACACACAAGTAGCTAGTCGCTCGTAATTCGCAATTATGCAAACTTCACTTGCGGTGCAAAATCAGGAAAATTCGAAAAGTTTGGGCGAGCTTCATTTGAACTGTATTTGCGCCTGCATTTTCAGGGGTTGGTTAAATTTCCGTCCGTAGCAGCAGAGTAGTGTAATCGTCTTTAACCTGCAGAGATCGTAGTAGCCAGCAGGGAGTGCTGCTGCTGCGGCGTGGTCGATCGGTCGAGGAACGGCCGCGCGCCGTGCCTGCCGCCGGTGGAGCACGCCATGCCCGCCACCCGTTGCTTGGGCATCGATCTCGCGCCGCGCGCGGGCGCAGCGCGCAGGTCTCCCAGCCGGCGCCCGCCACTTGCCGCGGCGCGGCAGTCCCGCCCCGCGGACACCGCCGGCGCCGAGCACATGGCCATGGCCGCCCGCGCGCGCCCGCGTATAGCTCGCGTCAACGACAGCCGCGGGCGACAGGGCAGGCGAGGCGGAGGCGCGGGCGCCGGCAGCCCGGCCGGCACGCCGGCCACAGCCGGGGCGTGCGCGTGGACGACACATCTCGCCGGACACGCGTACGCGAAGGACGTACACGACCACGTGCTCACTGTTCGATCCGATTTTTTTCTTTTGTCAGTGACCAGAACTTTTTTTCCCGGAGGTCGGCTGAGTCTTGTGCGCTCAATCTTGACCCGGAGGAGCAAGATCAGTGCAGGTAGTCAGAGTCAAAGCCCACGTCGTAGCTACTACGGTGGTTTTGCGTGCCTGCCGCACGTCCTCCCAACGGCTCGGTCGAACGTTCACAAACGACGCCGCAGATGATACGCACGGCGCACATGCCTTTAGCACAACTCCACCGACACCTCGCCAGATACTCCCTCGTTTTGATTATTTTATAAATTTACTACTTCATCGGTCCCAAATTATTATTTATTTTAACTTTTTAATTAAAAATTTTACTATACATATAGACATAACATATATCTAGATGTATAGTAAAAGTTATTCATCTAGAAAATCCAAAACTGACTAATAATTATGGAGGGGCCGAAGAAGAAGATGAACTTGCCCCACCTCTTCAGTGCACGCTGTCGATCGACCGGCCGTATCCTTGTCCACGGCTGATGATCAGGGATGCTGTTGACTCGTGTCACCTGCACTCCTGCAGACCTCGTCTTCGTTCTCGATCCGGCGCCTCCGCACGTGCCTGCTTCTTATATCCACTAAACATATCTAGATCTGCCGTCTCACCTCACCTCATTTGGTGTGTGTTTCTGTACCTGCCTTCTTGCTCTTTACAACCACTTTAGGCGCCTAATCCCCGGGGTGCCGGAGCTCTGGTTCGGCACGATCTGAACTCTGATCTGCACGCCGCGTGCGCGACCATGGCCGGCACAAAGCAGTCCTTCCACTCCATGATGGTACATGGCAGGGCTAGAAGCGCTCTGGCCAGAGCAACTAGTGTCTGCCGGGGAGAATTTATTTTTGCTTCGACTTTACCTATTTTACTTGAATCGAGATAATATAGTGTGAAGCTATTTTGCAAGCTCATACTAAAATAAACTAGAAAACGGATAAAAATTATTTTTTTTAACCTTTACCGGCTTTAGCTTTGGGAGAAGCTCTTACACGCCCTCTAGAAAGCTGTAGCAGGGAGGGAGGATCCCAACACCAATCGGCCGTGCCTGCTTATTAACAAGTAGTAGTACTAATTTGCTACTAATACTAGTATCTTCAGCTCTGATTAGCGTGGAGTGCAGCTGATTGGCTGTCGCCGCCTTTGGAAACAGCGATAAACTAAGCTTCTTCCCCACTAAAGCTATCCGATTATGGTACGCTAATGAGCACCTTTGCTAGAAAAAAAAAGCTAGCCGATTGTAGCCAGCAAATTTGACCCGACGATCCCGCATTTTTTTAATAGAACGATCACGCATTGTTCATTTCCACTTTCCACGCACGTACTAGCACGAGTAAAAAAAAATAAAACAAAAAAACTGGTCTCCTCGCTATGGTCTCCTCGCTAGTACTCCCTCCGTTCCAAATTATTGATCGTTATGACTTTTTTAGATGCATAGTTTTTATTATGTATCTAGATATATATCATGTCTAGGTGCATAGCAAAATTGATGTATTTAGAAAAGCTAAAACAACTAATAATTTAGGATGGAGGGAGTATTCTTTTAAGCAAAGCAGATTATTGCACTGGTATATATATGCATATATCAGTACATCACGTTCCCAAAGTCACAGGCCGTGCGTCCGTTTTCTTCGCTTCTCCATTTGCGGCGAGGCAAGAGAACACGTACGTACTGGTAGTTCCATTTTTTTCTTAAAAAAAAGAAGTATATGTGACGCTTTTGACCTCTAGGATCATACTGGTACTAGTTTATTTTTAAAAAGTACTAAGGATCATACTACCTGGAGATTATTTTAAGCCTAAGCTAATCGGGCATTCGAGCCACGCGATGCCTTGGGGTTCACTGCTCGCTTCAGAAAGTCCAGACTTTTACGGCTGATCGGGTTGACGTTTCCGTCCCCGACAAAGTTACCAGTTAACCAATGATGCTAGAATAATCACCTGCTTACGTGCACAAGCAATTATCCCTGCCAGACACTGAGCTAGCTATTGCGTGTTCAACCGTCTCGTTGAAAAAAAAATCTGCAGCTTCTAGAATCTTGAGTTCTTGACGACAAGGGTGATGGCAAGAAAAGTCGGTGGTTTTATTTCAAAAATAAAAGTCGGTGGTATGGAAACTCGAGTAGAGGAAAAAAACACACAGGGAGGTGTCTGAACGCGAACGTTGCTGACCAAGGCCCCGTTTAGAAGCTGTGTTGGATTTTGGAATCTAGGATTCTGGATGGATTTTCAAAATCTGAATAGTGCTGTCTGGATTTTTGGATTTTGCTAGCTGATTTTATGGATTTTGGGTTAGACATCCCTTCTATGCCTTTGGTATTTCGTTTTCCTTCTGCCGCTAAATACAACACCACTTCCCACTAATGAACATGAACTTGAACCTTACCATACTACTTCTCAACATTACTCATGAAGAGTAGACAACCCAAAGATCCACAAGTGCTTGAGCACAGTCGCGTAGGAGTGGCGGGAGCAGGGAGGAGGCTGGAACCATGCTCGGGACGTTCGGTCCTCCTGCGCCACGTCCGCATACCGCGAGCGCACCACCACCATGCGTACCACAGCTTCCAGACGGGGCCTCAAGACATCATCAAAGAAACATCACGAGATTGATGTTTGCAGTGACATTAATCGATAGATTCAATGTGACGAGGATTAAAATTTAGTCCGGATGCCACACGAATCCTAAGAGACATCCTAAGAAGCTCACAAACTGAGCTGCAGCTTCTCCTGCTGCAGACAGCGTCACCATCCCTACGCTCATCAACAGCACGCGGCAGACTCTGGATCAACGCAAGACAACTATTCTTTCGTGCAGAAATCTTGGATTTTCGCCGTGAGCACGCATGAACAGAGGTGAATTTGTACCTGTCCCTGTCCCTGTCCCTGGAAGGACGCCACTGCTCATCGTCTACCTCCATGCCATGCCGGGCAGCATCCCTACAGCCCCCACTGAGGGGTTTGGCTGTCGAGTGTCGACCACGACTCCACGAGAACCGCGCCACCGGCCGCAACGCCGCCGCGCCGCCGCCGCCGCCGCAGCGGATCCGGTTTGACCTCGCCGCTCCCCCGCACGGCACGCTGCCCCACTTCGAGTAACACTCCACTGCTGTAATAAAAGGGCTGCGGCGCCGTGGAATGACGGATCTGCCCCTGCCATGCCCCGCCGGAGCCCCCGGCACACAAGCCTGACGCCTGCCGTTACCCCGAGCCAGCGCCGGCACAGCCACGTGGCCGCGCGGTGAAGCAGGGGCCCACGTGCCGGTGGACGAGCGGCTGGATTTGTTTCCGGTGGCGCTACTGCCTCGTCGCCGTCGGGTAACGGTGGATGACGTGGGGGGCGCGTGGTCCCACGTGTCGGAGGGGGGTCGGTGTCCGGAGCTGCCGCGCCTTCGGGTCCGGGCGGGGGGTGGTGGGCTCGGCTCGCCGCTGGTATAAAGCGCCCGCGCCACCAACTCCCTTGGCCGCACGCACCGCGGAAATCTCGGTGCCGCGAGAGCGAGCGAGAGCCAACGAGCTGTGTCACTCTCCGTGCAGCGAGTGAACGAGGCAGGGCTGTGATGGTCGCCCCGGTGCGCGCTGCGCCGGCGCTGGCCGGCAAGCCGCACGGGCCGCCGCCGCCGGGGCTCGCGATGCTGGAGGTTGCGGCGGCGGCGGCGGGGGAGGAGCGGCTATCCGACGCCTCGACGGCGGCGCCCAACTCGAGCCTCAGCTCGGCCAGCAGCGCCGGCAGCCTGCCGCGGTGCTCCAGCCTCTCGCGCCTCTCCTTCGACTGCTCCCCGTCCGCCGCCCTGGCCGCAGCGCGCTCGCCGCCGCCCGCGAGGGTGTCGCGGCCGCACCGGTCGGGCGACGCGGCGTGGGCGGCGATCCGCGCGGCGTCCACGTCCGCCGCCGCGCCGCTCGGGCCCCGGGACTTCAAGCTGCTGCGCCGCATCGGCGGCGGCGACATCGGGACCGTGTACCTCTGCCGCCTCCGGAACACCGCGAGGGAGAGCCCGTGCCAGCTCTACGCGATGAAGGTGGTGGACCGGCGCGTGGTGGCCAAGAAGAAGAAGCTGGAGCGCGCGGCGGCGGAGAAGCGGATCCTGCGGGCGCTCGACCACCCGTTCCTCCCCACGCTCTTCGCCGACTTCGACGCCGCGCCGCACTTCTCCTGCGTCGTCATGGAGTTCTGCCCCGGCGGCGACCTCCACTCGCTCCGCCACCGCATGCCCTCCCGCCGCTTCCCGCTCCCGTCCGCTCGGTGAGCACTTCGTTCCTCTTCTATACACTGCCGCCAAAGATAGAATCTTTCTTTCGTGTCCAGAGCGATGGATGCTGACGGCGTCGATCGATCTCATGGGCCACCGGTGCAGGTTCTACGCGGCGGAGGTGCTGCTGGCGCTGGAGTACCTGCACATGATGGGCATCGTGTACCGCGACCTCAAGCCGGAGAACGTGCTGATCCGCGCCGACGGCCACATCATGCTCACCGACTTCGACCTGACGCTGGAGTCCACGTCCTCGCCGTCGCTGGAGTCCGCCGATGCCGACGACGACGGCGCATCCACCTCCGTGTCCTGCTTCCCGGACCACCTGTTCAAGCGCCACCGGCGCCAGCGCCGCACCGCCGCGCCGCGGACGTTCGTGGCGGAGCCCGTGGACGCGCGCTCCTGCTCGTTCGTGGGCACGCACGAGTACGTGGCCCCCGAGGTCGCCCGCGGCGGGCCCCACGGCGCCGCCGTGGACTGGTGGGCCCTCGGCGTGTTCCTCTACGAGCTCCTCCACGGGCGCACCCCGTTCGCCGGCGCCGACAACGAGTCCACGCTCCGCAACATCGCGCACCGCCCGCTCGCGTTCCCGCCGTCCTCGGGTCCCGCCGACGCCGCGGCGCGGGACCTCATCGCCGGCCTCCTCGCCAAGGACCCGGCCCGGCGCCTCGGGTCCCGCCGCGGCGCCGCCGACGTGAAGGCGCACCCCTTCTTCCGGGGCCTCAACTTCGCGCTCCTCCGGTCCTCCCGCCCGCCCGTCGTCCCCGGCGCGTCGCCGCTGCACCGGTCGCAGTCCTGCCACGCCGCGCCTACCACCGCGACGCCCGACAAGAAGAAGCCGCCGGCGTCGGCACCGGACGCCCGGTTCGACCTCTTCTGACCGTTGCGGCCGCCGCCGCCGGGAGCCACGCCCCCAGCCGCGGCGTCACGCAGCAGCATCGCTCGCTCGCCATTGTACACGGTGTTTAACGAGCCAGTAGCAGCACGTACTCGTACTAATTTAATCTCATGTACTACCAATAGTACGCCATTAGTCTAATCCTACTCCTACCGTCGTCGAGCTCTAACCCGTGGCTGGTCTCCGAGGCACGCCGCGCTTAACGGTGGAGCTGACCTGGCGCCATCAGCAGCTGAATCGCCAGGTTTAGCGAGCGATTGCTTCTCCTGCGGGGTTAGCGTGTGGTGTTTTGTCGGGGGCGATTGGAGCAGGGGTCACATGGGTGTAAGGAGCTTGTCCGGTAAGCAGGGCGCTTGGGTTGGCGATTACATTAATGGCGGGTGTTGACCTGTCTCCGGGGAGCCGCCTCGTCCCGGCATGGTTGGTTGGTGTGGCTGTCGGGTAGGCAGGCAGGGGTAGTGGTTTTGCTCGCTGGAGAGGTGTGTGACAGTCCCTGCAAATGGACGGGTAGTTTTACGGCAGATTTTCTGAAAGTGTCTGCACTTGGTTGTCTTCTCTGAAATTTGCGTGCGTTTGGGCGAGAACAGTTGCCGGCGATGAGGGTGTTGGGTCCGGAGCGTTTAGATGAGTGTTTGAAAGTCAACGTGATAGTCAATATCAGGAGGTTCCCATGGATTTCAGGTTTGGAAGGTCGAAGAGGGAACATCGTGGTGTAGGTGGTGTGTATTGGGAGGAATTGATATGGAAATTAGAGGAAATGAGTTCATGCAAACAAAAAGGGCGAAGCAGGTGAAAACCATGAATGTTTGGATGAAGATTGGAGATGGTCGATTCCAAGGGATTGAAACCTATTATCTTCCCGTTACTCTCTCTGTTTCAAAATATAGATTTTTTATTTTTTTTTCTAAATACATATTTTTTACTGTGTAAATAGATATACACTTAAATCTAGATATACAATAAAATAAAACTTATGCGTCTAGGTATGCTAAAATGATTTTGAAACAGGAAGTAACTTTCTTAAAGATGCAGAGTGGTATGCATGCAACGATGGAGGTGCATCAGCTATTTTGTTGGCACATGAATTTAACCAAGATTTGTTTATCCATACCAACAGTATATTTATTTTTTGCAGCGAGGATCGCATGCTACCGAGTAGATTGCGTCTTTCTTTACTGAAAAATGAGCAAGAGGCTTACTATATCTTTCGAGAATATAGGATTACATTGTGCTTATTACACAAATGACCAAATTGTTCAAGCTCACTGTCACTGATAGAGCTAGTAAAAAGAATTCCTCCACGGTCTTGGTGGCGCCTGGCCGTAGGCTGCGTCCCGTCCTGCCTTCGTGGCCGCGGCGATCACGTGCCGGGCCGGAGAGCGGCTGGGTCCTGCAGCGGGGCCCCGTGGCACGGCAACCACGGCACGGTGGCTGCCGCCGACCGCCGTTGCGTGTGCCGTTGCACCACCTTGCCGCGTGCTGCCCTGCTGCTGCAGCGGCCGCGGCACGTTCAGTCGAGGCAGGGCGCCCGCGAAGGATGCGACCGGTGGACGGGGACCGATCGAGCAGGAGGTTGCCGATGCCGGTGGGTGTCGTCGTCGTCGTACGTCGCAGAGCCTCTTTCCCGGCCGATCGGTCCATCGTTGTCGGGGGCCTGGGGTCGCCGGTCGCGGATCACCGACCGGACGGCTCGCCGCGCCGGAGCATCCGAAACGGGAGTCCCCGTCGCGTGCGGCGGCGTGCCACGTCGGCCGTGGACGCCAGCTGGGCCCACGCGCATGCGCAGGCAGGCAGGGCAGGCACCGTGCGTGGAGTCCTCCAGCGGTGGCCATGGACGATGCACGAGACCGACCTCAATCCAGGCTCCAGAAGCCATGGAGGATGGCGAAGCCCGGGGCAAGTTCATGGCTCCTCCACTCCACTGTCCTCCACACACCACCACACGTCCACACGCATGGTGGGTGAGCCGCGGGGGCCGATGCGATGCTCTGACACCAGGAGCATCCACCCGCCATTAATCCGGGGAGCGCAGTTCGTCTGGGCGGGCACCGGGCAGAGGCTTGGAGCAGGGCCGTGACGTGACCCGTGGCTCCTCCCAACACGAAGCAACCAGGGCAAGTAAAGCCTGCGCCGCGCCAGGCCAGGTCCCAGGCCCCGGCCATGCGAGCGCGTCTGAGCTCTCTCTCCGGTGTCTGATCCGCATGCGCGCCCTGGAACCTGCAGGGGGCTTTGACCCTAAACTCGGCAAAGAAATTCGCCTCGATCGGGGACGCGGCCAGGACGGGACACGCCGGACGCGGGACTGTAGAAACTTCGCGGTGGCGAGGAAGTAAAACTGTTGCATCACCCACTGTAATTTCTGGTGATGCGATGCTCCGTGACAGCGAGCGCGAGCAATCAATGGCGGTGGACAGGCAGGTTAAAATCAAAGCTGCGGGTAGGGTAGCCATTGATTGGGGGCATTTATCATCATGCTCGAGCGTCTAGGTTGCTAGCTGCAGGAGCAGGACGCCGGAGCCGGTGCGGCGGTGCCATGGCCACGGTCGAGCACGAGCACGAGCACGAGCACGAGCACGAGCAGGCGCAGCAGGCCACTTTCTCTGCCTCGGCTCGGCTCACTGGTGCTCGTAGGAAGAAAAGGACGCGCTAGATTGCGGTTCCTGATGTCATTGCAGTTGCACGTCATGGGCGCGGCGCGAGCTGCGAGGAGCCTGGAAAGCTCGCCGGCGATCGATCACCATGCAGTGCAACGCCTGCCGGCCTAGGGATGCAGGAGACGCAGGCTACGGGAGCGAGCGGTGGAGAGCTCGTGGTCGTACTGGATGTAGGAGGAGCAGCGGGAGCGGCATGCGGGAGGGAAAGGCAGCGGAAAGCCTGCGCGGCGCATGCATGTCTCGGTCTCGCCTCCTCACGCCCGACCTCGGACCCTGCGCCGCGCCATGGAAGCCAGCATCTCCATCTCCTTCGCCAGCCCAGAAGGAAAAAAGCTGCGTCGGCAATGAACGATCTTGCGCCAATACTTTGGAAGCACACGGCGCGGTTTCAGCATGTGCACTATCCTTTTGCTGAATTCAAGCAAAGAAGAGCAAGTTTGCGACACCATGTGTGTCAGATGATTAATCTGACAGAACAAAGAGCTGCGGGTGTGGTGCTGCAATGCAAACCGTGCTTACTGTCCCCGTCTTGTGCACTGCTTGCTGTCGGAAGCTGATGCAAGACCAGCAATTTCCCACCCTCGCACATTGGTGATGATAGTGTAACGAAATTTCCATCTGGTCAGTGTGGGCGATAGTTCTTCGTCCAACCTGTTGCCGCCAAGTTACTGGGTTTCCTGAAACATGATAAACAAAGCAGTCAGAAACAACTCCCCATTCACAGGTACAGCACAGGACTGACGAAACCAAACCAAGAGATGTGCATTCCTTGTGCAGTTGACTAAACATTCATGGTTGAATACTTCTCCTGTTTCTGTTAGCGGCTCAACACAAAATTCTGATTGCATCTATCTTTTTTACATTTTCTTTCTGTACAAGTCTCTACGTGTTAACGTACTCTGATACTGATAGTACCGCTTATAATAATTAGCTTACGCGACCCTATCCAGATGGTATTATACTACAGCTTGCATTGACTTGGTCGCAATAGTACAACTAGCTACACGACCCTATCGTTTTAAGCCAGTCTGATATGCTGTTTGCGGACATGGATCAAGAGCACATTGCACCACACAAGGAAGTGATCGACTGATGTTGCCATGCATCCAGCCATGAAAGAATCAATGGTCCCAGTACTCCTCACTCTATGCATCTTCTTTCTCGCAGAGGTCATGCCAGATGAAGCCTCTTCTAGGCCCTCGGTATCATTACCGGGGTGCCCGGATAAGTGCGGCAACGTGTCCATCCCCTACCCCTTCGGCATTGGCAAGGAATGTGCTGCGACCAGCTTAAACAGCTACTTCATCGTCACCTGCAACGACACCTTCCATCCACAGCGGCCAACAGTCGGGGACCAAGAATCAGCGGTTGAGGTCACCGACATCTTGCTGGAGCACGGTGAGATGCGTGTGCTCAGCCCCATCAGCCACATCTGCTTTGCGTCATCAAACACCACGTTCAACAAGCTCGGTGGAGGTTACAATCTGCAGTCCACGCCCTTCCTCCCCTCCCCGTCGCGCAACCGCTTCATGGTCATCGGCTGCAACACCCTGGGGCTCATCGGTGGGTACCAGGGCGCCACAAGCCAGTATGCGGCCGGGTGCTACTCCTACTGCGAGGGCATCAACAGTACATCTGATGGCGCACCATGTGCTGGGATGGGCTGCTGCGAGGCTGCAATCCCTGCGAACCTCACTGCCTTTGGAGTGGCGTTTGAGATGAATCAAAGCAAGGTCTGGGGCTTCAACCCATGCTTCTACGCCATGGTCGCGGAGGTCGGGTGGTACAGTTTCAGGAAGCAGGACCTTGTTGGCAACCTTGGATTCATTGACTCTAGAGCCAAGAGGGGCGCCCCCATCATCGCTGACTGGGCCATTAGGAACAGCTCGTGCCCAGAAGAGGGGAAGGAACCACCCAGCGGCTATGCCTGTGCCAGTGCAAACAGCTACTGCACAGCCGCAAACAATGGCCCGGGCTATCTATGCCAATGCTCCAAAGGATACGAGGGTAACCCTTATATTCCAAATGGCTGCCAAGGTATGTATTTACCCAAAATTAAATAGGTCTGGAGTTTCAGGATACTGAATACTACAGTTTTACTGTTGCTAGGAAAGCACACACAAAATAATTGCTGGCACACATGACATATGTCATCATTTTTTTTTTGTTTTTTTACTTCTAAGCTGGAAACAGAAAACAGTCAGCTCTAGTGTAGGTTGTTTATTCATGTCGTAATATCTAATTTCAGGAGCAGTTATGTAAAGGGAATTTACAACATTACAAAGTCGGCCGACCCTTTTTACTTGTTGAAATTTTCTAACATTTCATCCATCTGTGCTTAGTGTAACTTATCTGATTGCTTATGATTTGTATCTTCAGATATAGACGAGTGCTTGCTGCATACGCAAGATTCCAAGTATGAAGAATTGTATCCATGCAGAAAAGGGGTTTGTCACAATACACCAGGAAGCTACTTTTGCAAGTGCAAAATGGGAACAAGATCTGATGGCACAAATTTTGGGTGTCAATCTCTACATGCTTCAGCCGGACTAGTTATTGGTAAGCACTATGTGTGTACAATTCACTTCTGTTTAATCTACACTAAGATGTACCTTGTGATAAACAAACACCCAAAGGTAAGAATTAAGTATTAAGCCCAATGAATATCATAACAAATGTCCTACTGTTTGAAGAAATTCTACTTCCTACAAAAAAGAGAATCTTTACAAATCCCATTTTAATTTCTGTTTTACGGACCTGGGAAGAAATCATGACTTCTATACACCCCAAGCAAAAAAGAAGACTGCATTCAAAATTCGTACTAGATGTTTACTAGAATCTGTTTTCCTTTGTTAAAAATAATTTTGCAGGCCTCAGTGTCTCTGCAATCGTGTTGATGGCCTTGGCATGCTTGTACACCATGCAATTACAAAGGAAAAGGCACATGAAGGAGAAAGAAGAATATTTCAGACAAAATGGAGGTCTCAAGTTATATGATGAAATGAGGGCAAGGAAGGTTCACACAATTCATATTCTTACAGAGAAGGAAATAAAGAAAGCCACAGACAACTATAGTGAAGATCGAGTGCTTGGATGTGGTGGTCATGGAATGGTCTATAGAGGAACTTTGGATCACCACAAAGAGGTTGCCATAAAAAAGTCTAAGGTAATAAATGATGATTGTAGGGAAGAATTTGTCAATGAGATAATAATTTTGTCTCAAATCAACCACCGAAACATTGTGAGGTTACTAGGCTGTTGCTTGGAAGTAGATGTCCCAATGTTGGTGTATGAGTTTGTCTCCAATGGAACTCTATCCAAGTTCCTTCATGGTGCTGATCGTACATCACCAATCCCCTTGGATCTTCGTCTGAAGATTGCCACACAATCAGCAGAAGCTCTTGCTTACTTACATTCATCAATATCTTGCACAATTCTACACGGAGATGTAAAATCTGCCAATATCCTGTTGGACGATCAGCACAATGCAAAGATTGCAGATTTCGGAGCATCAGCACAGAAGTCAATGGACGAAAATGAGTTCATCATGTTTGTACAAGGAACACTTGGCTATCTTGACCCTGAGAGCTTTATCAGTCATCAGCTGACAGAGAAAAGTGATGTCTACAGTTTCGGAGTAGTTCTTCTGGAGTTGATCACCAGAAAAAGGGCTATGTTTGAGGATAGGTTCAACGAAAAGAAATCATTGGCGTATACCTTTCTCTTAATGTTTCGTCATAATAAGCACCAACTTATGCTGGATATCGAAATTATAGATGAGGCGGTCATGGCAGTGCTTGAGAAGCTAGCCCAACTAGCAGTGCACTGCCTATGCCCAAGTGGAGATGACAGGCCAACAATGAAGGAAGTAGCAGAGCGCCTACAAATGTTGAGGAGGCTCCACATGGATGCAACTAGTGACTGTGAAGACAGTTATTATGTAAAAAAACATGCAGGATCACCATCAATGGCTGCCCCTTTGGACGAAATGACATACAGCAGCGTGGAGGCGTCTACACTGATCTTTGCATAGCTCTTGCAACATGATGGTTCTACACATTTTATTTTTTGAAACATACTTCTACACTGGATACTTGTGTATGATACTTGGTGATGTATATAAGTGGTACATATCTATTAACAACGCTCTACTTAGGATATAATGCAACATTTACATAATTGCAGGCCTACAACTGCATATGTTGTCATTCGTGAATGATATCTACATGTATGTAATTTGTACATGAATATCCACCTTGAGTTTTAACATATTTTTAGGTGAAAACCAGCAAGGACCCTACCATCTGCGAATTGTAGAAACATGAGGGAGGTGCATGCGCAGGAAAGAGAAATTTTTGTGTCCCTTGGGTCAAACCAACTAAAAGAACTATGTAATAGACAGTTGTTTCTTCAGTCTACGCACTGAACTGAGCTTGGATTGTTTTTCCTGATCAAGGCAATTCTATTGTTCTATAACAAAAAGAAAGCCTTTTAGTTCCAAGCAAATGAGAGTAGGGAACTCTAACGTTCCAAATAGTAAAAATGTCTTCAGTTCTATACCATACCACAGAAGGAACTGTTTATCTGGACATAGAGAGCAAATTTACCTGCTTTGAAGGTTGAAGCGTGTGATTCTTTAAGCTCCTTGGTCCACCTGGACTCCTGGAGTGACAATGCTTGGAGTTGGAGTTCACAGGCAACTGACATCACATTTGTCTCTTCTTCACATGGGTGGCTAGGTGGCTTGATTCCTTCCCCCGCTCTGATCCAGTCATGGATCACGACTCATGAGTCATGACTAACTGCCACACCAATCCAATTGCGTTACTGTTACCACTGCGATCTTCAATCCAATATCTCAGTGCAACAAGAACACATGTTATACAACTTTTCAATAGCTTCATGCATCCATTTCCAAAATTTATGCATGCATAATGCAAATTCAATAATCTGTAAACTGGATCAAGTATGATAAAATAATCAAATTTAACTTTTGAGACTTCTGTGTTGCAAAAATTTCCACAACCTTTTCATGGTAGAACTATGGTTTATATTGCCTAAGGGCATAAAGTGCATGAATAAGGGCAAACCCAAGCAGTGAATTTTTGGTACTTACATCTCTTTGAAGCTATACTATACCCATGTGGAACTGGTCCAATGTGAACAAACATATGTTAAGAATCATTAAAGAGCATCTGTTCTTGACCAACACATTTTGCAATGTACGGTAATCAAGGAATGGCATGACCATGAAGCACCACACTGCTCTGCCCTACTATCTTCTTGATTCCAGCCTCCTGCATCACCTCTCCCATTCTCACACCAGCCTGCCAATTACCATCTTCTAAAAAAACATTCGTAACAGTGACATATCGACCTGATTGCTGGGGGCCAAGGGCCATCAGTTTCTGCCCAACCTCCACTGCAAGCTCCACATTTCCATAGAGTCTGCAAGCCCCAAGAAGAGCACCCCACACAGAAGCATCAGGCGCGAAGGGCATCCTCTCTATAACTTGAATGGCATCCATAAAACGGCCAGCACAACCTAATAAGTCCACAACACATCCATAATGGACCATCAGTGGTGTCACCTTGTATTCGGCGACCATGGCCTCAAACCAGTATAACCCAATCTCCACCGATCCTGCACGAGCACAAGCCATCAGCAGAGCAACAAAGGTGATCTGATTTGGCAAGAACCCTTCAGCCCTCATCATGTCAAACTTAACCAGCGCTTCAGCCTCCTTCCCATGATTAGCCAATGCCGACAGCAGCGCGTTCCATGTGCAAACCTCCTTCTTGCAGACGAACTCAAAAGCACTTGTACACCCACCAAGCCTCCCATGCTTCCCGTACATGTCAACCAGAGCTGTCCCGAGAAACGCAGTGGGCTCAACCTCATGGCGGACCATGTACGCATGGACAGCCATCCCCGACATAAGCCCCTCAGCACCATCAAGGTTGGCACAGGCCGAGAGCACGCTGACCAACGTGGCCTCCTCGAGCCTTCGTCCCATGTTATCCAGCAAAAATCCCCTGAACACCTCGAGAGCGCACCGGTGCCGGCCACCGCGCGACCGCCCAGACACTAATGTCGTCCATGACACGGCGTCCCTAGCCGGCATCTGCTCGAAGAAGGTCCCCGCCGCTTCGAGGTCCCCGGCAAGGCACAGCGCATCGAGCAGGGCGTTGCAGGCGGCCAGGTCCGGGCTCCCCTCCATCTCGCCGGGTGGCCTGTCCGGCCGTAGGCGCTGACGAGCGAGCAGGCGACGAAGCGGTCGCTCGCGAGGCCGCGGCGGAGGCACTGAGGAGGGAGGGGAAGGAGTGGCGGTTGGGGCGCGCGCCGTGGGTGAGCATGGAGGAGAAGAGGCGCAGTGGGGCCGACGGGGGAGAGGCGGCGGAGAGGCGGAGGTGCGCGTGGGCGAGGCAGTTGTAGGGGAAGGCGGTGACGATGGCGGGGGAGCATTTGGGATCGGGGAGCAGCGCGCCGGAGGTGAGGACGAGCGTGTGCAGCTGCAGGAGGCGGCGCGGGAAAGCGAAGTGCTCCTGGAGGAGGCGCTCGAGGACGGCGTACGAGTACGGGGAGGCGCACCGGATCGACGCTCCCAGAAACCTCGCCGCCGCCGCCGCCGCCGTCGCCGTGGGTGCAAGCGCGCGGCTCCGCTCCGCCGTGGCCGCGAACTGCGCCGCCCATCAGAGAAACATTTCTGCGGGCCGAACTGGTCTCGGCCCACACTACGTGGCCCACCACGTTGCGCGCGAAGCAGCACGACTGACTCCGGACTTCCGGCGGGCCCGCAATGCTATTGGCCCAGACACCTTTTTATGTGGGCTTGAAGTGGAATGGGTCAAGACGATGGGCCCGCAAAACAGCGCCAGTCGTCCTCATTTTTTCTATTGCATTATAGATGGAACACCAGGTTTACATCCACAGACATACAGGTTAGAAACGAAGATAAAGGCAAGTCACCTTATTCAGGTAAATTCTAGTTCATTACTGGAAAGAAAGATGAAGGGAATTAACTATTGTTTTCATTGCAACATGAAATGTACAGCACATACTGAAGGCAATTAGGCAAGATGTGTTGCTGCACAAAAGACTAGTAGTGATTGGCATGAACAACGTCGCTGTTTCTGCAGTAGTCTAGCTGGATGCAGTTCATCGCTATGCCGAGGCATGGCTGACAGTTTGATGGAAGGAGTTCACCTGCAGCCAGTCAGTGTGTCTGCTTGTACTTATTGTCGTTGCCGCCACAGTTGTATTGCAAACTGTTGCTGTTTTTCTCAGTAAATTGTGCAGGCCTCCAGACTCAATTTGGTCGATCCATTATCCAAATATATATCCAATGCAGCCCCAAGAGTTCTTGACTTCACCGTTGCACAGCCAATAGTTGACAAATGAATTGAGACCGAAAGCGTGATCCATCTCCCAATCAGCACCATGGAAATGTTGATTTGTATTCAGTTGCATCCTTTGTATGCAACGGAGGACAATTATCTATGCTGGTGATGAGAACTGCATGAAGACGGCAGATAGATTAGTCAAACAAAAACTGCAACCAATTTAAGCCTCGGCTTTACACTAGTCCACAATAGGAAAATTATCAATATTAATTATCTATATCCTTTGAATTTCTTGCCACATAAACTGCCTCATCACGCTAACTCCATTATCGCTCTCATCTAGTTTCTTATTGCAGAGGACTATTTCAAACCATGCTGACCTTTTGCATTTTGTATTTTTCAGGCACAACTCATAGAATGGGCAGTAAACAAGTAGTGCCAATTCGACTACCATATGACTAAGTCTCAAACTCCAGGTTTTTAACAGCGACAGGTTACAAAGGAGCTTTTTTCTTTATGGATAAGGTTTACAAAGGAGCTGACCTTTCGCAGTTTCCTATAAGCTTCTTAAGTCAATCATGTAAATGAACCTACTAGTCAGCTTTTGATCCCTATTCTACATCTTGTATGTTGTTTAATAACTTCACCTTTGAGGTTTGAACTATGAAGCAGTATGTAATCCAGGTCAAAGTCTTAGGATTAATGCTGATTTCACCTACAATAGTTAAATTCACATTTGTGGAAATCATCTGCACAATAACAGATGTTTATCAACTACATAGTGTGATGCACAATTCTTAAGATGGCATATTCTTTAGAAAAGCAGCATTGATTTCATCCAACTTTTCAGTCTAAAACTTTTTCCCTGTGATCCAGACATCCAGTATAATATTGACTAGTTCACATGTTAGAGAGCTCAAAATTTTCTTCATACATTCATCAAATAAATGTCCTCTCAAGTACCAACAAACCATTTTTGTGGATGCACATTTTGAATTGTACCAATTTTGTGAGCTGTTGCCTTTTAGAACAACTACGTTCATTAAAACAGATTAAGAAACATACCTTCTCACAAATATATATAGATAAATCATATACAAGGTACACAGATCACCTGTACCCAACTTGATCGAGTTATCCTTTTCCTGCACCTACAGATTTAGCATATGAGTGGAGCGCAGTACCTTAAGGAGAACTTACTAACTTAGCAGTTAGCACAACAGAAGGCAAATAGATGGTTAATATCGTTATACCGCACTAGTTCATTCCAGACTTCAGAAGGATGGCAGTGCGTTAACAGTTAACCCAAAGGAAACATGTCATATATGCAATAAAAATCATCTTAACATTTCTGTAGGAATGTCTACCTTGTGAGACATTCTTCTAATGCTTCGTCGAAGCTATGGTCATCAATCATCACGGTTATCACGACACAGCGTCCCACGCCGCCACCATCCTCTCGAAGGAAGCCCCTGCCTCGGCCAGGACGGCGAGGAATGTTTCAAATGTCACCGATCCCTCAGGCAATCAGGCATGCACATGCGCTCATAGTTTTCACCTTTCAGGTAGTCAGATACAGGCATACAGCTCGAGACAATGGGCAAGAAAACCAGAACTGCTAGGCACATGGATAAACCTCAAATCTGGTTGTGACTTCTCCAGGTTTTAGACAAAATTATGACAGGTTACCGACAACAGCCGCTCTTGTAATTTCAGAGAAGCTCCTCAACCCAAACGTTCACATCAACAAGTCAGTTTTTGATCACGTTCTACTCCTGGAGCTCCTCTTGTGATGCTTTTCAACTTTGAACAGCCAAGCAATATAAAACGCATGCCAAAAGCCCGCTGATCTCAGATGCACCGGAAAAACAATTCAATGCATCAGCATCAGCAGCAACAGCATTTAACATCTAAAAAGAAACTATGAGCTAGTATAATTTCTTCCTATAAACCCATGATGCAGCAGTCTAGTGCGTGCATAAACCAATAGATGATGAAAAATGAGAGCACAAGCTTAGCTAGCTAGTTAGAAAGACAGTGCCGAAGCAATTGGCCACCATACCTCCCAACCATGAAAGAAGCCTTACTCCTTCTGGTGCTCACCATCGTCTCAGTGACAGCAATGTCTGCCACCTCTTCCGGGCTTTCCATAGTGCTGCCAGGGTGCCCTGATAAGTGTGGAAACGTGTCCATCCCTTACCCCTTTGGGATCGGAGCTCGCTGTGCAGCTACGGGCCTGAACCGCTACTTCGCTGTGATCTGCAACGACACGTTACAGACACCAAGGCCTATGGTTGGTGACCCTTCGGCTGCTGGTGAGGTCATCGACATCTCCCTGGAGCGCCATGAGATGCACCTTTACGGCCCTGTCAGCTACAACTGCTTCACATCAAACACCACCATGTCAGACAACTATACTGCAGGGTTCGGCATGGAGGGCACGCCGTTCACCCCCTCCACCACCCACAACCGCTTCACGGTCATTGGCTGCAACACTTTGGGAATCATCGGTGGTTACATCCACAGCAACCCTGACTTGTATGTGGCTGGCTGCTACTCCTACTGCCAAGGCATCAATAGCACATCTGACGGTGCGTTGTGCACCGGCATGGGATGCTGTGAGACCACCATCTCCACCAACCTCACCGACTTTTCAGCGCTATTCGTGATCAATCAGAGCAGTGTGTGGAACTTCAACCCATGCTTCTACGCGATGCTTGTTGAGGTTGGGTGGTATAGCTTCAGGAAGCAGGACCTTGTTGGTCACCTTGGGTTCATCAACCAAAGAGCCAAAAGAGGTGTCCCTGTCGTCAGTGACTGGGCCATTAGAAATGGCTCCTGTCCGAAAGATGGAGCAAAGGCGCCTAAAGACTATGCTTGTGTCAGTTCAAACAGCTATTGTGTGAGTGCAAGCAATGGGCCAGGGTACCTGTGCAACTGCTCTCATGGTTATGAGGGCAATCCTTATCTACCCAAAGGCTGCCAAGGTAAAATATTTGCCCAAGTGAACTAAATAAGCAACTGAGAAGTAATTTTAGCCAATAAATAATTATAGCCAACTTCTTTGTTGCAAGCCCATTCCGGATTATTTTCTTTCTTACCTGTCTAACTCTTCTTTAGGATGCTGAATTTACTGAAAGAGACAACGTTTTGACTTTTTCCAACCTAACACGCGCTAATCCGTTAACTCTCTCAGACAAAGATGAATGCAAACTGTGTAAGCAGGACCCAAAGTATAAAGAATTGTATCCATGCAAAAATGGGGTTTGCCGCAACACACCAGGAAGCTATATATGCAAATGCAGGATAGGTATGAGATCAGATGGCACCGATTATGGATGCCAACCTGTACTTAGCCGAGCTGAAAGAGTGGTAATAGGTAAGGTTCATGACTGAGTATACATAAATCCATCTAAGTTGACTTTCCAGGTTTTGATGTGTTTGTATTTTCTTGATACCATTGTGCAGGACTGAGTGTTTCTGCTGTTGTTGTGATGTCTTTGACATGCTTATTAGTGATGAAATTACAACGCAGAAAGCACAGGAAGGAGAAGGACGAGTACTTCAAACAAAATGGAGGTCTGAAGTTATATGACGAGATGAGATCCAGGCAGGTTGACACCATACTTATACTTGCAGAGAAAGAGATAAAGAAAGCCACAGAAAACTACAGGGATGATCGGGTCCTTGGATGTGGTGGTCATGGAATGGTCTATAGAGGAACTTTAGATGATGGCAAAGAAGTTGCCATAAAGAAGTCCAAAGTAGTAGATGATGACTGCATAGAAGAATTTGTAAACGAGATATTAATATTGTCACAAATTAACCATAGGAACATAGTGAGGATACTGGGATGCTGCTTGGAGGTAGATGTGCCGATGTTGGTGTATGAGTTATTTTCCAATGATACCCTCTTTGAGTTCCTTCATGGCAACGATCACAGATCACCAATCCCTTTGGACTTAAGATTGAAGAGATTGCTACACAATCAGCAGAAGCTCTTGCCTACATTCATTCATCAACTTCTCGCACAATTCTGCATGGGGATGTCAAATCCCTCAATATACTCTTGGACCATGGATACAATGCAAAAGTATCAGATTTCGGAGCATCGACACTGAAGTCCATGGAAAAAAAATGATTTCATTATGTTTATCCAAGGAACTCTAGGCTATCTTGACCCTGAGACTTTTGTCAGTCATCAGCTAACAGAGAAAAGTGATGTCTACAGCTTTGGGGTTGTTCTTTTAGAGCTATTTACAAGGAAAAGGGCTATATACATCGATAACCTTAATGAAAAGAAATCACTTTCTCATACTTTCATATTAATATTCCAACAGAATAAGCTCCGGGATATGTTGGACTGTGAAATAATAGATGAGCAAATTATGGTAGTACTTGAGAAAATAGCTGAACTTGCCATGCATTGTTTGAACCCACGAGGAGATGAGAGGCCAACAATGAAGGAAATTGCAGAACGGCTGCAAGTGCTGAGGAGACTTCAGATGCAGCTAACCACAAAAACAAACCCCATCAGAGCAGGTTACTCTTACGGAACACCATCGACACCTGTTGCTTCAGGCGAAGTGAGATATCAGGTCATGGAGACAGCCAAATTGGTTTTAGATGCAGATCTTGCAAGATAAGACGTGCAAGATTGCCTCTCTTTCTTATGTAACATGCTTATATTGATTTGTAATTATTAGGATGTTTTTGTAAGTCCTGACTATGCCATGGTATGTGTATATAAATGTAGTTGCACATGAAAATCATCATCTATCTATTGCAAAGTGGAGTTTGCAATCCTTAAGATAAATTCTGTTAGACCCTCCATAAAAGTAGCATCAATTTCGTCCGCTGTTTCAATTAAACCTTTGTTTGGACTCAATATTGACTTGTTCACTTGTTAAAAGAGCTCAACGTTTTCTTTACACATTCATAAAAAATACTCTTAAAAACCTGCATGTCTGACATATGGGATTAAGATAGATTTAGATTTTAGGACATGCAATAAATGAGTAGATTAAGATGGATAGATTAAGATTCCTTTTATCGTTGTCACTCTGTCAGCTATGGATGCATGCAAATGGGTTACCAGGATAGATGGCCATTATGAATGCAGCAGGCGATTTAAATTCTTTTTAAGTAGGATATTTGGCTAATAGGTTTTTAATGGCATAGTCATACAACGAGACTTGTGTGCACATGCGGCTTTGTTTGTTTCGATTTTTCCTAGAGAAGCTGAAATCTATTTGGAGCTAACCTCAGTGGAATACTTGCAGTCCGTACAGTTATCCAGAGGTCCTACTTTACGTCCAAAAAAGGAATTGAACAAAAACCTATTTTGCAGAAAAATGCTAAGCTAAAGAACACAGACAAAGATAAAGCAGATGGGTGTTCTTTAATCGTATTTGTTTTATGAGCTGTTGGCATTGTAACTTTAAGACCACTAAGGTTCAACAAAACGAATTGAGAAACATACCTCATCACAATATACACAGATCCACCCGATTAGCAGATCATCAGGACTTAACTTCGAGCTATCCATTCTTGAACATACAGATTACAGCACTTGAGTAGAAGACTTCAGGACAGCTGCAGAAGGCAAGTATATGGTGTCTAGTGTGTATCCTTATAACTAGTTCATGTCAGGCTACCCAAGCATGGAAGAGTGCAATATTCCACAATAAAACATGCCGTCTGCATAACAAAATCATCTAAAATTTACTGCAAGACGACCTACCTTCTGAACGCTTCTTCTAATGTTCATTTGTCCATACCGAGTCGTCACGTCAGTTTATCACCACACCGGCGCCGTTCCTCAGAACCATCCGCTTCGACTCCCCGGCCAGCGGGCCAGGTCACGGTGAGGCATAGCGCGTCGAGCAGCGCGTTGCCGGATGCCAGGTATGGGCTAGAGATTTCCTCGAACACCATCCGCGTGAGGCAGTCGGCCGATGAGGAAGCAGGCGACAGAGCGGTCGGAAACGAAGCTGTGAGCATGGAGCGTTCTCATGGCGGTTGCCCTGGAGCTGGATTTCAGGAGGGAAGGGGAAAGACTGGTAATGCCGCCGACGAACACGGCGGAGGAACGGCGGGGCGGAAGTGGGGCGCGCACGTGGGCATGGGCAGGCAGTTGAATGGGAAGGCGGCAGCGGAGGCCAGAGGCGGAGGAGAGGAGCAAGCTTAAGGTTGGCGCTCGTGGGGTGGCGACCAGCTGTACGAGTACGGGGTAGCATGCACGCGTGCATTGCTCACTGAAGCTTCGCCGCCGAGGCCTCCTGCCGCCAACCGAGTCAACGCCTCTGGGGCGCCGGTCTAGACCGAGTTCCGTAACACTTCCTACTTCAGCTGCTCCTCCAGTAATTCTGGCACTTCATCTGATTGTCTGATTGATACGCCCGAGTCAGAAACACGGCTGCCAGATTGTGTGCTCCTGCAACCGTCAGTTCTTTCTTCTTGTCATGACAGTCGACTCGCCCACTTGTAGCTGGTTAACCTGACTGCACATATATCCTTTGTTGTTCAACACTGTACTGCAAACTAGTTGAGTAAATTTTGGGCATACCTCCAGAGACCAGCCTTGCACTTTTTCAACCAAAGAGTTATATGTTTGGACATCTGTAAGTGTACCTGCATTTGCCTTTGGTGAAGTGTTTAATTTCCTTCTACAATCGCCGTCGAATTATATTGATCCATCTGGAGAGGACAGCGTATGTTCTTGACTCCAATTTTGTATATCCATCTGACTCTTCTTATTGACCATATGACGCACCATAAGTGCTTTAGAACCATTAGCATGACATGATGAAAACCCCCCAAGCATCATGGGAAGCTGGAAGCATCAGATTGGCTGGATTACAAGATAATCTTTTCTGCTGGTAACGACAGCATGAAGATAGTACATCCCTCCAAGCACATGGAAACAAGCAATTGGTTGGATCCCAAGATAATCCTTTGTCTGAGAGAACTGCATGAAGATAATACATAAATAATATGTTAGTCAAAACATGAGGCTGATTGAAGCCTAGCTGTACACTAATCCACAGCAGGAAAATAACAAGTCAACTGTACACTTTAAATTCCTTGCTGCCTAGCTAAGTTATTTCATGACGCTGATCCAGAACAATTCAAGCAGCGTTGGCACACGTCCCTATTTTTCAGATACAACTCATAAAAGGGACAGGAAGCAAGCAGTTTGACTGCAATATGAGTAAATCTCAAAACTGAAACTGGCATTTTAACAACAAAACTATAACATGTAACCAAGAAGCAGACTCTATGGCACTTTCAGAGAAAGTTCGTACTAGAGATGTGTACATCACCACAACTCAGCTTTTGATTCCTACATTTTCATGTTTCAATTTTGGAGTTTTAACAGTAAAGCAATATGTCATTCAGGTCAAAGTCTCAGGGCTAACGTGACCTGACCTGCACTAGTTAATTACCATTCGCAGAAATCATCTGAACTTCCTGGGCTACGCCTACTTCCTTATAAATCATTATCTAGTCCATCCTAAAATGATAGTAACGAGAGAGCAGTTGAGCACTGGCTTAAAACGATGCCATAGCAAGTATACACCATACCTCTCAAGCCATGAAAGAAGCCTTATTCCTCCTGGTGTTCCTCATCTCACCAGTGAGAGTTATATCCAATACCTCTTCCAAGCTCGCCGTATCGCTTCCAGGGTGCCCCGACAAGTGCGGGAACATCTCCATCCCTTACCCCTTTGGCATTGGTGCTGGCTGTGCCGCAACTAGCCTCAATCCCTACTTTGCTGTGACCTGCAATGATACCTTTCAGCCGCAACGGCCTATGATTGGTAACACTTCAACACCCAGAGAGGTCATTGACATCTCCTTGGAGCGTGGCGAGGTGCACGTTTATGGCCCTGTCAGCTACAGCTGCTTCAAGGCAAACAACACTATATCGGAGAACTACACAGCTGAGTTCAGCCTGGAAGGCACACCATTAATACCCTCGACCACCCAAAACCGCTTCACAGTCATTGGCTGCAGTGCCCTGGGGCTCATCGGAGGCAGCAACCCTGACCCTTATGTGGCTGGATGCTTCTCATACTGCCAAGGTATCAACAATACAGAAGATGGAGTACCATGCACCAGGATGGGATGCTGTGAAACCACCATCTCCCCCAACCTTACTGACATCTCAGCGGTAGTGAGCAACATGAGCTTTTCATGGAGCTTCAACCCATGCTTCTATGCAATGCTTGTCGAGGTTGGGTGGTACAGCTTCAGGAAACAGGACCTTGTTGGGCGCCGGTTCATCAACGAAAGAGCTACTAGAGGTGCTCCAGTTGTTAGTGACTGGGCCATTAGAAACGGCTGCTGTCCAAAAGAAGGGACAATAGCGCCTAAAGATTATGCTTGTGTCAGTACAAACAGTTACTGTATAGGTGCAAGCAATGGGCCAGGGTACCTGTGCAACTGCTCTGAAGGTTATGAGGGCAATCCTTATCTTCGTGAGGGCTGCCAAGGTAATAATTTATTAATTAAAAAAAAGTTTCTGTAGACTAGGATATGGAAATCAAGATCATAAACTACAGGGACAAGTTTAGCCAATACATAATTGTAGACGGCTTGTTCCTTACAATAAGAACACAGGTTTTGTTTCCCTTTTTTGTAATTTCTTAATATATTGAAGTAACTCACCTTCTGACCTTTTTTTACTATACGTTAATCCATTTTAACTCTATCCAGATATAGATGAGCGTGAGCTGCGTAAGGAAGACCCGAAGTACAGTGCATTATATCCATGCAACAATGGTGTCTGTATCAATACTCCAGGAGGTTATATATGCAGATGCAAGATAGGAACAAGATCAGACGGCACAAATTCTGGATGCCGACCTGTACTTAGTAAATCTGAAAAAGTGGTGGTAGGTAAGAATCCATACCTGAGAGTATATTCCTCAAAAAAAACATAGTTCATAAATTTACGTCCATATAAGGTGCTTTTCTAGGCTTATGATGTGTTGAACCTCAAATAAAATAATCGTGCAGGTCTCTGTGTTTCTGCCCTTGGTGTGATGCTTTTGACATGCTTGTTAGTTATGAAATTACAACGGAGAAAGCTCAGGAAAGAGAAGGATGAGTACTTCAAACAAAATGGAGGCCTGAAGTTATATGATGAGATGAGATCAAGGCAAGTTGATACCATTCTTATACTTACTGAGAAAGAGATTAAGAAAGCCACAGACAACTATAGCGTTGATCGTGTTCTGGGATGTGGTGGTCACGGAATGGTATATAGAGGAACTTTAGATAATAACGAAGAAGTTGCCATAAAGAAGTCCAAAATAATAGATGATGACTGCAGAGAAGAGTTTGTAAACGAGATAATAATATTGTCACAAATTAACCATAGGAACATAGTGCGGTTACTGGGATGCTGCTTGGAGGTAGATGTGCCAATGTTGGTGTAGGAGTTCATTTCCAGTGGTACTCTCTTTGAGTTCCTTCATGGCAATGATCACAGATCACCGATCCCATTGGACTTAAGATTGAAGATTGCTACACAATCAGCAGAAGCTCTTGCCTACATTCATTCATCAACTTCTCGCACAATTCTGCACGGGGATGTCAAATCCCTCAATATACTCTTGGATGATGAATACAATGCAAAAGTGTCAGATTTTGGAGCATCAGCACTGAAGCCCATGGACAAAAATGATTTCATTATGCTTATCCAAGGAACTCTTGGCTATCTCGATCCTGAGACTTTTGTCAGTCACCATCTAACTGACAAGAGTGATGTATACAGCTTTGGAATTGTTCTTTTAGAGCTAGTTACATGAAATCACTATCTCATACGTTCATACTGATGTTCCACCAGAATAAGCTCTGGGGTATGTTGGACTGTTGAATAATAGATGATGAAGTTATGGTAGTACTTGAGAAACTAGCTGAGCTTGTCATGCAATGCCTGACCCCAAGAGGAGATGACAGGCCAACAATGAAGGAAGTTGCAGAGCGCCTACAAATGTTGAGACTTCAGATGCAGAGATGCAGTTAGTAACAAAAACAAAACCTATTAGAGCGCGTTACTCTCATGAAGGACCATCGAGGCCTGTTGCTTCAGATGAGATAAGGTACCAGGGCATGGAGACAACCAAACTAGTGTTTGATGTAGATGCCTGAATATAGTAGAGGCATGGTATTTGGTAGATCACTTCTGTTTTGCACTATCATTGTAGGTTTGGACTATGCTATTGTGTGTTTATATGTTTATAACTAGAACAAAATCATCATTTATATACTGTAAAATGGAATGTGTAATCCTAAAATAAACTCGATATGATTTTATTACAGCATTTAGTTCACCTGCAATTTTCATTAAAAAATATTGTTCAGAAGTGTGAAGTTAACTTGTTCAAGTGTGAGAAAGCTCTAAATTTCCTTTCCCCTTCGATTAGAACAGGATTTCTCGCTAAAACTAGCATACCAAAAGATTAGATTATTATGGATAGTATGAAATGTATTCGATGTGTTCGAGGAAAACAAAAGATAGGATGAAAGTACTAAGTTAGTGCAGATTTCAGGTCTCATCAACTCTCATCAACAAAGTGGTTTACACTATAGGATGATTGCATCAGCTCTGGATGCATCAATACAACATACAAAGACATATGGGGGCATGGGGAAAATTACAAATGCAGTAAAGTAAATTAAATTCTTGATGAGCAAGCCTCTTTGGCTAATGATTTTGATGTGTCACGGTATTAATTTCTACAAGAAGACATATATGAACATGAAGTATTTCTTATTAACGATGTATAGAGTCTAGATTCCATAAGAAAACTTGCAATTGCAGCTCATTAACAGTGCAAGGACTACAAAAGACAGAGATATATAAGAAAGACACGCGTAAGCAAAGCAATAGACATAAATGGACAGAGCATCTTGACCTGCACTCAAATTTGTATCGCTATTTTCAAGAAAAAATATGTTCAACAAAATGGATCAAGAAGCATACCTTATCATATATTCAGATCCACCAGCTGTGCAGAATTATCAGGACCTGGTTTCGAGCCATCCACTCCCAGAACACAAAAAAGGTACAGAAAATAAGTATGGGCAGCATTAAGAAAACTCGGTGAAATAGTACAAGGTAAATGTACAATGATCATCCTTAACACTGCACCCGCACTAGTCCTCATTTGACGCGGGGGGCCGCTGCACCTGCGGGCGAGCGTGCGGAGAACGGCCGGAGCTGGGGGCGCAAGAGCGAGCGGAGGTGCGCGTGGGCGAATGGGTTGCACAGGAAGACGGCGGCGGAGGGGAAGGCTCGGAGAGAGCGCTAGACATTGCCTGTCCGGATGGCTCCGCGCCTCTGCCACCGCCGGTCGCCGAAGCCTCCCACCGCCGCGGCCCGCGTGCCGGTGATGTGGGAGACAACCGAGTAGAGAGGCGCGTGGGCCGTCCCGCCCGTCGCAGCCACTGTTTTCTAGGCCGAGAAGGTGTCAGCCCACCTTGGCACCTTGGTTCTGGGTCACGGTGGATAGCGATCCGATTTTGGGCCAGGTTGAGTTCGCAGATCGCATGACGCGCGGGTTTAGGGCCGCAATCCGTCCACTGGGCTGAGCGCTGCTGCTGCTGGGCTACCACACACGGAAGAAAGCTGGCGAACGGCCTAGTAAGTTTTGAATCCGCACAAATAGTTTCGCCACGGCCCCAGGCGCGGAAATGGGTGGCCCTCCCACCAGCAGAAGGTAGTATTTTGCTAGGACGAAGACTTTCCTAAATTTATGGGAATAGAGGAATTTTTTTTATTTTTAACTCTTTTTAAATTTTATTTTAAAAATAACCTACCCGAACAAATATTTACAGATCTAATTTTTTTTATGCCGGTGCGAAAATATGCTATCGCGCCATATGCATTGGCGTGATAAGGTATGCCACGTTGGAGCATGCGGAAGGGATCTGCCAGCGCATATTCCATGTGTCAAGCTTGTCACGCCACTCCCACCGGCGTGACGATGCAGTCCTGTCACGCTGCCCCGCCGGCGTGACAAGGTCCCATCTTAGAAAAATTATATATATCTTTTTCATATGAATTCGGATGAAGATAATTTTTATATGAAAATTGTAGCACTCGACGAGATCTACAACTTCGTAGTTTGGAGTTTTTTCATTTGAAGTCAATAAGATGCTTAAATAATTAATTTAAACTTTAGACATCATATTAAGCACTCGTACCTCTATCGGATGGTCTCCAACTTAGTAGCACAAGTATCATTCTTAGCATTTCTTAGCACATCATGATCAATTGAAGAGCTAGTCTTAGAAATGTTCGCTTATGGGACAATTCTTACTGATATATTCCTTTGCCCTAAAAATGTAGCAAATATGGTGCTTGTACGTTTAGGATACCTCTAACTTCTTCCTTAGTTCTTTGCCGTTGCGCCTCTTTCTTGATAACATAAGACCTTTATTTTTTTAATGTTTGTATATGATGCAACTTCATGAACCTTTTTATTGTAACCATAACACTTCCTCTTGCTTCTTCTTGTTCTTTTCTTTGGAAGTGTGGTGTTATCATCAACCTTATTAGAATATATGAAGGCATAGTGTCCTATATTAGAACACTTGTAACACTTTACATGAGCCTTCTTAGTTTTCTTTTATTGATTCTCCCTCATGTCCTTTACTTCTTTCTTGAAGAAGCAATCTCTCACATGGTGTCCTTCTTTCTTGCACCCAAAGCAAGAGGAAGGAATCTTGATTTTATTTTGCATTTGCCCCTTGTTCTTGACCTTGTTGGACTTGATCTTCTTTTTGGAGTTTGTCTTGTATCCATGGTCCTTATGCTTCTCATTTTCACCTACATTATCCAAGTCACTAATGCTCGAGGATATATTTTCTCGAGAGCAACAAGGGTTAGCACAAGATAAATCAATATGAACTTAAGAGCATATGCACTTGTACATATGAGGTTGGTAGGATTTTACCGAAGTTTTCATCACCTCATGAGCTATGTCTAGCATTGCATGAGAATCTACAAGTTTTTTATGAGTGCATGAAAGATCATCATATTTCTCCTGTAAGCCCACATGCTTGCTAGTGAGATCCTCAACTTAAGCTTTTAGCTCACAATTACTTTTCTCGAATTGGGCTATATGAGAGATAGAGTTAGTTGCACAAGTATACTCAATTGGTAATTTTTCATACCTTTCAACCAAAGTCACATGAGAATTTTTTAGTTCATCATGCTCTTTGGTTAGAGCATTTAACTCCTTAATCTTCTCAATGAGACGCTTTTATTGCCTCTTAAGACTTCCTTTCAAACCATCACAATCAATCACTCTAGCTTTATTTTTTTTGCTTTTAGCCATAAGACACTTATTGGCTTTAGAAGTACTATACTAAATGAGTTAATCAAGTTCAATTATTGTTCAAAAATATTTTAATTTAAGCAAGTGTTTGAAGAAGGGAAATATGACCAATTAGTTATTTTGAAGAGTTTCAAGTTTGAAATTTAGTTAGTCAGTGAAGTTGTAGCCAATATAAAAGTCGTAGTATGAATCATGTACTACAATATGGAAGAAGGTTTGAATAAAAATTGAAGTATTTGAGTTGGTTTTAAATAGACAAAATATGATAACATTGTCGATTTCGGGATGAAGTTGAAATAACCTAAATGTTGGAATGCAGTGAAAAAGGTGGAAGTAGTTTGAATGGATTTCAATTAAAAGTTTGTGGATGAAGTTTGAACAACAAGCACACCTCAAAAAAGTACAAAGTATGGAATAGTTGTCCGTTAGTCTAGCCTTGAACGTGCTGATCACACGTCAGCATATTGAACCAGTAAATCTATGTAAACTAATGTTTGTTCTGCTTTAGCCACGAAGAGCTCATAATCAAGCTTTATGATAAAATATTGAAAACTTTTATAGCAAAGCCTAAGTCAGCAAGTCCACATAAAGCTTTATTTATATTGATTAGTTGGATAAGTCTTGCTTAGCACCTTTGTATTTAGCATAATATTAATCCTGTTGTAGCATAGCCCTTCGAAGAAAAATGAATAGGAACTATATTTTACCATTATAACCATATTTTAAGACCTTAAACCTTCATCAAGTTACTTGATCTAGCTTAAAAATATCATTGATATACAATGTTACATTATATTCCATACTTGACAATTATATAGTTTGAATTTTTTATTGTAATGGTTCTAATTAAATTATTATTAGTTATTCTATGACATTTCACATATAAAATATTATATAGAACTTACTTGGTGGAACCATGATCAACATGTCAAGTTGGAGACGATCCGATAGAGGCACAAGTACGTAATATATTGTCTAAAGTTTAAATTAATTATTTAAGCATCTTATTGACTTCAAATGAAAAAACTCCAAACTGCAAAGTTGTAGATCTCGTCAAGAGCTACAATTTTCATATAAAAATTATCTTCATCCAAGTTCATTTGAAAAGATATAATTTTTCTAAGGTGAGATCTTGTCACGCCGGCGGCGTGACAGGACTGCACTGTCACGCCGGTGGGAGTGGCGTGACAAGCTTGACACATGGAATATGCGCTGGCAGACCCCTCCCGCACGCTCCAGCGTGGCACACCTTGTCACGCCAATGCATGTGGCGCGACAGCATGTTTTTGTCACGCCACAAGCACCGGTGCGACCAAAAGGTTAGATCTGCAAATATTTGTTCAGTGGGTTATTTTTAAAATAAAATTTAAAAAAGGATTAAAAATAAAAAAATCTGGGAATATAGTGAAATTATCTTCTTCCAAGCAGCAGAAGACATGCAGATATGATTCCTGCGTGAAATACAAAAAAGAAAAGATATCAGTTAGTCAAAACACGTGACTGTCTAACACTAACAAGGTAAAATCCACAGTTGAAAAATGATCCATCAGTGGTGCATGACTTCAAATTCCTTGCCGTCTAAATCTCTCTAAGCAAGCTGATCCAAAATTGCGTTTTGCTTCCAGTTTGGAAGACCAAGGCAAGGCCTCAAACTGCAGCTAGCAACTGCCGAAGAAGATCCAGCACGTACAACTTGCACGTAGATAAACCTTAAGATCGGTGCTGGCTTCTCCAGACTCAACAATCTACAACCTGGAAACTCATATCAGGCTGAAACTGGTACGGTGAACTGAAGAAATGTATAGGTCTTGCTCCTTTACAAGTATAATAACTAATATATACTATTTGCAAGCCAAATCTAGCTGATATGCAGAATAAGGATAAACAATTTGTGCATGCTGATCAGTGGGCAGTGGCTGTCGCTATTGGTTGTTCCCGACGATTCCAGTGGTGGTGAATGCTGAATTGCCAATCAGGAGACTGTGCCAGTGTATGGCTGTATCTGTCTGTGATCTCTGGGCACTATGCTAAATTGCCAATCAGGAGACTGTGGCAGCATGCGGCCTGCGGCAGATGATGGAGCGTAGCTGCACTGCACTCCAGTGCCGATGAGGACAAAGCCACTGGTATGAAGACAATGTAGCTAGGAGGTAGAGTAGGCAAGGTACAGCCGGGGCACGGTGGGAGGCGCCCAGGTCTCCCCGGTCGCTGTTTGCTGCAAAATACTCCTTGCAGCAAACAAAAAGGCTGTTTAGTGTTGGACATCTGAAGCAAGTGTACATGGATTCGGGAATGATGAGCTACAATCTCCTCACTTTTGTGGTCCATTTCCATCCAACCAACGACCAGCATGCTTCTTTTGAGTTCTTTGCTCCTCTGTATGATCAATTTTGACTGCTCCCACTAAGCAGACGAACCCAAATGCATGATCGTCGACGTGATGAAGACACTCCCAAATTCATGGAAATATGGTATTGGATTCCATTGCAAACGGTGACTGATACAAAAGACAAAAGACAAAAGAGGTCAATTAGTCAGAACACGTGACTGATACAATAAACTTGCAAATTTCTTGCCGTCCTAATCTTTCCCGTCAAGCTGATCCACTATAGCATTTATCTCTTCTAGAATCTGATTGCGACTCTGGAAGAAGACCCAGCAAGCGACTATAATGGCTAGATACAACTCAAAGAATGAGACATAAACCGATTGCTACTTTGGCTGGCACATGACCCCTCCATATCCAAGAAAACTACAAGGACAAGTTGCCAAGGAGAAAACCCTTTCGCAATCTCAGAGAAACTTCTTAATTGAAAAGCAATCACTCAACATTTGATTTGCATATATCACGCCTTTTCAACTTTGACTGGTAAATCACAGTATGTAGAAGTCAGTTCAAACTTCAAAGGCTCCAGTTTACACTGATTTCACCTTGTCCAGTAGTCCGTTGTTAACCGGACACCCGTGTCCTATTTTTCTTTGCCGACTTAGACACTGCACCTGTGTCAGATTTGGACACCGGTGTCGGATTCCAAGTGTTGTTTCGTGTGTCCCCAAAAATTCTGCCAAAAAATAGACACACAAACGAGTCTGACATTGACACCCGCACCGGTGTCCATGTCACACTGATAAGTCAAAACAGTCCCGTCAATAGCATTATTCTTTGTTCATCATCTAAAAAGGAATTCTGAGCTGTAACTCTTCCATATAAATAATCTAGCACAGTAGAGGATGCAAACTCACACCATATATAACAACGAAACATAAGAGAGCACGGGCTTTAGCTAGGTAGTTAGAAAGAGTGCAAGACAGTGCCGTAGAGAGTGACCATACCTCTCCAGCCATGGAAGAAGCATTGATCTTCCTGGTGCTCATCATCTTCATCCTGGTGAAAGAGGGATCAGGCACCTCATCTGAGCGTGCTGTATCAAAGCCGGGCTGTCCCAACAAGTGTGGCAACGTGAACATCCCTTACCCCTTCGGCATCGGTGATCACTGTGCCATGAGCAGCCGGAACCCCTACTTCATTGTGACCTGCAACAATACCTTCCAGCCATCCTGGCCTATGGTTGGTGACATTACGAAATCTGTAGAGGTCATCGACATCTCCCTGGAGCATGGCATGATGCGTGTTTACAACGATGTCAGCTACACCTGCTTCACATCAGACACCATCATATCAGATAACCACCCCACTGGATTCAACCTGAACAGTACGCCATTCATCCCCTCTACCACCCGGAACCACTTCACGGTCATCGGCTGCAACAGCCTGGGGCTCATTGGTGGCTACATGCACAACAACTCTGACTCTGACCAGTATGTAGCTGGCTGCTACTCTTACTGCCAAGGACTCGACAGCACGTCTGAAAACGCGCCATGCGCTGGCTTGGGATGCTGTGACACCGCAATATCCCCCAATCTCACTGATTTTGCAGCAGTACTGCCAAACCGGAGCAGTGTGCGGAAATTGAACCCATGCTTCTATGCGATGCTTGTCGGGGTTGGGTGGTACAACTTCAGCAAAGAGGACCTTGCGGGGCACCTTACGTTCATAAAGGAAAGAGCCACAAGAGGTGTTCCTGTGGTTGCTGACTGGGCCATAAGGGACGGCTCATGTCCAAAAGATGGGGCAAAAGCACATACAGACTATGCCTGTGTCAGTTCAAACAGCTATTGTGTGAATGCAAGCAATGGCCCAGGCTAGCTGTGCAACTGCAACCAAGGCTACGAGGGCAATCCTTATCTTCACGAAGGCTGCCAAGGTTAAGTATTTATTCAAAGGAACTAGCTGCAAAATTAGGATTTGGAAATAAAGATTATCACCTGCAGGAACAACCTTAGTGGCTTAGCGGACATATAACAGCCATCTTCCACATTGAAAAATTTATTTTGTTACCTGTTCAACATTTTTTAAGCATGCATAATACATTGAAGTAGTTCCCCGTTATGATCTTTTTCTTCATATATTTTAATATATGTTACTTCATTTGAAAACTCTTCAGATATAGACGAGTGCAAGCTGCGTAAGTTGGATGCAAAGTATAAGGAATTATATCCATGTAAAAATGGAGTATATCGCAATAAACCAGGAGGTTATACATGCATATGCAGGATGGGAAAAATATCAGATGGTACAAATTCTGGATGCCGACCTGTGCTTGGCCAAACTGAACAAGTAGTAATAGGTAAGTATGACACCAGAGAATAATAATATACTTGGTCCTTACAAAGAACCTTTCCAGGGAATTAATGTCTTGAATAATCACAAAAACCATTTCGCAGGTCTCAGTATTTGTGCAGTTGTAGTGGTGTCTTTGACATGCATCTTTGTTATAAAATTACAAAGAAGGAAGCACATGAAGGAGAAGGATGAATATTTTAAACAAAATGGAGGTCTGAGATTATATGATGAGATGAGATCAAGGCAAGTTGACACTGTTCTCATACTTTCAGAAAAAGAGATAAAGAAAGCCACAAACAACTTTAGTGAGGATAATGTCCTTGGATGTGGTGGCCATGGAATGGTCTACAGAGGAACTTTAGATGATAACAAAGAAGTTGCCATTAAAAAGTCCAAAGTAATAGACACTAACTGCAGAGAAGAATTTGTAAATGAGATAATAATCTTGTCACAAATTAACCATAGGAACATTGTGAGGTTACTGGGATGCTGCTTGGAGGTAGATGTGCCGATGTTGGTGTATGAGTTCATTTCCAATGGTACACCTTTTGAGTTCCTTCATGGCAATGAGAGCAGATCACCAGCCCCCTTGGATCTCAGACTGAAATTGCTACACAGTCAGCAGAAGCTCTTGCCTACATTCACTCATCAACTTCTCGCGCAATCCTACACGGGGATGTCAAATCCCTCAATATACTCTTGGATGATGAATACAATGCAAAAGTGTCAGATTTTGGAGCATCAGCACTTAAGTCCATGGATAAAAATGATTTCATTATGCTTATCCAGGGAACTCTTGGCTATCTTGACCCTGAATCTTTGGTCATTCACCATCTAACTGACAAAAGTGATGTATACAGCTTCGGGGTTGTTCTTTTAGAGCTAATGACAAGAAAGAAGGCTCTATACACTGATACCTCAAATGAAAAGAAAGCACTATCGCATACTTTCATACTTATGTTTCACCAGAATAAGCTCCAGGATATGCTTGACACTGAAATAGTAGATGATAAAGTTATGGTGGTGCTTGAGAGACTAGCTGAACTTGTCATGCACTGCCTGAGCCCAAAAGGTGATGAGAGGCCAACGATGAAGGAAGTTGCAGAGCGACTACAGATATTGAGAAGACTCCAGACGCAACTACTCACAAAAACTCATTCTATTCGACCACATTATTTTTATGGAGGTCCATCAGTTCCAGTCCCTTCAGATGAGATGGAATATCAGAGCATGGAGACAGCCAAACTAGTGCTGGATGTAGATCTCCCAAGATAAATATCTGTTATGCCACTCTTTTTATATTTGTAATGTATAAACATCATTATAGTACTAACTAAGCTATTGTGTGCCAAACCACCGTCTATGTACTGGAAAGTCGATGTGCAAACCTTTATACATGTTTTAAATCTGTCAGCATTAATTGCATCAACAGTTTTAGTTTAAAACTTCATTTGGATGTTAATTTACCTTGTTCAAATATTAAAGAGCTCTGGATTTACACATTCGCAATAACTATCTTCTCCAGAACGAGCGTTTTGACATATTGTGTTAAGATACACTGAGTATTTGCACAAAGTTAATGCTGGTTTATAGTTTACCTAACCAAAGTCATGCTATATTTCTACCTTCTGTCCTTTTTTCCTATAGAGGCTGGGTGCTATACGAAGCCTCGATGAAGAACATGCACTATGCAATATCCTATTCTGCTTTGTGCACAAACAAACAGGAGTACAAAGACAATGCAAACAAGTAGTAAAAATGTACAGCTTAAAGAACACAAACAAAATGGATGAGAGCATTTTGAATTGTGACTGAAGTTTAACAAAATCAAATATGCAGCATGCTTTATCATAGATCCAGACTCAATAAATAAGCAATTATCAGACCTAACTTCAGCTATCCACTCTCTACACACAAAATTTACAGCACATGAGTATGAAGGCCTTTTAGAGCACTAAGTAAAATTTGTGCGAGTTCAAATATATGGTGATTATTTTACTTATACTGCACAAATACAAGGTCAGGCTATGCAAGCGTTCACATGAAATGCATTAGCTACGTAGAAACATGTTATTTGTACAAAAGCATGCATATAAATTCATTTAGACTTCCCTGCAGGAAGGCCTACCTTACAAATCATTCTTTAAGGTTCACTTGTCAATTTCACGGTTCAGCTAGTGGTCACTTTCACTTCGCAAATGCTCTTCCAGGGCAGATCTTCTTAACAGCACAACATCAGGACAACCTGTTTATTCACATAGAGAAAGGGTGGCAGAATACAATAATACATTGATAATGTGGTATGAAAATGTTATAGAACCAAATTTGTTAGTGATGAATATTATCAGATTGCAAGAGAAATCAGTTTTGTGTGCACATACATCATGACAACTTCTCTCTTAGCAGAGCTATCAGGCATCAGGTCTATGTACCATTAGCAAAATGACAAAGAATTAATTTTGCAGAGCTAGAAACTAAATAGATTACACATTCATTGCAATTTAAAAACAATAAACCTGATACAGGCTTCATTCCATGCACAAGACTGTTGAAAAAAAAGCAAAGCTCCAATATTATTGCTTCGCACAAACAGGATCAATAGCAAAATAAGTACATAAAACACAAAATAAAAGGTAAATATAAAACAGCCAGAAATTGCCTAATAGATTGGCATGCCTTTCGGCACAATCTGGTCCTTCATCCACATGTAAATAGACATCAGAACATACTATGCAGCGCATATTGTTCCTAAGAGAAAGTAGAAAAGCAAGGTCATTGGACTCACAGGCTTGCTGACATCCTCAGCGTTTGGACCAAGCTGCACAGCCAATGATACGAAAACAGGTAAGATGAGCTTCATGTTATATCATCAGACAAGTTATTGTTAAGTTATACATGCATGTAACTACATAAAGAATCATCATTCATGTACAGCAAATGGAATGTGTAATCCTATGATCAACTTCATTAACCTAATAGCATTCCTTTCAACCACAGTTTTAGTGAAAAACGTTTAGAAGAGGGTGGTAACTTTTCACATTTAAAAAAAGTCCCAATTTTTCTTTACACTTTGATCAGAACAAGGCTTAAGATGGATCGAGTGAACAAAGGCACCAAGTTAATGAACACTTCAGGTTTTATCAACCAAATTCATGCTACATTTCTGTGTTATGCAGAACAAGGTGACAGGATCAGCTCTGGATGCATGCATACAAGCTAAAAGAGAAATGGGGCGTTGCGTTACAAATGCAACAAGACAACACAAAATAAATTATTGATGTGTAGACGCTTTGGCTAGAGGGTTTGATCATTTGATGTGTCAGGGACCCATAATTATAGTTTTCACAACAACCACGTGCACATGCAGCATTGCCTCCTGAAAATTTTCCTAGAGAGGCTCAGGCTGGATGGCACAAGGAAAACTTGCTGGACAGCATACCGTGCAAGGAGCACAAAGAAATAAAGAGAAAGAAGCAACATGGCGTATAAGGAAACATATCGGATGACAGCATTTTGAATTAAATTGGAATTTGTAACATTTGTTTTGAAGGCGAATTATGTTCAGACAAAATACATTTTTTTTCCCAATACAATTTATGTTTCAACGAAATGGCTTAAGCAAAATAACTTGATATATGTGCAGATCCATCAAACATGCAAATGATCAGGAGTTCAGGATTCAGGACCTAGAATGGAGTCATCCAAATATCCAATCCCTGGACATGAAAATTACTGCAAATAACTAGGGGCACCTTCCGGCATGCTTGGTACAGCGGCTGTACATGGAAAATGGGTGATTATTCGAGTTAAGACTGCACTAGTACTCACCTGACAGGCGGAAGGGGAAGGAGCAGCTACTCGGGCTCGGGCGCGCACCACGGGCGAGCATGTCTGAGAAGAGCCAAAGCAGGACGCCAAGCGACGCAAAGGGGACGGAGGCGGAGGTTGGCGTGGGAGAGGCGGTTGTAGGGAAAGGCCTGGGGAGGGGTTTAGCGGCGGGGCGGTGTCGTACGTGTTCGCGGAGGCTTCCCCACCGCCGCTCGCCGAAGCCTCCCCCGGTCCCGCCGGCCAAGCACCCCAGACCGGCGGTGTGGACGAGACCGCGGGTTACCCGGACCCGGGGAGGGAGCGTGGAGAGTGGGGAGGAGCCCAAGCGCACGGCCGCGAATTGCAGAGTCCACCAGAACCAGCGAGCGCTGCAGCCTGCACCAGCTCTAGCCCCCTCATCTGCAGCCCATCATGATGCGCGGCGCATCACTATGGATTTGGGTGAACTGGGCCGACAGGATCAGCCCAAAAGGAAGCAGAATGGGCCCATCATGCAGCAATGAACTTGTATACCTTCAGTTCAGCTGTTGGTGCAGCAATTCATCTGGTGTTTCAGATTCAGCTGGGGTAGGAGAAAGCAGTTCATCTGATAAGCTAGAGTAATACGCCCGAGATTCAGCTGCCAGATTGCGCTTTACCCATCTGTTTATTGCAGTACTGCTTATTTCATCTAGTTTGTCTTTGTTATTGCAGAGGAAGGTTCAAACTATAGCGACTCCTCAAGAAGACGAGGCATGCATTCATAATCATCAGATGGAACTCATACAATGAGACTGGAAACAAGGATTGTCTGGTACATGAATATCTTAACCTCATCTGAAAATGTATGTACGCTGTGCTTTTCAACTCTGAACAGTAAATCAATAAGAAAACTCAGTTCAAAGTCTTCAGTTTAATGCTAACCTCACCTGCACTAGTTATTACTGATTGTGGAAATCAATCGCATATAGAACAATTCAATGCTTCAGCATCAGAATACATCATCCGAAAGGGATCTGATCTAAAACTACTTCCCTATAACCAATGATCTAGCCCATTCTAGAATGCATATATAATCACAATATTGATGAAACATGTAGCTAGTTAGGCAGGTGCCATAGCAACTGGCATCATACCTATCTAGCCATGCAAGAAGCATTGCTCCTCTTGGTGCTCATCATCTACCCAGCAACAGTGGTGTCAGCCACCTCTTCCGAGCCACCCATATCATTGCCTGGATGCCCCGACAAGTGTGGCAATGTGTCCATCCCTTACCCCTTTGGTATCGGTGATGGCTGTGCCGCAACCAGCCATAACCGCTACTTCGCTCTGATGTGCAACAACAGTTTCCAACCACCAAGACCGATGTTTGGTGACCCTTCCATAGCTGTAGAGGTCATTGACATCTCGCTGGAGCATGGCGAGGTGCGTGTCTATGGCGATGTCAGCTACAACTGCTTCACATCAAACACAACTGTATCAGACAGCTTCTATATATGTCGGGTTAATATGCCTGGAGATCACGCCATTGATCCCTTCCACCCGCAACCGGTTCACGGTCATCGGCTGTAGTGCCCTGGGGATCGTTGAAGGAAGCACCCCTGACCCTTATGTGGCCGGATGCTACTCCTAGCCATGACGTCAAGAGCACATCAGAAGGTGCATCGTGCGCCGGGATGGGATGTTGCGAGACAACCATGCCCCCAAATCTCACCTACTTTGTGACACAATTGCTCAACCAGAGTAGTGTGTGGCCATTCAACCCATGCTTCTACGCGATGCTTGTAGAGGAAGGGTGGTACAGCTTCAGGAGGCAGGACCTTCTAGGGCACCTTGGGTTCATGAAGGAGAGAGCCAACAGAGGTGTCCCAGTCGTTAGTGACTGGGCCATTAGAAATGGATCCTGTCCAAAAGATGGGGCAAAAGCGCCCAAAGACTATGCTTGTGTCAATTCAAATAGCTACTGCGTGATGGCAAGCAATGGACCAGGGTACCTGTGCAACTGCTCTCAAGGTTATGAGGGCAATCCTTATCTATCCAAAGGTTGCCAAGGTAACTATTTCGATTTCCTCAAATAAACTTTACAAGAGTTTGGAAATCAAGATCAGCAACTGCAGGAGCAATAATTTTAGCCAACAAATAATTATATCCAGCTTTGTCATTGGAAGCACAACTCAAAACTTACTTGTTCAACGTATCAAAACTTTTTGTTACTTGTTCAACAATCAGTTAGGATACTTCATATACTGAAATACACCACACTGTGATCTTCTTTTACCTTAGTCCATGTTAATCTATTTTTAAATTCTCACTCCATTCAGACATAGATGAGTGCGCGCTGCGTAAATAGGATGTTAAGTACAAAACACTTTATCCGTGCGAAAATGGGCGCTGTCACAATACACCAAGGGGGGTATAATGCAAGTGCAGGGCAGGAACAAGATCACACGGTACAAATTCTGGATGCCGACCTGTGCTTAGCCAAGCTGAAAAGGTGGTCGTAGGTAAGGATCATACTCGAGAGAAAGATCTAAAATCTATCCATGATTTATTTCTAGGATTTGAAGGCATTCAATCACATAGAATAATCATTGTGCAGGCGTCAGTGCTTCTGCAGTTGTAGTAGTGATATCATTGGCATGTTTAGTGGTTATGAAATCACAACGAAGGAAATATAAGAAGGAGAAGGATGAGTTTTTCAAACAAAATGGAGGTCTATAATTATATGATGATATGAGGTCAAGGCAGGTTGGCACCATCCATATACTTACAGAGAAAGAGATTAAGAAAGCTACAGATAACTTTAGAGAAGATCGTGTTCTTGGATGTGGTGGCCACGGAATGGTCTATAGAGGAACTTTAGATGACAACAAAGAATTCACCATAAAGAAGTCCAAAGTAATTGATGATGATTGCATAGAAGAATTTGTAAATGAGATAATAATTTTGTCACAAATTAACCACAGGAACATTGTAAGGTTAGTGGGATGCTGCTTGGAGGTAGATGTGCCTATGTTGGTCTATGACTTCATTTCCAATGGCACCCTCTTTGAGTTTCTTCATGGCTATGATCACATATCACCAATCCCCTTGGATCTTAGACTGAAGATTGCTACACAGTCAGCTGAAGCTCTTGCATATATTCATTCATCAACTTCCCGCACAATTCTGCACGGAGATGTCAAATCCCTCAATATACTCTTGGATGATGAATACAATGCAAAAGTTTCAGATTTTGGGGCATCAGCACTGAAGGCCATGGACCAAAATGATTTCATTATGCTAATCCAAGCAACACTTGGCTATATAGACCCTGAGAGTTTTGTCAGTCACCGTCTAACTGACAAAAGTGATGTATATAGCTTCGCAGTTGTTCTTTTAGAATTAATGACAAGAAAGAAGGCCATATACATCAATACCTCTAATGAAAAGAAAGCACTATCTCATACTTTCATGCTGATGTTCCACCAGAATGAGCTCCGGGATATCTTGGACAGTGAAATAGTAGATAATGAAGTTATGGTAGTACTTGAGAAACTAGCTGAACTAGTCATGCACTGCCTGAGCCCAAAAGGAGATAAGAGGCCAACGATGAAGGAAGTTGCAGAACAACTACAGATATTGAGAAGACTTCAGATGCAGCTAGTCACAAAGACACAACCTATTCAAGCAAATTATTCTTATGGAGGGCCATCAGTGTCTGTACCTTCGGATGAGACGGGATATCAGAGCACAGATACAGCCAAACTGGTGTTGGAGGTAGATCTCCCAAGATAAATACAAGCAATGTTACCCTTTTTGTGTATATTGGTTTATACTTCGTAATTTACGCTCTCTGTTTTTAAATATGACGTTTATGGCAAGATAAGTAGTTCATTTTAACTAATTAGCTTGCCCTAATGGTCATATATTTAAAAATGGAGTGAGTATACAAATAGTCCTAATCGTCATATATTTAAAAATGGAGTATACAAATAGTTATTAAGTACAGAGTTATAGGCTAAGAGTTTGTGTGTGTGCAACCAAAATCATCACTTACGTACCGCAAAGTTGAATGTGTGATCTTTAATATTTAGAAGTCTGTAAGCATTAGTTATATCCATAGTTTAAATCTTTTTTTAACGCAAATGGCAGGAGCTCTGCCTTTCAATTAAGAGGGAAAGAAAGTTTTAAGAGTACACATGGCACCGTGGCCACGGAAACAAGGGTGAAGACTAACTAGAAACAACACCCTGTCCAGCACTCCCACGACGCAACACACAGAAACCTCGGCCAAGGATTTTGCTAGTATGCTGGGAAAGCCCGTCTAAACTCCTCCAAATTCTCCTTTTGTTTTACCTGCCATCTGCTGGGCCGATAGGTACTTCTGCACAAAAATCCGACGATTGCGTTCCTTCCAAACATTCCACATGCATGATATATATGGCCATTCCATTGAAGGAGCGCCTGCTTTCTTTTGGCATTGATTTATTCGCCGCCTCCCACCATTCATTGATGTTGTCGAAACTGGTTGGAAGAGCTTGCTGGAAGGGGTTGAGGCCCTCCCGTAATGACACTTGACTCCAAACCACTTGAGCAAAAGGGTATGTGAGGCAGAGGTGCATCCCTGTTTCCATTGGCCCATTGCAAAGAACACAAGAATTTTGGTGTGGCCACCCTCTGAGCGCCAAGTTATCCGAGGTGAGGATCTTGTTCTGGATTAGTATCCATGCAAAAAGCTTGCATTTATTCTCAGCATGCGCGCGCCAAATGAGCTTGGTGTGGTGGCGTCTATATGACCCGATGAATTGGGCACGATAGGCAGATTGCATGGTGTTGTGTTGGCCGTCGGCTGTCCATTTGCACCTAATTTGGTCCGCAATATCTGCCTACAAGTGTACTTGCTGCACACGTATCCAAAGGGAGACAAACTCCTCAACCATGTGTGGCGGTCGTTATTTTGTTACGTAGGGTCCTGATCCAGGTGTTATTTCTCAAGTCTTGTTCAACCGTTTTGTTTTTCCTTTTGACCAATTCGAAGAGGTGCAGCGCGAGATTTTTTGGGGCCTCCCCATCTAGCCAGCTGTGGTGCCAGAACTTGGTCTTTTTTTCCATTGCCGACTGAAACATTGGTGGAGACATTGAAGAGGAAGCGGTCCGGCGACACATTGCATGGTACTTCTGAACCGGCCCAAGGCTTGTCATCCACCGTCCATTCTTGCCACAACCATCGCAGACGCAGGGCTCATCCACCAAGTCCTCCCATGTCCTTTGGTCTGCTCACAGTTGGCCAATTTACCAAGCAGCTAGTGTCCGCCATTAGCATTGTCATTACCTTTCCAAAGGAACGAACGCCCAGGTTGCTAGGGGGAAGACAGTCAGGAAGTAAGTTGGCATGGATAAGTGTTAGCGAGGCTGTTAGGAGAGAGACCGATTCTCTCGGTTCTGTTACATCTAGCGCCTAGTCTTCAGCATGCTCTCGCCGTCCGCTTCTGATGGCCACACATGCTGCCTGTGTACATGTATAAAACCTGTACGGAGATGATGAATACAACTGCCGATGGATTCTCCATCTCTTTCATGGTATCAGCTTAGTCTCGATCCTATTCTCACGCCACGGCTTCTAGACCTTCTTCCTCCGACGCCTCCTGCACCCGTCGCCGCCTCCACGGTCCACCTCGTCAACATCCGCTCCCATGTGCCGGAGATCTTGGATCTTCAAGACTCCAACCACTCCGCCTGGAGCACCTTCTTCGAGCTGACGTTCCAGAAGTTCGGCATCATAGACCATGTCGACGGCACTGTCGACGCCCACGCGCGCATCTACGACGTCGAGTGGACTCAGATCAATCGCTGCATCGTCTTGTGGCTCTACACCACCCTGACCACGGATCTGCGCACCATGGTCTTCAAGCGCCGCACCACCGCCTACTCTTTGTGGCAGTCGATCCGCGGCCTCTTCCTGAACAACGCCATGCAGCGTGCTGTGTTCGCCCTTCAAGACTTTCACAGTCTGTACCAGGGGGACATGAGCGTCTCCAAGTACTGCGGCAAGCTCAAGAAACTCGCCGACATGCTCAACGACGTCGGCCACCCCATCTCCGACATGGAACTCGTCGTCAACACGTTGCGCGGCGTCAACTCCAAATTTCGCTCTTCTCTCGGCGTCATTGGTACTATGAACCCTCCACCAACATTCCTGTACGTGCGTTCCTTCCTTCTTCAGGAAGAACAGTACCTGGAACGTACTCACAAGATGGAGGTCGCCACTGCTCTTGTCGCTGCCGGTTCTTCATCGGCCACCGACGGCCAGTACAAGCAGGCATCGTCGACAACCTCTGCGCCGGCCACGTTCTCCCCATCCAAATCCGGCTCCGACCGCAAAAAGAAGCGCAAGCAGGCCGGAACCGCAATAACTCTGGCACCGCTGCGCCCCAGCAGCCGGCCGGCCAGTCCTTCCCGTCGTGGGGGCCGGCGTACAATCCTTGGACGGGCGTTGTCCAGGCTTGGCCCATGCCACAATGGCACTCCCCGCCCACTGGTGTCCTCGGCGCTCGTCCCGGCGCTCCTGCTCCGCACGCCATGATGGCGTCCAACGCTGGCTCGGCCTTCCCTGGCATGATCCAGTAGGGACAGGTCGCGCTGCCCGAGCTTCTCGCCAACATCAACGGGCAGCCCTCCCACAACACCAACTATGCCGGTGGCGGTGAATAGTTTTTGGACACAGGGGCATCCTCTCACATGTCCACTAACAATGGTATTCTTGCTAGCCACCCTGTATGCTCCTTTACCTATCACACATACAGGCCATGTTTCATTTAATACTTCCGCTGCACCTTTACATCTCAGGAATGTTCTTGTTTGCCCCTCTTTGATTAAGAACCTTATATCTGTTCGAGCTCTAACTCGTGACAATCCTGTCACTGTGGAATTTGATGCATTTGGCTTCTCTATCAAGGATTTGCAAACGAGGACGGTTCTCCTCCGATGTAATTCTTCCGGTGACCTCTACCCTCTGCGCCCTGGCACCGGATCCACTCCATTCAGCCTCCATGCCGACACAACATCAGCTCTGTGGCATGCTCGTCTGGGACACCTAGGCAATGCATCCCTCTCAAGTTTGCTTCGTCAGTTTGATTTTTCCTGCTCGCGAGTGGAAAAGCACACGTGCCATGCCTGCAGAATTGGCAAGCACGTTCGCCTCCCATTTGCCAGCTCAAATAAAGTTGCGGCATCTCCTTTTGAGTTGATCCACTGTGATGTATGGACATCACCCATTATAAGCAATTTAGGCTACCGTTTTTATCTTGTTTTGCTTGATGATCATATGCATTATGCATGGACCTTCCCCTTACGAAACAAGTCTGACATTCTGACAACAATTCTGTGCTTCCATGCTTACGTGCAGACACAATTTCGCACCCCGATCCGCAGCTTCCAAACTGATAACGGCAAGGAGTTCGACAACCATGCCTTGCACTCATTCCTCACCACGCACGGCATCATCTTCGTCTCACTTGTCCATACACCTCACAGCAGAATGGTCGAGCTTAACGTGTTCTACGCACTCTCAATGACAGTGTACGCGCTCTCCTCTTCCATGCCCACGTTCCACCAACATTCTGGCCGGATGCTCTCGCCACCACGGTGCACGTTCTCAATCGGCATCCATGTCGGCCACGGCGCAACATCACCCCTCACGAGCTCCTCTACGGCCAGCCAGCCAACTACGATCACCTACGGGTCTTTGGCTGCCTCTGCTATCCCAGTCTCACTGCTACTTCTGCTCACAAATTGGCACCACGATCTGCTGCCTGCGTGTTCCTGGGATACCCCGAGGACACGAAAGGATATAAGTGCTATAATCCTAACACACAAAGGGTCATTGTGTCCCATCATGTCTATTTTGATGAGCAGCAGTTCCCGTTCAAAGACGCTACATTGGCATCACCACCGGCAGCCGCGACTACACCTGTCGTCGACCTTGTTCCAGCACTGCCACCACTCCGTCCACACTGTGGCGTGCGCCATCGCCATGCCGCGCCCATGGTCCAGCTGCCTCCGTCGTCAAGCCACGACGTCGCTGCTCCCACACCAGCGACGAGCCCGACACCGGTTCAACAGCCGGCTCGAGCCTCCGGAACACCGGCCCCGACGCCCTCACCGCCCGCACCTACTTCCTCTGTGCCGACTGCATCCCCAGCCGCGACACCGGCACAGTCTCCGCCTCAACCCGCTGCGACGACCTCCCCGACAGCTCCGGCTTCGCCCAGCTCGCCAGCAACGCCACCCGGACATCCCATGGTCACGCGTGCACGGGCAGGCATTCACAAGCCGAACCCACGCTACGCTCAAGTCGCGACGGTGCCCAAGGACCTGGACGTGCCCAGTAGCGTTTGTGCCGCGCTCCGTGATCCAGCTTGGCATGCCGCCATGCAGGACGAATTCGACGCCCTCCCGAGGAATCGCACGTGGACACTAGTACCACGACCTCCCGGAGCGCACGTCATCAGCGGAAAATGGATCTACCGCAACAAACTCCATCCTGACGGCACACTGGAACGGCGAAAAGCTCGCTAGGTCGTTCGCGGGTTCAATCAACGACCTGGGGTTGATTTCGATCAAACCTTCTCGCCTGTGGTGAAACCCACAATGATCCGCACCGTGCTCACCGTCGCCGCAACCCGTCAGTGGCCTGTCCACCAACTGGATGTGAAGAATGCATTCTTGCACGGCGAGCTCCAGGAATGCGTGTATTGCCCGCAACCGGCCGGCTTTATCGACCCCGACAAGCCCAATCATGTATGCCTCCTCGTCAAGTCTCTGTACGGTCTTCGCCAAGCTCCCCGAGCCTGGTATCAAGTCTCTGTACGGTCTTCGTCAAGCTCCCCGCGCCTGGTATCAACGATTCGCCGGCCACCTGCGCACAATGGGCTTCACACCGACGGTCTCGGATAGCTCCCTCTTCGTGTACAAACGGGGATCCAACATGGCGTGGCTCCTCCTCTACGTCAACGATATTGTCCTCACGGCGTCCTCAGCAATGCTCCTGCAGGACATCATTCGCCGACTTCACGCCGAATTCGCCATGAAGGACCTCGGGCCACTACACTACTTCCTCGGCATCCAAGTTCGTCGCACGTCCGCGGGCTTCTTCCTTCACCAGCAACAGTACGCCGAGGACATCCTCGAACGCGTTGGGATGACAAACTGCAAGCCTGCTACCACTCCGGTTGACAACAAGCCCAAGCTGTCATCCAGCACCGGCCATCCCGTTGATGACGCCACGCACTACCGAAGCATCGCTGGCGCATTGCAGTATCTTACACTGACACGCCCGGAGCTTGCATACGTCGTGCAGCAAGCTTGCTTGCACATGCATGCGCCCCATGATGTTCATTGGGCCCTGATCAAGAGGATACTACGGTACGTTCGCGGGATGACTCGACACGGTGTTCATCTGCTTGCCTCTCCATCGACATCGATCGTCGCCTACACGGACGTGGACTGGGCAGGCTGCCCGGATACGCATTGTTCTACTTCGGGATTCCGCGTCTTCATCGGCGATTCATTGGTCTCTTGGTCGTCAAAACGCCAAGCCACCGTCTCACGATCAAGTGCCGAAGCCGAATACCGCGGCGTCGCCAATGCTGTTGTGGAGTGCTGTTGGCTTCGCAGCCTTCTTCATGAGCTTCACATTCTTGAGGACAAGGCGAGCATCATCTACTGCGACAACGTATCGGCGGTCTATCTTGCAGCGAACCCTGTGCACCATCGACGAACCAAACATTTGGAGCTCGATATACAATTCGTGCGGAAGAAGACTACACTCGGGCAACTACGGGTGCTTCATGTTCCTACTCACCACCAATTCGCTGACATTATGACCAAGGGCCTTCCGACGGCGCTCTTTGAAGAATTTTGTGACAACCTATGCATTCGGTCAGCCGATGCAATGGTTGAGGGGGGGTGTTAGCGCGTTAGGAGAGAGACCGATTCTCTCGGTTCTGTTACATCTAGCGCCTAGTCTTCAGCATGCTCTCGCCGTCCGCTTCTGATGGCCACGCATGTTGCCTATGTACATGTATAAAACCTGTACTGAGATGATGAATACAACTGCTGATCGATTCTCCATCTCTTTCAACGAGAGCACCGAAGTGACTAGCGTAAGTCGTCCCACACGGTTCAATAGGTGCCCTTTCCATCCTGGAAGCCGCTGACCAATCTTCTCAATGAGCGGCTGCCGTCCAAATCGTCTCTCTCAGCAGGCTGATCCAAAATTGCGTTTTGCTAGCTAGCTTCTAGTTTGGAGAGTCGGGCAAGGTCTCAAAACTGTAGCAACTCCTCAAGAAGATCCAGCACGCGTTCATACTTCAACTTGCACATAAATAGATCTCGAGATCGGTGCTGGCTTCTCCAGATTCAACAATCTATAATGTCATTTACAACAATGTCAGCTACAGCTGCTTCACGTCAAACACCACCATATCAGACAACTACACCGCTGGGTTCATCCAACTGAACGACACGCCATTCATCCCCGGCCTCCACCACCCGGAACCGCTTCACTATCATCGGTTGCAGCACCCTGGGGCTCATTGGTGGCAGGCACAACAACTCTGACCAGTATGTGGCTGGCTGCTACTCTTACTGCCAAGGACTCAACAACACATCTGACGGTGCGCCATGCACTGGGAAGGGATGCTGTGAAACTGCCATATCCCCCAATCTCACCGACTTCAGGGGGGATCTTCTGTCGATCTGCCAGAGCAATGTGTGGAGCTTCAACCCATGCTTCGATCTATGCGATGCGATACTCGTCGAGGTTGGGTGGTACAGCTTCAGGAAGCAGGACCTTTTAGTTTTAGGGCACCTTGGGTTCATCAAGGAAAGAGCCACAAGAGGTGTTCTTGTCGTTGGTGACTAGGCTATTAGAAACGGTTCCTATCCAAGAGATGGGGCAGAAGCGCCTAAAGAGTATGCTTGTGTCACTTCAAATAGCTACTGTGTGAGTGCAAGCAATGGGCAAGGCTACCTGTGCAACTGCTCCCAAGGCTACGAGGGCAATCCTTACCTTCTCGACGGCTGCCAAAGTTAAGTAATTTATTCAAACGAACTTGCTGCATGGATAGATCATCACCTACTGCAACAACTTTAGCCAACTTTTATATTTAAGGCATTACTCAAAAGTTTCTTTTGTTATGTTTCAAAAAAAAGTTTCTTTCGTTACCTCTTCAACACTTTATATGCATGCATAAGATATTGAAGTAGTTGACCTCTTTTCTTCATAAATCTTAATATATGTTGGACTCTTTTAGCCTTCTTCAGATATATATGAATGCAAGCTGCGTAAGTAGGACTCGAAGTATAAGGAATTATATCCATGCGAAAATGGGGCCTGTCTCAATAAACCAGGAGGCTATACATGCAAATGCAGGAGGGGAAAACGATCCGACGGTACAAATTCTGGATGCCGACATGTGCTTGGCCAAGCTGAAAAAGCGGCAATAGGTAAGTCTGATATCTGAGAGAATACCTGGTCTATTCAAGGCACATTTCCACGCAACTGGATGTCTTGAATAATCTGAAAAACCATTTCGCAGGCCTCAGTATTTCTGCAGTTGTAGTGACATCTTTGACATGCTTATTTGTTATGAAAATGCAAATAAAGAGGCATAGGAAGGAGGACGAGTATTTTAAACAAAATGGAGGTCTCAGATTATATGATGAGATGAGATCAAGGCAAGTTGACACCATCCGTATACTTACTGAGAATGAGATAAAAAAAAGCCAGACAACTATACTGAAGATCGTGTTCTTGGATGTGGTGGCCGTGGAATGGTATATAGAGGAACTTTAGATGATAACAGAGAAGTTGCCATAAAGAAGTCCAAAGTAAAGGATGATGACAGCAAAGAGGAGTTTGTGAATGAGATAATAATATTATCACAAATTAACCACAGGAACATTGTGAGGTTATTAGGATGCTGCTTGGAGGTAGACGTACCAGTGTTGGTGTATGAGTTCATCTCCAACGGTACCCTATTTGAGTTCCCTCATGACAATAGTCAACGATCACCAATATCTTTGGATATTAGACTGAAGATTGCTACACAATCAGCAGAAGCTCTTGCTTACATTCATTCATCAGCTTCTCGCGCAATCCTACATGGGGATGTCAAATCACTCAATATACTCTTGGATACTGAATACAATGCAAAAGTGTCAGATTTTGGAGCATCAGCACTCAAGTCCATGGATGAAAATGATTTCATTATGCTTATCCAGGGAACTCTTGGCTATCTTGACCCTGAATCTTTGGTCAGTCACCATCTAACTGACAAAAGTGATGTATACAGCTTCGGGGTTGTTCTTTTAGAGCTAATGACAAGAAAGAAGGCTATATACGTTGATACCTCTAATGAAAAGAAAGCACTATCGCATACTTTCATACTTATGTTCCACCAGAATAAGCTTCAGGATATGTTGGACAGTGAAATAGTAGATGATGAGATTATTGCAGTGCTTGAGAAACTAGCTGAACTTGTCATGCAGTGCCTGAGCCCAAAAGGGGATGAGAGGCCAACCATGAAGGAAGTCGCAGAGCAATTACAGATACTGAGAAGACTCCAGATGCAGATAGCAACAAAAACTCATTCTATTCGCGCACAGTATTCCTACGGAGGGTCATCAGTCCCCGTCCCGTCAGACGAGATGGGATACCAGAACATCGACGCAGCCAAATTGGTATTGGATGTAGATCTTGCGAGATGAATGTGTTATGTCACTCTGTTTTTACATATATTGGTTTATCTTTGTAAGGTACAAAGCATTGTTGTAAGTACTAGTGCACATTAAAACTGACATTTATGTAGTATAGAGTTAAATGTGCAAACCTTTATACATGTTTTATAAATCTGTTAGCATCAATTGCATCAACAGTTTAAAACTTTGTTTGGATGTTAACTTTGTACACATGTTAAAGAGCTACAGGTTTTCTTACATATTCACTAGAACAGTAGTCTTTCTCCAGAATGAGCATTTTGAAATATTGGACTAAGAAAGGTTGAGCATATGTGAGCACTGAGCTAATGTAGATTTATTTAACCAAATGCATGCTATATTTCTACTTTATGCCATTTTTTTCCTAAGGAGGCTGTGCTTTATGGATCCTCCATGGAGAACATGCAGTTCATTCACTATGTAGTATCCTATTTTGCTCAAACAAAAAAGGAGTACAATGACAAAGCAAAGCAGTAAAACAACGCATAAGTAAAAAAACAAAGACAAAATGGAGGAAAGCATTCTGAATTGTGGCCCATTCTGATCCAGTTCATAAGTAAAAAAACAAAGACAATATAGATCAGTTCATTCTGATCTATATGCAGCATACTTTATATAGATCCAGATCCAATAAATAAACAATCAACAAGACCTAATTTCATATGTCCATTCTCTGCACAAACAATTTACGCTGCATAGGTATGGATACCTTTCACAGCACTTAGTAGAATTTGTGCAATGTATAATATATCGTGCTGATGATCCTTATACTGCATGTTGTTTGCACAAAAGCATGCATATAAATTCATCTAGATTTCCCCAGCAAGGGCGCAAGGCCTACCTTACGAGTCATTCTTTAATCTTCAGTTGTCCATTTGATGGACCATCTAGTGGTGCCCACTTTCACATCACAAATGCTCTTCCAGGCAGATCTTCTTAACAACTCCCAACATCATGGGAACCTGTTTATTCGCACATAGAAAAGGGTATCAAAATGCTAAGAAACCAAATTTGTTAATAAAGAATATTAGAGAAACCGGTGACACCTACAATTAACACCTAGCAGAACAATGGGCTATCAGATATCATCTATGACAAGAGACTATTGAATGTTGATACAATCAAGGTCTTTCTTATTATCGCTTAACACAAACAGGATCAACAAAAAAAGAGTACATTACCTTGCCATATTGTATATACAGATTTTACATTCGCAAATTACAGGACCTAGTTTCGAGTCATCCACCCACTGAAAAGTGAAAAACATAGTTGGAATTATAGCAAATATAAGTATGGATAGTTGGATACCTGCTATGGAAACTTGGTACAAGTATACAAGCAGGAGAAAAAAAAAAGGCGATTACTCGAGTTAAGACTGCACTAGGGCGGCGGAACGAAGCAGCTATCGGGAAGGACGCGCGCCGCGGGCGAGCATGTCGGAGAAAGGCCCAAGCGCAAGCGAGGAGACAAAAGGGAGTAGAGGAGGCGGAGGTGCGCGTGGGTGGGGGCGGTTGCAAGGCGGCGCGGGCTGGGTGATGAACGTGTCGGGGCCGGGGAGGCTATGCGCCGCCGCCGCCGCTTGCCGAAGCCTCCCGCCGGCACTGGAGACGAAGCGCGCGATTGTGAGTTTGCGATCCACCAGCTAGCTGGCCGGCCACCCACGGCCCACCTTGGCTCAGCCCCGCCGCTACAGGATTTTGTTGGACTGGGCCGATTGAATCGGCCTAAACGGCAGCAGAATGAGGCCTTTGTTTCGTTGATGATTGTTCTCGGAACGTTTGGCTGAAAGTCTGAAACGAGCAGTTTGGAACTACTACTCCTCGACCATGCAGGCATGCAGCATGAAACCTGTGCTGCAATTCAGCACCTGGGAAGAACACCATGCAGTGCTTCTGACATTTTATCCATTCATCTGATCAATTGGCTCCAAGCGGGGTACGCTTGCTTCAGATGCCTAAACAAAGATGTGTGCAGGGATGAACCCTCTCAAGCACCATGGAACTGGACTCCACTGCACTCTTCGCAAACAGAGAAATGCAGAGGCACCTTTTTTTTACGACAGTGAGACTGCATGAAACAGAAGATCAATAAGTCAAATCTCGTGAAAACAAACAAACATGCGACGGCTTCAAGCCTAAACATATCCAAAGATGAAATGGTCGATTAAACATGATTATCCTTCGAGTCTGCTGCCGCCTGATCTGTCCCAAGTTTCCAAGCCAATCCTTTGTTGCTTATTGTTTCATCCAGTTTGCTGTTGCGAGGAAGGCCTCGAACTATAGTGACTCCTCGAGAAGGCTAGGCATGCCTTCACATTTATCAGATGCGAAGACACGAAGCAAGAATCGTCTGACATGGATGAGGTTCAAAACTGGAGTTTCCAGATTTAACAAACCTACAACAAACCAATAAGCGTCACCTCTGCGGTTTCAGAGAAGCTTCTTAAGCAGTCAGATTTTGATTTCTGCATATTAGATCGTTCTCAACTTTGAACAGTAAAACATTATACAACTAAGTCCAGTCAAAGTCTTTAGCTTAATGCTAATCTCGCCTACGTTAGTTAAGAACCGATCGTCGAAACTAACAACAGATAGATCAGCAGCATACATCATCTGAAAGGCAATTCTGAGCTACAACTACTTTAGATAATGTAAGGATAGCCTAGTCTAATATGCATAATCACATCATACCCCACAACTACTTCCATAAAACCTAGGATCTTGCCCGGCTAGTAATGCATAATCACATCTGCACACTGGATTAGCTAGGTAGTTAGAAAGAAAGTGCCTTAACAGGAGGCCACCATACCTCCTGGCCATGGAAGAAGCAATTGTCCTCCTGATGCTCATCACCTTCCCGGTGATAGTGTTAGCCACCTCTTCTGGGCTTGCCATATCATTGCCAGGGTGCCCCGACAAGTGTGGTAAGGTGTCCACCCCTTACCCCTTTGGCATCGGTGATGGCTGTGCTGCAACCAGCCTTAGCCCCTCCTTCGCTCTGATCTGCAACGACAGCTTCCAGCCGCCAAGACCAATGTTTAGTAACACTTCTGCAGCAGTAGAGGTCATTGACATCTCCCTGGAGCATGGCGAGGTGCGCGTTTACGGCAATGTCAGCTACTACTGCTTCACGTCAAACACCACCATATCAGACAACAACACAGCCGGGTTCAGCCTGGAGGGCACACCATTCATCCCCTCCATCACCCACAACCGCTTCACAGTCATCGGCTGCAATACTCTGGGGCTCATCGGCGGCTACACACACAGCAACTCTGACTTGTATGTGGCTGGCTGCTACTCATACTGCCAAGGTATCAACAGTACATCTGATGGAGCGCCGTGCATCGGGATGGGATGCTGCGAGACCACCATATCACCCAATCTCACGGACTTTGCAGCCCTACTGATAAATCAGAGAAGCGTGTGGAGCTTCAACCCATGTTTCTATTCAATGCTTGTTGAGGTTGGATGGTACACCTTCAGGAGGCAGGACCTTGTCGGGCACCTTGGGTTCATAAATGAAAGGCCAAAAGAGGTGTTCCTGTCGTCTGTGACTGGGCTATTAGAAACTAGAAACGGCTCCTGTCCAAAAGATGGGACAAAAGCGCCCAAAGACTATGCCTGTGTCAGTACAAACAGCTATTGTGTAAGTGCAAGCAATGGGCCAGGGTACCTTTGCAACTGCTCTCAAGGTTATGAGGGAAATCCTTATCTTTCCAACGGCTGCCAAGGTTAGTTATTTGTTCAAGTCAACTAGCTACTACTACCTAGAGTTTAGAAATGAGATCACCAACAGCAGGAGCAATGTTAGCTAACACATGGTGATAGCCAACTCTTTCACTGAAAGCGCAGCTTAAAAGACTTTTTTGTTTACATGTACAACTTTTATTTAGGGTACTTCAGTATTCTTGATTTCTGTCCAGACATAGACGAGTGCAAGCTAAGTGAGCAGGACCTGAAGTACAAAGATTTATATCCATGCAGGAATGGGATCTGCCGCAATATACCAGGAGGCTATATATGCAAGTGCAGGATAGGAACAAGATCAGATGGTAAAAATTCTGGATGCCGACCTGTGCTTACCCAAACTGAACAGGTGGCCATAGGTAAGTATCATACTTGAGAGTAAACTTTAAATCTATCTAAACTGTCCTTCTAGGATTTGACTTTTGAGGCATTCAATCATAAGAACATCATTGTGCAGGCCTCAGTGCTTCTGCAGTTGTAATGATATCTTTAACATGCTTATTGGTTATGAAATTACAACGGAGGAAGCATAGGAGGGAGAAGGATGCCTATTTCAAACAAAATGGAGGTCTGAAATTATATGATGAGATGAGATCAAGGCAAGTTGACACCATTCGCATACTTACAGAGAAAGAGATAAAGAAAGCCACAGATAACTTCAGTGAAGATCGTGTTCTTGGATGTGGTGGCCATGGCATGGTCTATAGAGGAACTTTAGATGAAAACAAAGAAGTTGCCATAAAGAAGTCCAAAGTAATAGATGATGACTGCAGAGAAGAATTTGTCAATGAGATAATAATCTTGTCTCAAATAAATCACAGGAACATTGTGAGGCTACTGGGATGCTGCCTGGATGTAGTTGTGCCGATGTTAGCGTATGAGTTCATTTCCAATGGTACTCTCTTTGAGTTCCTTCATGGAAGTGATGCCAGATCACCAATACCCTTGGATCTTAGATTGAATATTGCTACACAGTCAGCTGAAGCCCTTGCCTACATTCATTCATCAACTTCTCGTACAATTCTGCATGGAGATGTCAAATCCCTGAATATACTATTGGATAATGAATACAATGCAAAAGTATCAGATTTTGGAGCATCGGCACTAAAGTCCATGGACAAAAATGATTTCATTATGCTTATACAAGGAACTCTTGGTTATATTGACCCTGAGAGTTTTGTCAGTCATCGTCTAACTGACAAAAGTGATGTATACAGCTTCAGAGTTGTTCTTTTAGAACTAATGACAAGAAAGACGGCCATATACAAAGATACCTCTAACGAAAAGAAATCACTATCGCATACTTTCATACTGATGTTCCATCAGAATGAGCTCCAATCTATGTTGGACACTGAAATAGTAGATGATCAAGTAATAGTAGTACTCGAGAAACTAGCTGAACTTGTCATGCACTGTCTGAGCCCAAACGGAGATGATAGGCCGACAATGAAGGAAGTTGCAGAGGGACTACAAATGCTGAGAAGACTCCAGATGCAGCTAGTCACAAAAATGCATCCTATTCAAGCACATTATTCTTGTGGAGGGCCATCAGTGTTTGTCCCTTCAGGCAAGATGGGATACCAGAGCACAGAGACAGCAAAACCGGTGTTGGATGTAGATCTTGCGAGATAATACGTGCAATCTCACTCTTCTTTATGTATATTGGTTCATATTTGTGTAATGTATAAAAACTGTTATAAGTACAGACTAAGTGTTTTGTGCGCGCGCGCCTGTGCACCTCAAAATCATCACTTATGTACTGCAAAGTTGAAGGTGTAAACCTTAATATATATTTTAAAAATTTGTCAGCACTAATTGCATCCATACTTCAATTTAAACTTTATTTGGATGTTAAATTGGTCTCTCCAGAACCAGCATTTCAACATGTTGGGTTATGATTGATCGAGCATATGCAAGCACCAAGTTAATGCAGGTTTATCCAAACAAATCCATGCTCAATTGCTTCACACGCGCTGGGTGCGACATGGATCCTCAATGGAGAAAAAATAAGTACAAAGACAAAGCAAAAAAGCAGCAGAAAATGCATAACCAATTGAAATTGAGAATTTTGGATTAAGCAACATACCTTTTCATAGGTCCAGATCCAACAGATACACAATCACCAGGACCAAACTTTAGACTGTCCAGTCCCTGAGCATACAACTTACATTGCATGAGCAAGGTTAGTAAATTCTGCCTTTCTTTCGGTTAGCTGGTAGGCCTGGGCAGGCTCTTGGCCCTTGGTGCGGCAGTCTAGCCCAGAGGAGTCGCTTAGTATGTAGGGAAAACTCTTTAGCTGAAAGCTCACATAATGCGTGGGAACTCTCTATCTTTAATTTCTTTGCTTGAAAAGGTAATGAAATTCGGGCTTGTCCCATTATGGAAAAAAAATGTATGGTTATATCATTATACTGCACTAGTTTACTGCAGTCTCTGAAAAGAAGAGCATTACTAACATAGAAACATGTTACTTGCATACAAACCTCCACATAGATTCATCTAGACTGTCCTGCAGGAAGGCCTACCTTTCAAACCATACTTTTGATGTCCAGTTGTCCTTTTTAAAGTCCATCTCCTGCATCAGTTCCAATGAGAAAATGCTCTCTGAGAGGAAACCTTAACAGCATCAAGTGTCACAACATCATAGCATTTGCACAAATAAAAAACATATCATAGAGGGAAAAATTGTTTTCAACTTGAATTATGGAAGATGGAACATATCCTGCTTAAATTGTGCATTATGGAATGTTTCTGCCACATACAGAAAGGATGTAAGAATATATTGATAATTTGATACAGAAAGTTAGATAACTGTATCTGTTTATAGAAGCAACTCCCTAATAAAATTACAAATTTACGGTTGAAATTGTTTGAGCAATTGGTTTTACATGCATCTAAGCCATGCAATAAAAATACAACATTATCAAAACATATGAAGAACAAAAAAGAGGAATCCAATGTGACACCATCCCAATAACTTTTTGCAGAGCTATCAGATACCATCTCTATAACCTGCTACAGAGAGTTCCACTTCATGCTCAAGAAATTGTTGAGATTAATCCATGTCTTAATATTATTGCTTCACACAAATACGGACAATAGTAGAAGTACATAACACCAGAGAAATAAAAGATAAATACAAAAAAGACAGGAAGCGCCTAATATAGAGAAGACTAATTGAGATGATGGCTATCCTCTCTTCCTTGCAGCTCAGTCCCCTTCACTCAGATTGGCATGCCTTTGGGCACAATCTGGTCCTTTATCCACATGTAAATGGGCACCAGAACATAGTATGCAGCACATATCGTTCCCATGAGAAAGCGGAAGAGGAAGGTGATTGGATTCACCGGTTTGCTGACATCCTCAGCCTTCGGACCAAGCTGCATTGAAGATAATATGGAAAAGGTTATACCAAAACCCTCAATGGCTAGTGCAGGAGATGAACAATCTAAAATCTGAACGAGGTTACATAACTGTGAATCTGAGAGCCATGCTTTATATTAGCAAAGGGAAAAGAAAGGTACCTCCAAAGGAGAGTCTCCACGTTCTCTCTTCACACCTGTAACAGAGCATCCCATGATCAGGCCATGCCTTCGGACACCACGGTACCACTTTGGTCCAATTCTTTTCAACTTGACATCCTTAAACCCAGCCTTCTTGAACCACTCGATGTACTCCTCTTCCTTGGGGAAGAGCATCCACATGTCAGCGAAGAAGCGGGAGAGCCAGAAGGTTGGGTACACGGGGCCAATCACACAAGCTGTCCCACCAAACCTCAGGACCCTGTACGCTTCCTTGATTCCTCTCTGCGGATCAGGCCAATACTCGATGCTGCAAGGTAGCGTGACAGACCACGAAAATCAGCGACCTCTACAACATCATTCACGTGCACCAAATTCACAATGCTATGTGCATTTACAGGATGATATCCACAGTACTGAAGCGAACTGAAGAGAATCGAGGAGCAACAGAGCGTGAGCGACCTGCCGGCGGAGATGTATCGGTCGAAGGTGTCGGTTGGGAAGGGCAGGTCCTCGGCGTCACCCTCCATAATGGTGACCCCCTTGAGCGCCTCCTTCTGCTTGGCCTTCTCGAGCTGGTGCGGGGACTGGTCGAGCAGCGTGACGTTCTCCGGGTTGACGTGCTTGACGATCCCGAGCGTGGTGAAGCCCGTGCCGCCGCCGACGTCGACGACCTTGAGGTAGCGGCTGTAGAGGTCGGCGGGCTCGAGCGCGTCGTCGCGCATGTCCTCGGTCCAGTGGCCCGGGTTGATGACGTGGTCGTAGACGATGGAGAGGAAGCGATAGAACCAGAAGGCCTCCTTCTTGTGCTGGATGAATCGGGGCGCCGTGACGGGCCGCGCGGGGGCCGCCGACGACGAGGACGCAGCGCACCGCAGCCTGGCGGCGCCGGCGGCCGCGAGGGGGCTCCGCCTGGCGAGGGCGAGGGGGCGGGGGAGGCCGGCCTTGGAGGGGCCGAGGACGAGCCCCCCGGCGGGCGCGCGGGCCCTGGCCCTTCCCGGCGCGAGCGCCCCCGCGCCGCCGCCCGGCGCGTAGGTGGAGGCCATCGCCATTGCCTTGCCGCCGCCGCGCCGCGACGACGAGGAGGGGGGAAGGGGAATGGCGAGCGAGCGAGTGGTGGGTGGATGCGGCGAGTGAGGACAGAGCAGGGGTCACGGGCGGATCGGATGGGTGGGGTGGTGGATGGATGGGTGGGCTGCGCCGTGGCGTCCTTCTCTGACACAGACACACGGCCGGCCGGCGGCCGCGGACGTGGCCGACTGGCCGTGCGCGAGGCGGCGGGCCCGCCTGGCGGTTGGTGGGCCGGCCCAGAGAGAGAACGGAGGCAAAAGGCCCACCTTCCTTGGTATCTATCTAGACTTCCTGACTTCGGTATCTCTTTTTTTCTAGAGGTCCTGACTTTGGTATCTAGTCATCGACCTGCTGTTTTACTAGCGGGCAGGCTTTTCCAGAGATTGTGCAACCCAGCCTGTCACCACGAAATTCATCCATTGAAATCCACACATTCTGAGACAGAGCTGCTTCAGAAAACTTGCAGTATTCACAGACTCATTGGAGCCATGCTTCTCTCCAAAGGCAATACTTGCTGCTGCCGGTTGGCATTATGCATGTGGTGCAGTGTAGTTTCCAATTGACAGGAACCATTCAACTACTTTATCAAAGGAGATGGACAGCAACTTGTGGGGACACTGAAACAACTACATTACTTACTTTTTATTGGAATCACGTGTAGACTATGAAATGTAAAAACAGAAGATCTACTGGTTTCACACGATGATTGGTGCGCCAAGTCAGTTCGTACTTTCTTCACAAGAGGACGCTGAATGTTAAGAGCGGCAGGAAACCTAGTACAGTGCACTGAGCATGCCATGGTCCTGATATATATACAAAGAAGAGTTAAGTGTCAGTGAACCGCAGAACACAATATGCGGTTATGCAGGATGCGCTAGAAAGAAGAGAGTTGACCAAACTGGAACATGATAAAATCTATTTAATGAACAAAGCAATATGATCAATCCTTATAGTCAAAACAAAGGCACATACTTGTACCTCTCACGATTACAGATCAATGTAGACACGCAAGCCATCACGAGCTAACTGCACATCTATCCCCTCCCTGCAGTTTCAAATGACAGAGCATGAGCATGTGAGCCTTTAGAAATTTACAGTAAAGCAGGTGTTTTTTAACAACATACAGTGCGTGAGCATGCATACAATTGTGAGATAGCATTGCGTTAAAAGAAAAAAAGATAAAGAAAATACGGTATTACTTCCACTTGCAAGTGTTCTTTCAGGTCAACTTATTTGGTACATGAGCATGTGTCTGCACACATTTAAAGTAGAGTTTAAACTATCTAGGAGGAAGGCCTTACCTCCTGGACCATTCTTCCAATGTTTGGTTGTCCTTGTCATGGTCCATCTCATGAGTCATCCCAATAAGCAATGCTCTTTTGGGACAAATCCTCTTAACAGCATCTAGAGTCTGCATAAGATCATAGCGTTGACATAAATCAGACACACAGAATATATATGAATAGGAAAAGGATAACAGTTTGCTTAAATTGTGAAATGAAAACTAACCTGGTCCCAACAAAGATGCACATTGTGAGAACCTGTCTGTTGGCGCAGAGGATGTCGGTTGACAACAAATTAGTAAAGATAATGGTAGAATATAAAAATGCTAAGATCAATCAAATGTTCTCAAACAATAGCAATTGTGTTGCCATGAATTGCAACATAAATCAACTATCTATGTCTATGAACTGATACAGACTCTAGTCTTAGAAACTGCTAGTTAAGAGCAAAGTGAACAATTACTTTCACAACTAAAAATTGACATTATGGTCAAGTGTTTTTACTCGTATGAAATACAGGTTTCCTAATATGCTCAATATCGTTTATCCGCTGCAGTCAATGATCTGAACTTGACTTGACCAATCTTGTGGGTTGTATGCTTGATGCAAAATCAAAAGATCATGCTTGTGTTATGCACTTATGCTATATGAAAAAAATTATTGTTTGCCAAGAAACCCAAACGTTTACCCATTTTATTTTATTCCCAAGTACTGGAAGATTTACTGCCATGTGCAGTTATTAGTTCAAGGCTACAAGAATAGGATAACTTAAGAAATTGTGTTTTCTGCATTTCTACATGCACCTCTCAGTATTCAGAAACTCTGTCCTTATGCTGTAATCTGTAGTGAGCTGTGGATCCATAAAAGTTCCCTAGTTTAAATGAGAACCCAGAAACAAGTACAAAATGAGCAGCAGAAAGGGGAAAACACCTGTATATGCAACAGAAGGAACTAAAGAAACTAACCCTGTATAGGCAATCCAAGATGAGCAAATCGAGTTGGCCCCCAGCAGACTTCGAAATTGCTGAAAGGTAAGTACATGTACATACAGCAATGAGGATCCTGGGAAGCAATAAAGCAAGAGAGGACAGGAAATAAATCTACAAAACTTGCAGCTATTCTCAAAGCAATCAGTGAAGATGCACCAGCCCATGAATGTATGCATTCCTAAGGGCGAAGGTCGGGCAAAGCAAAGCACTCACAATACATCTATGCAATATCTATGGACATATATTTTCCCAAGCCCCATGTCTAAGTTTCGAGGTCCATAAATCAACATTAACATTATCATAATTAGACTACACTGTGCAGCAGATTCTTTTGTAAGGGAACCCTATGTATTATGGTGAGTACCAAGCAGAGATATTAACAAAAAAAAAAATACCATAAGACAATGGCAATTCATCTCAACAAAAACAGACTGAGTCATCACAGTGTTCTGCCATGGAGAACTTTATTCCAGAAAAGGCAAAAACAGGCAATATGGCAGCATAAGGTGGTTAAAAAACACAACTAATAGAGCAGTACTAGGAGACACAGGGTTTTACCATATTCTGTGCTTGGAGGAAACCGCGAAACATCTGATATGTAAGCAACTTTCGATTTTCTTCCAAAAAGGAAACCCAAACAAATGTAGTCTTCACCATGGATCACCTGGTATGAATACAAAATTAAGAAAAATGCATAGCAAAATAAAATGCAGCTGAACCCAGTGCTACTTATTACCGGCAAGGGAACAAACTCTAGCCCTGAAGTTGTAAACGGCTTCTGAAGATCACTCTCGATTATTCTCCAGTCTAGTTGAGCAACTCGCCTGACCTCCTCCCCTTCCTTTAGTTTCTTTTTGACCAAATAAGGGAACTTTAGGGAGATGCTGTTTCAGATTGAATGTTATGAGTATGAATTCTCACCTAGTGTCCTACCTAATGACTCCATATTGGCTGATGAACACAAACCCCTTACCAGATAAAGGGTAACAATGCTAGACAATGTTTTATGAGATTGGGCAAGAGAGCAGCATATATATATATATATATATATATATATATATATAAAAAAACCAGGACATACAGAAATGGTAGTCCAAGAATGAAGAATTCATAAGAGTATAACATGGTTGTATTTGTCAGCTACTCTATCAAAATTTATTTAAAGATACTTGTTACCCTTCACTGACTTAATTCTCATAAAGTGTGCTAAAGTGGTAAATTCTGTGCAAGAGAAGTGGGTTCCTTAATGTATATGGTGAGAGGCAGTCAGCTAACTGCAGTATAACCATGACAAATCAAGTGGTATGCATTATTGACTGAAATTCCTTATAATTTTCAAAAGAGCAGTAGTGCAGTATCAATGCGTAACAAAGTTTTAACACAATTACCTGTCCATTGCAAACTGGGAGAGATAAATCGGGGTTGGATCAATATCATTTGTGGGACTAAATGCCTGTACAACCCGAATATCATCAAGGCCTAAGATTGCATCTGCATGCTCATGAGTCAGAAGAATCTGTTATGAATAAGGAAGAGGTGTCAGTGTACCATGGGTATGCAAAACACTTAGTTTTCTTTTACAGACAAAGTGAACTCTTAGTTAGCATCTAATAAACCATTAGAAAAAATAAAGCAAACATGAGTATATCAGGGACTCACAGAATCAACACAAGGGATTTTGTGGCGAACAAACCATCGCAGAACTTGTTCTCTGAATGTCTTCCCAACATCAATTATAATATACTTATGTGCACCTTCATCTTGGCAATAGTCAATCAAAAGAGAAGTATTGCACCTGCAAGAAACCAAGAGCAAATCTAGTAACAGGAAATGCACATATAAGCATAAGTTTAGCTATCAACCTTGTTCAGGTGCATCAGTATCCAAAAACATTTGGAATGAAGTTTCGATCCGATCCACTGTTCTCAAGTGAACAGAAACAACCACAATATAGTGCTTAGTCACAGGATGACTCTAATTGATCCTATAGAAGGTATCAACCAAGGGTATGAGATGAACGTAGCCAAACCATTATAAAGTTTCTTCATAATCTAAAAAATATGTGAAAAAAATAAAGAACGGTAGCAGGAGAAGATGATATCCTACTTACATGGCATTATGCAATTGCATCTAATATATGCACCTTCTTCTTTTTTCTAGGTACCATTTTCATCATATACATGATTTTTTCTTAAGCAAAAAATAACAATGCTCTAACCTCACATAATTACATATAACTAAGCCTCCACAATACTACTCCACCTCCATTATACAGTAGGAAGAACACTAACTGTAAGCTCGAAAAAAAAATGCAGAAAGTGCACTGTGATTTCTGCTGTAGGGGTCCCATGCAGAAACAATCAATCTTATTCATGTTTTATGGATAAAATAGGAAGCCTGGCAAAGTAGCTTGTATGTAAAATTGTTCGTAAAGACCAAAACTGTGTGTCCAATTCATTTGATTTCAAACATATTTGCTATCCTGTGGAGGACTCTAGGTTAATTCTGACCTACCAGATTGATTGATCGATGAATCTTATGCATCTCAGTTTTTCCCTTATAACAGAATTCCAATTACTGCAACAGTCCTTAGATTGCTCAAAACGCATGTTGCAGGCAATTAAATGAGGTAATGCAAATGCAGCAACGACACAGCTGCTCAAAACTAACCCCACTTATGAGGAACAAATAAAACAAATAGGAGTATATACTGTATTCATCTGATCACCATTTCTCAAACAAAACCAAACTAGCAGCGGAAGTTATCGTCCCGTATCGAAGCAACACCAAGCCGCCCGAACCATGCACGATTAACAATATAATAACCAGGCCGAAGCTACCCGATCTCACGCCATCGCAGATCCGCACCGACCTCGTGAAAAGCACGCAAAGCACCTCGCGCCGCAGCACGGCGGGTAAAATCTCACATCCTAACACCGCACTAGGCTCGGGAGGAGGGGAGAGGGGCAGGAGGCGGCACCTGTAGTTGGGGTTTAGCTCGGGCGGGACGGAGAGGGACTGGGAGCAGACGGGGCAGGGCGGGTCGGGGGGCTGGATCAGGCACCGCGCGTTCGGGACGGCGCTCGAGCACCCCGTGCCCAGGAACACCAGCGACGACGAGGAGGGAGGGGCCGCGTCGGCGGCGGCGTGGCCGTTGGGGACGGCGGCGGCGGCCATTGGGTTTGCCGGAGCGAGACCGCGAGCGGCCGTGACGAGACGGGGGATTGGTGGGGGGGAGCGAATAGGACGACGGGATCAGTGGGCGGAGATGCGCGGAATTTGTTTGGAGTTTCGCACACAGGCACGTGTATATTAAACTATTTTCCCTTTTTAAGATTGACCACAGCGTCAGCTTATACTAAAACTAGACGATTAATTTTTCAATGAAGATGTGACATTGGCAAGGTAGGTAATAATAAAATAAGTATGTCGTTTATCATCAAGGATGCAAGATGGACCTCTTGCAAAGTGCAGAAAAAGGTAAGGATGTTAGCGCATATTCGGCCAAAAAATCTATGAAGAGAGGTATATATCGTTCTTTTTGCAAGATATCTCAAAGTAATTGGTATGATATACGTGATTGGTTGGCTGTATCTGACTTGAGCAGGCTCATGGCATGCAGCCTACAGCTGTTTGGTTGCTTACGTACGGTTTAGAGCCTGATACATGCGACAAGCACCGGCGAGCCTGGCTCCGCGAAAATGCAATGAAGTCCGTCTCCAGCAAGCCAGCCTCCCTGGATGCAAGGACTATCTGCTAATGATGGTACTATGAAGAAGATTAGCCTTTATTAAGTGATATTGGTATTTTACAAAGGAGATTAAGATTTATTGGCGTAAACTAAGAAGAATTAAAATATACTTAAATAAAATAAACATCAAAATGACACTTATTTATAATATTTTATACCGGTAACCAAACGATTCTATCAAGTATCAGGTAGTTTGGTTGAACAAAGGGCGTCCCAACAAGGAGATTTGAGCTAGCTATTTGATGGCTGACTAGGCTCGGTACATGACGTGGATGAGAGAGAGAGAGCGGCAAAAAATTAACTCACTAGCGCTTTGTTCGTCGCTAAGCAGTTTGCATGCAGTTGTGGGAAGCGTAGATAGAGAGTAAATTTGTGGATCCCATAGGAGGAGAGAGAATATGTAAGGATAAAAAAAAATCGTATTATTTAGATGACGTGGAATTCTTCTAGCTAGTACTGGCTAGGGCTATTGGAGGCGTCCTTATTGCATACGCTGAGCTGGCTCCTAAAAGGCTCGACTCAGCCAACCAATCCAATCAGGGCCGTAATTTTCTCGCAACCGGTGGACTTTGTAGCAAAAGTGACCTGACCCGCCGGCCACCGCGCTCCCCCAGTACTCGACTGATTCCGCTCGTGGCGGCCGCCGGCGCCGCCATCCTCCTGCCGTTTCTGGCTACTCTCACAATCACCAGGCGCTGGCCTCTCGTGTGCACGAGCGCACGCCATGCTCAGGCGCCTATCCAAGAGTCCATTGCTCCCGCGCCGACGGCTCCTCCCCCTCCTCCTCCAGCCCCGCCGCCCCTGCGCCAACGCAACACCCTCGGCGGCCGCCGGGGAGATCGCGCCGGCTCCCGCCACAAATGAGGTTCCCCTCGGAGATGACCTCGCGGAGGAGTCGCGCAGCCGCCTCGTGCGGGACACCTGCCGGCTGCTCGAGCTCCGGGACTCGTGGAACGCGAAGCGGGAGGCGCAGCTCCGGCACCTCCTCCGCGTGCTCTCCCCGCCGCAGGTCCGCGCGGTGCTGCGCGCGCAGGCGCAGCGGGACGCCCGCGCCGCGTTCGAGTTCTTCCGCTGGGCCGAGCGCCAGTGGAAGTACCGCCACGCCCCGGAGGTGTTCGACGAAATGCTGGCGCTCCTCAGCCGCACCAGGCTCCACGACCCGGCGCGCCGCGTCATGCGCCTCATGATCCGCCGGGGCATGCGGCGGGGGCCGCAGCAGTTCGCACACCTCATGCTGTCCTACAGTCGCGCGGGGAAGCTCCGTTCCGCCATGCGCGTGCTCCAGCTCATGCAGAAGGATGGGTGTGCGCCCGACATATCTATATGCAACGTGGCGGTGAACGTGCTTGTCGTGGCTGGCCGCGTCGACAAGGCGCTCGAGTTTGCCGAAAGGATGCGGCGTGTTGGGGTTGACCCGGACGTAGTCACGTACAATTGCCTGATCAAAGGATTGTGTGGAGCTCGGCGGGTCGTTGATGCACTGGAGATGATCGGTTCGATGCTGCAAAATGGGTGTCCACCAGATAAGATCAGCTACTTTACAGTGATGAGCTTCTTGTGCAAGGAGAAGAGGGTGGCAGAGGTGCGGAATTTACTTGAGAGGATGAGGAATGATGCAGGTCTATTTCCAGATCAGGTCACGTATAACATGCTTATTCATGTTCTTGCAAAGCATGGTCATGCAGATGAAGCATTGGGGTTCCTGAGGGAGTCAGAGGGGAAAAGATTCCGTATTGATGAAGTTGGTTATAGTGCGATTGTGCACTCATTTTGCTTGAACGGTAGGATGGCAGAGGCAAAGGAAATTGTAAGCGAGATGATTTCAAAAGGGTGCCACCCTGATGTTGTAACATATAGTGCAGTTGTTGATGGATTCTGCCGGACTGGGGAACTCGATCAAGCAAGAAAGATGATGAAGCATATGTATAAGAGTGGTTGCAAGCCAAATACAGTCACACATACTGCACTGTTAAATGGGCTTTGCAAAGTCGGAAAGACTTCAGAAGCATGGGAATTGCTAAACAAGAGCGAAGAGGAATGGTGGACTCCCAGTGATATCACATACAGTGTTGTTATGCATGGATTTAGGAGGGAAGGGAAGTTAAAGGAATCATGTGATGTGGTAGTGCAGATGTTGCAGAAGGGTTTCTTCCCCACAACTGTGGAGATTAACTTATTGATTCATGCTTTATGCAAGGAAGGAAAGCCAGCAGAGGCCAAAGACTTCATGGAGCAGTGCCAAAGCAAGGGCTGCTCCATTAATGTTGTTAACTTCACAACTGTAATTCATGGATTTTCTCGCCAGGGTGATTTGGAATCGGCGCTCTCTTTACTGGATGACATGTATCTGACCAACAGGCATCCTGATGTTGTTACGTACACTGTTGTTGTCGATGCTCTAGGAAAGAAAGGTAAAATGAAAGAAGCCACAGATCTTGTTCAGAAAATGCTTAAAAGAGGTTTGCTCCCTACACCTGTCACATACAGGACGGTGATACATAGATATTGTGAAAGGGGTAAAGTTGAAGAGTTACTCATTCTGCTGGATAAGATGTTAGCAAGGCAAAAGTTTAGTAGTGCGTACAATCAGGTTATTGAGAAGCTATGTGCATTTGGTAAACTTAGTGAGGCTTATAATCTTCTCAGCAAGGTACTAAGAACTGCATCAAAAAGAGATGCTCAAACATGCCACGTTTTGATAGAGGGGTTTCTGAATAGAGGACTGCCACTCCAATCATATAATGTGGCCTGCCGCATGTTCCAGAGAAACTTAATTCCTGATCTTAAGTTATGTCAGAATGTTGAAAGTAAGCTGGCCCTAGCGGGAGAGACACAAGCAGCTGGAAAGCTTATCATTAAGTTTGTTGAAAGAGGTATTCTAAAACAAAACCACTGATCTGTGCCATGGTCCTGGTGTGTCCTGTCTTTGTTGATAGAACAGTTAAGATTTAATGAACAGTCAATGTGGTGCAAACCAGGACCATTACATGGCCTTGTACCTTGTACAGAGATTTGTGCTCAGGGCTCATGGCATGAGTCTTATATTACAGTAACATGTAAGCAACTCCTCCGGAGCTGGATATCTATGCAACTTGATGTCACTACCAGATCTCCAACTTTGTGACCGGTGAGCATGAGTGATGATATTTTTCTTGTTGAACTGCAACTGCAACTTCAAGTTGTCCAATGAAAGTTAGCGCATAATCTTTTTATTTGATCTGTCCTCTTTTTATTTGAAACACAGAGGGATGGAAACAATAGGGACAGCTCTACTGGAAATATGACCATTTCTGTCAACCCTGTTGTTGTTCAGGCTTGCAGTGCTTGAAACTACTGCTGTATAGTTCACCTACATAGTTACACCCATATTCTGGTGACTGGAGGGATATAATGTAGTAATAAGGCCAACACTTGAAGTTGAGTCCATTTCCTTGTGAAATATTATGATAAACTGATCAGTAGGTTTCATGGCACCAGTAATTTTCTTTGAACTGGTAGGTTACTAAGGCCCTCTCCTAAGCTGTGACGCCACTTGCTATTCACACTTCACCACTTCCACCATTCCGCAAACCTCTTCAGCCAGCAAGTTGACTGGTAGCTGTGCCCCCAGGAAGGTTAGTTACCCTCCATTCCAATCAGGGAATCAGGAATTCTAGAAGTTATGACTACAGATCATATGCATATAGAGTGAACTCTAAAATGAGTGCAGAACTCGTGGAGGGGACAATGGGGATGAAGGCAGCAATGTGATGGCACAGTTGCTGGACATCAAGAACTTGTCGGGTGCTTCGGAGGAGCAGCTGCAGCGAGATCTTATACCATGGGTGTGCTGGCACAGCTGACAGCGTGGGAGGCAGGCAACCTGTGGCGCATCTCATAGGCATCTATCCTCATCACGCTCTTCAGCTTCACACTCAGCCTCATCACACAGATGTTTGTGGGACACCTCGATGAGTTTGAGCCTGCCGGTGCATCGATCGGCAACATCGACATCCAGGGCCTACCTTACGGCGTCATGGTATGTAACTGCACATGCTTCCTGCGCTCTCCAGTCCTTTTCATTTGCTTAAACATAACGTCCTGTTGCAACACTTGTTGCTTGCATGCACTATGTGCGCAATGCAGATTGGCATGGTGTGTGCAGTTCAAACTATCTGTGGTCAGGCCTAGAGCCCGGAGCCCAGGAGGTACACGGCCATGGGCATTGTGTGCCAGAGGGCACTTGTACTCCAGCTCACAACAGCTATTTCGATCTCCTTCCTCTACTGGTATGCTGGCTTGTTCTTGCAGCTCATCGGGCAGGAGGTAGATGTGGCTGTGGTGGGGCAGCTGTATGCTCGTGGCCTGCTGCCACAGCTGCTTGCTTTTGCCCTCTTCTGCCCTATGCAAAGGTTCCTTCAGGCCCAGAACATTGTCAACCCTGTGGCATACATCACACTGGTGGTGTTGATCTTCCACACCCTTTTCTCATGGCTAGCGGTGTTTGTGGTCAGCTGAGGCCTCCTCAGTGCTGCGCTGACACTGAGCTTCTCTTGGTAATTGGTGGGTGCTTGTGGTGTTGACATGGGATTACACCATCTGCAGTCCATCTTGTAAAGAGACCTGGACCGGACTGTCCTTGCTTGCCTTTAGAGGCCTCTGGGGATATGCCAAGCTAGCCTTTGCCTCAGCCGTCATGCTAGAGCGAGTGACCTGGTGCTAGTTCTTAGTTTGTTAGGTGTTTTAGGTGCTTCTTGCTGGTTTATATTAGATGGAGATTTGATATGTGCAAGGATTTGTGCTTCTTACTGGCTTCCTTCCCAACTCAGAGATCGCACCCGATTCCCTCTGTATCCGCTACGCCATCCTCTTTGGTAGCCCATGATCATGTATTTGTATTCAGACATAACTCTGTATTGTAATCTTTTTGTTTCAGCATCAATTACTCGAACTGGGACTTTCAGATCATGCTTGGCTTGAGCTATGCAGCCAGGTCAGAGTAGAAAGCTGAATTATCTCTCTAGATTTTATATACCCTCATTGATAAAATATTTTTTACCAACTTCTTATGCAGTATTTGTGTTGGCAATGAACTTGGTGCTGGCCATCCAAAGGTAGCAAGGTTCTCAGTCATTGTGGTTGTCATGCCAAGCATCACCTTCAGCGTTTTTGTGACCCTTTTAGTCATAATTCTGAGCACTCTGTACACGAGCAGCACCACAGTAATCGAGGCTGTTATCAGTCTGATGCCATTGCTGGCCTTCAGCATCTTCTTGAATGGGATTCAGCCAATCCTCTCAGGTACTGAAGGAGAACATATAGCACAGAAACCGCCTAGTTTTTGTTCATCAAACATCACATATCACGAAACTGTTTTGAAAATTATGCAGGAGCTGCCATTGGGAGTGGATGGCAAGCAATAGTTGCCTATGTCAATGTTGGGGCCTACTATCTGATTGGGCTTCCAATTGGATGCATCCTAGGATACAAAACAAGCCTTGGGGCTGCTGTAAGTTCCTCAGTGACACTTTAGAATTATATAATTTTAGTAACTTCTACTGTTTTCAGAGGAAGATGCTGATTAGTTCCAGGCCGTCTTTGTGTTCAGGGAATATGGTGGCGTTTAATCATAGGGGTCACTGTGCAAACAATAGCCCTGATCATTCTTACAGCCAGGACTAACTGGGACAATGAGGTGAGTGTGCGTTACTGTTCTCCTGATCTTGTTGAGTAGAAGCTTTTGCTTGAACGTAGTCTTGATTGTGTCATTTTCACTGTGAAGGTGGAGAAGGCGATGCAGCAACTGCAACAGACAGGTGTGGTTCCCGTCAACGACATCATTGCAGGACCCAAGGAATCGACCTGGCTGACACTGTTCTGGTGCTAAGTTGGCTGGCAGAGCTGTTCCTGCTCCTCCACTGCTATGTGAGGGTAGTTCTAGGACTTGGATTTTGAGTTTGTATAATAAGCTGAATTCGGTCAAGAAATAGTTATGTCATTGTCAAGCTGAAAATGATTTCATTTCTTGGAAGATGTATTTCTTTTGCTGTTGCTCCATGAGCTTGCCATCCCAAACCATGTACATGCACATTGGCAGGTCCCAATGAAGCTCAAGTTGGATGAAGACGTCGTGTGCTTTGTGTTGAATTAACATGATGTGGTTTGTGTTAACTTTCCTCGTTTGGTTTCCATGTTCTTGGTTTGGTACGGCTCTTTTGTTGTGGTGTTATTATCCTCGCACGGGGGCTCGCTCGCTCGAGCCACGCGCGCCTAGGCGCGTCCTCCTCCGCCGAAGACCGCAAGTCCGCGAGCAGGCTCAAGCCAGGAGCCGCCAGATGGGATCCGGGAGAGGAGCTAGGGATTGGAATGGAGAATTTGGGAGAAGAGAAGGGAACCAGATGATCTGTGTGGCCGGCAACTGAGGATAAGGTAGGGAGGGGTGAAATCGGGATAACGGTAAATTTTACACACATTTTAACGGTGTTTGCTATTAAAACTGATGGTAGTGGCAGATAAGGGAAGAAAAATTAGAATTGATGGCAACGAAGGAATCCTCTAATTTTGGATGGTATAGAAGGGATTGTTAGAGATTCCAATGGCACACAAGGAATTTTCTCGACTTTTTACTTCTTCCTTGTGAGCTCCCCTCCTCTCTCTCAAGCAATTTCTTGATTTGGTGAATGAAGCTGCTTCAACTTTAATCTCACCGGTGTCAGTCTGATGACGCGTGTAGGTGTGTGTGTGTCTCCTTTGTGGAGTGGGATGCAATTGGTTCCTCTGCTGAGGGTCTGTTTGTAAAACTGTTTCATGAATTGAATTGTTTCCATGATTTTTTGTAAGTTTTTTTATGTTGCATAAGTATTTGGCTTGTTGCATTAAGGTGGAGATGTTTACGGATACATTATCGTGTCAATTTTTATGTGCAGAAGTGGATTTATTACAGATGTTGCAAAAGTGGATTCAGCTTGTTGCATCATGGAGATGTTTATCAATACATTATTATGTCTATTTTTAAGATGCAATAGCTTTAATTATTTATGTTACATATGTGAATTTGGTTTGTTAGGTATCTCAAATGAAGATGTTATGATGTATTTGGAATAGTGCAACAAACTCTCCGGCTAAGCCCTAGCGTAAAATATTTTCCTGCATCAAGAATCCACGTGTTGCTCACTCTCACTCAAAGTCTTCACCTGCAGCTTCTCAACTCAAGCCAACATTTATCGAGAATTAAAAGACAAATGTCTAAAGCATTTGAAATGAATTGAAAAAACATTTTCATTGCCTTATGGGAAGGAGACCGAGTGGATCACGGCAAACCTCATTCAAGAAGCAACTGCGATCATATCTCTTCCTAGCATAAGAGGGATACCAGCAGACAAATGAAAATGCTAATTGTGGTTACGACGGAACAAATTAGAGAATGTGAATTACATCTTACATTATCACTTCCTTCAATCAAAACATGCTTGGTTGATAGGTGATCATACCAATTAGTTCAATCAAACATGCTTGGTTGATGGGTGATCATACTAACCAGTTATGACCAACATTTAAGAGTCAAATATCCCATTATCTAATTCCCAAAGGACTTATGTCAGTATCTTCTGTTATTAGATTTTTCAAGATTTATTTGGCCTTGTTGCATCTTTCTAAGGTACTTTACAATTGTTTTGTTTTGACGAGTTTTTGTCTCACTTATGTTATTGTCTTTGTGATTATGTTTCATATAAATATTTGACTTACTCTTTAAGCTCTATTAAATGAATCAACCCACTGATATATTTTGGCTCCTTTTTATGCTTCTTAGGTAAATGGGGACACCAGATTTGACTGAGCCTAATTGAGAGACTTATCTCATTGGGGTTGGAGGATCATATGCTGATAGTACCATATGAGATTTGTTCTTTGGCTAACTCACATTTTTATGAGGGAAAAATTTTCTCTTTGAGAAGTATATAAGCTGCTCTCACTATATTAACTATTTTGATTTATGTGACTATTGAAAGGATTGAAGCATGGAACTTGCACAATATTATTGGCGTGAGAGCTATGATAGCCTCAGCTGGCAACAATCAGATCCGATAGTTAGAATTGCATATGTAGGCCTTGCAATATTAAATTTGGTCAAATTTGCATATATTCTTTTCGTCAAGGCTGTAGTACTAATAAGTGCCTACTACCTTTATTTAAAGGGAGGCAAATTTTTTGAGATCAATCAATCAGAAAAATATCCCTCACATGCACATCCCTTTTTTCTTGTGCTCATGTTTCTCCATGCTACCCTACCCTACAGCAGGTTCCTTCCACGCTTGTGTATTCTTGCTACTTTAAATTCCAACCAGGCAACTCTTTTTCTTTGATTCATAGCCCGGTTGACACCCTTCCCAAAATGTCGAAACCGTTTTTTTTCTTAAAAAAATTAGAACACTTCAGCTTATATTAATAAGAAAAATATCCCAACAGTCGCATAAAAGTTTTCTGAATGTGGAAGAATGGAAGAAATTACGAGCAAAGGAGTATAGTGGAGATGAATGCGGTGATAGAAAAACAAAGGACCAGAAAAGAATGTAGGACATTTTTTTTCAAACAAATGTAGAACCTGATGCATGGTTAGTATTGACTTTTTCTTTTTTAACTCTGGAGTCGAGACTGATTCTTGGTATTGTTGATGACTGTGCCTTTTTCTATATACTTACTCAAAAGGTTGGCTTTGGTCAAATTAAATCTTGATATATACTTCAAATCTGAGATCACATCTAGAAGTAAAAGTTAAGCTACTAACCCCCATATTCAGCCACTCGTGTAGCGTGTGTTATTGCCAAGGTCTACAGCCTTCAATGTAATATATATTTGTCACAAATCGTTGTAGTCACCATTTATCAAGGGTGTTGAATGTTTATGATGGGAGAAAAAAAGCCACCCCCATGTGGTAGGAAAATAGTTGCTCCTGCTAGTTGAATCAAGCTCAATGGGTATGTGCGCCCCCCCCCCCCCCCCCCCCCCCCCACAAAAAAAAAAAAAACACGCGCGCGGGCGCACACACAAGAAGGATGTGGAATGGTCGATCTCATGCATGCCATGTTTCTTGGTGTTCCCAATTACTTGGCCAAGATTTCTGCAAAAAAAAATACTAGAGCTATATTAAGAGCCAAAGTCAAAACGCTGGTGGCGAAACGGTAGATCTCATGCACATCATTTTCCACCCAGTGTGGTGTATTGTAACCTATTATTGTGCATGATGCATACCAGCCGATGATACGCACTGCACATAACGTGGCTTAGAGTAGACTGCCAGTAGCGTAATAAGTTCTTAATTTCTCAAAAAGACTGCGTGTAGAGCAGCTAAGTTGTGTTGTTTTGGACTATTAAGCTTAACATATAGTGATTTTAGTCTTAATGCAATGGGATGGAACACTACTTCCTTTATAACATAGTAGCAAATATGTCCATGAGTTGCTACAAAAGAAGCTCATCGTATGGATATATTATCACCACAATGTATCCATACGATGCTAACATGATTTACTATTAAATGACAGACGTATGATTGACAATACACTCCGTACTGACTTTGTTGTTGTTGTCATCATCATCATCATCATCATCATCATTATATTATTATTATTATTATTATTATTATTATTATTATTATTATTATTATTATTATTATTATTATTATTATTATTATTATTGTCATGACATTGTCATGAGCCTGCAGATCCATCAACAACAAAACCACCTAAGAGCCACAAAACTCAAGTCTGTAGCTAATCTATCTTGCTCGGATTTGACCACTCCAATCCTGATATGTAGAGAATTGTTTCACCTGTACAGCAGCATGTCATCACAGAAACCATCAAGGACCAAATGCGATTCTTTGAACAAGATCAGGCCTTCTCTTGCTTGGCATCCGTACAAGGCCAGTGATTTGCATCTCAGTAACAGCCCTGCAGAACCTTGCTTGGATCATAGCTCTACCCTCCAGAGATGAGGGTTTTGATTTCTTCTTCGAGGGAGAACTGTAGGATTTCCGTTTGGCTTTTGAATTTGTGCTGTTGATAATTCCTTCAAAGGTCATGTACCAATCATGAAGGTTAATTACGTCACCATATTCTTGGGCTAGATTGCACATAATTGATGTGTCATGCAAGGATCTTGATACAGCAGTTCCATTCCTGCAACAAGAGCATTTCAGATGGCTCTGTGACTTCAGTAGATCAAGTTGAACCATTCTTCTTGGATTTCCAATTAGTGCAGATTGGAGAACGTCAACATTCTTGAAGCAGATGATTTCATGAAAAGGTAAACACTCAACAGGCACCAAATATTTCCTAGTAACATCCTGTAACAGAACAGCAGCTTTCTCATTCAGTGGATCTGTACCATTTCCAGTACTGGCTGCTGATCTCCTAGTCCACTTTTCCTTTGCCGGCCTCACACTATCTGCACTGATTGTGGTTGACTGAAGCTCTTTCACTTTGTCGTTGATCTCACTCATTCCTTCTAATTGGTTGCTCCAAACTTCAAGGACATGTAATAAAGTTTCCATTGGCAGGTGCCTTAATGTATTCATTACTTGAGTTATAGATCTTTTACCACATCCTGACTTTACTCCCGACAAGCTTTCACAAGTCACTTCAGAGACAAATAGGACATTTTCAGTTTGCAGATCTGGGTTGACTGCCTCGCAGAAGATATCCAAAAGCTGAACTTTGTCATGTCTTCCAGCTTCATACAGGCACAAGAGAACAGAACCCCAATCTTTTTGCAATTTCAACAGCTTAGAAAGTCCTTCTATAATATTGTTGCTAGAATTGCTTGAGATCTTTGCACTTGCACATGAGGGAAAACCAAAAGCATATTTCCGTATCTGCTGGGGAAGTGCTTCAAACTTATCACGCCAAAATTCCTCACAATCTTCCTCAAGCATTCCAACGCACAGAAAGCTCAGAGGTTCCAAGGAGAAGTGCTTACTACATGCAAGCTTGAGAGCGCTAATAAAAGAAGTTATTGTTCCATCATGCCTAAAAAAGTAATTTCTGAGGAACATCGCAACTTCATGGCTGATGCAGAATCCAGCGCATGGTTTAACAAGGATGGCCTCAACAAGTGCATTCATTCTATCCGACGGAGACCCCAAGGTAAGTTTACAGGGCTCTAATCGTTGAAGAGCCTCTGATGAGAGAAGCTTCTTTGGTGCATCAAGGGTAGTTGCTATCCCCATTACAAAGAAAATTGGAATTTTAATTACCCATTCACTCAGCATCAACACAAGCTCTCCCAGCACATCACCAGAACATTGCTCTAAATCATCAATTATGACAATGATAGGCTTGTCATAGTTCTCAGCTTCACAATACCAAGATGCCAGCACAGATACACCAGCAACATCTGGAACATCGGATAATAGCTGCCTCAACAGGCTCCTAAAGCAACCACCAACTCCATGTTTTGCTGATAATTCAGTTGCTGACAGCTTGGCTAGGTGACATCCATTGGATTCCAGATGCCCCGCAAGATCCCGAAATGTCGTGATGTCATCAACAAACTCTGCATTCTTGGTGAGGATGAACGCTGTGGGGATCCTTTTGCAGATCACATCAGTCAGGAGAGGGTACGACTGCTGGACTTCAGTGTGGTGTGGTCTTGCAATTGCACGGACCAAAGAGAAGGACTCCTTCACCCACTGCAGCACCTGGTCAAAGAGCTTGAGGTTAATGCCCTTGAGGACCTCATCAATGGTAGACTGAATCTTGGACCAGGTTTGCTGGAAGGCCTCAAGGCGGAGCTGCTCATACAGATCCAGATCCCCTTCATCCTCACACTGCACCCTGGCTGCATCATGGCATCTGTCTGCCAAATAGGTGCTGGGGGAGGGTGGCTGTGAGGTTTGAATCCGGCGTCGAGCATGGGAAGATGGCACCGAGGATGCAGCAGCCTTGTGAAGGACAAGAAATGGCTGGATGTTGTTGGCCGCTGTGAGCGGGGTGTCACTGGACGGTGCTGACATGGCTGTTTCAATTGGACCGGAGTCGGTAACTGCTCCGACGGCGGTGGCTAGAGGTAGCTCAGGGAGGAGTCTCTGCCTAATTAGTGAGCATTTGGCGCATTCTAAGCTCCCATCTTCATCTCCATCAACAATTCTACAATAGCACCTCGACGTGGACAATCTGTAAATGTGGGGAAAAAATAGGACACAAAACCAAAACTAATTATGATCTGAATGTATCGGTTCTCATTTATTGAAAATAGTACTGGTTCTCTTCATTTTGAAACCTTTAAGATGCAGCAAAATTGATTTCAGATTACACTTCACTAAATCAACGCGCTACCTTCTGTTGAATGCTTGAAAAATAACCGTACATGACTACAGTTGATTTCTAGGACACCAAGAAATCTAGTACCTGGAAATATGCTCACACGGTGGCGTGGCGAGCAATGGTGCGTCCGTGCGAGACGACGCGACAAAGAGAGGCGGCGGAGGAGATGGAGGACCGAGGACGGGAACCGGGGGGACCGAGCCCAGCGGTGGCCTGGCGACGGGCGGCGCGGGCGAGGCCGCGAGGAGGCGGGGCCGCAGAGGATGGGAGGACTGAGGACCGCGAACCGGGAGGAGCCAGCGGCGGATGCCACGCCGATCCGCTTCTGCTTGTTCCAGTGCCAGTTGCCAGCCGGGGTTGAGATTCGCCGGCGGCGGCCGCGCGCGCCCCTTCCCGTGCTCGACGCGAGCGAATGAACCGCCGGCCGCGGTCTGTGGGCCCGCTTACCAGCCCGCGAAGGAGGTCGTCAAGATTGGTGCTGCGCCAGCCGTTGACGTCGTGGGACCCACAAGTCGGCGTCACAGAGCCACCTAAGTCTCCGACCCCAAAAACCCTCTCCTCTCCTCTCCCCTCCTCTCTTCCCCAACCAACCCTTGCACACCGGCGGCGGCGGCGGCGGCGCGAGGGCTTTGCTTGCTGCCTTGCTCCCATGGCTCTCGTCGCCGGCTCCTACGAGCGCTTCATCTGGGGCTTCTCCCTCAAGACCCTGACCTCCCCGGCCGCCGCCACCGACTCGTCGTCCGAAACCCTCACCCTCGCGCCGCTCTTCTCCTACCCGGCCCACACGGGCCCGGTCCGCTGCGTGGCCGCGGCGCCGACGACTCCGTACGCCTCTACGACCTCCCCACCGCCGCCGACCTCGGCCCGCTCCTCGACCCGTCCGCCGCCGTCTCCGCGCTCGCCTTCTACTCCCGGGGCCCCGTGCCGCGGAACCTCCTCGCCGCCTGCGACGACGGCGCGCTCCACCTCTACGACGCCGACGGATTCGCACTCCTCGCCACGCTCCGCGCGTTCCCGCGCCACGAGGCCGCCGAGGGCCTGGCCGTGCACCCGTCGGGCCGGGTCGTGCTCGCCGTCGGCCGCGCCGGGGCGCTCGCGATGGTCAATCTCGTTCGGGGGCGGCGCAGCTTCGCGTGCCGCCTCGAGCGCCCCGCGTCGGCGGTATCGTACGCGGAGGACAGGGATGGCGGGGATCGCTTCGTCATGGCCGCCGAGGAGAAGGTGACCGTGCACGACTCCGAGGATGCAAGGATTATTCATGAGATGGACCGCGGCAAGAGGGTGCTCGCCATGGCACCTGCAAAGGTACTACTACTGCCATTGCCTGTCATCGTGCTGCATCCTTTTGAGTTGGTCATATGAATGTTGAGGATTGAACTATAACAAGTGGATTAGCGTGCAAGGGCTGAAAATTTGTTGAAATTTAACATCTTGTGAATGGCAAATCCAGCTTTTCGATTGTCCATAACATGCTCAATTGACATCTTGGCGTGGCTTCATGCCATGATTTTAGACACTCACTATTTCCTGATTGATATATAAGCTTGAATGTCAGCTTAGATGCTCTGTGTGCCCATCTTAGCTCTTTGTCTTTGGATTTACCTCCATTGCCTTATTGTCTTCCACTGAAACCCCGTTACTTTTTGCACATTGCTCACATGTTCTTGGGTATTTTTCAGAATGGAGTCCTTTACACTGGAGGAGAGGACCGTGGTATTACTGCTTGGGATTTGTCCAGCGGCAAGGTCTCCTCACGCATTGAGGGTGCTCACGCAACTCGTGTAAAAGGGGTCGTTGTTTTTGATTCTCGGAAGGATGGGTCAGAGCTCTCCAATCTAATTGCTTCTGCTTCATCCGATGTTGTCATAAGGATATGGGATGTTCGGACAATTGGGAATGCAAAGCCTACTCCATTGGCAGAGGCTAACACAAAAGCAAGGCTAACCTGTCTTGCCGGGACATCATTGAAATGTAAGTACTAAAAGCTTCATACTCTGCCTTCTCAAGTTTGTAGGGAGAAGATACAAATAAACATGTTGTATGAGGCATCCCTGAGTTGTATCCACAGCCAAACTATAGGATGATGTTAATCTGGATTTTTCATATTCAGATCACTACTGAGGAAATGCATTCCTTTTATTCTGTCAGTTTATTCCTTTTTGTCACTGTTATTCTTTCTATTATGTTAGCAATAATTCCTGTGCTTGCTAGAAAGATATGCAATCGCCTGTCTTCTTCAATTATTTTCTTTAGATAAATAGTATGCAGTTTGCATGGAGGATCCTTTTTTATCTGTTAGAGGCTGTGATTTCACATGTATTAGCTTAGACAATATATTAAATGTTCTATTTGATTGTTGTTTAAAATAAATTTAGGCGAAACTTCCCCCACAGTGCTAGGTTTTTTAATTAAAAAAGAGTGGTAGAGGTTTCCATTTATTGATTGTTGCCCTGTATGAAATCAATAGGATATCTTATAAAAAAATCAATAGGATATCTTATAAAAAAATCAATAGGATACACAATTTCTTATGCTTTTTATTCAACTTCTACAAGTAAATGTTTGTTAAGTCTATCTCTTGTGTGTTAATTCCCTTTGTGAAATAATCTGTTGATTCTGCATATAACGCGGGCTGTGGCTCTGTTGATTTGCAGGAGTTGCAGAGTTCCCAAGTGAAGAGCGAATGATGAAGCAAATCATTGAAGAGCTGCTGTTCTTATGCTTTGTAATGTTTAGTTTAGTCCCTATAACGGATTGGAGAGAGCTGGGCATGAAAGAAGGATTGAAGCTGGAGATCTGGCACGCAAACATTGGCTGGATGCATTTGAAATGTATGGTAGTCGTCGATTATACATAACATAGTTTGGCTCGAGTGCGTGAACTGAACTCAATGAGATTGCGTGATTTGATTGTACCACAAGTTTTGCAGTAATGACCATTTCCAATGTCAACTGGGCAATTTACATCATCGTGTTGCCTTCGCTGAACAGTTTTCACTATTTTCTAACGTAGAATCCTATCTCCCCTTGCATATAGAAAAAGGGAAAAATCTTGACACGCCATTATAATTTTTATTAATCATTTAGGGAAAATTTACAGTGACATAGGAATCCTCCAAAGATGGAAATCGCTTTTGTCGTCTGTGGCATGTCAAGTAAATGTTTGTTAAGTCTATTTTTCCCTTTGTTCTATGGAATTTACAGTGACATAGGAATCCTCCAAAGAAGGAGAATAACCCTTCACGTGAACCCACAAGCTGGAAATTCGTAAACCTGATAGTGAGCAGCCATTCGTAGACAGGTCTGTCTGTCTGACAGTGAGATCTAGCACCATCAACCTCTAAGAAATTCAGAGTTCCCGCAATACGCGAGAACTCACAAACTCGACACAGACGGATCAAGCACCATCAACCTTTGTAAGAAACTGAGTTCTCTCACAATACGCGAGAACTCACAAACTCAAACGACCTCTATAAACACCTAAACTTCCTACCAATCTACAGACTTCTCTCTCCGCCTAAGCTGATGCAGCCTCGAGTCTTCAGAAGTTGTTCCTGAGGCTTGTCGCGTTGTTCCACCCCCGCTCCTTGTCCCTGTTCTGCTGCACCCTCTGCCCAGCACCGCCGCTCACCGGTACTCGCCGTGCCACCTTGCGCGTGCCATCAGTGCCCTGTGCGGTGGCGATGACACTGGCTTTCCTCCCAGCTTGTGCAGCCATTGTCGGCCTGATGATCACCTTCTTCTGCAGGCTTCGCCGCAGGATGCTGTTGATCCTCTTGCTCCGGCTTCCCTTGTCATTGGAGACAACCGGAGGAGAGCACAGCGGTGGTGAGGACAAATTCTCCGTGATATTGTCAAGCGGTGGCGGCACCGCTGCTGCATTTTTGGCTGCAGGCAGCGGCATCAGCGAGTTCCGCCGCGGAAGTGGTATCAGCGATGTCCTACGCGAGGCTTGGTTCATTGGCTGCGGGTAAGCTCCACCGTTGCACAATGAGACTCGTCTCGCTTTTGCCATCTGTGGCAGCTGCCCAGCTTCAGGGTTATTCTCCTTCTCCTCCCCGAGAGACATCAGCTGCTTGAAGCTGTAAGTGTCAGTGTTGCTGTCAGAGAACATCTGCTTCGCGATCCCAAAGTCTTTGCGTGCTGCTGATGGCTTCTCTGCTGTGGAGTTGAGGTTCCTCTCGGCCATTGGGCTTCTCAGGTACGACCCCTCTTCCTTCAAGCTATGCTGTTTCTGCAGATGGTCTTGAGCAATCTTGTTGTCGACATGCTGCCGAGCTATTTTTCTTTCAACTAGCAGCTGTGATTCCAGCTCTTTGATCTGGAAAGAGTTTAAAAGTAACAACAAATATATCAATTCTTTATTCTCATTTCAGATTTCAATACACACATCGGCAAATACAACACCACATTTCACAAATTTTGTATAGTAATTGAATGATTTTTCACCATCTATGAAAAAGAATAACAAGTCCTATGCATTTTTCTTCAGAACAAAAAAAACAAGTCCTATGCATAGTAATTTCAAGTTGACATCCATCAAAATTATTAATGCTGGGAACCTTCTAGGGTCATCATGGCATCATGGTATGGATAAAAAGATAGATCAAATGTTTCACGATCATTCAAAGAGGCATTCAGGTACAACATCAAGTTTTATGATACGAAGCAAATTACTACTCTCGAGCAGGTGGTGCAAAAGGAAGAAGCTAATGGCATCAAGAAGCTATGCCTGATGTACCTTCTCTTGGAGATTCATAGTGAGCAAGTCTTTGGCCTTGTTCTTTGCTTCAAGTGATTGGATTGTTTCTTCCATGCTTTTAATCTGAGCACCTTTATTCTTACTATCCTGCTTGGCTCTCCCAACCTAGCAGAACCAGTAGCTTGTTAGAGTTGAATACACTTAAAAAAGCTTACAAAACATGCAGATATTGGCAGAATACTACTGTACCATGAGCTTGTATCTTGACAATTCTCCGACATCAACTTGCTTTCTTGCTTGTCCAAGCTCTATTCCTCGCACTCTGCTAGCGAAGTTCAGTGAGCAAAGAGTTTCACCTACGTCATTCTCATTTGGGCTGATTTGAACAAACATCAGGGTCTTGGAATCTCCACCTGTATTGCTTACACTGAATTATAAAACTAAATAAGAGCAAACGATTCTACCATCCTAATAAAGAAATAGCTTACGTACTCAATGAGTCTTGAAGCAAGTGTGTTAGCTTCGAATTCCTGAAATTTGAAAAAACAATCATATGTCTATGGGTTGATATAACCAACGATGTAAGTTTCAGTTGAAGACTAATTTTAAAAAAAGCACTACAATTTAAATACCTAAAAGGGATATGCGGGGTCTTTGTTGCAAGAGCAGATATGACATCACCAAGTGCAGAGAGTGATTTATTGATGCTCTGTGCTTCTTTCAACCTTTCTCCTTGCGCATCTGTCTTTGCTACCCGCTCACTTCCGGCGAGGTCAATTAGCCATAATTTGCTCTTTGTGCATTCTCCATTGATCAAGTTTTCTCCTTTGACCATCACACAGTGTATGCTGAAATGCAAAATCAGTTAAGAATTTAGGATAGAATCGACAATCTACAAAATAACAGAATTGGATGAAAATCTTTCGTTACGAACCAGTGTGATCGACTGCTATGTTCATTAGCATTTGTCGAACCAACAACTCTAGCTTTGCTTCCAGTTTGCAGGACCTCCCAAGCCTCATTCATGTTAGTCACCCGTGCTTCAACAAGTCCAGGTACATGATGAACCCCTTCTGCAACTTGTCTTACTTCTAGTCTGCAAAATAAGGTTTCATGTCATACTATGATATTCTTGATACACCAATACAGTTCATGTTCACGAGTATCATTGTACCATTTACCATTTCTTACTAGGATTTTAGATTGTCGATACAAAAATATAAATCACGAGTACCATTATACCTTTTGGTTGTTGCGCCTGGTTGAGACCCTGTCAGGAGCAAATCATGGATCTGCTCATTGTACACCTCCAAAACACTGACAGTTATCTCATACAAGAAAATACCCTCTCTTTCTTTTATTATCCGAAAGAGTTCCTCCAAAGTTCTGTAGTTGACTCCTCGAGCTCCTTCAATTCCTTCCATGGTAAATGTTTTACCAGTGCCGGTTTGTCCATAAGCAAAGATGCAAACATTGAATCCATCTAACACCGAGGTTGCAAGTGGTGCAGTTTTCTCAAACACCTTTTCTGCACATAGAATGAATAAGATACATTGTTAGAAGTATGGAATACAATCATGCAAAGTGAATAATTGCACTTATGAAATGGGTTACCTTGGTCTTCTTCAGGGCTGAAGACGGAATCGAATTTGAATACTTTTTTGGAAGATACGTGGCCCTTAACAATGAGCTCTCCATCTTTTGCTGACTCAAAATCAATGGCCATCGAAGCTCCTTCAGCTATTTCTTCTGCATTAAGTGGCCGACACCGACAAAACACTCTTATATTACCTAAGGAGTATTAAGTCGTTGTTAGTTTTGTCTTCACCATATCTAAATGTTTACAGATAAAAGAACAAATAACTGACCCTTCAACTCTATAAGCTTGTTGTATAAATCCTTCCGTTCCTTTGCCTCCTCACTAAACTTTTCTTTGAGGTCTTTAAACTCACATTCCAGAGTTGCATATTGATTAACTGTTTGAAAGAATATATCATGTTACAATCATTTATAGCAGGTGGAAACAAATAAGAAAACTGAAGAATGTAGATAGGACAAACATACCATATTGCTGAATTGTTTTGGACATTTGTGTAGCATCCAACACACAATTTTTGTATTCTAGTGACTCTTGTCGTAAATTCTGGTGCTCCAACTTCAAGACCTGTAGATGATTGTAATAAATATCATACCATTTATGACATAAAGTTCCAGCTACAGCACTGGTGGTTGTCTATAGTATGCAAACAGTGTGTTCTTTTAACAGAATACCTTGAATTTTTCACTCAATTCGTTGACAAAATGACACAATCGACTCTTCTCCTTCACTTGCCCTTCAACTGCAGAGGCTGCAGAATCCACAAAAAATTTAAGAAAGCGCTCCTGATAGGACAAGAAAGCCTAAACCACTCTCAATATCAAGTAACATGATCTTTATGTGATTCAAACTTAGTGAACTGGAATCATGCCTACTTGCAGAATTATCAAATTCCTCGAAATTAGCCAATACAAGTGCTGATCTCTTTTTTTTTCCTCCAACCAAACAAATGAACTTAATTTGCTGCTGCGATGAAACACCACACGGCCATAGTGGATTTATCTTGTCACAGAAGCTCTTACCTAAGGAGCCAACGTACATTGACTTCCTCATGAGCTCCATCTGCAGATCACGAAGCGACTCCTGTGCTTCACGGCATTCTCTGGTCTTGAGCACGTTCTCCCTCATCAGGTCCTCCAGAAGCCTCCTGCATTCCTCCTTCTCCCGCAGGAGTAAACTGTACTGCTGTTTCAGCTGGCCGCAGCAACCGGATTCGCCCTGCAAGAGACGCCACATGTTTGTTGAGGCACATGGAGAACAACCAATTTTCATGCTGAGATGTTTTGGTGTTGTGGAATGTGGATAACCTCTTCCGCTTGCAGCCTCTCTAGCTCGCTTGGAGTACCAACCACGGTCTCGGCCTGGCGCGCTCCGCCTGTCCTGGACACGCCACGGCTTTCCGCACTGGCCGCATCCTGAGCGGGCGGCGAGGTCACGGCGGAAAAGAGCTCGAGGGTCGCGACCCGGTGCCGCGCGGCGCCCCTCCGGATGTAGTCCGGCGTGTCCTGCAGCGCGCCCCCGCACGGGACTCCGACGGGCGGCGACGGCGAGCCCGCGCCACCGGGGTGGTATTCCGGAGCCCGTGCCTCCCCCGCCGCCGCCGCGGCTTCCGCGGAGACCGACGAGCCCGTGGGCGAGCCCTCTGAACCGCCGCATCAAAAACCAGCCACGATGAGAAATCGAGACGCCGGATGAACCGATCGAGATCCGCGGAGAAGAGGCGCGTACGTACCCTCGGCGACGGCGGAGCGGCCCTGGTGGTCGGCGGCGTGGGAGGGGATGATGAAGTCGCGCACGTCGGACACCCTCACCGTCTTCCTGGCCGCCGCCGGTACCGGCGAGGAGGCGGCGGGGGGGTCGGCGTGGCCCCGGCCGCCGCCGCTTGCCTCCTCTTCCATCGCGCGGCGTGCCGACCCGCGAGCCCACGAAGACCCGCGCGGCGACGGCGTGCAGGAGGAGGGGGAGGGGCGCGCGGTGGTGGTGCACTGGTGATGGCTGGTGGCTGACTGCAGCGATCACGTCGCTCTCGTGATGGAGGCGGCTGCCGCGGGGAGGGGAGGAGGGGGGTTCGAATTTGAGGCGGAGGGAGGGGAAGGCCGGAAGGGGAAAGCGTCGGGGGAGGAATCGATCCGCGAATGATGCGCGAATCGTGATCCGTTGGGGGCGGCGGGAGGATGAGGATTGGATTGGGGGAGGCGAGAAAGGAAGGTGACGACCGTTGGGCCGGGGGGTCATTTCGAACGAATTCGAAACGCGTGCGTGCGCTTCCCGTTTGCCCTCCCGGTGGCGGTGGGATGACTGGCGAGCCCTGGCAAACGGGGGCCGGGCCCGCTGTCGGCGTCTCACCGCCGGCCACGGTGGCTGTGGATGATTGCCGTCAGCGACGAGGGAAAGAGGATTTTTGTCTCGGCGCGGCGGGGCCCGCACGTGCTGCTGCAGCCTGTAGGCTTGCGGTTGGTAGGTATCACGCACGGCATGAACGCGCACTCTCTCCAACGAGCCTACAAGCCGAGTCACCTGCGCAGCCGAGTGCACCGGAAATGAAGGCCCTCTTTGCCACGTTGCAGTCTGGCTTCAGCTTCAGCTTCAGCTCTTCGCTACACCGATCGTCATTGTACCTGGGGTGTTTATCAGGGTCGGCTGGGTTTACCAGGGTCAGGTGACCCAGATGAACTTTAGAAAATCCAGTATTAAATTACTGTTCTAACACTCTAAATCCATATATTTTATAAGGAGGCGATCCTAAATGGACAGAATAGCTAGCCCCGCGCCTGCACTATGCGACACTGTTTTGAACCGTAGAGAAGCTAGCATGCAAAATCGAGAATCAAAATGAACTTAGAGAGAGGTGAAGCTTTTTTTTTAAGCTTCACCACCGTTACGCTACAATGATGAACAGTAATGAACGGTGCGAAAGCTACAGCCGGTTGAAGGATCGGAGAACGACCCGAAGCTGGCGACCGTGGCCGTTGCCCGCTGGTTCAGTTTGTTCCGGCGAGGCCGCCGGGCAAACCGTTCGTCCGCTCGCTGCTTTCGCGGCCGGCTCCTCTGCCGGTGTCAGATCGATCAGCTGCCGGGCTATTGGCTGGAGCTCGTAACTCGTCAGCCAAACATTTGCAACTTCCATTTACGTCTGACAAGATTGAATTCAACAGTATGCGTACGCGATCGACGAGCGCTACGATCCGGTGACCATTCCTACGCACCGCCGAGCACGGCGAGTCCTGACGCTAGTCGTCGGCGTGGTGGTACACCACCGGAACCGCTCTCGGCGACGAGTTCCAGACGGCGTTGACGCGGCCGGCGACGAACGCGGCGACGCGCCGGGCCGAGCGCGCCACGAACGCGGCGCAGACCTCGGCGGGGTCGTCCACGCACCCCTGCCACGAGCACGCGCGCATCAGCACGCGCCCGCGCCGGCCTCCTCCCCCGCGCCGCCCGCCGCCGCCGAAGCCGCAGCGGCGCCAGAGCCGGGCCAGGCAGCACCCCTCGTCGCGCCCGGCCGCCACCACCACGGCCGACTGCAGGTACGCCGACGCCGCGTGCTTCAGCAGCTGGTTCCGGATCCCGATGTTGGACGCGTCGAAGTCGTGGATGTCGTGGAACGAGTACTCGCCCCACCCGCTACCCCCGCCGCCGCGCCACGGGCTGTGAAGGTGGTGGTGGTGGTCGCCGCCGCCTCCCCCGCCGCCGCCGCACTCCTCCTCCATCACGTCGCGGAGGCTCGTGTACTCGATGCTGCTGCTGCCGCTACGCCCGATGCTGCTGCTCCGGCTCCACGGCCGCGACCGCCGCCAGCTCCCGGCCCGCGGCGACACCTCCAGCGGCGACGCGTCGGCTGCCTCCATCCTCGTCGCCAGCGACCATGCAACGACACGAGAGCGCTCGCTTCCTACGGAAATGGAACCTAGCGCGCTTCTTCGTTGTTTTTGTTTGAGGTGAGGAGAGACACAAGGCGACCATGCATCGGCATTGCCAGTGAGCATCTCTCTCACTGGCTCTGCTTGATTATCGGATCCATGTCCTAACCCTGACCAGGCCAGACATAGCACTTCATCATAAAAGACTATGCATGCCATGCCTTAAGGTCAGGACCAACACCACAGCTCATGTGCACTGCAACTAATTTGCAAGACCACTAAAAACAATACAGTGCAACTAATCAGCAAGGCCACTAAAAACAATCATTTGCAAGGGAAGATCTGCACAGGGGCAAAAAAATTCTGCCAAAAACGAAATCACAGAATCAATCATGGCCAGTGACAAAGTGACCAAATGTTGGCCATCAAAAGTGGACACCAATGTTAAATGGAACTATGAATTTTTTTTTTCTTTCTGTCAGGACTCACCCCAGTTCAAATAGTTCCTAGTATCATTTAAGAATACATTATTCAAACAGACAGGAAGACCACTCCGGGAAACATTCTTGAAGGGCAACACCAGATGCCTTCAGATCTGGATCAGCAGAAAGGCCAATAGATCTCAGCTCATGTGCATTGCTACTGACCTGCAAGGCCATTAAAAACTAAAGTAATTTGCAAGGGAAGATCTGCATGAGAAAAGTTTTCTCCAATAATTGGCAGCAACAAAGAAACCCCTCAATCAATCATAGGTGGTGAATCCTGATAACAGCAAACAAAGTGCTCAAGCTCATAGGTAGTATGAGAACAGCATGATCAAGACGCACGTGTCGGTCATGAAAATGGGACACTAATATTCATGTTCAATGGAAGTCCAAATCATGATCCATCAGAACTCACCATAGTTCACACTCTATTTTCATGGTACAGTTTTGAGAAATACAAACGGCTAAACCTGATAGTGAAATACACTAATATCACGATTCAACAGAGAACAAAAACATCCCTAGAAACATTCTTTAAGGGAAACACCACATTCATTTCACTCTGCAGAACTAGCAGGTAGATACCTAAGCAGGACGACATCTTAAACAATGTGCTCAGCCAACGCCAGGATCTTGAGGTGCTTCTTCTTCCTAAGCTCATGAGGCACCGGACCAAAGACACGAGTGCCGATCAGCTCACCCTTGTTGTTTACAAGGACTATTGCGTTGTCATCGAACTGGACCTCACTGCCATCACTGCGCCCTTTCTTCATGGCAGCACGGACGACCACTCCGTACACGACATCTCCTTTCTTGACCTTGCCACGAGGCTGTGCTTCCTTGACAGATCCGATGATCGTGTCCCCAAGCCTTGCTCCATACTTCCCCCTCTTGGCCTGAATGCACATAACCCGCTTCGCTCCAGAGTTGTCAACGACCTTGAGGTTGGTTCTCATCTGGATGAATGTTCTGATTTGCTGAAAATGGGATAAGAACTTATGTCATCATTCTACTTTTTGTTCTTGGAAAATACTCACACTGAGATGTGTAATCATTTTAAGAGAAGTCAATATTCCAGTAATTATTTTGTTAGCTTCACACCATATAGCAGCCTTCTTTTTTATTCAGAAAAGCATTTTAATTACTTTGTCTAAGATGGTTTTCATCAAACTGAACGTGCTCAAGAAGAGTATATGAAAGAGTGCCTCGTAAAGCAATACAGTTTCTCTTAGGAACCATTTATAATCCTAATTCAAGTAATGAAAATTAAAAATTAAGGCACCTGAAGAAGGCTCGGGTAGTAAGAAAGCTATTGAAGTATCCAGGTATAGGACGCCAACTTAGAGACAGCCAAATACCATACTGGATCATGGATATCATGGGAAAAATGAAAGAAGAACAATTGATCATTAATCAACACTAGAATGTCAGTGTAAGCTATCATATATGGATTAAAAGAACGAGCAAATTGATTTGCTGACCAGCTGTTAATCGGAACAATGTGACATGTCTGAAGTCAATAAATGTTTCTTTTTCTTCTTTCAAAACATCTGTGCTGAGATATGCAAGCATTTCAAGAGAACTTTATATTCCAGAAATTATCCTGTGTCAGCTTCATAACATAGCCAAAAGACAGAAATTTCTTCCTGATATTTAGCTGGTTTTCATCAGGCTGATCAATGAAACACACTCATGAAGAGTGTGCAATGAAAAAAGGCTCAGGTATTAATACAAGTTAACCAAGTATTCAGCTGTATGGAGAAAAAACACTGATAATCAAACAAACATGCTGGATAATTGATATCATGAGAAAAATGAAAGACACACGATTTTTCCTTAATCAAATTAAGAATTTCAGTGCAAGTTATCATATGACTTTAAAGTAGAAAAAAACAATAGTCTGCTTTCCAGAAGTTTATTCAAAACAACAAGTATATGTTTAAGGACAATAAAATGTTTCTGCATGATAGATTTGGTTCACCTGGCTGATAGCATCACAATGAGAAGGTCTTGTCACTGCCTCAACAGATGAGCTGGCGGCTCCATACAAATTATTTCCAAGGCTTCCCATCAGAGTACGTCCAACTGTATAGATCAAGAAGCATTCCAACAATTTGGATTAGAACAGCATCATGTCACGGCCAATGATTCAAACATAATCACAAACTTTTCTAAGGTCTAGACACTAGACAGTTTCTTATAGCTAGGCATCGGCAGCATCTGCAGACAATCAGTGGTTCTAGTTTTGTAGGCATTTCAGCGATATGATCAGATCATCATTCACCTCTAGATCATGTCTATTCAGCTTGCAACAATTGGTTACGAGGCAAGCACAAAACATTGCCACAACTTGAACCAGGTAAGGTTCTAGTAGGAGTCATGAATTTTTTTTACCAAGGTTAATGATACACAATATCAGGCACGATTTTTCTCATACTGACGGCATCCACCACAGTGCACACGAGCAAATCTGGTTTTCTAAAGAGTGACAAGACATATATAAAAGAACAAGGGAAGCATGTTGCTTAAATCTATTATAAGTTAGACTGAATCACTTGTAGTATCTGAAGGAAGATGCCATCGATATGTCCCCATTGTAAAATTGAAACCTCTGAGGCAGCGAAACAAATACCTGAGGAACACTTTGACCTCAGAAACGCCGCCATTTCCTGGTACCCTGCTCTTCACCTGAGCTTTCCTGCAAGTGGAAAGCGACGCGTTAACGCAGAGCACATCAAAGGAGCCGCCAATCGCAACAAGGCCAGCAAAATCAAGCCCGCCACTCCAGGTTACATGAAACGTTGCACAGAAATCCGAGGAAATCCATTCAGGTTACGCGACCCAACCGCAAGACTAACCAACGCGATCTAGCTGCGCGGTGCTCAACGGAATTGGGCACCACAAACGCCACGGGCGCCGCGTGCGCGTCCTCCCAAGGGATCATCAAATCCCTAGTCTAGCCAGCGGGGACAGGAAGAGGAGAACCCGGCCGAGCCTAGCACCGAGCCCTAAAACCCTCGCTAACTGGCGTCCACCTGCCGAGACCACCCGGCCACAGTACCCGGGGGGGGGGGGGGGGGGGAGAGCGGGGATCTCACCTTTCTGGGGCGCGCGCTGGCGAGACGGCGGCTCCGGCGACGGGCGGGCGAGAGAGAACAGAGCGGTGTGTGGGCAAGGAGGTGCCCGTGTATTGTTTCAGGCCACTCCGCAGTTGGGCCGCATGATAGGGGGTGCGGAGACAAAACTGGGCCTGGATGTACGTACTGTGAACCCTACCTACATGGGCCGAGCCCCAGCCAGCCAGCCAAGTAGGGAGGAGTGTTTGAAGTGTCGACACGTGCCCCCTCGCGGCAACCAAGGGCTCCGCCCCTTTGATTAGGTTAGGATAGGACGGCCTCTTTTGTTTAGCCCGGCACCTGCCTGCCTGTGGTCGCGCACGCCCGTCAAAGCTTACCTTTCCCGGCGCAGGGAGCACGACGAGCGCGCTTGGCCGAATTATCAGCGCGCCGCTGCTAGCTTTCGCGATCTGCTCCCACGCACGCACGAGACCAGATGCATGGCTTGCAACTTGCACAATTGGCCTCTTTCAGTTTACTTTCACGGCCGTTCTTTTTTTCTAAAAAAAATATGCGGATTTTTCTTTTTGTTGCGGACTGCACGCACTCACACCTTGTGCTACGCCTGCGCTGTTGAAGGCTAGACGTACCTGCTGCGGTTGCCTGCAAACTCACTTCCCAGCTTAATCTGACTGTGTGGAGAGAGCACATATTCATTCCAAAAGAGACCAAAAAAAAAAGACAACAAAGCATGAGAGCCAACACCGAACCAAGAAGCGAGTGGGATCCGCACCTCCTAGCAGCCAGTCTCACCGCCCCTCGAGCAGCGGCGGAGACAGGATTGAGGGCTGGAGGGCTCTCCTTCCCTCCCTCCTCCTTAAAATTTGTAGAAGAGCTTCTACGGGAGCCAGGGTGGCAGGGGGGGAGCCCCGCGTGCACCCCGCTGGATCCGTCCCTTCCCTCCAGCACAGTGCAGCCCCTACCCTGCTACCGCACTCTATATATGCTAGAGAATTTGTTACAGTATTACCCCTAGCTGGCTAGCTCCTTGCATTCACAATTTCAGTGTACTAGCACTCCACTCTATACGCATCCCCGAAGAGGAAAACGGCCGGTTCCCTCGACACCAATTCAAAACGGAAAATCCGTACCAACTGTTCGCGTTGACCGAGGACAGGGCAGCAGAGCCCCTGTCCGGGGACAGGGGCAATTAATGCTGGATCGACCGGTCGGGCATACAGTTACTGATGATCCAACCACCCCCCGGAGTCACGATCCGTTTCAGCGCACGGATGGCAGGCAGGAGCGCACGGATCAGTTCGTCCGTTGCAGCTGTCTGGTTTGGACACTGTACATGCAGTGGGCGACACTGCAGAATTCCGGAGTGTTCAGAAACCAGAATTCCGCTCGACGCTGCAGAATGATGGGAAAGATCACGATTCGCATAAAATTCTTCAAATTCCTACATGATTCGGCCAAATAAAAGTGGGGAAAGATCACGATGTGCATTGACTCGTACATATTCGCCCAAACATCATGGCTCGAAATGGAGTTTCGAAATGTAGCACGCCGGAGTTTTGCGGTCAAGCCCCTGCATGCTACTGTGCAGGCGTCGCAGCAGCGGGGAGCGAAAAGTCCGAGGTCTCCTTTGCAAAATGCGCTTCTGCACTCTATATACTCTCCCAGTCCCAGTCCCAGTCCCAGCTGCGTGCACTGGTCTGGTCTGCTCTGGCGGATAAGCAAGCCCAAGCAAGCAGCAGGAGTGCAGGAGGCCAGCTGTTGCAGGTCGGCCAGGTGCTGAGCTCACCTGCTCAGTCAGACCCCGGCTGTTTTTACCCTGCAGCCCCCTCCCTCCCCTCTAGGTCTTGGACTGGGCAAGCTCACTCACCTGCGGCTCCCCTCCCCTTCGCTCGCTGGCCAAATCGACGACCCCCTCCGGCTCCGGGCTCCAGCTTCTTCAGCTTCAGGTGAGCACGCCTGCTGCCCGTGCTTGGTTAAGTCCTCTTCCCCGTGACTCCGATTCCATTTTTCCGCCAATGATTTGGTCCTCATCAGCAAGCTTGTGAAGAGAACCACGTCGATTCACTTGCGGATTCAGTTCCATTTCCCCTCATCTTTCTTCTCTCCCCCCCCCCCCCCCCCCCTGCATTTCCTGAGGGAGGTCTTGGATAGAACAATTCATCAGCTAGCATCCCGCTCCTGAATTCTTCCCAGATTTGGTGTCTTTGGTTGGTAGTAGTAGTACATCTGGAATAGGAGTAGCGCTTTCAGTCAAGTGTTACTTAATTTGCCCCAACAACTCTGCAGAAAAGCTTTGCGGTAAAGCACTCTCCTCAGCTTGCCAGATTTGACGATGAGATGTTTACTAGTGTGGAATCTTGCGTCTTTTTGCATACTTTTTCTAGCAGTTGTTGGGCGGTAAACCGATGGTTACTGTAAAGTTATACAGCTGGAAAAGGGCGTGTCATGAATTTATTCAGGAACATCCAGATTCCTGATGCTTTCAGTAGATTCCGTTTACAAAGCTGCTGCCTTTTCACTGATTGCAACTATTCATCAGCAGCAGATGAGCAAATGAGGTGTCAAGTTGTAGGAGATTTTTATTTCTGTGGAGATTTTCTGCAGCGCTTGAACTCTTGGCAATCGTTCTGCAAGGATTAGTTGTTTCAAATCAAGTTCTGGAGACTTGCCAGATTTTCACGATTCCCCTCCAAAAAAGAATCAATCTGTTGGCTAGATTGGTGCGGAAGGCTCAAGCTTTTTCTGAACTCCACCTGCAGATTGAGCAGGCACAGCCGCACATTGGGAATTGGGGATGAGCGAGGCATGGAGGAGGTAGGCATGGAGCGCACCGCCTGCAAGCGCCCGCGCGCCGCGCTGGACGGCGGCACGGCGGCCGCGGCGGCGTGGCGGACGTGCCGGGTGGCGCGCGCGGCCGCCGGGGGCAAGGACCGGCACAGCAAGGTCGTGACGGCGCGGGGGCTCCGCGACCGGCGCGTCCGGCTCTCGGTGCCCACGGCCATCCAGTTCTACGACATCCAGGACCGCCTCGGCGTCGACCAGCCCAGCAAGGCCATCGAGTGGCTCATCCGCGCCGCCGCCGGCGCCATCGACGAGCTCCCGTCGCTGGACTGCTCCTTCTCCCTCCCCGCCGGCGCTGCCTCCTCTCCGCCGGCCGCCGGAGACGACGCCGAGGTCAGCACCTCCGAGACCAGCAAGAGCTCCGTGCTCTCGCTCGCCAACGGCCCGACTGACACCGCCGCCGCCGCCGCTCACCAAGCCAACCACGCCTACAACGGCAACGCCGGCGCGTTCGCCGAGCTCCTGCACTGCTCCGCCAACGACAGCAAGCCAATGCAGCAGCAGCCGACGCTCGCCTACTACGCCGCGCAGCTTCCGAGCTCGCACGCCGCGCCGGCCATGTCCTTCGAGACGATGCCCCAGCTCGCCTTCCTCCAGGAGCAGCCGCACCATGCGGTCGGCTTCGACCGGGGCACACTTCAGTCCAATGTCACCGTCGCTGCGCCCCTGTGGCCGCCATCTCAGCAGGCGTGCTTCCTGCAGAGGTTCGCCGCTGCTCCGATTGATGCCGCTGGACTGCCGTTCTTTCTAGGAGGCGGCACTGCTGCTCCTCCGGTGACGGTCAATGCAGAGCCGAGACTGCAGCTCTGGGACTTCAAGCAGGAAAGGAAGACCTGAAATGTGGCTCCCAGAGTTTAGTGTTTCATATGACTATTTCTTGGAGGTATGAGTTTGACTTCCTCCCAAATTTTACATAATTCATTCTGAGCAGCACTAGGCAGTAGGCAGTTGATTTTCTTTAGAGAAACCACAAGAGCAAACAGCTTCTGATTATGAGAAAATGGAAGTAACTGCAACAAAAACAAAAACCAGTTGCTATCATTTAATAGTTTGTGATCAGGATAGTGAGTTTAAACTTTTAGAATGGCTTTGCGGACGGTTGCATTGTGATATTGGTATTAATAAATCTTGCAGAAATGTTGTTTGATATATGAGATAAAGGTCCAACAGCATGTTCATAACATTTGAGGTACAAGAGTGGAAACAAAAATAATACACTGCCTCGCTATGATGTGGATTTTGTAAAAGAACTCAGCCAGAGGGGGAAAGATTGTACAAAATGATAGTGCATCGTAGAGATCAATATGAATCATCCTCTATACGAATGCACTAAGGTGTCTATTCATTCGGTATCTATTATTGATACTCCTATTAGGATCAGCTGGCCACAGGGCATACATTTTTTCAGCAATGTAATGCATGCATTGAATACACAGTTAAGATCATGCTAGCGAAATGCTATAGAATCACTGTTATATACATGACATCCTGCTGATAAGTTTAAGCTCTATTTCTGACTGTTATTCCGAAACTTATATATGTTTTTTTTAAGTAACAGGAGGGGATTTTGAGATCCCCTACTGGATTAATATATTAAAAGGTAAAAAGGGTTTGTACAGGGAAACAATTACAAAACAAAGAAAGAGAGAAAAAAGATTAAAGATAGAATGGAAGCTAAACAAAGCGGTTCAACCATATATGTTAATTTGGATTATATTGCAAAGAAGTCATGACAGTCTTAGAACCCACAAGCAGTTCAGTATTGTCATTTACAAACAAGTTACATGTCTACCTTACTGAGTTGTGATATTAAGTGTTATTCCAATCAAGTAGCTTGGATGGTTAGTAATCTGCATGGTCATGCTTAAAAAGCTAGAGCTGGAGTTCTAAAACAATAGCCTCTCTTTGCGTGGGAAATGTTTTTTTAGGATGTAGGGAATGTTTCTTACAGAGTATAAGTGCGTGAAGTTTGGTGAATTCTGATTCTGATACATTCTGTCATCAGCGTATCCTGTATTTGTAACCATGCCCATCGTTGAAAATATTTTTGATAGTTTTATCTTATAAAAGAGTACTGTATATAACTGCTATTGGTCGAAGTTAGAAAAGCAAGCTCTGCGCAGATTAATGTAACAACACTCATATTATTGCTTGACTCTCAGATCCAACAAAAGAAATGGTGTTGAAACCACGGTGTATCCTTTCTTGCTCAGATCATAAGTGTTTTCTGAACTGGTTTTAGTTCCAGGATCAATTTCTAAGGCCACTATATGTTTCCATCTATTTGGATAGACAGTCCGCAGGAAGGCCTAGATAATATATTAGTACACCCCAAAAGTTATAGTCTTCATAATTTTATCACACTCTGCGCCATAAAAAGACTACTTACTGCAATCACTTAGGTACAATGTATACCGACATATGCATCACTCTTACTAAATGAGTTCTCTCAATATCTTACCGGAGTCTTCTCCGACAATACCCGTAGAAAATTCACTTACCATCATTAGCATTCCCTCTCCTGACCGTAAAAAGAATACATCTTCTGCCGACTTGCCACGCAACCCTCATTTGCTAACGAATTTTTTGTTTCAAATTTATTCAGAGTTGTCTGCAACTGTGTTTTGCTGCTGTCCCAAGTCATGTCTGACAAGGTTAACCAAGATCTGAAAGGCCTGAACTGAAGATATCAGCGTGAGGAAGATATGCAAAAATGTACCACCATATCTTTCATTCGTCACTTCCATTTGTCATTCGCTAAGAGCATGTGGCTTGTTTGCGACATCTATTGCTGTGATGAGATACCATTTGTTATCTTTTCTAAGTCATCAGTTGTACTGTGGTAATTTGACGCTGGCAGACCTGATGGTTAACATGGTTGCCTGAATTTCCCACATCTCCTCATCATCAGTAAGCTTGCAGCAAATGTAAGGCATGGCATTTGCATATGAGAATTCTTTACGAACTCCAGCATCTCTAATCTAAACTAGAACTATCTGAATGTTGATCACACGCATCACATTTTTTTTTTCTGCTCTTACATAGCCTCATATCCTCAACTCTGAATATTTGAGGAACTTCTTCTGTACCTCTGTATACATCATCTCTGAAGTCTGAAACACAAAACTCATGTTTACGCACCTGTTCCACTTCACCCCTCAACTTGGGAGTTTGTTCCTAAGTCTACAGAAATAACCATCGTCCTGAGTTAGTATGACAAAATATGCAAGTGAACCAGTAAAATGCTCAGTGAGAGCAATGTTGTGGTCACAACGAACGAGCGCTAACTAAGGATTTTGTGTCTAAAGCGTCAAATAATTCCATCCGGAGGTAGTACATACTACATGACAAGGTACTGCAATGAATATATCGGATAAACTTGTAACACCCTAAATTTTCAATTTAGGAACCTAAATAAATTTTGCTAGTTTTGTTGCAGGCTCGATAAGATTTTATTCAATTTATTTTGAATTTAGAGCATTTATCGTGAATCTATAAATAAATTAGGTAGCCATAAAATAGATATAAGGTCACTAGATTTTGTACATTCATGCCGCATTGCATTATTTTATTATTTATTTTCAGTTGAATTTAAAGTCTAAATTTAAGTTCAAATGAATTTGTTTGAAATCCTTTTATTTTAAAACCCTCCCTTTCTCTCTTTTGGCCCAACCCAAACCCCTCTCACTCTCTTTTTCCCTCTCCCTCTTCCTCCCTTCCCACTCGGCCTGCTAGCCGGCCCAGTTTTCCCGTCCCGACCTGCCCCGTCTCCCCGCTCTCTCTACCGCTGACAGGCGGGCCCCACCTGTTGGGGCCTTCCCCTTCCCTCAACCGAGCCGGACTCGAGCTCGAGTCCGACCCGGCCACGCCGCCTTCCTGTGCCGCCTTGGCACGCACGCCAAGGCCTCGGCCACCCCATAAATAGTGCCGCCGTGCCCTTTTGCCCCCATCGACTTGCGCAGCAGCCACCTCGAGCCTCGCAAACCCTAGCTCCCAAACCCGCCACCGCCGTCGAAGCTCGATGCTGCCGCCGACCCGCCGCACCACCACCTCTTTCGATGCCCAGCCGCCGCCGAAGCTACGCAGCGTGGTAAGGACTCTCACCGGCCCCTTTTTCCGTCTTCACACTCTCTCGCTGCGGCGATTGCTTGCTGGAGCAATCGCGCCGCACACTGTCGCAATGCGCCCTTCTCCGCTCGCCAAGATCCCACGCCGAGCCCTCCACCACATCCCCCTTCGCCCCCTTGTTCTTCCCATGCTAGCCGCGCTCGAAACGAGCCCCGGACGGCCGTTTTCGGCCAAGTCCGGCGAGCCCGCCGCCACTCGCTGCCGCGTGCCACCGCCAGCCGCGCCACCGCCGCCGCCCGAGCCGCCAGCGCTGCTCCCAGCCGCCCGATCCCTCGGTTTCTTCGTTCAGAGCCCTTTTAGTTTCAAATCTTTTACAAATAAATCCCTAAAACCTTGTTCCAGCCATAACTGCTTCGTTTCAACTCCGTTTTCATTGATTCTTGCGCTCACGCGATTCTTGCGACATGTACAGTAGTTTTATCACCTTATTTTGTTATGTTTACATTATTTGGTGTACTGTTTCTTATTTTTTTACTTGTTTGCTTGTATGTACTTTGTGATACGATAGACGGTGCGCAGTTCGAGGATCCGCAAGACCAAGACTTTGAAGATGCCCCTGAGCAGCAGCAATGCTTTGAGGAAGGAAAGTGGTCCTTGATTATATTTCGGTCACAATAACCTTTAATATACATGTTTACTTTATGTGCGTGCATGTGCCTATAATACGATGGAATCCCAAATTAAGGACATACCTAGTTTCTATTGTACTTCCTTGATCAAAATTGGGTTATTTACTTTATGTTGGGTAGCTTTGCTAGGTGCGTATACTTTTGGGCTATGGTTGGTTAACTTGAAACAAATGCTATACCTGATTTACTTCATGTTCTGGAATGGTGATAATTACAAGATCATATGTTTAATTGGAACATGGAGAACCACCTAGAAAAACAGTGCAACCACAATACCATATGGCTCTGACCTTAGCTAATTAATTAAAAACACTAGCTTATGATAATTTTACCGAAAGGGCAGGAGGGGTTGCATCGTCGGGTATAGCTCGGTCCTATTGAGGCTTTGATATGTGGTCCTTAACATTGTTAAGGTACTTCCTCATTAGAGAGAGTTATGACCGCTTTGACTTGAAATCTTAGCGGATCGTCATAAGATAGGGAATTTTTGTAAAGGTCTCGTAGTGAATCCCCATCACTCACCTCGAAAGTGTTTAAGGGCCTTGCAAACAAGGGCACCAAGAAAAACACGAGTTGTGGGTAAAGTGTACAACCTCTGTAGAGTTTAAACTAATATATTAACCGTGCTCACAGTTAAGAGCGGCTTGGACCCTCACATGATAATTGAACTTGAAGATGATCTAAATTGATGTTCTTTATTTATGTTATTATTACTTATATTTTTTACTTATTTAAGGATTTTTTTATACTTACACTTAGTTAATGCTTGCTAAATAAAACTTAACCAACTAAAAGAACTTATCGCAATCAAACCATGTCAACTATTCCTTGATTTTGGTCTTGCATGTCATATAATTTACTCCACTTGCTGAGTACCAACCATAAGTGTACTCACGCTTGCTTTATTAAAACCAATACTGCTCACAACAAGATAAATATCCGGAGTTACCTGAAAACTTTGAGGAGTTCCAGGCATATGTCTCACAGTCATCTACATGTGAAGATGAAGTTCCGCTGCTAGTTTAAAATGTTTATTGGTTTGCTTAAGATTAAGACTTTCGGTCATGTAATAAAGCACCTTAGAGCATCTCCAACAGATTACTCATATCTCTCCCCAATAAAAAAACTGTCCTTTTGGCAATGGGAGGTGCTCCAGCAGATTACCAATTCCATCGTCAATACCAAAAAAAAATTTGGTAATCACCAAAATACACCTCCCTCTTGCTCAAATGTAGGGGGATTGCTCTCTCCACCCTATCCATTGAGTAATCTACTATAGCACTCACTACCAAAAATATAAAAAGTGGTATTGGCAATGGAGAGAAAATATATAGGATATGAGAGATGAGTAATCTACTGGAGATGTTCTTAATACTCTCTTTCGTTATGACATTGTTTCGGATATACACTTATATCGTCTATTATATGTGTGTGAACTTGATCCTGACGCACATACTAGATGCATCTGGTTTCTCCTTAAATCGGGTGTGACAAAACTCCTCTTGTAAGCCTGTGAGCAACTGAAGATAAAAGCAGACTCATCATAGTACAAATGAAATGACCCCATTACCGATATAAATATCAATACCTTGCAGCTAATGTTCCACACGCACTCAACGGTAGAATGGCTACCTATCCTGGAATTCACTTGTCATGTACAGTTAAGGTAAGACTCTTACACTGTTGCAAGATCATAAGACTCGTGCATATAAAAAGTAACTATTTAACATCTAACGGCATTCTAACACCGTGAGGCTCATGCCAGTCATGGACGGTACCCTATTGTCGCCGCCTCTTCCATGTTCGGCATCCCTTCGTGCAAAATACAGAGGCTGCAGTGGTGTTGGGAGTGGTGTGGTTTTACTCTCTAGCATCAGCACAACTGTTGACATAAGCGGCCTACAGCTCGGACTGTCTTGAGCGCACAAAAGCCCTATGTGGATGCATCGTGAAACTTCATCGAAGGGGCAGTTCTCCTTAACAGATGGGTCCACTAAATCTTCTGTTTCGCCATCTTTCCATAAGTTCCATGCCTGAACAGAGATTTTTCTTTTCAATGAGATAATATATGTTCAGTGAGTAGGTTGTGGTGCTGGATTGGGAGCATCACCCGAAACTTACATAGACTATAAGATTAGGGAAGTCCATGATAAGATGTGGTGAGCTGATCTTTAATCCACTCACAATCTCCAACAGTAGAACACCAAAGCTGTAGGTGTCAGACTTGACCGAAAATGCACCTTCCATTGCGTATTCATGGGACATGTAGCCACTGTAAAAACGAGTCATTGGTACATGAGATCCGCATAATTTGAATAAGTGCAAGATTATAAATTCCCTCTGAATAATTCGATAGTGCACGAGTTACTTACTATGTCCCAACAACCCGGTTAGTATTTGCTTGGTGCTGATCACCACAGAATATCCTGGCCATACCGAAGTCTGATATCTTAGGGCTCATCTCTTTATCTAACAAAATGTTGCTTGCTTTGAGATCTCTATGGATTATAGTTAATCTTGAGTCCTGATGGAGGTACATAATTCCTCTTGCTACTCCCCGGATTATCTTGAACCTTGTCGGCCACTGAACCATTGATTTTCTTGCAGAGTCTGATAGGAATAATATGGAACACCCCACATATGCATATTTATTTGTTGAGTTTTGTAAACATTATAAAAAAAATAAAAACTGAATGTACCAAAGAGGAAGTAATCCAAGCTTTTGTTGGGCAAGTACTCGTAAACCAACATCTTCTCATCTTCATGAATACAGAAACCTAGAAGGTTAACTAGGTTCTTGTGCTGCAGTTTTGCAATCAATACTACTTCATTTCTGAATTCCTCCGTGCCTTGTCCAGAACCCTTGCTTAGTCTCTTAATAGCTACTTCTGTGGTACCATCCAACATTCCCTGCATGATCCCTCACCCTCATTCATCAAGAAAACAGTTACAGACTATATAATTTTCTATCAATATAACAATCAAGTGAAACTTTTTGCTAGTACCCTGTAAACTTTACCAAAACCTCCCTTGCCAAGCATGTTGGTGTCAGAGAAATTGTCTGTTGCTGCAACAATGTCGTTGAAGCTAACAAATGGAAACTCTATATTCTTGTTCCCTTCATCAGTAGATCTCAAGTACTCTAGCATCATTTTCTTTTGGACTTTCTTCTTTTGTCGTTTGCCTGCTAGTAGAAACATCAATGGATTCTTTCCCCTAAACACTTATGCATTAGTGCTGCATTTTTAAAACAAGAGCTATTTTCTTTATACCTCTTCTCTTACATTTCCAGACAAGGGCTACGAATGCTAGTAGCAGCAGACATGCTATAATTGGCAGTAAGATCTTCAGCAATTTTCCGTTCTTTTGAACTGTGTAAGTGGAAAAGTATGTCGTCAGCGATGCCTTAGAGTAGCGATGACAACACATTGTCACACCGAAGTACTAAACACTAGTTAGCTTCTGGTGAAAGAAGGATGATGACTGGATGAGGTGTACTGCAACGTGCATACCAGGAGATTCAGCAAGCCGGATGTACAGGTTCTCAGTAAAGAAGCTGGCCTTCTCCATGTCGATGAGATCCCCAGTCCAAACCAAACACCGCGATGTGTCGCCCATAGTGCCCCCAGCACTGCTCAAGTTGGCGTAGGCGTATGCCATACACGAGCAGTTTCTGGAGCACTCGTCTGCACACTGGTCGAAGCTTGTATTCCTAATGTGCAAGAATTTATCAGGGACCTTCATGTTAGGCATGGTCATGAAATAGTCCTCCTTCCCACATCTTAGCGCTTCCTTTCTCTGGCATCCTCTGGATGAGTTGAGACTGTCGACGAGCTCGAACTCATCAGGGCACCGGCACGTCGTCGGGACAGCTGCCGCGTCGCAGTAATCGAACGGGCCACATGAGGCGTAGAGGTCACAGTAACTGGGGGTGTCAGAAGCAACTGTCCACGACAGCGTGGTGTTGTTCCAGCTCAGGAGGCTCAGGTTACCTCTGTAGTCAAGCAACATGCGTGTGTAGGGTGACCCATAAGAGACTGCGTAGGTGTAGTAGAACTCATCCCCCCTGTAGTAGAGATACTGAGACATGACAGAGGTGGTGTTGCTCTGGTATGTGCCACCATACTGAAACTTCGTTGACAACATGGGTGCGTCTGTACGGCAGACCCCCGTTCCAGATGAAGATCTGAAGGTTCGAGCTTGGATCGATACCTAAGGAGAAGTTCGAGCTTGGATCGATACCTAAGGAGAAGTCCCCGCTAGATGGATCATCAGGGCCCTTCCAAGCAATGAGGCGTCCAACCACATGTGCCTTGTTGAAAGTGCATCTAGACCCCTAAAATAGTTTTGGTGATAATGATAATTATAATTTGGGATATGATGCTTTGAATGAGATACGTGCAGGAATAAAATGAAAATGAAGCAAGAAAGATGAAAGGATGGTCCCCAATTCTTCTATGTATGGTGAAAGAGTTGATGAAGTATTTAAATTCATTTTTGGTTTGAATTTGAGTATAAGAATCACCGTACTATAAAGGGGGACGTGTTAGATTGATCAAGTTTGTCAAAGTGCTGCTCATGAGATGAAAACTTAGATGACAAACACAAAAAGTCACGTACACAGACCCCAGAAAATTTTCTTTGTCACTGCCTCTGTCGGAAGTTCCGACGGCACAGCTCCGTCGGAACTTCCTACACCGGTCGAAAGTTCCAACCGGATGTTCCCACTGACTCGGGACAAGTTCCGAAAGAATTAGATGTTCCGACATGTTCGTCGGAAGTTCCGACCTGTGTTATCCGTGACCTAATTTGAGTGATCCAAACCTGAGGATGTGATCGGAAGATCCGACCATGAGTCGGAAGATCCGAGCCTGGACACGGACGGAAGATCTGACCCCACGTCGGAAGATCCGACAGCAGCCACCAGAAACAGCCAACGGCTCTATTTTAGGGTGGAGTATTTATACCCCCTCACCCCCTCCATTCATTGTGGCCGACCTAACTCGACCAGCACACCTCCAAGAGCATTCATTTCACTCTCCCAAACCCATCTAGAGCTCATCCTTGCATTGATTGACCTTGGGCTTGGGCGTGAGAAGCATTTGAGGTGTGTGACTTGAGGCTTTGAGTTGATTTCTCCCTTGTTCATCTCGAGAAGCACTTGAAGCAAGTTTGATTGATCGATTCGCGTTTGTTACTCTTGGAGCTTGGCTCCTAGACGGTTAGGCGTCACCGGGGAGCTCTCAATCTTTGTGATTGTCCCCCGGAAGTTTGTATCACCCTTCTCTTTGTGAGAACAATAGTAATTGACTCAATCCTCCTTTGTGGTTGATTGAGGGAGGTAAGATGTTAGTGAAAACCCAGCTCTTTATGAGCTCCTCAACGATCTATGTGTTTGTAAGTTTCCGCTGCTAAAGATCACTTCTAGAAGTCTCGATAATGTGTCAGAAGTTCTGACAGTTTTAACAGTTTTCCGTGAAGAACTTGCAGAATTTTTAACAGGGCCTATTCACCCCCCCCTCTAGGCCTAGTGTCGGTCCTTTCAATTGGTATCAGAGTCTAATCTCTTGATTTAGGCTTAACCGCTAAGGGAAAAATACTATGGCCGGTATAGAGGATGAAAGTGTTGGTGGTGCTACCTCCGCATATGAAGTCAATGATAGTGACTTTGAAGTTAGCGATGTTGAAGGTGACATGACTGAAGAAGAAAGGAAGATCAAGCGAAAAGAAAAGATAAAGAAGAAGATGAATGAACGAGTTGAGAAGAAGGCCCAATTGCTTTTCCACGAAAAGATGAAATCGGAGATTGAGAAGAAGACTCATGGGTTTCACACGATGTCTCATACATATGAGACCTCTACTTCTCAATCCTCTAACTCTTCCAACCTTTCTTTCTCTACCGCTCCAATAGACAAACCTCCTCATTTTGATGGAACGGACTATGCCCGTTGGAGCGAAGACATGAAAGTGCATTTATATGGACTTAATCCACATCTTTGGACTGTTGTGTGTGTAGGTGTGCCTCAACTTGGAGAAGATGAAGTGGCTACTCCAGAACATGAGCATGATTTGTTCCGCAATGCCCAAGCCGTGAGATTCATTAGAAGTTCTCTTTGCACAATGGAGTACAACAAAGTTAGAGGAATCATAAGTGGAAAGGAGATTTGGGAAACTCTCCAAATGTCACATGAAGGCAATGATGAAGTCAAGGAGGGCAAGATGGATCTTCTCCAAGGAGACTTGAAAGCATTTGTCATGAAGAAGGATAAAACCGTTCAACAAATGCATGATAGGCTCACTCTCCTTGTGACCGAGATTAAATCTCTTGGTAGCAAGGATTGGGATGATTTCAAGGTCACTAGGAAGATGCTTAGAGCATATGCACCCAAGAATCCTATGTTGGCAACTATCATTAGAGGCAAAGAATCATATAGAAAGATGAAGCCAATCAACTTGTTGAATGAGTTGCAATTTCATGAGATGAATGTCCTAGATGTTGCCAAGTTATTTGGTCAAGATGAAGTCAAGACTATTGCTCTCAAGGCCGAATCAAGAAAGATGATTGAAACAAATGAGAAGCCCTCAAAGCAAAAGAAGAAAGTTGAGTCAAGTGAGGGAGATAGCACCGATGAGGAAATCGCCATGATGGTGAGAATCTTCAAGGAGTTTATGAAGAAAAGAAACTTCAAAAAAGGGACTACACAAATAAGATGCTACAAGTGTGGCAAAAAAGATCACTTCATAGCGGATTGTCCTCTCAATGACAACAATGAAAATGAAGACAAGAAGTACAAGGACAAGAGCAAGGACAAGAGTTATGACAAGCAGAAGAGGTATAAGGACAAGAGCAAGGAGTACAAAAAGAAGCATAGCAATGCTCATGTTGGTGAAGGTTGGGAGTTTAGTGATGACTCCGACAATGAGGGCACAACATCTCTTACCTTGCTCACAACTTCATCAGCATCATAGCTCTTCAACAATCTTTTCGATGATGAAGATGAAGGCCCCGTGTGCTTCATGGCCAAGAGAAATGAGGTATCAACCTATACAAACCCTCCATCCTCTCCCACCTCCACATCTAGTGAAGTAGAAAATGACTTAGTGGAAGAGGAGGCCCAACTCAAGAAAAATATGATAATAAAATTTGGCAAACCGGGCTATAAGCAAATTAAAAAGCTTATGGAGCAATTAGAGAAAAAGAAGGAGATTCTTAGAGAACAAAAAGAATTGCCCATCCTTAAGAAGGAGAGAAACCTTGCTCTAAAAAAGTCTCTAGCTAAGGAAAAGGATAAGGTTGAGAAGTTGGCAACGGATTTGTCTCTTGCTAATGACTCAAACGTGAGGATGTCAAAGGATCATGCCTTGGCAAAGAACTCACTAGCTAACCTAAAGAATGTTCATAGTGAGCTTCAAGAGAGGAATTCACGCCTTGAAAATATAAACAAAGAACTTGAAGTGAGCTATAGTACTCTTTGGGAGAGCACCAAATCTAGTTCCAAAGCTACTCTTGACTCTAATGTCTCCACTAGCAAAGGGTGCTCAAAATGTCATAATCATGATGTAAATGCTTGTGTTACTAACCTTGCAAAGCTAGAAGAAGAAATCAAGGACAAAGATGCTCAAATATACAAGTTGAACATGCTAATTGGAAAGGGAAACCTCAAGCCTAAGAGTGATTTTGAGTCACACCCGGCTTATGACAAGGCTCGAAGGTTGCCAAGCATTAACGATGGACTTGGCCGCACAAGAGGAAATAAGGTCAATGGTTCTAAGATTGTGAATGGCAAGTCCATCCCACTTTGGAAGAAGGGAGCCAATCTTGATGATTTGATGAACATGGCTCATCATAGCACAAGGAAGAACGTTGACCAAGGTAAGAACAAGATTGAGAGCTCAACAAAGGTCAACACAAGCAACAAGGATGTAGTACCTCCATCATCACGCAACTACACCATTGACTACACCGTGGTGATTCAAAATAGGAAGATGGTGGTCAAGTACATTGGTGCTCACACGAGGAAGTTGAGGAGTGTGTGGGTGCCCAAGATGGCTTATTCTAACCTTCAAGAACCCAAACAAGTTTGGGTACCTAAAACTTGAGCATCACTTTATTTTGTAGGTATACTCCTCCGATGGAAGTGCATGGTTACTTGATAGTGGTTGTTCAAATCATATGACCGGGGAGAAGGACTTGTTCACTTCCTTGGAAACAAATGACATACCTAAAGAAACTATTATCTTTGGAGACAATAGCAAAGGAGAAGTAATTGGTTTGAGTAAAATTGCTCTTACTCATAATAATTCAATTAATGATGTTTATTGGGTTAAAAAATTGGAATACAATTTGTTGTCCGTCTCATAACTTTGTTTGATGGGCTACAATTGTCTCTTCACTAGCTAAGGTTTGACCGTCTCTAGAAGGGAGGATTCCTCTATTGCTTTTACGGGTCAATTAAAGGGCAAGATTTATCTTGTTGATTTCTCTAAGGAGAAAATGGAGCCCAAGACTTGTTTAGTGGCAAAATCCGAATTGGGTTGGCTTTGGCATCGCCGATTAGCCCATGTTGGCATGAGAAACTTGGGCAAAATTCAAAAGGGCGGGCACATCCTCGGACTAACCAATATTGTTTTTGAGAATGATAGGTTGTGCAGTGCATGTCAAGCCGGGAAGCAAGTTGGTGCTCCACACCCTGCCAAGAACATCTTGACATCATCAAGACCCTTGAAGCTTCTACACATGGATTTATTTGGACCAATTGCCTACATTAGCATTGGTGGTAACAAATATGGTCTTGTTATTGTTGATGATTTTTCACGTTTCACTTGGGTATTCTTTTTGCAAGATAAAGGTGAAGCAAAGGGAATCATCAGGAAATTCATAAGAAGACCTCAAAATGAATATGAATTGAAGATCAAGAATATAAGAAGTGACAATGGTTCCGAATTTCGGAATACCAATGTTGAAGATTTTCTTGATGAAGAAGGGATCAAGCATGAATTTTTGGCTCCATACACTTCTCAACAAAATGGTGTTGTGGAGAGGAAGAATAGGACATTGATTGAAGCCGCAAGAACCATGCTTGATGAGTACAAGATCCCGGATATCTTTTGGGCCGAAGCAGTTCACACCGCTGGCCATGCTATCAACCGCCTCTACATTCACAAATATTTGGACAAGACACCCTACGAGATAATCACCGGTAACAAACCGAAGTTGCATTACTTTAGAGTTTTTGGTTGTAAGTGTTTCATACTTAACAAAAAGCCAAAAGATCAAAATTTGCACCAAAGGTAGATGAGAGTTTTCTACTTGGTTATGGTACTAACGAATATGCCTATCGTGTCTTTAACAAAACTACCGGTTGTGTTGATGTCACGGTAGATGTGACTTTTGATGAATCTAACGGCTCTCGAAAGGAGCAAATTGATAAGAACCTTGTAGATGACGAGGAGCCACCAAGTGTATCAATCATGAGGATGGGCTTAGGTGAAGTAAGGCCTCATGAAGCTCAAGATCAAGCTACGGTTGAAGCAAGAAATGACGATCCATCATCATCTACAAGAGTTGAACCGCCAAGTTCTCTACAACCTCAAGATCAAAGTCAAGATCATGGTGACGATCAAGATCATGGCATTGATCAAGGGGGAGGACAAGGTGAAGAAGCTCAAGTTGAAGCACGTCAAGAAGATGATGATGATGGACCAATTCAACCTCAATCACAAGTGCCTCATTCAAGAGTTCATTAAAGTGTTCAACGAGGTCATCCCGTTGACAACATTCTTGGAAATATTCAAAGAGAGGTAACTACTCGTTCACGTTTAGCAACATTTTGTGAACACTACTCGTTTGTTTTCTCTTTGGAACCTCTTAAGGTAGATGAAGCACTTGGTGATCCGAATTGGGTGATGGCTATGCAAGAAGAGTTGAACAACTTCACAAGAAATAAAGTTTTGGAATTAGTGCCAAGACCCAAGCAAAATGTGATTGGCACCAAGTGGGTTTTCTGGAACAAGCAAGATGAACATGGCATTGTCACAAGAAACAAGGCTAGATTGGTTGCTCAAGGTTTCACTCGAATTGAAGGATTGGATTTTGGTGAAACTTATGTTCCGGTGGCTAGGCTTGAATCAATTATAATATTGCTAGCCTATGCCGCTCATCATGATTTCAAGCTATATCAAATGGATGTCAAGAGTGCCTTCTTAAATGGACCTCTATTCGAACTAGTGTATGTGGAGCAACCTCTGGGCTTCGAAGACCCCAAGCATCCCAACTTCGTATACAAGCTCCATAAGACGTTCTATGGGCTCAAGCAAGCTCGTAGAGCATGGTATGAATGCCTTAGGGAATTTCTTCTCAAGAACGGATTTGTAATGGGCAAAGCCGACTCTAATCTCTTTACTCAAAAAGTAGACAAAGATCTCTTAGTTTGTCAAATTTATGTTGATGATATTATATTTGGTTCTACTAATGAAAAGTTTTGTGAAGAGATTAGTAGAATCATGACCAATAGATTTGAGATATCCATGATGGGTGAATTGAAATTCTTCCTTGATTTTCAAATCAAACAATTGAAGGAAGGAACTTTCATATGTCAAACTAAATATACAAGTGATATGCTCAAGAAGTTTGACATGGCCGATGCTAAACCCATCAAGACTCCTATGGCCGTGAATGGACATCTCGATCTAAATGAAGATGGAAAATCCGTTGATCAAAAGGTATATCGCTCCATGATTGGGTCTTTGCTTTACATTTGTGCATCTAGGCCGGATATTATGCTTAGTGTGTGCATGTGTGCAAGATTTCAAGCTAATCCTAAGGAATGCCATTTGGTAGCTGTTAAAAAGATCTTGAGATATTTAGTGCACACTCCAAACCTTGGCTTGTGGTATCCTAAGGGCTCCACTTTTGATTTACTTGGCTATTCCGATTCGGATTATACCGGTTGCAAGGTAGATCGAAAGAGTACAACGGGAACTTGTCAATTTCTTGGCCGGTCCTTGATGTCTTGGAGCTCTAAGAAACAAAATTCCATTGCGCTATCCACCGCCGAGGCCGAGTATGTTGCAGCCGGTGCTTGTTGTGCTCAACTACTTTGGATGAGGCAAACCTTGAGTGATTTTTGTTGTGAGTACAAAAAGATCCCTCTCTTGTGTGACAATGAGAGTGCCATCAAACTAGCCAACAACCCCATCCAACACTCAAGAATCAAGCACATTGACATAAGATATCACTTCCTAAGAGACCACGAAGCCAAAGGAGATATCGCTCTAAGTCATGTGAGTACCGATAAACAATTAGCCGATATCTTCACAAAGCCTTTAGATGAGCAAAGGTTTTATTTCTTGAGGAGTGAGCTAAATATCTTAGATTCTCGTAACGTGGATTGACTTGTTGTATACATTTTGTTCGATGCCTAGACTAGGAGAAAATTGATTTATTTTTGCTTATTTGTGCGAGTTTTTGAATTATTGGATTTGTGATCGTTGAATCATAGCTTGTCGCAAATGATTATAGCTATGTATTGTTGAATGTGGCTAATCACTTTGAGACAAGTATCTTATATGTCCATTAACTATATCTCTCCAAATCTTGAATCTAAACTCCTCTCAAAATTCCATGTGCTCTCTCTATGCCTGTCGGAACTTCCATCGGAAGTTCCTACAGGAAGTTCCCAAGAGCTCGGTTTAAGTTCCTGCAAAAACGTATCTTCCTGCACTCCATCGGATCTTCCGAAGTTATTCCAGGTCGGATCTTCCGGCTCTCCTCCGGAACTTTCGAAGTCCTTCAGTCTCCTTAAATGTTCTCAGGTTCACCTTGTCGGAACTTCCGACTGTCCGTCGGAACTTCCGACCACCTTCTCTGTATAAATACCTGGGGGTAACAGCTCTATCAAACCCTAACCTTTTATTCACCCCCGTGCGCCCCTCTTGCCCTCTCTTGCTCCGCGCGGCGATCTTGGATTTTGCCCGTGGGATTTGTGTGCTCAAGGTTCCTTTCGATTCTCCCAAGCCTCAGAAGTTCCTCCCCGTCAAAACTTCTTCGAATCGCGCGGGAAAATCATTGAGGTATTGTTTTTCCAAATTCACCTTGCCCGATCTCTCAATGTAGGATGTTCTAGGAGGTTTCCTTCGGTGAAACATATTATCTATCCATCTAGAGGACATGCCTAGAATCTCATAGACTTTGGTGGGCTAAATCATTGGATTCACGAGTTCGTTCTCAGTTTTCTTCCGTCTCACCGTCGGAACATCCGACTAAGACAGTAACTTGAGACTTCTTTGTGCATCCATTACCTATCTTTGATCATTCTTCTAAGCTTCATTTATTCATCCTTTCTAGATGGCTCCTAAGATGAAGATCACCAAGAAGAAGAACCCTCCCACAGCAAGTAGTTCTCCTCTGGATCGTGGTGATGAGATTCGGAAAGATCAACCTCAAAGAAGGAGGCAAGCTTTTGCAAAGAGAAGCAAAACCACTGCTCAAGAGAAAGGAAAGGGTGTGGCTGACTCATCCTCTTACAGGGCTAGAACCAAGAGGGCTACGACCGGACAAGAGTATGATGATGATATTGATCTTTCTTTCTATGAAAGAGAGAGAGCTGTTGTTCATAGGCCGGTGCGAAGCAATGAGGACCGCCCTTGTGTTAACTTCACCAAGGGTGAGTATGATATGAAGCCACTTCGTCTCAATGCACATGAGGATCCACTCAATGTCATGTCCAAGGAATTCAAGGGTGATCCTCGGTTTTGGCTACCTCATCAGGCAGACTGGTATGAGTCGGTAATCATGGACAAGAAGCATGTCACAACTGAAATGAGATGGGTTGACTGGAATTTCCTACGAGGTATGACATCTCCAGTAAAGGAAGTTATTGATGCTATCTTTGCTAGATGTGTGGAGATGGATCTTGTGGATATAATGAGGTTTGAGTGTGATTGGAATGAGGAGGTGGTGGCTCAATTCTATGCCACTCTACGGGTTGACACAGAAAATCATATCATGCATTGGACTCTTGGAGGCAAGCGCTTTGAAATATCAATTGTTGACTTTGGGAGCATGTTTGGTTTTGATCTAGGTGATGAAAATAGCAACTATGTGAGAGACACTTCTAAGGTTGATTTGCATGAGTCAACAGTTCTAGAGGATTCAAAGATGCACTTCATGTATGATCATGTGTATACTGAAGATGGAAAGGTTGTGTTTGGTAAAAACATTGGACTCACTCCTTACTATAAGATGTTCAACCAACTCTTCCGTGAAACTTTGACTCCTAGAGGTGGCAATGCGGACAACATCTCATACAAGGCTAAGGACTTGCTTGCTCAGATGGCTCCTGGGATGCCCAAGTTTCTGGTGTTTGAGTTCATTTGGAATGAGATTATCCATTGCTCACATGATGCAGCTAGTGCTTGTCACTATGGTCCTTATTCAGCATATGATCAACAATGTGACTGGATTGAGAATTAGTAATGACATGGGTCATTATCCCTACAAGTCTCTCAGAGGCAAGATTGAACAGCTTCTCAGGATTGGAGCTAGACAGGTGACTCGCTATGGTGACCCCAAAGGTCCTTTTCCTGGTGCTTATCCTCCACAGGGTCTGTCTTCTATTCGTTCTAAGGCCAGTGCCCCAAGATCCTCACGTGCAGCACCTCCATCTCATGCTCCTTCTTCATCTCGTGGTCCCTCTCATGCAACTATCGCCAAGAAGGGCAAGTTGGATATGATCTTGCAAGGAGTCTTTGCTTGTTTCAGTGCTTGCCGCTAGAATTCCATTGAGATTCGTGAGCATAAGAAGTACATGGATGAGGAGCTTCTGAAGATTGAGAAGAGGCAAAAGGAGCTCATGGCAAAGAGTGAAATTCCATGCTCCCCTCTTCGTGAAGCTAGAGACTTTCCTTCACCTCCACATATCTACAATCCTTGGGAGGACGTTGGTGGTTCTTCCTGTGTACATGGTGATGATGATATTGAGAAGGATTTTGGTGGCTGTAAAGAAGAACATGAGTAAGATGATGATGATGAGGCCACTGCATCCGATCAAGAAGAGGAACAAGGTGATGAGGAGGAGGAGGAGGAGGAAGAAAGTGAGGGAGGAGGAGATGACGAGGATGATAAGGATGATGAGGACGATGAATAGCTTCTTTTTGGTGCTTGATGCCGAAGGTGGAGTGAATTTGATGCTTTGGAGACCCCCCCCTATCTATCTTTCATCTTTTACCAAGCTTGTTTTAGTTAATGGACATATAAGAACTTATGTGGTGTAATGTGTGGTGTGCCAAGTGAGACTTTAAATTCCTATGGTAGCTATGGCTTGCTTCGAACTTAAATTTGCTAGTGTGATGGATCTTGAACTTATTTATCTATGGAGTGATGCTTATGGTTGAATGTGTTGTTGTTTTTCACTTTATTGGTTGATATAACATGTCATATGCATCACGGTTATTTTATCACACTTATGCACACTTTTGTACTCTTGTATGCAATGTTTTAGAGGGAGTTCTTTCATAAATATGTGCAATGGCATTTGAGGCCACTTAAGTTGAAAGATGCACATATCTAGGGGGAGCTTTCCTAAATTTGATGAAGTACAAAAATCCGCTTTTATTCCTCTCCCGTGAACCCAAGTTATGTTGTCATCAATCACCAAAAAGGAGGAGATTGAAAGTGCATCTAGGCCCCTAAAAGAGTTTTGGTGATAATGGCAATTATAATTTGGGATATGATGCTTTGAATGAGATATGTGCAGGAATAAAATGAAAATGAAGCAAGAAAGATGAAAGGATGGTCCCCAATTCTTCTACATATGGTGAAAGAGTTGATGAAGTATTTAAATTCAATTTCAGTTTGAATTTGAGTATAGGAATCACCGTACTATAAAGGGGGACGTGTTTGATTGATCAAGTTTGTCAAAGTGCTGCTCATGAGATGAAAACTTAGATGATAAACACAAAAAGTCACGTACATAAACCTAGAAAATTTTCTTTGTCACTGCCTCTGTCAGAAGTTCCGACAGCTCCGTCGAAACTTCCTACACCGTTCGGAAGTTCCGACAGCTCCGTCGGAACTTCCTACACCGGTCTGAAGTTCTGACCGGATGTTTCCACTGACTCGGGACAAGTTCCGACAGAATCAGATGTTCCGACATCTCCATCGGAAGTTCCGACTTGTGTTATCCGTGACCTAATCTGAGTGATCCAAACCTGGGGATGTGATCGGAAGATCCGACCATGAGTCGGAAGATCCGAGTCTGGACACAGACGGAAGATCTGAGCCCACGTCGGTACATCCGACAACAGCCACCAGAAACAGCCGACGGCTCTATTTTGGGGGTGGAGTATTTATACCCCCTCCATTCATTGCGGCCGACCTAACTCGACCAGCACACCTCCAAGAGCATTCATTTCACTCTCCTAAACCCATCTAGAGCTCATCCTTGCATTGATTGACCTTGGGCTTGGGCGTGAGAAGCATTTGAGGTGTGTGACTTGAGGCTTTGAGTTGGTTTCTCCCTTGTTCATCTCGAGAAGCACTTGAAGTAAGTTTGATTGATCGATTCGCGTTTGTTACTCTTGAAGCTTGGCTCCTAGACGGTTAGGCGTCACCGGGGAGCTCTCAATCTTTGTGATTGTCCCCCGGAAGTTTGTATCACCCTTCTCTTTGTGAGAACAATAGTAAGTGACTCAATTCTCCTTTCTGGTTGATTGAGGGAGGCAAGGGGTTAGTGAAAACCCAGCTCTTTGTGAGCTCCTCAACGGAGACGTAGCTTCTTAGTGGAGTGAACTTCGGTAACAAATCCCGTGTCTCATTTACTTATTGTTGTTTATATTGTTCTTGAGATAGATTTGATCCGATCTATGTGTTTGTAAGCTTCCGCTGCTAAAGATCACTTCTAGAAGTCTTAAGGCACTTGTTGTAAGCTTCTTATTCAAGTGGATTCTTCATAAACTTGTCTTAGTTTAAATTTCGTGTTTAAGTTCTTGGGGGGTCGGAAGTTCCTGCCCTCCGTCGGAAGTTCCTACCCAGTATCAGAACTTCCTTCGGAAGTTCCGATACTGTGTCGGAAGTTCGGACAGTTTTAACAGTTTTTCGTGAAGAACTTGCAGAATTTTTAACAGGGTCTATTCACCCCGCTTCTAGGCCTAGTGTCAGTCCTTTCACTTGTAGCTCAGCAAGAACCTCGTGCTTGGAAGCACGGTGTCGGTGGGATGATCGATGCTTTGCCATACGACCGTGACGTTGAGCAACCGGAGCACAAAGTTACCTGAGTCGAGCAGAACCGCGACAGCTCCGTCAGCACCTCCAGCGGTGGTGGCGTTCGCCGTCATCCAAAGAGCGCGTCCTTCAGAGTCGAACAGCGCCATCTCTGAACTATTGGTGATGGCGAACTTGACAGCTGAATGGTTGGGGATCGGGCTGTCGCGGCTGGCGACCCACACGATGGTGCGCTCCGGGATGTTGTGGTACCAGACTCCAAGGTACAAGCTCTTGTTGGAGTTGGTTGGGGAGAAAAAGCCAAGAACAAAGACTCGCCCCTCTGAGATGAGGATGTCGCCGGGGAGAGCGAGTTTGCTTGTGTTAGTTTGTCGTTGGATTCACAGAAACAACTCAAGATCAAGAATAGGCGGAAGAAAACGTAAAGGTTGGCCTTGCCCACTATGTTGTACAACTCTGGTTTGTTTGGCTCTGAAGGGTGAAGAAAGTAGCATAGAGCCATGGAGCTGCTCCATATGGAGTGCGATTCTCATCGTACACCATATAAAAGAAGACTTAAAAGCTGCTCCATGGCTGAGCCACGATATTTAGGATTTTCTGTCCGTCTCGAGACGTCAAATCGAGACATGGCTCTCACGTATAAAAATTAAGACGTGGAGAAATTTAGGATAGGAAAGTCTGCAATAATTCAATGCCGTCCCGGTGCTGGAATCTGGGAAGAGAGGGCGAGAATGAAACTTCAACGCACTACCTTGGAACAATTCAATATATATGACCCTGTCATGTGCCATCCTTGCTAACGTGGCGTTGGAGGCCCTGCAGTTCTGACTACCCACTTCAATCACGTGATGACATGGACTTGCAAAACCCAAGTATCATGACCCATTGGATCCCCCCTCAAAAAAATAAATAAATATAAAAAAATGACCCATTGGACCCGTATGCAATTTTGTAATCTGGAGTGTACCTTACTCTCTTGTATAAAAATATTGGTGTGATCTATTTGATGCGAAAGTGGTAGGTCTCTAAAGTTCATTTGGATCTGATCTTATCCGGTTGATCTTCTCCCAAAGGGGATTGAAAGGGATTGTGTGGGAGATTAATTCCCCTGCAAGTTTGTTGGAAAATTAATCCCCTTCAATCCCTCCTAATCTGGAACTAACCGAACAAGACTTTAGAGTGGTCTTTAAGGGGCACAAATATTACTGCACAAAGAAAAACTGAGAATGACAGTGTACCTGTAGCTGCTGTACACTCATATTATTGCTTGACTCTCTGATCCAACAAAAGAAATTTGTGTTGAAACCACGGTGTATCCTTTCTTGCTCAGGTTATAAGTGTTTTCTGAACTGGCTTTAGTTCGAGGATCAATTTCTATGGCCACTATATGTTTCCATCAATTTCGATAGACAGTATGCAGGAAGGCCTAGATAATATATTAGCTAAACCCCAAAAGTTAAAGTCTTCATAATATTATCACACTCTCCGGTGTAAAAAGACTACTTACTGCATTCAATTAGGTACAATGCTATACTATATGTATCACTCTTACCTGATGAGTTCTCTTACCGAAGTCTTCTGTAACATTATCTGTACAAAATTCACTTGCCATCACTAGCATTCCCTCTCCTGACCATAAAAAGAATATACCCTTTGCTGACTAGCCACACAAACCTCATTTGCTAACTAATTTTTTGTTTCAAATTTATTCAGAGTGGACTGCAACTGTGTTTGCTGCTGTACCAAGTCATGTCTGACAAGGAAAACCAAGACCTGAAAGGCCAGAACTGAAGATTATCAGCGGGAGAAACATATGCAAAAATGATTGTATCACCATATCTGTTGATGAGATACCATTTGTTACCTTTTCTAATTTGTGAGTTGTACTCTGGTAATTTGACACTGGCAGACCTGGTGGTTCACATGGTTGCCTGAATTCCCCACATCTCCTGATCATCAGGAAGCTTGCAGCAAAAGTAAGGCATGGCATTTGCATATGAGAATTCCTTTTTTCTTTAGGAACTCCAGCATCTCTAATCTAAACTAGAAGTATCTGAATGTCGATCACACGCATCACACTTTTTCCTGCTCTTCCACAGCCTCATATCCTCAACTCTGAATATTTGAGGAACTTCTTCTGTACCTCCGTACACATCATCTCTGAAGTCTGAAACACGAACTTAATGTTTACGCACCTGCCTGGTACTCGGCGAGCAGTTCATAGGACAAGCATTTCATCGAAGAAATCCAGCGAAGTACTAGCATCTGATCCAAGAAAAAAACCTGTTGCACAGTTGCAGTAGGGGTTTGTGATCAGGACGACAGACAGTTTGAGCTTCAGAATGGCGAAGGTCACCGTGCGACAAATGCATTCCGCAGGCGCGGCCTCGCCGTTCGTCGAACTCCGCCGGCTACAATGCGTCCTCACCGTCTCTGTGGGCGCCGCGTCCTCTCGAAGCGCCGGCCTAGGGGCAGCATCTAGTTCTCATCTCCGGAAGGGGCAGGGCCATTAGCGGCGGCGCATGAGTGGTCAGGAGGCGGCGGTTTGGTGCGTGAGTTCGACTGGGGCGAACAAGGGATGAATGGTGCCGCCACCGGGCCACCGGGGCCTCCGGCGCCGCGCCGCGGGGCTCGCGGAGGCCCAGGCGGCGCCGCGCCGTCGCCGGGGGCAGCAATGTCACTGACAGCCGATATTTAAAAATTGCTCCCTGTATTTTACAAATAACCCCCTTATTTGACCGCGATTAATAATCTCGATCCGGATTTTTATAAATAGAACCCAGTAATTTACAGATAACACCCTCATTTGGATCGAGATTAATAGTCGCGATCCAAATATTTACATTTAGACCCCTGGTAATTTGCAAAGAGATTCCTGGTTCGGATTGGCTCGTCCCCTCCGGCGACGGCGGCGGCCGTGGCTCTTCGCCACCATCCTTGCTGTCGGAATCCGCATTCCCCGTCCATTCCCCGGTTCAACCCTCCGCCCCGCTGCCTACCGCGACAAGCATAGGATGACACTACAGGAAGGGACACGAGACGCGCGGTTCGTCGCCCTTCGAGCGGAGCGGAGCGAGCAGCCGCGAGCTTGAGTTCACGCCGGGAGCCCAGCCATGGCGGCTCGTCCCGTAGCTTGTTTGGCACGAGATTTGACCTGCCATTGTCATCGCTGTCCGACATAGGGACAAAAAGATCTGATGGAACTGAAGAAGCCATCATCAGGAAGACATGCTTTTGCTTCATCTTGGTATGCTTGAGCACTAAATCTTTGAGGAAACTGTAACGATTAGCACCTGATTCAAGTATTCAAGGTATTATTAGCTCTGATACAGAAATTAAATTTACTTCAGTAAGAAGTGAGCAGTGCTGCCGCTGCTTCTGCACTTGCCAAATCCCAATGGCATTTCAAATTGTAAATAAACTTCGTTTGCTCAAAAAACTGAACTAGTTCGACTCTGAACGTTTGCAGCAACAGATGTACATCTAATTCATAGAGGAGACAGAATTTGCAGGAGCGGGATCAGGGCCTGACAGAACCAAACAACGTTGAATAACGTGAAGGGAGCTGTGCAAACAGCAAACAAGCACAGTTGAGCCCAATTCAGAGTGAGATATGCGCCTGTGTTCAGACTTTGATGGCTACGTTCCATGGCCATTTCAGCTTCTCTCATTGCAGCCGATAGCCATAGCAAGGGGCTATCGGCATTGTAGTAGAGAGGCATGACACCCCACCACCGCTGAGAGACAAATTTGCACATCAAGGATAAGGACACTGAAAATAAAAGCTTGGAGGCGGCTGGTGCCGCTGGACTGCCGGTCTTCCTTGGTGCTGCTGCTGCTCCGGTGACGGTCAATGCAGAGCCGAGGTTGCAGGTCTGGGACTTCAAGCTGGAAAGGAAGACTTGAAATGTGGCACATGGAGTTTGGTATTTCAGATGACTATTTCCTGGAGGTAAGAGTTTGATTTCCTCCCAAAATTTGCACAGTTTCATTCTGAGCAGAATTAGCTTTTCCTTTAGAGGATTAGCAAAACTGCTAAAGAAAACAACTCCTGAATACTACAACACAAGGGAACAAGTAGTTGCAATTAAAGTTTGAGATCAGGGAAGTGAGTCTGAACTTTTAGAATGGTTTCTGAACCGAACCGATCGGATTGTATTAACAATCTTGCAGCAATACTATCGATGGTCTCAGATAAGCATCCAACAACCTGATGCAAGGCCATTTACTGCAATCATCTAGCGGCAATACTATACTGACATACACATCACTTTAACCTGATGAATTATTTCAACATTGTTTCAAAAGCTTCTCTGACATTATCTGTGCAAACTTCACTTACAATCTGTACCATTCCCACTACTGACTATCTGCATAACCCTGATGTCCTGACGGATTCCTTGTTTTAACTTCATCCAGAGAAACTCTGTACGGTGCTGTACCATGTCATGCTGACCAACAAAACCAAAATGTGAGCAACAAAGATGCCAGAACCGACGATGCCATCTGAGGAAGATATATAGAAATGAACGTATCATGATATCTTTCACTCTTACATACATTTATCTGTCGCTTATGACATGTATCATGATAACTCAGTACTGAAACTTTTATTCTTAAGAAACTTAACGAGTTCAGTATTGAAACTCACATGTGCACCAAAAAAAAAAGGTCATGGTATTTGCATTCGAGAATTCTTTTGAAACTGCAGCATCTCCGATCTAGACTGGAATGATATACTGTCAAGTTGGTTTTCTGACTACACATGGCCTCAGTAGTTCTCGGCACTGAACATTTGAGGACCTCTGCTTTACCTCTGAGCTTCCATTTTCTGAACTCTGAACTCGTGCTTCCATGCCTGCCTGTAACTCGGCGAGTTCAGAAAACAAGAATGTAACTGAACCGCGTTCGCATCTCATCCAAGTATAAAAGCTTCTGATCCAAGGATATGCAGTATGAGAAACAGTTGATGGAGCTGCTGTAGGGGTCTGTGATGATGAGGACAGGACAGCTCAGATCGTCAGATCGAGCTTCACAATGGCGAGCAAAGGTCGCCGTGCCGCAAACCCCTTCCGCCAGCGCCGCCTCGCTGTTCGTCCCGTCTCTGGGAGCCGCGACCTCTCGACGCGGCGGCCTTGGGGGAGCACAGGGACAGCATCTCAACTCCCGACGGGCCACGGGGCAGGGCCGCTAACCGCGGTGCACGAGGGGACTCAGGAGGCAGCGATTTGGCACGTGAATTCGACTGAGGGAGAGCGAGGGATGAATGGCGCCGCGCCGCAGGGCTCGCGGAAGCCGCCGCCGCCGGCGCGACCTCGCCGGGACAGCAATATCGCCGACCGCCAATATTTGCAAATACACCCTTGGTTGGATTGCGATTAATAATCGCGATCCGAATATTTATAAATTGCCCCCTTTATTTTATAAATAACCCCCTAATTCGGATCGCGATTAATAGTCGCGATCCGAATATTTACACATAACCCCAGATATTTTTCAAATAGGCCCCTAGTTCGGGTCGGGTTGTCCCGTCCGGCGACGGCCGCCGTCGCCGCCATCCTCGCTGCCGGAATCCGCATTCCCCGTTCAACCCCTCTGCTCCCATGCCTACAGAAGCAAGGAAAAGATAGGAAAGGATATGAGACGCGTGGTTCGTCGCCCTCCCGAGAGGAGCGGAGCGAGCAGCCGCGAGCTTGTTTGGTTTCACGGCTGGAGCCCGGCCATGGCAGCTCGGCCCGTAGCTTGTTCGGTACACGATCTCAGATGATGCGGTTGCTAATTGTTATTTCTATACTTAGGCTGATACTGCTTTGGTTTGGAAGCTGGAATAATTCACAACCCTTTGAGGAGCATCGGTGCTGGATTAATCCTCGTCTGCTATTTGTTTTCGCGCTGTAACTTCATCCGGATTAGGAGGCATGCAAGTCTGTTTGGTGCTTTACCAAATCACCGCTGATTGATATAAGAAAAACTAGAACAAAAAGATCTGCTGGAACTGAAGAAGCCATCATCAGGAAGATATGCTTGAGCACTGAATTTTCATGGAGATTCTGCTGAACTTTTTTGCACCTGAGCTCCGAATTCCTGCCTCTGCATCTGCCTGTGCTTCATGGTACTGCACAAGGTAGGATTCTCTGAAGACGTAACTGAAAACAGAGATTGGCATCCGATTCAAGTATTCAAGGTATTACTAACTCTCATACAGAGTCAGAAAGAACACTGGAAGTCTGGAACTAAATTAGTTATTTCAGTCAATGAGTCATAAGTGACCATTACTACCGCTGCCGCTGCACTTACCAATGGCATTTCAAAAATTTTCACCGCATATGCTGGTGGTTGTCACAATAGGACAAAGATTGTGATAGACTTATGGTTACCTTTTGGACAAGGCAAAACTGAACTAGTTTGACGCTGAACTTTGCAGCAACAGGCACAAGTATACAGTATACATGAACTTTGCAGGAACAGGCACAAGTATACAGTATACTGAACTAGTTTGACACTGAACTTTGATGGTTACTCTTTGCATGCTTGAGCACTGAATCATTGAGAAAATTCTGATGAACTCTTTCGCACTTGAGCTCTCAATTCCTGCCTCTGCATCTGCCTGTGCTTTTGTGGTACGGCAAAAGCGATTACTGTAACCGGATTAGCATCTGATTCAAGTGTCCAAGTTATTACTAGAAAAGAACACTCATCTACTTCATTAAGAAGTGAGCATTGCTGCCGCTGCCTCTGCAGTTGCCAGTTGCATGTATTTCAAGCTTTTGCCACATATGCTGGCGATTATCACTGCCACACTTGCTGTTATCATGACCAAGACATTTAGGTACATGAGATGTGATGGAAGCCATATGTAAACCTGGAACCTGTAGTCTGCAGAGATTGAAAGACATGTTTACAATAGGACAAAGATTGCGATGGTCACCTTTTGGACTAGACAATACTTAAGTAGTTTGCCACTGAACTTTTGCAACGACAGGCACAAGCAAAGCGAAGAAGAGTCAGAGCACATGTGCACATGTGCTCTTATCACATTAAATCTTCGGATGCTAATTAGAAAAACTAAATATAAGATAATTATAAAACTAATTACACAGATGGAGGCTAATTCGCGAGATGAATCTACTAAATCTAATTAATTTATCATTAGCACATATTTACTGTAGCACTATATTATCAAATTATGGACTAATTAGACTTACTAGATTCGTCTCGCAAATTAGTCTCCATCTATGCAATTAATTTTATAATTAATCTATATTTAATATTTTTTAATTAGTAACTAAATATTAAATATACGATGTGACGGACTTAACTTTAAACTTTAGTCCCGAACCAAACACCCAGGATAAGAATTCGCCGGAATCAGGGCCTGACGAAACCAAAAAAAAAAACGTTGAATAACGTGCATTGGGAAATGGGAGCTGTGCAGACAGCAAACAAGCACAATCAATGCCTGTATATGTTCAGACTGATGCTTCCGTTCCATGACTTCTTCAGAGGAGCAAGTGGCCTGTGGCCATCGGTATCGTAGTAGAGATGCATGACACGCGGACTGACGGACACACGACGTCATGGTTTGGTTTCCCAAGTTCAGTTTCCTTGAGTTCCTGTCCATAGACCTTCTGAAGTTAAGCCGGACGGCGGCGTCGAAGCCGCTTGAGAGCTACTTAATGGTAATCGAGCGTGCGCGTTCATGGAAGCCTCGCTCGGTCCTCGGGAGCTCGCCGGCGGCGGCAAGGGAGGCGAAGCAGAGCAGCAGGATGACGAGAGCTAGAACTGAACTAAATCTAGGTCGGGATCGGAGCTCGCCGGAGGCGGCGGAGAGGCCGGCGAAGCAGCGGGGCAGGACGACGAGAGGGCGTCTGAGCACTCGGTGCAGTCAACATCTCGTCTGTAGTACGGGGTCTCCCTCGATTAATCTCATCCGTTGGTTGAGGATTAAACGGCTCACAGGTACCCGGGGTGGACGGTATGGTGGATGAAACACCGTCCAGTCTTGGTCGCGGCGAGGAGAGGCGAGCGCCGCCCGCTGGCCAGCTGCGAGGGAAGCCATGGCGAGGAGCCGAGAGCCTCCCCACCCCTACCAGCAGCGGCGCCAGCACATGCGCCTCCCAGCTCGAAAGCATCGTCGCCGCGGCATGCCAGCCCAGGCTCGCCGCGAGCCCGCACGGCGGCGCTGCCGTTGCTACTGCCGCGCCGCTGTGGACAAGGACATTAGCCGCACAAGGATGAAGGACATCGCATGGATTAGAGCCGGTGTGGACGCTGACGCCGGCCAGTGAAGTGGAAGCCATTAGCCCCATGGCGACTGCGATGTCCTGGTGCAAGCCGTGTTGGTAGTTTTTTTCCTGAATTACATGTTGGGCATCAAACGTGACAGTGAAGCAGAGTTTCAGTCTTTCAGATAACATAGTTGCTGTCGGCCTAGTCTGAGATTCAGATTGCTGCAACTGACTGAGAAGCATCTGCAAAATGAGTCTGAACAATTGTTGAAAACTACCTGCACTAAAGATTCAGACAGCACAACAAACAACAGAGTTTATGAAGAAGCAAAGTTGTTCCAAGAGGCTGTTTTTTTTTTACGGTCAAGAGACTTTTTTAACGAGGATCTGTAACTTTGTGTGGGAAATTAGCTCTTGTCTGGAATTCTGGATCACTGCAAATCAGAAACATCTGTAGCTGTGATGAGATGCATCTGTTATCCTCTCTTCGTCAGTTGTACTCTGGGTAATTTGACACAGACAAACCTGAACACTAAGGCATGGTATTTGCATATGAGAATTCTTTAGGAACTCCAGCATCTCTAATCCAAACTATAACTAGCTGGATTTTGATCACACGCATCACGATTTTCCTGCTCTCACGTTGCCTCTTGTCCTCAACTTCTTCTGAACCTGATGTCTGAAGTCTGAAGCCCAAACTCAGGTTCGTGCACCTGCCTGGCACTCGGCGAGTAGTTCATAGGACAAGTATTTCATTCGAGTATCCAGCAAAAACACTAGCACCTCTGATCCAAGGATACAACATGAGAAACAACCATGTTGCACAGTCGCAGTAGGGGCTTTGTGAATTGTGATCAGTGATCACGAGTTCAGGACAGCTCAGTTTGGGAATTGGGATCTCAGATTGGCGAGCAAAGCTCAACACGCGACAAACGCATTCCGCAGGCGCCGCCTTGCCATTCATCGAGCTACGCCGGCTACAATGTGTCCTCACCGTCACTGGGCGCCCGCGTGCTTTCGAAGCACCGGCCTCGGGACAGGGCCGTTAGCGGCGGCGCGCGAGGGGTCAGAAGGCGGCGGCTTGGCTCGTGAACCCGACCGAGACCTATCAAGGGACGCGTGGCGGTGCGGCGCGGGGCTCGGGGAGGCCAGCGGTGGCGGCGCAGTGCGGGGCACCTCGCCGGCGGCGGCAATGTCGTCGACCGCCAATATTTGCAAAATACCCCCTGGTTTGGATCGCGATTAATAATCGCGATTCAAATATTTACAAATAGGCCCCGTAAATTTATATATAAACCCCTAATTCGGATCGCGATTCATAGTCTCGATCCAATTATTTACAATTAGACCCCACACATTTTGCAATAAGGACCCCGATTCGGATCGGCTCGTCCCGTTCCGGCGATGGCCGCCGCCGCCATCCTCGCTGCCGGAGTCCGCATGCCCCGTTCAATCCCTCCGTTCAGACATCCGCTCCCCTGCCTGGTGCCTCTCGCCCCTGGTCACGACGAGGGAGGCCAGCGCTGCCCGCCGGCCAGCTGCGGCGAGGCGGCGAGGGAAGCCATGGAGAGGAGCCGAGAGCCTCCCCACCCCTGCCCGTTGCGGCGCCAGCGACAGGCACCTCGCAGCTCGGAAGCAGCGTCGCCGAGGTATAGACCGGCTTGCGTGGCGGCGTTGCCGTTGCTAACTTGCCACTGCCGCGTCCGCGTCGGCCGGCCGGACCCGCCGTGGCGTATGGAGAGGTAGGTGGTCGAGGTGCTTCAACGCTGCCGGGGTGCGCGCCGCGGCGAGTGAGGTAGGAGGCGGTGCAGCGAACGGCGTTGGTGTGACGCCGGCGCACGGCCGGGATCCTTTGTCCTGCCGACGTTGGTGACTGCGGGTGAGCCGCATGGATTAGGGCTGGTGTTCACGCCGGCGGCCAGTGAAGGGGAGCCCATGAGGCCATTGCCATTGCGAACTCCTTGTGCAAGCTGTGGTGGTAGCTTTTTCAGGGATTAAAAGTTGGGCATCAACGTGACAGTAAACCAGAGTTTCAGATAACATAGTTGTTGTTGGCCTGGTCTCTGAGATTGAGATTTCTGCAAATTGATTGAGAGACATCTGCAAATTGAGTCCCAATACAAGCACACCAACTGAACAATTCCTGAAAATTGCCTGCTCTAACAGATTCAGACAACGCAACTGCGGAGTTCATCAAGAAGCAAAGCTGTTTCCAAGACCTTTTTAAAACCAGAATCTGCAAATGTTTGTGGAAAACGAAACATGCCAACTGCGATCCATGGTCTTATTAAGAAGCAGTGAGCATATGCGACTAAATAAGCCTGGAACTTTTAGGCCTGTTTGGATTCCTGGTGCTTATAATAAAGCCCTATCACATTGAATATTTCGATAATAATTAGAAAGATTAAATATAAACTAATTATTAAACTAACTGCATAAGCCTAGGGCTTATTCGCGAGACGAATCTATTAAGTCTACTTAATCTATGATTAGCATATGTTTACTGTAGTATCATATGGGGCTAATCATAGCTTAATAGATTCGTCTCACAAAAAAGCCTAGGAGTTATGGAATTTATTTTATCATTATTCTATATTTAATACTTCTAATTAGCATCCAAACATCCGATGTGATGAGACTTATAATAAAGCTTTGTAGTAACCAAACCTAGTCTTAGTTAGTAGAGATTGAAAGACATGTGATGGTCACCCTGTGGACTAGACAAAACTGAACTAGTTTGACACTGAACTTTTGCAGCGACAGGCACAAGTGGAATGAAGAAGAGTCAGTGCCCATCTAATTCATAGAAGAGAAGAATTTGCGGGAGCACAATCAGGTCCTGACGGAACCAGAAAGCGCTGATGAATAACGTGCATTGGTTGCTGTGCAGACAGCAGACAAGCACAGTTTAGTTGGAGTCAAGGTGTGAGACTTTGATGCCTCCGTTCCATGACTTGTTCAGAGAGCAAGTGGCCATCGGCATCGCAGCTGAGATGCGTGACGCCGAAACACCCGAAGATTAGATGATTAATTTGCCCATCGAGGAGACAAGGACACGGGCACACGCCGCCATGGTTTGGTTCCCCAAGTTCAGTTTGCTTGAGTCGTTCTGTCCATGCATGGACCTGCCGACGTTAAGCCGGACGGCGGCGGCGAAGCTGCTTGAGAGCTACTTAATTGGTGATCGAGCGTGCGCGTTCATGCAAACCTCGTTCGGCCCTACGGGGCTCGTCGTCGCCGGGCGGCGGCGGCAAGGGCCGCGAAGCAGAGCGGCAGGAGGACGGCGGATGGAGAGGCTGGCGAAGCAGCGCGGGCGCGCGGCGGGACGACGAGAGGGCGTCTAAGCGCTCGGTCCAGTCAACGTCCCGTCTGTACTGGATATGAATTGTATTTCAACGTCCAGTCAATGTCAGGCAACCTCGTCATATATTTGATTCCGCACGAAAAAGCTTCTATTTCTAAACGGAAACGCCCAATACATCGATATGAATTGGACTGACCCACTGACTGTCAGAGATAGGAAAGAAAGTCCGGAGGAAGAGTGGCCTTGAGTTTCTCACCCCTTTGCCTTAGGATTCGATGGGGGACTTGGATATAGATTGTGTGCCGAGTGAGGAGCTTTGCGGAGCGTACTCCGGAAATGAAATCCAAAAGGAACTCGAGGTGCGATCGCTCGGGAATTGAGACTTATGAATTTCTTAATCAAAATTGTACGAAAATACAAGAAGTAGGAGGGGTTTAATCATGAATCCATTGATTCATTTACCGTCCACCCCTGGCCGTGGCGAGGGGAGGCCAGCGCCGCCTGCCGGAGCGCTGCGAGGCAGCGAGGGAACCTATGCCTACCAGCAGCGGCTCCAGGGACAGGCACCTTGAAGCTCGGCAGAAGCGCGCCGCGGGTGGGCGCGCGGGGTGATCGACCATGGCTGCTCGGAGCAGCGCATGTGGCGCGGCGGCGTTGCCGCCGTTTCTACTGCTGAGCGAGGTAGGCGGCGGTGCAGCGTACGGCGTCGGTGTGGCGCGGGCGCATGGCCGAGATTCAGAGGAGGCCCGCGTGGACTAGGGCTGCTGTGCACGCCGGCGACCGGTGCAGGGGAAGCCATTGGGCCATGGCGATAGCTGTTTGAGGAATTACAAGTTGGGCGTCAACGTGATAGTGAAGCAGAGTTTAGGATAACATAGTTGCTGTTTGCCTGATCTCAGAGATTCAGATTGCAGCAGCTGATTGAGAAACATCTGAAAAATGAGTCCCGGTACAAGCACACCAACTGACCTGCTGAACAATTCCTGAAAATTGCCTGCTCCTACAGATTCAGACAACGCAAGTGCACAGTTCATCAACAAGCAAAGTTATTTCCATGAGCTCCTGTCTGGATCACTGCAAATCAGAAACATGCCAACTGACTACCAACTAGTCCATGGCAGTGGCAGCCGACAAGCAGTAGAGGCAGAGTTGAATTCAGAGTGAAAAACCTTGCACAGTACAGCGAGCTGTGAGAAACTGCAAATAAGGACATTTGAATTCAAAGCGAGATAGATGTGCATTGTCCTTTCGAGACAAAGTGCGATGTGCCTTTGAGCATGTGTGTTCACACTGCTTTGATGCCTACGTGCGTTGACATTTTCAGTTTCCTCTCTCTCTCTCTGTCAGCCTAGCCCTCTGTCAGTCGCCATCAGCACCTCCGGTGAGACAGATTAGGCAATCGATTATTATAAGCAACATGTCGCAATCACTAACCGTGCTGTCAAATCTTGATAGCTCGTAGTAGAGATCCATGGCACCTAAACGGCCGACCAGAACGGAGACGTAACATCCCATCGGCCGAGGTACGACCAAGTCGCGTCGCAACTCGCCAAGAACAACAACACTGAAGAAACAATGCAAAATGCAGAAGGTGTATGATCATGCACAAAACGCAAAAGGTGTGTGTGTCAGTGAGTGCCAATTGTTTTTCTAGTAAACCGTACTACGTCAGATGCTTATCTGCAAAATATTACAGGTCTCCATTCAAAAGAAGTTAAGAAGTTTATCTGCAAAAGTTTGTGCTCACCAGCAGACACCTTCATTATTATTAGCCACACATCACTAATAAGGATGCATGATACACATGAGCAGATGATGATCCAGAGAGAAGTTCTTTAATCCAACGGCTGCTTGTTTCCTCGAGGAAGCAAGCCAACACAAAGTACAGTAGGACAGATACACAGCATCCAATAGAAAAGAGTGGATGGCTTCTCGATCAGAAACAGAAGGTACTATGATGATGCAATGGCCTGAGAACGAAGAGGTTAGAAAGTCAGAACACGGCGGCAGATGATAGAGGCGTTTACTTATGGGTGGCTAGTTCCTTTGGCAACCCAAATGTACGGTTGATCTTCGATGATCATCTGGTTGATTGCCTAGGCTAAACCCGGCCACGTGTGATTGCTAAAAGGTCAAGTACGGAGCCAAGCGACACATGCTACGATCCATTGACGGTTGACATCGTCTTGAACACATCTAGATAGATAGATAAGGTGTTGCATAAACTTTATAGAACAAACACTCATCATAAGCAACTCATCAAATTTTTTTTTGTTTTTGAAATGGCAACTCATCAAGTACTCCACTTCATTCTTCCTTCCGTCAAGCAACAATGATCCAGGATGCATGACGTCGGTTTGATAGATAGATAGATAGATAGCCTTGTCTGCAGAAAGGTCAGAAGACACGTCGGATTCGAGGAGGCAAAGTCAGAAGGGGATGATGTCGCCGCCACCCTACCCCACGCCAAAAAAGTCCAACCCTGCCGTACGCATACAAGTGTACGACTTGCGAGATTGGCCACGTCACACTCTCATCATATGTGGTATGGTATTCTCGTGTATATATATATGCACACAGAGCCGTACCGACTGACCGATGACAATAACAGTGTGATAATGAACCGACTATTTGTATGTACATCTCCTATCGTACGACTGGGATAATGTACATTATTCCTTTATCCGAAAATGTTATTCTTGACAATAACAGTGTTTCTTTGTGTTGCTACTAACATTATGTGATATATCATGTTATATATTCAACGGATACGCAACCCATACACGTGTTACTTGTTATATCGGCATATAATAAGCTTGCAATGCACCTCTGATTTCTTTCAGATAACCTTCGGCCTCCATCCGCGATCTGTCTCGGTTGTTCAGTTTTGTTTCTTTGGTTTTGCAACGTCAGACCTCACAGGAAGCAGTAGGAAATTTTATTATGAACGGCTGAACGTGAAGTAGACAAACCAGCAAGCAATGGGGATGATTATCAAGTGCAAGTTGAAGTTCAGTCCATCCTTATGAGCTTATCATCAATAAGACCTAACCACCAACTATATAAGTCAAATTTTCTTAAAGTTCTGGTATTGTAGCCTTCATTTCATCTTGCAACTATATGTCTTGGCATGTTGAGAGGATTAATTAGGCAAAAAAAACCTTATTGCACATTTACGAAGTACTATATATTTAATCTTAGTTACGTAGTATTAAATATTTAGTTACATAGTAGTTAACCTTTATTGTTACATGTTTCTATGTATATATATGTGATAAATCACGCGATATATAACACTGATATGCAACCCAGACATGTGTTACTTGCTATGTCGATATATAATTAAGTTGACACGGTTAGCCAATGCTCCTCTGGATAATCTTTGGCCTCCATCTGCTCATCGATCTATCATCCAGTTGTTAAGTTTTGCTTCTTAGTTTTCGCAAAGTCAAACCTCAGGAAGCTCTGGACAATTTCTAATTATTACGAGCCTGAAGTATACAAATTAGCATATAATCATCAGATGATTATCAATGGCATTTGCAGTTCAGTTCGTCCTTATCATCAGCAAAATCGGACCGCCAACTATATATCAATTTTTGTTCAAGTTCTGGTATATATTTTTTGCCTTTATTCTGTCTTGCGACTGTCTTAGAATGTTGAGAAAGGCACAAAACCCCCCCTCTATTACATGCACTTTTAAAAAATATTATTTAATCTTAGTTGGGTCTTGCAACAGTACTTGGCTTACCTCCTAGGAGCTAATAAGAAATAAATCTGATCCATTAATAAATTTAGAAGAGGTAAAACAATTTATAAAGGGATAAAAGAAAAAATATATAACCGGCCATCATGCAAAAACAAGCACGGTCATTTCTTCTCCTATCAATGGTTTCATGTGGAATGAATATGGGAATTAAACACACCTTGTTTTTTGCTGGGGATGGGGGGATTATGCATCTCGAGATCCCAAATACATATCCATGTCGTGTTAGGAAAAAAGTTACAACTCACCCATGTGACATTAGGAGAAAGGTTAAAACCTACACATGTCATGTTAGGAAAAAGAATGTGACAACCCACCCATGTCCCTTTAGGAAAAAAAATGTTACATATCTCCCATGTCACATTAGGGAAAATAATGTTACAAGTCGCCCATGTCACATTAAGAAAAAAATGTTACATATCATTATAAGATCCTATTATATCTAATGTGATGTAACTTGAAGGGAAAAAACATCATGGAGTATTTTCATCTCACGTATCACCCATGTCACGTTTACTTTAGTGAAAATTTTTAAACGGTCACATTACCTCTCTCACGATTATTTTCCTCTCATGCGCGCATAATATTTCACGTTCATGTAATGGAAAAAAAAGCAGAAATCACTATGTTATCTCTAACATTGAATCTAATACAATCATGCATGGAAGTTAGATCTAACAAGAAGACATTTCCTATATTTTTCCTATTTATAAAATTAAAAATATATAATGAATAAATAAATATAGTCATTATAGAGTATATGCAACCACGTAGTTGCCGGTGATGTACCCGATCACCCTTACCTGTGTTACTTCTTCTTAATATAACATGGATATATAAGTTGACCAAAACTAACTTGCCAGCTAGTGCGCATGCGCCTCCCTCCTTCGTGCCAGTAGGTATGTGCACGTATTTTCTGCTCTGTCATTCGGTTGTTGTGCCTTTTTTTCCTTTCAATTTACATTTGCAAAGTTCAGACTTATGGAAGGAGGACTGAAAAAAAATCAAGGAATGGATGATGCTTGCTGTAGTATTTAACATTTCATATGTTCAATATTAATATAGTTTAGTTTCCATCCTTATTTGAAATAATTGAACCATATATCTGTGCCTGTACTTATGTGCATATTTGGGTCTCCATTTGGTTGATTTATTTTTTCGAAAAAGAAGCAGGAGCACTGCTCTATATCGTCTACGAGGTATGTTTGATCGATTTTGAAACTTGGTTGCCATGACAAATTTGCTGAAGGTTTATGCTCCAGCACTGGAGTAATTTGACCCCTAGAGGTTTGAAGTTATTTGGTTGGAGGGTAACCTTTGCCATAGGTCTCTAGAGTTCTTCCAAGAAAAAAGAGGCTATGAAAGGTAAACAAGTATTTGGTTCTTCTTTGCCAAAGCTTTACTACATTCTATTCCTTGAATTGAAATATCTGACACATGATAAACACTTGGAGTTCTAGCTAAGTCGGTGTGTACATCCTCTTTCGAGTCAAATGTTGACAAAGTCAAATTCATTTGTGCAAAGCCAAGATGTGCTTTGTCCAATGTCAGACAGCTAGCGCTGGCATAAGGTGGCAAATAAAAACGTGAAAGAAACGTACACCTCCTATGAAGTAGTCTCCAAAGTCCAAAAAACCATGTGGGTGTTTAGTTTTTGTCGGATCCTTTTTATTCCAAGTGTGCCAAGATGATAAGCTGCCACACAGCGAATGAGGTTTATTTGAGCGCTTATATATTGCTCTGCTTGCAGTTTATAATAAGCTCAATTTTGAACTTAGTTTTGCAAGGTAGTACATCGGAAGAATAAAACATACATGTATAATAATGCACATATGGTAGTATATTAAGAGACAAAAAGAAAAGCCAACTCTCTCATGCTGCCTTTTGATTTGTACGTTCATTGATCAAAGCAACCACTGGAACACATATCAGTAGGCTCCAACCATCCAGTTGACACCAATGCACTGACTAGCTAGATGGGATCTATTTAAATCCCTGCGACGTGCTTTGCAGCCAGTAGAATCTGATTCAAATGTCAACTTTTCAATTGCATTATTGGCCTAAAATAATCCCAAAGAGTAGACTAGTATTTTGGTTGAATTATTTTTGCTTGCCAAGAACGTATTGAACCGTTGTTTAGTGCTTACCCTCTTGGAAAAAAAGTGATGCGTTGGGATACGTGTGAAAAATTATGGAGATATTGGTTTCGTATATATGGAAAGTGATACACGATTGCAGAATAATGGCTTCTGAAAAATCAATATAAGTTAGTGGTATCAAAGTTGCATGTCACATGTGGTTGTAGTTTTGATGTTAATAAATTTTGTTATTTGGAAAGCGAAAAATTCATGCAACTTTCACAAAAAGGCGCATGGAGCGCGCTCGGTGGTAATTGCTAAGGCTCCTTACCATATTTGCTAAGTTTCAAGTGCTTGGGACTTTCTCAATCACTACATATCCCGACTAATATTGCCAAATGTACACCCAGCAAGGGCCCACTATGGCGAACGGGAAAAATAAGCCGGTTCCAAATATTTCAAAGATAATCACACAAGTAGGTTTGCTGTTTTTCAATCCTCTAAACTTTCAAAGCTCGGAATATCGCAATACATATATTAATATTGCAGCACCGTGCATGAACGGTACGCCACCCTCGTCGTCTCTCAAAGGTACTCATAGCAGTGCATGATGTGCGCGTGCATATTAATTCATCGGGCAAGTGTTCATCTCTATTGTATTTTTTTTATAAAAAAAACAGAGTTATTAGCTAGGTAACAAGTTCACTACCTCAAATAAGGTTATCACATGTACTCCCCAATTACTTGTGCATCACTTAAACATTATTACGCGCACTTGATATTACATCACTAATAGCTAGCTTTGGCGCCAGATCTAGCGCGCGGTCGCCATCGTCGGCCACCCCATGGCGGCCTCGGCTCGCCCTCCTATATATACAGGCCCGTACGGAGCCGTGCTCTGGGCAGCCAGAGCGTGGGAGCTAGCTAGCTGCTAGCTCGAAGCCAACAAGTCAGTGAGGCTCTCGACCAGGGAGGGAGTTTGGTAGCAGCATCAACAATGGCGAAGGTGGCGTCGCACGGGGCGTTCCAGGGGGAGAGCCCGCTGGACTACGCGCTGCCGCTCATCATCCTCCAGATCTGCCTCGTCGTCGTCGTCACCCGCGGCCTCGCCTACCTCCTCCGCCCGCTCCGGCAGCCCCGCGTCATCGCCGAGATCATCGTAAGCGACTCCTCGACCCTAGCTAGACGTTTTTACTCGATCGATCGTCGCCGTCCTTTGATTACCAAAGCTGGCTAGAGTGCTTTCTTCTGTTTGGTCTTAGCTGGATGCGCCCATGCACGCCGCCGACGACTTGGATATGCATTGTGATCGGTGCACGCCCGATCAAATAAGAAAAGTGATTTCGTTTGTTCGCGTGCAACCTACTTATCAGGAAAACTGTTATCAGGAGACTATTTCGTACCCTCCCCGTGTAGTAGAGATGCAAGTTATATATATTTTGAGTCGTTGGATCGATCCAAAAGTTGATAAAATAAACTAAAATAGTATTCCGCGTAAATAATTTGGGAGAAAAAAATAAACTAGAGCGGTATACCATTGTAATTAATTACTTGCATCCTTACTATAGTTAGTTTTCGTCTCACATATCTTAACTTAAACATTTCTTTGAACAAATTTATAAAAAAATACATCAACATCTTCTCACATATCTTAACTTAAACATTTCTTTGAACAGATTTATAAAAAAATACATTAACATCTATAGTACCAAATAAATACGATATCAAGATTTTATTAGCCCGTGATTATTTTTCGATAACAGGATCTGTGTCAAAGTAACGTTTTCTCATTGCCGGCCTAGTTAGGAAAGTCTGATTTGCACTTTGTCAAAGTAAAGATTTGCACACTGACCGATCTAAACACCTTTGCAAATAGATACTGTAAATCAAAGTTAAAATAGTGACTAGCATGAACTACAAATCGTCACTTGTTTTGACTAGCAGGAGTACACACTGTAATGCTTTCGTAATCGCCGGCAACGGTGTGTGCAGGGAGGGATCCTGCTTGGCCCGTCGGCGCTTGGCCGGAGCACCAAGTTCCTACACACCGTCTTCCCGCCGGAGAGCATGACGGTGCTGGACACGCTGGCCAACCTCGGCCTGCTTTTCTTCCTCTTCCTCGTCGGCCTGGAGCTCGACCTCTCCGCCATCCGCCGCACCGGGAGGAAGGCCCTCGCCATCTCCCTCTCCGGCATCGCGCTCCCGTTCGCGCTCGGCATCGGCACGTCCTTCGCCTTCCGCGCCACCATCGTCAAGGACGCCCCGCACGCGCCGTTCCTCGTCTTCATGGGCGTCGCGCTCTCCATCACCGCCTTCCCGGTGCTCGCCCGCATCCTCACCGAGCTCAAGCTCCTCACCACGGACCTCGGCCGCATGGCGCTGTCCGCCGCCGCGGTCGACGACGTCATGGCGTGGATCCTCCTCGCGCTCGCCATCGCGCTCTCGGGCTCCGCCTCGCCGATCATCTCGCTCTGGGTGCTCCTCACCGCCGCCGGCTTCGTCATCGGCGCGTTCGTGCTTCTAAAGCCGGTGCTGGCGTGGATGGCGCGCCGGTGCCGCGAGGGCGAGCCCATCAAGGAGCTGTACGTCTGCGCCACGCTCGCCATTGTCCTCGCCGGCGGCTTCCTCACCGACGTCATCGGCATCCACGCGCTGTTCGGCGGGTTCGTCGTCGGCGTCGTCATCCCCAAGGAGGGGCCATTCGCCGGCATGCTCATCGAGAAGGTGGAGGACCTCGTCTCGGGGCTCTTCCTCCCGCTCTACTTCGTCTCGAGCGGCCTCAAGACCAACGTGGCGACCATCCGTGGAGCCAAGTCCTGGGGCTTGCTCGTGCTCGTCATCGCGAACGCGTGCATTGGCAAGATCGGCGGCGCGGTGGCCACGTCACTGCTCGTCAAGATCCCTGTCCGGGAGGCTGTCACGCTCGGCTTCTTGATGAACACTAAGGGTCTCGTCGAGCTCGTCGTCCTCAACATCGGCAGGGACCGCAAGGTTCTCAACGACGAGGCCTTCGCCATCATGGTGCTCATGGCGCTCTTCACCACCTTCATCACGACGCCCATCGTCATGGCCGTCTACAAGCCAGCGCGGCCGTCGGTGCCCTACAAGCGCCGCACCGTGGAGTGCGCGCCCGGCGACGCGGACGGTGAGCTGCGCGTCCTCGCCTGCTTCCACTCCAGCCGCAACATCCCGACGCTGCTCAACCTCGTGGAGGCGTCGCGGGGCACGGGGCACCGCCGCCTCGTCATGTACGCCATGCACCTCGTGGAGCTCTCGGAGCGGTCGTCGTCGATCACCATGGTCCAGCGCGCCCGCCGCAACGGCGTGCCGTTCTTCAACAGCGCCGACCGCGAGGGGCAGCTGGTGGTGGCGTTCGAGGCGTTCCAGCAGCTGAGCTCCGTGCGGGTGCGCGCCATGACGGCCATCTCGGACCTGGAGACCATTCACCGGGACGTCATCGACAGCGCCGCCGGCAAGCGCGCCGCCATCGTCGTCATGCCGTACCACAAGGCGCTCCAGCAGGACGGCTCCTTCCAGTCGCTGGGCTCGGCGTACCACGCCGTCAACAAGCGCGTGCTCCGCGAGGCGCCCTGCTCCGTCGCCATCCTCGTCGACCGCGGCCTCGGCGGCCCCGCGCAGGTGTCTGCCCAGAACGTGTCCTTCTCCGTCGCGATGCTCTTCTTCGGCGGGCCCGACGACCGCGAGGCGCTCGCCTACGCCACGCGCATGGCGGAGCACCCGGGTGTCGCCGTCACGCTGGCAAGGTGCCGGCCGAACCGTCCGCACTCCGACGAGGAGAGCGCCGACGACGAGGCTGCGATCGAGGCCTTCAAGTCCAAGGTCGGCGCCGTGAAGGATGGGTCCGTGCACTTCGAGGAGCGCGAGGCGTGCGCCAAGGAGGTGGTGCTGGAGACCATCCACTCGCTGACCAAGTTCAACGTGTTCGTGGTGGGGCGGATGCCGCCGACGGAGCCGCTGGTGGAGAACTCCGACGAGCTGGGCCCCGTGGGGAGCTACCTGGTCTCGCCGGAGTTCAGGACGTCGGCGTCGGTGCTGGTCATCAAGAGGTACGACCCGGCGACGAACCCGAAGAGCAAGAGGTTCGACCCGAAGGCGAGGCCGCCGGCCGCGACGGAGGAGGACGTGCTGGACGAGGCGGAGATGGGCAGATCCGCCGTGGTGCCAGTGCCGTGGTCGCCGGTGAGCGACAGGGCCTGAGCAGTGGGCACGGTACCAAATTTCCCCAAGGAAGTACTGTTCTGGCCATGGTGTTCGTTGAGCTTTGTTCCTTTTTCATTCTGCCATCATCAAGAAAATAAAGCAGGTACGATGCGAAATTAATTAAACTTATATTAAGTACCCTTCAGTCCACATGACCATTATAACAGTAACCTGTATTGTATATAAAAAATATGAAAAAATTTGTTACACAAGTACTCTCTCCGTCCTAAATTACAATTTATTTTAGCTTTTCTAGATACATATATTTTACTATGCATCTAGATGTACACTATGCCTAGATACATAGTAAAAATTATGTAATTTAGGATGAGGGGAGTAGTAGTTGTAGAATTCTACATCCTACCACGCTTCTTTGAGGGTGTCCCAAATATACAGTATCGGATTTAATCGTGCAAAACGTATAGTTGCCTGCCTCTAAATAGTTGAAGAGAAACAAAACCTCAAATATAAGACGCATGCCACATTATTGTCGTAGCATATTTGCGTTCCTCGTATTATGTATGCATATGGAGTTATCGCATCTATATACCTATGTTTTCGCAATTTTACAATTCTCTCATCCATTCGCTGAATTACCCGGATTCATATGTCCATGACTCCAGTCGAAATAGTAATTAGAAAAATTTTGAATTCTCAAATTGTTTGCACCAGTATCTAGAGAGACGAGATGGTACCGCTCTACCTTGGCCCGTTGGTTGGTTGCAACGGCCTCCATCGAGTAGGTTTGGTTTTGAAGTTGGTCCCTGCTAGGTACTAGCTATATAATAAACCATCATCTGTCCTAAATAAGTGCACTTCTAACTTTGGTCTAAGTTAAATTATCTTAGGTTTGATAACTTTTATAGAGAAAGTTTCAACATTTATGACATCAAAATTAAAAGGACCCAATAATATCGTTTAGGAGCGCGCTGAAGCTAAGAGGTAGAACGCGTATATATTATTATTCACCCTGCCCTCGCTCCGTTCGGCGCTGACAGAGCGAGGATTAGAAGTTAGAACACACATGTTACGCGCACGTCTGATTTCAGAACATGCATTATTCGAGGATGCACCGTTGACTTGGGGTAACCAACCGGCAGATAGCTCCTCACGCATCGTCCCCCGCATCAAGCAAGCAGGCAAAGCTTATTAATTAGGAGTCAGCCCTTTATTATCTTGATGATGAGAGGCGGCAGCGCAAGATCGAGTCTAATCCTAATGCAAGTTGTGAATCCCTAATCCCCTCTGCTAGCATCAGCGTCCGTTCGAGTACACTACCTGCCATGCATCATGGTAGTCGGCTCACCATGCATCAAGGAGGCCAAATTGTTGCTTGGCGAAAGCGCAAGTCATCAAGCCGATGAATGGAACAGCGGGACGTCGTCGGCCGGCGAGGTCAGCCGTGTCCACACTCGAGTACGCGGCACGGCACGGTCGGCTCGTCGTTGCTGCCCGGAAACGAGCTTAGCTCATTGGCGCCAGAAGTCCAGGTCCAAGTCCAGCCCAGTGGGAGGCGCGCGGTGGAGTGCGATGGGCGGGCGCGCGCGCGTCGTCGTCATCTTCGTCTACCTATGCGTACTACTAGCCATCGTATTCTCCTGTGCGTTAGTTAATTACGTACGCTGCGGGTGATGGTGAAGAAAAGGACCCCTCTTATGTTAGTCGTCGCCATACGATGATAAGCTGCTAGTTAGTCGTTCGCCATATATAATAAGTACACGTACGGGTCTCCTTCTACCGCAATACATTTGCGCACTTATTGCCCTCCTTGCACGTTTTATATATATACATACATATGTATATATAAAAAAGTTTGAGAATTGTGGGACCTGCATTATTCCGTTGTTTAGTCGTCTTTTGTGCAGGGTCGAATGACAGACCTTGCGAACGAATGAACGCAATATATACAATCACATATATCTTTTATGGATCAGATACGCCCTACATTATGAGATATACATATAGAAGTAGCTACAAACGCGTGTAAAATAGATTTTTCGTATCACCGGCCGTCGATTTGCCACGTACCCATCCACGGCACCCGCTCCCCTCCATCGGCAGCCGTTCAAGACCCGTGGAGTTATTATATATTTATATATACATATATATTAACATATGTATCATCCGAAATGCGACGTCAACGCTCCCAGGTGCATTATTGGCCTAAACTAATCTCGATCGGAGTCTCCCACACCTATCGCCCACGCCCACGCGCCTACAATCTACAGAACAGAATGGTTACCGTGCTGGACGGAGGCAACCACACAAAAAAATGGGTCCTCGATTCCAACCAGACTCGTGCGCCGCAGTCGGCACACGGGAGCCGTCTCCCGCCCTATAAAAGCCCCCCCCACGCGGCCGCAGCAGCAGACTCCCAACCCATCCCATCCTTCCTTCCTCGAGTCCACCCACGCAACCGTCTCGAGCCTCTATCCGTTCGAGCCCGGAAGGGGTTTAGTCTAAGCCAGCGGCGCGCGCGCGTGGTAATTACTCTCGATCACCTCGCGCTGCTGGTGCGGCGGCGGCGATGGCGTCCAACGCGACGGCGGCGGCAGCGGCCAAGTGCCCGGGCCCGATGAAGGCGACCTCGCAGGGGGCGTTCCAGGGGGAGAACCCGCTGGACTACGCGCTGCCGCTCGCCATCCTGCAGATCTGCCTCGTCGTCGTCGTCACCCGCGGCCTCGCCTACCTGCTCCGCCCGCTCCGCCAGCCCCGCGTCATCGCCGAGATCATCGTGAGTTCGTTTCCCGGCCGATTCGTCCTCCCCGGCCACTCCCCCTCCCCCTCCCCCCCCCCCCCCCCCCCCTCTCTCTCCCGAGAATCGATCGAATGCCTCCGCTCGATCGTTCGCTTCATCTGTCGAGACTAATTAATTGGACGGATTCGAGGGGGTGGACGGGCGGCGGCGGCCCGTCCGTCCGCTGGCTTGGGTTTTGGGGGGTTCTGGTGGCGGCGCCGCGCCGTGCTGACGGGTCTGTCTGACGGTCTATCGGGTCCGAAAAGTCTCGCCGGAGGCGCTAGGGACGCCGCCACGCACGTTCGGCTCCGCCGATGCTGACGCGCGGGCCCGGGAGGAAACTGGGGCGGGGTTACCACGTTGGGGAGTAGCGGGGACACCGAGTATGGGACGGGACAAAGCATGCCCGTGTCCTTTTCTTACTAGCCACTTCGTCGCCTGTTCCCTTCTGTCTTCTGATGACCTGCCCATCTCTGGTAGTACGTGACGGGGACATCGGCTGACTTCACTAAACTCCGTTGGATTTTGTGGGCCTCGTGCTATGCACACCTTGAGTCGCCGGTCAGCCGGCTTGAATTTCCCGGGGATCATCATCATGCCGTTAGATACATGGAACCAACTCACCCCATGTTCTAGTTAGCATTTGCTTTGGAGGAAGTTTTTTTCTTTTTTGACCGTCGGATTCTTCTTACAACAGCTGAGCATCAGCATGAAAAATCGATTATGGGTTGGTATCCGGTGAGAATTTGCCTGGGACATCTCACCCTTCCATTCCAACCACTCAGTGTTTCGGGCTGCCACAGCCTTTTCCAGTATAGAAATTTGGCAGAGATTCTGAAGAAACCGTGCTGAATAATGCTGTGAAATCACTGGGCCCTCATAGAAGGATCCCGCTTCTTCCACAATTTTATAGTAAGGATTAAGGAACAGACAACAAGAGTCGACGAACAAATTTAATTTCCTCACCGGCCCTTCTGATCATTAATGGGAGGAAGAGGTTGCTGATAAGAAAATCTTCTGCTTGGTAGTAGCTGTACTTAGAGCCAATCAACCCCCCCCCCCCCCCCCCCCCCCAAAAAAAAAAGTAAGCTACTATGATGCTTATTTTATCCCAATTTGCTCCTCAAATCGCGCGGTCATACTAAGTAAGTAAGGAAGCACCGCGCGCGCGCACAACTCATCACGTGGTATACCACAGCTAGTAGCTTCAGGCCCGGCCGGCCGGATCCCAACCGTCCTGGGGGAGGCCTGCCTCAGATAGCCCTGCATCCAGAGATCTCCGATCCGTCTCTGAATTTTATAGTGTCTGTTAGTCTAGAGATTGGCAACGGTCGTTTTTTTTTCACAGGAGAAAGGAGATTCTGAGCATCTTCTTAGGGAGATAAACTAAGTCGCAGATGGAAGATTATCTCCTGGGTTACTCTTTGCTTGCACCATGTTTAGGGGGAAACTAGCTGCTTGCTGCTGCTGTCATCTGTTTCCGGAAAAGATTCCAGAATCTGAGTACATCTTGCATCTGTGATCGTTGCAGCATTCAGCGTATACACATCTGCATACGTACTGTTGTTGATCTCTCATCTATTTCTCCCCAAAAAAAAAGAGGGCATTTCTATTTACAACATGCATCCATGATATTAACCATGTCTGCCTGCAAGCTGAAATGCCCCTCTTCTGGCTAAAGAGAGTACAGAAGAGCTGTGATTCTCATATTACAGAGAAGAAACTAATTAATGGCTGCAAGCACTCTCTCAAGATGGAGAAATAAGTAATATGATCACGTATGGGGGGACGTTGACATATATGCACATACATATATGCAAATAAGTATATGACATGATTTTTGAGGTTTTCCGCTGCGCTTTTTGACTAGCCGACCTGCAGTTCCCCACACGTTCAGACACATACTACATATTTTAGACTGCAATTATCGTTGACTCAATCCAGAAATGAACGAGGGCAGGTTTCGATGCATGGTTCATTCCGGCCTCGCTTGCGTTGCTTGTCTTTCTTCTAGTCACCAAAGTCAACACTAGTTTATGGACGATATCTGCAGCAACAGCAACAAATTACAAATGTATAAAAGCCGAGGCGCATTGTTTAGGTGCATTATTGCAAGGAAATGTAGACTTGTTGCATGACTACCTGCCAACCTAGCTGTCATTTGACTTGTAAAGAGAGATTGATTAATCAAGAAAAAGAAAGATACAGATACTACTTGCAACAAGTACTAAATACTGGCACACGGACAGTAGTATATTCCATCGCATGCTTTTCAAACAGCTTACTTATTCTTTTTGTCGCTTCCATCATTATCTGCTATCTTATCGTTTAGGTTTCAGAGCGATCTCATAAGAAATAATTACTTAGCCAATACATGTTCCTAGTTTCTGAAATTAACTAGCTCTTCAAGTTCTAACATGTCCCTACTATTTTACTAGTTCTGATCCATTACTGGAGCAGTGTTATTAATTCTATCACTCTGATAAAGTAACCATACTGATATATCTGTAATTTGAACAAATTTTGGTAAAATTCATAAATTTTCTGAAGTTTAGTTAGATTTTTTGTGTGCATCTGCTATGGTTAACCCTGTATTGGAGAGGCTATTCTATTACTACAACCTAAACTAAGCTCATAGTTACAGTTTTATACTTTATTATATTTCTATATGTTATCTAGTATTCTTAACTCATTTGCAGAATACTGCATATGAATTGATTTACATATTTTCCAACTGATGTGATGGACAATTCTGTAACTTGAATTCTCACATGCATGGTGTGCCTTTGCCTGATTGATGCAGGGAGGAATTCTGCTGGGCCCGTCGGCGCTGGGCCGGAGCCACAAGTTCTTGCACGCCGTGTTCCCACCCCAGAGCATGACGGTGCTGGACACGCTGGCCAACCTCGGCCTGCTTTTCTTCCTGTTCCTCGTCGGCCTCGAGCTCGACATCTCTGCCATCCGCCGCACTGGCAAGAAGGCCCTCGCCATCGCGCTTGCTGGCATCTCTGCCCCGTTCGCCCTCGGCATCGGCACATCCTTTGCGTTCCGTGCCACCATTGTTAAGGGCGCGCCACAGGGGCCCTTCCTTGTCTTCATGGGCGTCGCGCTCTCCATCACCGCGTTCCCGGTTCTGGCCCGTATCCTGGCCGAGCTGAAGCTTCTGACCACTGACCTTGGTCGCATGGCCATGTCCGCTGCAGCCGTCAACGATGTTGCTGCCTGGATCCTGCTGGCACTTGCCATTGCCCTCTCCGGTTCTGGCTCGCCGATCATTTCTCTCTGGGTGCTGCTCACCGCCGCTGGCTTCGTCATTGCCATCTGCTTGTTCCTCCGCCCGGTGCTGGCCTGGATGGCTCGCCGGTCACCCGAGGGCGAGCCGGTCAGGGAGGTTTACATCTGCGCCACCCTGGCCATTGTCCTAGCTGCTGGTTTTGTCACCGACACCATCGGCATCCATGCTCTGTTTGGTGCCTTCATGGTTGGCATAGTTGTCCCCAAGGACGGGCCTTTTGCTGGCGTGCTCATCGAGAAGGTGGAGGACCTCATCTCAGGTCTCTTCCTCCCGCTTTACTTCGTCTCCAGTGGCCTCAAGACGGATGTGGCCACTATCAAAGGCGCCAAGTCATGGGGCTTGCTCGTGCTCGTCATTGCAAACGCATGCCTTGGCAAGATTGGTGGCACGGTGATCACGTCTCTGTTCGTCAAGATCCCTGTCCGGGAGGCGGTCACCCTCGGATTCCTCATGAACACCAAGGGGCTCGTCGAGCTCATCGTCCTCAACATCGGCCGGGACCGCAAGGTGCTCAACGACGAGGCGTTCGCCATCCTGGTGCTCATGGCGCTGTTCACCACATTCATCACGACGCCCATCGTGATGGCCATCTACAAGCCGGCGCGGAAGACGGTGCCGTACAAGCGCCGCACCGTGGAGTGCTCGCCCGGGGACGCCGACGGCGAGCTGCGCGTGCTGGCCTGCTTCCACACCAACCGCCACATCCCGACGCTGCTCAACCTGGTGGAGGCGTCGCGGGGCACCGGGCGGCGCCGCCTCACCATGTACGCGATGCACCTGGTGGAGCTCTCGGAGCGGTCGTCGGCCATCAGCCTGGTGCAGCGCGCGCGGCGCGACGGCATGCCCTTCTTCAACAGCAAGGAGCAGCGGACGGAGCAGATGGTGGTGGCGTTCGAGGCGTTCCAGCAGCTGAGCTCCGTGAGGGTGCGGCCCATGACGGCGATCTCGGACCTCGACACCATCCACCGCGACGTCATCGACAGCGCCGCCGACAAGCGCGCGGCCATCGTCATCATGCCGTACCACAAGGCGCTCCACCACGACGGCTCCTTCCAGTCGCTGGGCTCCCCGTACCACGCCATCAACAAGCGCGTGCTCCGCGAGGCGCCCTGCTCCGTGGCCATCCTCGTCGACCGCGGCCTCGGCGGCCACGCGCAGGTGTCGGCCAAGAACGTCTCCTTCTCCGTCGCCGCGCTCTTCTTCGGCGGACCGGACGACCGCGAGGCGCTCGCATACGCGACGCGCATGACCGAGCACCCGGGCGTCGCCGTCACGCTCGCGAGGTTCCAGCCGAGCCGGCTGCAGTCGGGGGAGGAGGACGCGGCCGACGAGGCGGCGGTGGAGGCGTTCAAGGCCAAGGTGGGCGCCGTGAAGGACGGGTCGGTGCGGTTCGAGGAGCCCGAGGCGTACACGAAGGAGCAGGTGCTGGAGACCATCGAGTCGCTGTCCGGCTTCAACGTGTTCGTGGTGGGGCGGATGCCGCCGACGGCGCCGCTGGTGGAGAGGCCCGACGAGCTGGGCCCCGTGGGGAGCTACCTGGTGTCCCCGGGGTTCAGGACGTCGGCGTCCGCGCTGGTCGTCAAGAGGTACGACCCGGCGACGAACCCGAAGAGCAAGCGGTTCGACCCCAAGGCGAGGCCGCCGGCCGCGACGGAGTTGGACGCGCTGGACGAGGAGATGGGCAGCGCCGCCGTGGCGCCCGTGACGCAGTCGCCCATGAGCGAGATCGCGTGAGCGTGCAAGCCGCGAGAGCTGAGCTGCTGTGTATGTGGCTGTGTTGTGTGTATCGTCGTCTCGCCGATCTCGCTTCCTGTTGTGCTCTGAGACCGAGCATTCGTGGCGAGCATCTTAGCTTCCAACTGATATGGTAGTTCTGTGCGGGCGGATGCCTGATGGGGATGGGGATTGTATCCGCACGTGCGGTCACAGCGGATAAAATGTGTATATATATGCCGTGTGTTTACTGGTGGTACATGCAGCTGTATGAGTAGCGAACTGTGTAACAACTGGCATTGTCTGTAATACATTCTTCGAGATATAAAACCCTTCTTATTTTCCTGACGAGGATGCTTAGTATTGATATTAATTTTTTTGCAAATCAATATAGATATTCTTTTTTTTGACAAATTAGTACTCCTTCCGTTTCAAATTATTAGTCGTTTTGATTTTTCTAGTTGTATAAATTTTTTATTATACATCTAGATATATGTTATAATGTCTAGATGCATATCAAAATCTATGTATCTAGAAAGCCAAAACAACTAATAATTTTTGATAAAAATGTAAGTATTAAGCGTCACGTCCTTGGAATCCGTCATTCCTAATGGCTGAGACCCGCGAGAGCTCTTCGACTAAAAGGAAGTCCGGATAGGAATACTAAAAATACACGAATGAGCACCATTATATGTAAAAATACAATAACTTGAACAAAAATTGGAATACAGCTAAAAAATGTATTAAGATGATTTAAATGGTGCTTGTCAAGAATCGAATACGTTTCTTTTTTTTTGAGAAGAATCAGAAGTTCAGTACGTTCTGGTTCGTTGAGAAAGGTCTTTGCCCATTCTATCTGAACGTTGCCGGCCCAAGGTTTGCGTGCCATACTGCCATCACTGTGGGCCGTGTGGCTCTGCAAGGCGCCTTGAGATATACGCTTTCGAAAGGCGTAGACGTACCCGCCTCATATCTGCCTTTTTCGGCTCCACCCTTTGCCACGTCACTACTCATCAGATAGCGCGCTTCGTGCCTCGCCGATCGCCGTGCACTCGGAATGGCGCTGCGGCCGCTGCTCCACCACCTCCTTCTCTCGTCGCCTCCCCACCGGCGCCCCACCCTACCACCGTCACCGCCTCCCTCCTCCTCCTCTGTCACCACTCGCCGCAGCGCCGCCGCCGCGCTCCTCCTCCTCGCCGCGGCGGCGAGGACGTCGACGAGTCCCGCGTCGTACGCCTGTTCCAGGTAACCCCTCTCCCGCCGCACCCTCAAAGCCGCGGAGCTCTGCCCCTAACCCCCAACCGTATGCAGGAGGCGTCGCCATCGGTGGTGTTCATCAAGGACCTCGTCGTCGCGGAGCCGCAGGGGCGGGGAGGTGGCCGGGATGAGGAGGTTGACGAGGAGGAGGGCGGCGCCAAGGTGGAGGGGACCGGGTCTGGGTTCGTGTGGGACTCCGCGGGCCACATTGTGAGTGCCTTCCGGTTGGCCTTTCTGTTCGGATTAACCAGGAATTTCAGAGGTGGAATTAGTGCGCTTGGGGTTACTGTTTCGTGCCGATCTGTGATAGAATTTCGGTTCCCATGTCCCCGTGTTATAAGGGACAATCAACAAGTCACCAACGTGATCGGAACATTGATGTGAGTGACAATCAACCAATTCACTATCGTGCTGCGAACACTGATATGTGCATTTACTCGCTTACTGTAGTAGCATAGTCTGTTACAAACTAAAATGTGACTACCGGTTAAATCTGTTTGGTGTTTCATAGGCTTACCTGCAACTGGCCCACATCAAAACTTACATACATTTGGACTAAGAGGGGTGTCCACTTTGGCCATCCAATTTGTCTCATCAATCTTTGGTCATGCACTATTGCGTTGATATGTGCCACCTGATACATTCAGTGGTTTCAATATATTTTCGAGCATTTTATGTAACTGTGTTTATCTGTTTCCGGTTATGTTGCAGGCTTGTTACTACAGTCAGCTTGATGCTGTGAAATTTGTGTTCTGCGTGGAATACATTATGAGATTGTGTAGTGTTGTATTGGTTGATGTAATCTCTGTTGCTTTGAATTTTAATTTGATTGGTTGCATTGGTGCATCAGGTAACAAATTACCATGTGGTTGCAAAACTAGCTGGGGATGGATCTGTGTCTCATTGCTGCAAGGTTGCTTTCTTGTCTCATGCAAAGTGCTAATTACACACTAATGATGATACTTCTGCTTATTTATGCCTTTTAACCTTTTTTATGTTTTTTCTAGGTGTTCTTGGAGGATTCTAGTGGTAAAAGTTACTCAAAGGAAGGGAGGCTAATAGGGTGTGATCCAGCATATGATCTTGCTGCACTGAAGGTTTGGATTGCGTTATTTTTGGCTGGAGTTTCAGTGATGCGAAATTGGTTCCTAGTTGCTATCTTTGAATTCAGATCATTGGTGCAGGTTGATGTTGACAGTGACAAGTTGAGGCCTGCTCTGATTGGCACATCACGGGGTTTGCGAGTTGGGCAAAGTTGTTTTGCCATTGGGAACCCTTATGGTTATGAACACACACTAACTACTGGGGTAATGATGCTTTAAAAAGTTGTTCTAATTTTTTGTTAAGTACACTTCAGAAATTCTAACAGTTCTCCATCCAAAAGTGAATGCATTATGTAATTATGGATAGTGTTACTGTTATGCACCCTTGTCTGTCAAACCTAGTGTATTCTGATGGTGTGGTCATTAAACTTTCTTATAGGTGGTTAGCGGATTAGGGAGGGAAATACCATCTCCCACTGGGAGAGCAATTCGTGGGGCTATACAGACAGATGCTGCTACAAATGCCGGTACTGTCTTTCTTCGTTTTGTATGATGTATGGATTTAATATAATCTCCAACCACCTTTTTCTGAAAAAGAGTTCAAGTTCACTAACTGATTTTTAGCAAATGATGATAATAATTGAATTGATGGAGATAACTTTTCATTTGTTTCATTCACTAAAGCTCCCTCGAGATGTGTTTTATTGTTTAGTCATGAGGGGCACGCTTTCTTTGAAGAAATTAGGTTATTCAAGTGCACTTAGGTTTCTCAGATTAAATGTTTTGGCCCTATGCATCTAATTTTTTCTTTTTGTTCCTATGAATGGATAATGCTTATGTTAGTGTGGCTGTGCATTGATTGTAAACGTAGCCACATAGGGATTAGGAAATGCTCTTTCTCCCAAAGGAAGATTACAAAAAAAAACACACCAGTGCAAGTCTTGTGAGACATTAAGCAGGGTAGAAAACCGCTTTTCTTGCAACCTAGGAACCTATGAGCAGTAAGAATGGACAACAGATAGCACTTGTTGGTGCATTGCTCATTGTTAAGATGGCCAAGCCTCTTTGGCCTGTTGGATGTAGATTTGGTCCAACTAGGAGTCCCCTTTGGAGCTGAAAGCATGAATTGGAATAGTAAGGGAAATTGGGCCTTTGATTAGATAGAGTAAAGAGTGCATAGTTTGGAATTCTTTCTTGGCAGATTAGTATACTAGATCTGACACAGTAATTATGTTGCTAGATAAACTGCGACTGTGAGTACGCCATTGTTGCGCTGTTGGCTTGTGGTTTTATTTATACTAACTCTCACTATATATTGGAAAATAAGTTCTTTCTCTTAGTTATTGAATAAAAAATTAATGTTACCGCTATTTACATGGTTTACAATGTACTGGGCTGTGGAGTGTCATTATATTCCATATATGTTCGGCTGTGAGCTGAATACGGATCAATTGCATACATATATCTCCATATTTACAAACTTTTCTTACTTCCAAGTAACTCAGGAGGTCCACTTATTGACTCTTATGGCCATGTAATTGGTGTTAATACAGCTACATTCACACGTAAAGGTAATGCTTCTATCTTATGTTCAGCAATCTGTATTTCCTCAGTATTGAATCATAGATGGCTCATGACATTTGGTATGTGCGTCAAAACTTTAATTTGGAAGAAATGAAACAGAACTTTTGAAAAACAAAAGACATATAGTTCTAACAGCTGCCATGTCCTTTCGTGACTTTCGAGTCATGTTCCCTGACTCCTGTATGACGAAAGGAATGGTTGACAGAAGACTGTCAAGATCGATATTAATTCTCCTTGTGATGGTATTCCCTAAGCAGCAGGCAAAGAGTTACTACCCCGTGGTCAAGACCCATGGTGGAGGATCACGTTTCCGCTTTGCCTTGGTTTGTGGGGAATCTTTGATTTTCTATATGAAATCCCAGGTCATAGTCATACTAAGATGGTGCTATATATTAATTTGACTATTTGTTGCACTTTATCCCCTAAACTTAAAGATAAGTCTATCCAGGTCTAGTGAAACTCCATGGTCCACTCTTTAGTGATCTGTGTTCACACTATCTATTTCGTGGGACTTTACGCCCCTCAGTTTAAGAAAACAAGCTGTAGTGTTGAGTACACCTAGAAACATAACAAGCTGTAGTGTTGTGCAGCCAGAAACATAGTTGCAGATCTCATGCTCTGAGATGCTGTGTACCAGATGGGCCATGATATCTCTGTCTCTGGTACACATAACACTCCAGAGGGAGATCCTACGAATCGAATTGAGCTGCATTAATCGTTGACAGATATGATCTGAGCATGCAAGATACTGTGCAGAAGATATGCTGAACGTTGCTATGCCACATCTTCCATTTGCAGGATCTGGGATCTCATCCGGTGTGAACTTTGCCATCCCCATCGACACCGTCGTACAGTCGGTCCCCAACCTAATTGTATACGGGACCTCTGTGAGCAACAGGTTTTAACCGATCTGTCATCCATTGTCCACTTCAATTCATGCTCACTGTTACGCTCACTATTCGCCATCGTACTTGGCGTCTGTATCACTGGATGGTGTAAAGAAGTTTGCATGATCTTGGATGCGCTGAACTTAGATGGTACATACGACGGCATTATCCGCTGCCAAAGTTATCCATAGTGAGTGCAGTTCTGCTACCTCTAAAAAGGGGATGAATTATCAGATGAGTCTGATTAGAGCTGCAGCCTTAGAAAGATCATTGTTCTCTGTGGTCTCTGTTCTTCATCCATAAAGGCAGTCAAAGAAAGGAACTGCAAGAGAAGAACATAGGGAGGGTCAATCCGGAACAACGAGAAACAGAGGAGGGTAAGGGGGAACCTGACAATATGACATGACAGGTTCTCATACACGAATATTACATTTCGTCGCTTTCAGTTGAAGCAGGGGGGCCTTCCTGCTGGGGTCTCTGAAATCGCTTTCATTTAGCACTGCCAAATGGGTACAGTTACTCCCTTGAGTTGATCTCCATTATTAGTCCCAGATTCCAGAGTTCAGGAAACGAGAAAAGAAACTCTGCCCCAGTTTCCCCTACATTCCTTTTGCCATCCTCTAACCTCCGAATGACAGTACAGGATGTAGCAAAGCAAGCAGTGTTGCGTCGCCACCAGCTCCTCGTGTCTGTGCGCAGTCACGCCGCCAGGGCCCCGGGCGCGGAGGACGCATGCACCAGAGTAACGTTGCTCGCGTATCCAACCAGCTTGCTTCCTCTATGGGCACTGTCCCAAACAAAATACATGCCCTGGCACTTTGCTGGGCGGATATCAGCTCTGCCGCATGCAGCTTATGCGTTTCTTCAGCCTTCATCGACGCGCAGCAGATGTGTGTCCCTACTTCATGGATGCAGCTGTCTACTGCAAGACATGCTACGTGCATTTCTCCAATTACAACTTCGCCTCCAACCAGAACGACGACGGACAGGAGCTTATCAGTGGCGGAACTGGGGGGTGGGCTGGGAGAGGCCATGAACCCCCTAACAATTATAAAGCCAATAATATAGCACATAATTTGTTGATAAAATTAGATCAAATTTTTGTAGAACATCATTGCAGAACTAAAAGAAAGACGTGTTTCTTTAGGGGAATAGATGATTTCGTTCTCGAACTTTTAATTAAGGGTCAACTTCGTCCCTAAACTTTCAAAATGACCGTTTCAGTTCTCAACTTTTTTCTTGCAGCTCATCATTCAATGTGTCTTGTCACGTTGGCATACCATATCAGCATCTAAATATTTCTATATCTAGCAGCAACATATATTGGTTCACACATACTTAAAGATGGCGCAATAAAACTTTAACTTGTCTCTACATTAATTTTTTTCACAAAAAGAAACTTTTGTACGTATATAATAAATATGTTCGGGATCAACTCACTTCCTTAAAAATTGTACATCATTTTTTTTGTCAAGGTGAAACTTTTTTAATGATTAAATTTATAGAAATATTATTTTTTTACCATAGTTGACTATATGTGACGAGGCATGCCATGTAGGATAAATGATTAAATTGAACCGGATGGAGAAATTTAAGAACTGAAATGGTCGTTTTGGAAGCTTGGTGACGAAGTTGAGCTTCGGCTGAAAGTTTAAGCATGAAATTGACTATTCCATATATTTGTATAGCCCCACTTTAATTTTCTCTCCAGTTCCACTGCTGCCTCTATGAGCAACAGGTTTTAACCGATCCACTTCAATGCATGCTCTCTTTGCCACGCTCGCTACTCGCCAGCGTACTTGGCGTCTGTATCACTGGATGGTGTAAAACAGTTTGCATGGTCTTGGATGCGCTGACCTCAGATGGTACATACCGCATTCTCCGCTGTCAAAGTTATCCATAGTGAGTGCAGTTCTGCTGCCCCTAAAAATGCTATGAATTATCAGTTGACGCTGGTCGGTTAAAGCTCCTTGAGAAAGATCATTGTTCGCTGTACAAGTTATCCATAAAGGCAGTCAAAGGAAGGAACTGCGTGCAAAGAGAAGAAGATGCGGAGGGTCAATTCGAAACAACGAGAAACAGAGGGTAAGGGGAACCTAACTTGACAGGTGACGCGGCTGTGCTGTGCATGTCAGGAATTAGAAACCACTCTCTCTCTCTCTCTCTGAAATAGGTAATATTTCAGAGCGCCTCATCTCTGAATGATACCAGTACGGTATGCAGCAAAGCAAGCAATGCTGCATCGCCACCCAGCTCCTCTAGTCTGTGCGCCGCCGGGCCGGCCGGGGGCCCCGGCTGCCCGCGCGGAGGCTTCTAGAGCCTCCGGCGGGGCCAGCAATGCGCCGGCGCCGGGTCCCTGTCCGCTGCATTATTGTGGGCGTCGCGTGCCGGTCGGGGAGCGGTCGCCTTCGGCCGGCGCGTCGCCGTCCCAGATATTTCCTCTCTTTCACCTCGCCACCGGAGCGCCCGACGGCCCGAGCCCGCTCGTGGCCGCGGCCGGCGCCAGGTGTGCGGCGGCCGCGGCGTCGCCTTGCGCCGCCGGCCGGCCTCCGCCCCATGTGCGCGCTGGTAGGGGCGGCGTCGTAGCCGCTAGCCGCTAGCTAGAGGCCTTTCAGCGGGTGAGCCACCATGGCCCGGCCGGTAGGTTGCTGCGTTTGGGCGAGCATGCAACGGCGTGTAGGCTGCTCTCATGCCTAGGTTTCCTTCCATTGTTCTTGAAATCTTCACCCCGGCTCCGAGCTGTCGGGGTGAGGTTGGCGCCACACTCTTGGCCGATGAGCGAGAGTCGCGATTTTTACATGGAAAACATTTAAAGACATAACTAAAAACAAATAAAAAAACACTGGCGTACCATGATGAATAATCACTGTAGTACCATGATTACGGTTGCTCTCTATATAATTCTGCTTGTCTCTAATAAACTTGTGCCTGGCCTGCAGTGAGTCAACTGTCAGCAAGTCGGATCACCTTGCAGTACAGCTACCAGCCACAGCCAGCAACCACTCATCAGGCATCAGGCCCGAAGTAACCTCTGTTTCATACTCCTACGTATACCCATGCTCCTCCCCACACACGTCCGGTGGTCCAACTCGAGCTGATCGATGGCTGCATCTAATCTAATCACCTGGGAGCTAAACTCGACGACGACGATGATGATAGACTCATGCATGATCACTCCGGCCGGGAGATGATGAGATGATCACGAGACAGTGTGTAGCTGCTACGGCATGTTCCAGAGACGCCTCTTCCATTTCCATCACGGCCCTTCGATGAACTCCCGTCCTGTCGGACGACGGCGAGGGCCCCGGGCTGTCCCCGCCACGCGTTGATGCGGCCACGTTGAGCTGCTCGTGTCGTGTGTCCCGTGCCTAGGGATCGACAAATTTGGTAGCAGATCGTTTGGGTTGGGTCGTCAAATATTGGATACTATATAGGAGTATCTCGTACTGTTTGTAAATACCTGCCAGTTTGGTCGTCATGTATGAGTCCAGGCAATAAGACACAGTTTGATTGAAACCTAGCTAATATAGCGTGGGTGGATTTGTTTATTAGCGGGTGACCGCTACCAAACAAGGTCGGTCGGCCTGTCTCCACTGCTCGGGAGGGAAACGAAAATAAGATACACGACTCAAAAAGAATATTGATATTTTTTGAAACACAATGCAAATATAGATACTTATAGACATGCATGTACACTCACCTCTATACGCGATCACGCGCATGTCCTACCCCCTTATGAGATGATTGCTTTCACGAAGTCACCACATGTGCTACATTATTGATGAACACGTCGCCAACCACTACTTACTAAACTCGACTTGTTAGACCAGTATTATCAATGGAGTGTTTCATGACACGATTACATAGAGTGCCACATCATCTTTAGAGGTTTAGGTTGATGAATGAAACCATCTCTCACAATATAATGCATAGTTTCGCTTCACCCATTTCATATGTTGGACATAGCATTTAATTGTTGTATAATGTTGAGATCAAATGTGCCACAAGAATTGTGTAACCACTAGAAATTGTACCTAAATTAATTACTAGCACATTTGGCATGGCCATATGAGATCAAGAAAATTATGATGATGAAACTAATTGCTCTTAGTGGGTGTTGGCGCTGAAAATCGGCCGGGAATCGGCCGATGACCTTCAGCGTCGGACACACGACCCGGGAGAATCTGCTTAGCTCCTGTTCGGGTTATTGCCCTGGTGCGGTTCGCGCGGCGTGCCAGTCAATCTGACCTGTTGATTGACAAGGAAATAAGAGTATTAAATTCCGGGCGTCCTGATCGGCTGAGATTCCGATCTATCCCAGAAAGCGTATCGGCGAATCGGCCGATTTGCTATGAAGATGACCGGCTATGGATCAGCCGATAATCACGTAATAATTGCAAAGAAAACTGCTGGAGCAACTTAGACAATTATTACAGATGCAACACTTGAAATAGATCTAATCGGCTGTATAACAATGAACGAGGAAGAGCGATGATAAAGCTGATAGTTTCAATCTCAAGCTGGATAATTGGTGATAATACTAGAACAACAGGTAAAACCTATAATTCTAGTAAATATCGATAACTGGTGAATAAATCCAAACGAAATCACGGCGATGCGCCCGAAGTTAAAGCTCAGATGTTATTCGATAAGCGGAACCTACCAATTGGCCGGAGATCGAGTCGATGCAGCCCTGCCAATCCGTATGAACTCGTGAAAAAAGAAAAAGTAATGGCGAAGTCGCCGACTTGAAAGTAAAGTACTATGAAAAAGTAGATTGTTTTGTTGATTGATTGATTGATATCCTCTACAAAGCCCTAACGACTCCTATTTATACCCTAGGACCAGGACTTCTGATCGATTATGATTTGTTACAATACCTGATTTAAACAGAAAACTACTATATCTATAATAATTTTATAAAGGAAACGGGCTCCCACAAAATCTTCTGCCGCCATCTCCTAATCCAATCAGGATTCTTTCCATTGCTTCTCGACCAAGTCGGCATCGTTCCGTTGACCAACATCAGGCCACTTTTGACCGGGATCCTCTGTTGTGGTTCCAATGGTTTCACCCTCCCTATCTGTCAGCGCAAGTTGCATCACCAATCGGCCGATTCCCAACTGTAGCCTCAATCGACCGATTCCTCACTGTAGCCTTTAGATCTGCCGCATCGGCCAATCTCTTCCTCTCCTGACGCCGATTCAACACGTGTCAAAATCTGGCGTCAACACATGCCCCTCAGTTTCGGAGTAAAACATAATTTTTACTTCAAAACTCTTTTCTTTAATCTGTCCTCCGAAACGAGCGCAGTAAAAATCTCCTTCCGTTTTGCGGTCTTCTACATGATGATTGCAATCTTCTCGAACCGGGCGCTTGAGACGACTGTTCCCCTGGAATTCGTGTAGACGGCGCGGCAAAAATCCCGCCTTTACCCTTTCTCTCTCGGATTGTCCTTAAGTACCGGCGTTCTTCGCCACTTTTCCTCCACGGGCCTAGTAATTTCATCCAGCGAATCACTGTTCATCTTCTTCCTGCGCCCTCTCGATCTCCAACCGCACCCTCCGGCGATCTTCTCTTGCCTGCAATCTGTCCCATCCTTCCAATGGCGGCGCCATTGGCAACTTCACCAACCACAGAGGTTCCGCCGGCAACTCCCTCAGCGGCGGCGGTCCCATTGGCGGCTCCACTGGTGGCTCCATCGGCGACGATGAGCTTCATCCCGAGGTAATCACCCGAAACTTTCCTCTTTTACCTTTTACTGCTCAAGTATTTTCTAGACCCATTCTCAGTTTTTTCTCCTTTTCCCCTCGTTTTTAGGCATTTAGGCACCAGATTACTATTCCTCTTTCCGAAACCTCCCGTCTCATCTGCTTAGATCCCATGGGGAATCCAGATCCAACCGATTTGATCAACCTAGAAACCCACAGAATTCCTTTCAAGCAATCACCCATAGATTTGGGTCAGTGGGCAGGCGCCTTTATATCTTGGCCGAATGAAACCCCTGGCTGGAAAGAATGGTACCATAGATTAGCCAAGTCTAAGAGGGTTCAGTGGGATGAGTTGAAAATCGGCCAGTGCATCGATCTCTCGCTGTCCCAAATGGAGAAAAATGAACCCTTAGTAATAGCGGCCTCTTATTTCTGGTCCGACGCGCTCAACGCGTTCTTTTTTGGGCACGGATCCATGACTCCAACCCTGGCCGATGTTCTGATGTTGACCGGCCTTGATATCTCCTCCCCTGATACACCTTTGACTATCTTATCAAACCAACCCATTGGCTAGAGACAAAAGGAATCGGCGGGTGGAAGGGGTATATCAGCAAGAATATGAGGACCGGGACGATCTCAGAGAGAGAACATACGGCGTTTTTGATGATGTGGTTAGAGAAACACTTCTTCTGTGGCAGGGCAGTTGGTCTTTCATCTAATACTCAAGCCCTAGCAGAAGCTCTGTCACTAGGATCGGCCATCCCCCTTGGGAAGCATCTGTTAGGATCGGCCTATCATATGATGCACCAAATCGGCGTTAAATTATCAAAAAGGGAGCCGATTGGCAATCCTGGTGGTCCTTGGTGGTTCATCACCCTCTGGCTCAACTTATACATGAGCAAGGTCTCCCAGCAGCAAATAGAGACCAAGACCTTTCCCAATATCGAGTCAGAGGAAAACCCCACCATTCGACGACGTTGTACGTCTTTTGGAGAAGCAGCATCGGCCTTCCCTGGCTGTCAATTCACTGCCACCTGAACGGCCGAATACTTTAGATATTTCTACAGCGGCTTCAGTGAAGAGACTATCAGCTGGTATCCATATCAGACAACAGGGCCGATTTTCGAGCTTCCCGCCTGCTACGATTCATCATCCAACACTTTTGACGGTGATCTTATGGATATCCTGATCAAGCCAGGGATTCTACCGGCCAACTTCTTTTCTGGCAAAGATTCCCCCTCCTATGAATTTTATAATCCATCGGTCACAGCACGACAACTGGGCTTTGGTCAACTGCCGATTCAAGTCTACTTTGCCGGCCGAGCAAAATTTCGAGATGAACTGACCAAGAGCCTCGACTATAATCGGCTGTGCAACTTAGTGCCAGATTCAAGCACCATCAACCTGAACAACTGGATGGTGGCCCCTTTTGCCGTCCAACAATTCAAACTGTGGTGGGCAGAATGGAAGCAATACCTCTTCTGTTCGTCTCCATCAACATATTGTAACAGTTTGGACCCCGAAAACATTGATTCAAGTGCAGCGGTATTACCTTTCTCCCAGCCGATTTCAATATCGTCCCTTTCCATGCTACAATCTTACCGCTAACTTGTGTTTATCTTTTCAGTCTGAAAGCCAAGTTCCTCCGATGCGGAGCCGAAGTGGTAGGCCGATAGAGAGCGATCGCCCATACACACCATTTCCACTTATCAGCTATCACGCTCCGACCATCAAGGATATCACTAGCGGCCGATGGAAACAAACGCCGAAAAGGCCTACCTTAAAGAAGACAAGCCGCCGAGTACGTGCCCGCATAGGACCAACTGATCAATCGGCGGCACTATCGGCTGAAACCCCAACTACTCCAGCTTTGCCGATTACCGAGGGGGTCGATCCCCAAACTGCCACAGAAGTTGGAGCGGCCGCTGCATCATTGCTAGTAGAAGCTGTTCAGGTAACCTCGCATACTTCACATACCTTTAAGTATCAATATTAACCTCCTCCTTCTGCCAGGCTGCACAAATCGCTCCAGCGCAATCCCCGCAACAATCGGCCACATCCCGAGCGGAAGCCGAAACGCCAGCGACCCTCCTCACCGTGGTAGAGAATCTCTTAACTCAATTTCTCGATGTTCCGAAAACTAACCAATTCTGATGCAGACGGATCTGGGTGTGTCGATTGTACCCCCCCCAACAAACATCGGCCGGAAGATCCACAGAGGTATGGCAGGTATCTCATATCATCAGATTCAATTATTCGCAGTATACTCATAAAATCTGTTTCCCATACCTTTTCAGGAAGCTGGCCCAAGTAGGGCATTGATAGTCGTCGAGTCCTCCTCTTCTGATGAGCTGATTGCACCGGTTCCTGAGACAAGGGCGGCACTCCCGCCAGCACAAGCAAGAGAAATCCGCTTCAAAGAGGTAAGAAACTTATCACCGAAATCGGCCAATTCCCCTTTGCTGTCTGCTGATCCTTGTCTTTATTCTTTCGCAGGAACAAGACACTCCTAATAACAGCCTTTTCTCTTTCGCGGTTCCTCTGTCTGACGATGAAGAAGTCGCTTCACGCCAAGTTCCATCGAGCTCAATTCCTGATGACGTCCGCGCCAAGCTCGAGAATATGCGGACCCTCCTCCAAGATGATATCGGCCGATTAGTGGGAGATGCCTCACCAATCCGGCGGCTTCTCAATGACATCAGAGGCCGAATTCCGGAGGAAGCGACAGAGACTCTACAACCTGCTGCATTCATAGAGTCGATACAGATTTCAGTGTTCAGGGCCTTGCACCATGTGGCCGATCGTGCCAAGCTAGCAAGGACCCGGGAGGAAGCCGATTCTTACAAACACCGAGCCCAAGAAGTGTATCAACGGATCAACTTCCTCGAGAACTCCCACCCAGATATCGTCGGCACAATAGATCGCCTCAAACGGAGGAGGGCAGAGCTAGCCAAAGAGATGGAGCAGGTAACTAAGGACATAGCTGCTGAAGAAAAGAGACTTCAAGAGCTTCCATCTGTCATCGCCGGGCTGAAGCAAGAAAGACAGAACCTGGCCCGTGAAGCGATAAGACTTCGTCGTCATATGCCATAAATTCCCGGATCGGCCGATGACGACCAAAGAGTATTAGACTCGGCCGATCAGCTTAGGCAACGAGCTATTGCGACCATAGATGGCCTCCTTGGGTGAGTTGTAAAGAATCTTGTAAACATTTTATGCTCTCTTAATTTTGACGCGCCGATTCGAACTTGGACCGCCTCCTTTGGCAGCTTCGCATTTATGAACGCTTTTACTCTGATGGGATGCATCCTACTACCTCCTTTCCTCCTTCCTTCTATAAGTACGAGATCCCACATCGTTTCCAGAGGCATCTGCATTAACCATCTTCTTCCCCTCCAATAACTCGGTCTCTATCCTCTCAGGCTGGACATCAAGATATTTTCTTCATCTTCCTCCTCCTCTGTAAACCAGGTACGAACCCTCTTCTATTTCTCCCCTAGACATCTCAATCGCTCTAATACTGGGTAGTTGTTCATCCCTCTTTAGCCTAAACGCCTTAGTTCCAGTCTGGAACGAGCGATTGAAGTTATGCACTCAGATGAACCACTGTCGCAGGTAGACATAGATCTGATAAGAGCTCACTCTGAAGAACTCAAAGGTCATGTTCCTGCTGATGTCCAGAAAATCTGGGACCATATAGACGCTAACTGCTCCAAGCGACCGCCAACTGAAAGGAGTCATCCACTCCCTCGCTCAGTTGCCCTTGAAGATGCCGCGGCGGGAACATCCCCACCACCTCTCGACAGGAGCCATCCACTCCCTCATCAAGTCGAGGCTGAAGTTGCCATGGAGGATCTGGAGGAGAAGACTATCCGCCTTCTGATAAAACTAGGCCGGATCGAGAGAGAGTTCAAGAAAAAGCGTGATCAGTAGATATATTGGTAATTTTTATTCTAAGGGCGACTTGTACCATATCAGCCATGTACTCTGCTGTTTTCACCGAATAATGAATCGGTCAGACCAAACCAAAATGTTTCCTCTTTAAGACGATGTCATTTTTACATCGGCTATGTAGACAAAAGCCGATAGGAGTCGGCCACGTTGTCTTGATGCATCTTACTGCAAGTTACGCACCTACCCAAATGCTTGGATAGTACCTCTTCAGATATCTTCCTTTTAAGGCTCTTGTGAATTCTTCCCCTTCGATAGTTTCTTGTATATATGCGTTTCCCGGAGCACATCGGCCGATTCTATACGGCCCTTCCCAAGTAGGCGACCATTTACCGAATTTGGGATCTTTAGACCCTATCGGCAGCACCAACTTCCATACCAGATCTCCTTGGGAGAATTGCTTAACCTTGACCTTTTGTCATACCACCTAGCCACCCTTTTCTTGTTTTCTTCGATGCTAATCAGGGCCCTCAACCGCTGACCCGCCGAGTCATCGAGCTCATCCTTCATAAGGAAGGAATAGTCATCGACCATCAACTGATCCTGAAGCGATATACGCCTTGACCCCGTCCTTAATTCCCAAGGCAAAATTGCCTCGTGACCATATACCAACTGATAAGGAGATATTTTAGTGGCCCCATGGCAAGCCATCCTATAAGCCCATAGAGATTCAGTCAAAGACATGTGCCACTTCTTGGTTGTTCTTCTATCTTCCTCTTGATCAACTTGATTATCCCCTTATTGGACGATTCGGCCTGGCCATTGGCTTGAGCATAATATGGAGAAGAATTCAACAATTTAATCCCCATATCGGTGGCGAATTCTCCAAATTCTCCTGAGGTGAACATCGTTCCTTGATCAGTCTTGATAGTCTGAGGAATACCGAATCGATAAACAATGTGGTTCTTAACGAACTCGATCATATCGGCCGATGTCACGGTACTTAACGGAACTGCCTCCACCCATTTAGTGAAATAATCAGTGGCTACCAATATAAACTTATGCCCTTTGCTCGATGGAGGGTGAATCTGCCCGATGAGATCTATTCCCCAACCTCTGAACGGCCACGGCTTTATTACCGGATTCATAGCCAAAGCTGGCGCGCGCTGCACATTGCCAAACTTCTGGCAGTCTTTGCAACCTTTATAATATCTGAAACAATCTTCAAGAATTGGTGGCCAGTAATACCCATTGTTTCTGATCATCCATTTCATCTTGTGAGCCGATTGATGGGCTCCACATACGCCTTCATGGATTTCCCCCATCAGGACCTTTGCTTTCTTTGTTCCCAGGCATTTGAGAAGAACCCCGTCAATCGTCCGGTAAAACAAATCGTCTTCATGTAACACATATTTTGTGGCCTGGAAACGCACTCGCCGATCCACCTTCTGGGACGGATCCTTCAAGTAATCGGCAATCTCCTTTCGCCAATCATCGGCCGCGAGCTCCAAAATCATGGCTTCTTGAATCGGCCGATATCCGGACGCGTGTTGGGTCAGCCTATTGGCCTCTTCATTGTAATTTCTGGGGATGTGCTCGATAATTGCAGACTTGAATTCCTTTAACAGCTGGAGGCAATCTTCATAGTAAATCCTTAAAATGTCATCTTTGCACTTAGATTTCCCCGTTAACTGATCTACAATAAGCATGGAATCTCCAAAAATCTCGACTGCATCAGATTTGACTTCCCTTAATAATTGGATACCTTTTAGGACGGCTCGGTATTCCGCCTGGTTATTGGTTGCGGATGCTTCTATCGGCAGAGAGAAATCATAACTTGCCCCCCGAGGCGATACAAGAACGATGCCGATTCCCAATTCGGTCCCACACGAAGAACCATCGAAATACAGAGTCCATGGAACCGGTTTAACGACAGCAATTTCTTGTCCACAATGCTGAGCCACGAAATCGGCCATGACCTGACCCTTGACAGCCTTAGCCGATTCGTACCTTAAGTCGAACTCTGACAGAGCCAGTATCCATTTTCCAATCCTTCCTTTCAAAATCGGCAACGATAGCATATATTTCACCACATCATCTTTACATACGACTATGCACTCTGCCGATAACAAATAGTGCCTGAGCTTGGTACACGAGAAGTATAACACACAGGCACAGTCGTTCCACCGGGGAATATCTTGTTTCGGCGTCCAGGAGTCTTCTGCTGACATAATATACCACCCGTTCTTTTCCTTCGAACTCCTGTACCAATGCCGATCCAATAGCTTGTTCATCAGCCGATACGTATAATTTGAACGGCTTACCAGGCTGTGGCGGGACAAACACCGGAGGTGAAATCAGATATTGCTTGATATCTTCTAATGCTCTGCGTTATTCTTCTCCCCACACGAATTCCTGATCGGGCTTCAATTTCAACAAAGGAGTGAAAGCTCGAATACGCCCGGACAGGTTGGATATGAATCTTTTGATAAAATTGACCTTGCCGGTGATGGATTGCAGCTCAGTTTTATTCTGTGGGGCTACAACTTTGTTGATGGCATCTATGGTCTTCCGGTTAACTTCTATCCCGCGCTCATGGACCATGAATCCTAAGAATTGCCCGGCCGATACACCGAATGCACACTTGTTCGGGTTCGTTTTCAACCCATGCTTCGTTGTGCACTCCAGTACTTCTTGTAAATCGGCTAGATGTTCCTGATGACCCTTCGACTTGACCACAACATCGTCGATGTAAATTTCCACCGATGCACCAATGAGCTTGTGAAAGATATAGTTCATGGCCCGCTGATACGTAGCACCGGCGTTCTTTAACCCAAAGGTCATTACAACCCACTCGAATAAACCAAGGTGTCCCGGACAACTGAAAGCCGTTTTTAAAATATCTTCTTCGGCCATTAATATTTGATTGTACCCAGCATTACCATCCATGAAACTGATGACTTTGTGTCCTGCGGTAGCATCTATCAAGACATCGGCCGTCGGCATCGGATATCCGTCCATTGGTGTAGCCTGATTTAGGTTCCTGAAGTCGATGCATACGCGCAACTTTCCGTTCTTTTTATATAAGGGCACAATATTAGAAATCCATTCGGCGTAACGGCACTACCGAATAAATCCTGCTTCAATCAATCTTGTGATCTCGGCCTTTATATCAGGTAGGATTTTGGGGTTGCACCGCCGTGCAGGCTGCTGATATGGCCGATACCCTGATTTTATAGGCAACCGGTGTTCAACAATGGACCGGTCTAGACCAGGCATCTCACGATATTCCCAAGCAAAGCAATCCTTGAATTCTTTTAATAAACTTATGAATTTACACTTATATCCGGGATCCAAGCTAGCACTAATATACGTCTGCCTTGGCTTGCTGCCATCTCCTAAATCCACCACCTCCAATGAATCAGCCGACGTAAATCCATGCCCAAGCTTTCCGTCTTCTCGGACGAACTGATCCATCTATTCTGAATCTTTAGAGCCGACTGCTTGGATCGGCTGTAGACCAAAATCGGACACTTTCAGAAAATCAGTGTCCCAAGTCCTGCCGGATATACACCTGACGTGCTCACAGCTCCATTGTTGCGTGTCGGCCGCCGCAACACTATAGGTGGAATCGGCGGTGACTATCTCTGTACTGTCGCCGACCCACTGCACAAGGCATTGGTGCATTGTAGATGGGACATAGCAATTCGCGTGTATCCAATCGCGACCGAGCAACATGTTGTAGGACCCCTTACCATTAATAATAAAAAAGGTATTGGGAAGGGTCTTACTGCCGACGGTGAGGTCGACGCAGAGCGCTCCGCGGGCGGGAGACATGTTGCCTTCGAAGTCCTTGAGCATCATGTCCGTCTTGGTCAGGTCTTCATCACTTTTGCCTAACTTCCGGAACATGGCATATGGCATGATATTGACCGCAGCGCCTCCGTCCACTAGCAGCCTGGTAACGGGTCATCCGTTAACGTGCCCTTTGAGAAATAATGCCTTGAGATGTTGCCGTTTTTCGTCTTCCAGTTTCTCAAAGGTGGCCGTCAACGGCTCCAAGATCAACTGCGCCATCTGTTCCCCCATCCTTGTCGCTCTATCGCGATCGGCGGGCGCCATGAACTCCATCGGCAATATGAATACTATGTTGACATCAGCCGCCGATTCTTGGTTGTCGCCCTCCTTGCTGTTGTTTTTCTTGGGGCGCCAGACCCGAGACCTATCATTCTTCTTATTCAGCGCTTGCCTTTGCTCTTCCTCTTGTTGTTCCCATTGGCGCAGGCGTTGGATCCTTCGTTTTTAGGATTTAGACAATGCATCAGGGCACCACCTGGGGTTTACTGGTTTGGCCGACGGTTTGGTGCGTTCCCAGTCTGGTTCCCTCCCTAGAGGGTTTTCATCTGATACCCTATCATCAGCCACTTCTTCCAGCCGATCGTGTATGCTGGTTCTGCCCCCCAGTCGCTCCTGCTGGTTGATCCTGCCTTTCGACCAGCGATACCGGTCGACTCTGCCCCCCAGCCGATCATGCATTGAAAGGCGCCGTCCTTCTTCTTCGCGCCAATTTCTGCTGATCGGCTCTGATCCCCTGTCTCTGGAGCGCGATCTTTTGAACGGACAATCGTTGCGGCTTGATCCGCTGCACTCAGGACAGTCATCGGCTGATGGCAATCTGAGATCATTCTCCCAGCAATGGATGAAGAACGGACATCGCCAATGATCTTCGTGTCGGCGTATCATCTCGTCGTGGTATCTTGATCGCTTCTGCTGCCGCCGATATTTGCCGAGTAAGAATTGGGAAGTGACGGGTCTATGTGATCGTTCTGATCCTTCGCCGTCATCTTCAGCCCGCCTTTTCCCTTTGACCTGATCCACCGTGACTTGCTTCCTGGGGTCTACGGCGCCGCTCCTTCTAGCCGATTCCGACGTCAGCACCTTGGTTTGAAGAGATTTTCTTCCCGTGTTAATCATGTTGGCCGGGAAAGGATGCTGGTCAATCTTCAACGGCTTTGTCGGCTTTGCCGGGGTCTCGAACTTGAGTCTTCCCTGCTCAATGGCCGACTGTATCTGCTGACGGAAGATCTTGCACTCATTTGTGTCATGAGATGTAGCGTTGTGCCATTTGCAGTACTTCATCTTTTTTGAGCTGATCGGCCGAAAGGTAGAGGTGTCGTCCAGCCCCGAAAATTTGGTAAAGTCAGGAACCTTGTACCGGTGGGGTAACGGCAGCAGGTCGTAGGCCGATGGGTATGGTGTCTTGTATGTATAAGTCTGCACTTTCGGCTTCAACCCGAATTGGTCCTGAATTACCTCCGCTATTCTTGCCGTCAAATCCACTTGCTGCTGATGAACAGCTGTTCGGGGTGCCGGCATATGTTGGAGGATTGGCGGCGGTATTGTCGGGTGATGGATCGAAGCGTGCGGCGGATTTTGTTGCATTGTGGTCGTCTGAGCAGTTGACAGTTGATGGCGAAGCGAATCCGCCGCCCCATCGTACATCGTCATCGGTGCCGTGCTTCTGAGTGCTTCTACAGTGTCTGCCCCCCTGCCGATTTCTGACGTGGCTGGTTGATACTGAGGAACCGTCGGCCGAACGGCCGAATGGAACGATGCCTGGATCGGATAGCTCCGATGTCCGGTTGATTGATCGGGAAAAGCTGCCGTTGCTGGTGCCCCCAAGGCACTGAGTTTGAGGGCAGCGATTGCACAGAAGAAATCTGGACAGGCTGAAGCGGCGCTTGTGATCGGAAACATGGTGCACCGTTATACCTTGGAGACACTGGAGGCAACGAAGTGTTGTATCCTTCGTGTTGCGTCGACATCGGCTGAGGAGCCGAGTGGGACGTGCCTGGTAAGCTTCTGGCTGGAGGTACAGTAGGTGGGGCGTATGCTGGCCCCTGATATCCTTGAGCTGCTCCGCTGACCAGAGAACTGATGACGGCGTTATACACCGTGTTGGTCATCATCGAGGATTGGTCGATGAAAGCTTGGTAGACAGACTGTTGAATCATATCGGACATCTTGCCCGAATCCTCAGCAATGGTGATATAGCGGGGAACAGGAAGAGGAGCTTTCTTGATTGCCTCCCCGCTTCTGGTACGACTGAAAGACTGCAGATACATCCTTTTGTAGTCTTCTAGATGTTTGGCCAGTTCCTCTTTCTGGTCGTCCTTGAGATCTGCTTCTGTAACCTCAATGATGTTGTTTTCAGAAACTTCGGTGTTCTTCGACATGTTGGATCTTGAGGTGGTCCCACTGGGCGTGCCAAAAGTGTGTTGGCGCTGAAAATCGGCCGGGAATCGGCCGTTAACCTTCAGTGTCGGACACACGACCCGGGAGAATCTGCTTAGCTCATGTTCGTGTTATTGCCCTGGTACGGTTCGCGCGGCGTGCCAGTCAATCTGACCTGTTGATTGACAAGGAAATAAGAGTATTAAATTCTGGGCGTCCTGATCGGCTGAGATTCTGATCTGTCCCGGAAAGCGTATCGGTGAATCGGCCGATTTGCTATGAAGATGACCAGCTATGGATCAGCCGATAATCACGTAATAATTGCAAAGAAAACTGCTGGAGCAACTTAGACAATTATTAAAGATGCAACACTTGAAATAGATCTAATCGACTGTATAACAATGAACGAGGAAGAGCGATGATAAAGCTGATAGTTTCAATCTCAAGCTGGATAATTGGTGATAATACTAGAACAACAGGTAAAACCTATAATTCTAGTAAATATCGATAACTGGTGAATAAATCCAAACGAAATCACGGCGATGCGCCCGAAGTTAAAGCTCAGATGTTATTCGATAAGCGGAACCTACCAATTGGCCGGAGATCGAGTCGATGCAGCCCTGCCAATCCGTATGAACTCGTGAAAAAAGAAAAAGTAATGGCGAAGTCGCCGACTTGAAAGTAAAGTACTATGAAAAAGTAGATTATTTTTTGATTGATTGATTGATATCCTCTACAAAGCCCTGACGACTCCTATTTATACCCTAGGACCAGGACTCCTGATCGATTATGATTTGTTACAATACCTGATTTAAACAAAAAACTACTATATCTATAATAATTTTGTAAAGGAAACGGGCTCCCGCAGAATCTTCTGCCGCCATCTCCTAATCCAATCAGGATTCTTTCCATTGCTTCTCGACCGAGTCGGCATCGTTCCATTGACCAACATCAGGCAACTTTTGACCGGGATCCTCTGTTGTGGTTCCAATGGTTTCACCCTCCCTATCTGTCAGCGCAAGTTGCATCACCAATCGGCCGATTCCCAACTGTAGCCTCAATCGGCCGATTCCTCACTGTAGCCTTTAGATCTGCCGCATCGGCCAATCTCTTCCTCTCCTGACGCCGATTCAACACGTGTCAAAATCTGGCGTCAACAGTGGGGTTCCATTCTAGTTTCATAATCTTGGTAAATGTGTACACCAAGTTTCAACCCCATGAAACCCAACTCCTCTCTCTCTCTCTTCATAAATTATATGCCATATCACCAATTTTACCTATGTGGTATGCCATTTAATGAGGATGAAACTCCTATGAAACTTGCATTGAGATTGGCCTTAGAGGCCTTGATGCGTACTCCTCTGTCCTGTAATATAGGTGTTGATGCCAGATTTTGACACGTGTTGAATCGGCGTCAGGAGGAGAAGATTGGCCGATGCAGCAGATCTGAAGGCTACAGTAAGGAATCGGCCGATTGAGATAACAGTTGAAAATCGGCCGATTGGTGATACAGCTTGCGCCAACAGGATGGGACTATTTTGGAGGGTCCTAGTCAAAAGTTGGTCAACCGGGCAACGCTGAGTCGGTCAAGGAGCGATTGAAAGGAGTCCTGATTGGATTAGGGGACGGCGGCGGAAGATTCTGCGGGAGTCCGTTTCCTTTAAAAGTTCTTATAGATATAGTAGTTTTTCTGTTTTTTAAATAAGGTTGTAACAAGTCGTGATCGACCAGGAGTCCTAGTTTTAGGATATAAATAGGAGTCGTCAGGGTCTTGCAAAAAAAACACATCAATCAACGACAATACTTCTACTTTTTCAGCAATTTACTTTCAAGTCGGCGACTTCGCCAATACTTTTCTTCTTTCACGAGTTCGTACGGATTGGCAGGGCTGCATCAACTTGATCTCCGGCCAATTGGTAGGTTCCGCTTATCGAGTAATATTCGAGCCTTAACTACGGGCGCATCGCTGTGGTTTCGTTTGGATTTATTCACCAGTTATCGATATTTACTAGAATTGCAAGTTTTACCTGTTGTTCTAGTATTATCACCAGTTATCCAGCTTGAGATCAGAATAATCGGCTTCGTCATCGTTCTTCTTCGATTTATCATCTTACAGCCGATTAGATCTATTTCAAGTGTTGCCTCTATAGTAATTGTTTAGATCGCTTCAGCAGTTTTCTTTACAATTACTACACGATTATCGGCTGATCCATAGCCGATCATCTCTACAGCAAATCGGCCGATTCGCCGCCGACGTGCTCCTCAGGACAGATCGGAACTCCAGCCGATCGGAGTGCCTGGAATTTAATACTTTATTTCCTTGTCAATCAACAGGTCAGATTGACTGGCATGCCGCGCGAACCGTACTAGGGCGATAACCCGAACAGGAGCTAAGCAGATTCTCCCGGGTCGTGTGTTTGACGCTGAAGACCATCGGTTGATTCCCGTCTGGCCGATTTTAGCGCCAACAATAGGGCATCCTAGCATTTTCATGACACATTTAAGGAGATGAGGAATGGCGCATGTACCTCTATTTAATGCCTTATTTGGTTGTCATATTGCTGATTTCATGGTTGGCTAGAAATAATTAGTTTTCAAAATATCCTAGGAATTCTTCAATGCCTTATATTTTAGGACGGAGGGAGTATATCCAAGTAATAGTTGATTGCTTAAACTATATACCTGTGTATGAACTGTGCTAGTTGTACGGATTTCTTCACAAGTTGGGTACTTTTGCAGCCACATGTTGCTAATAACCTGCTACACCCCAAGATTTCTTCTAATCATGTCATGCTGAAAGGAATGGATGCTCGTAGCCTAAGAGGGGAAGGGGGTGAATTAGGCTATTCTAAAACCTTATGCTCAAACTAGATTGCACAAAAACATAAACTAGATCATGCTATCTAGATGTGCAACTAAGATTCAACTAGTGTGAAACCCCCATCCCAAAGAGTTTTGCAACTTATAGCCAATCCTAGCAAGATACTACACTAAGAAAGTAAAGTAAAGGTAGACAAGTTGCAAGAGTAATGCAAAAATATAAAGGAGGGGATGAGAGGAAGCAAACTCTTGACGCGAGGATTTATCCCGTGGTATCGGTAGGCACTAAGCCATCCCTAGTCCACGTTGTTGAAGCACACACTAAGAGTATTGCTTTCCGGTCACCAAGTCTCTTCCGGGGCTCCTCTTGACTTGCCACAAAGGCTCAGCCACTAAGGCTCACGCCAAGTCTCCCGGTCACCTTGATGTCGCCTTCACTACGGAGCTTCTCACGAAGGAGGGGTCTCCTCGTCCCCCGCACAAAGCCATCGTCGCTCCACACCAAGCCGGAGCGTCGAAGACTTGCCGACGAGCCACAAAGACTCCAAGGGGCCGACACACCGAGATACAAGCTTGAGGTTCACTCAAGAACCAGCACAAGGTCACAACATCTTGCTCTCACACTCTCTTTAGAGGTAGCCTAGCACTACACCTCACAAAGCTTGTGCTAAACCTAAGGATTTGATCAATGAGCTCTTTGGTTGGCTTGGAAAACTTCAGCAGAGTTTCTGTAGCTTCTCACGAACTCCAGCAGCCTCAAATAACCCGGGTTGAGGTCTTATATAGGCTAGAGATCCATTCCTAACCGTTGCTAGCTTTTCTGCTAAAAAGTCTAAAGTGTAGGTTAAACCGGTCGCAACTGTCGGTTTAGCCAGTCACACTTAGCCTACATGCTAACTGTTGAACTCCAACGTTCTAGGAGATATGTGCAACGTGTTGAAATATGCAATGCATACTTGAAATATTCTAGGAGATTGTGGAAATCACAATAAACTACCTTTGCAGTTCATAAGGATAAGAATAAGATCATGACAAGGTAAGAAGGTTCTAGAAGAGTGGAGGACATGTATGATTCATAGTTGTCATACTTCATGGTGAAGTGTGGAATGTTCTAGAGAAGAGATATTTGTATGATAGGATAAAGATGGAGAAAAATCTAGAATTGTAGAAGAGTGTAGAAGGTGGACACATGGCAACACCATATGAGCCATGGAGTCATATATATGGGGTCACTCCCCTCCACCAAGCCATGTCAAGTATAAACCATTTAAAGATGACATAGGTAGCCACCATGGATAATTGAGTGACATGCCATTGGATGGCATGAGTAGAGTGTGGTAGGGTAGCCACATAAAAAAATGTAAGGGTTGTTGGGTTATGAATATAGAAGTTGAGTTCATTGTATAGAGTTGGTCTCCCATATTGGTGTCCAGGTGAAGATCTCATCGTTATAGTGTGGGTATAGAGTCCAAGAAAAAGTTATATCTGATATCGGTTTTCGGAAGTCGGTGTCAAGGTTAGGGACGTCGATTTCTCGACAACCAGGCTCTGTGATTGAGGATAATCTTGCTAGGAAATGCTAGGAAAAGCGAGGGCTGTGCCCGGCATGGCAGGCACCGCACCAAATTGGCGACGCCTCTATCGCCTCGTGCCTCGCGGCGTCCAGCAGGTCAAGTCACAGGAGGGCAGCCGGCTGCACGCCACGTGTCAACACCCTATCCGTCCAAGGACAATTGTGTTTGTTTGTTTGTTTCCTCTCTTTTCTCTTTGTTTTTTTTGCAAATGGGTAGATTTGGTTGGATGCTCAGCTCTACCACTGGCCAATCTTGGATAAGCTACACCTTCTAGGGAATTTGCTTCATTTGGCAATGCAATTTTGGTAATGCGTGTAACCTTTTAAACTCGAGCGGTCATTTTATTGCTGAATTTCGGGACTTTGCTTGTGAATGAATAGTAGTATACCCTTGAGAACTGAAGCCCCTTTTTCCGCGAAAAAGTTAATGATGAAACAAGCATATGCACCACACCATGAAATTTAAGATTTTAAGCTGATTTACATTGTTCGCTTTCGGTCCTAAGCTAGTTTTTCAACCTACACATATATATAGCCGTCAGGCTACTGTTGCCATTGTACTCAGGAAATCAGATTTAAGTGTCGTACAACACTGACAGCCAGCTCCCGTCATAGCCACACGCAATTAGTTGTCAAAGCAGGTCTCTTTTAAGCCAGGTGTGCTCTTAATTGGCATCAAGAGTCTAACATACGGGCGCCAAGTTTCACAACGTGTCGATCTCTAGATTGTTTGAGACCCAAGCTAGAGAGCATTTGAAGCAACAAGGATCAGAAACAATGAACCATGCACCAGTTTCTGAAAATAGAAGTGAAATTTACCTTTTTGAAGATAAACTAAACAATTGTGCACTTTGACACTTTCTCGGAGTAAAAAACAAAAAAGTATCACCACTTGGTAAGCAAATTAGGTTATTGTTAGGTTAAACTGCCCTGTCCTTTTACCTTGCTCCAATCATGTGTGTATCACAATGGAGTGTGCAATGGGGTCAATGTAAAGATACGTCTCTTGTGGAAGGTAGTCAAGGCAAGATATGGACACAAAAGCATGGTTGTCTCGTTGCTTGTATGTTTGTGCATAGTTAACAATTTCAAAAGATGGAGATTGTTGCAAGAGCATGGCTCATGTGCCTTATCTCCTAGGCAGCCATGGATGTGTATGCATGGGATGAGGAAAGCATTATTCCATTTCAGCTTTTACAGGTGTATGCATGGCCAAATCAGCCTTTTGATCTCAAGATGATATGGTTTGGCTAGCTAGCTGCTAGTTATGTTATGTAATAAATGAACTAAATCCAATTTGGCCACATGCTTAGGCGTAGGGATGCATGCTGATGTGTGAGAGTTCTCACATATATAGGAAGAATACATGACGCCAAAACAAAGTTTTTTTTAAACTACTAAGTTTTCCCCAATGGTTGATCAAGATAACATCCTAACAATTTACATAGTTCTGTAAGAAAATTATCCTAAGAATACTCATAACTTGCATAGTTCTGTAAGAAAATTATCCTAAGAATACTCATAACTTGCATTTATTGGAAATGTTAATGAATCTAAAAATATGCATTGTAATAGCCCAACCATGCATGATGTAACTACTGCAATGAAACGAAATTCTAGGACATTAGTGGGGCGACCAAGGTGACTACACGTGTTCCTATCAAATTGCTCCATTCCAAACGAGGCCTTACTCAGTTTAGGACCAATAGCATCAAAACACGTACCACTGTTAACTTTGTGATGTACACTTCCAAATTGAATTTGCAAACATTAACATTTGCCAATTAAAAAACAGATGTGAATGATTTGATACAACTCAACTCAAGCTGGAGAGTGAATGATTACTGCATGTAGTTCATCAAACCACACAATTGAGCTTAGATTTATAGTCTCATGTGACACGAGTGTACACGTAACGCGACAGATAGGGTTTAGTGGCAGTATGTCAACGCTTAATTCTCTTCTAGATTATTACGGTTGGGTGATAACTACTACGACTCTCTAGCAATCAATCATAAGCCAACAAATTATAAAATAACTGCTAGAGGTATCTGGTAACTAGTACATGATTACAATTAATTTCAAATTTTGTTTCTGTTTGAAAATGGCTTTTTGGGGCATATAAGTCGCAATTTGCTCATACTTGAAAATCAAATATTTCATATGTATGCCTAAACAGGTAGGCATAATCATGCTTAAACCATGTTTCTCAAAACAAATATCTAAAGTCATCCCCAATCAACAAAACTGTACTCACAGTGCTACACCACCCAAGCCGTCCCCACCTGTCAGTGGCAGGTCACACCACCCTACTTATGAGTAACCATCACCATTAGTCCAGTTGCAGGTTACTGTGGATGACAAGCATGCATCACTGTTCCTTCTGAATACATCCAGCCTGCTCCTCCTCCCCTGCATCAGGATCGCCATGTCTTGCCAAACTAGCAAGAGAATACAAAACAAGGGGTTTAGATTCTATCCCGGAGCCATTAAAAAATTCCCGTACTCCTTGAAGATTAGAGATCACGAGCTCAAGATCTTGTCGCTGTCAGAGGTTCAGAAACAGTTTTGATGTGATCTTCAGTTGATGGCCGAAGAAGATCCGCCGTCCCTGACGCGTACTGCAAATCTTGACGTGTGGTTTTATACTCTGCCGGGAGATGAGGAGAAAAAGGAAGCTGCAGCTAACGTAGTTGCAAACATGATTTCAGGAGTAACGAAGTGCAATTTTGGATTCTGATAATTTACTCAAATTTTGAAGTTTTGTTTCTTTGCATGCTCGTCGTTTCTTCTTTTACAGAGGCAACTGATTAAAGCCAAGTTTCGAACATATGAATGAATTCTGAAGTATTTTCACTCGGAACAATTCGGTCCATACAGAAGTTGGGAGACCAACATTTTTGCGTTTCAAACAGGGCTAGAGTTTTTGCAGCAGGGCCGACCCCTCCATGATCATCCTCCCACAGCTACAGCTACAGGACGAAGGCGATCTTGGAGCAGGACGTACGCAGAGGACACTTGCAGATAACAAAACCAGCCGGCCACCAAGCTAATTGATTATACAACTCTCCACATCTTGCTCTGCATCCTCTTTAATTTATTCCCACGCACGCGTGCGTGCAGGATCGAAGATCCTCTGCTACACGTACGATCTCGATCGATCCTGGAGTGCTCGTCGTCGTCGTCGTCTCCGTTCTTGATGTACAGATCTCACTCGGAGCTTGATTTCACCATGTCCCTCTCCCTCACCTCACTGCTCTGCTGCAACAGCGGACTAGAACTAAGAGGAGCCATCGGACGGAGAAGAAGCTACCAGCTACCAGCTACCAGTACAAGCGCAGCACACACGCGAACAAAAATTCTCCAAGGTCCTAGCAACTAGCAGCATCGACGCGGACATGGCATGGAGCTTGGATTTGAGAGCTTGATTGATTTGCATGGCGTCAGGGCGTCGTCAGGCGGCGGCCGCTTGCTCCTTCTCCAGCTGCAGCCTGATCTCCCGGTTGAACCTGGTGATGAACTCCTCCACGCGCCGGTTCAGCTCCTCGTCCGACAGCTTCGAGTACTCGCTCTCCTTTTCGATCTCCTCCTCCGCCGGCGATGGCCGCCTGTCCGTCGCCGCCCGGCGGAGGTGCTTCTCCTCGCTCACCACCACGCTCTTGTCCTGCACGGGGACGAGCGCGTGCGAGTGCGACGGCCTGTGGCCGCGCCGCCGCCTTGCCGTCGTCGGCCGCTCCTCCCGCGCAGCGAGGCTCCGGCTCGCCGCCAGCCTTCTTGGCCTCGCTGCTGGCACGATTGCCCCGACGTCGACGTTCTTGACGGCCACGAACTCACCGGCGGAGGTGGACGGGCTTACGATAATGTCTCTGCTCTCCGGAGTGCTCGCCACCACTCGTTCTGCTTGGTCTTCTCTGACAACCAATGCGTACGCGTGGTCATCGTTCTCGGCGATCGCCGACAGGTCACCATGCTCCATCACAACCAAAGCTTGGTTCTGAACGACCACCTCGTCGGAGACAGAGATGCCCATCGACAACGCGTAGCCGTTCTTGACGGCCACCGGCTCGCCGCCGGAGACGGCGAAGGGGACGATGCCGCCATCGTCATCGTCAGACGACGAGCATGAGGCGGCGGATGAGGAGGAGCGGAAGAAGAGCATGCCGGAGTCGGCGGCGATGACGATGATGATGGAGTTGGACATGAGGAACCAGAAGGTGGTGTCCCTGAAGAGGGCGGCCGGCGGGACGTGGAGGAAGGAGACGTAGAGCACCGGCAGCGACATCACCAGGACGGAGATGGACACCGTCCTCATCAGCTGGTGCTGCTGCTGCTGCTTGCCGCCGCTCTGTGGGGGAGGAGGAGCTTTCATGTTCAGGAGAGGGAGCATGAGCTTGGTTGCTGTGGCTATGGCTTCGAGGTGTGCTCTAGCTTGGGCGCGTGTGCGAGAGGGAGGGAGGAGGCTTGTAGAATGTTCAGTGCGATGGATGGCATGTGGCATGGGAGCTCCTTTTATAGCAAGGCAGGGCAAGAGGAGGAAGAAGAAAATGTGGCCTAGAGAAATCAGAGATATGGAACCACTTGTCAAGCAGCCAACGGTGCCACTGAAACGCATGGCTTTGAGATTTGTGCTGGAGTCAAAAGCCTCTGGATCGTTCCATCTCACGATTATCGCACGAATCTTAAAGCCAAGTTAGCGGTAACGTGGATTCGGTTAGAATAACTCGTAGAAATTTGTGGCATATGTAGACCAAATGAAACATGAGAAATGCCAAGTACATCATTTGGTATCATATTTTACGGCGCACAATACGACCATATATTACTATGTAAATATCGGACGGTCGAGATTTTTTTTTAGCACTTGAACATTGATTAGTAGTATGAGGTAGTATATCTAGGTAGTATAAGGGTAATATGGGAAAAATCATTTGACTACAAGATTTCACCCCTAATGCAACGGCCTAAAAGTGTTGCTATATGCCAAAAATGGTTGCAACAGACAAAATTGCAAAATATTATAAAAATTATCCTTAATTTATATTAAGTTACTAAGGACAATGTTACCTCTTCTAATAGACGGTTTGAATCTTTTATATACTACATACTACCAAGTGGTAGTATTGTGCGCAGTAAAAGAGGCGTATTTGTGTGCGAAAATACATAGAGGGGCAGGGCTATATGTGATCAATAATTCAATATGTTGTCTAAGTGAAAAGAAAGCTGATATCTTGCTTTAAGCTTCATGTAAACCCTATCTATTATCCCATCTGACCGTGCTCGCACAAATCTCAAAGCTGATTCGACAGTATAAACATCCTAACCGGCCTTTTGTCCAAGTTGGAAGACAGATTCTTCTGTGCTAGTAGTAAATGCTAATTGCTAGTGTAGTTGCAGGTTTGTGGTTGTCTTTGCGTGAGAATGATTGGTGTGTGTGTCTAGAGAGTGCAAGCACAGACATGGGGGGCAAGCAAAGAGTGCCATCACCGGCAGTGTGCTACCAGCCCTCCTAATCCTGTGGCTGGATGTGTGCACTGGATTGTTGCATTGCCTGAACTGGAAGGGCAGCTGCTGGACTTGGGCATGCCATATTTTTTTTTAACAATTTGGGCATGCAATTTGCAGAGGCAGTGGCACCCACTGCTTTGGTTTGATGAGACCAGATCGATGGGTCTGGTTGAACAAGTACATGTTGGCCGGCAGGCCAGGACAGCTACTGGTCATGGTCACTTGGAGGGATAGATATGGCCCTCATGGAAGTGCAATGGGAGAAAAATCATGGCTGTGGCTTCAAAAAGGAAGTTAGGAGCACACTGGTGTGCATTTATCCACACAACCTAACAAGGGTGATCCAGGGAGCATGCATGGATCAACTTTGGTCCTCGTTCCTCAGCCATACGGAGCTGGTGTGCGGATAGAATGGTTGAATTGTGGTTAGCTTTCTGAAAGGGGAATTGCTTTTGGTTTTTTTCCTGTCCTTTTCCCCATGACTTGGCTTGCTCTGTTTTAAGATATTAATTCACATGTTAAGATCGGATTCAATTTGTGAGATAAAATATTTTCTTTTTGGAAATATTTTGCATGCCACATGAGTTTACGAGGCCCGAATGAACAACATGTACAGTCAGAGATGGAATAATCATTACTTGCAATCGAGGGTGACAACACGAGAGATGTCAATTTGCGACTCAACGAACAATGAACCCAACCGACCACTCAAAGACAAAGTCCATGGCATCTATTACCACGACATGAGGCGCCTTTTGCACCGACGGCTATTATTTCACCCATGTGGTTGCTAGCGAAATAGACCAATGTACTACGATAAAGCCTTTCGCCACTTTGCCGCAATTCATAGGTATAGCAGCTGTGGACACTGAGCAGACTCACACATCCAGTCAGATTGGGATGGGTCAGCTGATTTGCCACACAAGCTTTGCAAGTTCATGGCAAAACACAAAATAAACTAACCCTAGCCAGGTTGATGAACTCCCCTTTGTGGACATCGGTCAGTCACTTATCGCAGAGGCCAAAGCCCACAGGGTCGGTTGAAATGACCCAGCCAGTGGACTCTTGTGCCCAAAAGCCATTCGCACTGCAATCTGCATCCTGTGAGAATGATTGCTTGGGAGCAGCCAGGTTATTAAGGACACAGCAATAAAACAAATTATGAGTAACAACAGAAAGGTTAGGAGGAGGCGAGAAGTGCTAGAGGCCAAGGCAATGCAGTTTACATCACATCACAATGGGCTCCTTCCTTTGTTCTCATATCATGGCTTGATGGCATGATGGGTGGCTCGATAATAATTTGGGAATTAATCAAGTGTATAAAAAAGAAACTTGTGTGCTCCATGGCTACAAGTGTCACTCTAGCAAGGGGCTAATGTGGTAGCCTACTGTAATGTTGCAGAGGGTCATCCTGGCCGTTGGTGTCAATTTGGAGATCCATGATCATCATACTCGAACTGTTCCGTGCTGATATTTGCATTCCGGAGAATATATGTAAATTATTTATATCTTATTTATACCTTTCTCTGCTATCTCCAACGCGCCTACTTGTCGTTTGTAACATGTTTAAATTCAATTGTTTCTTTATTACACTTGTTAACAAATTGAAACATGTGCATACCTTGGGGTAGGGGGGATCCTAATATTTGTATTATAAGTTGTTGAAGTTTCTCCGAGGATGCAAGTTATAAATATTTTGGATTATTGGGTCGATTAATAAAATGAACTAGAGTGGTATTCTACATAATAATTTACGGAGAAAATAAACTAAAGTGGTATGCCATCGTAATTAATCAGCCGACCTAGAAAAAGGCGTGCGAAAGGTTCTGTTTCTTTACCGGTTGGGTTACTGTCAGCCGTCAACCAGGGAAACTATACACTAACCAGCAGTAGTGAAGAAGTATCGGCAGCAATTTGAATTACCGTGATTGCAAGCACGCCACTACGTGTACAGTAGGTGGTGGCACACGGAGGGCGTGACGTGCCCTGTTTTGTACAACAAGTGATTGGCTCCTGGTAATCATGGAGCACAGGTGGCGGCAGGCCAGGTTAGGCGCAGATATTCAGATATTTATTTTTCTATTTTCTTTTAGTTTTCATTCTTAAGATACGTATAAAAATAGATTTGAATATCTTAGATATTTATTTTTTCTATTTTTTTCCGTTTCCATCCCTACGTGGGCCCTCGCCGTCGATGGATTGGTCGCGCACGATGATTTTGCAATCACGCAGGCAGAGGCAGCAAGCTACTCCTAGGACCGTATGTGTGTAGTGTGTCGCTGCTGCCGCTTCTAGATTCTTCTATGCTCTTTTGTAATGCTAGCTAGTGTCGACGAGGGAGGAGGGTCCCGCGGATTAGCACTGCAGGTTCAGACGTGATTACCGAGGCAGTCAGCAGCTTGTCTTTTGCCGCTGCGTGGGATGCTGTGGGCTCGTAGGCCCAGGAACAGCCCAGCCGGGAAGGCGTGTGCGTGTCATTTGTTCATTGGCCTATAAGCCTTTGGCTGGCCCAGCGGATGCTTCCTCCTGGTGTCTCTCACTCTGTCTGCCATCCACCTCTTCTTCTTCTTCTTCTTCTTATCCGGTCCGGTCGTCGTCGTCCGTCCATGTGACTGCTGACCATGTGCGTGCATGCATCGTTTTCCGTACGGGGCTCGATCGCTCGAGTACGACCACCAGGGAGTGAGTGTGCTTGCTTGCTTAACGTGGGGCGTCCAGCGCCAACACGGCGCAGCTCCTCTCCCTGCAACATACAAAGTGTAACTTCTTCTTTTTTAGAAAAAAATTCTAAACCTCACGGTTCGGCGTATATCAATAAGAAGGAGACAAGTAATCTAATTTATAGATAAACCGGATTCAAAAACCGTACAACTACAGCACCTACAACTACATCACCTACAACTAGCAAACATAGCCAAAATGTCCATCGTTACCAAGCTTGTCACACACACGATCAAACAGCTCCGATTTGCAACTTAGCCGAACAACCACTGGTCGGTTAGATTGGAGCATCAACACGATCACACCACTCAAGTCAAGAATAACGATTAGCGACCACCACCAGCACACCGCCGCAACCCATCCATCCACGGACGGCGTTGGGCTACCACCAGCCGGTCGGATTGGAACATCGACACGAGTCTCAACAGAAAAATCCCACTCGGTCAGATTGGATCATCAACACGAGCTTTTCTTTCGCGGTTATCGTCTCCAGCCAAGCTCAACGACCTGCAGCACAAGAAGCAGCCAACGCCTCCATACACGCTACCATGACGTCACTCGCCCCTGCTTGATTACTTCTAGCCAAGATACCATAACGTCACCGGCATTCACCGAAGCAAAACTATCGTCGGCCATACCACCACGGCGTAGACGCGCACCCTTTGCAGCTGGCCGGAGTGGGAAGATACCATGACAACGCCTTCAAGAGGAAACGGCGTCCGAGGGCGTCACAGTTGTCTTGCCGGCGGATCCGACATGACTTTCGCAGGTGCTTGCCATCTCCTAAACGAGCTAAGCAAGACAGCCCTCCCACTGCGGCGCCTCGCCAGGGCGGCGGCAGACACAGTGACAGAACTTGGAAGTGGAATATGATGGTCACGGGACGACCACTAAATGGAGTTCCACCTGTGGAGTTAGTTGAGCCTCCTTTATTTGTTATATCCCGAAAGGATAAATTTCTTCTTAAGAGGATAAAGAATATATTACTTCCAAATTCCCTTTCTTCTTTGGGCCGAATCCACCACCCTACCGGCCGCCTATACAATCCACTTCTCTACCGGGCCGTAAAGTGCAATCTAAAAGCCAGCCTTCCTCCAACGCGTTATGTTATTGGGCCAGCCCGCGCGGAGGTCTATCCAAAACCACGAGGGCGGAGGCCGTCGATGGAACCGAGGCTCGCGCCCACCCACCTGCACCCGGTCCACGGGCCCCCCGGTGGACACCCGAGCGCGACGCGTGGGCCCGTCGTGAGCTGGCCGTCGCCCCACCCACATCCCCGCCGTCCAGGTGGGACACCGACCTCGGCGGCGCATAGACCCCGCGCGCGGAGGACTACCTCTCCCTACTCCGCCCACCCCACCTCGCCGCCGAGAGGAAGCTGCTCCTCGCCTCGTGCTCTCCGCCTTCCCCGCCTCGCTTCCTCCTCCGCGCGCCCTTCGCCGAGGCGCCAGCGAGAGCCTATAAAGCGCCCCCACCGTCGCCACCGCCAGCCCGCCGCTGCTACCCCCTCTGCGAGCGCGACACGAGACGGGACGGGACCAATGGCGGCCGCTGCTGCGTCCTCCACGCTGCACGGCGTCGGCGCCGTCGCCTCCCCCAAGCCCAGATCCGCCGCCCCAGGTACGTTCCCCGCGAAGCCTCCCCAGCTGCCTCCTCCTCGTGCCGCGATAGATAGCCTGCTGATGAAGCGGCGGCTGACTGACCGATCCCGATGCGCTTCGCTTCGCCTCTGCAGCGGCGGCGAGGAGGACCGCGCGCGTGGCCGCCGCGGCGGCGAAGGGAGGAGCGGGCCCGGCGCGAGGCAGGCTGGTGGCTCGCAACGCCGTTGCAGTTACGTGCTGGCTCCATCCTCTCTCTCTCTCTCTCTCTCTCTCTCTCTCTCTCTCTCTCTCTCTCTCTCTCTCTGCTTCTGTGATGTGCTCGCGCTTCCCGCGTCGTGCTGATTTGTTTGCTCTGTGGGGGTTGCTGTGCGTGTGCAGGCGAAGGCGGATGAGGCGGCCGCGGCGGCGGGATCCAAGTCTGGCGGGTAAGATTCTGAGATGTGCGCTGCCAACCTGAATTCAAATCTGTCATAATTTTGTTTTTGCAAACAATTCCGGTTGGTTTAGGTGTCGCTATAAATGAGATTTAGCCCCGGATTCAACCAAATCAGCAGGCATAGCTGTCCTGAATGCTGTCTAGTAACAATGACTTATCATCAGTAGTAGGCTCAGAGGACTGGTACTCCTGCCTTTTTGCAGCTGAAATGGATGCTGGCACCTTGTTACTCAGAATTTTCACTCCCTTGGTGCTGCTGCGGTGACACATATGCTTTAGATTCAGTGGAGTAACATTGGAATTGCGTGGCTTAGATGGTCAATTCTGTTAACTGGGATTTGAGAGTGGTGAGCACAGCAAGAAAGACTAGGCTTTATTTCTTAATTTAATGCTAACAAACATGGAATTGGCCAGTTGGGTACAAATGGGAGAGATCAAACTCCACCAGGTGGGTTTGATCACTAACTCTAGTGATCATGATCACCAGTTCAGCACTTGTTTAAATTCAGTCACGTTTAAGCAACCCCAGTTTGTGCGCATGCACATTTGATGTGGCTATTGATGTGAGAAACATATTCTCGATGAACACTGCCTTCTACCTGCAATGTTCAGAGAGAACAATAAGTAAATGAATGGTGATTTCTACCTAGTGCTAAAATAGTAGAGCTATTATAACATTGTTTTATGTGCCAATTATGTTATACTAGCCAACTAGAGCATTCTTGCTGGCAGAAGAGCTGAAAACTCTATGCTGCCATGTGGTATATGAAGGCTGGTTTATTTGAAAACTTGTGTCGACTCTTTTTCTTTAAGTTCAAATGCAAATCTGGTATCAACAGATTTGACACCTGGCCATGAGTTTGTTACCGTCTAAAGCATTGATATCTTAATCAGTAAGAGTTTAAACGTTGTCGATACCTTGTGTGGTACATAGACTTTGTTAGCAGGGTGCTTCTGTTTTGAAGTACTAATGGATTTGCCTTCAGAATGGCTCAAACTGAAGTAGTAAATTGATTGATTAGAATTGTAAAACTGCTTAGTCCTTTAAGCGAGCTGTAGTGGCAGGTTATAGACATGAATGAAAGTGTAAATAGTAAGGTGATTCCTTGGGGTTATTAGGGTATATTACATGGTGTTTGTATCTGGCAGGACAAAATGAACTTGTCCTTATGATTATGTCTCTACTTGAATAAGACTTTTTCATTTTTTTTAAGAATGTAAGTGCCTTTTACTTCTCAAGCAATCCATGTCAAAAATTTATGGTTGTGACTAGAAGTAGACTCGTTCTTGACATCTAGATGTACTCTTTCAGAGCCTACTAGTAAGGGACAACCTTGAACTAGGTAGACTCATAAACTTTATAATCAGCTATGTACATTGGTACACTGGTAAACAGGGGACACCAGTTTTTTGAACCGGTCACTGCACTACAGTCATGAGTTGTCAACAGCAACCAATTGGTTAACACTGGCAATCAGAAACATATACTTTGTTAAGTTCTGTTACAGCAATAAAATGTGCTATTCGCCTGCTGGTTACAAACATAAATAAACATGTTCTCTAGGATGCAATTTGTGGTATATGATGGCTGTTGTTGCCTCTATGAATACATGATGTTGAAATGCAATTTGCGTTTGATTTCTGTTTCTTATGATTATCTACATATGTCTGATTACATTGATCTTGTCTTCTGTTTAGCCATGAGGTGCTGATGTTTGAGGCCCTTCGTGAAGCTTTGATAGAAGAGATGAATTTGGACCCAACGGTGTGTGTCATGGGTGAAGATGTTGGTCACTATGGAGGTTCATACAAGGTGACCAAGGGCTTGGCTGAGATGTTTGGAGATCTCCGGGTTCTTGATACTCCTATTGCTGAGAACTCTTTCACTGGCATGGGAGTTGGAGCAGCAATGAAGGGGCTCAGGCCTGTTGTTGAAGGCATGAACATGGGTTTCCTTCTCCTTGCCTACAATCAGATCTCGAACAACTGTGGTATGCTCCACTACACTTCAGGTGGTCAGTTCAAGATCCCAATTGTGATCCGAGGCCCTGGTGGTGTTGGTCGTCAGCTCGGTGCAGAGCACTCACAGCGTCTTGAGTCGTACTTCCAGTCAATCCCTGGCCTTCAAATGGTTGCTTGCTCTACTCCTTACAATGCTAAGGGCCTGATGAAGGCAGCCATAAGGAGTGAGAACCCTGTGGTGCTATTTGAGCATGTCCTCCTGTACAACCTGAAGGAGAAAATCCCTGATGAGGAATACATCTGCTGCCTGGAGGAGGCTGAGATGGTGCGCCCAGGTGAGCACGTGACCATCCTCACGTACTCCCGCATGAGGTACCACGTGATGCAGGCCGCCAAGACCCTGGTAAACAAAGGGTACGACCCCGAGGTCATCGACATTAGGTCGCTTAAGCCGTTCGATCTGCACACGATTGGGAACTCAATCAAGAAGACCCACCGCGTGCTGATCGTGGAGGAGTGCATGCGGACGGGCGGCATCGGCGCCAGCCTGAGGTCCGCCATCATCGACAACTTCTGGGACTACCTGGACGCCCCCATCATGTGCCTGTCGTCGCAGGATGTGCCGACCCCGTACGCCGCGACCCTGGAGGACGCCACCGTGGTGCAGCCTGCGCAGATCGTGGCGGCAGTGGAGCAGATTTGCCAATGATCGCAGCATCACGACATTGCTAAGTTACATTGTTTGTCGATTCGTAAACACCATGTACTGTTTGTTTTGCCGTGTAGTGACACTTTTTGTGGTGTAGACATATGTTCTATTTCTCAACGGTGCATATTTTGCACGATTTGATGCCCTATATTGGATGCTGGTCCTTGTTCTCCATTCTCCAATGTTAGGTTTGAGCCTTTGTTTATCAGTCGACGGATTCCATCTGCTGAAGTTTACCCTGGTGCATTTGCTGATTGCATCTTGGTACTGATACGCTGCGGCTAATGAATTACCGACGGCACAAGAGCCGCTGCGGTTCACAAGCGTACAGGAAGAGGGTGACCAGTGACCAGTGAGCCAGCGCCGGGAGCAGATGTTAGAATCAAAACTCTTACTCTCGTCCTCGATGACACTAGCAATTTTTTGGTTTACTTCTCACACAATACCATGCCAACCCGAGGGGTTGGGTTACCAAGCATATGCCAAGATGCTAGTCTAAGATGCTAATCTAAAATGCTGTCCTAAAAGTTAGTTTAAGATGTTAAATGCTATCCTGCTAGATGTTGTCCTGGTTGGGGCAGCAAGACCACCATGCCGAGGACCACAAAGACCAACAGTACAAAAACTTATCCCATCATTCTCCCCCTAAGTCTTGTGCGTCGTCTTGTGGGAAAGTTGGACCATCCCGGTCCGGGAACAAAGCTCAAGAAACTTGATCCTCCCAAGGGGTTTGGTGAGCATGTCCGCAACCTGATCCTTGGTGTTGATGTAGCTCGCCTTGATGCTCCCTTCCTCCAAGCAGCCTCGGATGAAGTGGTACCTCACCCGGATGTGCTTGCTCCGTTCATGGAAAATGAGGTTCTTTGCCAGGGCCAGAGCGGACTTGCTGTCCACCCTGAGTTCCACCGCTTCAGTATCTCTTCCGAGAAGATCACCGAGCAGTCGAGCGAGCCAGAGCGCCTGAGTCGAAGCGGTGGAGGCCGCTATGTACTCAGCCTCGCAGCTGGATAGGGCCACCACCTGCTGCTTGACCGATTGCCAGCTAACGAGGCACTTGCCAAGGAAGAAGAGGATCCCGCTTGTGTTCTTGCTGGTGTCGATGTCGCCGGCGTGGTCGCTGTCGCTGTACCCGACGAAGTATGCCTCCCCAGGACACCTCGGGTAGTAGAGACCGTGGTCGAGAGTCCCCGCAACGTAGCGGATGATCCTCTTCACAACCTGCTGGTGCTCCGTCGTCGGTCGCTGCATGAACCGACTAATGTAGCCGACGGAGAATGCCAAGTCCGGCCGTGTGTGGGCGAGGTAGCGAAGGCTCCCCACAAGACGTCGGTACTGCATAGCGTCCACCTCCTCTGTCGTGCTGTCGCGGCTCAGCTTCAGCCTCTCCTCCATCGGAGCGAGAGCTGGGTTGCAGTCGGTGAGCCCAGCCAGCTCAACGACGCGCTTGGCGTAGGCGGTCTGTCGAAGCGTGATCCCAGAGTCATCCTGGTGCACCTCGATCCGCAGCTAGAAGGAGAGAGGTCCCAGGTCACTCATCTGGAAGGTGGCCTTCATCTCTTCCTTGAACGCCACCACCTCCGCATCCTTGGTGCCGGTGATCACCAAGTCGTCGACGTAGACACCCACCAGCAGGGCATTTCCTCCATTGCCCCGCCGGTAGATGGCCGCCTCGTGCGGACTTTGCTCGAAGCCCATCCCCTTGAGTGTGGAATCCAACTTGGCATTTCATGCCCTCGGTGCCTGCCGCAAGCCGTAGAGAGCCTTGCGCAGGCGTAGCACCTTGCCTTCCTTGCCGGGGATTGCGAAACCCGGCGGCTGGTGTACGTAGACCTCCTCCTTCAAATCGCTGTTAAGGAACGCCGACTTGACGTCCATGTGATAAACGTGCCAGCCCTCCTGGGCGGCTAGCGCAAGGAGGAGTCGCACGGACTCCATCCGTGCCACGGGGGCGAAGGCATCGTCAAAGTCGATCCCCTCCTGCTGCACGAAACCTCGTGCCACCAAGCGGGCCTTGTGCTTCACGATAGCGCCGGCTTCGTCCCTCTTCAGCTTGAACACCCACTTAAGGGTGATCGCGCGGTGACCGCGAGGAAGGTCAGCAAGCTCCCAAGTGCGGTTCTTCTCAACCGCGTCCATCTCCAACTGCATCGCGGCACGCCATGCTGCGTGTCTCTCGGCTTCTGCGAAGGACCGAGGCTTGCCGTTGTTGCACGCAAGGTGCAACTGCGCCTCCAAGTCGTGAGGCACCAGTCCTGGCACTGGCTAGTCGCCGAGAAGGTCTTCCATTGCGCGGTACCGCAACAGCTCGCCGTCGTGGTACGTGTCGATGCGCTCCTCGTCGTGGGAGAGAGGAGTTGCAAACTCCACTGGGCTATGCTCGGCACGGGCTGGTATTGGAGTAGGCGTGCCCGGAGGGGTAGCTGGTGGTGCTGGAGGCCGTGGGGTCGCCGGCTGTGGTGGAATCGGCGAAGAGCTCATCGCAGTCGAAGTCGTGGCTCGAGAGCGTGCCGCTGCCGAAATAGCGGGCGCCGGAGTTGGTGGAGACTCGGGGACTGGGGTAGGCACGCTCGGTGAGGAGGAGCTGCCTACTCCCCCAGCTCCCTCGAAGTGGACGTACTCGACAGTGAAGTCTTCGTACGTCGGTGTCGAGCCGTCGTCCACCGTCTTGTCCCATGCCCATCCTCGGCCTTCGTCGAACACTATGTCGCGCGCCGTGCGCACACCCTGTGTCTCCGAGTCGAGAATGCGGTAGGCCTTCGAGCTTTCCGCGTAGCCGATGAACACCCCTGGACTGCTCCTGTCGTCGAGATTGCCGATGTGGCCAAGCTCCTTGGTGAACGCGAGGCAGCCGAAGACCCGCAGGTGGGAGACTGCCGGCTTGCGCCCATGCCAAGCCTCGTACGGTGTCCTGCCATCGAGGGCCTTGGTGGGCGAGCGGTTGAGGATGTAGACAGCTGTCACCACCGCCTCTCCCCAGAAGACAGCCGACATCCCCCTCTGTTTGAGGAGGGGCCGAACCATCCGCACAACCGTCTGGTTGCGCCGCTCGACGACGCCGTTTTGCTGTGGGCTGTACGGCGCGGAGTAGTAGCGCTGAATGCCCTCATCAGCGTAGTACGACGTGAATTCAGCCGCCGTGAATTCGCCGTCGTTGTCGGTGCGCAACACGCGTAGCTTGTGGCCGCACTCCGCCTCCGCAGCAGCCTGCACGCGCCTGATGGCGTCCGCAGCCTCTCCCTTGCTGCCGAGGACCATCACCCACATGTAGCGGGAGAGGTCGTCGACGAGTAGCAGGAAGTAATGTCGTCCTCCCAGTGTGGCCGGTGTCACCGGGCCACACAAGTCCCCGTGCATGAGCTCGAGCCGCTCCTTGGCTCGGAAGCTCGTCTGCTGGGGAAAGGGGAGCCGCCTCTGCTTCGTCATCACGCAGACGTCGCAGAACTGCTCCACGTGGTCAAGGCATGGCAGGCCTTGCACCATCTCCGTGGCACTGAGCCGCTTCGGGGCCTCGAAGTGAAGGTGCCTCAAGCGCTCGTGCCACTGCCACGCTTCATCATCCCGGCGAGCGGCGAGACAGAGAGGTTGTGGCACCTGCAGCTTAAGGATGTAGAGTCGATTCGCGCCTCTGGTTATCTTGGCAAGAAGGCGACGATGGCGATCCCAAATCCTCATGACTCCGTCCTCGATCGTTACGCGCGAACCGTTCTCATCCAGCTGTCCCAAGCTGATGATAGAGTTCCTCAACGCGGGGATGTAGTAGACTGCGGTGAGCAGCCTGTGCTCACCAGACCCGACGGTGAAGATGATGGAGCCGACACCCTTGATCTCTACGCCGGAGGTATCCCCAAACTTGACGGAGCCTCGGATGCTGGAGTCAAGCTCGGAGAAGAACTCCTGCCGACCGGTCATGTGATGGGTGGCGCCGGTGTCGAGGCACCACCCATCAATCTTGTCGTTGTTGGAGGCGTCGCCGAGAAAGGCGTGTGCCCTCGACTCGTCAAGGTGGAGGAGAGCTGCTGCGGCCGATGCCGCTGGAGGCAGCTCGATGCTTGCGTGTGCTAGAAGGAAAGCCGACTCCTCCTCCTCCACCTGTGCGACGTGGGCCTGGCCGCGTCGTGGCTGTCGACAGTTCCTGGCCCAATGACCAACCCCGCCGCAATTATGGGAGGTGTCATCTCGTGCCGGCTTGCGTGCGCCGGCGGCGTCGCCCTGGGCGCCTCCACGAGTGCCACCCTCGGTACGTCCTCGCGCCCCAGCCTGGGCGCCTCCGCGCGCCTTGCGCGGCTTGCCGCGCTTGCGGCCGCCTGTCGAGGAAGAGGACTCCCCCTTCCTCCCGCCACCCTGGGATGCCTCCCACTGCTCTCGAGTGAGATGGAGTTTCCCGCCAACGGTGATAGGCCCTGAGAGAGGCTGTGGCTCATCGCTGTCGACGACCTTAAGGCGACCTATCGCCTCCTCGATCGTCATCGTAGAGAGGTCCAGCAGAGACTCGATCGAGCGAGCGATCTGCCTGTACTTCTCTAGGACGCAGCGAAAGAGCTTCTGGATAGCTCTCTCCTCGTCGTAGATGTCGTCGCCGTACTGCACCATCTTCTGCAACAGAGTGTTGAGATGGAGAGCAAAGTCATCAATGTCCTCACCTGGCTTGAAGGCCAGGTTCTCCCACTCCTTGCGAAGTGCCTACAATGTGGACTTGCGGGCGCGGTCGCTGCCGATGCGTTTCGCAGCGATGACGTCCCGGACTGCCTCCCACATGTGCCGCACCTGGAGCCTCACCCTCATGACCGCGGCCCACTCGACGCAGTTGGTCTTGGTGAGGGTAGGCCACCCACCACCGGGACCAAGGTCCCTGATCACCGCCTGGACGCCATGGTAGCCATGGTGCCGGTCTGGGGAGGGAGAGCCACGCCGCCTGTGAGGGCCGCGCTCTTCGTCGATCCGGCCGCCGTCGTGCACGCCTCCGCCTGGGGCTACGCCGGCGCGTCCGCGCCTGTCTGGGCTGCCGCCGCCGCGCCCGCCCCCGCCTGGAGCGCCGCCGGCGCGTCCGCGCCCATCTTGGCCGTCGCCACCATCCCCGTGGGGGTGCACAACTGCCCACAGCCTCGCCCGCTAGCGAGCTGTTTCCCTTGCTAGCCTGAGGTCCACGTCGGTACCGCCGTCAGCGGAGGCAGAGCTACTGGAGCTGTTGTCGCGCAGAACCTCGAGCTCCGCCGCCGCTGCATCTGCCGCTGCCTCCACCTCCGCCCTTGCTGCTGCCAGCTCCGCCGCTGTCAGCCTTGCCGCCCTTGCCGCCGTCGCTGCAGTTGCTGCCGCCGCTCGCTCGCGCTCCTCTGCTGCGGCGACCTCGGCCTCCTGCCGGTGCCGCGCGCTCGAGGCGACCGACCGCTGAGACTGCCCTTCGTACATGGCGTGCTAATAGGGGACTGCTGCGTGGGGAGGAGGTTGCCTCAGACGTGCTGCTGGTGCTGCTTGTCTGTGCAGGGGAGGAAAGGTGAGCAGAAACAGCAGGTGTTGCTGCTGCTGGCTGAGAGCGAAAGGAGACGTGGGAGGGAGAGGAACATGAGATGTTCAGGCTGCAGGAAAGAACGGCTCTGATACCAGTTGTTAGAATCGAAACTCTTACTCTCATCGAGAGGATGACACTAGGAGTTGGGCAATTTTCTGGTTTACTTCTCACACAATGCCATACCACGGTTGGGGTTACATATTTATAGCTGTCCAAGATAACCAAATATATGCCAAGATGCTAGTCTAAAATGTTAGTCTAAAAGCTAGTGATGCTTAGTCTAAGATGCTGTCTTAGATGCTGTCCTAAAAGCTAGTCTAAGATGCTAAATGCTATCCTGGTAGATGTTCGAGCTGGTTGGCCGGTGCCTCTTCCGTACGGTTGTGTCAGAGGCTGCCTCCTTTGGCGGCTTGCGCGGGCCCCGTACGGCCAAGGAATCTAGTGCCTCTGCTGCAGCAGCTAGTGCAGCAACACGGACGAGCATGGCGATGGTGAGCAGTGAGCACTGGTTGCTACTAGGTGCTAGGAGGAGGTGCCGGCCGCCGCCGCTTCACTCCACGAATCCATCCATGGCGTGCCTGACCTCCGTCGCTGGCCGAGTAGTGCTGGCAGTGGACGAACGACGGCGGAGAGGACACTGCCGACGCCGGATCGGATCCCATGCCCGTCCGCAGCAGCAGGAGGAGGACACAGGTCAGGCACCTGGTAGGTGGATGCACGGCGACAAATTGAAACAGATTGCAGAGATCATTCAGCGCAGGACGCAGAAACCAGCAACTGGCCCGGTACTGTGTGTGCCATCGCCATGCTTGGGTCGAGCTCATCGAGCACTGCCCATGCCATCGCCGATGTATGTGCGTGTGCGTGTGCGTGCTGGTAGCGCCTGCGACTTGAGGAGCTTCTTTGTTGCACAAGAGACAAGGGAGAAGTCGTGCCTCCAACCAACTCTTCTGCCACCGCCTCCATCGTCGCCACGCCACCATGCATCTGAATTAGCAACGGCATGGTCAGGTGCCGACACAACGCAGCGGCCTTGGTATATCTACCCCTGACCAATCGCAACTGCACAAGCATGAACAATTTGGATGGGCACGAGCATGACACGTACATGAACAATTTTTCGACTTGCATGGGAGGTGACAAGAAAGGAGAAAGCAGGAAAAGGTTGCAATGGGCCAGCAGTAGTGTTCATATGCTATCTTTTTTTTTTTTGGTTTTGCTGACAGAGTGATGACACCTTGCGATGTTCCAATCAGGATGAACAGCGTGCTCTGTTCGCCGTACAAATCATGGCAACATTCTTCTGTTGCTAATTTTACTACGGCAGTTTACACGCAAGCACAAGTGTTGTTAGCAGTAATTTCTTTCTGGTGTTTGTTGTGATATCTTATTCTTTCTCTGTTTGTTAATTTTGCTGACATTCTAACACGCTACATAAAAAAAAACAAGATGTAGCCACTTACACATGTTGACAAAATACCCAAAATTGCCGTTACACAAAAGAACCCAAAATACCCTTATGCTACTTCTTCTGGCATTATTAAAAATAGAGTCGAGTGCTAGCAAAGAAATGGTAGAATCGTGACCTCTTGCAAGTTGTAACAGCAAGGAAAACCGACAAAGTCATTTAGCTGCAGCGTGGGATACCGGAGTAGGGAAACAAGACGAGCTACTGCAATGGCCTGTCGTGGCATTATTTTGAGATGTTTTTTAGTAGTGACTGACTACTTCAACTTTTTGGTGTTTAGTTAAATAGTGCACTCGTCTCAACATTTAAGTTTTTACCGTCTCCATCCCAAATTACAATTCATTTATTTTGGCTTTTGTAGATACATATATTTTGCTATGCATCTAGATATACACTATATCTAGATGCATAGAAAAACTATGTATCTTAAAAAGTCAAAACGAATTCTAATTTGGGACGGAGGTAGTATGTTAAAATGAATAAGTGTGTTTTTCCTAATACGAAGAAAAATGTAATGGTTTGTGCACTATTATTCGTAAGTCGTGCATTGTGCCCATGATAGCAAACGACTTGAAGCGATTAATAATTTGTGTCATATCTAAATATTAGGTAGGTAGCACAGATGAAATATCAGCACATGAATGGTGCTCCAACAAAACTGGGCCCACATATCAAGTTTAGATCTTTGGGAAGGAAGTGTCAATGTACGATATTCCATAATTGTCTGATCAATAGTGTTGACCATCTGAAAAGGACTGCTACCGTGAAATTATGTTGAAGTGTTTATTTATCTTTTGAGTCTGTTTAACTGCTTTTTTCATAACTGTTTCAAAATTCACTGAGAATCCGTACAAAAAAATAGCAAATAGTCTAGCAGACTTATAATTGGCATGCGTCGTGAACTAAGCATCTTGCTTGCGATGAACAACCTGGTTGGAACAACCAGTAATTAGTGAATGAAATTGTAACTTTTCCACGTTTTATGCATCAACCAACGCATGGGAAGTCACAAGTATTCCATAAGAGAAAGCCATACAAGCCATGCACCTTGTTCACCCTCGTTTTTTTTTCATGTTCCAATTCTTCTCATTAATTTAAGCCGGAACCAGTCACGGTCGGATCTTTCAAAAAAAAAAATCAATCTTCAGAGTTTTTTCCTACAAGAGAAACTTCAGCCAGTCATATCCTTATTACAAAATATTACTCCGCTTGCTTTACTCCTACTGGTACAGGGAAACCTTTGTGACACATTCTTCAGTGAGTTCAATCCACAATAATGCATGGGTAGTTCATGGAAACTTGGAAGACTGTGAGGTTTCAGCATGTCCAAAAAAAAAAAAATTAAACGTGTTCCAAAGTGTTCCACACTTCTCTGGCCCAACAAACTGCAACCCCATGCCAGCAGCCATCATGCAACTGGACAACAGCTTGAGAACATTAATCCGTTGCACAATCGGCAGAAGGACGTACTCCTTTACACACTAGTTAAAAAAAAAAGAGAGAGGCAACAACAAAAAGAAAGAAAGAGAAATCAAAACTCAAAAGTACAAAATAATAAATACCTCACGCACTCAGCATGAGCAACTAACTCGTACGTAGCTAGAGCTTCAGGTTGAGATCAACATGCCTCTGCCTCTGCTTCTGCCTCTCGTCCCCGCCGAGCGCACACGACTGGCCGCCCTCCGCGTACCACCACCACGACAAGCCGCTGCCACCGTCACCACCATTATCGGTGGCGTAGTAGCGAGACCCTCCGAGCATCGCCGTGTCGTCGAGGTGCGCAGGTTGGGAGGAGCGGCACGAGTGCGAGACCTGGATCGGCACCGCCGCCATAGGAGCTGCTTGGTTGATCGGCGGCGCAACCATGTTGGGGACGGCGGCGGCGGCGGGTGTCTCCGCGGGGAGATAGAGGTGAGCGTTCCAACCGACGCTCCTCTCCTTCTTGTGCGCATTCTGGTGCCCCCCTAGCGCCTGCGACTTGAGGAACTTCTTGTTGCAGAAGAGGCAAGGGAAGAGCCTCACACCACCTCTGCCGGCGGCGCCGCCACCACCATCAGAAGCCAGGATCGCGGCAGCGTGGTCGGGAGAGGAGGGTGGCGGCGAGGTGGGGCCCAGCGTCAGCGACAGGTTGAGGACATAGTCGTCGTCGTCATAGGTGCCGGTGGCGGCCGTGGCTAGAGACGACGGAGGCGCCTCCATTGGAGAGCACGGCGGCGACCTGAGCTGAGCTGAGCTCTTGGGGTGTGGATGGATGGGCGAGTGAGAGTGCTGCCACTGATTTGTGTGAAGGAGGAGGAAGAAGATCGGAGTCGGAGGTATATAATAGGGATGGATAGCCAAGGATTGTGGCAGAAATGGCAAGCCCACCATGTCCTAATTCTGGAGTTGCATTATTGCAAGGGTGAACGCCGTCCAACCACGGTGGGGCCCACGTCAACAGCCATGGCGGGGGCGAAGACGACAAGCAAGTTTGGTGCTTACTGGCTCACCGAAAAGGAGGTCGAGATCATTGCCACAGAGATCATAGTTGGTGGTAATCGACATCACACTCATGTGCAGTTGCAGGTCCGCCACATGTCATGTTCCATGCATGTACACTTGCCATGACAAAAATATAAATGATGGTAACACATGTGAAAAATAATGAGTTAATAAGGTAATAGATGACCTTATTATTAAGCTCAATTATGCTTCAGTTCTTGCTTCGTGTAAAAGGCTTAACCCAATGGTAATAAGCGGAGTCGAGCAAAGAGCTTGTGGAGCAAAGAGTTAGTGGTGAGATGATGTTACCATCACCAAGCTCTAATTTTCAGAGTTTTCTCGAACCTGTCCATCGTGCTCTCATTGTCCATCATCAGCTTTCTGAGTACAGTACACATCATTGTAGAGCATGGAAACATCACACTAGTTGGGAGTTGGGACAGTAGTTACCAGCGATTTAAAATGCATTTCTTTGTGTGTGTGGATCCCATGCATGCTTGTGATCTGATGTGAACAATAATAAGCTTTCTTTATGTGACACAGTAGTAATAAATTAAAAACTATCAACATACAGAGGAATGTTGCTAGACATGACACGTACGGCAAAGTTGAAAGGAGGTCGTCGCTAGCGAAAAAAGGGAGAGGGCACAGAGTATGCACACACACACACTGGTCTTTCGCAACCTTTCAGTTCAGGCCTCGCTCTCTCCTTTCTCGCGTCACGTCCCGGAGCCCCAAATGTTCATGTGAGCATGTCCGGCCAAGGAGAGCAGGCTTGTGAAGTTGTGATTGGTCAGGGGCAGCTACCAAGGAGCACGTGCCAGCGTGCCGCATGGTGTCGGCACATAATAGGGAACCCCAACAGAAAGGGACTTCCATCTCTTCGGGTAAAGGAACCAACAAACCTGTGAAAACTACTGCTCGCGGCTTGCCTTTTCATGGTTCCATGAGAGCATTGGGAGGGGTCCAGGCCATGCGTTCTCCTCACATCATCACCTTTGATCAGGTATACATGGTGACCGGTGAGATGTTATGTATGAATGGTGTCGACTTTGGAGAGGAAAGGGGTTAAAGTACTCTACAGATGTTTTTCTTTTTACCAAAATTTGTCATGTTATAGCAATTTGTTTACATATCTTGTACATCCTTTGAACCTTTTTTCTTTTGTTTCAAATCTGGATTGTGAAAAGTAGCTTTTATGAGCTGATGTGGAAACGGATAGATAGGCAGATTCTTTTTTCCCAACTTCTACATTTTACCGCCCTAGATTGTCACAATCTCACAATCCACTCTCCACCAGCTTTTGCCATATTGTGGCACACATTTTCCCAGTCATACCATTATGCCCACATGCACAGCATAGCTAGAATCCATGTTGTCAAAGGACCACAAACTCTGGTCCCTCAAGCTTTTCCCAATCTAAAATTAGAATCCCTAGCTAAAACAAACATGAACTAAGTTGGTTATATATCTTACAGTGGGCAGAATCCATCCACTCATCGCATGTTCGATTATTATTTTAAAGGTAGATGACGTGCACATCGATTAACGAGACGATGTTGAGATTTTATCAAATCTCAAGATCTGCCATGAGTGTTAGGGGAAAAAAGTAAACGATCGCCTAATGACTATCATGGCAACGATCATGGAGGCCCGGACCCACTCGCAGCAACAGCGACCATCATCAGCCCAACATGGGAGGGAAACGCTCCGCTTCGCCCGACCCCGTCCTTCGGAGTCGGACGCTCCCGATCCCTGGCAGGCGGGCTCCGCCTCGCCCGACCCCTCGCCACGAGGGTCCGCCTCGCCCGACCCCTTGCCACAAGGGTCCGCCTCGCCCGACCCAGGGGCATAGGGTCGGACTCGCGTGGGCCCGCCGGACGGGAATCAGCCTCGGGCGCAGCTTTGCCATAAATGCTTCACGGCTCGGGCGTGCAGAAAAGCGTCACGCCGCTGACGTGACCCGTCACACCTACCCGCCCACGACCGCGCCGCGCACGGTACAGCGGCACAGTCCCCTCTGATTCGCTGTCAGGCCATCATGACCCACGTCGCCTGGCACAGGAGCACGCCTGACCGTCCTCGCTCTCACCTACCAGTCCTCGCGCCCTGCAAATCCGGCGATAGGGACGGGACGCCCTCGCCGCCCGGGCCTCCTGCAGTGTGTTGGCGCTAAAATCAGCCAGACGGGAATCGGCCGATGGTCTTCAGCGTCGGACACACGACCCGGGAGAATCTGCTTAGCTCCTGTTCGGGTTATCGCCCTGGTACGGTTCGCGCGGCGTGCCAGTCAATCTGACCTGTTGATTGACAAGGAAATAAAGTATTAAATTCCAGGCGCTTCGATCGGCTGGAGTTCCGATCTGTCCTGAGGACCGCGTCGGCGGCGAATCGGCCGATTTGCCGTAGAGATGATCGGCTATGGATCAGCCGATAATCGTGTAGTAATTGTAAAGAAAACTGTTGGAGCGATCTAAATAATTACTACAGAGGCAACACTTGAAATAGATCTAATCGGCTGTAAGATGATAAATCGAAGAAGAACGATGACGAAGCCGATTATTCTGATCTCAAGCTGGATAACTGGTGATAATACTAGAACAACAGGTAAAACTTGCAATTCTAGTAAATATCGATAACTGGTGAATAAATCCAAACGAAACCACAGCGATGCGCCCGTAGTTAAGGCTCGGATATTACTCGATAAGCGGAACCTACCAATTGGCCGGAGATCAAGTTGATGCAGCCCTGCCAATCCGTACGAACTCGTGAAAGAAGAAAAGTATTGGCGAAGTCGCCGACTTGAAAGTAAATTGCTGAAAAAGTAGAAGTATTGTTGTTGATTGATGTGTTGATTTTTTGCAAGACCCTGACTACTCCTATTTATATCCTAAAACTAGGACTCCTGGTCGATCATGACTTGTTATAACCTTATTTAAAAAACAGAAAAACTACTATATCTATAAGAACTTTTAAAGGAAACGGACTCCCGCAGAATCTCCCGCCGCCGTCCCCTAATCCAATCAGGACTCCTTTCAATCGCTCCTTGACCGACTCAGTGTTGCCCTGTTGACCAACTTTTGACTAGGACCCTCCAAAATAGTCCCATCCTGTTGGCGCAAGCTGTATCACCAATCGGCCGATTTTCAACTGTTATCTCAATCGGCCGATTCCTTACTGTAGGCTTCAGATCTGCTGCATCGGCCAATCTTCTCCTCCTGACGCCGATTCAACACGTGTCAAAATCTGGCGTCAACACATGCCCCCCAGTTTCGGAGTAAAACATAACTTGTTCTTCGAAACTCTTTCTTTAATCCTTTCCTCCGAAACGGGCGCAGTAAAAATCTCCTTCCGTTCCGCGGCACAATGATTGCAATTTTCCTCGGACCGAGCGCGCGAAATGACTGCTCCCCTGGAATTCGTGTAGACGGCGCGGTAAAAATACCATCTTTGCCCTCGCTCCCCCGATTTTTTCTTAAGTACTGGCCTTCTCCGCCTATTCTCTCCCACAAATCTAGTATTCTCTTCCAACGAACCACTGTTCGTCTTCCTCCAAACTCTCTTGATCTCCAAGCGCTTCCCCCCTTCCGGCGATCTCATCCGCGACCTGCTCCAACCCTCCAATGGCGTCACCATCGGCGACCGCTCCATCCACGGAAGCTCCATCGGCAACTCCTTCAGCGGCGGCGGCCCAATCGGCGGCTTCCCCAGCGGTCCCATCGGCGACGATGATTTCCATCCCAGAGGTAAATGCTCGAAATTTTTTCCTTTTCGCTTTTCTACTGCTTCAGCACTTTCCGGATCCTTTCTCAGTTTCTTCCCCTTTTCCCTTTTTTAGGCACTTAGGCACCGAATTACCATTCCACTCTCAGAATCCCCTGACCTCATCTGTTTAGGCCCTATGGGGAACCCCGATCCAACGGACTTGATCAGCCTAGAAACTCATAGAATCCCTTTGAAGCAATCATCCATGGACTTAGATCACTGGGTAGGCACTTTCAGATCCTGGCCAAACGAAACCCCCGGGTGGAGAGAATGGTACCAGAGGGTGGCCAGATCCTGGAAGGTTCAGTGGGAGGAACAAAAAATCGGCCAGTGCATAGACTTATCTCTGTCTGAGATGGAAAGAAACGAACCTCTGGTCATGGCAGCCTCTTATTTTTGGTCTGATGCACTTAATGCATTCCTTTTCGGACATGGACCTATGACCCCGACCCTGGCCGATGTTCTACTGTTGACCGGCCTCGATGTCTCCTCCGCTGATACCTCTTTCAATTATTTGTTCAAGCCATCACATCGGCTAGAGACCAAAGGAATCGGCGGGTGGAAAGGGTATATTAGCAAAAATATGAAGACCGGGATAGTCTCACAGAGGGAGCATACTGCCTTTTTGATGATGTGGCTAGAAAAACATTTCTTCTGTGGCAGAGCAGTTGGCCCCTCTTCAAACACCCAAGCTTTAGCAGAGGCTTTGTCACAAGGATCGGTCATCCCCCTTGGAAAACATTTGCTCGGATCGGCCTATTACCCAATGCACCAAATCGGCACCAAGCTGTCGAAGGGGGAGCCGATCGGGAATCCTGATGGTCCCTGGTGGTTCATCACCCTCTGGCTCAATTTACACATGAGCAAGGTCTCTCAGCAACGGATAGAAACCAAAACCTTCCCCAATATTGAGTCAGAGGAGAATCCATCCGTCCGACGTCGCTGCAGATCTTTTGGAGAAGCGGCATCGGCCTTCCCCGGCTGCCAGTTTACTGCTACCCGCACAGCTGAGTACTTCAGATGCTTTTATAATGGCCTTAGTGAAGAGACCATCAGCTGGCACCCATATCAAGCAGTGAAGCCGATTTTTGAATTACCCACAAGCTACGACTTCTCCACCCATACTTTTGACAGAGAGCTTATGGATGTCTTGATCAAGCCGGGGATTCTGCCAGCCAATTTCTTCTCAGGAAAGGACTCTCCCACCTACGAGTTCTACAATCCATCAGCTGCGGCAAGGCAACTGGGTTTTGGCCAACTGCCGATTCGGGTCTACTTCGCCGGTCAGGCGAAATTCAAAGACGGACTGACCTCAAGTCTTGATTACAGTCGGCTGTGCGATCTAGTACCCGATTCCAGTACTGTTGACCTGAATAATTGGTCAGTTGCCCCTTTTGCCACCCAGCAATTCAAGTTATGGTGGGCAGAATGGAAGCAACATCTTTTCTGTAAATCTCCATCGTCTTACTGCAACATTCTGGACCCAGAGAACATTGATCCAAATGCAGCGGTATGTCCTTTTTTCTCAGCCGATTCCAATGTTATTTCTTTCCACATTGTCATCTTGTTATTAACTCATGTTCATCTCCTTAGTCTGAAAGCCATGTCCCTCCGATGCGGAGCCGAAGCAGCCGGCCGATAGATAGTCATCACCAATACACGCCGTATCCACTTATCGGCTTCCATGCTCCAACCATCAAGGATATCTCTACTGGCCGATCGAAGCGAGCACCGAAAAGGCCAACATCAAAGATAACCAGCCGTCGAGTGCGAGCTCGCATCGGATTGGCCGATCAGACGGCAATAGCATCGGCTGAGGTTGCACGTATCGGATCGGCCGACCAGATGGTAGTGGCATCGGCTGAGACTCCTCGTATCGGATCGGTCGACCAAATGGCGGTGACACCGGCCGAAACTCCAATCCCTTTACCTTTGCCGGTTGTCGAGATGGCCGATCCCCAAGTCACTGCGGAAGTCGGGGCAGCTGCAGCATCGCTATTAGTAGAAGTTGTTCAGGTAATCTTACTTATCTCATATATTCTTCAAATCTTCTACTGACGTTAACTTTCTTCCTCTGCCAGGCTGCGCAAGCTATTCCACCGCAATCTCCGCAGCAATCGGCTACGTCCCAAGTGGGAGCCGAAACTCCAGCAGCTCCTATCACCGAGGTAAATGATCTCTTACCTTGATCTCTTAACTTTCAGAAAACCTAACCGATCCTAATGTAGGCCGTTTTGGGTATGATAACTACAACCCCACAACAGACATCGGCCGGGAGATCCACAGAGGCATGTCAAATTTCTCACACCATCTTACCTTCAATTTTCCATAGCATACTCACAGGATCTTCCTTTATATCCTTTTCAGGAAGCCGGCCCAAGCGGAGCACTAATAATCGTTGAATCTTCCTCTTCCGACGAGCCAACTACACCAGCTCCTGAGACAAGGGAAACGCTTCCACCGGCGCAGGCAAGAGAAATTCGCTTTAAGGAGGTAACAAACTCACCATTAGAATCGGCTGGTTTCCTTTTACTGCTTGTCTACCCTTTACTTTATTTCTTCACAGGAGCAAGATACCCCTAACAACAATATCTTCTCCTTTGCCGTCTCCTTGCCCGATGACGAGGAAATTGCTTCACACCCAATTCCATCGAGCTCCACCTCCGATGATGTCTGCGCCAAGCTCGAAAGCATGCGCACTCTCCTTCAAGACGACATCGGCCGATTGGTAGAAGATGCTTCGCCGATTTGACGACTTTTCAACGAGATCAAAGGTCGAATCCCGGAAGAACTATCAGAAAACTTAGCGCATGCTGCCTATATAGAGCATATGCATATTCCGGTTTCCAGGGCGTTGCGTCATATGGCCGATCGTGCCCAGATGCCAAAAACTCAGGAGGAGGTCGATTCATACAAGCACCGGACTCAGGAAGTACACCACAGGATCAACTTCCTCGAAAACTGTCGTCCGGACATCGTCGGCGCGATAGATCGGCTGAAATGGAGAAGAGCAGAGCTGGCCAAGGAGATGGAACAAATAACCAAAGAGATAGCCGCTGAAGAAAAGAAACTCCAAGAACTCCCATCCATCATCCGTGAGCTGAAGCAAGAAAGACAGCATCTGGCCCGTGAAATGATAAGGCTTCGTCGCCGTGTGTCAGAAATCCCAGGATCGGCCGATGATGATCAGAGAGTACTAGATTCGGCCGATCAAATTAGACGACAAGCTATTGTAGCCATAGATGCTTTCCTTGGGTTGTAAAGAACATTGTAAACATTTATTGCTCCTTCAATGCTACTGCGCCGATTTGGTTTTGAACTATTTCTTCAGTCAGCTTTGCATTTATGTATGTATTTACTCTGATAGGACGTGTCTCACCATCCATCTACCTCTCCTTCTTTTATAAGTAGACCCTTCACCATCTCCAGAGGCATACACATCACTTATCTTCTCTTTCCCTCTTTACTGTCCAAAACTGAACGACAAGATGTCTTCTTCGTCCTCTTCATCTTCTTCCTCTATCAACCAGGTATGAACTTCGCTTCTGCCTTTCTCCTAAGCATCTCAATCGCTCTGATGTTGGGTAACCCCTTTTATCTCTGTTTAGCCAAAACGTCTCAGCCCTGGTCTAGAACGAGCGATATAAATCATGCATTCAGAAGAGCCACTATCACAGGCAGACAGAGATCTGATAAGAGCTCATGCTGAGGAACTCAGAGATCATGTCCCCGCTGTTGTCCAGGAATATTGGGACCTTATAGATGCTCACTTTTTGGTCCGCAAGCGACCATCTTCTGAAAAAAATCCTCCACTTCCTTGTAAAGCTAAAACCGAAGTTGCCATGGAAGATCTAGAGAAGAAGACCCACCTGCTGATAGAACTTTGCAACCAAGCTGAAACTGGAGCCACTGCAGAGGACCCGAAGGAGAAAAGGCTCAGCCTTATGATAGAACTGGGTCGCATCGAGAGAGGAATCCAGCGTAGGCGTAATCAGTAGACATATCGGTATTTTTATTCTAAGGGCGACTTGTACCATGTCGGCCATGTACTCTGTCATTTTCATCCAATAACGAATCCCAATATTTTCTTCACCAGATGTGTAGACAAAAACCGATGAGAAATCGGCCATGTTATCTTGATATATTTTGTTGCAAGTTATGCATCTACCCAAATGCTTGGATAGTACCTCTTCAGATATCGTCCGTTTAAAGCTCTTGGGAATTCCTCCCCTTCGACTGTCTCCAGAATATATGCATTCCCAGGGGCACATCGGCCGATTCTGTACGGCCCTTCCCAAGTGGGTGACCATTTACCGAATTTGGGATCTTTGGATCCTATCGGCAGCACCAACTTCCACACCAAATCTCCTTGAGAGAATTGTTTAACTTTGACCTTTTTGTCATACCATCTGGCCACCCTTTTCTTGTTTTCTTCTATACTAATCAAGGCTCTCAACCGTAAACCTGCCGAATCATCAAGTTCGTCCTTCATGAGAAAGGAATAGTCATCGGCCGTTAACTGATCTTGTAATGATATCCGTCTTGACCCCGTCCTTATCTCCCAAGGCAAGACTGCCTCATGACCATAAACCAACTGATAAGGGGATATCTTAGTGGCTCCATGACGAGCCATCCTATATGCCCATAAAGATTCAGCCAAAGACATATGCCATTTCTTGGGTTGCTCTTCTATCTTTCTCTTGATTAGTTTGATTATCCCTTTATTGGACGATTCTGCTTGGCCATTGGCATGAGCATAGTATGGAGAAGAATTTAATAACTTAATCCCCATATCGGCAGCAAACTCTCCGAACTCTCCAGAAGTAAACATTGTCCCTTGATCAGTTGTGATGGTTTGAGGAATACCAAATCGATAAATAATATGGCTTTTAACAAATTCAATCATATCGGCCGATGTCACGTTCCTTAAAGGAACTGCCTCCACCCACTTAGTAAAATAATCTGTGGCTACCAATATGAACTTATGCCCTTTGCTTGATGGAGGATGAATCTGTCCGATGAGATCTATTCCCCAACCTCTGAACGGCCACGGCTTAACTATTGGATTCATAGCCGATGCTGGCGCACGCTATACATTATCAAACTTCTGACAGTCTTGGCATCCTTTGTAATACTTGAAACAATCTTCAAGAATAGTTGGCCAATAATACCCATTATTCCGGATCATCCATTTCATTTTGTGAGCCGATTGATGAGCTCCACACACACCCTCATGGATTTCTCCCATCAGAACCTTTGCCTCTTCCATTCCCAGGCACTTGAGAAGAACTCCATCAATCGTCCGATAAAACAAATCATCCTCAAGCAACACATATTTTGTAGCCTGAAAATGCGTTCGCCGATCCACTTTCTGGGATGGATCTTTCAAGTAATCGGCGATTTCCTTTCGCCAGTCATCGGCCGCGAGCTCTAGCATCATCGCTCCCTGAATCGGCCGATACCCGGAGGCATGTTGGGCCAGCCTGTTGGCCTCTTCATTATAATTCCTGGGGATATGCTCAATTATTGCAGACTTGAATTCCTTTAAAAGCTGAAGGCAATCTTCATAATAAATTCTCAAGATATCATCCTTGCACTCAGATCGCCCCGTTAATTGATCCACAATGAGCATGGAATCTCCAAAAATTTCAACTGCATCAGCTTTTACTTCCTTTAGTAATTGTATGCCTTTCAGAACGGCTCGATATTCCGCCTAATTATTAGTTGCGGAAGCTTCTATCGGCAGAGAGAAATTATAACTTGCCCCCCGAGGCGATACAAGAACAATGCCGATTCCTGATCCGACCCCACACGAAGAACCATCAAAATATAGAGTCCATGGGACTGGTTCGACGGCGGCAATTTCTGGTCCACAATGCTGAGCTACGAAATCGGCCATTACTTGACCTTTGAAAGCTTTGGCCGATTCGTACCTTAAATCGAATTCTGACAGAGTCAGGATCCATTTTCCAATCCGTCCTTTCAAAATCGGCAATGATAGCATATACTTCACCACATCATCTTTGCATACGACTATGCATTCTACCGATAATAAATAGTGCCTGAGCTTGGTACACGAGAAGTATAAACACAAGCATAGCCGCTCCACCGGGGAATATCTTGTTTCGGCGTCTAAGAGTCTTCTGCTGACGTAATATACCACTCGTTCTTCCCCTCAAACTCCTGTACCAACGCTGATCCAGTAGCCTGTTCATCAGCCGATAAATATAATTTGAACGGCTTACCAGGCTGTGGTGGAACCAATACTGGAGGTGAAACTAGATACTGCTTGATATTTTCCAATGCCTTGCGCTGTTCTTCTCCCCATATGAATTCCTGGTCGGGCTTTAATTTCAACAGAGGGGTAAAAGCCTGAATTCGTCCTGACAGGTTGGATATGAATCTTCTGATGAAATTGACCTTGCCGATGAGGGACTGTAGCTCAGTTTTATTTTGTGGGGCCACAACTTTGTTGATGGCGTCTATGGTCTTGCGGTTGACTTCTATCCTGCACTCATGAACCATGAATCCTAAGAATTGCCTAGCCGATACACCAAATGCACACTTGTTTGGGTTCATCTTCAACCCATGCTTCCTTGTGCACTCCAGTACTTGTTGTAAATCGGCCAGATGTTCTTGGTAACCTTTTGACTTGACCACGACGTCATCTATATAAATTTCCACCGATGTACCAATGAGCTTGTGGAAGATGTAATTCATGGCCCGCTGATACGTTGCACCGGCGTTCTTCAACCCAAAAGTCATAACAACCCATTCGAATAAACCAAGATGACCTCGGCACCTGAAAGCCGTTTTCGAAATATCTTCTTTGGCCATTAATATCTGATTGTACCCTGCATTCCCATCCATGAAACTTATGACTTTGTGTCCTGAGGCAGCATCTATCAAGATATCGGCCGTTGGCATCGGATATCCATCCATTGGTGTAGCCTGATCTAAGTTCCTGAAATCGATGCACACGCGTAACTTTCCATTGTTCTTGTATACAGGCGCAATATTAGAAATCCATTCAGCGTAGCGGCACTGCCGAATAAATCCTGCTTCAATTAACTTTGTAATTTCGGCCTTTATATCAGGTAGAATCTTGGGGTTACACCGTCGTGCAGGTTGCTGATATGGCCGATATCCTGATTTTATAGGTAACCAGTGTTCAACAATGGACCGGTCTAGACCTGGCATCTCATGATATTCCCAAGCAAAGCAATCCTTGAATTCTTTTAATAAATGTATCAGTTTACACTTATACTCAGAATCCAAATTAGCACTAATATACGTCGGCCTTGATTTGCTGCTATCTCCCAAATCTATCATTTCCAATAAATCGGCCGACGTAAACCCACGCCCAAGCTTCCCGTCTTCTCGGACGAGGTGATCCATTTAATCTGAATCTTCAGAGCCGACTGCTTGGATCGGCTGTAGACCGAAATCGGACACTTTCAAGAAGTCAGTGTCCCAAGTCCTGCCAGATATGCACTTGACGTGCTCGTAGCTCCACTGTTGCGTGTCGGCCGCTGCAATGCTGTAGGAAGAATCGGCGGTGACTATCTCTGTGTTGTCGCCGACCCATTGCACGAGGCATTGATGCATTGTAGATGGGACACAGCAGTTTGCATGTATCCAGTCGCGACCAAGCAGCATGTTGTAGGATCCCTTGCCATTAATAACGAAAAAAGTGGTAGGAAGGGTCTTACTGCCGATGGTGAGGTCGACGCAGAGCGCTCCGCGGGCGGGAGACACGTTGCCTTCGAAATCCTTTAGCATCATGTCCGTCTTGGTGAGGTCTTCATCGCCCTTGCCTAGCTTGCGGAACGTGGCATACGGCATGATGTTAACTGCAGCACCTCCATCTACTAGTAATCTGGTGACGGGTCGTCCGTCAACGTAGCCTTTGAGAAACAGCGCTTTAAGATGTTGCCGTTTTTCTTCTTCTGGTTTCTCAAAAGTAGCCGTCATCGGCTCTAAAGCCAGTTGTGCCATTTGTTCTTCCATTCTTGTTGCTTTGTCTCGATCATCAGGCGCCATGAATTCCATCGGCAATATGAACACCATGTTGATTTCAGCTGCCGATTCTTGATTGTTTGCTTCTTGATCGTTTTTCTTTGGGCGCCACACCCGAGACTTAACATTTCTTTTCTCTGGTATCTGCCTCTGTTCTTCCTCTTGATGCTCCCACTGGCGTAGGCGTTGGATCCTTCATTTCTGGGATCTGGATAGGCCATCGGGACACCACCTAGGATTAACTGGTTTGGCCGATGATCTGGCGTATTCCCTATTTGGTTCCCTTCCTAGGGGATCCTCGTCTGACACCCTGTCATCGGCCATCTCTTCCAGCCGATCGTGCACGCTTATCCTGCCCCCCAGTCCATCATGTTGGTCGATCTTGCTTTTTGACCGGTGGTACTGGTCAACTCTGCCCCCCAGCCGATCATGCACCGAAACGCGCTGTTCCTCTCGTCCGCGCCGATTTCTGTTGATCGGCTCTGATCCTCTGTTCCTAGAGTGTGGCTTCGGGCGATCGTTGCAACTTAATCCGTTACGCTCTGGACAGTTATCGGCAGATGGCAATCTGATGTCATTCTCCCAGCAATGGATGAAGAACGGACATTGCCAGTGATCTTCATGCCGGCGTATCATCTCTTCGTGGTATTTTGATTGTTCTTGCTGCTGCCGATATTTACTGAGTAAGAACTGGGAGGTGACGGGCTTGTGTGGTCGTTCTAGCCCCCGCCTGTTCCTTTTGATTTCTTCCGTCGTGATCTGCCTCCTGGGATCAACGGCGCTGCTCCTACTCGCCGATTCTGACGTCAGCACCTTGGTTTGACTTGAATTTCCTCAAGCGTTAACCATGTTGGCCGGGAAGGGATGCTGATCTATCTTCATCGGTTTTGCCGATTTAGCTGGGGTTTCAAATTTAAGCCTCCCCTGCTCGATGGCCGATTGTATCTGCTGACGGAAGACTTTGCATTCATTTGTATCATGAGAAGTGGCGTTGTGCCACTTGCAGTATTTCATCTTCTTAAGTTGATCGGCCGAAGGGATGGTGTGATGCTGAGATAGCTTAATCTGTCCTTCCTGAAGCAATAAATCGAAAATTTTATCGGCCTTTGACGTGTCAAAGCCGAATGTTTTTGGCTCCTTCTTCCCAAAAGGGCATGATATCGGTTTTTTCCCTTTGACCCATTCTGCCAGGCCGATTTCCTCTTCCCCATCGGATTCAGATCCTTCCAAGTATGCCACCTTCTTTTGGAAATTCCTCCGCTGTTCAAACGGTCGGACCTCTTGTCCTGACAATCGGTGGATGATTTGGCTCAGGCTTTCAAACTCTTGGGCAGCATATCTTTCTTTGATTTGTAGTAGGAGGCCTTGGAAAGCGATATCGGCCAACTGTGCATCGGTCAGAGCCAGACTGTAGCATTTGTTCCTGACTTCTCTGAACCTCTGTATATATCCCATCACCGGTTCATCGCTCCTCTGCCTGAGGCTGGTCAAATCCGAGAGCTTCATCTCGTGTACTCCTGCGTAGAAGTACTTGTGGAACTGTTTCTCCAGATCGGCCCATGTGACAATAGAATTTGGCGGCAAGGTGCTGAACCACTGGAAGGCCGATCCGGACAGAGACGATGAAAACAAACGCACCCTCAGAGCATCTTGCGTGGCAGCCTCCCCGCACTGGATGATGAATCGGTTGATGTGCTTCACAGTGGATGTATCGTCCGTCCCTGAAAACTTGGTCAAATCAGGAACTTTGTAGCGGTGTGGGAACGACAGCAAGTCATAGGCCGATGGATATGGCGTCTTGTAGCTGTAAGTTTGCACTTTTGGCTTCAATCCAAACTGGTCCTGGATTACTTCTGCTATTCTTGCCGTCCAGTCCACCTGCTGTTGATGAACAGTTGTTCGCGGTGCGGGCATATGCTGAAGAGCTGGTACGGCTGGGTGATGAATCGGCAAATTTTGCTGAGCAGCCGATAGTTGATGGCGAAGTGAATCCGCCCCCCCCCCCCCCCCCATCGTATGTCATCATCGGCGCCGCGCCTCTGAATGCTTCTACAACGCTTGCCCCCCTGCCGATTTTTGATGAGATCGGCTGATACTGGGGGACTGTCGGCCGGACAACCGATTGGTGTGGCACCTGGATTGAATAACTCCCGTATCCGTTCGTTGGCTCGGGAAAATACGTCGTCGCCGATGTTCCCCAAGGTACTGAGCTTGTGGGCAGCGATTGCACAGAAGCAATCTGGACGGGTTGAAGCGGTGTCTGTGATGGGAGACATGGTGCACCGCTGTATCTTGGACACGCTGCGGGCAATGGAGATTTGTACCCCTCGCGTTGCGTCAATATCGGCTGAGGAGCCGATTGGGACGTGTATGGTAAGCTTCTGGCTGGCAGCGTGGTTGGCGGGGCATATGCTGGTCCCTGATAGCCTTGGACTGCTCCGCTGGCCAAAGAGCTGACGACGGCGTTATACACCGTGTTGGTCATCACTGAGGATTGGTCAATGAATGCCTGATAAAGGGACTGTTGGATCATATCTGACATCTTGCCCGAGTCCTCAGCAATGGTGACGTGGCGGAGAACTGGAATAGGAGCTTTCTTGACAGCCTCCCCGCTTCTGGTACGACTGAACGACTGGAGGTACATCTTCTTGTAATCTTCTAGATGTTTGGCTAATTCTTCCCTCTGGTCGTCCTTGAGATCCGCTTCTGTGACCTTGTTGGCGCTAAAATCGGCCAGACCGGAATCGGCCGATGGTCTTCAGTGTCGGACACACGACCCGGGAGAATCTGCTTAGCTCCTGTTCGGGTTATCGCCCTGGTGCGGTTCGCGCGGCGTGCCAGTCAATCTGAGCTGTTGATTGACATGGAAATAAAGTATTAAATTCCAGGCGCTTCGATCGGCTGGAGTTCCGATCTGTCCTGAGGAGCGCGTCGGCGGCGAATCGGCCGATTGGCTGTAAAGATGATCGGCTATGGATCAGCCGATAATCGCGTAGTAATTGTAAAGAAAACTGCTGGAGCGATCTAAACGATTACTACAGAGGCAACACTTGAAATAGATCTAATCAGCTGTATGATGATAAGTTGAAGAAGAACGATGACGAAGCCGATTACTCTGATTTCAAGCTGGATAACTGGTGATAATACTAGAATAACAGGTAAACTTGCAATTCTAGTAAATATCGATAACTGGTGAATAAATCCAAACGAAACCACAGCGATGCGCCCGTAGTTAAAGCTCGGATATTACTCGATAAGCGGAACCTACCAATTGGCCGGAGATCAAGTTGATGCAGCCCTGCCAATTCGTACGAACTCGTGAAAGAGGAAAAGTATTGGCGAAGTCGCCGACTTGAGAGTAAATTGCTGAAAAAATAGAAGTATTGTTGTTGATTGATGTGTTTATTCTTTTGCAAGACCCTGACGACCCCTATTTATACCCTAAAACTAGGACTTCTGCTCGATCACGACTTGTTACAATCTTATTTAAAAAATAGGAAAATTACCATATCTATAATAACTTTTTAAAGGAAACGGACTCCCGCAGAATCTTCCGCCGCCGTCCCCTAATGCAATCAGGATTCTTTTCAGTTGCTCCTTGACCGACTTAGCGTTGCCCTGTTGACCAACTTTCGACGAGGACCCTGCGAAATAATTCAATCCTGGTGGCGCAAGCTGTATCACCAATCGGCCGATTTTCAATTGTTACCTCAATCGGCCGATTCCTTACTGTAGCCTACAGATCTGCCGCATCGGCCAATCTTCTCCTCGTGACGCCGATTCAACACGTGTCAAAATCTGGCGTCACCAGACCTCAATGATGTTGCTGTCGGAGATTTCTGCGTTCTTCGACATATCAGATCTTGGATCTGTCCCACCGGGCGTGCCAAAAGTGTGTTGGCGCTAAAATCGGCCAGACGGGAATCGGCCGATGGTCTTCAGCGTCGGACACACGACCCGGGAGAATCTGCTTAGCTCCTGTTCGGGTTATCGCCCTGGTACGGTTCGCGCGGCGTGCCAGTCAATCTGACCTGTTGATTGACAAGGAAATAAAGTATTAAATTCCAAGCGCTCCGATCGGCTGGAGTTCCGATCTGTCCTGAGGACCGCGTCGGCGGTGAATCGGCCGATTTGCTGTAGAGATGATCGGCTATGGATCAGCCGATAATCGTGTAGTAATTGTAAAGAAAACTGCTGGAGTGATCTAAACAATTACTACAGAGGCAACAATTGAAATAGATCTAATCGGCTGTAAGATGATAAATCGAAGAAGAACGATGACGAAGCCGATTATTCTGATCTCAAGCTGGATACCTGGTGATAATACTAGAACAACAGGTAAAACTTGCAATTCTAGTAAATATCGATAACTGGTGAATAAATCCAAACGAAACCACAGCGATGCGCCCGTAGTTAAGGCTCGGATATTACTCGATAAGCGGAACCTACCAATTGGCCGGAGATCAAGTTGATGCAGCCCTGCAAATCCGTACGAACTCGTGAAAGGAGAAAAGTATTGGCGAAGTCGCCGACTTGAAAGTAAATTGCTGAAAAAGTAGAAGTATTATTGTTGATTGATGTGTTGATTTTTTGCAAGACCCTGACTAATCCTATTTATATCCTAAAACTAGCACTCCTGGTCAATCATGACTTGTTATAACCTTATTTAAAAAACAGAAAAACTACTATATCTATAAGAACTTTTAAAGGAAACGGACTCCCGCAGAATCTTCCGCCGCCGTCCACTAATCCAATCAGGACTCCTTTCAATCGCTCCTTGACCGACTCAGCGTTGCCCTGTTGACCAACTTTTGACTAGGACCCTCCAAAATAGTCCCATCCTGTTGGCGCAAGCTGTATCACCAATCGGCCGATTTTCAACTGTTATCTCAATCGGCCGATTCCTTACTGTAGCCTTCAGATCTGCTGCATCGACCAATCTTCTCCTCCTGACGCCGATTCAACACGTGTCAAAATCTGGCGTCAACACAGTGTAACAGGGGCAGTCGTGGCAGCCGTCTGCCCCGACGGGACGGAGGCCACAACCATCATCACGCACGCCCGCTGTAACCAGCTCCCGAGGAGGACAACGACAAGATCAGAGGAAGCTGCCCAACGGAACCAAAAGCTGAAGACGACCGTGGCGCCCGGGGAGCCCGAATCTTCCCCTTGGACTCCGCGCTCTCTCTCTCTCTCTCTCTCACTTTTTCTCTCTCTGTCCCCTCGCACGTCTCGCATGTACCTAGTCACCCCCCTGGGACTATAAAGGGCAGGCCAGGACCCAAGAGACGGGAGAGAGAAGAATTTTAGACTCTCACACGCTCACACTCACACTTCCTCACACGGGCTTTTTCTTCCCTGCGAAGGAGAACACGCCTCCACCATTAGAGCTTCTGTGCACACCTTAGAGACTTGGGACCGGTTCCCTCTCTCGCCTTTCTGTACCCCCTACTACAGAACCTGCATGGGTAACACGAGCAGCTCCTCATACTGGACGTAGGGCTTCTTCGTGCCCGAACTAGTCTAAATCCCGTGTCATCCGCGCAACCATCCGGAGCCGTACGCGCATAAAAGAAATTTACTAGTCTAAGTCTTGATCACCAATCTTGACAACGACAGTTGGCGCGCCAGGTAGGGGACCTTTGCGCGTACATCACCGGCTTCAGATGGCCAGCCACGACGTCAGTTTTGCCCCGGACTCCCTGGTCCGCTTTGGGAGCCTGGACTTCCTCGCCACCGGGGAGGGGATCGACCTAATCCCTCTCCTCGCTTCACCCGCTCGCCCCATCACCTCTGGCTCCGCCGCCAAGGTGGTGGCGAGTGGCCGGACGCGCGCCGGAGGGCCTCCTTCGGCGGAATGTCTTTTCGGGCTGCGCAGCGCCGTGACAGCCTACGGTCGTTCCCTTGCGCGGTCCATGACCGTGCCGCCTGCAAGCGACGAGCTCGCATGCGTGACGGGAACGATCTCCGACGCCGGCTCCAGCAGCAGGAGCCACCACCCCTCGCGTGAGTGCTTCATGGCCGACGCGCACTCCGAGGGATCCAACGGTGATGGCGCCGGGAGGAGGCAACGAACTCCCCCGCCGCGCGCCGCGGCCACGACAGGAGCCCTCGCCCAGGTCCCGGTGCGGCTACGACAGCCAGAAGCGCGCATGGCGCCCCACCAGGAGGTCGAGCGCCCCCACAACGAGGGCGGGGCACGACAACGAGCGCGCGTTGTCCAGCAGCGTATCTGCACTGACGAGGACCGCCCCCAGCTCTTCGCCCGCGCCAGCCAAAACATCGCTGCAGCGGCGGCCCTGCTCCGATGACTCCCCGAGCCGGAGACGCCCGAAGAACGCCAGGCGCATCGAGAGGTACGCGACCTGCTCGAGTGTGCCGCTGTTCAGCAAGCGGAGAGCTCTGCGTCCCGGCGATGCGGGCAAAACGCCAGCGGGGCGGCCCCCACCACGCCCTCCGAAAGGCGGGGGGAGTCTGTCCACCAGCCTCCTCCCCGGGCGAACCAGGCCGCGCCCGCTCGACGGACGTCGCCACCCGCAGGAGGCAGGGTCCCATCCATCCACCGGCGCGTCGGTCCCGTCCGCGACGCCCGTGACACCCTGGACGCGCGAAGGCGCTCCCGCACGAACAGGGAGGAGGGGGTGGACCGCGGCTACCACGTCCACCGTGGCGGCCGCTACGACAGCGAGGAAGACCGTAGCCCTAGCCCCGACCCGGCGGGGCCCCGGGCCTTCTCCGCGAGCATCCTAAGCGTGCCATTTCCGCCGCGCTTCAGGCAGCCAACCAACATGGCCAAGTACTCTGGGGAAACGAACCCCGAGCTCTGGCTCAGCGACTACCGGCTTGCATGTCAAGCCGATGGGGCGGACGATGACCTGTTCATCATCCGCAACCTCCCACTTTTTCTAGCCGACTCAGCGCGAGCCTGGCTAGAACATATCCCCTCAGGACGGATCCGCAGTTGGAACGACTTGAGGGAGATATTCGTGGGAAACTTCCAGGGCACGTACATGCGCCCTGGCAATTCTTGGGATCTCCGGAGCTGCCGCCAGGAGTCGGATGAACCCCTCCGGGATTACATCCGACGCTTCTCCAGGAAGCGCACCGAGCTCTCCAACGTTGCAGACGCCGACGTCATAGGGGCGTTCCTGGCGGGAACTTCCTGCCGACCCCTCGTCCACGAGCTCGGGCGCCGAGGCCTGCGGACCACGGAGGACCTCCTCAACATCGCCACCAGCTTTGCCTCGGGCGAGGAGGCCAACGGAGCAATCATCGACCGCTCCAAGGGCGAGGCGAAGTGGAAGGAGGACGCCGACGAGGGCACCTCCAACCGTCCACAGAAGAAGAAGAACAAGCAGCGGCGCGAGGCACCCCTCGTGGCGGCTGCTGAGCGCAAGCGGGGTCAGCCGCTCCCGGAGGGCACCCCCGGCTTTTTCGACAAGCTGCTCGAGGGACCGTGCCCGAACCACGAGTTCCCCGCGAAGCACGCCTACAAGGACTGCAACCTCATGAAAAGGTATTTTGCAGGAAACCCTGTGAAGGGCGACAGTAGGCGGAAACCCGACGAGGAAAGGAAGGATGACGGAGGGAAGGAAGACGGCTTCCCCAAGGTGGACGGTTGCTTCGTGATCTTCGGCGGCCCGGCAGCCTATGATTCCAGACGCCGCCGGAAGCTGGAACGCCGCGAGGTCTACGCGGCGGAGCCTGCGACGCCGACCTTCCTCGACTGGTCGGGATCCGCCATCACGTTCGACCGGTCCGACCACCCGGGGCGCTACCCCCTCGTTGTCGACCCAATCATCGGCACGACGCACCTCACCAAGGTGCTCATGGACGGAGGCAGCGGCCTCGACATCCTCTACGCCGAGACCCTCGACGCCATGGGGATCGACCGCTCCCGCCTCCGCCCCAGCAAGGCGCCTTTCCACGGCATCGTGCCGGAGAAACAGGCAATGCCTCTCGGGCAGATCGATCTGCCCGTTCCCTTCGGGACTCCGTCCAACTACAGGAAGGAGATCCTCACCTTCGAGGTGGTAGGCTTCCGTCGAACCTACCACGCCAACCTGGGGCGGCCAAGCTACGCGAAGTTCATGGCCATCCCAAACTACACCTACCTCAAGCTCAAGCTGCCGGGGCCCAACGGGGTCATCACCGTCGGCACATCTTTCCAGAAGGCGTACGAGTGTGATGTTGAGTGTTGCGAGTATGCTGCGGCCATCAACGTCACGGAAGAGCCGGCGGTCCAGCTCGCGGAGAGCGCCGAGGGTCGGCCCGACTCCCAGCAGTCGCCCGCCTCTTTCGAGGCCACTGAAGGCGTCAAGGAGGTCCCCCTCAACTCTAGCGGTTCCGACGGCCAGACCGTCTAAATAAGCGCTAGCCTATCCCCCAAATAGGAAAGCGCGCTCGTCGACTTCCTCCGCGCGAACATCGATGTCTTCGCGTGGAAACCCTCGGATATGCCTGGCGTTCCGAGGGAAGTCGCCGAGCACTCCTTGAACATCAAGGCCGGCTCCAAGCCAGTGAAGCAAGGTTTGCACCGTTTCGACAAGGAGAGGCGCAAGGCCATCGGCAAGGAGCTCCAGAAGCTTTTGGCGGCCGGATTCATCAAGGAAGTATACCACCCCGAGTGGTTGGCTAATCCTGTTCTTGTACGAAAAAAGAATGGGAAATAGCGAATGTGCGTTGACTACACCGGTCTCAACAAGGCGTGCCCAAAGGATCCGTTTCCTTTGCCGCGCATTGACCAGATAGTGGACTCGACCGCTGGGTGCGAGACCCTCAGCTTCCTCGACGCGTATTCCAGCTATTATCAAATCGCGATGAAAGAGTCCGACCAGCTTGCGACCTCTTTCATCACCCCAGTCGGCCCCTATTGCTACGTCAAGATGCCGTTCGGCCTCAAAAACGCGGGGGCTATATTCCAGCGATGTATGCTCAAGTGTTTTGGGGACCTCATCGGGCGAACCGTTGAGGCTTACGTCGACGACATCGTGGTCAAGTCCAAGAAAGGTGACCAGCTCATCCCTGACCTCGAACTTGCCTTCGAGAGGCTGAGAGACAAGCGCATCAAGCTCAACCCTGAGAAGTGCGTTTTTGGGGTTCCAAGGGGAATGCTGCTAGGTTTCATCATCTCCGTGCGCGGCATCGAAGCCAACCCGGAGAAGATAGCGGCCATCAATGACATGGGGCCAATTCGAAATATAAAGGGGGTCCAGCGTATCATGGTATGCCTGGCGGCCCTGAGTCGCTTCATCTCGCGCCTCGGTGAGCGAGGGCTCCCCCTTTACCGGCTCCTGAAGAAGACTGACCGGTTCAAGTGGACCACCGAGGCCCAGGAGGCACTTGACCGGCTCAAGGAACTCCTAACAAAGGCCCGTGTCCTGGTACCACCCGCCGACGGGGAACCCCTCCTGCTTTACATCGCGGCGACCACCCAGGTGGTCAGCGCGGCTCTGGTGGTAGAGCCAGAGGAGGAGGGACACACCCTCAAGGTACAACGCCCAGTCTACTTCGTTAGTGAGATCTTGTCCGAGTCCAAGACGCGATATCTGCAAATCCAGAAGCTCATCTACGCCGTCCTCATCACGAAGAGGAAGCTGCGCCATTACTTCACCTCGCATCCAGTGACAGTCGTCTCGTCTTTTCCCCTCGGCGAGGTGGTCCGGAACCAGGACGCCACGGGCCGGATCGCGAAGTGGGCGCTCGAGCTCATGGACCAGGGCATCACCTATGCCCACCGCACCGCCATCAAGTCCCAGGTACTTGCTAATTTCGTCGCAGAGTGGACGGAAATCCAGACGCCATCGGCGCCAGAGAAGCAGGAATACTGGACGATGCACTTCGACGGGTCGTTGATGAAGGCTCGTGCCGGAGCCGGCCTAGTCTTCATCTCTCCTCTCGGCGTCCGCATGAGGTACATGATCCGCATCCATTTCCCTGCGTCTAATAATGTCGCCGAGTATGAGGCTCTCCTCAACGGGTTCCGCATCGCCATCGAGCTTGGCATCCGACGGCTGGACGTCCGAGGCGACTCCCAGCTAGTCGTCGAGCAAGTCATGAAGGAATGGAGCTGCCACGACCCCAAGATGGCACCTTACTGCAACGAGGTCCGCAAACTCGAGGACAAGTTCGATGGGCTAGAGCTCAACCACATCGCAAGACGTTTCAACGAGGCAGCCGATGAACTGGCAAAGGCGGCATCCAGCCGAAAACCTGTTCCCGACGGTGTCTTCATCAGCGATCAGTTCGAGCCCTCAATCCGCTGTCAGGAGTCGGGAAGGGTCGGCGATGCGCCACCTGTCCCGGGCCCGGGTGCCGACCCAGGCGTAGCCCGTGCTCCGTCCGGACCAAGCTTGGAGGCCGACCCCTCCGACCCCGAGGTCATGGAGATTGACGCAGATCCAGCCGCGGGGCCCGACCCCCCGCCTGACTGGAGAGCTCCATACCTTGACTACCTCGTTCGCGAGATGCTCCCGAAGGACAAGACGGAGGCACGAAGGATCGCGTGCCGCGCCAAGTCGATCGTCATCATCGACCAAGAGCTCTACAAGCGGAGCCACACCGGCATCCTCCAACGATGCATCCCGACCGAGCAAGGAAGGGCGCTGATTCAGGACATCCACACAGGGGCCTGCGGCCACCACGCCGCGCCCAGAACCCTCGTCGGGAACGCCTTCCGGCAGGGATTCTACTGGCCAACGGCAGTCGCCGATGCCACCCACGTGGTCCGCATCTGCGAAGGGTGCCAATTTTTCGCGCGCCAAACTCACATGCCCGCACAAGCGCTCCAGACTATCCCCATCACATGGCCCTTTGCGGTCTAGGGACTGGACCTCGCCAGGCCCTTCAAGAAAGCGCTCGGGGGCTTCAACCACTTGCTCGTCGCCATCGACAAGTTCTCTAAATGGATCGAAGCACGACCCGTCGCGCAGATCACATCTGAACAGGCGGCGCGATTCTTCACCGACATCATTCATCGCTTTAGAGTCCCCAACTCCATCATCACGGACAACGGCACGCAGTTTACCGGGAAGAAATTCCTCCGGTTCTGCGATGACCACCACATCCGAGTGGACTGGTCGGCCATGGCGCACCCCCGCACGAATGGACAGGTTGAACGAGCCAACGGCATGATACTCCAGGGTCTCAAGCCACGGATCTTCGACCGCCTCAAAAAGTTCGGCGGCCGGTGGGTCGCGGAGCTCCCCTCGGTCCTATGGAGCTTAAGGACGACCCCCAGCAGGGCAACTGGCTTCACCCCGTTCTTCATGGTCTACGGGTCTGAGGCAATCCTCCCCACCGACCTAGAGTACAGATCGCCGAGGGTCAAGGCGTATGACGAGCAGGGAAACCAGGTGTCACTCGAGGACGCACAAGACCAACTCGATGAAGCACGCGATGTGGCCCTGCTACACTCAGCCAAGTACCAGCAGGCCTTACGACGACACCACAGTCGCAAGGTGCAAGGCCGAGCCTTCAACGTCGGTGACCTGGTGCTCCGCCTCGTCCAGGACAACAGGGGTCGGCACAAGCTGACCCCTCCGTGGGAAGGTCCTTTTGTCATCGCCCAAGTGCTGCGGCCAGGCACGTACAAACTGGCATCCCCTGATGGACGGATCTTCAGCAACGCCTGGAACATAGAACAGCTAAGACGCTTCTACCCTTAAATTCTGTTTCAAAGTTTAAACACACGCATTCCTGTAATTTTCTAGTCCACGGAGAAAAGCAGTTTTGAGTCGACCTTTTTTGAGTCTCGTCACGAGCTCAGGGATATCCGACCCTGACCCTGCCAAAGGGTCGCATATCCCTCGGGGGCTATCAGGGGCTCTGACCCAAGTCACCCGAGGTCCTCCCAAAACAACTTTTCTCCGAGCCGGCCCCCCTTCCTAGATGTTTGGGCATGAAAAGGGGAGAGTGCGCAAACGACGTCCAGGCAAGACTGATCGGACTGCGAGAAAGCCTACGCCCCAGCGGCTACGGTACTATCGCCCATCAGCGCTTACTGACGCGTCCGACCCGTACTCTAAACTTTCCAGACCCAAAAGGACAAGGAAGGGGATCGGAAGTAAACGTTGATAAATTGCAGAAACGGCCCCCGCGGTCATTACAAAAGCAAGTTCAAAATCAACTAACATATTTACATGGTGGGGCATCAGAACCCGACCCAGCTAGCCCGTTCAGGGTTCCTCCGGCGGGACGGCCTCGTCCTCCAGCTGCGTCGCCAAGGCATCCGCCGGGTCGAGCACCGACGCAAAGATCTCGTCCAGCTCAGCCTCAGTGTACCCGGGGGCGTACCCTTCGCTCATCAAGCCAAAATCGAGGCCAATATAATGGGACCCAAAGACGTCGAAAGCCCGCCTCACGCCAACGCGAAGCGCCTCCCGAGCGATCTCGCGGGTCCGCTGGTACACCCCAAGGGCACGAGCCGCTAGCGAGCTCGTCCCTTCCCCATGGACCACGCCGAGGCCGTCGCAGACGACGCGGACCGCGTCCTGCAGGCTATCATGCTCGGCGCGCTCCGCATCAAGGGCCCCCTTCAGCTGGTCAACTTCACCCGCAAGACCTGTCCGAAAAAACATGCCGGATCAGAGACCTCCCCAACACCATGAAGGAAGAAGGATGGGAGGAACCTTACCCTCGGACTGAGCCTTCAGCGCGGTCGCAGCGGTCTGAAGCTGACCAACCTCCGTCCCGAGGTCGGCCACCATCTTCTCAGCCTCGACCCTTCGGGTCGCCTCAAGATCTCGGTCCTGCCAGGCCTGCTGTCGCTCCTGGCGGATGCGCTCGACGGTCTTCTGAAGGGCCTCACGCTCCTTCTTCACCGCCTCATGCTCCTTCTTCACCCGAAGGAGCTCCGCGGCATCAAGCTGGGCCTTGTCGACAACGGCCTGGAGGTCCACTCGGGCAAAGCGGGCCTGCTCGACGGCGGCCTGGAGGTCATCCTGTGCCGTCTGCTCGCGCCTTCGCAGGTCATCGATGACCTGCTGGGCGGCGGCAACCTGTACGGCCAGCTCCTTGGTCCGCTGCTCCTCCGCGGAGAGGTGCTCCTGCCCGAGCCGAAGGACATCAGATTTCCCCCGGCTGCACTCCTGGAGGGCCTGCAAAACGACCCACAGTCAGTGATAGAACGGCGGAGAAGAAAATGATCACCACGAGGAATGGCATATCTGACCAACGGGAGCGACGACGCCGTCCAACTCCCCCGCCAAGGAAGAAAGGGCAGCACGGGCGCTGTCGAGCGCACCCTGCATTGCCGGCACTTCCCCCATTCCTCGGCGTCGTCCAGCGTGGGCAGGGGCCCCGGCCCCGCGGTCCCCGACGCCGCCGCAGGAGCAGGCATGGCCACCATGGGTGCCGCTGGCCTCGACGGCGCCTCCGTCGCGTGCGCCACCGTCCCTGCCGAGGTCGCCGCGGTCCCCGTCAGCGCCAACGCGCGTCCCGGCTCGCCCGCCGCCGCCGGGTCTCCGCCGCAACCACAGGGCGAGCGTCCCCTCCCCCGCTACGGCCGCCGGGGCAGGCATCTCCACCTCTGCCGCCACCGTCGTCCCCGCCACGCCGTCCCGGACGGATGATCGTGGCGCCATCGCCGCCGCCTCCGTTGCGACCATCGGAGCGAGCGTCCTCGCCTCCTCCTCCACCGCCGTGCCTGTCGCAGCCGCCGGGGCGGACTCCTCCGTCCCCGCCTCCACCGCCGGAGCGGCGCGCTCCTCCTCCGCCTCGTCATCGAGGTTTATCACCTCCTCAATCCGAGTTCCCTCAGGGGCAATCCCTCGTCCCGCGGGGTCCGCCGTCGTGGGAGCCACTCCGACGGCAAGCTCCGCGGTTTCCCCGGTGGTGTCACCTCTTGCCGTCGGCGGGGCCGCGGTCCGCCCCGCGGAGGTGGACGGCGCCCGCAGCATTTTCTTCGGCGCCACCGGCGGAGCACGGCTTTGGGAAGTGACGCTGCAAGACGACAAATGACATCAACAAAAGCAACTTGATGCAAGGAAAGGAAATAGGCGGACAAGGACTTCTCCACTTACACTCTGTGGGCGCTAGGACGGCGGGCGCGCTTCGCCCCTGAGCCCGAGGCCGACCCCGGGGCATCTGGCAACGGCCGCTTGCCGCTGCTCCTCCGCTCCTGGCTCAGGGGCAGAGGGGCGGGGGTCGGCCCCCTCGACTCTTGAGGCGCGCTCCGCGCCGACCCTCGGGGCGCGGCCCCGAAGCCCTGAGGGGTCGGGTCCCGGACGGACGGGACGGGGGGCGGCCCCCTCGACTCCTGGGGCGCACCCCGCGCCGAACCTTGGGGCGCGGCCTCGGAGCCCTGAGGGGTCGAGTCCCGGGCGGACGGGTCGCTCGATCCGTCCCCTGCGGCCGCTTGGGAGCACTGCTCCCGGATAACGAGCGCGCCCGGCCGAGGGGCCGGGACGCGCTCCTCCTCTTCCTCCTCCTCCTCCTCTTCCTCCTCATCATCATCATCGTCATCATCATCATCGTCGTCATCGTCGTCGTCGTCGTCCGATAGGACTGGACCTTTCTGCCGCCGCCGGAACTCCTTGGCGAGCCTTTTCTGCTTCTTCGCCTCCTTCTCGTCCTTGCGCCTCTTCTGTTTCTCGGCGAAGAGGCGGTTCCGCAGCCGCTGCTCGGCGTCCTCGGGAACGGGCGGACGCGCGCCGACGACATTCGTCAACTGACCCTGCAGGCACAAAGACTCTGCGTCAGAATGACGAATCGAGAGGCGCAAGGAGAGGTAACGGGCACACGAAATGCTTACCAGATCGACGAAGCCCCTGTCCGGCCGCATCGGAGGGTGGCCGGGCACCGGGAAGATGACATCCTTGTCTTCCAGCGCCTCCCGGATGCGCTGATGGATCTCGGAGGCGGGGAGCGCGCCCGTTGCAAGGACGGAGCCCTCGGTTGGTGCGCCAGGAACCATCTCGGCGAGCGAGCGGATCCGAAGCATCAGCGGCGCCACCCTCCGAGAGTGGTACTCCCCGATAACTCCGGCGCCGGTGAGCCCCTTCGCCTTCAGGTACTCGATGGCGCGGAGGAGGCTGGAGATCCGCTTCTTTTCCTTCTCCACTGGGCCGTACGCCCACACCTCCGGCGCCGCCTCGAAGACGCGGCCGGTGAACTCCGGCAAGGGGGATTCAGAGTAGTTCTTCACGTAGAACCACTGCTGATGCCACCCCTTGTGGGACGCCGCGGTCTTCATCGCCATGTATTCCCTGGCGCGGGACTGGCGAAGGTGGATCCCGGCGCACCCAATCGCCACCGGGGTCGTCCACTGCTGGCCGCCTCCCTTCTCGACCTTCTGGTACAAACTCACTGTGAAGAAATACTTCCACAGCGAGAAATTGGGCTCGATGCCCAGGAATCCTTCGCACAGCGCGACGAATGCCGCGATGTGCTGCATCCCGTTGGGGTTGAGGTGCTACAGCTCGAGCCCGTAGTGATGCAGCAGCCCGCGGAAGAAGAGGCTCGGCGGCGCCGCGAACCCCCTCTCATGGAAGTGGGCGAACGAGACGACATAGCCGTGGGCGGAGCCGGCGCCTCTTCCGATCCAGGAAATCTCCACTCAGCCCGCTCGGTCCTGTCGCAGAGGAGGCCCTTCTTCACGAGGCCATCAGCACGCGAGGTCCCGAAGCTGGAGCGCTCCCAGGTCGCCATTGCGCGATGAGGGGAAGCTTGACGGTGGGAGGAGAAGAAGGCTGGAGCGCTGGGGAAGACGAAGGCGAACGGCCCGCGCAGCAAACCAAAAGGCGAAGAGGAAGGCGAAAGACTCGAGACAAGGTGAGGGCGGAACCGGCGAGGCGGCCCCCCATCTTATAGAGCGACGCGTGGGAAGCGGAACGGACGCGCCCGTCGCAGTTAATGCGGCGTCAGGTACACCTCATCACGCCCGTTCCCCTCCTTTTTCGGAAGACGTGCGCACGACTCTGCAGGAAACGTCCACTCCCCCTCGTTCCGCGGGTCGGCACCTACCGCCACTTCATCTTCCGAGAAGTACGCGCGCACGATCTCCTCCGCACTCGGCCCAAGACTCGACGGAAAGGTAAGAAGGGATACGGGACTGAAAACGTCCCTACGGCCCGTTACGGCCCAGGGGTTCGAAGGCTGGCCCACCGTGGGTTCGACAGCCGCCCAGGATGACCCTGAGCGAGGGGTGAGAAGGGACGGGTCCGTTAGCGGCCATCACCCGGGCACCCGACTGCCTAGGGCATCCCGACCTCACATTCGAGTCCGGCCGGCATCAAAGTTCATGGTTTTTCCCCGATGAAAGGCAACGAGCCACCGGGTCCGATCGAACGGGCTCGGGAACTATATGAACTGGCCGACCGGAATCTGGGGTACGCCACCAGCTTGGCCCAGGCCGGACCCCCCCGAACGGGGACCGGGACCCCACTCGAATTGACCTGATTGCAGCTCAACGAGCACCACGGTTTGTCCAACGAGGATAACGTGGCACGGCTCACCCCCTCCGTCCCAGCGAACGGACGCTTGAGGGGTAACGTACAAAAGTCGATCTAGCCTCCCGATCGGTCTCCTCCAACGCGCAGGGGCTCGGGGGCTAGGTTCGCAACTAGTGACCACACGGGTGGTCACAACATGAGGCCTCCAGATGGAGGGAGTTCCCCGGAACGGCAAGGTTCCCCTCATGTCGAGACAATCACCACGCAGCCCGCACGACGAGCAAGAGTTTCCGAGGAACAACGATAACAGCCTCTGGAGGAGCGTCCCCGCTCCACCACAGGCTCGGGGGCTACTGTCAGGGGGAAAAGTAAACGATCGCCTAATGACTATCATGGCAACGATCATGGAGGCCCGGACCCACTCGCAGCAACAGCGACCATCGTCAGCCCAACACAGGAGGGAAACGCTCCGCTTCGCCCGACCCCGTCCTTCGAAGTCGGACGCTCCCGATCCCCCGGCAGGCGGGCTCCGCCTCGCCCGACCCCTCGCCACGAGGGTCCGCCTCGCCCGACCCCTTGCCACAAGGGTCCACCTCGCCCAACCCAGGGGCATAGGGTCGGACTCGCGTGGGCCCGCCGGACGGGAATCAGCCTCGGGCGCAGCTTTGCCATAAATGCTCCACGGCTCCGGCGTGCAGAAAAGCGTCCACGCCGCTGACGTGACCCATCACACCTACTCGCCCATGACCGCGCCGCGCACGGTACAGCGGCACAGTCCCCTCTGATTCGCTGTCAGGCCATCATGACCCACGTCGCCTGGCACAGGAGCACGCCTGACCGTCCTCGCTCTCACCTACCAGTCCTCGCGCCCTGCAAATCCGGCGACACGGACGGGACGCCCTCGCCTCCCGGGCCTCCTGCAGTGTAACAGGGGCAGTCGTGGCAGCCGTTTGCCCCGACGGGACGGAGGCCACTGCCATCATCACGCACGCCCGCCGTAACCAGCTCCCGAGGAGGACAGCGACAAGATCAGAGGAAGCTGCCCGACGGAACCAAAAGCTGAAGACGACCGTGGCGCCCGGGGAGCCCGAATCTTCCCCTTGGACTCCGCGCTCTCTCTCCCTCTCACTTTTTCTCTCTCTGTCCCCTCGCACGTCTCGCATGTACCTGGTCACCCCCCTAGGACTATAAAGGGCGGGCCAGGACCCAAGAGACGGGAGGGAGAAGAATTTTAGACTCTCACACGCTCACACTCACACTTCCTCACACGGGCTTCTTCTTCCCTGCGAAGGAGAACACGCCTCCACCATTAGAGCTTCTGTGCACACCTTAGAGACTTGGGACCGGTTCCCTCTCTCGCCTTTCTGTACCTCCTACTACAGAACCCGCGTGGGTAACACGAGCAGCTCCTCATACTGGACGTAGGGTTTCTTCGTGCCCGAATCAGTCTAAATCCCGTGTCATCCACGCAACCATCCGGAGCCGTACGCGCATAAAAGAAATTTACTAGTCTAAGTCTTGATCACCAATCTTGACAACGACAACGAGTCTATATCTAAAAAATATTTTTTTAAAAAAAAAGAGTTTGATGATGTCCAAGGAGAGGGTAGATATGGACATTGTGATGAGGCGAGACAGTACGTGTGCTATCCTAGCTGGTTTGGTTTGGTAACATCTACCACGACGCAGCATGTAGATAAGCGTCGGGTACGACATAGTACTCGATTGGGATTAGACAAGCGGGCAGAGGATTAATGGATAATGGTACTACAAGGTCTGCTCATTTCATCCAGGCTTCCTTACCATACACGTATCCTTGCTCGTGTGTGAGAGAGAGCATCTTTGCTAGCCAAAGCAAGGCATCTTGGCATGGCATTATTCAACCACCAAACACCACGCCGTACAAGTCTTGTTCACGAGTCAGCTGCTGCTGGGTGGCACAGCAGCGGCGGCAGCCAGGAACTCCACAGTGCATCGAGTTCGCTGTTGAACAGTAGATCGATGCCTAGGAACTCTTCAGCTTTAGGTGAAACAGATGGCTGGGAAAGCAACAGAAAAGGTAGGCTGTGGCTTTCCTTGGAAAGAGAGATGAGAGAAGCTTTTTCAGCTTCTGGGATATCCTCAGGACCCTTTTGTTCTGAAACCACTTTCAAATTTACAGCCAGTTGAGCAAGATATGAGCGAATTTCAGGTCCTTCCTTGGCGAGAAAACAAATTCAGGGTCCATGGAGGTTCATGGGCAAAGAACATGTGAGGATGCAGCGTAGATGCAACTACATCTGCAATCTGCAGGACAGCCAGGCAATAATCGACCACTTGGCAGGGTCTCGTCTAGCTCTTTCCTCTGGTCAGATTATATTAAGAAGAAAGGGGCGCTGCCATGGCAGACCTTTGCTCCCAACAGCTTGGGCAGAGATGGAAGCCAACAAGACCCCCAGATTGACGACGATGGCTGCCAAGTTGACAAGAGATTGGGAAAAAATTCCAATACCTTACGGGCTAGCTGTTGAGAGCTAGCTTCCCCGAGAACAATCATGCCGTCGTCTACTCGTGCTGATCCAGCTGAAGATCCTGTCTGGGCAGAGGCCCAGGCAGCGCCAAGGCACGCTCCAGGACATGGACACCCAACAGTGGCGGCTGCAGCCACAATATCAGGCTCCAGAGATACAGTTGTGCATCACGTTTCCAGACAATTCACTGACTGGCGCCTGTGCCGGGGACCGACGGCTGCCGGAGACGATGACAACAATGCTGGGGCTCCCCTCTGGGCTCTGGGCAAGCTGAAAATAGGCAGCGGTAAAGCCGAGCGCCCTCGCATCAACCCTACCAAAGATGCCCATTAGTGTTTGCCATTAAACAAGGACCATATATGATAGCACTTTCCATCAAACAACAACTGCACAATTGCAGTGATCCACAGCACCAGCAGCCAAAAGGAAGTCGAGACAGATATGATTGGATGAGCTCCAAGACGACTAAGGGAGATAGATCTAACTCATAGACATGATATTATCAAGGTAGGGTCCATTGCTGTGGATCGACACCATATGGCTGCACTGCTGGGCATCTCTTGATGGTAGCAGGAGACCGGTGTTCATGTGCGCATAACACCAGAAGGTGACCAGAGATTGCAAATGATGACACATAACGACAACGAATTCCAGAAAATGTAAATGGGGTTAGGTTGTGCGGGGTGGGGGGACGGATGAGAATTCAGGTCTGGTCACTTGAGTCAAGGATAACGATTATATGGCTACCAATCAACCATTCTTTGGAAACCAAGATGCTATTTTTCTCTTAGTCTAAGCAAAGCCTGTAACCTTAATGGTGCTTGATTTAAGCATCTGTGCACATGTGAGCTTTTACTCCATGGCCCGTTCTATGTACAGTCAAAACAGCAATGCTTGCTGTCAGGAAGTTGAAATTGAAACTGGCCTAAATGATTAAGTACTCCATGTCAGTGCAACCGACCAACTGTGCAGGTTATGCACTCTACAGAATTTCAAATAAAAAGGAAACAAAATCATAACCAGACGATATTAGGTAAATCGCTGCCCAAAAATATTCCTCTGAAGGTACTTATCAAAGGATAAAAGGTTGATTTATGTGACAGTGAGAAAATTAGAGCAAATAGTGTTAGAGATAACTGGATTGGAGAGGGAGGAGGAAGCTAACAATGTATATTTCTATATTTTGCAAGCTTAGATACATAGGAGGGGTACATGTCCTTTTATAGGAATTTTAGGTCGGTACTACAGTACCGCTACAATAACCGATATAATGTTTGGCCTGCTGTTTACAGCTAAAGCAAAATCCAAATTTACTACTACTAACAGCTGTCAACAGCTGCTTATAACTTAATGGCTAAGCAAAGTACAACACTTATCTATCATTCACCCCCTAAGTCTTGACTTCTTCTGGTTTTGCAATCTTGATCATGCCAATTTTGCTGCGCAGCTCTTCAAATTGGATCCTTCCCAATGCCTTGGTTAGGATGTCAGCTAGCTAATCTTTAGTGTTGATGTAGTTTACCCTTGTCTTCCCTTGATCAACACAGACCCTGATGAAGTGGTACCTTGTGTCGATGTGTTTGCTGCGCTCATGGAAGACAGGATTTTTGCACAGCTCGATTGCTGCTTTGTTGTCCATCTTTAGCTCAAAGGGAGCAAGTTCTTCGTCTTGGAGCTCCCCGAGCAGCCTTGATAGCCAAATGCCTTGGCCGACAGCAGATGTGGCTGCAATGTACTCTGCCTCACATGAGGAGAGTGCCACAACTCGCTGTTTCAGTGAGTACCAGCTGATAGGACAGCTGCCGAGGAAGAAGATGCAGCCACTCGTGCTCTTGCGAGTGTCAATGTCGCCGGCCATATCGCTATCAGTGTAGCCGACCAGCTTGGTGTTCTTCTTTCCTTCTCCCTTCTTGTAATGGAGCCCATAGGGCAGAGTCCCTGCCAGGTAGCGCGGGATGCTCTTTACAGCAGAAAAGTGCTCTGTTGTTGGAGCTTCCATGAACATAGGCCACAGCAAAGCTGATGTCAGGTCGAGTGTGTGTGAGGTAGCGCAGGCTCCCCACAATGCTTCTGTACAGGGATGCATCAGCTGCAGGTGCTGAGCTAACCTTGCTCAGCTTGAACCGTGGCTCCATGGGCACTGTGCAGGGGTTACAACCTTGCATTCCACCGGCAGTGAGGATCTTGGCAGTATAGGCAGACTGAGATAGGGTGATCTTGTCCTTCTCCTGTTTCACTTCAATGCCAAGGTAGAAGGAGAGCAGTCCCAAGTCACTCATCTTGAATTTTGCCTTCATCTCTGCCTTGAACCTTTCAATCTCCCTTGGATTGCTGCCGGTGGCGATGATCATTCACATAGACCCCAATTAGGAGCCTTTGATCTCTGCAGCCGCGCGTGTAGATGCCATGTTCAGTGGCACACTGCTTGAAGGCGAGTTCCAGCAGGCTGGCATCAAGTTTGATGTTCCACGCGCGTGGTGCTTGGCGCAGGCCATACAAGGCCTTGTCCAGCCGGTAGACAAGGTGCTCCTTGCCTTTGATGGTGAAGCCCGGCGGCTGCTTGACGTAGACCTCTTCTCGGAGCTCGCCATTGAGGAAAGCCGACTTGATGTCGAGGTGGTGGAGTGACCGGCCGGCGTGTGCAGCTGTGGCGACCAAGAGCCGAACAGACTCAAGTCGGGCCACCGGCGCAAACACTTCGTTGAAGTCGATGCCGGCGCGCTGCACATATCCCTTGGCGACGAGTCGGGCCTTGTGGCGAACAATGTTGCCGGCGGCGTCCTTCTTCACCTTGTAAACCCACCGGAGCCCAATTGGCCGATGCCCGGGTGGGAGTTCAACAAGCCGCCATGTCTTGTTCTCCTCGACCGCCCTGATTTCTTCATTCATCTGCCACTCCACCTTCTTCTCTGCTTCTGCAAAGGATGCAGGTTCCAGTGCTGAAACCATGTGCAGCTCGCCTTCAGCCAGCTCGCGCTCCGCCATGCCGGGCAGTGGCACGTCATCGTCGAGGATATTGTCCAAGCGGCGGAAGTGCACAGGCGTGTCGCCGTGCTCTGCATCAAGCTGGTCTTCAGCATCGGGTGGTGGTGTGCCGAACTCCACCGGAGCTTGATCTGCAGCAAGTGCTGCAGGTGGCGCTGGTGGTGGTGTGTGAGCTGATTGCTCTGCACCCCCATCAGTTGGAGCCGGTGATGCTGCTGGTGGCGGTGTTGGAGCAGTAGGTTCGGGAGCATTGTACACCATGGTGGTTGACTTGATGGTGAACTCCTGGGTCCACCACTCGCCATCTTCTGCTTCTTCCACCTTACTCCAGTCCCATCCCCTCTTCTCATCGAACACCACGTCTCACGACCACTCGCCATCCGCTGCTTCTTCCACCTTACTCCAGTCCCATCCCCTCTTCTCATCGAACACCACGTCTCTCGTGATGTGGACGCGCTGGGACACAGGGTCGAACACTCTGTATGCCTTGGTTCCGGCTTCATAGCCGATGAAGACAACAGCAGTGCTGCGATCTTCTAGCTTGGACTGATGAGGCCGCATCTTCTTCATGAACGCCAAGCACCCGAAGGTGCGGAGAAAGCTTACGGCCGGCTCCTTGTCGTACCATGCCTCGTATGGCGTTCTGCCATTGAGCGCCTTGGTTGGCGCCCGGTTCAAGAGGAACACGACTGTTGACACGGCCTCTCCCCAGAACTTGACAGGCATGCTATGTTGCTTGAGCAAGCTGCGTGCCATCGCCACGACGGTCAGATTGCGCCGCTCCACAACGCCATTCTGCTGCGGCGAGTACGGCGCCGAGTGACGGTGATGCACCCCCTTTGCTGCGCAGTAGTCACCGAACTCGAGGGAGGTGAACTCCCCGCCATAGTCAGTGCGCAGGATCTTCAACTTCCTCCCGCTTTCAAGTTCTGCTGCAGCCTGGAACCTTTTTATGGCTGCTGGTGCGTCGCTCTTCGCCGCCAGCAGAAGCAGCCACATGAAGCGGCTGTAGTCATCAACCAGCAGCAAGAGATACTTCTTGCTGCCGGGAGTTGCAGGCGTGACGGGGCCGCAGATGTCGCCATGAACCAAGTCGAGGGCGTGCTCGGCGCGGAACTTCGCCTGAGCAGGGAACGGTGTTCGCTTCTGCTTGGTCAGGACGCAAGTGTCGCAGAACTGATCTATGTGCTCGATCGCCGGCAGGCCGTGGACCATCTGCTTCTTTGCCAGCTGCCGCAAAGTGTTGAAGTTGATTTGGCCGAAGCGTTCGTGCCACTTCCAGGCGTTGTCGTCGGCGCGGGCAGCAAGGGATAGAGGCTGGTCGACGTCGAGGCGCAAGGTGTAGAGCCGATTGCAGCCCCGCTCGATCCTGGCTAGTAGCCGCTGATGCCGATCCCAAATGCGCATGACGCCACGCTTGACCTCCACCGTGGCGTCACTCTCATCGAGCTACCCAACGCTGATGAGGTTGCTCTTCAGGCGCGGGATGAAGTAGACACCCGTCAGAGCTCGCTGCTCGCCGCCGGAGGTGAAGACGACCGTGCCTTGGCCCTCAATGGTCACCAGCGAACCATCGGCAAAGCGGACCGTGCCGGTGATGCTTTGGTCAAGCTCAGAGAAAACATCTTGCCGGTCAGTCATGTGGTTCGTTGCCGCGGTATCGAGGTACCACTGATCAGCATGGCGTTCGCCATCAGTGTTGAGGTTGAGTTGGGCGCACGGCTCCTCCAGGTGGACTTTGAACAGAGCAGAGGTGCTCTGTTCTGGTGAAGCAGCGTCCACCTCCTCTGTTCTAGAACAGCAGAGCAGAGTGCTCAGTTCCAGCGGTGGCGCACACCTCCGCCATGAGCAGCGTTGGGCCATCGTCTTCCTTCTCGGCAAGATTGGCTCGTTCCCGGCGAGGCTTGCGGCAGTCCTTTGCCCAGTGGCCGTATCTGCTGCAGTTGAGGCACCGATTGGACTGCCTCTGATCGCGAGGTGGATCGCGAGACGAATCGCGGCGGGGCGCCCTGTTTCCGCCCGAGCCACCTGGCTTCTTCTGCTTGCGTGGTGGTCGGTGATGGCCGGTGTGGCTGGTCGTGCCGCCTCCTGCAGAAGACCCCTCGCCGGAGTTGCGTTCCTTCCGGCGTGCCTCCCACTGCTCCTCAGTGAGGTACAACTTGCCTCCTGCCTGGGGTTGCTCCGCCGAGGAAGAGGTCGCTGCAAGGTGTTCGTCCACCATCTTTAGGCGCCCGGTCACCTCCTCAATGGTGAGCTTGTCGGTGTCAAGTAGCGTCACAATAGACAGGGCTATCTGCGCATACTTGTCAGGGACAACTCGAAGCAGCTTCTCGACGGTGTTCTGTTCTGAGACTTGCTCGCCATGAATGGAGAGCGAGCTCATCATCCCAGAGAGGCGTAGGGCGAAGTTGTCGACCTGCTCGCCGTCGTGGAAGGAGAGCAGCTCCCAGTCGTCGCGAAGGCGCTGCAGGGTCATCTTCCTTGCGTGGTCAGAGCCGACATGGATTCACTTGATTGCCTCCCAAACTTCCTTCGCCGTGCGCTTGCTGGCCAGCAGGCGGATCATCTCTGCCGACACAGCAGAGAGGATGGCGTCTACCGCCATCCGGTCTTTCTGCCGATCAGCATGGCTAGGCTCCACCGCGTCCCATAGCCCCCTGGCCTCTAGCTTCACCCGCATTAGGAGGCTCGGGTCCTCTAGCTTCACCATAGCAACAGAAGATGTCCCGACTCTGGAGTAGACAGTACCATTTGATAATACTGAAGAGGCGCCCAAAAACACTCTTGTAACCTCATGCATGATGTATGATACAGCATTTATGTGTGTGTATGTGCAGCTGATACCCTTTGCAACTAATCGGCGCAATAATCCTTGTCCCTCAAGGTTTGGAGGGGAATCTACCACCACAACACGAAATTTCTTTCCAAGTTCATGAGCATGGTCAAAAATCATTTCAACAACAGAGGGTGACCCATATGTCAATAGCACATCATCATCTCTGATTTTTGTGACAGCATGACTAACAATGACCTTGCCTGCAACTATTATCTTCTCATTTATAAAATGATCAATGTCAGATTGAAGACTAGCTCTAGCTTCTGACTCTGACAATGCAAGTGGTAGCTTGGTAATCCTGTTCTTCAAAAATCTAATAGCATTGCCCATGCTGATTGAGAGGGGTCTGCACTCAATGAGAAATGACACATAGCTACTGATTTTAGCAGTAAGATCTCTACTGAGAATTTTTTCTGCAGGTGTGGAGTAATTGTAATCATTTATTGCCTCTCTGAATGCAAGAAGCATTGCTATGCAACGAGCATTGCCACCAGATATGTCGTCAGACAAATATTGAAGTCCAACCTGAAATATCCCAGGGGGATAAGATACTTGGTTTTCACCATAACAACAAAAAATTAAACAGTCCTATCAGATAAATACCCTCTACTCAAAAATGCATGAAAAGAAAAATAAAATTATGATTACACCCATATGTTTCATGTCAGTTATATTATCCACAGAATCAGCAATGTAGAATGGAATAAATCACCATTTCAAGGTTGCTCACTATAATTTTTATTTTTAATTTATTTGAACAGAACTATTTACAGTATATTTGCAACATGGTAGTTAACAATTACCTTATACACAGAAGGATGCATTAGATCAGGTTGAAAAAACTTGGACTCAAGTTCAGGAAGCTGAGTGCCATGTGCATATTGAGGCAGATGCCTGAACAGTTCGACTCTGTTTCGAGCTTCTGATTGGTTGACAACGGAACGCTTCTTTGCTTTCACCACCCGGTGTACATCATCAAATTGCATACGGGGTTGAAGAACATCTTTTTTTCTATCTTTGTCAGGCAGGCGTTCGTCGGTCTTTTTATCAGAAGCAGCCGGAGGGTTAACTTGGGTCACATCTTTCTTTAGAGCTGCCTTTCCTGCCTTCGGTTGCTTTGATATTTTGGTGTTAACATCTGACGCCTTGGCTGTTGATTTTGAACCTGCAATTTTCACACATACATAAAGTTCCATTCTGCAAATAAGCCAGTGAGTCACCTGAATCTGAATGATACCAAATGCAAACAGAGAACCATAGCACACCGCCATTCCATCCATAACAAAACTCGTCATTCTTTTCTTCATGTAAAATTTTACTTCAAATTTCCTTGATAAGCTGGTGTGGGTTAAGTGTCTTATGTGGGTTCTATATATTCACTGTGACAATCAGATAGTGTAAATGATGAGAACAAGTTAACTACCAGCCTCCTTTGCAGCAGCTTTGGCAGCACGCTGAGCCTCCTGAATAGCACGTCTCTCTGCTTTAGAAAGCTTTGGTTTCTGTGGAACTGAAGTAGGATCGCCTTCACTCTTTGTTTCAGTAAGATCTCTCTTGTTTGGTTCTGAAACAAATAAAAGAAGAAAATTATGCAATGAATGCTGATAAAACGGTGTGCTGTTTACATTCTCTAGCAAGCATGATTGTTACCAAATAATACATGCTAAACCAAAGGTGACTGATGATCATACAACACAATCCATTTTCGACGATACATACTGCACACAGGCAATTTGCACATTTTTAGAAGCAACCAATGATTGAAAGTGTACCTTGATTGCTACCGGCAGCAATTATTTGGTAATATATCCCCATCATGACTCATGAAGACCAAATGATTGCTTAACATGCATGGTAATTTGGTCTGACTTTAATCTTCATAGGTAACATGATACTAGTTTGCCTATCATACTGCTGGTTTCAACAACACCCATCGGCAAATGTTGGTCGGGCTGAAGCAACTAGGTCGCACCAACACATTATGCATACTCCTATAATCGTGTTGTGTTGCCCTGTGTCGATATTTTTTTTCATACAGGAAGCTTGTAATTACTAGTGTTCAGCAAAACAACTATACCTCCTCCACAAACGAATGAATGATGCAATCCCATATACTGAACATAATCATGTCAGATTTATTGATGCATACACAGTAGTTTCAAACTATCGCATAGGGGTACCGGGGTACCTGGAAGCGCGGGCGGGGGCGGGCGCGCCCAGGACACGTCGACGTCGTCATCGTCGTCGCCAAGGTCCGAGCCGGCGTCGAGGCGTGACGAGGAGGCCGGGGGCGGGGAGGACGGCATGAGGGACTCGAACTCGGGCGCCGGGGCGGGGAGGTGGTCGGGGATGAGCGGGGGCGGGATCATGACGGGGGAGAGCCCGTCGGACGCCGGCGGCGACGCGTCCGCCGCGGGGGCCGGCGGGGCCGGGCTCGGCGGAGGTGACGAAGCCCACCTGGCGGAACCGCGGCTCCACCCCGCCCGAGGAGGAGCGCGGCGGCGGGCGGCGGATGTCCATCGCCGGGACGGGAGGAGGGGAGGGGGCGGCGGGGCGAGCCGACGACTTGCGTGGAGAAGAGAAATTTCGAAGGCCCAGTGTGCTCGGAGTGCGCGTGCTGCTGCGGGCCTGCAGAGAGAGAGAGAGAGAGAGAGAGAGAAGATAAGAAGAGGCCCGAGGTTGGAGGATATTCACGTGGTGGCCCAGTGAGAGTTGAAGCCCAGAGGAATGAGCGCAGCTCCTGTCCATTCCCACACTTTGCAGCCGAGGTCTGCTGTCATCATCGTTCCAGTTCCACAGCAATCGTCAGAGCAACCAACCAACCTGAGGACATGCATGGAGGCTGAGATCAAAGTCAGTGCCCGCATAATTGGCGCACCCACCCACCCATCCTCGCTCGCCGTGCTCCGTTCCCATAGGCACCGGCGGCTTCCTGGCATCCTGTAAAGCCGCGTGTCTCGTTTGGGCACACTCGGCCTAGTTCGCGCTAAGGATGGAAACGGATCGGATTCGCATGGAATCGGATTTGGATAACGCTATTTACCGCATTTTAATTCGAATACCGATACAGATTCAGATATTCTCGGATACGAATGCAAAACGGATACCTTGGATACGGATTCGCGTTCGGATATTTACTCACCGTATAAGATAATGTTTATCTATTTTCTTTATTTGTAGTTTCAGAATATAAAATCGTTACACAGGTAGAAATTAAAGTTTAATAATATAACAAAGATAACTAGTTAAAAATAATATATTTATCAATAATATTCAATAAATAAATATATAAAAAATAAAACTAGAAATAAAATATATTTAAATAAATGTATAGAAAATTTTTATTAATATATAAATAAAAATTATAAAAGTAGTTTCACGTATAAATAGATAAAACAATAAAATATTTAAAAGTAAAATTAATCTTCTTATATTTTTATTATAAAAATTAATATAACATTGGTTATAGGAAATGGAGATGACTTTTAGTCAATACGGATACGGATAATGTCGGATATTATCGAATATGGATGTGGAATCGGATAGAGAAAATCAATGGAAATCGAATTCGGATGTATCCACTTTGCTATCATATTAAATTCGAATACGAATACGAATATCCATATTGATGTTTAAACGGATAAGGATATCGGATAATTCGGATATTTGCTATCCGTATCTGACACACGGTATGCCTTTACGTGCGCTCTTGTGCTTGTCATTGTCATCACCTCAGTTTTCACGTTGACTATGGAGTAGTACTAGCTAGGACATCCTTATTATCCTTTGTTTAGCAACCAATCCAATCATTACTGATGATCATCGTTAGCTAGCAATGATATACATAAAAGGCATAAAGTTATTAGTCAAGAAAATGAAACGGCCGACCAATCGATTGAACTAGCAAAGGTTGCTTCGTTCAGGGCCCATATCTGTGTTCACACAATAATTAAGAAGCCACAAACTACTTGCCTCTAGATCATCATATCGCTAGTGAAGATGCACACCTTTCGTTTCTCTAGAGAAGAAGAACAAGGAATAGACGACTCATACCCAACGACGACATAGCATTTCCTCTTAATCGCAAATTTAATTCAATCAAGGTTTATCGTAAATAAAACTTTTTTTTAACCTCGAATGGCCATCATGATCGGTCGATTTGCGTATATACATATACAGTTAGTTAGTATGTGCCGCTGTCTGCCTAGCTAGGTCACAAATATATGTAGCAGGGCCAGGACACAGGATTCTTTGCTTGTCAGTGTACATGCACTGATGGCAAAAGGAGGAGTAGGGGTGACGCTAACTGTAGACGAGTCAAAAAAAGAAAAGACACCAGAATGGGATGATAATGTAGATAAACCCTTTGTTTCTTTGCTGCTACTCTAGCAGACATGTGGGATAATGTGGGGGTTTGCATTGGCTGGTCAAGATGCATCCATAGACAGACAGACTGACTACACGGGGCAGCCACGAGACCTCCATGGCCAAGATGCACATGCCTCCTTGCTGGGGGCCTTGCCTTCTGATAATGTGCGTGCGTAGTCTCTCAGAAGCATGCATGGCCACTGGCTACCGGCCGATACCCAACGACCTAAACAGAATCCACTGTACGCGACACCAATAATAGTGTGCACGCATGGGCCAAACTTAACCAACTGAAGGCTACTACGTACCATGCATGGTTATTATTAATTCAGGCCCCAGTGACTATACTTCGTACATATATTGGTGAGTTTTTTAGGTAACTTTAATTGGGACATGAATTGAACCACACAACACTATAACCAATTATATATGTTCATGGTGCTTGTAGCAATGATGTGAGAACTAATCGATCAATACTAGAGTAATTTTCAAAATAAATATACTATAAATGATTGGAAAATCTGCGGGAATACACACTTTCAGGAATTTGTTTCACAACACTACACTTGTATAAACAATTTTTATATCACAAGAATGCGATTTGAAAAATTAATACCGCAAAATCATGGGGCATTTCTATTATTGTAGCTTATCAAACAATATTTTTGTTCAAATCACCAAAAAACAATAGCACAGTCATCACGGTAATAGATGTATCTGTAGTTCTGTGATCAAGTGACAATCGAAGTTAGTATGTATAATTTGTAAAATTTACTCTAGACCTATACCCGAGAATCCTCGTACCTAACGAATAGTAGATTAGAATTTTGATCATCTGAGAACCATATAGGTTACCACAAGTTTATTATTAGCCATCTTAGCTCCATTACCTAAAGCACTTAATCAAATAATCAACTAACTTAAAAAGAGAAGATGGATAGAATGGGAAAGTTCTGGCCGAAATGTCGACTATTGTTCACAATGCTATCAGATAAACAACTATATATATTGGCCTTTTTCTAATCAGGATGTCTCTAATCTTTTCTCCTATGTCAAGGGAATCTTCAAAAAGGATCGTTGTCAACCAAATGGCCAGTCTTGTTGAGTCGGCCACCTCCATGGATGATGTATACAGTTAGTTACAAAAAATAAAAATATACGCACACCACTCATGCTGCTACTATATATAATACATGGTCATATACGCGCATCACTAGCTAGAAAGTAGAAAGATTAGCGTCCCACTATATCCCCTAGGATAAGATTAACAATCTTTTAATCAACCTTAACTGCAGGCCACCTGATTCTTCCAAACTGACCTGTAATCTTAGTGGGTGGCATTGACCATGCTCATGCATGTCAACTTGTTAAGGTGAACTAAAGAAAAAGAGTTGACGGATCAAACAAAAAGCAGCGAGACATTTTTAAGGAAGCAATAGCGCATCTACACTTGTTCTGCTCCACTGCATCTCCACTAAGCAATGACGACCAAATCTAAAGGGTCTGGCTACAAATGAACAGCTGCCACACTGCATGAGTCTTGGTACCATATATACAGATCAATAACTAGCTGCATTATTAAAAGGTAATAATCTACAGGCTACAGCAGCTCTGAACAAAAATAACATACATTATAATTGAACTTTTAAAGCATGCGTGACACCAACGAAAAGAAAAAGGACGATATGTTAGAAGGAAAAGAACCATGTATATATATGCTCATAGCTGTGTATCATCAAGCAAGAGCAACATTGCTCAAAAGGAAAAATGAAAAGAAAAAAAAAGGTGACAAGAGCAAGGAAAAGAAGCAGCAGCTGCTGCACGCTCTTCTGCTCAGATGTGTGTATGCGTATGCAGTGATGCCATCACGCAGAGAGGAGATCGAATTAATTAGTATTATCGCCTGTTAACTTTGTTTATGTAAAGCAGCAAGATCATCACATACCAGAATCAGCATGTACCAGGAGCACTAAGTGGCCTGATAAACTAATAAGCTAGGCCAGCATCATATATATCCACCACACTATGAACAACCCGTTGCCTTTTACATGAACAGTGCGAAAATGCATGCATGGGCTACCATCCAGTCCCAACCGCACACGCGTCACAGGCTGCTAAGTGACACGTAGCATGCAGATGATGCAGGAGGATGCTGCGAGTCCCAACAAATAAATTAGAGCAGCGCTTTTGCATAGGGGTTATTATTAGTACTTTAGTAGTGAAAGAAGATGGCAGAGAAAATTAAAAGAGAACAGCTCGAATCTTAGTTCTTCAAAAAGAAAAGAAAAGATCATCTCGAATCGAATGGCCACGAATTCCTAGTATCTGTCCATAGCATGCAGTTGGTTTAGCCAAGAGCAAAAGAAAGAGCTGCACAGTACTACTACCACTTGCTACTAGGCTTGCCCGGCCGGCCAGCCTCTCCTTTGTTTCATCACTTGTTAACTCTTATCATGGATCCTAGGTGATCCAGCTAGCTGCTGCCCGTGTGTTCAGCTTCTGTCCAGGCAAAACGTCATGCTCGAATTGGTTCTATACTTGCTAGAAAAAAAAAGAATTGGTTATATATATACAAGCATGCATGCATGTGGCCGAGAACGTAGTACTCTGACTTACGTGTGGCTAGTTCTACGCGAAAATGCGGCCTTCAAATTAGCATCACTGCACACGCATGTACGTGCGAGTGGCACCTGTACGTATATGCAGCAGTTTCTACTACATGTCTGAAACTTCTTTAATTTGCTAAAAGCATGCCTTGTGTGTCTTGTCAAGTGTTGGCAGCCACCAGTTTGAAGCTGAATGAAACTGCTTTTTCCAGGCACACCGGATCGCAGGAGCAGGAAGATGCTCGTCACCGGATAGAATAGAACCAAGGCTGATTCTTTAGTGCCTAGATGTAGCTGCTCAGGTCAGCTATACTACTATACGACTTCTCGATCCATCGATCTTACATATAGAGTAATGCATGTGCATGTGCATGTGCATGTGCATGTGCATGTGCAACACAAACTAGACATGCAGTGCTCTGCTGATGGATGTCGTTTATATGCAACAGAAACTACCCTATCCATCACCATCCATGGATCTCTAGTATCCTTGCAAGCAATACCAGCCATGAGAACGAAGGCATTGCTTTTGTTTAGTTTGTATGTGGGTTGGGTTCATTCATTTGTTTTTGGTCTGCATGCTCTCATGCACATTCCCAGGGCGTGTTAGAATGTCAGGTCAGTTCAGAGTTGATCTATGTGGTGTGTGTGAGCGGCACATGGATGCTATGCTACACCTTGCGGCAGGATCCCTTTTTCATGGACCTAACATAGATCGCATGTCACATGCATGAGCCACCAGCTAGGTTGAGAGCTGACTGACAGATTGCAAATTTTCCTTCAGCTGAATGCATGGCTGCTGGATCTGATGTGATGGACATATAGCTAGGCCCTAGAGCTAGGTCGGAACTTTTTACTGTAGTTTGGCATGGTAGACCTCCTGCTATATTCCTAACAATCAAAGTTATCGTGTTTTGCAATCGTTGAACGTGCAGTTGCAATGAGTGTGACATTATTTGACTGTGTTGTAGTAAGTTGTAACTAATTAAATGGCATGTACGCAGACAACAAGACGAGGTGCGGAAAACAACCGCAAATACTCGCAGTCACGCGCGTGACTGCGAGTCAGTGCGTCACAAAAGGAGATCCCGAGTCACTGCAGGTGGATCCTCTGGTGGTGTTCATCTTCCACCTTGCGACAACTACCGTCGGAGTTCGGGGGGAGGGCTGCCAGGTTTCCTATAGCCTTCGGCTTAGGAAGGGGAGAGGGTGGAAAGAAAGCCCCGCGGCGGGTTGGGGACGGGATGGCGCGGCGCGGTGGCGGGGCGCCGCCGGCTAGGGTGGCGGCGAGACAACCGGTGGATCAAAATCCGGAGGGGGTATTGCAGCCGGTGGTGGTGGTTGCGGGTTGGAGGAGGCCGCCGTCGGAGACGATGAAGGCAGGCGGCGCGCGGGGGCGTGCTTATTGTGGACCGCCGTGGGCCTTCTGCGACGCCTCGTCTCTTAGTCGCAGGTGTGACTCCTAGCACTCTCGAAAACTACGGATCCGATTAGGGATAACTCGCGTTACTGTGATATGAATCGTCGCAGAAGTGATAACTGGTGGGACATTCTAATTAATTTGGGTTGAAACTTTGAAAGCCCACGTTTGCTAGAACGCGGACGCGCACCGCACGCCGACGCGCTAGCGCACATCGGCGGAGCCAGGGGGCCGGCAGGGGCCGTGGCCCCCCAGACACGTGAGGAATCCTTAATCTCTATGTGTGTATAGTGCAAAATAACTACATGTTTCAAACTAATCAGCTTTAGACCCTTAATTATGATGATTAGCTTTTTAAGTGGCTAAGCCTCGCGTGTGCCTAGACTAAGTTAATGTATAGCATGAATCAAATATGCATTGCACATATATATTAGGAATAGTAAGCAATTTTTATTCCTAAATCTTAGATTCAGTTTGTTCTGTCTTCTTAAGCACATATTGAATCTGTATAATGTGGGAAACATAAATTATGTATTAATCGTGAAAGTATCATTATTTTTTCGGATAATCGTGGAAGCATCGTTAAACCTAAAAGTAAAACATCTTGCTTCTTTTACAAGAACATGAGGGATTTTCTATAAGCAAAACTTTATTGATTTTAGAAGAGTATAGAAATTTATTTTTTGCACCACTACAACGCCTGAACTGCAAGAAAGCTCTCAAAGACAACATCAATAAGGAACAACACAAATTTAATTCTTATGTGTAATTCTTTGCTTTACCTTTGCGATTCGGTATGTCTATAGTTCATGTTCGGACCCCCTATGCGTAATTCTTGGCTCCGCACCTGCAAGCGCACCACAGGTGACCTATTGCAGAAAGCAAGAAAAAATAAGAAGATGGACTTGGTACGGAGCCCAAGAAAGATAGAAAAGTTCAATTGCAACATACAAAAAGCAATATCTTTTAACACAAACATTAAAATAAAAATCCAATCACATCATTGTGTCTTTTATGATAAGATCTTCTAAATAAGACCACACTTGAATATATTTGGATAATTTTATTACTAGAACAATTTTATTGTGAGAAGGAACAATTGTTCTTATTTCAAAAATAAATTCTATATTTATAAAAAAATATTCCTGGATAATTTTTATACTGGAATAATTTTCTTGCGAAGATGGAACAATTGTTGTTCTTTCAAAAATAAATTGTTCCACATTTATAAAATTATTCCGAGAAAAAAATTATTAAAATATAGTCATATGTGATCTAGTTTTGAAGATCATGTTGTAACGAACTCAACAGTGCAATCAGAATTTTTTTAGACATTTGATGCAAAAATTATGAACTTTTTACCTTTCAATCTTTATTTGCATTTCTGCGTTAGCATGCAGCTATCAGCTTCTATACAAAGCACTCTCCAGCCTTCTGCGACCAACCGTCTCCCACGCGTAACGCGCGATCCGAAAATATTAGCAATCACATGCGTGACTAGCAGTTAAAGTATCAATAAAATATTTTTTTATATTGTTGGAACAATTGTTCTAGCTTAAAAAAATTGTTCCACGATAAAAATAATGTTCCCCAGAAAATCATCGAACTATGATCTTATTTTGAAGATTCCATCGCAAGGAACACAGTGATGCGGTCAGATTTTAATTTTAATATACGGTTTTATAATAAAACTATGTAATATCTTGACTGCTAGTCGTGCGACTCCTGGTAGCCGCCGCGACATCTAGTATCCGCGAAAACAAAGGCGAAATAGCAACACTGTCAAGTTAGGTACGGTGGGCTGAACATTAATTCGACCTTGATGTTAGCCCATGAACATTGGGCTTGGGTGGCCCAATCCATCCATCAATTTGACCACGTTCGGCCTATGTTTGCAGCCCCCGCTGCAGCAAACCTTCTCAATCAGCCCTCTCTTTTTTCTAATTATTAGTAAAAATAGTTAGGTGGGCTGACTTTAGCCGGATCCTCCTCTCCTCGCAGCCTAGTTGTTCTTTCAGCCCATTGTTGATGCTCATCTGTTATTTTTTCGGAATGCGAGGAGACCCATTGTTGCGCCGCCGTCCTCGCCGCTCTCACTTCACCGCCTACGACGGCGTGCGGATCGGCGTGTCGCCGGCGCCCTCCCTCTGCGCCTTACCCCCGCTGCCACCACCGTCAGATCATCCGGCTCGACGCCGGCTAGCTCCCGGCCCCAGTTCACTTCGTCGGCCCCTGCGGCATTCAAGGTATTTCAATCCTTTTCTCCCTCCACGTGGCAAATCCAAGGCTAGCTCTGACCTCTGATTCATGGATCTTCCTCTGTTGGCCTATTTGGAGAAGCTAAAAGTTAGATGCTAAATTTTAGCATATATTAGCATTCATACAAATGCTAAAATTTTTAAATTTTAGTTAAACACTTCCGTTTGGATGAGCTAGTGCTAAAGTTTAGCACCTTCGCCTATTAGCACTTTGTTCAAAACGGATATGAATTAAATTGATATTGATATGTGCTGCCGTGCTGGAATTCGCGTGCAAGGCTAGCCTTTTCTTTTTAGTTTTTTGCGAAAATTGGAGATTATATGTAGACTGGAAGAGGATCCACTTGAGAGTGCAGTTGGGTCACTGACGTGTGGCTCGGCCCCACATGTCAGTGACCACGCACTCCTGTAGAGAAGTCCTTTCCGTGTAGACCCTTTCAATTGGAAGATAAGTTGTACTTTTCTGCATTGCTCGTCATGATTATCAAAGAGTGTTTTTTCAGTTTTTTTTTTTGCTGTTGCTGTTATAGTTGGAGATAAGGTGTTCAAAATGAATTCTTTGTTAGGAGGGAGGGATCTTGCCAGATTTACCATTTTCAGGAATCAATTTTCTGTCTCAAAGTCAGGGTACCATGGAAGAGGAAACTTCTTGATTGAAGTCGTAAATCTAGTTCTTTAATTAATTTGTACTAGCATATACAATTTTGTTTGCCTGACACAATTTTGTTAATTTTCCGTTGAAGAAATTAGGTGAAGGAAGCAGTGAACTAAATCGAAGATGAGCTGCCCGAGTTTGAGCCGTCAGTCTCTGCATCTGGTGCTAGGCTTCGGTCGTGCCCGGTACGCACTGAGCAGCATGGACATCTCGAGCCTCTTCTACCCCTCACGGGAAGAAGCCAAGGCGGCAGCGACGAACCCCAAGGAGGATGGCAATGGCAGCTTTGCTAGGAGGACGGATCGAGAGCTTGCCTGAGCCACGCATACACTACTACCCAATCAGGTCGCATGCATCTGACAGGTGGATGAACGCGTTCGCACTCATGGGCACGAGCAAGATCCTCTGCTCCGACGCCGGCGGCTGGGCCGCCATGTACAACGCCGAGGCACACTCCTTCCTGAGCTTGCCTGAGCTGAAATCGCCCAAGGGGCCCAGGTACGTTGCCGCCTCCATCCCCCGGACCGCCGCGGCCGACTTCGAGATCCACCCGGACGTGGACTCCGCCATGTTCGGCGGCAGGCTGCGCGGCGACCACACCGACAGCCTCTACATGATGGACATGGTCCCCGGCCAGGCGTGCAGCTTCGAGGTGCTCGCCTGCTACCCCGGGAGCCGCTGGCGCTGGCGCCCTCTCCCGCCGCCGCCGTTCCTCGACGACCCAAATTACAGGACCCCCGGACGGCATCTCATTCGCCAGCACCATCTGCGTGTCATCCGACAGAGCGACCTACTGCTTCGACACGGTGGCGATGCGGTGGAGCAAGGCGGGCGACTGGGTGCTCCCCTTCCGCTCCAGGCTGGAGCACGACGCCGAGCTGGGGATGTGGTTCGGCATCTCCGCCCGCCGGCCCGGCGAGCTGTGCGCCCTGGACCTCGCCGCCGTCGCGTCGGGCTCCTCCTGCGGCGAACCTCCGGCGGTGCGGCGCGTCGGGTTGGACGTTGATCCGCCGGGGAACTGGGTGCTGATAAATGAAGCCTTGGTGAGCTTGGGCTCCGGCAGGTTCTGCATCGCCAAGTTCTTCGATGTTATCGTGAGTCGGACGACTACGAAGCTCATGTGGTCGCCTTCACCGGCGTGGAGGTGGTGCGCTCGGATGAAGATGAGGAAGGGGGACTCAGCATGGTCAACCACAAGACTGAATGCCTCCTCACAGATGACATCGAGTGGGCGCTCTGAACTGAAGATATCATCGATACTTTCTACACCTCTGATGGAAAAGTATCATGTATTGGTAGAATAATGTCACACCTCTGGTGTTTAGAAAAACCATTAGACACAAATCATCCACAAAACATATCATTAGCATATGCATTTTGGCATTTATTCATTAATAAATAGGCACAAAAGTAGTAAATATGAATTTTATGCTCAAGTATTTCTTAGTACGTCAAATTCATCAATTGTGTCTCATAAACATGTTTGATCTATGAAGCTAATTCAAAACTTTAGTTTAGACATCACTCATATGAAAACTAGAAGTGTTGGAACTTCCAAAAGTACCTATTTTGGAAAGCTAATTAAAATATATTTTTGCTAAACACTTGGAATTCGGTAAACAGAAAATTGATAGTCCAATATATGTACTTTAATATGAATATGATCTTATCATGTGAAAACTTGATTATATAGTTCAAAATTTCAGTCAAATACAGGTCAAACTCCTGTTTCAGCCACCTCTGAAATTTGGTCAAGTCTGTTATCTGACAGCTTGTGGCCATGTTTTTTCGATTTTATTTCTCAAAATTCTTCTGGTCAACTATTTAATTTTTTTGCACAACTTTTTATTCCTATATCCCAACTTGATATTCACAGCAAGTTTGAATTGATTACTTCGTATTTTGGTGCTTGAAATCAATCTCAAACTTCGCTAAAATAAATAGACTGCACATGACTGAAAAATTCAGAATTCGTCATGTTTTTGGCTGATTTCGGGGCATTATAACTTCTGAACCGTGAACAATTAGAACTTGCACTCTTAATAAAAGTTATAGATATATGTTAGGGCTACAACTTTGATATTTACCATTTGATCCAGTTATATACAAAAATTTGAAGTTTTTATGGGACAAACATGGATGTTTTAGCGTTGATGAAACCTGAACTGAATCAGCCATCTATGGTTGTTCCTGTGCAGCCGTCAGACCGACGCCAACACGCGACGATGTGGTCCTGCAGTGGCACCACAGCCTCGCCACGAGCACCCCCAAGCGCCCACTCGTCGCTCGCCCGCTCCACAAATCCATACCCCGGCCAGCCATCTTCTCACTCTCCCCTTTTCATTCTTTCTTCCGGTTCCTATCGAAGAACACCATAGCTGCCGGTACTGCTCCGGCCAAATCCGCGAGCCCCTAGCCATAGAAACCAAATCGCCACCATCCACACCTCCACAGCCTTCCTACTTCCCTTCTCCCCCACTTGTGCTCCTGAGAAGTGACCTCCGTGGCCGGGGATTGCAGATCCCGACCATTAGACCGCCATTGCCGAGCACATCCACCCCTCACCGTCGAAGTCCCACCTCCGATCATCGTTCTCGTCGTCCAACCATAAAAATCGATTGCCGGTGAGCCTCTGATGCTCATGCTCTCCTTATTTCGCTACATTCGCCGTCGGTTTCGCCGGAACGCGGCCATGCCGCTCGTCCGCGCCGCCATGGGCGCCACTGCTCGTCGCCGGCCAGTCTTTTGGCCATCACGAGTGGCGTTGAAGGTGTAACGGGCTGCAGAAAAGCTGCTGGTGCTGAACCTCACCGCCGGTTGGCCTCGCCGTTGCCGGGAACGGCCTGTCAAGGTCCGGCCATCGCTGGCCATGGCTGACCTTGACTGGTCCAGGTCTGGTTGACTGTGGGCTCGGGTTGTCAGTGACTGAAGGGGTTCCTGGTAGAGTTAGGTCTGGTAGAAAAAGTTTGGTTAGGGTTTATCTGGGTTTATAAATTTTCTGGTACATTGTTTAATAGGCTGAAAAAATTGAAAATGCATAGAAAATCGCAGAAAACAGATAAAATTGTGAAATCAGTTCTGTTGGCTCTGTTAAGAACATGTCTACACAACGAAAATACTAGATCTAGTTGAGTGTTTATTTTTACTTTGCTAAAAATTAGAACATGAAAAACATAGTTTATTGTGTTGTAATGTTTCTATGCATTCAGAACTCCTGTAAAATTTACAGTAGACTAATTTGATGATGTATTAGCTTCAGTAAATTTTTCATATCCAGAAGACATTATTTGATATGTTAATTGATTTATCTATATGCTAGTGTATTTCTGAGTTAATAAATAGTTTATGCTTGAAAAAAATCTCGGTAAATACAACTATTATACTTTATCAGTAGCTCTATCATGATATATTTTGTTCCTCACCAGAATGTATTCTTAACATTTGTTTTGTGAATTTATTTAATTTCTAGCTTAGTCACACAATTTGTAATATCATTTATACGTATGCTTTTATTATTTATTTTGCTGAGGTTGTACGTAATGTGTATTTTTATTTACTCAGTTAGCTCCAGTAATAAGATAAGATTGTATAGCTTAATATTTTTCATGTCTTATTTACATGCTCATTTTGCATTGCATTTTGTATTTCATGTAGATCCGGTAGCTACCGACATCGTGTACGAGCTAGTTGTCGCGCCTCAGGACCAGCAGGCACCATATGAAGAGCAGCAGATCTTAGAACATCCAGAAGACCTGGCCCAAGGTACGGAAGAGCCACAGGCTGAGCAGCAGGAAGGTAAGCTCCGGAGCATAACCACTAATTTAAAATTATACAATGTTTTTAATTAAGTATTTATTCATTAAATTTCTAGGAGTTGAATAAAACCATAGATGCATGTTCCCTAGGTTCCTTTGGGCTATAATAGTATGTGTAGGTCGCTAGCCTTGCCATGCTTAGTTAAGACCGGTAGAAATTGAGTGATTGCATGTCACTCGCGGGCTATAGGATCTCTCATTATGGGTAACTTATTTATTACAATTGTTTCACATGGAAAGATTGGGATCGGGCGGGAATGAGAATGGTCTATGTGATATTGGTAGGGATACGTAGCCCCGTCCGTGTCAATTAAGGCCCATTCGTTGGTGGCCCTGTTTGATCAAGTTTGAACAAAACTAATCACATGCCGACAGTAGGAGGTAGTCAAACCCGGTAAGCGTAGTACCTCGGTCACTCTAGTGTTTGAGCTGATACCTGCTTCTCCGGTCGAGTGCTAGTCAGTAACTCATGGCTGACCCGGTATCGGTGGGGACTAGCTACTTGCGGGTCGAGGGGCAGTTCAACCATTTTGTAAAGACCGACGGGAACAGTTGATGCGTGTGACTCGACGGGGTTGCATTCATCGTGTGGTTAGGTTTTTCCCTTGCGAGAATGTAAAACGAATCGATTCGCCGTACCTCTCGGATAAGAGAACCTTGATCGTTGCGCCACATCGTAGAAAAGAATTAAATAAATATTATTTATTGTTGTTATTACCTATTACTGCTATCTAATTAATTGTTTTTCCACTCTAACATGTTTCATTTATGTTGCAAATATAGTAAATACTAATTCTTACTTAAACTTGTTCTAAAATCTTGAAAGTAAGAATCTACTCTTAGTAGCTTTTTGGCAAAACAAACCACCAGCCAAAATTCTTACATACTAGAAGTTGGCTAAGTATATACCACTAGTCGGGTAAGTCTTACTAAGTATTAGTATACTTAAGTATGGATAAATTATTTTCAGGTCCAAATGATATAAATTCTTTTCCCTACTGGGCTAAGTTTGTTCGTCATGATGAGGAAGTTTGGGTTGTGGTCGATCGCAACTCTCAGTGATACCTTGGTTGTGGATTGCACACTTATGAGCTCAGTGTGTGAATTCCCGTTCGTCCTTCGCTAATAGTGTCGTTAGACTTTGGTTTATATTGAACTCTCCTTCCGTTGTCTTTATGAATTTATGTATAATTAGTATTTGAATCCTGGTTTGTAACTTATATCTCGCACTCTTTTCTGTACCTTTAATTTATGTAAAATTATGTCCTATTTGTACTATCTGCGCCCACCTTTGTGTGGGACTACTAATGTTTGTTTCGATCGGTATATTAGTTCAAAGTGGGCTGTCGAGTTAAACCGTTAAGTGTATATGCCTGATGTGTTCAAATGATGACCATTACATTTAAATTGAGTTTCAATTTGACGGTTCTGCGACAAATAATTTTAGAAAAAATTTAAATGGGCTATGTGATAGCAACTAAAACCATCCAACTACAAATTTTGATTCTTCAATTGAGGTTCTTATTGTTTTATAATACAGCTTTATTTTGGCTCATCAAACCAACATATATATCTTTAAAAAACTGATTTGATTCAATGCTTAAAACACCATTATGCGATGCTCTAAGGTTGAATCAATCAATCATATCCCAAAAATTCTTGATCATTTATTTGTATAAAATGGGCAAGTAACTAAACAATTTGTTTGTAATCCTTCGTAGTACATGTGAGATAATCTTTTCTGACGAAACACAAGTACCAATGAGACAATCTTCAGTTCAGAGCACGCACACGATGGAATCCGAAGTGAGACATTCAGAGTTGTGCTTGGTAACGCCAAGCGTCCCTTCCCCTCCCTGGTCACCAGGGTCCACCTCCACATCAGTCAAGACCACCACCCGAGGGTTCTCGGAGGCGTCTATTCATAGCACGTGCGACTATTCGTTGTATCATCGCACAAGTCCACTGGAGATAGCAATATTCTAGAATAAAATAAAATATTTCAAAATAATATATTGATAGAATAATTTTAGAAAAAATTAAATGGGCTATGTGATAACAACTAGAACCATCCAACTACAGATTTTGATTCTTCAATAGACTATTGGTCTATATTCAGGTTCTTATTGTTTTTGTAATACAGAATTTTTTGGAGTCAGACCAACATATCTATATCTATACTTCTATATACTATAATATACTATAAAGAATGAAAACTTTTAAAAACATCTTTACCTAGATCAGGTCCATATTACCCCTCACATTGGACCCGCTTCTCGGACCTCGAGGAGGTGGGAGGAGATGCAAGATCCATAGAAATTATGAGTTAGAGAATGTTTTTACCAAAAATCATTTTTTTCACATACCACGATCCTACCCGCCCGCCACCCCTCGACGACTGGCGCGGCGCCCTCTCCCTCTCTCGCACCCCCGCCTGGCACCCGAGCTTCCTCTCCAACGTGAGTCATGCACAGATATATGCTTTTCTTGCTGACCCATGACCAATCCTACCTGCCTCTACCTGCCATTCAACTTGGCTATCCCCATCCCATACACTTCATATTTCCTCTTCGATTTGGGTGTAGTAGATGTCCACCATTGTCTATGGTGATCTGTCTAAGAACTCAAGGCAAGAGAGGTTGGACTACTATACAGGTAGTGCAGCGAATAAATCAAGTTAATGGGTTGTAATCGGATTTCTCGTTGTGCTCTGATTTAATTAGCACAACAGGTCTTCAAATTTTTTACTTCTGAATTTTTAAGGCACATTATATTGGTTTTTCCATGCTTTTATGTGTAATTGGGCTGAGATGTAGTAAATTATTGATTTCATGCCAGAAACAAGCAAAGACTGAAGAGGAAAGAAAGTAGAGCAATAATATTGCTAGATTTGGTCATGATACACACACACACGCGCGCGCGCGCACGCACGCACGCACGCACTTCGTACGCAGTCCTCTGAATTATCTTTGACATCGTATGGTAAAATTAATCACGCAACTCTTCTCACTATTTGAGCAAATGGTTCCAATACGAGTTACTTGTATTGCCTTGCGTATAATTAAGTTTTTGTTCTGGATACTGATATATTTTTATTTCTTTTTCTCTTCGTCGGTTCTAGAATTATTGTGCCCATTTTTACAATAGAGGCTGGACTAGAAGCAGTTGCAGCTGGGTCTCATGTTGATGTCGTCCCCTTCTCACTGGTGTTTTTATTGGCACTTGAGGCAATTAGTTTGCTAAAAAGGATAATTGGTACTGCCTAGAGTTTCTTTCACCAATCCTGGATAATGTGGTCATATAAGAGTTATAAGGCATTTTTTCCTATCAATTCAGTGCATATATCTGAGTAACATGAATCCTGGACGATGTGGAAAAGAATCTGGCCGATGTATATGTTTATACCTCTATGTATTTTTGCTACTCAACAAGAACTATGATCCATTACTGTTTTTTATTCTTGTTAAATAAAAAATCGATAGTATGATTAAGTTCTATGAACACAAAACACTTGTTCAATAGTTTTTAGCAATAATGCGTGCCGCACGTGCACTTTACTAATTATCTTATACATTAATGTAATGGCAAGTAAGGTTTGGACCAAAGCTCGGAGGAGCTTGAACTGTATCAGGCCTGAATTTTGAACCTACTCCACAAACGATATATATGTCGCAAGAGCTCTGGCGTCTGGCGACTCAGAAAGAGAAGGTTCCGGACTGACCCCTAGCGAGGCCCTGCTAATCGTCACCACGCAATCCATTTCTTCCATAGTCCATTAATTCTCAAATCTGCTAAGCAAGCGCTCGGTTCATCCTCAGATGAAAGAACCATACTCTGAAACAGATTTTTCTTTAACAAAAAAAATAAATAAAAACTGAACAGAATTCATATTGCCAGCCAGGTGATAACACATTATACAGCTGCTGCCAACGCAATGTTATATGTGTGTGTAAATTCAGCATGGCAATATACATGACCAAAAGCAAAATAAATTGAGACGATAAAGTATAATTACTCCTTCCGTTCCAAATTATGTGTCGTTTTGACTATTCTAGATAGATAGATTTTGAGATGCACCTAGATATACGCTATGACTAGATACACATAGTAAAAACTATGTATTTAAAAAAGACAAAACAACCTATAATTTTGGAATTTGGAACGGAGGGGGTAGGCAGACACATTAGCAACTTCACATGTTTACTTAAACAACTGACCAAGCAACAGTAATATCCAATGTGCAGAAGCCAACACCAAGAACGCCATGGCTTGCACCATCCTTCCTAGGCTTGAATACCTTCTTCTTGCCCACGACAATTTCCTCACCTCGGCGTGCCTTCACACAAACCTCCAACCTTCCAATAATCTCGACCGACGCGACGCATCGCGAGAGCCTGATACTGCCATCACGAGCAACATGGACTCCATCATCCCCAGAATCAAGCAGGATGACTTGTGCCTTGCCTATGCTGGCTGTGCGGGCAGCAAACTGGGCACGGAAACCATCTGGCCATGACCCCGTCCTGACTCGCACGAATACAGTTGCCTCCACCGAATGAACGATGTGGCCGACTTCTTCAAACTCCAACGTGCTAAGCTTGCTTGCGTAATCATTTTTTATGAGTTTTGACTGAAGTGATGTAAAGTTGATGTGACGTACTGCTAGAAAGCTCAAACATTCATCCTCAGCTTGGGTAGTGCCCTTAACTTTCAGATCAACCTCAAAGGTCACAGGATCCACCAACACAGCAGCACGCGTAGGACCTGTCAGCTTCAAATATGGAACCTATATATATGCAGCACCATCAAATGGATACTAAGTAAACTTGAATCATGAGGTTACCAGCATAACAAACAATACACAACATTACAAAATCAACATTATTGCAAACACACACAAAATAAAAAAATACCGTGTGCATAAATCATGCATGTACCCATTCACGAGTTTTTTTTGCCTAGCAAACAAGGTTGAAACAAACATTTTCAAGAGAACTCAGAATATATGCCAGCCACAATTAAATATTTAACTCAGACATATCATATTCGTTTCCAACAGATTGGAGGGAGGGGAGTAAGCCAGAGAGCCATGTACAAGTTTGAAGGAAAACTTCCTAGCTAGAGGCTCCCTATTAGCTAGGTCACACAACATGCATGCGCTCCATATGCTATGGAACTCCAAATGTGTCGAGAAAGTAATTAGTTAAATCTAATAAGAGTGCCGGCTTGATTAGTACGTAAATAGTTATTTGCTTCTCTTATCATCAAACCCATAGTCATTTGACAAAATCTTAGGGGTTTGCAAATTGGTAGAGTTGAAGCACAGTGTGTAAATTCTAAAAACGAACTAAAAAACTGATCACGATGTATAACGTGCTTTCGTCTTCATATCAAAGCTGGTTCCTGGCGGAATTAAATGGATCAAATAAGATAAGTTTAGTGCAGAGGAACGCGGTAGCATGGTGATGAACTCTAATAAGCATGCTGGCTTGGTAATAATGAGTAATGACAATGCTTAGTAGGGCAGACAGCAGGGAAGTTGGTGGAAAACTATATATGATTTCTTCGTCAGCTAGGAAGCAAACCAAGAAGCAACAATCAAGGCAGTAAATGACTGGCTGGTAAGAAATGCTAGAAACCTCTTGGGTAAGGATTTGGCAGCTTCCTCTCGGGCAGTCGAAGATCATATTGCGGTTGGGATCAGCCACATCGCGTACGGCAACCTTGCCAAACACATGGAGCGGCCACTGTAGATTCCCCCTTATCCTTGCAACTCTGATTGAAAAGATCTGCAGTGTGGTGGTTGGCGTAGAAGAGTGATACAGATCAGGCTTCTTGTACGTGAAACGCATGTTGGGGATCTTTGCTGCGTGCAAGGAGATTTGGAAATAAGTTAAGCTGCAAGTAAATTTAAACATTCATATTTGTTGCTAATTAAGCTGAAGAAACCGTGCCAGGACATATAGAAGAATACACACACACAAAAAATATATCAGTATACCACCATATGTATGTCCACGTACTCATTTATCACTTTGAGTATGTTCGTATATTAATTCTAAGATACTTCAAAGGGATATGTACGAAAAATTTCAAAAGCATCCCTACTTTCTAAATATATCATTATATATTAGTACTAGTATATAAAAATGAGTATGTCCATATACTCCATATGTGTTCACATACTTAAAGTATATATCATCACAGATGGTCTAGTATGATCACACACACATCGTATATACCTTTCATTGGGTCAGATACGCTCTACATCATGGGTACACATGTAGGAGTAGCTACAATCACGTGTAGAATGGATTTTTTATATATATATATAGAGAGAGAGAGATCGGGATCGTACCAAATCAAAGACAGTGGATCGGATCGGGGATCGAGAATAAAAAAACTCACTCGTATCTTCGAAGTGACCGAAGTAGCGGGAATATAGAGTGATCCAGGTATCCATGAAACTGCTAGCCTGGGTGGCGTATAAGGCGTCGCCCCCTCTTCTTTTTCTTCTTCTTCTTCTTCTTCTTCATCATCATCATCATTATCAGAATCCACCTCTGCCGCCTTGATTTCCGCCTCCCTCTTCTCTTCCGCAGCAGCCGATCGATTCGATTCAACCACGTCGACCATCACCGATCGATTGAAATCCTCACCGCTGTTCTCAAACCCTAGGTCGTCGATCGGGTGGTCGACGCATGCATAAGTAAACTTTACCTAGTAGCTTGCTTCCTCCACTCCACCTCCCCTTCCAATAAAAGTTTGGTCAGGAACAGGCCCAAGCCCAACCCCTTTCCATGCCCAACACCATCCGTCTCTCCGTGTCCAACTACTATACTTAATATACTTAATGTAACCGCCGCTAGAAACTACTAATTTCCATTTTTCATATATGCTCGCTGAGGGTCTTTTCTAAATATATAATTTTTATAGATTCATAACTTAAATTATATATCTAGCAAAAACTAAAATAACATATAATTTAGAACATAGGGGTAATAATTATTATCATATCCGCAAGTCAACTCCTTCCTCACATTTCAAATTATGAGTCGCTTTAACTTTCTCTAGCTAATATTTGATAAAATTATAACATATATCTAAATGTGTGGTAGTATAATCTTAAAAAGTCAAAACAAACCACTAATACAATTTAGAGCAGAGGAAGTCAAATTTTGACTTGCTGAAGGCAATGCATATTATTAAACATGGTTGAAATAAAGTGTTTAGCAACTAAAGACTAAGGCCAGTCTCAGTGTACAATTTTATTGCACAGTTATCAAGACTGAGAACTGAGTAATTGAGCTAGAGAAGTGTCATGGTGATGAAACTCCTCTCACATCCCATGAAACTCTCCCTCCTCTCTCCTCATAATTACCCTGCTACGTCAGCAAATTTGCTGATGTGGCACAATATTTAATACCTATGAAACTTCTTATGGAACTCCCACTGAGACAAAGCTAAAGAGAACGGTTCAGCAATATGCATGCAGTCCTCTATGCTATGAGTATGCCTTGTACTGGTTTGGTTTTGGTGACATATAATCCGATGAGATACTTATGCATGTAACTTAAAACACCATTATGCAACGTGCAATGCTCTAAGGTCGAATCAATCAATCATATCCCAAAACTTCTTGATCATTTATTTGTACAAAATGCTCAAGTAACCAAACAATTTGCTTGTAATCCTTCCTGGTACATGTGAGTTCATCGTTTCTGACGAAACACCAGTACCAATGAGACAATCTTCAGTTCAGACTTCAGAGCACGCAAACGATGGAATCCGAAGCGAGACATTCAGACTTGTGCTTGGTAATGCCAAGCGCCCCTTCCCCTCCCTGGTCACCAGACTAGGGTCCAGATCCACACCGGTCAAGACCACCACCCGCGAGGGTTCTCCTGGTCATGGACACTATCGAAGAACCGTGCAACGCAAAACCTGCCCGAGCCCATGTTCACCAGAGCAGCATTCTTCAGCGAGCATTCCCCTGGCGCTGGCAGGTCGGACTCCTGATCCTGCCCAACATCCCGCGCCACCGGCGGCGTGTCACAAGCAGGGGTGGTGAAGGGTGGTTTTAAATTTTAGTTTAGATAATTTAAAAGCCGTATCCTAATAAGATCGGATTCTAATCTTATTTAATTTTGAACTAAATCAAATTAGATGGACTGTGAAGAGAACAGTAAGACTATAATCCGTTACCACCCCTAGTCGCAGGAGCCCGTGGCGACACCGGCGAGATCCATGGAGCAGAGGTTGTAGTCTCCGAGCCGCCGAGCCGACAAGCCAAGCCACAGGCCCAGCTCCGGGACGTGCTCGGCGTTGGCACGGAAGGGCAGCACCCAGTCACCCGCCTTGCTCCATTCGCAGGCGAATGCCACCGTGTCGAAGCAGTAGGTGGCAGCTCCAGACGACACGCAGATTCTGGTGCCGTCGACCACCGCGACGGGCACGTTGTCGCGGGCCCTGTGCCTGGGGTTGCCGAGGAACGCCGGCGGCGGGAGCTGGCGCCAGCGCCACCGCCGGACAGGGTAGTAGACGAGCGCCACCGCTGACGGCTGAACTTGTGGCAACTCATCTTCAGTGATCAGTTCGCGCTTCCTTCACCTGATTCTTCTATGAAGGAAATTAAGAAAATTGTTTGCGTCAAACATATATAATCCAAAATGGTCAAAACATAATCTCCATAACCTCCCGGTAGGGCTCCCTGTCCCGTTCGCTCCTGGCATGTTAGTTGCCATTCCCCTTGTCTTGTGCGTGTGCTGCTCTGGCTTCTTCCTTTGACGGGTAGAACAGCCTGCGTCCATGTGGCTCAGAGAATACATGCCGCGCCCGGCGCTTGACACCAGATGCAGGTACTGACGGCTGAACTCGTGGCAGCTCGCGCTTCCTTCACTTCACCTGATTCTTCCATGGAGAAAATTAAGAAAATTGTTTGCGTCAAACATATATATTCATAAATGGTCAAAACATAATCTACATATATTGTAGCACAAATCTGAAAAGGCAAGCCTTGTGCGCGAATCTAGGTCAAATATAAACTGGTACCTCTTAGGCGCTCAGCTAGTTTCGCACTGCAAATATATAATTTCAACTTGGACTTTCCTCAAAAAAAATTCAACTTGGACTTGTAGATCAAAGAAAGGTACCTTAACGGTACGCGACTCGACGCAGTGGCGAATCCAGCCAACATATAAAGAATTAAGGCAAAATACTAAGAAGCCGCGGCGTAATACCATATTTCTCGGAGGCAGCTTCGGCAGTCGTCAGGGGTAAACCCAGTATACACTGGATTAAGGCAAAAATAGAGACATTGATATTCTGGATTCGCCACCTTCTTTTTTATTCTTTCTTCCAAAAAATAGAGGAGAATTTTATTCTTTCTTCCAAAAAATAGAGGAACACTTTAGGGGAGTATCCATCGATCTTGGGGAGGTAGGGGGCTTAAGCCCCCAAGCCCCCTAGTCCCCCTTAGATCCGTCCCTGACTCGACGGTACCAGGGAGAGAGCTCGACGTCGTCCATTTAGGCGGCGGACAAGGCTAAGGGCATCCCCAATCCTCTGTATATAATGGTTTCCATAGCATTAAAAGTCCATAATCGGTAGGGCTTGCTGCGGCTGCAGCCGCAACATTGCTTACTGCAACTGTAGCCACAACTCCAGCAAACACTACCGAACGGGTCCAAATATACCGTCACATATGACTTTTAGTTTACGTGGTACTATAATAAAAAAGAGAGAGTAGGGAGAGGAAGAAACCGGGTCTCATGATTCAGTGTCAACACGAAAACCTATGCGCTAGATACTACTAAGTTCTGCATTGGAAGTGGGGTGGTGTCTTCATAATAAATGGAGAACAAATATGATAGGTGCAGAAGAGAGAGGGTTTAATAGGAAACCACACCAAGATATTATAGGTTGTAGAGTGTAGTTTCTAAAATAATATTTTAATAATATAATAATATGGATACTATTTATAGATACTATAAGTTGGAATTATCTTTAAGACAATTGAACAGTGCGTCCACGAAGAAAGCAATCTTTCCACAGCAGATAGGGTGGGGCAGCTGCCTCAGGAGTATGCGACGGCGGCGACGAGCGGCCGAGGAATCGGGCGGGTGAAGAAAAGATGATGCCGCAGTTGCCACTTGGGCCTCCTCTCCAAAAAGCGTGTGGATTTAGTGGGCCCGGCCCAATAAGTAGCCGGGAGCCCAACAGACGAGAGGCTTGCCAGGGCGCTGCTGGGGGCAACTCGCGCGTCCTCCATCGCAGAAGGATGCCTGAACCCGCATAGGCCCCTAGCCCCGTCTACCGTTGGCTGCTGCACGTGCAGAAGCCCACGACCATGTAAGCCCAGCTGAGATAAAGCTGCAATTCGATTAAATACTAACTGTATTATTATGTTGCAATATATTTAGATGATTTTCTAGTTGGAACAATTTAAAGGTGAAATTTAAACTGTTTGCTTTCAAGAGTGGAACAAGTTGTTCCAACTTTAAAAATTAAAAATTGTTCTGAAAACAATGTTCCAAAAACATTAATATAAACAAAAATACAAATATTCTAGTGGCAAACAGAAATTGTTATGAGAGTAAAATAATTATTCTAGGATGGGAAATAAAATAAAATTGTTCTAGAAATAAAATTCGTCCAAATATAGTTAAGTGTGGTTTAGTTTTGAAGATCTCGTTATAAAAAATATAATGATGAAACTGAGATTTAATTTGGACCATTGGTTTGCAAACTGTTGCTTTTTTATTTGAATCTTTGTTTACACGAAATTCTAGGTCTGTTTGCATTTGCATGTGCGTCGGGCTGAACCTGGCTCTCTTGGTGTGCTGGGCCGCTCGTGTTTGCACGTGGGCATCGTAAGTTGGGCCTTCTACGACCCAACCGCACCCACCCGCGCGTGCGATCTGTAATCAATATATATATGATCCACGGAGCGTGGCCACGTCCAGAGGTGAAGCTAGATCTAAATTGAACGGGTGCTTTGCTGCTAGCTCAAATAAGGTGGAAATTTGATGATTAGTACTAGAACTTTATTTTTGTGTGGGGGCATACGCACCAACTAAACTCTATATAGCTATGACTTGGTCACGTCACGGGCAATTCCCAGCCGTCGGATCGGCCGGACAGACGGTCCAGATCGTGCGAGTTCCGATTATTTTAAAAAAAAAATTCGGACTTTAGAGAAAGCAATCCGGCCTCTCTTAGGTAATTTTACGAAAAAATCATAACTTTTTACAAAATCAACCCGCGGTCCAACCTTTCCGGTTAAGAAAAATTTGCAAAGAAAACGTTAACTTTTCACAAAATCAACCCGCCATCCTGGTCTTCCCTTAGAAATTGTAAACCCTCGGATTTTAATTAAATCAAACCACAACCCATTCCATCCATTACTTCTATATGAGCAATATTATACGTACAATTTGAAAAAAAAACACGTTGAAATAAAAAGTTGTTCAATATAGAATTTGATTAAAAATTCAAAAACTAGCAAATTTTAAAATTCAAAATGCTTTCGCAATTCGTTTGCACAAATGCTTGCATGCGATCCGTCGTTAGACACCAAAATATCTTCAAATTAAAAAATGTTCAATACAAAAGTTGCTCAGAATTTCAAAATCTACAACATTATTATATAGTACAATTTCAAATTCATAGCATTTTTATAGTTCATCCGCATAAATATTTATGCAGGATCCATTCTACCTAGGATTTGGACACCGAAACGTCTTTACGTTAAAAAAAATTAATATAAAAATTGCCCAAAATTTTAAAATCTAAAGCTTTGCTACACAATAAATTTTTTAAAAATAAATGATAACAAAAAATATTAAATATAATAAAAAGATAATTTCATTTTTATAAAAAATAATATATCCTACTTAAATAGTAGCGTTACGACAATAGAGAGTCCAAAATATATATAAAGTATAATAACGGGATGCGGACTATAATACCTACATATATAATAATTACTGGTATTTCCGGGTTTGCCACCCCCGATTGGGCAACGGTGAACGCGACGCCCCGCCGTCCCGCGCTCGCAAGTGTCGGACTGCCTTGGGGGGCATGCGGCGCGACGTGTAGCTTCCTGAGGGCCTCGCTCGCGTCCATTAATGAACCCCCGCTACTTCCGCTCACGGCTTTCGCCTCCTCCCTCCCACGCGAGAGAGATCGCAACTGTTTCTGCAAGGTTGATCGATCCGGTGCAGCATCGATCGACGCGCGCGTCTCCGGCCACAGCATTGATCATCGATCTCCCAAGGTGCGGATCGATCCTCGGATGGTGGTGGACGATGATGTCCCGTAGCGCGGGAGCAGGAGGATGTTCGGCTGCGGCTACCGGACACAGTTCATCAACGGGCGCAAGGAGAAGTTCGTGAGGCTCGAGGAGGAGGAGGAGGAGGCGGCGCCGGCGAGCCCCCCCGCGCGGGCCACAATGGACCACCACGGGCACCGCCACGGCCACGGCGGCGGGTTCCACATGGACAGCTACTTCTCCAGCAACCCTGCCGCGGCGGCGGCCAAGTTCCGTGCGCGGTCGGTGCGCGTGGCGGCGGGCGTGATGAACCGGTCGGAGCGGCTTAAGAGCATCGGGCTGGTGTTCCAGGAGGACTTCCGGAAGATGTCCCAGAAGGTGTTCGACCCGCAGGACGCGTTCCTGGCGCGCATGAACCGCGCCTTCGTCTTCGCCTTTATCGTCTCTGCCGCCATCGACCCGCTCTTCCTCTACCTGCTCGCCGTCAAGTACACGGACAAGAACACCTGCATCGGCTTCGACCGCAACCTGGCCACGGTGGCCACCGTGGTGCGCACCGCCGTGGACGCCTTCTACCTCTCCCGCATCGCGCTGCAGTTCCGGACGGCCTACATCGCGCCGTCGTCGCGCGTGTTCGGGCGCGGCGAGCTGGTGATCGACTCGGCCGCCATCGCGCGCCGCTACCTCCGCCGCTTCTTCGCCGTCGACCTCCTCGCCGTGCTGCCGCTGCCGCAGGTCTCCATCTGGAACTTCCTCAACCGGCCCAAGGGCGCCGACCTGCTGCCCACCAAGAACGCGCTGCTCTTCACGGTGCTGGCGCAGTACGTGCCCCGGCTGGTGCGCTTCTACCCCATCACCTCCGAGCTCAAGCGCACCGCCGGCGTCTTCGCCGAGACGGCCTTCGGCGGCGCCGCCTTCTACCTCCTCCTCTACATGCTGGCCAGCCACGTCCGTCATCCATCTATGCATGGATCAGTTGCAATTCTCGCCATTGATTCTCTCCATTGACTCTCCCTCCATTCGGATAGATGGTCGGGGCGTTCTGGTACCTGCTGGCGATCGAGCGGCTGGACGACTGCTGGCGGGACAAGTGCCTGAACCTCAACTTCCACCAGTGCCGGACCTACATGTACTGCGGCGGCGGCAGCCAGGGGCAGTCGGGGTTCCTCGAGTGGCGCACCATGATCCGGCAGGTGCTGCAGCAGGAGTGCGCCCCTGTCCACCGGACCGGCACGGGGTTCCCCTACGGCATCTACACGACGGCGATCCAGTCCGGCGTCTAATCCACCGAGAACCTCACCGCCAAGATCCTCTTCTGCCTGTGGTGGGGCCTGCAGAACCTGAGCACCATCGGGCAGGGCCTGGATACGACGCACTACAAGGGAGAGCAGCTCTTCTCCATCACCCTCGCGCTCGTCGGCCTCATCCTCATGGCGCTGCTCATCGGCAACATGCAGACCTACCTCCAGTCCATGACGCTCCGCCTCGAGGAGATGCGCCTCAAGCGCCGGGACTCGGAGCAGTGAATGCACCGCCGCGTCCTCCCCGACGACCTCCGCGACCGCGTCTGGCGCCACAACCAGTACAAGTGGCTCGAGACCCGCGGCGTCGACGAGGACAGCCTCGTCCGCGGCCTGCCCAAGGACCTCCGCCGCGACGTCAAGCGCCACCTCTGCCTCCGCCTCGTCCGCCGCGTCCCGCTCTTCGCCAACATGGACGAGCGCCTCCTCGACGCCATCTGCGAGCGCCTCAAGCCCAGCCTCTGCACCGAGTCCACCTACATCGTGCGGGAGGGGGACTCCGTCGACGAGATGCTCTTCATCATCCGGGGCAGGCTCGAGAGCTCCACCACCGACGGCGGCCGGACGGGGTTCTACAACCGGGGCCTGCTCAAGGAGGGGGACTTCTGCGGCGAGGAGCTGCTCACGTGGGCGCTCGACCCCAAGGCCGCCGCCAACTTCCCGCTCTCCACGCGCACCGTCAGGGCCATCTCCGAGGTCGAGGCCTTCGCCCTCCGCGCCGAGGAGCTCAAGTTCGTCGCCGGCCAGTTCCGGCGCCTGAACAGCAAGCAGCTGCAGAAGACCTTCCGGTTCTACTCGCAGCAGTGGCGGACCTGGGCGTCCTGCTTCATACAGGCCGCCTGGAGGAGGCACCTCAAGCGGAAGGCGGCGGAGCAGCGCCGGCGAGAGGAGGAGATGGAGGCCGACGAGGCGGATGCGTCGGGGGCCTCCACCAGCCGCTTCAAGACCACCCTCCTCGTGTCGCGCTTCGCCAAGAACGCCCTGCGCGGCGTGCAGCGGCAGCGATCCGTCAGGGCAGACAGCCTCATCATGCTGCCCAAGCCGCCAGAGCCGGACTTCGGATCCATGGACTACTGAGCATCGTCGCTCGTCAGATTATTATTACCTGTAAGTTTTCTTTTCTTGTTATTATACAACTGAAAGTCTGAAACCAAAAGATTGGTACTCCAATCATGGAACCTGACAGTGGCACAATCCTGCAACTGCTGAATGATGTGCAGGGATAATAAACAAAAATGCATAGGTAAAACTTGAGATTCATCATGGAACCTGTCAGTGTTAAACTCGATCATGACTTGCATGATTCCTAGTTTATACAGGATAGATAGCCGGACCTGGCAGAAAACAGAGGTTTATATAGTTCATTCAATTTCTTTCTTTTTCTTTTTTGTGTGTATAGAAACTGCTACAGGAATGTACGGCCTAGTATACACAAGTATTGAGGTGCAAATGTGGTTACAAGAATGTGCCTATACATCGTGGTGTATCATAAATGTAATTGTATCTGCACAAATAATTGTCCTGTGCAAAATTCTATTCTGAATTATGAAACATCCATAATCCATTCTGACATTTGCCAGAGTGCAAGTGCTCAACTGCATTAGCAGGCTCCATGGGAACCGCACAGCGGTCTTAATCTGTAATGAGTTTATGATTGGTACTCCCATATGTCGCAAAATAAATTCAGTACTTCAGCCTTGAGAAGTGATCCCCATCCTGACTGTGTCAATGAATGGAGATCCATATAATCACAAAATATTTGGTGTGATGGATGAAGCCACAAGAACGTGCTGCTTCTGATCGGCCTAGGAGTTAACTATGAACTTGATCCTAGCAGTTCAAATTGACTATCTTCCTATCTTCATCCCGACATATTCCTTACCATTACGCAGATTGATCAATCATTTCCTTGCTTGCACCCGAGGCTTCATCACTTCCGTCATCAGATTCCAATAGACAATATGCCACACCATCTGCAGAATCTATTCCGTCGAAGTCATATCCTTGCTGGTCCTTTTCCACCTTCATATCAGGTATCCGCTTCCCCACAGGCGGGTTTATTACTTTCAAATCTGGGCGACTACTTAAGCTTAGTGACTGCTCCTGGGCTATCATTCTTGAACCGTTCCCATTGCTGTCCACTAAGTCTGTTACTCTTACCTGCAAGAAGGTACTTGATTCATATGGGAAATGAAAATTCTATGAATTTGATATTGATTTTAAGATTTCAAGAACCTGAAGAGGCTTCATGATATCAACTTCCTTGTCCCCAATGTCTTTTAGTGCTTCTTGAGCTTGTACCTCCATTGAATTTCTCACAAGCTTACTCAAGAAGGATACATCATCAGACATGACGCCCAATCCTCTTAAAAGTATTGAACCTAGCTGCAAGCTAGTCTGCACAGAAATATTGACAAGAGAAAGATGACCAAATGAATTCTTCTGTGCTGCTCGGTAAACACAAAACTTGTTTCAAAAATTACCTCAGCATTTTCTAGGACAACATCTGTTGCACCTGATTTCTTAAGATCTAACAAATGTGAGAGGTCTTGGGCCCTAGCATATATTGGAACCTGTTAAAACAAAAGATAATGTCAACATTCTTCTCTGCAAGTCTCTCTTGGTTTCTATATCAGAAATCATGGGGTCTCCCCATCCTAACTCTAACAAACAGTGTTTCTTCCATACTGGAGATTCTTACTGCAGTGAAAGCTTGCCGCAGTCTGTTTACAGCCTCAATAGTTTTTTCCTTTCCTGTATACATAACCATGATAGCTTTTGGAAATGTTATGCCGGCAGATTGCAGAACTGCAGGGCGTGAACCATCTCCGTATAGCACAGGAAATCCTGATTTTCTAGCTGACTGGTAGGAGAGAACAAATAAGCTGAGTTAAACACATGAATACACATCAATCCACTTTTTCAGAAAGAAGGGAAGACACATCAACTGTTCTACCAAAACACTTCTTATTCCTGACCTTTACAACAGCAGGATTTAGATCAAATGCAACGTATGGCCATCCTTCTGCGTCTTGGTCAAACCCAAACGATAATGGTGCAGATAAAAATTTTGCAAGGACCTGCACAAATATGATAATATGTAATCTGTACTCGCAATAAAGTAACAAAAATATCATGTAAGATACCTGTCCCATCTCTCCAAAACCAAGAATTACAATAGGTTCAGTGGCACCATAATTCACCATCTCAGCAGGTTTCTACAAAAGAGAATCTTAGAGTTCACAGGAGAACTACTGATGCTCAATGTGAATGTAAAAATCATTGCAGTTACATACTTCTTTTTCTTGAGCACTTTCATCAATGATCCCTGCCACTCGTCTTCCAATTTCATTGAGTAGTGGAGTTAATGCCATTGACAGCACAACAACAATTATGAGCAGTTTGTTTAACTCAAGTGGTAGGACACCGAGCCTGTTTGCCAAAGAAAACACCACAAACCCAAACTCGCCTCCTTGAGAAAGTAGCAATCCTATCCTTACACTTTCTTGAAGAGTCAGTCCAACTCTTGGCCCAATTGCGGTAATTATCAATGTCTTGATTGCAACAAGACCTCCCAACAGTGATAGAACATTAGGCCACTCCCGGATGAGAAGCTACATATCATGAAAAAGGTCAAGATGGATAATAAGGATCTAACTAACGAACAAAAATGCAAAGCAAGGCCACTTTAAATATTACTCAGCAACTGTCCAGTGAATGGAAATGGAAATGAAGGCATGTAAACCCATATAAATTGTCTAGTGAAAGACATGAATTAATGTTCATGAATACAGAGTGTGACTCGGTCATTCAACCTCATTGAAAAAAAAAACAAAACCAGTTGGTACCTGCATGTCAATGGAAGTCCCTGTAGTCACAAAGAACAACCCAAGCAACAGGCCTCTGAATGGCCTTATGTCAGCTTCAATTTGTGTACGGAAATTTGTTTCTGCGAGAATGGCTCCAGCCAGAAATGCACCTAACTACATAGGATGCAATGAGAACGTAGCAATTAGTAAACAGAAAAACTGAAAGAGCGTGATCTGAATTTTGAATTGAATTTTCGGAAAGGACATACTGTATCACTAAACCCTAAATGTTGGGTGATAAGTGATGTCCCTGCAACGGTTAGAAGACAGAGTGCAACAAATGCTTCCGAACTCCTTGACTCTGCAACAAACTGCCGGAAGAGTAATTCAGTTTTTCTGTTGTATAATAAACCGAGAGTTTATTAAACAAAATGCATAGTAGAAAGTAACAAACCTCAAAGACACGTCTCATGAGGTATTTCCCACCAAGTGAAAGTAAGCCAAGTCCTCCCAGTGCCTTTAAGCTTTCAGCTAGTAAAATTGGCCACACACTTTGCTCCACGATGTTCTATAACAACGCGAGTAAATGTTACTTTATGACTCTTATGTAATGTGAAGACAGTGCTGCACGCTAATGCTTAGGAACCTATGCATTAGTTGAATAAGTAGGATTTAGTAATATGTTAGTGACTATTCGTTTGTTTACAGTATCAACCTTTTACACAAATTTGCAAACATACCTTTTTTACTCTAAATTTTATAACTACACATATTATTTAGTGAAATTAGTGCTAATCCTTAAAGTTGTATTGTAGCATAACAAGAAGGTATATCAGGTGCTTATTTTGCTTGCAGAAGAGCTTTCATGCAGTTTGTTAAACTAAGTGCTAACCTTTTGCGTACCTGACTCTCTAGCACAGGGAGTATAACCAACAGGGGCACAACTGCAATGTCCTGTGAGTATCAGCAGAATACATCCTGGAATCAATACATCTTACTCTCCTTGGAAGATTCGTGAATAAGGGCAACATTAGAGACAGAGAAAGGATATAGAGATTCAATCGAACACCTGCAGGAGGAGGATTCCCAGTGTAGCTGAACCAAATCTTGTTGGAAGTTCACCTTTCTCAGCAAGAAGCTGCAGGCAACATTCACAAGCACTTCACATCAGTGTCATGTGCAAAAAGTAAAAAGAAACAAAATGTAACAATTATAAGCATGACAAGTTGCTTTAACCATTTGCGTAACTAAAATGCCGCTGAATGCATAGTTGTTAGTGTGTATGTCATGAGCCAAGCAATTACTAGCTACAAATGTGGAAGCATGGAGAAACTGGATACTTTTAAAGAATGGTTGCTGAAGTAGAATTGTCAAAACACGTGTGAAACTTTCAGTAGTTCCTGAATAGAATGCACACCTGAAGAACAAAAGCTGACGAAGATAGTGATAGGGCAGCTCCAATTACTATTGCTTCGTCAATGCTTCTGATGTTCACCTGCAGATCAAATTCGAGCAACTGAGTCAATCCTGACAATTTTACATCAAACATCGGAATGGACTACAGAAGAGCATGCTTCATTTTCAATTTACAATACAACTTACCAGATCAGGTCTTGAATTGAATAGGAACTGCAGGATTTTTGTTCCTATGGCACCGTTAGGAGGAAGCTCGAACGCCGTGAAAGCGAGGGTTGACAAAAGAACCTTCAGGGCGTTGAAAGGTGTAGCAAATAAGCTTTCCAAAATTCCATATGGAAACCAAATGATCGACTAAACAAGGCAACATCGTGCAAGGCACATAACAAATTCAGTCAAGATGCCGAAATGAACTGAACTAGGTTCTTCACATCACATCATATGCATCAGAATTCGTTATCACAAATCAACAGGCCATGTATGTACGTAATCAAGTAGCAAAGGATGAATTAGCGTGTACCTGAGGCAAGCCCATCCCGAAGGCAAACCTCGCGAGAGCCTTGAGGCGAGACAGGGAGAGCTCCAGCCCCATCTCAAACAACTGCGGAAGCACGGCGACCAGTCAGCCACGCCAGCTTATCAGACCCTCCGCATCAAATGGGAATTTGAACCAGAAATCTTACCAGGAAAAGGATCCCCCACTCGGACAGGAGCTTGACGTCGGTGAGGTTCCTGATGAGGCCGAACTGGTTGAGCACGACGCCGGCGCAGAAGAAGCCGAGAATCTGCGGCGGCATTTGGGTTTTGACGTGTGAGCCCGGGGGGGGGGGGGGGGGGGGGGGGGCGGGGGGCAAGGGAAGGAGGCGAAGAGGCGAGGCGGGACGGGGGAGAGATACTTCACTGGGCTGGCCCTGACGACGCGGAAGGCGGGGACGACGAGCACCGTGACGCCGAGGAAGGTGAGAATGTCGAAGCCCAGGTCGTTGATCACCTCCACGGCGCCGCTGGCGAGGTCCATGTCCATCCCCGCGCGCGGCGCCCGGAACCGGAGGCGGGAACCACCGTCCCCGCTCCCCCTCCACCTCCTCCCCGCCGCCACGAGCCGCGCGGGCGCCGCGCGGCGCCGGCGCGGGCGCAGGGCGCAGCAGACCGACGCACCGCTCCGTGCGGAGGAGGGAGGCGGCGCGGGGAGGAGGGCGTGGTGCCGCGCCAGCGCCGCCGCCGACGCGGCAGCCGCCATGGCGCCAAGGCGGGCGGTGCGCGTGCGTGCCACCGGAGAGCTACCCGGAGGAGAGCGGCTCGTCGGGGTACGAGGACCCGACCGGAGGGCGAGGAGCTGGGCGGGGCCGTGTCGCGTCCAGGCGCCGCGCGCGGGCGCGTGGTTTTTATCTGGCTGGGGAGGGAGGGAGGCGGCGTGCTCGGACTTCGGGGAGATAAGGTGTTGAGGCGGGCGTTCGTCCGCCTCTCCCTGACTCCCTGTCCACCGCGCTGCCGCCGACGTCGCCGTCACCGCCCCCAACTCACGCCCACCCACCAGTTCCCTTGCTTGCTCCTTGCCAGTACATGGCGGCATGCTTCCGAGCCTAGCACTACTTGTACAGTTCTGCACCCTCCGTTTTCAGGCGTTTTGGTCTCGTTGCATGTCAAATTTCTCTAGTTTTGACGAGTCCTTGAAACTACATCAACATCTACAAAATTTCAAACTTGTAAATTTATTTGAAATTTGTAGATATTAATATATCTTTTAAAGACTTAATCAATTATAGAGAATTTTGAGTTAGGATAAAACTAAAATGTCTTGCATCTTACATTTTAAAAGATTACATTTAGAAAAGAGGAAGAACGCAGGAGTAGCATCGAAGTGATTACCCCTAGTTGAACTTGGGGTAGCAATATACAGTTTTGACGATGCACTGTAAATTAAATAGTAAGAAATGGCAAAAGCAAAGTATCATCCAATCTTAGAATTCAAATAAGTTCGGTTGCGCACATTCTGTCACGTTCCAAGGGAACATATAAAGCTCAAAAAGGAAAGCTTATAATGCTGCTCCAATAAATCAAATCAAATCACCGACCCCGTTCGCAACCCAAAACTTTGGACAACAAACAAAAATATATTGTACACATCAGCACCGGTGACGTAAATTACAACAGGTGGGAGGTGTGAGGTGTGCTGACTGGCTGCTAGGATCAACAGGCGACAAACACTATTATACAGGACCTGACAGACGACGGTGGGCCGCCAAATAATTTTACCGCTTTTCCCATTCCAGTAAACTCTGCAACATGAGAAATCTACAGCAAAAAGAATACCTAGTACAATTGACACACTATCCCTTTCGACGCTCAACCAAAAAACACATACACGAAACCGGCTTATCTGTTGGCATCTGAGTATGTACAGGAGCGATCGCAGGCAAGACCCTCCGGTTAATCAACACTCGGTTCTGTTCTTCTACTTCTCAATTCTCATGTTTGGGGAAAGGATTTGGACAGCGCTGTCGGTGGTGATTGGTGAATCTTCTCTGGCCTTCGTCTTCTGAGCGCTTGGTTTCGCTCCCTGAACAGTTTCCTTTCGGGCTTTCGCCGTTGTTTTTGGGCTAGGATGTGCTCTCAGTACAGACCACCTGCCTGTGTGCAGAATGGATGGATATATATAGCCTCGAGCCACTAGAGACTAGAAATCGATTGTTTCAGAATATGGCCAGGCTGCTATATCCAGGCAAGAGAGCCTCGGTCATTGTTGGGCGCTTGAGGGCGGCCCCTTGTTGGTGTTGGCGGTCTGTTGGCATTCAACTCCTGATTTTTAATCGAAGATGGTGTCAGAAGTGGACAGAAAGCAGTAACATATAATACGAATACACCAGTATCTAATATGCTAAACTAACATTACCTGCATCCATGTGTCCTCAATATGATGCTCCGGAGAGGTCTCAGGTGATGTGATGGCAGGTGGCAAAGGATGGATGAGTTTTGGAACAACCACCAGATCCCTTCCAAGAACTAAGATTGCACCTGCATTGTTTGCCGTACCTGTGCGCATACCATGCTAAATAACTTAACAATCCAGGTGCCTGAGAAGACCGGAAATGAGTCACATCTGAAAAGTGTATACTTACCGCAGTAATTTGTTGCTGAGAAAAGAGTGATCAGGTGACCTTGAGCGAAACGCTCAAAGCCATCCATCACACACTCATGTGCTCGTACAATCAACTGCAGGTCATTGTTGTTGCAGAACTCCATAACTCTATCAGGCTGTGGCAACAATGCACGTTAGTCTCATAAACCATAGAAACCAGCAAGAAAAAAAGGCTGTTCAAAACAGGCTGAAGAACAGATAATACTGACCCCAAAGGTAACAAGACCAGGGCCCCGTGCATTTGGTCTGAGTCCTTCTACGCTATCATTCTCAGTTGGGTCAGACCTTTAATAAGCATCAAAAACATAAATCGTGAGCCCATGACATCAACAAATGATAAACAAGGATCTTGCAATAATAATCTGACAACAGGAGCAGTTGAAATGCTGACCATAGAAGATCCATCAGAACAACTGAGCCTGCTTCCATTGTAATTGGCCTTTGAAGATTCTCAATTTGCTCGACATGGTTGATGGACCGACCAATACCACCATGCATACAAATTATTTTCTTTTCTATTAGTGCAGCCAAAGGGAGCCAATTAAATAACCTGTTCACACGATGCCAGGTCCAGATTCCATCGCGCTCACCCTTTAATTGCAAATAAAATAACAACATACGACATACATAAACAAAAGATAGGGCACAGGCATGCAGAGGAAAGCAACATTGAACCACAAAGTCATTACCATTCGCTCTATGCACTCTATTCGGAACCCAAACAGAGCATTGATATCTGCTGCCTCATGATTCCCTCGAATTAAATGTACATTATGAGGATATTCAACCTGAATTATACAGTGAGCATGACTTTAGTTTTTTAGAAAGAAATAACACCTGACGAAAAAGTGCTGCTTCAATGCATATTCGCAGCCTAGTAATACTACCTTCAGTGCAAGAAGAAGAGTGATTGTCTCCAGACTATGCTGACCACGATCCACATAATCTCCCAAGAAGAGATAATCAATATAGCTGCATTTTTATTTAAAGAAAGTACATACAAAGTCAGGGATGACAGCTACATAAATATCAGGAGAGTTTATCACATAATAAATGAACTTCAACTAAATGTCTAAACCTCAAGTTTCCTATTAAATATTTTTAATGAGTTTTGGAATCCAAAACAATATCAGTCGAATCAAATCCATGAAATAGGAAAGACAAAAAAGAACCGAATCAGATAAATTCAAAATCACCAAAATACTCACGCAATGTCTCCAGCTGTTGAAGGAGCACCGTACTCATCAAATAAGCGCATGAGGTCACCAAATTGACCGTGCAGATCACCAAATATCTTAATGGGAGCTTTAAGCTGTAAGACACTTGGTTCACTTGAAAATATTCTTTCAGCGCTGTCACATAGATCTGCAATCTCATTGCAGTCAAGAAAGAACTGCCTTCGCACAGGGGGCTTCCAACCACGAGGTTTCAGCAGAGATGCAATTACCTGGATGATTGGGCCACAAAATACAATCATGTGAGTAATCACCAAAACAATATATAGATATCCTCACCTTTAAGAAACATCATCATGTGAAGTGCTTGTTTATTAGCACAAGCCATGAATATTTTACGGTAATAACTCTTGAGCTTCAAGTAAGTATTTCTAGCATGTAATGCTTTGAACAGATAACCTTATGCATATTAGAATACCTTTTTGGGCACACTATTAATAGACATTTGTCGATCTAGTAATTTCCTTGCTGCAGTTGCATTCTCAGGGGTGCCATAAATGACTCTTCTTCCTTCATTCTCAAACTGGTCAATTGAGAGCTGCCTAACCATGCCACCTAAGGCACCTCCAGTTTCTGCTGCTACCACCACCTACAAGACCAAAAGATGTTCAACAGTTGTAAAAACAAATAGAGCTGCTTTTGCAAGATGGGTTCTAAGATAAACATATCGAATTGAATGTCTAAACAAGAATAGAATAATAATAATAATTAATTCAAACAACAAGCAGCAAAATTTTAACTGCATTTGCATCTTACTGCTCTATGGTGCAACCGAACCCCAGGAGGTGGTGTTGAATTGTTCAAAAGAGCAGGATCTGGTTTTATGAGGCTTGAAGTTTGCTTGCCACTCGATGCAGAATCTGGAGACTGCTCCCTGTCAGGTGAATGCTCCATCTCACCATTAACTTGCCTAGCCTTTACAGCAGCTAAGGTAGCACTGATTGCCTCAGCCTCCGCAGCTGATGCTTCAACCAAATAATCAACACCTTTGCTCAATCTCCTGCGCAAAAATAAGTTTGGAACACAAATCTCAATGCATAGCAGCTTCAAAGAGAACTCAGTTAAGGTCACAGGAGATAAATGATCCAAACCTCTGTCCCTGGATAATAGCATTCTCGGGACTAATATCAGTATACATGTCCCCATTGACAGGAGGAGCAACTGGAGTTCCAAGAACAACGGCTCCATCAGGACTTGAAACTGTAACTGTTTGTCCTGATTGTTCATCGCTGTAGGCATATCTACCAGGTTCTCTTTGTACGTTTCCGGATGCAGCAACAGCAGCTGCTTGATTAGCAGCGCTGGTTGTTTCAGCAGCAGCAAGATCTTCAGCAACCAGGAGGTCATCTAGCAGCACACCTGTGGAGCAATTGTGTTAAATTTGGCATCAATTGATAAAGATAACAACCTATGTATCTGAGACAAGAGAAATGTCAGAACTGCAGTTCCACAAGAGTACAAGACTACAATTAAGCAGTTTAACTCTGAGGAGTTTGCAGAGTGGCAAACATATTCGAATTATAATTGTTTGTGCTAATAACTTGGTGTCCTAAATTCCTAATTGCTATGCAAAGAAGAAAAAGATTAAAAGGAATGCGTAACATTTAAAGGAAGTACATGTATTTGACAACTCGCAGGAACAATGGAGCATGGCAATTTCTTAAGCTTCATGCACAAGAACATCACTTACATGATCAAAATAAATCAAGTCACAGTGGAAAACAAACCATACAAAACATGTATCATTGAACAGTGGAATCAGTGTCAAGTGCATGGGATGATTCAAAAAATTACTATTACTGCCAAGGATCCATGTCAGCGGAATAATCAATGCAATCTGAGAGGCATAGTTACTCAACAATACAAACATGGAATAATTACAGAAAATTAAGTTCAAAGCTAACCTTCTGTTGTCTTAAAATCTTAGTATCAAATTTTGTAACAAACAAAAATCACTAAGTAAATGTCTGGCACTGTAACCAACCAATATCTCTTGCATAACATTAATCAATAACTTCAGTTGCCCAAAAAGTTACTAATGAAGATATCTGCATGAAACAAGAAGAGGATAGCATTCGAATAGACTTATGTCTATATTTGTGTAGCCTGTACCACAATGGCCACTCCACTGAAGTTGAAAAATATAATGCAAGGGCAGTTCCAGATGATTACCCTAATTTGTTTATCTGCTTGAATCTATGACAAACATTGATTCTTCCACATATTTGCTCTAGGTAAATTTGAGCAATCAAACTCAGTAATCATATTAATGCAAACAAGAGAAAACCATTTTTTTTCTTAAACAAAAATCGAACAGGTCCAGTAAAAGAAAACAGGAATGACATGGTGAAAAAAAGAAGGGGGAGCTAAGAGACTGGAATGTTTACCTCCCCGTAAACCTCCATAAACAAATATCAAATCACCAACTGCGGCAGCTGCATGCCTGCACCTTCGTGTAAGCTCTACAGAAGCATCACCTCCTGCTGCATCTGCACTATATCTTCCTGTCCTTGGAGTTGTAACTACTGATTTGGTATCACACCAAACTCCAGCAGCAGTGTCCAATACTGAAAAGGCAGCATGGCACGGAAACTAAGAAAGTAGGTAAACATGGAAATAGAAATATACTCTTACATAATAACCAAAAATATTGAGATGTCAATGCTGAAAGTACTGACCATGTTCTGGTATTTTACAAAACCATATGCAATTTAATAACAAGGTTATTTGCATTAAAAGTAGGCAGTAATGGTGTAAATACTGTTATTTATTGATCAATTGTAGTAATAAATGAGCAATTTACAAACAATAAAGAATACAATGTTGACTTGTTGAGCTTAGTAAAAGATAACAACTATTTCTAAATTACTTTCCTGATAGAAACCTTCCAAGAAACTGAGATCTATATGTTTGCCTGTAACACAAGTGGTACAATTCTCTATTGAACATCACAATAATGCGCTGACCAAAGGAAGTTTTAAAGATGGAACCTGCAACGCTTGAGGAATCTTCTACCATGCGACCACCTCCAAGAGCCCCTCCTGAGACATGAAGCCGTGCATTGACAAAAACCTAACACAACAGAAGGAAATAGTGTTACACTAACAATACAACTGGATCAATCTCAACATTAAATAAATAAAGTGAAACTTAGGGAATAAATATGTTGACAACTTACAGCTGCATGTTGATATCTCGGTGATGGAGACACACCAGGGGCAATTGCCCACTCCCAGCGCCCATCTCTATGTTTTGCAAGCCCATATGCACTTGATAGGGGCTGATGATCAAAGTCAAAAGAAAAAAAAAAGACAAGAATATCATATCTATGACTAAGCATGCTTCGAGTAAAATCATAAAGGAAATTATACATAGGGGCCAGTGTGGCTCCAAAATCCAGTAGCATGTTAATCAAGTGGATCCAGATTCAGCTTACAGGCCACGTGAACAGGATTTTCTGGACTGATCCAAAGATCTACAGGATACTATTTTTCAAGCAAATCGACTCAAGCATACCATTATGGTATCCATACCCCTTGAAGATCATGACAAAAGCACTCATCCAATCATTCCAATGTCACAAAGACAAGGATGTAACAAGATAACATACAATGCTTCTAACGATATTCATCTAATTACAAAAAAAATATCTGGCACTTACCACACTATTGGCATCCCTTCCACCACAAAGCAAAAGGAGGCCATCAGAACGGGCACTTGCAGTTGCATACCTGAGCATCACCAAGTAATACAGTTAATGGAAAATTAATATAGGTAAAAACATATTTATATTCAGCAACTTACTAGAAAAGTTTAGTTCAAGAACATTACCTCACTACATCAAACAACTAGATGTGCAGTATAGTAGGTAGCAAAAGGTTCCGTCTAGTCAGATTTGTGGTGTTTGTCATACAAATAGACTAAACAAAACATTCTTTGTAATTTGGGCACAGCTTTATAGGACATAACAATAATATCAGCTGTATGGGAGCAAGATTTTCCATGATTGCCAAGAGCACTCCAGTACTAAAATAGGCCTAATTATCTGGAACAGGCTGCTGCATATGACATAGAATGATAGAATAAAAAGGAAAAGTAAATCAGTGAGAGCTTTACTACAAATTATGAAGCAAGTAGCGTGAATAAAAAGCAACTCATTAGTCCATGCAGCAGCAGCATGCCAAGAAAGCATTGAAATGTTTGAAGTCAACGTCAGAAGTGTTTAAACCCCATTGATTTAACTAGTAACTAGAGTCCAAAAGGGTGAATGTTTCCCCATTATTATTGGGGCACTTACATGCATGGTGGTGGCCCTTCACCTTCCGGCTCAAGTTTTCTCCATTCATAGGGCTTAGCTGCAGTATCAAGGGCCCATACATCTGCCAGGGGCCGCTTTCCTGAAACATTGGTGCAGTCTTGCTATCAACATCGGTTATCTGGAATTATCTGCAGGGAGCTATAATCTAGCCATGGCAAACACCGAAACACATAAGCAATTTCCTACCATCATTGCCACCAATTGTCAATAAGAATCGCTGCCCAACCAAGGCCATCACATGTCCGTACCGTGGACCAGGACCGGGGCCTTGAACCACCACTCTGTGCACAAGACATTGAATCCTTAGCAGATAGTGAAATTAAAATTCCAAAGATAAATCATAGTAGAATAGCAACCACCTGTGCCATCGTGGTCGTTGTTGTGTGAGATCCAGAACATGAAGGTCCTCAGCAGATAAGCCAGCAGGGCCTATTCCACCCTAAATGAGAACAAAACACCAAGGAATAGATGATATTCACTGTTGCATCAGCAGTTTAGCACTCATCTGACAACAAAACTGACACAGCTAAGCTAGGTACCTGAATAACCACCATGGTTCCCACAGCAGTGGCTACATGCGCAGCCCTTGGTGAAGGGGGTTCACCAAGTGGAGTAAGCCTGGCAACATTGTGTTTTGGTCAAATAGAACTAATATGTGCTACAAAGACGAACATCATGCTACCAGAAATGGGCATAGGATCTAACAAACTTAGGAAAAGAAAATGATAAAAACATAGAGTCTAAGCACCACATTGCACGGAATTAAGACAATTTCTGAAACACTATACCTGGTCCACTTATTTGATAACACGTCGTAACAGTGGACATCTGCGGTGGCACCAGCAAGACCTATGATCAAGGAGATCCATAAAGAAAACAAGGTTATGGTAAGACTTTGTCGACTTTTGCACTTAAAGGAGTTCAAATTCTATTTCGATACTTGCTAAGGCCCTGCACCATTTCCAATTTGGCTTTTGAGTGATTCATATCGGTGCTTGGTACAACAAAAGGTGTAACCCTCCAAGGTATGCTTATGCCTCAGAGAACTTGAAGACATTTGATCTCAGTTTAGGTTTAGCTTTTGAAGCAGTACAGTTCATCTAGTTAGTAAATGCTTCAAACTTGCACTAGGGTGTTCAATAGACCTCCATAATGTCCGACCACATCAAAATTAAATACTCCCTCCGTTCCAAATTGTAGATCGTTTTGGAAAATCTAGATACATAAATTTTGCTACACATCTAGATATACACTATGTCTAAATACATAGCAAAAACTATGTATCTAAATTTGCCAAAACGACCTACAATTTGGAATGGAGGGAGTATAAGCCTCCAACATGGGGCATTGAATATTTCTTTTAGCACACAATCATCAATGTAAAGTAAAAAATATGGCAACACAAATAGGCATTAAAGAAAACCATTAATGTCCTGCTTATTCTAAATACAAAAGTATGTCCCGCAACTGTAATAAAATTTCTATGTTGATAGGTAACTGCAATAAAAAAAAGTATTAGAGTATTATTGTTCATGAGCTAAATTTGGCACTTCAAATCATACAAAAGCACTATACTCGGCCCCCCAAGTAACAGCCTGCACACGTGAGTTACATAACAATGTAGTATATTGACATCCTACTAATAATTACTCTCCAAATCAGGAAGCAGTTCAAATTCCCAGTTAGTTTTTGTTTTTAACCTAATCCCGCCAAAACGTGCAAGCCCACCCAACAGCTAATACACTGAATACCACCTTAAAATGAGACACTGAAGCACTAAAGCCACAATCTGCTCCAATATTTGCAGTAAAACATTTTATCCCAAAATCAGTTTTCCCCTGCTTCTACTCCAGAGCGAGATTAACAATCAAAATCGTTCCTTGCTGTCTCCTTTCTATTTGCTTCAAACTCTAGCTCTAAAGAAACTACAAAGTAGCACCTTAAACAATACATGAAACAATCTGAAACGAGAGAAGTTCAGGTTGAAGGAGGGCGTACGGATCCCGGCGCTCCCAGCCGACGAGGGCGGCGTCGCAGAGTTGCCCTCGAGCGCGGTGGCACCGCCGAAGAGTATGAGCCGCGGGCCCACGTACCCCGGCGAGCCCTCCTCTCCGACGGCCGGCACCGCCGTGAGCGTGTGCCCGCACCGGCACCCCGGCCCGTCCTCCTTCTTGTCCATCGCCGCGTCCACCACCGTGTACCCCGGAGCCGGCCTGGGCCCCGCCACCGGCGCCGGTGACGCTGCCGCGGCTGCGGCCGTGGGCGTCCCGGGCGCCGAAGGGGACACCGAGGGGGTCTCGCTCCCGGACCCTGACCCGCCGCCGCCGCTCCGCGCGTCGGAGTCGGAGTCCGACTCCGTCGCCATGCGCGCGTCCACGTCCATCGCCGCCCGCCCCGCCTCCTGCTGCCCCCCTAGGGTTTCGCGAGCTGTGCACGGGGATCCCCACCACGCGCGCGCACGAGCTCAGCCTCGGATAATCGCCGCCTTAGGAGACGGTCGAGCTGGCGGCGGGCGGGGCGGCCGCCATCACCCCGAGCTAACCCTAGGCTTCACCGCTCGCCGGCGGCGGCGCGGCGTGGTGGTGGTCGTCTGGTGGGTGGTGGCGCTCCGCGACGAGTCGAGTCTGGGGTCGGGTCGAGGCGAGGCGATGGGATCGCGAGGAGGGGAGGTAAGCAGAGAGGCCCCTGGGAGACTTGAGAATTGCGCGGGGCGAGTGGTGTGGCCGTGTGGGCTCGGCTGGAAATGGGAGTGGGAATGCGGGGGAGGTCGAGGACTCGAGTGGAAAAGCTCGGGGCGAAGAGGAGGCGGAGACGACGGACAGGGAGAAGGCGACGTCTAGTCTAGTGTGAAACGATTTTTGTACTGAGCTGGTTTTGTCTGGTCGAATTTTTCATTTTGGTCCTTGGTTATATATAAATACTATATAAAGAAAGATAAAATTTGATTTTACTGGAAACATAAAACTCTTTAGATTTGTAGGGCTAAAACTATCCGGTTCCCGTAGCTCCATGGTCAAAGATATCTGGTTTTCAAATACAATGGCCAAAATCAATCTTTTTCCCTTCAAAACTTATGGTATAATTGTATTCTGCTGGAATATTTATAGTATACATGAATTATTCGAAGAACTTGCTGTGTTCCCCAATCCTCCCATCCCACCTCAAGCGGCTTGGCGGTGAATGCTAGAGCTAGCGAGGAACCACCATCGTGCCAAAGATGTCCATTTTACAGAGCTCCACCGCTAGAAACCATTTCGATAAAATTGCTGGAGATGCTGGGAAGGCAAAGCCCGTCCATCTTGTTGCACGCCTAGTGAGGTTGACGAGAACTCTAAGAGGTGGCGGAAGGCATTGTTGACGGAGATCTGAGACGGAAGATATGATCCTATACAGGAACTTTCAAAATACACATTCAGATCCTTAAAGTTGATATTAGTATCCCGTGAGGTCCAAATCATAGCTGCTTAGCTAAATTAAAAATTATATAATTTATTCAAATATAAAATATATACACGCAAAAAAATTATACAAAATTTACTTGTACAAATATGTTCAAATACAAAATATTCGTATAAAAATTTTGCAGGAAAATGAAACTCATATGACAAAATCTGTAAAAAAGGTAGAAAATAATAAATTTTGGATGAAATATCGGGGGGAAATATTCAAGCATAAAGTTTTGAAACAAAATTTTGGAGAAAATTTTGAAACTATAATAGTTGAGCACAAAATTTTAAACATAAAAATTGGCCCCACAAGTCAGTTCCACATCAGTATAAATATTTTAGCTTTATAACTTAAAAATAGTAATTTGGACTTCACGTGGCATAATTAGTAAGTTTGCGGATTTGAATGTGCATTTTAGAATTTAGGGACCTAGATGACACTACGAGCCAAATTCAAGAACCGGCCGTGCATTTTACTTATTCAAAAATATCTCTTAGGGCATGTTTGGATCAACTAAAATTAATGGCCAAACTTTAGCACCTATTAGCACTTAGTATATCTTTGCTAAAGCTTTTTAGGTCTTGGCTAAAATTTAGCCCAGTTTGGCACTTTTGGACATTAGCATTTGGATCAAACACCCCATTTGTATGCTATTTGCACATAGTTTTTAGACCATAATATTCAGCATGATTTTCTCAATAAAATAAGATCTTGCCGGACGCATTTTGACAAAGTAATTAATAAGATGTAGACCCCACATGTCATACACACTTCTATGCACATATCCGGATTTTGGTTTGGCCGTTGACAAATTTTGGCTGCTTGGTGTCGTGTGTGTACATACTCACAACAATCTAATCGATCACCAGAGCCTGCAATTTCTATCGTATGGACGAAACAAGCTGTCCTCGCTCACAGCCGCGATGAAGAGATCCTCATCAGCACGGCCGTAGTGATCACCAAGCAGCTTCGACGACCCCAGCAAGTCCACCGTCTCCAAACTCCGGCTGCACGTGTCGTAGTACCCCAGCGCCTTGCCGGTGTCCAGCAGGACCCGGCCGTCTCTAGGATCGACGGCGACAGGGACCACGAGCTCCGCCGACCGCGGCGAGAACTCCGGCCATCGCTGAAGCTGCATCGCGTGCTGCGCCACCCACCCTTCCGCGTCGTTCTTGCTCCACACGGTCACCGTCTCCGTGCTCGCAGATGTGCGCGCGGCGCACAGCTTCCCGTCGAGCTCCGCGAGGACCATCGTGTCGCCGCCGTCGGCGTCTAGCAGGACAGGCGGTTCTCCGGGCCAGTACATCTTGCTGCCGACGTGCACCGGTGGCACGTTGACCGCCGCCGGGATCAGCGGCGGAGACGTGAGCGTTCTCGGGCGCAGGTTTCTCAGCGGCCACACTTGGCACTCCATGGCGTACTTGTGGGTCTCGAAGTGACTCGACGAGTAGGAGAGGCGGACCAGGACGTGCTCCTCCCTCGATGGATCGTACCCCAGGCCGGCGCATCCGTGGACTTCGCCGGAGAAGACGAAGGCTTCCACGCCTCGCGTCACGGGGTTGCACAGGGAAGCGACGTTAGAGTGTTGGTGGCTCAAGAGGAGGAGGCCGTGGCATGGCCTGCGGCACACCACCCTGCTCGTGGACAGCGGCGGGGTCTGGCCGGCGCCAGCTCCGGGATCACCGCCCGAGCACGACGCCAGCGAGACGACCGGCGAGCTAGCTAGTTCCAAGAACTCAAAGGGGGCTACGAACACGACGGGGACGGGGCTGCTCGCCGCCGCCGTCTCTCTGGCGCGGGCGTTCTGCGACGCCGCGAAGCGATCGCTCTCGATCATGGCGCACCAGCTCCTGCACACGAGCTTGAGGCACCAGAGCGCGCGCGCCGGCAGCCGGCGCAACGCCATCGATAGCGCCCGCGCGGGCGGCGGTGAGAAGAGGATGTCCTCGAACGGCCGCCCGGCGGGCATGAGGCTCTCCTCGTAGGGCACGAGCAGGTGGTTGTGTGCTCCTCCTAGGTGGCCGCGCCCGCGGATGCCTCGCACGAGCTCCTCGAGGGTCCCGGTCGCGAGGCAGTACGCTGCCACCTGGTACTCCTCGGAGACGAAGAGTATGCGCCGGCCACCGTCGACGAGGGCTAGCGGAGTGACGCCGTTGAACACAAAGTCGTCACCCACCTCCGGCGCCGGCGGCAGCATGGTCAGGTCGATGTGCCAGTGCTTCTCCCACGATCCGGAGGCATAGCCGGCCAGTAACCAGATGCTGATGTATTTCTGGGGAGACTTGGGACAGTGGGGCGCGGAGAGGAGGCACAGGCATCCGGCGAGCTCCGTCAGTCTGATAACCTCCACGACCCTGACAGGCGGCGGCGGCGGCGTGACGTGCCCAAAGCCCCAAACTCCTCCCCAGCCATGGAGAAGGAGACGATGCCCTCGCCGTCGCGGCTGTACGTCATGGTGACCCAGTGCACGTGCCCATGAGCGAACACGCCCATCTGGTTCATCCGGACACGTTCCGGAGGGACCGCCCCGCTCGCCGCCGGCCTCCAGTGGCCGGCGGAGGCTGCGCCCACGTCGAAGATGCACAGCCGGCGGGGCGGGAGTCGTGGTACAGGAGGCGCACCACCTTGTGGGCCCTGGTGCGCGCGTCGTAGCCGAGGCCGAAGCTCGCGTAATCGCGACCCGGGCGTCGGTCGCCCGCCATGCGGCCGTCCGGGAGCGAGACGATCTGCCCGATCGACGGGTTGCAGAGGTAGTACAGCCTGGCCGCGACGGATCGCACGAGGAAGAGCCCGCGGCACGGGCGGGTGACGGCGGCGAGGGTGCCGTTGCGCGTGTTGTGCGGGACGTGCATGAGCGGCGTGAAGGCGCCCTTCTTCCCTTGCTCCGGCGACCAGGCGTACATAGTGGACGCGGCGGCGGAACCCGGCAGGAGGCAGAGCCTAGGCACTTGTAGTGTAGAGCTGGACGGACGTCCGACTGGTGCACGGATCCGAATCCGTGACGAGCAGCGACGCGTGCTATCCTGTTAACCTGCTAATCAAGTTCGACTAGAATACGTGCTGCTAAAAGTAAATCCTGTATTCTACGACGAGACGGCTCTCGTTTTAGTTTATCGCGAGAGCCCCCGATGTGAAAAGCGGACAATGAAGAAGACGTCCGGTTGGGCGGACGACGAAGAAGACGTCCGGTCGGAAGATAAAAGAGGAAAAAGAAAGAGAGAAGTAACAAAAGGGCCGAAGGAAGTAACAACATCGAGTTACAGCTTCTCGGATTCCGACGATCACTTCTGGCCCCGGCGGAAGGTGGGCGGAGTGGTCGGCGGCGGGGTCTGGAGAGGGCGAAGAAAGGATTCGGGTTAGGGATTTAGGATTTCGGGGTTTGGGGTTTGAGGTTTGGGGGTTTTCATAGTCGGCGGATTTAGAAGGATGGTCGGTGGCGGCGGCAAGCCCGACGGTGGTTGCGGGTTGTGGGCAGTGAGACCAGCGGTGATGGCGCCGCCGACCTAGTGGTGGAAGAGGTCGGTTGGACAGGGCCAGAATCCCCTAAAGCTGCAGCTGCGAGAAGGGCCTCCTAGTCTGGTAAAACACCAAGTGAACTGCATCCTCATGATCAGTTTGTTTCACACATCCTCCTCCTATTGCTAGCCAACCCTCGCCTACAGAATGTGCATTGCATCCTCATGATCAGTTTGTTGAGACACAGACACAGACAAGCATCAAGTGCAGCAGCACGCTCAAAGCGATTCTGCAGACATACGCATGGAACTACAAGCTGCTGCATTCAGATTTGTTTTTGTTACCTGCCATGAGGAGAAGGATCGTGGCCGCCGCGAATGCAAGAGGGGCGAGGCCCGAGGAGTAAGAGCCCACCAAGGCCTCCAACGTCGACGTAGTGGGGTCCTCGTGTCGATCATAGCGCGCCAGCTCCGGCACACGAGCTCGAGGCGCCCGAGCGCGCGCGGCCGGCACCGAGGCGAAGGCGTCCTCGAACGGCGGCCCAGCGGGCACGAGGCTCTCCTCGTACGGCGCGAGGAGCAGGAGGCGCGCCGCTTCTCATACATCGTGGGTGTACAAGATCGGCACGACCTCCTCGAGGGTCCCGGTGGCGAGGGAGTACGTTGCCACCTGGTACTCGTCGGACACGAAGATGACTCTCCGGCCGCCGTCGACGAGGGCTAGCGGCTCTGTTGAATAATTCTTGCGCAAGTGTCTTAGGCGTTTTTTTCTTTCCGTTTGTTGGATAAGAAGGTGTGCATGGCTGTTAGTTGGGCTGTGCGCGTTTTGTGCTCTGACTCGCGCTGCGTTCGCTAGGCAGCGCGTCGTGCGGAACAAACTAGGCGTCTGGGATGGCATGCGCCGATGACGGGCATGCCGCGCATGTCGGAGGTGACAACCCCGACTTAGCTGTAATCAATTTCTATATATGCAAATCAATCGAGGTGGAAAAAGGTTGTTAAGTTTTTACAGCACAAACGAGACCGTGTTCTTGTGTTCTCTGTGTTCCAATTTCGCGTGAGTTTGTGTGTGTGATCGTGAGCTCGCCGGCGCTGTGGTTGACAGCGTCTCTCCGGCAATCTCTGAAAAGTGGTATCAGAGCCAGGTTGCGGGTCGGGGATCGATCTCGGCAAGGTTTTGTCGTTGGGATCGTCACCGCACGATCAAGTGGGCGATGACGGGCACTCCGCCATCAACGCCGAAGGGAGACGGGAAGAAGGGCACTGGCGGAAAGAAGGACAGCCCGGGCGGGAGCGGAGCCAACGATGGCAGCGCCATCATCCAGCGGGTCGTTCGTGAGGTGGGCGGCAGGACTAGCTACCTCGTCCTCACCAGGATGAACTACGCCTACTGGGCGCGCATCATGAAGGTGAAGCTCAAGGCGCGGGCGCTCTGGCGAGCGATCGACGACGGGGACGTCGATCAACAGGAGGACATGATGGCCCTTGACGCTATCTGCAGCGCCGTCCCTCCGGAGCTTGCGTCCGTGATCGCAGACAAGGATACGGCGAAGGATGCGTGGGATGCCATCGCTACCCTGCAAGTCGGCGACGGACGCGTGAAGAAGAACAACGCGTGAAGAAGAACACCGCACAGCAGCTTCGCCATGAGTTTGAGTTGGTGGTGTTCAGGGACAGCGAGTCCGTGGAGGAGTTCGCACTTTGGATGAACGGTATGACGGCTCAACTCACGATGCTCGATGATCCCATCGAAGACAACAAGGTGGTGGAAAAGATACTCCGCAGTGTGCCATCGCAGTTCAAGCAGATCGTGTGTAACACCTCGGGTGTTTAAATTATGAAATAAGCCTCATTAGCTTAACACGATGCATAAATAACTAAGAAAAATTTAAAAGAAAACAAATTATAAATTGGTTTTGCTTTGAATTAAAAATAGATGTGTATATGTGCATAAATACATGTACTTTAATCAAACAAATTAAATAACTCTCACCTCAACGCACTTGGCGGCGAAATTTAATAGACACACCATCGATGATAGGATAAACAAAAGTCTAGTTGAAGCCTAGGAGAGAATACAAATTTTTGCCAAGGAAATGACGTGCCTTCCGAATCATACTTTTTGAGTTTTTAAAATAACTTTTAAACTAGAACTCAAATGAACTTTGGCCTGAAACAAAACTTGTGTAACTTTTCATTTTGAACAACTTTTATGTTCAGAAATTTTTGAGTTGCAACACGAAAATTTGAGAAACACTTGAATTTGCAAATTAGCCCCTGCCTTTTCTTCTATTTTCACTTCAGACCCTTCCAACTCCACTTCGCCCGACCCTCCGCCTTCCACTGCAGACCCTCCGCTCCACCCGACCCTCCGCCGCGCAGTCGCCGCTGACCCTCCCTTCTCCGCTCCGCCCGACCCTCCGCCTGCCGCGCAGTCGCCGCTGGCCACTTGGCCGACGATGCCTGACCGGCGCTGGGCGCCAAGCCAGTGCCTGTCCGTGCCTCGCTCGCATGCGCTCCTCCCCCACCGCGTCCCTGCACAGCCCGTGTGCGCCACGCGCACGCCGGCGACGCGCGCCTCCGCTCGCCGCCTGCCGCGCCCAATGGCCAGTTCGCGCCGTGCCCGTGTCCCCGCCGCGTCCCGCCAGTCGCCGCGCCTCCTCGCCCAACCTGCGCGCCATGCGATCTCCCGCTCCCCACGCCAAATCCTCAGCGCCCAATCCCCTGCCCGCGCCCGCCGCACGCCGCGCCGGCACTGCTCGCCGCCCACCGCGACCAGTAACGCGCCCCCGTCGTGCCGCCCCTCCCCAGCGTCGCCCGGCCCTCTCCCTCCCTCTTGTAGCCTATAAAAGGCGACACAAGGCCACTCGCGCGCGCCTCAACCCACCAGAACGCCGCCGCCGCTGCCATTGCTGCTGCCGTGCACCACCCGCCCGTGGAGCCCCATCCTCCAGCCTCCCACTGCCCAAACCCATCACCCAGCGAGCTTCCCCTCCCTCCACTGAAGCTCACCGGCCTCTTCCCCGACCATCTCGACCGCCGGAGCACCGCCAGCGCCGCCCGCGCCGCCGCCGCTCCCCTGCTGCTCCGTGGACAGCCCACTCCGAAGCTCCTTCGTCCGAGCCAAGCCTCGGAACGGGTTCCCCTCGACGCCGCGAAGCTCATCGACCAGCCCACGCCCTCCCCTCCTCGCTGGAGCACCATCGCCGACGCTCCGCACCGCCGCCGCCCCTCTGCTCCGCGCCGACGAGCCACCTCCGGCCACCCCCAACCCCGACCAAGGCCACCCCAAGGTAGCTCTCACCTCCCTGGTTCTCACCGACCTTTTCCCCTCGCCGCCGACGAGCCCCCTCGCCGGAATTTGGCCGGCGCCGTGCCAGCGCCGCCAGGGACTCAATTGCAACAAGTGAAATCTTTAAAAGAGTCTGCACGCAAGTTTTCAGGGGCATATCTGTAAATCTGTGTTTAAACTTTGAATTCAAAAACAGCGAACTTGTAAAATACATATAAAATCGTAGAAAAATCAGAAAAATACAAACTCAACTATTCTGCAATCGCTAGAAGAAAATCTAAAACTTTTGCTACATGTTTTTCTTCAGTTTTTTGCTAAATCTTGCTCTAAATTAAATGGAAAGTTTAATAGACTTTAATTGTACCCACTGTTGTAGACCAGTTCTGAATATGATTTTGGGATAGTAGATTGGTTGCTTGATGTGTAGGCCAATGTAAAAATATTAGGATCAGAACCCATCTTTAGCTAAACTTTTTGTTAAACTTTGTTTATGCCACGAAATAATAGAACTAATTTGTACCAACTGGTATATTGTGTTTCATGCTGTGAAACTTTTCCAGAGCTATTATAGTGATACCTAAATACCACAGAAAAAGTTTAGAACCTTATTCCACTCTATAAACTATTTATATAATTTTGTGGTAGGAAAAATGCACTAATTCAAATAATTAGTTTCTGTGCTTGGAAAATGTTCAACCTTTTATTGTGGGACACTTTAGAGTAGCTCTTACTGTAAAAAAGTTTCATACTCGGAAACCCTGTAAAACATCCTGTAGAAATTAATCCTTAAAGAAATAGGTGTATCTTGTCCTATTTATTATGCTCTGTATCGTGCACAATAAAATATGAAAAATTTACAGTAATGCATATATGGATAGAGTAACATCCTGTAAAAGTTTTAGAATTAAAACATGAATGGTTTGTCCTGTATAAAAATAAATAGGTTCTAGCAGTGGCTGCGTATTACATTTTTCAAACTTAATCTGCTGCACAGAAATTTCTGAAATTTTTACAGTACTTTTGTCTCTGCATAATGTGCTCTAAATAAAAATTTCATCACCATAAGTTACCCAGACCGGTGTTTATGCTTAATCCATGCTTGTGCTAAGAAAATTAAGTTTCCAATATAACACAACCCCTTCTTGTTTAGTGAAGTTAAATAGTTTAAGTTATACTCTATTAACAATTGCCCAAAGAAATCTTAACTAAGTATCTTCACAACCAAATCTATGTTATTATGGACTGCAACTTTATCATGAAGGAAAATAATCATCATATACCATCACTCTTGTGCATTCATATAGAATCAACTACTCTCGCCGACGGAACGTACGAGCTGGTGCCCGCGTCTGAGAGTGAGCAGCGTGAAGCTCAAGTGAATCTAACTGAAGCTTTCGAAGACCTGAACCCGAGTTCGGACGAGCCCCAAACTAACTTTACCCACGAAGGCAAGCCCCGGAGCATGAACCCTATTTTTCTAAAATTTTGCAACTTATTACTCTATTTTACTTATGCATTAAGTTTATAGGAGTTGAATGAAAACTTAGTTGCATGATCCTAGGTACCCATTCTCTGAACACTAGATGTAAGGTTCGATAGAATGCTATGCTAATAGGACTCGGTAAAAGTCGAGTGATTTCCTGTGACTCGCGAGAATATAGGAGTTGAATGTTTACTACATGCTGCAATCATAAGGTCGACGGACGGGGCTATGGTACGATGTTTATGTTGATGATTGAGGCTCCGTCTGTTTAGTGAAAAATTCTAAGGCCGCAGTGTGTGGTAGTGGTGGTTAAGTTTTTGAATGTACTAACCACATGCCGAGAATATGGTAATCGGTAAGCTTAAGTACCGGATTGAACCGAGGCCGGAATATACTCCCCACCGTCTTGAATTCGTTCACATCTAGCTAATGGCGGGTGCGTGTGCCGCCATGGCCGGGTCCATGGGGACGTGTAGTCGAGGGCGGTGGGCCTGTTCTGTGAAGCGGGAATTGAAGGAAAAAGTTGCACGTGTGACTCTAGGAGTAACCACGTGACGTGTGTTTAGGTTTCCCTTGCAAGGTTAAGAAATTCGATTCGAATCGTCCGTTTCTCGCGGTTATTGAGACTGCTTGACCCTTTTACCACATAGAGTAAGAAGAGGAACAATGATGATGATTAATCTTGGTTGATGCAAATTAATTCTTCCACCATGTATGATATTGGATAGTTGCTTACCTAGAATGGTTAAAGAAAACTAGAATCTGGAGCTAAAATTTGAAAGTAAGGACCTACTTGTATATGCTTTTTGGATAAAAAACCCCTCAAGCCAAAAAGTCTTGCATGTGTAGGAGTCGACTAAGTATATTCCACTAGTCGGGTAAGCCTTGCTAAGTATTAGTATACTCAGCCTTACTTGTGGCTTGTTTTCAGGTGATACTTTCAAGGATTTGATCGCTAGTTTGACTTGGCCGTGTACCCTTCCTCCTGGTTGGTCGGTGGAATGCGATGCGCCCCGGCCAACAATGATAATGCCGAGTGATGTCTCGTACGGGCTTCATCGAGACATCATGTATCGTCGAGTAGTTTATCGTTATTTTTCCGCTGCATTGAACTCTGAAGAACTCAATTACTTTGAACTCTGAAGAACTCAATCACTTTGAACTCTGAAGTACCTTGTTTTACGAATTCGAACTTAGTTGTAATAATAATTTATGATGAATCCTGTGGTGTAAAATTTGTGGAATGTTGTATCCTCTGGGCTCACCTTCGTGTGAGTACATGTATGTGTGGTTTCGATCAGCAAAACCGTGGTTGTATCGGGAGGTTAGCCGACAGACCAATGGATTATTCCGTTTGAAGTGCGAGTTAGCCCTGATTGCCCTCGTGTTGATGGTTAGCGCGCTTGAGCCGGATTAATTCAGGTGGTTCTGCCACATCGTGCTGGCCATCCGCACGTTGCTTGATGTCTCCACCCTCTTTGTCGCCGACGTCGTGGGGAGACTGAGGGCGGCGGAGGAAGAATTCGAGGCGCCACCAACCACGCTGCAGCGCGACGTCAAGCTGTACCAGATGGAGGCTTGGGACGCTCGTCGGCGACAGCGGGAGGCCACGGCGCGCGACGTGGGCGCGGTCGAGGGCGTGGTGGATCGTCTTCGTCTACTGGGTCGGGCAGCTCTGGCAAGATCGGCAAGGATCAATGCAGGCTGTGCGGAAAAATGGGTCACTGGGCCCGAGAATGCCCGTCAAAGCCCAAGAAGCAGGAGGCCCATGTCATCCAGAAAGAAGAGGAGGCCTCGCTACTCTTGGTGAGGTCAACTCTCAGCTCACACGAGGGGGCGGCGCACCCGCCGGCAGGAACGCCAGTAGGGGTGACGAGGCTCGAGGGGGTGGCGCCGGTGGGTGGATCTACACCACCTACGAGTTGGTCCGCGGCACAGCGGGTTGCTACATCGACACACAAACCCGCTGATGGGGGATCTGGATCTGAAGGAGCTAGATCACGGGCCGTCGTCCACCTCCTGGAGCATAAGGTCCTCATGCATCTCGACGCCGAGGAGAAGAAGCGCGAGGCGGCGTCGTGGGTCCTCGACAATGGGGCCACGAATCACATGTCGGGCTCCCACGCGGCATTCGCCAAGCTTGACATGACGGTCTATGAGACGGTCCGTTTTGGCGACGACTCGGTGGCCAAGCAAACCCCGTTCCCAGAACAGGCGAAGTACCGGGCACAGCGAACTCAGGAGCTGGTACACGGTGACCTGTGCGGGCCCATCACGCCGGCGACACCAAGCGGGAACAACTACTTCCTCCTCCTGGTGGATGATCGCAACCGATTCATGTGGCTGGCAGCGCTACCGTCGAAGGACCGTGCAGCAGCGGCAATCAAGGAGTTCCAGGCGCGGGCAGAAGGTGAGTCTGGGTTGAAGCTTGGAGTACCCAGGACTGACCGAGGCGGCGAATTCACTTCAATTGAGTTTGCCGAGCATTGCGCCGCTGAGAGGGTTCGACGGCAGCTCACCACCCCATACAGTCCCCAGCAAAATGGAGTCGTGGAGCGCCAAAGACGGCACGGTGGTGGTGGCGGCGCGGAGCATGCTCAAGGCGAAGAGCTTGCCGGGGTGGTTCTGGGGCGAGGCGGTGAACACTGCCGTGTACGTCCTAAACCGGTGCCCAACGAAGAGCGTGGAGGGCATGACCCCGTTCGAGGCTTGGTACGGGAAGAAGCCGGCGGTACACCACCTGAAGACCTTTGGCTGCATCGCCTATGTGCGGAACACGGCTCCGCACCTGAAGAAACTGGAGGATCGAGGGCGCAAGATGATCTTTGTCGGCTACAAGCGGGGGACCAAGGCGTACAGGGCCTACAACCCTATCACGCGTCGCGTTCACATCACCAGGGATGTGATCTTTGACGAGGAGGCTCAGTGGGATTGGTCATATGGCGAGGATGCGGGCGCGGTGGGGAACGTCGACGACACCTTTACCGTCATGTTCACCACCGGGCTAGTACATGGAGATCCGGAGGCGACACCAAGCAAGGGTGCTGAAATGCCAGGAACACCCCCTGTCACGACATCAACATGGCAGGGCGGGCCGGGCACACCGACACCAACATTTTCTGTTGCGACGGCGACACCTTCTGCCACGACACCAGCTGCGGCGGGCGGTTCAAGTACGCCAGCTGCATCGCCCGTTGGAGTTCAGTTTGTGACGCCACCACAACTCCACGGTGACGAGCTGGACACCGACCATGACGAGGACACACTGCTGCGGTTCCGGGCGGTCGACGACATCGCGGGGCTGGGATCGCCACCAGGCTATGCAGTGCGCGACCTCGGCGACGGCAAGCTGCTGGCGGTGAGCACGGAGGAGCCCGAGTCCCTGGCTCAAGCGCACAAGGAGGTGTGCTGGCGCCGGGCGATGGAGGAGGAGCTGCGGTCAATCGAAGAGAACCGCACTTGGACGCTCACTGAGCTGCCTCAAGGCCGGCGCACCATTGGGCTCAAGTGGGTGTTCAAGGTGAAGAAGGACGAGCACGGCGCGGTGGTGAGGCACAAGGCGCGACTCGTTGTCAAGGGATACGCGCAGCGTCAAGGCGTCGACTACGACGAGGTGTTCGCACCAGTGGCGCGTATGGAGGCCGTGAGGCTGCTTTTGGCATTGGCGGCGCATGAAGGCTGGGAAGTCCATCACATGGATGTCAAGATGGCGTTCTTGAACGGTGACCTTCAAGAAGAGGTGTTCATGGAACAAGCGCCGGGTTTCGCTCAAGCAGGCCAAGAACACAAGGTATACAAACTGCACAAAGCTCTGTATGATTTACGTCAAGCTCCTCGTGCCTGGAATCAGAAGCTAGATGATAAGCTGGGTGTTCTGGGGTTCAAGAAGTGTCCATCTGAACATGCTATTTACTGTCGAGGTGTTGGTTCTGAGAGGCTAGTAGTGGGGGTCTATGTGGATGATTTGATTATCATAGGGCCAGCTGCAACAACATTAAGAAGTTCAAGGCACAAATGACAGAGATTTTCAGGATGAGTGATCTAGGATTACTCACCTATTATCTGGGCATTGAAGTGAAACAAGGAGAGGAGGGGATCACTCTATCTCAAGGAAGCTATTTGAAGAAAATTCTCGAGAAGGATGGCATGGAGGAGTGCAATGCATGTGAGATTTCTATGCAAGCCAAGTTGAAATTGAGTAGGGAAAGTGATAGCCTCAAGTTGATGCTACTGAGTACATGAGCTTAGTTGGGAGTTTGAGATATCTGGTTAATACTCGACCTGATTTGGCTTTCTTTGTTGGGTATGTAAGCAGGTTTATGGAGGAGCCTCATGAAGATCATATGACAACAATAAAGCACATTCTGAGATACATTGCTGGAACCAGAGATTGGGGGCTCAAGTATGCAAGGAAGAAGGGAGATCAACCTGTACTTCTAGGGTTTAGTGACAGCAATCTGGCTGGAGATGTTGACAGCAGGAAAAGCACTACTGGAGTCATTTTTTTCCTTTGTGAAAGTCCAATCAGTTGGCAGTCAGAAAAGCAGAAAGTTGTGGCGTTGTCAAGCCGTGAAGCTGAGTATATTGCTGCTGCAACAGCTGCCTGTCAAGGTGTTTGGTTAGCACGGCTGCTATCTGAGATCTTGGATTCAGTTGTGTGCAGGCCGATGCTGAGGGTGGACAACAAGTCCACAATCTCTCTTATCAAGAATCCTGTGCATCATGACCGGAGCAAACATATAGATACAAGATTTCATCTGATCCGGGAGTATGCACACAACGCGCAGATTGAGGTGAGTTTCATTAGAACTCATGAGCAACTGGGGGATATTTTGACAAAGCCTCTTTGCAAGACCAAGTTTCTGGAGCTCTGTACCAAGATCGGCCTACATATCTAAGAAGAGTTAGTGCACAAGATTTAGGAGGAGATTTATTGATAATTCTTGTGCAAGTGTCTTAGGCGTTTTTTCTTTCCGTTTGTTGGATAAGAAGGTGCGCATGGCTGTTAGTTGGGCTGTGCGCGTTTTGTGCTCTGACTCGCGCTGCGTTCGCGAGGGAGCGCGTCGTGCGGCACGAACTAGGCGTCTGGGATGGCATGCGCCGATGACGGGCATGCCGCGCATGTCGAAGGTGACGACCCCGACTTAGCTGTAATCAGTTTCTATATATGCAAATCAATCGAGGTGGAAAAAGGCTGTTAAGTTTTCACAGCACAAACGAGACCGTGTTCTTGCGTTCTCTGTGTTCCAATTTGGCGTGAGTTTGTGTGTGTGATCGTGAGCTCGCCGGCGCTGTGGTCGACAGCGTCTCTCCGGTGATCTCTGACAGGCTCGACGCGCTTGAACAGGAAGTCACCGCCCACCTCCGGCGCCGGCGGCAGCTTGGTCAGGTCGATGTGCCAGTGCTTCTCCCACGATCCGGCGGCATAGCCGGTCAGTAACCAGATGCGGATGTATTTGTTGGGAGTCTCCGGATAATCGGGGGACGAGATGAGGCACAAGCATCCGCGAGCTCCGTCAGTCTGAAGGCGTCCACGTCCGTGCGAGGCGGCGGCGCGACGACGTACCCAAACTCTTCCGCCGCCACGGAGAAGGAGACGATGGCCTGGCCGCCCTCGCGGCCGTACTCCATGGTGATCCAGTGCACGTGGCCGTGGGCGAACACGCCCGCCTGGTTCATCCGGACGCGTTCCGGCGGGAGCGCCCCGCTCGCCTCCGGCCTCCAGTGCCAGGCGGCGCCCACGTCGTAGACGTCGCAGCCGGCGGGCTGGCCGTCGTGGTACAGGAGGCGCACCACCTTGTGGGCCCTGGCGCGCGCGTCGTAGCCGAGGCCGTAGCTCGCGTAGTCGCGCAGCCCGGGAACGGGCGGCCCGCCATGCGGCCGTCGGGGAGCGCGGCGATCTGCCCGATGGAGGGGTCGCAGGAGGATGACGCCGCGGCACGGGCGGGTTTCCGCGGCGAGGGTGCCGTTGCGCGTGTTGTGCGGGACGTGCACGAGCGGCGTGAAGACGCCCTCCTTCCCGAGCTCCGGCGACGACCACGCGTACACCGTGGACGCGGCGACGGAGTCCGGCAGGAGGCAGGGCCTAGGAAGTACCTCTCGGTGGCGGCGGTTCGCGAGGTCGAGGTGCCTGTCGACGAAGGCGTCCAAGGAGAGCGCGGCGGCCCAGGCTCGGGAAAGGCAGCGGCACTGGAGCACCGACTTGGCCGGCATGCGTGCGAAGATGTCCTCGATGATCTCGTCTGGAAGATCTTGGCGGCACGGTGGCGCCGGCGACAACCTCGTCTTCTTGCACGGTGAAGCCATCATGGCGTCGATCGCTTCCGCTGGGCCGTGGACGGTGAGAGGAATATCAATCGAGTATTCGAAGCTGGTAACAATCCTACGGATCTACGAAACATACGGTAATTTGTTACACGCGAGTCACGATCCGTTACGGTTTGGTCTGTCACGTACGTTACCACGCCAAACAATATTATAGAGCTGCACATTCTTACACACCGATTGCTCGTTATACAGCTTCTTGCAGTTGCATGCTCTCCTTTTTTTTTTTGACATTTGTACTAAGGGCCTGTTTGGCATGGATCCAACTTCACCTGGAGCAGCTCCACTTCAAAACTCCAGATGGAGCTAGCTCTGGGTGGAGTTGGAGCTGGCTGGATGGGTTGTTTGGCATGGAGTGTGCCCTCAGCTCCAGAAAAGAGGGTTTTGAGGGTGTATTGCCATCATTGCCCTTGGTTCGCAGGACCCACATGTCATACTCTTTTTAGCTATAAGTTTATTTGCAGAAAGCCCCTTGAAACTTCTAACTTCATTTCAACTCTACCCCTCCCCTCTCTCTTCTTTCTCTTACAGGTGGGCCAGGCCTCCTCTGTTTCTCCTCCTCGCCTTCGCGTTCACGACCAGGTAGGAACGGCGGCGCACGGCGGCGAGGAGGCGTTCAGGGCAGACTCGAGCCACGGCCCTATCTAGCACCAACTGAAAAATTTATTCCCTATCTAGCACTACCGTTACTTCCGTTGGTCTCTACCGTTACTTCCCTATCACGCCACGGCTTGTGTAGCGCCCATGCTGGCGACGAGTCGTCGAACCGACCAAGCAGACGCGCGTCGACCGCCGCGGGCGCTCTCCTTCCTTCTCCGGCCTTCCACGGCGTTCGTGCCATCTTCCCATCGCTCGCCTGACGACCAGACCACCCCATTCCTCTCCCTCTCTCGCTCAGCTCTCCCAGTTCTCTCCTTCTTCTACCTGCAGACACAAGAACAGAGCATTGACCTCCTTTCATCGATCTCTTCCTACGACCCTTCTCCTCGATCCCCGACCCGAAAAATCGAACCACGGTGAGCACGCACACCCTCCAGAACCTTTTCCCCTCTAATTCCGTCGCACCGCCGCTGCAACGCGGCCATGCAGCCGCCGGCCGAACTGCTTGCCGCCGCCGCACGTGGCGAGCCGCGCCCGCACAGCCCCCGCGCCGCGCTGTCGCGCGCACCGCTGCCGCCCGGCCACGCTGGCTGTCGCGCTGCCCCACCCCGTCGCCGCCTGGCTACGCCTCGGCCGGAACGGGCCGCGCCGTCGCATGCGAGTGTTGGCGCCTGCGGGGACCGGCGGGGAGGGCGGCATCACGACGGGAAGGGAGGAATAAAAGAAAACGAACCATTTTCTGTGTAATCGATGGCAGTGGTGGGTAATTACCCACGAACTCCACGAGGTGGTTCAAAAATGGGGGTTTTGGAGCAGCAAAAGAGGTGCTCCAAAACTCCACCCCCATTTGCACTACAGCTCCATGAAGTTTTGGAGTTGGGGTGTTTGGCTATTTTTTTTGCTGGAGTTGTGGAGTGAAGCTATGCCAAACAGGACCTGAGAATGCCGATCAATACATCAAAGAAAAGGGTTTGGAACAGAGTCCAACCATAGCAAGTATCAACCATCTGAATAGTACCTTCACATATGTGTTGCTATGGAAGACATGGAAAAAAACAAACAGTACACACCACCGTATGTATCTATCGCGCTACAAACTCACTGCATATGGAAGGCCGCAAGGGCAACACTAGTTTCTGGTAACGACTATCAGGGTTTTACAAGCTGTCATGCAAAACCACAACGTTCCGCTTGTCCCTTCTACTGAAGAAGCTTCAGCCATCAGCGCACAGTAGGAGGCTCAGTGCCCCGCCATGTGTTGTGTGGTTGTGCAAAGCAGAAAGTTGAGGTATTAGACCCTGCCGCTCACATTGACAGCGGGCTTCTGGAACACCCTTACAACTGCCGTTCCATCGCCACCATCGTTGCCAACCCTCCAGGACCGATCCTTCTTCCGCTGGGGCTTCTTGTGGTGCTTGTGGGATGCCTCTTTCTTCTTCTTTGCGGCGGTTTTAGATCCTTCATTGGCCAAGTCGAAAGATTCCAGGTCATCCAGTACATCTTTCATGTCTGGTTCTGCTGGATCAACTGCGTCCTCATCCTCTTCATCCAAATCATCAGCATCTGATTCATTAGCTGCTGATGAAGTAGCTGGACCTTCTGATCTGGCGATTACTTCACGTTCTGCTTCGACGTCTGCTACACCAGGAGGGAGTTCAAAGTGCGGGATTTTACCATCAATGTAATCCTTCAGTATCTGTCGAGCAGCCCTGGTTTCATCAGGCAGCCCAGCATGGCTCACATGCCCCCTGGATGCACAGTAGGCCCGCAACAGCTCAGCTGCAGTTGGTGGACGAGACTGTGATTCGTACGGCTTTGGCTTTGGCAAGGCGATTTTGTAAATCTGCTCAAGGATATTTCTCGGGACACGATCTGCCACCACCTGAATAGCTTCCCGGTGCTTTGTCATCCTGTCAATCGGCAAGACACCACATGCCACCATCTCATGCCTTGAGCTTGAGAAAGATGGGAAGACCAGTCCAGGGCAATCACAAAGAGTGAGCTCCTCAGAGATTATCAGTGTCTGGAAATGTTTAGTCTTGCCAGGTGTGTGAGTAACACCAGTCCTCTTATCACCAACCAAAGCATTTATAGTGGAACTCTTTCCAACATTTGGATAACCAACAAACCCAACAACTACATGCTTAGCCACTGATGAAGCAGAATCTGAAGAACTGACATCATGATCCTCTTCAGCAGTTGAGGTCCTCCTTTGTGCTACAATAGATTCTGCTTCAGCTTGCAGCCTCATCAAGAGTTCATCCCTGCCATATATCTTGGTATCCAAATCAAGTGAAGCAGATTCTTCTTCAGAGTATCCACTTAACCTTTTGCCTTCAAGTGTGGCAGTAGCAGCTTTAGCTGACCAGAAAACAAAGAGAATATCATGTGCCTTAAAATAGTCAGCCCATCTCTTCCTGCATTAAACAATAGTGCAAATGATGTCAGTTCTAAGGCAATTACCCATAAAGGTAGCATACAATCAAATCACACGGAGAAGGTACAAACCGGATATTTAACGGCAACAGATCAGCCTTGTTAACAAGAAGCATTGTTCTCTTGTGTTCATCAATTTCCTTTGTGTATGCCTAGTACAGAAAAAGCCATGTTACAAGTCAAAAGTGAGATAGCACAATCACCAACGAAGAACATAAGGTGTGAAACTTTGAAATAGTGTGAATTTCTTTCAAGAAAGCACAGCAATGTTCCAGAAATACACAATTTACATTTCTAGAGAACAGAAGTCATGGCAAGTATTGTTCTAATGTAGAACAAGGAAAAACAATGTCAAGACTCAAGACAGCTACTGCCTACTCATTTGCTGCGACAGGTTAATTTCACTTATTTTTCTCATGACAAAAAAACTGGCTTGCTTCTGTCAGAAATACAGGGAAAATCATAGCATCCAGTTGGGTAGCGATTGCCAAAACATGGATAACAATACTGATGAAGACAGAACTATGAAAAATCCATGGCCGGGACTTCTGGAGAAATATTACAAATACTGTGCAGTTGTGCACAACGTGCAAAATTGAACAGACTTTAAGCAGGGATAAACTACCACCATTTTGGTTGGCTTACAAGCTATTCCATTGGTAGTTAAAAAATTTAAACGAAAACCACGATAAGCAGTACCTCAAGGTCAGGGCAGCGGTAGAATAAGGGATCTCGAGCATCAACAACCATAACCAGCTTCATGGCAGAAAAGAAAACAGTCAGTAATTTGCATAGAAAAAACACACATCACAGAGCATTACTCTTCAATCAAAATAGCATGAGCATGATGAGGTCAGCACAGCAGTGCAATCCAAGTAAATCATATAAAATAACACAGCAGAAGATAAATCAGCGTCAACATACAGACTACAGTTTGCAAGGGGCACCTACATCTGTGTGTTACTTTCCTTTAGTAGTTTAACAAATGGTCCAGTATGAGCACTCAGACAGAAAGACAGATTAGTAAAAGCAATCAACCACATCTGACCATTAAGGAGGATAACTCACCAAATCACTGCGTTCAAGCACTCTCCAGAGTTGTCTCCAGATGTCAATATTCTTCTCAAAGGGTGTCAGGACAAGCTTGTCATTCTCTTCCAATCTACAGATAAGATTGCTCTCATCAACAAACTACTCAAAGCATTTAATTGGAAAGATGATGCCCAAAGATGCATTAATAACTCAAGGTAAATTTCTACAATTAACACATACTGTCTGCCTTTAAGCCGCATATTTAGCCATTTAGGTTATCGTGAACTACATATGTAACAAAATCGGTCCAAAAACTAACCTAATAGTTTACACAATTAACAAGTAAAGGTGCAATAAAAAGCTCATAAGCTCACTAATCTTATGCAATTGTCGATAAAAAAAATCAGTAGTCATAGTGCAGCCCTGAATATGTAACCTTACAAGAAAATATTGTTCCATCCCACAAAACAGTTCTAAGCATGATCGACGGAGTAGACAGTACAACTCAGAACCAACCTCGCAAGATTCCTGCGCCACACCAGGAACGCCCGCCTCTCGTTCGCATCAAGCTCCCCTACCGTCATCTGATTATGCCACGGTGGACTGCAATCACGCACAAAGGAGCCACAATCAGAAAAGGAACAATCCTAAAACCGCGCACATATAACAGCAACAGCATCAATAAAGTGCTCACCGCCGGGGAACCCTGAGGCTGCTGGCGTGCAGGGCCTCCTGCACCTTCCGCAGCCGCCGCCTCTCCTCGACTGTCTCCCCCGTCGCGTCCCTGCGCCAAACCAACCCAATTCATCAGAACCCACAGCAGGCGAACACACGCAAATCTCGCAACACCAACGGAACGAAACACGGATTTCATTTCCCCCCACGGAGGCGGAGGAGACGGGGCGGGCACTCACAGGTCGATGACGAGGTCGGAGTCGGAGGAGACGGACGCGGCCTCGGCGAGCTGGTCGGCCTCCGCGGCCCGCTGAAGCACGGCGTCGATGTCGCTGACGTCGATGACGGACTCGAGCGGCATCGCTCGGCGGCGCGCGAAGGCCAGCGCCTCGCCGCGCTCCTTGGCGGCCGCCGCCGCCTTGTTCCGCTGCCGGATCAGCGCGCGGCCCAGCGCCTCCCCCTTCTCCTTCTTCCCGCCGCCCGCCATCGCCTCGAGCCCGCACCAAAACCCCTTGCCTTCGGAGAGAGAACCGTGGAGGCGGAGGGAGCGGTGGCTAGGGTTTTTGCGGCGAGGCGGAGGAGGAAGGAGACGACGCGACGAGTGGGTGGGGGACTTGGAGGAGTTCTCCACCGAGTGAGCGACTGACGCTAGGGCCCCACCTGTCGGGATGACGCGTGCGGTGGCGCGGCCCGCCATCCTGTTGACCTGTTCCCATTCCCCCCACGAATGGATCCATTTGTTTACAGAAGCTCATGAACACGAAAAATCCGAAACAAATCAACTCTTCAAAATATACCGGTCAGAATCCAATCAAATTCAGTTAAAAATGAATCCATTCAAATTCGTGTGAGTTTTCACACCAGAGTCTCAGCGGCAGCATCTGACTCTGGTTTGAGCAATCTCACAAGAATGATGCAGGCCTGTGCTGCACTGGCAATTCCTTGCATGAAAAACTTTTTGCACATAATTAAAACCTCCAATCCGCATGCCAACCAAATTAATAAATCCAAGATTTAATACCATACACAAACCAGGTCCATACAACCATTCAGTTTAAGCATACCTCCAGTACGGTATTGGCCCTTACTAAGAAAACTTGACCACCATCTCAAGGATACAAAAACAGAGAGAAAACTTAGACCAAATTACAAGCAACTAGGTAGCATTGTAAATAAGAAGTTCTGAAATAGACACTCAGGTCCGAGTCCATAACCTAGGAGCTAGGCTCAGTACACAGCCTTATTAACCAAACAGGTTCAGGAACCTTCAGAGCTGACCACCAGGCAATCCGAGAATCTGGAGTCAGGACACGAGCAAAAGAGAACAGATAGATAGCCATCAACCAGAGAACTAGGCAAGCCTACACATAAATCTGCAAAACGATGGCAGGGGCAGGCCTAAGCGCGACCTACTGCTGCTGGTTACCACCCTTCTAACTTCGTCATTACTTTGTGCACGTCATAATGGCCGTCGTCTGCAGCCTCATCATAGCCAGCGTTGTTCATCACAGTCAGGAGGGTGGGGAATTCAGGAGCCTGGAGGCGCGCCACGTTCTGGAACTGCTCCGAGACCTGGTCGGTGTTGTACCCGTTCCCCATCATGATCCTGAGGACCGTGGTGGGATCAGGCGATTCCAGGTTCAGGATGCTGCTGTAGGCGACATCGCTGACGTTTTCCTCCTCCTCGTTGGTTGCCACAACGGGCCAATAGAAGTCTCCTGTGGGGTTGCTGATTTACACCGTGCTACCAGAGGTGGCCTCAGCGATGTTCTCAAAGTATTCACTGGTTTCGGCGAAGGGCCAACAAAGGCCAATTCCCAGGGTGTTGCTTGGCGCCTCAATGTCATAGGAGACCTCACCAGCATTTGCATCGCCTACATTGGTTGCGATCAAGGGCAATTGGTTCACCACCTCCATTGGTTGCATTGAAGGGCCAATTGAAGCCTATTGCAGGGGTGCTGCTTTGCAACTCGCTGCCTACAGTGGTCACTTCCTGGTAGCCATTGGCTACGATGAAGAGCAGGCAACAGTCTCTTAGGGCGGCGCGGAATGGCACCATGATGCCTCCATTGGTACCTTTCTGGTTGCCCTTGGTCCTGACAAAGTGGCCTTTAGGACATCTTGGAATGTGCTTCTGCATCAACAGATTGCAGTTACAGAAACAATAGAAAGACAAGAAAGATGGGGACAAAATTGATACTTCACTGTGGGCAAATCAGGATCATATTCAGAGTTAAGTGGGACGTACCTTAACTCTGAGTGCCCTTCTCTTCCTTGCTTCTTTGACAAGACGGCGACGTTCACGCAGCCGAATGATAGCATCACACTGCTTTTCCCTCACAAAAACTGGTGCACCACAAGGTGTAATAGGTGGAAGCAGCTTCCGGCCAACAGCCTACATTTCAAAAAGAGAAACCAACAAACATCAAAGGATTATTAGCAAGAAATACATCACTTTGACAGATAAAACCTCCAACTAATATTCCTACTCTGCTCTCATAATATCAATTTTTGAAAGTACTCATGGCAGGATATCACTGGAGGTCATCCCTTTATCTTATGTTATTGGCAAGTCATGCCACTCCTAAAAGAAAAAGGGTGACCTAAACAAAGATTAAAGCCATCAATGAACCTAACTGCACATTATATAAAATGAGACATATATCAACACTGAATGAAGTTTCCAAGTTTTGAAATAATTTGGAAGAATCATTATGAGATGTCTGCAATTTAAAATCCAAATTTGTGCTAAAGTAAGCTTATTGAAAGACATCTAATATTGAAAGAAGTTCACATAAACTAACTTTAAGAAAAATTCAGCGACCTTACTTTTAATGTATTTTACATGCTACTACTGCACATAAGTCAAGAATCAAGCCAAATAACATGTACTCATTAAAGGTGATTACATCATAATTCATAATTGACTTAAATTACATGTTCACTAAAAGGAACTTAATAATCATCTCATTCGATGAGAAAATAGGCCATATTGCTTATCAGAATTAGGATAGTTGTTAGAACCATGAACCGTTAACTCAGTAAAAAATGGACATTCAGAAAGGAAAGGCATTATGCTTGTAGTCCAAATGTAGTTGACTTTGTCCTTTTCAAGAAACAAGGTTGACAGAATAACTTACCATTGGCTGACCAGCACCCATCTCAGACCAACCATTATTCTCCACAGACATGTTCGGTATTGCAGGAGCAGAGCACTCAGATGCCTTTGCCGTGTTCCCTGGTTCAAAATGCCAGAGCAGCTACTGTTACAGTTCAGTATCCATAAATCCCATCAAGGGTCCTTACTGAAAAAAGAGGTGAACTAAGACATCAATGAATATCTAAGTAGATACAGACCAAAGATCCATCCATGCATAACAAAAAAATCCAAATAGCCACCACGAAAAAGAAAGCTTTCCAAAAACTCTGATCAGGTCAATTATATGAATCTATTTGGTGCTTTTCGTAGAGATTGTTTCCACCAAACCTCTACTTAAGTTTCCTACAAAATATACCGAGACAACTAAAAGAAATTCATTATTTAGAATGTAGATGACCATCAGTAGTATTGTCTTGTGCATGTACCTAGATTCATTATAGTCTAGCCAGTCAAATCTATTCATGAAACACAACAAGGACACTTCGATGAAGGTCCTGGATTTTTCTTGTTTTGTTTTCTTGGTTAGAAAAGCATCATCACATTAGGAAATTCTACAACAGATTGATTGAATTCAATTCTGACATAAGATCTATTGTGTTAGATCAGGGCCTATTTGAATTGCAGGAAATTCTCGACAGTTAAATACATCAATTCCTACCACAAATGTAACTGCAGGTCACTTAGGACATGGACTCAGAGTGGATATAGCCATATAGGTCAGTTCGAAGCGGCCACAGAGTGGATAATGGATCGTACATGCATAAAGAAAGGATAGAACTTCACAATGAAGGTAACAGTTTTATAATGTGCTAGAATGATGATAATTAACACCAACAAGTAAGCATTCACCAAGGTCACATTACAAATGAATCAATAATTTCACAGATGCTTAACGTTCTATAGAATATCCAACTTTTAAATTTATTGGCTACTGAATACAAATAGAGTAGACGTTGCTCACCTGCAACTTTTAAATTTTTCTTATTTCTACTATTGGGTCAGACAAAAATCGTTCTCCTCGTTTCACTCCTAATTCCAGCTACCTAACTGTACCCCACCTACCCATGGTCTATGTATAAAGTATAAATATGTATTAAAGATAGAGACTAGAGGATCCTCACCTTGGGACAACGATAGAGTAACAGCTTCAAATCCGGCCCATGAAGCTCACCATCTGAGTTGCATAATCACGAGAATGCAAAAAAAGAAACATCATACAGTACATGGTCAGAGAAGCGGTATGAAAAAAGAGATGTATTAAAAAATTCAGGATACTGCATGATATTAGTTACGAATAATGTAAAATACGGCCAAGCTATGCATGATATTTGTAATGATAACCACAAAAATCGTAACAGAAGATATCCAAGACATGCAAAAGGAGGTTAAGAAAGAAAATACCGCTACTGGTAAAGAAGCAACACAGAGATTATGGGTGGGTGGAGACAGCGAGGACACTGGTGTGATGCATATATATAGCCAGCGATAGCCTAGGAATGGTAACGTTCACCTTCTCAAATAAGATCTACAAAAATATATTGCAGATCTGCTCATTAATGCTCAAGAACACTATCATATCTTCAATATATAAATAGGACAGGTAGAACACCAAAATATCAATAGTATATTAATGCGACGGTTAGAATGACACTGGCAATAGAAGTTTCTGTGTGACTGATTAAATGCTAGAGATAGAAGATACACATACGACAAATGGAAAATATTAAAACAAGAATGACAATGGCGTCTTCAATCTACACTGCTAAAATCACACCACAGTGATAGTTGTCCATTCATTATATCAAGCAATATGAAACCGAACTGAATTGGATACGTTGAATTAAGTATTTCATATGGAAGTTGGTTTAATTTCAAAACCTCAAAATAAGACTTCCCAATTTTAACGAGCCAGAAAGATGGGACATACTGACTGTACAATGTTACCAGTTGACTTGTCTAATATTCTTAAGTAAACTTTTGGATTGCCGTAATGTACATGCTCTATTGAATAGTTGCTGCGCTATCATTAAGTTTTAGATACTGTCTACTGGCATCACTCACAGTTAACTTTAGCTTAGGTCCATTGGTGCTATATGAATGTGAGTACATTGCATTGCTGCAGGTAATATTACAGTGGAACTCAATGTTACCATTCTGTTTCATGTAAATTTGTAAACTAGTATCTGCATGCTCCATACCTAATTAATTCAACAAAGGTCCAGAAAATCCAGATATTCTGGCTGTATGAACAAGATGTCATACAATCAAATTGTGAGCTGGATTTTGCAATCATTATTTACATGCCAAGGTAAAAGAATGCAAGTCTATTATTCAAACTTGGATGACCAGGCAACATGACACAATACTTATTTGGACATCTGTGTTTGAGGTTCAGTGAAGCAACAAGTTTCTGACTTATTTGTAACTTGTACGGAACCTTTGGTAACCAATTATCTACTTTCACTTAATCATGATGCAAATTGAAATCCATTTTTGCGATTCAAAAGGCATGAATATATATTATTTTATTTTATGGTTTTATCCACCTAAAGCGAATCCTTTTTTCTATTGGAGAAAATTTCAAAGAAAGTTGGTATCTTGGATTCTGGTCAGTTACAAAAAATCTAGGGAATACCTTCTCCTCTGCCTCACTCGAAACTCCTACAACCACACTTAAGGATGCACCTGAATTTAGGTGATTTATTGCTGATTTACTCTAAACCATTCCAATCTTCCTCCGCTAAATGACCACTGACAAGACATCTTTGCTTGTTTGCGACCACTACCACAACCGCAAATCCGCAATGTTCCTCAGGCTGGCTATTTTATCGAGGCACGATATAGCTTCTAAATTGCCTGTTTTCTTGTGGAAAAGGTAGGTATTGTGTTTTTCTTTGCAGAATTCCTCATTCCTGCCATAGTGCCGTTCTCCTTCTCGTGAGGTTTTCTCAACTTAAACTGTGTTGGCTCTCACAGCACAGCGCTCCCTGTTGTACATTAAAACAAAACATTTTGCCTCTTTGTTGACAACTGGGAAATTACTCTGGTCCTGTCATGTTGAAGTTCTAAAACTACTCGCCAGTTACATCTTTTTCAGTTCTCAAGAGTTACAAAGAAACCAGTACCACTCAAAAGCAAAAATGATGCCAAAAAAAATGCAAAATGCGGTAAAAAAAAATCTCAGCTCCCTGCTAACCTTGTAAAGTTCCTTCAGTTAATCGTGGCAAGATCACCATTTGGTGGTGCCAATCTACTCGGTGACCATCCAGGCATTCCATGGCAGACAGCCTGCAAGCAACCACCTCGATGATCCTATCATCCAACAATGTGAATGATTCACAATATGAAACAGACGATCACAAGTGAACTGCTCAGTACCAAGGATGCCGGTCGACCCGCGGGCCGCGGCAACTAGCCCCCTCCTTCCTCCTCCATGTCCACTACCGCAGCGCCCAGCAGATCCGATCCCCATTCCAAGGCCATCAGTTCAGGCACCAGTGAAGCGGGATGCTTACGCCGCCGTCCCCTCTCCGTATCGGCTGCGGCCCGCCGTGCTCCTTCCGCCGCCTGACCAGCGCGCGGCCCACCCACGCACACCATTCGTCGCCTCCGGCCGCCGCGGAAAGCTCCGCCCCCAGCATTGGCGGCGGAGACGGAGCGCGAAGCCTAGCTCGGGCTCGGCGCTCACGGGGAGGTGGGTGGAGACGGAGACGACGAGGCGGTGCCCGGCTGAGCGAGCCGACGGCGGACCAAGGCGAGGCCGGCCGGTGGATCTGGTGGCGGTAACTGTTGCAAAATGGCGATCCAACTATTTGCAAAATAGCCCCTAGTTATTTTCATATAACCCCCTGGTTCGGATCGCGATTCATTTAACCCCTGAATCGGATCGCGATTACTAACCACGATCCGAGTATTTTCATTTAGCCCCCTGAATCGGATCGCGATACTAATCGCGATCCGAATATTTGCAATTAACCCCCTCATTCGGATCGCGACTATTAATCGCAATCCGAATGTTTTCATATCAGTCCCTATTTTGACCGGAAGTTTCACACATTGGTCCTACATTACACGGCGGCTCTCTGGCTCCCGCTCGTCGTCCGCCGGCGGCGGCTCGTCGTGAAGACGGACTTGCAATCGCCGATGGAAGCCCTAGCCATCGCGTAAACAATGCCCTCGCCGTAGTTTCCGCGCCTCGCCATTATACCACGGCGCTGCGAGGGGACCGATAGAGTTAGGCCGCCGCCGCCGCCGCCCGCCCTCTCCGTCCCGCGCCGCCGGAGCCACGTCCGCCACGCCGAGGATCAGCTCTGCACGGGTATCGTATCGTCGTCTTCTCCGGCAACTCCGTGGTGCCTTTGCTGCGTCGTTGTCTCCGCGATGGCGATGGTCCGCGCGGGTCGGCGACGGCGATGGTCCACGCGGGTCGGCGCCATGGAATGGAACAAGCAAACCAAATGCTCGCACGGCAGGGATTGGGCAAGTAGTGTTCTACCTAGATCTTCTTTGTGCGTAAAGCCTGAAATGGTCAAATGACAAGATTTCCACCGCAAATCAAGCAAAAATCATTCAGTTTTAGTTTTGAGTTTCTGGTCAATTTGGTTCAACAGTTTTGATGGAGGAAAACTTAATGCCTTCTCGTAGATTTGGCATGTCCAAGCATAGCATAGAGACATGCAGCACAACAAAGTAGAAGCCAAGTCCAAAGTCTCAGTAGTCAACACATTATTACACTACCGAATTCAAGCTTTCAACACACCACATATTACAAACCAAGTCCGCACAAGCTTCAAGCACACCACAAATCATCACTAACAGAGCCATAGTCTTGACATACAATCAGACTCCAAATATACTCCACTTCCAGTACCTCCGAAACTTCAGAGGACTCCCAAGTTTCAGGCTTTATTCAGAAAACAACACTGAAACCTGCTAAGGCGGAACGAGTTTGATGCTGGTAGCTAGTACTACCAGATTTTGGGGGCAATGGTGTTCCACTCATCACATGATCCCAATAGACTGGAGATGCTGCTTGGGTTGCCCACGTCTGACTGCTGGATCTCTGAACTTGGAGACGCCACCAGGCGCATAAGCGGGTTACTGATCATTGCCTTGCCATCTCCACCAGCATCCTTCACGTTGGACTCTTTCTTCATGTTGAGGAAACGTCCACCATTGCCTCTTGCGTGCCGTAGTGCATGCACATGGCGTGACTCATGGAGATATGGCTGCATCATCAAAGATTCTTGACAATGACATGAATGCTAGCAGGCAACAGAAGATATATTGCATGGCAAGGTGATATAGTATCGGTCAGCCAAAGGTGACAGTTAAGCAGTTCAATTAATAGTTTGAGATATGTAGAGTTTGACTCATACAGATATGGCTGCATCATCAAATGCACTGGCAACAACGGTAGAAGACAACAGAAGATGTGTTGCATGGCATTGTGATATTGAAACATTCAAAGGTGACACTTAAGGAGTTCAATTAATAGTTTGAGATGCGCAAAATACCTATCTGGCTTTTGCCAGCCTATTTCCCCTCTCTGCTTTGGCACGAGCACAGCGTCGATGAAGAATGCCTTCATATTGCATAGCATTCACAAAAATTGGTGTTTCTGTTGGCATATTCAGCGGTACACGCACACACCCTCCAGGCTGCATCCACAGATACAAATGGTGGAAGATAAGAGCAGACTCATAAATATTCTACTGATTTCCTACTTGACAAACAACACATCAAATAAATATATTTCCTTTCTGTATTTTCACTGGAATGCCGATTCCACAGAAAAGATATGGCTTCCGCCCAACATTTATAAAAGAAAATATCACCATGTTATACCTAATACCCCTGCTCATCCATCGCCAGTACATTTATTCCCTGGATTACTTTGTCTTTCTTTTAAATATTTCTTGGTAAAATATTATATTAGCCAATCTGCTTTTATTTATTGATGAAACATATAAGCGCTAAAACGGTGGGGTTTACAGCTCACATGTAGAGGCAAAGATGAATTTCATGTTCATCAACATTAAAAACAGTGTGAGAAAAAAAGAAACCGAAAAGAACCATACATAAATTGCTGAAAATGTGGAATTTGGTTGACCACTAAAATATTTTTCTTTTTTACATATATGTCTAGGTTTTGTGATATGTCCTCAACTGCAGCTTCAATCGGAGAAATTTCAAATATGACTGGCCCGAAACTAATAGAACATACCGGTGGTCCCACTGGAGAAGGAGAAAAGCAAGCCATAGTGTTGGTCAGCATAAGGATTAGTAGCATAAACCTAACACCACAAAAATCAGTCATGAGTCAGCAGCAGAGAATGAAGATGCATTTAAACTGTCAAGTCATGCAAAATGCGCTACAATTTTGATCACGGAAAAGTTCACCTCCATGCATATGCATAAATAAAGTCTGCATAAATAAGATAAATGGATAGACGTACCATTGATTGACCAAGGACCAGCTCAAAAGGATCATTGTAGATTGCGAATGCTCTTGGAAAAGCAACAGTGGCAGAGTGCTCAGAACCTTTCTCCTCCTTACCTGAAACCAAATGCCACAAAATACAAAGGCACTCAGGAAAGGTCCTTGATTCCTATATCAAAGTGGAAGCAAAGTAGCCATCCATCCAATATTCAAGTTGCTTGAGCCAGAAATCTAATTGCGCACAACTCAAAATTTGGATAACTATGAAAATAAACTGATCAAACAGACGCATGAAAAGAACATCATTTTTTTGTCCCTGCCATGTACTTGGCTCATCTTCCTGACCAAGACGCACAAGCACAAAAGCATCCTCACCTTGCGCTACGGAGTACTTGAGGACGGACTTCAGGGAGGCCCCTCTCAGCAGCAGGCAGCAGCCTTCGCTGGCGGCGGCGGCGGCGCACCGGAGGACACCAGGCACGACCTGGAACCGGGCCTCCCGGCACGCCGCCGCCGCCGGCACCTTCCCCTGGCCCAGCGCCTGGCCGTACAGCAGCAGCTTAGGCGCCGGCGCCCACCACAGCAGCGTGGCTCCGTTGGAGCTGGCGCCGGTGGGAACCTCCGGACCTAGCTCAGCATCGTGCCCGCGCCGCCGTCCGCTCAAGAGCAAAATAGCAGCAGCGGGAAGGTGAGGAGCGCCCGCCTCCTTTCCGTATCGGCTGGCCCGCCGTGCTCCTTCCGCCGCCTGATCAGCGCGCGACCCACCCACGCACACCATTCCTCGCCTCCGGCCGCCGCCTCGAGCACGGGAGCGGAAGGCTCTGCCCCAGCATTGGCGGTGGAGGCGGAGCGCAAAGCCCTAGGCCATAGCGCGGGCTCGGCGCTCGCGGGGAGGTGGATGGAGACGGAGACGACGAGGCGGCGCGGCAGAGCGCGTGGACGGCGGACCGAGTCAAGGCCTGCCGGAGGATCTGTGGCGGTCAATTTGCAAACTAGTCCCCAATTATTTTCACTTAGCCCCCTAGTTAGGATCGCGATTCTGAATAGCGATCCGAATATTTTCACCTAACCCCCTACCTTGGATCGCGATTATTAATCGCGATCCGGATATTTGCAGATAAGTCCCTATTTTGGACCGAAGCTTTCACACAATAGCCCTCCACGACAGGGTGGCTCTCTGGCTCCCGCCCGTCGGGCAGCGGCGGCTCGCCGTCGCCGACACAATGTCCTCGCCGTGGTTTCCTCGCGCGCTCTCGTCGTGGTTTCCTCGTGTGCCATCGCCGTTGGATCTGGCGGCGCTGCGTGGAGCCGGACAGAGTTGGCCGCCGCCGCCCGGCCTGTCCGCCCCGCGCCGCCGGAGGCACGTGCGCCGCGCAGCGGATCAGCTCTGCACGGGTATGGCCGTCGTCTTCTCCGGCGCCTTTCCTTCGTCGTGATCGCACGCCCATTGGCTCCCGCCCCGGCGAGTGAGATCGCTGTGATTGTCCTCGACGGCAGCCCACGCCGGTCAATGGAACAATCGAACAAGCAAAATTGTAGTTGTGTTTCCAGTCAATTTGGTTCAAAAGTTTGGATTAAAGAAAATTTAATCTGCACAGATCAGCCACAAATAGATTCTGGAGCTCAGTATGATTCCACATACTGACATAGGTGATGCCTTCTTGCAGATTAGACTTATCCAAGCATATGCAAGCTTCAAGCAACAATCTTTCTTGCCAATCAAAATACCTCCGAAGCCATAGCATTGAGACATGGAGCACAAAGTACAGACCAAGCCCAAAGTTTCAGTAGTCAAATACATTAGTACATTACCGAGTACAAGCTTTCAGCACACCACATATTACAAATCAAGTCCACACAAGTTTCAGGCACACCACAATTCATCACTAACAAAGCCATAGTCTTGACACAATCAGACTTCAAACATACTCCACTTCCAGTACCTCTGAATCTTCAGACGAGTTCGAAGTTTCAGGCTTTATTCAGAAAACAACACCGAAACGAGTTTGATGCTGGAAGCTAGTACTACCAGCATTTTTGGGGGCAAGGGTGCTCCACTCATCACAAGATCCCAGAAATAGAATTTCTAGGACAATTAGGCGATGAGCGGAAACAACCACAATGCCTTCAGCCAAGAATGAATTGCCTTCCGACAGCCAAACGATGGGAGGGACAATCCCTGACCCGGAGCTGGTAACATCTGGCAGCATCTGCCGGTTGTCGCCAGTTCCTAGCATTCGGCTGTCAGGTAACCCCTCTAGTCATGCTCTGAGGAGGTCACAACAGCCTTCAGAGGCTGTTGGCCACTTGAATGGGTTACCGACACCATGCTCACTGTCCATGATACTCGGGAGCGGGGTAAAAAACGGAGTGTGGAGGTGATCAAAGCTGTGGTAGTGATCCACATCTTCATGATCATATATGCTTGACACCTCTGAGCCCGACAGACTGGAGACACTGCTCGGGTTGCCCAGGTCTGACTGCTGGATCTCTGAACTTGGAGATGCCACCTGGCGCATAAGCGGGTTGCTGATCATTGCCTTGCCATCTCCACCAGCATCCTTCACGTTGGACTCTTTCTTTGTGTTCAGAAAACGCCCACCAGAGCCTCTTGCGCGACGCAGTGCATGCAGATGGCGAGACTCGTGGAGATATGGCTGCATCATCAAACATACTTGACATGAGTGCTAGCAGGCAACAGAAGATATGTTGCATGGCATGGTGATATAGTATCGATCAGCCAAAGGTGACAATTAAGGAGTTAAATTAATAGTTTGAGATGTGGAGATTGTGACTCATGCAGTTATGGCTGCATCATCAAATGCACTGGCATCAATGGTAGAAGACAACAGAGGATGTGTTGCATGGCATGGTGAAATAGAAACATCCAAAGGTGACAATTAAGAAGCTCAATTAATAGTTTGAGATGTACAAGATACCTTCCTGGCTTTCACCAGCCTATTTTCCCTCTCTGCTTTGGCACGGGCACGGCGTCGACGAAGAATGCCTTCATATTGCTTTGCATTCACATAAATTGGTGCTTCTGTTGGCATATTCAATGGTATACGCATGCACCCTCCAGGCTGTATCCACAAATATAAATGGCGGAAGATAAGAGCAGACTCAATAAATATTCTACAGATTTCCTACTTGACAAACAACAGCGTCAAATAAAGATATTTCGTTTTTGCATTCTCACTAGAATGCCAATTCCAAAGAAAGATATGGCTTCAGCCCGACATTTATAAAAGAAAATATCACCATACTATACCTAATACACCTGTTAATCGATCGTCGGTAATATTTATTCCCTGTACTACTTTGTCTTTCTTTTATTTTCTTCATGGTAAAATATTATATTAGCCGATCTGCTTTTATTTATTGATGAAACATATAGGCACTAAAAGGATGGGGTTTACAGTTCCACAAGTTGATGCAAAGATGAGTTCCATGTTCATCAACATTAAAAACAGTTTGAGAAACTTTAAAAAAGAAACATACATAAATTGCTGAAAATGTGGAGTTTAGTTGACCACTAAAATATTTCTTATTTTTTACATATGTGTTGGTTTTGTGATATGTTACCACAACAGCAGATTCAATCAGAGAAATTTCATACATGACTGGCCCGAAACTAATAGAACGTACCGTTGCTCCCACTGGATAGGGAGAAAGCAGGCCACAGTGTTGGTCAACATAAGGATTATTAGCAGAAACCTAACACCACAAAAATCAGTCAGCAGTCAGCAGCAGAGAATAAAGATGCATTTAAATTGTGAAGTCAGGCAAAATGCACTACAACTTTAATCACAAAAAAAGTTTGCCTCCATGCATATGCATAAATAAAGTAAATGGACAGCCATACCGTAGATTGACCAAGGCCCAGCTCAAAATGACCATTGTAGATCACAAATGGGGATGGCAAAGCAACAGTGGCAGAGTGCTCAGAACCTTTCTCCCCTTTACCTGAAACCAAATTCCACAAAACATAGAAGCCCTCAGGAAAGGTCCTTGATTCAACTGGCTTGAGCCAAGAAGCTAATCGCGAACAACTTTAACTTTGGATAATGATGAAAAGAAACCGTCAACATGGTAAAATGACAGTACACATGAAAAGAACATCTTTTATTCCCTGCCATGTTCTTGGCTCATCTAACTGATTGGAAACACTATATGTGCAAGTCTAAAAATGATCAAGTTCATGTAGCAACTGCCAGTACCCTTTTTTGTGGTATAAATTTAATCCTTGTTTAATGCATTATAAATGTTTATTTTCTTTTTCTCTATCTTTTCCCCTTTTGTTGGTGACTCATGTTGGGTTTCAACTCAATGACTACTATCCCAAGTACATCGTGGAATGGAATTCCTTGGACTACAAGCTGCCTGAGCTTCCAAGGATAAATGTAGATGAACAGTCATTTGATCCCCAGACGGTTCAAACAAAAAAAGATAAAAAAATTTAAACATGCCCCACCCTAGTGGATCTGTGTGGTAAGCCTACACCAACTTGCTTGGGACTAAATGACTTTGTTGTTGTATGGTTGTTTCTGGGGTCACGCCAGCTCTGAATGAGAAAACGTACTTAACAACAGAAAATTCAATATTTCTCTGGCACATATCAAAGACAGATCTTATATCAGGTGCCTGTCAAACAATAGAAACTACCTACTCCAGATGGGTATGAAGAAGGTACCAACAAACTTACAGTAGCTATATTACTTCATTGAAACGGACCCATTATATATATACTATTGTCTGTGCAGAAATTCTAAATGGGCTATATCATGACCAATGGAGAAGAGCGACTTTTCAAATCCCAGCAAATGCTATCCAGGGGACAGGTCAAATTTAGAAACAAACAGGAAGTACATGTGTACCAGGTACCATAGATAGATGAAATCATGGAAACTTTCTATTTGCTACTGACTCCCTCTTGTCCTAGCTTCTTAGGCAGTGGCCAAGTGTCATAAATATGGCATACATGTATAAATAAGAAATTTTTCCACACTCTTACAAAAAAACTGCTTCCAGTCAACTAAAGGTCATCTTTAGTAAACATTAACACTATATCGCCCTTATTATGCTTCATTGATTTGTGTCCCGGTGTGAAGAAAGAGCTCCAGGGTACAAACGGTGCATGGCATCTGAAAAGGCATTAGAAGGGTAACTAATTCCACAAGCACTTAGTGCTAAACCTCTGTGCAGATTACACTATCCCTGACTCTGAAATAAGGAATACAAACAAATCCTGCCAGATTTGTACTCGAGCTCAGATTATTGCCATCTGGATCCTACACATGCGTCGTATCCCTCCCAAATCTTTTCCTGCAGACTAAACTAGTCCCAGCCATGTTCTTGGCTCATCCTACTGACAAACACGCACAAGCACGGAAGGATCCTCACCTTGCGCCACGGAGAACTTGAGGACTTCAGGGAGGCCCCTCTCGGCAGCAGCCTTCGCTGGCGGCGGCGGCGGCACCGGAGGACCCAGCGGCGCCAGCGCTCCCGGCACGACCTGGAACCGGGCCTCCCGGCACGGCGCCGCCTCCGGCGGCACCTTCCCCTGGCCCAGCGCCTCGCCGTACAGCAGCAGCTGAGGCGCCGGCGCCCACCACGGCAGCTGAGCTCCGTTGGAGCTGGCGCCGGCGGGGACCTGGCCGAACCCCTCGTGGCTCCTGAAACTCATCATCGTGCCCGCGCTGGTTCGCCTCCTCCTGCTCCTCCTCCCGAGAAAGTCAGAGGCCGGAGCTGCTGACAGAGCTTGGTTGGGCAGGCAAAGACCTCAAATGCTCCGTCCGATGTTCTCCGGGGTGGATGTAGTTAAGCACCTAACCGAACCACCAACTACAATCATGAGCAGCAAAAACAAGTGGGCTGATTAAGCAACAGATCAGGTGGCAGCAGTGGTGGTAAGATGCAGGAAGAGAGGTGAAATTGGAGAACTGTAAAATAAATCGGAGGGCAGATGGACAGTAAAGAACTGAGGAAGAAGAGTCTTCCGCAACAAAAACATAAAGAAATGGCAGGGGAAATGAAGCAGCTCAAGAACCGAGGAGACCAGCCTTTCCAAGAACCGAATCGAGAAGAAGACAGGAAAAGATGATATATTTTCAGAAAACAAAGATGGGAAAGAAAAACAGAATCACCATAGAACTCGAAACCAAATCAGTTAGGGAAAATGCAAGATTGTTGGTACCCCCAGCATCCAGATGCCGCCACAGAGCACAAGCGAGCAGGATTCCCAGCCAGAGCTGGGTGAGGAACCAAGAAGAAGTTTATCAGGAAGGGGAGGCCATGCATGAACAGCAGCAGAAGCAGCAGCAGAGGTTGCAAGAATCTCCGTGGGGGCAAGTAGGCACCAAACCGGAAGGATCCAAATATCCAATGGGATGAACAGCGCAGGAGCAAGGAGACCCACTCACATTTCAGGAATCCGATGGGGCCGGAGGAGGAACCCACTGGGCCACTTGCAGCAGCAGAGAGGTAGGGAGAAGGGGGCGAAGGAGAGAGAGAGGAGAGAGAGGGAGGGGAGGAGACGGGACGGGGGAGGGGAGGCGCGTATAAATGGGCGGCAGCACTGACACCGAGAGAGAAAAGCCAAGGAGGCAGCGAGCGAGTTGGGCGCCACGGCGGCGAGGGGATTGGCACGGGCGCCGCTCTCTCCTCGATGCGATGCGATGATGAGCAGAGAGGGAGCTCGGCTCGTGGGCTCCTATTTTCTACTCCCCAAATGGAAGGGGAGGCGGGCTCCCTTTCCCAGACCCACCATACCATACCATCCCCGTCGCCTGCAGGCTGCAGTAGGATAATTGCCTCCGGCGCGCAGGTGGTGGGGGCGATTAAAGCGTGCTAATCTAATCATGGTGTCAAGTGACAGGAAAGTACTACTGCTAATCTGGGCAAGGGCAGGATCAACGAGCAAGGACAGTGGCGAGTGACGGAGCTGATGACCTCTCACTCCACCTCCATTGGCGAGGCAGGAACAGTGGCTGCGGTTCCGGCAAGTGGCAGGAACAGTAGCTGCGAGTAGAGTAGTGGCCAACCGCAGGCTACCATAGATGATAGATAGATCCAGCTGCCGGTGCCGGACGCCGCCATTGATGGGAGGAGGACATGGCACTTGCGGCCGGCCCTACCTACGGCCTGGCCGCTGGATCGCCTCTTCAACGCCGGGATCCTGTGGGTCTCGTACCCGCCGTGCCTGCCAACACCAGCCGCCTCCCCGCCCGTCGACTGGTCAACCCAGCCCGTCGACTGCGAGCACGAGCTAGCCGATGCCCGATGGTTGAACGACATCACAACAAGCTGCTTGTCGTTCTACCAATTCATGGCCGCGCGCGAGATCTTCTCGACGAGGCTGCAGAGACGGGCGCATGTACATGGGAGCAAAAGATCTCGCGCCTAGCCTACATGGCTACACCTATGGAGTGCAAGTGGAGCATCGACAACTGCCATCGCTATGCTACAGTGACCTAGCAGCAGGAGTAGCCTTCTGTACAGATCATTTTTTTTACTACTACCAGTAGGAAGTAACCTCCAGCTCGTCATTTTCACCGTGCATGTGTTACTGTACAGAAACCCGGTTGACCTGACTGTGCGAGCACGTGCCTCTCCGGCGAGGCAGTCAGTCAGGCTCCTCCCTGACTTGACTTTTCCACCCTTGGTCGCTGCTGCTGCTGCTGCTGCAGTATTTTGTATTTATACGTACGCTACTGATGAGATTAGTTTCTTTTAAAAAAAAATATAAAGTTACCTCGGACCATTGCATTGAATGCCTCTCGTATACAGTTCGTTCGTTCTATACGCTTGTAAGTACGTACAGGTACAGTACTATGCAGGAGGTAGTTTTGGCGATACCCGTAGGAATACGCCAAAAGCTAGCTGGCGTAGTGTACTAGTGTACGTATTCACTATTACTACTACGGTATTACCCATGCATGCATGCATGAGTTTAATGGCACGCCGTACTTGAAGTCTCTGCATGCACGGGAAACTACACTCTCTTTTTTAGGGGTTGAAAATTCCTACACACATACACCCGCTTCAAAATTGCTACGCTCTGGTCATCAAGCAAATACTAAAGGCAGGCATGTGTTTCATCCTCGACCCTGCTTTCAGCAGAGCCTGTCGACTGTTTAACCTTGGGGTAGCGGTATATCTGCAGGAGCCTCTGTAAAAAGGGTTGGAAAAGGGTTGGATAGGTAAAAATAGCCAAATATTAAAGCCTCTCTATTTCCAGATCCTCGCTATCTCGCTAGTCATCCGCGGCGCCCCGCTAGCCATCTTTGTTGAACCCCGTCGTCGCGCCATCTCCTCCTTCCGCGCGGTCCGCGCCCTCCCTGCCCACGTGGCTCGTCCCCGCGCGCTCCCTCCCTACCGGCGCGGCCCGTCCCTGCCGCTCCTCCCCGTCGGCGCGATGCTCCAGGGTGTGCTGTCCCGCGCGCCCGCCACCGACACGCCGGCAGCAGCTGCGATGAAGGCCAAGCGGGCGCAGCCTTCCCCCGAGGCCCCGACGAAGAGGATGATGGGGAAGGGCGCCCGATGTGGGGGAAGCGGCAGGGCTCGGCTCCGCCGCGGCGGCGGTGGCGGTGGGGCCGGAGACCGTCTGCGGCTGCTCAGCCTCCTGCTCCGGTGTGCGGAGGCGGTGGCCATGGACCGGCTGACGGAGGCGCGGGAGCTGCTGCCCAAGATCGCCGAGCTGGCGTCGCCATTCGGGCCTCCCCGGAGCTTGCCGTTTCGGGGGAAAAGTAAAAGATACGAACGGATGTGGATGTGGAAGGTTTTGAACATGGAGAGTCAAGATAATACCTAGTCTGTTGGATAGCCTAGCGTTTTAGGGAGGTTTCTATTTTTACAAAGGAGGTAAAATCTGTAAATTTAGATAATATTTTACCTAACCTCTTGGAGATGCTCTAACAAACAAAATAGACGATCGAGTCACTAGTACTCAATTGTTATCATGAAAGGCAGGTGTGTTATCCACGTACTCCCTCCATTCCAAAATATAGATCGTTTTGCCAAATTTAGATATATAATTTCTGCTATGCATCTAGACATAGTATTTTATCTAGATGCATAATAAAAAATATGTATCTAGATTTGCCAAAATGAATTATAATTTGGAATGGAGGGAGTAGTATTTATAATCAAGGTTAGTGCTTCAGGAGTAGGATTGCTCTTTGAGCTAGTTAGTGCATGCACAAGGTAGAGGCTCGTCGGCTCCACTTGGTAATTTAAGCTAATAATGAAACAAGTGAAATCGAATGAAAGATAAGTAAAGTTTCATAAAGGATAATGGCGATTAAGGATAACTAATGAGGGTCAATTTAGGTTCTATAGTAGTGCCGATGCTGTGTTGGAGTCCACATCACTTTGAGCTGGCATGTGAACTTCACTTCGTCCTTACAAAAATATATAGGAAGTTTCCATCTAAAAATGAGCAAGTACGTGACATCAGCTCTATGTTATACAATATTTGGAATTCTCCTCTATGTACATTATATCCATGAAAATTTGTAAACCATTTGTAACAAACTAAAACAGTTTTACTTCCATAAACGAATCGGAATGCATGAAGCAACAGCTTCATCTTGGTGTCAGTCTTCTGTCTTCAATTATTTCAGGTCATATATATGCCTTTTGCAGCCCCTAAAGATCAAGGCACTGAATGCCTCAAATGGGTTCAGTTTCAGAGAATCCTATCCACAAACCCAACTTACTTTTCAAGACAAAAGGAAAATAAAAAACAAAGTGTTTAAAAAAATTACCAGGAGACCACCCACCAAAAAAGGTGATCCGGAAAGCTAGTTCATTAGTGGAGAGGCAACTAGCTACTTAGACTGGTACCGGAACATATCTACCACATTTGCAGCAGAATCCAGTTCTGCCTAGCTAGCCTTTCCAGGAAGAGTACATGTACTGTATATAGCAAATTTCATACTGCGATCTTCAGTGAACAAAGCAGTATGGCCCAGTAATGTATTGACAAGTAACCTAGTCTTTTGCCCAAATGCATCTTGTAAGCAATCTTTTGGCTTGTTTAAACCTGCAACCTCCAGCTATGAGCTCTATGTAGATTATGCTTAGTGGAGGGTTATGAGTTCTTTGCATCCAAAAGTTGCTGGATGTGACCACTTGGCCCATCTCATTATTCAGAGTGCATTGAGTATAGAATACAGATAAGTAGCCACACATGTCCTGTAATAACACGAGAATGGAAGTAAAAGTAGTCAAAAGTATTAGAATACAAGCGTAAGGCTTTTCTGCATACATAAGCTCTTACGTTAATCTCTGCACCACGTTGTTTCCATTTGGCTCTTGCTTGGAGTCATCTTCGTTCTTCGTCATCGTCTAAAACCTCTTTCCCCCCTTAATTGATTAATTGGAGAGCTCCAACCACATTTCCTCAAACAAAAAGGAAAGAAAATAAGGAGAGCCATTCGGATATTATCGACATGATTATTTTGAAATACCACAACTAATTTAGCAACGTAATTATTGTCTGGACACATGCTTCATGGATTTTCTTTTTGTATACTCATTGCCCAGGGGCTGTCTTACCCCCGCAGGTCTAGTTTTTTTTATATAAACTCATGAGCAACTTTCTTGAGTACTAAAAAAAGAACTATTTTTCATATGATTTGATATATTGGACTGATAGTTCAAAGGTGCAAACCCCAAAACTAATAGTTTGCAATGGTGGTTGAAAAGAAGCATGAGGGCTGCTGTATCTTGAAGAAGGAAGCATGTGAAGTTTTACAGTGTACTTCTGGTGCGCAGTGTAGTGGCTGCCCCTCTTTCTCCTCTCCAACTTTACTACACCCAACTTGTTCTCATCTTCTCCCTCTTTCTGAAAAAAGAAATCCTTTATCTCCTCCCTGTTTTTTCCACACTCTTTTGTTGCTTCTTTAATTCCAGTGCCTTTTGTTAACCCTGGATTGAATTTTCAGAGGGCACTCAAAAGTTGGATCCATTTCATATAAGCATTCTTTTGCTCCCATGTACAACTTCAGGAACATGTATCATAAGGTCCAAAATCCAAACTCTGAAACTTCATCCAACTCATATTCAGGTTCAGCCTGCAACACCTTAGCCTATATATCTCCTACGTTTTGTACAACTAGGAAATTTTGCAAATATGTAGAAAAAATGCTAATCCTACTCTTAATGATTGAGTGAATTTAAAAGAGGGGACGATGAATAACAGGATGACAATACAAACTAGTAAGTTATGTATATCCAACTAAAGCAACAGGCACATGATCCAACACAAGAAAAAATAGTAAGTCAACGTCTAAGATTCAAGTATATTCTGATCCCAAAATTCCAAGTCGTCAGTCACATCCCCGTTTGTTTACGCAGCCAAATGCAACATGGTTGTTGCTGGAATGGAGACAGCAAAAAAAAAGCTTTTTGTCAACAAAGTCAACTAACTCTTCACCTTGTAGCTGCACATTAATTACAATATATTTTGCCCAACTATACTTAGTGATTAATGTTTGGTCATCAACATGCAGACAGCATATAATACTGAACAAATTGCAATCAGAAAGATTCTCACAGATCACACTGGTTTGAAAGAGAAGTGAACATTTGGAGATATCCGGGTAGAACACTGCAATGGCTCGCCATGGATGAAATTCCCTTTAGAGAACGCAGTTCAAAAAATGAAAGTTTCATTTCAAACAATGAAAGATTCAAACTAAAAATAATGATACCATCTTCCTGTTTTCTTGTATGTTAGAATTGGATTTGCCTTTGGTTCTCCAGGGTTCAGTGGATTTCATGTAGGCTTTAAATGGGCGGATTCTCCTACTGTGGGCCGGACTTCTCTGGGCCGTATGGATCATCGATTTATGGGCCGTTAGATCTCAAGAATTAGTTTGCATTCTTCGACCGGAGTGCTGGGCTGGCGGCCCATGTTTCACTTCGCTCGTTAGAGTTTCGATCGGACACGAACATCGAGTGATTTTCAGTTCAAAAATCGTGCCGAAATTCCAGGATGTTTGAAAGGTTTGAGGCTGACAGGCCACCAGACTGTTTGAAAGGACACTCTAGCTAGTGGCATTATTCTATTTTTATTTGTATTTTTTATTTGCATTTAATAGTGTTTGAACTAACTAAATAGTATTATCTGTTGCAGAATATAATAAGTAGATGGCCTTTCGGTGTTCGTCATGTCCTCTTTGTTCGCGAGGTTCGTCAAAGTCTTGATCAGCAAAATAAGAGATGTTAACTAAAACATGAAGCGAAGAATTTTTTTTCTCTTTTCTTTGTTTTTTTGAGCCGGCCTTTTTATTTTTTCCCCCACGAGAAAGGGCAATGCGAGCCATAACCGTACTTTAAACTACCCACTGCACGACCCACTGTTCAGCATCTCCGACGGTCCTGCAACATTTCCCTACCACACCTCTGTCAATCTGTCATGATAACAACCCTTAAAAGGTTCCTCTGGCAAATTTGGCAATATTTCTTTCAAATTCCTCTGACAAAATTTGAACGGCATGAGATGAGACCACAATTTTCACACCATGCAAGTATGCAGCACATAAAGCTTTCCACAAAATACTTAGGTCCAGATGATTTCTTGGATGACTACTGATTCTGTCAAATTCATACCTACCAGTTCAGGCACATCTGTACAAATGGAAGTGTTCAGATATTGGAACTCAAAATTCCGTGTTACATACCTGGTGCAGTCAAAATACTGCATATCATATACAGATTGCAGCTGGAAGCATGGAAGGCTACATTGCATCGATGAATCTTCATACACCACATCACTCCCAAACATCTCTTCAGTACCAATTCAACAGAGACAGGAAACCTACCTTCACATTATGAAAGCATCTCCAGCTCATCTCTCATATCCTATATATTTTCTCTCTCCATTACCAATACCACTTTTTGTATTTTTAGTAGTCAGTGCTATAGCAAATTACTCAATGGATAGGGTGAAGAGATGAATCCTCTACATTTGAGCAAGAGCAAGGTATGTTTTGGTGATCACAAAAATATTTTAGTATTAGCGATGGAATTGGTAATCTGCTGGAGCACCTTCCATTGTTTAAAGGACAGTTTTTAGTATTAATGAGAGGAATGAGTAATCTGAGACTTCATTCTGATCATGCTGCTGTCATGAATGAGTGCACAAAATCTCCTCCCAAGGACAAAGTCGCTGGCTTTATGGTTGTTGATTGAGCACATCAGCATATATGATAGTATGCAAATGCTGGCCCAGTGTCCCTTTCCATGCACCCACCTCCCTACCAAGAAGCAACCAAAAAGACAAGAAAACCAAAGGGAACAGGAGGAGGAAAACATGGAAAAGTGCAGGAACCCACTTTTCTTTGGCCTAAATCTATGGTACAGCTTATGGACCATTATACTGGCTGCTTCCAAGTTCCAAGTAGATATAACTAACTAAAGATTTAAGGATTGTGTGCTTCCGAGTAGATATAACTAACGGGAGATTTAAAATTTGTCGCAACAGATAAGAATTGAGAACTCCTGGATGCATCCAACGTAAAAAATGATACTTTGAGTGTAATGGGTTGCCTAATGCTTCCTTGATTTAGTTGTTTTGTCAGTATTGGCATTGCACTTTTTAATCTTCAGGCTCTAAAAAAGGGCATGCAAAGACAGGTGTGAAGCTGTAAGACCTTAACCACATAGTGACAGATGACTTGAAAAGCAAGCCTATGACTTCAAAGGCAAGCCAATGGTGCCATGGCACAAATGATACATTTTAAGAAGGCGTGATATTGACATATGTATATATATATGTAACAGATACTACAAACCATCACTGCATGTATCCACAGCTCTTTACCATGCCAATACACAGGATGATCATGCTAACTACAACCTACGACGTACCAACTTCTTCTCCCTCATCATCTGCCACCACGCAGCTCACACTGGGAACGCACAAAAAAAAAATACTCACAAGAGGCAGCTGGGGCCCTTTCGCCACCAACACCACCATCATACTCTCTGTCTCCGAAGCGTGGCAACATCTTTTGCCAAAGAGCAACAGCAGGAACAAAGCAAAGTCTGGTGCTGGTTGCTCCTATCTGAAGAATTCCAAAGGGAATGGATGGATCAGCTTACGCTTGTTCATCACATCACAACCCTGCAGGAGAAATAGAGAATTTTCATCAAATTCAATTCTTCAATAGAATCCATGAGTGTCACCAGGACAGAAAATGGGTAAGTATTTACAACAGCGAGCATGATCTTGCAATCTTCTGCATATTAACAGAATTACAACGGTCCCTTGTTCTTTTACCAGGTAGCACTTCCAATTTTTTCATGTAGGTATTATGAAAATATCTGTTTAGGTATTGTCAAAATTCGATATTGATAAAATAGTCAATGACCCAGTGATTCTCAATTCTATCCAAAAACAAATATAAAGCCGCCTTGGCTGTGAGCATTCAACCTGTGAATGCTGAGGCCGAAATTATCCTTAATCTAAAAAATAAAGTGGCCTATTTCGAATCAAATGCAACCTAATATGACATGCCCACTGGATACAATTAAACTATTACTTTTGCAAATTAACAGCTGCAAGTTTGTGAATGGAAAGGTGGTAACAATGTTCAATTGTCAAACTAGGTGAGGTAATAATCATAATAACATAGTCAGTTGCACATGGTTTCACAATGCTATACGGAAAGAACTACAAACCCACAAGTTTGATTTTAATCAAACAGAATCTAATATGAAATTCCCACTGATTATGATCAATTCCTTATTCTTGCTCTATGTTTCTGATGCAGCCTAAAGAAACTTGGCACACTAGAAACTGAAACAATGGGGCAGCAAGAAATATTTGATTACCTCGGTGCTTTGACTGCTTTCAGCTCTGCAAACAGACACAACAAGCCTAGTCACGCAGGATGATGGAGTCGGCGATCTTCATCAGCGGCCCAAGGCACTCGGGCGCGAATTTGCGCGCAAACATGTGCGAGTAGGTGCCGTTGGACTTCCTCAGATCCCTGATGAGCTCCCCGGACACCTCCTCCGGCTGGTAGGTGTGTGGATGGCCGTCGAAGGAGTCAGTCCAGTTGACCCTGGTGAGCGTGAACTTGGTGGATCCGCCGGGGTCCTGCATGTCCAGCAGCGTCGGGAAGTAGTGCTCCTCCGGGTAGCACGAGTACTTCCTCTTGACGAGGCAGGGCAGCTTGAACTTGTTCCAGAGCCTCCGGTCCCTGACCACCATGACGGCGTGCCTCCTGGTGAGCACGAAGAACTGGGAGCCCACGCGGAAGCTGTCGTATGGCACCTCCGGGAGCATGACGTCGTCGCCGCGGGCGTAGTAGCGGTCGTGCAGCGTGGGCTCGGCGTCGAGGATCTCGATGAAGCTGCGGTGGCGGCCCTTGGGTCCGGCAATGTCGCTGGTGAGCGTGCGGTACAGGGCCGGGAACGGGTGGAGCGGGACGCAGGACTGGGACAGCAGCGCGAAGAAGTGGTTGGCCGGGTCGTCGAGCAGCGCGGTGGCGAGGAGGCGGCGCGCGGCGGAGATGAGCGTGGCGGAGGCGCGCTGGGTGGCCTTGCCGGGGATAATCCGGCCCCGGAAGGAGGGCGTCGGGGGCAGGGTGAGCGCCGACGCGGGGTCGGCGTGGACGTAGACGTTGAGGAGGCCGTGGTGTCCCGCGAAGAACTTCTCCCAGAGCGGGGCGAAGACGAGGTCGGAGTTGGTGAGGAAGAGGAACGCCACCTTGGGTTGCTGCTTCCTCTTCTTCCGGAAGCCGCTGCCGGCGCCGAAGAAGGAGGTGGTTGTGGCGCCGGCGGCGGTGTCGGCGGGCTTGGGCGAGGCGGGCGCGGCGGAGAGGAGGACGGCGCGGCGGAAGAGCGCGAGGTCCTCGGTCTCGTCGGCGTCCGGGATGGCCGGGAGCGTCCGCGGCGGGATGAGGCGCGGTGCGAGGAGGAAGACGGCCGGGATGGAGAGCAGCAGCAGGAGCGACAGCACGTACGGCGAGGCGGCGTACGGCGACGCCATCTCTCAGCCACCCGCCCGGAAGCGCGGCGATCCCCGGACCCCGATCAACCGGCAAGAACCAAGGGAGTGGAAGTAACGCTCAACCCCGGACAAAAAAAAACCAAAAATAAAGGGGAAAATCCCGCGATTCAGGAGAGGTTTCTGTCCCTGCAGGGATCGGATCCCGCCGCGACGGCGCACGCGGGCATTAATCGGAGGAAGCCGGGGGTGGTAAATTTGGGAACTTGCGGAGCATGGCAGGATCAGGAACGGAAGGAGAAGCGGGATCCAGACCGCGGCAGGCGCGCGGTGGAGCGGAGGAGGAAATGGCGAGGCGCGCGGCGGATCCGGCGCAGCCCGGCGGGCCAATCGCGCGGCTGGGGCGGCGGGGGCGGGAGGAGTGGAGAAGGAGCGGAGCAGGGGTTGGGGAAAGAGAGGGGAGTGAGGGCGCTGCCTTTATGGGAGGGCTAATCCCCCGGATTAATAATTTCTTAATTGGATGATGGCCGTTGAATTAGGCCGCATAATAATTTTCCATTTCGACACATGCCAAAATTGAAATGGTTTCATCCCAAACCCCCCTAAAAAAACACATCCCTGGTATTTCATTCCAAATATGCTCACATGTGTGTTTTGAATTTTTATCAATCACTTGGGGACGGTTGTTTACGTCCAAACCAAATGACTTGAATTTGTATCCTCTTCTTTTTTGGAAGAAGAATACTTGAACCTGTACCTTTGATCACTTGTTTCATCAAAAACCTTTTATCATCACTTATGCAAGTGATGTTTTAGGAGGTGGACACTGTAGGAAGGAACAACTTGTTGATAGATCTCGGTTCGGCATGCTATCACAAGACGTATAAAAAAAGCATAGTAGTATGAAATTATTTTCAAAGACGAATCCTTTCATACTGTTTCCAATTTTGATTGATTATAAAAGGTAATTTGTAACTTTAAAGTTTTCCGAAAAGGGACCGATGACACGCAGGCGAAAGATGGACTAGGAGAAGCGTGCACACGGAGCATTCTTCCGTTGTATCAAAGTTGCTTGGGACCTCGGAAGGCCTCCTTTGTTTCCCTCCCTCCGGATTAAAGTTCAGTGCCGTCGTATTAGAAAGTTTGACACTAATTAAAAGTATTAAATATAGATTAATCTACTGAACCTAATTAGTTTATAATTTAGTAATATTATACTATAGTAATACATACTAATGATGAATTAATCAGATTTAATAGGTTCATCTTATAAATTAATGTGCATTTATGCAATTAGGTAACTCATATTTAGTTTCCTAATTAATACCAAACATCGGATGTAATATAGTTCCTGATCCAAATACACCCGGCCCTCGCGGGCGTGATTTTGCAGGGGTTCGCTGTTGCCCATCATCAATTTAATTAATCGCTAATGGTTTCATCAGATCACACACGTTTTCTTTTTCTGATACTTGTTGTTCATGTCCGGTGGGTGAGCGCGAGGCGAGAGGGATCAGCCACGTCCCCGCCGGATCCGGCTGACACGTGGGCCCGCCCGCGCCTGCCGTCGGCAGCGCCCGGTGCATGTGGCTGCCTGCTCTCGACAGTTTCTGACCGGAATTCCTTTTTCTGTTCAGCGGGGAAAATCAATAAAATCAGGGAGGTATACGCACGCACGCACACGCCTCGTGTGTCAGTGGTTGCTGGTATAAAATATACGTATATATAGTATAATAATGAATTGTAAATACCAGTGGCGTCAACGTCGCGTGTGACTCAGCGGATTAGGCAGCGTACGTGGCGCCTGTCCAGCCTACACACCTGCTGCAATCAATCGCCAAGGGAAATGGAATCCATCAATCTCCCTGCGTGCCTCGTGTACGTACAGGTACAAAAATACACACGGTGAGGGTGTGCTTTAAACTTTTTGTTCTTGTTTTTGTTTTGACATTTTGATTTTCCTTTCAAAAAATAATTTTGTTTTTTTATCGTTCCTCCCCTATTCTTTTGCGGGAGTAGAGGGATCAAGAGCCCCTACCTCCCAAAAGCAATAGATACTCCCTTAAACCCTCCTTCTACTTTTGGAAATAAAGAATAAAAAAAGAAGTGGGGAAGAAGAAGAGAAAGGAAGAAGAAGAAAAAAGGGAAGATAAACCTCCCTCTTTACTTGACTGCTGGATTCGCCACTTACACGTATTTATACGGAACAGAGAAGAAGTTGTTTTTCTTTTTATTTCTAAAAGAAAAAAAGAATTATTACTGGGATTGTCGGATCCCCTGAGTCGCTTCTTGGAGGGGAGGGACGTCGATCTATATCCAGTGCTTCTAATTTAATTCATATATTCAGATATCTAATATGATGGGATTAAAAATTATTAATCCGAACCATCCAAACGATCTATAATATATTTTTTTTCTATCTATCTCTGCGCGTCATCTTGTTTGTGATAATCCATCCACTGCTGCTCTGCTAGAGTGCTGCTAGTGCAGGAAGAGTAATCTGTAATCCATCCACAGCCCAGAAGCATCGGCTCGCTCACTCGGCACTCAGCAGAGCTGGGGGCCAGTGCTCTGCTGCCTGCCTCCTCGTCATCGTTTTCCTCCTCCTGCTGCCTCTCAGGATAAGCTGACAGCTTTCCTTCATCGAGCCCAGTCGTCTCAGTCCCTGCACCCATTTCAGTGCTGCAGCTGTCAGCAACGGGGGCATGGCATGGGATTGGGATGATGGGATCCAAATCTTCAGACTCGGAGCCGATCGCATCGACCTCCTCAGATCATTCATCAAGGTATACGATTCACCACCTCTTCGTCTGTGCCCGGTCAGCAAGCACGCATATTGGATCCAAGATGCACAATGTCAGGGAAGCAGCAGATGGAAAACGTGCAGAGTGAATCTGCTTTGCGAATTCGAGCATTGGTTTCAAGAGATTCTCTTTGGCTGCATTGAAGAAAAAAACTTCGCATCATATGCGGTGCCCTTTCACCATCTTGGGAAAAAATAAGTCACTTATTTGAGTCTTGCTTGCTTTTCACGAAAGAAAAGAAAAAAAAAACCGGTAACCGTCTCGACCGACTTGACTTAGAGCAATTTTAACAGATCCTCTGTATTTTTTCTGATTGTTAGGAATAGAAATTTTGATAAAAAAATACTCTTCAAAAGCTTCTCTAAGTGCTTATTCAAATATAGCTATTGGTTATTCAAATGTTGTCATCCTTTACTAGTTAAAGATAAATAACGAAAATAATTTTTTAAAGCGTGCATATAAAACCTGCTGCTGACGCTCTTCGCGAGGGTGGCAGCTGAAGGACGAGACCATGGAGCAGGAGGTCGCCAAGAGAGAGAGGGAGGGAGCGAATGCGAGGCCGCGCACCGCCGCCGGCTGCCCGGGGCTCGCGCGGATCCAGTTCTCCCGTCTCCTCGCCGTCCAGGAGCTAGCAGGTGAGGAAGACCGTCCGCCTCCTCGTTGACGACGATGATAGACTGGTTGTTGGGGGTAGTTCGGGGCTGGAAGGAGGAGAACGATGGAGAAAATAATATTTTAAGGCGTGAGGTCGGGTCTTAAGCCTGTGGTCGGTCTCAAGCTTTTTTTTTTGCTTGAGGTCGGTGTTGAGATCGGCAGTGTAATGTATACGGTTGACCTTAGCTGGCTTAAGACCTTCCTATTTCACACACTACTGATGCCCTTGCAGCAAGCCGGCAAGTGTAGATAGGTCAGCCCAGCTTGTTCATGGCGTATGCTGCAGATAGGTACGGTCCTGTCAGGCCAGGAACCAAACACGGCGAACTAAACCGGAGAGAAATAAAAACATTGTTACTCTAGTATGATTCACTCATTCATCTGCTGTCAGCTGGTCAACACGCACGCATGCTAAGCACATCAGCTTCTGTTTCCCCCGTGTTGTCTGGAAGAAAATCAGTGACAACTATCTGAATCTTTCGGCTAACAACAAGATGATCATCAGGCTGCTGGTCGACCGAACCTCTATTGCAACGAGAAGAAGAAAAAGCAAAGCGTGCGGAATGATTGTTCCAAAATGTCTCGATACGAGATCGAGTTTTCTTTGGACAATATTCTTTTCTTTTTCCGAACAAAATTGGACAGTGTTGTGATACAGGCAAAGCTAGCCCTATCGACAAAATAAGCTAAAACATCGGACTTTCATTCTGATTCCTGTGAGTAAAACCAGCCGTGTAAAGTGAAAAAATGATTACCAAACCACACTTCACATCGTATCTGGTGCGCCTTCAGCATCAGAGTATGAGATTACGTGGGCATTTCCCCTCTCATGCGGTGCAGGCTACATACATGTTCAAAAATCCTTGGCAAAAAGTGCACTAGTACGAGTTTGGTTGGGCGATGTGGACATTTATGTGTCATGGGCCCACGTGTCTGCTGAACAAATATTGGATGATGCCGGGAATATTACGTGTCTGCTTGCATTTCCATAGCACCTAGTATTTGCTAATCTGCCTTCTCCTTCGTGTATCCTCCTCCTCCTCCTCCTACATTGACTTTCCAACAACCACTAAACAAAAAAGGAATCTTGGCAGCAATTTAGTCTCACTTAAAAAGATCATGGCAGCCAATAAATTAATTAGTTATGGTAATCAATGTTTTTTATGCTAGCTAGCATATATGCTTTCACACGGCTTGAACAGATGCATGCAGCACTTTGGGTCAGCACAGCAGAGCCCAAACACCTGCATGGTCAAAGAGATAAGCAGGTTCCTAGCAGGTGGCACACAAGGAGGCCTCACCTTTCTGTTGGGGCCCTGCAAAGAAGGGACCTGCAAAGAAGGGCCGGCCGCTCTGGTCTGCATGATTGCTCTTGAAGGTCCATCATATCGACCTGCTTTGCAAACGCACTAACACAATGCACCACTTTATCATACAAAATACACAAGCGTGGAACAAATTGGGGACACATTGTCCTTGTATGAAATCTTGTGTGCCCCATCAGGAAGAATCTGGATGGACTTTACATGATGGAGGAAGCTTGGGGAAAGGAATAGGCAATGAGAACATGTAGCATGGTACAATATCCATGCCACCAACCACCACTTGTGCTGAAAGACTACAACAACATCATGACATTTAGAAAGATGGTTTTCGAATTTTTCATACACCGAGCAATCTGAAAGGAGCATACACATACATCACTCTAAGACAGCGCTGACAATCTCGGACAATTGTAGAATACAACATGGCACCAGTTCAGTGTTCAGATGCTGGATTTGTTTTTCAGTTTTATGTACACAAAGTCACAAACACAACAGCACGCATGACAAAGGGGCATATCACCAATGGTCTGAATGAAATGGAAGTGGTTTGGTCTCAGGCTTGTGCCTCGACTGGCTTCACGGTTGTGCTAGAAGGCTTCGGCTGCTCTCTTGATTCAGATTTGGAGGGTCCTTTCACTGCATTCTTCGATCTCATGGCCTGGGTGGTCCGGCTACTCTTGGTAGGGCGCTTTCCTACACCCCCATTGGCTGTTGCTGCACAAGTGGCAAACATCAATTACTTTTAAAGCTTCAACTGCTGATGTCTTGCTCAAGCGCAGGTCAACATATCGACCCAAATATGTAGCTATAACTTATTGCAGGACATAAAACTTCGTGAGTTCTGGTACATACAGTTTTCTGAAGGAGTGTTTAGGAAATGTGATGGCAATAACATACAGAGACAGATGATTTACCATTGTTAGGGAGGGATAATCGCTTCTTCGCTGGTGCATTGACTTGTGCTGGCCTTTCTTTTGGATTGCTTGTGGATCGGGAAGCCAATTTCAAAGGTTGAGAGCTGACTTCATCAGCGATTTCGTCTGATGGCTTCTCTTTTATCTTGGATGACTCCAAAGAAGCAGTTGGTTGCACACCTGCAGACTGCCCCGATGAAGAGCCACTTACATCAGAATGTGACTTCTTGTGGCCTGTGCCTTTCTTCTGCCGCGATCCATTTGATTGTGTGGTTGAAACAGGTACTTTTCCTTTTGGTTTGTTCAGAGCTTTAGCCTTGTCTTCCTCAACCGGTTTGTCATCACCAACTGTGACACTTTCTTTGGCATTACTGTCAAGTAACCTGTTCTCCCATGGGCGTGCAGCCATCCACCTCTCTAACCAGTTCCGCCCCCACTGATTCTCGTCCCCTGCAAGTCCTTGGTCTTGGAGGCTCGCTACTTTCTGTTTCCTCGAACCTGTTTGCCACTGCCAGAGGAAAACACGAATTAGCAAACGTACTGCATTATGACTGCCATTTTTCTTCCAGTGAAGAGAACAGTGAGCTCAGACCCAAGAAGGAAGTTCTTTCTCTAGATAAAAAGGATAGGCCACAAAGGAAACTGAAGTGTGACCTTTTCATGTTTGTCAAGCTGGTGCACTAGTCTAAGTGTCCAGCAACCAGAATCCCTTTAACCTGGTGAACCAAGATTACCTATCAAGGTCACTAGTAGAATATTCAAAACAGTCTACCCACAACCATTTGCTAATTTTGATAAAGACCAAGGTGCTATTCCCACTGTCTAGCCTCCCTCTTGTGGAAATCAAATATGCAATATTGAATACGACAGCAGAATACGACCTAAACTGACTTGGGACGAGTCGGTTAAGAGAGACCTTAAGGAGTGGAATATCTCCAAAGAGGTAGCTTTGGATAGGAGCGCTTGGAGACTCGCCATCCACGTACCTGAAGATCCGTGATCTTTGTTTTTTTTATGGGTTTCATCTCTAGCCTACCCCAACTTGCTTGGGACAAAAAAGGCTATGTTGTTGTTGTTAATACGACAGCAGAATGACTATTCAGCCAAGTCATGCAATGAGATCCACACACCCACAAGACAAAAGTAAAAAATATCCTTGTTGATTGCAAGTCTGTAACAATACACTCTACAGAGCTTTATCCTAGATATATCTTGGTCTTTCAAGCACAAAGCTAATCATTCACAAATTTCCGATAGAACAGTATTATTTGAAATTACCTGATGGGTTAAAGCATACGCCATCGCCCTTTCCCGCTTAGCCGCAGCTTCTTGCCTTTTTAATGCGTTAGCTTTCATTTCTTCTACTGAACCTATACCACCACACCAGTCTTCCTGCATATCACCAATAGACAATAAGTTTTTCAACAACGAACATTTACTTGAATAAACATAACCCGGATTGTTCATTACTCAGGGGAAATTGGCAAAAGGTCAGTAAACACAATAAATTATTCAAGTCATGCTTGATTAAACACACAAATACTTGAATGTTGCCTAAGATGTAGTTGGTTCTGTTACCATTATTTTCAACTAAGGTAGGGGATAGCTGATTTTTTTGTGCATGCCTTTACAGATCGAGCTTGAGCTTCTTAGTTTCTTAAACTATTGGCAGCATATGCTCTCAGAAACAGAAAAAATGTCAACAGTTTACATGGAACTGTCTGGATCATGCCAACAATACAACCTGGTCATTGAGTGACAACATGGATGATCTTATAGAGTTATAGTGAAACCAGAACAGAACTGGCTATTGGTTTCTCTTTTCCTTGATGATAAATCACTGCCCAGGTCTGATTTATGCAACCAGGCATATACAGATTAAGTCATTTAGTAGGGATATGTTCAACTTTTAATTGGCATGATATATATCCTAAGCAAGTGATGATATGAATGATTACATGACAGTATGACAGCACATATCTAAAGGAAAGCTGTTTCTCACCTCAATATCTCGAACATGGTCCTCATGAACATTCTTTTCAGGAGGTTTCTTTTGGGTCCCTTGGCTTTCTAAAGAAACACGGACTCGTCTTGCTCTCACACGAGCTTGAGCTCTCACCAGCGCTTGCATGCACTGAAGTGTTTCTGCTGCTTGCTTTCTTACTGCATGACCTCTTACAAGTGCCTGGAGTATAACTAGTCCTTTTAACGCCCGTAAAGCACGTCTAGCCTGGTAAATATTAACATGCAAGAATATCAGCCTACTTTTGTGCTGTACACTACTAATAATGAACAAAATGACAAAAAAACATGACTTTTAAATCTTTCCATATGTGTATTTGATTGGTTAGCAGTATCCTTATCTTAAAAAGTGAGGGACTAACCATAACATTATCTCATCTAAGCCCTTACAGAGTTCACAACAGTTTATGTTTTTTTTTGATAGTTTTGCTCAACCAGAACCTGAGTTGGAAAGCTAGACTTCTTTGCATAACAGAATGCAATATGTTCTACATTTTTCATAGTTTTGGTAAAAATGTGAAAATTAAACTATTCTTATAATACCAGGAATGCTCGAAAGGCGGACTGAATAACTATAGCAGCCTGATACTCCTTTGTACCACGTTCAGTCTGAGAAACTTGAAAAGATGTGCTTGGTGAGGAAGTGGAATTTGATATTGTCTCTATGTTTGCTTCAGCAGCTTGTACTCTGAGTTCTTCAGCTGCAAGAGCACCTTCTGTATCTACAGAGTGATCCTGTTTGTGTAGCAACTGGGCACCAGAGCTCCTCTACAATTTTCAGAAAATATAATCTTGAAGCAACATAATCAATCAACCATAATTAAAAAAGAAGAGCAAAGAATGACTAACAGAATTATGTGCAGCATAGTGTCAGTGAGGATGGGCAGTGGTGAGAAATTTGGATGTGGCAACCAAAAATACAGAAGTGCAATTCTGTCAACGTCAGCATAGAACACCTTGGGTTGATCTATGCTTGATCCTTTAGGTGTTGCTCATTTCATGGAATGGATGTGAATAAGTAATAGAAAGAAAAGATACAGAACCAGACTATGGTATCCACTTGATGAACCAGCCAACTGTTTGAGTAAATTGAGTTTAATCATATCAGCATAACAATTAGGAATAAATATAAACTAGAGTGTTTCAAATTGAATGGTGCAAATGAGTAGTTGGGCCAGCTCTGTTTTTTCTTTCTGTCATATATTAGATAAGAGGATGGAAGAATTACCAGTCTTGACAACATCAACACATTATCAGAAATGAAGACACATATGCAACATCAATGCATGGCATGTGCTGTGATGGCCTTGAAGAATGCTAGAATATACTTGACCTACTGCTCAAAAATGTAAAAATATAGTGGGACAACAACCCCTATTGGGTATCAGAACTTCAGAAGACAAGGACATGTCAACAATAAAAGTGGTTCCAACTTCAGATAGTTCTGGTAAAACATCTGCGTTAAGATAAGTAAAGTATCCCATGGGAACGCGGCCTAAATCTCAAACTACAGATAGCTGCACAGTGACTTACCCCGGCGCTGCTTTCAGCATTTCGCCCCTTTTCATGCTTTCTTAGCCCAACAAGTGATTTTATCCACTTAGCTGAAATCCCCATGATAGCCTTTTTTTTCTGTGAGCTCAACAGCTAGCACCTGCAAAATCGTTGCGCAATGTAAGTGACGTTGCCGAACACACATCAATTGTTGCTCCAATAGCCAGAAGCAAATGCGCAGTAGAAATCCGTCCTAATCTAAATACCGAAAATGGCATGGAAAAGCACGGTCAGCTAACAAAGATACAGTCTTGCAAACGTCATGAACTTCTGGTGGAAAAAAAAAGGGAGACAACATTGCAAACCAACCGATACCCAAACCTCCAAACCTGAACTTTTGCAGTAAGGTAGACACAGAGAGAAAAATCGCAGCTACAGAACCCGTATATTCAGAACGCTCGCGCAAACGAGCAAAATTCCGCGGAATCGAAGGGGAGGCAGAATCTCGGGCGAAATGCGAGCTAAATTCACAAACAGGACCGCGGATCGGGTAGCCTGAGGCAAGCCCGAGCCCGAGCCAACACAACCGCGGATCACAGCGGCAGTAACCGCCGCCCAAGCAACAAAAGCAAGCATCCTATGCTCAGCAATCCGCAATCCCATCGAACTCACACCGCCTGCGCTCCAAGAAACTCCTCAGCTCGCACCGAAGCAAAACGAATCGGGAGGAGGAGCTCAACCTGAGCGGAATGCGTAGGGCCGCGGCGAGCGAGGCGTCACCGTCGCCGCCGGCCCGACCAGCCGACCGCTGCCTCCACTCCCCCTCGCTTTCGCCTCCGCTTTGGATTGATTGAGCTCCAACTCCGGCCTTTTGGATTGTACTTCGCGACGAATTTCTTTCGGGGTACAAAACAAAAGCTGTTGCAGGTGGCAGAACCGCTTTTACGGAACGGTCCCCGTCGTCCTTTTCTTTTGCACGGGCGGGTTATTCTAAGAATATGTTGACGCAGTCCCTGCCGTTAAGGGGGTTTTATGAAAACATGCACCATCCCGTTGCTCGTGGGATCGATCCGGGCCGCGAAGATTAGATCCAACGGCTCTCGTGGACCCCAGGTTTTGGATCGCGATTAATAATCGCGATCCGAATGGGGGTCTTCTTTGAAGAGAAACATTTACGGAGGGCGTTTTGGGAAACTTTCCCTGCACGGGTTTATCCTTCTCCCGATCGTGGCCGCCTATGCTGGATCCAACGGCTGCAGGAGGCCCAAGTCATTTCTTATTGAACTCGCTGCCGAGTTTTTCTTCGCGAGTCCTCTGTCGGCGAGCGAAACCCCCCGTCTCGCCGCGGCGGAGGTCACCGCCTCTCGCCGGACGGCGACCGCCTCCTCCGCCGCGGCGAGATGACGACCCGAACCACTTGCTCTGCTCCTGCGCCGTTTCCGTACGCAGGTGTCACTCTTTTGATGCGGGGGAGGAGCCTCCCCGCTCTGCGGCCTCTTCGCCGTGGACGGTGACCGCGGCGGCGGCGGCGGCGGCGGCGAGGGGCCAGCTTCCGTGGTTCTTCGGCCACGCGGGTTTTCTCTTTGAACGTGGCGCCAGTCTTCCTTTCTGGCCCGGCAACCTGCACCCACCACCCGGTGAGTGCCCCCCGCCGCCCCCTCCCTGTCCCAGTGTCCCTGATACAGTAACCCCAGAACCTTTGCAATTCACTGGAGAAAATGCAGTGAACTCCTGAATCTGACCACAATCAGGCGCTGGAAGCCTGAGATGCTCGATTTGAAAAACACACGCACACATTTGTCCGGGGTGTTTGGCTGTTTGCAACTGAAGATTATGCCCCATCGAAGTGTTTGCGACGATTCCTTTCCAGGATTTTTTCCTGCGCGAGTAGTTTGGTCACATGGTAATATGAATATGGTATCAGACTATCAGTTGGACATAAAGACAGCGGGGCACGTTTAGATACAAGTGCGTTGCTTAGAAAATGACACTTGGTGCTGACGCGATCTGCGTGCTCTGAAGTCCTGTCTGCACAGGCTGTTTCCTTAGTTTTGCTTTGCACGACAGATAACCTATGCTATCCTGTATGAATAGGAATTTGGTTTGACTTTGGTTAGATGAGTTTGAAACCACACACCGAGGCTACCTGCTTTTACTTTGTTTAGAATTGGATGGGAGTGCATCTCATAATGCCGGCAAATAATTTGGGGGAAACAGGAAACACTTGTTGTCGGAGTCCAAATAGGGCTCTTAGTTGAGTACTCCTAGATAATACGGACCACATGAGAACACAGTGGATAGGGGGGAAACGTGGCTCCAAATAATCCATGTTTTGCTTCTTCGCCAAGTGAGAACAGGGACATGACCATACTTTTCACTTGGTTCTTCCGACGTGCATGAAATGTTCTGGTACAAGTACCACTGCTGCTCTTGCTCATGCATTTGGTTTTCTGTGTACAGAATCAATGAAGAATAATGATCATCAATGTATGCACACTGCACACCATCGATATATCCTGATAACTCACCCTTTTGACTATCGGATGATTACTGTTCAAGACTAAGGGCATTATTTTTCTTACTACATCCTTTTGTAATATTCTAAATCACATGTAAATTAGCAACGGCGTGTACTAATCGTAAACTGGTTTGTTGAAAGAACACAATTTTGTTCTGACCTGCTTGTTATGTTTATAGCCCATTCATGCGGATTTGTTAGAGTTGGGTGATCTGATTAGTAGGTTTTACAAATATTTCAAAGAAATTGCAAGAATCAACTTTTCGTTTCCATAAATAGATAAATGGGAACAAAGCAGGAATGGGCCAGTGAGCAGTTAGTTTGATTGGTTATACAGAGTGTAATAATCAAGCTCAAAGCAAACTTCCGAGGCGTAGTTTGCCTTCCTTGTAGAAGTAACAAAATTCAGCGCCCTCCTATTTGTTATCCTGTTTTCAAGAGAGAGAGAAAAAACCTTAGCTGGCATGCAGCTAATTTGCCTGGGTCATGAGAGAACGCAAATAAACTATTCTCAGTCTAATCTTTGTCAAGATTTTAATTAGGCCATAGCTGATAGCTACTTCTATCAAGGACATGCATTTACTGCACAAGTGGACTTATTAGGTTGCAGCTATAATGGATCCTGGACTTTGGCTTGCCGTATCATTTCTCTCAAGCACAGCAGTGTCACATCTCCTGGAAGAGTGAAAGCTACACTAGGAACAATAAACTTGGAACAAGTAAACTAGCTCTAGTCGGATTCCACTGCTTATCTTTTACATTGCATTTATATCAGCGTAAGTTCTTCATTGTCTGATTATCACACAAAAGCCTGAAACACAAAGTTGAATAGCAAGCAACCATGGGCGGCAGGAGCAAGAGGCATGGCCTCTTTGGAATTGTGAGTTCCAGATACATGCTCATCACCAGTTGTCTCATCTATGCTGTTCATGTCCTTCCTATGTGCATAGCTCAGCCTTCTGATGAGCAAGCACTGCTTGCATTCAAGGCCGGCATCTCTGGTGATCCAAATGGAGTGCTTGGCGCATGGACACCCACCAATGGCAGGGTGAATGCCACGGATAGTATATGCCGGTGGAGCGGTGTGTCATGCCGCTCCCAACGGCACCCTGGTCGTGTCACAGCACTGGAGCTCATGTCATCTAACCTGACGGGTGTGATCAGCCCAAGCCTGTCCAACCTCTCCTTCCTCCACACACTCAACCTCTCAAGCAACCGCCTCTCTGGCAGCATCCCCTCGGAGCTTGGCCTTCTGCGGCGCCTCCAAGTCATCAGCCTCGGAGGGAATTTCCTCACTGGTGAGATACCAACATCTCTCACCAATTGTGCTCGTCTCACCCATTTGGAGTTGCAACGGAATGGGTTGCATGGTGAGATCCCAGTGAACTTGAGCTACTGCAGGGAGCTCCAGGTTTTCAATGTCAGTGTGAACACCTTGTCGGGTGGTATTCCTCCATCATTTGGGTCACTGTCGAAGCTTGAGTTCTTTGGGCTTCATCGTAGCAACCTCACCGGCGGCATTCCCCCGTCGTTGGGTAACCTCTCATCACTCCTGGCATTTGACGCCATTGAGAATTTTAATTTTGGCGGTAACATACCAGACGTGTTAGTGAGACTAACCAAGCTGAACTTTCTGAGGCTAGCTTCTGCTGGCCTTGGAGGGAAAATCCCAGCCTCGCTGTTTGACATATCATCCCTTAGGGTACTTGACTTGGGAAACAATAATCTATCTGGTGTGCTGCCTGATGACATTGGTTCCAATCTACCACGAAATGAATTCCTTTCTTTGTACAACTGCGGGCTCAAAGGGCGCATCCCGGCGTCAATAGGCAACATGACAGGACTCCATGTGATCCAGCTTCACATTAACAGACTGCAGGGTAGTGTGCCACCTGACATTGGCAGGCTGAAGGATCTTAAGGCGCTAAACCTGGAGTCTAACCAGCTTGAGGACAAATGGGACAGGGACTGGCCTCTGATACAAGCTCTAGGGAATTGCAGTAGGCTGTTTGTGCTGAGCCTTTCTAGTAACAGGTTTCAAGGTGTGCTTCCCCCTTCTCTTCTCAACCTCACCATTGGCATACAACAAATCTTAATGAATGGAAACAGGATAAGTGGTCCGATGCCCCAAGAGATTGGTAAATTCAGTAACCTTCATGTTCTTGCGCTCGCTGACAATGCCTTGACTGGTACCATTCCAGACACCATTGGTGTTCTTCGCAACATGATTGGGCTAGATGTCTCTGGCAATAACTTATCTGGTGAGGTCCCACCTATGCTTGTTGCAAACCTTACTCAGCTTGCTTTCCTGGATCTATCACAGAACGAATTGCATGGAAGCATACCCGAGAGCTTTGGAACTATGAGAAATATTGGGATCCTAGACTTGTCGTACAATCAGTTTAGTGGCATGATACCAAAACAGGTTCTCAGTCTCTCCTCTCTAACCCTGTTCCTTAACCTGTCTCACAACATCTTCTCAGGTTCAATACCTTCAGAAGTAGGTAGGTTGACCAGCCTTGGGATTTTGGACTTGTCGAACAATAGGCTCTCAGGAGAGATACCACAGGCGCTCTCGCAATGCCAAGCAATGGAGCACTTATTTCTGCAGGGAAACCAGCTTGTTGGTATGATTCCCCAATCACTCAGCTCACTGAAAGGGCTTGAATACTTGGACATGTCACAGAATAACTTGTCCGGTTCAGTCCCTGATTTCTTATCAACATTGCAGTACTTGCGTTACCTGAACCTGTCCTACAACCAGTTTGATGGACCAGTGCCGACAAAAGGAGTATTCAATGATTCAAGAAACTTCTTTGCTGCTGGGAACAGAGTTTGTGGTGGTGTTTCAGAGTTGCAGCTGCCGAAATGTTCTGGTACTGATAACTCTGGTAAGAGGTTATACAAATCAAGAACTGTACTGATCCTGATGATTACCATAGGATCTTTCTTGGCCCTAATCCTCATCAAATGCACGTTTGTGATGTATGCAAAGCGACTGAATCAGCAGCTTGTGCAGAGTAATGAGACATCTCATGTGCCAAGGTTGATAGAGCAGCACTGGAAATTGTCCTATGCTGAACTGCACAGGTCTACTGATGGGTTTTCTGTGGCTAATCTCATTGGTATTGGAAGCTTTGGCTCAGTGTACAGAGGAACACTAGGTAATGAAGGGCAGGAAGTCGCAATAAAAGTACTGAACCTCCTACAGCATGGTGCTGAGCGGAGTTTCCTAGCTGAATGTGAGGCGCTGAGAAGTATCCGACACCGCAATCTAGTAAAGGTCATCACAGCCTGTTCAACCATGGATCACAGTGGGAACGATTTTAAAGCTTTGGTGCATGAGTTCATGCCTAACAGAGACCTGGACAAATGGCTTCGTCCATTCATTGGGGATGGTGAGAGTTCCTCTCGGACGCTAACCATGGGTGAAAGAGTGAGCATTGCCCTCGACGTTGCTGAGGCTCTTGACTATCTCCACCACCATGGCCATGTACCAATTGTCCACTGTGATCTGAAACCGAGCAATGTCCTTCTCGACAACGACATGGTTGCCCATGTAGGAGACTTTGGTCTGTCACGTTTTGTTCAGGGAGCAAACAGCAATTCATTCCAAAACATTAGTAGTACAGCTGGAATCAAGGGTACCATTGGATACATTCCTCCAGGTAACTAGGGGCTCTGAATTTGTTCTACAGTTTCTCAGTAACACATAAATCACATGACATCATGCCATTTGTTGATCTTTACGCCATTAATATTTCAGAGTATGGAATGGGTGGTGAAATTTCGGTGGAAGGCGATGTCTACAGCTACGGGATTCTCCTTCTCGAGATGTTCACTGCGAAGCGGCCAACCGACCCTTTGTTTCAGGGAGGCCAAAGCATCCGCAGCTATGTTGCAGCAGCTTACCCTAGGAGAGTCATGGAAGCTGCTGATCCAACGCTTGTTCAGCACAATGAGAATAACATGGATGATGGAAGTTTAGAGGAGTGCATGCTGTCAGTGTTCCGAGTCGCATTGCGATGCACGGAGCAATCACCGAGAGCAAGGCTGATCACTAGAGATGCCATCAGAGAGCTAATTGCTGTGAGGGATGAGATTAGAGAAGGTAGCTACTAGCTAGCTGCATGTATACCTGCTCGAATTGTTGTACATCACATTTACATTGTCTTGGGTGCTATGCTTTAGTAGGCATGTCTGGAATGATGAAAGCATAGCCTGAGCAAAAGAGAGCATATGCACCAGAAATAATGAATCAGAATTTCTTGATCTGCACAAATATAGTGTGAACATTATGCTGTTCAGTTTGAGAGTGACCTTGTGTAAAAGTGTAAAAGGATGGTTGACAATTGCAATCGGTATTTAATCAGTGTGTCAAGGGGACAAGAAAAGGATGGTTTTGGTAGGCGCGACGTGGCGTGCGAACTGATAAGTGACGTGATGAAGTGGATGGATCTGAAAGCAGCCGCCTTACCCTGGCTGGAGGCGGCGACGGATCCCATGCCCCTCTTCACATCGACGACGCCCCAGCTGCCACCCCCGTGGAGGTGGCTGCCGGACCTCAGCAGGTTCCGGCGGCGGCGCTTGGCTACCGGGCGGAAACACGACAGGTACGCCAGCACTACCAGCCGGTCCCTCGCTCCCTTGCTCGCCGCCACAGCACCCAAGCGGCAGAGCAGGTTGCCCGTGTGTCCGGTAACCCACTAGATTGATTCAGAAATTCTTCTCGATCATCGATTGTTTCCTGCTAGATATTTTCACTCTGTGTTTCAATTTCGTTGTTCTTCAACCTGAGCTCCTCTTTCTCGATCACGGTAGTTTCTTTTTCTTTTTTGGCGTTTTTCTCGGTAGAAAAAAAAAGTTCTAGCAATGGAATACAGACAGACAAGTAGTGATGGTAACAACGCAAGGACCATGACTTGGTGCAGATGGGCCTGCTTCTGGTTCCGATTCTGACTTGTGTCGTTGGTCAGTTACAGTTACCAACATTAATCAACAAAGCAATATTTTTTGTATTCAAGTGTGGATTACTCTTCTTCCACGTCTGTGCAGGACCAGGTCACCAGTGACGCAGACGCCACTGACCCAGCTATATATTGCTGTTGAGCGTTGAACTCCGCCAACATCGAGATAGCGATTCCATTCACGCCACATGTAGCTCTGTGTATATAATATAACACAGCACAAGATTTTTGGAAGTTTGAACAACTCTGATGGTGCAGTTCGAGGATCAGGGAGACAAGGCATGCCTGAACATCACGCAAGAATGGAGGGAGCAAGAACTTGGCAAATCATCACATGTTCATTCTCCACGGCCAGCAAACCCATGAGCATACTACCTTTACTCCTCGTTGGTACTCTTCTGAGCACTGATCATACCACACATGCTGCTCCCACCTCTTCCCCACCTGCAGCGCAGATCGCCATGGATGAGCACGCTCTGCTCTCCTTCAGGGCTCTCGTCACCCGCGATCCTCATAGGGTGCTCATCTCATGGACTGCTGGCAATGGACACACTGATGCCAATACGACCACCGGCGTCTGCAGCTGGAGAGGCGTGGGTTGCCGCTCCCGTCGGCACCCTGGCCGTGTCACCTCGCTGGAGCTGTGGTCCTCCAACCTGACCGGTACCATCTCCCCATTCCTCTCTAACCTGACATTCCTCCGCACGCTCAACCTCTCGCACAACTCCTTCTCGGGCAGTATCCCATGGGAGCTTGGCTTTCTACCTCACCTCTTGTACCTGGATCTTCGGCACAACTCCTTTCAAGGCATGATCCCAGGCTCCCTTGCTCGTGCCTCCAAGCTCCAGATATTGCAGCTGGAGTACAACAGTCTTGTGGGGACGATCCCGGCCAACCTGAGCAATCTGCAGGAGCTGGAGGTCTTGGATGTTGGCTCAAACCAGCTGTCCGGTAGAATCCCACCGTCACTCGGTTCACTCTCGAAGCTCACATACCTGGGGTTGTACTTGAACAATTTATCAGGAGGCGTTCCGGCATCTCTCGGTAATCTCTCATCGCTTGTGGATTTATTTGCAGACACTAACAAGCTCAGTGGCCAAATACCAGACTCCTTGGGACGGTTGACGAAGCTCAAGTTTCTTGATTTAGCTTACAACCAGCTGAGTGGCACCATCCCAGCAAGCCTGTTTAACATCTCATCAGTTGCTACGTTTGAATTGTCCGGCAATAATGCTCTTTCAGGTGTCCTCCCTTTTGATATAGGTGTCACTCTCCCAAATCTGCGAAATCTGATCCTGAATGACTGCCAGTTGAGTGGTCGAATTCCACGCTCCATAGGGAACGCATCGCTGCTCAGATATGTACAACTTGATGACAATAAGCTTGAAGGAACTGTGCCATTGGAAGTAGGCAATCTGAGGGATCTTGAGGTGTTAACACTTGGAAACAATCAACTGGCTGATGAATGGGGAAGTGATTGGGAGTTGATGGCCTCACTTTCCAACTGTAGTAAGCTTTTTTCTCTTTCTCTTGATTCTAACAACTTCCAAGGCATGTTGCCGCCTTCTATCGTCAATCTCTCCAACACGATGCAAAAGCTTCATCTAGCGCACAACAAATTCCATGGATCAATTTCTTCAGATATTTGGAAACTTTCGAATCTTGCTATACTTAGTCTCCGAGGTAACTTCTTAAGTGGTAGCATACCACCAAGAATTGGGGACCTTTACAAGTTAGGAGCTTTAGACTTGTCCCAAAACAACATTTCTGGGGAAATTCCACCTACGCTGGGTAACCTAACAGGCCTTTCCATGCTTTATCTCTTCCAGAACAACTTACAGGGATCTATACCCACAAGCTTAGGGAACTTGCAAAACATTGCTAGTTTAGTCTTGTCATTTAACCAGCTTAATGGCACAATACCGGTTGAAGTCATTAGCCTCTCCTCTTTAACCAGTTATCTTGGTCTGTCATACAACTTTCTCTCTGGTCGAATCCCATCAGAGGTAGGCAAATTGACGAATCTGGTATTACTGGACCTGTCAGTAAATAAACTAACTGGAGATATTCCAACGGCATTAGGCAAATGCGTCGAGCTTGTACAGCTTCAATTGAATGACAACCTTCTTCAAGGTGTCATTCCACAGTCCTTGAGTGGCTTGCAAGGAATACAAGAACTAAACTTCGCTGGCAACAACTTATCTGGCTCTGTTCCGGTATTTTTTGGTGATTGGCCAGACCTGGTGTATCTGAATATGTCCTACAATAATTTTGAAGGCTCTGTTCCAGTAAAAGGTGTCTTCAGTAATGCAAGTGCATTCTTCATAGATGGTAATAAGGTCTGTGGGGGTATTCCAAGTTTACAGCTGCCCCAATGTCCCGTGAAAAGTGTGGAGAAGAAGAGACCGAGGAGAGTAGTGCTTATAGGCATTGCTGCTGGTGCTATGTCTCTGCTTATCATTCTTCTCATATGCGGTCTTCTCATACTGATCGTGAGGCAGAGGCAAAAGGTCCCAAATCTCCCTTTATCGGAAGATCAACATTGGCACGTCCCATTTGAGGAGATACAGAAAGCAACGAATCAGTTCTCCCCAAGTAATCTCATAGGCATGGGAAGCTTTGGGTCAGTTTATAGAGGAACCCTGAGCCCAGATGCACAGCAAGTTGCAATCAAGGTCATTGATCTTCGGCAGCATGGAGCTGAGCAGAGTTTCTTGGCTGAGTGCCGTGCCCTGAGGAGCATTCGGCATCGGAATCTTGTCAAGGTGGTCACTGCATGCTCGAGTATCGACCACCAGGGTAACGATTTCAAAGCATTGGTCTACGAGTTCATGCCGAACGGGGACCTTGACAAGTGGCTGCACCGGAATTTTGCAACACAAGACGAGACACCTAAAACCAGCAGGAGGCTGACCATGTCCCAGAGGATGAGCATTGCGCTAGATGTCGCTGAGGCTCTTGACTACCTGCACAATCATGGTCAGGTGCCCATTGCCCACTGTGATCTGAAACCGAGCAATGTTCTTCTCGATAATGATATGGTTGCGCACGTGGCGGACTTTGGGCTGGCACGGTTCATTCGTAAGGCTGTGAGGAACTCGATAGAAGAAAGCAGTACCACGATTGGAATCAAGGGTACCATTGGATACATCCCTCCAGGTGCTTCAAGATCTAGTGCTTGATATATTGGCAGTTTTCTTGTGATGTTCCTAACCAAATTAAAGGTTCTTAAGTACACTATCTAACGATTTATTTTCTTATAACCTGCAGAGTACGGAATGGATGGCAATGTTTCCAGACAAGGTGATGTATACAGCTACGGGGTTCTTCTGCTCGAGTTGTTCACTGGAAAGCGACCTACAGATGGTTCATTCCAGGGAGGCCAAACTCTCCAAAGCTATGTTGCAGCCTGCTATCCTGACAAGATAATGGAGATAGTTGACCCAACTCTACTGCCTCTGCACAACGGATGTTTGAGCAAAGGGGACATTTCTAGCGACGATCTTGATGCTGAAAAGCTGCAAGAGTGCATGGCACCGATCTTTCGAGTTGGTTTGCAATGCTCCCAGGAATCCTCCAGAGCAAGAATGAATATCAGGAGTGCCATCAGAGAACTTGAGGCGGTCAGGGATGTCCTGCTGGTTTGCTGAATGACTGAGGAGACTGGCTGGAGTGTTTCAGCAACGTAAACACACACAAAATGACAAAAAAATTGACTGTATGAATCAGTTTTTTTTGGTATGTATGTGTTAGTTTGATTGTTGCATATGAAAGTCTACACAAATACTGAAGATTACAAATGGATCAGGTTTCAGACAAATTTTGAATTAAATATTCAAAAAATAAGGCATATAAATGACACTCATTATATAATCTAGACAAAGGTGAGTTGGGCCTATTTGGAGGAGCTAAAGTTGAGCGCTAAACTTGTTTAGCACATATTAATACTCATGCACGTGCTAAAGTTTTTGAATTTTGGTTAAAGTTTAACCCAGTTCATTAGCATTCCTATTTGGATGAGCTAGTGATAAAGTTTAGCACTTTCACCCATTAGCACTCGATCCAAACAGCCAAACAGGACCTTAATTAGAGATTACAACCTCATCACAAGTACTTATAAGAAAAACAAAAGAAAAAGGACCCAAAATCAAACCGTGGGCTGTTCTCTCCCATGGTGGGCTGCGTTGGGCCTTTGTGGGCTGTCCGATAGGTGACTTACCTGTCCCGGGCAAACCCTACAACGGGACAGCGCCGCCGCCCGTCGTCGCTGCCGCCTCCCAGGCTCCGCTGCCCTTCGTTGATCCGGTACGCCCCCCTTCTCCTCCTCCTCGAGCCGCCCTCGTTGATCTCCTCCACGTCGCGCTGATTTTTCGCCCCTGGGCTGCTGCAGGAACCTGCGGGGAAGGCGGTGGGGTTGTTCGCTAGAGGCGGTGTTTGAGGATGCCGCTGGGGTTGATGCTGAGCTCGCTGGGGCGGGCGATGCGGCGGAAGCGGCTGTCCTCGCTCGACATCCTCTCCTCCAAGCGGGCGCCCCGGGATTACTACAAGGGCAAGAACTGCAAGCCCACCGGGTTCCACACCCGCAAAGGTAGCATTACCATTCGCTGCAGCTCCAGCTGTTCCAGCATTCCTGATCGTTTGGTCTGCGTTTTACTGCAGTTCGTCAATCCGTCCTAGCATACTACTTAAGATAGTGATCATTGATCTACTGGAATGAGAATTCGCAGGATAACGAACTACTTTCAGTGTAATTTGACATGGCGGCTAAAATTAGATGAAAACTGAATTGGTGGTGGTTGTCCTCACTGTTTCTCCATTTGAGTAATTCTGTTTCCGATAAATTAAACATGAAGAAATTTCTTCAGGACCATCATGTACGAACGGGACAAGTAGCAATGCTCGGTTGTAACTAATGTATTGATTAATATGCAATGGTGCAAGATAACTAGAGAGAGACCCATATTTATGGCACCATGTTTTTTAGAGTGTAACACAGACTGTATGCATCCCCCCTTCAAACTCAGGCTTGGATTTTAGCGCTCTATGGTCATCGATCATGGACATCTTGTATCGCATTGCATGTTCATTTTACATTGTACAAAACAATGCTATGTAACACAAATGTTTTTTTCCGTAATATTTATTCAAACGCCTAGAAGGCAATAAAAATGATAGCAAATAATCTAGCGTCAAATTCAACTTCTGATTAGACAGTACAAGATTATGCTACATGTTTGCAATTGAATTAGTGCCTGACAAACATAAGGCTTTGTGCTGAAAAAAAAAATAATATCAGCTGAAACTTAGTATTGTTTTGAGCTAAGTGAACTGGAGATGATATGCATTAAAAAAAAGGGGAATCAGCAAAATATTCTCCATTTTTTATAGTTGAATCATGTTTTTCAAGTCCATTCTTCATCCATCAACACCTGGTTAGTTATCTCCTGTTTCTTTATATGTAGATCGATATATGTGATGTATGGTCTCATAGATGGCAATGCCATTGCTCATTGAGCCTAGATCTTGCATAGTTTGTAACCACCATACAGTCGTTGTAGAGATCCTGTAAGTTATCCTTTCAAACACATTCTTGATTTTACTTGATTAAGTCAACATCTTCATTCGTTTTCATATTATAATTGTTTTATATAGTCACATAATTTTTAGTTCCATTAGATCCTTTCTGATTTGCATGAATAAAGAATTTTACTTGAGTTCTTTTGTATACTATCTTAAAAGGTTACATGCTTTTGCAGGTGGATATGTGATAGTTGATGAGAAATTGCCAAGATTTGTAGTCCCTGACTTGACTGATTTCAAGGTAATTGGCATAATACTTTTTGATTCACACTTTACAGACTTAGCTAGCATGTTTAAGTTAAACATGAAGCATCAAAATGATCTTTACTCCACAATTTAGTTGACTGGACAAATTTGGATCACCAATGGCCCAATGTAGGTGGAAAAATGTGAATCTGTGAAAATAGGTAACACCAAAGAAAAGAAAATAATGATAACGCAAACTCAATCCACACAAAATAAAGATTTCCAAAATTGTGAGTTGGTGTTATGAAATTTATTACTGTAGCAAAGTTGAGTTCAGTACTAGGAAGGAAACTACCTGGAAATGGAAAACATTCACATGAATCGTCTCATGTGGCAAATATGAATTGAGGCACAATCTTTTCCTGCATTTTCTTATCAATTATGGCTTATAATAAATGTCTTATGCGAATAATTGCAGCTCAAGCCATATGTATCACAATGCGCCAGGGACCTCACAGCGTCCACGGCATCTTCTACTTCAGCAGAAACTACTGAAAACAAGAGCTGATCTTTATGCAACTGCTCTAGTGATTGCCTACATTTTGCGAGAATGTAGTCCAGTTTTTGTTTTCCTAGAGAGTGCCCATGTTCAGAGGTTGTAGCATCAGCTGCCTAGCTACAAATGGACATTTCAGATAGCTTTCATGTAAGGGCAAACCTTATGGGATAGCATAAGTTACCATGAAGTTTCTGGTCTTAGATGTACCTCGTACAGAGCATACATTGTTCCTGTTTGTAATTTTGATTTTCTGAAATAAAAAGTATTTAAGTCAAGGGACCATTTCTTATGACAAGAAACGATGCTGCAAAGCTTCAAAGATAGTGCATGGAGGTGATCCTCCAAGTTGGTTGGGAATGTTCCCAGAAATCCTCCAGAGCAAGAATGCATGTCAGCAATGCCATCAGTAAGCTTGAGGTGGTCAAGGATGTCTTGCTGAACGACTGATATCTGACTTGGAGTTTCTTAGCAAATAATATCAGCATAAACAACAGTATTTGCAGCATAACATGACAAAAGTAATAGCATGTTACAAATCAAATTATTTGTATAGCATGTATTGATTTGGTTGAATCTGTATGCCCTCTGCAGATGTCATCAGAGATCTGGTTGTTGTGAGCAACGGTTATGACTTGTGAAGTTGTGTTTTAGGCTAGGTTTAGGTTTGGTTACTACAGGGTTTCTTATAAGCCCCATCATATCGGATGTTTGGATGCTAATTAGGAGTATTAAACATAGATTAATGATAAAACAAATTCCATAACAATATTCGATGTGACAGGGCTTATTATAAGCACCTGGAATCCAAACAGCCCCTTAGTGGTCCTGTACTGTCCTTTCTAGCATGGCAAATATCATTCCAGTCAGGATTTCTCCTGATTGCTAGATGGCAAGTTGCATCTGATAGCAACCGAAACAAAATCCTGGGCAGCAATGATTACAAAACCTTTCAGATTTCTGCTGCACCTGAGATCATCGAGCTGCAAAGTCCAAACACCTCACATCAGAATGATCAGCTGAACCTGCCAAACACACCAGGTATAAACAATGATTCAAACCTGTTTACACTGCAACCTTGCATCAACAACTCTTTTCAAAAAGAAACAAATAACTGGTCATTGTCAATGCACGCTCGTGGAAACACACAAGGAAGGTCTGTTTTCCCAACAAGAAAGCAGACAAGTGAAGCAAAGTTTCAATAAAATTTTGAGATTTGCTCGTGCGGTCCAGCGATCAGTCAAATGAAAAGTCAGATAACTTCTCGCCACTGCAACCTCAGGTATTATACCGGGTCCATCACACGTTCATACACGTCAATTTGTAATTTTTTTGGACGGTTTCGCCCATTCGCACAAGCAACAGCTATGTGTATGTCCATCTGCACAAGCAACAGGCTATCTCGGACTGGATAGTCCACAAAGCAAAGCTCCAAGGTCATGGTATCGCCAAAAGAAATTTCCAATGATTTTATTTTTAGTTTTAGGCCTCGTTTGAAAGACAAATATTTTCGAACCATACAAAATTCAGATGGTTTCCTATGAAATTTTGTGTTCCAAAAGGACCAAGTGTGCCAACCACTTTGGCTGTGAATACTAAACCCATGGTCTGCTGGTGACGGAATTTGAACCATGGTCACCCAGGTGGCCTAACCAGTTGGACTCTATCTTTGCTGACGGTTACACGGACCGATTTGTTAATTTCTCAAGAATCTAGATTTAAAAAAGAAGAAAAAGCAGAATATTCATTCCTGTCAGATCAAGCTACAGAGATCTCATTCCTGCATAATTAAGTGCGTGCTTTACCGCCTTAATCGCCCGCTTAAACACCGATTTCTTCCATCATTGCATATAATACTAATAATCTAGGCCAAGAGGCCACCCTTTTAGCTGCCCTGTCTCCATTCATAATTCGACACGAATATGTCTCAAACCGCTGATGAAACCTAGGCGAATTCGACAACCCGAAAAGAGGCCGTAGAGACTAGAGAGTATAAAATCCGGAGAATTTCGGTGGCGAGTCAGGTGGTTTCAGGAATAGCTCCCCGGGGAAGCAACGAACAAAACAGCGGTAATAAAAAAGATTAGGGAGTATAGTTAATTCATTTTTTAATTAGCCACGTAAAGCCAGTCATTAGCGCGTGTTGACGCTAATGTAACCGCGCCAGATTGACGGGGTTGCCGCCGCCATGCGTCGTGCTGCACGGATCTCAAAGCGTGACCGACGGCCGGGAGCGGTCTGGCGCGGAGGTGGCAGCACGAATCTTGGCGCACGGGACGCGTATAAGAGGAGACAGCAGAGGAGTGAGACGGAGGGAGCAAGCGGCGGCGGCGGCGACGTGTTGAGGGAGAGAGCGCGTACCGCCGGGGTCCATGTTGGCGGCGCGGCCATGGCCAAAGACTACGTGCTGATCCTCGCCTCTGTGGTGGCGCTGGCCGTGATCTCGGCGGCCACGTTCCTGTGCTCCCGGCGGCGGCGGGCGCCATCGCCGTCGCAGCGGCGCGCCGCGGCGGGGGACGTGGAGCTCGGCCAGGGCGTGGCCGGGGTCGACGCGGCCGTCCTGGCCGGGTACCCGACGCTGGTGTACTCGTCGACGTCGCCGGAGAAGGACGAGGAGGAAGCCGCGGGCGCGGGAGCACCGGGCGGGTCCGACGCGGCGCGGTGCGCGGTGTGCCTGGCGGACTACGCGGACGGCGACGAGCTCCGGCGGCTGCCCGACTGCCGGCACGCGTTCCACCGGGGGTGCATCGACCAGTGGCTGCGCCGCCGGCCCACCTGCCCGGTCTGCCGGGCATCGCCGCCGCCGGCGGGGAAGGCAGCAGGCAGCACCGCCGTCGTCGCCGCCGCCGGATCATAAGGTCGATCGTGAGGCCCGGCGGCGTGTGCGACGATGCATGGGCAGCGCGTGCAGCCAAGAGAGTTTCTTTGGTGTTGTGACCATTTTGCGTCGTATAGCCATAGCTTGGACAATGCAGAGGACAGGATCATCGGAGAGCGGCGAAACTTACAAAATTCTTTTATTATTTTAAAATTATCTCTTTTTTTACCGTATTTCTTGTACATAGCTTGTGCAGAGTAGATAGATCATGGACACTCCCAGCATACCCCTTTGGAAATGGCTGTGCTTTTCCTTTCCCAAAAGGAAAAGAAAACAAAAAGGAAAAGAAAAGAAATGGTTGCTCTTTTTGTGCTCTCCCCATGATCCATCTTCTCCATCATAGTACACACTTGTGACTTGTGAGACAGACACGCATGCGAGGAGTTGCACTGCACGCAAAAGACATTGGCGCGTGTACGATGTTGTTCAAACTGCAAAGAAAAGAGAAGATGCATCTAGTATAGGAGTAGTACTCATTTTCCTCACCGTTTAATCTTCTTTGATTTAATCTAACCATGTCTTGAAATGAAATCGCTTTTAAAGTTTGGAGGAAAGAAATCTCGTTCGAACCACCCACCACAGTACCAAACCTCGTTGGGCCTGTTTTCGGCTCACCGTCTTTTCGTCGAAAAGAGAAGAGAGTTTGGCCAGCACACACATCCCGGATTCCCGGCCCGCTAACCACTATACCCTAGCACACTTCCGAAATTCCAACAGTCTGACCACTAGCTTTCTTCTGAACATTCCTCGCTCTTTCTGTCTTTCATTCAAAAAAAAAATCCTGCTCATAATGCTCCTGTCGTCGAAGTCTTGAAGATTCTAGCAACTAAACTAAGTTCTGATTGCAATTCGACCCCCCGAATCCCTGGCCGAGTTCGTTGCTTGTACTTTCCTCCGTTCCAAAATATTATATTTAGATTCATAGTATTTGCTATGTATCTAGATATAATATATATTCAGATGTATAGCAAAATTTATGAATGTAGAAAAATTAAAACGATCTACATTCTGGAGGAACGAAGGTATTAGATCACAAACTAGACATCATCATGTCGTGTAAACCTGACAGCTCGATATGCGAATGGACTTCTGCACACCTCTTCTATGCGATTCAACTATTCAAGACTGCAAAAATTTGACGTGAAGGCCGGTCAAGAAAACGCACAAAGCCATGGTTCATGACTGACACGCTTGCTCATGAAGAACGAGCTTCTTTTCAGAATTCAGACATGACTGTCTGTCCTTTCAAAAGGGACACGACTGTCTGAAACTCAAAAGGCCCAAGACCACAACAAAACCATCCATTCTCAGTTCAACTGTGCGCATGAAAAGTCAGATTTGGATTGGTCGTCGTCGTCAGCCGGTTGCTTGCTGGGCACCTTGGCTTGAATGCAGCCGGCCTCAACCACTCATCAGTCATCAGCTAGCTCACTGCGCAATAGACTACTCCAACTGCACCAATTAAAAGAAGCTCCATCCATGGATTCGATCGAGTAGATTGCACGCAAGCAATGGAACACCAGTGCATGTGCATCATCTCCACCAGATAGCTCGGCCGGCAGGATGGTGGAGCTGCAGGTCGCCCTCGCCGTCGTCAGCGTCATGGCCGTCGTCACCGTCGCCTTCCTGCTCCGCATGTGCTCCCGCAGCGCGGCGCCTGCGATGGCCACGGCGGCGGCGGCGGCGCGCGCGCGGGAGTGGCGCGCATGGGCAGACGCGGCGGACGTCGAGGCCGGGCTCGACGAGGACGCGCTCAAGGCGCTGCCCAAGGTGGTGTACGGCGACGAGGAGGGGGAGGAAGCCGCGGAGGCGGGGAAGGCGAAGAAGACCGCAGCCGCGGCCGGGGCGCCGGCGGCGCCGTGCTGCGCGGTGTGCCTGGGCGAGTACGCCGGCGGGGACGTGCTCCGCGTGCTGCCCGAGTGCGCGCACGCCTTCCACCAGCTGTGCGTCGACCGGTGGCTGCGGCTGCGCCCGACGTGCCCCGTCTGCCGCTCGCCGCCGGTGCCCAGCCCCGTGGCGACGCCGCTCGCCGCGCCCACCCAGCCCTGATCGATCACCATTTCTCAAGCTCTCAAGTCTGAACCAGGATTGTGTAAAGCAAAATCATTTTTGTGTGTCAAATGGAATGGAATGCAAGAGCAAATTCAACAGGCAGACGATGAACAAATCCTCCAGCAGCCAACTACGTGCCCACACATGTGCTGAGCAATCAGCACTACAGCAGGAACATCTCGTCACAAAGCAGGCAGCATGCCTGGAAATTTGGATTAGACGCACACGTAAATGGTCAAGCAGGATTGATGAAATGAAAGGTACAAGTGCCAACCATCCATATTTTCTTTCTGTAGAAGCTGTCCATTTTCAGTGATCTAAGATCGAGTCTTGGCAATTTCCTATTCTTTGTGTCGCAATCACAATTCCACAATTCTGAACCCAACAATATGGCTAAGGCCATGCTTTGAAAGGAATTTTGTATTCTGTTTCTCGCCAGAAACAGGACAAGCTTTTTCCATCTAACGAAACCCATTGATGGCGCGGTCGAGTTGCATGAACCACCTGTTGCGGGTCTTCGTCTCCACCACGAGCACGGCGACGTCGCACCGCACGTTGAGGCGGTCGTCCTTGATGAGGAACGGCGCCGTCTTCGCGAGCTCCTCCGTCGCGACGAGCTCCTCCACGCCGGTCCATGTTGAAGCGCGGCGGTCGAAGGCGCGCGGCCCCACGATCCGGCTGTGCACCGGGTTGCCGGCGTAGTCGAGGATGGTCACCCGGTACGAGGCCGTGGCCGTGGCCGTGGGCTCGCCGCAGCCGGCGAGCGCGAGGTCGACGGAGACGAAGCCGCGGTGCAGGTGGTTGACGCCGTTGGGGTAGTAGAGGAGCTCCCACTGGTGGCCGCCGACGAGGAACCGGCTGGACCGGACGGCCTTGCCGGTGGCCACCGCCCCGTCCACGAGCGAGTACCCGTCGATCCGGTGCAGGTGCGTGCCGGTCGCGCGCGCGTCGCCGAGCCGGACAGCGCCCCGGGCGCGAGTCGCCCGAACGGCAGCAGCGACGTGGGGGCCGGTCCCGACGACATGGTCGATCCGGCGGCGCAGCGCCGGCGTCGTCGACGATGAAATCGAATGGATTCCTTGGTTGGGTCACACGTACGCGGGTAGCACAGACCACGAGTATATGAGCGTGGCTAGCGAATCTCAAGTTGTTGACACAAGCACGCCAGGATAGGATCGTCCGCTTGCTCGACAGTCAAGACAGGCACCATGCCATCAGCAAAACCATGTCAGTGGGATCAGAATCATAAGCAGGCCTTCAGTTTACTGAATGGATGTTGCTCGAGAAAAAAAGCTTACTGAATGGAGGCCTGACAGACACGATCGAGCAGTTGTATCTCGTTCGTTTTTTTTCTGACTTAGAATTTGAGATCTTTTACAGCGCACGATACTACCACCAAGTAGGTATAGAGAAGATCTAACCATTCATTAAGGAGAGTAATCTAGTAATTAACTATTAAATTATTAATAGCTCAAAGGATTCTGAGGGATCAGAGCCATCGATTCCTTCGGCTCTGGCAGATTTGAGTCGGACGTGATTTCGAATATCACATCCGGTCCACATTCGCCTCCCAGATTGGAGTCCTTTTTCTATACATACGTAGTTGTTTCTGTCTCCAATCCAATAAAGATAACCATCCACAATTAAACTTGACTCACCTATATCTTTATCTTGTACCCACGCAAGGATAGAAGGATTATTTTCCGGAGCTCACGCAAGAAACAGCACACGTCGGCCACATCTCATCTATCTCCCAGAATCACCCAGACACAAAACCCTAATTACCTAGGTACTGCTAGTTAGATCTCCCAAGCCAACGATGGAGGAAAAATCAGCACATCTACAACCAACAATTGAGGAAAAATCACAGCCGCCAAGCCAATCAAATATTCAAAGCACTGTAAGTCAACTTTTACATAGCATCACAAAGCTCAAGTTCTGAATTTCTTGTTTGTACATAATTTCACAAGAACAGTATGTACATACTGCCCACAGCAAAGGAAAATTTGAGCCGCCAGTCCAGATCAAGAAGCAAGCCACATCTACAGGTCCTGTGAGTCTTCTTTACCTCTGCATGCAGGACCTGTAACAAACATCCTTTTAGCAACTCGAGCTAGAGGCAACACTACCAAACCTGACAAACATTGCTGACTTAGGGACAGATCACCTGTTCAAGCACAAACCTTATGGCAGTAACACCATCAAAGATGGACATGTAAAGCTTTAGTGCAAAACAAAGTCAGCCAAAAGTAAGGCAGCTTTCCGAACCTGAAAACCAGTAGCACCAATGAATACAGGAGTACATGTCAGAAATTGACAGTACCTTCAGTAAGCTTAATGGCTCTATTTACTCAATGGCGCAAATATGAATGATTGGTCCAACTTTTTTCGCTTCAAAAAACAGAGTGAAATAAAGGAGATGACACAAAGCAGCCGCCACAAACCTAGAGTGAGCACCTTCAGAGAGTTCATCAGACTACAGAGATAACAAAACGAGAAGAATAACAGACTTATTTCTCTGCATCATGATCAGAAATCTCTCTCTTCAATTCTCTTCAATTCTTCAACAGTGAAGTTTACTCTCAAGTATAGACAGTCACATATATCTCATACAATGGAAACAGGTAAACAGCAGGATGGGGAACTTATCTTCAGGATGAACACATCAGCGCCCATGTAGCTGAGAGCTCTTAATCTGCTGTAGTCCTCCTTAACTGCACACAAAACCAGGAATAATCAACGATTCGCAGAAACAAAATCTGTGGGGGTGAGCCACCTGCCATCCTTCCTCCAAGGGGATGAGCGTTGGGCGCGGATCCGCCACCACGGATGCCTCCCCGGCGGCAAGCGGCGGCCGTGGGGGCGAGCCGCTGCCTGCCCTCCTCCCAGGGGCCTTGCGTCGGGTGCGGGATGCGCCACCTCCCCGGCGGCGAGCGACGGACGGGGGATCCGCCGCCATGGATGCATTCCCGGCGGCGAGCGTCAGCCGTGGGGGCACGCGCCTCCTCCACGACGGCGAACGGGACTCGTCGCCGGGCCTGGACACCCTAGGCGCCGAGCCGAGCAGCGTGAGATGGGGAACGGATCGAGAAGAAATGAAAAGGAAAGAGAAAGAAAAGGAAAAAAAATAAATGAAAGGGACGATGATATATATCATCTTTCCCGCGTTTTATATTACCACGTACTACTAATTAATATTTCAATACTACTAATTAATATTTCAATAGTATAGATAAATCTCGGCTGTCCAATATTTACTTAAATCTCGATGGATTTACATATAAGTTCTTTTTCAGATAATATATTTTCAGATAATAATATATGGTTGTATTCTGAACCGTAAAAGTCTATTCAAATTTATACGAGGTCCTTTTCAGACAGTAATATATGATCGTATTGTGTACGGTAAAAGTCCACTGGAATTTCTCCTCCAGGTTTTATAAAAAGCAGATGTTTTAGTACTTGTATCTCCTTCGTCAATGGCGCTACATTTGCATGGCCCTTCAGATCCTTGCTGCTCGATTCCATTCAAAGCGTCTCCTCGTATTCTCACTTCACCGTTTGAGCTTCTCACCGAGATGGATGCAGTGCGTGTCTACAATAAATTGTCCTGCCCAACACCGGTGGCCTCCCATATCCACTCCTCTTCCCATCGTGCTTGCTCTCGAGCCATGCCAGCTCCGCAGCCAGATGGAGGCTTCGATCTGAATGAAGCTGCTGCGCCTGTTCTGGAGGTTGATCTCAATGATCCGGTGGGCGAAGATGATGCTCAGGAAGATGTGTTCTATTTGAACGATCCCGTTTTCTGGGATGCCAATGCAGGAGGTGATTCGATTATTAGTAACTCTTTCTCTGTTTCTATTTCTTTTCTTTTTGTTGTCGTCGCTGATCTGGACGTTTACTAAGCAGATGAACAGCACGAAGCTCATGATGATGGAGCACCCGAGCTGCCTGTTCTGAACCATACTGCACTAACTGTCACTGAAGGAGCACACCTGCCTGATCTGAATAGAACGCCCGGTAATGCCCACAAATCCTATCGCCGAACGTGATTTTTTTTCATTGCCAGACTTGAACAATGCAGCGAATTCAGAGCTCTCTCTTTTTCTTCTTTATTTACACAGGTACAGTTGGTTTCAGGAGAACAAGGAAGCAGTACAGCGATGACACAAAGCGAGCCGTGTACGCGATGCTATTGGAGGGATCAGCGGGAGGCCATCTGCCGGAAGGCTTGTCTCTGCAGGTGTCTTCGGCTATGGGTGTTTCCCTGAGATGCGTGCAGCGGATCTGGAACGAAGGGCAGAAAAGAGGAGTTCATGCCATCGTGAACAAGAGGGCGAAGAACTGTCGTGAACGAGGGGTCTGAGGATGTCCATGAGCACTGTCGTTAGGCGCCTGGGAGGATTCAGCGGCGCTCGAATGCCATCAGACACTATGTTCTGACAGACGGAAACAACAAGCCCGGCCGGTGTTTGATCTCCATCGACGGGAGACGAGGAGGAGGTCCATGGAACGATGCTTTGGATTGTGAGCACGCGAGTTAATCCTCGCAAGGGATCGATCCCCGTGTCGAATTTGGGTCAGGTTACACGGAGCAGTTCCGACGACCCGGCGGTTGAAGAAGATGCGCCGCCTGAACTCTGAAGCCGGTTGTGAATAGCCAGTACCCGCACCTGATGACCGGCGGCTTGCGCGGCTACCTGTACTGGCTAGGCGCCGGGAGCAGATGCTGCGGCTTCGGCGGCCGGAGCCAACACACTGGAGGGAGAAGCTGCGATTGCTAGGCGGCGGCGGTGGAAGCTGGAGCGGGGCATCCACTCCCAGCCATACACCGACGACGCGAGGTTGTTCCAGATGTCTCCTACTCGCAACACTGTCTCGAGCTTCAGCTATCCAACGACTTTTGGTTCCTCTGCCTGTTTGCCATTGCTTTCTCATTCTACCGGCTCAACGTGTTGCACTCGTTTTGAGCTACTGGCTATTCACAGTAGGGACAGAGAGACTCATAAGATAGGAGCATCAGGTCACAGGAAGAAGACTAAAAATGAGAGGCACACATGGGAAGAACGGCTAAGGAACTGTGTCGTTTATAAGAGTGTCTTCGATCAAGCCTTTAACAGTACCATGGGAGGGAGGTTGGCAGGTGGTTCCCTACATACTGCTACTGAACTTTGTTCTCCATTAAGCCCCCATAGATGCATGATCCGGCATATCCTGCAGTACAAAAGATTGGCGGTACTCATGCAGTTCAAGGGCCATATTCGCGCCTTAAAATGGTACAGCTATATGGGTAGAGAAATCTTTTCTTGATACGTGTGAGAGTGTGAGTGAATGGATACGATCTGTTGTTTGGTGCTTGACTGCTGATAAAGTAGCACTGATCTGCGCTTGGTGAGATGTTCACTCACTTGACTGCAGACCACCAGGGAAAAACAATTGCAAACACCAGTCATTTAGTAAAGTTTACAGCGTAACATTTCCCTTCAACAGCCTTTATCGGAATGTTACCCGTGCCCTGTAATAGCAGGATAAATGTTACAAGGATAAGTTCACGATGCGCGTATGCAGTATGCTATAGGAAGGAAAATGTTTGTTTACTGCGCGCATGCATCTTCCAGTTTGGTCCAGGAGCGGTGAGCAAGAGGTCCTTCAATCCTAGCATCGCAGGTGTCCGTTCAGCGATGCTAGGATCCAAGGCTTCCTGCACCAGCTCAACAGCTAGCCTTTGCAACATCTTGTGCGGCCGATCCGGAGACACGGAGACCTCTGACAAGCTGCTAAGTTTTCTTCGTTTTTCATCCACAAGCAGCAGGGATCCACAAGCCGATAGGACATTGCCGTCTGCAGCCGTGCGGCAATTGTGAAGAACAAGGAGACCGCCGGCGATGGGTTGCTCTGCCGAGGAGAAGGGAGGTACTAAATTTCAGATGGAAGGAGACCCCGATCTTCCTGATCTCTCCTATTCCTAATGATAATGCACTGCATCGTCTTCCTTGCCACCACCATAACTTGTACATAGTTCTCTCACCACAACTGCTGAAATTTTAGTGGGCTTAGTCCATTAACAAAGTCAGAAATTCTAATAAATTTCAAAGGCAAGGCCCATGTGTGCAAGAGAAAGTGGTACAAATTTAGTCCCACCTTGCTAATAGAGGAGTAGGATGGCCAACATAAATATGAAGGTTGTCTCCACTCCTCCAAGCTATGTAATGGAGCATGGAAGATAAAATACCACATGCGCGCGCACACCATGCCTCGCTGGGCTCGGGTGGGGCGACGCGCGACACCTGCGTGAATGGTCCATTGAAATCCAGCCCCTCGCCTTGCGGGGGCACGGCTTTCTTTTGCACTTTTAATTTTTGGTGACTTGGTCCCTAAGTTTGCGAGATATGGAAGTCTAGACGCTAAACCTAATCGGTTTAGATCCCGATCACAACGCGAGGTCGGTTTGACTTCCCTATATATATGACTCATTGGCCTCCACCAAACACACATCAAAACCTAGGGTTTTTGCCTCTTCTCGTTGCTGCACCGCCACCGTAGTCTTCTCCATCCCGAGCGCCGGCGTGCACCGGTGAACGGGAGAGCAGGTCTCTGGAACTCTTCGCCTTTGGGATCATACACCGGGAGAGGGCGATTTTGCGCGACTGCTCAAGATCTTCACCACGGCGTGTCTTCCACCCAACTCCGTCGCCTCACGGGCCAACCGCCTTCGTCGTCTCCAACAACGGCGGTTCGTCATCGTCAATCCTCCAGCCAAAACTTAGTACGTGTTCTGTGATCTGATCTGTTCCTTAAGCATGTATCCTGAGTTTCTGGCTATGCTGTTTATGCTGACTAGTATGTTAGACTTATGCATGCTAGTTTTTGTGTTCATCATGATTTATTTCATATGGAATTTAATATTGCATCTGCCTATATTCTCAACAACAACTTCATTCCTCTCAGCCAAACTCTCTTCTACCAAACTGAAATGATGTGTTGGTCTAGCTCGGACTATGTGTCTGCTACTATGACACACTGTATGTAGTCTCTTTCCTACTAACTGTGATGCATAGGCAGAGGTCATAGGAAGAAGCTAAGACTACCAATGACAGATCTTATGGTACAAAGTCTCCAAGGCAATGCTTCAAGCCTTAACAATGGGAGGTTATTGGTAGGTGGTGCACTGCTTCTGCAATTTCCTCTCCATTAACCCATAGATGCATGATCCACCGAATCCTGTACTACAAAATATTTGCAGAATGAATTCATGCACTTCAATCCAATGACCATGCGCCTTGAAAAGAAGTGGCGTGCTGCGAAATCTTTCGTTGATAATAAGTATGGTAGATGATCGAGAATGTAACTGTTATTCGGTGCTTGAGGGTTCATAGTGCTTCATAACAGTACGACTAATCTGCATGTGGTGTGATCGAGAATCTATATATGTATGTATGTGTGTATGTATGTATGTATGTATGTATATGTATGTATGTATTACCTGCAGTACTATCAGGACAAAAAAGTTTCAAGTATGTCATTTGGTAGAGCTTATTGGTGTATGGCATAACACCCTCATCGCAATGGATAAGTTCTTGATGCTCTTATGTCACTAGAAACTCTCATCGCAAACAGGTCATTCACCTGCCATTGCATATATCCTCGACGCTGGGCCCCCCATTGTCCGTGACTACAAATTCTGAGTCGACGACCTAGAAATCATGGAGAAAGCATGCATAAGGAGTCCGTGGACCAGAGCACAGTCTTCGCCTTATTCCAAGAGTGGAAGAGCAGGTGACTTGACGACCTTAGCGTGCATGTTTGAGGTGAAGATTTTGCGAACCAGGCGCGGGAACCACCTCTGAATCTCTCCGAGAACGAGAAAACATGCCTCTGGATCTCAGTCTGCGAAGGCAGACAAACAACCTGTTCGTTCAACGTGTAGACGACACATCCTATATGCGACCACTTGACCATCTGCAGGAGAGGTTGTTCCGGATGTCTCCTACTCACAACACGCTGACTCGAGCTTCCGCTATCCAACTGTTGGTTTCTCTGCCTGTCTGTCATTCCTTTCTCACTCTACCGGCTTAACGTGTTCCTTTCTCACACATGAGGAGTACAGAGGCTTATAAGATCGGAGCAGGTCACAGGAAGAAGACTACAAATGAAAGGCATATAAGGAAAGTGTGTCGTTTATAAGAAGGGCATTCGCAAGCCTTTAACAGTACAATGGGAGGTTGGCAAGGTGGCGCACTGCTACTGAACATTTTTCTTTCTCCATCAACCCCCCATAGATGCATGATCTGCGATATCCTGTAGTACAAAAGGTCTTCATGCAGCTAGCAGTCATGAAAGTTAATGGTCATACGGACCGGCAAGGAAAAACAGTTGCAAACAACGGCCAGCGTAAAATTTCCCTTCAAGGGCCTCTCGAAGAGTGTTTCCCTGTAATATCTAGCAGGAGAAAAGTTGTTAGGAAAATTAAGTTCATGATGTGATTATGTTATTTGAAAGAAAATGGTTACGTGCATGTTCAAGATCAGAGAAAAAAATGTCTGCCATTATGTGTCCAATTACTGAGAAAAGAAAACTAGGGTACGTTATTCACCATCTTTATACACTCCTCTCATTATCTATCTAAAGTTAACGTCTTTGCCAAAGGATCCTGTCAGACCCGGGCACACGGGACTGTCCACGTGGCACACTTTTTCTAGGATACGGGATGGGACATGGCCCACGCCCTACATCTATTGTAACTACTCGTAATGCAGTAGGATTACTCGTACAGTAGTGAAACTAGTCGGACACGGTAGGAAACTACCCGAGAAGTACTCGAGTAGGACTCCTGGGCTTGTACCCGACTAGGACTTTCATATAAACCTGTCCCCCCAGACTATATAAGGGCGGACAGGGACCCCCTCAGACACAATCATCATCAAAGGCAATACAAACCACACAGGACGTAGGGTATTACGCTCTCAGCGGCCCGAATCTGTCTAAACCTTGCGTTCCTTTGCACCTTCGAGTTCACGATCTCTGCGACACCCTACCTACAAACTCACCACCTCAGGCGTATCCCTCGGTGGGCGTGACGGTAAAACACCGACAGATCCCCTGTGAAAGGATTCATGCGTTCTCAATGATGTTCTGAGATCTAAAGTTGAAATGTCTGAAGAAGTGGAGAAATGCAAAATAAGTGGTTGTTCAGATTCAGCAATTAGCTATCCATATCAGATTCAGAAATTGTTCTAGCTTGATCTAAGAGGGGGAGGTACTTAATCCTACTCCTGGATCGTCAACCATTAAATGCGCCATGCATCTTGCATGCTGATCATTCTTAGATCAGATTAAACGCCTTCTACTTCCATAGTAACCTATACTATTTTCAAAACTTATAGTAAATTAAATCATGCGCATTACGCAAATCAACGTGTCAGCATATATACATCATTTGCTGTAATCCAATGCCTTTCAACTTCCATTCGAAAGTTGAAAAAACTTATTATTTTAATAAATCCCTGGACATATACCCAACATATCATATATCCTTGCGCAAAACTATAGTACAACGATAGAAACATCCCCACATGCACGCAATATATATATATATATGTGTGTGTGTGTGTGTGTGTGTGTGTGTGTGTGTGTGTGTGTGTGTGTGTGTGTGTATCCTAGGATAGTATACCACGGCAGTGCGGTGAACCTCCAACCTCATACAGTTGGCCATGGTGGTCGACGCCGGTAGAGATGATGCCTGCAGCGAGGCTCTGTCAAGAGGTGCACTTTTGGCACGGTCAAAAGACATCATGGAGAGCTTCCACAACATGCTGACTCTTATATGCAGTCCTTCAGGAGAACCTTTGATGAGGGTATGCTTGAAAGATGGTATGAGCTGGTGGGAATAGAGAACAGTGTAAACTGTAACACTGATGGGGATGCCTTAGTTTGGATTTACAATAGCAATGGAATTTACTCTTCACAATCTCAATGCCATTATCAACTTTAGGGGTGCGCAGCCTGTGTTTATCCCTGCAGTGTGGGAGGTAACAGTACCCCTAGAGTTCATGTTTTTCTTTGGCTCTTGTCCACTTAATGATAGTGGATAATCTGAAAAAAGGGAGATATAGAGAACCCCCCCCCCCCCCCCCCCCCCCCCCCCCCCCCACCACACCACCCTCTGTCAATTCTGCTGTGAAGCTGAATCTGTTCAGCATCTCTTTTTTTAGTGCATTGTGGCTAAACAAGCTTGGAATTGTTTATATAAGTTTAATGGTACCACTATTGCCTCTTACACTCGCACAGATATGGCAGTAGGCTGCTGATAAAAAATTCAAAACCATAAGCACTGAACTCACATTATCCATCACGCATGCATGCTATGCATGTTAGATCTAATTGCAAGATATTATGCCTAATCTTCTAACTTATTTTCTTATTTTTTGAAAAAAATAAAATATAAATATTTATTTCTCCTGTTACCTCCTAGGAGGTAATATGTATTAATAGACATCTAGATCAACCTAAATGGACGGTTCACAGTCACTTTGGAGTACCGTAGCAAATGCCTCCACTGTTGCCTCTTACACAGATATGGCTAGCAAGTGGGTTGCTGACAAAAAATTCAAAACCATAAACACAATCTCTGCAGGAGTTGTTTGGTGTTTATGGCTAATCAGAAATGACTTTGTTTTTCGTGGATAGAAATGGTCAGACGCCAAACTTGTGTTCAGAAGACTGTGGAAGTGCATGAAGGACTGGATACCCCCTGCTTCAAACGTCTTCGGAGGAGGATATTGCCCAATGGTGCAACTTCTTGGAGGATCGCCTCAAGACCCCCTTGGCAATCGCTTTCTGAAGAAATTCAAATAGGCGAATTCGAAGCCTCGAGCCAAAGTTGTTCTTTTGGCTGGAAGACTCTCAAACTCTGTAATAATGCCTGAACCTGTGATGGCCGCTGTTGTGTGCCCGGCGTGTCTGAACTTGTTCTCTATGCTGCATAGCTAAGTCCTTTGTCTATAGGCGCAGGCGCCTTGCTTGGTTCATGCACCCTCACACGCTGTAATCAACAGAAACTTTCTGCTTCATTTTTTCTATGGAAGGAATGGGGCAGGGCGAACTATCGCCTGTCATTCTAAAAAAATATGCAGTCCGGAGGATGAGGCTTAGCCGAGCTCGCTGAACTATGCCTATGCACACACTGATACCTGGATGAGTGGACATGGTCGAGCTCTGCCGGTTGTATGATCCTTCTACCGGGACTCAACGGGGATCAAGGGTTGTGGTTCCGGATGCCTCTTTTTCCTAGTGCACCCCACACTGCCTCGCTGTCATCTCTTCACTAATCACTATACAAAGTTCTCTCTTTCTACTGACTTAAACATTGCCTTTGTTTGTGCACACCCTATATTTGTACTTAGAGCTAGCTTGATAGAAAAAGGAAGAAGAAGACTGCCAACTGCATACATTCAGCATCTGGGTGATTCTAAGTACAATGAGGTGTGCTGAGAAGAGGCAAGGCCATGATGTGTTTAGCTATTTGAAGCTACGAATATAGCCATTCTGCTTCAACCCTACGAATATAAAGGGAGGTTGATGGGTGAGACCGTGCACTTCTGCCGCATCCATTAATTCGCACATGATCCATCGTAGACTATCATGTTGTACAATTACCAGCGATGTTTAAAAGGGATCAAATCCACCTCCATTGATGACGGGGACGGAGGTCCCTTCTTGCGTTTTATTTGAATGAACTGAAACAAAAGAAATGTGCCAACATACTTAATTCATGCGTTTTAGTGGGGCCATATTCATGTCTTGAAATACTTGATTTTTATGGTTGAGAGGAGTGAGTGAGTGAGTGAGTGAATACATGATCTATGTTCTTTAGTGCATGATGGTTGGTTCACATAGATACAGTACCTCAGAAATCACAGGACAACTAACCTGCATGCACTTGATTCAGTAAACCAACTGCAAACAGAAAGAGAAACTAATTTAGATGTTACAATATTTTTTCAATCAGCCGTAAAGAGTGATTTCCTTTGGAATCTAACTATAACCATTGATCTTCTATGGAACTTACTTAAATTTCATTTGGGATCAAGAGGATAACAAATACGACATACAACAATATCAATATACAACATAAGCCACATGTATCAAAACAGAGCAAGAAAACCTGGAGGGTGTACAAACAAATCTCAATGGGTACTACATCTCTACACTACATTACTGGGATCTGTGAGCCAATCCGGTCCCATTAAACTAATTACCCATGTCATTGAGGAGATTAGCATGGGCATCTGCCGCTCTTAACCTGCTGCCTGCATACATGAGGGATGAGGCAGCCTTTGGCAGCTAGTGGGGGATTACCAGCTCGGCGACGGCTAGTTCTTCTACGTGCTCATGAGTAACAACAAGAGAAGTAGTTCTGGATGCCTCCTACTTCCAAGCTCATTTCTCGTTCTCATTGACATTCCTCTCCACCTCCTATGATCTCTCGCTTCACTCATAGCCACTTTTCAACCTCATTGAACCGCTTTACCCTCTAGTGTCTCGCTCCCCTTTTGTATGTTTTTCTCGATTCGCTGTCTAATAATTGATTGTATAGGGTAGCCTGATGATATATAGAGCTAATAAGATGACTGGCAACTATAGGTATATATGCAGGTCAGGGAAGAACAACTATAAATAAGACTTGACGATGATATGTGTGTTTTCTAGCTATAAGAAGGGTGAAGGGATATGCTCTTCACACACTATAGAACTTGGCTTTATTGCCGGCCCAAGGACAAAAATCTGGAGCGACCATGAATTAATGTTTGAAGGGAGGGACTCTCTGAAAGAACACCAGATGATCAAGTAGAGATAGGAGTCAATAGTGCGTGTACAAAACTACAAAAGTGCCATATTGGAGTTTATCTTTTGAATTAATCGAGTTGTTAGCGGCTAGGTCAATGTACCCTGCCTCCAAATGTTAGTCCATTCAAGGTACCCAACATACCTGGCTGATCCGATGATCACGCCCACCTGATTTTTCTCACAGAAGTGGTAAACGACACCCACAACACAAAAGTCACCGTTTAGCAAATTTTATTGGCACCGCAAAGCACGTGGTGTTCAAGAAACAACAGAACAATGCAAGAGCGGATCATACAACATGTAGATGACAAATCCTATGTACTGTCACATTCAACGCCTGCTCGTGCGGATTTTTTTGATGATGTTTATTTTTTAATAACGAATAAAACCAGCCTTTTTTCGATGATGTTCGTAAAAAGAAAATGGTTTTACAACAATGACATTTCGAATCTCAATGCGTGCTACACCCAGAAATTGTTATAAGCTTGAGAGTTTTTTCTTCCAAAAAACAACAAAAGCTTTGCCATGCAAATTTATTAGAAGACATAAAAAAAATTATGAACAACAAAATAAGCACACACTGATCCCTGGACGAGTGGACATGGCCGACCTCTGCTGGCTGTATGATCCTTCTACCAGGACTCGATGACGCTCAAGGGTGGTTGTAGTTCCGGATGCCTCTTATTCCTAGTGCACTACACACTCCCTCGCTGTCATCTCTTCACTAATCACTATACATACAAAGTTCTCTCTTTCTTTCTGCTGACTTAAACATTGCCTTTGTTTATGCACACCCTATATGTGTACTTAGAGCTAGCTTGATAGAAAAAGGAAGAACAAGACTACCGACTGCATACGTTCAGCATCTGGATGATGCTGAGTACAATGAGGTGTGCTGAGAAGAGGCAAGGCCATGATGTGTTTAGCTATTTGAAGCTACAAATGGTCATTCTGCTTCAAGCCTGCGAATATAATGGGAGGTTGATGGGTGAGTCTGTGCACTTTTGCCACATCCTCACACATGACAAATCTTAGCCTATCATGTTGTACAATGATCGGCGATGTTAATTCAGATGGTTTTTTTGTTATAGAAAAATCGCAGGGTTTTTTGAGATAAAAGGGATCAAATCCCCCACCACTGATGACTGGGAGGTCTGGTGTTTTATTTGAATGAGCTGAAACAAAAGAAATGTGACAACGTACTTAATTAATGTGTTTCAGTGGCCGTATTCATGTCTTGAAATACTTCCTGATTTTGATGGTTGAGAGGTGTCGTCGTCAAGATTAGCGGATCAAGACTAAGACTAGTAAATTTCTTTTATGCGCGTACGGCTCCAAATGGTTGCGCGGGTGACACAGAGTTTAGACCTGTGTAGGAGAGAGTATAAGTTTTTTCGTCCCCCCCCCCCCCCCCCCCCCCCCCGTCTCAGGGCCCCCGGCCTTCCCTTTATAGCACAAGGAGGGCTTGGGGTTACAGGTGAGCCGGGCAAAGGGAGAGAGAAAGAATAGAGTGCAAGGGAAAGATTCGAGTCCCTCGGTCGCCGTGGCAGGCTCCAGCTTTCGGCTCCGTCTGCGCGTCCGCCAGGGAAGGACGGCCTCCTCCGATCCTGTCGTTGATCTCCTCGGGGGCCGGTGCCGGCGGGCGTGCGTGATGATGGCGCTTGGTCGTGGCCTCCATCCCATCGGGGTAGATGGCTGGTCCTGTTATCCTGCTGACGGCCTGTGCGACGCGGACGTCCCGTCCCTATCGCTGGATTTGCGGGGCGCGAGGACGGGCAGGCGTGCTCCTGTGCCAGGCGACGCAGATCATGAGTGCCTGGCGGCGAATCAGGGAAGACTGCGCCAGTGTGGCGTGCGCTGTGCGGTCGCGTCTGGGTAGCTGTGACGGGTCACGTCGGGGGCGCGAGCGCCTTTCGGCGTGCCAGAGCCGCGGCGCATTTATGGCAAGACTGGCGGGGGGCCCACGAGATCCGCGCTCGCATCTTCCAGTCTACGCCCGAGGCCGGCACTCGCCTGGTGGGCCCGGGTGAGCCCGACCCTCCCCGCCCTGGGTCGGGCGAGGCGGAGCCTTGTGGCGAGGGGTCGGGAGCGTCCGACCCCGAGGCATTTGGTCGGGCGAGGCGGGGGTCCGGTCGTCGAGGGGTCGAGAGCATCCGATCCCGAGGGACTTGGTCGGGCGAGGCGGAGCGCTTCTCTCCCACGTTGGACCGACGTCGGTCGGCGTTGCCGCAGGTGGGCCCAAACCTCCGTGGTCGTCTTTCTGATGGTCATTAGGAGGTCGTTAATATTTCCCCCTGACAGTAGCCCCCGAGCCTGTGGTGGAGCAGGGACGCTCCTCCAGAGGCTGTTATCATCGTTCCTCGGGAATTTTTGCTCGTCGTGCGAGCTGCAGTTAACCGGGGACGGGAAGCATTGTCTGTTTCGGCTTGACCGAGGAAGTTGACTAGATGGAAAGCCTTGTGACTATCTTGACGTGAGGGGATTCTCGCCGTTCTGTAGGATGCCCTCCGTCTGGAGACCTTAGGTCGTGACCATCCGTGTGGTCATTAGTTGCGAAGCTAGCCTCCGAGCCCCCGCGCGTTGCAGGAGACCGGTCGGGAGGCCAGATCGACTTTTGAATGTTACCCCTCAAGCGTCCGTTCGCTGGGAAGGAGGCGGTGAGCCGTGCCACGCTATCCTCGTTGGACGAACCGTGGTGCTCGTTGAGCTGCAAACGGGTCGATTCGAGTGGGGTCCCGGTCCCCGTTCGGGGGGGTCCGGCTTGGGCCAAGCTGGTGGCGTACCCTAGATTCCGGCCGGCCAATTCATATAGTTCTCGAGTCCGTTCGATCGGATCCGGTGGCTCGTTGCCTTTCGTCGGAGAAAAACCATGAACTTTGATGCCGGTCGGACTCGAATGTGAGGTCGGGACGCCCTAGGCAGTCGTGCGCCCGGGTGATGGCCGCTAGCGGACCCGTCCCTTCTCACCCCTCACTCGGGGTCATCCTGGGGCGGCTGTCGAACCCACGGTGGGCCAGCCTTCGAATCCCTGGATCGTAACGGGCCGTAGGGGCGTTTTCAGCCCCGTATCCCCTTTTTACCTTTCTGTTGAGCCTCGGGCCAGGTGCGGAGGAGATCGTACGCGCGTACTTCCCGGGAGACGAAGTGGCGGTTGGTGCCGACCCGCGAAACGAGGGAGGAGTGGATGTTTCCTGCAGGGTCGTGCGCGCAACTTCCGAGAAAAGGGGCGAGTGTGACGAGGCGTACCTGGCGTCGCATTAACTGTGATGGGAGCGTCTGTTCCGCTTCCCACGCGTCCTCCTACAAGATGGGGGTCCGCCTCGCCGGTTCCGCCCGCATCCTGTTCCCAAGTCTTTTCGCGTCCCCTTGTGCCCTTTGGTTTCTTGCGCGCACCGCTCGTCTTCCTCCGTCCAGCGCTCCAGTCCTTCTCACCTTCCGCCGTCGAGCTTTACATCCTTTCGTGATGGCAACTTGGGAGCGCTCCATCTTTGGTGCCTCGCGCGCCGATGGCCTCACGAGGAAGGGACTCCTCTGTGAGAGGACCGAGAGGGGCGAATGGCGGTTCCCCGGAGCGGAGGAGGTGCTGAGTCCGCCCGCCGGCTACATCGTGTCATTCACCCACTTCCACGAGAGGGGGTTCGTGACCCCGCCGAGCCTTTTCTTCCACGGGTTGCTGCACCATTACGGGCTCGAGCTGCAACATCTCAATCCCAACGGGATCCAACACATCGCGGTGTTCGTCGTGCTGTGCGAGGGGTTCCTGGGCATCGAGCCCAACTTCTCGTTGTGGAAGTACTTCTTCACGGTCAGCCTATACCAGAAGACCGAGAAGAGAGGAGGCCAGCAGCGGACGACCCCGGTGTCGATTGGGCGCGCCGGAATCCACCTCCGCCATACCCGCGCCAAGGAGTACATGGCGATGAAGACCGCGACGCCCCACAAGGGGTGGCATCTGCAGTGGTTCTACATAAAGAACTACTCTAAGTCCCCCTTGTCGGAATTTACCGGCCGCGTCATCGAGGCGGCGCCGGAGGTGTGGTCATACGGTTCGGTGGAGAAGGAGAAGAAGCGGATCTCCGGCCTGCTTCAGGCCATCGAGTACCTGAAGGGGAAGGGTTTGACCGGAGCTGTAGTGATCGGGGCGTACCACGCTCAGAGGGTGGCGCCGCTGATGCTCCGGGTTCGCTCGCTCGCCGAGATGACTCCCGGCGCGCCGACCGAGGGCACCGTCTTTGCGACGGGTGCGCTCCCCGTCTCTGAGATCTGGCAGCACATCCGGGAGGCGTTGGAGGACAGGGACTCCGTTTATCCGGTGCCTGGCCACCCTCCGATGCGGCCGGACAGGGATTTCGTCGACCTGGTGAGGACTTCGTGTGCCCGCTACTTTTTCTTGCGTTTCTTGGTTCGTCGCTTTGACGCGGAGCTTTCGTGCCTGCAGGGCCTCATGACCAATGTCGTCGGCGCGCGTCCGCCAGTGCCGGAGGACGCCGAGCGGCGGAAGCGGAACCGCCTCCTTGCCGAGAGGCAGAAGCTACGCAAGGACAAGGAGACGGCGAGGAAGAAGAATAGGGCCGCCAAGGAGTTCCAACGGCGGCGAAGAGGCCCGGTCATATCGGATGATGACAACGATGATGACGACGATGACGACGAGGAGGAGGAGGAGGAAGAGGAAGACGACGAGGAGGAGGAGTTCGTCCTGGCCCCTCGTCCGGGCACGCTCGTTATCCGGGAGCAGCGCTCCCAAGCGGCCGCGGGGGGCAGACCAAGCGGCCCGCCCGCCCGGGACTCGACCCCGCAGGGTTCTGGGGCCGCGCCCCAGAGGCCGGCGCGGGGCGTGCGTCGGGAGTCGATGGGGCCGACCCCCGTCCCTCTGCCCGCGGCCCAGGAGCAGTGGCAAGCGGCCGTTGCCAGATGCCCCGGGGTCGGCGTCAGACTCGGAGGCGAAACGCGCCCGCCGTCCTCGCACTGAGGTAGTGTAAGTGGAAATTTCTCGCGCATCTCGTTCCTTTCCTGGCACCGAGTTGTTTTTGTTGATGTCGTTTGTTGTCTCGCAGCGCCGCTCCCCGAGGTCGTGTTCCGCTAGTGGCGCCGAGGAAGGTGCTACGGGCGTCGTTCACCTCCACGGGGCGGGCCGCGACCTCGCCGGCGGCAAGAGGTGGCGTCGCCGGGGGGACCGCGGAGCCTACCGCGGAGGTGGCTCCTGTGGCGGCAGCCGGTGAAGAGGTGCTGCAGCCGGGTACGGGGCAGGGTCCGACCTCTGCTCCGCCCTCTGCCTCCTAGGTGGACCCCGCGGGACGGAGCATTGCCGTCGGGGGCCCTCGGACCGGGGTGGTGATAGACCTCGATGACGAGGTGGAGGAGGAGCGTGCGGCTCCGACGGCGGCAACGGAGACGGAGGAGTCCGCCTCCGTGGCTACGACGGGAATAGCGGCGGTAGAGGAGGCGAGGACGCCCGCCCCGGCGGCTGTAGCGAAGGCAGCGGCGGCGGCGGAGGCGGGGACATCCGCCCGGGACACCATGGCGGGGGCAACGGCGGCAGCGGAGGCGGAGGTGCCTGCTCCGGCGGCCACGACGGGGGCGGGGACGCCTGCCTTGGTGGTCGCGACGGAGGCCGTGGCGGCGGCGGGTGGATCGGGACGCGCGCCGGCGCCAACAACGGCCGCGATGACCTCAACGGGGACGGTGGCGCACGCGCCGAAACCGTCGACGAGGCCAGCGGCATCCGCGGCGGCGGTGCCTGTTCTGGCGGCGGCGTCAGGGATGGAGGAGCCGGGAGCGGCCGGAGCTGCCTCTACCCCTGCCTCGGCCAGTCCCGTTCCCGAGGCGTGGAGTGGGGCTAGGACTACCCTGCGCTGGACGTCTGATGACGACCCGCAGGGACTCCTCCTCACGCTGGATGACGCCGAGGAGTGGGGGGAGTGGCAGGAAGTGCAGGACGGGCTTGAAGACGCCCGCGCTGCCCTGTCCTCAGCGATGGGGAAGCTGGATGGCGTCGTCGCTCCTGTTGGTCGGGTATGGCGTTCTCCCTGGCGGTTATTTTCCTTCCGCCGCTCTGTTATTGAGTGTAAATTGTCTTGTAGGCCCTCCGGGAGCGCAGCCGGGGGAAGTCCGATTTCTTCCGGCTCAGGCGGGTGCTCTAGGAGCGCTTCTCCACGGAGAGGCAGCGGACCGGGGAGCTGGCCGCGCAGGTTGCCGCCGCCCAGCAAGTCATCGACGACCTGCGAAGGCGCGAGGAGGCGGCGCAGGATAAGCTCCAGGCCGTCGTCGAGCAGGCTCACCTCGATCGCGTGGACTTTCAGGCCGTTGTTGAGAAGGCCCGCCTTGATGCCGTGGAGCTCGTTCGGCTGAAGGGGGAACATGAAGCCCTTCAGAAGACCGTCGAGCGCATCCGCCACGAGCGGCAGAAGGCTTGGCAGGACCGGGACCTCGAGGCGGCCCGGAAGGTCGAGGCCGAGAAGATGGTGGCCGATCTCAGGACGGAGGCTGGTGAGCTCCGTGCATGAGTGTAGGGGCTTCAGACCGCCGTGGCCCAGGGGCTCGACCGAGAGCGTGAGTTGAGGGCTCAGTCTGAGGGTAAGGCTCTTCTTGTTTCTCTGTCTTTGTGGTGTTGTGATGGTTTCTGATTTGGCGGGTTTTTCTGGACGAGTCCTGCAGATGAACTTGCCTGGCTAAGGGAGGCCCTCGACGCGGAGCGCGTCGAGCACGGCAACCTGCGGGACGCGGTCCGTGCTGAGCGCGCCGAGCACGGCAACCTGTAGGACGCGGTCCGTGCCGTCTGCGATGGCCTCGGCGTGGTTCAGGGGTAAGGGATGAGCTCGCTGGCGGCTCGTGCCCTTGGGGTGTACTGGCAGGCCCGCGAGATCGCCCGGGAGGCGCTTCACCTTGGCGTGAAGCGGGCTTTCGGCGTCTTTGGCTCCCATTACACCGGCATCAACTTCGCCGTTATGAGCGGGGGATATGCCGACGGCTACTCCGATGCCGAGCTGGACAACATCGATGCGTCGGTGCGCAACCCAGCGGAAATCTTGGCGAAGCTCCTGGAGGATGAGGCCGTCCCACCGGAGGACCCAGGGACGAGCTAGCTGCATCAGGCTCAGACACCCCAATATGTAAATACGTTAGTTAACTTTGAACTTGTTTTTGCAATGGCCGCGGGGGCCTTTTGTGTAACTTGTCGAAAGACGCTTTCGATCCTCTTCCTTATTCTTTGGGTTTGGAAAGTTTAGAGTACGGGTTGGACGCGTCAGTAAGCGCTGATGAGCGATGGCACCGTAGCCGCTGGGGCGTAGGTTTTTTCACAGACCGATCAGTCTTAATTGGGCGTTGTTTGCGCACTCTCCCCTTTTCACGCCCAGACGTTTAGGAAGGGGGTCGACTCGGAGAAAAGGTATTTTGAGAAGACCTCGGGTGACTTGGGCCGGAGCCCCTGATAGCCCCCGAGGGATATGCGACCCTGAGGCAGGGCCAGGGTCGGATATCCCTGAGCTCGTGACGAGACTCAAATGAGGTCGACTCAAAATTGCCTTTCTCCGTGGACTGGAAAGTTACAGAAATGTGCGTGTTCAAACTTGGAAACAGAATTTAAGGGTAGAAGCGTCTTAGCTGTTCTATGTTCCAAGCGTTGCCGAGGATCTGCCCGTCAGGGGTCGCCAGCTTGTACGTGCCTGGCCGCAGCACTTGGGCGACGATAAAAGGACCTTCCCTTGGAGGGGTCAGCTTGTGCCGACCCCTATTGTCCTGGACGAGGCGAAGCACCAGGTCGCCGACGTTGAAGGCTCGGCCTTGCACCTTGCGACTGTGGTATCGTCGTAAGGCCTGTTGGTACTTGGCCGAGTGCAGTAGGGCCACATCGCGCGCTTCATCGAGCTGGTCTTGTGCGTCTTCGAGTGATGCCTTGTTCCCTTGTTTGTCATATGCCTTGACCCTCGGCGATCCGTATTCCAGGTCGGTGGGGAGGATTGCCTCGGACCTGTAGACCATGAAGAACGGGGTGAAGCCAGTCGCCCTGCTGGGGTTCGTCCTTAGACTCCATAGGACCGCGGGGAGCTCCGCGACCCACCGGCCGCCGAACTTTTTGAGGCGGTCGAAGATCCGTGGCTTGAGACCCTGGAGTATCATGCCGTTGGCTTGTTCAACCTGCCCATTCGTGCAGGGGTGCGCCACAGCCGACTAGTCCACTCGGATGTGGTGGTCGTCACAGAACCGGAGGAATTTGTTCCCAGTGAACTGCGTGCCGTTGTCCGTGATGATGGAGTTGGGGATTCAAATCGATGGATGATGTCAGTAAAGAACCGTCCTGCCTGCTCAGACGTGATCTGTGCGACCGGTCATGCCTCGATCCACTTAGAGAACTTGTCGATGGCGACAAGCAAGTGGGTGAAGCCTCCGGGCGCTTTCTTGTAGGGCCCGACAAGGTCTAGTCCCCAGACCGCAAAGGGCCATGTGATGGGGATGGTCTGGAGCGCCTGTGCAGGCAGATGAGTTTGGCACGCAAAGAATTGGCACCCTTCATAGGTGCGGACCACGGAGGTGGCGTCGGCGACCGCCGTCGGCCAGTAGAAGCCCTGCCGGAAGGCGTTTCCGACGAGGGTTCTTGGCGCGGCATGGTGGCCGCATGCTCCTGCGTGGATGTCCTGAATCAGCGCCTTTCCTTGCTCGATCGGGATGCAGCGCTGGAGGATGCCGGTGTGGCTCCGCTTGTAGAGCTCCTGGTCGATGATGACGAAGGATTTGGCGCGGCGCGCAATCCTACGTGCCTCCGTCTTGTTCGTCGGGAGCATCTCGCGGATGAGATAGTCGAGGTACGGGGCTCTCCAGTCAGGCGGGGGGTCCGGCCACGCAGCTGGGTCTGCATCGATCTCCATGATCTCGGGGTCGGAGGGATCGGCCTCCGAGCCCAGGTCAGGTGGAGCATTGCCTACTTCGCCTAAGTCGGCGCCCGAGCTCGGGACAGGTGGCGCGTTGCCAATCTCTCCCGGGTCGACGCTCGAGTCCGGGGCAGGTGGCACGTTGCCGACCTTTCCCGGTTCCTGGTAACGGATCGAGGGCTCGAACTGGTCGCTGACAAAGACGCTGTCGGGTACGGGCTTTCGGTCGGATGCCGCCTTTGCCAGTTCGTCAGCCGCCTCGTTGAAACGCCTTGCGACGTGGTTGAGCTCTAGTCCGTCGAACTTGTCTTCAGGCTTGCGGACCTCATTGCAGTAAGCTGCCATCTTGGGGTTGTGGCAGCTCCACTCCTTCATGACTTGCTCGACGACTAGCTGGGAGTCACCTCGGACGTCCAGCCGTCGGATGCCCAGCTCAATGGCGATGCGGAGCCCGTTGAGGAGTGCCTCGTACTCGGCGACATTATTAGATGCAGGAAAATGGAGGTGGATCATGTACCTCATGCGCACGCCAAGAGGGGAGATGAAGACTAGACCCGCTCCGGCGCGAGCCTTCATCAACAACCCGTCGAAGTGCATCGTCCAGTACTCCTGCTTCTCCAGCGCCGATGGCGTCTGGATCTCCGTCCACTCTGCTACGAAATCGGTGAGTACCTGGGATTTGATGGCGGTGCGGGGGGCATAGGTGATGCCCTAGTCCATGAGCTCGAGCGCCCACTTTGCGATCCGTCCCGTGGCGTCCTTGTTCCGGATCACCTCGCTGAGGGGGAACGAGGAAACAACCGTCACGGGATGGGAGGTGAAGTAGTGGCGCAGCTTCCTCTTCGTGATGAGGATGGCGTAGATGAGCTTCTGGATCTGCGGGTATCACGCCTTGGACTCGGACAAGACCTCACTGACGAAGTAGACTGGGCGCTGTACCTTCAGGGCGTGTCCCTCCTCCTCTCGCTCCACCACCAGAGCTGCGCTGACCACCTGGGTGGTCGCCGCAATGTAGAGCAGGAGGGGTTCCCCGTCGGTTGGTGGGACTAGGACCGGGGCTTTCGTCAGGAGGTCCTTGAGCCGGCCAAGTGCCTCCTGGGCCTCGGTGGTCCACTCGAAGCGGTCGGTCTTCTTCAGGAGTCGGTAGAGAGGGAGCCCCCGTTCGCCGAGGCGCGAGATGAAGCGACTCAGGGCCGCCAGGCATCCCGTGACGCGCTGAACTCCCTTTATGTTTCGAATCGGCCCCATGTCATTGATGGCCGCTATCTTCTCTGGATTGGCTTCGATGCCGCGCACGGAGACGATGAAACCCAGCAGCATGCCCCTTGGAACCCCAAAAACGCACTTCTCAGGATTGAGCTTGATGCTCTTGTCTCTCAGCCTTTCGAAGGCTAGTTCGAGGTCGGGGATGAGCTGGTCGCCCTTCTTGGACTTTACTACGATGTCATCGACGTAAGCCTCAATGGTCCGCCCGATGAGGTCCCCGAAACACTTGAGCATACATCGCTGGAATGTAGCCCCCGCGTTTTTGAGGCCGAACGGCATCTTAACGTAGCAATAGGGGCCGAAGGGGGTGATGAAAGAGGTCGCGAGCTTGTCGGACTCTTTCATCGCGATTTGATCGTAGCCAGAATACGCGTCAAGGACGCTGAGGGTTTCGCACCAGGCGGTCGAGTCGACTATCTGGTCAATGCGCGGCAAAGGAAACGGATCCTTTGGGCACGCCTTGTTGAGACCGGTATAGTCAACACACATTCGCCATTTCCCATTCTTTTTTCGTACAAGAACAGGATTAGCTAGCCACTCAGGGTGGTACACTTCCTTGATGAATCCGGCCACCAAAAGCTTCTAGAGCTCCTCGTCGAAGCGGCGCAAACCTTGCTTTACTGGCTTGGAGCCGACCTTGATGTTCAAGGAATGCTCGGCGACTTCCCTCGTAATGCTGGGCATGTCCGAGGGTTTCCACGCGAAGATATCGATGTTCGCGCGGAGGAAGTCGACGAGCGCGCTTTCCTATTTGGGAGATAGGGTAGCGTCGATCCGAACGGTCTGGCCGTCGGAACTGCTAGGGTCGAGGGGGACCTCCTTGACGCCTTCGGTGGCCTCGTAGGAGGTGGCCGACTGCTTGGAGTTGGGCTGACCCTCGACGCTCTCCGCGAGCTGGACCGCCGGATCCTCCGCGACGGTGATGGCTGCGGCGTACTCGCAGCATTCTACATCACACTCGTACACCTTCTGGAAAGACGTGCCGATGATGATGACCCCGTTGGGCCCCGGCAGCTTGAGCTTGAGGTAGGTGTAGTTGGCGATGGCCCTGAACTTGGCGTAGCTTGGCCGCCCCAAGATGGCGTGGTAGGTTCCACGGAAACCAACCACCTCGAAGGTGAGGATCTCCTTCCTGTAGTTGGACGGAGTCCCGAAAGTGACGGGCAGGTCGATCTGCCCGAGAGGTAATGCCTGCTTCCCCGGCACGATTCCCTGGAACGGCACCTTGCTGGGGCGGAGGCGGGAGCGGTCGATCCCCATGGCGTCGAGAGTCTCGGCGTAGAGGATGTTGAGGCTGCTGCCTCCGTCCATGAGCACCTTGGTGAGGCGCGTCGTGCCGACGATGGGGTCGACGACGAGCGGGTAGCGTCCTGGCTGCAGGACGCGTCCCGGGTGGTCGGACCGGTCGAAAGTAATGGCGGATCCCGACCAGTCGAGGAAGGCCGGTGTCGCAGGCTCGGTTGCGTAGACCTCGCGGCGCTCCAGCTTCCGGCGGCGCCTGGAATCGTACGCCGCCGGTCCACCGAAGATCATGAAGCAGCCATCTACCTTGGGGAAGCCGTCTTCCTTATCTCCGCCGTCCTTCTTCTCCTCGTCGGGCTTCCGTCTCCGGTCACCCTTCACCGGGTTGCCCACAAAGTACCTCTTCATGAGGTGGTAGTCCTTGTAGGCGTGCTTTGCGGGGAACTCGTGGTTCGGGCACGGTCCCTCGAGCAGCTTATCGAAGAAGCCGGGGGTGCCCTCCAGGGGCGGCTGTCCCCGCTTGCGCTCAGCAGCCGCCACGAGGGGAGCCTCACGCCGTTGCTTGTTCTTCTTCTTCTGTGGACGGTTGGAGGTGCCCTCATCGGCGTCCTCCTTCCGCTTTGCCTCGCCCTTGGAGCGGTCGAAGATTGCTCCAACAGCCTCCTCGCCCAAGGCGAAGCTGGTGGCGATGTTGAGGAGCTCCTCCGTGGTCCGCGGGCCTCGGCGCCCTAGCTCGTGGATGAGGGGTCGGCAGGAAGTTCCCGCCAGGAAAGCCCCTATGACGTCGGCGTCCGCGACGTTGGAGAGCTCGGTGTGCTTCTTGGAGAAACGTCGGATGTAGTCCCGGAGGGACTCATCCGACGCCTGGCGGCAGCTCCGGAGATCCCAGGAATTGCCAGGGCGCATGTACGTGCCCTGAAAGTTTCCCACGAATATCTCCCTCAGGTCGTTCCAACTGCGGATCCATCCTGAGGGGATATGTTCCAGCCAGGCTCGCACCGAGTCAACCAGAAAAAGTGGGAGGTTGCGGATGATGAACAGGTCATCGTCCGCCCCACCGGCCTGACATGCAAGCCGGTAGTCACTCAACCATAGCCCGGGATTCGTTTCCCCGGAGTACTTGGCCACGTTGGTTGGCTGCCTGAAGCGCGGCGGGAATGGCGCGTTCAGGATACGCACGGAGAAGGCCCGGGCCCCCGCTGGGTCGGGGCTCGGGCTACTGTCTTCCTCGCTGTCGTAGCGGCCGCCACGGTGGACGTGGTAGCCGCGGTCCACCCCCTCCTCCCTGTCCGCGCGGGAGCGCCTCCGCGCGTCCAGGGTGTCACAGGCGTCGCGGATGGGACCGACGCGCCGGTGAACGGACGGGGCTCCGCCTCCAGCGGGTGGCGATGTCCGTCGAGCGGGCGCGGCCTGGTTCACCCGGGGAGGTGGTGGACAGACTCCCCCCGCCTCTCGGAGGGTGCGGTCGGGGCTGCCCCGCTGGTGTTATGCCCGCGTCGCCGGGACGCGGAGCTTTCCACCTGCTGAACGGCGGCGCACTCGAACAGGTCGCGCACCGAGGTGCGCCTGGTGTTCTTCGGGCGTCTCCGGCTCAGGGAGTCATCGAAGTAGGGCCGCCGCTACGGCGATGTTCTGGCTGGCGCGGGCGAAGAGCTGAGGGCGATCTTCATCCGCGCAGATGCGCTGCTGGCTGTCGCGCGCTCGCTGTCGTGCCCCGCCTTCGTTGCGGGGGCGCTCGACCTCCTGGCGGGGCGCCGCGCGCGTTTCTGGCTGTCGCGGTCGCACCGGGGCCCGGGCAAGGGTTCCCGTCGTAGCCGCGGCGCGCGGTGGGGGAGTTCGCTGCCTCCTTCCGGCGCCGTCGCCGTTTGATCCCTCGGAGTGCACGTCGGTCGCGAAGCACTCGCGCGAGGGGTGGTGGCTCCTGCTGCTGGAGCCGGCGTCAGAGATCGTCCCCACCACACCCGCGAGCTCATTGCTCGCGGGTGGCACGGTCATGGACCGCACTAGGGAACGACCGTAGGCTGCCGCGGCGTTGCGCAGCCCGAAGAGCCGCCCCTCCGAAGGAGGCCCCCCGGCGCGCGCCCGGCCGCTCGCCACCACCCCGACGGCGGAGCCAGAGATGATGAGGCGAGCGGGCGAGGAGAGGAGAGGGATCAAATCGATCCCCTCCCCGGTGGCGAGGAAGTCCAGGCTCCCGAAGCGGACCAGGGAGCCCGGAGCGAAGCTGGCGTCGTGGCTGGCCATCTGAAGCCGGTGATGTACGCGCAAAGGTCCCCTACCTGGCGCGCCAACTGTCGTCGTCAAGATTAGCGGATCAAGACTAAGACTAGTAAATTTCTTTTATGCGCGTACGGCTCCAGATGGTTGCGCGGATGACACAGAGTTTAGACTGGTTTGGGCAAGAAGAAGCCCTACGTCCAGTATGAGGAGCTGCTCGTGTTGCCCACGTGGGGTCTGTAGTAAGGGTTACAGGAGGGCGAGAGAGGGAACCGGTCCCAAGTCTCTTGGGTGTGCACTGAAGCTCTAATGGAGGGAGTATGGTCTTCTCGCTGGGGAAGAAGGAGTCCGTGCGAGAGAGAGTGAGTGTGTAGGAGAGAGTCTAAGTTTTTTCGTCCCCCCCCCCCCCCCCCGGTCTCAGGGCCCCGGCCTTCCCTTTATAGCACAAGGAGGGCTTGGGGTTACAGGTGAGCCGGGCGAAGGGCGAGAGAAAGAATAGAGTGCAAGGGGAAGATTCAAGTCCCTCGGTCGCCGTGGCAGGCTCCAGCTTTCAGCTCCGTCTGCGTGTCCGCCAGGGAAGGACGGCCTCCTCCGATCCTGTCGTTGATCTCCTCGGGGGCCGGTGCCGGCGGGCGTGCGTGATGATGGCGCTTGGTCGTGGCCTCCGTCCCGTGGGGGCAGATGGCTGCTCCTGTTATCCTGCTGACAGCCTGTGCGACGCGGACGTCCCGTCCCTGTCGCCGGATTTGCGGGGCACGAGGACGGGCAGGCGTGCTCCTGTGCCAGGCGATGCAGATCATGAGTGCCTGGCGGCGAATCAGGGAAGACGGCACCAGTGTGGCATGCACTGTGCGGTCGCGTCTGGGTAGCTGTGACGGGTCACGTCGGGGGCGCGAGCGCCTTTCTGCGTGCCAGAGCCGCGGTGCATTTATGGCAAGACCGGCGGGGGGCCCACGAGATCCGTGCTCGCATCTTCCAGTCTGCGCCCGAGGCCGGCACTCGCCTGGTGGGCCCGGGTGAGCCCGACCCTCCCCGCCCTGGGTCGGGCGAGGCGGAGCCTTGTGGCGAGGGGTCAGGAACGTCCGACCCCGAGGCATTTGGTCGGGCGAGGCGGTGGTCCGGCCGTCGAGGGGTCGGGAGCATCCGATCCCGAGGTACTTGGTCGGGCGAGGCGGAGCGCTTCTCTCCCACGTTGGACCGACGTCGGTCGGCGTTGCCGCAGGTGGGCCCAGACCTCCATGGTCGTCTTTCTGATGGTCATTAGGAGGTCGTTAATATTCCCCCTGACAAGAGGAGTGAGTGAGTGAATACATGATCTATGTTCTTTAGTGCATGATGGTTGGTTCACACACAGATACAATGCCTCAGAAATCATAGGGCAACCTGCATGTACTTGATTTAGTAAACCAACTGCAAACAGAAAGAGAAACTAATTTAGATGTTACAATAACTGCAAACAGTCATGAACCGTAAAGAGTGATTTATTTTGGAATGTAGCTATAACCATTGATCTTATATGGAACTTACTTAAATTGCATTGGGATAATTAACAGGATAGCAAATACCACATTCAACAATCTCAGTAGCCTAAGCCACAGATATCGACGCGGAGCAAGAAAACAAGGAGTGAACAGAAACAAATCGAAGGTGATTAGCAAGGGCATCTGCCGCTTTGAACCTTCTACTTGCATACATGAGGCAGCCTGTGGCACCAAATGGAGGTCTACCAGCTCGGCGATAATTAGTTCTTCTACATGCTCATGAGTAGCAGCAGGAGAAGTAGTTCCAGATGCCTCCTATTTCCAAGCTCATTTCTCGTTCTCATTGGCATTCCTCTCCACCTCCTATGTTCTCTCGCTTCACTCATAACCACTTTTCAACCTCATTGAACCGCTTGACTGGCATCTAGTTTCCCACTCCCCCTTTGTATGTTTTTCTCGATTCGCTATCTAATAATGATTGTATATGATAGCCTGATGATATATAGAGCGAGCTAATAAGATGACTGGCAACTATTTATAGGTATGCAGGTCAGGGGAAGAACAACTATAAATAAGACTTGACGATGGTAAGTGTGTTTTCTAGATATAAGAAGGGATATGCTCTTCACACTATTATAGAAGTTGGCTTTATTGCCGGCCCAAGGACAAAAATCTGAAGCGACCATAAATCAATGTTTGAAGGAAGGGACTCTCTAAAAGAACACCACATGACCATAAACAGAAGTGCCATATTGGAGTTCTTGTTAGGGGCTAGGTTAATGTACCATGCCTCCAAATGTTAGTCCATTCGAGATACCCAACGTACCTAGTTGATCCGATGATCATGCCCACCTGATTTTTTCTCACATAAATGGTAAACGAAATACCCACAACACAAAAGTCACCGTTTAGCAAATTTTATTGGCACCGCAAGCACGTGGTGTTCAAGAAACAACATAATAATGCAAGAGCGGATTATACAACTTATAAATGACAAATCTTATATGTATATATACTGTCACACTCAACGCATGTTTGTGCAGATCTTTATTTTTTCGAAGATATTAGTAAAAAATTGCTTTACAACGATGAATTTTCGAATCTTAATGCATGCTAAACCCAGAAATTGTTGTCAGCTTGAGATTTTATCTATTATCTTAATAAGGAATTGTTAAAAGAAACTACTACGTTCGCCGAGAGAGTTTAGAAATTACCATATTAATTAGAAAAAAAAAGAATATACACTGTTAGATTTTACGATGATCTGACGGTCTACACAAACCTAAAGAGTCCCTATAAGATATGACTAATCTTTACCTATTTCTAAAACACGTAACGTTTCCACCAAGAATTTTGGTTTGGTCCAACATGTGTATCACTGATGGGTGGGCCCGAAGCATATATAATAAGAATCGAACAACAACACTATATTGTAACCTAAACGGACTCGAACACAATGAGAATGTGAAAACACAATAAAATCCATATCGAACAATAATATTTGCAGTGTATGGATCTTCAACAGTGGCAACGCACGGACATATTTGCTAGTAAATATATATGATAGAATAACTGAAAAATCAATATTATATAAATAAAATACAACTTTGATTATTTAAGAAAGTTTGTGTGTGTACAAGTCCATGTTATCTAAAAAAGAATATGACAGTCAAGATTATGATTTAAGATAAGAAAGTTTACATGTGTGTATATTTGAAACAAGTCCATGTTATCTAAGAAATATGAAACAAGTCCAACTCTAATTAATTCAAGGTCACACATTTAAGAAAGTTTATAGGTAATACTCGCGAAAGAGGGGGCGAGGACGTGAGAAAGGCCAATCTGACAAGAAGCCACACCACGTTGATGAGTCCAAGTGTTCAGCATCATCATCTTGTCGGATCATATCAGCTGGCAGCTTACCCGATTGTGGCTCTGTTAGGCCATGACGCCATATTTCGCTAGGTGAAAGTAGGGAAACCGAGGTCCAAGGGGAGGGTGCCCGTTGATTGCCATCACTATCGACTACAAAATTAAAATGGCTCCTATAAATGTTTGATGCTCTTATATCGATTCCAATAAGTCGAGCACGCGAGCTCCGTGTGGATGCCGCACATATCTGCGTCTGTCCTGAGCGAAGAACGTAGCAATGCGGCGGCTGTGATAGGTTTGTGGGAATGTGAAGCGGCCCCAGTGCTAGCTCAATCCATGGTGCACTCTCCAATTCAATGAACATCTAGTGGGTTCCATTCATATCAATATATAACACAACTCTTCTCAATGGTTGCACCACCGCCAATCATGAAGAAAAGAAAACCTGGAGAAATGTACACTCAAGTAAAAAAATTGATGGCCACAAGCAAATAAGATCCAATATACATGATGCCCCACGCTACACAAAAATCATGTCGGCACATAAGACTATCCTCGGTTTGATTTACAGGACAAAATAATTAATCAGAAGATGAATACATGTTAGTATTAATTACTACTATTATGTTTGGGGTATGTCAGTGTTTTACCGCCACGCCCACCGAGGGATACCCCTAAGGTGGTGAGTTTGTAGGTAGGGTGTCGCCGAGATCAGGAACTCGAAGGTGCAAAGGAACGCAAGGTTTAGACAGGTTCAGGCCGCTGAGAGCGTAATACCCTACGTCCTGTATAGTTTGTATTGCCTTTGATGATGATTGTCCCTGAAGGGTCCCTGTCCGCCCTTGTATAGTCTTGAGGGACAGGTTTACATGGAAGTCCTAGTCGAGTACAAGCCCAGGAGTCCTACCCGAGTACTTCTCGGGTAGTTTCCTACCGTATCCGACTAGTTTCACTACTGTACGAGTAATTCTATTGCATTACGGGTAGTTATAACAGATGTAGGGCGTGGGTCATGTCCCATCCCGTATCCTAGGAAAAGTGTGTCACGTGGACAGTCCCGTGTGCCCGGGTCTGACAGGGTATAAAGGAACAAGACATCAAGAGGCTAGAAATGGAATGAATAAAAGATGTGCCACCATTGTTGCTAGATTAGCATTTTTCAAATGAAACTGCAACCTATTCCCAGCGTATTTTCTTCCTAACAAAATTGCAGGTCAACATCAAATTCATAACGTGTGAAGAAATAGTCAACTGGCACTGTATCAACTTTATGTCTATGGATGGTGCTCGAACAAAAGGCAAAGGTTGCACCCCTGGGACTCCAATCCATGAACAATTAAGGCACACAAATCAAATGTATTAAGGGTGTTAAGCATCGGTTCATTTTGATGCTTGATTAAGCGAGCGAGGATCTGGAAGTAGTCTAGAATTTGGCCTAAGAAGTCGGTGGATCAAATGTTATAAGCGTGTTCAGCATCTATTCATTTTGATGTTTGATTAAGCAAGTGAGGAAATGGAAACTGTGTCTAGAGTTTGGCCCCAACAAGTGGGTGGAGGTGTGAGCTGTATAACCATGCACAAGCTGTTGGATTCAGTTGTGGTAGTTGACGGTGCACGTGAGTTTGAGTTATGGTTGTGCATGTTTGTTTTTAACCGTGATGCGTTATAAATAATGTTGGTACTCAAATTTTAGAAAAAGAATCAGTACTAAATACTTTATTTCATAGATTATTGTTATGTACTCAAATTTTTTTATAAGTCTAACGTCCATGCAAAATATAGCATACTTATATTTCCAGTCAAAGGAAGTCTAACATCCATGCAAAATATAGCATACTTATATTTCCAGTCAAAGGGGTCGTGATGTAAAAATTATTGTCATTTTCAACATGAGGTATTCTGTTTTATCATAATTTCATGGATTGCACCATAAAATATGATTATAAAAATGATTATCACTTGATTTAGACCATTTTGATAATTTTATCCAAGTAAAAACAAGCACAATTATCAGCAAGCTACCTGCCCAATTGCGCAGGCCAGCTTGCTAGTTCATTTAAGAAGAAAAGTCTGGATTACAATTGGAGTTCTATTACATGAAAGGAAATGTGTAGCATTAGAAATAAAAGATAGTACATTCAGTCAAGATGAACCCAACATTGGGTTGCCACACGCCATACTTTGGAAGGCCACCTCCTCTTTGATAAAACACAAAATTCTGAGTCGGCGACATAGAAATCATCGAGATGGTTAAATCATTCCGAGTCCATGGAAAAGGGCTTTGATCTTTTCTAAGAGTGGAAGAGCAAGTGAGTCGACGACCTTAGCAATGTTTGGGGTGAAGATTTTGCTGAAAAGCAACATCTGGATCTCTCCGAGAACGACACAGCACATGTCTACAGAATTTCAGTCTACGATGGCCAGGCACACAGCCTGTTCACTCCAGGTGTAGATTGTTAAAGATATTGTAACCAAACTTGTACAACAAAACATTGTATGAGTCCTGCTATACGGTTGCGACTCTGGCAATGGTTAGATTACTAGATTGCTATCGTAAGCCAACAGGATCGGACTATGTTAGAGGCCGATGCAATCTAGTAACAACTTGTAATGATCTCAAACTCTCTTGTACTCTTCCCTATATAATGAACGCACAACCGTGGCAATGCCAAGATAGGCAACCACGTTCCCATATTTTCTTACTAGATGACACATATATCCTACATACACGGATCAGTGGAGTGTCGCAAGTGAGGTTGTTCCTGATGTCTCCTACTCACAAGTCCCAACACACTGTCTCGAGCTTCAGTGGCTCCGATCATCTGCCTGTCCAGTGTCCACCATTCCTCTCTCATTCTACCGGCTTAATAACGTGTTGCACTAGTTTTGAGCTACTGGCTATTCACAGTTATAAGATAGGAGCAGGTCACAGGAAGAAGACTACAAATGATAGGTAAATGGGAATAATGGCTAAGGAACTGTGTCGTTTATAAGAGTGCCTTCAAGCCTTAAACAGTACAGTGGGAGCTTGGCAGGTGGTGCACTACTGCTACTGAACTTTGTTCACCATTAAGTACAAAAGACCTGCAGTATTCATGCAGTTCAATGGCCATATTCACGCCTTAAAATGGTATGGCTTTATCTATTTTTTTTCTTGTCGGGGTTGAGAAACCTTTTCTTGATAAATGATAAGTACTACATCCATCCCAAATTGCAATTCGTTTTGACTTTTCTACGTACGTATATTTTGCTATGCATCTAGATGTACACTACGTCTATATATACATACATAGAAAAATTATGTATTAAAAAAGCTAAAATGAATTGTAATTTGGGATGGAGGGAGCATGAGAGTGTGAGTTAATGGATGGGTTATTTGGTGCTTGACGGCTAATGCAATAGCACTAATCTGCAGATGCAAGAGACCCGTTGCCGCAGGCGATTGGCCGAGACGACGTGAGGTCACAACAGTATATATAGATCTTCTAGTCTCTAGAGATGGATAGAGTACGGAAGGGGGAGGTGCTATAAGCGCGAGTTCCACACACACTGCGACTCAAGCCCCACAGACATCACGCTACTCTCGTCACGCAGAAACAGCTAGCTGGTGCAGTAAGGAGTTCAGTCAGGCCTTACATGCCAATGACAGATATGGTACAAAATGTTCAAGGCAATACTTCAGGCCTTAAACAATATAATGGGACTATGGGAGGTAGGTGGTGCACTGCTAGCTTCTGCAATTTGGTCTCCATTAATCCATAGATGCATGATCCACCGTATCATGTATAGAGAGCAAAATATTTGCACGCAGAATTCAGCATGCACTTCTTCAATCCAATGGCCTTGAGCCTTGAAAAGAGCTAGCAAGCAGGTGCAGGCTTCCAATATCTTTGGTTGATCGAAAATGTGTGTGTGTATATATATATTAAATATATCATAATTATACATTAGTACTTAAGTATATAAAAATGAGTATGTCCATATACTTCAAGTATGGTCACATACTTAAAATATAAACCATCACAGATGGTCTAGTATGATCACATACACCTCGTACATATCTTTCGTTGAACCAAATACGCCCTACATCATGAGATACACATGTAGGAGTAGCTACAAGAGCGTGTAAAATGAATTTATATACATATATAGATGTCCAGTTACTCACTTGTTGACTGCTGTTAAAGATAATTGTTAGGAAATATACATATACCTGCACTATCAGAAAATAAAACAGTTTCTTTCAAGTATCGGTCATCATTTGATAGAGTTAATTGGTTGATGGCGTAACATCATTTTCCTTCTTCAAGGACATACTGCCTCTCCCGAATTGTATGTGATACAGGATAAAAGACGATAGATCTAAAGCGCAATAAGTTCATGATGTTCTAATGTCATTACAAGCTAGGATACAAGGTTTATTACCTACACATAATATGCTTATAGCCTTATATGCACATCGTGGGTGTATGCCAGACACCGTATTGTATATATATCTCCTTGCATGAAACCACTGCAACAGAATGAAAGAAACATCCCCAACATGTCATATGGAGTAGGCAACACACCACGGCGGCACGGTGAAGAACATGTCTGCGCAGCAGCGCCTACCGTACAGCTTCAAGTTCCTCAAGACACGTGCTTGCACTTATGGCCCAGTACAAAACATTGTGGAGAACTCCCACAACTGGCTGACAGTGTATTCGAGCTTGCTGAGATAGGATTCACCAGGGCACAAGGGTTGTAGTTCCGGATGCCTCCTATTCCTAGCTCACTGCATGCTTATCTATCTATGTATGTGTGTGTGTATGTTGCAGCCTCATGCTTCCTCACTGCCATTTCTAGGTTACAAAGTTCTCTCTTTCTACCGATTTAAACATTGCTGTTGGCGCTAAAATCGGCCAGACAGGAATCGGCCGATGATCTTCAGCGTCGGACACACGACCCGGGAGAATCTGCTTAGCTCCTGTTCGGGTTATCACCCTGGTACGGTTCGTGCGGCGTGCCAGTCAATCTGACCTGTTGATTGATAAGGAAATAAGAGTATTAAATTCCAGGCGCTCCGATCGGCTAGAGTTCCGATCTGTCCTGAAGAGCGCGTCGGCAAATCGGCCGATTTGCTGTAAAGATGATCGGCTATGGATCAGCCGATAATCGCGTAATTATTGTAAAGAAGACTGCTGGAGCGATCTAAACAATTATTGCGGATGCAGCACTTGAAATAGATCTAATCGGCTGTAAGGTGATAAATCGAAGAAGAACGATGACGAAGCCGATTACTCTGATCTCAAGCTGGATAACTGGTGATAATACTAGAACAACAGGTAAAACTTGCAATTCTAGTAAATATCGATAACTGGTGAATAAATCCAAACGAAACCACAGCGATGCGCCCGTAGTTAAAGCTCGGATATTACTCGATAAGCGGAACCTACCAACTGGCCGGAGATCAAGTTGATGCAGCCCTGCCAATCCGTACGAACTCGTGAAAGAAGAAAAAGTGTTGGCGAAGTCGCCGACTTGAAAGTAAATTGCTGAAAAAAGTAGAAGTATTGTTGTTGATTGATGTGTTGATGTCTCGCAAAGCCCTGACGACTCCTATTTATACCCTAAAACTAGGACTCCTGGTCGATTACGACTTGTTACAACCTTATTTAAAAACAGGAAAACTACTATATCTATAATATCTTTTAAAAAGGAAACGGACTCCCACAGAATCCTCCGCCGCCGCCTCCTAATCCAATCAGGACTTTTTCAATTGCTTCCTGACCGACTTAGCGTCGCTCTGTTGACCAACTTTTGACCGGGACCCTCCGAAGTAGTCCCATCCTATTGGCGCAAGCTGCATCACCAATCGGCCGATTTTCAACTGTTACCTCAATCGGCCGATTCCTTACTTTAGCCTTCAGATCTGCCGCATCGGCCAATCTTCTCCTCCTGACGCCGACTCAACACGTGTCAAAATCTGGCGTCAACACATGCCCCCCAGTTTCAGAGTAAAACATAACTTTTTCTTCGAAACTCTTTCTTTAATCCTTTTCTCCGAAACGGGCGCAGTAAAAATCTCTTTCCGTTCCGCGGTCTTCCGCACAATGATTGCAATTTCCTCGGGCCGAGCGTGCGAAACGACCGCTCCCCTGGAATTCGTGTAGACGGCGCGGCAAGAATACCGTCTTTACCCTTGCCCTTCTGGTTTTTCCTTAAGTATTGGCATTCTCCGCCTACTCTTCCCCACAAATCTAGCATCTCCTTCCAACGAACCACTGTTCGTCTTCCTCCGAGCCCCCTCGATCTACAACTGCCCCCTCCGGCAATCTCACACGCGACCTGCTTCAACCTCCTAATGGCGTCACCATCGGCGACCACTCCAACCACGGAGGCTCTATCGGCGATCCCCTCAGCGGCGGCGGCCCAATCGGCGGCTCCACTGGCAGCCCCATCGGCAACGATGATCTTCATCCCAGAGGTAAACACTTAAAATTTTCCCCTTTTGCTTTTCTACCGCTCCAGTATTTTCCGGATCCTTTCTCAGTTTTTCCCCTTTTCTTCCTTTTTTAGGCACTTAGGCACCAGATCACCATCCCTCTTTCAGAATCCCCTGATCTTATCTGCTTAGGCCCCATGGGGAACCCCGATCAACTGACCTGATCAATCTAGAGACTCACAGAGTCCCGTTCAAGCAATCACCCATGGACCTAGATCAGTGGGTAGGTACCTTTAGATCCTGGCCAAATGAGACCCCCGGCTAGAGAGAGTGGTACCAAAGAATAGCCAGGTCTAGGAGGGTTCAGTGGGATGAACAAAAAATCGGCCAATGCATAGACCTCTCTCTATCCCAGATGGAGAAAAATGAACACTTGGCCATAGCTATGGCAGAACCACCTGAATTAATCCGGCTCAAGTGTATTAACCATCACCATTAGGACAATCTCGGTTAACCTTACACTTCAAACGGAGTAATCCACTGGTCTGTCGGGTATAACCTCCCGATACAACCACGGTAGAGCGGATCGAATGCCATACATACAAATGCTCATGCGACGATGAGCCCAGAGAATACCACATTCCAGCAAATATTACAAAATTAACATAAGTGAATATTACAAACCAAGTTTGAGTTTAGAAACCAAGTACTTCAGTGATCATAACTAATAAGTTCTTCAGAGTTCAATTTGCAGCAGAAAATAAAACAACGGAAGCTACTTCGACAATAAGGATGTCTCGATGAAGCCCGTACGAGACATCACTCGGCATTATCTCCATTGGACGGGGGCGTATCCCATTCCACCGACCAACCAGGGGGAAGAGTGCAGGGCCAAGTCAAGCTAGCAATCATATCTTCGAAAGTCTCACCTGAAAACGAGCCACAAGCAAGGCTGAGTATATTAATACTCAGCAAGGCTTACCCGACTAGTGGGGTATACTTAGCCGACTCCTAGACATGCGAGGCTTTTGTCTTGAGGGGTTTGTGTTGCCAAAAAGCATATATAGTAGGTCCTTACTTTCAGATTTTAGCTCCAAGTTCTAGCTTTCTTTAACCATTCTAGGTAAGCAACTATCCAATATCATACATGGTGAAGCATTAAATTTTCATCCAACAAGTTTATTCATCATCATTGTTCCTCTTCTTACTCTGTGGGTAAAAGTGGTTAAGCAGTCTAAATAGCCGTGAGAAACGGACGATTCGAATCGAATTTCTTAACCTTGCAAGGAAACCTAAACACACGTCACGTGGTTACTCACAGAGTCACACGTGCAACTTTTCCCTTCAATTCCCGCTTCACGGAACAGGCCCACCGCCCTCGACTACACGTCCCCATGGACCACGGACGCAGCCGGGCCATGGCGGCACATGCACCCGCCATTAGCTAGATGTGAACGAATTCAAGACAGTGGGGAGTATATTCCGGCCTCGGTTCAATCCAGTACTTAAGCTTACCGATTACCATATTCTCGGCATGTGGTTAGTACGTTCAAAGACTTAACCACCACTACCACACACTGCAGCCTTAGCATTTTTCACTAAACAGACGGGCCTCAATCGTAAACATCGTACCATAGCCCGTCCGTCGTCCTTATGATTGCAGCGTGTAGTAAACAATCAACTCCTAATTTCTCGCGAGTGACAGGAAATCACTCGACTTTTACCGAGTCCTATTAGCTTAGCATTCTATCGAACCTGGCATCTAGTGTTCAGAGTATGGGTATCTAGGATCATGCAACTAAGTTTTCAAACAACTCCTATAAACTTAATGCACAAGTAAAGTAGAGTAATAAGTTGCATAAGTTTAGAAAATAGGGTTCATGCTCCGGGGCTTGCCTTCTTGCGAAAAGTTAGTCCGGGGCTCTTCCGAACTTGGTCTCGGGTCTTCAAGAGCTTCAGTTAGATTTACTTGAGCTTCACGCTGCTCACTCTCGAACGCGGGTACCAGCTCGTACGTTCCGTCGGCGAGAGTCATCGTTTCTACATGAATGCACAAGTTTAAGTAGTGGTGATGGTAAACGACATGATTTCCTTCACGATAAAGTTGCAGTTTGTAAAACATGAGTTTTGTTGTGAAGTGAGTTACTTTATCATTTCCTGGGCAATCGTTAATAGAGTTTATCTTAATCTATTTAACTTCATTAAAGAAGAAGGGGTTGTGTTATATTTAAACACCAACATGAGTTGAACACAAATACTAATCTAGTTAGCTTCTGGTAATAAAATTTTTATTCAAAGTAGATTATGCAGACATAAGGTCACTGTAAAAATTTCAGACATTTTTGTGTAGCATGTTAAATATGAAAAATGTAATACACAGCCACTGCTAGAATATAGTTATTTCTATACAGAACAAACCATGCATGTATTGATGCTAAACATTTTACAGGCTGTTGCTATAACCATATTCGTGCTACTGTAAATTTTTCAGATTTTATTGTACATGATATAGAGCATAATAAATGGGACAAGCTACACTCATGTTATTAAAGATTAGTTTCTACAGGGTTTTATACAGGGTTTCTATGTATGAAACTTTTTGTACAGCTTGAGCTACTCCAATGCGTTTCATAGTAAAAAGATGAACATTTTCTAAGCGCTTTACTAATTATTTTGAATTAGTGAAGTTTTCCTACCACAAATTCATATGAACAGGTTACATATAGTAAAAATGTTTCTAAATTTTTCTGTGGCCTCTAGGTATTACTACAAGAACACAGAAAAAGTTTCATGACATTAAACATCACAGAACAGCAGAAAAAATTAGTTCTAACACTTTATGGCATAAAACAAGGTTGGACAAAAGGTGTATCTAGAGGTGGCTTTTGGTCCTGATCTTTTTCCACAGTCCTAAACATCAGGCAAATAACTCGCTGCCCAAAATTTAGGGTCAGCATTGATCTACAACAGTGGGTACAAAAGAAGTCCATTAAACCTTCCATTTAATCTAAAGCAAAATATATTGAGAATCTGAGAAATTTTATGTAACAAAAGTTGTAGAGTTTCTTCTAAGGATTCCAGAACAGTTGAGTTTGCATTTTCTGAATTTGCTACGATTTTATACGAATTTTACAAATTCACTGATTTGGTTAAAACTTTCTTCACAGAGGGGTCCCTGAAAACTAGCAGAAAACCCCCTAGGAAGATTTGGGCGTTTGCAATGTAGTCCCTGGTCGCGATTCACGGCGGGGGTCATCCTGTCCGGCCGAATTCCGGCGAGCTGGGTCGCCGGCGGCGAGGGCAAGGTGGGGGAGCACGGAGAGGGAACCAGGGCGCACCTATTGGTAGTCTTGGAGTGGCTCGGGGTGGCTGGTGGCGGGCTGGCCGCGGAGAGCAGGGGCGGCGCGGACGGCGGCGCTCCGGCGATGAGGGCGGCGGGGCTCGGGCTGGGAAGCTTCAGCGCATTGAGGAGGACCCGTTTAAGCGCTTGACTCGGGCGGAGGTGGGTCGGAGCAAGGGGTTCCACGGCGGCGGCGTGGGGCGGAGCTCAGCTCTGCTCTGGTCTGGCGGGATAGAAGGAGGAACAGGGAGAGAAGGGAGGGGCGCTGCGCCGGGCTTTATAGCCGGTGGAGCTCATGGGGGCGGGCTTGGCATGGCCAGAACGCGGGGTGGAGGGGGCGGCGAGGCTGGGCGCCATTGGGTGCGGTCGGCGGTGACCAGTGGCCAGAGGCGCGCCGTGCGCGTGGCGTGCGTGCGCTGGGCGCGCAACGGGGCATGACGTCGCGTGCGGGCGACGCGGGCGTGCGATTGGCGAGCTGGGGCGGCATGACGGGGCATTGGGTGGAGGGGGCGGCGGCCAGCGACTGGGCAGCACGGTGGCGCACCGGGGATTGGGCAGAGACACGGCGTGGGGGGAGGAGAAGAAGGCCCGGCCGCGGTTGGGCGAGCGGGGGCGGTGCAGCAGGGCGCCGGGGGTTGGCTCGGCGCCTGGTGCCGCGCAGGCGTCGAGGGCCAGGTGGCCGGCGGCGGTCGGGCGAGAGGGACGGTGCAGCAGAGGAGGGAGAGGTGAGGGAGGGACCTAAGTGCGAAAATTCGAAAATTTCTAGGGGGCTGGTTGCAAACAGGACGTTTTCTCCACTTTCTAATTTGAATTTCAAAATCTTTTGAACATGAAAGTTGTTCAGAATAAAAAGTTCTACAAGTTTCATTTCAGGCCAAAGTTCATTTGAGCTTTAGTTCCAAAGTTATTTTAAAAACTTAAAGAAAACTCTATCGGAGGGCGCGTCATTTTATTTCAAAATTTCATTTTCTTCCCTAGGCTTCAACTAAACTTTTATTGGTCATGCTAATACTGGTGTGCTCATTTAATTTCATAGCCATATTTGCTTTGATGTGAAAGTTATCCAATTTGTTTCATTAAAGTACATGCATTTATGCACATACAAACTTTTTAAAGGTAAAAGCAAAACCAAACTTAATCCATTCCTTTTATTTTCTTAGTTAGTGATGCATTTTATTATGCCCGGAAGACTTATTTAACAATTAAAACACCTGAGGTGTTACAGCCTTCCCCCCTTAAAAAGAATCTCGCCCCGAGATTCGGACAATAAGCTTAGTGTGGACAGGGGTGCACATACCGGTGGTTGAGATAAGAAAACCAGGGAAATTTTGGTTTAGGTAGCTCTCGGTTTCCCAGGTGGCTTCTTCTTCAGTGTGATGGTTCCATTGAACTTTATACATTTTAATCACTTTCCTCCTGGTCCCTCTTTCTACATACGAGAGGTCGGGTTCTAATAATATTTCTTGTTGTTCCACAATCTCGGTAGGGACTCGAATACACTTCTTGAGTTGAGATACGTGGAAGACATCATGGGTGGCCGTGAGCTGAGGGGGCAGTCGTAGTTTGTAGGCTACGGGTCCGCAGCTCTCAATGATTTCGTAAGGACCAATATAACGGGGAGCTAGTTTGCCTTTGATTCCGAATCTTTGCACTCCCTTGGTCGGTGAAACTCGAAGATAGACATGATTGCCAACTTCGAATTGTAGGGGCTTTCTCCTTTTGTCAGAATAGCTCTTTTGTCGGGCTTGTGCGGCTTTAAGATTTGCTTGTATTACCTTTACTTTCTCCTCTGCCTCGATTACCAGGTCGGGTCCAATTATTTTACGTTCTCCGGTTTGTGACCAGCTCAAAGGAGTTCGACACCTTCGTCCGTACAGGGCCTCGAATGGTGCCATTTTCAAACTCGTTTGATAGCTATTGTTGTACGAGAACTCTGCTAGGGGTAGGCATTTGTCCCAATTCTTGTCATAGTGAATGACGCAAGCTCTCAGCATGTCTTCAAGAATTTGGTTTACTCTTTCCGTTTGTCCGTCAGTCTGAGGATGGTATGCTGAGCTGCGAATCAGTTTAGTACCAAGAGACGTTTGTAGTTGTTCCCAAAAGCGTGCTACAAACTGAGGACCACGATCAGAAATAATTGTCTTAGGTATTCCATGTAGGCAAACAATACGATCGAGGTAAATCTCAGCATATTTCTTGGCGGTATAGGTGGTGTGTACCGGAAGAAAATGTGCCGTCTTTGTGAGTCTATCAACGATAACCCATATGGAATCATGTTTCTGGGAAGTGTTTGGTAGTCCAACGATGAAGTCCATACTTATGTCTTCCCATTTCCAGGATGGTATAGGTAACGGTTAAAGTGTACCGGCTACCTTCAAGTGGCTAGCTTTCATTCTCTGGCACGTGTCACATTCTGAGACATACGTAGCAATTTCCCTTTTCATTCTAGTCCACCAGAAGTTTTGCCTTAGGTCTTGATACATTTTGCTACTGCCGGGGTGGATAGAGAATTTGGAAAGGTGTGCCTCATCGAGAATCTGCTTGCGGAGTTCACGATTCTTCGGAACGACTATACGACTTTCGAACCATAGAACTCCCTTATGGTCCTGGCGGAAACATTTATACTTCTCCTCACCTAGAGAGAGTTTTTGTTTGATGATCTTAATTCCTTTATCATGTAGTTGTGCCATGACGATTTGGTCGTGAAGAGTGGGCTCAACTGAGATGTGATCTAGAGTGCCTTGGGAAACCATTTCCATGTTAAGCTTCCTCATTTCTGCACACAATGTCTCATTGTAGGACTCCATGGATAAGCAATGGCAATGGGACTTGCGGCTTAGTGCATCCGCGACTACATTAGCCTTGCCGGGGTGATAGTGCACTTCAAGGTCATAATCCTTGATTAATTCTAGCCATCTCCGTTGTCTCATATTCAGATCGGCTTGTGTGAAGATATACTTGAGACTCTTATGATCAGTGTAGATATTGCACTGTGTACCCATGAGATAGTGTCTCCATATTTTCAGGGCGTGAATGACAGCTGCAAGCTCGAGATCATGAGTGGGATAGTTCTGCTCGTGGGGCCGAAGGGCTCGTGAGGCATATGCAATCACTCGATTCTCTTGCATAAGCACACATCCTAGACCAGTACCCGATGCGTCACAATACACATCGAACGACTTGGTGTTATCGGGTTGAGCTAACACAGGTGCAGTAGTCAGATGCTCTCTGAGAGTGTGGAAAGCTTCTTCACATTTCTCATTCCATACAAACTTTACTTCCTTCTTTAACAGTTCAGTCATGGGCTTAGCAATTCGAGAGAAATCCGGGATGAAGCGACGGTAGTAACCGGCTAAGCCGAGAAAACTGCGAATCTGATGAGCAGAGGTAGGGGGTTTCCAATCCATCACCTCTTGTACCTTGCTGGGGTCAACAGCTATGCCTTCGCTGGAGATCGTGTGACCCAAAAACTTTACAGTGTCCAACCAAAATTCACACTTAGAAAACTTAGCATAGAGCTGATGGTCTCTGAGTCGCTGAAGAACAATGTGCAGGTGCTTAGCATGCTCTTCCTCATCCTTGGAATAGATAAGGATGTCGTCGATGAACACTACGACGAATTTGTCAAGTTCGGGCATGAATACCGAATTCATGAGATACATGAAGTAGGCAGGGGCATTGGTGAGTCCAAAGGACATGACCAAGAATTCATATAGTCCATAGCGTGTGGAGAAGGCAGTCTTCGGAATATCACATGGGCGAATCTTGATCTGATGATATCCCGAACAAAGATCAATTTTTGAGAAGACTCTGGCTCCAGCTAATTGATCGAAGAGTACATCGATACGAGGAAGTGGGTATTTATTCTTAACAGTTACCGCATTGAGAGGTCGGTAGTCCACACATAGTCTTAAACTGTCATCCTTTTTCTTTACAAAAAGGGCCGGACATCCCCAAGGTGATGCGCTAGGGCGAATGAAACCTTTGTCCAGCAGTTCTTGGAGTTGAATTTTCAGCTCTGCCAACTCTTTAGGGGGCATCCTATATGGTCTTTTTGATATAGGTGCAGTGCCTGGTTGCAGTTCGATGATGAACTCAATATCCCTGTCTGGTGGCATTCCGGGTAAGTCGTCCGGAAAAACATCGGCATACTCATTTACCACAGGAATATCCTCTAGCTTAAGTCCTTCCATCATGTAAGCACAGGAATTCGTGCAATCCAGGAATGGTAGGTAAAGGGTAGTGGCTCCGTGACTAGGTGAATTTATCTCAACGGCTCGGGAAGAAAGGTCCAGTGTGACTCCATGCCTAGTCGTCCAGTTCATTCCCAAAATAATATCCATGCCGTCAAGGGGTAAAAGTACGAGATCTGTTTTGATGACTTTACTTCCCAACTTTATTGGTACCAGCCTTATTATTTGGTTGGAAGCAATTTTTCCACCCGGTGTTGATATCATATACGACCCTTTGGTGTGCCAAACATTCAAGCCTACTTTTGCACCAAACTTTGCACTAATGAAACTATGTGATGCACCAGAATCAAACAATACGACTGCAGGCTTGTTATGTATAGAGAATGTACCCGTCATCACTGGTGCTCCTTCAGGAAGTTCTGCAAGGGTGGTGAAGTTGATCCGTCCTTGTTTGACCTGGAGGGTCTGCTTCTTGCCTTTGTTCTTATTGTTCTGGTTAGAGTCCTGGCCCTGATTTGGCAGCCTGGGTTGAGGGCATTCGCGAGCGAAATGACCGGAACTCCCGCATTTGAAACAACGATTGGTGCTGCTCGGTCGAATAAACTGCTGAGTAGCGGGCCGGGGTCCAGTTTGTTGAGGCATAGGGGGTCGTACAACACCTTGTTGCGGGGGCCTAATAATCCAACGTCCTGGCTGAGGGGTCTTCGGTGGAGCTGTAGGCGCAGCATTTCGCACCAAGCGATACCTCGGTGGCTGAGCACCCGAGGGTCCAACTAGCGCCTTTCTCTTCTTTTCAGCACGATGAGCCTCAATACAGTCCTCTTGAGTGATGGCCATGTTGACTAGCTCATTATATGTATCGGCTTTGACAAGATTCAGTCGTTCCTTGAGTTTAGTACTCAGACCTCTACGGAAACGATCACGCTTCTTGGCATCTGTGTCTGCGTGATAGCCCGCGTATTGGCACAGGTTGTTGAAGGCCTGAGCATACTGAAGTACAGTGCGGTTATCCTGAGTGAGAGCTAAAAACTCATTTAGCTTTCTTTCTATGAGACCTTCGGGAATATGGTGTGCCCGGAACGCAGTCTTGAATTCATCCCAGGTGACAATGTGATCAGCGGGGAGCATAGCAAAATAGTGGTCCCACCATAGGCGAGCCGTACCGCGAAGCTGCTGCGCGGCAAAGCGGGCCTTGTTGGCCTCTGAGCATGGGGCCACAAGTAGTGTGAACTTGGATTCGATGGTGCGAATCCATGCGTCTGCGTCCAAGGGTTCCTCTGTCTGATGGAACAAGGGAGGCTGGGTGTCTAGGAAATCCGTGTATCCTGCAGCTTGGGGGTGGTGGACACTTTGCCCACCCCGCTGGTGGTGTTGCTGTTCTTGCACCAGCTGACGAAGCAACTCGATTTGAGCGGCCATTACTTCAACAAAACTGGGTGGTGGCGGCGGCTGTGGTTGTGATCCACTTGCGCTAGCACCAAAACCATCCGGGTTACCACGGGTTGCTCCAACCATCTGAAAAGGCGAAGGTTCTTCATTAGCAACGTGATCCATGTTGCTTCCATGACTCAAAAAGATCTAACGCAGAATAGTAGACTTCCAAAAGGTCATGGATGGAATCACGGGCATAAAAACTGTCTGCCATAAGAATCTTATAACTTCTGGTAGGTTCATCCAAAGTTCCTCATATTTTGGCAGTGGACAGGGAATTTAGGGATGTACAACTTTGATATTCAGCCAAGATGCTAAATCGATGGCTAAGATGGTCAAACGATTCACTCTTTGCTTCGCTGGTTGGCTGTTTTTCAGCAGAACGAGTTATAGTATCTGGCCTATAACTCAAACTAGCAAGATCCAATAGGGCTGAAATTTTGTGAGAACCTAGATCACAGAATTTAGGATAAGTTTGGTATTCAACACTTTGGCTGGATTAGGCTCTAAGATGGCTGTTCCCTTAAGGTATCACTTCTCTGTCTACCTAGAATTTTCAGGGGGCCAATATTTCATGCTCCAGGGAACATCTACCCAGCCAAAATTTACCAAATTTTAACAGCAGCTACCTGGGTAAGTTTGGAACAAGTTTTGTGTTGTACTCGTTTGCAGAAAACTGTAGGGAGGGGGCCTAAAAATTTAAGTGGCTGAACTGCTCATTTTGGACAGAAACCAACACACCAAGGCCTTTGTTGTTTCTCATTACCCATATGTCCAGAATTTTTCGTATTTAGACAGGAGGTAGAATATGGATTTTGGAACAAAAACTTTCAACCTGAGTTTCTTCCGAAAGGGTCATTTTCTCAGCTTAATAATTTCATCTTTTCGGATAAGGCGGGAAGTGACCGGTTTGCTAGATAATCCTTATGCAAACCACGCTTAGATACGCAAGAACCTTACCACTCTCATACAACGCATTTTCAATTTCAGATATATATGGTCATGATGCATGCACGTCCTATTCGTCCTCACAAAATAAAATAATTGCCAAATACTTTTGGTCTTACGAAGATAGTTTCGGTGGCATACATGATACGCCTCTCACTATAATAGCTAGTCGAGATTTTCTAACCGTTCTTTAACTTATCGTAATCGCGGTTAGTGTACCTGTAGAAGATTGATAGAGCAAATATATTTCATGAACCTTTCATGCCAGCACTCATGAAAGCGTCCGTATTCATTACCGTTTACTTATAGAAACGATATCTGTACAATTTCCGCCGTACAGACGACGTTAACATTAGCTATCGAGATAGCGTATTCACGGGGGTACCGTCATGAGACGGGGGTATGAACAGCGATCGCCATACCTTGCGCCAAACCTTCTACTCCCAATATATTCAACTAACAGTCGGCATATTGGCAGCACCTCAAGTAAGCCACTGCTTGAGGGCAGCGTTCGGTTCGCATCACCGACAGGAAGGCCAAGCTCTCTCAGTTGGCTGAGGATCCTTACCTTCTTACCTTAGCGATGAGTGCGTCGTTACAGAATTTAAGGTCGGTTGTGCATGAAAGTAAGTTTTGACAGAAAGTAATGTGCTGGAAGTCAGTTGATAATATTTCAGAAGTTAGATAGCCACCTAGTAACTTCCCCAATAATCCCTTAGGGCTTTACGAACTAGGCACCATCCTTAACGTACCAACGTATTTCGCAACACATCCTTCTAGTCAGGTTCTATAAAAATGAGTTTTTAAGGCTTGTTGCATTCTCTGGCGTATGTATTTTGGCTCTAGCGCCAGCTGTTGCCAGCTGTGGCACCAGCTACGGCTCTGATACCAGCTATGGCAGAACCACCTGAATTAATCCGGCTCAAGTGTATTAACCATCACCATTAGGACAATCTCGGTTAACCTTACACTTCAAACGGAGTAATCCACTGGTCTGTCGGGTATAACCTCCCGATACAACCACGGTAGAGCGGATCGAATGCCATACATACAAATGCTCATGCGACGATGAGCCCAGAGAATACCACATTCCAGCAAATATTACAAAATTAACATAAGTGAATATTACAAACCAAGTTTGAGTTTAGAAACCAAGTACTTCAGTGATCATAACTAATAAGTTCTTCAGAGTTTAATTTGCAGCGGAAAATAAAACAACGGAAGCTACTTCAACAATAAGGATGTCTCGATGAAGCCCGTACGAGACATCACTCGGCATTATCTCCGTTGGACGGGGGCGTATCCCATTCCACCGACCAACCAGGGGGAAGAGTGCAGGGCCAAGTCAAGCTAGCAATCATATCTTCGAAAGTCTTACCTGAAAACGAGCCACAAGCAAGGCTGAGTATACTAATACTCAGCAAGGCTTACCCGACTAGTGGGGTATACTTAGCCGACTCCTAGACATGCGAGGCTTTTGGCTTGAGGGGTTTGTGTTGCCAAAAAGCATATATAGTAGGTCCTTACTTTCAGATTTTAGCTCCAAGTTCTAGCTTTCTTTAACCATTCTAGGTAAGCAACTATCCAATATCATACATGGTGAAGCATTAAATTTTCATCCAACAAGTTTATTCATCATCATTGTTCCTCTTCTTACTCTATGGGTAAAAGTGATTAAGCAGTCTAAATAGCCGTGAGAAACGGACGATTCGAATCGAATTTCTTAACCTTACAAGGGAAACCTAAACACACGTCACGTGGTTACTCACAGAGTCACACGTGCAACTTTTCCCTTCAATTCCCGCTTCACGGAACAGGCCCACCGCCCTCGACTACACGTCCCCATGGACCACGGACGCAGCCGGGCCATGGCGGCACATGCACCCGCCATTAGCTAGATGTGAACGAATTCAAGACAGTGGGGAGTATATTCCAGCCTCGGTTCAATCCAGTACTTAAGCTTACCGATTACCATATTCTCGGCATGTGGTTAGTACGTTCAAAGACTTAACCACCACTACCACACACTGCGGCCTTAGCATTTTTCACTAAACAAACGTGTCTCAATCGTAAACATCGTACCATAGCCCGTCCGTCGTCCTTATGATTGCAGCGTGTAGTAAACAATCAACTCCTAATTTCTCGCGAGTGACAGGAAATCACTCGACTTTTACCGAGTCCTATTAGCTTAGCATTCTATCGAACCTGGCATCTAGTGTTCAGAGCATGGGTATCTAGGATCATGCAACTAAGTTTTCAAACAACTCCTATAAACTTAATGCACAAGTAAAGTAGAGTAATAGGTGCATAAGTTTAGAAAATAGGGTTCATGCTCCGGGGCTTGCCTTATTGCGAAAAGTTAGTCCGGGGCTCTTCCGAACTTGGGCTCGGGTCTTCAAGAGCTTCAGTTAGATTTACTTGAGCTTCACGCTGCTCACTCTCGGACGCGGGTACCAGCTCGTACGTTCCGTCGGCGAGAGTCGTCGTTTCTACATGAATGCACAAGTTTAAGTAGTGGTGATGGTAAACGACATGATTTCCTTCACGATAAAGTTGCAGTTTGTAAAACATGAGTTTTGTTGTGAAGTGAGTTACTTTATCATTTCCTGGGCAATCGTTAATAGAGTTTATCTTAATCTATTTAACTTCATTAAAGAAGAAGGGGTTGTGTTATATTTAAACACCAACATGAGTTGAACACAAATACAAATCTAGTTAGCTTCTGGTAATAAAATTTTTATTCAAAGTAGATTATGCAGACATAAGGTCACTGTAAAAATTTCGGACATTTTTGTGTAGCATGTTAAATATGAAAAATATAATACACAGCCACGGCTAGAATATAGTTATTTCTATACAGAACAAACCATGCAAGTATTGATGCTAAAAATTTTACAGGGTGTTGCTATAACCATATTCGTGCTACTGTACATTTTTTAGATTTTATTGTACATGATATAGAGCATAATAAATGGGACAAGCTACACTCATGTTATTAAAGATTAGTTTCTACAGGATGTTATACAGGGTTTCTATGTATGAAACCTTTTGTACAGCTTGAGCTACTCTAATGCGTTTCATAGTAAAAAGATGAACATTTTCTAAGCGCTTTACTAATTATTTTGAATTAGTGAAGTTTTCCTACCACAAATTCATATGAACAGGTTACATATAGTGAAAATGTTTCAAAATATTTCTATGGCCTCTAGGTATTACTACAACAACAAAGAAAAAGTTTCATGACATTAAACATCACAGAACAGCAGGAAAAATTAGTTCTAACACTTTATGGCATAAAACAAGGTTGTACAAAAGGTGTACCTAGAGGTGGCTTTTGGTCCTGATCTTTTTGCACCGTCCTAAACATCAGGCAACTAACTCACTGCCCAAAATTTAGGGTCAGCATTGATCTACAACAGTGGGTACAAAAGAAGTCCATTAAACCTTCCATTTAATCTAGAGCACAATATATTGAGAATCTGAGAAACTTTATGTAACAAAAGTTGTAGAGTTTCTTCTAAGGATTCCAGAACAGTTGAGTTTGCATTTTTCTGAGTTTTCTACGATTTTATACGAATTTTACAAATTCACTGATTTGGTTAAAACTTTCTTCATAGAGGGGTCCCTGAAAACTAGCAGAAAACCCCCTAGGAAGATTTGGGCATTTGCAATGTAGTCCCTGGTCGCGATTCACGGCGGGGGTCATCCTGTCCGGCCGAATTCCGGCGAGCTGGGTCGCCGGCGGCGAGGGCAAGGTGGGGGAGCACGGAGAGGGAACCAGGGCGCACCTATTGGTGGTCTTGGAGTGGCTCGGGGTGGCTGGTGGCGGGCTGGCCGCGGAGAGCAGGGGCGGCGGCGGTGGGGCGGCGCGGACGGCGGCGCTCCGGCGATGAGGGCGGCGGGGCTCGGGCTGGGAAGCTTCAGCGCATTGAGGAGGACCCGTTTCAGTGCTTGACTCGAGCGGAGGTGGGCCGGAGCAAGGGGTTCCACGGCGGCGGTGTGGGGCGGAGCTCGGCTCTGCTCTGGTCTGGCGGGGAAGAAGGAGGAACAGGGAGAGGAGGGAGGGGCGCTGCGCCGGGCTTTATAGCCGGTGGAGCTCATGGGGGCGGGCTTGGCACGGCCAGAACGCGGGGTGGAGGGGGCGGCGAGGCTGGGCGCCATTGGGTGCGGCCGGCGGTGACCAGTGGCCAGAGGCGCGCCGTGCGCGTGGCGTGCGTGCGCTGGGCGCGCACCGGGGCGCGACGTCGCGTGCGGGCGACGCGGGCGTGCGATTGGCGAGCTGGGGCGGCATGACGGGGCACTGGGTGGAGGGGGGCGGCGGCAGCGACTGGGCAGCACGGTGGCGCACCGGGGATTGGGCAGAGACACGGCGTGGGGGGACGAGAAGAAGGCGCGGCCGCGGTTGGGCGAGCGGGGGCGGTGCAGCAGGGCGCCGGGGGTTGGCTCGGCGCCTGGTGCCGCGCAGGCGTCGAGCGCCAGGTGGCCGGCGGTGGTCGGGCGAGAGGGACGGTGCAGTAGAGGAGCGAGAGGTGAGGGAGGGACCTAAGTGCGGAAATTCGAAAATTTCCAGGGGGTTGGTTGCAAACAGGACGTTTTCTCCACTTTCTAATTTGAATTTCAAAATCTTTTGAACATTAAAGTTGTTCAGAATAAAAAGTTCTACAAGTTTTGTTTCAGGCCAAAGTTTATTTGAGCTTTAGTTCCAAAGTTATTTTAAAAACTTAAAGAAAACTCTATTCGGAGGGCGCGTCATTTTATTTCAAAATTTCATTTTCTTCCCTAGGCTTCAACTAAACTTTTATTGGTCATGCTAATACTGGTGTGCTCATTTAATTTCATAGCCATATTTGCTTTGATGTGAAAGTTATCCAATTTGTTTCATTAAAGTACATGCATTTATGCAAATACAAACTTTTTAAAGGTAAAAGCAAAAACCAAACTTAATCCATTCCTTTTATTTTCTTAGTTAGTGATGCATTTTATTATGCCCGGAAGACTTGTTTAACAATTAAAATACCTGAGGTGTTACAATAGCAGCCTCTTACTTTTGGTCCGACGCACTCAATGCGTTTCTTTTTGGACATGGACCTATGACCCCAACTTTGGCCGATGTCCTGCTGTTGACCGGCCTTGACATCTCCTCCGCCGATGTCCCTTTTAACTATCTGATCAAGCCATCACAAAGGCTGGAAACCAAAGGAATCGGCGGATGGAAGGGGTACATCAGCAAAAACATGAAGACTGAGACAGTTTCGGAGAGAGAGCATACTCCATTCCTAATGATGTGGCTGGAAAAGCACTTTTTCTGTGGCAGAGCAGTCGGACCCTCTTCTAACACCCAAGCTTTAGCGGAAGCTCTGTCACAAGGATCGGCCATCCCCCTTGGAAAACATCTACTGGGATCGGCCTACCATCTGATGCATCAAATCGGCACTAAGCTGTCAAAGGGGGAGCCGATTGGGAACCCTGGCGGTCCCTGGTGGTTCATCACTCTCTGGCTCAATTTGTATATGATCAAGGTTTCTCAGCAACGAATAGAGACCAAAACTTTCTCTAATATTGAGTCAGAGGAGAATCCAACTGTCCGACGACGCTGCAGATCCTTTGGAGAGGCGGCATCGGCCTTCCCTGGCTGTCAGTTTACTGCTACCCGAACAGCTGAATATTTCAGATGCCTCTACAATGGCCTTAGTGAAGAGACTGTCAGCTGGCATCCGTATCAGGCAGTGGAGCCGATTTTCGAATTACCCATCAGCTACGACTTCTCCACTCATACTTTTGACAGGGAGCTTATGGATATCTTGATCATGCCAGGCATCCTACCAGCCAATTTTTTCTCTGGAAAGTACTCTCCCACATATGAGTTCTACAATCCATCGGCTGCAGCAAGGCAACTGGGCTTTGGCCAACTGCCGATTCGGGTCTACTTCGCCGGTCAAGCAAAATTCAGAGATGGACTGACTACAAGTCTTGACTACAATCGGCCGTGCGACCTAGTGCCAGATTCTAGCACTATTGACCTGAACAATTGGTCAGTGGCCCCTTTTGCCACTCAGCATTTTAAATTATGGTGGGCAGAATGGAAGCAATACCTTTTCTGCAAATCTCCATCAACTTATTGCAACATTCTGGACCCAGAAAACGTCGACCCAAATGCAGCGGTATGTCTTTTCTCCCAGCCGATTTCAATGCTAATTTTTTTCCATACTTTCATCTTGTCATTAATTCACATTTATCTTCTTAGTCTGAAAGCTAGGACCCTCCGATGCGGAGCCGGAGCGGCAGGCCGATAGATAATCACCATCCATATACACCATATCCACTCATCGGCTTCCATGCTCCAACCATCAAGGACATTTCCACTGGCCGATCGAAACGAGCACCGAAAAACCAACTTCGAAGATAACAAGCCGTCGAGTGCGAGCCCGCATCGGATCGGCCGACCAAACGGCGGTAGCATCGACCGAGACTCCGATTCCTTTATCCTTGCCAGCTACTGAGATAGCTGATCCTCAAGTCACTGCCGAAGTCGGGGCAGCTACGGCATCACTACTAGTAGAAGCTGGTCAGGTGATCTTGCTTATTTCATATATCCTTTAAGTGCTCTACTAACACTAACTCTTTCTCTCTACCAGGCTGCACAAGTTGTTCCACCGCAGTCTCCACAGCAATCGGCCACAACCCCAGCAGAAGCCGAAACTCCAGCAGCTCCTCCCATCGAGGTAGATAATCTCTTACCTCAATTTCTTGACATCCAGAGGACTTAACCGATCTTGATGCAGGCCGATTTGGGTATGCTGGCTATAACCAAAATCTGTTTTCCATGTCTTTTCAGGAAGCTGGTCCCAGCAGAGCATTAATAGTTGTTGAATCTTCTTCTTCTGACGAGCTAATTGTACCAGCCCCTGAGACGAGGGAGACGCTTCCACCGGCGCAAGAAAGAGAAATTCGTTTTAAGGAGGTAACAAACTTACCATTGGAATCGGCCAATTCCCCATTATTGCTTGCTAACCCTTCTCTTTATTTCCCCACAGGAGCAAGACACCTCGAACAACAGCATTTTCTCCTTTGCCGTCTCCTTGCCTGATGACGAGGAAATCGCTTCACACCCGATTTCGTCGAGCTGTGCTTCCGATGATGTCCGCGCCAAGCTTGAAAGTATGCGTATTCTCCTTCAAGATGACATCGGCCGATTGGTAGAAGACGCTTTGCCGATTCGACGACTTTTCAACGATATCAAGGGTCGAATCCCGGAAGAAACAACAGAAAGCTTGGAGCGTGCTGCTTATATAGAACATATGCAGACTCCGGTTTCCAGGGCGCTGCGCCATATGGCCGATCGCGCCCAGCTGGCAAAAACCCGGGAAGAGGCCGATTCATACAAGCACCAGGCTCAAGAGGTACATCAAAAGATCAACTTCCTCGAAAGCTGTCGCCCGGATGTCGTCGGCACGATAGATCGGCTCAAACGGAGAAGAGCAGAGCTGGCCAAGGAGATGGAGCAGATAACCAAAGAGATAGCCACTGAAGAAAAGAAATTTCAAGAACTCCCATCCATCATCAGTGAGCTGAAGCAAGAAAGGCAGCACTTGGCCCGTGAAACGATAAGGCTTCGTCGCCATATGTCAGAAGTTCCAGGATCGGCCGATGATGACCAGAGAGTACTAGATTCGGCCGATCAAATTAGGCAAAAAGCTATCACGGCCAAAGATGCTTTTCTTGGGCTGTAAAGAATATTGTAAACATTTATTGCTTCTTTAATGCTACTGCGCCGATTTGCTCCTTTAATGTTGCTGCGCCGACTTGATCTTGAACCGTTTCTTTTGCCAGCTTTGCATTTATGTATGCTTTTACTCTGATAGGATGTGTCTCACCATCCATCTACCTCTCTTTCCTTTATAAGTAGACCCTCCACCATCTCCAGAGGCATACGTATTACTTATCTCCTCTCTCTCTCCAACACTAGATCTTTATCCTCCCAAACCAAACAGCAAGATGTCTTCTTCGTCTTCTTCATCTTCTTCCCCTGTCAACCAGGTATGAACTCTCTTCTGCTTTTCCCCTAGACATCTCAATCGCTCTTATGTTGGGCAGTCTTTTCGTCTCTGTTTAGCCAAAACGTCTCAGCCCTGGTCTGGAACGAGCAATTGAAATCATGCATTCAGACGAACCACTATCACAGGTAGACACAGATCTGATAAGAGCTCATGCTGAGGAACTCAGAGATCATGTTCCCGCTGTTGTCCAGGAGTATTGGGACCTTATAGATGCTCACTGCTTGGTCCGTAAGCGACCACCTTCTGAAAAGAGTCCTCCACTCCCTCATCAAGTCAAGACTGAAGCTACCATGGAGAGTTTGGAGGAGAAGAAGACCCGCCTCCTGATAGAACTTTGCAATCAAGCTGAGACTGGAGCCACCATAGAGAATCCGAAGGAGAATAGGATCCGTCTTATGATAGAACTGGGTCGCGTCGAAAGAGAAATCCAGAGCAGGCGTAATCAATAGATGCATCGGTATTTTTATTCTAAGGGCGACTTGTACCATATCGGCCATGTACTCTGTCATTTTCATCCAATAGTGAACTAGTCGAAATGAATCACAATGTTTCTTTCTTCAGGCGATGTCATCTCTGCATAAGATATGCAGGCGAAAGCCGATAGAAAATTGGCCATATTGTCGTGATATATCTTACCGCAAGTTATGCATCTATCCAAATGCTTGGATAGTATCTCTTCAGATATCGTCCGTTTAAAGCTCTTGGGAACTCTTCCCCTTCAATTGTTTCCAGAATATATGCATTTCCAGGGGCACATCGGTCGATTCTGTACGGCCCTTCCCAAGTGGGTGACCATTTACCGAATTTGGGATCTTTAGATCCTATCGGCAGCACCAACTTCCACACCAAATCTCCCTGAGAGAATTGTTTAACTTTGACCTTTTTGTCATACCATCTGGCCACCCTTTTCGTGTTCTCTTCTATACTAATCAGGGCTCTCAACCGTAAACCTGCCAAATCATCAAGTTTGTCCTTCATAAGGAAGGAATAGTCATCGGCCGTCAACTGATCTTGAAGCGATATACGCCTTGACCCCGTCCTTAACTCCCAAGGCAAGACTGCTTCATGACCATAAACCAGCTGATAAGAAGATATCTTAGTGGCTCCATGACAAGCCATCCTATAAGCCCATAAAGATTCAGCCAAAGATATATGCCACTTTTTGGGTTGTTCTTCTATCTTCCTCTTGATTAGCTTGATTATCCCTTTATTGGACGATTCTGCTTGGCCATTGGCTTGAGCATAATATGGAGAGGAATTTAATAATTTAATCCCCATATCCGTGGCAAACTCTCCGAATTCTCCAGAAGTAAACATTGTTCCTTGGTCAGTGGTGATGGTTTGAGAAATACCAAATCGGTAGATAATATGGTTCTTAACGAATTCAATCATATCGGCCGATGTCACATTCCTTAAAGGAACTACCTCCACCCACTTAGTAAAATAATCTATAGCTACCAATATGAACTTATGCCCTTTGCTCAATGGAGGATGAATCTGTCCGATGAGATCTATTCCTCAACCTTTGAACGGCCACGGCTTGATTACTGGATTCATAGCCGATGCTGGCGCGCGCTGTACATTGTCAAACCTCTGACAGTCTTGGCATCCTTTATAATATTTGAAACAATCCTCAAGAATAGTTGGCCAGTAATACCCATTGTTCCGGATCATCCATTTCATTTTGTGAGCCGATTGATGGGCTCCACATACGCCTTCATGGATTTCTCCCATCAGAACTTTTGCCTCCTCTGTTCCTAGGCACTTGAGAAGAACTCCATCAATCGTCCGGTAAAATAAATCATCCTCAAGCAACACATATTTTGTAGCTTGAAAACGTATTCGTCGATCCACTTTTCGGGATGGATTTTTCAAGTAATCGGCGATTTCCTTTCGCCAATCATCGGCCGCGAGCTCTAGCATCATCGCTCCCTGAATCGGCCGATACCCGGACGCATGTTGGGCCAGCCTATTGGCCTCTTCATTATAATTTCTGGGGATATGCTCAATTATTGCAAACTTGAACTCCTTTAAAAGCCGAAGGCAATCTTCATAATAAATCCTCAAGATATCATCCTTGCACTCAGATCGCCTCGTTAACTGATCCACAATGAGCATGGAATCTCCAAAAATTTTGACTGCATCAGCTTTGACTTCCCTTAACAATTGGATGCCCTTCAGAACGGCTCGATATTCCGCCTGATTATTGGTTGCGGAAGCTTCTATCGGCAGAGAGAAATCATAACTTGCCCCCCGAGGTGATACGAGAACCATGCCGATTCCTGATCCGGCCCCACATGAAGAACCATCAAAATACAGAGTCCATGGAACTGGTTCAACCACGGCAATTTCCGGTCCACAATGCTGAGCTACAAAATCGGCCATGACTTGACCTTTGACAGCTTTGGCCGGTTCATACCTTAAATCGAATTCTGACAGAGCATAAATCCATTTTCCAATCCGTCCTTTCAAAATTGGCAAAGATAGCATATACTTCACCACATCATCCTTGCATATAACTATGCATTCTGCCGATAACAAATAATGCCTGAGCTTGGTACACGAGAAGTATAAACACAAGCACAACCGCTTCACCGGGGAATATCTTGTTTCGGCGTCCAGGAGTCTTCTGCTGACATAATATACCACCCGTTCTTTTCCTTCGAACTCCTATACCAACGCCGATCCAATAGCCTGTTCCTCAGCCGATAAATATAATTTGAACGGCTTACCAGGCTGTGGCGGGACTAAAACCGGAGGTGAAACTAGATATTGCTTAATATCTTCCAATGCTTTGCGTTGTTCTTCTCCCCATATAAATTCTTGATCGGGCTTCAATTTCAACAGAGGGGTAAAAGCTTGAATTCGCCCTGACAGGGTGGATATGAACTTTCTGATAAGATTGACCTTGCCGATGAGGGACTGTAGCTCAGTCTTATTCTGTGGGGCCACAACTTTGTTGATGGCGTCTATGGTCTTCCGATTGACTTCTATTCCGCGCTCGTGAACCATGAACCCTAAGAATTGTTCGGCCGATACACCAAATGCACACCTGTTCGGGTTCACCTTTAGCCCATGCTTTCTTGTGCATTCCAGTACTTCTTGTAAATCGGCCAGATGTTCTTGGTGACCTTTTCACTTGACCACGACATCATCTATATAAATTTCCACCGATGTACCAATAAGTTTGTGGAAGATATAGTTCATGGCCCGCTGATATGTAGCACCGGTGTTTTTTAACCCAAAAGTCATCACAACCCATTCGAATAAACCAAGATGACCTGGACACCTGAAAGCCGTTTTCGATATATCTTATTCAGCCATTAATATCTGATTGTACCCTGCATTACCATCCATGAAATTGATGACTTTGTGTCTCGCGGCAGCATCTATCAAGATATCGGCCGTTGGCATCGGATATCCATCCATTGGTGTGGCCTGATTTAAGTTCCTGAAATCGATGCACACACGCAATTTTCCATTCTTTTTATACACGGGCACAATATTCGAAATCCATTCGGCATAGCAGCACAGCCGAATAAATCCTGCTTCAATTAACTTTGTGATCTCGGCCTTTATATCAGGTAGAATCTTGGGATTGCATCATCGTGCAGGTTGCTGATATGGCCGATATCCTGATTTTATAGGTAACCGGTGTTCAACAATGGACCGGTCTAGACCTAGCATCTCATGATATTCCCAAGCAAAGCAATCTCTGTTTTCTTTTAATAAACTTATTAGTTTACACTTATACTCAGAATCCAAATTAGCACTAATATACATCGGCCTTGATTTGCTGCTATCCCCCAAATCTACCATCTCCAATAAATCGGCCGACGTAAATCCATGCCCAAGCTTCCCGTCTTCTCGGACGAGCTGATCCATCTATTCCGAATCTTCAGAGCCGACTGCTTGGATCGGCTGTAGACCGAAATCGGACACCTTCAAGAAGTCAGTGTCCCAAGTCCTGCCAGATATACATTTGACGTGCTCACAGCTCCACTGTTGCGTGTCGGCCGCTGCGACGCTGTAGGCGGAATCGGCGGTGACTATCTCTGTGCTGTCGCTGATCCATTGCACGAGGCATTGATGCATTGTAGATGGGACACAGTAGTTTGCGTGTATCCAGTCATGACCGAGCAGCATGTTGTATGATCCCTTACCATTAATAACAAAAAAGGTAGTAGGAAGGGTCTTACTGCCGATGCTGAGGTCGACACAGAGCGCTCCGCGGGCGGGAGACACGTTGCCTTCGAAATCCTTTAGCATCATGTCCGTCTTGGTGAGATCTTCATCGCTCTTGCCTAGCTTGCGGAACATGGCATACGGCATGATGTTGACTGCGGCGCCTCCATCTACTAGTAGTCTGGTGACGGGTCGCCCGTCAACGTAGCCTTTGAGAAACAGCGCCTTAAGATGTTGCCGTTTTTCTTCTTCTGGTTTCTCAAAAGTAGCCGTCATCGGCTCTAACACCAGTTGTGCCATTTGCTCTTCCATTCTTGTTGCTTTGTCTCGATCGTCAGGCGCCATGAATTCCATCGGCAATATGAACACCATGTTGATGTCGGCTGCCAATTCTTGATTGTCTGCTTCTTGACTGTTGTTTTTCTTTGGGCGCCAAACCCGAGACTTAACGTTTCTTTTCTCCGGCACCTGCCTTTGCTCTTCTTCTTGTTGCTCCCACTGGCGCAAGCGTTGGATCCTCCGTTTCTGAGATCTGGAGAGGCCATCGGGACACCACCTGGGGTTTACTGGCTTAGCCGATGATCTGGCGTGTTCCCAATCTGGTTCCCTTCCTAGGGGGTCTTCGTCTGACACCCTATCATCGGCCATCTCTTCTAGCCGATCATGCATGCTGATTCTGCCCCCCAGAACATCCTGTTGGTTGATCCTGCTTTTTGACCGGTGGTACTGGTCAACTCTGCCCCCCAGCCGATCATGCACTGAGATGCGCTGTCCCTCTTGTTCACGCCGATTTCTGCTGATCGGCTCTGATCCTCTGTCCCTAGAGCGTGACCTCGGGTGATCGTTGCAACTTAATCCGTTACACTCAGGACAGTTATCGGCTGACGGCAATCTGATGTCGTTCTCCCAGCAATGGATGAAGAACGGACATTGCCAGTGACCCTCATGCCGGCGTATCATCTCGTCGTGGTATCTTGATTATTCCTGCTGCTGCCGATATTTGTTGAGCAAGAACTGGGAGGTGACGGGTTTGCGTGGTCGTTCTGGCCCCCGCCTGTTCCTTTTGATCTCGTCCGCTGTAATCTGCCTCCTGCGATCGACGACGCCGCCCCTTCTCGCCGATTCTGACGTCAGCACCCTGGTTTGACGTGAATTTCCCCCCGTGTCAACCATATTAGCCGGGAAGGGATGCTGATCTATCTTCATCGGCTTTGCCGATTTAGCCGGGATTTTAAATTTGAGCCTCCCCTGCTCGATGGCCGAGTGTATCTGCTGACGGAAGACTTTGCATTCATTCATATCATGAGACGTGGCGTTGTGCCACTTGCAGTACTTCATCTTCTTGAGCTGGTCGGCCGTAGGGATGGTATGATACTGAGAAAGCTTAATCTGCCCTTCTTGGAGTAATAAGTCAAAAATTTTATCGTCTTTTGATGTGTTAAAGCCGAATGTCTCTGGCTCTTTCTTTCCGAAAGGGCATGATATTGGTTTTTTGCCTTTCACCCACTCTGCCAAGCCGATTTCCTCCTCCCCATCAGATTCAGACCCTTCTAGGTATGTCACCTTCTTCTGGAAATTCCTCCGTTGCTCAAACGGACGGATTTCCTGCCCTGTCAATCGATGCACGATCTGGCTCAGGCTTTCGAACTCTTGTGAAGCATATCTTTCCTTGATTTGTGGTAGGAGGCCTTGGAAAGCGATATCGGCCAACTGTGCATCGGTCAGAGCCAGACTGTAGCATTTGTTTCTGACCTCTCTGAACCTCTGTATATATCCAATTACTGGTTCATCGCTCCTCTGCCTGAGGCTGGTCAAATCTGAGAGTTTCATCTCATGTACTCCTGCGTAGAAGTACTTGTGGAACTACTTCTCTAGATCAGCCCACGTAGCAATAGAATTTGGTGGCAAAGTGGTGAACCATTAGAAGGCCGATCCGGACAGAGACGATGAAAATAGACGCACCCTCAGAGCATCTTGCGTGGCAGCCTCCCCGCACTGGATGATGAATCTGTTGATATGCTCTACGGTGGATGTGTCGTCCGACCCCGAAAACTTGGTGAAATCGGGTACCTTGTAGCGGTGTGGGAACGGCAGCAAGTCATAGGCCGATGGGTATGGCGTCTTGTATGTGTAAGTCTGCACTTTTGGCTTCAACCCAAACTGATCCTGAATCACTTTTGCTATTCTTGCCGTCCAGTCCACCTGCTGCTGATGAACGACCGTTCGCGGTGCCGGCATATGTTGAAGGGCTGGTACGGCTGGGTGATGAATCGAAGCATGCGGCGAATTTTGCTGAGAAACTGATAGTTGATGGTGAAGTGAATCCGCCGCTTCGTCGTATGTCATTGTTGGCGCCGTGCTTCTGAATGCTTCTAAAGCGCTTGCCCCCTGCCGATTTCTGATGAGATTGGCTGATACTGAGGGACCGTCGGCCGGACGGCCGATTGGTACGGCGCCTGGATTGGATAGTTTCCATGCCCGGTTGATGGATCAGGGAAAGCCGTCGTCGCCGATATCCCCCAGGGTACTGAGCTTGTGGGCAGCGATTTCACAGAAGCAACCTGGACGGGTTGAAGCGGTGTCTGTGATGGGAAACATGGTGCACCGCTGTACCTTGGAGACGCTGGTGGCAACAGAGTGTTGTACCCCTCGCGTTGCGTTAATATCGGCTGAGGAGCCGATTGGGACGTGCATGGTAAGCTTCTAGCTGGCAGCGTGATCGGCGGGGCATATGCTGGCCCCTGATAGCCTTGAACTGCTCCGCTAGCCAGAGAGCTGATGACGGCGTTATACACCGTGTTGGTCATCACTGAGGACTGGTCGATGAACGCCTGGTAGACAGACTGCTGGATCATATCAGACATCTTGCCCGAGTCCTCAGCAATGGTGATGTGGCGGGGAACTGGAATAGGGGCCTTCTTGACAGCTTCCCCGCTTCTGGTACGACTGAACGACTGCAGGTATATCTTCTTGTAATCTTCTAGATGTTTAGCTAATTCTTCCCTCTGGTCGTCCTTGAGATCCGCTTCTGTGACCTCGATGATGTTGCTGTCAGAAATTTATGCGTTCTTCGACACATCAGATCTTGAAGTGTCCCACTGGGCGTGCCAAAAGTGTGTTGGCGCTAAAATCGGCCAGACAAGAATCGGCCGATGATCTTCAGCGTCGGACACACGACCCGGGAGAATCTGCTTAGCTCCTGTTCGGGTTATCACCCTGGTACGGTTCGTGCGGCGTGCCAGTCAATCTGACCTGTTGATTGACAAGGAAATAAGAGTATTAAATTCCAGGCGCTCCGATCGGCTAGAGTTTCGATCTGTCCTGAAGAGCGCGTCGGCAAATCGGCCGATTTGCTGTAAAGATGATCGGCTATGGATCAGCCGATAATCGCGTAATTATTGTAAAGAAGACTGCTGGAGCGATCTAAACAATTATTGCGGATGCAGCACTTGAAATAGATCTAATCGGTTGAAAGGTGATAAATCGAAGAAGAACGATGACGAAGCCGATTACTCTGATCTCAAGCTGGATAACTGGTAATAATACTAGAACAACAGGTAAAACTTGCAATTCTAGTAAATATCGATAACTGGTGAATAAATCCAAACGAAACCACAGCGTTGCGCCCGTAGTTAAAACTCGGATATTACTCGATAAGCGGAACCTACCAACTGGCCGGAGATCAAGTTGATGCAGCCCTGCCAATCCGTACGAACTCGTGAAAGAAGAAAAAGTGTTAGCGAAGTCGCCGACTTGAAAGTAAATTGCTGGAAAAAGTAGAAGTATTATTGTTGATTGATGTGTTGATGTCTCGCAAAGCCCTGACGACTCCTATTTATACCCTAAAACTAGGACTCCTGGTCGATTACGACTTGTTATAACCTTATTTAAAAACAGGAAAACTACTATATCTATAATATCTTTTAAAAAAGGAAACGGACTCCCACAGAATCCTCCGCCGCCGTCTCCTAATCCAATCAGGACTTTTTCAATTGCTTCCTGACCGACTTAGCGTCGCTCTGTTGACCAACTTTTGACCGGGACCCTCCGAAGTAGTCCCATCCTGTTGGCGCAAGCTGCATCACCAATCGGCCGATTTTCAACTGTTACCTCAATCGGCCGATTCCTTACTGTAGCCTTCAGATCTGCCGCATCGGCCAATCTTCTCCTCCTGACGCCGACTCAACACGTGTCAAAATCTGGCGTCAACAATTGCCTTAGTTTCACGCACGCTATATATCTACTAAGAGCTAGCTTTATAGGACGAGGGATATGCTCATCGCATTAGTATATATAGGACTTTTGGCTTTATTGCCGGCCCATTACTGCCAAGGACAAAAAAAAAAGAAAAAAAACAGGAGCGACCATGAATTAATATTTGAAGGAAGGGATTCTCTGAAAGAATATATATCACATGATGATCAAGTAACTTTATAGAGACAGGAGTCAATAGTGCTTGTACAAAACCAACGAAAGTGCCATATTGGAGATCACCTTTTGACTTGATCAAGTTAGTTGTTAGGGGCTAGGTCAGTGTAGCAGGCCTCCAAATATAATGTTAGTCCATTCAAGGTCACATTTTCCGTTTTCAAATGATCACCAGATTTTATCACAGCAAAGGTAAGCGACGCCCACAAATTAAAGTCACCATTTTCGAGTTCGGTGGCATATATAGCAAATTTTTCTCAAATTTATTAGAAGAGAGAAAAAAACATATGAACAACAAAAATAAGCTTGAGAATTCAACTGGACACAGATTATCTGTCACTTCTCACTTCACCACATCACTGTCACCGGGTGCTATCAGCGTCGGCAGGCTTATGGCATGTCCCAGCTCCCAGGCTAACTCTCATTCATGCAACCCCATCCACACAAGCAACCACTGATCAGCGTCAGCTCGTCGCCCCACACCACACTCGCACACGCAACGAAGCTCCACTATCCAGCGCAGCATCTATCGCCAGCTCAGCTCAGCTCGATCGTCTCGCCGGCAGCCCGGATGGTGGAGCGGGAGGCCGCCTTCGCCGTCGCCAGCGTCCTGGCCGTGGCCACCGTGGCCGTCCTACTGCGCGCGTGCTCCCGCCGCGCCGCGCCCGCGCCTCCGCGCCGGAGGGAGGAGGCGCGCGGTCGCCGCCGCCGCACGGTCGCGGCGGACGCCGCCTTCTTCGCGGGCGGCGCGGCGGACGTCGAGGCGGGCCTCGACGACGCCGCGCTCAGGGCGCTGCCCAAGGTGATCTACGGCGACGAGGAAGCCGACGAGGCGGCCGGGAAGGCGAAGGCGGCGTGCTGCGCGGTGTGCCTGGGCGAGTACGCCGGCGGCGATGTGCTCCGGGTGCTGCCTCGGTGCGCGCACGCCTTCCACCAGCGCTGCGTCGACCGGTGGCTGCGGCTGCACCCGACGTGCCCCGTCTGCCGCTCGCCGCCGGCGACCAGCCACGCCACGGCAACAGCGCCGGCCGCGCCCACGCAGCCCTGATTACAAGTTCTCAACTTTACTCCGGCTGTAAGCTGTAAAGTAGAAGCATTGTAACATATGAAATAGAAGAGGGGCCACCTCAAAGATTCATCAGAAACATCACATCACAAATGGCATCAGGCTCGGATAAGATGAGACCGATCCTTGTTGTCCCTGACCAGGATTGGCATCCACAGCTAGCCAAGTAGCCAGCCAGCAGCCTTTATTTTTCATAGACAACAGCAGCAGCAAATGCAACTGGTTTTGCAGGTTACACAATACGCAGCACAGGTACAGACTACAGTCTACAGACATTCAGAGAGTATACATGTCCTAAGATTAACTTGCACAGTTAGGTACAATGCAACCAAGAAGATGTCGATGATGGATACATGTACGGCGGCTGACACCAGCCATACCAAAAGCTAAAATGCAGAGCCTACTTTAACTTACCGACTGTCACCCAGCAGCGTCAGACTGACTAATTAACATGCTTACCAATCCACCGTTTTTGACTGATTACAACGCGAATGCAAATGTTCCTAAATGAGATACACGGCGCCGGAAGGGTGGGGTTCAGGCTTCCTTCCGGTTCCGGGTTCAGGTGCACTTCACCGCGGAGGGCGGCAGCTGCCCATTGTTGACAGCGTTCGGCTGGCTCTCCTGGCTAGCGCCTTTGTCAGCGGAGTTCTCTACTGGAGCAGCATCTGGTTTGGTTCCAGACGCTGGAGCAGCAGCGTCTGATTTGGTTTCAGACGCTGGAGTGGCAGCTGCAGCAGGCTCGGCGGGAGCAGGGGCCGAGTTGTCAGTAGGGTTGCTTGCTGGAGCTGGAGCTTCAGGCTCAGCTGGCTTGGCATCTTCCTCCTCCTCTTCTGCCACATCTTTCTTCTCCTCCAATGACGTGGGAGGGGCAACATCAGATTCAGCAGGTTTCTCGGTTTCCTTCTTTTGTTCTTCTGCAGGTGCTGGAGCAGGAGCATCAGCCTTGTCAGCAGCCTTCTCCGCGTCTTCAGTTTCAGTAGGAGCCTCTTTCACCTCTTCAGCAGGCTTCATCTCCACATCAGTGTCCTTCGCGGCAGCATCTTCATTAGGGGCCTCCTCTGCATTCTTGCCAGCTTCAGCATCTTTGGCTTCTTCAGTTTCAGGGGCCTCTTTTTTCTCCTGCTTGCCCTTTCTGCCACTTGAGTTCCTGCTGCGTTTCGGGATCTTCTCACCTTCCGGGCTATCAAAAACCTTGACTTTCTCACTAATGCGAGCAGAACGTCTTGGGGTATCACCTGTTTACAGAGTATTTTCAGATGGAGAAGACAAGACTTCTAAAGCCAGGGGAGATTTGAAGAAACAATTATGGAGCAGTAAGGAAAGGTATCTACCAGTTCCCCAATCAAACTCAGAAGCAGCAGGGCCTCCAGGGTGTGCCTTTAGGTACTGGCTTAGTTGTCTCTTGTTCTTAATTTCCTCTCCAGTTGGTGAAACAAAAACAATCTCAGATCTTCCTCCTCTCTGGGGAGTAAACTGTAATATTGAAAAAAAAAAGAAAGGATATTAGTTCATACAATAAACAGCATATAAATAATAAAGAAACACATGCCTATTAACAGCTCTGTAATTCCTTGCCAAAAAAAAACATTTCTTCGTAAAATCAGAACTAAAAAAGAAATACATCAACATGTAACATCCAATGTTTGGTTTATCCATCATCCAGAGAATTGCCTGCTGATGTGGAGAGCAGAGAAAATTGCTGGCTCCACCACCAGTAGCCATTTAACACCACTTGGGGAACTGTAGTGATGTAAATATAGGGAAGCAGAAGAACAACTAGGACACAGGCAGTTGAGTAGAACAAAGAATGCTTGGACAGCGGAATGCATACTTGCCAATTTAGTGTTAGGTTTATATGGTGAAAATCCTACTGAAAAAAAAACATCAAAATTGTCATCACATCACAATCAACAAAGAAGAATTATGCTGAGTTACGTAAAAGAGATACTATCACAGATTTAGCTTCACGTTTCGCTCTTGGCTTCATCACCATAATCAGTGCCATCTTCCTCCCACATAAAACTAGACTGGAAGTCTGCTAACTGTGACTAAGTACTAGTTACTGCCTTTACAGGAATAGAACTTAAAAGCAGGCAGAACAGAGTCTAAGAAGGAGCCACATCAGAAGTCAGAGACCGTAAGAAGAAAAAAGGAAATTATATTGTTTTTTTTTTGCGTTACTGCCAATGGCCGCTGAGACCTGGGCAAAAATTTTGCTAAAGTAATTAGATTCAAGATTAGCCAGACACCCATTTCAAACCACTCAAGTTCAGCAAGAAGAGAACAACAAGATAGATTTCACACGGACATTGGGTATGAAATTTTAGGGTTAGCTTAACAGAGATAAAGTGCCACTGGATAAACTTCTAGTTACTAGCAGTTTTGTGTTTGCACAATGTTGGAAGAAATGAACAGAGAAAAACAGTTAGTTCACAATTTCGATAAAGGGGTACAAGATTTATTGAGTATCTGCTAGGCAAAATAAGATTCATAAAAGGTTATCAATAAAAGAAAACGAATGACCTTTTAGTGGAATGGAATGCCTTACAAAACTCCAAGGAGGGTAATAGACTAATAGAGTCTCATAAGAAATTTAATAACCTTATCACAAACTTTAAAGGAGGACAACATATTACCCACTTCAGATACAATGCCATCAACAGATATACTCCCTCCGTCCTGTAATATAGGGCATCCTAGCATTTTCATGGCAGATTAAGGAGATAAGGAAATGACGCATGTACCCCTATTTAATGCCTTGTTTGGCTGTCATTTTGCTGATTTTATGGTCAGCTGGGAATAATTAGTTTCCAAAACATCCTAGAAAGCCTTATATTTGGTACAAATTTTGAACCCTTCAATGCCTTATATTTCAGGACGGAGAGACTATAGCTAATTTTGAAAATCACATTATATAGAAAGAATATTTTTATTAACAGAACTGAAATCTGCAAAAAGAAACAAATGGAGCCATGCACAAAATAATGGTAGACAGCTGAACATAATATCTTTTGGTACAGACTAGAAAAAATGTTCCCACTTTTTGAACGCACCAAAAAAAAAATCAACGCAACAACTGACAAGAACACCCCAAGAGACTAGTTCACCACGTGTCTGGTTGCTATGTGGCCAACAGATTGTACTCTAACCACCCTAGAGTGCGACAAACAGCATACAGTTAATAACTGAATCACAAAATAGGTAACAAACAAAGAACTAGAACATTAGCTCAAACGGTCAAATTAATGCGGTAACGTAAGACACTAAAGGTAAACATCCACAAAAACTATTTCCAGCTCCAAAGTTCTTTATTTAGATGATTCCAACATTTAACTTTATCGGGCATTCAAACATCGCTTCCCCCAGCTAAAAACAGAAATAAATCATGCTAGACGACAAGTCACATCAACTGCCTGAGCTATTCAATGCTTTCCTCCAATAGAAAAACTAGATAACCCCAACCGTCAATAAAATGAAAAGTGCATCCCAACCACCAATAATGCAGACCTCTAACAGTAATTCCTATCAAGCACCATTAATCTCCAGCTAGATTAGAAAATAACCATATCAGACTTCACCGTACAAGCAATTCCCGGGCTATTACGTAAGTTTGGCACATTTCTGTTATCCAGTTGAAAACCTGGATACTGAAACCATCATAAATACATCCGAGAATGAACTAATAGCAGATTCCTAAACTCAAATCTTGAATCCTCAGGAGTTTCAGGTGGGTGATAATGTGATACTAGAACACCTGAGCAGGTGGGTTTTTCATAAACCCTCCTAACACTTAATCGGAGCTCATACCAGCACGGCAGTGCTCTCTTCTGTTGCATCATGCTTTCATTTTTTGCATGATCCAGCTCAACAGGCACTAGTTCTAAATTTTTTGGCACTAGTCACAGCAAAACAAAACCTATGAAGCAAAGCATCACAAGATTCACTAAAGTACAGATTATCAAATGATAAACTTTGATCTAGAAATGTCGGCAAATGGGTAGGCCAAAACCCTATTACCAGCAATAGACACAGCTCCAGGCTACGGAACATTACCAATTCCAGCTTCTCTACAGATACAATAGACTCAGCTCAAAAGGCACTAGTTCTAAAATTTTGGCTCTAGTCACAGCAAAACAAAACCCATGAACCAAGATATCACCAGATTCACTAAAGATAAATCATCTAAATAATCAACATCAAACTAGAAATGGGTAGGTCAAAACCCTATAACCAGCAATTGCCACAGCTCCAAGCTGCAGAACATTCAAATTCAATACTAAAGTAATATCAACCGCCTGAATCTGAACAAATTGCTGAAGCATTTCAAGCCAAACAGAACAAACACTGGAAATTGTAACCTCTCATCAAATATGAACATCGAATTGGAAATGGGTAAGCTAAAGCCCTATTAGCAGTAACTACCATAGCTCCAAGAGCTCATTCCAGATTCACCACAAATACACTATGCTCAAGTAATTTCAACATCCTGAATCTAAAATAATAGCTGAAGCATTTCAAGATAAAACTGAACCAAGCACCAGAAACTCTGACCAATCACCAAATAATAAACATCGAATTGTAAATGGGTAAGCTAAAGCCCTATTGAGCAGTAATTGCCACAGCTACAAGCAGCAGAAAATTCCCCATTCCAGCTTGACTGCAAATACACTACAACAAGCAACCAAAGAGAAAACAGCCCTTCAATTGAACAAAGAGCTGATGCGTTTCAGGCCAAACAAAGCACTGGAAACTCTATCCCATCATCAAACAATCAACACCGAATTAGAAACGGGTAGCCTAAACCCTATAACCCCTAATCGCAACAGCCCCAACCTGCACAACATTCCCCTTCCTTTCGGGCTCTGCAACAAATGAAATATCACGGGCAAACAAAGTAAGTCAACAGTCTGAATCCGAGCTCCAAGGTCAAGCATTTCCACTCCAAGGCAGACCAACAAAGCCCTGGAACTAGGAGTAATCGAAATCCACCTAGTCCTGAAAAGCAACAAGTCGCGACCATATTTGGGAATTGCCCCCTGACCTGCCCCCACAAGGCCACAAGACCTAGCCCTAGCAGTGCCTAATCGAGCTCCGGGACTAAGAATTACCGCCGTACGCACCCCGAAATAGGGCGTAATTCGCCGACCACGACAACCCCATAGGGGGTAGGTAGGCGACCTACAGCCATACCAGAGAGCTGGAGCACTCCTCGCCGAGCCCACGAGCCACCTACTCCCAGCAGAAATCGAGCTCCGTAGGCTCACAACACCAATCCGAGATGAATCGCGCGTCGCCTGAGCAAACCCGAAGCCTGAGAAACCCTAGACCCCCAAGCCCAAAATGGAAGCTCTCGAACAGCAAACCAGCTACCGCCAAAAAGAAAAACCTAGAATTCGCCGGGAATTCGCAGCCGGGGACCCGAATTCCGCGCCCCGGAATCCCCGAACCCCGCGAATTCCACCCCGACACCCCCGAATTCCACGCGAACGGTGCAGAGCAGAGCAACGCAAGCGAAGCGGGTAAGCACTAAGCACTCGCAGCTGGTAGTAAGCTACAAATCCCCCCACCTTCTTGGTCCACCCCTCGGGCGCGGGCATCTCGACGGACACGACCTCCTCCGCCGGCGGCGCCTGCTGCTGCTCGCCGTCCGTCGCCATGGGGATTCGCCTTCGTGCTCCCGCCCTCGCTGTCGCGAGCTCTCCGCTCTCGCCGCTTGGACTTGGAGGGTGGTGGTGGGGAGGGGGGACGCGACGGGCGCGTGGGGGCATTTTCGGCCGGATTTTTATATCCCTCGCCCACGGGATAATCCGGATAACGGTTGCTTCGCGGAGGAACACCCCGCCGGGTTCGGCCGTCGGCCCGCCACCGACGCCGACGCGTGGGTCCGGTATCCGTTCCGCCTCCGCGGGACCGGGGTGTCAGCGAACGTAGACGCAGACGTGGTTCCGTAGGCGGTGCCGGGACGGACGTGGGGGCGCCGGGAGGTGGCCGTCATGCGCTGCCGACGGCGTGGGGCTGTGCAGAGCGCGCGGGCTCAGTCCATGCACCGGTAGACTGCCGCGGCCCACGGCGAGGTGAGAGGAGCGCGCGTGGACCGGGCGTAGCCGGGGAGGAGGGGAGCGAACGGCGGGTCGCGGGACTGAGAGGCCGGGCGGGCTAACCGGATTGCACTCCGCGCTGTTCGAGTCCGCGGGGCCGCGCCGCGACGAAACCTGGCTCATGACGGGTGGGGCCCATACGGCGCGGGCCCCGCGTGTCGCGGTGATCTGGGCCTGCGCGCGCGTGAGTTTTCGTTTTCTGCTGCAGCCACCTCGAGGGGCGCGCGCGCGGGAGGGGAGGGCGCCACGTGGCAACCTCGGCGCGGATAAGGCCCGCGGAGAGGATCTCAGTGAGGATCTCGGCGCGGCGCCGTGCGCGTGCGGGGCACGTGAGTGACAGGCTGCGGTTAGCAGGCCGTGGGGTGGGCACGTGGACACGCCGCAGCGGCCCGCGCGCGCGCGCCTGGTGAGCCCGTGTCGACACCACAGCGCATCCATCGCTGTCGTAATCTCTTTTTTTTTTGTCTTTGTGCTAAATGAGCTGCTGGCCCATTCTTTCTCGGCCATGCATGCATGTACACTGTGGACCAGGTTGGGCTGTATATTTACATGCCCATGAATGAAAATGTTGATCTGGGCCAAAAGTAGGAAACGATCTCGGCCCGGATGAATCCAGACGCATCTTGGATTCGTTGGCTACACATTTGCTCTGCATTAGGTCCTGTTCCTGCTTCAGCAACAGAGTGTTGAGTTGAGCCTAGGGATTCGGGACGCAAATACAGATTCAAACTTGCCTGAAAACTAGGAGCAAAATCTCATGGCAAAACCCTCAGCGATGAACATGCATACGACATGCCTACGGTGCTTTGTCTGAAACTCTGAATGATTGGTCGCAGGGATGGAAATGCAGCGAGTGCCAGATACATCGAAGCAGTAAGTGGCTCTGAAAACGGCAAGAAAGCCAAGCTGAGACCAACGGACCAGCGAACAGGCACTGCTGGGTGCTGTCTCAATCAGGTTTCTTTCTGTTGTCTCCGGACGAGCTACAGAGTTTCTCTTCTTTTTTTTTGATAAGGAGCTACAGAGTTTCAGAGTGTGTGTGTGGAGGCTGTCTGTCCCAAGAAAGCTAGCAGCAGCTCTTGTCCCTTTTGTAGCAGTCTACCAGCTCTCCTTTTCAATTTCAGCTGCTGCAAATGGACGCAACAAAGCCGGCCATGTATAGTGCGTCCGTCGCGTTCGGTATTCCTATGTGTGCAGGGGCGGCCCCATTCAATTCATTATTTTTATCAAAAATTTTGTATATATAATGTATTCTAGGTATATGATTTAAAAAAACGAAAATAACGAAACACAGAAGCCTCCTAGAGTCACGATTTCTCTTTTAGCCAAAAACATCTCAGCAACCCATGAGACTCCCACCCCACCACCGCCGGCCCAAAATTCCTCAGATCAGCTCCCCCTCCCACTCCTACCCAGGCAGGCACTCGACTCCATGCCGATTTCCCCGTCTACCCTAGCCCGACGGCACCCCTGCCTGCCGTCCGTCTCCCTCGCGGCCCGAGGCCGAGAACCGCCCAGCGAGCCACTGAATTTTGGGTGAGCAACTGAGCAAGGGATTGACAAATTTATTTGTATTTCGTGAAAATATGTCATTGCAATTTATGATAACTTATGGATTTGTGAAAAAATTAGCAGCAACGTAGACATGTAGTGAGGACTTTTTTCTGAAACTTGAATACAAATGTTTGAACTATGAACATGAAGGATCGTGAAGTTATCTTATAATTTGTAAGCATCCTTATCAATGCCATATGTTGTTTTAGAATTTTACCCTCTATTTATTTCAGATATTCTCACTTTGATATGTTGATCATTTAGTACATTTATTATCTATATGTTGAACAATTTCAAGTTATGAACCATTTATATTTTGATACTCAATTATGTGCTATTAATGTGTGCTTTGGGCTGTAAAAAAAATTTACACCATTTAAAATTTTAAATACCCATCTTCCAAATCCTGGGCCCGCCCCTGTATGTGTGTACGGGCATGTTTTCTGAAAGTACTTTTGGTGTGTCTGTAGAACACAGCCTCTGAAGAAGATCTGCCTCCAGATGCTGTCCTGGTCTTCATGATCTTGCCAAGATTTCAGAGATCCACACAGCAAGATTTCAAAGGAAAAAGCTTTGCTGCAGCAGGTACTGAACCGAGCTGAACCCACTTTGATCTCTGATGCTTCCCCAAGACCAAACGCATTGCATTGGTCAGCAAAAAGGGGGTTCATTGTAATAGCTTTTCAGTCCTGCAATGGCCGTGTTAAGTACTACGACTCCAACGCTTTATTTAATTTGGTGCCGTGCATTCGGTACAGCTTTGGTTGGTTGGTGAAGCTCTCTGATCTCTGAACCTTTCAGCAAGCCTGCACACAGATCAGGGTCAAAGGAGTACAATAACCTGAACGATTCAGTGATTCTACTGACACGTGACAACAAGACTAAAGACCATGAAAGCCGGGGCTCTGTTCATCATTTTATTTTATTTTTTTACATCTTCTCATCACACAAGCTTTGAAATTTTAATTGTAGAATGAATTTTTTAGTGATGTGAATTGGTGTATCTTTGGTTGGTGGAGATCTAAACTCTGAATCTCTCTGCCTGGAATGACAGTGAAAAGACCACACGAGCCTCCTGGTGTGATTCTGCTGAATGGGTAGAAATCAAGTGAGTCAAAGTCGTGCAAGGTATTATCTGAGTACTAGCGTTTCCGGAATTTCTCATTTTTCATACGTCACTCTTTAAAACTAGAACACAATGAAAGGTTTAGAAATTAAGCGTCACTTTCTCTCCTTTTTGCATTATTATCTCATCTTGTTTGATCACCTCATCTGTGGGCCATCTGGTGAACGTATACAGGTCATCGTTGACCAAAGAAAAGAGAACGGGGTGACAACTCACAATTGCCATAAACTACATCACAAAGACCAAAAATTTTGGTTCTTCTAAAAAAAAGTGAAAATATGAAACACTAAATTCCATGTCGAACCCATTCATCATCCTTATGGCTCTGATTGGCGATTAGGCTAGATCCAAATGCATCTTTTGACCTGCCATGACAACACCCACACATTACACCACAGTTCATGCACCTCAGGATGGACAATGTGTTTATCTATCTGCAGTGGCAGCAGGTCACCTGTCGCATTCACCAAAAACATTGGCTCACCATGAATATTTCATGAATTTGTTTTGACAGTTTTTTCTCGCCTTCTTAATTGCGTGAGCTTTGCCTTTGCTTGTGGTGGATCGACGCCGGAAAAGTTGGGCTTGACAGTGAGAGGTCAGCTTTGGCATAAATCTTTTCACTGATAGAGACATCTAACCGTTCCTTATCCAACGATTCTGTTTGGTTCAGAGACTATTAGTCCATTTGTGCGGACGCACTCAGTGATCTTGTCCCAGTTCAACTACAGTGTATTTCAAATCCCACTTCTTCTTTTTTGTGACTTACAAATCCCACTTCATGCACGCACACATTTCGCTACTTTCTTCAGAATCCAAAGGAATCAGGAAAACTGTCGAATTGCAAAAATCTCTGAACATGACCAGAATACACATGTTTGGAGCAGAACAGGAGATAATTAACATAATGATAATGTTTGTAGGATTACAAGTCCAGCAAACTCACTTCACAGGTAAAGATGTGCAGGAGCAAACACCCTTTCTTTCTTTACAAAATGAATGCTCCCAAAAGCCTGGAAGAAGTGAACAAACACACACGCGCGCATGCCAAAAGACAACTAAGCTATACTAGTCAGTTCATCTTAATTAGAAAGCAAACGGAGCAAACTAGAAACGAAGCCAAATCTTCGATCTGGTCCACTTCACAATTCGCTCTTAAAAGCAAGGCTCTATATGTTAAAACTAAGCAGCCAAATCCCTAGGTCTCAGCAGCAGCCATGGCCGGCTATACAACAGCGACAGCATGGGTTACTGCGACCTCCATGGGCGGTGGATGGGTTATCACGACCTCCATGGCAGGTGTTGGTGATGGTGGGTCAGGCCAACAAAACTCAAAAGTGGGGAATGGAGAAGGCATGGTTATTTCAGCAGGGCATGATTCCGTATAATGGAACTCGATCTGGAGGCGGTGGTGCAGCGGAGTTGATGCCATGAGACCCTTCTTGATGTCAGCCTGCAGCTCACGGATCGGGATGGCAGCCAAGAAACTTTTGATGTACTCCTTGCACGCATCCTTACCCTTCAACACAAGCTCACACTCTTCATTGTCAGTTCCGCTGTCTTGCTCAGTTGAGGAGGAGCTCTCAGAGGAATCCTTGAGGCGTCCACTGGAATCAGGATTCGCCTCCTTTTCAGCAGGTACTTTATGAATCGTGGTGTTGTCATCAAATTTCAAGATGTATGCCTGGTTACAACCTTCAGACAGCCTCTCACCAAGTGTATCAATGATGTAATAAGCATCGGCGTCAACCTTTAGGACAAAAAAGTGGTCATTCCAACTAACAATGTATAGGGTAGATTTTCCAGTGGAGCACTCCGCCGCTCGGCTTATCTCATCCCAGATGTTATCGAATGACATAGCACCATCAAGGAAGTCGAATCCACTTACGTCCTCAGTACCTTCAGGATGGAAGAACCCAATGAATGACTTGCTAGGAGCAACTGTTAGTGGGCGGATCTTTGCATGCAGGACTGTTTCAAGATCAAAGTGTTTGTCCGGAAAGCGCTCCCTGTAGGTCTCATTCTCGCAAAGCTTCCTCCATTCTAGAGATCCTTCTCGGATAAGGTTGTCGAATTGTGACCTGATGGGCATTAGGTCCTGGTTTGCTTGGAACCAGTCCGCAATAACAGCCACAAGTGCTGTGCAGGCACTCTCCCCCGCAGCTCGTTCGCTTCTCTGGTCTATTGATGCAAAGAAGACATGGGTAGAAAGCTTCAAGTGGCCATCACGGCTAAATACTTCCTTCAACTCCCAGTTCCCCACAACAAAATCATCATCACCAAATACTGACACCATACTATTAGTGGAGCCATTTGATCCCTGCAAATGAAGATGATATGCTGTCAATTAACCTCCAACAGTAACACAAGTAGGAAAAAAAGGAAACAAAAATTCAAAATTCTTGAGATATCAAGAAAACATGTACCTCTGAAACAGATCCATCAGAAGGGGTCAACAGCCGACGATCATAGTCAATATCATCACCGCCCTCCTCTCCATATGGCTTCAACAAAGGCTCCCCTTTAGCCTTTGGCAATTTTGTCTTCCTCCATCGAACGGGAAGTATGTTCCTCTTTCGCCGTACAGGGATGGAAGCATGCTCCTCGGCAGTGGAGGATGGCACTTGCTCAACATGATAACTGGCATCAGAATTTCGGTGACTGTAATGTATCCATCCATCATCTCCATCAATCCTAGGTGCATAAAGTAGGGCACCAACATTCATAGTCTGCAGTGAGCCATAGCTGAATGACTTCCTGACGGTTGAACCCCCCAAGTCATCATCCAGCTCTTTATCATCCAGATCATCATCGAGGGAGTCAGTATCACAAGAAAATTCTGCACCATCACTATGAACATAGTACTTCTCCTCACTGCTATCACAGTCTTGGTTAGTCTTTCTGAACCTCCGTGTCGACACTAGATCTCTTAGGATTTTAAGATTTCTCAGCCCCACTTTAATGACAGAAGCCTCATCTTTTCCAGAAGGAACAGAATCACCAGAGGAAGGTGACAGTGGGGCAACAACAATAGAACGCTGTGAAGCGTCAGGTGATTGTGGAGAAATTCTTAGTTCCGCCAGGCTCAAAGTTAGCTGGAAAGAAAAATAACACCAAGTGTTACAAAATGTTTTACTACCTGATGATAATCAGAAAACAAAATAAAATCTTGGTGTTTCAATACATGGAGCCATATATTTGACAAGAGGCATACATGGAGCGATGGGGCCAGGTCAGTTGCACCATTGGGCGCCGACAATGGTAGAATTATCTCGATTTCCTCTTCAGCAGCAGATGCGTAATCTGCAAGGTTCAGTGAAGCAGTTCCCAGAACAAGTTTGCTCTTTGACATTTTATTTGATTCCTGAGGCAACAGGGGAAAAAAATGTTAAGGAGGTCCAAAACAAACTGCACGAATTAATACAAACATACCAAGTCATAGATACATTCTTCCCCAGCTCTGCTTGTTTAAAGACAGTAAAATTGGTTGTCTTTCCCATAAAAATTTAAATATCTTTCACGAAATATACAAAAGGTAATAATGACCTCAGTTTTAACTTCTCCAATTCGTTTGCATGATATTGGGTGCAAGCTCCACTAAGTATCACACAGTGAACTTAAAGCAATAACTGATACAACAGTGAATCACCCATGCCAAATTACCCAAGAGGAATGAGAAAGGAAAATGGCAGTTCCACTGAGTGTCGACATGTCAAAACAAAACGACAAAATGGTATCCTTGTAACTATATAAATGTTGGACAAGGCAACCATGCAAGACAAGGATAATAAACTGAAACAATTCATAAAAGCCAATTCCTCCTGAGTTTACGGGGCAACAGGAGCATAAATTTATGTGTGCTTCCTCGTTTGCCATCTCTACATCTAAATAGATGACACCGCACATTGAACTAGTATGCCAGGCCAGACTAGCTACTAATCAACGCCAGAATTATTTGTCGTTTTCAGTGTTTGGCAGCTAGACTATTATATACTCAAATAAGTCTGGTTTCAAAACCAATATAATTTAGTGAACAAATGTATTTCGCTTTTCTAATTAAGTTACCCAAATATAAAAAGTAAATAAAACGGGAAACGGAAAAAATGAAACCATATGGTGATCTCGACACAAGGAAATAAATGGAGGCCAGGCTATTCATCCTAACAACATAAAATGAAACACAAAGGAACTAAAAGCCGCAATGACTTGCAATATATATGTAGATAGATACAGGCATAATTTTGCTAAGGCTCCTAAAATTGTGGGCTTTATATACCATATATATCTATGTAAAGAGGATTAATTCGACCTAGATGTCTTCTTCTGTTAAAGCATCATTTTGATGCCTTGGAATCTTTTCCCCCTGGGAAGACAAGACCCAAATGAATTTTAATAACTCATTAACTTTTAATGGTACCAACAAATAACCAATGAGGCCTGACCCATTCAAAGGAAAAGTCAAAACTTTCACCATCAATATGACCAAGATGAAATGCTTAAAAAAATCCAAACAAGAATTACTGTAACACCGATGGAAAAATTAATCCAGTGTTACAATCAACTCAAACATCAAATCCATCAAGCCAATGATAATAATGAAAAGAAGAGCATATGCAACCATAATAAAATTACTCGTTTTGTCACAAGAAGAAGAAGCCCAGAAACAGATTTAATCTAGCTCAGATGCACAGGCAAGATGGAAGCCGAAAGAAGGGAGAGATGCTCACGCTGACGACGGAGAAGGAGACGTCCCAGGGGTGGAACGCGGTGGCCTCACGGTGCGACGTCGCCGTGAGCGCCGCGTCCCTCTCGAACTCCTCCTCCCACGCCACCGCCACCATCGTCGGCGCAGGGGCGGTGGCGCCATCCTCGACGTCGGCCGGGGCGGGCGCGGCTCCGGCTGCCGGCAGCGCCTCCTTCCGCGTCTGGTTCCTGGGCGGCCGCTGGGCGCGCCGCAGCGAGCTCAGCGGCGACATCTTCGGGCCCTTCCAGCTCACCTCCACGAACACCTTCGCCTCCGCCTCGGGGGACCCCTCGGGCGAAAGGGGCGCGGGCGGCGGCGGCAGCCCCTCCGCCCGGCGCACCACCAGCCGGACGCGGAAATTCCGCGCCGGCGGCGGCCGCGGCCACCGCATCATCCTCGCCACCATCACCGGCGGTCAAAGAACCCGGTGCCTCCTCCGGTTGAAGAAAAAGAGGGGCCTTCCGGCAACCACACTTACCCAACAACCTCCAACCGAAATCCGAAACCTCCAAAGAAAGATCGTGCTCCCCACCCAATTGCAACCAACAATCTCAGCTTGGCTCCAAGAACGCCAGGAGAAGACTCGATCTCCGCGCCCAAATCGGCCCGGGTGACCCTCGAATCGGGGGAGGAGGACGGCGCAAGGCCGGATTTTGGCGGCGGGATCGGGATTAGGGGCGCGCGGATTTGTGTCGGGGCGGGTCGGGACGGGAATTGAGGGGGAAGGGGGTTGGAGATTGGGACGGGAATATACGAGGAGAGATGCACGCACGAGGCGAGGCGAGGAGGGAGAGTGAGGAGGGAGGAGAGAGGAAATAAATAGGGGAGGAAGAAAAGGTTTTACCGGTTCATTTGTTAATTATTTAATTTTTGTAATTTTCTGGGGTTGGGGATATCGCGGAGGAGGGCCCACCGGCCGGCCTCGCCTTGCTGTCTTTTTTATTTCGATTTAATTTTTGTGGATTTTAGTTTCCGGATAATTCTGAGTTAGTTAGGTCTGTTAAACGTGGGGGTGCCGGTGTTCTTTAACCTATTTTAATCCCCTCGGGCTAATTTTCGGATAACCTTTTATCCGTCGCTTCTTGTGCTCCGTGAAAGTTGAGCCGTTGGATCATTGACCGAGGATGCTTCCATCCGTGCATGACGCCTTCAATTCATTGGTTTTGTTCATTTGTTGGGGTTAGGTGGGTTATGACCAGTTCATATTGGAGAGCAAAAGGCAAGATATCTAATAAAGTAAGTCTCTTAGCAATGAAGCAGAAGCAGTGTTTTGTGTGTTTTTTCTGGGAAAAGAAAATAAAACTTAACTGATTGAAAAATGTTTTTTTCAGGAGAAAATAATGAAACTTTGGATCATATAAATAAACTAGGAGTTAGTATGTATTGCTAGAGCTCCTCCAATGCACATAAACTCGGCCGTTTGAATCATCTCATTTTGGAGGAATTGAAATCTACTTGATAAACTAGGCTATTTGGCTTAGAATTTGACATCCCACCACTTTTCAACACATTCCAAAGTTTAAATATAAACCTATCCCTAAATTTATAGGGTGGGAGATGGAAATTGATTCTATACACCATCAAGCTATATTTCTATTCTGTAACTTATATCACGCTCTCTTGGCTCACTCGTCTATAGTAGAAATATAGCACATAAGTATCTCCCTCATATGGCCAATAATGATAGACAAATATATTACATATATAATTATATTAGCTGAATAAATTTATGTCTAAATTATAATTATTATAATGGAATTCAATTCCAAGATTCGAAACGGAACCTTTAGAATTTACTCAGAAAACTAAAACCCTACCACTTGGCCTGGGGCACATAACCACTGCATCAAGGAACAAGACAAAAGGCAGGGTGGTCACAGGACTAAATTATATTAGTATGTGCAACTACTGTGGCTCGGTTTCTCAATCATGGCTGTACAAAGTGTGTCCACACAAGAGCCAAAAAGACCAGGCATTATTCAAACCAAAGCGTGTCTATGTGCTTGTGTCTTACTACTCCTACTCTCCTGATGGTGATCTTGGCAAAGCCCAAGGCATTAAACTTATACAACAGCTAGCACAAGTTTTGGGTGTACACACAGGTTGACCCAGCATGAATGATTACGCGCTCTAGGGGCCATGAGAGAGCATGGATTGCATGCATTAGGCAGGCACCCCACGCTAACGACCTTGCAAAACAAAAGGAAAGGGCACATTAAAAGGTGACGAAAAATTTGCCTCCATTTGGTTAAAATTTAGTTAAACTGTTATGTGAATTTCCAGTGAATTAGTAAGCGTGAGAGCAGGTGTTTAGTGTAGTCTGTATAAAAGAAAAGGGAGAAAAGAAAATTGTGTGACGAGGTATAGTGCAGAGTAAATTTTCTCTATATACGAATGGGCCTGTCCAATGGTCCATGGACGCGATGACAGATGCTAAAGCCAGGATGGCAGCCATGTGCCACGAGCAGAAGAATTTGGAATTTCTCATCCGTTGGGCTAGCAGCCTGCCATGCGAAGCTAGAAGAGATGGATGGAGAGCAGAGAATATGCCAGCGTGCAGCGCTGCAAGTGCAAGCAATTCCGAGCCAGGGAATTTCGTTCCCAAATGTGCGAGACGTACTGCAGCCAATTCCAGCGACGCAGTACCGTGCATCATCCTACTATCTTTCTATCTGGAGTTAGTGGAGATAACATATATACAGATCGTTTTGATAAGTATGTAGCGTCATGTTTCTGCACATCGACCTTCTCAAGAAAAAGAAACAAATTAAATTTAGTTTATTTTTCCTCGTGGATCACTAATTAATAGTAATGCTTTTGTGTATTGCTTCATCAAATCCATACTTCTCATTACGGATAACAAAACAAATAGCTAGCTTGTTGATTGCAATATACATAATTAAACTAAATTATGCACAACGGAATATATCGTAAATGAATCTGCATGGACATCACGCATATACTTTAATACTCTTGTTTTTCCAACTCCATCGCCGTTGACACTGTAAGTTGCCATCTTCTCTTTCTCTCGGTGCGTGTTACACACATGTAAAGTACACAAAAATCATTTTCTGAATAACTTGACCAAGTAATAAAATTTATTCGCCCTCACTTTATGCTAGCACATACTGTCTACCTCCATTTTTCGTTGTCAGGAAACCCATAAAACCCACAGAAAGCGACGCTACAGCCGCGTGCATAGCACCCACCCAGAATCCTTACTCTGGTGGCGTTGAAAAAATAAACTCGAAGCCCCAGCGTCGTGTACCCCACCCATTTTTCCTCGTGCAGCGATGTCAACCGCTGCAGGCGTGACGCTGCGTGCCCCAAAAGTCAGCGCGCACTAGCGCTAGTGTACACACCACCTTGACGACCTGACACTGTGGATGTCAACAATAGCCCAAGGATGTGATGTTGCTTATGGGACTGTGTGCAAAGTTTGGACTTTGGACTTTGGTTGCATACAGGATGTGATGATGACGTGTAGTTTCGTCACAGGAGCTAGCAGTCTCTGACTTTTCGTGCGGGCACCCTTTTCTTTCTTTTTGTTTCTCATTTTGTAGATTTCTTGTTCGTGCTCGGTTTCAGTTTCTGCAAAGACATGTGTCGATGATGTGAGGTGTGACATTGGATCAAGAGGAAGCATGAAAAAAAACGAGTGATGAGTGTTGCCAAATGAAGGAGAACAAGCTAAGGAACACAATGGGTACCTTATGTCCTAAGAAAAACTACCGGACGCTGATGAGCCATTTGTCGATGCACCTAATTGTGCTTTCCACGTCGTTGATGATATCACAGCCTTGCAAACAGAAACTGCACTCACTAGCTAGAGCTTTCAAAAAAGAAAAACTTAGCCCCCATTTTTTTTTTGAGAAAAAAAACTAAAACCCCCAGCTACAATCTTACTCTCTGTAAAGAAAGAGCTGGAAACTTAAAGGGTTTCAGATGAAAAAAAAAGGAACTTTAGAGCCTAGCTACTGAAAAGAAAAAAAGGAAACTTAAAGGGTTTCAGATGAAAAGAAGAAAGTGTCACGGTGCATGCGTACATGCATAACTTCTGATGCAAAAATGCCAATAAAAACCCAAAGACTTGGATTATTGCATCAGCATGACGACAAAATCAGGGTGAGCGTACCGCACCGCATACGTATCTGAAAATGACTTTTACCTTTGATAGTTTAACCTCCTCATTATCTAAAACAAGTTTAATCTCCTTTTTCTCTCCGTCCCTTTTTAATCACAGGTGGCGGCTGCTGCTCGCGGCACGCCGGGCGGCGCTGCCTTGCGGATGCGACACGCTCATCCGGGACGGCCGACGACGGCAGCCAGACAGACCGGCCCGGATCCAAACGTACGTTTCGCCAGCAACGAGACAACTAAAAAAAAGAGCCAAGATAATGCATGGATAGTACTACTAGATAGCAAGATACTAGCAAAAAGGTCGTGGATATCGTCAGATCTTACAGCATATCTGGCCTAACGGGCATCTGTCTCCTCTACTTTTCAATGTTCCTTGTGACTACTGCATCCGTGGGACATGGTGATGTGCCGTGTCTTGCGTTGTTGTGCTCATCCGGATCATTGGCAGTCTCCTCATCATATCTACAAGCAACTTCTTGAATTTTTTTTCAGTACAGTATTTTTTAGAAAAACTACGGCAACCTTAGGGTTGTCTGAACTTTTATTGCACTGTAGAGACAATTTACAGAGCAAATTACAAGAGCACAATCGGCTCCAGAAGCAAGGATGAGAGGAGAGCATAAAGAAACTAGAGCTAAATCTAACTACACAGGAAAAAAAAAACTACGCCACGCACAAGCTTTACCCTATCTACTGAGGAAGAGCACATTTCAATACAGTCTCATCAAGGTAATCCAGACAATTACACACATAAAGTAGATATTTATATTCACACACTGACATAGCTCACAGCTCAAGTAGTGGATTAGTAGGCTCACTACTGCTGTAGTGGCCATCTGAATATCTGATCAGCAGAAGCCAAGCCATGCGGCCGGGCATGTACAGTCTGCAGCAATGGGGATGCTGCTCATGACCATCCACCCATCCGGGCACATTAGACATGTGGCCGTCAGGCATCAGGTGGCTGCACAACCGGTAAGCAGGCACCGGGAATGATGCTGTCCCCCCTCAATCCACGGCCATTCTGAGCTCTTGTCCCATTCAGCCCATCTCGTGCATCGGCCGACCCGAATCCGGCTCGCACTTGCACTTGCTCATCTAATTCTTATACAGTATTTATTTATTATATAAACAAAGACCGACCACTTTAAGCTCTCTCTGATCCTCCTGCACACCTTCACATGGGCAGAGTAGCTCATCATCTGACACGTGTGTATACTCGTGGATTGGCGTCACCGACCATGCCCATTTTTTATTTTTATTTTTTTTCTATAGCCGGCCAACATGTTGCCACTGCCAAGTCACAATGCTCCTGGCCCGCCGTTGCTGAAATATGGGGCCCACACACGCACATTATCTTGCCATTTCCAGGACCTGTTTGTCTGTGACCCAGAAATTCTGAGCATTCCACACAAACCATCTAGAGGGAAGGCGTATGCCAAAGCAAAGAGCAGCGTTCGTTCATGTGGATCTCTGATCCTGATGTCTGAATTCTGATGGAGCACTGCACTGTCACTGTGGATCAGAACGAACAATTGGCACGCGGCGGTGACAACCGACTGACAAGCAAGGATCTACAGCCACTTGGTAGCTAGGAGCAAACTGATGGTCCAGAATGAACAAAGGCAGCCACAAGCTCTGAGGTCGATGCGGTAGCAAGCTAGGTCTCGGGAGGGTAGGAGCAGGACACATTGCAAAAGTGCAGGGACGACAGCAAGAGAACAAGACGTCCCTGCAAAACAAAATCACCCCAATCCGTGTCCACGACGACCGCAGCCGCTTCGCTCCGTTGGGAATTGGGATGTAAAACTAGCCTATCAACCCACGGGCTAATTAAAATTAATATAAAAATAAAATTTATAGCTAATAATTATAGTTATCTATCACATGCTCGACAAGCCTCTGATATAGTATCCCTGTCCTCCTCCTTTTGAAGCAAACCCAAAATCCTATCCAGTGTGTCGCCCTGAAAAGGATCTGCAAACAAGATTGTGGGTTCACTTTATCAAAGATAATATCATTTCTACTTAGCTATATAGCCCAACAAACAACAATTATGGCTGTAAATATTAAATTCTTTTCCTTCCACCTAATACTTTGCAACCAAGTCCCAAACATGTGAATGACATTGTTAACCTTTTGTAAAACAAAGGTAGTATAAATTATTCTCCAAATTAATCTAGCCCTGTGACACTCAAAAAGAGATATTGTATAGTTTCGTTATTACTACAATAGCAACATTTCTTATTCCCATACCAATTTCATCTGACTAGATTATCTTTATCTTTAGTTAGAATAACCCCTCAGTGAAGAAACTATAGAAAGATTTTTACTTTTAAGGGGAGTTTAGTTTCCACAAAGGTTTGTTAATTGGAATGACTCCCCCATTTAGTATCTCTCTATACATTGATTGAACAGAGAAGATTACATTTTTTTCAAGGACCATAAGAACATATCTGGTTAATCCACAAGTTGAACACCTGCTACCTTTGTTACCAACTTAAGTCAATTCACAAGATTATTTCCTCTTGGAGCTCTCCTAAAAGGAACTTTAAGAGGAGTCGAAGACATGACCTTTTGTACTATATCGTGCTTCCTAATTACCAGATTGTAAAGTGTTGGGTATTGATTTTTAAGACCAGTGTTTCCTAGTCAATTGTCTTCCTAGAATCTGATTTGTTCCTCATTTTGAAGTTTAAATGTTCCAAAGCTGAGGAAATCATTTTTGATCTCCATTAACCATTGTGAATCCTCTGGGTTTTTTTCTGTACGTGTGCAAATATTTTGGAGCCTAGATATTTCTTTTTAAGGATTTGTTGCCAGATTCTGTCCTCATTAATAAGCTTAAAAAGCCATTTACTTAGGAGGCTTTTATTATGCACTTCTAAATCCAAAATTCCTAGAACTCCTTGATCTCTCGATCTACACACGATGTGCCATTTTGTTAATCTGTATTTTCTTTTGTGTCCATCCTCTTGCCAAAACAATCTAGACCTGAAGTAATCTAATTTCTTAAGAACTTCTTTGGGGATTAAAAAAAAGGAGATTATGTACATACAAAGATTGCTTAGAACTAAGTTGATTAGGGTTAGCCTACCTCCATAGGGGAGCATCTTGCTTTTTTATGTACTCAGTTTTCTTTCAAATCTTTCCTCTATTGGTTTCCAATCTTTGTTAAGGAGTCTACAATGGATCATTGGGATACCAAGGTGACAAAAAGGGACCTCCCCAACATGACGCCCAAAAATATTCATGTATTTTTGTTGGGCATCCTTCGCCTCTCCATAGCAGAATAATTCACTCTTATGGAAATTTATGTTGAGACCAGAAAGATGCTCAAAAGCTGTAAGCACGAGTTTCGTATTCTTTTGATCTCTCGAACTCTAGCTAGGTAAGGTTGCAGGGTTGCGGCGACTACGACGACAGCCTTCTTAGAACGACGAGGGGGACGCGGAGGAGATCAGTGATGACGTCCTTGAGCACCACAGGCATCTCGATAGGGACACCCTCCAGCTTCTTGATCTTCTTAATCCATGTGCTGACACCATCGTCGCCGTCCCTCATTGTCCTAAGCTCAGCCAGCAGGCCTACAGCAGAAAATAAATTCACTTTGCTTAGATGCAACCGTACGTTGTGCGCAGTGCTCAGCAGCATGTTGCCCCGGATCGAGAACAGAAACCAGGCCAATATTCTTACGCTTCCTTTCTTCAAAGATCCAGCGGCGGTACCCCTTGGCAAGGACCGCCTTATGACGGCGAATCTTGCTCACCATGGGCGCCCTGCTGCCTGGCAGGGACTGGTTGATATCCTTCACCTCGCCAAGTCCTGATGAGGGTCCGGGAGCTGGTACTGCAACAGAACAGAGCCAATGCAAGGAGTTCAACTGATGACAAACAATTCAAGCTAGCTAGCCGCGCGCGCACAAACGCAAGCAAATCGATCGGCGAAATGGATACCCACATCCTCGGTGCGTGATCGCCTGGAACTCGACCTCCTCCTCCTCGTCGCGGCGGTTGTCGGCCATGAGCTAGGCTGGTTGGCGGTGATCAATGCTCGTTGCAGCAATGCATGCCTAAGGGACGATTGGTGGTGAATAAGTTGCATTGGGGTTGGGGGAGGGTTCAGTACTGCAGCCTTCATGCAACTCGGCATAAAGTAGTGTCAGCTTTCATGGCTCTTCGCCGGTTTTCATGCCATGCGTCCTATAAGATCCAGTAGGCATTGTAATTCTGTTTATCGGCACAAAGAGCTCGTCCAAGTTACTTTTTTCTTCGAGTCCTGCTTGCGTTGTTACTCTGGTAGTAGTGAAGGAAGAAAAAATTGTTCTGTCAGATATAGGTCGTGGCGAAGAAAATAGATGTAGAGTGCTGACTGCTGAACCGGCCGTAGATGGAAAGGTCTTTCTTGAGAGGTCCAACTACTCTCTTTGCATATTATGGCCCGGCCCAAAACCCTAGGCGCCTTCGCACCGGGCCCCGTGTCTCCGATCCCGTCGTCGTCGTCCAGCTCTCTCCGTGGGCCCATCTCAAATCATCGTGAGCCTGTTGTTTGTTGGCCCGGTTGGCATCCTGCAGGAGAAATGGGGAGCGGAGGTTGTAAGGGCATGAGCTTTCTCCTACGAGCCACGGGAGGGGCGAACTTTTTCCTCACGTGGGGCCCAGCACAGAGCGCACCGCACGACGTGGACGTGGTGGAGGCCCGGCCGCGCGGCAGGCACAGCCAGCCAGCCGCGTCATCAGGAATTAGGAGCCCAATCACGTCACGCCACGGCAGCGTTATCCGCTCCGGATATTCCCCGGCCCGAGAGCGACGTGTCGTTTTGATTTCGTTTTAAGATTTTGTTTCCTGCCCGCGCGCCGCAGGAGCTAGAAGAAAATGCCTGCCTCCGCGGATGCCGTGCAGCTAGAAGAAAATCAGGAGCTAGAAAGTCATGACGCAAAGTTTGTTTGCCCCCCCTTTTTTTTTTCTGCCAGCAAATACTTGTATCTTGAGCCAACACTAACTTCTGCTGATTTTGCTGGCAGCAAGAATTAATTTGGCTTTCCAAATGAAGCCTAGACTTCTTTGCACTTAGTATTAGGTAACATGACATAATAGAATGTTCACACACGAATAGGGCTTTTACGACCATGAAAATTCTTCCGAACAGCTATGGGCTAGTGACAGATTTTTATAAAACAATAAAATTTCAAATCCAGCAAAATCAGCGAGGGCGAGGCAGACGCGAGACGGACAGATGAAACGAGAACGGGCGTGCTGCAGGGGAGGCTGACACGCGGGCCCAACTCCTCTTGTCCTTTTGTCTCTCGACACCGATCCGACCGGACCAGACCGCAGATCGATCTCACTTTGGCTAGCTCTCCGGCGGCTCCGCCCTCATCATCAGCAGAGGCGCAGAGCTTTCTTCCTCTCCCGCCTTCCGTTTCCAGCCGCCCCGCCCCGACGGCGATCCCAATCCCGCACGACCCCCGCCCCCCGCCGCGGAGCTCGGGCCGCAATGCCCGCGCCCCCGGACCCGCCGCCCCCAGCCGCCGCTGGGGACACCGACGCCCCGGACCCGGATCCTGCTCCCCCGCCTCCGCCTCCGCCTCCGCCTCCACCCCCTCCCGGGCCCGCGCCCGCCGATGAGGAGGACGACCGCGTCTTCCTCGTGCCCCGCAGGTGAGCGCAGCCCTAACCCTAGCCCGGTCCCCGATCGGGCCCCGCCGCCCCCCCTCGCTGGCTGACGAGATGCCGATGCGGCCGGACGCGCGCAGGTGGTGGAAGGAGGCGCAGGACGGCGCGGCGATCGAGGCGGCCGGGCTGCCCTACGCGGCCGCGCCGGCGGGGCCGACCTCCTACGGCATGAGGGTGCTCAGCATCTTCATCTCCGATCAGGCCTACACCCTCCGCCGCGCGGACGACCTCCTCCACCAGCAGGCGCCCGGCGCCTCGCAGGGGAGGAGCTACGCGCTCCTCGCCGCCGACCTCTTCACCAAGGCGCGGGACTGGTGAGACTGGCATCCCCCGCTCCGTGCTTCTCATTCTTCTATTCCTTGGATGGTCGTTCGGTAGGGTGTGCTGTTCTATGCCCCGCGAGATTTGTTTCGGAGGAGCTGCTTGTGTGGTAGTAGCGGACAGAAATGAGTAGGGTGATCAGCTTGTATCTGACGCAGATGTCTGGCCAGGGCCTAGGTACTGTAGGTAGTAGCCGTTTGCGATTCTGCATTGCAACAGTAAACCCGCTGTGCGATCCGGTGCATCGAATATGGCGATCCTATGTTGAGTACTTTTGAAGTGTTGAATAGACAACGATGTGTAGGATGATCGGCTGGTATCCGATGCACATGTGTGGCCAGGGCCTAGTTGGTAGTAGATATCTGTGATTCTAACAGAGTGATACCGCGGTGCAATTCGGTCGCGGTTCTATGTTGGAGTAATTATGAAGTGCTGCACTTGCTGCCGAAAATGAGTGTGGATAGGTTCTTTTATATGTGGATAATTTAGGGTAACTGTTTATTGCCTTTTTGTCTAAGTGCCACTGATGATTGGTTGCTGTGCATGCCGACATGCCGTTCACGCGCCAGTGAGCTGTTTTCTGGTATTACCTATGGCCCTACGTGGATGGATTCGACTCACCGACTTTGTAGTAACGGCTCCTGCGCACAGTCGTTTAGTTTTGTGCATTTATTCATGGATTGCATTCAAGCATGGTGAGCACTGGAGGTGGTGCCCCTTGTCTTCCTTGGAAAGTCCATGGAAACTATAACGGCCTGTTATGGGCTATTAAGTGTCCGCGTCCTTACTGACGGTGCCATATTTGCTTCAACAGATCGTTCTCTGTAAAGACACACAAATATTAGCTACCATATGGAGACCATACTGCAATCCTAGAATCTAGATTCCTTTTCTTTTTCTTTTTTGCTGAAATGTGCTATAAAGCCTTGGTTCATCCACACGTGTTTGAGGCGATCAATTTAAACACAACTTCTTATGGAGATTCTTCTTGAAGCTTTATGTGGGGTTAATAGCCAATGGTTTCTTCAAAGTTTATATTACCTTGATTGGAATGCACTAAAGCCTCAAGCAACACAGAGCAATAAATTTCGTGTTACTTTGAGGCTTTCATCAGGAGGGATGGCTTAGAGAAAGAAATCTGGTGCTAACTTTGGGAACGTTTTTCTTAATTTTAAAACCGTTGAAACATATATTTCTGAATGGGAGAAACCCTTTTCATGTTATGCAGTGCTGCATTTGATAGTTAAGGCTAAAGGTCTTTGAATTATATGCTCAGCTGCCTGGGTATAGTTTTCATGTATTTTTGTTTACGTGATGATTCTCTATTTTCTTTCCTTCAGCACAGCTTACCTTAATTTTTTCACACAGGCATATTGATTCTGCCAAGTCCATGGGCAAAAATTCTTCCCTTACTGAAGATGGCTCAGTAAATATTTACCCTATAATGCTAAGAGTCTCAGTCACCCAAGATAATGCACTTACAGTGAAGATCGGCAAAAAGGTACATTGCTTACATTCTGCTCTATTCTTTTAGTTTAGAAGAGGGGTTTCATAAGAAGCTCGTTTACCAACTGTTCTTTTTTTTAAGGATGATGTTTGCTAATATATATTAACTTTGACATATCAGGACAACTCGTCAGAGAACTTTAGAAGAGCAAACAAGATTCTGACTGCAGACTCTGAACCGGTATTTTTCTGACAATCCTTTTACACACTTAGTTATGGCAGATTCCTGAGGTTTCCCCTCTAATTGCATGTTCATTTGTATTAGGTTCACATATGGGATTTCTCTGGGCGAACAACATACATATTGATGAATGCATGGAACCAAATGCCCCATGACTCAAAATCTGCAGATCATGAGGTATCTTCTCCATTCAGTCTTTCATCTTATTGCATACTGCTATAAATTTTATGGGATTGTATTGTTCTAATAGGTACTTTGAGCTTTTCTCGCATAAAATGTCGATGATGATTTTCCCTCCTCTATAATTTAGTTCCGCTTACCACTTGCTGCTGAAAGTTTATGTAGGCATGTAGTCAAGTGTCAACGTATCTTCTGAAGTAGACATAATCAGTTAAATTAGTGCCTCTATAATTAATATTATCAAAATCTCCTTTTGCTTATTTAACCCATTTCCAATGAGTTAGTTGTCTCATATACTGAGTATGGATGGTCCCTTCAATTTCTCTCTTAGCTTTCTTGATGTTCTTGTAAAGTTCCATGTACTAAGGATTCATGTTTTAGAGCCCAAAAGAAAGGGCCAGCATGCCTTAAAGAAAAGATGCACTCAGCTCCTTATGTACTTGCGTTTTGTGTCTGTGTCCAGCTACTTGACCTTTAGTTTGTCCGTACAAATTTTCTTCCACATTCTTGAAAGTTGTACACTTCTTTTGGCTTCCTAACATGTTAGAAGTTGTAAATCATATAAGAAAATATAGAGTTGTATGATTCCAGTGTAAACTAGGAAGGTTGTATGACTAGTGCATGAGTTATATTTTGCAAGTATGCATTGTTTTCTTATTTGGTGCGTATATGTTAGCTGTCAACCACATACATTTTTATTGGTGGCTTTGACCCATTGCAGGGCTATATATGACTAGGTTTTTGCCATCGTAATCAGAGTGAACTTGTTCTCCCTGTTGTTTTATGAGATTATCCAGCTTGTATTTATTTGAACTTAGCTTTCGTTCAGCTTCACTTGTGATTGTATCTCTCATATAGTGTGCACTTTTGTAGTATATGTTGCTTATACTTTATTTAATATTTTCAGATGCCTCTAGAAATACACATTTATGATTTGTCAAAACCTGTGGCCAATGGTGCTGATGGGAAGAGAGATGGGTTAGCATTGACATTGCGTGGTTCGGTTTTTAGCAATGGCAGTATCACAGACATGGATCTGGATTCATCAAGTGGAAGCTCTAAGCAAGTTGGCTCTGGTTTAACAGGATTAGATAACCTTGGAAACACATGTTTTATGAACAGTGCAGTCCAATGCTTGGCTCATACTTCAAAGCTCGTCGACTATTTTCTTGGCGATTTCTGTAAAGAAATAAACACGCATAATCCACTGGGGATGAAGGTACGCTAAAGTTCTTTTTTCAGTTAATATAGTTTATTTATAATTGGAATTGGATATTATTTTTTTCTCTTTAACTCAATTGGAAAATGTTTCTCAAATAGGGGGAGCTCGCATATGCATTTGGCGATTTGTTGAGGAAGCTATGGGCTATTGACAGAACCCCAGTCGCGCCACGCCAATTCAAGGCCAAACTTGCACGCTTTGCCCCCCAATTCAGTGGCTTTAACCAACATGATTCACAGGTTAGTTGGCTTTTTCACTTTTGAAAAGACATTGATATCTTGACTCTAAAACACACACTCTCAAAATATTTCCTAAACTGAGCCCTATGCCATAGCTGGCTATAGCCAATTGATCCTACCAATATTGGCTTCAAGATTAAGTAGCCTGAACCCCAAGATGTGGATAATGCGCCCATCATGTTGGTGGCTTACAATATCCAAGACTTATGGTATTTATAAAGGGTGATTTTTATTTCTTGGGAATTTGTTTTTAGTTACTTGACTTTTTAGCAATAATTTGTATACTACTTGTTTAGTTTCCTAAAATGATTTGCGATGCCAATGGAGCGTTTCTCAGATTAGGTTTATGTGCTGTATGTAGGAGCTTCTTGCTTTCCTATTGGATGGACTCCATGAAGATTTGAATCGTGTTAAATGTAAACCATATTCCGAAGCAAAAGATTCAGATGGTCGTCCGGATGAAGAGGTTGCAGATGAGTACTGGGGCAACCATTTAGCCCGAAATGATTCTATCATAGTTGATATCTGCCAGGTTAGTTATTAATGTGTGTAGCGTCCCTATTTTCAAGACATGCACATTCCAACGCAAGCATGCCGTTCTCTCAATTTATTTACCTTTGGCCTTGAACAGACATGGAGATTATGAGTCCTTGGGTCTGAATATAATATATGAACACCCTCTGTAGACTTCTTGTTGTTTACAAGAACTTCTCCTGATACATTTAATTAGTTGATGGCACTTATACATCAATAGCTGTTATTCTGGTGGGCAGACATGATATAGGCTGGACAAAAACATAACCCCTTTTCATCACGTGTAATTTCTGTGCAGGCTCTGAGATATATCATGCCCATTATTTCTGTAGTGTTACAAATGTGCATAGGGCGACGGTTGCTTTTTCCTATGTATGTATGTTCTTTGAGCTTTTATTGATTTTCTTTGGTGCTTCAATGACAGGGCCAATACAAGTCAACGTTAGTCTGCCCTATATGCAAGAAAGTTTCTGTAACATTTGACCCGTTTATGTATTTATCTTTGCCCCTGCCTTCAACAACGATGAGAACAATGACAATAACTGTCTTCAGCACTGACGGGACTACTGGGCCATCTCCTTACACTGTCAGTGTGCCAAAATCTGGAGATACGAGGACCCTTATCAACGCATTAAGCAACGCTTGTTCGTTACGAGACGATGAGCGCCTCCTGGTTGCTGAGGTATTCATTACTCATTCAGTATTATTGTCATTGCAAAAGCTGCTAAACATGCCCAGCACATTTCCTTACTGTTTGATGATCAACATGTAGGTCTACAATAATTCCATTATCCGGTACTTGGATGAACCTTCTGAAGTCATCTCCTTGATTAGAGACGGAGATCGTTTGGTTGCATATAGACTTCCAAAAGACAGTGAAGATGCTCCTATTGTGGTCTTCAGAAGCCAGCGTATGGAGTAAGTAAAATCTTTGCAATTTCTATGATGTGCATATCAATCAAATACATAATGTTGAAAGTTTAATGAATCTGCACCAAGATATGTTCATCATTATTTCCCCACTTTTTTGGTTAGGAAATATGCGAAGAGCTCTTATAACAAAATCAACATCTTTGATACGTAGGTCGTCCATCTCCAGTTTTGGCAGGAAGTCATGGAAGACTTTTGGCACCCCACTCGTGTCAAGCCTTCCTGATGATACAGTAACTGGAAGTACTATCTGCAACCTTTTCCTGAAGGTTATGACTCCATTCAGAGTATCAAACGATGATGTTTCAGATGCAGATCAAAGAATTGGCGAGAGCAGTCTAGCTAATGACACTGCAGATACCAATATGAGCACTGATACCTCAGAGCAAACCAGCTTAAACAACAATTCTCTTGAGTATGAAACAGGGACTGAAGATGCAATGCAATTTTTCCTGACTAATGAGAGGTTCCCGGACCAACGAATGAAGATAGAAATGGATCAACCCATTACAGTGAAAGGTCCGCTGAAGCGTCTGCATGTGGTCGTGTGTTGGCAGGACGATGGACTGGAGCAGTACAATCTTGGTTCTTTGGATTCTCTTCCAGAGATTTACAAAGCTGTGTTATTTTCAAGGAGACCGCAGGACACATGTTCTCTATATGCATGCCTGGAAGCTTTTATCAAGGAAGAACCATTGGGCCCAGAAGACATGTGGTAATTTTCTTTCATCACTTTTTTTCTCGTTCTCTTTTGTAACATCAGCTCCCAAAGGTTTGTTAGAAGTAGAATGATTCATTGTTCGGAACACTTGTAATTTAAGAAAAAAGAAAGAAAAATGTGTAGTTGCAATGATGGTTAAACTTGCAGAAATACAACTGCAATGTTATTCTTGTCTGTTGATTGTTTCTGAGTTTCTTCTATTTTACAGGTATTGCCCAGGTTGCAAAGAGCATCGGCAGGCTAGTAAGAAGCTAGACCTTTGGAGGTTACCGGAAATCCTTATAATACACCTTAAAAGGTTTTCATACAGCCGGTACACCAAAAACAAGCTGGAGACATTTGTGGACTTCCCAATTCATGATCTTGACCTGTCAAAGTATATCGGTCACAGATGCCAACAGGTTCCCCACAATTACCAACTGTATGCTATCAGCAATCACTATGGAAACATGGGAGGTGGTCACTATACAGCTTATGTTTATGTAAGTACTCTTCCTCCCTGCTTGTGCCAAAGTGATTTAGGATGCATCCGTTTACACCATTGGCAAAAGCCCATGTACTGTGATCCCTCGTTTGTGAATGCTTTTGTTTAATATTTTGAGCTGTAAGGTAGTGGTGCTTATGAAGTGCTTTCTTCTTTGGTGCAGGATGAAAGGAAAAAGGGGTGGTATGACTTCGATGATCGTCATGTGGGTCCTATAACGGAGGACAGCATAAAGACATCGGCAGCTTATGTTCTTTTTTACAGGAGGATACAGGAGGATAGCTTAGTTACAGGTACAGACATAGATTCTGATATTCCAACTTGAGGCGGCGGTAGTGGCGATTTTTGAGCCCAGTCCCGGACAGTGTATAGTTCATTGGTTGGGGGACAGTTGTGGTGCAAAGGAAGAGGGGATAGAAATAGAGGTGGAAGATAGTATTGGTTCCAGACAGTGAAGTGGAGTTTGGGGTGTACTGTTTCCAGCGTCCCGAATGAGGTGGAAATGCACCGCAGGAAGGCTGTTGTAGGCTGATATCATACATGTTTCTTACCCTAGATGTTGTAGGGTTCAGAGGGAGAGATAACTTATCCTTGTAGTTCCCATACAAATCCCAGCTTTTTCCCCCCCTTTTAACATCTGTAATTGATGGTGGTAAATTTTGGCTCTTGACATGAGTGGGGAAAAAATCAGCCCAGATAGTCAACAGTTGTGGTACCAGCATTGTTGGAAGTTAAAGACTTAAGACTAGTGCTTCGTGTCTGCGGAACTTGATGGGATGACCGCTTTCGGGCTTTCGTCTTCAGCAGGCCGCCATGGGCCAATCTGAAGAACGTGCGATTCGTCTTGATTAAAGTCGATTGGATTGTGTCTCTTTGAAATTCTTGCGAAATTTCTATGCTGCGGTTCAGTATTGTGGGGACCCTCGGCCTGCTAGCAGGCCTGGTTGCCCCGGTGAATACTTGAGACTGTGACTATACACAACTCCCGTTCTATGGTTGACAGATGATTGGTTACCAAGAACTTACCAATGTCAGCTATTATGGGTTGGAGGAAGTAGTCAAACGTGTCAAGTACGTGAAGACGGAGGTTAGTACAGGACTACAGCCTACAACCACCTACAGGTACGGTGGCTCGCCAAGTATTTGTTGACATGTGACTTGCGATCCAGGTGCTGCCACGCGCGGGCGCGGCTTGACACATGACGTGACACCATGGAGAAATGGAGAGGAAGGGAAGGGAAGGGAGCCGGAGGCAGGGCCAGGGCCAGGTCGCGGCCGACCCTGCCCGTGTCGCGCGGGGAGCCTGCCTGCCTTCCTGCCTCTGCCTGTGAGGGAGTGAGAGCCGGCCGGTGGATGGGCGGGAGCGCGGCTGGCCGGCCGGCAGCCGGCTGCTTCGTTTGTCCGGTGGGCCCGGCAGCCTCTCCCTGTACGGGTAGCCCAGCCGAGCAGAAGCAGAAAACCTGGCCTGGCGAAGCAGCAGTACCGTACAGTGGAGGCGTCAATGGCGACGTGACGTGACCCCTCACGCCAACGGCAAAAAGCTAAAGCCGCCTTCGTCTTCCTCCGTCCTCTACTCCTCGTCTGTGCTGTCACGCACGCACGCGTCCATGAGGCCGGCCGGGCCGCCATCTGCAGCCAGCAGGTTCCGGACTCGATCAGACTCCACAGAGAGCCTCTAGTCGGCTCGGGCTCGGATCCATTGTGCCTCCATCTGCTGCTACAGTGGAAACAGTACACTGCACTAACACCAGTAAACCACCAACAGTGCACGCTTCGCTTCTTTTCCCTCCCTCCATCTCTCTCTGTTTTCTTCAGAGAGGGAGAGGACAGTCACGATGGAGACGTGCACGCTTCTTTCAGAAAAAAAAAAGAGAAAAGAAAAAAAAACAGAGACGTACACGCGTGATTTGGGCACCCATTCGTCATCCAAAGCAGTAACAGTGATCAGCCATTTTGATCCTCTCACTTTTCACTTGCCATCTGCCAAGTTCGTAGCTCCTCCTTGAGAATTGCTTTGCAGCTGGCCAAGGTTGGTTAGTATAAGAATATATAAAGCAAGCGAGTGGCATGCACGCACTGCTGGTCCAGGGCAATGCAGCATGCAAGTTGCATTCAGCGGCGGTGGCGGCCGGCCGGTGTCCAGAACGACGACACTTGTGGGCGGAGGGCGCAGCTGCCGTCGCCGTCGGCCATGAACTGAGTCGTACCTGGAGCTAGCTCATTAAGGTCTGGTCTCAAGTGGCCCAGGCCAGTGTACAACTTACTTAAGGCTGCGGCACCTGCTCGATCGCCCAATAATTCCTCACTATCTATGTCTGATTTATTTAGTGACTTGATTTGATCGTCGTCGTCCCCCCTGCTGTATGATGGTCCTGCCTGCGCCATCATGTGCATTGTGCCTTGTCAACTTTCTCATGAAATGCTCGATCTTTTAGCACACACTGATTGCATAGTTGACCTCCAATAAACAGAAAAAGAAGAAGAAGAAAAGGCGTGCCCTCGCCTGGCCTTGTGGTGCCACAAACAAGTTCATGGTATCACAGCGGTAACACTAGATGCTTACAGTGAATTTTACTTTTGCTTTTGTTTTATTTGTACTCTTATTTTTCCTTTCTGCAATCCTTTAATTCCTGGTTTATTTGTCCAACGAAAAATAGTCAGAGAAGGAAACCACCTTCTTATTCGATTACCCATCATCTAATATGACAGTGATCATTATTTGTTCCTTATATGCTATATATGTGACTGTAGCTAGCCATGCCTATCTCTTTGAATCGCATGCATGCATGGTACTTTACAGATACATGGATTAGAGCAAGAGAAGTTGTTTTCATACATTATATATGATAATCACCCTCAACAAAACTCAGGCGCTACTTGCGGCATCATGTGGAGGACATTCTTTCATTCATGGACCAATTCGTGATCCCATTTATTGCCACGGAAAAGAAAAGACATCCGGTCCGGCCAGGTCTTATGCAAGTTAATGAGAAAGGGCCTACTGTGTTCTCAGCATACATGCATCCACGTCGGCACAACAAGCAACTGGTGCCGGCCAGAAACTGACATGGACACCGTATCCAGCAGTGACTGTGATATGTTCCCACGAGAACGAATCACACACTGCATTATTATTCCAAACAATTCAAGGCTAATAAGCAATGTACATAATGCATCAACATTACTTATATATATATATATATATATATGTACTTGTTTATTATCTTTATAAATATGCAAAATGAGAGAGTTCAATGATCACATCAGTGCAGCAGCATATCATTGCAGAGAGAGAGAGAGAGAGAGAGAGAGAGAGAGAGAGAGAGAGAGAGAGAGAGAGAGAGATCAACACTGGAGGAGGAGGAGGAGCAGAGATCGACGAAATACGAAAGGGTTCGAAACTGTCGTGTCGAGGTGACGCATCGTGGGTTGGTTTCGTACTTGTCCCACGTCACCGTTCACCAGCGTGTGTCCGTGCCTGGGCCTGTGACCGGCTGGCCCGTCGTCGTGTCGCTCTCTGCTCCATGTGCATGGTCACCAAAGGAATCCTCGCCGGCTAGCGTCTAGAGTGTAGCCTGCCCAGCTAGCTGCTTCTATAGTGCGTGCCACTGTAGGATGGTGGTCGATTTGATGAGGGAAAAGCAAATCGAGCCAACACACTTTTTGTCCCCTTAATTTCTTTTCCTTTCTCTTAAATGTTTAAGCACATATACTACACACTGAAAGTGCCCCTTGATGTTAAGCTTAAATATGTCACTGATCACTTTTGGTCATTTACCATTCTCTGTCTTTGGTTGCCAATAAGCAAAAAAAATTCTTTTCCAGCTAGTAGCTAGGCCAATTTTTTTTTTTACAATCAGTGTTTAGATATATCATGCGATGTTCTCACTTGCTGATTCAGCTAGTTTTAATTTTATATATATAGAGAGAGAGAAGCGAAAAAGTACCTCAGATCAGTCAGTGTGTGGCCCATGTTAAGATGAGTCATCGGGCCATCCAGTGCATAAGAGAGTGTCATCTTCAACAGCAGCTTAGTTACAGTGTCTCTCTCTTTATTAGTCAAGATGCTGTCCTGGCCTCCATGGTTGGATGTGGCGTTTTGATGGGATGAACGCCTTACCCTCATCCAAAAGTAATTGATCCTCGTGTGGATTTCCTTAGCTTCAAGGAGTCTGTCGTCCACAGGATCAGAGCGTCATCTACATAGTATGCATTACTGTATGTTGATCTCAATAGTTTCTGATGCTTTGCTTTATTATTGCCACCTTTCTCGCTCAGTTCGTGGACAGAATCCAAGGATTTGATAGATCATTCGATCAATGCATGATGAAAAAGATCAAATCATCGTGATCGATTCGCTTCATCCGAATATGCATTATTGGCAGCCGATTAACGGTTGACACCGCTACAGAACGCGGTACCAAGTCAACGAAGGCGAGAGAATCTAAGGAACCATTGACCAAATATATGCGGCCGTCTCACGTGCTCTAACTCAATCACCCACTCAATTATATAACGCGATAACTTCACCATGGTCATGATTATATATTCATCTATTCGTCGGTTATCCGAACCTCTCAGATTGTGCAACCTGATGATGATCAGCGTTATATATAAGAACCTTTCATGATGAAATCTGTCCACCAGGAATCAATAATACTTACAGCCCAAAGTTTGTCAAGAAAGTCAAAAATAACAAGTACATGAAAACAGAGGTACATACTTACTACAAATTGACGTGCTGCTCTACAAAAATAACATGAATGATGAATCTAACATGAGAAATTAACCTGCGGGTCGTAATAGTAGTAATACCCAGACCCCCGGCCAGAGAGCAGGCAGTAAAATTATTTTATTTTGAGAAAACAGGCAGTAAAATAATTAGGCCCCTGCTAATTATTCTGATTATATATTAAAACAAAAGGGATAGTTGTAAAAGTAACTTAACCTGGGGTAAAAGTGAAACCCAGCTGAAAACATGCATGGAGGCAGGAATAGCAGCTGGGGTACCTGTGGTAGGCCATGTACGGTACCTGATGAATGGGCCGTGCATGCAACATATGATTAATCACATGATCGCTGCGGACAGCCGTACATTTATAGCTAGCAGTTATGCATACTGCCGCGCGATCAGACCGATCCACTCATTATTATGAGATTCAGTTAGCATGAATACGCGCAATTATTATGCCCTCCTCCATCAGCTGTACGTCTAGCAGATCGGTAGGCCAACAGATGCTGCTCACTCCGCCTACAAAATGTATATTAAATTACAATGGCGTGTGTCGGTAATTTACATGAATCAAGGTTAGAGGGTTGCTTTACCTTATTTTCCACAATAGCAGAGGTGGGTAATTTAGATATAGATTTAGAGGGATATTTTAGATTATTTTTATAATAGTAAAGGTGGTAATGATTAGAAAATATAATAAATCCAATGGCTATTATTGTTAATGATGGTTTGAGTATGTTTCTAATTTTTGTGAGAATTTCTAAATTTTACCTATTTTCTAGTGCGTCCCTGACGATTAATGTGGAGGTTCCAAAAAAAATATCCAATTAGTAGTAGTAAGTATGAATCTAGTGGTGCCACTTAGTCACTAAAATCATGTACATCTAGGTCAAACAACATTACAAAAGTTGAATTTTCAAAATGCAGTCTTACATTTATGAATGGTGGGAGTGTTACATATTCGGCATCTGTTGCATACTCAAAATAAATGTTATTTTAGCATTCAAATTTTATCCCACAAAGAGTGTTCTTTTAGATTGTAGTGAGCTCCATCTAATTAAAGCAATACCAAGTACCAAAAAAATATTGTATAGAAAAACATATAGAACCAATCAAATACTTAGTACATATTACTTTTCTAGTTCCAATACATATGTATTCATTGAGGATCCAGAAAATCAAATAAATAACACGGCTTTCAATCACAATTGCTAGAAGTAATTAGGGGTAACAAGGTCATTTTTTTAGGATAAGTAATGTGTCTGAAATTTTTTAAAACAACAATATTTTAGGACGGAGGGAGTATGTATCAAATGTGGGGTGGATTTGCACAAGAATTGAGCCTTGCTCACCAGTTTGTGTGTTTTTCCCCTTTGATGGCTTTGCTCCATGGGTAGTGTTGAAAATGAAAACGATGGATAACCCTATCGATAATAGAGCATGCCACCACCATAAGCCCACCGAATTAAATTCTTTCAATTTTGAATTCAGAACCAGACTCTAAGCTCCTAAATCAACCCCTCCTAATGTGATGGAGGTTGGAGATAGAGTGTATCCCGTTAACAGAGAGGGTGAGGGTGGGGCAGACATTTGGAGGATATAAATGTGGCTCCTCGATGTGTTGATTAATTAGGTGTGGCTCATGACTACTCGTAAATATAAACTAACATTAAATTATTTCTGCATATAGAGAGTATAACAGTGTAATGAAACATGTATATCCATATTTTAATCTCTTTGTTTAACAGCTACTTATATTATATAGAAATGTAGATTTTTCACGTGGGACATAGGCACAAAGATTATATAACTTTGTCCTTGTCCCGGTTAATATATTTAATGTAAGTAGGGACCATATATTTCTTTCACATTGACAGAAAGGCAGGCTGATTTCTTTCAAAAAAGAAAGGCAGGCTGAAGAGGATCAAGTCGATTCATCAGCAATCAAGATACAACCACCTGATTACATGTAATAGATGCATCAAATTGAGTTATCTTGTAACCTCTCGTGGCGTCAAGATCACCAAACTGCATTGCAAATAGACAACACCTTGTTAGTGAGCATTCAGACAAGGAGGTCCTAGCAGTGTGAAATTAACCACTTCTATCTTTTTGTACGATGAGAGCAATGTTGGCTAGCTTGCACGATTAAACTTAGAGAGACAACTCATGTAAAAGTAATTTAGAGTTGTGGACTTTATTTACAAACTTTAACTTTTATCTAACTAACGACTGCCTGCGTGTGCGCGTTTGCAACTCTATAAGTGGTGAAAATGCATATGAGAAATATGTTACAAAGTTACCGACGCAAACTAGTTTGCGGTGAATACAGATGCCGTCTTGGACAAGAACATAAATAACTAGAAGTGCACCACCCACATCAAAGTGCACAATAATTTCAAACATCAAAGGAATATACTATCACACAGTTGTAGAAAAATTTTCAAGAAAATGGCAGCTGTAGGATATGCTAGGTAGCAATCTAGCAGCTTAATGCTTCTGAATTGTCAAATCCAAGTGGTGGATTGGACAAGAGCCGTGGTCCAAAGGTCTTACACATGACAATAGGTTTGATAGGGTTGCATGAAGGTCTTGTGAAGGTCACTTGCCATATTTGGGGGCGGGAGGCATCAAAGTCTTCCTTGAGTGTTCCTTCCTGCCAACAAACTTTCCAGTTCCAGCTCCAAAAGGACAAGAGATTAATTACGAGTGTGTTACATTGCATCTGTGTAACTCTCAGAAAGTCTTGATCAAGATTGTCATCCACTACATCGCGCTTAAACCGCAATCGCACAAGTCTTGCATTGACAAAGGCAAGACATAGGTGCACCGCCTCTCTTTGTACTGCAGAAAGCATTTATTTTCGGCCGCTCAACCTCCCAATATAGATTCAGCAGAAAGTTATTTACTAGCTAGTGTGCGTGTGCGTGAAACATTTACAGGGTATATATACAATTTCCCTATCGATAGTTATGACACTTGTACATTTTTATATTATAATAATAACTTTTTTATGGCAGTTACTGAATAAATCATCAAGAAAAATATTGTCTATAAATTGGGTGATAATTATCGTACCGACAAGATGATGGTGCAACATGAAAAAAACAACAACTCTAAGAGTGTACTTACAACCATTGCCAGTATGAAAATATCCGATGACATGAAATATTCTAGTACTTCAACGTGCTTAACTTGTACATATCTTAGACATATAGTTATTAACTAAAAATTGAATTGCTGCTGTGCAAAATATTTATCAACTTGCAGCACCAGATCCATGAAGTTATGGCATCGACCAAGTGCAGCAAGGGAGCGAGGGCCCACCTGGGAGAGGCAGAAAGGGACTTCAATCTACACCATGTGGTGGTGCCTGCAGTCGTCAACGTACCACCGGCATGGGCAGTGATCCAATGGATGGATACGGATCGTGTGCATATCTTAGCCTACTAGCTGATCGACCATCAGTTGGGCACAGACACTACAGAAAAAGCCATGTAGCTAGAGAGGCCAAGAAAAGAGGAGCACAAAAGATAATGTAGCTAGGAATAAAAAATGTTTGCCACGTTTGTGGAACGTAGTGTAATATGTACCTACAGTGTGGATCCACCTTTCCAAACACATCATAATTAGACAAGCAAGCAACTAAGCATGATAAAAATAATTAATCCTTTCCTGTAGTCCCAAGTCTTATAAAACAAAAAAGTTGCTTGCCGCCACAATTATTTTAAGACCAGCAGCAGTTTGTTATATAGCCAAATTAAACAAGCTAATGTCACATTGCATTAGATAGGTCACCCACTTGTCCTCCCCTTTTACCCCCAAACTGTCTTATCTGTCCTTACATTGACATCTATATCCAACCCTACAGTCACCCAGTGCCACCATTCTCTTGTGTCAATACATATAAAGTATCTAGCTAGAAAATAGAACAGTATCATTGTAAAACTAGGAGATCCCTATTTTTTTTTATATCAATCTTTGTTAATGCAGCCTGCAAGAAACCGGTTCTGCAGACTGTAGCAGTGAAAATTTAGTGACTGCATACATGAACAATTTAGTGACTGCATGCGTGCAGATTTTTTGCAGGTACGGTGGACAATTTATGGGGGGGCGTGCAGGGATACAGATGATGTACACATACATGTTTGTAAGATAGGCATGATAGGAGGGTATCTCCCACCCACTCATTGTTGCAATCATGACATTTCTCAGCTCAGCAGCTCATCCCCTCTCACTTCCTTCCTGCATATTGCTGCTTCCACACACATGAGCCACCACAACAAATAAAACCACTTCTGCTTAACTCGATTGCTTTGCTTGCCCCCCACACGCCCTCTCTCTCTCTCTCTCTCTCTCTCTCTCTCTCTCTCTCTCTCTCTCTCTCTCTCTCTCTCTCAACGCAAAAAGAAAAGAGGAAAGCAGCGGGATAGCTCAATCTCTCCTTCCATCCTCTCCCCCCCCTCTCTCTCTACACATATATACTCGAGATATATATATATCAGTAGGATGAGCAAACCTAGCCTATGCTGCCTTTCTAGCTGAAAGTTTACCTGTTCGTCTTCCTCCTCCTCTTCTTCCTCGTTGCTGCTTGCTGGGAGAGTACTACTGTTCTTCACAAGGCGAAGCGAGGCGGCGGCGGCGGCGACCGATCAGAAGGAATGTCGGCCCAGATCGCGCCAGCGGCGGATCATGTGTGCTATGTGCACTGCAACTTCTGCAACACAGTTCTCGCGGTAAGATCTATCTATCTTATCTATGTTGCCTCAACATGATCTCTCCGTAGCTAACTCTTTCTCTCTCTAGGTACCTCTCTCTTTCCCCTTCTCTGTCTATGTAAATCTGCTTTCAAGAGAGAGATTAGTTGATGAAGTGACTGCACTGGGAGAGAGTACCCTCACACAGCCTCAGCCACACAATTATTGACTGGTTCTTCTTGATTTGCTTCACTTTTTTATTGGATTTTCCGTGATTTTTTTTGGTTAATTCGTTGGAGAAGAGTCTCAACAAGAACAAAAGGAGAGAGAATCGTACCTCAGAATCTCAGATGGCTCGATCTCCTTCTGCCTTATGTCTGGTTCTTCAATTCCTTCAAATTTCGTTCTTATTTTCTCTCAGAAACTCCTTTTGTGGTTTTTTTGTTTGAAGCCAGGTGCACGCATCAGTGATCAATTTGCTGGAGATCGTTCAATTAAAATACTTCCAAAAGTTTTCTCGATTTATTTTGGGGTCTATGTATGATATTTGAGGGATATATACAGCAAAATTTCTGCATTTTCCTTGTGTTGCGCCCTCTTGAATCTGTTGAATTTTAATAACCTGAAACAAGTGGAGAACAGTGTTCCACTATACAGAAATCAAAGGCAACTGTAGTACTACTGTATAAACATTGCGGTGCAAGAATGAATTTCTTGCATATATAATATATACATATGCAAAATTTTCCAGAAAGAAGTGTATATGCACTGCTACCTGGGCATAATTGCACACATGTAGCTAGAAAAGAGGTTTCAAAAAAACAAACTGTTCAGTTTCTTGTTGGTTATTTCGTTCCTTGCTTTTCAAGTTCGTGAATTTTACTGACAAGTCTTCAAATTTATTCTGATACCCATTTTTTCCGTAAACAATTCCTATGTCTATTTGTACCCGCATATACAATTTGATTTCCCCTTAATTAGCAACATGGAATGATAACAATCATTTTAGTTTTCTGAAGCTACTTCTGAAGTTAATTGTGTGTGTGTGAGTGAGTGTGTGTGTGTGTGTATCCCTGCTGCTTTTGCTCTATACCTCCTACATATTGCACAAACCCTTGTCGCACTCCAATGAAGAACTTAATGGGGGGAAGTAATAAAGCCAATTCTAACCTAGCTGCAAAATCATCTTCCATATATATCTTCTGAATCAGCTACCCAATTTTTAAGAACTATAATTTATATAACATATATGTCATCCCTGCTTCTTTTGTTTACTTTCTTCTTATTATCTTGACTTTTTCCATCCATCGATCTTTGGCGTACAAAAGTTCAGGGAAAAAAGGGACCGAGTTCATTTTTAGATAGGCTTGAAATATTCAGTGAGAATTTGTCGCAGGCAAATTTTCGATTTATATCAAAGCAAGACTTCACTGCCCTATACATGATATTTGAGTGAAATAGGCAAGATGGCCTCAGAGAGTTGATTAAGCATATTGAACAATTGCGCATATAGTAGTAACTCAATCTACAAAGAACGAAGAGGAACTAAATTGAGTGATATAGAGAGCAAAAAAAAATGTTTCTTAGATCATGCTGCTTCACTTCCATGTGTGTACATATATCTTGAGATGTGATTATACTCATATCTCTGGATCAATGGTACCTTGCATTAGTTCTTGATTGGCTGATATATATATCTGTGTGTGATGAAATCAGCACTTATAACTTCTAGCTAGTAACCTATTTGTGCTCAATTGGCATGCTTCAACATAAGTGTATAGATAATATGGCATGCATCTACCATAAATAACACATGTTTTGACTTCTTGATTTCATTGATTCAAGCTCAATTATTGCCATGAACAAGGCAATACATATAGTGACACTTACAGTGGTACTGGGTATGCATAGTGGTTCGCTGAACAATCAGACGACTGGTAAGCTAAATGATCATGCGAAATGATGATCGGTCAGTAGTTTCTACATGAGGTGCCACTAGACATACACCTTTGCATGCTCCAGTTAGCTTTTACAAAGTGCATGCGAAGTATTCCAAGGTTTTCAGAAAATAAATACACAGAGAGCGGCAATATCTTTTGGGAGCATTGTGAGATTTTTTTTTTTGTCTATTGATGATGTCTAATGTGTCTAGCTTGGGCTTGAATTGGACTTAACATCTTGTAGCTAAGGTGAATTGAATTCAACTAAAGCTAACAGCCAGCCTGTATTATTAGATTGAATTCAACCAATGCTAAGTGTGCTAGGACTAGGGTGTGGCTTGCTTGAGGACAGATTTATCAACTGAAATTCTGCAAAGATTTCCTAATGAGCTACCTAGCTAATAAGCGAGCTATTCCTCGAAAAATATAAGTTACAGCTTATTAAAGTTCTTTTGTAACAAGAATAAAAGTAAGAAAACCCTAACCCAGATCAAGCAGCACCTTGTACTGTGTAACTGATCCAAGTAGCATCTGCATGTGAGTTTGCGTGAAGTGGTTTTGCATGAAGCGTCACTATCTTTGCTTCTTTCCTGTATTGCCTTCACTATTTTAACTTTATGTGGCCAATGAGCACGCTCAATGTCTATCCTTGCATTATTCAGTGCTATCTAGTACATCATATCACACATGCACACACCCTCTCACTCTCTAGCTTGTGCCTCTGATCAGGCACACACACAGCAGCATGGCAGCAATCCATCCATCTTGGCCTTTTGTGTGTGTACATGTGCATGGGCTAACACACCTACATGCACAATCATTGGTAGGTGTCATCCATGGACTTTTGTTTATTCTTTCTTCTGGGAGTGAGTGCCGGAAAGACGGTGAATAGATAATATCGAACTGCGCCATGATTTTAACCTAGACTATCTCGTGTTTGAGATACTCCCAAGAGAGAAAAGCATGGAAAATAAGAGAACAAAAGTGATCAGCATGCAGGTGTTAGAAAAGTGAGAACCCATCAGCAGGCAGCGCAATAGCAACATGCTCTGATAAAAGTCATGTGTTGGACCAGCAGCAGCTTGATGATGATGCAGCTGGTTAAAGTGACAACAACAAAAGTTGGGCTAGAAAAGCTACCTGGTGTGAATCTCACTTCAGTCCTTTTCGATCTACCTTGATATTTGATTTTTCTCGTTTGTTTTCCTTTGGACATGCTCTCTCTCTGGATGCTGGAACTTGTCACTGTTCACTACTCTCTCTCTCTCTCTCTCTCTCTCTCTCTCTCTCTCTCTCTCATGCTGTTATAGTTATGTGCCGTGACTGCAGGTGAGTGTCCCAGGGAATAGCATGCTCAACATCGTGACAGTCCGGTGTGGACACTGCACAAATCTTTTGTCAGTGAACCTGAGAGCGCTGATGCACTCACTCCCAGAGCAACAAGATCAGCTTCAGGTACTATATATGCACAAATTTCATTAGGACAATTACTGGACAACCAAACACATACTGAAAACATCATTGCACAAAAATCTATTCGTTTCATGGACCTTTTACTAAGTAGCATAGATGCGTACTGAAAATCAAAATCATCCATGCATGAATAAGTATATAAACTCATCATGTTGTGAAGTACAGGAACAGTTGCAGTGTTTCTGTACAGTACAGTGTCTGAAAAAAGATCAGCTTGATACAGTGGGATCCTATGCGTGTGTGGGCTGCCGTACACTGGCGATTGAGAGAAACAGTGATTAACCATGCATTAATCCATGTTGCCGTCTGCACTAGTGATGTAGTAGGTACAGCGTGGCAATACTGGCCAAACAAACTCTCTCTGATTGGAGGGCCTGCAATAGCTGCTGGCTCTGCTAGCAGAAACGCCACGCATGCACAAGTCACTTCGATGTCTGTTTCGGACAGTGCTACACGTACAATCAAATCGCACGACCACTGCTACGTTTGGTACATTTTGTCTAGAGAAGAGAAGTTCAGAGTTACAGCAACAAGGTCTGCCAATTTTACACTGTTTTGCTAGCTACACCGTACTTCTTAATCTAGTTAATGTAAGTTGGCCTCACTGTCATGGCATCATAAAAACCTAATGAGCTAGAATTTCTTAAACTTTGTCCCCAATTAAATATTATTTATTATCGTTTTGGCGATTAACATGTGTTAAATTCAGTTGTTCGATTCCCAGGAGAACATCAAGGCCCATGGCATCAATGGCAGTCATTTGGAGTTTGGTTCTTCGTCCTCGAAGTTCCGACTGCCTATGATGTACTCGCCACAAAACGAACACCACCTGCTGCAGGAACAGACGCTAAACGCTCGTCGTAAGTTGCATTTCTTTATTTGGATCGGACCGAGCATGTAAAACATTGGCAAGTACTTATAAATCTACGGACCTTTTTAGTTTAGATGAGTTGCATGCAATCATGGGTCAATCAATTTTAACTTTTTTTTGTTTGAATCATTGCTTGAAACTACAGCTCCAGAGAAGAGGCAACGGGTTCCATCGGCGTACAACAGATTCATCAAGTGAGTTCAGCTTTAATTTCCTTCAAATTCATCAATCTTTCAAGTTAAATATAAGAAAATTGCATTGTATATTTTTATATCTGTCTATAGAGAAACTACAATAACAGCTTTAAGTTTGATTTTATTAAATATTCTGTACAATTGTAAAATCTCGCAGGGAAGAGATCCGCAGGATAAAAGCAAACAACCCTGACATTAGCCACAGGGAAGCCTTCAGCACAGCAGCCAAGAACGTAAGCATATTTTGTGTAATCTATGATCTATTTCTAAATACTCCTCACGTCATTCTAGTTCCAAAATTTTCCTTTCTAATAAGCATATCTCACTAGCTCTAGTCACGGAAGAACTTGTGATTATGTTGAGTATTTTAATGGAATCTAGGCTTACCCTGGTTTAGAACATGCTGTCTCTAGTTGAGAAAAAAAATTATTTGTCTCAACTCATATGCTCCACACCCTCACCCCTCTTTTAGTTGAGAACCTCAGTTTCATCAACTCTTTTACAAGCATGCATATTTACACGTGTACCATCGGTGAATTACTTAATTTGTAAATGTCACTTGAGAAAATTAAATAAAAGTGGGAGAGTATATTAATTAACATAAATTATTTTACATATTGTTGCAGTGGGCACATTATCCAAATATCCATTTCGGGCTAAGCCCCGGACGGGAGGGTGGCAAGAAGCTCGTCGATGAGGCTGTCTCAGCCTCTCCGGCGCCTAAGAAGATCCAAGGTCTCTACTGATAGATATACTGGATGCAAGAATCAATACCACAAATTAAGATATACTGTGAGTAAAGAATTAAGAGGAAGAGGGGAAAATAAGTTTACTACTTATTAGTGGGTGAAAAAAATTGTCAAGCGATGTAAGTACATAGTAGCGAGTGATAAGTGGTGGGAGGTGAATCATACAATCACATGAATTGCTAGGCACTTGGTTGAACTGAGACGACTTAATAAATCATTTGACCATATTATTATTGTGTGAACCACTCTCTCTCTCTCTCTCTCTCTCTGAGATTCTCATAAAAAAGAGGAACCCAAATGTTCAATGTAGCCCATATATTTTAGGTTTTAGCTCTATATACATACATACTAAAAATTCAGTCTTTTTGGTGTATTGACAGCACTCACACGTTATTAGGTCCTACATGCAGGCAAAAAATCTATAGTAGTTTACTATTTTCCTATCATACAAACCAATTTGTAGGTGGTTGATTAAAAAAAACAGACACACATAGCAAACTATCGCACATCTATAGCCGCATCGTTCGCTTTCTTCTAGTCCAGTAATATTTATTTATCGAACTGCATCAGCTGGACGTAGGCAAGCGTGCTATCAATATACATGGCCAGTCATCCACTACCTAGAATAATCTAACAGATGAAATGAGAGGCCATCATTAGGGGGGATTATTACTGGTTCTTGATCCTAGTTAACGTATCTTGGTCATCGATCGACAGCCATGCGAGAGCGTGCACAGAATGTAAGACACTCACTCGCACAACATTTAAGCCTGGCAAACACTAGTCTTGTCATTTGTGAAAGGTTTGTTATATGCTTTTTTATGCGAAGGTTTGGTATATGTAGTGCATCATCAGAAAGTATTTTTTTATCAAGAATCATGTAAATCTTTTCCATACATCTTTGCTTTTGTTCTATAAAAAAATGACACGACACTTGTGGACGTTTGAAAAATAAGGCAACTGAAGTCTGAATGAGCAGTGCATCATTTTTCCCATGCCATTTCATCACTTCAAGCACTGTGACAAGCTGGAGTTGGTCCCAGACGTGCAGTGCAGTAACATTTGCATCACTGAAAAGCCAGCTCTCAGAATTCCCGGAGCAAAGATCGGTCAACGAGGGGTGATAAGAGAGTGATCACCACCCCCATGCCAATGCAGCATGCAGGTGGATCATGATGAACAAGAAAGCATCGATGAGTAAAGCATCCTAGCTGGCTCATAAATAGAAAGAGGAGGTGATGCCAGTAGCGGTAAGTGTGGGAGCAAGTGGCGCAGCTAGCGATCAAAAAATATTCAGTAACTTCAGCAAGCAGCAGTCACTGACGCCATTGCCATGCCTGCTCTTGGACTACTTCTCCGTGCAAAATCACAACCGTCAGAAGTGTACCTACAATAACAAATTCGGGGCATGCAGGAGCAGGCCGGCCGGCTCTCACTGAGGTTAATTCCGGGCAGGGCCTGGCACAGCACATGGCGAGCGACGACGACAAGGCTGGCATTAACGCCGGGGCGTCGCCGGCCGGCCAGGCCCCTGCATGCGGGAAAACGACGGCGGCGGCCCCCGGGCGACGATCGGCGACAAATGCTGGCCGGGCCGGCCGGCCCTGAATTCTGAATTCTGAAGAAGACGATGCCGTATATATCAGACGTTTTTGCAGGTGCCGAATTAAAACCCCCGGTTGCAGACTTGCAGGCCTGCAGCAGCAGCAACAGGGATAGCTAACAACCAGCGCATGCAGTGAATTTGCCCCTCGGTATATTTGTCGAATCCGGAGCAGGAGGACCTGAGGGTCGTCTCGTCGGCACTACCGGTATCACGTGCGTGCATTCAAGAACGTCGTCATGCATTGGCTCTGTGTGTACTGTCTTGCTAAGATTTCACTATCATGTAATCTACTACTGTAGGAGTACTGACTACAGTGTACATATCTTGGAGCCTGTCCCAGCATGCTACGCCATAGACTCCGACAATTCATATTCATAGCTGCGGGCCGGCGCCGGGGAAGACGACAGCAGGCAAAGAACGCGGTGCATGGCCCAGGCCCTACTCGAGACTGATGATATGAAGCTATAACTCACCGGAGGGATATGACTGATTGATGTTGGTTGCAGAGTCCGTCTTGGTTGCTGCTAATCTGTCTTCCTCCTCCCGGGATGAGACGTACTACAGCCACTCAGAAAATGTTCAGCAAAGCATGTTGCTGCGTGGATTGTTTTTGGTCGAGATCCGCGCGGTAGCAGCCTAGCAAGCAAGCACACTAGCTACCTGCTGCAATGGATGCGTTGTGTGTTGGAGACCCCTCGCGAGAACCTTGCTTATGTCAAACCAAACGATCGATGAGCGACGCGACGCTTCATGCGAGACGCGACCTCGATGGATCGATGATCTGATGGGCGGAGCCGACCCCGATAGATCGACAGAGGCCTGCCAGGCAGGCAGCCATGTGCCTGTCGTGCGTGCGCGCGTGAAGCCGGCCGGCCATGCATGTTCTGTCCTCTCATCGTCAGTGCGCTGCATGCACGCCAATCAGTCGTGCACTGACCTGAAAGTTAGGTCAGTGCAAAGCGATCTGATCTAGCTGCTGTGCGACTGACGGACTGCTCGGCGCGCGCGATGATGCAATGCAAGCTCGATCCTTGTTCCTCAACTCCGATCAGTATTATATTGCTGGAGATCGAATCACTGGAGTACACCTCTGATTGTTATGATTTGCTAAGATTGATTGATGACTGCTTTAATGTGTCTGAAACGATCCAGATCGAGTCTTAACCCTAGAATCCACCTCTGACGGTCCAAATCAACGGACTGTCTTATCACAATGGTCACACAGGTACTCCAATTCAGTCTTGAAACGACACCAGGGACGGCGAGGCGGCGATGATGGGCTGCTGTGTGGCCCGGTCGCTTCCAACACGCCCCGGCCCAACGGCCTAAGGGCCCAAGTGGACGACGGAACAACAACGGACCTCTTTAAAACGGTGGGCCTGAACCTAATAAAAAGGCGGACGACCCAAGAGCCCCTCAGCAAACGAACGGGCCGGCCAGCCGGCTGTTTTTGCAGCTCAGTGCGGCCCAAAACCGGCTTCAGGAAAGGAAACTACTCAACTCGGCCTGTTGCAGTATTGAGCCCAACAACGCAACGTGGACCGATTCTACTTAGCACATTCCTCGTCAGATTTTGTTATTATTAGCCCATGGCGTCCACTAATATATGCTTCCTCCAGTCATGTCTACTTGGCATTCAAATTCACGAGTTCATTCATACGCAGCCGCATGTCTGGAGGCTAGGTCAATGCAGGAGTTGCAGACCGTGGACCACTGCAACGTCGCAGTCGATGGACGACATCCGGTGCTAATTCTTGGAAGCCCCTTATCTGTAATAACGCCACCCGGTTATGCTCTTTTTCTTTCCGTCTAACAGAAATTCGGCAAACCTCTTGCCGTCCTTTCGGAAAGAAAAAAGTTCCCAACAATTCAACCCAAAAGGGCTTGCAATACAACATCAGTTGGCAATCTGCCATGGGTGAACGAATCCTCGATCCGTAACAGCAAGATGATGAACTGAAGTAGCAGATCAGAAATTTCTTTTGTTCTTACTACCAATCATGTTCATCTTTTTTTTTTCACTCCTTTCGTTTTGGTTTACGCTGATCGACAGTGTGTCTATATATATATATATATATATATATATATATATGCACACTAAATGCCATCATGAGTCAGAAAACAAAGAATCCAATCGTCCAACCCGGAGATCAGAAAGACGTACGAGCACGAGCACAGCATAAAAGCACGCAGATCAAGATCGAAGAAGCAGAGATTTCTGTGCGCTGGATCTTCCTCCCTTCCCTAAGCTTGCACGGTTTCTTTCTCCTCCCATTCAACAAAAATTCGGAAAAAGAAAACACGAGCAAGAAATCTGGTAGTAACGGTGGTCGATGTGGCTGCAATAATATGCAGACGATTAATCGCTGGACCGGGTTAATCTTTTTCCTAACGGCATTGAGCGGGGTTGGGTGACGGATCGAGTGCAAGAAACCGGATGGGCTGCAGGGAAAGATGGCGGCGGCGTAACCGGCGATCACCTCCTTTCCTCGCGCTGCGACGGGCTCCGCCAGAAGCCGGCGCCCTGGAAGCTGGCCCAGACCTCCTTCTCGACCTCGGCGAGCTCGTCGTGCTTGGGCGCCCAGTAGCAGAAGTCCATGGCGTCGCCGTTCCTGTCCTTGGCCACCGCGGCGAGCGCCCTGGGGGTGGCGTCCGCGGAGACGAGCTCGTCCATCTCCTTCCTCTTGGCCTGCGCGGCGCGGGCCGCGCGCCGGCGCCGCCTCCGGGCGCGGATGGCGCGGCGGCAGAGCGCGGCGGGCACGCGCACCGCCGCGAGGACGACGAGCTCCACCACGGCGCAGGGGAAGCAGCAGCACACGGCGGCGCACTCCGCCGCCGTCCCGCCCGTCACCTCCCCGCACCTGGGCTGCTCCCGCGCGCGCCGCCGCTCGCGCTCCCGCCGCGCCTCCACGGGCGGGGACCGACGCAGCCGACGCTCCTCCTCCTCCCGCGCCGCGGAGGGCGACGGCACCGCCTCCGACGCCGACGCGCGCCGCCGGTGCCGGCGCGGCTGCTTACGGTCGTGCGCCCTGGGCTCGGCCATCGCCCGCGATCGCGCGCCGCTGCCCGTCGCCGTAGCCGCCGACGCCGCCGTCAGAGACCGCGGCGCAGCGCCATCACTGGCCTTTAGGTTCGTGCGGGGGAGTGGGACGGGCGCCCGGCGGGGAGAGGAGGCGCGTCCGCGGTAGGGCGAGAGACGGCGGAGAGTCGGTTGCGGCATGCGCGTGGCGGGGGCCGTATATAAGCGGGTTCGGGTCCCGTTTTGGTGGGCCCACCGTCAGATCCATCCCGCGGGTTTCGCGGCTGGAAACCCGTTAAGCCCAAGGGGCGCCCGTCTCCGGTGGGGGGAGGGAAGGGGAGGGGAGGGCTGACATGTGGGGCCACCCCTTCTTTTTAGTTCCTGCCCTGACAACAGTAGGCACCTGATGTTAAAATTAGCTCCTGTTCATTTTACAACAAAAAAGTTTACGCCATTACTTCTTCCTAGCCACATTGAGGTCAGTAGTGTCGCGGATCGATCAACGGCGACTTCCTCATCAGGTCAGGTATGTCACGAGCCATGAGCCGGTCCCGTGATCCGAGAGAAAGAAATAGCTAAAGCAACATCTCATCTCCAAATAGCATTTCAATTTACATGTCTTTGGTTATAAAAATTCTCCGCCGGTTCCTCCCCTTCCTCGCATAAATTCGGCATTTGATCTTTCCACAAAAAAAAAGGAAAAGAATTCGGCATTTGATCTTCTACCTGATCATATGGATGGATTTGTGAATTTGATCGGATTTTATGGATTTGTTTGAAGCATGTAAAAAAGATGCTGGCGGGTGAGGAATTTGTTGACCTGCGCGCACGTTGCGATCATGGAGGTAAACTAAATGAATAATTGGGAGGTGGCGCCCACGTACGTGACGGTGCTCATCGCGACACGCTATGTCTGGTCCGCAGAAGGGCGGCGCGCGCGGGCGGCCGGCGGTGGTGGACGCCGGCGGGGCTCGGGAGATGGACTCGCCGCGGTTCCGCGCGATCCTGCGCGCCACGAGCGGCCGCCGGAAGCGCGCTCCCGACGTGAAGAGCTTCTCGCACGAGCTCAGCGCGGGCGGCGGCGTCCCGGGCATGCGCAAGATGGTGCGCGGCGGCGGGCTCGGCACCACCGCCCCCGAGGAGTTCATCGGCGCCATCCGCACCAAGTTCATCCGCCTCAAGGAGGAGGTGGACAGCGAGCTGGGCGTCTTCGCGGGGGACCTCGTCGGCGCGCTGGAGCGGGGCGACGAGCCGGAGGACCGCCGCCTCGCGCTCGAGGACCTGCTGGTGGCGGCGCAGCGGTGCGCCGAGATGAGCCCCGAGGAGTTCTGGATCCACTGCGAGGGCATCGTCCAGGGCCTCGACGACCGCCGCCAGGAGCTCCCCGCCGAGTTCCCCAAGCAGGCGCACACCCGCATCCTCTTCATCCTCACGCGCTGCACCCGCCTCCTCCAGTTCCGGAAGGAGGCCGCCGCCGCCGGCTGCCGCTACGTCGACGAGGACGGCAAGCAGCACGTGCTCGGCCTGCACCAGCTCAGCGACCTCGGGCTCTTCCCGTTCCGCGTCGACGCCGGGGACCTCGGCCGCAAGAGCACCTCCAGCCTCACCGAGCTCAAGGAGCGCCTCATCAGGCGCCGGATGCTCGAGCACAAGCACCTAACCATCGACTTCTCCCCGGCGAGGATCTTCTCGTCCGGGGACGGAGCTGCTGACCACTCCCCCTCCGGCAAGATGTCGTCATGGAAGAAGCTGCCTTCCCCCGCCGAGAAGAACAACAGCAAGAACGCCGGCGGCGCCGACCCCACCAAGGCCGCAGCCGCCGCCGACGAGAAGAAGCCCATCATCACCCGGCAGCAGGGCAAGGCGAGCGTGGACGAGATCGTGGAGCGCGTGGACGCGGCGAGCATCCACCCTGACGGCCTGGCGTGCCTGGGCGGCGCCGCGGTGAACCTGGAGGTCCCGTCCCAGTACCCGGAGGCGCAGCAGATCATCGTCGACGGCAAGCCGCGGATGATCTGCCGCATCTGCGACTTCGAGATCCCCATGGCGTGCGCCGAGGGCCACTTCGTCGTGTGCACGCTCGCCGACCGCTGCGACGCCAAGGGCCACACCGCCGACCAGCGCCTGCTTCGTGTCGCCGAGGTGCTCGACCGCGTGCTCGCCTCCTTCGAGTCCCGCAGCCCGCTCGCGGGCGACCGGGCGAGCTCGTCGTCCGAGTCCGACGCGTCCTTCTCCAACGCCGACCACGACGCCCTGTCGCACCTCCTGACCGTGCCCTCCGCCGAGCTCTTCTCGGAGGGCGCGCTGACGCCGGCGTCGGGGAGCCTGCCACAGTCGCCGCTGCTGACGCCGCGGTCGAGCCACGCCGAGTCGCAGCTGACCAAGCACAAGGCGTTCGCGGAGCTGGAGAACTTCCAGCAGATCGAGAGCCTGCTGACCATCGCCCGCTGCATCGAGAGCATCAAGAGCTCCGAGTACAACTCGCTCGAGGACCTCAGCTCCTACATCGAGGACCTCAACGCCGTCATCGACACGCGCAAGGTCGACGCCCTCGTCGTCGAGACCTTCGGCCGGAGGATCGCCAAGCTCCTGCAGTAAGAGCAGAATGAATCTTTCGATCGATGGTAGCGTGCCAACTAGCAGAAATCCTCATCGACCCTCCATGGATGTTGCAGGGAGAAGTTCATGCGGCTGTGCGGGCAGATCGACGACATGAACACCGCCGACCAGCTGCACCCGATCGACGAGGACGGGCCCATGGAGAACAGCGTGAGCTCGCGGACGAGCCAGGCGCTGAACGGGAACACCAACAAGTTCAAGGACCGGACGTCGATCGAGGACTTCGAGATCATCAAGCCCATCAGCCGCGGCGCGTTCGGGCGCGTCTTCCTCGCCAGGAAGCGGGTGACGGGCGACCTCTTCGCCATCAAGGTGCTCAGGAAGGCGGACATGATCCGGAAGAACGCCGTGGAGAGCATCCTGGCGGAGCGCGACATCCTCATCTCCGCGCGCAACCCCTTCGTCGCCCGCTTCTTCTACTCCTTCACCTGCAGGGAGAACCTGTACCTCGTCATGGAGTACCTCAATGGCGGGGACCTCTACTCCCTCCTCAGGAACCTCGGGTGCCTCGACGAGGACATGGCCAGGACGTACATCGCTGAGCTCGTGAGTTGCCAGTTGCCACCAATGGCGATAAAACTTATCCTGTTGATCCAGAGATCATTTTGCTGCAATGTCTGAAAAACATCAATGATCTAGTATGGCTTTCTTTCTTCAACACTGAATGTCTGAATAGGAGCCATGCCATCTCATCTCTGTCTGAATAGGTTCTTGCATTGGAGTACCTGCATTCCATGAATGTGATCCACCGCGACCTGAAGCCTGACAACTTGTTGATCGGTCGCGATGGCCATATAAAGGTAACTGTTACCCATTGCTTTCTGAGAGTTTTCTCTCATTATCAATCAACGAATAATGTTCAGATTCAAACTTTTGACTTGGATGATATGCAGCTGACCGATTTCGGGCTATCAAAAGTTGGCCTGATCAACAGCACGGACGACCTGTCGGGCCCAGACGTGAGCAGCGTCCTCGTCGGCGATCATCAGCCGGCGGACGCGGAGCAACGCGCGCAGCAACGGCAGAAGCAGACGGCCGTGGGCACGCCGGACTACCTGGCGCCCGAGATCCTGCTGGGCATGACCCACGGTTCGTCATGGCCTGCTGCATCTTCTGCTCATGGAGAGAAATGTGAAGTGAGATTCAGTGACATGGTCCGGTCTTTTTTCTTTCCAAATGCAGGTCCGACTGCAGATTGGTGGTCGGTTGGCATCATTCTCTTTGAGCTGCTTGTGGGGATTCCTCCCTTCAATGCCGAGCACCCACAGGTACATGTACAATTTCGCCCAAATTTTCTTATACTTATTTCATGTGTTTGCACCAAATCTTCCTCCCTAACTTATGTACTCTTAAAAAATAATAATGAATTAACATGTTTTGTTCATACAAATGGTGGATCTAAAGTTGAAACTTGAAACTACATACACTATAAGGGATAATTAGTTTCTGAATACAGGAAGATTATATGTATTTTTTTTACCATGGATCATGAAGTTTTTCATGAATTACATGAACTGACAAGTGGCAATGTTGACCCTTCTTGTGTATGTTTTTATTTCTGACAGCAATTATGTTTATAACCAATAACCATATCGGTTGGCTGCAGATAATATTCGACAACATAATGAATCGAGAAATACCTTGGCCACATGTACCGGAGGAACTGAGTTTCGAAGCGTATGACTTGATTGACAAGTAAGTCAGAAAAAAATATAAGGTTTTAAAATTTACAATCATACGCGCGCACTAGGTCTTCATGTTGCAAATGCCATTTCGACTCATTTTCTCGCCATATCAGGCTGCTTATGGAAAACCCGGTGCAAAGATTAGGCGCGACCGGTGCCGGAGAGGTACTCCCTTTTCTTTTTCTTACTGCAGTTTCTGCAAAATGACTAGTATTGTGCACATGACACTAACTGAAATATGCTATTAGAGCAGGTAAAGGCTCATCCGTTCTTCAAAGACATCAACTGGGATATGCTTGCCAGGCAAAAGGTTACTACTAAACCACTTCTACTATTGCATAATACAGCCACACATTTTTTAAAAAATCATAATAGTGCAAAAAATTCAGAAAGCTCAAGAAACTGACAAAACGAGAGTCCCTTAATTTCTAGGTTCATCTTCTTTGCAGGTTGCATTTATCCCTTCCACAGATGATGAGTATGACACGAGCTACTTCGCCTGCCGCCACGCCTGGGGCACCACCGATGAGCATGTCAATGCGCCCTGCAACGAGTACGACGACAGGAGCGAGACCAGCAGCATGAGCTGCTGCAGCAGCCCACACAGTTGTGACTACGAGGAAGATGTATGTGTGCTGGATCACAATATGATTCCTCTTTAATCAGTTTTCCCCTTTTCGATTGAGATGTTCAGGCGTCATGAGTTTACTTTGATTTTCCTGATGAAACATTGTCAGGGCGATGAGTGTGGCAGTATGGAAGAATTCGGCGCGCCGTTGTCGGTGAAGTATTCTTTCAGCAACTTCTCATTCAAGGTAACCCAATATCTGAAAAAAATCCCTTGCTGTAAACGAGCTGTTTTTATCTGAATCTTGCCACCAACATTACTGGATCCTGTTTTTGATGACTGAATTTTTCTTTTCCTTCCTTTTGTGATCTCCAGAACATCTCCCAGTTAGCATCGATGAACTACGATCTGATAACGAAGCACAACGAGGACCCTTTACAGTCTTCGAAATCCTGAGAGCATGGATTCACCAGAGCAGCATATGATATCCCCCACAAGCCACAAGGTAGTAGACAACGTCCCATTGCTGAATGTTGTCAGCTACTCCTGAACATTGAGTAGAACTAACACTACCCATTCTCTCTTGAGTTCTTCTAGTCAGGGACTGCACCTCCTCAACACGCTCTGATCGATGATGCGGTGAGGAGGAAATGAACCAGCAAACATTTCATCCGGAACTTGCTCGGACCAGTTAGCGAGCGGATTAGGAGATCCATTTCTATGGTGAAACGCACGCTTTATCTGAAGAAGGAAAAAAAAATATACAAATGCATGCTGAATGACCAAGAGAAGAAGTAGTGGTGAGATGAAGCATGCACAGTGCTGGTAAGCGAAGGCTTTGCGCTGAGGCCATTATCAGAAGATAGGACGGTATCATGACATCCACTGTTGTGATCTCTGGCAACTGGTTGTAGATGCATACCTTGTCTGTAGAGAGATACCACAATAGGTAGAACTTTGTGATAGTCTGTGGTGAAATGAAAAGTTCATGTACAAAAGTAACCTGACGTGATAGCAATGGAGGGGTTCTACAAATTCTATGAGGTTGCAGCGCCAGGCATGCTCTTTCAGAGGCCAGCCAGCCCAACCCTTATCGCAAGCAAGAAGAATCTGTCACGAGACCAGAGTCCCCGGGAATCCAGTCTCCCCCTGCTTTTGGCACTTGTGCTCTGTCGATCCGTCTCTCTCGCAGTTCAATCCCCGCACGGCCGCACGTACGTGATAAAAAAAAATGCGTCTCAACTCTGAACACCAGAGACACCACGTTATTTGACTATCTTAACTCCGCGTAGAGTTAGACTATCCTAATTTTAATTGTCGATAAAATAAGTAGATTTGATTCCAAATTTTTATTCAGTTTTTCCTTTTCAGGGCGGTTAAAATTGTGGTTTTGAGGAAAAAAATACGGAAAACAATGAGATGGCAAATTCGATCTCCAAAGATAACCGAGTAAGCCGTGCGTGTTCTCTTCTGGACCACGGCGTCTAAGGTATCTTTGGAATATTCCGCTTTTATAACAACCCGACACAAGATTGTACTTGCTTCTCTTATTAAAGCTTGCGATAAAATAAATTTGTCACCTCTCGCGACGTGCAATCATACGTGGAGCCTATACGTATATCTATACCTAGTTGAGAATCGGGGAAAAAAAAAGATCAAACATTTTTTCGAGGTAAAAAACCAAACATGATCCCAGAAGCGACTGCATTCCAGATGGCAGGCACATCACGATCTTGGGTGATCGGTTTATTACAACCTACTCGAGGAAAGCTTGCGACACCTGAAAATCTGAGCATCATGGCATGACGACATGTCGCATGCCGCGACACGCCGCCGCTGGAACGACCGGCCGGGATCGCTCTCTGCTGATCTGTGCGTCCAAGCTAACCACCAGCCAGGTGATCGAGACGACGCGACGGCTCACGCACGCTGCCGGCATGCGTCGGGCTCCGGCGGCCGGCGGGTGCGCCGCCGCATCGCGTGCGTCGGAGCCGGCAGCGCGAGGAGGGCGTCGCCCTTCCGTGGCGGCGGGCCGAGGCTGAGGCTGAGGGTCTCGGCGTCCACCACGGCGCCGCTACTGATCGTCGACGGCGGCGGCGACGACGACCAGACCCGCCACCGGTACTCCTCGTTGTTCGACGACGGCTCCACCACGTCGTCCGCGAACCGCACCTTCTTGACCCTCTTCGCCCCCCGCGGCCGGCGCCGGCGCCGGTCCTGCAGGTTCGCCCCCTCGCCGATCCTGACCTTCACGTCGGCCTCCAGCCGGCGGTGGAGGTGGTACGAGATGAGGATGATGCCCGTCGACACCACGGCCATGACCACCAGCCCCAGGCAGCTCCCCGCGCCGCTGCCGCTCCGCTTCATCGTCGCGATCAAGCCCCACGCCTTCCGATGAGCTTCCACCACCAGGCAGCCGGCCGCCACCAAATTAGCTTCAAGGTGAAGCCTCTAACGAGATATCTATCTCAGAGCTGCTACTGCCGCCTCGCGATTTCTGCTCCTCCAAGCTCTGACCATGAGAGGGAGGCTCGAGGACAAGGGGACCTGTGGGTGGGTTTATAGGCTAGCTAGCCATGGGACGAAAGCAGGCGAGGGGAGGAACGTGAGACAAACGATGCCGTGGAGGGAGGGAAGGCAGTTTCTAGAAGGAAGAAAAGCATGTGGGAATCCTGTGTGCACCTGGTCTACGAGCCAAAGTGGGAGGTAAAAGGTTGCAGAACATAGATGTCTCTTTAACCTCGTGCTTTGTGGCTTAACCGCACGCCCTTTATTTAGCAGTGATAGGTGTGCACACGACAGATCAATAAAGGTAATTGGATCTGAAAGAAGATGATGTGCTGGTGAATATTACTACGCCCTTTGAAGCTAGCTTCGATAAAGTTTGTCTTTAGTCGTTCTTTTGCGGGTGCGATAATTCGTGTGACAATGTATAAGGTCACCCCTTACGAGAAAAAGGTGTGACATGGAGATTGATGAAACAGTTTCAGATGTATTTTCCAGTAAATGTGCTCCTAGTTAATACCTTATATATATATATATATATAAGATGATGCAGTTAATGGCTTGTGTGGCTTACCTGTATATTTCCAGCAACTTTTCACGAAACTAGTACCTCCAACAATTAATTAAAACATGCGCGAAAGAACATCCGTAACGAAAAGATTGAGAAAATAGCTCTGAGAGGGACTTCCTAATATGCCATTTAGATATGCTCCTAGTTGAAATCTAAAAAGGACTAGTTAGAATATTTTTTTATGGATAACCTAGGATAACTTACATATTACAATGACTCATTTACACACGTCTAGTCCATGGTTGCGGTCCACATGGACCAAGCCCACCACCCAGGTCTCGGAAAGCATTAGCACAGGTATTCTCTGGAGGTTTGAGACAAAATGTGAAGCCCATGGATGGCTTTGACCATGTTTCTTTCCCCTGCAACCCTGCAACAACTGACAATGTGGTTTTATATATATTTGTGCTTGTATGTAAATATGTGCCGGCTATCGTTTGTTTGCCTTGTGGACAGCGTGCTCAATTATTTGTGTACTGATGTTGCTGTTTATTAATTGTTGCCAAAAGAATAATAATATTAGCTGCTGACAATGTATCAACGTATATGTGTAAAAAGCAATAACAAATATATCTCAAGTAAACAATGAAGGACTTCGTGTGTGTGATGATTCGATCAGTAGATACCTTTGAAGCTTGATTTAAGTCGTTCTTTTACTGGATCCAGAAGAGTGTATTTCTTATATTATCTATGGAAAAAACATGTTTTCTAGATAATCGTGGTTGTTCTTGGGATAAAATAAAGTACATTTATTCATAAAAACTCAAGCATGCGGTATATATTGCAATACGAGGTAACATTTGCAAAGGCAGAGAAAAAGATTGAGGAAAAAAGAGTTACTATAAAAATAAAGAAAGAGACAACGAAAGAGTTGTGATGGGCCTCATAATAAACTTATAACGGCCCAAGCTGAAAGATCCGGACCTTCTTCAGCAGGACGGGCCGACCAGACCACAGCGAGCGAGCAAACGGCCTATTTCCAGATAACTGGGCCGCTTTTAGCATTAGAGGTGGATCCCACATGTCAGTCAGACGAAAAATCTCGCTGGGCTAGGCAGGAAGGAGGTCGCCGACTCCGTTGACTGCTTCCGGTAGTGGTAAGAGATGGGCCCATGGGGTACGTGGGTGGACACGTCGGCGCCCACGCGTCGGCCGGCGCTTGCATGCATGCGCTGCGTCCATGACGCGGCCGCGCTGCAGCTCGTGGAATTAACCAACTCGCCGGGCCGCCATGACCGCGCCCGCGTTCGCCTCCAATCAACACCTCACAGGTGGGCGCCGGGGCCCAATCGTCATGGACGCGCGCATGGCCGGCAGGCAGCTGCTAGGCCGGCGGCCGGCGGCGCGCGGCTGCCATCACCACTACAAATATATAGCGGCCGGCCTAGCTAGGCCGACGTTCCGTCAGCCGTCGTCACGGCCGGCCGCCGGCTAATCCTCCATTATTGACGACTCGCACTCGCTCGCTCAGCAGAGGTATATGGGTGTCGGGCAGCTGGTGTACGGGGTGGTGTTCGTGGCCGTCGCCGGCGCCTTGTTCCTGGCCCTCCATCTCTACCTGGCGCCGCTGCTCTACCTCACCTCCACCAGCAGCAGCAGCTAGCCGCTCTGCCTCTGCTGCGGTCGACACGGGCTCATCGATCGGTTGGACCGACGACCGATCGTGTTCACGGCGCGGCGGCATGGATTGATCGACGACCGCAACCGGGCGATGCCCTATGTGGGATCACAAGCTGATGGAAGTCATGGAACACACAACAGGAAAGCAAGTCCATTTCAAGAGAATTTGGGGTGTGCACGCCTACGGTGGTGGTGAGTATTCAGTTCTTAATACAGCAGATCATATCATGTCTTCTTTGAACGAAATTAAAAGGAAAAAAAATATGATCATAGTATGTCTTTAGTTCTCAGCAATGCCTGCCTGCCAACATTAATTAGTTATATATGCACGCAGCCCATCTGGATCGTGTGACCTGTATAGCCCTACAGTAGTCCTTGTAATATATAATTTGTATGATAAACGTGGAATTATATACGCAGGCCTCGTCATCATGTCACTGCAGGGGTGAAGCTTTTATATATTCGCATACAATGCAAACTGTACAAAATGAAAAAAAAAACTGAAAATCAAATGAATGCATGGCTTATGAATTGCAAATAATCTGGCGACGCACACAGTTATTTCTTGGGGTATCTCTGGATTCTATTGAAATGATATTGTATGGCATTTAACATATGCACAACTGCACAAGCACGATGAACGAAGGATCAACGTACAGAGATGCATGTGAGAGCATGCCTCATGACGATCAACGTACGTAACACCAGCTGCCAGTCCGGAAGCTCTGGAAGGCATGCTTTGCGGATTGTATTAATTAACAAGCAAGTATCAGCTCAGCACACCTATCGTTTTGGGTGTTACGGCATGGGCAGGTTTTAGGAGCGAGCGACGCATGCTTCACTGATGAGCTAGCCAGTGGGGTGTGGTACTGGTGCATTTGCTCAGTACTGGATGATGATCAGATCGTATCAGCTTTCTCTTGTTCATTCAGCTACATGCCACCATTTACTTCTTTATTGATTTGTGTTCCTTCGGTGGTTGTGGTTAAGTTGTACACTCTCGGCCATCGTCCTCTCCTGTAATCAATGAGCAACAATTCATGCATGGCAATGGAGGACTTTTCTCATTCCTCTTCCACACCGCATGGCTAATGCCACACCGATGTGGCGCGGTACGTAAAACGGGTGAAGAATAGTTTCCTGTATTGTTATATTTTCCTTTATTTAAAGAAAAATCAACTGTATTATATGTAGCATATCATCAGTGTTACTTCGTTGCATTGCATGGCTAATATGTCTTTCTAGCAAAAAGAAATGAGAATTTTTTACGGCGCACAATACTAGTGTATACTACCGTTTGAAAAGGATTAATATATAAATATCGAACGGTCAAGATTAATTGTATACTACTTATATGTTGATTTGTGGTATAAGGTAGTATAATTAGGTAGTATAGATTGTATAAAGTTAATACGGAGAAGATTAATTGTATATGGATGAGAATGCCTTCGGAGCCCGCAGAATCGCACGCGACTGAGATGACGCAGGCAGCGCCGCTAGAAACGCCGCCGGCGGCGATGGTACTGAACGATCAGTGGTTTGCAAGAGAGAGATAATGGAGCTCGCGTTCCGAGTCTTCTGACCCAGCAGATGGAATTCGTTTGCTGCATATGAGCCAATCCACGCGGCAGTCGCATCCCTTTCTTCGGCCAATCGCCGATCAGGGGCAGGCGGCGGCATCGCGACGTAAAAAAAAACGAAAGCCAATCAGGGGCAGGCGGAGGAGCCGGGCGGCGGCATATTGATGCGAAAAAACGAGCGATCGGAGGAGGAAGGGTGCCGCACGAAAGTACTAACGCTAGTGTAAGTGGTGAGTGTCATCTATCAACTAGGTAACTGAATAGGAGGAGTGTTATGGTGATGACACTTCTCTCACATCTTATGAGAATTCTCCTTCTCTCTTCATAATAAATTTGTCATGTCAGCAAATTTAATGCTCATGACACTCTTATAATATTTCTATTAAGATTGGTCTAATGAAGTGACCATGCAATCAGAACATAAGTGAACTATGCACGATGTCTCCTCACAGGCCGAGGCACTAAAAGGAAGTCAACTGAGGCATCCTTTGAAGTCTGTCGATCAAGAGCGCCAAAACCATCTATTGCCAAGCAGATGCAGTTCCTGGTGCCTCCTCCTCCCAGCACCCCTGACGACCTCCATTGCGCGTAGCGTTGCGTGCCGTGAGTTGGTGTTAACCAGAGGAGGAAGAAGCTAGCAATGCAGTTTCTTTTATAAGATCAAGCCATGCATGACTCACTCGATGAGCCAGGGGGAGTAGTACTGGTGCATTATATTTGCCGAATCTCTGTTACACCTGATGATGATCGTGCCGTATCTTTTTCTTTTGTACAAAAGGGATCAGAGTTCATGTGCTGCAGATCGACTAATGTAAATGGCGGTCTACAGATATGTACTGGAGACAGCCAATGGTCATGTGCTGCCATACATGAGATAAATGTTGCGAGACACGCACATTCATGACGTCCAGTTAGAGCATCTGGCTCTGCATATGTGCATAAAAACTACAGTCGATCCCTACGGTTCTTTCAAGTTGCAGTCCTTCTCCTGTCTCCTGTCGAATGTCGTGTAACCACCAATGAGCAACGATTCATGGCATCCAAGCAGCCAGCGTGCAAATTAAGGACATTTTGTCATTGCTCGTCCACACCACACAACCGGATCAGGTGTCATTGCTGAACAAAGTTTTCAGAATACGAGCTCATATTGCAAGTAGTGGTTCTGGTTCAGATTAGAAGATAGAAATGGGATTTAAATTCCATCTCGAACATACTTTGGTCTGAGCGAATCCACAAAATTTCATAAGATACGTAATACTGGTCTATACTAGTGTCATTTGAAAAAGACTAGTGTAGAAACATCTGATGGTTCAGATTAATTGTGTAAGTTCAATAGTAGTATAGGTACTATAGGAAAAATATTAATAATGACATAAATATCCATTTTATTTGGACTATCTTTCTAACTCTATCTCTTCATTTTTTATTTATAATAACTGGAATTACAAAATTACCTTACTGTTGACGCCAGATTTTGACATGTGTTGAATCGGCGTCAGGAGGAGAAGATTGGCCGATGCGGCAGATCTGAAGGCCACAGAAAGGAATCGGCCGATTGAGGTAACAGTTGGAAATCGGCCGATTGGTGATACAGCCTATGCCAACAGGATGAGACTATTTCAGAGGGTCCTGGTCAAAAGTTGGTCAAAGGGGGCACGCTAAGTCGGTCGGGGAGCAATTGAAGGAAATCCTGATTGGATTAGGGAACGGCGGCGGAAGATTCTGCGGGAGTCCGTTTCCTTTTAAAGTTCTTATAGATATAGTAGTTTAAATAAGGTTGTAACAAGTCGTGATCGACCAGGAGTCCTACCTTTAGGGTATAAATAGGAGTCGTCAGGGTCTTGAAAAACATCAACACCTCAATCAACAACAATACTTCTACTTTTCCAGCAATTTACTTTCAAGTCGGCGACTTCGCCAATATTTTTCTTCTTTTACGAGTTCGTGCGGGTTGGCAGGGCTGCATCCTGATCTCCGGCCAATTGGTAGGTTCCGTTTACCGAGTAATATCCGAGCTTTAACTACGGGCGCATCGTTGTGGTTTCGTTTGGATTTATTCACCAGTTATCGATATTTACTAGAATTGCAAGTTCTACCTGTTATTCTAGTATTATCACCAGTTATCCAGCTTGGAATCAGAATAATCGGCTTCATCATTATTCCTCTTCGATTTATCATCTTATAGCCGATTAGATCTATTTCAAGTGTTGCCTCTGTAGTAATTGTTTAGATCGCTCCAGCAATTGTCTTTACAATTACTACACGATTATCGGCTGATCCATAGCTGATCATCTCTACAGCAAATCGGCCAATTCACCGCCGATGCGCTCCTCAGGACAGATCGGAACTCCAGCCGATCGACGCGCCTGGAATTTAATACTTTATTTCCTCGTCAATCAACAGGTCAGATTGACTGGCACGCCGTGTGAACCGCACTAGGGCGATAACCCGAACAGGAGCTAAGCAGATTCTCCCGGGTCGTGTGCGACGCTGAAGACCATCGGCCGATTCCTATCCGGTCGATTTTAGCGCCAACACACTTTTGGCACGCCCGGTGGGACCATCCAAGATCTGATATGTCGAAGAACGCAGAAATCTCCGACAGCAATATCATTGAGGTCACAGAAGCGGATCTCAAGGACGACCAGAGGGAAGAATTGGCCAAACATCTAGAAGATTACAAGAAGATGTACCTCCAGTCGTTCAGTCGTACCAGAAGCGGGGAGGCGGTCAAGAAGGCTCCTATTCCAGCTCCCCGTCACATCACCATTGCTGAGGACTCGGGCAAGATGTCAGAGATGATTCAACAGTCCGTGTATCAGGCATTCATCGACCAATCCTCAGTGATGACCAACACGGTGTACAACGCCGTCGTCAGCTCTCTGGCCAGCGGAGCAGTCCAAGGCTATCAGGGACCGGCATATGCCCTGCCGACCACTCTGCCAGCCAGAAGCTTACCATACACGTCTCAATCGGCTCCTCAGCCGATATTGACGCAACGCGAGGGGTACAACTCTCCATTGCCCCCGGCGTCTCCAAGATACAGCGGTGCACCATGTCTCCCATCACAGACACCGCTTCAACCCGTTCAGATTGCTTCTGTGCAGTCACTGCCTACAAGCTCAGCACCTTGGGGAACATCAGTGACAACGTATTTTCTCGAGCCAGTGAACGGGTATGGAAGTTATTCAATCCAAGTGCCACATCAATCGGCCGCCCGGCCGACGGTCCCCCAGTATCAGCCGATCTCATCAGAAATCGGCAGGGGGGCAAGCACTGTAGAAGCATTCAGGGGCACGGCGCCAACGATGACATACGATGGGGGTGCGGACTCGCTTCGCCATCAACTATCGGCTGCTCAGCAAAATTCGCCGACTCATCACCCAGCCGTACCAGCCCTTCAACACATGCCCGCGCCGCGAACAACTGTCCATCAGCAGCAGGTGGACTGGACAGCAAGAATAGCAGAAGTGATCCAAGATCAGTTTGGATTGAAGCCAAAAGTGCAAACTTACACCTACAAGACGCCGTATCCATCGGCCCATGACTTGCTGCCGTTCCCACACCGCTACAAAGTTCCTGATTTCACCAAGTTTTCAGGGACGGACGATACATCCACTGTGGAGCATATCAACCGATTCATCATCCAGTGCGGGGAGGCTGCCACGCAAGATGCTCTGAGGGTGCGTTTGTTCTCATCATCTCTGTCCGGATCGGCCTTCCAGTGGTTCACCACCTTGCCGCCAAATTCTATTGTTACATGTGCCGATCTGGAGAAACAATTCCACAAGTACTACTACGCAGGAGTACACGAGATGAAGCTCTCGGATTTGACCAGGCTTAGGCAGAGGAGCGATGAACCAGTGATGGGATATATACAGAGGTTCAGAATAGTCAGGAACAAATGCTACAGTCTGGCTCTGACCGACGCACAGTTGGCCGATATCGCTTTTCAAGGCCCCTTGCCACAAATCAAAGAAAGATATGCTGCCCAGAAGTTTGAAAGCCTGAGCCAAATCGTCCACCGATTGTCAGGACAAGAGGTCCGACCGTTCGAGCAACGGAGGACTTTCCAAAAGAAGGTGGCATACTTGGAAGGATCTGAGTCCGATGGGGAAGAGGAAATCGGCCTGGCAGAATGGGTCAAAGGGAAGAAACCGATATCATGCCCTTTTGGGAAGAAGGAGCTAGAGACATTCGGCTTTGACACGTCAAAGGCCGATAAAATTTTCGATTTATTGCTTCAGGAAGGACAAATTAAGCTATCTCAGCATCACACCATCCCTTCAGCCGATCAACTTAAGAAGATGAAGTACTGCAAGTGGCACAACGCCACTTCTCATGATACAAATGAATGCAAAGTCTTCCGCCAGCAGATACAATTGGCCATCGAGCAAGGGCGGCTTTAATTTGAAACTCCAGCTAAATCGGCAAAACCGATGAATATAGATCAGCATCCCTTCCCAGCCAACATGGTTAATGTTGGAGGAAATTCAAGTCAAACCAAGGTGCTGACGTCAGAATCGGCGAAAAGAGGCGGTGCCGTCGATCCCAGGAGGCAGATCACGATAGACGAAATCAGAAGGAATAGGTGGGGGCCAGAACAACCACGCAAGCCCGTCACCTCCTAATTCTTACTCAGTAAGTATCTGCAGCAGCAAGAACAAGCGAGATACCAGGAAGAGACGACACGCCGGCATGAAGACCAATGGCAATGTCCGTTCTTCATCCACTGCTGGGAGAACGACATCAGATTGCCGTCTGCCGATAACTGTCCGGAGTGTAACGGATTGAGCTGCAACGATCGCCCGAGGCCACACTCTAGGGATAGAGGATCAGAGCCGATCATCAGAAATCGGCGCAAGGAACAGCGCGTTTCGGTGCATGATCGGCTGGGGGGCAGAGTTGACCAGTACCACCGGTCAAAAAGCAAGATCGGCCAGCGGGATGGACTGGGGGGCAGGATCAGCGCGCACGATCGGCTGGAAGAGATGGCTGATGACAGGGTATCGGACGAGGATCCCCTAGGAAGGAAACTAGATTGGGAACACGCCAGATCATCGGCCAAACTAGCAAATCCCAGGTGGTGTCCCGATGGCTTATCCAGATCCCAGAAGCGGAGGATCCAACGCCTACGCCAGTGGGAGCATCAAGAAGAAGAACAGAGACAGGTGCCAGAAAAAAGAAATGTCAAGTCTCGAGTGTGGCGCCCAAAGAAACACGATCAAGAAGCAAACAACCAAGAATCGGCAGCCGAAATTGATATGGTGTTCATACTGCCGATGGAGTTCATGGCGCCCAACGATCGGGATAAAATGACAAGAACCGAAGAGGAACAAATGGCACAACTAGTGTTGGAGCCGATGACGGCTACGTTTGAGAAACCAGAAGAGGAAAAACGACAGCATCTTAAAGCGCTGTTTCTCAAAGGCTATGTCAACGGAAGACCCGTCACCAGATTACTGGTAGATGGAGGCGCTGCAGTTAACATCATGCCGTATGCCATGTTCCGCAAGCTGGGCAAAGGCGATGAAGACCTCACCAAGACGGACATGATGCTGAAGGATTTCGAAGGCAACGTGCCACCCGCCCGCGGAGCGCTCTGCGTCGACCTCACCATCGGCAGTAAGGCCCTCCCTACCACCTTTTTCGTTATTAATGGCAAGGGGTCCTACAATATGCTGCTTGGTCGCGACTGGATACATGCAAACTGCTGTGTCCCATCTACAATGCATCAATGCCTTGTGCAATGGGTCGGCGACAGCACAGAGATAGTCGCTGCCGATTCCGTCTAAAGCGTTGCAGCGGCCGACACGCAACAATGGAGCTGCGAGCACGTCAAGTGTATATCTGGCAGGACTTGGGACACTGACTTCCTGAAAGTGTCCGATTTCGGTCTACAGCCGATCCAAGCAGTCGGCTCTGAAGATTCAGAATAAATGGATCAGCTCGTCCGAGAAGATGGGAAGCTTGGGCATGGGTTTACGTCGGCCGATTTATTAGAGATGGTAGATTTGGGAGATAGCAGCAAATCAAGACCGACGTACATTAGTGCCAATTTGGATCCTGAGTACAAATGTAAATTGATAAGTTTATTAAAAGAGTTCAAGGATTTCTTTGCTTGGGAATATCATGAGATGCCAGGACTAGACCGGTTTATTGTTGAACACCGGTTACCTATAAAATTAGGATATCGGCCATATCAGCAACCTGCACGACGGTGTAACCCCAAGATTCTACCTGATATACAGGCCGAGATTACAAAGTTGATTGAAGCAGGATTTATTCGGCAGTGCCGCTACGCCGAATGGATTTCTAACATTGTGCCTGTATACAAAAAGAATGGAAAATTACGTGTGTGCATTGATTTCAGGAACTTAAATCAGGCTACGCCGATGGATGGATACCCGATGCCGACGGCCGATATCTTGGTGGATGCTGCCGCAGGCCACAAAGTCATAAGTTTCATGGATGGGAATGCCGGGTACAATCAGATATTAATGGCCGAAGAAGATATTTCGAAAACGGCTTTCAGGTGCCCAGGTCATCTTGGTTTATTTGAATGGATGGTTATGACTTTCGGGTTGAAGAACGCCGGCGCTACATAACAACGGGCCATGAACTACATCTTCCACAAGCTCATTGGTTCATCGGTGGAAATTTATATAGATGACATCGTGGTCAAGTCAAAAGGTCACCAAGATCATCTGGCCGATTTACAGGAAGTATTGGAGTGCACAAGGGAACATGGGTTGAAGATGAACCCAAACAAGTGTGCATTTGGTGTATCGGCCGGGCAATTCTTAGGATTTATGGTCCATGAGCGCGGGATAGAAGTCAACCGCAAGACCATAGACGCCATCAACAAAGTGGTGGCCCCACAAAATAAAACTGAACTACAGTCCCTCATCGGCAAGGTCAATTTCATCAGAAGATTCATATCCAACCTGTCAGGACGTATTCAGGCTTTTACCCCTCTGTTGAAATTAAAGCCCGACTAGGAATTCATATGGGGAGAAGGACAGCGCATGGCACTGGAGAATATCAAGGAGTATCTGGTTTCACCTCCGGTATTGGTTCCACCACAGCCCGGTAAACCGTTCAAGTTATATTTATCGGCTGATGAACAGGCTATTGGATCGGCGTTGGTACAGGAGTTTGAGGGGAAAGAACGAGTGGTATACTACGTCAACAGAAGACTTTTAGACGCCGAAACAAGATATTCCTCGGTGGAGCGACTATGCTTGTGCTTGTACTTTTCATGTACCAAGCTCAGGCACTATTTGCTATCGGAAGAATGCATAGTCGTGTGCAAGGATGATGTGGTGAAGTATATGCTATCATTGCCGATTTTGAAAGGGCGGATTGGAAAATGGATCCTGGCTTTGTCAGAATTCGATGTAAGGTACGAATCGGCCAAAGCCGTCAAAGGTCAAGTGATGGCCGATTTCGTAGTTCAGCATTGTGGACCAGAAATCGCCACCGTTGAACCAGTTCCATGGACTCTATATTTTGATGGTTCTTTGTGTGGGGCCGGATCAGGAATCGGCATTGTTTCTTGTGTCGCCTCGGGGGGCAAGTTATGATTTCTCTCTGCCGATAGAAGCCTCTGCAACTAATAACCAGGCGGAATATCGAGTTGTTCTGAAAGACATCCAATTATTAAGGGAAGTCAGAGCTGATGCAGTCAAAGTTTTTGGGGATTTCATGCTCATTGTGGATCAGTTGACGGGGCGATCTGAATGCAAGGATGATATCTTGAGGATTTATTATGAGGATTGTCTTCAACTTTTAAAAGATTTCAAGTCTGCAATAATTGAGCATATCCCCAGAAATTATAATGAAGAAGCCAACAGACTGGCCCAACATGCTTCTGGGTATCGGCCGATTCAGGGAGCGATGACGCTAGAGCTCGCGGCCGATGACTGGCGAAAGGAGATCGCCGATTACTTGAGAAATCCATCCCAAAAGATGGATCGGCGAACACGTTTTCAGGCTACAAAATATGTGTTGCTTGAGGATGATTTATTTTATCGGACGATTGATGGAGTTCTTCTCAAATGCCTGGGAACAGAAGAGGCAAAGGTTCTGATGGGAGAAATCCATGAAGGCGTGTGTGGAGCTCATCAATCGGCTCACAAAATGAAATGGATGATCAAGAATAATGGATATTACCGGCCGACCATCCTTGAAGATTGTTTCAAGTACTACGAAGGATGCCAAGACTGTCAGAGGTTTGGCAATGTGCAGCGCGCGCCAGCATCGGCTATGAATCCAATAATTAAGCCGTGGCCGTTCAGAGGTTGGGGAATAGATCTCATCGGACAGATTCATCCTCCATCAAACAAAGGGCATAAGTTCATATTGGTGGCTACAGATTATTTTACTAAGTGGGTGGAGGCAGTTCCTTTGAGGAACGTGACATCGGCCGATATGATTGAATTTGTTAAAAGCCATATTATATATCGATTTGGTATTTCTCAAACCATCGCAACTGATCAAGGGACAATGTTCACTTCTGGAGAATTCGGAGAGTTCGCCGCCGATATGGGGATTAAATTATTGAACTCTTCTCCATACTATGCTCAAGCCAATGGCCAAGCAGAGTCGTCTAACAAAGGGATAATCAAGCTAATTAAGAGAAAGATAGAAGAGCAACCCAAGAAGTGGCATATGTCTTTAGCTGAATCTTTATGGGCATACAGGATTGCTTGTCATGGAGCCACTAAAATATCCCCTTACCAGTTGGTTTATGGTCATGAGGCGGTCTTGCCATGGGAGATAAGGACAGGGTCAAGACGTATATCGTTACAGGATCAGTTAACGGCCGATGACTATTCCTTTCTCATGAAAGATGAACTTGACGATTCGGCGGGTTTACGGTTGAGAGCCCTGATTAGTATAGAAGAAAACAAGAAAAGGGTGGCCAGATGGTATGACAAAAAGGTCAAAGTTAAACAGTTCTCTCAAGGAGATTTGGTATGGAAGTTGGTGCTGCCGATAGGATCTAAAGATCCCAAATTCGGTAAATGGTCACCCACTTGGGAAGGGCCGTATAGAATCGGCCGATGTGCCCCTGGGAATGCATATATTCTGGAGACAGTCGAAGGGGAGGAATTCCCAAGAGCTTTAAACGGGCGATATCTAAAGAGGTACTATCCGAGCATTTGGGTAGATGCATAGCTCGCAACAAAATTTATCAAGATAACATGGCCGATTTCTCATCGGTTTTTTGTCTACACATCTAGTGAAGGAAACATCGGGATTCATTATTGAATGGAAATTACAGGTTACATGGCCGACATGGTACAAGTCGCCCTTAGAATAAAAATACTGGTGGTCTACTAATTACGCCTACGCTGGATTTCTCTCTCGATGCGACCCAGTTTTATCATAAGGGTGAGCCTTTTCTCTTTTGGGTCCTCTGCAGTGGCTCCAGTTTCAGCTTGGTTGCAAAGTCCTTTCAGCAGGCGGGTCTTCTCCTCTTCCAGATCTTCCATGGCGACTTCAGTTTTGGCTTTGCAAGGAAGTGGAGAACTTTTTTCGGAAGATGGTCGCTTGCGGACCAAAAAATGAGCATCTATAAGGTCCGAGTATTCCTGGACAGCGGCAGGGACATGATCTCTGAGTTCCTCAGCATGAGTTCTTATCATATTTCTGTCTGCCTGTGATAGTGGCTCTTCTGAATGCATGATTTCTATCGCTCGTTCTAGGCCGGGGCCGAGACGTTTCGGCTAAACAGAGATAAAAGGAGTTACCCAGTATCGGAGCGATTGAGATGCTTAAGAGAAAGGCAGAGGGGGAGTTCATACCTGGTTGACAGAGGAAGAAGATGAGGAGGACGAAGAAGACATCTTGCCGTTCAATTTGGGACAGTAAAAGAAGGAGAGAAGATAAGTAATGCGTGTGCCTCTGGAGATGGTGAACGGTCTGCTTATAAATGAAGAGAAGGTAGATGGATGGTGAGACACGTCCTATCGGAGTAAATACATACATAAATGCAAAGCAGACTGAAGGAGCAGTTCAGAACCAAATCGGCGCAGTGACATTGAAGGAGCAATAATGTTTAACATATTCTTTACAACCCAAAGAAAGCGTCTATGGCTACAATCGCTCGTCGTCTAATTTGATCGGCCGAGTCTAGTATTCTCTGATCATCATCGGCCGATCCTGGTACTTCTGACACGCGGCGACGGAGCCTTATTGTTTCACAGGCCAGATGTTGTCTTTCTTGCTTCAGCTCGCTGATGATGGATGGGAGTTCCTGGAGCTTCTTCTCTTCAGCTATCTCTTTGGTTATCTGTCCCATCTCCTTGGCCAGTTCCGCTCTCCTCCGTTTCAGCCGATCTATTGCGCCGACGATGTCCGGACGGCAATTCTCGAGGAAGTTGATCCTGTGGTGTACTTCCTGAGTCCGGTGCTTGTATGAATCGACCTCCTCCTGAGTTTTTGCCATCTGAGCACGATCGGCCATACGACGCAGCGCCTTGGAAACCGGAATCTGCATCCCCTCTATATAGGCAGCATACCCTAGATTTTCTGATACTTCATCCAGGATTCGACCTTTGATCTCGTTGAAAAGTCATCGAATCGGCGATGCATCTTCTACCAATCGGCCGATGTCATCTTGAAGGAGAGTGCGAATGCTTTCGAGCTTGGCGCGGACATCATCGGAAGTGGAGCTCGATGGAATTGGGTGTGAAGCGATTTCTTCATCATCGGCCAAGGAAACAGCAAAAGAGAAGATGCTGTTGTTGGGGGTATCTTGCTCCTGTGAGGAAATAAAGTAAAGGGTAAGCAAGCAGTGAAAGGACATCGGCCGATTCTAATGGTAAGACTGTTACCTCTTTGAAGCGAATTTCTCTTGCCTGCGCCGGTGGAAGTGTTTCCCTTGTCTCAGGGACTGGTGCATTTGGTTCGTCGGAAGAAGAAGATTCGATGGTTATTAGCGCTCCGCTCGGACCAGCTTCCTGAAAAAGACATAAAGGGGGATTCCCGTGAAAATGCTATGGGAAATTGAAATAAGATGGTGACAGAAATTTGCCATGCCTCTGTGGGTCTCCCGGCCGATGCCTGTTGTGGAGTTGTAATCGGCATACCCAAATCGGCCTGCATCAAGATTGGTTGAGTTTTCTGAGAATTAAGAATTCAAGGTAAGAGATCGTTTACCTCGGCGACAGGAGCTGCTGGAGTCTCGGTTCCCACTTGAGACGTGGCCGATTGTTGCGGAGACTGCGGTGGGATAACTTGTGCAGCCTGGCGGAGGAATAGAATTGATATCAGTAGAAGATTTGGAGAATATATGAGATAAATAAGATTACCTGAACAGCTTCTACTAATAGTGATGCTGCAGCAGCCCCGACTTCAGCAGTGACTTGGGGATCGACCATCTCGACAACTGGCAGAGGTAAAGGACCTGGAGTCTCGGCTGGTGTCACCACTACTTGGTCGGCCGATTCGATGCGGGAAGTCTCGGCCGATACCACTGCCATCTGGCTGGCCGATCCGATGCGGGGGACTTCAGCCGATGCTATTGCCGTCTGATCGGCCGATCCAATGCGAGCTCGCACCCGACGGCTGGTTATCTTTGATGTTGGCCTTTTTGGTGCTCGCCTTGATCGACCAGTGGAGATATCTCTGACAGTTGGAGCATGGAAGCCGATAAGTGGATACGGCGTGTATTGGTGATGGCTATCAATCGGCCGGCCGCTTCAGCTCCGCATCGGGGGGACATGGCTTTCAGACTGAAGAGATGAACATGAGTTAACAACAAGATGATGATGTGGAAAGAAATAACATTGGAATCGGCTGAGGAAAAAGAACATACTGTTGCATTTGGATCAATGTTCTCTGGGTCCAGAATGTTGTAGTAAGACGATGGAGATTTACAGAAAAGGTTCTGCTTCCATTCTGCCCACCATAATTTGAACTGCTGGGTGGCGAAAGAGGCAACTGACCAACTGTTCAGGTCAATGGTACTGGAATCGGGTATCAGATCGCACAGCCGGCTGTAATCAAGACTTGAGGTCAGTCCATCTCTGAATTTTGCCTGGCCGGCTAAGTAGACCCGAATCGGCAGTTGGCCAAAACCCAGTTGCCTTGCCGCAGCCGATGGATTGTAGAACTCGTAGGTGGGTGAATCCTTTCCTGAGAAAAAGTTGGCTGGCAGAATCCCCGGCTTGATCAAGACATCCATGAGCTCTCTGTCAAAAGTGTGAGTGGAGAAGTCGTAGCATAGGGGTAATTCGAAAATCGGCTCTACTGCCTGATATGGGTGCCAGCTGATCATCTCTTCACTAAGGCCATTGTAAAAGCATCTGAAGTATTCAGCTGTACGGGTGGCAGTGAATTGGCAGCCGGGAAAGGCCGATACCGCTTCTCCAAAAGATCTGCAGCGGCGACGGACCGATGGATTCTCCTCTGACTCGATATTGGGAAAGGTCTTTGTCTCTATCCGTTGCTGAGAGACCTTGCTCATGTGTAAATTGAGCCAGAGGGTGATGAACCACCAAGGACCACCTGGGTTCCCTATCGGCTCCCCCTTCGACAGTTTGATGCCGATTTGGTGCATCAGATGGTACGCCGATCCCAGCAAATGTTTTCCAAGGGGGATGGCCGATCCTTGTGAAAGAGCCTCTGCCAAAGCTTGAGTGTTTGAAGAGGGGCCGACTGCTCTGCCACAGAAGAAATGCTTCTCCAGCCACATCATCAAGAAGGCAGTATGCTCCCTCTGCGAGACTGTCCCGGTCTTCATGTTTTTACTAATGTATCCTTTCCACCCGCCGATTCCTTTGGTCTCCAGCCGATGAGATGGCTTGAACAGATAATTGAAAGGGGTATCGGTGGAGGAAACATCGAGGCCGGTCAGATGCAGAACATCGGCCAAGGTCGGGGTCATGGGTCCGTGTCCGAAAAGGAACGCGTTAAGTGCATCGAACCAAAAATAAGAGGCTGCCATGACCAGAGGTTCGTTCCTTTCCATCTGAGACAAGGATAAATCTATGCACTGGCCGATTTTCAGTTCTTCCCACTGAACCTTCCAAGATCCGGCTACCCTCTGGTACCATTCTCTCCACCCGGGTGTTTCGTTTGGCCAGGATCTGAAAGTGCCTACCCAGTGATCTAAATCCATAGATGATTGCTTAAAAGGGATCCTATGGGTTTCTAAACTGATCAGGTCCGTTGGATCGGGGTTCCCCATAGGGCCCAAACAGATGAGGTCAGGGGATTCTGAGAGAGGAATAGTGATTTGGTGCATAAGTGCCTAAAAAAGGGGAAAAGGGAAGAAACTGAGAGAGGGTCCAGAAAATACTGAAGCAGTAAAAAGGTGAAGAGGAAAAAATTTCGAGCATTTACCTTTGGGATGGAGGCCATCGTCGCCGATGACACCGCTGGGGAAGCCGCCGATTGGGCCGCCGCCACCGAAGGAGTAGCCGATGGAGCCTCTGTAGATGGAGTGGTCGCCGATGGAGACGCCATTGGGGGTTGGAGCAGGCCGCAGATGAAATTGCCGGAAAGGGGGGAGCGCTTGGAGATCGAGAGAGCTTGGAGGAAGACGAACAGTGGTGCGATGGAAAAGAATGCTAGATTCATGGGGAAGGATAGGCGGAGAAAACCAGTACTTAAGAAAAATCAGGGAAGCGAGGGCAAAGATGGTATTTTTACCGCGCTGTCTACACGAGTTCCAGAGGAGCGGTCGTTTTGCGCGCTCGGTTCGAGGAAATTGCAATCATTGTGCCGCGGAACGGAAGGAGATTTTACTGCGCCCGTTTCGGAGGAAAGGATTAAAGAAAGAGTTTCGAAGAAAAAGTTATATTTTACTCCGAAACTGGGGGGCATGTGTTGACGCCAGATTTTGACACGTGTTGAATCGGCGTTAGGAGGAGAAGATTGGCCGATGCGGCAGATCTGAAGGCCACAGAAAGGAATCGGCCGATTGAGGTAACAGTTAGAAATCGGCCGATTGGTGATACAGCCTACGCCAACAGGATGAGACTATTTCAGAGGGTCCTGGTCAAAAGTTGGTCAAAGGGGGCACGCTAAGTCGGTCGGGGAGCAATTGAAGTTAATCCTGATTGGATTAGGGAACGGCGGCGGAAGATTCTGCGGGAGTCCGTTTCCTTTTAAAGTTCTTATAGATATAGTAGTTTAAATAAGGTTGTAACAAGTCGTGATCGACCAGGAGTCCTAGCTTTTAGGTATAAATAGGAGTCGTCAGGGTCTTGAAAAACATCAACACCTCAATCAACAACAATACTTCTACTTTTCCAGCAATTTACTTTCAAGTCGGCGACTTCGCCAATATTTTTCTTCTTTCACGAGTTCGTGCGGGTTGGCAGGGCTGCATCAACCTGATCTCCGGCCAATTGGTAGGTTCCGTTTACCGAGTAATATCCGAGCTTTAACTACGGGCGCATCGCTGTGGTTTCGTTTGGATTTATTCACCAGTTATCGATATTTACTAGAATTGCAAGTTCTACCTGTTATTCTAGTATTATCACCAGTTATCCAGCTTGGAATCAGAATAATCGGCTTCATCATTATTCCTCTTCGATTTATCATCTTATAGCCGATTAGATCTATTTCAAGTGTTGCCTCTGTAGTAATTGTTTAGATCGCTCCAGCAATTGTCTTTACAATTACTACACGATTATCGGCTGATCCATAGCCGATCATCTCTACAGCAAATCGGCCGATTCACCGCCGACGCGCTCCTCAGGACAGATCGGAACTCCAGCCGATCGACGCGCCTGGAATTTAATACTTTATTTCCTTGTCAATCAACAGGTCAGATTGACTGGCACGCCGCGCGAACCGCACCAGGGCGATAACCCGAACAGGAACTAAGCAGATTCTCCCGGGTCGTGTGTCCGACGCTGAAGACCATCGGCCGATTCCTATCCGGTCAATTTTAGCGCCAACACTTACTAATGAAGGGTTAGATCTCCTCTATACTATATATACTACTAAGTGGTGACATTGTACACCGTAAAAAGACCTCAATGTCACTCCAAAGCTTAGTAGATTAGAAGCTCTGGATTAGAAGTACGTGTTGCACATGGTAGATGACGTCGTCGTTCGTATTCCATGAAATGAATCTCTCGAACAACCAATGACACCTGTCGTGCTTCTGTCACGTCGGCCGAGACTGGCACCTCGACGTGCGATCGTGCAGGGTAGAGGCCCGGACCTCCTCATGGCTTTTCGTCTCCAGCACAGGCGCACAGGCCTCCGATCCGGACCGGCAATGGCGACGGTGACCGTAAGATCTTTTGAGCGTGCTGGAACTGCGCGCCTCTTTTGATTGACCGCCGACGTCTCGCACGTGTCGGTTCAACGGCACCTGCAACGACGCAACATAGAATAATGTAATGTGTATGGATCCGATCAGCAGGGATCAAGCCGGGCGACGATCTGGACCTGGCACGAGTGGCAAGAGGTAGCTACGTACCCTAGCTTACAGGAAAGGCAGAGAGATTCAAGGCGCCGCTTCCCTCCATCGCCACGCAGATGCAGTTCCTGACGCCTCCTCCTCCCATCACCCCTGCCTCTACCATATGCCGTTGGTGTTAATATAACCGAAGGAAGAAGCTATAGATGGTAACTTGGTAAGAGAGACCAGCCACATTGACCGTACAATGTACTCCCTCTGTCCACAAATACAATCATTTACGGATTTGACCCAAGTCAAATATATACACTGCTTCAAGCCTTCAAACCAAGGACAAATTCATTCCGACAGGAGGAATGTATTTTGCATCTATCTATCCATAACCATAGGCAGGTACGTATGATGTGAGGCATCTGGAACGTTTGACCCGCTAGTTAGTACCCATATCTTGGTGCCCTTGAACCGCGTTGTGGCCACTATGAACAATGCCACACCACGAAGGTTGCCTCCCGTGCATGTCATTAGCTTAGGGTCTTCTAGTGATATAGCAAAACAGCGGCAGGTGTGCAGCGACAACATAATGGTCGGACCAAGTTATAGGGACAGTTTTTTAGAATCGTCGTTTTGAATACATTTCGGTCTAACCCAACACTTCATTCGCTACAATGCAATGCGAGCTGCTACCTATTTAATCACCTTAAGAGTATCCAGACTATATGTATAGTGCCAAAATATCTACTGAATTACCAATATATCTTTTTTTCTTCAAACTTTGTTGAGATTTCAAACCGTGGACACAGGGAGATCGAGTACGCAAGTCGTACACGATGACAGAATCAAAATATAGGTGAGCTATATATGAACAATGTCACCTCACAAGCTGAGGCTCGATTGCTGAGCAGAAGCAGTTTCTCATGCCTCCTCCCAGCACCCCTGACTCCATAGGGAGGGATGCAAGTTATATATATTTTGTGTTATTGGGTCGATCCAAAAAGTTAATAAAATGAACTAGAATGGAAATCTGCGTAAATAATTTGGAAGGAGAAATGAACTAGAGTGGCATGCCATTATAATTAATTAGCTGACCCAAAAAATAGGCACCTATTTATATCCTTATCCATATGGCACGACGCTGTTGCATGCCCTTGGTGTTAATTAACCAGAGGAGGAGGAGGACGACGACGATAATATATATGGTAAGAGAAAACTACTGGATGGACAGCTTCACTGATTGTAATCGATCTTTCAAAAAAGCTACACCAATTCCAATTGGTTGTTATAAGAGCTGTGCATCTTTCACTCAGTGGGTGTGGTTCTGGTGCATTTGCTGGATATCAATTACTATACACTATTGGATGCCGATCATATTGTGTATCTTTCTGCACAAAAGGGATCATCGCATTCATGTACTACTGCAACCAATGTAATAATATATATTATTGTCATCCCTGACCCTGATATAACTAGGGTGTAAAGGATCTTAAATTTTAGCCTAGATAATGTAAGGGCCGGACCCTAAAAGGATCTGACTCTAATCTAAAACTATATAAAGGTCATGTAAATTGTACACTAGGACATTTTGCAACCAATGCAATGAGCAGCAATTCATGGCATCCAAGCATGCAGTCAACCAGGCAGCGTGCAAATAAAGGACATTTTGCCATTTCTCTTCCACACCATACAACCGGATCGGATCAGGTGCCATTGCTGAACAACATTTCTAGAATTTGGGAAACGACGCAACAAACTTTTTTTCTTCAATTTTTGCAAAAGCACAACGAACTTAAGCTTGTGGTCTATCTAATAGTCCCTTGAATCATGTGTTTGTGACATGAAGCTCATCCTATGAAAAAGTATATGATAGTAGAAAACGATTTCCCTTTTCTAGAAAAATCAGCAGAAAACGATAGTAATCAGCTACAAGAGAGATGCACAGAAGGACCCTAATGTCCAAATAGCATCATCAATATATATAAAAAAGTTCAAATAGCATGAACTAAACCTCAAAAAAAAAACATGAACAAAACAGCTGCTGCGGCAGATCGTCCTAATGCAATCGTCCAATTAGGCAACTGAGACCCTTTTTAATTAGCGAGGTAGACACGGCACTACGAATCACAAACCACGTACCAGAAAGGTTCAGAAATAAGATGATGTCGCACCGTGGGAGCTGCAGCAGCCAGATCGGTGTTATCTTCCTTGACACCCTGTCGTAGCAGCGCTGATGTTCTTCGGGGAAGAATACACACACACACGCGTGAAGCATCATTTATAGAGGAAAGTTTTTTAGGCCTCGTTCGGTTATCCCAGAACGGTCCGTTTAGGGGCTCAATCCAGGTGGATCCGAACGGTCCGTTTTGGAGCTCCATCCAGGCGGATCCGAACGGCCTGTTTCGAAGCCTGGGCTGAATTGGAACCGTCGTTCCGCTTGGCCTAGCCTGAAAACTAAAGAGACCTGGAACGGTCTGTCCACGCTCCCACGGCCCAGAATGAAACCCCATCTCTTATCCTCCAGAACAAAACCAGCTTGAGGCGCAGAGGTGGCGACGAGGCGGCGGTGCGAGGTGGCGGCGTGGTGGCACCCTCTCTCCGCCGCCGCCCTCTCTTCCTTCCCCTCTCCCGTCGTCGCATCTCTCTTGATTTAGCCGCCGGCGAGATGGATTCTTGATTTGTCGATTCTTGGGGGTGAGGACGAGGTCGCCGTGGGCCGGGGCCGTGCGCGGGAAGAATATATACGCACACGCGTGAAGCATCGTTTATAGAGGAAAGTTTTTTTAGTAAGTTTGGTGTACAGGTTTTGTTGTGTCACCAACCACTTGGGGGCCCGAAACGAGAATAGTTCTCTCCGGCCCATAACTCCCTCCACTGCCGGTATCAAGCCCGGCCCACCGCGGCAGCGCCAGCGCGGGCTGCGGGAAAATTTGGCTCCCTCGGTCGCGGGGCTTCAAAAATCGAAACGCCCCGTCCCAAAAATTTCGGCTCGGTTCCCACACAAGTCACCGTCCGGTCCCTGCGCCCGTGTCTCTCTCTGCTCCGACGCGCGCCCACCCCACGCTCCTCCCACCACCAGGCGCGGGGGCGTTTGGTTTTCCCCTCCCCGCCGCCCCGCCCCGAGTAACCCAACCAAGCGAGCAGGCAGGCGCGACCCTGCCTTTTCAAATCCCGCCTTCCCAATCCCCACCCCCCTACCCCCTTCTCTCCCCACCTCGCCATCGCCACCACCTAATCCCTCCCGCCCCCGCTTCCGGAAGCTTCCAGAAGGTCCCCGGGGGACGGACGGACCGCGCGGGGGCTGCTTCCGGAACCTTCCGCCGCCCGCCGCCCCGCCGTCAGGTCAGTCAGCGCCGTCCCTGGAACTCGTCGTCACCTGCTCCCCTCGCCGTCGCCTCCCTAACCGCGTCGCCATCGCCGTCCCCGAGCCGCCGCGCCTCCGCATCCCCGCCCCTGCGCCCGCCGCTCCGCTTCCCCACACCCGGCCCACCGCCGCTGCCGCCGCTTCCTCGTCCTACTGCAGCAGCCCCAAACCCTAGCTTCACACCCGCTGCCGCTCGGGGGCCCGCTGGTCCACCGGCGGCTGTAGGAGCCGTCGCCGCCCCACCGCGGCGCCGTCGTACCGGGGCTACCGCTAGTATTGCCGGTGAATGGGGCAATGCGCCTTCACCGCCGCATACTATTGTTTCGAGCCTTGATTCGGGGGCTTAAGCGTACCCGCGTGATTCAGGGGACAGATCAGATCCGACGCGCGTGCCATTCTAGCCATGCTTCCAAATTAAAAAAAAAACTGTACTGGTGTGGTGTGGGGTTCATGATCTGTATGCTTCGTTTTGAGACATGGGTTAATTAGTACAACAGCAAGGAATGAAGCAACCGATATCCAAGTGTATGTCTTCGCTCTGTGGTGGTGTAGGTTGAGGGAGCGGGCAGTAGAGGCAGGGGAGGAGGAAGCGGAGGGGGAGATGCGGAGGTAGAGGATTCATTGGATGCTGCTACGATGGCGCAAGCTGCTGTCGAGTCCGCTCTGAATGGTGACTCGTTCATTGGGAGGCAGGCGGGGGTTCCGAGGATGAAGAGGAAGACGCCCTCCGAACTGAGAGTAATGCCTTGCTTCACCTGATCTTCTATGTCCAGCGATGCTTGCTTTATTCTCCCAAGGAATGCACAGTAGGATGAAATGTTAATTCTATTTCAGGAGATCTCCTAACAGATTGCCATGACACAGTATATTAAGTTGTTCCTGACACATTGTACATGGGAGTTTAAATGTGATAAAATGCACTGTTTAATCCCAACTGACTTCTTTAGTCCATATCCTTGTTGCATTGTTTTGCTTTCTGAGGTATTTCCCCAATGTTAATAGATTATGCTTTGTCATTTCTCATTGACCTAGTTCAAAGACCTAGCGCGCAAGCACATAACAGCAATGTATAACATTAAATGTTGTTCCTCTTCTTCTTCTTTCTTTGTTTTTTTTTAAGAACCGAAGAAAATTAAAAACTAGACAAACCTAGGAGGAACTAGGTGGCTTTACAGTAAGAAGAAAATAGGCACCCAAATTTGCCTCGATGAGGACTTCAACTTGGGTGATCTAGGTGCACATTCACACCCTCATCCAACTGAGCTAGGCTCAGCTACCTAGAACCATGGTTCGTAAGGCGTCGCCTAGGCGACGACTAGGCGTTGAGGCATGCTCGGGATGGTAGGCGTCCCCCTCGCCTTGCCAGGATGCCTATGGCGTCCGCCTCAGGGCAAGGCGTCCGCCTCAGGCGCAAGGCGTCGGCTGGGCGTCCTGGAGGATGAGGCGGGCGCCATACATGGGTACTGCGCGGGAAATCGAGCGGGGCAGGCGGGAACTCGAGGGATGGGCGGGAATCGGGTGTGAAATTGAGGGTGGGCGGGAATTGGACGCGAAATCGAGTGGCAAAAGGCCAGACCTGGCCTAGTTGAGAGAGGGAAACAGAGAAGAGAGGTGGGAGAAGAACTCACGGCGGCGGAGCGGATCCTCCGTGAGGCGGCGGCGGCGGCGACTCCGCGGCTCCGTGCATCTCCGCGAGGACCCGTGCGGCCCCACGCATCTCCGCTCGTCTGCGCGGCCCTGTGCGGCTCCATGCAGCCCCGCCTCCTCTGCGCGTCCATGCGTCCCCCGCCTCCTCTGCTGATCCTCGGCCTCCAGTCCTCTGCAAGACTGCAATGGCCAGGTAATCCATCTCCAATCTTGGGTCTTCCCTTCCCTCTGGTCTGCTGCTCGTGCTTCCCTTCCCTACTTCCCTCTGCTGCTTGTGCTTGCTCTGCTCTATGCCTCTATTGCTTGCTTGAGTGGTACGTGGCTCTGCTCTACGACTCATATGTTAGTGGCTGTGATTTGTGCCTCTGTTTTGTTTACTAATTGAGCCATGTGATGTTGCTTTGTGCTACGGGCTAGCTAATATAGACTTTGTGCAATTGGGAAGGGAAGAATGTATGGTAGAACAGCTCAACAAAGGTATGTATATGCTACTAAATTTTGCTGTCATGGTAAGTTTAGGATATGTCTTATGGCGTCGCCTCGCCGCGCGCCTTATACGCCGTTGTGAGGGGGGTAGGTCGCCACGAGTCGCCACAGCGCCTTAAGAACCATGCCTAGAACTGAAGAACCATATTATTTGTCCACCTTGTTATATAGCTGACCTAATGAAAATCTGACTGGATCATCACTTTTTTGAGAACCATGATGGACATAGGATATATGGGGAAATTCATCATGCTTGTCCATGACACTTGTTTTGTTGTCATATTTGAATTGTTCATGGCTAGGATTTGTTGAGGACAGTCTGCTCTTAGAAACTACTGGAACACATCCTGATGTACCATTGTATGTCACAGAGTTATTTATGAATAGTGAAAACATCCACATTCCTGTTGTAAGCATCATACAAACATAGGTGCACAGTAATACTGAGAGATCTCACATTGTATTCTAAGCATATTGTTGTACAAAGTGCAGATAAACACTGAAAGTGTTTCAATAATTATTTGTTGCAGGGTGAGCAACTGAAGCGGTGTACCTCGGAAAAGCTTGCAAATGATCAGTTACCTTCTTCTGCCGCATTCGATAGGTAGATTTCTTAGCCTTGTTATGTTCCTTAGTTCCTCTTATGCTCCTTTTCTTTTGTGTGACAAAGTTGACTATTATATCTTGTGTTATATAGGTCAAGCAATGGACTTCGAAACACAGAACAACAAAAGATATCCAAATACATTAGCACACGTGTTACAGAGGTCTTTCCTGTGAGAAAAGCAAGGAACCTTGGGAAGGAAAACTTTAAGGTTAGAATTCAACATGTTCCTCATTTATATGGACTGATTAATGCCCAATCAGTCTTTTAGCACCAATGACTCGACCGATCTCATCCACTTGAAAATTCGTGTAAAAGTTGGTCATTCTACTTTCTAATAGAGTCGTGAGTGTTGGTTAGTTGGTTCATTGGTTTGGTTCTAATGTAAAATATCCTGCAGGATGCCTTGCAGAGTAACGAGAAGATTTGTAAGACTATTGATGCTACAGCGGCTTCAAATTTTGCATCGTCTTCACTTACATGGTAATGATCTGACTGCAGAATTTTGGGTGTATGCTTTGCCCTATACATTCAAGCACTTATTTGGCTTCTTTACCATGATTCAGTGGTAATGGTGACTCTGCTAAGTTGGGTTCTTCTGTTCCATCAATGACGGAGGCAGCGAAGCCAGGTTTCAAGAAAGTTGAGAAATGTAGTGCAAATGCTCTGCGCAGTGTATCAGAGCTTCATGTTGGTGATGAGAAGCAGACTGGTTCTAACAAATTTGATATGGTAATAACCATTCATCTATTACAATTTAGTAATATGTTGTCATTTCAGCTAATATTCGTACCACATAATGTTAGGAAAAAGTACTGAAAGGGTTTGGAGCTCGTGATGCTTTTGTGGCTTCTAGACTCAGCAACCTTAATGTACAAGTTGGTGATGCTGCATTGAAGTCTTCAGACGTGTGCCCTTCTAAGATCACCATTCCAGGGAAAAGAGCTCCTTTGGATTTTACCTTAAAGACCAGTTTGCAGTTTGTTTCATCATCATCTGTGAAATGGTGGGTGTGCACTAGCTTCTTTTGCATTTCTAGTCTGTATTCTGATTTTTTCAATTATAAATCATACTCCTAATAAATATCACGTGTGTATTTTGCTTGAACCTTTAACCTTAGTTAGAATTCTGAAAATTACATTTGACAAATGATAACATGGCAATTATAGCCTCTTCAGATGCTGTACTGACTTGCAAAATACTGTCAACGACTCCTATGCTTGTAACAGGTGTCACAAGCTCAATACGAGTTTTGGCAGGAGCAGCATCACTGGAGCCATTGGTCAGAGCTGTCTTCGTGGGTGTCAAAACTTAGAGTGCCCAAAGCCTGAGAGCGAGAAGGAATTCTTGTTCTCCAAGGCACTACAATCATGGGTATATCCACAGTCTTTGTTGCCTTCATCCATCATATCTGCTATGCTCTCATCAACTGCACGAGGAGGTAATCACTACACAAGAATTACTCCTTATTCTTTTTGCGAACACAATTCCATACGAGTGATTTACTCTTTGGCCTTGTAGAAAATGACTTTCTTCTCAAAAGGCATCAGGACTGGGAAGATTCGTTTCAGAATCTTTACTACATGCTCCGGAAGAATATGCTGAATATATTCTATGGTACCTTCTTACTCCACATAACTCATATTATTTAATGCTCCACTATGTATGTATGCCTATATGCACAAAAAAGTTAGTGTCATGTTCCTTTTGTAACAAAAAACACTAGCTCATTATAATTCACGCAAAAACCTATAACCTACCTGCTTTGAGTTTCTTTGCTGGAAACTCGTTACATGCTGCGAAGTTGCATTTCTACTTGTAATTCTGCAAAAAAATACATACTGATACATTTTGCTTAAGGTCAGCTCCATCTGCAATTCCACTTTGTGTGCTTTAGTAGTTATGAATTTTATTGTTCTATTAGACTAGTAATTCTCTGTCTAACCTCATCAACCATTCTGAGCATCAGTTTCTCATCACAGTTTATACAACACAATTTGTTGCTCTCTTCATTGGTGGAATCCATTTGGAGAAAAAACAGTCCTGTAATGCCTACTTGTCACAATCTACACGTGGCCTACGCTCATTACTGCGGAAACATGTGAGTTGCTCATTCTGATTTCAGTATCCGCAGGAATGATTCCCTATGTTTTGCTTTTTGGGCATATGACTACCACACTTTGTAGTTGCTGACCAGCAACGCCACTGTATGTTTTTACTAGAAAAATGTGATTGAATGAAAGTTGATACCTCTGGCTGTTTTTATCAATAGATATCTATTTAAATGAAGTCATTTGTCTACCATTGCTTGGTATCAAAGATGTGCATGACTGAAGTAGATAAATCTGTCTGTTTTTATCAATAGATATCTATTTTAGTTGAAGTCATTTGTCTACCATTGCTCGATATAAAAAATGTGCTTTAATGAAGTAGATACCTCTGGCTGTTTTATCGATAGATACCTATGTTTGTTAGTAAAGTCATTTGTCTACCGTTGCTTGGTATATGATGGGATCAGGATCATGGGACTGGAACATTTGCTCCAGATATTAGTCTCTGTTAAGCTTGTTTTTGAGCTCTGTACCATGTTTGTCATTGTAACAATATGACCTTGCTTGTTGCAGGGTGTTTGCTTTTCCATGCCTCTTTGCAACACTGAAGTAGAGCAGGCTACTGAAGATGACCTGATCGAACTCTCAGAAATACAAAGGCGCAATCTTGGCCAGGTTTATTTTCCTTCCAATTTGTGTTCGAGAAAAAATAATTTCCTTCCAATTTTGCCTGGTGTGCTTTAATCAATATGCAGCAGAACTAACTATTGGAAAACAAACATCATTTAATAACTTGCAGGCACTCCATTTAGATGCTCTATCTGATGTGGACAACACCACGCAGTCATTACTTACGTTTACTGGCAATGAGAGTGTTCATGGTTTATACGACATTCTGTTGAACTACAAGTAGGGTGACTCACTATCCCTTATTATTCTTCTTTTGATTCAAAAGTTCCATTACCTAATCTGATATTGCGGTTCTTCAGGTCCTTGCTGAATTCTTTATCTGCTGTGGACGTCCCAGTCTTGTACTCACCGCAGCCATTTCAAAATGGCTGCCTACATATTCCAGAGGTTGCCTCATATCTGTAATCTTGTTTTTTTTACTTCTTTTCTTTTGAGGTCGTTTTTAATACAAGACAACTTAAATCTTCAATTGTTTTCTGATAAAAAGAACCTTCTAAATTTGCTTGACAATTATACTGTAGATGCAAACTGTTTCATGCACTGTTTTAATTCCCGAGGGGTCAGCTTTGACATGGCTAGTTGTTTTAAGTCGCATTGCACAATTGTGAAATCTTATCATCTGTACCTATGTATGTTGCAGGTGAAATGCAGGGAGATGAGGCGAGCAGACATGGGTCTGCTCTCTTCCGGTGGGTTTGACACAGAACCAGGGTCAGCATTTGCCTCCACGGCTGGCAATATCTGCTACAGCATGGAAATAAAGGACCCGATCCTCCCACCGTGGGTTGTCTCCGGAGTCTGCGCTGCGATGAGGTCGGACGCAAGGAGCTTTGATTTAACGTGAGCACAAACCTTCTCCAACCCATGGTTGCCTATTCGCCTCATGTGACGTGCTAAGGCTTAACCAATTTTCTTCACCCGCAGGATCGCCACGGAGCCATCGTCCATGGGCTTGAATGCTGCCCTCAACTCCATGACCACAGCTCCTCAACCCGAGACGGCACCTCCCGCAGACGGTGGCGCACCTGTGGGCGGCATCCCTGACGCTGTCCTGGTCCCCTCCTTGCACTCCGCTTCGCTTCGGCGGCTCAGCTACACGGACGGTGAGTATGTCGCATACACAACCGTGTGAGCTCGAGCTCCAACAGCCCGCAACGCCCTGGAGCATCGTGATTGGCAGGAATGGAAGGCGGCTCTTATGGGCAAGCGCATCCACTTTTGTTGTCCGGTGGGAGAAGGCTGCCGCCGTCTGCCCGGCCGGGCTCCACGTCTCGATATGCAGAAATCCTGCATTTCTCAGAGCTGGTTGTGGATCATGAGCAGGGTCTCTGTAATTTTGGAGGCTGTGTGCGCCGTCACACAGGCTATGTCACGTACGCTTGGATGTTAGTAACTTATGAGGTCTGGTTCTTGGGGGGAAAAGGATAGTTGTTGCATGCATCAGTGTTCGCCTGCGCTTGCGTGGTGATGTAGCTCTTTAGAGGACTTGGTTACCTCTCTTGTTTATATGTTACTTTTTTACTTGATTTCCCCTGGCTTAAAACTCGACAATGAGAGCCCCTTTGTTGCTGTAAACTATCTTTTTATTGTTGGTGTAGTTTGTATGGATCGGAAGTCCAGTGCTAAAAGCAGGCTCAAGCGGTCAAGACTGGCGTTTGTTTGGTCGAACTACTTTTGGCCTTGGGTCCTGCCAAAACCGCCCGCTCACCCGTAGTGGACTACCTACTGTACTTGCTGGACGCTCCATGCGTTGCAGCATCAGCCGGACCGGGCCCCATTCAGTGTGCAGGATCAACGCATGATGATGATCTCAGACAGGGTGCCGTACATCTTTCAAAAATAAAGGCAGGGTGCCCTGTTCTCAGAAACGGAGACCAGTCTGATGTTCTCAAAAACTGCCACTAGTACACAAGGTTATTTTTGAAGTAACCTACTGTACAACAGCTCTTTCTTTTTTTTGGAACCAGATCCATTTCCCGCCATTTCCCAGTCAGTTTCGGTATCACCAGAAATGCGCGCGAAAAATAAAATACAAAACCACCACCAGCCGGTTGGCTCTCCCAGTCAAAGGGAGTCGGTTGCGTCCCTTGTCGCCACTCCAGGGATCAGAGGGGGATCAACCTGGAGTGGAGTGGCTGCTGCGTGATCATGCGACAGGTGATTAGCACGCTTCCCGAGGCAGCAGCCTCCTCTCTGCAACCTGCCACGCCCCTCCGCTTCTCCTCCTCCTCCTCCTCCCTTTTTGATTTCTCCTTCCATCCCCTCCAGGTTCTGCTTCGCGCAAAAGCTTTGTCCTTTCTCGCTCTCCCCCCCCATCCCCTCCTCGGCCCTCGTGAGTGCTCAGCCTCGCGTCGCCGCGCCATGAGCACCTGCGGCGGCGGCGGGGGCATCATCCCCGCGTCGCGCTTCCTGCGCCGCCGTCCGGGACCTGGGCCGCGACGCCGCCCCCGACGCCGACGCCTTCTGGGCCGCCGCGCCCCGCCTCTACGACTTCTCCCAGCAGCAGCAGCAGCAGCAGCAGCCGCAGCCGGAGGAGCAGGTGCCGGCCGCTGTGACCGCGCGGCGTTCGCCTCCGCCGGAGCCCAAGCCGCGCAGCCCCGCTCCCGTCGCCCTGCAGCGCCAGCGGTCCCCGCGGCCGCCGTCGCCCCCGGCCGCGCGGCGCTCGCCTTCGCCGGAGCCGTGCAGCCCGTGCCTCCTCACCCCGCAGCAGGAGCAGGTGTCCTCGGGGCCGCCGTCGTCGGCCCCCGCCGCGCGGCGCTCGCCTTCGCCGGACGGCACCTGCCTGCTGCTCGCCTTGCAGCGCACCTGCGTGGGCTGGGGCGCGACGAGGCGCGTCGAGTACCCCAGCCGGCACCGCCCGGCCTCGTCTGCCGCTCCTGGACAGGTCGTCGTCGACGTCGAGGGGATGGGCCGCCGGGGAGCGGCGGCTCAGCGCGGGGACGAGGACCAGGAGAGCATCAGCGGCGGCGTCAAGAAGAGGAAGCGCCTGGAGGAGGTGGCGGCGGTGCAAGAGAGCGGCCGCGAGGACAAGCCCGTGGTGGCCAAGGCGGGGAAGTCGAGGTCCAGGAACAGGAGGAAGGCGAGGTGGAGTAGCCTGCGCCGGCGCCGCGGTGCACCCAGGCGCGCCAAGAAGGCCCCGAGGGTCGTGAAGGAGGAGACGGCGGTGGCTGAGGAGGAGAGCAGCCGAGACGTCAAGCCCCCGGTGGTGGAGGCGGAGAGGACGACGAGGAGGAGCAGGAAGAGGGCGGGGTCGAGTGCACGTGGCCGTCGCCCCAGCCCCGCCAAGCGCGCCAAGAAGACTCCCCTCAAGGAGGAGAAGGTGGAGGAGGAGGTGGCGGAGGGCAAGCCCGCCGCTCCCGCTCCGGCTCCCGAGCCCAGCTCGCCGCGCGGCAAGGTCGACCGCTGGGCGGCCTGGCGGTATGCGGCGGGCGAGGCGGCGCTGCTGGACATCCTGCGCGCGCGCGGCGCTAGCGCCGGCAAGCCCGCGCCGCGCGCCGAGGTGAGGGCGCAGGCGCGCCGCCACATCGGCGATACCGGCCTCCTCGACCACCTCCTCCGCCACATCGCTGACAAGGTCCCGGCCGGCAGCGGCGAGCGGGTGCGCCGCCGGTACAACCCCGCCGGTGGCTTGGAGTACTGGCTGGAGCCGGCCGAGCTGGCGGCCACGCGGCGGGAGGCCGGCGTGGATGACCCGTTCTGGGTGCCGCCGTCTGGGTGGAAGCCCGGTGACCCCGTGTCGCCGGAGGGCCGCGCGCTCGTGGTGCAGAAGCAGGTGGAGGAGCTCGCCGGGGAGCTTGACGTCGTAAAAAGGTCTCCTTTCACTTCCTCTTCCCCTCTCGTCTGTTTCATTTCAGCTGCTGCTGCTTCTTCTTGCAATGCTGATGAATCATGATGCTACTCTGATTAGATTTTTGAATACAGCAAGTGGCAATACTACTTTGTGCTGAAATTGACTTGTGATTTCTGTGAACTCCAGGCAAATGAAGCAGCTTGATTCCAATCTCGTGCAAGTGAGCAAGGAAGCCTACATCTCATGGAAGGTGATCATACATTGTACCTTGATATGAATCTCATTCCTGTCTCACATTATCCAGTTTGTCAGTAAACTTCTAGTGCAAAATTGAATATGGAATATGTGACAGTTTCTCACATAGTTGTGCATGTGCTCACCTTCCATATGTGACAATTTCTCACATAGTTGTGCATGTACTCTGCACTTGTAATGTTGTACTTATCTGGTCCTGGCTGAATGTTGGTGTCTGATTTGGATTTTTGTTGGTTACATTTGCACTCTGCATAAAAGAATGGCAGACCAGCAGTATGTTTTGCTTGGCATTGGTCCACTTGTAACTGTCTCCTCTTTGTAGTTCGGAAAGGCACTACAATGATACAGAACTTGCATCCTACTAACATCTACGTGCTTCATTGGTCTAAAGTGGATGGATGTCTAAACAAATGACCTTTTAATCTCAATTCTGCACATACACTGCAACAAAACTTAGTGTTAAAGGTGCATATCTGTCTCCATTTGTTTCTTTTTTGAAGAACTTGAAGAATTCACACCAACTTGAAAAATCTGCTGCACAAATGCCTTAGTGTGAATCTCGTCCCTGTCTTACAGTCGTTTATTTCTGCTGTGATTTGTAATGCAGTTTGTAGTTAAGCACTTAAAATGAGATATGCATGTGTGAAACTCTCTTGCTTGTAGTTATGGTGTCCAGATATCTAGTTGTTGGTTGATGTTGTAGTTCTCATGAGTAGCAAATCTAGATTTGAATTTGTGAGGTACATTGTGTTGTGCATAAAAAAATTAGCGCATCAGCAGGACCAGATTTTGCTTCGCAGTAGTCCATTTGTAACTCTTTCTTCCTGAATTACTGCATGGACATGTAGTATACTTAATCTGTGCTTTGCTTCTCACTGATTCATCAATCCCCTTTTGATCAGCGGTTCTGCACTAACACTGGAAGATCACTTGCACAAAGATAGTATTGATACGCAATTCTATTTCCATAGTTATTAAAGAACTTGGATAATGGAATGTTCATATTTTTCTGTTCAGTGTAGCATTTTAATTTAGATAGGTAGCTACCCTTCTTGGAGTACATATGTTCAGGAATCATGATGATCTTCTTTGCAGGGGTATGACTGTATGGTGAAGGCCAATGGCAAGCTGGAAAAGGAGGTGATGTCCTTGGAGGTATGCTTTTACCCTTCTTCCTAAGTTTAATCTGATTTGATGCAGTGTTTATCTTTCTGATCCTAGCCTACCCCACTCTCCTTGCTTGGGACTAAAGGCTTTGTTATTTTTAATGTATCCATTAATTATTTGCTAGCTTAATTTGGTCATTGCCATGACTTTCTGTGTGATTTCTTTTTCAGGAGAAGTATGAGAATGCGACACAGGTGAATGGTGAGCTAAAAGAGCTGCTGCTGTTACTGAAGGTACAGCATTACATTCAATCAATTTGCGCAATTTGCGCCTCATCAAAGTAATGAATGATGTTATGTGTTCGATAGTGCTACCTTCTTGTATATATATTTTCTCATAACATTTGGACTCTGTATTAATGATTAAGTGTTGATATGAAATACTGGATTTGTTTCCAGGAAAAGTATGGGACTGTGCTTGAGAAGAATGACAAACTGGAGGAGCAGATGGTTGCCTTGTCCACTTCTTTCCAGTCCATGAAGGTACACTCCCTATTAACTGCAAAGAACCTTTAGATTTAGCAGACTCCTGCGCTGTAATTTCTTGGTTTTGCCACACTTTATGATGTGCCTGATTGCGTATTTAGCAGTTGTAGTATGTAATCTACTGATGAAACATTGCTTGATGCATTGGACTATATGTGTGCAGGAAGACTTGCTCCTGCGGAGAATTGGAGAACAACCCATGCTGATGCTAGCGCAAGAGCCTTGGGATGCTGACAAGCAAGAAGCCAGTGCCGGCAATGCTGCTGCCGGTGCAGGCAACCAGCTGGTGAACGCTGACGCCGTCGATGGCAGCTTCAGCAGCAATGGTGGCACCTCTGGTAGCACGAAGAGGGCGTTGAGGAGGTGCAGCGTGCGCATGCGCAGGAGAGATGGGATGTTGCAGTGGCCAACGCCTGCATCTGATGGCACGGCCACTAGCCCCAGGGAGCTTCCAGAGCCGCTAACACCCGGCGTCGATTTGGTCATCACCGATTTCGACGCGGTGATCAACAGCCTCACGCCACCATCCATGGAGGAGTACCTGATGACTGAAGGCCTCCCACCATCAACGTCCGCATCGTCCACCAACGCCTCTCCCAAGCTCCCGCACCTCCCCGCCCCAGCCTCACCGGTTCAGGTCCAGCCACCGCCACTGCAATCAACAACCGTGACCATGGCAGACCAGCAAGGGGTGCAGCCATACTCTGGCGATTTCAACCTGCAGCTCCGGCACAAGGTGAGCAAGTACTTCCCCTGATTTCTGTTCAAAATCCACTCTTTGATCGTCTCCATCAGGCGACAGTAGAGCACAATTGATCATGAAGACGACTGACCTCTGCCTGACCAGTGCTACTGCCACAGGACGCGTCATCTTCGTCATCAGGGCCATGCGGTGCCAAGGCGCTGAAGCTCGACGCTAGTGCTGGAGTCGGCGGCGTGGGCACCGAGCTGGCCCTGGCGACCCCTACTTACTGATCCAACCAACGCTGACAAGCTCCAACGAATGAACAGATCTCACCACAGAAGTTTTGCTCACCACCGTTAACTAGCAGTAACTCACCTCAGAACATAGCTCACAGGTCCACAGGATAGCTGAAGAAAGACAGAAGAACACCAGAGAAGATAGATTACCTTTTACCTTGCTTAGGCAGTGCATTTAGCTACTTTTCTCCGTTATAATTACCAGTAGCCATTACTAGTTTCAGTTGGAACTTGATTGCAGATGGGCTTGCTTACAGTTGAGCACCACCATGCTGCTGCTACTGCTGCTTTAATTCCTAGTTTGTACTTATGCCAGGATAAATGATCTGCCACTCCGTTTAAGTGGACTTGTCGCCAGGAGCCAAGATTCATGCCTGTGTCGTCGTTGATCTTGTGATAAATTGCACGCTGTTAAGTTTCTACATTTGCATATGCAAGAGCAAGTCATTGTTTTGACTTGTTGATTGCTTCTGGGGACATGCACATGAACCTACGCAGGTCCAGCATTACGTCGAACAGCTTGCTCGCGCGCGCGGTCGGCGCGGCCAGTCGAGCCTCACGCCCCTACGGCCCTACCCCGTTACCCGCGGAGCGTGACGGGTGAGCGAGCCCCTGAGCAGCTGTGCGGAGGAGGGCCTGTGCACGAAGCATGTCGCGGCCTTGACATGGAAGGGCGGCCATGGTGGCGTCGGAGAGGACGGCGACCACGGTGCGCGCGGGCGCCGGAGAAGCTGTCGCTGGCAGGACGGACGTGTCTCTTCGCGGCGGCAACAGGTGCTTCCCGGCGGTGCCGTGGAGGCGGAGGAGCGAGGGCAGCGGTGGATAGAGGAGAGGGACGAGTCGCCGGCGCTGGCAATGGAGGATGCCGGCGCGCGCAGCGCAGGGGGACCTCGAACCGCCGCGGCTGGGAACGAGGTGGGCCCGTGGGGCCAAAGTATCCACGGCTATTTTCCAGAAAACGCCCAGTGTTTTCGCATCTGTTCAAACCGATCCTCGAATTTGGATCGCGATCCAACCTGGAGGTTGTCCGTGAACCGTCGGATCAACCGTGTGCGCCCCTGAACGGCAAGGGGTCAAATGGGCCGCGGCCATTTTACGAAATTATCAGTTCAGTTCCGGGTGTATATTCGTTGCACCGTGGCTGTGGAAAAAGCTATTGTGGACTGTAAGCTGTGGAAAAAACAGCTGTGAGCTCTGAGCTATGAGAAAGCTGAAAGCCATTTGGCTGGAACAACTCTGAGCTGTGGAAAAATCTGTTGTTTGCTAGAAAATATCTGTAATACCCTGAAATGCAGATGGTATATTGATACTCAAATTGATTGTAAATTATTTTTTTGTTCACTAATTCGTATGTAAATGACCAATTTAGGAAGGGAATCTTAAAATATTTTTGAAATTTTGCATTCAGCACTAACATATGGTCCACATAAATACAATGATAGCAAGTCTACAAAATGACATATGGTTCATATAACGATGTCCTTCCTTAACATAACTATCTCCCTCTCGCACTAACCAAAGCATCGGCTATCCTACTGCGAATGATATTCATTGTTTCCTCGTTCTCTCCATCTTTATTGTCATCTGTGTTTGTGCCATGACAGATGGTTGTTGTAGCAGGTACTCCTCATCAGCATCATATTTATCAAATCCTTATCTTCCAAATAGCTGTAACGAATGAAATTATGCAATGCCATACAAGTAAGAATTATATGCTTCTGAGTACGAGTAGGAAAACTTGGAATGCCCTTCAAAATACGCCACTTCTCTTTGAAGATCCGGAAGACCGCTCAATGACATTTCGAAGAGATGAATACAAGAAATTGAACACCTCATACTTCCTTTGAGGAGCACGCCCATTACGAAGTCGAAACTCTAGTATATGGTATATCTTTCCTTTATAAGGGGCAAGATATCCTATTCGGTTTGGATAACCAGAGTCGACGAGGTAATACTTACTTACAAAACCAAATCAGCAAAGGCATACAACAATAGAAATGTTGACAACTAAGTAACAAAACATGTATACCTTTAGGAGGCACGGGAAATGAAGAAAAATTTGCTAACGCATGATTCTGGATCCGTGTGTCTGCAGATCCCGACCAACTAGCAACCACAAAGATGAACCTCATGTTAAAGTCACAATGCAAGTACGTTCTGAGATGTATATCCATATCGACATGTATGGCTAACCACTTCATCTTGTAGGACTATAACAGAAACATATGAACCATCTATAGCTCCAATAGCCCCTTTGAAATAAGGCCAGAAACGGTCCTCGTTTACCCTTTCATGGTCAATAGAGAAATTGAGATCTCTTGGTTTGATATTGTCCTTTGCTAACTTGCGCAAATAATTCAGTATTTCGTGAAATTTGGTGTGAACTATCCAGAGTGACCGTGTGAAATGGTTTTCACTTGTGAGAATGATTATGGTCCTCCAACGATCCACAAGAACATCGCCAATGACTTCATGGATGATACATAGTTAGTTGATATCAAACTTTAGTTCAGAGATGAGCAAGTTATGAAGTGCCATGAACACATTAGTGCTCATCCGAAACATCTTGTAGAAGTACCTTAGACGATTCGTGCATCTCATAACCCATTGAATTCCAGTTTCTGGTATTTTCCTGTATTCTTCTTTGTTCAAATACCGATCGGTGTATTGGTATCCCATTTCACCAATAATAGCAGCCTGTTGGGAAAGCTCAGCTAGAAGTAGTAGTCCTCGCTGTCCCTTTTTGGCCAAATCGTCCATGTTGCCATCCATCTAGATAAGACATTAGCAATGACAATTAAAATATGGTAAGTAATGACAAATAAAATTTGGATAACAATGACAACCAAAATTACCACAACAATGGCAATTAAAAGGGACAACCAAATAACATGAGCAGGTAATCATTTAGAGTACAGGCAACATTATTCCAAATATTCTCAGAAACAGTAACAAATAAATGGTTATCACAACACGACACAAGAAAAAAATTCTACAAAGTTTTATGGCCGCCTCATCAACTCCTTTTCATGCTCCCTCTGAATCAGATACAACCTTCCTTCATTTGTTTCAAGCAAGCTAAAGGCCTCCCTAAATTCAGGCTTCAGAATCAGGAAGGTGGCTGTGTGCATTAGAGCAGTTTTTTCTTGCACGCCACATTCTTTCACCATCTGCATTGCCTCTTTAATGGTAGGGACTTGGTTGGTTGGAGGAGCTGATGATGCTTCAACACTTGTGGAGATCTTCTCTGCTGTTTCTATCTTCAAACATGTGTTCTTGTATATTCGAAAGAATGGACTCTTCTCATCTTTCTCTTTGGTAGTTGCAGTAGAGCTGTCCTTGCGTTTCTTTTTTCCTGGTTTTGCTTTCTTGAAAGCAGCCAACTTGACATCGTCATTATCTGGACTTTGTTTTACCTCAGCCACATCCTCATCACTGGACTCAGATAAGGAAATATTATCAGGACATGATGCAGTATCCCCGCTAACATGTGTCTTATATCAAACAATATATGCATATCTTCAAGGTGCTTCGGTCCTTGTTTCCTGAACCTCACATGGTTGCATTTGATACCTTTTTCAGAATTGTTGCATCTTTGAAATTAAAGGATAAAAGTTAGCAAGTTACAAAGTAAAAGCATGAATAATGAACAAGTACGGTACAATGCTTACGGCAAGGTGTTTACCCCACCATTTATTAGAGCATTCAATAGTTTGCTTTGTCTCATTCCATCCAAGTCCAGTGGCAGAATTTTTGAGCTCCATAAACAAGTATAATCTTTTTCCATATTGTCCAACTTGTTCTTCAATTATTTCTTTATTTACTTCAGACCGGTTTTTTCTTCATACTTAGATGTTAGATTTTTCCAACCAGTCCTAGTGAAAAGTCCCAATGGTCTATTTCCAGCTTCTATCTCTCCTTTGCATATATCAATAAGATGCTTTACATTGGCATCACACCAATCTGCCTTATCAGCCATTCTTCAATCAAGCACAAATAAATTTAGTACAAATCATGCAACAAGTGGTATGTACAAACACATTACATAGATTGCAAACAGGAAACTGTTTCCACACAGTTCTGAACTGAAAACAGTTCATCCTAGTTCTGAACCATGCAATTGAACGGCTCTACTCTGTACTATGTACAAACACATGAAACATACAATTTATCCTATTTTTTTACAGATTTGTCAAGAGGCCAAAAATAATTTTACAAAGCAGTGGCTCTCATCAAAAAAAATTCCAATCATTCTTATGGTTGCTAGGCTGATGTGGATCAAGGGAACCCGGTCTTATGTGCCTAAAAGGAAGGCAAATCAAACGATTGCTACACGAATCGAATGCATACTATATAAATTGAATCGATTTTGGTCACTAGGAGGAAGGGAGGAGCACGGGGGCGAGAGGAGTAGCGCACGTACCTGGGGCGGAGGAGACCAAGGACGAGGCACACGTGCGCGAGGATGAGGCCGGAGGAGGGGAAGCCATCGCTGCCGGCTAGGGCCGCCGTCGGTGGAACCCTAGGGAGGAGGAGGCCACGGGCAGAGAGGAGGAGACCGAGGAGTGCGCGAGGATGAGACTGGAGGAGGGGAAGCTGCCGCCGCTGGCCAGGGGCGCTGCCGGCCGAATCCCAGGAGGAGGAGGCGACGGGGAGGGAGGAGGCGCGTGTTCTTTTCTGGCGATGGAAGAAAGAAAGAGAACGAAACGGTACGCAACTAATGATAGCATGGCGGGTAATTTCCGTGAAGTTATGCCCCTCACAGCCGGAAAAAGCAGGGTCCGTGGGCTGTGTGATTTGTAGTGGAGAAAAGCAGCTTTTCTCCAAAGCCAAGTGTGGAAAGTTACCCCTTTAGTTGGGCTTTTGACTTTTTTTAAAAGCTAAAGCAGGTTGAATGTCCAGCCAAATGAGCCTTGAACGGTCCGATCGTCTATTCGCAGCTTGGATTGGGTTGACTGGAAGTGCTAAGTAAAATTTTACAAAAATGACCTTTCGTTGCCTAGGTGGTCAAGCCGGCAGCGACGGCGGCAGCGCAGCCACGAGGGGATCCCGCCGACGCCCGCCCACCGGAGGGCCTCCTCCGAAGCTACCTGAAGCCCCACGGCAGCCGTTGCCTCTGACGTCTTGGCCGTCGCCAAATCGGCAATTCCGATGCCGTGACCAACAGGGGCGCCGCCCGTGGAGGATTACCGGCCAAGTGGGCAGCCAGCTCACGCCCACGTCGTCCCCCAGCTAGCTTCCGCTGGCACCCGAGTGGATCTCACCAATCGCCACCGCCAGTCCAGGTCCAGCCGCCACCGCCACTTCAGGCAGCGCAACCTTACGCGGGCGGCGCGCGACCTGAAGCTCCGTTTACACCATGCATGGGCACTTTGCACAATTGCACGGCCTGCACAGTAATCATCGTCATGTACTGTAACAGCGGAATGATGTATCATTTGAAACACATTGAAAAGTAGGAATAGATTAGCTGATATGTTATGAATAATAAAGCATTTGGTGAATCTTCAATTTGTTTCTAGTGTACCACAATCACACAAGCAATAAGCAATGCATGAGAACAGCATGGCACTGTAGTATTAGCCTTATCATCTCCAGAAACAAACTACTCACTCCATTCTAGAATATAGCTAGCTTTAGCCTTTTAGGTACACAACTCGAGATAGATAAATGAAACCAAAGTGCAAATTCAACATAGTTTGCTTGGTCTCCCAGTAGCATCTAGTCAGAGTGTCAGACCCAAATATGGTACAAACGGCTCACAGGAACGCCGAAGCATCTGCTCCTGTACATGTCCAGTATATCTGTTCCCAAAATACAATGGAACCAACGACAAAAGACATTTGTGTTCAATTATTCAAGGCCACGCAAGACACACCGGACATCCTCATGATACATAGTTTTCTATGAGGATTGATGACCCATGATCAACATAAACAGAAGACTACTGCAGATGAATGTGTATTCAAACTACTAAGAGTGATTTGAAATACTTGAAAGACTTCCCTTGTTCCTTACATATTTCAGATGCAATCTCCTTGAACTCAGGCACCAAACTGTACTTGTCCATATAGCCATCCCGGCACAAGGATACCAAGGCTTTTCACAGTCGTTCATTGTCGGTATAGCCATCATCCTGGCACGTCCTGCTTTCCAGGACATCATCCTGTGAGACACCACCAATTTCCACGTCAGTGGCCTGTGCTGGTCTTTCCTCTCTTGTGGACGCACACAACGAACTAGTATTTCCTTGACCACCTGCGACATCAACAATATTTTCCATTCTCAAAATGGTGATAGGTGATGCGGGTGAAGCATAAGAAATTAGCTTTAAAATTTCAAGTTGGCATAGCTTGTTTACCTTTGGGATCACACTGACCAAGAGTCCCTTCACTTCCTCGGCGAAGTCAAAATCTTGTAACTATCGCAAAGACCCTCCAAGATTATTGCTGCATGTGTTCTGATTGAAATATTTTCAGCATCATCAGCAATTGGCTCTAGTTAGGTCTCCAAGAGCAAGATGAATTAACTGTAACTCGATCGCACTTGGTCCCGAAGGTAGCTCATGCTTCTCTCGAAGCATGTTCAACAGCTTTTCACTTGCTAAACTCCTGATGCCAAACAAGGCAGGCATGCCTTTATTCCTGTCTGTGGCACCGGAAATCATCCAGTACTCGGAATCATCATCATCAATAGAACGACGAATGAGTAGCAGTATCCAGGTGAGTCTTCTTGTCCTGCTTTCATTGTCCATGATTGAGGATAGATCCAAAGAAAGATGTAGGAGAATCTGTATGCCTTGCTTTTTTTGTGTCGCTCGACAGTCGAGGCAGTCAAAGATAGTTTTAATGTTGGTGATGATTGCATTCTCAAGGGTGGAGCCAACCATGGACCGAAGGAGGTGTTCTTCTTCCCCCTCTTCTATTTTTGCTCCCCTTCTTCTGTCTCCTCCACCAGAAGGGGCTGCAGGCTTTCCCTCCTCCAGGATACGCCCTTGGTTGTTGGTGTCTTTCACAGCAGCTCCGAGCCATTCCGTGAGTACCCAACATTTCTTTAGCATCTGAAGCTCTGATTTCTGAGATACCGTACATGCATCATGATTGTTCCTGTGGAATTTGAGAGGCGCCATGGCAATCTTGTGTTGTAGCATTGTGTTGCTCATAATAACCCTTATTCGATTGTCCTCATCAACTGCGAGCTGCTGAATGATATTCACGGTTTCCGTAAGCAGCCCGTTGAAGCCATGGACTCTGTTTTCCTTCCGTCTTTCCTTTCTCTCTCTTTCCACTGTTTTTCTTTTGCACGGAAGACATTGGACTAGCCATTGTATTAGGCTGCTTAAGGAGAAATCCGGAGAATCTGGCCTTTCACGGTCATATATTAGGTAGTCTAGCTCATATTTCTCAAGTAGCTCTACTCTCTGATAGTCCTTGAGTTTGTTATCACCATATTTGCTGCATATCCCCTTAAGATGGTTATATTGAGGAATTCTAATAAGCTGTCTGTCTTGCAGCTGATTAGACTCCTCAGATGTGTCAAGCATGGAAGATACGCACTCAATCATTTCTGGGAGCTGCTCCAAGCGGATGTCACAGGCAACAAGAGACATTATCCTCGCCGCGTGCTCCCTGACCTCTTCGTTGTATGGGCTTCTAGGACCCACTGTCTTTAGCAGTCTCTGGATCGCATGGCTCCACGAATCCGATCTACTAGTCAGCAAATGTTTAGCTGGCACCATTCGACCCCTCCTTGTCCAACTGTAATCCTGGATAGCCCCGCCCAGGACCCTTATCCCAGCAATGAAACCCTCATTTGACTTATTAGCTTCCGTCATCAAGTCCACACCATACCTGACAAGATTCCTTCCGGTGGCGAACGATGGATCCTCCTCGCACCTCGCTACGGTCTCCTCTAGGTACTCTGCAACTAGCTCTTCGTCCACCGTGCCCTTCCCCGCCACAAATTTCGCTAGCCTGTTTCTTGCACCAAGAGCATGCATGGTCTTGTAACCAAAGAGCACGCCTTGTGCCACAGTTAAGCCGTAGAGGACTTGTAGCGCAGACTTCTGGTTGGCACCCCCGGCATTACCGAAGTCATGCTCTATTAGACGCCACAATGAAACTCCAGTAGAGATATACAAGCCAAGCATGTAGAGAACCCCAATAGGACATAATACAATAACAAACACAAATGCTTGAATAACCACTAAAATAATTGCTACCACCTTATTTTTTCCTTCAATTTCTTCTTCTTTATCATCTGTGACCGCGACAAATACAGTAGCCAGTGGACCCCACCAAGAATGCACCATGTCACTTAACTTTTCCTTCAAAAGAAAATCGAAGACCCTGTTATACATAGCAAGCAACAACATCAGTAAGATGCAAAGTAACGTTTGTATGTATCAAGATTCAAGGAAAATCTACTACATATGTATCCGTCACCAGGTTGAAATTATATTAGAACCTGGTTGTGAACTGAAAATAACTTAGCTAGCTAGGGCTTATGGTGGAACTACGTATGTCCCATCCGGCTCCGAGTTCGACAATCAGCATGTGTACACGATTACAAATTGTACATGCACAGGTTGGTGATTTTATGCTCAAAGGTTCAAAGCTCATGGCCATGATATGGACGTGCAAAGCCTCAAATGTAGTTTAGGCGTGCGCTGTGGCACAATGATAGGCGGCGTTCAGTGTGTGCATACTTGGTTGTAAATGCAAAAATTAAAAACATCCCAAAAGGCATTAATTGTGCACTTGATTTAGATTGGAAAATACAACTGATTTAGATATTATTCCTATTATAATAATTATTTTACCTATCTCTCGCCAATATTAAATTTCTGAAATTAGGATGGGATGAAAAACCCACGGCTGTGGCCAGCTCGACTCAGGTCCATGTGTTATTTAACGAGCTAAGAGCTAAGATAACATTGTAGAGAAAAATATTAACATCTAACACATCAAATAAGTAAATTATAAAAATATATTTCATAATATATCTACTTATTCCCATTTGACTTTTAAAATATTATTACTCTTTTCTATAAAGTTGGTCAAACTTGGACTACTTTAACTTAGGACAAACCAAAATGCCTTACATTTCTGGACGGAGGGAGTACATCACCTTGTTCACATGCATGCAAAAGACCAAACCATCTGACTAACAAGTCACAACGACTATATTAATTAATACTCCCTCCGTCCCAAAATAAGTATTGTTTTAGAAAATTTTAGACACATTACTCATCCTAAGAAATGACCTTATTACCCCTAATTATTTCAAGCAATTGTAATTGACACTATAAAAAAAGATTTGTAGCAACGCTCTATTTTTTCTAGGGATAGGTCAAAATGTAACTTGTTCCTATAAAAGGACCGGGGTACTGTAGCAGCTGATCCGCCCCTGGAATTCCATCTTTAGGGGCGGGTGGCGCCTTCACCCGCCTCTGAAAATGGGGCTCATTTTTAGGGGCAGGTGATGGCGTTACCCGCCCTTGGAAAGGCATCTTTAGGGGCGAGTGACGCTATCACCCGCCCCTAAAAATACCCATAAAAATCTGGGTGCCACCATTCTTCCTCCTCCCGACAGCATAGTATTTGCTCGGGTGAGGTGCTATCCGAAAATCCAAAAAAGGTAAAAAGGGAGGGAAGGTTTTAAAGTTGATTTCTTTCGAGTTGGGGGCTCTAGGAGGTAAGTTGATGCTAATTCCATATCTTTTCTAAGCTTTTTGGATAGTTTTAAGACTCAAATGGAGCTCTCTTACCTCCAGCTAGATCTAGGTCTACATGGTGTGGATTTACTATTTGGGGCTCCATTTACCTCAAACTTTTGGATGAATTTAGGTTATTTAGTAGGAGAACAAGATTATGTAATCATTTGAGTCCAATCTTTATATTTTAGTCTCATTCCTAAATAAATAAATTCATAGATCTTTATAGGAGAGAGAAGAAGCTTTATTTTTTTCCTATATTTACACACATGCATGATAGCTTTTTTCAACAAAATTTAGTATTTCAATAATAGGGTGGTTTTTATTTTTTTTTTGTTTTACATGTTAAATTGAATTTTTTGAATATCTACGTATATATAAAAGTATATATTTATGGTCATTTTGGGCTCTATTTGCCTCAAACTTTTGGATGAAGTTTGTTAGTAGGACAACAAATTTATGTAATCATTTAGACCCAATCTTTATATTTTAGCCTCATTTCTAAGTACCCAATTTTCTAGATCCATGGAGGAGATAGAAGAAGATTTAAGTTTTTTTTCTATATTTACACATATGAATATCTACGCGTATATAAAGCTAGGTATATATTTTAAAAATTATTGTAGAGCTTGTTTTAATCCATCTAAATTATTTTTTGATGTTCAAAGATGGATAAGATATGGATGTACAAAGCACGCAAGATTGATGCCTATTTCTGTGGAGAACTTGATAAATTCATTCAAGCTGCAACAAACCACACAATAAATAAGAAGATACAGAGCATACCTTGCCCGTACAAAACATGCAAGAATATGAGAGTATTCAGCGACACAACTACAATCAGATCGCATATGTTGGTGGGTGGTTTTGTTGAGAATTACATGATCTGGACGTATCATGGCGAGAAAGCACCCCCTCTGATGGAGAATACCCTCGATGAAATGATAGAAGACGTCGAGTTTGATAGATTGTTTGATACTTATGATGAATTTTGTGCGGATGTCGGTGATGATGATGGTGATGGTGTCGGCGAGGGGCCTATCGATGGTGGTACTGATGATGTTAGTGATGACAAACTTGATGACAGTGATTTCCTGAGCCGTTTGTTGCACCACACCAAAGCAGAGCTATTGGTAGGTTCTGCAAAGGGGTTAGCAAATTTCGAGACGGTGAAAAAATCAGTGGAGGAAAAATATATACGAGCAATCGAAGGGATATCCGAAACACTGGACTGTGCTTCATTTCATACTTGAGCTGTTGACTCTAAAGGCTAAGCACAGTTGGTCAGATAGTAGTTTCAATAATCTCCTAAGTATGTTGACTTGGTTGCTTGCAAAGCCAAATAAAGTGCCCGGGAACACCTATCGAGCAAAGAAGCTTATCAGTCCGTTTACGATGGGTGTGGAAAGAATTCATGCATGTCCAAATCATTGTATTTTGTATCGTGGGGATACTTTCAAAGACTTGGATAAATACCCTGTTTGTTTTGCAAGTCGATACAAAAACAATTCTTGTTATTGTGGTGGAGACATTCAAGGTTCAGGTGATGGGAATAAAGGAAGATGAAGGGTGCAAGGAATAGTGTTGCTTCTGTTGAGTCAGCAGACACTACTTTAGGTATTTCTGAGAAGCAGAGCAGAATTCCTGCGATGGTTACGTGGTACCTCCCAGTTGCTGATCGCTTGAGGCGTTTCTCCTCCAACCCAAAGGATGCTGAACTGATGCGGTGGTGGGATTCGGATAAGCACAGGAAGGGTGACGGAAGGCTCCTACATCCAGCTGATGCTCGCCAATGGAAGAAGTTCGATGAGCAGTATTATCTGAAATTTGAAAAGGACCCGAGGAATTTTCAGATGGAATGAATCCGTTTGGTGATAGAACTAGCACTTCCAACACATGGCTAGTGATCTTGACGATGTACAAACTTTCTACATGGTTGTGCCAGAAGAGAAAATATCTTTTGCTATCGATCCTTATACAAGGCCCCAAGCATCCTGGCATCGATATTGATGTTTTCCTTAAACCTCTGATGTAAGAGATGGAAACTCTATGGAAGGAGGGTATCGATATCTTTGATGGTTTTACATGACAAACCTTTAATCTAAGAGGTATTATCTTCGTCACCATCCATGATTACCAGACTCTGTTTGTCCTTTCAGGACAGATCAAAGATAGGACGGGATGCACGGTCTGCGTGGATGACACTGCATCGTCTTTCCTGTAAGGATCTAGAAAGGTAGTTTACCTTGGATACATGCGCTTCTTGGTGGAAGGACATCGGTACAAAAGTAAGAAATTCTACAACTTGTTTGATGGCAAGCCTGAGTTGCATTCTGCTCGAGTAAAACGAGACGAGCACTATGTTTTCGAAATGGTCAGGACCATCCAGGTCACCTATGGGAAGATGACGGAAGATGGGAAGAAGAGAAACAGAGATAAGCCACCTATCGAAGGGGTACCATTCAAGAAACAATCCATCTTCTATAAGTACTTGCCGTATTGGCGGATCTTGAGGTCCACCATGCAATCGATGGTATGCACCTGAAGAAGAATGTGTTTGGTAACACAGTTGGGCTTCTTCTCGAGACATCAACAAAGGCAAAGGATACCTTGAAGTCACGTCAAGACCTGGTAGCCATGAAGATAAGAGAAGATTTTCACCCTGTGGATAAAGGGAATGGAAGATATGAATTTCCCCCGGCTAGCTACAACTTGACACAAGATGAGAAGAAGGTAATGTGCGAGAGCTTACGGGGGATCAGAGTCCCAAGTCGTTTCTCATCCAACATAAGAAAACTAGTCTCGATGAAAGACCTCTTGCTATGCGGCTATAACTTTCACGATTGTCATGTATTGCTGATGGTGTTCCTCCCTATTGCAATCAGAGCGATCAAGCCAGTATACGCGAAGATGGTAATCACTCGGTTGTGTTACTTCTTCAACAAGATTTCTGAAAAGGTGATCGATGAAGATGAATTGCAGGATATCCAAGAATTTATTGGGCAGACTATGGCGCAGCTCGAGATGTGCCCTCCTGGATTTTTTTGATATAACGGAGCACCTAATGATTCACATGGTCGACCAGATACATGCACTTGGTCCACTTTACCTACACGAAATGTGGACGTATGAGCGTTTCATGTCCATTCTAAACCGGTACGTTGCCTAGGTTACTGAGAAAATCATCGAGTGTTGCCTAGGTTACCTAAAAAATAAAGTAGGCATTGGTTTGCCTATTCCACGCTTTTTGGGGAGGTTGGAAGGGGTTGGCACAGTTGGGAGGAAAATCTTCATCGACAAGGATTTCAAAGGTGTGCAACAAGCACATTATAGCATCTTGCAGCATCTCACGATAATGACACCTTTAGTCGATCAACACTTGAGTATGATTCATGCAGAAAGTAATGGCCGCTCGGATGATTGGATCATGAGAGAGCATAAGCGTCGATTGACTGCATGGTTGAAGGATTTGGATCTATCAAATGGGGAGACCGTGGAAGAACAAACGATCAAAAGATTGGCAGCTGGCCCATCTAGCCAGGTCACATCATGGCAAGGGTATGATATTAATGGATATCTATTTTATACTGCCTCAAAGGACAAGAAAACCGTGTCTCAGAACAGTGGTGTTCACATTGAGGCCTTAGACGAGAGAACATGCCAAAGTACCACATACTATGGTGTCATAGATGATATATGGAAAGTGCACTATGGTTCCAATATACAAATTTTGGTGTTTTGGTGTTGTTGGATCAAGCACCCAAGAGGTTTTGAGGTGGACGGCTATGGGCTCACGATTGTTGACCTCAACAATGTTGGTTATAAAGATGATCCATGGGTACTTGCTTCACAGGTCGCACAGGTACTGTATGTAGCTGATCCCGCAAAGAAGACAAAGCACGTTGTTGTCCCTAGAAAATAAGATATCATAGGAGTTGATGATATCGACGATGTGGAAGAATATAATCAAAATGATGAAATGAACCTCTTCACAGACCTACCACAGAAGATGAGGATTATTGAAGCAGCCATAAGAAAAGACGACAAGCCATGGGCACGCAAGAACGGAGAATCAAGGATTGTTACCTACGGCTAGTAAATTATTTTTGGATTCATATAATATCTCTTAATGTCTCGTGCATCAATGTATTCTGAATGAATTATGTATATGAGACTTATTAATGACACTTGGACTCAATTTTTATGTTATAGACTCATTACTTATTGATGAAATTTCACATATAGGAGAGGTACGTATATTTAATTTTTTTCTATTTTGTTTTACTTATGGTTTATTTTTATACTTAGGTATAACACACACTCACACACACACTAGCTATCGCACACACACTCTAAAAGTGTGCATATTTAGCCCATACATTATGGTTTCCACACTTTTAACCTAAAAATGCATTGAAATATGCTTTTCATATTTTTTTTAAGTTCCATAGGTTAAAATAAACTTAGTGTACAAGTTTCACTTTTTTGATGTGTTTTTCTATAGTCTACAACAAAAATAAAGTTTTAGAAAAAAAGAAAATCATTTGTAGGGGCGGGTGGCACCCGCCCCTACAAAAGCCCCTCCTACATAACCGAGAGGAGCCCCGTGACTTAGCACAATTTCAGCGGTGCGCGCAAGACGCCGTCACGCTGCCGAAATTTTGAAGTCCCGGCCTCCTCCCCGCGCCGCCACCTCCTCGCGCTGGATCTGTGTCGCCGCCCCTCCTCGCGCTGTCAGCACCTCCTCGCGCCGCGCCCCTCCTCTCCTCGAGCTGGCCTCCTCCCAGCCGCCGGCCCTCCTCGTGCCGCGGGCCCTTTTCGCGGCCGACCTCATCCTGCCGCCGGCCCTCCATGCGTCAGCCCTCCCCTCGCCGCCGGCCCTCCCCGCACCCTCCTCCCCTAGACCGAGAGAGGTAGGTGTTCTTGGTTTTCATTTTCTTTTTCTTTTTTTCCATCTGAATTGTGAATGTATATGAGGAACAGTGAAATGTGAATATTCATGTATATGAGGAATTGTGAAATGTTAATATGAATACATGTGTAATTAGTGAATATTCATGTATATAAGGAATAATGATTGAAATTATAATTGAATATATGATGAATTTGAGTGTAATTAATTGAATATATGATGAATATGAGTGCAATTAGTGAAAATATAATTATTAAAATTCAATTTGAATCTGTTATTTTTTGTACTCTCAATTTGAGTGTGAATGTAATTTAAATGTGAAAATGATTGTATTTTTTTTCAAAGGTCTAGTTCTTGATTTATATGAGGAATATTAGTGTAATTAGTGAATAGTTAGTGTAGAAGTTAGGAATAGTTAGTGTATACTTGTACTCTGAAAGTGTGATAGTAGTCCTTGATTCGATTATAGGAAGGACTTTGCGATGTCCCTATTCTTTCTCTCTCTCTCTCTTTCGCGAGAGACAAATACATAGACACATTCATAGAGAGACACATAGAGAGAGTGATAATATGGACATTGTGGAGCCCTTCTTATAAGAAAGAATGATGACTGTTTATTTTTAGTTCTTTTCTTTTTGATTCTATTGAGATTTTGTATTCAAATATGTTTCTATTGAAATATTTAGAACTCGTGAATGGATCATTCCCCGCACAGGGAGGATGTAGTACCGGAAATCGACAAAATCGAGCGAATTGCATCCCAGATGTCGTGGGACGACCTGGCCAACGTCGGTGTGCAATTCGGGAACGATGATGCCGATGACAGTGTGCAATCTGGGGACGATGATGCTGACAACCTGGAAAACGAAGCACCTAGGATTGGACACGGGGGTTGGGTGGACGGTCAATGGCACGATCATATAAATCCACATCCTATCGCTCCAAGAGAATGCCGTTCAAGGTCGGAGTTCGATCCGGATTACATTCCAAATCCAGTTCAGGTAATGACTACACACGATTAATTACCACCTAGCTTTTAGTATATGTTTTTCGTAGACTACTCGTAGTGACTAGCCGAAATCCTATGATCCGTGTAGGTGGCTCCAACAGGAAGGAGTAAACGCCGACGCCGACCCCCAAGCCCCACAGAGGAAGAACTTGAAGGCAACGATAACTCTAGTCCGGAACCTCAAACTATGACCTCTGGTAGCCAAAGCAAAAGGAAACGTGGTCAATGAGCAAGAAACCAATACCCCAAAGGCCAATGGACGGTCAATGCAGTTAACGCAGCAGGTGAGCCCATAGAGCCCCCTGAGGTGTGTGCAAAGTTTCAAAATGGAATCGGTTCTATAATTAGAACAAAGATGGTTTTGGATCCAACGATACCCGATTGGCTAACGGTTTCTGAGGGGAAGAAAGAAGTGATGTGGGCACTGTTGAGCAAAACATTTATTTTGCCATGAGGAACTCAGGAAAGAGTTAAGCATTATGTTAAGAAGATGCTGGGTGAAACTTTCTGCCGATGGAAGAGTGATCTGAATACCAAGTATGTCCAGAAGGGCCGAGAGAAATTTGCAGATTACGGGGAAATCACGCGGGCACAATGGGAGGAGTTTGTTTGGCAAAAGACCTGTAAGGAAGCTCTAGCCCTAAGCCTCAGGAATAGAGAACTTGCACGGAGCAACATACATAAAGTTCATCTTAGGTCGGATGGATACCAAAGGCAGCTCGAGAAGTAGCGGCGTGAAAGAGAGGCGGCAATAGCCGCTGGGCAACCCGACCCTTTTGAAGGCCTTGATGAACGTGCCTGGATGTGGCTTCAAGCAAGGAAGCCTAAGATAGTGGATGACAAGCTGCAGTTTGACCAACCTGAGACCGAAGAAGTAGCAAAAAAAATGTACGAACTTAACGAGCTCCAGAAGCAAGGAAAGTTCAAAGCCAAGAGGGACAAGGATGTGCTCAGTACAGCCATTGGGTCCGAAGAGGATGGAGGCTGCGTCAGAGGCTTGTCCTCTAAGTTTACCATCAAGGATGGGTTCTAGCAGGACCGGGATAGTTATAGGAAGCATTACTGCTAGAAAGAACAATTGCAAGAAGCTACAGAGGAAGCCCTAAAAAGTAAGTTTAGGCAATATTTTCGGGCAGCAGTTGCAGAGGAGCAGCAGTCCAAGCTATTATTGATTAACCCAAGGTGGGGCAACAACAGATGGTGAAGATGCCCCCTCCGGTATTGTCCCAAGCGAATACGGCATGTGTTTAAAGCAGTGTCACATCTACCACAACACAACATATCCAGTATATTGCATATCCATTACTACTCCCTGGTTGTTGCTTTATCCAATCGGAAGAGCTGGGAAGACAAAGGAAGTTGCCAAGGCCCTGGTGTATCCGGGTGGGGGTTTGTTTGAGGGAAAACCGATCCCGCCCCTATATGCATGCGTACAAGTGGAGCAACTCTTGAAATCAAGCTATGAGGATAACGAGATAGACATCCCCACTGCAGATGGGAAGACTTGCCTTGGAGAATGCGTCGGCAATACCATTCTGTGGCATAAACGAGATGTCGTACTGCTTGGTGCACAACCTATTTCTACTCCACATCGTACCTTGCCACCACCACCACAACAACAAGAGGGGGCAGCACCTGAGCATACTCCACCGACCCTGCCATCTCTACCGGCCCCGCCATCATCACCACCACCACGAGAGGGGCAGCACCAAAGCATACTCTACGGCCCCGCCATCACCACCACCATGAGAGTCGTCACCACCGCCCCCGCTATCTTCACCGCCTCAGGGTGCCCGATCAAGTGAGCCATCACCACCGACCCCGCTATCACCATCGGCTCAGGTTGCCCGATCACGAGAGCATACTCCACCGGCTCCGCCAGCGGCTTCGGAAAAGGCTCTGACAAAGGCTCCGAAGTTGGTGCACCAAGTGATACGGGCTTCAGGGGACGATCCGGAAGGGAAAGAGATTGCAGATCTATGGCACGCCACAAACAAAAAGGACAAGTCAAAAGCTAAGTCAAAGAATAATTCCAATTTTAGTTCCAGCAGACGATGTGGCTTTTCCTTGCCCCGCATTGACACAGACTTCAGTCAGGATGTTGGGGTCGATATACTTCCAGACTTATTGGATTGTTATAAAAGCTTTGAGTACGGTAAACCATTTCTACCTGACTGGACTATCACAGCGGTTCCAAGTGAAATGCAGAGGATGCATAATTGGTACCTGAGGGCATGTAGACTTGGGCTCCATACCCTATGCGCTCCGTACCATCCTCAAGTACTCGGACTTCAAGGTCAGGGCATCATGGATGTCATGTTCGATTTTCAAGACATCCATGACATCTTCCATCGGTGAACTAGACATCAGAATGGTTAGACTCTGGTGCATGTAAGTGCCTCATTGATAGTAATATCTTGTATGCTATGCCTTAATTACTATATATGCATATCTAATTAATTGTCATCCATTCAATTCTACAGGATGCAAACAAATAATGCCATTATTTTAGGTAAAAGGTGTAGATATCTTGATCCTACAGCTATTTGCGAGACCAGGCACGTCGGGCCAAGTAAGTGGGCGGACAATGATGACATGCTAGCTGGGTGTAAAACGCCCGAGGAGAAGAACGAGAAACGAATGTTATATCACAAAGATGCCATGAAGAGGGTTGCGGTCTACATAGAGGTTATGATGGTAAACTGGCAAGACGTGGCCGATACCATATATGCACCATACCACATCGGGTAAGTCTAATTTGAATCTTTTATTACAATATATACTTGGTTCGATCCATGGCTAAAAATTGTATATAATATTTTTGCAGGGGTCACTGGATTGCTTTTCTGATACAGCCAAAGCTCGGAAGAGTCCTCGTATTGGACTCCTTGGATTGGCTAAAGACTAGATACAATGAGTTCTTATTCATCCTCGAAATATTAGCGAATTTCTTATCTTCCATACGCACATCATACTAATTTTTTCATAAAAGTAAATATTTATAATCTAACTTCTCATTTCTTTCTTTTTTAAACAGGGCTTACGGGCACTATATTAAAAAAGGAGGTGTTCATCCCGCCGATAAAGGTTCGGCAATGACTCTACGCACAAACTTCCCGTGCCACAAGAAACCTGCAATTTTTGTGTACTGCGGGTATTACATGTGCGAGTATATGAGGGTGCAAGGGAGATACACAACAAATCCTGAACATGTAAGGGAATACTCTTTATTAGGGATAGATGTATATGTGTACATTATTTTTGCGTCTATCTAACATTTTCTTAGTCTTTCTGTGGATTCATTAATTGTAGATTCATCCAACAAGGAACATGGGGGCACTCCATGAGAAACAACTCCTAGAAGTAGTAGCCGATTTATGTTGTTTCATTATGCATTAAGTGATCCACCCATATGGCATATTTTTTTAAAAGGACCATGAATTAGCAACGGACCCTAAATACATTAGTCTTCGTGATTGGGCGAACCAGCAGCACCGTGCCGCCTCAAGTAGCGTTGGAAAATAGAAAAAAAAGCACCGTGCCGCCTCAAGTAGCGTTGGAAAATAGAAAAAAAAATGTATTTAAGCAGCACTTTTAATGATGTACTATATATGATGCATTGTAATTATATATATATATGCTTTATTACTTTACCTTTTAAATTTGTATGTGCAATTATTTATATTCATGAAACACATTCCATGTCGATCACTATGATATTCAATCTCGCACTAGCTTAGCTTGGTAGGTCAAAATTGGCGGGAAATAAAATTTTAAAAGGTAGCGGGAAACAGATTTGAAAAATTTAAATTCAAATCAGTGAAATTTCAGGCGGGAAACCGATTTTCAAGGGCGCGTCATGGCCTAACCCGCCCCTGAAATCAATTTTTAGGGGCGGATCATATGCCCCTAGGGTGACTCACCCCTATCGGTTTTCAGGGATGGGTAAGATACCCGCTCCTACAAACAGCTATTTTTAGCTGCGAGAAACAGGAGCGGGTACTAGACCCGCCCCTAAAGACTTTTTCTATAGTAGTGTGAAAACCGTGTTATTTATTTATTTGTCTGGATCTTCAATGAATGCATATATATTGGAACTAGAAAAGTAACATCTACTAAATATTTGATTGGCTCTATGCATTTTTCTATATAATATTTTTTTTTACTTGGTATTGCTTTAATTAGATGGATCTCATTACAAGCTAAAATAACACTTATTGTGGGATAAAATTTGAATGCTAAAATGATATTTATTTTGAACGGAGGGAGTACTAATTAGATAGTTAGATAGTTAGATAGAGTAAGTACTGCGACAAACCACGCTGATACGCCAAATCATATTATTGGTTTCATTCATGCCGCCCTTCTGACTTAATAATTTGCTCCACTTGTGCTTTGTTTTATCTTTTCTTTTGACGAGGTACAGAGGGAGATTAAACGTAGTGTTTGAGGCTTGTCAGATTGTGCTCGTGGCTCCCGTTTAATTTGGGTGCCAATTATTGAAGATGGCCGTGGGTGGCCTCTTCCAGCCTGCAAGAGCGCCACCAGTTCCCGTCCGCTCCACTTGTGTGCGTAAACATTAGGAATTTTATTTAGAAAGGAAAAGAGGGGGAAAAAAAAGCTTAAGTGTCCATGAGTTCAGATCACTTAAATTAGATGGCCGTTCCCCTCAGAGCTCGATCAGCACTGCTGCAGCAGCAGCAGCAGCAACTTCCTGCATGCCGTTCCGTATTGATGAGATGACAGGATAGGATTGCGGCGCCATGACAGAAGCGTGAGGTACGCGCTGTCAACATACTCACATATGAAATGAGTATACGCGCTGCGCCCTGGGATGCATCAGCTCCGAATCGCATCACCCCAACATGTATGTGGTTTGCTTCTCATACTGCTTGCAATGGTACCCATGTCTACAAAGTTTGGATTGAGTTGGAGAGAAGCATGCCTAGGTTTGATTTTCGGTAGTTAAGTTGTGCTATATATGCATGAAAAGTTGTAACTCACCATCTCCTCGCTAAGAGGGAGGGAGGATCTATAATTTTAAACGGAGAGAGCATGTCAGGTCATATATAATATACGATCATATATCGAAAATGCTACCTATACTCGGGAAGTTAGCGTGCAGAGTCGTCGGTTCTGACTTCTGAGCTGCATCCTTCTCTTTCGGTTCATTGTTCCTCGATTAAAGAATTTCTAGTTGCTTTGTGTGTCACCTACTCACATATGTAATATACGCGCTGCGCCTGGGATGCATCAGCTCCAAATCGCATCAACACCAACATGCGAGAAGCACGCCTAGGTTTGATTTTCGGTAGTTAAACTGTGCTATGCACGAAAAGATGTAGCTGCAGGAGGAGAAGGTTTTGCTTTGGCAGAGGGCCTATTTGTAACTCACCATCTCCTCGCCAAGAGCGAGGGAGAGGAGCACATCGTATAAACAAAAAGAAAAACATCAGCTAATGCCTATTATTAACAAAAGAAAAACACCAGAATCCAACATGATACTCTCTCGAAAATGGCAGTGATCACCAAAGAATCTCATAAATTTGCTAATTTATTCATGATCACCGATCAGTATGCATATGCAGCTTCCAAAAAAGGAGGTTCTGCCGTTGGACCTACACTTTCGGCCCATACAAAATGATCGAAGCCTAGGCCTGCCCAAAGCCCGATAGCACATTTCAGAGGGCCAATCACTCAAAAAGGCCCACCCGTCTCAACTCACAAAACAGCAGTTTAGCCCGCGCCCCCCTCGCGAAAGTTTCGAAAAAGAAAGAAATCCCCTCCTCCCCTCCTTCGCCGTCTCCGGCGAGCCCCTCCCCCCATCGCCGCCGCCGCCATGGGAGGGGAGATGGAGCGGTGCATCTCGTCCCTGTGCGCCTCCCTCTCCACGGTGCTCGACCACGCAGACTCCTCCTCCCGCGAGCTCGCCGACGCCGTCTCCCGCCGCCCCATCCACCTCGGTAACCACCTCGGCACGCGCGCCCCTCCCTTCTCCGCCCCTCTCTCCCCGCACCGCTCCTTCTCACTGCGTCGGGTCCCGCAGAGTCGGCGACGACCGCGTTCCTGCAGAAGCTGGACCGGCTGGCGGAGGCGGCGGGCGCGGACGTTGCCCGCCTCGAGTCCATGGCCTTCGGCGCCGTCTCCTTCGAGGAGCTCCTGGGCCACTGCGGCGAGGCGCTCAGCGTCTACGCGCGCCACGCCGACGCCATCGAGTCCCGCCTCGCATCCTTCGGCTACGAGCCCCCCGGTAACGATGCTAAACCCCATCGGTTTGGCTTCGATTCGCAAACCTCTGCAGCGTTTGTTTCCTGGCGTTGGGAACCGATATTGGTGCGTTCGCGCAGAGGTGGAACCTGAGGTGGATGCGGAAGATGGTGGCGCCGGGGAGGTCGGGGACCCTGGGAATGGCGGCTTCAGCGTCTCGAGCTCGGTGCTGAGGTCCGACAGGCGGCGGTTCGACAATGACGATGACGCCCTGTATCCTTCTCTTTGGTTTGGTTCTGTTTGGAAAACTAAGATTCTAGTTGTTTCAGGTGTCGCATACAGTACAACGTTTGAACTGATAGAATAACAAATTCCATTACTCATGTCCTGAACAATCCTGGCAACCAAGATCTTCACACCAGTGATACGACCATTTTCTTTCGCATAATTTAACAAGTCCGAGAAACCTTCTGCGCGCGGCTGAAAAGTAGATGTTTTGTCTTCAGAAGTTTGAGGAGCTCTCTTATTCTGGCTATTTCCCTAAGTACCAGTTGCATCATAGCTGAGACCTGAGAGAACTTAATTTCCCTCAAAATTCAGTCACTACTTGCTACTCTTTACCACTAGAAACTGTATTGTGTTCTTTCTTGACTACCATAAGATTTGGGGGGTCGCTGAAGAACCTTGGATTCTCGGATGCTACTCTAGCCACACTTTCCTCCGAAGGTATGCAAGGCAATATTTTGGTTATCTGAGCTGATTAATCGCATTATGCTTGTCGTATTAATATTTCTTGCTAGCTGCTAATTTTTGGCTTGAATAATGATATTTGCTGGGATTTTGCAGTCACAGATTATAGTGAAAGCCCAAAGAAGCTTTACAAGGATCCTGACATGTAATAGAAAGAAATCCATTCATATATCTATAGCTATCACCTTTCACGTTTCCCATTGTCCTTTGTTTACCTCTAATGTTCCTTTCCTTATTTTAGTCTCATGATAACAATAGCCTAATTTATTTTTTAATACTCTATACTGTTCAGTGCTGATGATGGACAAAAGATCATGAACGAACCTGAACTTATAGCTCCCCAGAATGAAAGAAATGATCAAGGTGATCAGCATGAATTTCTTGGATGTTTTAAAGACAGATCAAATCTTGCTCATTCTGATTGTTTTTTTCACTGTTAACTCCATGAAGGCAATTCGTTCAAAGAAATCATAAGGGCGTCAAAGGAGGAGTATGAGCAACTTCCTCCCTACATGAAGAGTCTAGCATCCTGGGAGGTCTGAATTTCTTACCTACTTGGACGCTTGTAATTCTGCCCATAGTACTTTATGCACGCTGGATATGGATGTTCACAAAATTACAGCATGTGGTTCTTGAAATTAGTAACTTTACTCTCTAAGAAAATCAGTTGAAGACAAATAGTCTGCAACATCTTCACTTTCCATTTCCTCAAATTATTGCTTTTTATTTCTTTGTCTTCTTGATCCAAAATGAACTTGTGGTGTCGTGATTCATGGGCCATGGCAATAGCTATGTTATCAGTGTCATCTGCCTCAAAGCTGCGCTGTTTTGTTGCATCAGGAATTGTATGAGGGAATATCGAAATTAAATTCATACTTCGGCAGTAACAATGCATTGAATCAAGATGATACTGGAGCAATAGGGCTTGGTAAGTGTAGTTACATCTCTTAGCCTGTAGATTTGAAAATGTCAAATGTTATAGCACTCCGAACAAAAACTTTTTGTCAGGTTGCTGTTTCATTGCCACATGCTCTTGATGAATTTCTGCTGTGGTACCTAACATTTGGTTGTGTTTTCTTCTGCTTTTCTTCCTTGCAGGGCGCAAAGGAAGAGCCTGCCTGCTAATGCTGCTGCGACTGAATCAATTAACTATGGAGACAGTAGATGGGTCTACCTGTTACACCATCCGCAAGATGAACCAGTAGGCAATTTCAGAGTTCTGTGGGAAACGGAAGTGGGGTCACTCCAGGCAAGGAAACCTGGTGGAAACAGGATGCATCATATCTGTATAATTGATAGCCTGTTACTACTATGTGCTGTGATGTTCCTTTCGTGTGTTGCGATGTAGCTAGTCCGGTTAAAACCTCGTGGTGTATTAATGTATACTGAAACTCAGTTGCAAAGGTGAATTTGATTACCCGAGCAGAAGGCTCTTCTGCTCATGTTATGTTCATCGTATTTCTACCTGCTTGTATGACAAAGAACAGATGTAGTGGAGTTGCCTCCTACAAGACAACACTTGGTATTGTCCAATATCGTATAAAACGTGTTCGGGGCTTACAGCACATTATAAACCTTACGCTCAGCCCTATTTCGGTTGGAGATTATAACTCCACCTTTGAATTTGGAACATATTTTTACTAACCGTACAAATTCCTAGAGCAACCCCTTTTTTCCAAAAACCTTCATAACAATCCCACCTATAAATCTATGCGATATTTACATTCCTCCAACAGAGGCACACAAGCATAGCCGTGCATTACAATTTATACATGCACACTTAAAAAATTGACGTACGAATTGAATTCTTCAAACCCGCCTGCAATGCATATTGCTTAAGCTGGGATCTGCTCCAGTCTGATTCCTCAAGGTTCTGCAAGAAACTATCCTGGAGCCTGTAATAGCTAAAGATAGGCATCAACAATGTCTCCTTCCATCTCCCCTTAGGCCACAAACTCTGATGCAGATGACGACCCGTATATCTCATTCGCCTCAGCAACAGGGACGTACACGACATCCGTCAATGAGCTGTGGGTGCGCCCATAGAAAATGTACACAAACACCCCCATCACCAGCCACACCCCCACTCGCATCCATGTGCCACCACTGAAGAACACAAGGGCAAATTGACAAATTCAGACATGTGAAAGTGTATATCAGTTCTGAACATGTGGTTGAAAAACTGGGAAGGGCCAGAAACTCACCCAAGATTTATCAATAAGTATGTGTTTATCAGGATACACATCACTGGCAGCAGTGGAACGAATGGGCAGATGAATCCTGCAGCACAAGCAGCAGCAAGATGTGTAAATCCAAGTAAATTTATAAACATGATCTAGCAGAGAGTGGCCAAGTGTGCTGCGATGCAAGTACCTCCAGAATGGCCAAAGGAATGCCTCCCGTCGTCTTGGTCAATCCAGCAGAGCACGCCCAGACCAGTTAGGAGGAGCAGGCCACCAAAGGCGCAAACAAAGCATCGCACCAGGCTGGCACGGCATATGTTAGATTGTTGAGTGTTTCGCTTATACGCAGGAAAGTTCACTGTGCGAGCTAGCATAATAAGCTGAGTTGTTCGTACTTACAAGGGCAGGAATGTAGCAGAGGCTGAAGTTGTGAGGACCAGAACCCCTATGCAGACAGATGCAATGCTGCAAGCAGCAGTCTTGCGCCGTTTTGTCTCATCCAACTTGCCTAAAAAATCACCAGGCAGCTTTATTAGCTACCTTAACTGAAATATGCGTACTTAGAAATTTAGAGCATATTAATAAGTCAGACATGCAATTGCACAGACATACTTGCATATAGCTGCTTCTCAATAAGGGGGTCCTTAATTGATTCTACTACAACATCAGTAATCTCAGATGCCCCTTCTTCATGATCCTCATCTCCAAGAGTATCCCTCAGCTTTTCCTCATCGTTTTCATGGCTCAAACGGAATGATGCTTGCAGGGAAGATGGCAGGGGTACCTCATCTGGAGGAACATACCTGAGAATCAAGATGGACACAGCAACTATAGTGAACGCTAGGAGCGTGCCTACACTGACCTGCAACCAAGAGCAAACCTTTTTAGCTTCAAGCTACATTATTTAATAATGCTCATATATTCACATGCATACACTACCATGATATCTGGCATGTTCTCTCTCTGGGGAGAAGGATCATTCATTAAATTGAACCTCAAGATAAATTTTGTCTATAATCTCAAATAAGTGATCTGTAAATTCATACCATTCCAGCCAGTTGAGAGACATCCATGAAGAAAGCGAGAGAAGCTGCGCAGATGCCAGTCACGATTGTACTTTTGACTGGAACTTGTGTCGTCTTGTGGACATCAGAGAAGAATGATGGTAACAGGCCATCTCGTGCCATGGCCATCAATATTCTCGGCTGAGGGAAGTATCGAAGTGGACTTATAAATATCCATAGCAGCATAAATTGAAGTTGTATTATACATATGTTGGTTGATAGAAGAAATAAAGCAGAACTGATTATCTATATCCAGATAATATGGCAACATTATTCAGATGTTATTTAGAAAAGGGTGCAGAATACAAGGGTAATATACAGTCAATCATTTGAAGCAGGTCTTATCTGCTTGACTCATTTTCCATGAATCACAGAAAAAATTTGAATGACACGTTAAATAAAAGATGTTTATACCTGTGGCAATATAGATCCCATCAAGGTTGAACAGAGAGCAAGAACAGCACCAGTTGTTACCAGATACCTTAAACAAGATAAGAACAGGAATAGTCTCAGTGGGACGCACACCAGATAATTCATGGCAAAATGGGAAGCAGTCCTTACATTGCCCAGTGCATCCCATGTCTTGCAAAGGCAGATGAAATAGGGGTATCTGGGTCCATAGCAAAGTATGGTACAAGACCAACAATAACAATTGAAACCAACATGTACAAGGAACAGCATATCGATAACGCTGTTGCGATTCCCAATGGCAGATCTCGTTGCGGATTTTTCACCTGTCAGAAATTAATATAAGATAATGTTTTTTTTTTACTTTTTAGATGAAGGAATAAGATTTTTCATTTGATGCCAACTGTCCAACAAATAAGAAGTGGCAAATCAATAAGGGAAATAGGATGTTTCCTAACCTCCTCAGCAGTGCTGGCAACTGAATCAAAGCCTATGTAGGCAAAGAAGACAGTTGCTGACCCAGCCAGCATTCCATTCGCTCCATAAGGGAAAAATCTGAAATCATTGTAGTGTAACTGTGTAAGTGCAATACCTGCCGGCTTGAGAAAAAAAGAAATCAATGTACCAGGATTTTTAGCATTACCCGCCGGCAACCTTGTAGCCAACCCATCCTGTTTGAAAGCCGATGTAACTACCGGCAATAATAACAAATAGCATCACAAAGCAATTCAGGACCGTCACAACTCCTTGCACAAATGAACTCTGAAAAAAAAAACACAGAGAGAGGAAAGATCAGATGACATATTCTCAGAAAAGGAGTGATAACTCTTGCTGAATCGGAGAAGGTAGCAACCTCTTTGATCCCCACACATAGCAGACCAGTGACAAGGAAAACAAGGAAAGCAGCACAAGGATCAACAACAACATCAAGCCATGGGATCTCATGTCGAGCTAAGATCCATGGCAGACTATCAGGTCCTCCAAAAAATAGGGCCTAAAAACATAGGGTTAATATTTTTAGTGTTTGTAAAGATAGATGCGCAAATTCAATCATTGATTAATATGCCACATGAACAGGTCAGATGCAGGGGAAATCCCACTTACTAAATTGGGAGATATGCCACGGGCGACAGCTGACCCACCAATTGTATATTCTAGTATCAGAGCCCAACCAATCAACCATGCAACTCTGTAGTATAATTAAAAATTGAACAATGTGAGAACAGAAACTCATCAGCACAAAAGACATGCTCAAAAATGAATAATATTAACTCCATCATATTGGTAAATTACCCTTCACCAATGCAGATGTATGAATAATGGTAGGCACTTCCTGCAGATGGGCAGCGGCTCGCAAGCTCTGCATAGCAGAACGCTGATAGTGCAGCGGCTATTCCGGCTATCAGAAATGAAAGAGTCAATGCTGGCCCAGAATGCTCCCGAGCAACCGTCCCAACAAGAACATACACCCCAGCTCCAATCGTTGAACCGACACCTGAGGCATAACACAGAGGTTGCATGATCAACACTTCCGGTAATGAGATACTATAATTAGTAACAAAGACAGATAATCCTTTTGGTCTAAAATAGTATGTTAGTCCAGCAAACGCGCCATCCCCATAAGCTCTACAAAACTGCGGAAAACACTTAGCGAATATCAGAATCATGTAGACATTTCTACACCTTGCGCTACTTTATGAACTAGATAATTTACGTATTTAGCATAAGTCAGGCATTTACATCATCCGGGTAGCAATGTCTGGAACAGTAAGAGCCTAGTAAGTGGCGAACCACCCACCATACCAACAGGCAACAGTGACCCAACAAAAACCAAGTCGAACAAGCACACCAAGAACTAGAGTACTAGACAAGGAAGCAGTATCCATTTCAGAATTCAGATTCCTTTTCATCCTTTGCTCATAAGTAAGAGTCAATGAAACATAAATTAAGAACTTTCTAAGTGAAATCACAGAGTTACATAATCCAAGCTCGAGTTCAGTACCAACATCTCTAGAACTCGGCAACTCATTGAAGCCGGCGGGTGATAACTATTTAAGCTGCGTCGTTCACAGCAATTCACAAAATCGCAACAGGTTTTAACGCAGAGAAGCACCAGGATCCAAGCAGAAAAGAACTGCAAAGCAAAGATCGCACCTTCCCGATTTCGGACAAAATCCCCGCAAAGATCCACCAAAAATAAACCAAACAACGCTCAGGAAAAAAAAAGCCGAGAGGAATAACTAAAGAAGCAAGAGCACGAAGAGGTGTCTCTACCGATGGTAATAAGCTGGGCGACGGAGAGCTCCTTGCGGAGCTGGTTGCTGCTGCCGGCGGGGCGCGCCCGCTCGGAGTCCACCTGCTTCCGGCGCATCAGCGCCCGGACCCCTCCGCCCATCCCGCCGGCCGCCCCCTCGAACCCCATCGGCTCGCCCACAAGGCAGAAAAAGGCGCGCCTTTTACCGCGCCCACAGCTCGATCAGGGGCGCCGTTTGCCGGCGGATGGACCTAGCTGCCTCCGCGCGCGGGCTGCAGGCCTGCAGCTCCCCGCCGGCCGCCGCCTCTCCCTCTCCCTCCCCCTTGCTTGTCGAGCTTGGGCAGGGGCGATGAGATTCTTTGGAGAGGATGGGGAGAAGGGTCCTCGCGGTTGCTGTTCTTGGATGGCGTGCCGATGGTGCGTATGTCTTTATACGGTGCGCAGAGGATCAAGTCGGACTAGTAAATTGCGGGCTTTGATATTTTGACAAGCTACGCGTACAGTACGAAGGATGGAAGACGAATCTATGGTAGCTTGTGTGATTGATTAGGATGCTAATCAGGCCCCTTAATCTACTCTAAATTCTGACTGGTCGTTGCAAGTGCGAGGAGCCGAGGACAACGTCAGCTGACTGTCAATCTGAGAGGAGTTCAAGTCCAAGCTTCTAATTAGCAGATGAAACCTCGCTATCTGCCTGTACTTGTAAAAGTTGTACTCCCTCTATATATTTTTTTAATACACGAGTTTTTTAAGATACTAATTGGTTCGAAAAGAAAAACTGAAGGAGTATTTGTCTGTGGTTTCTGAATTTTGTAATTATTCCTTAACGCCACGAGTTTAGGACATCCAAACAAATAGGCTAGAACGAAAGGTAAAAAAAGGTGCTTCACAATTATGCATTCGCTGAGTTTTTACAATGGCACATGCTATAGTTTGGTTAAAAGTCCGTGTATTGCAGTTTATATTGTAGCCCTGTAGGTTGTGTCACCTTCAATTGACCTTTTTAGACACGCACACCCAATTGTCTCGCTAGCAATAGCAATGCTTGTAGTCCTGTGTTGGCATCTTCTCTTTCCCCAAGAAAAAAAAATAGCACAGCCTATAAATAAAAGTCTCCAAGTACGGCAAGAAAGATATTTTTGTTTACTGGAGCCGTGCGGATCAGGAAAGTGTGCATCGGGCAGGCAGGCCTTTCAGGCTGGAGTCCTGGAGACATGAATATTGCCAAAAGTTTCAGCGTGGTGGCTCAACTGGGCTAGCTTACAAAAATTGTGAAAAGTGTGCACGTACAAAAGAGGTATACCGTATGCATCTGTCTGTTGTTACATTGGAGTGGGGATTTCGAGAATGATTTTGCCCGTTCAAATGTTCATTGAATTGCTTATCACAAAACATGGAACAAAACTTTGATTTTGTGTTGTGCTGGAAATGGCTGGAGATCGTGCCATGGTCGTCCTTCTCATGCTAAATGAACAAGTAGAGAGAGAGAGAGAGAATATGTGGACAATGGGATGCTCGAGGATGTCGTTGTCGTGCAATTTTGCCATCTTGCATTGGGGTGACGTGTAATGCCACCAACTTGATCGTGAGCGGTTGTTACAAGAAAGCCAGCTTGTGTTATTTTCTATCCTTTCATGATTATTACAGCTAACTAATTGGCCATGGTTAAACCTGGGAGATTAGTATACGTTACTAGGGTGAAAAAGCACAAACATATATATATATATATATATATATAAATTAAACCCTAGAAAGTAAAGTAAACAAGGGAGAGAGCCATCAAGATCCAACGCAGCGTGGCCAAACAGTTCATTCTTACCCAATAGGAGGCCTGCTTGCAAATCAAGTATTCATCATGACATCTACAGATGATGGGTTAACTGATGTCCTTGTCCTCCTACTACTGTGCCACAGATATTATTCCAGCTGCTTCCACTTCAAGAATTATGACTGATGTATATAAAAAATTTAATTATTGCAAAATAATAAGCCTTCAATTTCTACAGGAATATCATTCCGGAAACATTTCGTGTGGTCAGAAATCAAAGTGGACACCTAGTATGCGTGTGGAGCTAGCTAGTTCTGACCGAAATTCTCTGCAGATCCTGAAAGCTGTGTCTAGTATGCAAAGCTTCTCTCTGTTTTTTTTTTAAACAAAAAAAGAAATAAAACGCGTAATACGATCAAAGAACGCAAGTAGAAGTAGAGCCGTAGAAGCTTTATCATATTTACATAACCATGTGGGCCTGACATATATAATATCAGCAGCTTGATTGCGTGCAGCTGTGCATCCACATGGACGTACTAACCAGATCTCCAAAGAATTGGTACGGAAATGTTATCTGCTGACTCAATTATACTGCCCATATTTACTCTAAGATAAGAATCTCCTAGCCTGTTGTTTGTGTAGGAAAACAGAAACTCAGGGTCTCAAAAAAAAACACAGCTCATTATTTTCGAAATAAAATATATGAAAGTAAAAATTACAGCTCAATCTCCAAACAAGATAATTAAGTGTCATTCTGTTGAGTTGCTCTGAAAACCTCCAATTGTTCTGACACGCATGCATGATTATTCTCTGAACATTACATTCAAGAATGTCAACAGCCATTGACTCTTTCTGGTTCAGAGTTAGGTCTGCATGTACAAACAATTGAAGCAACATGTACAAACTATCTGTATTACTGTGTAGGCATCCAATCAGCAGAGGGAAGACGAAAGTGTTGCGTTGAAAAGCAAGGATAGATAGACATCGACAAGTGTAGCCAAAAGAACATGGAAAGTGAGACATGGACGTACAGCGACCTGGCCATCCAGAACATGTGAGTGAGTGAGAGGCCTAGCTTGTCCTTTTTCTCTTGACAAAAAAGTTGGGATCGGAAACAGAAAAGATAAATACGGGATTTTTTTACACCTCCATTAGCAAATATAATCCGAACGCAATTATTTCTTGCAATAGTTTATCTCCAGATTTTTATCGGTTTGCTTTGGTTCAGTGAGTTATTTTACTGATGTGATGATTGGTTGAGTTTGATTGAGTTTCCGTTACTCGACCAAACAACCTCTGCTTGGGCCACGAAGTACGGTTGGGCCAGAACATTTTATCGAAACGTGAAGCTTGCAGGAAGAACATTTGCCGCCGCAGCGGCATCGGAAGCCCCACCCAGACGGCATTTGCAGCTACGCCAAAGAACAATTCCAGAGGCGACATGATGGCATCACCTCACATTTTTCCCTTTAATCTACTCATGTCTGCTGTTACCATTGCGTCGAGGACTCTGAATCCGTGGACGGAGTCTACTGCAAATATAGCATATATATAAGATACAAATATGTAGGTATACCGTGATGAAGATGAGCAGAGCATCAAGATGGCGCGCGCACACATGCACATCTGCGTGCGCGCGTGTGTCAAACACTTGTCAATGATGTCGTATAAAAAAAAATCTTCCTCTGGTAGAATTATTTGTGGCCTCCCTCCCCTTATCCACTCCCCTCTCTCCCTTGGGATAGCAGGGTCCATTCATGTTAAAAATTAGCAATTACCTGATGGATCCAAACGCACTCAGCTAATGGTTAGCTAGCTAATCTTTAGTTAGCTAATAGAAACTATTATCAATTAGCTAGCTAATTATTAGTTGGAAATAATCCAAACAGAACATTAGAGATAATAAAAGATCAGCACCAAATAGAAAATTCCAATAGTCGTTTTGAGAGACGGCACGGAATACACGGAGAATGCATTGGATTGGCTGCATGGCCGACCATGTTGTTGAGGACACACGGGAGATCGACGAGGTGCTTCACGTCAAGGAGATCCTCATGAATTACCACGAGTTGGCCCAAACCCGTTCAGAAAACCATCCATTTATCTTTGTTTGCATCACGACTGTGTTCTTGGCATCTGTCTAAGCCGTTTTAGCTACTCTCCGCCGTTGCACTTCTAGTGCCAACAAAGAAAAATGCGCAAGCCATAACTTTTCGAGGTGGTAAAATGTTCAGCACACTTGGGCAACACAAAGTAAGGTCGATGCAAAGTATATTCTTAGTTTTAGAAAAATACTATGGTATCGTGAAATACTTTGGTTTTGGAAAGTTGTGGTTTTTTCAAATTTCGAATATTTTGGGCTCAGGTTCAGATATTTTGGGTTCGAGTATCGGGTTTTGTGGCCTACTGTTTTTGATTTTTGGTTAGGAGGCATGCAACAGACGAGCCCAACTGTATTGTGGGCCTTTCTTAACTGGGCCCGTATAGGTTTAGCCCACACCGACATGTCAGTGGGTAAAAAATGGGCCGCTCTTTTCTTTTGTTCTTTTTTTTTGGCATATTTGCAAGAAACATTCTCCATATAATTGCAAAACAGTGATTTCATTTGCACCCATATATAGTTCGTTCGTGTTCTGTATACAAATAAACGAATGTCCTTCCACATCTTGTTTGGTGTTCATCATATTTCCGTTAAGATGTCAGGACCCACAGTTCGGGAGTGGACATACTGTTTGGAAATTGAGCTTTGGCTACAGTTCATAGAGAGAGAAAAAAGTCAAACAGATCAAAATGATGTTTACATCTAAAAAAGCATACTCGTTTTTTGCGAGGGAAAACAGTTTGACGGCGGGTAACATGTTTCCCATTTCCCCCCTTTTGTGAACAGAATGCATTTCTCTGACTTTTTCTGACTTGCATTTGCACCCACAGTTCATCTTATTCCTCCTCCCAAAAAAGAAACAGGGGTCCATATTTCCCATTCAGATTTCAGAATCCACGGCATGGAAAACTACTTGAAATTAGAAACATATGCAAACACTCAGACAGATAGAAACGAAATGAAAACTATGGATGATCAATGTATTATAACTATGAACCAAAAGAACACATTTTCTTTAAAAAGAAAGAAAGGAAGAAAGACCGAGAAAACGTCTAACAACAACAACGCCGCGTGCACACAAGCAAGCAAGCATTCTATTTCTAGCCAACTGGTGGAAGTCAGTCTGTCAAGGCTTATGGCTTGCTGCTAGTGCTATTCACAAGGTTAGACGATGGTCCGATCCAGCCATGATCAGTTGGACATCATTCAGTTAAGTACAGGACAAGTACAACACGAGAGATCGAGCAGGCCTTCGTTCACGGCGACAGCCGGCGGTCACTTGTCAGAGATTGGCGGGCCGCCATAGTGGACGCTGCACATCTTCAGCTCCCTCGGCATGTCGATCTCCTTGAGCCATGCCAGACAGCCTTGATCTTGCTCAACGTTGTTTAGGTGGCCGGTGCCGTCAGCCGCTGCAAGCAGAAACACAAGTCAACCTTCTGCGAGCCTCAATGCAGTTGCAAGAACTAATATACAGCTGATAATTACACGAAAACGCTGACAACAACATCCAAGGAGCAACTGAATTTATTTTCCAGGGTTGCAATACAATTAGCACAAGCATCAGCATTGCAAGTTGCAAGATACTAGAGATTAGTGCAATTAATTATCTATTGCAGTTCATCTGTCTAATATCTTAAGGGTGAGGCTAGATTACTTTATATAGCAGGAGGCTCCAGATGGTACATTTTTTAAGGGCGAAACTGTGTGCTTAAACCACTGATCACGTGGTCAGGTTGCAAGATGGATTGTACCTGAATTCTTAAACAAAGCCTTCTGCTGGCTGTTATTTAACTAACAGAAACATTTCCCTATCCAGTGGGCTGCTCCATGCAAAACAACTGTTTTCGATAAACTATCATTAGCTACATGTGTGCAGATCATGCCTAAACCGTCCACAGTTTTTCAATAAACAAATATAGAATATCTAGCATGATGTCAATACAATAAATAATGAGTTCCCTGAACCAACTTGGTTGGCCTTTTGAATCTAGTTGGAACAGCGATGTGTCTTTCAAGTGGCAAACAGCGGTATGGTACATTTGTCCAAATTAAGAGCTACTAGTGATTAGTGGATGCACAAAGTATTCAGATTTCATCAGAGGTAAAAAATGTGGCTACTTACTGGAATGTTGTGTATATGGAATATCAGTGTAGTATGTGCAGTCCCTGTCCTCTTCTATGGAGTACGGGGGCCCAAGAATGTCGAGGATTGCGCAAGGCGCAATGGCAGTAAATCGATGCATGTTTCCTCCAGTCGTCGGATACAGTACTGAGGTGTCACACGGTGCCGTAAAAACATCATCGACAACCAGTTTTGCCAATCTCACTGTAGAAAATAGATCTGAACATTATGACATTTGCACTATATAGAGAGGGTGAATGACAGTAAAAACGAAGCAAGACTGCCGACAATATATTATAGAGTGACAAAAAGCTTACACTGATCATCAACTTGCGATGAACGGCTGGTCAGTGACGGATCAGAATCAGGATCAACCCAGTCATATGACTTTATATGCATGGACCCGAGGAGCAGCTTGCTGAACACCGTCATTCCAGGGTGATTGTGGAGAGGGATGACCGCATTCCGCGGCAAAAATAAGATAACCATCTGCCAGGCAAGGGGGGGACATTGGTAAGAACAAGTTTTTTTTTAATACCGCAGTTCAGCTAAGAACCTTAGATGTTGACCATATTCATACTTTGAGTTAATTCGCACAGCAGACAAGCTTACCGAGAAATTTGGGCATTTGTATATTGTCGTGTGTGTAATTGTAGGGGTTCCTTGAGCAGCATCTCTAGCCCTGAAGAACTTGAGATCTGAGCTTAGGCCGACATCTTCCGGCTTCATCCTATCTGCAAACATTTATCAGAGGCAACTAAAATTCAGTAAACCCATGAATAATATATGCTGTGGCAGAGACTCTTAAGCTTCCTAGGACAAGATGGCGCTAATCAAAATTTTGCTAGTCTGCTGCGCTTCATCAAACACGTTAAGCAGTAACAATCAAGACACTGCACAGTAAAAATTCGAAAAACATGTTTGCTCCTCCAACCATTCCGGTTTATTTTGTTTCTGATCAGACAAACTCGCGTAACGAACTTTGGAGAGTCGATTACGGCACCATGCTTCAAAATTCAGGAACTTTTGCGAAATTTTTTACACGCTGAGCTCTGGATTACATAGACGAGCAGATGAATGCAGGGATAATAATAAGGTAAAGGGGAGAACGTGTTTGTGAAACGCACCGAGCATGGCACGAAGCAGCTGGACCTCTTCGGGCCTGGGCACGGTGCCGGGGCCCCTGAAGACGTCGCGGCAGGCCTGGAATAGCCGCTGCACGGCGGCGGCGTCCGCGTCCGCCTGCACCCGCCGCCTCCTCCCGCGCCGCGCCACCCCTCCTCCGGCCCGCCTCGTCCCCGCCGGCGCCGTCTCCGCGGTGACCCGCCTCCGCTTGGCCGCGTGCTCCCCGGCCGCCGCGGCGGCGGGCTCCGCCACCCCCACTCCCCTAGCAACCACCTCCATCGATCAACCACCGTACCAGCAAGCCGACAGTAACCCCACGAAAAAAGCGATCTTTTGGCAGCAGCGAGGAATTGGAGAAAGAAGGTAGCGATAAGGACGGGATGGGAGGAGGAAGAAGGGGAGCGGCAGCGATGGGGGAGGGAAAGGCGCGGCGGCACGCGACTATAAGCGGGAGCAGGAGGAGCGTCTGGAGGAGGTGGTGGTGGTAGCGAAACCGTGGGCTGTGCCATTCGCGAAGGCCATCCAGGGGGTCTGGTCTGGCTCCGGACCGACGCAAGCGGAGCGAAGCCATCAGAATCGATGGTGAGAGGAGGGAGGAAAGAGTCGGGAGGGGCGGTCGCTGTCGGTGTCGCGGCCGCCGATTCGGGCGAGGCGGAAAGCCTTGCGAAACCGGCGGCGGCAGGCGGGATCCCGGTCGGTTGGGAACACGGCTTCGTTATCCGCGCCGGTGCGGCCGACGCGTGGGCCCGCGCGCCACCGCTGACTGGCTGCTACGTTCCTGGAGCGGTTTCGCTGGGAAGAGAGACCACCACCCGTCGCCGTCTAATGCTGCTGCTTCCGAACGTCGCAAGGTTACCGGAACCGACGGACTTTTTTTCCAGCTTGGGTAACCGCACGTTAGGCGGCTAGGGCAGTAGTGTTCACATCCATCCACCATCCATGCTTGGAGTGGTACCGGTACGTGACAAGGTTTTTTTTACCCTTTTTTCCTTTGGTTGGAAATTTCCAGGATGTGTCCATCGTCACTCTCACCCAGTCTGATAGTTGTCAGACGTGTGTGTCATCAGGCTTCATCCCCCAGTGGCCCAGTTACAGTTCCTTCCTGTGTGCAGGCATGCAGAGAAGGAAGCAGGCAGACGTACGTGTGGTCCTTGCGCCAGGTGTCGGGCGGACTAGAAGAGGCTAGAGGTTCCAACCAAACAGTGGGCATGCACTCACGTGGCAGGGTATCTATCCGTTCCGTTTGGGTCGGTGAGCAGTACGGCGGGGCTAGATATTTTCCTCTGAGGTGCTTGCTTTGCTGCCCTTTAATTTGCTGTCCAAAGTTGATGATACTGTGACGGGCCCACGAGGCCACTGGTTCGGAGGCTCTGACATGTCCTCCTGAACCAACCCGCTTGGCAAGGCAGCAGGCAAACAGTGGGCATGCAGTTAGCATAGATCCAATCCGTGTTGTGCTCCCTCCCACTCTACAACCCCAACCATCCGACGATCCAACCAACCGACCTCCTAGACAGGAACCGTGGAAACAGCCGTACCTTTTGCAATTTAGCCCCTTTTTTTAAAAAAAAATTACGTTTGGATCCTTAGGGGATCGCCGTGACGTCTCGGAGCCAATGTGTCATCCTCCGCTGCACTTAGGGGATCGCCGTGACGTCTCGGAGCCAATGTGTCATCCTCCGCTGCACCTGACTACTGCGGTGGCGCCGACATGGCAAGGACCACGGCGCCACAGATTTTAGCGCCGAGCTAGGCGCTACAGATCCCAGCGTCGAGCTAGCTTAAAAAACCGTCACAACCTTCTCGTGGTTGAGCCTTCTTCCATTTGTTCTTGCCCATTCTCTATTTTTTCCTCTCCCCAACCCGCCGAACCTCATCAATCGGCATATTAGACCTTGAAAATCTTGATTTAATCTATAGATCTTCGAGAGCAAGGTATCCTCTCCCCTTCCTCAACTTTTACGCATTGATTTGGTCTATATTTTGTGTATTATTGAACCGTTTGTACGTCATTACTTAGAGTTTAGTTATTAATGAGTGTATTATGCAACTTTAGGATGCCAAAGGCGTGGTAAATCTAGTAAACCAAGGGTGATGATGGAAACTGCCTTCACCCGTCTGCCGCTGCCTAGTGGTGTTCCTGTACCGATGTGCTACTGCGGTGATCCTTGCAAGGTAGCAAAGTCAGATAAAGAGGAAACATGTAACCAGAGGTATTGGATGTGTGACAATTATGCGTTCAACCCTACACCTCGTCAGATCCGCATTGGGTTGATGGTAAGAATTCTGATTATTTATTTAATTTTTTTAACATATGAAATGTGACTATTTCATGTTTTGCAGACCCCTCCCGCGCTATGTGATTTTGAGCAGTGTATCGACACTGAGATCAAGGAGAAGGACGAGGAGCATCTGCAGAGAATAAAGGAGTGGGATGTGGAGCGGAAGGAGTTGTTGGAGAAGAGACGTCAAGAGGAGGCAGCAGAAAAGGAGCGCAAAGAAGAGGTGGAAAGGAGGCATGCTGCCCAACGCAGAGAAGAAAGGGAGCAGAAGCTTAAACGTGTTTATCGTGCGAAAGCAGCTATGGAGGAGAATCCCGATGCATTGAGAAAGAGGAAGTGGCTTGGTTGCACCCAGTAGTATGCAAGATTTGCTAGATCAAAGGTTTAGTCATGCCTAAAGTTGTCAAGTATTGCAGTATTCCCTGTATTATCCTGTACTAGATAATTCCACTGTGTTCTCATGTACTTGACTTTTCATTTGTGGTGTTATTTATTGCATCTTCCAGTGAACTAGTGTGTTGTTGTTTCATTCATTTTGCTCATAATAATTATTATAATATTGCAGAGGTAATCAAACAAGCTAACGTAATGGAATTAAAGACTAACAAAGTAGTGCAGTACATAACTGATCACGCACAACACATAAAGTAGCATGTGAGGACCTCAACAAAACAAGGGTGAAGAGGTCCTGGACTAAACCTAACATGCCTTAGGTAGTTAAATGAAACAACAAACACATAGATGTAGCATGTGAACCAGATAGATCACTTCTAGTAGTGTTCCGACATATATAGCAAATTGTGTTGCCCCTTCTCCAGAGTATCCTCCCATTATAGGCGGTGGCGGCGGTGGCAGCGGAGGCCCCTTCTTCCTGTGACAAGGGTAGTTGCAATATAAATTACTGCACAGTGTCCGTTGTAACCCGGCACCATTGCCGCTATCATCCTCCTCCTTGTCCTTGTCACCGCTGCTCACTTCCATTTCTAGATCGAAGATATGATTCTATAGGTAGTATTTGTACTCCTGATGCGGATGAATAAGAGGAGGATCGGCCCACCTAACGAACCCGCAGTTTTCTGGAGCATCGGAAGACTGTAACAAATATATCTTGTAAGTTGTAGAAAAGAAGAGAAACATATTTAACAAAGCAATAGTAGTAACAAATACCCATGCCCGCGGGCACTTGAAGAAATGGGGACCTCCATCCACCCCCTCAGTGTATATTTGCACTAAGCAGTCCTCACCATGCATGCATTTTGGCCAATCTTCTTTGCGGTTATTGTAACCTCTGAGAGGTGTCTCGTTGGTGAAATCACTCTTGCTCTCAACTGGGAACTCATACACTGCTTCCTGAAAGGAATCAGGACCAAGAGACCCCTCCCACACAATAGGAGATCCCTTCCTTCCTCCCTTTCCTCTCCAAGTGCTGAAACCCTTTCCACTAGACGACCCTCCACACATTACTACTCCCACCCAATTCTCGCTTTGAAGTTAGTTGCAATGCATCTAGCAACGCGAATATATAGACTTTCCCGTGGCCTTCTGTTTCCAAGCACAGACCCTCCAATTGCAATTGGCCTTCTCGCATAAGAACGCCTACCAGGCTACCTTGTGTCCGGCCTACCAGGCTACCACCGAGATGAGAGCAGCGAAACGACGTACGGTGCCTTCTAGGACTACGGCGCCGACCTCACCGTCGGTGGTCGATTGATGCGTGTCTTCCCTGCAACATCAGGCAGCCTCGTGACCCTCCCCGGCGAGTGTCCGCGCCGCTGCGCGCGCGCGGGGAAGGTGCGGTGGTGAAGCGCCGCGCGGGGCGGAGAGGCAAGGCTGGCGACGCCAAGCAAGGCAGATGCTTCGGCCACGGAGACGGACGCGAGGGTGAACGCGCGGTGCGCCTCTCACACGGTGGCGTTGCCTCCGGTGACAAACGGGAGAGCGCGGCGTCGAGCGGCGACGCCGGCGGCCAGGACGGGGTGGTCGGCACTTCATCTCCCGTCCACCCCGGACGTCATTTCATCTACCGTCCGGGCTCAGGGTCTCTCTGGCCGTTGGATGTAGACTGTGCGGCCAGGATTCGTCCTGGCGACCTCACACTCAAATGCAGGAGCGTTCTCTGGGCCGCGGCCTAATTAGCTAAGCCCACCCTTCGCTGGAACCCGTGGGCTGCTGGGATTTTTTTTTTGAGTGGTGGGCTGCTGGGATTTGAAATCGATGATGGAGCCCACCCGTGCTCTGGTGCTCCTCATCGGCGCCATCAGTTCGCCGACGACGACATGGAAATCCATCCGCCGCCGCCGCCGCCGCCGTCACGACCACCAAGCGTTTCGAAGCAAATGCAGGAGGAACGCAGTGATGAGACAAGACAAAGCTGCAAAAGAAACTGATGAGACAAAGCTAAAGCGAAGTGCTAATATTTGAGCTCCTTCATCATCTCATGCAGGTCACACAATCGACATTGGCACTAGGGTAGAAACGCAACGCTGTTTCATGCAAAACGAACCCATGGTTATTCTGGAATAGGACATGATAACTGAATGATTGATATACGAACACTTCCTAGGGTACTTGCAGTTGCAGCATCCGATGCATGCTTTTACTATCTACTAGCTATGAACTAGTATTATATATATAGGCCCGTGCCATGCTTCAAAATGTTACGAGTTAAGGCATCTCCTGTCATTCTTTCACCACATATATGGGTAACCAGTGAAGTATTGGAGCAAACCAAAAGTCCTAAACAACATGGTGGATGTTGACTTCTGGGCTAGATAGTTAGCCGCGCTGCGGGCGCATGGTTTCTACTACTCCTAATTTATATCAGAGAGATTTGAGAATATAGAAGGGAAACCGTCACCTCTGCTAATAATCAACTAATCAATTATGTCATCCCCATCACCACCATTGCTCTTCTTCACCGTCCTGATGGTTGATGGTTGCTGCTGTGACCTGCATGGCCAATAGAGTCCGCCTCATACATCGAGCTTTTCCTCTATCATGGAAACGACCACGGCCACATCATCATTCGTGGTTGTGGCCCTGGTATACACAACGGTCCCTCTCCGACGGCCATGGCCACCATCGTCGCCCCTTGAGGCGTTGCCATCACCAATGGTTGCGGTTGCAACTGCTCCCATTGCCGCATTGGCGCCATAGATGGGCGGATGGTCAGCACCCGTACGGCATCTGGTCTCGATGCCAGGTGGCAACAACGTGAGCTTGTCGACGGACTGCGTGGTGCCAGGAGCGACGCTCATGGTTAGTGTTGATTTCTCTTTCTATATATAGTTGTGTGCATCCTGACACTTCCATTGGCCATATGCCACATGTTTAATTCCTTCTTTCCCATTTACTATATGAAATTAGACCCAACAAACAGCTCTTCGTGTCATTTGGATTTGCCAGCGAATTAACTTCTACGGTGGATCGCTTTGGTTTTATTTGTAGCACAAGCGGTGCCAACAGATGATAAAGATGTACTGAACTACTAATGGAAGTCAATATGCATATTGAACAATAAGGAAAATCTAATACCAATCAAAAGCAAATGATAAAGATGTACCAAAGTGCACTTGGATGATGCATGGACAGTTTTTGGATGATCTGCAGCAACGGAGGCATGCTTTACAAGCTGCTAGAGCAAGGGCCATGTATGAAGGCGTAATGGTACAAAATGATGTTTGAATACGTAGTAAGGGTAGGTTAATTGTGCTTATGGCCCAGATGTAGCTATGAGGTATTGGAGGAAACCAGAATAACATAATAAATGTTAATTTGTGTAGTTTAGTGCTTCACCGCTAACCCGGTCAGCCATATGACCAGTGTGTTCCATGCTTGCGCCCACTGGCGGATCTCCGTGGAGGCCAAACGGGGTACTGGCCCCCCCTTGGACAAGCAAATTTCTATAAGATATGATGTATTATCATAATTATCCATTGGTAGATTAGCTAAATTAGCTGAGTTAGCAATAGTTGGGGCCCCTTTCATTTGCCTCATGTTCCGCCACTGCTTGCGCCCATTCAAATCCTGCTTGATGACAGCAAGGTGGGGTTTGCTTTTGTTTGCATAATAGTTCATGGTGGTAGCACATGATAAAGATGTGCTGAACTGCTGGTGGAATAATTGATAAGCATATTTAGAGACAAGGGAATCCAAAAGTATACTTGAAATTGCTTTTGGTCACGATGTTCACTACTTAGTTGTGGATGAAATATGTGTTGAATGCTCAATTGGGATGAAAGATGTGAATGCAGTAGGTCACGGGGATGTGCAAAAATCAATGGTGCGTGTGTTGGTGAAAGTGCGTGAACAAGGAAGAGTGAAATGTGTTTGTTGCATAATGGCTGTTGGGAAATAATCCACAAGTTTTATTTGATCTTGACTTCAGTTTAATTTAGTTGACTTCTTGGTTGGGCACGGGGACTCATGGACAACAAGAGATGGCGAGTCCCATTCAGCTTGTATCCAACCAATAAAATGTAAAAAAATAAACATATTATGATGGTGTAAGCTTCTTTTAAGCTTGTTGCAGCATTGGCGTTTTCAGAATACAAGGTGTGTGTTAATTGGCCAATCCTAAGAGACATGTTGAAACCTCAGCTCATAGTCGCATGTTCTGTGCATCTCTTCAGTTCACTTCTTGGTTGGTCCGGAGAAGAAACGTCCAGTTAAACCCACCAACAAGCTCACCCCCTAAAGCATGTATATACAGTGATATATATGTGTATATATATATATAAAAGTTTTATCTACACTCGCGTGTAGCTAATCTCACCATCAGTATACCACTGTGCGTATGTCCGCATACTCATTTATCACTTTGAGTATGTTCATATACTAATTCTAAGATACTTCAAAAGTATATATACAAAAAATTTCAAAAGCACCTCTATTTTTTAAATATATTATAATTATACCTTAGTACTAGTATATAAAAATTAGTATGTCCACATATTGTATGTATGGTCACATACCCAACGTATATACCATCATAGATGTTCTAGTATGATCACATACTTCACGTACATGCTCTTTGTTAGATCAGATACGTCCTACGTCATGAGATACACATGTGGGGGTAGCTGCAAGTGCGTGTAGAATGAATTTTTCCCATATAGGAAGAGTTTTATCTACACTCGTGTGTAGCTACTCTCACCATCAGTATACCATCGTGCGTATATTCACATACTCATTTATCACTTTAAGTATGTTTATATACTTATTCTAAGATACTTCAAAGCGATATATACAAAAAATTTCAAAAGCATCCCTATTTTTTAAATATATATTATTATACCTTAGTACTAGTATATAAAATTGAGTATGTCCACATACTCTATGTTTAGTTATATATCCAACGTATATACCATCACAGATGGTCTAGTATGATCACATACACCCTGTACGTACCTTTCATTAGGTTAGATACGTCATATATCATGAGATACATATATAGAAGTAGCTCCAAACATTTCCTTGGGCTTCGTGTCACGACATTGGCACCTGGCAAATTAACAGAACACAATTCACTGATACCTTGTGAAACGAGTACACGCTCACGATTGATAGATGATTCACGTACAGTTGTTGATGCATGCTCACAAGCTGATAGAGCATGGGCCATCTACGAAAGACTATTATACATATAGTCCCATATGCCTTGGATGCCATTCAAAATGATGCATGGGTAGTAAGGGTAATTTGTGCTTATGGGGGAAGATATAGCTATGAGGTATTGGAGAAAACCAGAACAACATACTGAGTGTTGATTTCTGCGGTTTAGTGCTTCCCCAGTGACTCAGCCATCCACACGGCCAATGTAACTTACCGGATGATATTTGTGCCACCGGAGCGGGGTTGTTCTTCAGGGAAAGCTGGTTTTACCTAGTGTTGGGGATCGCTATTTCGATAGTTGTTGGCCAAAACAACCTTCTGGATTCATAGGAGCTTAAAAGGCAAAGCGTAACATCTGGACTGTAACTCCAGAAGCGCAGTTGCCATTATTGTGTGCAGGTTTAGGATTCACACGATTGGATGTGCCAGAAGATGGAGGGCTGCTGCTAGACATGACGGCCACCTTCAGGTTACGTGGTACGGGCACAATCCGAACGATGTCGAAGGCCAAACCTCACTTCGAGATGATCGGAAGTGACAACGTATGTCACGAGAAGGGTCTTAAGCTATTTCCGCTAGCGTCACGAGGGTTCCGCTGGCGTCATGAGGAAAGCGTGGGCTAGATGGATAGGTCCGAATTGTAAACTATTACTGTAAAATGACCTTGTAGCTTGGAAAATTGAGAGCATATTCTATGGCATCAGAATGATTAGCTGCCGTGCTTTGGTCATTTTGCAAACAAATACTCTAACTTTCTAATAATCACAACTAAACCCAGCTCGCACGGATCATAGAGCACCCACACTCGTGTATTTTTCATGTAGGCCCTCAGACTGATGTTTATTTCGACGCGATGAGGGAAAATTCGATAATTATGTTGTGTTTGCAAAAAAAACTCTGCTAGGCAGTTTTTCATTCACCCCCCCAAACCCTAACCCCTCTCGCTCCTCCCCGCCGCCCCTCTCCTGCTCCATGCCGGAGCCTCTCTCTCCCTCTCCGCTCTCTGCCTCCCCGCCGCCGCTTCCCCTCTCCTCCCTGGCTCCCTCTCCGCTGGCCTCTGTTGCCCCTCCCCGCCGCCGCGCGCTCCCGCGGGATCCAGATCCGGCACGGGGTGCGGCTCCGAGGGAGGGGGCGCGAGCCGGCCAGCCACGGCGCGGCCCGGGAGAGCGTGACGGCCGAGCTCCTCGACCTACTGCGGGTACCGCCATCCAGCTTTGCGCGCCCCACCACCATCTTCCTCCCTCTCCTGCTCCCCACCGCCGCCCTCTCTTTCCCTGTCTGCTCTCTCCCTCTCTGCCTACCTCCATCGCCCTTCCCCGCCGCCGCTGCCCGCGCGGGCGCGGGCTGGGCTGGGCACACAGCCGCTCTCTCCCCTTCTCTCACCCTTCTCTCACCCTCTCCTGATCCCCGCCGCCGCCTTCTCTCTCCCTCTCTGCTCTCTGCCTCCCCGCCGCCGGCGCTCTCCTGCTCTCCGTCGTCGCTGGGCGCCCGAAGGGCACCATATGTTCTAGTTTTAGGAATGATAGAATTTTAGGGCCTGTTTGGTTTGGAGGGGCTTATTATAAGCCCCACCAATAAGCCCCTAATAAGCCTCTTTTTATTCAAACATGATGGCTTATTGGTGAGGCTTATGCCCATAAGCCCCATAAGCCCATAAATCTCTCCAAGGGATGCCTATGGAGCTTATTTTCTATGGACCCTACAAATATCTCTCACCTTTCCTCCATGTGAGAGGCTTATAAGTCCCTACAACCATACACCATTTTGGACTTATAATAAGCTCCTCCATGTGAGGGGCTTATGGGTTTATAATAAGCCCCTCCAAACCAAACAGGCTCTAACTCGTTTGACACCAGCACCTAGTAGCCCATGCATAGGAAAATGAGCTTTGCTTTTGTTTCTAAAATAGGCGACACTAACACGCAATAAATATGTGCTGAACCGCTGGTAGAGGTTGATATGCATATTCAGCGGTGAGGACAGCCAAAATTGCTTTGGTCACGATGTTCACTGCTCCGTTGTGGGGAAAGCGTGAGTTCACGTCTCAGTTGTGGAGGTTCAGGTCTTTCTATGGCGGTTGTCCCATAACAAGCTAATGATTATTGACAATTTGATCAGAAGAAACATCTTTAAACCTTTGCGTCGTCAATTCTGTGATGAAAATTAGGCGATTCCCCATTTGTTCTTTGACTGCATAGTTGCTAGAAATATTTGGAACTTTGTGAATGATCATCTGCATACAGACTTATGAGGATATGGCACGTAGATGGCCCTGTGGGGGCAAATATGAAACTTTTAATTGCATTTCTGTTGGAGTATGCTGGGGAATCTGGTTGACAAGGAATGGGTTACCGGATTGGTTTGAAAAGAAAAGGTTATGAATGAAAGATGTGCATGCAATAGGTCATGGGGATGTCTAAAAATCAAACAAAGTGCATCATGTGAATTTTTTTGAGGCGGACAAGGAAGAATTGAAATATGTTTGCATAACGGACAGTAGGGACAGTAGTGTTGGCAAGCAAGGATGAGGCATCTTTTATCTGATCTAGAGCTCAGTTAAATTCAGTTGGCTTCATGACTGAACGCTGGTACAAATGACAACCCGATTTGGTGAGTCCTGTTCAGCAGCTAGTAAGAAATTTTATCGCAGCACGTTCTTGCAGCTTGAGCTCCTGGTGGGCTCGGACGGAGCTCATAGAGGATACTTGGGAGAGGGAGGTACTTGGGTAGAACATGACTTTCTGTGAAGTCTGAAATCATTTGATGCGCTCGCACGATTCCACGGTTGGCCGCTCGTCCGTGCGGGTGTTGGACGGGGAGGTGGTGGCAGCCACGACCGGACGCGATCACCATTGCCGGCGGTGACGTCGAATTCAGCTGCCATCCCGCGTCGGAGGCGAACGCCGGTGGTGCATGAAGCCCGGATCGCGCCGGCGCGGAGGAGAAGCAGCGCGCCTCCCTCCGGGGCACCTGTCCGCCAACGCCGCAGCGCTGCTGCTGCTGCTCCGGGGCTCCGAGAGGTCGGAACGCTGTGTGGGCCGAGCGGAGGCCCAATTACGGAGGACCCAACGGCCCAAGCGTGTGTGTCCTCCGCGGGGCTCGCGCCGGCCCTCGTCGCCGATGGCCTTCGGCCGGCGTCGATTCATTTTGAACGAGCAAGTATTCCTTTTGTTTTTTTTTTTTTTGATTTCCCTGCATGGAAAGTCACAAACCACGTGTCCTGCGCAGGCAGATCGATCATCCCTTGGACAGGCGCGCGATTTCTTTGTTGCAATTTTGAAGAGACGATCTCGTGGACAATGACAGGATCTGGCAGCCTGTGGGCATGGGCGAATCAATAGGGTCGATCTGATCTGCCCGCGCGAAAATCGTGGACCAGGAAAATAGGATTCCGTCCCCGCGCAATTGGTCCTGCAGCTCCAGGCACCGACCAGCCATGGAAAATGGTGGCATTGTTTTGGTTCGCCGTCACACTTTGCCACGCCGCACCGTACATGCGTCGGAGTTACAGTGTCTTAGGATTGTTTGCATCAAGTGACTAAAAGCAGTGACTAATATGAAGGGCAAATCCTCTCCACTCATCCTTTTAGCTCCTTTTAACTACTTTTTGGAAGCTAATGCGAATGAAATGTTTTTAGTCGCTAAACTGACTACACTTTAGTCAGTTTGATTTAGTCTTTGGGAACCAAAGAGAATCTTAATCTGTTTCACCATATGCCCCACGTGTCATAAAGGAATTGAACAATTAATCGTGACCAAGCAGCAGGGCAGTGCTGTACGACTACGACCCCTGACTGCAACTTTGGAAACGAGCGGCCCGCGTAATTTCAGCAGTGCCGCTCATCCCGAAAGAAAAAAGAAAGAAAAAAGAGGCCAAGGAATATCAGCGCAGCATTTGACACCCACCAACCACTTGCATGCAGGCGGTGGTGTGGTAGGAGCACCTACCACTACACTGCCCTCTTTTCCCCTGCCGTGGGGCCCGCGGTGACAAGGAAACTAAAATGCGCTGCTAGTACATAATCGATCCGACTGATTATTCCCTCTCGGTATGTACCTCCCTAATCCACTGACAAGGCCCGGATGGAAGTTGCATGTGTTTCGGTTGCAGAGGAGCCTGAGGTGAGGTGAGGTGAGGTGGCCCATCAATGGTTGTTGCGGTGGTAGGAGGAGCTCCGGTACGAGGAGTCTCGGAGGAGATGCAGCTTCTTCTTCCTCGTCAGCTGGGAGCAAGCAATCAGCTGGGCGTGTGGAATTGACAGCCTATCGTAAGCTAAGGCCTTGGTAACTCTGACCGGCGAGATGGAATGGAATGGAGAAGGTTTTCTGCTAATTAATCCCCGCTAGCTGCTGCTGGCCCTCTCTCTGGTTGTCGAGATGCCAGAAGCTGCATGGTAGTAGGACTCGAGATCGGCGGGATCAGAATCCGGATTCTCCTGCCTGAGGAAAACGCCTCGCATCAAGGTTCGTACGCGCTTGCGGACCCAATCCCTTCATTTACTTATCACTCTATCCATCTGTTGTTGCACGCACAGAGTAGTGGCTACTCTCGAGTCTGAAAAACACACCACTTTCAGTCCTAATCAATCTCTGAATAGCCGGCCCCATCCCAAGAGAGGAGATGCTATACTGCTGCGGTTTCGTTTTTAAACAAACAAACCTACAGTGACACACAAAACCATGAGATATTTAATATTTTACGGAGGAGAATTCTGGCGGCTTGCGGCGGGCTGTCGACGCGCGTGCCACTCTCATCCGCCGCGTAGTGGTGCGGATATCGTGACGGACAAGGCCACGTGAGGCCCTGGTATTGGCCCGGGCCACTGCCAGCCTCGCCACCTCGCACTCTCTCGAGCGGTTTTTATTTATTTTTTCTTTCTTTTCGGGCATAAACCCTTATATGAACAAAGCTGGACGCAACGCAACAACAGAAGAGAGTCTGCAATCCTGCTGATGTGCTGGGTGCCAGTGTTGATCGTTGAAGCAGATTGCGGCAACACGTGCCTGCACCGTCAGCACTCACACTCCCTTGTCACCTGTCCCTGTCCGACACAGCTACACTCGATCAAATGGGGACGATTCTTTTTTCTCTTCTCGAATTCTCTTTTCAAAATCACTGTCTCTGATTCTCATGTGTAGGCCTTGGCCGTGTCAATTCTTTGGAAAACTCGACTAAGAATACACATGAACGTGAAATCCTCTCGCGTTGCAAATGGGACCCGCAGCAATGGTGGTCACTCGCTTGTCGTCCTTTCTCGACCTCTAAAATTGACGGTCGCCCTTCATTTAGTCCCATTTTTTTACAAGGCTGGAGCTTTCCCGGTTTCCAAGAAGGAGTTGCTTTTTTTTTTTGCATTTTTTCTTAGACACCGTTTGGATACTTTTATTTTGAGAAATTGATTTGTCTTGAAATATGGCATTCCACAACTTTTCAAGTATATATAAGCTTAACTTAAATTTATGGGGGTGGGAGATGGAAATTGATTCTATAATTCTCATATTATATTTCTAATGTACAATATAGCACATTCTTCGATCCGCTTCCTTATAGCAAAAGTATCTTCCATATGGCCAACCATAATATACAAATATATTACACATACAACTATATTAGCTTAATTAATTTATATCTAAATTATGATTATTAGAACGGAATTCAATTCCAAGAATCCAAACGGGAACACTTCACACGGAAAGCACATCTATTCATCTGTCTCTACATGCTAGAATGGCATCAGGGTATCCGTTACACGATGTGTAAGTTGACATACTGATTGCTATATTTGGGAGTACAAAACTGTAAATTGTAAATATGACTTTTCGAGAGAAAGGCCCGTGCATTTTCCATATAGGGCAATTTAGATTTGCGAGGTCTTATAGGTGGGCACTTGTTCATAGGTTGGTTTTTTATTGTTATTTCCTAAAAAGAATAAAAGTATAGCATACGCTACCTTCCTATAACATAGATAACTAGAAGTAGTGCATGAAGGGTGGTAGAATATTGACAAAATAAATAACCACGACGTTTCTTTTTTTTTTTAAAAAAGAAAAGTATTCACTGAATAATAGTAAAGCAGAGTAGTGCAAGTAGCGCGCCACTATCTCACCAACCCCCAACCTCGCCATATTTTTTTTCGCGCCACCTACTCCCCCGATGTTCTCCGCCATCCCCATGTGTTTGCTACATCAACCGCTACCAGTTCTCATGAGGCCTCGTTTTGATTGGCAAGTTCATGGAGAATATTTCTTTCTTTTTTCCTGAAAAAAAAAAGAGACAGACAGACGGTCCATGTTCCTTTCTGCGCCAAACATGCACGCTGCATACTAAATACTAGTAGTAATGAAATACGAATACTAGTATTTAGTAACTGCCATGCTGCATCGGCCACGCATAATCATGATGATGAACCACTGAAAGAGAGACAAGCTTTTCTGAAAAGCGTCTTTGTTCGGTGGAAACACAATTGGCATGCCCTGGATGCACACACTATAATCGCGCCCAGCAAATAATCTCTCCCTTTATGAAAGGGTGCGATTTGAATATCTTAACTACCGTCCAACAATAAGATAACATGTTGGGCTGCTGGTAATACATTTTCAAATAAAGAGCCAATCGGAAACTCCTATGCATCCCTATGGTAGCTCTTATAGACTTTGGGAGAATTCAGGTAACACACACAAAAGGAAGTTAGAGATACTGATAGCCATGAACTGCGCTGCATAAAAGACGAGATACTCACCACTGCCTCCATCCACGTGTCATCTCCAACCAACATGGCCAATACATGTCACTGTGCCTCGTTGTCTTTCTTCTCCTGGGCCACAAAAAAAATCAGCAATTGCCGTCGCTGCCCATCCCTGGGCCAGAAAACGCGAATAGGATTGAAGCTGAGGGCTACTTTACGAAGAAAGAAAAAAAAAACTCCACCAGCAACCATCCCCCTCCGGGCTCTCTCCTCTCTTCAGATCTCACCAACCCCCCATCCATCCCAAAACCACACGAATCGGCGCCTGCTTATAAATAAGGCTCTCCCAAACCCCTTCCCTTTCCCGTGCTCCTCCTCTGCTTCCCTCCCCCAATCGCCGCGCCTCCTCAGCCGCGCCCCGTCCTCCGGGTAAGCAATCACGCGCCGGCCTCCTCCTTGCCATCTCCATGGCTGCTCCTGTGCGCACCGGCGCTGCCTCGGGGAGGTTTAGGTCTGGGCGTCGTGGGCCCCGTTCCCCGCTCGCGCGCGCATTCCTCTGCTTCGATCTGCCCCCGCGCCCCCGATCGACTGGTGGTCCGGCGGTGTCCAGATCGCCGTGCTCATTAGTTTGTTTCTCGATTCGATTCGGTTATCCGGGGTTGGATTGATGGTTTCTGTGGCAGCGGATCGGTCCGGTGCGGCTCCGCTCCTGGTGGGAAGCTTGGGTCAGAGCAGAGCGTCGGGGTCCCAGTCGCGTGTAGATCTGAGCGCTTGTAGGTCGAATGCAGTCAGAATTTGATCTGCCTGCTTATTTTTTTTCCTGTTTGGCCGCTTTAGGATTGGTCGATTAGATCTGCTCTTCTTCGTCGGAGAGCTTAGCCTGCCTCCCGGCAGTTAGATCGGCCAGTGGTTCGGTTCGTCAGGGGTTTTGGATCTGAGAGGTTTATCTTCCATGTCCGCTACTGCAAACTGGAGTATTCATTCTTGTAGTTAGTTGTTCTATATGAGGCCCTGTCGAGATCTATCTAGGACATTCTATTATTAGACATGATCTCGGCACGTACTGCTTGTGCTGGCACCCATGCATCGAGTGCCCGTCGTTTGACTGCCCCTGCCTTTCCGTATGGTCGGATGGGGGGATTTCGGGATATGCCATAACCAAGGCTGATGAGTGAACGAGAGTGGACGAGTGGACTGGTACTGCCATGTGCCGTGCTGCCGTCCTAGATCCACCACCCACGGGTTCAGTGAGAGGGACAGTGTCCTCCACCAATTATAGTTAGGTCAAGTGTATCAGTTGGCCGGCACCCACCCCTCGGGACTCTGGGCCTACTTTCTGGTGGAGGTTGGTGCTATACCTTACCTACCTACCTACCTACCAAACTAGGCTAAACATATTTTGTGCCTTGAAACTTGAAATTTATTAATTTACTTTTACTTTTTTTTTAAATTTTTTTTTTTGGGAACCAGTGGATCTGATGCTAGAATCCCAGGCATAGGAATCAGAGGTGTTTTGTACCATATAAGATTCATCATATCGTTATAATAAGCATAATGTTTTCTTTGTTGGATCATCAGCAGTACAAATTACAAACATGCAGTCATGGATAGATCATGTACTTGGTGTGTTGATTTGGAAAGTATCGTTCAATGATTCTTAGTTTGATTTCTGTTATCAGGATATCTTAGTACTATGCTGATCTCACTGATACCTGACCTCTGATGAAAGAGAACATTTTCAATATGCTCTTTTATCAGCATGATCATAACTTTACTGTTCCCATGCATATCTGTGTTATCTGTTTACAGTATCATTGCTTTCCTGTCGCCCCTGCATTTCTGATTGCAATTCTATTCGTGGCCCAGAAAGATGGCGTCCCACATTGTTGGATACCCTCGCATGGGCCCCAAGAGGGAGCTCAAGTTCGCCCTCGAGTCTTTCTGGGATGGGAAGAGCACCGCTGAGGATCTGGAGAAGGTGGCCACCGACCTCAGGGCCAGCATCTGGAAGCAGATGGCTGATGCTGGGATCAAGTACATCCCCAGCAACACCTTCTCTTACTATGACCAGGTCCTTGACACCACCGCGATGCTCGGCGCTGTCCCGGAACGCTACTCATGGACCGGTGGGGAGATTGGGTTCGATACCTACTTCTCGATGGCCAGGGGCAATGCCACTGTCCCTGCTATGGAGATGACCAAGTGGTTTGACACCAACTAGTAAGTCCTTTGGCTTCCACCAACGGTAATTTCCAGTTCAGGTTTTCTATTCAATTTTTCCCAACAAACTTTTTTCTACTTTTGCAGCCACTTTATTGTCCCAGAATTGGGCCCTAACACCAAGTTCTCCTACTCTTCTCACAAGGCTGTTAATGAATACAAGGAGGCTAAGGCGGTATGATACTAGTATCATTTTTATTTTTGTTGTCTCCATTTATTGAGTCTATCTATTCTAATATTAATTCCCTGCTTGTGTACTTGATCGTGTAAGAGTTGCTAACACATGCATACTGTTGTCATCATAATTAGCCACTAAAGTCATTCAATAGTTTATCATGCTGTCTTCTGATATTAGAACCTCAGTGATAGAGCGTTTTTTAATACTGTACTTAATTACTGATTTGGGTTAGCACAGAAACTGGGACGAAGAATATTTTTGTTAGATCAAATTGGACTTCGACGAACTAGGAGCATTGGCAAAAAAAAATGGCCTCTTCATGAGATTGTTAATATCAGAATGCAATTAAGAATGCTTTCAACATATTTATACAATGCTAATTTGTTATATTGTGCTCTGCAACAAGTTGGTCTCATCTGTTGCTTTATTGTTATGTTTTTCTGTGTTGCAAGATGTCGCCTGCTTGCTTGTATGGCTTATATGTTGTTGCTTTTCATACAGCTTGGCGTTGATACCGTGCCAGTTCTTATTGGACCAGTCTCATACTTGTTGCTCTCGAAGCCTGCCAAGGGAGTGGAAAAGGGTTTCCCTCTTCTTTCCCTTCTTAGCAGCATCCTTCCTGTCTACAAGTAAGATTATAAGCAAGTTACAAACTGCTGTTGGCCTCAAGTCTTCAGTTGATAATCTGAGGCATGATGATTGTAGGGAGGTCATTGCTGAGTTGAAGGCAGCTGGGGCTTCATGGATTCAGTTTGATGAGCCCACCCTTGTCCTCGACCTTGATGCTCACAAATTGGCTGCATTCTCTGCTGCATACACAGAGCTTGAGTCTGCGCTTTCTGGACTGAATGTGCTTGTCGAGACTTACTTTGCTGATGTTCCTGCAGAATCATTCAAGTATGTTATCAAATCGCTAGTGCATCTTTTTCACAACTATTGTTCCTTCAATAGTCACCTTTGCAATGACATGATGCTAATTGTTCTTTTTCATGCAGGACCCTAACATCTTTGAGCAGTGTGACTGCTTATGGTTTTGACCTTGTTCGTGGAACCCAGACTGCTGAGCTTATCAAGAGTGGTTTCCCTGCTGGAAAGTACCTTTTTGCTGGTGTTGTGGATGGACGCAACATCTGGGCTGATGATCTTGCTGCTTCCCTCAGCACTCTCCAGGCTCTTGAGGCTGTAGTTGGAAAGGGTAAGGATGCTTCCATTGTTTGTCATAAGGTTGGGTCTAGTTACAACTGGCAAATATCTGATAATGCCTACATTTTGTCCAGACAAGCTTGTTGTGTCAACTTCCTGCTCACTCATGCACACTGCTGTGGATCTTGTAAACGAGACTAAGCTTGACAGTGAGATTAAGTCATGGCTTGCTTTTGCTGCCCAGAAGATTGTTGAGGTTGATGCTCTTGCTAAAGCATTGGCTGGTCAAAAGGATGAGGTATGGATTTTTTTTTTCTTATTCTCTGTTATCTTCACTGGACTTGTGTTTCTCTTTACACATACAAAATTATGCTGACTTATATACATCTCTGCAAATGTCATCTACAGGCTTACTTCGCAGCAAATGCTGCTGCTCAGGCCTCGAGGAGATCATCACCCCGTGTGACAAATGAAGAAGTCCAGAAGGCTGTAAGTATCTGGGTCTAAAAGATACTCTTTCTGTATACTGTTGCCATGTACCAACCTCTTTCTGTATACTGTTACAGGCTGCTGCTCTCAAGGGCTCTGACCACCGCCGTGCTACCAACGTTAGTGCTAGATTGGATGCTCAGCAGAGGAAGCTAAACCTTCCAGTCCTTCCCACGACCACAATTGGTTCGTTCCCGCAGACCGTGGAGCTCAGGAGGGTCCGCCGTGAGTACAAGGCGAAGAAGTGAGTAACAGTTAATTCTATTGCTTCACTTGTCTCTATGTTGGCTGTATTGCTTATCGGAAATTCACATTGCAGGATCTCTGAGGAGGAGTATGTCAGTGCCATCAAGGAGGAAATCAGCAAGGTTGTTAAGCTCCAAGAAGAGCTTGACATCGATGTGCTTGTGCATGGCGAGCCTGAGGTCAGTTCTCTTGAAGCTATTCTGCTAGCTTTTGCTGCGTCTTTGAGAAAATAATTATGATCTCATGTAGAAAAATTCAGTTATTCTGCGCTAAGGATCTGTGCTCATATCTAAGTAATTCTGTTGGTGTACGTTTTACAGAGAAACGATATGGTTGAGTACTTTGGTGAGCAGCTCTCTGGTTTTGCATTCACCGCCAATGGTTGGGTGCAATCTTATGGATCAAGGTGTGTCAAGCCACCGATCATCTACGGTGATGTGAGCCGCCCCAACCCCATGACTGTTTTCTGGTCGAAAACTGCCCAGAGCATGACATCTCGCCCAATGAAGGGAATGTTGACTGGTCCAGTCACAATCCTTAACTGGTCCTTTGTCAGGAATGACCAGCCAAGGTCAGTTACTTTTGACAGGAGTTAATGCTGTTCAGAACATCATTTTCCTCTTCCATTTGGAGACTGACTTATGGCTCATAATCTTCCAGGTTTGAGACCTGCTACCAGATTGCTCTTGCAATCAAGAAGGAGGTTGAGGATCTTGAGGCTGCTGGTATTCAGGTTGGCACTTTTACATTTTCGGTTTCTCATTTAATCAAGAGACTTATGCACACTTATGTTGAATCATATTGCTCATATTATTTCATCATTATTCTTTCAGGTCATCCAAATTGACGAGGCTGCTTTAAGAGAAGGCCTGCCACTCCGCAAGGCTGAGCACGCTTTCTACTTGGACTGGGCCGTCCACTCTTTCAGAATTACCAACTGCGAGATCAAGGACACCACCCAGGTAAACATTTGAACTGTGCTGTGGCGCATTGGCAGTATCATATCTTCATACCATGTCCTTCGTCATTCCAACTGACTTCATTCTCTTGACAGATCCACACCCACATGTGCTACTCCAACTTCAACGACATCATCCACTCCATCATCAACATGGATGCTGATGTGATCACCATTGAGAACTCACGGTCTGACGAGAAGCTACTTTCCGTCTTCCGTGAGGGTGTGAAATACGGCGCAGGCATTGGCCCTGGTGTCTACGACATCCACTCCCCCAGGATCCCGTCCACCGAGGAGATTGCCGACCGCATCAACAAGATGCTCGCGGTGCTCGACACCAACATCCTCTGGGTGAACCCTGACTGCGGTCTCAAGACCCGCAAGTACACCGAGGTCAAGCCCGCCCTGACCAACATGGTCTCCGCCGCCAAGCTCATCCGCACCCAGCTCGCCAGCGCCAAGTGAGAACTGTCTCTGCAGCGGCGTTTCGTTCAATTACATGGAGGGTGTTCATCAAAGCCATTTGTCTTGAATAATCTGGGGTCCCGTGAATCCGCTCCATCTGTGGTTAGGTTAGTTCTTTTTTTTTCTTGGCACGATGATCACACCCTGCTCATACCTCTTACGAATTTGGTGGTTTTGAGGCAAGTTGCCCTTGTACTTGTATTGTAAAACCGATTGGATATCTGCAGTGTTTCATCTGCAACTCTGAGGTTTGTTACGGCTCGTATTAATGATCTTTGTCTCGGCAAGAAAATTGTCTTGTGCCATGTAAAATAGCCAGTCGTGTGCAGCTCTTTGATGAATGATCCATTTCCGTTGCCCTGCAAAACTCAAGTTTTGCGTCGCCATTTTGATGTCTGAAGTCCGCCTTGCTTGGCAGTCTTGGACACCACGGTTGTTATGCTGTTGGCATTTGGAACATGCTGGTTTTCGAACTGAATCTTTGAATGTGTTATTCGGAAGGAAATCCTGGCTGTTTCAGGGGACCTCTGTTTTCCTTTTTTTTTCTCATACTAGGGATTTTGCTGAAGATGTAGATATAGAATCCCAGCTGCCTGGTTGAAGTGGCGTCAAGCTTCTGGCGTCCTATGTGACAGAAGGGTGCCACAAAAGTTAAAAGGTAAGTTTTATAGGACAGCGATTCGTCCGGCGATGTTATACAAAAAGATGACACGTCCAACAACTGAGTGTAGTAGAGATGCGGATGTTGCGGTGGTTTTGCGGGCACACACGAAGGGATATAGTCCGGAACGAAGTTATTCGGGATAGAGTCGGGGTGGCACCAATTGAGGAGAAATTTACCCAACATCGATTGAGATGGTTCGGACATATCCAATGGAGATCCCCTGAGGCGCCGGTGCGTAGTGGGGTTCTAAAGCAGGCCGAAAATGTAAAGAGAGGTAGAGGTAGACCTAAACTGACTTGGGACGAGTCGGTTAAGAGAGACCTTAAGGAGTGGAATATCTCTAAAGAGGTAGCTTTGGATAGGAGCGTTTGGAGACTCGCCATCCACGTACCTGAAGATCCGTTATCTTTGTTTTTTTATGGGTTTCATCTCTAGCCTACCCCAACTTGCTTGGGACAAAAGGCTATGTTGTTGTTGTACTAGGAATTTTGCTTTGACACGCGTGTTAGTATCAAAATTCTTACTCTCATTGAGAGGATTACACTAGGAGTTGGAGCAATTTTCTGGTTTACTTCTCACACAATGCCATACCAACCTGAGGGGTTGGGGATACATATTTATAGTTGGCCAAGACAGCCAAGCATATGCCAAGATGCTAGTCTAAAAGCTAGTGATGCTTAGTCTGTCCTAAAAGCTAGTCTAAAATGCTAAGATGTTGTCCTAGATGTTGTGTTGGTTGGGGCAGCAAGACCATCATGCCGAGAACCATAAAGACCAACAGTACAAAGACTTGTCCCATCATTCTCCCCCTACGTCTTGTGCATCATCTTGTGGGAAAGTTGGATCATCCCGGTCCAGGAACAAAGCTTAAGGAACTTGATCCTCCCAAGGGGTTTGGTGAGCAGGTCCGCAAGCTGGTCCATGGTGTTGATGTAGCTCGCCTTGATGCTCTCTTTCTCCAAGCAGTCTCGGATGAAGTGGTACCTTACTCGGATGTGCTTGCTCCGTTCATGGAAAACGGGATTCTTTGCTAGGGCCAGAGCGGACTTGCTGTCCACCCTGGGCTCCACCGCTCCTGTGTCTCTGCCGAGGAGATCACCAAGCAGTTGAGCAAGCCAGAGCGCCTGAGTCAAAGCGGTGGAGGCCGTTATGTACTCGGCCTCGCAGCTGGACAGGGCCACCACCTGCTGCTTGACAGACTGCCAGCTAACGAGGCACTTGCCGAGGAAGAAGAGGGTTCCGCTCGTGCTATTGCCGGTGTCAATGTCACTGGCGTGGTCGCTGTCGCTGTACCCGATGAAGTGTGTCTCCCCAGGACACCTCGGGTTGTAGAGACCGTGGTCGAGAGTCCCCACAACGTAGCGGATGATCCTCTTCACAGCCTGCTGGTGTTCCGTCGTCGGTCGCTGCATGAACCGACTAACGTAGCCAACGGAGAATGCCAAGTCCGGCCATATGTGGGCGAGGTAGCGTCCACCTCCTCCGTCGTGCTGTCGCGGCTCAGCTTCAGCCTCTCCTCCATCGGAGTGAGAGCTGGGTTGCAGTCGGTGAGCCCAGCCAGCTCAACGACGCGCTTGGCGTAGGCGGTCTGTCGAAGCGCGATCCCGGAGTTGTTCTGGTGCACCTCGATCCCCAGGTAGAAGGAGAGAGGTCCCAGGTCACTCATCTGGAAGGTGGCCTTCATCTCTTCCTTGAACGCCGCCACCTCCGCATCCTTGGTGCCGGTGATCACCAAGTCGTCGACGTAGACACCCACTAGCAGGGCGTTTCCTCCATTGCCCCGCCGGTAGATGGCCGCCTCGTGCGGGCTTTGCTCGAAGCCCATCACTTTGAGCGTGGAATCCAACTTGGCATTCCACGCCCTCGGTGCCTGCCACAAGCCATAGAGGGCCTTGCGCATGCGTAGCACCTTGCCCTCCTTGCCGGGAATCACAAATCCCAGCGGCTGGTGCACGTAGACCTCCTCCATCAAGTCGCCATTAAGAAATGCCGACTTGACGTCCATGTGGTGAACTCGCCAGCCTTCCTAGGCAGCCAGCGCAAGGAGGAGTCGCACGGACTCCATCCGTGCCACAGGGGTGAAGGCATCGTCGAAGTCGATCCCCTCCCGCTGCACGAAACCACGTGCCACCAAGCGAGCCTTGTGCTTGACGATGGCACCGGCTTCATCCCTCTTCAGCTTGAACACCCACTTAAGGGTGATCGCGCGGTGACCACGAGGGGGGTCAGCAAGCTCCCAGGTGCGGTTCTTCTCAACTGCGTCCATCTCCGACTGCATCGCGGCACGCCATGCCGCGTGTCTCTCGGCTTCTGCGAAAGATGAGGCTCGCCGTCACCGCATGCAAGGTGCAACCGCGCCTCCAGATCGTGAGGTACCAGTTCCGGCACCGGCTGGTCGCCGATTAGGTCCTCCATTGTACGATACCGCAACGGCTCGCCGTCGTGGTACGCATCGATACGCTCTTCGTCATGAGAGAGCGGAGTAGCGAACTCCACCGGGCTATGCTCGACACGAGGTGGTGTTGGAGTAGCTGTGCCCGGAGGGGTGGCTGGTGGTGCTGGAGTGCGTGGGGTCGCTGGTGGTAGTGGTGTCGACGAAGAGCTAGTCGCAGCCAGAGTCGTGGCTGGAGAGCGTGGTGCTGCCGGAGTAGCGAGCGCCGGGGTCGGTGGAGGCTCGGGACTGGAGTAGGCATGCTTGGTGAAGAGGAGCTGCCTACTCCCCCAGCTCCCTCGAGGTGGACGTACTCGATAGTGAAGTCGTCGTACGTTGGAGTCGAGCTTTCGTCCGCCGCCTTGTCCCATGCCCATCCTCGCCCTTCGTTGAACACTACATCGCGTGCCGTGCGCACATGCTGTGCCGCACTCCGCCTCCGCAGCAGCCTGCGCGCACCTGATGGCGTCCGCAGCCTCTCCCTTGCTGCCGAGGACCATCACCCACATGTAGCGGGAGAGGTCGTCGACGAGCAGGAGGAAGTAACGTCGTCCTTCCGGTGTGGCCGGTGTCACCGGTCCACACAAGTCCCCATGCATGAGCTTGAGCCGCTCCTTGGCTCGGAAGCTCGTCTGCTGGGGAAATGGAAGCCGCCTCTACTTCGTCAACACACAGATGTCGCAGAACTGCTCCACGTGGTCGAGGCATGGCAGGCCTCGCACCATCTCCTTGGCACTGAGCCGCTTCAGGGCCTCGAAGTGAAGGTGCCCGAAGCGCTCGTGCCACTGCCACACCTCGTCATCCTGACGAGCAGCGAGGCAGAGGGGTTGTGCCACCTGCACATTAAGGAAGTAGAGTCGATTTGCGCCTCTGGTTACCTTGGCAAGAAGGCGAAAATGGTGTTCCCAAATCCTCAGGACTCCGTCCTTGATCTCCACGCACGAACCGTTCTCATCCAGTTGTCCCAAGCTGATGATAGAGTTGCTCAACGCGGGGATGTAGTAGACTCTGGTGAGCAGCCTGTGCTCACCAGACTCGGCGGTGAAGATGACGGAGCCGGCGCCCTTGATCTCCACGCCGGAGGCATCCCCAAACTTGACGGAGCCTCGAATGCTAGAGTCAAGCTCGGTGAATAATTCCCGCCGACCGGTCATGTGATGGGTGGTGCCAGTGTCGAGGCACCACCCGTCAGTCTTGTCGTTGTTGGAGGCGTCGCCGAGAAAGGCATGTGCCTTCGGCTCGTCAAGGTGGAGGAGAGCCGCTGCGACTGATGCCGCTGGAGGTAGCTCGATACTTGCATGTGCCAGGAGCAGAGCCGGCTCCTCCTCCTCGACCTGTGCGACGTGGGCCTGGCTGCATCGTGGCTGCCGACAGTCCTTGGTCCAAAGGCCAGCCCTGCCACAGTTGTGACAGGTGTCGTCTCGTGCCGGCTTGTGCGCGCCGGCGGCGCCGCCCTGGGCGCCTCCGCAGGCACCACCCTCGGCACGTCCTCGCACCCCGGCTTGGGCGCCTCCGCGCGCCTTGCGCGACTTGCCGCGCCTGCGGCCGCCTGTCAAGGAGGAGGGCTCCCCTCTTTTCCTGTCACCCTGGCAGGCCTCCCACTGTTCCCGAGTGAGATGGAGCTTCCCGCTAATGGTGATAGGCCCCGAGAGAGGCTGTGGCTCATCTCTGTCAACAACCTTGAGGCGACCTATCGTGTTCTTGATCGACATCGTGGAGAGGTCCAGCAGAGACTCGATCGAGCGAGCGATCTGCTTGTACTTTTCGAGGACGCAGCGGAAGAGCTTCTCAATAGCTCTCTCCTCGTTGTAGGTGTTGTCGCCATACTGCACCATCTTCTGCAGCAGAGTGTTGAGACGGAGAGCAAAGTCATCAACGTCCTCCCCTGGCTTGAAGGCCAGATTCTCCCACTCCTTGCGAAGTGCCTGCAGTGTGGACTTGCGGCAATCCTTGACAGTCCGCTTCTTGGAAAGCGAGAACTGCATCTCGGGCGGGACTGCAACAATGAGGGCATCCAGTGCCCGTTGATCCTCATCGTAGTCGACGTCGCCATACCGAATTGCCTCCCACATGTGTCGCACCTGGAGCCTTACTCTCATCACCGCGGCCCACTCGACATAGTTGGTCTTGGTGAGGGTAGGCCACCCACCGCCGGGAACAACGTCCCTGACAACAGCCTGGATCCCGTGGTGACCATGGCACCGGTCCGGGGAGGGAGAGCCGCGCCGCCTGTAACGGCTGCTATCTCCGTTGACCTGGTCGCCGCCGCGCGCGTCCCCGCCAGGAGCGCCACCGGCTTGTCCACGCCCGTCTGGACTGCCGCTACCACGCCCGCGGGGGTGCCCAGCTGCCCACGACGTCGCCCGCTCTCCTGCTGCTTCCCTCGCCTGCTTGAGTTCCACGTCGGTGTTGCCGTCGGCAGAGGCAGAGCTGCTGATGTTACTGCCGCGTAGAGCCTTGAGCTCTACTGCCGCCGCACGCGCTGCATCCGCCGCCGCTGCTGCTTCCACTTCCGCCTTTGCTGCTGCCAGTTCCGCCGCAGCCAGCCTTGACGCCCTCGCCGCCGTCGCAGCGGTCTCTGCTGCCGCTCACTCGCGTTCCTCTGCCGCGGCGAGCTCGGCCTCCTGTCGGTGCCGCGCGCTCGAGGCGACCGAGCGCTGAGACTGTCCTTCGGACATGACGCGCTAGTGGGGGGCTGCTACGTGGGGAAGAGGCTGCCACAGACGAGCTGCTGCCCGTCTGCGCAGGGGAAGAGGGATGAGCAGGGATAGCCGGTGTTCCTGCTGCCGGCTGAGGACAAAGGGAGGCGTGGGAAGGAGATGAGCAGGAGATGTTTAAACTACAGGATAGAACGACTTTGATACCAGTTGTTAGTATCAAAATTCTTACTCTCATCGAGAGGATGACACTAGGAGTTGGAGCAATTTTCTGGTTTACTTCTCACACAATGTCATGCCAACCTGAGAGGTTGGGGATACGTATTTATAGCTGGCCAAGACAGCTAAGCATATGTCAAGATGCTAGTCTAAGATGTTAGTCTAAAAGCTAGTGATGCTTAGTCTAAGATGTTGTCCTAGATATTGTCCTAGAAGCTAGTCTAAGAAGCTAAGATGTTGTCCTAGATGTTGTTCTAGTTGGGACAACAATACCACCATGCCGAGGACCACAAAGACCAACAAAGACCAACAGTACAAAGACTTATCCGATCAACGCAAGGCAATTATGTGCGGTGAACTTGCCATTGCACACACCCACATGCCACTCTTTTCTTTTTTCATACAGTAGATTTTGCTTGACACACGAGTGTGAGCTTACATGTCATGCTGAAGGAAACTTGCTGTTTCAGGGGACTCTCTCTGTTTTGCTTATTTTCATACAAGAGATTTTGCTTTGACACATAATGATTGGAACTCGTAAAGTGCTGCTTGCACATTATGTGTTGTGAACTTGCCATTGCACACACCCCATAAGGCACTCTAATTTTTTTTCATACAGTAGTTTTTTGCTTTTGACACACAGAGAGTGGTCTGTGTGAGCTACAGTACATGTTTATACACTGATACTTTGTTTGGTCAATCTGGGAATGAATTGTGCAATTGCAAGTTCAGAACAACACATAATTACAAGCAGCAGTTTTAAAAGTTTCGGTCCATTTCAAATGGGCAGCTCTATCGGCCGTTCAGCTGCTGAGGTTGCGCCACGCCGACCAGATGATCCCCACGAGCACGGCCGCCGCCGCAACAGCGTTCACCAGCAGCTGCCTTGCAGGCTCCGCCGTCGTCGTCACCGGAGCATCTCCCAGCGCCTGCGCTTGGTTCTTCCCAAACTTACCACCCGTCTGCTCCTGCGTCCCCTTCTTTTTCTTGCTCTTCTTCTCCTCCTCCGGTAGTGCCCGACTGACCTTGCCGTCTTCCTCTGGTACCTTGGTATCTTGCAGTGGCTCCTTCGGCGTTTCCTCTGCGCGACGAGTAGGCAGGGCTGCCGGAGCAGTGGCATCTTGCAGTTGCTTCTTCGGCGCTTCCTCTGCATGACGAGTAGGCAGAGGTGCCGGAGAAGGGGGTGACACGGAGATTGCTCTCTCTGGCATTGCTCTCCCATGTGGGGGCGGCGACGGCTTCGGCTCTGCGGCGGTTGCCTTTGTCCATTCGTCAACGGCGGGCTTCGCCGGAGCTGGTTGTGGAGGCTGTCGCGACGGACGCCACGCCGGCGGTGGCAGGTCTGAAAAAATAGGAGTGCGAGGTGGTTCGGGTGGAGGTGGTGAACGTCGCGGTGGCTCTGGAGAAATAGGAGGGCGTGGTGGTGCCGGCGGCGGTGATGGACGTGGAGCCGGCGCTGGCGGCAGCTTAGAGTGAGCAGGAAGGCGAGGTGGTGGCGGTGGGGGTGACGGAGGCTGACGCGGCGGCGGGTCAGAGTAAGTTTGTCGAGGCGGCGCGGGTGGTGGTGGTGGTGGTGGACGCCGACTTGGTGGCTGCTCGTACTTTGGAGGTGGAGGTGGTGGTGCTGGCGGCGGCGGCTCAGTAGGAGCCCGAGGCGGTGATACACGCCGGCGTGGCTCAAAATAAGTTCTAGGCGGTGGCGGCGGCGGCGGCTCAGTAGGAGCCCGAGGCGGTGATACACGCCGACGTGGCTCAAAATAAGTTCTAGGTGGCGGCGGCGGCGGCGGCGGCTCAGTAGGAGCACGAGGCGGTGATACACGCCGACGTGGTGGCTCAAAATAAGTTCTTGGTGGTGCTGGCGGCGGCGGCGGCGGCTCAGTAGGAGCACGAGGGGGTGATACACGCCGAGGAGGCTCAAAATAAATTCTAGGTGGTGGTGGCGGTGGCGGTGGCGGCGGCGATGGAGGCCGGAGCGGCGGCGTCGGCTTAGAATAACTTGGAAGACGAGGTGGGGGTGGAGGCGGTGGTGATGGACGTGGCGGCGCCGGTTCGGAATAACTTGGAGGGCGAGTTGGTGGTGGAGGCGGTTGCGATGGACCTTGTGGCGGCGGCCGTTCATAAGCAGGAGCACGAGGTGGTGCCAGCGGTGGTGGCGATGGGCGCCGACGCGGCGGCGACTGAGAATAGCCTGGAGGACGGCGAGGTGGTGGCGGGAGTGGCGGTGATTGACGTTGTTTCGTCGGCGGCTCAGAGTAGGTCGCAGGAGGCCAGCGAGGCGGTGCCGGTGGCGGCGACGGCGGCGTCTCGGGCTCAGGGGATGGCGTCGTTCCGGCCGCGGCGACGATGGGGAGCGTGATGATGAGCTTCTCGCCCTCGAACCTGGCGCGGACGCCGTCGGCGTCGCAGTTGTCGGGGAGGCGGAGGTCCTTCTTGAACCGCGCCCACCGGCCACCCCTCGCCGGCCGCTCCCCGATGGCGCGGAGCACGCCGTGGTTGTCCACCTGCACCCTCACCTGGTCCTTGCGGAACCCCGGCAGCGAGATCTCCACCACGTCCTGGTCCTCCCCGGTCAGCTTCCACTCCACGGCCGGGTCGAAGTCCTCGAACTCCCGCGCGGCGCCCCGCCGCCGGTCCATGGCCGGAGACGACGTACGGTACAGCGACCAAGGTGCTCGCTTTCGCCGCGAGCGTACACGGACAGCGACCCCTCCTCTCGTGTTTATATATTCTCAGGGAGGAGGAATTCCATGGCGTGCCGTCGGCCGGAACTGCTGCTGTGTTTGAGAGGAATTCCATGGATGGATGCATGGTGGTCCTGGGAGGAGAAGAGGGAAGGAAGGGGATTGCTTGAGGAGGAGGATGCTCAGCAGCAGCAGAGCAGCAGCTAACATGGAGTGAGATCAGTGTGTTGGGTCACCTCCTTGCTTGGGCAAGGACATGGTTCCTTTCTTTTTCTTGCCTCCATTGGTCTGCTACTAGGCTAGCTGCTACTGTAGTGGAGTGGTAGCTGAAACATGGAGGCAAGTCCAAAGCATCTGGCTTGCACTGCCGGTCTATGTTAATGTCCTAACCCGGTATCAAATCAAGCTAACTAACTCACAACAAAGGAAAAAGGAAATGCTTGATTCGAAAACTGATTGAGAAAACGTCAGACTGTTCTAGGAGCAGTGCAATCATGCAATGTAGTAACATGTTTTGGTTGTGATTATTGTTTTCTGAACCTGAATATTCGCATTGCACGGCAAACTGGGCGGCAAATGCGGGCATTTGCCAACCATTTCTTATAAAGATAAATCGTCACATGTTACCATACCTGCAAACCAAGTACAGAATTTGTAGGAGGCCCAATCTCAACTGAAAGGATCACCAATATGATGCTCTGCCAGGAATTCTAGCTTACAAAATGCAAATCCAGTGGTAAAAGGCATAAGATGTCAACATCTGCAATTGAAACGGCGGTAACAGGTCTTCCTATCCAGCTAACAAAAAGATTAGAGTCGTCATGTAATTCATATCTGGACAGCCCTATGAAATCCTCAAAATAGCCTTTCACTTTGCAATCCTGCAAAGATTTTCACTTCAGAGAACCCGCATTCACTTATGATCAAGCTCAAGCGTCATGACTTGGTGACTTGGGAATCTTACAAAGCCTGCATTACTGCTACGTGCATGCTGCACGAGTGAGCTTCACCGAAATGGTGCCATCGACTGCTTCTACTCGTTCGCTAGTGAATCCGATTTCCTGCTTACAGAAGGCATCTTGTGTTAGGGTTCTTCCTGAGATTGCAGTAGGCAATTTGAAAAGAGCCTGAATAAACTGAATTTTACCTGCGTTGAAGGGTGCTTGGGCATACCTGGTGGCTCGCTGCCCTGGGAGACCTTGAGCGTCTTGTATCCAGAAAGCGAACACAGGGAGTTAGGTACCAATTAGAAACTCAAGTCGATGGAGCGACTTTGGATCAAAAGTTCCAGCGGATTTTGGGAAGAGAGGAGGATGAACACTGAAATCGGAGCAAAATCGTGCCCCAAAATTCATCCTCTTTCCCAACACATGAAGCAAGGGGCTCTCCCTCTCCAGTCTCCATCCAAACACCCAGTGCCCTACTGCCCTCTTATCCCAGCGAGCATGAGAAGAAAAAAAAAATCTGATCTTTCTCCTCAAGGGGCGGGCATACCTGGTGGGTGCTCGTCGCCGGCGACGAGCCCGGAGAAGACGCGTCGAAGGGCGTCGCTGCTCTCCCAGTCGGCGCCGCAAGGCCACGAGAGAGAGGCGGAGCTCCGGCGAGCCGCGGTGGAGAACCGGTTCCCGACCGGGATTTTTGCAGAAGACCCCCCAAATTGGATCGCGATTATTGATCGCGAATAATCGCGATCGTTATTATTGCGAAATGCACCCTAAAAGTTTACACATGACCCCCTACTTGGGATCGCGATTAATCGCGATCCGATTATTTACAAAGGGACCCCTAATGTTTATATATAACCCCCAGATTGGATCGCGACTATTAATCGCGATCCGATTATCTGCAAAATACCCCCTACATATTTGCATACAACCCCCTTGTTCAGATGGGGTCCTCCTCCCTCCCGTCGGGCGCCCGCTGCAGCCGCCGCGGCCTTCTTCTCGGTTGCGTTGCGGAAGAAGGCGTCGAAGGAGTAGGCCGCGACGAGGTTTCCGTAAAGCTTCAGCTTGCTGAGGGACGGGACGACGGGCGGCTCCGCCCGCTCCTCCTCGTAGTGGCCTCCGGCCACGGATGCCGGAGCCTCGGGTTGCGCTCTGGCCGCCGGCTCCTCTCCCCTTGTTGCGTTCGTCCTGGTCTGGGGCTCTGTGGGTGGGGGAATATCTGGGGGTAGAAAGAAAGGGCCTGCAGCGGCAACAGGGGCTCAGGGCTGCGCCTACGCGATTACTGTGTGTGAGCGTGCCTGCAGAAGAAGCTGCTGCTCGGTGAGATGCTGCAGGAGGTGTGTAAGACCGGGCAGAAGGATCCGGCATTCCGGATGATATCGAAGAACTGTAGAAGTAAGCTAGTGGTTTCCGGAAGCCCTCTTCAGACTGGCCGTTGCCGTCGTCGTCATTCCCGATCCGGCGAGATCGAGATCGTTTCTCTGGGCATTTGCGAGGTTGATGAGCAGCTGCAGGATGGTATGTGTGATGTGGTCAGATCAACACACAGTGGTGAGCTTAGAGCTGCTCAGAGGTGATTTATGCTGTCAGCAGAAATCGTCAGGTTGATGCTCGTGTCGTGGTTTTCATGTACTAGCTCAAGACAAATTCAGGCAGGCCGCAGGCGTCACTGTGCAGCTAGCGAAGAGAAAACAGAACTGAAGATGAACAGGCCGAATTGCATAGACAGACTGAACTGAAGATGAACCGGCCAAATTGCATAGACAGGCTAGGCTGTCTTCAGGGTTCAGACAAGCATCATTTCTGGATATGCATCCACTATGTCATAATTAGTGAGTTCGATCGTCTCGTCGTATAGTAGCAGCCAGTGCAATTAGTGGCAGTGGTCAAGCTTTCAGGTTCTGTCCATGTCCCAAGTACTGAACTACTGATGACTGAATTGCTCAGACCCCACTCCCTAGTACTCCAACTCTTTTTCCTACTTGTATTACTCTGCTGCTTACTCTAATGTTCAAGCTGCATTCCGTCTTCATACAGCACCGGGAATTCCAAATTTGTGATCAACGGTGCTTTGCGCCTTTGCTGCTCATGTCATTCACCGATGCCTGGTGCTATTCTTTCTCTTTGCGAATGTTAACCACATCGAACCCAATCGTGAAAAACTACTTTCACCGATTCAATCCAGGCCGGGTTGGGCCGCATTGGAATGAAAGGATCGGGTCAGGATGTATATTTGAAATACGAATGCAGAGACACTTGTAGACACCAAACACGTACGGAATTCAGTAATTGTTTTTCAGGCTTTCAAATCCTAATATACCATCTGTAATTTTTTTCCCTAAATGAAACATGCCCTCCGCGAAAGAAAGGAGGGAGTACGATTTAGGGACTCCCGCGAAAGAAAGGAGCGAGCTTTTTTTTTTTTAGATTGACAGAAAGGAGCGAGCTAACATGTTCTTATGCACACCCGGCAGCACTCTGCGTTGTTCTTGGCTGGAACACTGATACAGTGAGAGCAGAGGTGCTGATCGTGACCGACAGACGGCAGGAAGCAGCCATGATTCCGTGAAGTTTTTCTGAGAATGGTGAGCTGACGATCGATCCATATCGTTCCGTTGATGATTATCACTTTGCCCAAGAGGTGACTGACTGGTTTTTTGAAGAGGAACCACGGCAGGCAAGAAGCCGGCCTGAACATTTGTACTGAAGCGAAGTTGTTTTTTTTTTGACATCGAAGCGAAGTTGTTGCATACAAAGTTTTGTGAGAGCGAGGGTAGGTGACTGACTAGTGAACAAGCTCTATTCCGCCACCGACAGCATACTGTATCCCATGGAACGGAAGGCAGGGAGGACACGTGCTTCTGTTCTGTATGCTTGCAGGAGCTTTGACAATCAGATGAAATCTTCCAATTTCCCTTGCTAGAATTCCACAAAGATTTCCTTGTTCGTTTATGTCAGACCTCAGAATTATATGGTCGTCGTCTTCTTCTGAGCTGTTCTGAACTTGTGATGGCCCTGAAATTCACTGCGCTCTTCGACTGCTGGTGGAGGTGGAAAGCAATTGCGTCTGACGGAACCTGGTAGATCAACGCCGCCAGCGATTCAACGTTGGCATTTTCAAGAAGGGAACGGCCGGCCGGAGTGCGGCGCCGCTCCGGCCGTCCGCGCCCGCCGTCAAGCCAGAGGCGGCGTACCGAATACAGACCGCCCCTTGGGCTCCTGGAATCCTTTGCGCCGCGCGAACTGGGTCTTCTGTGATGCCATACGTGCAGGAGGAAGAAGAGGTATCCAAGGGAAGGGAAGCCTGGCGTGAGGCGGAGCTCCGGCGCGCCGAGGTGGAGGACAGGATCGTGACCGGGAACTTCACAGAAGCCCCCCTACATTGGATCGCGATTACTGATAGCGATCCGATTATTTCCAAAGTACCCCCTGCAAATTTATATATAACCCCCTATTTTGTATCGCAATTCTTAATCGCGATCCGATTATTTGCAAAATACTCCTAGTATCTTCTTTTAACCCCTGATTCAGATTGGGTCCTCCTCACTCCCGTCCGGCGCCGCCTGCAACCCATTTGCTCTCGCAGGAGTCCGCTCGATATCGGACCTCTCGGCCGAGGCGCGAGCCATTCGCCGCGCCCGCCACCGAGCTCGCACTGGCTGGGCATGACGCCTTTGTGTAGACGCTGGACCCGCTTGGAATCCAACAGGGCTGCCTCCCAAGTCCCAACAATCGCACCCGCCGGCCGCAGAAGCTGCTCGATTGGATAACTACTGCGCCAGTTTAAATTGTCAGGTTGATGCTCGTTGTGTGGTTTCATGCAAGTACTAGCTGAAGACAAATTCTGTCTGGCGTCACTGTGCAGCGAAGAGAAGACTGAAGATGAACCTGTCAAATTTCATCTCCAAACTATTCAGACAAGCATCAAGTGTGACCTGATGTCAGTTAGTGGGTTTGATCATCGTGATTGTGTAGTAGCAGTCAAATAGTGGGCAGTGGTTAAGATTTCAGGTTTGTTGCGTCCATGTCTCAAGTACTGAATACTGATGACCGAATTGCTCGGTCCCCAGTACTTCAACTTTTTTCCTACTTGCACAACACTGTTGCTTAATGCTCAAGCTGCATTCCATCATCATACAGCACGGTGAATTTCAAATTCGTGGTCCACTTCCAAGTGCCAGTTTCAAACTGAAACTCGCTGTCTCTTCCAAGACAACCTCAAACTGAAGCACCGTGCTTGAAAAATTAGTTGCAGAGTCTGCAGAACCAACCAAAAAAGCTGGTCTCTGCGCTGCTTGCTTGCAGTTGCAGAAATATGAAAAGGCTTCAGGCCATATACATGGGACATGGAGACAAAGAATACAGAAAAGAAAAACATGGCCACACGGCAATCACCTTGACGTAATAAACTTTCTTGATCTGGAGGTATGCTTACCCAAAATTTCCCATAGCATATGTATCAGATATTTAGAAATTACAAGGACAGTGCTCATGTAATGATCAGTCTCCAATATCCAAACTTTTGTTATAGTCAAAAGAGCAATACAGATAATTTTACATTTAAGCTCATCTAAGTGCTAAGCATTAATATAGATAGGTAAACCATTGGTAAATAAACATAGATCGGACAGCACCCACTTGTGCTGAACAATGATATGAAATTATGTAAATATAGATTCTTGTTAAAATTTCTTTTTTCTTTCCTTCTCGAATTGATGAGACTGGCAACCATTCAGTTATCTCCTCAAACCAGCAGACTATACTTGTTTCTCTACAATGCTCGTTTTCCCACTTTGTTCTCCATCTTGATAGGCACAAAAATTTAGCTACATTCAGTTGTTTGCAGTAAAAAAAATTATAGAAAAATACTATATATGTCGTGAGAATAGAGAATACAAGGTTTTCTTATTAGTGTTTCTCTCAAGATTTTAAACCTCACAATAAATAAATTTATATGTCGTCAGACATAAAAGAAAATATGTACATATAAGTTTTTTTTAACTATGTTTGTTAGACACTCTGCATCTTTCTCCATTATACACTAAACCATAACAATATCCAATACCACTCTACGCTAAACCATAACAATATTCCAATTCTGTAGCTGATACTCCGTATACATCATTTTCTTCTTAGATAAGAGAACCATATCTTGTTATCCATTTGATCATTCATTATGCATGAAGAACCACAGGTTTTTAAGTGCAAAAATCGTCCTAAAGCATTACTGTCTGAATTTATTTGTCAAGTAAAACAACGAGACAATAAGAAACACCCAAACTCAGTACTACATCTTTTACACAACACAGGCGCCAAGGTTGCTCAGTGATCAGTTCTAGTTCAGTCAATCAACCACTAAGGATTTGCATTGCGAACCACAGTATCCAATTGATGATCCCAAAGTAAACTAGGTAACACCTGGCAAATTACCTAGGAACCATGGCCACTATAATCAATATCAATAGTGATGGTAGTGACATGATAAAATGTCTTTGGTACAAAAAGATTTATAGATATACAGGTTCCAATCTGGCGAGTTTTGAGAAATGTGAAAATCCAAATGATTATGACACAAGGTTTTCCTAATGATTTTTAGGTTATCAGTCTTTGACCTTGTGGAAATTCAAAGCTTTTTATTATTATTGTGACAACAGTGCCAACACAATTAGAAACTTTCAGAATTTTAAAGATTCCAAATTTTCAATGATTATTATTGTGTGCTTAGAGCTGTGTAGAGGTGGTGTATACTGTCGCCGGAAAATGTCAAGACATATTCGGCCAGACGTTACTGTGCAGCGAAGGGAAGACTGAACTGACGATGAACCGGCCAAACTGCACAGGCAGGACTGTCTTCAGAGTTGAGACAAGCATCCACTATGTGACCTGTCCTGATGTCAATTGTATTTGTGGGTTCGATCATCGTGATCGTGTAGTATCAGGCAATGAGTGGACAGTGGGTAAGCAAGCTTTCAGGATCTGTTGATGCCTCAACCTCAAGTACTGATCCACGAATGAATTTGCATGACACGTTGCTTAATGTTCAAGCTGCACTCCATCTTCACACAGCACGGGCAATTTCGAGTCTGTGATCTACAAACTGCATACTGCTACAAACCAAGGGAGGATCACACCAGCGCTGACGAGCACACGGCCCACCTTCTGTCACTCTGCTGCGCTGCAGAAGTATAGCCTGATGGAGTGATGGCCGCACTCCCATCCCCGCTCGTCGGCGCCGTCCAAACCTCCGGTTCGTCTCTAATCCTTTCAATCCCTCGCCGACTCTCCTACCAGTTTCGCCAATCTGCTCTGGCCAGCTGCTGGACCAATCGTCTCTTCAAATCGAGGCAATCAACTGCAGTTGGAGCCTTGGAGGCCATTTGAAGGCCCTCCGGCGGCTGGCATTCCGGACGAAGCTCTGCTGCACATCCTCGGCTTCCTGGAGGAGCAGGAGTCCGTGCAGACGTGCGCGCCCGCCGCCGCTGGCGCCACCTCTGGAAGTCAGCCATGAGCCTGCGCATCGTCGCCGACGAGGACAAGTTCTTGGGGTCCGTGGAAAGAAAACCTCTCAAACTTTGTGGACAGTCTATAGCGACACCGTGGAGGCTCGCCTCTCCATACGAGCAAGCTCTGGCTCACTTCTTTCGGCCCGGCGTGGCTAGGCGGAGGACCGGATCCCGCCCTGAAAGTTTTTGTAAATGCCCCCCGGAATTTACATAATAACCCCTATTATTTACATTCAACCCCCTTGTTTGGATCGCGATTATTAATCACGATCCTGCTATTTGCAAATTGGTCTCTAACATTTATAGTTAACCCCCCAGTTTGGATCGCGACTATTGATCGCGATCCGAATATTTGCAAAATAACCCCTAATATTTACATTTTAACCCCCAGTTTGGATCGCCACTATTAATCGCGAGCCGAATATTTGCAAAATGCCCCTAAAATTATCATACGCCCCCCTGGTTCATATCGGGTCCTCCCTCCCTCCCGTCCGGCGCCGGCGCGCAGCCCGCAGCCGCCACCGCCGTCCTCCGCCCCAGCCCGAAGTGCATAGCCCCACCAAAACCATCGCTCCAAAAGATCCTCAATCACCGATGGGACTGTCTCCGTCTCTCCGGGACTCCAAGAATCGCGGCATCCGCCGGCCTTAGAAGCTGATCGATCGGTGAACGGCTGCAGCGGCGCCGCGGAGCTAGGAGCTCGCGCCCTCCGCCGGTACGCGCCGTTTCTCTCGCCTGCCGTCTCGTCCTCCGCGCCGCTCGCCGGTTGCCGAACTCCCGTCACCGCTCGCCGCCGCCGCCCAAAACCCCCGGTACCTCCCTAATCCTTTCAATCCCTCACCGACTCTCCTACCAGCTTCGCCAATGTGCTCGAGTCTGCTGGTGGATATATCGTCTCTTGATCGAGGCAATCAGCTCCAGTTGGAGGCCATCTGAAACGCACTGGCCGTTATTTGTCCAGCAGCGTCGACGCCCGCAGCCTGTTCGACGGAATGCCTCCAGGCGAGAGCAAGGGAGAGGTGCCTCCGACGGCTGGCTGCGACGGCATTGATGTCCTCCCGGACGAAGTTCTGCAGCACATCCTCGGCTTCCTGGAGGCGCAGGAGTCCGTGCGGACATGCGTGCTTGCCCGCCGTTGGCGCCACCTCTGGAAGTCGGCCAGGGGCCTGTGCGTTGTCGCCAACGAGGGCAAGTTCTTGGGGTCCGTGGAAAAGCTCTGCGACTTTGTGGACAGTCTACTGCGACACCGTGGAGGCTCGCCTCTCCATACGTGCAAGCTCTGGTTCACCTCTTTCGGCGGGCTATGTCAGCTTGCTTATACGAACACGACTACCGCTTGACGCGCCTTGTGAACACCTGGTTCTGGCATGCTGTAAGGTGCCAGGTTCGGGTCCTCAGCCTCAAAGCATATGACACTGGTCGATTCGTACATCAACGCACCCTTGCTCTAGATGACAGACCTATCGACTCCCGGCACCTGATGAGGCTAGATCTTCACAGCGTAGTGGTCGGCAGGAGGTTCCTTAATTTCTCCAACTGTCCGTCTTTGGAGCACCTAAAGTTGCAGAGCTGTTATTTCGAGTCGGAGAATGATTCACGCCTTCACATTTGTGCCCCAAGTCTGGTTTCACTTTCACTAATTCTAGATTACATTTGGGCTCTAATTCCCTCGCTTGAGAGCATGCCATCATTACTGAAGGCTGCTGTAACAACTGAGCATTCTTCGGAATTTTGTAACCTGAGCAAAAATTGTAATTGTGAGTTCTGTCACAATTCTTATAGTATCGGTGATGACACTAGCAGTAACGATTGTGTGCTACTAAAAGGTTTATCCGAAGCTAAGGATTTGGCGTTGATTTCTGGACCTGAAACGGTATGCCTACAATTTCATCTCTACCTCAATCATATTATGTCATACCACTATTGGCAGGCAAGCTTTTGCGTTTTGCAATACTTCATCGTTTTCTCTTGCGCTCTGTCCAGTTTATTTTCAAGAGGGATTTGAGATGGTGTCCGATGTTCAGTAATTTAAAGACCTTGTTGCTCAATGACTACTGGTGTGTGCTTGACGACTTCCGTTCTCTGGTTTGTATTCTTGAACACTCACCAGTTCTTGAGAAGCTGACTCTTGAACTTTTTTCCAAGGTACGTACTTCGTAAATGGGCAACTGCTGCTTTGTAGAATTATTATGTTGTCGACTGATCACACTGAACAGCTTCTATCATTTACAGAAGCATAGACAACAAAGGGAAAGGAAAGGAATTCTCAGACCAATGGAGGTATCAGCTGTGATTTTGGAACATCTTAAGATAATCGAAGTCAGATGTCATGCTCTTGAGAGGATTCGTAAACTTTCCTTATTCTTGTGCGCATTTCACATACGTAAGTTGACTTGCTAGTTGCTGCACTCTCCATGCTTCTATGTTTCTGAGATTCGCTGCAACCTTTATTTGCATGAAACAAAGCAGGCAACGTTGAAGTCAGTCCTGCTAGAAAAAGAAAACACGATTGGGTATGATGCAAACAAGTGATCATGTTTTGTAGTATGCCATAGCTAGAAAACCATGTATCAGACAATTGACCATGTTTTGTGCAGTAACTGGCCAGTTCATCATCTTCGTAGATAAACTTCTTGGTCTAAAATGGTTGCACATTTTTATTTTCTTACAGGTTTCAGCTTTAACTAGACGTGCTAGAAAACTTGAGCTGTCGATAGATCTACTTTGCTGCCATGCACTTATGGATCTGCCATACCAGATTAACCTACTACTTGCGTGAGGTGGTTCACTCATATATACCCCTCCTACCAATGGTGCTGTGAACAAAGTGGTAACGGACACCTTAATTCTGTTTGTAATATAGCTTTGGCTTGTGGCTGTGGACACGCTAATGTGGTATGGTATGTAACATGACATGATAAAATTCTATGGGATTCTCTTATATGATGTTGGCTGTGTTGATTATTATACTCTCTGTTCATGCTTCGTTTTCGTTTTTCTGGTGCTCCATCAACGGCCCCAAAATGTGCCCAGTCGTTGTTGTTGGCAAGGACGTGGACTCGAATCAGAGCTCCTTCATCGATTACATGTGACCTGAAGTCAAAGGTACACACAGTTTAATAGTTTAATGGCACACAAGCTAGGGAGCCTTTCAGTAAAAGTCATGTCACGTTAGTGCCAAATCACTCTGATCAATGATTAGATAGGGTACTTGACTTGCAAGCACATCTGCCAACCCCACCCCTACTTGTCCTGGAGAAGTCACAGATTGCCATTGCCTGCACTGCAAACCAGGCAAGAACATCTGTAGATTTGACTATATGGGCTAGTAGCTAAAACTCGTTCTAGTTGTAGTGTTTTTTATTTTTATTTTTTATGTTGTAGTTGTAGTTGAAGAGAAAAGAAGCTGGTCTCTGCGTCAGGTTTCTGGCCTCAGAGCGTGCCTGCAGATCATAGTGGTTGAACCGTTGAGGGCGAGCATTTGGCGAGCATGCGTGAAGAATCTTTGCATTGCAGCTTAGTCTGATCAGCCTTTTCAGGTTCTGCTAGTATATTAGTACCATCATCATTGTACTGGCACAGCGATTTTAGTTGATACGTTCACACACAATTCACCTACCCCGAAAGATAAGTTCCTGAGGTTATCACAAACTTGCAGGATTAGAAACCGATTTTTTTTTCTGACGATGCCAGGTACTCAGCTCACTACTTATATAGTATATGACTGGATCTGAAAGTCTGAATGGTTGGCTGAATCTGGAGCAGCAACGTGCAAGAGAGGCACCGAAACAGCTAGGAGACCTCATCAAAGGAAGACCAGTAGATGAGTAGTCCTAACTACTAGGAAGAACACTGACAATACACGACCTGCAGCTAACCTGACAGTTAATTTTTGTAGCCACAGCTGAGCTGGTCACCGTCGATTCTCGTTCGGACAAGCCAAGCTCTGGATGGCCACTGGTCACCGCCGCTTGTCCTGGCTGGTGGTCCTGCCGCCGCCTCTTCTTTCTTGTCTGCATCCACTGCAGCAGCAGCAAGCATATTCTTCCGACCTGTGACGGTGTGGCAGTGTCGTCAGGCGCGGGGAACCGGTGAGACCTGACGACGATGGTTGGCGATGCCCGGATGATCTGACATCGAATTGCCCGGTTGCTGACTGAAAGGATGGCGAAGGATAACCTTGGAAGCACGAAGGATTAGCAAGGGCCAGGAACTGGTGGCTGATTGCGGGATACTAGCAGGCGATCAGCGGGTAGTGGTGGTTGAATTGAATCTTTCAGGTTCCGTCCATGTCAGTCTGAAGTAGTATCTGAATGGCTCACTCCCCCTAGTAGGAGAGACCGTCAGCCAGAGCCAGGGGCGTGTTACCAACTTCAACCATTTTTTGCTTACTTGCATGACACTGTTATTGCTTGCTTGGTGAGTTAGTGTTCAAGTTGCTGTCGCTGATGAAAGGTACACATGGACAAGTGACACGGCAACACAGTGGTACCAGTAAACAAACAAACAATGCGGCCGGAACTGGTAGCCATCACCGGCAAGGAGAAGGAAGACAGAACCCTGGACGTAGGTGTGCAGAATGCTTGTGCAAAGACCAAAGCGTCTGCCCGCTGTGACACCTGTCGGAGTTCATTCCGGTCAACTGAACCTGTGAATGTTAGGCTACACTCTGCTGATTGACTGCCATGGGAGCCTGGTCAAGATGGTGAAGCTGGAGCTGGTGCTGGTCATGCTGGCAGCATCTCTATCCACCGGTTTCTCGTGATCGAAACCGCTCTTGCCGTTTTCCAAGACACGACCATCTATCTACAGGCTGCAGCTGTAGATAAATCCAAGTCGACGATCTACTGACGTCTCGTCTACTACTACTGCAAGATGAACCGGAGCCCAGAAAGGTTCAGAAACGTGGACTGAGCTTTCAGGCGCTTGCTTGCAGTTCCTGCCTCAACTCTCTGAAAATCGAGAATCCCCAGCTCTGCTCAGGTGAGTAAAAGTAAAACCAACCAGCTCCTCCTCCATGGTGTTGTCGCTTAGCGCTCGGTTCAGGCGGCGCCTCCATGGTCCCTGAACGGCGCCAACGAAAGCAACCATTTTTACTTCTGCCTGAACTGACTGTGACTGACCTAGTATCAAATTGGGAGCATGACACACGTGGTCAGTTGAAGCACCACGCTTGAACACGATAAACAAGCGAGCGAAATCAAGGATTAGCAGAAAACAGCAAATCAGCCATGAGGAGGCCGTCAGGCTCGAGCTGAATCAGCGCCTGAGCTGCAAGCAGGGGACCTCGTGAGCTGCCACTTGTCCTTCCTTCTCCATCCCTTCTTCTTCCCCACCAACAACATTTTCCTGCCAAATTCCACACGCCCTCCCTCCCTCCCACGAGCACAAATCGAAACTCCCCTTCACTCTCTATCGACCGACCAACAGGCCAAGAACACACACACAGAGACACCAGGACCAGGACAAGCTGTTGCTGCAGACTGTTTCTTCTTCCCAATTCATTGCATCCTTCATCCATGCCATCATAGCTTATCACCACCAGAGATCAGAGGCCGCTTATTAGCTACATCACTGTCCGCCCCACATGGCGTTCCTGCACAGGCTCCTCAAGTGCCGGCGCAATGCCGCCGCCGCCGTCGCGAGCGCCTCCTTCCTGGTGCTCGTGCTCGTCTTCTCCGTCCTCCTGGCTGCCACGCGGCACGACGATTCTCCCGCGATCGCGGCGCCTTCCTTGCTGGGCGAAGAGGAGCCGGGGGCGAGCTGCGAGGCGGCGCTGCGGCCGCTGCCGGACGACGCCGCGCGGTGCCGGTACCTGTCGTCGCCGCGGCACCCGCCGTGCGCGCCGGCCGGGTACGTCGACTACCTGCGCCTCTTCTACTGCGGCTTCGGGCGCGCGCCGTGGCTGGGCGGCGCGGCGCTGGCGCTGTGGCTGCTCGTGCTCTTCTACCTCCTCGGCGACACGGCGTCGCAGTACTTCTGCGCGTCGCTGGAGGGGCTCTCGGAGGCGCTGCGGCTGCCGCCGGCAATCGCGGGCGTCACGCTCCTGTCGCTCGGGAACGGCGCGCCCGACGTGCTCTCCAGCGTCGTCGCGTTCGCGGCCGGCGGCGGCGGCGCCGGGGACGTCGGGCTAAGCAGCGTGCTCGGCGGCGCGCTGTTCGTGTCCACGGTCGTGGCCGGCGTGGTCGCCATCGTCGCGGCGGGGAGGCGAGGGGACGCCGCCGTCGCGATCGAGCGTCGCGGGTTCGTGCGCGACGTATGCTTCCTCCTGGTGGCGCTGTGCTACCTCGTGGCCGTCCTGCTCACCGGCACCGTCACCGTCTGGGCCGCCGCGTCGTTCCTCTCCCTGTACGCCGCCTACGTCCTCCTCGTCTGGACCTCCCACTGCTGCGCGGCCGCCGCGGAGGACGATGAGCTGGGAGACGGCAAGAAGTCCGCTGCAGCTGCTAATCATTCCGACCTCGCCGCCCCTCTCCTCGTTGACGGCGACGCGCCGCCTCCTCTCCCCGTCTCCTGCAAGGCTACAACGCCGCCGCCGCCGCCGCCGCAGAAAACCTTGTCCCAGCGCGCCCTGGACGCGCTCCACTCGCCGCTGTACCTCCCGCGCCGGCTCACGATCCCGGACATCGCCGCGCACCGGTGGTCCAAGCGCTACGCCGTGGCCTCGGCGCTCCTCGCGCCGGTCCTCCTGGCCGCCATCTCCTACCCCTCCATCCCCGCCGTCCTCCTCTCCGCGGCGGTGGCAGGGGCCGTCCTCGCGGCCGCCGCGGCCCACGCCACGGCCTCCGCCGCCCCGCCGGAGACCCGGTGCGGCCGCATCCCCTGGCTCGCCGGCGGGTTCCTGATGTCCGTGCTTTGGTCCTACATGCTTGCGCGCGAGCTCGTGGCGCTGCTGGTCGCGATCGGCCTCGTCGCGGGCGTGAAGGCGAGCCTGCTGGGCGCGACGGTGCTGGCGTGGGGCAACTCGCTGGGGGACCTGGTGGCGGACGTGGCCCTGGCTGTGCACGGGGGCGCCGGGGGCGCGCAGACGGCGGTGTCGGGGTGCTACGCGGGCCCGGCGTTCAACACGATGGTGGGTCTGGGCCTGTCGCTGACGCTGGCTGCCGGGGCCCGGTACCCGCGGGCGTACGCGGTCCCGGCGGACGCGTCGGCGTACCAGGCGGCGGGGTTCCTCGTGGCGGCGCTGGTTTGGGCGCTGGTGGTGCTGCCCGCGCGCGGGATGCGGCTGGACAGGGTGCTCGGGGTGGGCCTTCTCGTCGTCTACCTCGGCTTCCTCGCCGTCAGGCTGGGCTCGCTCGGAGCGTCGGGATCATGATGATTCCTTTCTTTCTTTCATTCTCTCTTCCTGGGGATGATGGTCGATTATACTGGTTGGAATGCCAACTCTTGGATAAGTAAAAATGTGATTAAACCATTGCTGTGATTTTGTGAAGAACCTCTGTCGAATCAAATGTACATATGTAAAAAGTATTAAATATCAAGGCCGGAACTTTTCCATAATCTAAAAAAAAAAGAATGCAAGCAAGAAGCAGCATGATTGGTGCAGCTCGATCAATGGTCATCTCCCTGTGGGTCTCACTCACAGATAGCGTATGGCATGTAGCTGCATGCTGACTGTTTCGTTTTGTGAAGGACAGCTACAGCTACAAAGCCTGCATTGCAAACAGTACCGCCTAGCTGCAGTGCATTATTGTACTGCTCCGGTCCACATCGATGCATTGATGCATCTATACTTGTACACTGCTGGAAACGAGTAGAAATTCAGGAAAACGACTAGAAACGGTCCTCTGCCTCCACTAGTTACTTATCACTGCTAGTCTTAAATTATGGCCTGGTTATATTAGTGCATGGAGTGGATTTGATTATAATGTGTATCATGAGCAGGTGCACGAGTCAACTTATATAGGCGATGGATCACCAGCTGATGAACAAAACACGTGGTCAGACATGTTATTGGGATGTTCCCGTAAACAATTGGTCATGGCGATGTGTATTTGCATTGATTGAATATTGGTTTCAGTATAAATTTGTTCAAAGTTGAATAAATATGGCTTACATGTAAAAAAAATCAGAGGGATCAGTATCTGGGTAGCCAATAGCCAATAGATGAGAGCAGGTATATGGTGTCTGAGAATGTATATATGTTTGCATCAGAGTTATTGAGCACACGCGTGATGACGGCCCGAACGCATCGGCTTTGTCTCATCTTGTTGCAACATGCATGTGGATGAGTTACAACTTAAGCATGGTTTTCATCAATTCATTATCCCGGTGTGTGTATAATTCATTCTACATGTGCTAGCTACTCCTACATGTGTATCTCATGTATATATATCATGCACGTGCGTTGCTACGGCTGAAGAACAATATAGACATTATTGTATGAGACGCACCACCCCTCGCAGGCATAAGATAGACTCCGATTAGAACTGAAACGTTCGGTGATTACCAGGTTCCGATTAGAACTCGATTGACGGATAAAAATTTATTACTTGCTTTGCTTTAGTGCAGAGATATATGGTGCGGCCGTGCTGTGACGAGGATTTGGCTTAGGCACGAGGAGGGCAGTGACCTTAGGGATTGAATTGTATAAGTAAAATAAACTAAATTCTGATAACCGACGGGAGCACCAGTGGTCTAGTGGTAGAATAGTACCCTGCCACGGTACAGAGCCGGGTTCCATTCCCGGCTGGTGCATGTTTTTCTTTTGCCCCTTTCAGCTGCATGCGTATCTTCTTCCAACGTGATTACAAGTCCAGACAGTCTTAGTCCTAAAGAACATCTTCTTGGCCACTGGCAGCTGGGTAAATTCGCTTTTGGTTTTGCAAAGAATTACTCTTGCATAGATGTATGATGCTGCTGCTAAGTGCTAACCGATAGCATGCAGAGTTTGGTCCCGGATCGGGAGCTTATATTAGCTGTACGTCGCCATCCCGAATTTATCCACCATCTGCTTCTGCTTGAATTATTGCCACGGCCGTCAAATCCAGTTAATTACTAAGTACTACTTGGTATATTAGCAGCAAATTGTTATTACTGCAGTATGTATAGTATATTTTCATGGTATAATTAAGAAGGATCTATATATCCACCGTACCGATCTCTGACGAGGTCATTGTCTACTACTGCTGATCCTACATACATACAGGTATCAGATCGAGAGAGTTTATATGCCAGGCAGGTTGGAAGGAGTGGAAGCTGCTGATCGAAGGCCCTGAAGCATGCCCGCGCAGACATAGACATTTTTTTTTTTGAAAACTAGGCAGGAAGACATAGACATTAGACAATAATACCAGCTGCAGCACATAACATGTGCTGCCTGAATGCCCATCGCGATCTCTCCGATCTTTTTTTCCTCTTTCTGAGACGAAATCTCTCCCACGATCTTATAAAATTAATTAATTAATTAATTATAGGTATAATCCCGGGCGATCCGATCCTCTGATGCATCGATCGCTTACCTTTCGAGTGTCCGACGAGGAAGAAGAGGCAAGGGAGTGGTCGGATCTTCTTCTTCTTCTTCTCCTCCTGCAGGCTGCAGCAGCAACACATGCCTTTTCCTAGCCTGTTTTCCCTAGCTGAGCTGAGCTGCTGGGCTTATTTGATCTTGGGCTTCTTCGCACTCATCTCGGTCCACTTGTTTTCGGCTCGTGGGCTGATCGAGCTGCTTGCAGGAGTTTTCTCTTGACCTCTCCTCCATCCCCCCACGCTCTCTCTTTCCCACCGACCTCCTCCCCTAGCCTCTGCTGCCTCTCTCCCCTCTCTTGGTCTCCCTTCCCTTCCCTCGCGGCGAGCCGGCGACGACTGGGCGACCGGCGGCGCCACCCGCCACGTCTTCGTCGGCGACGAGCGCCCACCAGGTGCTCCCTTCCCTTCCCGCTGTGCGAACCGGAGCACCCCGCGCCCTTATGTAAGCAAGCTACGATCTGCATCCGGATCTGGGTCGGTCCGCCCCTGCGTGCTGCCACTGCCCAAGTGATCCTGCTAGGCGGGGTTCTCGCGCGGGATGAGCGGCCCGGGGTTCGGTCCGGGGAGCCCCAAGTCCTTCCGCTACCCCGCCAGAGGCGGCGGCGGCGACTTCGACCTCGAGTCCGGGGTCTCCCGCAAGGCCCGCAGGCCCAAGACCCCGCACCTCGAGCCCTCCGTCGCGATGCGGGCCCGCCACTTCTACGAGGCGCACCCCGTGGCCGTCGCCGCCGCCCTGCTCTCCGCGGGCCTCGCCGTCCTGGTCCTCCTCTCCGTGCACGAGGCCCGGGCCCGGGCGGCGAGGCCCGGCGGCGGCGCGTGGGCCGGGGAGTACCCGCTCCCGGGTCTCCGGAACCTCGTCATGGTGGCCGGCCACTCGGTCTACACCAGCGCGAGCTGCGGGGGGACCGACCGCGAGGAGTCCTGGTTCCTGGAGCCGTACCAGAGGCACCCGGGCCAGGCGGCCACGTTCGTTGCGCACATCAAGGAGGGCGTGGACGTTGCGGCGAGGGATGAGGGCGCGCTGCTCTTGTTCAGCGGCGGCGAGACGAGGAAGGATGCCGGGCCGAGGAGCGAGGCGCAGAGCTATTGGGCGATCGCCGAGTCCAAAGGCTGGTTCGGTGAGTTTTTTTTCTTTCTTTCTTTTGGGGGGCTACCTGGACATTTCTCCTTTCGTTCATGTGCTTTGGTAAGATCAGCGGCACTGTACAAGTTTGGAAATGTTTAGTCCATGAGTCTCTGCTTGGTTTAACAATATCAGTATATCACCCTTATGATGTGAAATTGCTTCTCACCACTGAACACTCCGTTGCTATAATCAAATGCCAAACAAGCACCATGCTTGTGTTAGGGTGACATGTTTGCAGAAGTATGAGATTGATTTTGGAGTTGAGAGTGGAGAATGAAAATGATGTTAAGCCGTTGTCTATGGGACACCATCACTAAGTAATGGATGAAAAGTTGAGTTGTCTAGTTAATTATGCCGAGAAGTATAAAACATGAATAAATATCTGAGCATGGATAGTCAGAATATAAACAATCTAATGCTCCCTGAATTTGATATCCTGAAATTTCTATAGTTTACTCTCATCCGTCACCTTAGTGTAGTACTATTAACACCCTTGCTCATGCTCCCCCCCCCCCCCCCCCCCCTCCCCCCCCAAGTTTGGGTTTCTGGCTACCCTCTGTAAGGTACTCATGGTTTTAACACTAAACAGGGAATGATGAGAGTGTAAGGAGCCGGGCACTCACCGAGGAGCATGCCCGAGATAGTTTTGAAAACCTCCTGTTTAGTGTTTGCCGTTTCAGAGAACTCACTGGAAGATACCCGCAAAACATAACAGTAAGCTTCTCTTCTTGTTAAATCAGTCTTGCAAAAACATTATCACCTTCATGCTTATCAATAACTGGAGATGATTTTTTCCTTCCAAACTTCAATCCAAACTGTGTGAGCTGAGTTCTGACAGATGCTATTCACTAATCAGCACTTCCAAACTTCCGTTGCTTCTAGGTCGTAAGCTATGACTTCAAGGAGGAACGGTTTGCGCAATTGCACAGAACCGCACTCGGATTCCCAGAAGGAAGATTTTTCTTCTCAGGTACCCCAGCAACACCTGCCGCAAGGGAGGCCGCTCTGAAAGGTGAAGCTGCTGTCAGGGCTCAGTTCCTGGAAGATCCATATGGATGCCTAGGCTCTCTCCATGTGAAGAGGCTCAAGAGGGACCCATTTCACCGTACCATTCCATACCCTGATGGTTGCCCGGAGTTGAAGAGCCTGTTCTCCTATTGTGGCTCAGTGCCATTCTCTGGGCACCTCCCTTGGACAGAATAGTTACATGCATGAAGGATCAGACTCCTGCCCCTCCACAATTCCAACATAGAGCACTTGCAATGTGCCAATGACCTTGTTCTGAACTGACGGGGAAGACCGGAAGCGAATATTTACACTAGTGACAATTGTTTTTTTTTTTGCAAATTAGAAGCAATGTTACATGATCAGTATATAGATTTTCCTCTTCTTTTTTTCTTCTTTCCTGCCTGCCTGCCTCCTCTGTTGTACACGTGTTATGTAGAGAGAATTTCCCTTGTAGCTGAACCTGCGCCTGTTGTGATAATCTGGGTATACCATGAACATTGGTACTAATTGATATCCTGCCGTTTTTGCACTACTGATCCTTCCTGTACATGAATGCACCCATGTCAGTGCAGTCTGATACTACTGATTCTCGATATCCTGCTGTTCTTCCACTACTGACCCTAGGTCATGTAGGGTTGCTCCTGTGTCTTTTTTTGATAACTTGCTCCTGTGTCTTGGGGGCTACTGTGCAGAAAATCTATGGAAAAACTATGGATAGAAGACCATATGATCATTCCTCTACGTGCATGCAAATTTTGAACATTTGAAAAAATTATGCAAGGAGAGAAAAAAGAAGAAGATAGTTGCATGCTTGAGCGCCTAGGTACACCAAATTATGGGTAGCCCGGCCCGACAAACCCCTTACCTGCACAAACTCGGGCTCAGATATTCAGCCCGGTGCAATTTTGGGTCGGGCTCAGGCCTCATTTGTAGGCCTTCGTCTGTCGCTGTAATGCGGCCCAGCTCACAAAACCACCATCTAACCCTATGCCCCCATTCCCCCCGCTCTCTCAGGCGATCGCCGAACGCCGCTACGGCTTGTTCTCGCGGCTTGTCCAGTTGTCGCCGGCGGCCGGCGGGGAGCACGCTTCGTCGTGACGCTCGGAACTGAGCCTAGCGAGAGAAAGCAACGGTGTCGGGCCGCCCAGCCGGAGGGCTCGGGCGGTGGCGCCCGGCGATCCCCATCGTCCCCGGCGGCCGGTAAGCTTCCCCATCTCGGCGACCGCCGCACTCCTATCTGCCGCTCATCCCCCTCACTTCCAGCTCCTCCTTTTCGTTCGCAGCGGCATGGACAGCCCCAGGAGGAGCGCGGGCGCGGTGGCCTTGCTGCCCGACGACGCCATCGTGGAGATCCTCTCCCGCGTCCCCGCCAGATCCCTCCGCCGGTTCAAGTGCGTCTCCAGGGTCTGGCGCGACCTCATCGCCGACCCCCTCTGCCGCAAGAAACTCCCCCAAACCCTCTAGGGCTTCTTCTACGCCTACGACGGCGACGACGAGGTACACTGCGGCAACCGCGACGATGGCGGCGGCGAGGGGGGTCGCATCGTCCACGGGCGCTTCATCAACACGCTGGGTAGATCCGTGCCCCTCGCGTCTTTCTCCTTCCTGGGGGAGCAGCCGGGAATTGAGGAACTCGGTCTCTTGTATTCCTGCAACGGCCTCGTCCTCTTCAGGCACAGAAGGGCTGGAGACACCTACGATTCACTGGGCTTCATCGTGTGCAGCCCCGCCACCGAGCAATGGGTGGCCGTGCCCAACTCCGGCTGGAACCCTAATTTGTTTCACCCATGGGATGATTCTAGCTGCAGGTTCACCTATGATTTTCGATCCTGCTGTGTCCTCGCACTTTCAGTTGGTCCAGTTCTGGACGTACGCTGATAGATTCTTGGAAGGGGTGCACACCTACTCGTCTGAAACTGGGATATGGTCTGAGAGGACAAGTGAGTGGGGTTCAGATTGGGCCTTATCTTTCTTTGCAAGAAGCGCCTTCGTTCATGGCATGCTGCATTTCATTGTCCACAACCTTGTTGGTATAGGCCCGGTGCTAATACTTACAGTTGATGGGGAAGGGAAGAAGTGTAGGATCATCAGCTGGCCGTGGAAGCCTAGTGATCGTGTTTTTGTTGGTCAATCCCAAGGACACCTGCATTACATGAGTGAATATAGAGATGACACTCGCCAGATGACTGAACTGTCCATTTGGGTTCTTCAGGACTACCATACAGAAGAATGGGTTCTGAAGCACAGTGTGCCCTTTTTGCAGCTGTTTGGAAGAATGAGTTGCCATGTTGAAGATGATGACTACAATGTGGTTACCATTCACCCGGACCACAATATGATCTTCTTTGTTCGGCACTGGGACCTGAAACTGAAATCATATGACATGGATAGCAAGGAAGTGCGCACTCTCCGCACTCTAGGGGTTGGCCGTCAGAATATTTTACCATATGTTCCCTATTTCTCGGAGTCATCGGTACTTGCTAGTAAGCACTAAAATTGTGTCTTGTGAGATACTAGTCAAATTTGATGTTCCAAGTAATGTGCTCCAGCACAGGAGCATCTAGCAACATAAATATATCTGTAGAATTAGGTAATGTGTTCTGATGGTGCTTCGATGTATTCCTACTCATGCATTTTGTCTGCTAAATACTGCTTGCCTAAGTTGCAGAATATGTGATATTTGAACTTCAAGTTTCTAGAAGCTCTGTTTTTCACTGTTTCCAGAATCATAATTGCTGTAGCACTTTCTTCACTTTTACTTTTCATGCAACTGAGTGTTTACAAACTGTGAATATTTGTTTCCTCCTGTTTTTTTTGTGCTGAAAGGATAAATCTTCCTTGATGTTGCCAGCAATGCGTGGTATTGCAAAGTTCAAAATTGAAAACTCCACTGCATTAACATCAAGAGCTGCCCTAGCTGATGTTTATCACAATTTATATTTAGCTTGCAGACCATTTTTTTCCTTATTTACACTGCTGAAGGATAGAACCTTTTAATAGGATAGTTTGGACTGAACAAAAACTTGTGTCTGATAACAGCAGTGTGAAAAATGGCTACAATATTTAGAGATGGCACTTGCCCATCAGTTGCCAAACGCGCAGATGGTTTACAACTTTATCTGCAGCATTATACTTGTGAACTTTCAGAACCTTTTTTTTTTTGAAAATTCCAGAACTTTTCAAGTAAATCTCAAATGCCAAACGAATTCATAACTTATTGCTACAGTTCACTATTTTGTGTACTCGTGATGAAGGTTTAGATCAGAGGCAAGGTGGTGATGATTTAGAAATGCACAAAGCTCAGGAAATATTTAGAGAAAAGGACCCCTGGAATTATCGTGCATTGTTGCAATGGCAGGGCTTTTTTTTTTAGAAACATTGTTGCGATGACAGTAAAGGCTCAGCGTTGAGTCCATCACAAGTTAAATGCTGCACTTGATGGTTTTAGTTCTGTAAACTGGTGAACTCTGTAGCAATTAAACCTGTGTTGATCCTTGCATCAAGTTTTGGGATGACTAATCCATTTAATTTGTGACATCAATTTTCTGACACCATTATATGGTTGTAATGCAAGACTTCTGTATATTGTAAACATTAGCAAAATACAATAGATTTAAAGCTGACTGACTCCTGGCTGGAGTTTGAAGCGTGAGTGTTTAAAGCAAAAACTGAATAATTTAATGTCCAAGCAAAAACAATACTGCTGATGCTTGCTATGATGCTTAATAATCTTTCCCATGGAGCCTGAGAGCCATTTGGACTGAATAATCGATCGTCATAGTATCAGAGATACCAACTTGGAAAACTAACACGGCCCTACTATTCCCCCGTATCCAAAGGTTTCCCATAGACAGATGCAGCCCTGACTCCTGACAACCATCATGTGCAGGATTAGGAATTTTCCATTGAAAAGATGCATCCAAACCTGAACTCGTAGCAAACATCTTTCCTTGAATCTTTAACTACCGTTGTGTACACCGAATCTGGTTGATCTAAAGTGATGCGCACAGCATAGCTTTGTGTGTACTGCATATACTTTAGAACGGTGCCATCAAGGTCAGACCTCGAGCAGCAACACCAAGACAAAACGCATGCTGATTAATTACCAGGTTCAGAATCCACGGGAGGCTCAAAGTACAAACTAAAACAATTAACATATTGACTAGCTACCAATTGCCAATGGCTGAAAAATGCCATCATACATGCAAACAAATATTAGTGGGTGAACTGGAAAATTGCTTGTGTATTCGTAATATAAACAAATAAACACCTTATGCCCTTTACAAAGATTCAGCAAGTATGCTGATAGTGATGTTCCCTCTGTCAAATGATGAAATTAACACGATTGAAGATTCAGCGATCAGCATGCATAATTGCTAGCTTTCACAAATCACAATGAAGGTCCAGCGATCCTACCTCAAACCACATTCCGAAGCACAGACAAGCACACCAACAGAACTTCAACCAATTTCCACAGCTTTGAAACAGTTAATTCATTTCCACCTAAGGACCAATCTACAACATTCTCATGTATACTGACAGATCTGTATATGGTACGACATCATACAACTCCTGAAAGCCAGTGGCTTGATGCACCAGGTACAATGCCACAGAAACGAAAAGAACTTCTTACACATAGACAGATGCTATGTAGGTACAAAATAGAGCTCATTACTGGGATGCTGCTTCCACCAAGCTAACAACAAAGCAACGATTAACACAGCGCAGACATAAGCAATTAATCGACTGCTAAGACAGTTTGTTTCTCTTTTCTTCATTTCACACATCTTTTGATACTCAGCAGCAGCAGCGTGGCGTTCTTCACATGAAGTCCGTGCACTATCAGAACGCCTGCTGTTGGTTGGGAACTTCAGGTCTTCGGTCAGCAAGTCAGAACTTTGTGCATGGCATTGATTGCTCTGTTGAATTGACTTGCAGCAGCCTATCCTTTCTTCAAGATCACCATCCTTTTGAAACAAAAGATGATCTGGGTACTGTATCTGCCTAAAAGCTAGACTTTTAGGTAAGCGGTGGCTCTCTCTTTCTGAATCACTGCAAGAGGTGAAAGAGTAGACCTGCCTCCTTGGAGTCGACAAAGCTTGACGCCTGTACACCTGGGGTTCACGGTAAAAGTAACTATGAATCACTTTAATCTACAAACTCTGTAATACTCTCAAACTTCATTGTGCAAACCAAAGTTCTGAAAAATGAACATCACCGGACACAAATATTTACACATTTATAGAATTACCATGGCCCCACCCACAAGATGTAGACGATATTTATTGCAAAATATTAAAAAAAGCTTACCAATACAAAAGGAAAATGAAAACATCAGTTGCTTCTGCACCAAAATTCAAAGTGATCATTTTCAGTATCATTCAAGGAATAACATAAATACAGACAATATTCCAAAGGGCAATAATAGTAACTCATACACCATGCCTTAACGTGGTAAGTATATCAAAGATCTAAAATTACTCAGTTTAAATGATGATCTGCCATATACCTGATTAGTAGCTCGAGGTGTTAAACAAGTAGGACATGGGTCACCAACTCCTGTCAACACATCTGAGCACCTCCTACTTGCCTTAACAAGACCAGCAGAATTAGATTGTCCTATTATACCCATAGTATCACGACAATCAGGTGCTGAAATGTGGAAAAACTCATCATTGGACATTCCATGTGAAAAGTGAGATCCACTACTCCAAAGGCGCCGCCTTGCACGTGTACTTCCAAGAATATCAGCACACTGTCCAACTGGCGGCTGAGAATCAAAGTCATTAAACGAACGAACAGATTGCACCTCACAAGGAGATTCACTAGAACCACTGTCTCTAATATCCACATCATCAAGTGGAGAATTTGACCCATTCCTGCTATGCCTCCCACTACAGTTTACCAACGGACTAAATTTTTTGTGGTCTCCACATTCCTCCTGCCTCTCAAGTAGCTTAGCAGTCTCAGCCGCCTGAGAAGCTGCAGTGCAGATATCTGGAATATAGCCGCCTTGGCATTGCTCCAAAGCTTGGATAATGCTGCTGATCTCAGAAGATATCATCCTCACATCCAACCTTTTCATGATGGAATGTATCATTTGAATGGATGACATAATCATCCGAGAATTGCTAGCCTTAGTGCTATGATCCAATATCTGCAATCCTGATCTTATCAATGATCGCCCATAAGGTTCAAGTGTCAAAGGATTATATTTTGACAGAGCAACCACCAAGCTTAAGTGCACAACAGTGTGACAGTGAACCTCCTCTAGAGCCCCCGAGACCTTCAAGCAGACACCATTGACCAACTCATTGGATGCGAATTGCCAATTGTTGGACTGGACAAGAGCAGTGATACAAAGAGCAGAACCAGAAGAGATGCTCTTGTTGGTGTTCATCAAGCAATCTGATAAGGGATAGCAAAGGGAGCTAATGATCTCAGATTTCTCTTCTTCCCTACCCAGAGGATCAATGCCATAGCGGGATAATGTGCAAACCACCTTGGAGCAACCAGCACTATGCAAACACCCTGATGACATAATCCTGATGATTGCTGAAATAATCTGTCCGATGTGTGGTACAATGTTGCGGCCATGAACTTCTGCGGCAGTCTCAAAAATGCATAGGATCTCCTCCTCAGAGTATGAGGTTGGCTTGTCAGGGGAGCACACACGGGCAAGAAATGGAGGGAGTGTGTTCGAATCAAGATCTTTCACATAGAGTTTCAAGCCTCTGAAGGCAGGCTGGTGGCTGATGGGATCCATAGTAGAAACATCCAGTTCTTGATATTCAGCCACTCCAACACTTCTAGACATTGCATACACTGGATTCATTCAAGAAACAAAAAAGAAGAGTTGTCAGCAAAAGTAAACGCTGTATGCATTTCTGGGGAGCAAATAAATGAATAAGCAAATCTATGTGTGACCGTTTCTTCAGTTAAAACATACCAAAACGGCAACACAAAAATTTATTCAGAGTTTTCAGTTGATTTGCCGCCCAATAAAAAATATATGCAGATTATGCTCATATAACAAGAAGTAGAGCACACAGCACAGAACTGGCGACTATTCCGAGGTAGCCAGTTTAGGCGTTAATTTGGTTAGAGCAAAAACTAACTATGTAGAGAGCGATATGATGCTACTTTTTTTTTCAAAAACAAAAATTTCGATCAGGCATTCAAAGAAATGGTGCCGGAATCATCCGGTAGAGTATGGACGCAAAATCTCCGGTTAATCACTTGCCGCTCCTCATTGGCACCACCCGCGGAGCATGGCTAAGCCCGAAAACCTCATTTGAACCCGCCCAAGAAATTCGAAATAAACGGCACCCGCGCCTTGCAAGTCCATAGATACGCCTCCTACACTGAGACCGATCGATCTTGCGCGCGCTGAAGAAGAAGAAAGAGAGACCAATCGAACCGAACAAGTCTAAGAACCGTCGAGGGTGGATTCGATTGGCGCACCAACATGAGGCAAGAAACAGCGCCAGGCCCCAGATCTCCCGTAGAACAAGTGACCGAAAACGATAAAGATTTTGACTCGACTTCCCATATCAGTTCAAATATCCCGCAGAGCAATCCACGGTTTGGGGGAAAGGAACACCCGAGGGAGTAAGGGTTCCTTACCAACAAATCGGAACGGATCCCCGCCCCACGCCAATCCAAGGCCGGTGAAGCGGGGGAGGGATACGGCGAAGACGGACGAGGAGTTCTTGCGGCGGTGGTGGGTCGCCGCTGGAGTGGACGCTCCGGTGGGTTGGTGGGGGGTGGGAGCGGGTTCGACGGCGCCGGCTCGGACGGAGAGGAAGAAGGCGGCGGTCTGAGCGGCAGTTCGAGTTTTTTGAGGTCAAACCGTCAATGTTCTTTGGGCTTTGGCTTTTGGGCCCTACCTGTTGCGGCCCAATCTGGTGAGGCCCGAGGCCCGAAATAATCAATATGTTCTTTTTATTCCAAAGATGAAATTGTCCTTTTCTTTTGTAGACGTGTCTACAGATGACGTGTGCCGACGTCCAATTCTTACCGATGACGCCAGTATCGCTAGCCAAACAACAGTCTATCTGGTGCAAATGAATCACCCTTAGGTGCACATCCAACCCTCTTTAGTCTAAATATTTGTACTACTTTTTCAAAATAATATTTATATTAAAAAGAGTTGGAGATGCATCTAAAGGTGATGCGTTTGCACCCCTAAATCTACCCAACTGCCAACCTTATCCGATCAGGCATCCTATCTCATCCGTCGTCCCATGAAATGCACCCAGCACCGCCAAACTATAAAATTCCTCACGGTCATCCGCCCATACGCCGATAACCGACAACCGTATGATGAACGGTGGCCACAAATACCTCTTTCTACTATCACCAGCGCCCCCTCCCCCCCATCTGAATATATACGTCGTGTACGCCTCCATCAACCCACCATCTTTCCTTACGCCGAGGGAGATGCAAACCCTAATGCCCCCCACCAGCCACCTCTCTAGCCCGAATCACCCGTCTTCTCTCCTAATCTCTATCTCTACTATTATTAAGGTAAACTATGATTCTTTGGTCCGTCAATTGAAATCCAGAAGATCGTACATTAAGTTAAGGGTCCGAAATCATTTAGATTTAGCGCTTGGTGAGTGAAATAGAAAAAAAATCCTCAACGGATACGAACTATATTATTATTATAAGATAGATATAGTGTATAATGTATAATTTTTATATGCTAATCAGTATATTTATATGGCCTCCTGTAGTTAGAGGTGGATAATGAGTTGGAGCTGGCTCGGCTTAGCTCGTAAACAGAACAAGCAGAAAAACCAGCCCGGCTTGGCTCGTTAAAACTCGAGCTGGCTTGGTAAGCTCGTGAGCTAGACCATATCAATTTTGCGCTCGTCAATCCACTGGAATAAAAAAAAAAGTTCTATCACAGATCAATCCACTTTGATAAAGAAACCAAAAGAAATAGCTCTTGTATCCTTTGATTCATCAACAGAAGTTAACGGTAGAACTTGATTCATCAACAAAAGAGACATATTGGAGAACTCACGGAGTCACGGGAGCTTGCGGCTGTTAAATCAGAGAATAGCAGACGTCAAATCGGAGTGGGAATGGTAATAATAGCACTGATGTAGCTGGAGGAGAGGAACGGCACCGGCGGAGCGCAGACTACTTCGCTTCTCGAGGAAAGCCGATAGGGGTAAGACGGTCCAGAAGCCTATCTGCGTTTCCCTAATTGGCTGATTCCTTCGATCGCCTGCCGCGACGACGCTTCGTTTTCGTTTCAATCTGCTGCAAACCTGCTGCCGCCTCCCGCGACGTTTCGTTTCCGGCTGCTCCCTGCCATCGCTGATCACGCCACTCACCAATCGGCAGGCGACGGCGGGCAGGCAGGCAGCCGCGGCGGCGCTGCCACGATGGAAGCCGAGCAGACCGCAGACTGCACGGCGCCTCGGCGGCCGCTCATGCTGCTGAGGTAGCTGAGCATGTTCCTGTTCCTCCAACTCAATCCAATGTAAGCAAGTCTGCAAGTTCTATTTTCTTGATCCAATAATAGCATAGTATTTTTATTGAAATTAGAGCAAATACCTGTAGGAAACCAATGCAAAACCTAAAAGAAAGACTACACCCTTTTCTTTCTACAAGAAGGCATTTGTGGTAGGGCAAAATGATAATGATATGGTTGATCAAAATCCTCAATTAGAAGAAAATGAATTAGAAGAAAATGAATTAGAAGAAGATCTAGCTCCAGTTCCACTCAAAGTTCAGAGATTAAATTCAGATGCTATGTTCTTATTGTAGAACGTGATCCTGGTTTACGTTGTCAAATTTGGGACTATCCTATTGATGAACAAGATCAAACTTGCGGAATATACATCGTGCATGGCTCGTTCCAATTTATGAAGGATAAGTATCCATATTCTGGTCCCAAATCTCATCGGCGTTGCTTTCAATCACATTGGTTCAAAGAGTTTTCTTAGTTAGAATACTCCTCTGCAAAAGATGTTGTATTTTGCTTTTCTTGCTATTTATTTTCTAAGAAACCATCTGGAAGGATAGGATCAGATATGTTTACAACGAAGGGTTTCAATTCTTGGAAAATGTGAAAGGAAAAGATTGTGCATTCATATCTCACATGAGAAAAGATAGTAACTTTACTCATAGTTACAATGTTACATTTATAATAGTTTGAAGAATCAACCAAGTGGGCAGGTTAAAAGGGCGGTGGTGAAGCAATCAACCGAAGATGTCAAGCGGAATAGGTTTCGGCTAAGAGTAACAATTGACACTATCAGGTGGTTAGTGTTCCAAGCTTGTGCTTTCCGTGGACATGATGATTCTATGGATTCAAAGAACCAAGGCAAATTTCTTGAGATGGTAAAACTTCTAGCTGAATATGAAGACGAGATGAAGGCAGTTGTTCTAGGTGATTAATATGTTCTCTCTCTCTTCCAAAAAGATGAAATTGTTTTTTTATTTTGCAGATGTGGCTACAAGATGACGTGTGCCGAGTGCCGACATCCAATCCTGGCTGATGACGCCAGTATCGCTAGCCAAAGAACAGTCCACCGACTGCCAACCTGATTCCATTAGGCATCCTACCTCATCCGTCGTTCCATGAAATCCACCCAAATTATGAAATCCCTCACAGTCATCCATCTATGCGCAGATGATAAATACCTCTCTTTGCTATCACCAGCTTCCTATCCGAATATAAGCCACCATCTTTCTCTACACCGACGGAGACGCAAACCCTAATGCTTCCATCAGCCACCTCTCTAGCCTCTCGACCGAATCACCCCTCTCTCTCCTGATCTTTGTAAAAGAACCACGAATGCTAGACGAAGTTCTTCCCGCAAGAACCCCAATCGACCTCCTGTTCCAACACGGATGGGGCGTTGGATTGAGTGGATAATTGGGACATCATGCTTGTAACATAAATTTTTCTAATGAAACGCCGTCCTCATGTTCATGTACTTGTTTCAACTGTGATGCCATTCTTGTAGAAAACCTGGAAAAAGACATAAAGTGGGCACTGTTACTAGAGCCAGTCTCATCTGACGTATGGTCAAATTTTGGCACAGCCTGAAAGCAAGGATGAACGCCATGGCTTTGTGCTCTCTAAAAGTCATGATGACAACATGAAGGAGAAGACACAGGAGCATCAGTTTCTCCTCTTTTCACCTTCATGCGTTTTTCTAAGGAGCACCGATGTTGTGCAGTAACTTTTTTTTTAACAAGCTTCCATTTCTTTCCACTCAGAATATCAGTTAGCTAGTGCTTGTTTGCCTGTAATTTACATTCTGAATTCGAAACTTGAGGGAAACTGTAAATGGGGGCCAGTAAGATGAAGATTGCAGTTACAATTAGCTTTGGTGCTGTATGATGTGAGGTGTCTCTTGGAAAGGATGCAAAGGATATAAAGGCAGGGAGCACACATGTTTGGCTTTGGGCTTGCGTTAGCGTCAGTGAGGACCAGACGAAACTGAAACGCCACGCCCACACACCAGCAGAGAAGAGGAGGGAAAGTAGTACGAAAATTGGGAGCAACCGGCACACTGTATTCGTTTCGAATCCATACGCCCGGCACAAAAATAAATGAGTCAAAGTTGGAGGGAGAAGTTGCTGTAGATACATATATTTGCCACCATTAATTGAAAGCTTGAAACCTATGCATGCATGTCTTCACAAAAAAAAAGGAAAGATATTGCATATGTTCCTTGTCCTCAGTAATTGAAATTGATATTTGCACGTTTATGATATTGCATACTATGTTTCTTTTCCCCAATAATTGAAATTGAGATTCACTGGTTTATGATATTGCATATCTTTTTCTCATTAATTGAAATTGGTACATGCATATCAGCAATATCTTTTCCTTTTGTTTCTATCTATTGATTTAGTCATCTTACGCAATTGACCGTGATATTTAGAACCACCCACGATTTTGATTTGAATTTCCCTGATAGGGTGCTTCACTCCGAAGGGAATACCTTTTAGAATACAGATATTTTCATGAAAAAAGGATAATAGACACTAAAATTTCCAAAAACAATATGTTGCTTCCCTCATGGAACTTCCTATTTGCCCTAAAAATCACCTCCAAGATAGTACAAACTTTATAGACTTGAAGAAAGGGCAAAAACTCAAACTTTGATGTAACCGACCCAAAAAAGCATGAAACGCGAAACCTAGGGACGAAGCAAATAAAAAGTGTAAAAGGGACCCAAGAAAGAAAATGAATTTCCTTCTGTAGCCCTTTCACAACTGTTGCCTGCAAAAAACCAACAAACCCGGCGCCTTCCCATAAAAACCCCTGAATTGCTCCCAAACAAAAAGCACCCGAAATCCCCTCACCTACTCGTCCTCCCTCCTCCGCCTCCCTCTCCCTCTGGGCCGCGCCGCCTCGCCGGCGGTTGCCTGCCTGCCAGTGCCAGCCCCTCCGCCTCCGGCTTCTCCTGCTCCCTCCCGACAACGCGCAACCGGGCATGGACGTGCACCCGGCGAATGCGGCCGCCGACTCCCTCGGGGACCTGTTCCCGCACCAGGCCGCCGCCTTGGTCAGTTTCCTGGCCGCCTCCCCTCCTCGCTAGAGCTTCTTGTGCCTTGTTGGTTGCGGATTTTTCCGAAGAATTTTGCTTCTAGGGTTTTGGTTCGCCTGGAACTGGGGTTTTGGGTGCTTTTTCTTTGAAGAAAGGAATTGGAATAGGGGTGTTCTTCTTTCTTGGTACTTGCGCTCAAGAACCCTGGGTTTAGGCGTAACCTGTTCAAGAATTTTGGGGTCTATTGCGTGGTTTCTTGATGTTATTGTTCGCTGAAACCTAGGCCCTGGTGTTCTTCCATGGTTGCAGTTTTGGCTTGCATGTTTAGGGAAGAAATGGTTGCTTCGTCTCGAGGCTGTTAACTGCTTTAATCTCCATTTTGGAACAATTTCCCCGTCGTTTTGTTTAATTTTTGCATATGTTGGACGGTTTCTTCTCTTCTGATAGAAGAAATTTACCGTGCAATTCAACTGTTATTATCCTGGCGAACTGCCACGGCCCCTGAAAAAAATAAGAAAGCTTTCTGGGGAAGAAATATTCCACAAGGGCAATCGAGCAATTGCGGCCTTATTAGTTTTCTCCAGGGTTTAAGCGGTGCCCATCGAATTCTGGCGATTGAGCAATGGGAAGTTCTGCCCTTTTTGGCCTTTTCTTCGTTGTGAGGTCATGTAAAAGAAGAAGGGGGAGAAACGTGTGATGTTGCTGTTGTGACCTTTATTGTTGATGTGCATATGTTCCTTCCCTCCTGTCATTGTCGTTGCTCAAGTGCATCCATTGAATAATACTCTTTAGTCCCTGTGATATGATGCGTATGCGAGATTGCGATGGTGATATTTTTGGTTATGTGTCAATTCGAGTGGAAATTTTACCACTGGAGACAATGACAGCAGTTTCTTTGAGAATTATTCACTTTTCGGGTGGAATTCTGAAGTTGTACTTGTAAGAATTCAAGGAGGGAGATATCTTTTACCCCCTTTCCTGCTCCCTATTTCAGACTTCATCACATTTTTCTGTCTACAAAACACGGTTTGTGTTTTTCATTTAGTCCAGTCTGTTTCTAGCATTTACGGCTATTCATTGTATTGTGTGCCAACTGTAGCACTTAATTAGATTGTAATAACTGAGAAACTGCCATAGTGGTTTCTGCTCGTGGCACAGCCACAATTGTAAATGCAGGACTTTCCTGTTCAATAGCTTGTTTTGGCAAATTTATTTTCCATTAATCCCTAGATGCTTCTAATGCTAAATACTTCATTCATGATATCAGCTACAAGAATTTAATCTATGTTAGGTTTTTCATCAGAAATATGTTGGGGAGAAGAAATTGATTACTTAATATTTCAACTCTTCTTTGTCTGGAAGCCATATATAGGAATAATCCTTAGCTGAGCAATTTGCACTTGTTTGTATGCCCTATAACCAGAAATTCTCATGTGTTTACCGATCCTAAAGTTATTCTAAAGCTTTGGAACATCGAATTCTGGAATGACTATTCCGTTCTTACTAACTGTTTCCGTTCCATGCTACTCTTTACTTTGCAGGAGAGTGATGAGAGCAACCTAGAGTGGCTCTCTGGCTATGTGGAGGACTGTTTTTCCAGCTCTACATCCTACACAAATCCTGCCTTCGCAATATCTGCTCCTACAATGGCAAACCAAGGTGCTGGAAAACCGAAGTTACCACCACCTTCATCTTCCAATGGCAGGAGAAAGAAAAGGAGCCTGGCCTCTGTTATGGGCAACGATGATGATCAACAGTATATCATCCCATTGTATGTTGAGCCACCACTACTCCTAATTGATCAGAAACATTGGATGGCTGAGAGTGAGTTGATACTACCAAAGAAAGACAAAGACCAAGAAGTTTGCCAGCAACAAGAGCAAGAACAGGAGGAAGAGAAGTGCGAAAAGGGTGCGTTGGTGCAGTTCCGACAAGAACGGCTGGTGAAGAGGTGTAGCGATTGTTTGTCCTGCGAAACACCGCGGTGGAGGAATGGTCCATCAGGGATTCAGATGCTGTGCAATGCGTGTGGCCTGAGGCTTAAGCCAGAGAATAGGTTCGCCACTATTTCTGAGGAGAATTATGACCAAGAAACCAAGAAAGAACAAGAACCAGGAAAACGGCGAGATAAGAAGAAGAAGATGATCAAGAAGACATATTTGAGTGAGGAGCTGTCATCGGAGAAGCCAGAGAAGAGGTGCACCCATTGCATGTCCTCCAAGACCCCACAGTGGAGGAGCGGTCCTTTGGGCCCGAAGACCCTATGCAATGCCTGCGGCGTGAGGTTCAAGTCCGGTAGGCTGCTGCCGGAGTATAGACCTGCCAACAGCCCGACTTTTGTGAGTTGCTTGCACTCCAACTCTCACAAGAAGGTCATGCAGATGCGGCAGGCAATTGCATACAAGGAGTGAACAATGGCCAAGAATTTCTCCTGAATCTTTCGCGTCGGAAGCGTAGGGTCTCTCTTAGATTGTAGTTTAGTCGGTTCTCAGAAGATGAGAGCAGAGTCTGGTTAGTAGGCCTCTTTATTAGCTCTAGCAGTGTTCTGCTTGAGAGACCGATTTGTTAGGTGTTTTAGATGTTGGATTCAATTTCAATACCAACTGGTGGTTGCCGCAGTATTATCCTGGATTGTGCTATATGTTTCTTGGCCCTCTCTGGATTGTTTGCAAGGTTGAAATTGGGCAGCCTCTGAAATTGTTTTCTTGCATCACATCCATGCTTGGGAGCGGTTGCCCCAAGCATCTCATGTCTTGTGCATAAGTCTTGCTAGAGAATAGAAGCAAGAACTGCAAGGCACATCAAAGACCTGGTAACTGAAGGCCGTCTCTTGTGTATGCTCATCACTTTTTGTGGTAGCTGAAAGTTAGATGTAAATAACAGTGTTTTAAATAGGCATAATTTCCTGGTAGATTCGGGAATGTACGTTGCCCGGCGCAATCTCGCCCCAAATGAATGGCCTTTCTGGCAGCAAAGACCTTCAGGTGCAGTCAATGCTTTGAACCAAGGGCTTGCAAGTCCCAGGCTCCCAGCAAGTTCAGAACACAAAGATTTTATTACGCTGCTTTTGGGGTTTAGAGACAAGTTCATTCTGTTCACTCATTATGATAGGTGCCTTTTCACCTTTTGTGTTGCGCATGGAAGGCATGTCTTTTTGGTCAAATGCAACAATGGCTTATGAGACACAAAGTACAATGGCAACAAAGCATCGTCATCACCCCGGTGATGAATTGAGGCTAGGGTTGTCCTAGCTTGCATTTTGGAAGGTGGGCATGCTACATCTCCAGCTCCCGGGCAGCAACGGCTTCATACATTCTGACCGACTTTGGTCAAGTCTCTGTGGCTGCAAGAACATGGTTGCAGTAGCTGGCGTTGATAGCAGCACGTACTCTGTTCTGGCACTGCCTACAGTACTGATGGTACAGTGAGACTCTGCAACACACGAACGTAGCCCTGCTGCATTACATACACCTTTTTGACTTCGTTGGGCTCTCTTGTCAGTTTTTACCTGTTGCTGCTGCAGCAGCAAGGACTAAGCACATCAATGTTCCTCAGTACTGTGTCGAGTGTCACTGGGCACTGGCCATTCTTCAATGCAATTCTGGCATGAAAATTTTCAACTAGTTCAAGTGTTCAACAATTTGGCACGTCATATACACGAGTTCCTTTTTGCAGGATTTCCACGAAAAATCTTCAAACAAGGATCCAGGCATGAAACATACTGTAACGCTTTATTTCACACTGGCTGATGCGATATACAGAACAGAGAGAATATCGAACTGTAAACAGAAGTCCCAAACGATGTTATTCTTCAATGAACACGGCTACACTGCACTGGACATCGACTGAGAGATGTATATGCTTTAATTAGCAAAAGCGAAGGGCACCGAAGCTTTATTTCTGTGGAAATGGAGACCCTCTCCCAAAATTGCTGCTGGAATTGTGCACTCTAGGGCTCGACCACCATGATCTCTGCTTCCTTCTTGATGGACTGGAACAGCACTGACGACAGGTAGCGCTCACCAAAGCTCGGGAAGACGACCTGAATAGAAAATGATGTCAAGATCTCATATTTTCAAGACTAGGAAGCTCACATTAGGATGCAAATGTGAACCATGGCAATGAAATAAATATCAAAACTGCTGCATGTAAAATCTTCCCTTTCACTTACTGGAACATTTTAATTTCATATTTCATTGTTTGCCACACAAGAATTGAGAAGCACAGACGTTGCATGGGCATAATTTGTTTGTGCCCCTATAGGGCAGTGTTGTTCAAATATAGAGTAGATGTATTCATTGGTGATTCAATAATGATCAGATAAATTTCAATAAGTCACCCATGCAATTGAAAGATCTATAAACCTATGAATGCTAGAAATTTACAGGGAGGAAATGTAACACTTACAACAAATAGCTTTCCAGCATTTTCAGGCCTCTTAGCAAGTCTAACGGCTGCAGCCGCAGCAGCACCAGAAGAGATACCAACCTACAAAAAATGATATCATCAACGGCCAAGGCATGCATACACCATATGGGTGATCCATAAGTTGAGAGGCCCAAAGGAACAATGAGACTACTAGTTCTTAATTATAAAATAAAGCATAGGTAAATTTCAAACAAATGGCTTACCAACAATCCTTCTTTCAAAGCAAGAGCCTTTGCAGTCTCAATAGCTTCATCACTTGAAACCTGGGAAACAATTGAAGGCACCAAATGGTCATGCCACTGTAGAAGAAGGTGAATGCAAAGACACACGTGGATGGATCAATGAACAAACTTCTGTTAATGGGGGAAGTGTGGTATGGTACTGTAACCAAGGCGAGTAAAAAAATAGTGTTCTTGCTTATATACTCCTTTGGCCCCAAAAATAAGTCCTTTAGGACAGTAACATGGTCTTTAATGTAACACTTTGACTAATAATACATATGAAAATACTATATTATTTCAAATAGAAGTGGTTAAATGTGATGAAAATGTTTTTCATGATGAATCTAGGAGCATCGATCTTATGATGGCAATCTATATGGTTCTTCCTTTAGCTATTTATGGTCAAAGTTAAAAAGGTGGGATCAACAATGCCAAATGGACTTATACTTGGGATCAGAGGTAATGTGTCATTTCTACAATCCAACTTAATAGAGAACATACTTGTAGAGTTTCATCAATGAGGTCAACATCCAAGACCCCAGGAATAAAACCAGCTCCAATTCCTTGAATCTTGTGTGGCCCTGCATTATGGGCACTTAATCTCATGAGTCCAAAACAAGAAGCATCAAGATGAATTTGTTGGGGCAGAATGGTTCACAACGTTAAAATATCTTTATATGTATAGTTGAAAAGAAAAGCCTGCTTACAAGGTCGCATTAACTATAAATCTGGACAGCATCTGTTAAATATCTGTCATTTACAAAATATTTCACATGACCGGCCTAAGCAATGCAAATAAAAAAAAGGGAAACTGTTATGGATTTTTTTCTCAGATTTTGGTAATAGTGGGAAACTTAAAGCACAGTAAGCAATTTATACTAGCATACACTCATAACTAAAAATGACCATAAACTATGTACTTCGGAACACAAAGGAATATTCAAGATGCAAACTTTACCAGGTTTTCCACCATTTAAAACAGCACTCTCTACTGGCTCCACACCATAGAGCTAACATAGAGATAAACAAATAAAATCAGATACTTTGTTCCATTGAGGAAAAAAGAACAATCATCAAAGTGTCAGCTAAAACAGCCACGCATGCGTACCTTGACATTAGGATTTTGCTCTCTGAGGTATCGACCAGTTCCAGTTATGGTACCTCCTGTCCCAATACCTGATACAAGGCCATCAACCTTTCCAGCTGTAGCTTTCCAGATTTCAGGCCCCGTAGTCTCATAATGAATCTGCATAACATATTTCAGCATGTGATCTCAGAAAGTAGATATCAACAAGAGCAACATCATGTTCTCCAAGTATAAATGCTATATTGTGCTGCACCTTTGGGTTAGCAGGATTTTCAAATTGTTGAAGGATGTATGAGTTGGGTGTCTTTGCTTGAATCTCCTCCGCCTTTTTGACAGCTCCTTTCATTCCCAGGAGTGGGTCAGTAAGGACCAGTTCAGCACCAAAAGCCTTCAGTATGATTCTCCTCTCCATGCTCATGGAAGCAGGCATCGTGAGTATAAGTTTGTAACCCTTGGCAGCAGCCATAAAGGCCAGTCCAATTCCTGTGTTGCCGCTAGTTGGTTCAATCAGCACACTCTGGCAGCAATTGGCATGGAAACCAAAGTATTAGTTTAAATCCAATATTAACATTCTGAAATTCATATGAATCTAGAATTAAAAGCAGTTTGCTGAAAGTTATGAAAAAACCCAATAATTAAATTCCCTTGCCGCTATGGAGATTCAGTTAAAACTAATTCCAAAACAAGAAAACAACAATTTTTAATCTTATAAATGGTCAAAAGTAGACAGACACTTTAGTAGGTGGTACTAGCACCAATCAAGCTAAACAATGGCTTCAGTTTAGTCCTGGATCAATTCAAAATGCTATTTTGTAAGATGGAATTAACAATACCATATTAGGCACAAGCAACAATCATTAGGTCATTTCAGCTGCAGAATAATGCTAAGGCCCCGTTTGGATCCCTTCATTTTGAGGAATTGGAATCTACTTAATAGAGTAGGCTATTTGTCTTGGAATATGGCATTCCACAACTTTCCAAAGTATATATATAAGCTTATCTCAAATTCATGGGGGTGGGAGATGGAAATTGATTCTATAGATCCTCATGTTATGTTTCTAATGTACAATTTATAGCACACTCTTCGATTCGCTTCCCTATAGCAAAAGTGCAATGCATAAGTATCTCTCCCATATGACCATCAATAATATACAAATATATTACACATACAACTATATTAGCTTAATTAATTTATATCTAAATTATGATTATTAGAATGGAATTCAATTCCAAGGATCCAAACGGGGCCTAATGGGATTCTCCATCGAGGACTAGGGCAGCTATCCTATTGTAGGACGAGGGCAGAGCTATCCAATAATTCTTAAGTTATAATCATGCAGTCGAATGGAGAAGAGACAAAAGTTGCTTCCCACTCCTCTAAGAAGATCTGTAAAGCTTGATTCTTGTACTTAAATAGGTACTGGTCAAAGCACTATGTTAACGATGTACACACTACACTATGTAACGGTTGAAGACTAGTCATGCAAATTTATTTATTGTGACTTCACCATATGGACAGATCAGAAGCAAATACTTTTAACTGAAGCATCTGCTCCACTTATGCAGACTAGATCCGTCAAAATGAAAAATGGCAGCGAGCACATGCTCCCGGATTTGATGGTATAGGAACTAGTATTCCTATTGAACATATATGTCAGAGCTAAGGCAGTGGACACTGTGCAAATCAAGAACATAAGTTATTTTCCTTGTACAACAAAGGAAATGCTCAGAAAGGTTCGTTCACTCACCGTTCCTGGAGTGATCAGGCCCTTCTCCTCTGCGTCAGTGATCATGCTGTAGCCAATCCTGCACAAAACAACGACACACAGCATGAGTTTTCAGCTCAAGGTCCTGAAGGTAATGGATGACCATGACACCTATGTGACCGAAAACATACTTAAATGACAAGGAAAAATTTGAAATTCTACTCAAGTAATCCATCCATCTGAAGTAGCAACCAAAAAACTTGAGTCAGAGTATGCAGAAAGAACTGATCTGTCTCAAATAATCCATCCCTCGATGTACAGTAAAAATGACGAGAAATTGGAAATCTTTACAGAAGAAGAGAAAAGCCCACCTATCCTTGACGCTGGAGCAGGGCTCCATGGACTCGAGCTTGGCGGCGACGCGGCCGACGCACCCATCTGTCACCTTGTTGAGGTACACCAGCGGCGTGTTCCCGATCAACTGCGCATCACGAAAGATTCAAATTTTACGGGCCACGCACAAACACCAACCAAATCCGCCAAAAAGAAGTGCGCGGAAATCGAGAGGAAATGGGCGGGCGCTCACCTCGGTGACATCCTTGGCGATCGACGGCGAGGCCTCTCCCATTGGGCCACGAAGCTGAAAAATCCAAGGGAAGAAAAAAAGATAAATCTTTTATTCTAAATAGACAGCACAATCGGTTCCTCCGCCAATTGGCGAGAACAGCAAAGAGGAAACCCTACGGATTCGGCGCAGAAATCCTTGGTGCGGGGCGGGGGTTTCTCGAACTGGCGGCTCTTGTTGGAGTGGGAAGCCGCTGGAGGTGAGGCTCGGCTTTATGCAGGGCGAGGCTGGGGGAGAAGGGGAGGAGGTCCGGGAGACGGGAGAAGTGCTCGGTCCACGGCGAGCCGTGTCGCTGCAGGTGGGCCCAGAGCGGGAGGTGTCCTCGATGCCTGGTGCACGGAGTCCGTCGACGGCTTGTCGAACGGCGTTCGTTGAACCTGGACGGCGTTCGATGGTCAGACAGGGAAGATGGAGGCGGAGAGCAGCCGGAGCTGGCGGCGATAGAACGGATGTCCTATGCCAAATTATCATGGTCGAAGAGTGTGATCCGGTAAAGATAGAGACAAATTGTTTCAGTGACTTACGGCAAAAGCTACACTTTAACAATATCCACTAGCAAATTTTCCCCAAGTAGTACGATGCTGGATCTAAATAAGTTTTAGAACTTGGAGTTCTTGTGTTCTAGACGATGCTATAGAAAATTAGGAGATGTCCACTTGATCTTTTTTAGAATCTAATCTAAAATGTGTTTAGCACTCAAGATCGAGCATCACATCGATATCTCTCCCGTCCTGTCTAATTGGTCAACCCCCTCCTAGACTTCTTAACTATGATTTGCTCCGATCCGAATTAGTCATGCCTTATTATCAAAAAAAAAGAAACAACCATGCCTTCGTTTGCTTTGGTTGTTAGATGATTTTTTTTAATTTTAAACGGGGGAAGAGAATCCCACCAATTCATTACCAGGAGCTTCTTGTAAGCTCAGAAAAACCATGAGGTTCAGCAGTTTACAAATTGAAAGAAATCGCGTGGCACCAAGCTTGAGCGTGCGATTGGTCGCCTCTGGGCAATCCATGTTCGAACAGACAATACTTGCACACGCCATTGTCGTAGACATGAAACACTCTCTTTTGTTTTCTTATCCTGTTTCCCCTAAGCAAATAATAATACTTGATACACCACATGATCAACAAAAATGTTGCTTTTGTTGGCTGTAAAGATATATTATTATTATTATTGGTGCCGAATTGAGCGACCTGCAGCTTGCTTAGCATCTGGCTGGCCCCTAGCTAGCCGCCAGTTGTTGGACTTATCGGAGCGAGGAGCGGTCATCGGTGATGTCGCCGTCCGGCCAGTGCACGCCGGCGAGGAAACGGACGCGCCGGTGAGGGCCCGCCGCGCCTGGTTGGTCTCCACCACTCCACCGGCGGGCGGGCGGCCATGACTCTAGCCAACCGCCTTATCCCTCCATCCCTGCTTGATTCCCCGTTTCGCCCACAGCATGGATGGTCCTACACTACCGTCAAACAAAAGTAATTAATTTGCCAACAAAGTTAAGTTCATGTGATCCATGGATTAATTTATTTTTGTTGCAAATAATTAATTATTGTGACGGCAGTTTTCGTGTCAAAGATTAATTATCGATTTTTTTCCCGTCAGACTTACATGTCCAAATATATTTTGTTTCATGTTGTGTCAGGGTCCGTTTGGGAGGGGTCTTATCAGTTTCGGCTTCACCAGTTTTAATCGAGACACTGTCTTATAAATCAGGATAAAAATAAACTAAAGGGTAAAGCTATTTTTTTAGCTTTATTTTGGGAGAGCGCTTCCAAACAACCCCTAATTCGTGCTAGTAATGAAAAGGTAGTTGACTTGACCTGCTGCTACATCACTGCACAGTCATGTGTTCCAATCCCAACTTCACTAGGGGACGGCGAGAGACGGTGAAACCGTTAAGCAACACCGATGGAGCGACCTCCCTCTACTGGCCAGGTATATAAGGATCTCGCGTCGCTAGTGCAGTCGTTTTTCTTTTCTTTTTTTTTTTCTGTACACAAATGCATGTACCGTCACAACCACGGACACCCAAGCATCGCAACACGTCAATTGAAGTACTCGTTTTCCATACAAAGAGGACAAGAAGAATTGTAGAGGAGCTTAGACGATGTAGACGACGACGCAGGACGTTGTTTGGTCCTGGTGCGGCAGATCACGGACAGGGAAATATTATCAGTTCCAGCGCGTACATCTCCGAGAACCATCGCTAACACGTGGACCGATCTCCTCGCAACGATAAGGGAAAAATTTGTTTCACTAAAAAATAGGAAAAAAACATAGAAAAGCTGTCGATTATATTAAAAAAATTAACATGAAAGCCGTCCAATAATTCCATACGTGCGGTACCCCTTGGAAGCTCGAGGAGCCGTCGTCTCCTCAGATGTCAGATCCTATAAAAGAAAATTCAAATAGGAAGCCCTTGCATGTCTAATTTAGTATTTTATATTCCACGCGTGCAGCTAGCTCGCATCTTGTGTTATTCAACGTAAGTCACGCGCTTTGCATGATGCAAAGAAGACCAACCAACTCCAAATTACTCTCTCCGTACAAAAAAAAATAAATTATTTTAGGATTTAAAATTTATTCTAAAAATAGGTCATCTTACCCTATTTACCTATTTAGAAAGTGCATACAAGAATCAATTATCAATTAGTGCTTGCTGGAAGGAGTACTGTCTCCGTCCCAAAAAATAAGTCATTCTAGGATTCAAAATTTGTCCCAAAAAATAAGTCATCCTATCTTATTTAGAAAGTGCATATGCATGCAAGAATCAATTAGTGTCAGATATAAGTAATAAATAGGGACAAACATGGTCATTTTACCTTCTTATTAATTTATCCTACAATTTCTAGAATGACTTATTTTTTGGGACGGAGACAGTACATTGTACTGCAATACAGGATATCAATATCAGTTCATTTATTTAAACAGTCACTATATATAATCTCGCAGAGTATGTGATAGTTACATATAAACTTCGCAAGTTTCGGAACCTAGATGTACACACCACTGCATCTTATAAGGATTAGATACCATGACACCGTGAGGATTGTCGGTGTACGTCACAGTTCTGTTTTTTCTTTTTTAAAAAACCCGAACCACAGGTGTATATAGAATGTAGATATACAGAGATGATCAGAAGCAAGCTGACATTTACCAAACTGACAGCGGAAAGTGCTTATATTTCCCTAATGAGTCATATATTGAGTATGTAAAAAAGTGGTAGAGGTTAATTAGACCTTTAATCTTGCTTAGACATGCCCGGCCAGCATCTGCAGATGTGCGTGCGACCCGTGACCCAGCATCAGCATTTGTACTCTGTGATACACAAAGAAAAGTGGCGTCAATAGATTTTGCTTCTGGATCCCTAATTTGTGAAGCTTTGTTCATTTCGCCGTGAGGACTAGTAGAATGAAAAAGAAATAGAGACAATTCGAGACAAAACAATTTGTTACTCGGTCCTCATCAGGTAGTAGCTTGCATGGAACCGACTAATCAAAGCTTTGTGATTTCAGGAGCTCGATAGCCATGTCGCCGTCCGGCGAGCCGGAGCTCTCACCTCTCATGTCGCGTTCAAATTTAAAATGAAATGAGATGAGCAATCCTTATGGAAAAGGAAAATGAAATGAGCAATCGCTGCTATGGGCCTCAGCAAACGAACGGCAGAATCCGACCCAGACGGCGTCCCTCCCTCCTAGATGCTCCTCAGGTCGGCGGATCGCGGCCGCACCCTCCGCATCCAACGGCCGAGATGGCCCGACGGCCCGGACGGTAAATGAAACACCGTCCACCCGGGCCTGCTGCTGCTGTGCTGGACTGGGACTGCACGCCGGCCGGCGCGCTCATGCGGTTCGCCGCCGCGCTGCGCTTCCAGGAGAGCCATTGACACTGTGGTGGCCGCGTCCACGGCCGGCGCAGTGCCACTGCCATCTCCTGAAGATTTCCAATATATGCTGGCAAACATCATTGCAGCAGGAAGGCAGGAGAAGAAACACATTGCGCGTAATATGTATGGATCCCGAAATTATTCTTCTACCTCACTACCAACATAATGATTCACACAAAAGTAAGCACTAGATCATTCTAGAAATCAATCCCAGTTTCACTGTTTCTTCTGTTTCACTGCGACTTATGCGGAAAGAAGTTAGCAGAATCATTTCATTGGTCAACGGAATGTGCCAGTGGCCAAGAGAGGTTGTGGTCTAACCTCTAGTCAAGTACAGGGGCTATCATGAATGTAAAACCTGAAATCATTCTACCTGAATCTGAAACTATGCTACAGTTCAGATACAAATTGTGACAACACTGAATGTGAAGCTCTGTCACCTGTCATACATGATGATTTCTTTTTTTTAAAAAAAAAACTCATACATGATAGTAGCTTCAAGTTTTGTTGGACAAGCTAGAAAGCACTTGAGCATCCATCATCATTCCTAACTCAACAAGTCCACACCACAGGCCTGTGATGCTGAAAATTGATTCAGAACCAGCAGCATCGGAAAATAATGACAACTTTCAAACGAACAGTACAGCTAGCTGACAGTAGTACATGAAACGAGAAGACTGGAGCCGATCGGCGGCGGCCAGATGCGTGCATCTAGATTTCTTCAGCGGAGAGATGATATGTCCTGCCCACAACCACAGCCCAAGCAATGGCCGTCAAATGAAATATCCAACTGAAACGTCGTGGTTGGTATCAGCTACGAGTAGTATGCAATGCTGCTGGAGATTCATAAAAGGAAGCAAAATGCATGAGTTTATTTGTACCTGGCCTTGATCAGGTGCTGCTGCTGCTACTACTCTCACCGGCCACCGCTCCCCTCCTCCTCCTCAGGCGGCTCATAAACATCCATGCAATCAAATAACCACCTTAACAATTCAACCTTGATGTTGGCTACAGGACGTCGTGGGTGCATGTCAGCCGCATGTCAGCCGTGTCCCTCATCGCGGACTCAGCAGCCCTTCGGTTAGATTCCTTAGCACCGTCCCCCCCAATGAGTACAGAGATTTCTTTGAGGCCTGTTAGGTGCTCGATACCAGCAGGCGCAGCTCCGTACCTGTCCCATCCGTGTGCACTGAAACATAGCTCGAGCCTTTCAAGCTTGGGCATTGCCCCTGCCTCGAAGGTCAGGTGCGGTATCCTGCCACAGAAGACTCTAAAATGCTTCAGAACAGGGAATAATCCACTTCCTCCAGGATGATGATGATCTTATCTTCAGGAGTTCTAAGGATGTGCAAAACCAGGTGGATAAGGGAGGGCAGCTGTGAAAGCATTCCAACATCATCCTCCAACACCTCCCTAACAGTGAGGTACAGGTCATAGAGGCTATGGAGGTGGCCAATCCACTTAGGAACCCTTGAGAACCAGGATCCATTCTTTGCATGGAAGCTTTGCAGATGGAAGAAATAAGCTGGGACTGAACGCCATACATCTAAGAAACTTCTGACATGATGTTTATCACTATCAATATGTAGATGTTTGAGGTTGCAAAGATTTTCGAGGGCGTGCACAACTTCCCTACATCTCGTAGCAGTCTCATCTCCAGATTTACTGTAGATAATGCTGATTTCAAGGTTTGTCAGATTGGTCAGTTCTCTCAGACCCTTGATGCTGTCCATTGAGTTGCCCAAATCAAACTGTCCAAGAGTACGCAAAGATTTCATGTTACCAATCCTATCAGGCAATATTACATGACTAGGAACAACCAGATGCAACAACCGGCTCAAATTAAAAATATCTGATGGTAGTTTCGGAAGTCGTGTTCGTTTATATGAATTTATTCCACGTATGTCAAATGTTTCCAGTTGCTGAAGATCCCCAATTTTACTAGGTAACACCGCATGGTAACCTCTTGCTACGATCTTTAAGAATCTTAACTGAAACAGGTGACGTATCCCAGTAAAGTCTAGCGATGGATCTGAGTTGGACCATCCTGAAATTTCAATTCCTAGAACTCGGAGATGCTTGAACAGTTTAAAAGAGAGCAACTGCGAGGAGGTACCAAATCTTGCTAGTGTACGTATTTGGGATAGCTGGACAGATCTCGCTGCAGTGTCAGCAGTGTCATTTGTTGCATCATCCAGGTTGAGAGAGATCCGGCGGATCTTGTTTTGATGTCCTGTCATGTCTTGCATATCATCCATTATAGTTATGAAATTCTCTTCTCTAGACTTATGTAATATAAGATCAAGCATCATATCATGTACCCGGCAAGATATTACCTCACCATTATAGTCTGTATCTACAGGCTGAATCATACTTCTATTGATAAGCTCATTAAAATAGCTCTTTGCAATATCCTCTGGATCTATCCCACGATCTTTACATATAAATCCTTCAGCAACCCATTGCCTAGTCAAATCATTCTTGTCAATTGTGTAGTCTTCTGGATAAATACCAAGATATAGCATGCAAGTCTTCAAATAATGAGGAAGATTTATGTAGCTGAGATTCAATATTTGTCTCATGCCTTCCAAGCTTGGGCTCACTTCAAAGTTGGAGCCTAGAGACTTCCGTACATACTCCCACTGCTCCTTTTTAAGCTTGTTTGGCTGATTAGCTAACAGGCTAGATGTTGTGATAATTGCAAGTGGCAAGCCACCACATTTTTTCAAAATTTCAGACGACACTTCGTTCAAATATGTAGGGCACATACCCTCTGAACCAAATATTCTTTTGAAGAATAAGCTTCTTGAGTCTTGGTCACTAAGGGCCTTCATTTTGTAAACACATTCAATGTGATTACTACAGCAAGCTCTAGCCACAGCCTCAATTCTGGTAGTTGTTATTACTCTGCTACCATTCGTGTTCTCCGGAAGAGCACATCTGATAATATCCCATGCAGAAACATCCCAGATGTCATCGATTACAATGAGGTACCTGCCATGTAAATACATATGGAGTGTAGCAACCATCATGACAGAGTAAATGAAGACATGAAAGTATATCATCACTAAAGATCAAAACAACAAGAAGAAAAACACAATTATCCCTACTCTGTTCCTTTCTTCTCATCCACTCAGTGAAAGATCGAGGAACATCGTTCCCCACTGTCTATTTCATCTTTTCTTTATTTTTTAAAAAGAAGTAGCTTTGTTCTGTGGGCTACACTGAAGGGGCATGGGATGTCAGAACAACCTGTCTGGTGCTAAAATTGAGCAAACGATGGCTCATGGGCCTTGCTCTGTTTTTCAAGTAACAATCCTCAAAACTGAATCATATATACTTAATTAGGCAGTGGTGAGAATGAAATGCTAATTGGAGGGGTGCAATTTGAAGAATAGAAATGAAAAGCAATATTCAGAGTTCTGATAACAATTTTAAACCTTTTGTGTATTTATAAGGGTTTCTCTGTTTTTCATATGCTAATAATGAATATTTTAACAAATCTGATAAAGTACAAAACCATTGAATGCAGATTCCAAGTAATGTGAATGCTAACAAACATCCATTATACATTTAAGGATACAACACATACTAGTCAGCCACAAGAAACCAAGGTCTAGAGAAGAAATCTAGACACCTCATATTATAAAGTGCTAAAGAATACTATGGTGCTAAAGAAGAATAGCTTCAAAATAGGAAAGAAAGTGTCATATCATAAATCACTCAGAGCACAATTACTTTGAGACTCGTGTACCTCTTGTCCAATAGGAAATTTTGCAGTGCAATGATCAATTCAGACTCTTCCCACATTTCAATGTTGGTGTCCTTAGGAGCTACAAATCCAGCTTGAGATAATAATCTTCTCAGAATCTTCCTAAAGTTTGGTTTTTGGGACACAGAAACAAAAGCTCGAGACTGGAACTTCTCCTCAAGCTTGTGATAAATCTCATTTGCAAGCGTAGTCTTTCCGAGACCTCCAAAGCCCACAATAGAGAGCACCTTTAGCTGATGCACAGGCACACCCTCTCCATCCATCAACTGAATCAGCTGGTCTCTTGGTCCCTTGACACCGACAAGGCTCGTCGTCTCCGCATGGAGCGCCAACAAGCGAGGATCGATGGTTGTGTTGTTTTGCTTTGGGACAGTGTCGTCAATCTTGTACCTCGTGCGCCGCTCACTTGCCTCCTTGACACGGATCTTAAGGCCTTCAAACTCCTTTGCAATCTCATACCTAGTGGTCATTGTTGTCAGCAGCTTCGTGCTCCTATTGATGAACCCTTTGAATCCGTGTGGCTTGCTGGAGTCACGTTCCACGCGGAGCATGAACTCGCTGATGCTGTCCTCGATGTCGTAGGACAGCTCGCGAACCTCCTTGGCCCAGCACTTGTCTTGCTCGTCAGGCTCCCCTGAATCTGAGATCTTCTTCAGGAAGACATACATGCTCTCGAGCTCAGCTTTTAGGAACATGATCTGTCCCTTAGCATCTTTGAGCAACTTGTACTCGGCTGTGAGCAGCTCACCAAGCTTCCGAAGCAGGGAGCCCATGGTGCCGGCCGATGCGCTCACCACCGCAGGCTCCATGACCTCCGCTTTCCTCTCTTTGCTTGCTCTCAATGTGACCGTGTGCAGTTTTCTCTGGGGTGTAGTGTGAGGTCTGCCAAGTGCCAAGCAAGCCCTTGACCGGAACAAATGAGACCCTAAGCAAAGAAAGATTCCTCTCATTAATCACAGATAGATAGATAGATAGATAGATAGATAGATAGATAGATAGATAGATAGATAGATATGCAATCTCTTTCTTCCTTGTTATTTCAATGACTTTTTTCACATGTGATCAGTGTTCTCTTTAGCATAAAGTTGTAATAATGGAGAATAGGGTGCCCACTGCACGGTACCAGTCCAAAAGGAAACAAAGTTGAAGATACATGTGGATGCCTATTGTGCGTCTTGTGGTTTGCTCATCCTAAAAGTCTTTCCACTACCGTTAGTTGCTGATAAAATAATCTAAAGAGAACAATGAATACATACATATCAATACATGAAACTACCAATCTCGCTAAAAAAATGTGCAAGAAATATGGTTTCATTAGGCTATAATTGTAATTTTGGTGATTGTATGACAACATAGTCAATCCGACTAATGGGTTTGTGAGCTCAAGTTTGTAGGATTTCTAGGTCCCATGGATGGAGTCCAATCCATATACAAGATGGTCTAAACCGCAGTCAAGATGTCCAAATTGTGTCATTTACATTCTTAGTGTAGTATCTTGCTAGGATTGGCTATAGGTTGCAAAACTTTTTGAGATGAAGTTTTTATACTAGTTGAACCCTAGTTGAACATCTAGATAATATATTTTAGCTTATATTTTGTACTAACTAGTTTGAGCTATACGTTAAGGTTTTAGAATTGCCTAATTCACTCCTTCTCTTAGGCTACAAACACCGATTTCTTTCAAAATATTATTATCTGACACCGTGACAGACAGCCGAACCAGCATCACTAAAAAGTGATTTATTTGACATTAATTGTGGTGTTCTCTTTGGAGTGTGTTTTGAGGTCTATCGACAAGACGATTGGCTAAAATGGGGTCCACATGCAGAGATTCTTCTCACCACTTATTGATCAATGCCGTACTCGCTTTGTTCCTTTTCATCATCTTTGCCTTTGGTTTGATTTTTTTGGAAGGAATGCGGCCGCTGCCGATGGGCGCGCGATTCCGAAGAACTGAAGGTGAGTGAGGGGCGCTCCTATATAACTTGTGGAAGCTGATTAAACATTATAACTTCAAAGCTCATTAAGCCCATTAGATCGAAATTAGACATCTAAATTCAACAATTCAAAAGACTAAATTCAGCATTTTCTAAAAAATAGATCAACATTTGAAAATAGTATATTCAATATTTTTCAGAAATACATATATCAACATTTTGAAAAATAATACAATCAATATTTTTTACAAACTATCTCAACTCCTAAAAAAGATGGATTCAACATTTACCAAAATGTAGATCAAAATTTTCTTAAAAAATGAATTGCTCATAGCTTCTTCTCCGACGACGGCGTGCGGCGAAGGCAGCTGGGGCCATGTGTGGCGGCGGCAACAATCGCGACGCAGACGGTGGACAGCGGCGGCGCAGAGGGCTGCTGTGGCGTGCGGCGGGGCAGCTGACAGCTGGCGCTGTGCGGCCGCCGCAGCGCACGCGGGAGCACGGGGCAGCAGGCGGTGGTGGCTCCACGCGGCCACAGTCACGCATGCGGGAGCACGAGGGCAGCAGGAGGCGGCGGACGCCCAGCAGCAGCAGCTGCCACGAGTAGGGGAGGCGGCGACCTAACAAGGAAGGTGATGGAGCGGATAATCGAACGGATATAATTGTTTGCACGGATCTCCAACACTACCGGAAGCCATATAGATTGGTGCGTGACCTTTCGAGGCGACGGGGTTACCGGAAAATGGGCAGTCGTCGCAGGAAAGGGCTGGCCACTGTTGGTTATTGGCACATATAGAGTTTGTTTGGCATGGCTCCAACTCTGCTTCAGATTATTGGCACATATAGGGTCTGTTTGGTATGGCTCCAACTCTGCCTGGAGCAGCTCCACTCCAAAACTCCAGCTGGAGCTAGCTCCGGGTAGAGTTGGAGCTGGCTGGATGGGGTGTTTGGTATGGAAGGTACCCAAACTCCACTCCAGAAAAGAGAGGTTTAAGGGTGTATTGCCATCGTTGCCCTTGGTTGATGGGACCCATATGTCATACTCTTTTTTCCCCTTATTTTTCTTTTTCTGCCTTATCTTCTTCTCGTCGTTGCTTGTCTTCTCCTCGAGCACCTTCATCCTATCCCACATGGTGTGCGCGACCTCGTCGGCCACGCGGCTCCGGTCCTCGGCCTCGTTGAACCTGCGCTCGAGCTTCATGAGCACGGGGATGCCCGTGTCCTCCGAGCTGGACGCGCTGAGGAGGTGCCCCAACAAGTCCGCCGCCGGCAGATTCACGAGTCGGGGGTTGGGCACGGGGAGGGCGATGTCGTTGTCGTCCGGAGGGGCCTTGCCGGCTCGCATGCACGGCGTAGGGGAGAGGCGGTGGAGGGAGCCACGGCGATGCAGGAGAACCGCGACAGCGCAAGGAGAGGCAGCGGCGCAGGGAGAGGCGGCGGAGGGGAGCCGCGACGCGCAGAGGAGAGGCGGCGGAGAAGAGCCGCGATGGCGGGGGAGAGGCGGCGGCGGCAGGGGAGGAAGGCACTCGGGTGGGAAGGGGGGCTCGCGATGGGAGGTAAGCAGAGAGGGTCGGGAGAAAAAAAAACTAATCGTTTTTTAACCAGTGGCAATGGTGGGTAATTACCCCATAATTTCATGTCTAGATCCATATTTGAGCTTTTTGGAGTTGCAAAAGAGGTGTTCGAAAACTCCAAGTTTATTTGAAGGGAAATTTGTACATAGAACACCGTGAAAGTGTGGCTTTGTATGCAACCCAACGTAAAATCAGATTTTGTTTCAAACACACCGTGAATAGAGTTGCAAAAGAGGTGCTCGAAAATTCCAAATTTATTTGAAGGGAAATTTATATGTAGAACACCACGAAAGTGTGGCTTTGTATGCAATACAACCTAAAATCAGATTTTGTTTCAAACACACCGTGAATGCGTGATGTGATCTGCGACACACCACGGCAAGTATAATAACCATTTTCAGCTGAGCGGAGACGTAAATAGACCACTTTGCCCTTGGGTCCACCTGTCATCTTCTTCCTATCCCCTCCCTCCTTCCGTCTGCCCTTCCGTGTTCCGTCTGCCCTTCTCTCTCTACCAGGTAGGGTGACGTGAGGCCTGGGGCGGATGACGGCCTCGAGGAGCTCAAAGGCTGGACAGACCGGGGCTTTGGTTCCGGCTCGATGAGATCTCCATGAGCCAGCGCCTTCTCGATGACGGGCACCAAGCCGACCTGCACGTGCAGCCGACGTTGCCGCCGGTGACGCTGCATCGATCGCCAACTCAAGATCTCCGGCTGCTAAAAAACGCATGCATCTGAAAAACTCGTACAAGATTTGGATTGCTCGGTCACTGGATAAAGGCAACTTATCCAACATCAAGGCGGATCTTTTTTTCCTTCTCATCATGCAACCAACAATGCCCCACTCGTCGACGTACAGGAGCAAAGCTACAGCACACACATAGACAGACATACCAGAGCTCGTGCGAATGGAGAGTGGCCAGCAGAGCGGAAGAAAGGATGGTGAGAGAGAAGGGAAGGACATGTGGGCATGAGGGTAAAATGGACCTTTTACACCACCAATAAGCTGACAACTATTATTTTCCTTGGTGCGGTGTGTTGCATACCAAGCTGACTTTTCATGATGTGCTGAAAATAAAATCTGCTTTCGTAGTGTGTTCCACGCAAAACCACTCTTTCATGGTGTCTCCTGAATAAAATTGTCTTATTTAAACTACAGCTCCAGAGTTTTGGAGTTTCATAAAATTTTGGAGTTGAGACATTTGGCTATAAAATTATTTGAAGTTGTCGGAGTTTAGCTCCAAAATTATGCCAAAAAGGTCCATACAGCCCACAACGATGGGAGTTGCTTGGCGGTTGCATAACCTTAGCGATGGGTTGCAATCGGTCCGTCAGTTTTTTTAGGGACAATCAGTCCGTCAGTTAGACATATGTGGTTGGCTCTACAGGGTATCAAATACAGTGCCAAAGGCGAAAGGGTCTGTAGCCTTTAGATCCTGGGTTTGACTTCTTATATGAGCGAATTTTCTAGGATTTAACGATGTTGTGCTTTCAGTAGTAGGCGACGTTCCCGTCGACAGCGAGACACATGCGGTGACTTTGTAAATCTCGAGAATTTATTGGCTCAGTCTTCGTCACCACTCCGCTCTTTGGCGAGCCACTTAGGCATCGCCCGCGATCCGTACATCGAAAGGTGCTTGGCTCGGATGCACGGTGGCCCCGCAGCGGGGATCGATGGAGAGTCGCCCAATTTTTATGAAAAGCCCCCTATTTCGGAACCTAAAACATCCATAATTTGGATCGCAATTAATAATTATGATCCGAATTTATGCACTTACCTCCGTGATTGGGATCGAATGGCGATCTGATTTTATGCAAAACGGTCCCTACTATTTACAAATATGCCCCTTCCTTCAGGATAGTTCATCTGCGCTCCCCCTCATCGTCCTTGCCGCGCCCGTTCTTCGCCGCCCGACGCCGGCGTCCTCCGCACCTTCCGAACCAGCGTGTCTTCTTCTCTGATTCGCCGCGTCCAAGGTCCAGGCCCAACCACGACGGGAGACCGCACGCGGCACGCCCTCCGGCACCTGCACCTCCCGCATCCATTCTCCGGTGAGCAGCAAACGCCGCGGCTGTCGGCCATGGGCTGCGGAGGCGGCGAAGAGGGCCATCTGCCCATCTCGAGGAGTTCTTCGATTACATGAGCGGCTGGGAAGCTACGAGCGCTCGGGCTGGCGTGCTGCGTGGCACCGGCACCAACTACTCCGACGATGGCTTCGACCTCGGCCGCCTTCTCCTCTGCAGTCCTGCCTTACACTAACAACTTGCACGCCGCAACGAATTTCAGCATCGATTCTAACTTAGGGGAAAGGTTGAACGGCAGAGCATCTATATGTTTTTTAGAGTAGTCTGTCTCTTCTTAGCAACTTCTCGATCACAGCGTCACCGCCAACAGGCATCCAATAATATTTCTTTTACCGTTCAGTTAAAAAATTATTGCACTAAAAGCAACTACCCAAATATCACCATACCATTAGCAAATTGGCGTTGCATTGCAATCCGATGGCAGACCCACCTCCACCCCTCGCTTCAATTATTTGAAGTAGTAGAGATAATTCACTTAGCTACAAGACTGTGAACAAGAAACTTTGGTTGCAGTGAGAACATCGGAGAACCGGAGAATCCATTATGTCACGCGCCTTTGTCAAACAAAGTGCATAAGATGAAGACCAACTGTGAGCAGTTGTGAACCGGCGAAGATCAAGTGACCACCTGTGAATTGATACAGTCTAGTCTAGTTCCAGTCTGTAAGCTTACAAGAAGGATTTGAAAGTGTGCAAGTATGGAAGAACGTGGGTATATGCTTTGCTGTGTGATCCGCGCGCGGCTATACAAGTCAATGCACATCACTTTATTTTGGTTTCCTCCAATACTTCAATGCTCCCTTGGACTATAAACATCCATGAAAGAGGAAACTCTGGCATCTTAGGCGTAAGAGTATATATGGTAGCATTTGGTATTGGTCCAACTTATAACCATGTAACTGTTGCTGCTAGTCATCCAATAACTGTTGATGCATCATTCATCTATCGTGAGTGCACTCTGAAATCATGAGTTTGTTTCACAACGCATCAGTGATCGATGTTTCGTTTGCCTTGTGCAAATATTGTCTGACCTGAAGCACACGGGACTAAAGCTGAAGCTCAACTGATGACACCATACATACATGTTATGGTGATCGAGTCTAACAGAGTCCGTCTCACCCAGTTGTGCTGCCGTTTCAGAGTAGCTCACTCGATCATGTAGCTATCAGCTTACCCACCGGTGATTGCCGGCCGGGCCGGCGTGGACGCCGTCGGGATCCTCATGCTCGCCGCCGGCGGCTGCTTCTGACGACTCCAGTCTTTAGAAGCTAACTGGGCCACGAGAAGCGCACGGCGGACAAAGTCATTTGACGGGCCGAGCCGTAAAGAAAGTTCGGCTCTGTAGATAGGGGTTATTGGGCCACCGCTTGGTCCAGAGAGGCCTTCTACTTGACCACGACCCTAAGAATTAGGGGTTATAGTTTTGAATTTGGTGATTGTGTGACAATATAGTTAATGGGACTAAAATATTTGTAAGCTCAAATTCGTAGGATTTCCTGATCCTATGGATGGAGTCCAATTCATATACAAGACAGTCCAAATCGCTGTCAAAATATTCAAATTGAAGTGAAAACCTAGAGAGAATATATTTGAGGTGTCCAAATGATCGTAGTGACGAATTGGACAAATGTCAGCTGAAATCAGCCGACCAGTTAAACCCACGGTATGAAATTAGAACTGACTGGTGTATTAGGAAGTTAAGATGGAGATCAAGTGAAGAAAACTCTATAAGACCGGTTAAAACGATGGTAGTTACTGGTTGAACCGACGTCCAAGGGTTAAGCGTCGATGCAATAGTCGTTTAGACCACTAGAAGGTTTCTGGAGCTGAAGAAGCAAAAGGTCTTCAGCACCAATTGAACCGACGGTACCTGCAGAGATGTCGGTGTATTGGTCAGTTGATTACTCAGTAAGCACTTAAACTGCAGAAAGCTTTGAGGAACAAATCCTTAAGGATCGGTTGAACCGACACCCATCAGTGCAAGGCGTTGGTGCAATGACGTCAGCAGAAAAAGATAGTTGGAGCTCAAAGGCTAGCATGCAACTTCAGAGTGATCTGTTAAACCGACGCACGTGACCGGTTTAACCGACGCTTTATGCTTTTCTGGGTAAAAATATGTAACGGCTAGGAATGGATCTCTAGTCTATATAAGACCTCACCTTGGGTCATTTGAGGCTTCTAGAGTTCGTGAGAAGCTACAGAAACTCAGGTGAAGTTCTCCAAGCCAACCAAAGAGCTCATTGATCAAAGCCTTAGGTTTAGCACAAGCTTTGTGATGTGTAGTGCTAGGCTAGCTCTAGAGAGATTTTGAGAGCAAGGTGTTGTGACCTTGTGCTGGTTCTTGAGTGAACCTCAAGTTTGTACCTCAGTGTGCCAGGCCTTGGAGTTTTCGTGGCTTGTTGGCAAGTCTTCGACCCTCCGGCTTGGTGTGGAGCGGCGACGACGGCTTTGTGCGTGGGACGAGGAGACCCCTCCATCGCGGGAAGCTCCGTAGTGAAGGCGGCATCAAGGTGACCGGGAGACTTGACGTGAGCCTTAGTGGCCGAGCCTTTGTGGCAAGTCAAGGGGTGCCCCCGGAAGAGACTTGGTGACCGGGAAGCAATACTCTTTACGAGTGCTTCAACAACGTGGACTAGGGGTGGCTTAGTGCCTACCGATATCACGAGATAAATTCTCGCGTCAAGAGTTTGCTTAGTCTCATCCCCTCTTCTACGTTTCCATATTTCATCTTGCAACTTGTGTGTCTTTACTTTTTTAGAGTAGTTTCAAGCTAGGATTGACTGTAGGTTGCAAAATTTATTTGGGATGAGGGTTTCACACTAGATGAACCATAGTTGCACATCTAGATAATATGTTTTCTGTAAATAGTTTGAGCTATAGGTTAAAATTTTAAATTTGCCTAATTCACCCCTAAGATTACGAGCACTGGTTCCTTTCACCTCTACCACTCGGTTTGACATGACGATGAGGCGGTGAGCAGTTACATGCCGGATCACCTGTAAACGGTTCTTAATCATCCATCACGGCATCACCAGGAAAAACATAAAACTGTCAATGTTCTGTGTTCTCCTGATTGTGGAAGTTAAAAAACGATTTGCATCTAGAAAAGATTGCACTGCCTAGTTTGCAGGTGATTATGTGCAGAAGGTTTGTGGTGTGCAGTGGAGATAAAGAAGCTCAGACAGATATGCTGACGGGATCGGGTTTTATTGACATGGTAACTGCAGATTATTTTACATTCTTATAACAAATGTAACAAAGGCAGAAAGGCCAATTAGCATCCACGTCAGGTATTTGGAATGGCATCTAAGGCAAGCGAGAGACCTTTCTTGTAAGAAGCGCAAGGCATCCAACAACTATGTACATTCATCTTTCATGAGTACATCCAACTTACGTGGACATTCTCTGGCGCCATGGCACCCGGAAGCTTCAAGGTTGAAATAGAAAAGGAGCTGATCCAAGCAAAGCGCAATGTTGCCAAGCCCAGACTCTGTTCCTGGGCAAATCCTTTGGTCGGCAGTCGGCACTGAACAACAATGACTCAAACTCGGTCTCGTTGAAGTTGGTGTTTCTGTTAAGGAATCTCCCTGGATAAAAACCATAGCCACATGCTCTTATGGCTCACCGAGGTACCTTGGATGAACTTAGCTACAAAAGTCAAAGAACAGAATGGTAGTTTGGTTATCTCCAATAGTTCAATACTTTTAGAGTTTCCTCGCCCATATATACAGCTCCTTTACACCTTGACAGCGAGATAAAATTTGTTCTACCTCTTGCAACATTTTGAATGGCATCCAAGGCATGGGAGCATATATATAATATCTTTGCCTCTTTGATACTGTTCTGTCTCCTAAGCATGCATGCATCCGTTGTGTAAGGCATCCAGCAATTGTTCATGCATCATTCATGTACCATGAATTCGTTGGCCTGAAGGAAATGAAGAAGGCGGTCAATAGATAGACTACAGGATCAAGTGAGCTGTCCTCTTCATTTTTTGCCTCCCTGAAATGAAAAGATCTATCATCGTTTGAACTGGAGTAGGCATTCGGCCAGGAGTTTGGTGATATCAAAATGCAAAATAGTGGCGTTTCTTATTCATTTTATATTTTCTACCTTTTATATTTGCAAAAATAAATAGCTAAATGGAACGTCTGCAAAAATAATCATCTACCGGTCCGTCGGGCTATCCATATTAATCGGTCAATGAAAGGGCGGTTTATATGCAAACTTTAAGTGGCATTGCGTGTCAGTCAGTCAGGGAAGGACAAAATGAATATATTATAAAACTATATTTTACAACTAATTTAGCGCTTTATATGTTGGCACATTTTTCTATAAAGTTTATTAAACTCTAGAAAATTGACAATCACTAATATTTGGTCCTCTATGCAAAGCCCTTAACCTTTTATCAGTGACACCATGAACAATCGATTCTTTGTGGTCAAGAGGAGCATGTATACTAGGGATCAACCGCAGTGGCTCCTTCCGGAATAGTGATAGTGCACTGATTGATGTCTCACTCATGTCGAGGTCCTCTGGTGCCATGGCACCCGGAAGCTTCCAGTCGAAACAGAAGAGAAGCTGAGCCAACCAAAGCTCGATGGTGGCGAGCCCAAACTCTACTCCGGGGCACATTCTCCGGCCGGCACGGAACGGCAGGAACTCAAAGCTTGTCCCCTTGAAGTCGACGTTCCTGTCAAGGAATCTCCCAGTAGCTTTTTAGTTTTAAGCCTCTTATCTAGGTACAGCTATAGTATCCCTTCGTATATGCACGTACACCCACCCTATATATACCTCACTCACACCACTACACATGTACGAACAAAGCTACAACTACATTTAGATCCAGACACCGTGTTCTTCTTGAAATCACCGGATGACTCCGTAGGCGACGGGAAGCCTCTCATCTGGGTACAACTGTAGTATCATTTCATACATACACGCATACCCACCCTACACACCTTACTCACACCACCATACATGTACAAACAAACATACAACTACACTCAGATCCAGATACCGCATCCTTCTTAAGATCATCGAATGACTCCATAGTCGACGAGCTCACCATAATCCTTTTATGGCTCCACGCGTGAGAGGCTACCGACATTCATACGGGAATAAGCTCCGGTGAGGCACCAGGTCAATTCCAGGAAACGAACCCGGGCGGGTGAGGCGAGCATCGTCGCACCCAACCACTGAGCTACACGCTTGTTCTCGAATCTCCCAGTAGCTGGGGTCCAGCCCACGCGTTGATGACCACCCTGCTGCCGGCTAGGATAGTGTAGCCGCCCACACATCTCTTAATATGATTCATGCATCGAAAAGATGGCCGGGGAGCGAGGTCACATCGTAGGTCTTACCCGGCCGTCGGATCGGCCGAACGGATAGTCCAGACTGTGCAAATTCCATTTTTCTTAAAAAAAGATCTTTCTATTTATTCAAAATCAACTTGCAGTTCACGGAAGTCCTTAAATTTTCCTCAATAACCCTCGCCCTTTGCTCAAATCAACCCACAATCTGAGAGCCCTGTCGATTCTTTCCTCAAACACCCCTCGGATTCTGCTACAATTAACCAGTAGTACGTCTTTGGTTATTTCACAAAAGAAACCTCAAATTTTTCACGAAATAAACCCACAGACCAAGCCTTCTCTTTGTCAGATTACAAACTAGACCTCTTTTGCTCAAGAAATTAATCCACGGCCCGTTTTTGTTCAGCGTTTCGCAAAACGAACCTCAATTTCCTACACAATCAATCCATGCTCCACCTCATAACACGTTACTCTTGAAAAAATAACCTGCACATTTTATACAACTAGCCCATCACAATCTGAGATCCTATTTTGTAAGAAAACAAACATACGAGCTCTATAGGAATATATCATTTCTAATACTGACGCTATTTACATAAATAAAGTAACACAACAACAGAAGATCCTATTTTCCTAAAACCATAATAACCCGCTTCTTATGGTACCTCCACAATAACTCGCCATATTTTAATATAACCCCTGCTTCCTTAAACAAAATACCACCATGACTACTAATTGCCAAATTTCATGATTCAAAGTCGAAGTCTTCTCATTTCGCAACTACATTAAGCTACCGGCTAATTACGCTCCGCCCTCTCTAATAAATATCTTTACCCCCTACTTTCACCATAATAAATATAGCCACAAAATATTATAGCTCCATTTCAATACGCAACATAATATACTACTTAAATAGTAGCGACACGACAACAGAGTGCCTAAAATATATACCAGGTGCAATAACGGGTCGCAGACCATGACACCTATGCGAAACTAATGTAGCGACGGATTTATCCTACCTATGTTGCTTAAAGAAAATGTACATTTACACACAATAATTACTACTCTATGTTTGAATTAAAGCCTGTATTAACTACGGTACTGTCACAGCCGGTTTTAAAAAGGAACCGAATGCATCTCATATGTGCGCCAGGATCAAGTTCACATACATATGATAGACGATACAAGTGTATATCTGAAATAATATTATAACGAAATAGAGTATTAAAGTACTTTATTACATGACCGAAAGTCTTAGCAAACGACTGAATGTCTTTAACTAGCAGCGGAACTTCAACTTCATAGGCATATGACTGGGAGACATACGCCTAGAACTTCTCAAAGTCTTCAGGGAACTCCGGACACTTATGGTTGGTACTTAGCAAGTGGAATAAATTATATAACATGCAAAGCCAATTTCAAGGAATAGCTGACATGGTTTGACTGCGATAAGCACTTTTAGTTGGTCAAGTTTTATTTAACAAGCATTAACTAAGTGTAAGTATATACCTTAAACCCTTAAGTAAGAAAAGAGATAAGTACCAACAACATAAATAAAGAACATCAATTTAGATCATCTTCAAGTTCAATTATCATGTGAGGGTCCAAGCTGCTCTTAACCGTCAGCACGGCTGATATATCAGCTTAAACTCTGCAGAGGTTGTACACTTTATCCACAAATCGTGTTTTCCTTGATGCCCGGGTTTGCAAGATCCTTAAACACTTCCAAGGTGAGTGGCAAGGATTCACTACGAGGCCTTTACAAATATTTTCTAACTCGCAATGGTCCGCTAAAGTTTCAGGCCGCAGTGGTCATAACCCTCCCTAATGAGGAAGATGCCTTAGCCAGGATCATATCTAAGCCTCAAGAGGACCGAGTTATACTCCATCAACGCACTCCCCTCTTACCCTTTTGGTAAGACCATTACAAGCTAAAGTTTCTAATTAATTAGCCAAGACCAGGCCACGTAGTATTGTGGTTGCATTATTTTCCTAGGTGGTTCTCCATGTTCCAATTAAAATAATGTTCTTGTAATTATCACCATAAAGGTATCCCAGAACATGAAGTAAACAAATGTAGCATTGTTTCCAAGTTAACCAACCAAAATCTAAGTAGATGAGCAACTAGCATAGCTACAATATAAAGTAAACAACCAAGGTTTTAAACAAGGAAGTACAATAGAAACTAGGCACATCCTTAGTTTAGGATCCATCAAATTATAGAATTATACATGCATATAAAATAAAGGTGTGTAACCTAGGTTTTAAATAAGGAAGTACAATAGAAACTAGGCACATCCTTAGTTTAGGATCCATCAAATTATAGACTCATACATGCATATAAAATAAATGTGTGTATTAAGATCATTAGGAACGAAGTATGATCAAGGACCACTTGCCTTCCTCAAGGAGTTGCTGCTGCTCAGCGATGTCTAAAAAGCCTTGATCTTGCGGATCCTCGAACTGCGCACCATCTATCGCACCACACAAGTTCATACAAGCAAATAAGTATAACAAATAAGAAACAGTACACCAAGCAATGTAAATGGAACAAAACAAGATTATAAAGCTACTATACACGTCACAAGGATCGCGTGAGCGCAAGAATCGATAAAAACGGAGTTAAAATGGAGAAGTTATGGTTAAAACATGGTTTCAGGGGCTTATTTATAAAGGATTTGAAACTAAAAGGGCTCTGAACGAAGAAACTGAGGGCCAAAACAAAAATAAACCTTAAATCTAGGGTTTAGATTGAAAAATAGAGAGGCTAGGGACAGCGGGTTCTATTTTATAAACACGCAGGGGTTAAAATAAAAGAAAAATGATCTATGTGTAAATACTTTTGAACTGCAGCGGATGGTGGGTTCATTTCCATAAAATAGAGGGGCTCTTATGCAAAACGTGCTAGGGTGGACCGGTAAGGGACTAGGTTGACTCGGGTTAGATTAGATCTAACCCGTCGGATCAAGATCCGATGGCTCGGGTCAGATAGGGCGGCTCGGTGGCGGCGCTGGCAGGGCCTGGCGGCAGCGCACGGCGGGGGGATCGCCGGATTTGGCCGAAAACGGACGACCGGGGCTCATTTTGGGCGCGGCTTGCATGGGAAGTGTAACATCTCGGGTGTTTAAATTACGAAATAAGCCTCATTAGTGTAACAATATGCTTAACTAACTAAGAAAAGATTAAAGGAAATGAATGATAAATTGGTTTTGCTTTGAATTAAAAATAAATGTGTATATGTGCATAAATACATGTACTTTAATCAAACAAATTAAATAACTCTCACCTCAACGCACTTGGCGGCAAAATTTAATAGACACACCATCAATGACAGGATAAACAAAAGTCTAGTTGAAGCCTAGGAGAGAATACGAATTTTTGCCCAGGAAATGACGTGCCCTCCGAATCATACTTTTTGAGTTTTTAAAATAACTTCTAAACTAGAACTCAAATGAACTTTGGCCTGAAACAAAACTTGTGTAACTTTTCATTTTGAACAACTTTTATGTTTAGAGATTTTTGAGTTGCAACACAAAAGTTTGAGTAATACTTCACTTTGCAAACTAGTCCCTGCCTTTTCTTCTATTTTCACTTCAGACCCTTCCTCCTCCACTTCGCCCGACCCTCCGCCGCGCAGTAGCCGCTGACCCTCCCTTCTCCGCTTCGCCCGACCCTCCGCCCGCCGCGCAGTCGCCGCTGGCCACTTGACCGACGATAGCTGACCGGCGCTAGGCGCCAAGCCAGTGCCTGGCCGCGCCCCGCTCGCACGCGCTCCTCCCCACGCCGCGCCCAATGCCCAGTTCGCGCCGTGCTCGAGTCCCCGCCGCGCCCACCAGTCGCAGCGCTCGTCGCCCGGCCAGCCAGCCGCTGCAGCTGCTCGCCCAACCGCGCGCCGCGTGATCTCCCCCCCCCCCCCCCCCCGGCCAAATCCCCGGCGCCCAATCCTCTGGCCGCGCCGGCTCTGCTCACCGCCCACCGCGACCGGTAACGCGCCCCCGTCGTGCCGCCCCTCCCCAGCGTCACCCGACCCTCTCCCTCCCTCCTGCAGCCTATAAAAAGCGACGCAAGGCCACTTGCACGCCTCAACCCACCAGAACGCCGCCGCCGCTGCCATTGCCGCTGCCGTGCACCACCCGCCCGTGGAGCCCCATCCTCCAGCCTCCCACTGCCCAAACCCATCACCCAGCGAGCTTGCCCTCCCTTCAATGAAGCTCACCGGCCTCTTTCCCGACCATCTCGACCGCCGGAGCACCGCCAGCGCCGCCCACGCCGCTGCCGCTCCCCTGCTGCTCCGTGGACAACCCACTCCGACGCTCCTCCGTCCGAGCCAAGCCTCGGAACGGGTTCCCCTCGATGCCGCGAAGCTCATCGACCAGCCCACGCCCTCCCCTCCTCGTCGGAGCACCGTCGCCGACGCTCCGCACCGCCGACACCCCTCTGCTCCGCGCCGACGAGCCACCTCCGGCCACCCCCAACCCCGACCAAGGCCACCCCAAGGTAGCTCTCACCTCCCTGGATCTCCCCGACCCTTTTCCCCTCGCCGCCGACGAGCCCCCTCACCGGAATTTGGCCGGCCGCCGTGCCAGCACCATCCAGGGACCCAATTACAATGATTGAAATCTTTAAAAGGGTCTGCACGCAAGTTTCCAGGGGCATAACTGTAAACCTATGTTTAAACTTTGAATTCAAAAATAACGAACTTGTAAAATTCATATAAAATCATAGAAACATCAGAAAAATACAAACTCAACTGTTATGGAATCGTTAGAAGAAAATCTACAACTTTTGTTATATGTTTTTCTTCAGTTGCTTGCTAAATCTTGCTCTAAATTAAATAGAAGGTTTAATAGACTTTAATTGTACCCACTATTTTAGACCAGTTCTGAATCTGATTTTTGGATAGTAGTTTAGTTACTTGAGGTGTAGTCCTGTGGAAAAAGTTTAGGACTAGAACCCACTTGTAGCTAAACTTTTTGTTAAACTTTGTTTATGCCATGAAATAATAAAACTAATTTGTACCTGCTGTTATATTGTGATTCATACTGTGAAACTTTTCCAGAGATGTTATAGTAATACTTAAATACCACAGAAAAAGTTTAGAACCTTTTTCCTTTCTGTAACCTATTTATGTTATTTTGTGGGAGGAAAAATGCACTAATTCAAATAATTAGTTTATTTGCTTGGAAAATGTTCTACTTTTTACTGTAAGACATTTTTGTGTAGCTCTTGCTGTATAAAAGGTTTCATACTCAGAAACTTTGTAAAATATTCTGTAGAAATTAATCCTTAAAGAAATAAGTGTAGCTTTTCCTATTTATTATGCTCTGTATCTTGCATAATAAAATCTGAAAAATGTACAGTAACACAGATATTGATATCTTAACACCATGTAAAAGTTTTAGCATCAAAACATACATGGTTTGTCCTGTATGAAAATAACAAGGTTCTAGCAGTGGCTGTGTATTATATTTTTTATAATTATTCTGCTGCATAAAAATATCTGAAATTTTTATAGTGCTGTTGTCTCTGCATAATGTGCTCTAAATAAAAATGTCATCACCAGAAGTCACCCAGGCCAGTGTTTATGCTTAATCCATGCTTGTGCTTAGAAAATTAAGTTTCCAATATAACACAACCCTTCTTGTTTAGTGACGTTAAATAGTTTAAGTTATACTCTATTAACAATTGCCCAAAGAAATCTTAACTAAGTAACTTTATAACCAAATCTATGTTACTGTGGACTGCGACTTTATCATGAAGGAAAATAATCGTTATATACCATCACTACAACTTACACTTGTGCATTCATATAGAATCGACTACTCTCGCCGACGGAACGTACGAGCTGGTGCCTGCGTCTGAGAGTGAGCAGTGTGAAGCTCAAGTGAATCTAACTGAAGCTTTTGAAGACCCGAACCCGAGTTCGAACGAGCCCAAAACTAACTTTACCCAAGAAGGCAAGCCCCGGAGCATGAACCCTATTTTTCTAAACTTATGCAACTTATTACTCTATTTTTCTTGTGCATTAAGTTTATAGGAGTTGAATGAAAACTTAGTTGCATGATCCTAGGTACCCATGCTCTGAACACTAGATGTAAGGTTCGATAGAATGCTATGCTAATAGGACTCGGTAAAAGTTGAGTGATTTCATGTCACTCGCGAGAATATAGGAGTTGAATGTTTACTACATGCTGCAATCATAAGGTCGACGGACGGGGCTATGGTACGATGTCTATGTTGATGATTGAGGCCCCGTCTGTTTAGTGAAAAATGCTAAGGCCGCAGTGTGTGGTAGTGGTGGTTAAGTCTTTGAACGTACTAACCACATGCCGAGAATATGGTAATCGGTAAGCTTAAGTACCGGATTGAACCGAGCCCGGAATATACTCCCCACCGTCTTGAATTCGTTCACATCTAGCTAATGGCGGGTGCATGTGCCGCCATGGCCGGGTTCATGGGGACGTGTAGTCGAGGGCGGTGGGCCTGTTCCGTGAAGCGGGAATTGAAGGGAAAAGTTGCACTTGTGACTCTAGGAGTAACCACGTGACGTGTGTTTAGGTTTCCCTTGCAATGTTAAGAAATTCGATTCGAATCATCCGTTTCTCGTGGTTATTGAGACTGCTTGACCCTTTTACCACATAGAGTAAGAAGAGGAACAATGATGATGATTAATCTTGTTGGATGCAAATTAATTCTTCCACCATGTATGATATTGGATAGTTGCTTACCTAGAATGGTTAAAGAAAACTAGAATCTTGAGCTAAAGTTTGAAAGTAAGGACCTACTTGTATATGCTTTTCGGCAAAACAAACCCCTCAAGCCAAAAGCCTTGCATGTCTAGGAGTCGGCTAAGTATATTTCACTAGTCGGGTAAGCCTTACTGAGTATTAGTATACTCAGCCTTGCTTGTGGCTCGTTTTCAGGTGATACTTTCGAGGATATGATCGCTAGTTTGACTTGGCCGTGTACCCTTCCTCCTGGTTGGTCGGTGGAATGGGATGCGCCCCCGGCCAACGATGATAATGCCAAGTGATGTCTCGTACGGGCTTCATCGAGACATCATGTATCGTCGAGTAGTTATCGTTATTTTTCCGCTGCATTGAACTCTGAAGAACTCAATGACTTTGAACTCTGAAATACTTGTTTTACGAACTCGAACTCAGTTGTAATAATAATTTATGTTGAACTCTATGATGTAAAATTTTTAGAATGTTGTATCATCTGGGCTCACCTTCGTGTGAGTACATGTATGTGTGGTTTCGATCGGCAAAAACCGTGGTTGTATCAGGAGGTTACCCGACAGACCAATGGATTATTCCGTTTGAAGTGCGAGTTAACCCTGATTGCTCTCGTGGTGATGGTTAACGCGCTTAAGCCGGATTAATTCAGGTGGTTCTACCACAGGAAGGACCAGAGAGCGACGGGGAACTCGATGGGAAGGTCGAGACGGGGGTTAAAGTGGCGGCGGGTGTGTGCGGCGGCGAGGTGGCTCGGCGGTGCTCCAACGTCCAATCGGGCGCGCGAGGAAGCAAGAAAGAGAGGAAGAAGGGGGCCGGCGAGTTGCTCACCGCGCGGCGAAGCTCTGGCGGCGGTTGAGGGCGACAAAACGGAGGCGGAACGGCGAGACGATGGCACGGTCGAACTCGGGCGAAGGTGGCTGCGCGAGCTAGGGTTTGCGGTGAGGCAAGAGGCGGCGGCTGCGGCTTCGATGGGTCAAGGAGCACAGGGCGGCTGGTTTTATAGTGGGAAGACCCGGGGTCCTCAGCGTGCGCGCCTAGGGCTGCGACGCCGCGCCTCTCAGTCGGACTCGGGGTCAAACCCGAGTTTGGCTCGAGGTAGGGGATGGACCCGACCAGGGGGTCCCGCGTGGCAGCGAGAGAGAGCGAGGGGAGGAGAGGGGGGCGCGTCGGGTTGGGCCAGGAAAAGGGGTTCTGGGCCAGCGGTTCTACTGAGCAGGAAGGATAAGAAAGAGGGAGGAAGGGAGAAAGAGATATTGGGCCGGGCCAAGAGAGAGAGAAGAAAAGGGTTTTCTTTTTAAATAAGGAACAAGTAGATTCATTTGAATTTAAATTTGAAAATTTAAATTCAACTGAACTCAAACAATAAAACAATGCAAGTCCGCATGAATGCTCAAAGCCTATTTTTTTTATATTTTCTTTTTATGGCTAAGTATATTATTTATAATTCATGGTAAATGTTCTAAAATTAAATAAATTAAATAAAACCTTATCAGCTTGCAACAAATCTAACAAAATTTATTTAGGTTCCTAAATTGAAATTTAGAGTGTTACAGATACTACGACACGAAATACAGACCTGCGCGGCAAAACTGCGCGCCTTTCTAGTTAATTTTATTTCAGTAAAATAAAATTGATTATGGACGCACAAGCAAAAGTTAGAGTATCTCCAAATCTCTGCAAAAATTTCCCGTCCCTTGCAATGCGCCGTAAATCAGATATGCACATGTGTATATACAGCTAACTTTGATTCCAGCAGAAGATTAGGACAGCGGTGGAAATGATTTGTGTTCAATGCAGGGATGGGCAAGTACAGTGATAATATAGGGTAAAACACCGAGGCCACAAACTCTATTATTTTAAGTAGTAGCGATAATTCACATAGCTGGGCCTTTTGAAAATAATTCACATAGCTGCAAATACTGTGAAATAAAACTTAAGATGGGCAAGCTCTTGTCAAGATTAGTTTCGGATAGAGAAGAAGAGGTATTGTTTGCTCTACTTCTGGTTACTAATAAGCTTATAGGAAGGATTTGAACAAGTGGCAGTGTGGATACATGCATGCTTGTCGTGCTAACAGCACTCGTATTGCGATTCCCTTAATAGCTGCTTCGAAGAGAAACACACATGTTATTCTGCATATGTCTGGTAACATTTTGGATGGTGTTCAACTCGTGCTATTGTGTGCATATATAACACTCCTGTAAGCAGTGCGAGCTATACAACAACCGTTCATACATCATTCTGTCTAGAAGTGTTTGTTGGCTCTGGTTTGGGTAAGGGATTGTGAAAAAATGATTTCAACAGCCGGGAGTAACGAAGAATATGCTATGCCTCGCCGAGCTGTTGTGGATGCATTCAGCTACACAAGTGAAAGCTCGTAATTTGGTTTCCTCCAATGTTTCATGGTTGCCTTACTAGTTGCTGCTTCGAAGAGAAACACGCATGCTAATTTGTATATCTCTATTAACATTTTGACTGGCATCCAAGGCATTTTGAGTGTTCATATATATGGCACTCTTGTAGTAGTGCAAGCCATCCAGCAACTGTTCATACATACATCATTCATGTTATCATGTATCATGAGTGCATTCCGGAGTCATGAGCTCCATCTTTTCACAACGCACCGCTGCCGCTCTAACTGGCAGCGATGGCGCCAATGGCAATGGTGACCGTGTCCATGGCCTCCGGCGGCCGCTACGCCTGCTTGCTTGTCGAGCACCGGCGCAGCCCAGAGTAGGGATGGTATGGGTACCCGAGACCTGAAATTTGATGGATTTTAACTCATTTAGGATACTTGTTTGGGTTAATTTTAGACCCGTGGGCTCGTTAATGGGCAAGAAGTTCTACCGTTGGATTTATGGTCACGAGTTTCTTCCTATAATACTCAAACCTGTAAACCCGTGAATTTTTCTAAACCCGATGCAATCTAGTACATACTACCATTTTATTGTGAACTTCTAATAAATTTGATATAAATACCATCATTTTATTATTATGAACTTGTAACAAACTTGATTTCAATATTACTATTTATTGTAAACTTATAACAAAATTGTTAATACCATGGTCACTTGTATGGTCACTTTGAAGTAGTAAACTTGTTACATGTAATTTTATTCCCTCTAGCACCTTCATCCAATAAATTATGAACTTATTGCTCATTTTATATTTATGCAAACTATAACTTGTTGCTTAGATAAATGTATCGTCTTTCTTAGTTGTTTAAATTGAAGCATAGTTGATAATGAGAAAAATATGCACGTATTAATCATTGACAAGCTTATATCATGGCAAGGGTGCAACCAATGCGTAAAGAAATATCCTCGGTCACGGATGACTCGTGGGCGACCTGTGGGTACCCGTTAACCCGATGGGTTTGGGTTTAGGCAAGATTTTATACCTATCATAGGTATAGATTTAACGACGGATTTGGATTTAGGCAAGATTTTATACCATTATAAGTATAGATTTTTAATGGATCTAAATAATTTTTACGGTCACGGATTTAAGATAGCTTGTGCGAGTTGCCATCCCCTACCCAGAGGCAGCGTGCTCCAGCAGGCGCTGCCGATAAAATTCATTCGACGGGTCCAAAAATTTGGGCCCAACAGCTCAGGTACTTGGGCCCTAGATTGGCCCATGCAGCACTGCTCCTTAGGTCTATGGGCCGCAGACTCATCTCCATTTTTTCAAACACTTTTTTCTAGATAATAATACTTCCATTTCCCAACCCAGGTGGGTTAGTTGTTACTGTGATTGATATCCAATAAACCTAGAGTCCAAGATGCACGTCCAGTGAAACACCTGTAATTTGTTGTTGGATTCATTCTAGCTGGGCTGTGATCATGCTACTGTTGCTTCAAGGCATCCAGGAAATGTTTCCCACTTCAACAGTCATGTATCCTGTGACTGAGTGCACCGCACAATCACGTGATCGTCCGTGCAAAGTCGTGTGACCTGCAGGCTGCAGAAAATGAAGAGCGGCTGAGCTAAAAATACTGATGTCGTTCACATTGCAGCAGAATCAGCAGTAGAATCAGAAGAAACATCTTTGTATGCCAAGCAAGATTGTAGCACTTGAAAGTACTCTATCAGAAATCATGCTATCAGTCGAGATAAAAAAAAATTTAAAAATGATGAAAGCAGTCTGAAAAACTGAATTTGGAGGTCTGTTGTCTGTCAGAAGACAGAAGTGTCCTGTTCAGAGTTCAGAGCTCGGTCTGTCAGGCACGAGTCTCTGAAGATCTCCATCGATCTCGCATCGCAACATTCAATAGAGCAAAGAAACCATTGGCAGCATCGGGCATTGTTGCCATCAGTCCATTTCTCATGATCTCAAGCGACATTGTTGCAATCAAATGCAATGCCAAGGGAGATGGATGAACGAGAGACGCGACTCGCTTCGGCAGTAGGAACAACCAATCCAGCCTCCTCCGAATTTCACGCGGCCCTTCACCCATCCCGTCTCCGGCGAGCATCCACGGGCCGCCATCCCAGCGCCGCCCTCAGGTGGCTGCAACGAGGCGCGGGGCGCCCGAGCGAACCGGACAACGGCAAGGAGCCAGCCGCGGGTGCTTCCTCATCTCTGGGGGATCTTGAGCCATGAGCGAGGGGGAACACAGAGGGCGGCACCTGAGGCACACGCTGCGGGAGTCGCCGACGGAAGACGGGCACGGCCGGCAACCATATTCGCCGGCGGAAACTTTTACAAATAACCCCCTGGATCGGATCGCGATTACTAATCGCGATCCGATTTTATGCAGAGAACTCCCTAGTTGGGATCGCGGTTAGTAGTCGCGATCCGTTTTTATGCATAAACACCCTAGTTTGGGATTAATAATTTTCACAAATACCCCTGTATATTTACAAATATTTCCCTTTCTTCTACAACGCCGTTCCATCTTCGCTCCCTCTTTGTCTCGTCGCGCCCGTCCTCCGCCGCCCGACCCCGGCGTCCTCCGCGCCGTCTGAACCGACTGGCCCATCCTCCGCTCAAGCTCCCTAGGCCCTAGCGCCAATTTCCCAGTCGTCTCCTCTGTACCACGCCGGTGATTCACCGCATCCAAGCGAAGCCACGGCGGTGACGGCGCGCCCTCCGGCGCCTTCCGCTGCCAGGGCACGCTTTTTGGTCGTCCATCTCCCGTAGCCTTCCTCCAGTCTCGCGTGCTACGCAGAAACCGCCGCGTCTGTCCGCCATGGCCGGCTTCAGAGCAGGAGAGGAGGGCAACTAGATGCGCTCCGGGCAGCGCCGACGACAGCTCCGAGATCGGCCGTTTCTCCTGTCTCTTTACGCAACATTGGGGTTCAACGACTGAACGATAGACGACCAATCTGTTCCTGCAAAGTTCTTGATTTGTCGCAGCATCGTCACCATAAAGGCAACAAGATATAATATTCGGTGACCTGAAGGAAACGAATTAAGGAGGTGCTGCTGAAGCTGAACTGATGCCACCATGCATTACTCAGTGAGCATCGTCATTTTTTGCCGCTCTGAAACGAAAGAATTTATCGTCGTTGGAACAATATTAGGCATTTGGCCAGGAGTTGGCGATATAAGATGTAAAATGGTGGCGTTTCTTCTTCAGACGTGTAGCTGAGCTGACAATCATCAGTACAACTGAACTGTATGACTGAATCCTGAAGATCAGATGAAGGGATGATGCTTCATGTACATATGCTCCATTTTATATGTACTTTAAATTAACAGAGAACTATATGGGAAACCTTTTTACAGGTGTACATCATAAAGAAAAAATCATCATGCGTCAGGATAGGATATTTTCTCTCATGTATACGCTCTACAAGCTTGGTGATAATTCGGTCCAAGAGTGTATTGCTGATTGGTCCGCAGATTCAGCAAGAACCTGAAGGTATCGTGGAACTGGGGGCATATTAACCTGCAGGAGGCCCTCCAGCATCTGCACAACTGCTCCCATGGTCGGCCTCGACGACTCGTCTTCCTGGACGCACCAACAGGCAACCATGCAGGCCCTCTCGAGCTCCTCCAAGTTGGCGTCTCCCCTCATGTCAGCATCCAACAGCGCCGCCTTCACGTCTCCTTCCTGAATTTTCTCTGCAACCAGTATCGGGAAGAACTTGTCCGTGTGCTGCTTCCCGTACTCCACGTTTCTTCTCCGCGAGATGATCTCGAAGAGCATCATCCCGTAGCTGAACACGTCGGCTTTCGCGGTGATGGCCGTGCCGCTGATCCATTCGGGTGCCAGGTACCCGATGGTCCCCCGCATCGTCGTCATGACCCTGCTGAAGTCCCGGCCTAGCAGCTTCGCCAGCCCGAAATCCGACACTTTGGGGGCAAAAGATGCGTCCAGCAAAATATTTTGCGGCTTGATGTCGCAGTGGATGATGCAGTCCCTGCACTTGTCGTGCAGGTAAGTTAGCCCTTTGGCAATCCCAATGGCTATTTGGTACCTCGTGTTCCAAGCAGGAAGTACGTCATCAGAGCTAGTCTTGAACAGGCACCCATCCAGTGAACCATGTGGCATGTACTCGTAGACGAGCAGCCGGTGCTCTCCCTCGGAGCAGAACCCCAGCAGTCGGATCAGGTTCACATGGTGAATTTTTCCAATTGTGCTCATCTCTGCCCGGAACTGCTTCTCGCCTTGACGGACACCTTCGAGCTTCTTGATTGCCACAGCAGTGCCATCCTGAAGGACTCCTTTGAACACGGAGCCGAAAGAGCCTCCGCCTAGCTGGTCAGAAAAGTTCCTGGTTATCAGCTGTAGGTCTCTGTACCTAAAAACTATCAGGTTCACGCCAATGTTATGTAAAACCTTGATCCTTCTTCTCCTACGGAGAAGACGTGAAACAGCCACAAGGCATACACCCAATGCGAGTGCAGAGACTGCTATGACAACCCCAATTGTCCGCCCTCTAGTAGATTTGGTGCGCGGGATCTCAGAAGCCGGAAGCCGGATGAAAATGCTATCCCCTTTGCTGTCTGGATCTTCTTGCAGGTTCATCAAATCAGTGTGCCAAAAAGAGCAGGTGCTGTTGTAAGAGTAAGCCAAGCAAGAACAAGTGTCAAGGCAGGCTACCTCACAGTCACTTTTGCTCGCAGCTTGCACGGTCTGCGACCCATCAGGTAACCTCACGTTGCTGATCATGTAGAATCTATCCTCCTCATGTCTTCTACTCATTGATGGCACTGAGCTTCCGCCGCTCGAGCTGCACGGCAATGCAACATCCCTGGTGCAGCCTCCAGTGTAGTTTCCTGAGCTCCACTCAGTTGGGCTCTGTGCACTGAAGCCTCTAAGGCAGCTGCACATTGGGACGCTGCCCATGGCGCACCAGCTGAAAGCCCCGCAAGAGGAATAGACGGCGCACGGACCGGGCTGCGCAAAGTACAGCATCCAGTCCTGCTTCTCCTCCAGCCACACCATCCCCTTTTGCTGGCCGGATGGGTCAATCACGGTGCGGAGGAAGATGGCGTAGTCCTTGATCGTCAGCAGGAAGTACTCCTCCCTGTCGTTGCTGACATACTCGTACGAGTATATCGAGTTCGGCTGAGAAATAGCTGCCATTGCTGGTATGCCGCTAAATGCGCCTGTCTGGGGGTTGAACTTCCCGGGGGTGAAATACGGCCGAGAGCTGTTCCATATGAACAAGTACTGTGCCTCGACGTTCGGGTCCATCACGATTGAGAAGATGCCCGGAGACGGGTCCGCATGGTCTCTCCATGAGACTTGGCTGTCGCTCGCACCTGTGACCTTGTTCCGTCCAAAATTCGCGCCGCGAAGTTGGTGTCGAGAAATCAACGCCCCTAATCTTGACACTGACTTTCCGAGAAGCGATACCAAAGTAGCGTGATACCACTTTTCCGTGGATCCTATACCCACACTATAACGATGAGATCTTTACCTGGATATCAATATGGGAGACCAACTCTCTACAAGAAACTCAACTTCTCTATTCACAACCCAGCAACCCTTACACCTTTTACGTGGCTACCCTACCACACTCTACTCGTGCCATCCAATAGCATATCACTCAATTATCCATGGTGGTTACCTATACCATCTTCAAATGGCTTCTACTTGACATGGCTTGGGGCAGGGGAGTGACCTGACTCCATGGCTCAAATGGTGTTGTCATGTGTCCACCTTCTACACTCTTCTACAATTCTAGACTTTTCTCCATTTTTATCCTATCATACAAATATCTCTTCTCTAGAACATTCCACACTTCACCATGAAGCATGACAACTATGAATCATACATATCCTCCACTCTTCTAGAACCTTTTTAACTTGTCATGATCTTATTCTTATCCTTATGGATTGCAAAGGTAGTTTCTTATGATTTTCACAATCTGCTAGAATGTTCCAAGTATGCATTGCATATTTCAACACTCCCCCTCAATGCATACTTATCTCTGGTGGCCAGACCATTCTGTGTCGCTGCCCTTGGATATTTTGCGCTCTGCCGTTACGAACCTTCTTCTTCACTTGCCCTCGTGATATGATTTTCTCCTCCTTCAACTCATATGCCTCTATCTTCCGTCGGAGGTTCCCCGCAAACTTGATGCATCCATGCATCTTTTCTTTCTTTTTCACTCTTCTAGTTGTCTTTCCTCTAGATGGTTCCTTGTACGAAGGCAAAATAACAGCAAATGAAGCATTGTCATACTGAGATTTTCACAATTGCATCCTTCCGGAATTTTCTTCATCTTATCATGCTCTTCCAGATCTTCATGGACCATCAATGCTCCATCTTTGTCTTCTCCATACTCTTGTAACTCCTCATCTTTATGAAGACTAGGCTCATTCTTCTCATCTCTATTATCTTCCTCCTCCTCATCGCTTAGAGCCTCCCAGTTTTCATCATCATCACATTCAAATACTATAAATCCAGTAGAAATATCTGGATCTCTTACCTCCGTCGAGAGACCAGCTTCTTCTTCTTCTTCTTCTTCTTCTTCTTCAGCAACTCTGGTTGATAGAGCTTTACCCTCTGTCAAGTCTTCCACAAAGTAAGCTTCATCATCTTCAGTTGTGATGCATGCCTCTACATCCCACTCTTCTTCGCTAAGCCACCCACTATGGACGACTTCTTTCATAGTAACCACATTTCCTTCTGTGTGCTTCCTTAAACTTGGACAATCCCTGGCAAAATGTCCCTTCTTACCACAGTTGAAGCACTCATCTCTTCTTCTTCTCTCATTCTTAACCAACTCCTGGTCATCTTCATCATCGTTGTCTTCTTGAGCTCCCCTTGAATAGTTGTTCTTCTTTAGGCAATACCTATCACCTCTTGTCCACTCCTTCGCCTCTCCTCGGTCTTTCGGCGGACCCTTCTTCCTAATGAAGAGTGCCTCCTCCTCATCCATCTCCTCCAAGGTGATGTTGCCCATCCTCTTTGCTAATTTCTCTTGATTAGCCAATAGATTCTCCAACTCCACCAAGGACGGCTGTATTGTCCATCCGCTCACCGCAGCCATAAACCCACTATACTCGGGTCTTAGGCCATTGATGATGATCCTTCTCATCCGAGCTTCGCTGACCTTCTCCTCCGGGTCAAGCTGGGATATCTCTCGGCAAATATTCTTTACCTTAGTAAAGTATTGATTGATGCTTAGTGTGCCTTGTGAGATACTGCAAGCTTTTTCTCTAGGAGTTGGAGTCGCGCCTCATTATTCTTCGAGAACAGCTTCAAGAATGTCTCCCAGGCCTCATTCGGTGTCACTGCATCTCTGATGTGCTCCACCAAATCTTTCTCGGTCGTTGTCTTCAACACGAACATAGCCTTGCCTGCCTTTATTCGCCACTTCTACAAGGCTTCCGCGTTCTCCTTCGACGGAGGAGTAGTTTCGGTGCCTGCCACGATTTCCCATAGGTCCTAACCCATCAAGTATGACTCCATGTCTTCCACTCTTCTAGAACCTTCTTATCTTATCATGATTTTATTCTTATCCTTATGAATTGCAAAGATAGTTTCTTGTGATTTATTCTTATCCTTATGGATTGCAAAAGTAGTTTCTTGTGATTTCCACAATCTCTTAGAATGTTCCAGGTATACATTGCATATTTTAACATTGGGTGTCGGTGGGGTGGTCGAAGCTTTGCCACAACATGCTGGAGGTGTTGGATGCATGTGCAAGAACTAGGTTGCCGGTGTTGAGGAGCACAGCAACGACGACGGTGGTGTTGGAGGCTCCTGCAGTGATTGTGATGTTGCTAGACAAAACTATGGACCTAGACTTATTGAGAAGAACCAAGTTGCCATCTGTCCAGATAATCAACACTGATGAGGCCGGGTTGGAGATGGGCGCCTCCCTATTGGCTATCCACACCGGAGTGACTTTCGGCACCTTGTTGTACCATATTGCAATGTACCATTTGTCTTGGGGTCCACCACCTATAATAAAGTTAAATTTTCATCACCGAATATAACACATAATTTACTTTAAAGACACTACTACAACTAAGGCTACTGCAATCACGTCAGCTAGACCCGATGTCAATAGGCCTACTGGCATCATCGTTTTGACTTTGGGTTGCTGTCAACAGCTCCAGGCTTCCAGCCAAAACTCGACAGGGATGGTGACTTTTATCGCAATGATTGCCTCTTAGGACAAACAGGTACTACAATAAGATATATAAAGGAAATATGAATTGCGTTTGACCACACATTAAAAATACTAGCCTATCAACCTGTGCTCTCGCACGGACTAATTAGAATTAATATAAAAATAAGATTTATTACTAATAATTATAATTATCTATCTCATGCTCTCTTTCATCTATTAAATATTCTAACGTACAATACTCTAAAGATATATACTCATTATTATCTAGTTGTAATATGTTTAGTTAGTAACAATATTTTTCACTTTGTATCGCACCTCCATATGAATTTGATATGTATTTAATTAAACCATCTGTTTAAGCTATGTGAATAACATAAAAATTGGTATTCTTATATCTTCCACATACATGACACGCGCCATGGATAATATTGTTATATAAGCAATAACATAAATATTATATTAATAAAGATAGATATAGTAATTTAGAATTTTATATTGGTGCACTTTAAGATTCTGTTATAATTATATAACGTAGATTCAGATTTAGGAGTTACTTTAACTTTTAATAATGATATAGTTAGATAATTTATATACAAACTTAGGGGGTTATTTGACATTATTTTTATAATGGCATATGTGAGTAATTTGCATAAAGATTAGGGGTTACTTTAGATTACGTGGGTAATTTAGATACATGTTTAGGGAGTTACTTTAGTCTATTTTCATAATGGCAGAGGTGGGTAATTTATTAGAAAAAATGGCAGATCCAATGGCTATTATGATTAGATTTGTCGGATTGATTTCCGGATGTTTCTATTTTTTATGAGAATTTCTAGAATTTCTCTAATTTTTTTTAAGTGTCCACCTAGGATCCTAGGTGGCTTCACGTGGAGGCTTCAAAAACCTTCAATCAGTAACATTAAGATAGAGGCGAATCTTTCACATTAACATTAACGATCTAGCGAAAATCAGAACATTATGACATAGAAAAGAAAAAGAAAAGACAATCAATAGGCATACTACTCCGTACATTCTATCCAGATGGGACATGGATAATGAAGAGTTAGTTACCTGGCTGGTAAAACCCCAGAGCGAACTTGCCACCCTGGGAGACCAGCTTCTGTTGCCCGGAGAGCGGCTGCGTCGCCGTGATCATATCGGTAGCTCCAGCGGGAGATCCTTGTAAAGAAAGAACCAGCAGTATGACTGCTAGCATGTAGAGCGCACCCGAATCAAGAGTGGCAGTAGTAATGGTGGCCGCCATGGATGAGGAAGCTAGTCAGCTTCGGAGAGCGAGAGAGAGCTTCTACCAATTCGATGAACTGATCTTGTGGCCGAGGAGCCCCTTTTATGGGACCTGCTGCATGTGTCCTGCCGTGCTAGCACGAGCTCGAACACATGTTGGAGACTTTGGCCGTCGATTTGTGGACTCATCAGGTTGTTATAGTGCGGTCGGTGTTGACGGGAGTTAGGCCGGCTGCAACAAACCCCAGCAGCAGCAGCCACGACGTTGATGGGAGTGAACCGGTCATGTAACGGAGTTGACAACTCTGCCCAGCTCAGCAGCCGGCGGCTCTTGACCGGTGGGCTGGGCACGCGCTCTGCAAATGAGAACGGTTGTCATCAGCTAAAAATTGCGGTGTCATGTCACAGGGTTCAAATGTACGTGCTCAGTCCAGTCCATGTCTGACGAACGACGACTTGGATAGAAGAAGTTCAGATTCAAACAGGCGAAAATTGAGACGGCAAAAAACACACACACACAAGAAGTTCAAGTTCAAATGTGCACTTGCTGACCCAACAAAAAGCACCAAGAGAACCTCCGGGAACCAAGTACAGTGATCTTGGAAATGAATCAACGATAGATGTCGGTTCTGCACGGCATGCAGGTCGAGTCATCGAGTCCTGGCGTGCATGGAAATGTTGGTTCCTGGCAACGATATGATCTATGTTCAGTCTACACGGCATGGAGACTGCACAAAGTATATGAGGAATGTTCTTGGAGCAAGGTCGATGAAAGATCATTATAAATGTTGCCTCCCACTCCCAGCATAGCATATTATTTGACATCGTGCTTACACACAAACACACACACACACACACACACACACACACACGATCGTTATGGAAATGTTAACTGTTTTACCTGCTGTAATCTCGCTCGTTGTAGTTGTAGCACTAGTCCTGTTTATACGAGCAGCAGTAGTATTATTCATGATCAAGAATGCTGCCGCTGGCTCCTCCACGCCGTCTCTCCCACCGGGCCCGTCGAAGCTCCCGCTGATCGGCAGCATGCACCACCTGGCCACCGGCGGCGAGCTCCCCCACCGCGCCCTCGCCCGTCTCGCCCGCGAGCACGGCCCGGTGATGCACCTGCAGACGGGGCAGGTCGGCCTCGTCGTCGTCTCGTCCCGCGATGCGGCGAGGGAGGTCATGAAGGTCCAGGACGCCAACTTCGCCCACCGCCCGGAGCTGACGGGGCCCAAGGCCCTCCTCTACGGCTGCGCCGACGTCGCCTTCGCCTCCGGCCCCCACTGGCGCCGCCTGCGCAAGATGTGCGTCGTCGAGCTCCTCTCCGCGAGCCGGGTCAGGTCCTTCGCGCCTGTACGGAGGGAGGAGACGCGCGCCCTCCTGGGCAGGATCGCCGGGCAGCCGCCGGGCACGGCCGTCGACCTCCGGCCCATGCTCGAGGCCCTGAGCAGCGCCGTCGTCAGCAGGACGGTGTTGGGCGAGACGTTCGAGCACAGAGGCGCCATCTTGAAGGAGGGCCTGAAGCTCACGTCGGCGTTCAGCCTGTCGGACCACTTCCCGTCGCTGAGCTTCCTCGACGTCCCGATGAGGCACCGGCTGCGGCGGGTGCACCGTCAGGTCGACGAGCTCCTCGAGGACATCATTGGAGAGCGCAAGAAGCTCAGGCAGCAGGAGAAGTTGAAGCTGAAGGACACCGCTGAGAACATGCTTGATGTGCTTCTCAATGCCATGGAACAGCCAGACATGGAGGTGCGCATTACGCAAGACAACGTCAAGGCTGTGATCATGGTACATAGTCTCTCTCTCTCTCTCTCTGTCATAAAAAATATATCTATAATCTATCAACAACTAATGGAATGAAATGGATACGATGCAGGACATGTTTGTTGGTGGGACAGAGACGTCAATGACAACGATAGAGTGGGCACTGGCAGAGCTGATGAAGAACCCCAAAGAGATGGCCAAAGTCCAAGACGAGGTGAGGACGAAAATGAAGGTGGGAGAGACACACCTGGGAGACAACAATGTCGGACAGCTCAGCTACCTCAAGCTCGTCGTCAAGGAGACGCTCCGGCTACACATGCCGGCGCCTCTACTAGTCCCCAGGGTTTGCAAGGAGCGGTGCCGTCTCGGCGGCTACACGATCCCGGCCGGCAGCAGGGTGGTCATCAATGCGTGGGCAATGGGCAGGGACCCCAGGTACTGGGAGGATCCAGAGGCGTTCCGTCCGGGGAGATTCCTTGACAGAGATGTCGACTACAAGGGGACGAGCAGCTTCGAGTTCCTGCCGTTCGGTGCCGGCCGGAGGATTTGCCCCGGAGTAGAGTTTGGGCTCGCCGGCATCGAGCTTTGCTTGGCTCAGCTCCTCTTCTATTTCAACTGGAAGCTTCCTGGTGCCATGGCGCCCGAGGACCTTGACATGACTGAGACATCAGTTGGTGTATCAGTAGTCCGGAAGGAGCCACTGCGGTTGATCCCCATTATACACGGTCCTCTTGAGCTCAAGTGTTAGACGGTTGATGGTGTCACTAGTAACAGGATAGGGGCTCCGAATAGGACCAATAATAGTGGTTTTTCATCTCGTAGCATCACCAACAATACTTCTATTACGGAATCTTTTTGTAGTTATCTATACTTCTGTTAAAAAAAAATGAAATATTTACTGATTTTGTTAAATAACGGTGACATGCATAATATAACAAAGTGAGGATATTGTGGATAGGAGATTCAAGTTATATAGAGGAATTAGCCTCTTTTCTTTCTCAAATATGCAGAGAGAGCACATCATTGTATTAAGAATAAATTGTTGAAGTACACACAACGTGTGGCCGATTTATTACCTCATGCCGAGATCATTACAAGAGCGCTATATTATGCTAATTTAGCAACCAGAAGCTCCCTAGCAGACTGAATATTACTACTCACTAAATAAGCAAGCCAGGTTTTTTTGCATCCGCTATTCACCTTCCTGCTTGATTGCCCTGAGTACCATGGATGCACCGCTGTATCTTCAGAGTTCATTGTGTCAGACATTTTATATCAGCCCTATCAGATAGACCGCAACCAGCAATTCGAGATGAAGCATATCGTCCGGAATCATGCATGAATGCCCTGCTTTGCTAGCATTAATTTCACTTCTAAAGTGCGGACGAAGGATTTGACCAGGTGGAAGCGTGGAAGAACATGCATGCCCTTATGCATGGTCGAGGCACAAATCATGCACCCGGCTACACAAGTCAAAGCACCATGGTACTTTGGTTCCCTCCAATACTTTATTGGCCTCATGAAGGGCTCAAGGCCTTGGCATAGAAATACAAGCTGCTCCATCTCTTGCCACACTTTGAATGCCATCGATCCAAGGCATGGGAGCGAGTATATATATGATAATCTTTGTTATTGGTATGGCTTGTAAGCATTCATCCGTTGCTTCGAAGTCATCTAATAGTTGTTCATGTATCATTCATCTACCATGAGTTCTGCACGCTAACCATGAGTAGCACGCTAACCATGAGTAGCCGCCACATCTGTGTGTTTGTTTGCCTGGTGCCAATGTCTTGTGACCTCAAGGAAATGAAGAAGCCCTGTTGGGGATCCGACAACAAGAGACGAAGTGCTGTGAGCTGCACTAATTTCGATGGATGCCCCCCTGATGGACCTCCTTGTTTGCAGTGCACCTGAATCAGAAATCAGAGAAAGTAAGGTAGTGGATAATTAAATTATCGTACACTCAAATTGCTGTTAAACATCGTTGCAGCAGAAATGCAAGAGAAGGAAAAAATTGCATTTAACATTGAACCTGAAATGATTTGTCTCATGTCACGACGAACAACATGATTCCAACAAAAGTTGATCAGTCTTGAACTCAATCCCAGTTTCACTGTTATCTTTTTCTTTCATTGATGGCTTACAACAAAATAAGCCGCCAGCCAGGCTAATTATTGTTAAAATAATAATAAGATGCTTCACTTCAAGATCTCTCTGTCATTTAAAATTTTGGAGCATTGATCAAAAGAAAATGCCGTCAAATATTTGAGTGCCAAGCAAGCTCAGCGGCCATCAAAAAATGTAAAATCTGAAATTATTCTATCGGAAACTATGTTACCAGGACAGATCAGGAATAAACTCTGAATATGGTGCTCTATCTGTCAGACTTGGTCACTTCTCCTCTTTAGACTTCAGACTGGTTCAGACGTTCAGTCCGTCAGGCAAAGTCCCCGACGTTCTACTTCAATTCCATCCTGCATCAATCCATTAGGCTGGATTGCTGCTATTCAACATCACTGGAGCAGAGAAATCAAGAGTTGCCAACAGTCAGGGATTGGTGCGTATCAAATCAATGCCGAGGGAAGATGATTCACGAAGGACGAGAGGGAGCAAATTGCATATTTAGGATTACAAACATTGCACTTCGCAGTTTTGCTATTGCTAACATCAACTTTGTAAAAATGGGACTCCAAACATGTAACAGTTGATTTTCATGCCACTGTGTGTATTTCCTCTCTTTTTTATTTTTTCCATGTATTTCGCAGGTAAATTGACCAAAATGCCTTTACTTTTCGTCTCCCGATGTCTCTTCTTTTCTCCTCCCGTTCGTGACCTGCTAGGACCTCGAGTGGCAAGACCTTCGCCCCGGCGAGGGCAGGGGACCCGGCCGTCGGGATCCTCCTGACCGCCTCCTTCAGCACCGCGTCCGGCCCCGCGTCGCCCACGAGCACCGGGTTCCGGCGCGCCGGCTTGAGCATGACGTCGAGCACCTTGCGCGGGGACGCGCGCGTCGTCCCCGGCACCGGCGCAGGCGCCTGCGGCGGTCGCCAGGCGCGGGTTGATGTAGGCATTGCCGGCGCCAAGGCGAGGGAGCGGAGAGGGGGCCGGGGAGAGGGGCGTGGTCCCGGCGAGCGCCGGGGCGGCGGAGGGCGCCGCCGGCGAGGGCGAGGAGAGCGACCGCTCGATAGTGGACTTGACGGCGGAGGAGGAGAAGGAGGCCTCGCGCATGACGGCGAGCAGCGGCCGCTCGAGCTCGACCTTGATGGCGAGCAGCAGCTGCTGCGTGGCCTCGGGGCACCCCCACCATTGCTGCGCCTGCGCGCGCTTGAGCATGGCGACGAGCGCGTTCGACACGGGCGGGCCGGCGCCCTGCGCTGCGGCGGCCGTCGAGGCCGCGGCCAGCAGTCTGTCGAGCGCCACTGAGAAGCAGAGCTCGAGCGCTCTGCACTGCAGCGGGTGCGCGCCGGTGGCCCTAACAGGCCGTAGCAGGTCACGAATGGGAGGAGAAGAGAAGAGAGATGCCGCTGACGGGAAAACGTAACGTAAAGGGTGAAAAAAAAATATAAGGGCATTTTGAACAATTCACCTGCGAAATACATGAAAGAAAAATAGAGAAAATACATATAATGGCATTAAAATTAAGTGTCATATGTTTGAAGTCCTATTTTTACGTTGCTAGTAATGGTAAAATTGCGAAACGTGATATTTGGAATTCCAAATATGCAATTTTCTCGACTCACTCCGGTAGCACAAACAAATCGTTCCAGCCACTAGCGAATCCCGTCCGACCGTTCACCAACTCCGCTCTCCGGCGAGCCACCATCGGCTGCTTTGCCCGGCTGCCGGCGGCGCCCTCCGTGGCTCGCGGAAACGCCAAAACTGGAGGCCAACAGAGCCGAGGGGAGGATCTCCAGCGGTGAGCGGGTGCGGCTGCATCACCGGGCACACGATCTTGAAGAGGCTTGACTGGGATGCACTGCGGCGGGGCTCGCCGACAACAACCAACCGGGCACGGTCAGTTGCCATTTCGTTGGATTAAACTTTTACAAGAAACACCTGTTTCGGATCGCGACTATTAATCGCGATCCGGTATTTTACATAATACCCCCTAGTTTGGATCGTGATTAATAATCGCGATCCGATATTTTACATGTAGACCCCTATAGTTTTTCAAATACACCCCTTCTTCTGGATGGCCGGCTCATATCTGCTCCCTCGTCGTTCGTCCTCTTCGCGACCGTCCTCCGCTGCCCGACGCCGTCGTCCTCCACTCCTCCTGAACCAGCCATTCCATCTCCTGCGCAATCCTTTGCACTAGCTTCCCGCGAAGAGTAGAAGCGCGCGAGATTCCCCGCAGGCTGCACCCAAAAGCGCAGCCATGGTGGAGGCCGCGCCCCTCCGGCGATTCCCGCCGCCAGGATGCGCCGCCTATGCTCGTCTGCCTCCAATCCCCACCCGCCGGTTGCACGGTGCACTGACGGTCAGCACGAACTGCCGCGCCGGCTGCAAAGGAGGCCAAGATTTAACATTTGACCGCTTGCTCGGGCCTGCCGCGCGGCAGGTTAATGGAGGTTCTTGATCTGATCTTTTTACTGTTATTAACTTCTGTTAAAATAAAGGATTTTTTTTTACTGATTTGTTTCAGAGTTTATTCGTATCCTATATCTGACCTGTGTCCCTATCAGATGAGACTAAAAACCCAATTGGAAAAAAAAATCACTAATTAAGAATCATGCAACTGTTTATAAAAAAAGTCATCTAACAATTGTTCATGCAAATGCAAATATGAAATCATTCATCTTCCATGAGTTGCACGCTAGAACCATGAGTCCATTTCACGACGCAACAGTGTGTGTTTAATTTGCCTAATGCCAAACCAAAGGAAATGAAGGGGAGGAACGATGACACTACATACAGCACTAGGCATTTGGCCAGGGGTTTGGCGATATCAAAAATGTTGACCCATCATTTTTTTTCTACAAATTTGTTGACTCATCATTTTTTGTGATTCAGTTATTTTATGTATGAGGAATGTTCAATCAATTTTTTCAGATTTTGAGACAACATTTTTAGTGACTTAATATTAATAAATATAAGAAGTATTTTTTTAGAGCAAACTAAAAATAAAGAGTATAGTTTATATGACCACTACCAAGCCGTAGGACGTACAACCATATGGTATTTTGATTCTCTCCAATACTTCAGAGTCTATGGCCTATATGAACAGCTCCTTGACAAGTGGCCAGAGAAGTACAAGTTGCTCTGCCTCTTGCAACATTTAGAGTGGCATCCAAGGCATGTTATGGGAGTATATATATAAATCAATATATGCGATAAGTATGACAGTAGTGCATTCATCCATTCACGCAAGTCATGCACCATTCATAGACCATCAGTAGTGCATTTTGTTATCTGTTGTGGCTGGAGGCTGGTGTGCCAATGTCGTGATGAAGGAGGTGAACGAATACTGACGGTCCCAGAGAAGAAAATCTCCTCCAGCGAGATGGCAGGGTGGCTGGATCACATGATCAGTCTGGCAGGGCAGAGGATCTTGATTATTCATGTTGGTTCTTGAGCGGTCACTGCTACTACAAAAGCTCCAATGTCATATTTGTATACGAGGGTACGGTGTTTGACTGTTTGTTGGCATTGTTTGAAGAAAGGGTGTTTGTTCGCATTATTTGCTCTGCTAGCACTAATTTCAGTTCTAAAGTGTGCGTGGATTTGACCAGCGTAAGCGCTAAACAAGTCGAAGCACACGTGTTTATTTTTCCTTATAAATACAGCGCTCATTTTAACCGGTCTTGATAGAAAAATACAAGTGGCTTCATCTCTCTTGCACTATTTTAAATGGCATGCAAGACATAATGCGAGTGCCGAGGATTGGTGGTTACCAAGTTCGAACTGAACTGAGTCTCTAGACATTAATTTGGTGAGGATCATTTGTTCTTGAGGAATTGGTCTTCCCTTCTGTTTCTTCTTGTTTCTTTTTTTTTCGTTGCTGATGCGGCACTGTACCACATGATAAGCATGCTCTCGAACCACCATCATAGTAGGCCGCAGCACGCATGTGGCACAATGGAGTTCCGCTGCGCGCCTTTGTCTCAAACGTGACAATCACGCGTGGCTACCAGATCACCCGCCACCTCGCCAACCGATGATGGAACCATGCTGTTACTGTCTGTTGAGCCGTTGATCACAGAGCATCCCAGCTTGGGCCGCCACGGCAATCGCTGCGCACATCAAGTTGGGCGACAACGAAGCACAAGAAATCGGAGCACCGAGTTACCGGGAGTGAACTCAGCTACACAAGTCAAGCACAGCAGAATGTTTTGGTTCCCTCCAATGCTTCAGAGTTCCATGGCCCGTATACAACTCTCCTTGAGACCTTGACAGTGAAATTCAGGTTGTTCTACTTGTTGCAACACTTTGAATGGGCATCCCAAGGAATGGGATTATATATATGATGTGATAGTCTAGTTGTCTTTGGTATTGGCCTAGCATCTATCCGTTGCTACAGGTCATCTAGTAATCGTTCGTTGCATCATTCATCTACCATGTGTTCGTTTTCATGGCGCATGCATGATTGTGGTTGATTCCATGGTGCCAATGTCGTGTGCACTGGAATGAAGAAGAGGCCGCCGAAGGAATAAACAATGCACGTCACGTCTCCAATGCTTTTAGTCCCGTACCGGGGATCCAATCAGGCAGGATGGCACTCAAAAGGGTGGCCCAGCGCAGGGACGGCGTGCCGCATGACCCCAACATGACAGCACACCCAGACCACGAGGAAACTCGTGTGCTGGTGGCCTCGTGCGCGGCACGCGCACGCAGCAACTATCTCTTGAATTTAAAAGTAAACAATTCACTCCCGGCCACCACGATCTCTTAAACCAGGCGCATGACACATCCGCCTAGCCCTTTTTTTATTTTTTTTCCCATTTTTGCTCGTTGATTACTACATGATAGACATGTTACATCCTTGTCGAAACAAAACTTATGATACCCATGTTGCATCCTTGCTCATTGATCACTGCTAAGCAATGCAAGTTCTTCGTTACATACACGGCAAAATAAAGCTAGAGAAAAATCCCAGTTACACTAGTTGATCTCTAGTTAAAAATTGACACAAGCCGCTACACTCGGCTCAGTGACCTCCAGTTGGATCTCAAATTCCCAGTGGCAATTACAGTTCATTAAGCCGCTGCTTTGTTTCATGCTCGACACGCAAAATAAATTAACTGTAAATCCTCACTCCCTCAGGCATTACACTAACCACATCAAATATTCACCTTAGACTCAATCACGGTGCATCAGGATTCAGGAAGTACAAAACAAAACAAAACTGCTTGCATTGTGATCTGCCCTACCATCTTCGCTTGAAGTTGCTTTCCTCGTCGCTCGAAGTTGAGCCCTCATACGCGTGCCTCCTGTACGAGTGCCTGGAGCTGGATTTCCGACTCCTAGAACGCGCCCGCCCCTTTCTCCTTCCATGGAACTCCTCATTGTAGTCATCAGACTCAAAGCTACCACTGTCCACCGCACGTCTATGCTGACTGCCATCCCTTGGACTGCTAGCAGGGTGTGTTCCGGCCTTCTTCCGACTATGGTATTCCGCATAGTAGTCATGGGACTCAATGCTGCTGTCTCGCATCTCTGGAACCAATCTGCCACCGCTCCTGGATCCTCGTTTCTGAGCTGAGGCGCGGGAATGATGAAGCTCTGGTTTCGGAGATTGTGGACCTATGTTTTTGTAGCTGTCGGACAGCCTTGCGTCTGCAGAAGGTTCATGATCTTGGAAAACTCCAGGATGGAATCCACTGCTGCAGAAATGGTAAGTGTAGCCATTCAGAGGTGAGATAAGATGCAGACAGTGGATTGAAAGGTGAGGAAATGATAATCTACGAAATATGTCTCCAGGTGCAACAAAATCCATACAATCAGCATAATCTAGTGCTTCCGCAGTTTGGTTTGCAAGCGACTGCAAGTGTGATACGAATATATCTACTGAAGTACTGATTAACTATTTGGTGTGAATCTATCACGTTGACTTAATATAAACCTGCAACTCAACACACCTGTAATGGCTTGCTGGGTAGCCTTGCATTCAAGGAGTGTGCAGTGGTAACTTGCTGATATCATTGACATTATACATGCCCATAGGGTAGCCGCTGGAAGGCATATTACGCATAAAGTACATGCTGTAAGGATCAGCTCCCCAAGGCAGTCCTCCAACTCCAAATGAAGAGTTGTGACATGATGGTTCAAATGGAATGTTGCAATCATATCCAGCACAGTTGGTGTCACCATTTCCAGTTGTGCCAGACTTCTTTTTCTTCTTTGCTGACTTAGTCTTAACCACTTTTCGCTCAAGCTTCCCAGAAAGTATTGCTACTCCATCTGGTGGCGACTGTTTTCGACATCTTGGCTCTAGAGCAGTTTTCATGGCATCTGTCGGCGCTATGGTCTTCTTTACTGACGTTTTTTCAGTCTCTTCGGTTTTACTCTGGAGATCAGAACGTGTCAGTTTCTGGTGATGACCTAATGGATTCTTGCACGCAGTTATCAAGAAACTGCCTCCAGTAGCAGCCGATGGTGTGCTGTCCAAATGTTGCTTATTGTCCCCTTTTAACACAGCGGATGCAGTGAAACTGATAGATTTGCCATCTAAATCGCTGCTAATGGAGCTTGCAAGATTCCCTGTACCACTTGAAAGGCCACCAACCCTTGATGACAACATGCTTGAGATTGTACTTCTAAGAGTTTGATTGGGAATTAGGTCATCTGCAAGTATTTCAACACCACAAATGCACTTCGCTTGGGCAAAAATGTAGTCCCGAATGCCTGACGACAAAAAAACAAATAGGCTGGTTGGGGTTATTTTTCATGCAGTATGAAACCAAAATACTTGAGTCACGGTCTGCGAGGGTAAGGCTTGCTACTAAATACCCTTACCCAGACCCCGCACAAAGTGGGAGCTCTCTGCACTGGGTACGCCCTTTTATGAAACCAAAGTACCATTGATATACCAAATTTGAGCTACTAACACTAAAAAATTCTGAACAGACATATTGCAATAACTATCAATAAATATTTCAAGGATACACATGCAATCCATTTTACAAAATTTGCACCACTTACATTTATCACAGAAACTATCATAACAGCACTTGCTTGTCAACATTGCGTCGGTCACCTCCTTGCATAGTGGGCAGTGGAGTTCTGCTGGCAAGCTATCACTGACACTGCTAAACATGGCCTGGACAAGTTCCGCCGGGATACCATCATCAAAGCTAGATACTATGGGTATCAGTGAACTGGTTCTTCTGGAATCATATTTCCTGTTACCATAATTTGGGCAAGAATGAATAAAGTGCCCTGGGACTCCACATTTGTGGCAGATATAGCCAGGTGGAGGCGGCTTGCTCCCTGATGGGCAATTTCGAATGAAATGTCCAGGAATATGACAAATGCGGCAGACATAGCCAGGAGGGGGTGCCTCCCATTCCAATGGACGACCTGCAAATAACTATTCGGGATCAGAGAAGGCTTCCAAGTATCTTAAATAGAATGCAAAATAAAAACATAGCATGAAAATGTGGAAAACTCTTGAGTCACTTAGTTCCAATTCTCTCAGGCTCCGTTTGGATGTCGATATTGGAGGGTGTGGTATTGAATTGGATTCAATACCAAATCAGTCATGGTATTGAAATGGACCACAATTCCAATTCTGCTATTTGGATTACCTGAAATTAGCTTTTAGAATCTAGGAACCAGCTCAATTCAATATATGTTTGGATGACAAAAGGGTGGAATTGAAATTTATCCTGTGAGAAAGAGGTGATGGAGGCGCAGTACAGAGGAAGAAAGAGGATGCCGCCGCCGCCGCGGGAGCCGGACCTACGCCGCCGCCGCCGTCGCGGGGGGCTCGCACCTGCGTCGCCACCCGGCGCCACGAGGGGCCGTCGCGAGGGGCAGGACCCGCGCCGCCGCGAGGGGCTCGCACCTGCAACGCCGACCGCCGCCGTCGCGAGGGGCACAGACCTGCGCCGCCGCCCGCCGCCGCGAGGGGCACGGACCCGCACCGCCGCGAAAGCACAGGACCCGCGTCGCGGTCTCTAGACTTGCACAGGCGTCGGGGTGGCGACGGCGAAGAGCATGGCCATGGCCTAGGCTGCGAGCTGGAAGCGCGCCATTGGAGTAGGGAGCGAGGAAGAAGTGGAAGGGGCCGACGATGAGAAAGAGGAGGAGGGGCCGCCGGCGTCAAGCAAGAAGAGGAACGGGCCGGCAGCGAGGAAAAAAGGGTAGGGACCGCCGGTGCTGAGGAAGAAGAGGAAGGGGCTGGCGGCGAGGAAGAAGAGAGGGGTGCCGACGGCTGTTTCGGGAGAGCGGAGAGGAGGTACGGGCCTTTTTTCGAGTGGACGGCTGAATTCAGTGCAAAACGGAGGGGCGGGCCTCGGTATTGAGCGGGAGAGGAAGCTGGTGCGGTGAATACCAGTTGGCATTGGGTTACTTTCCAATTCTGAATTCCAAACCATCCAAACAGCCGAATATGGAGCTACCCAATACCAATTCCGAATTCTAAGGTTGAATATCTACATCCAAACGCAGTGTCAATTGAATCATCATCATTTGGCATTAACATTGTCTAACACTGTAGAATACCAGCCTATCAACATTGAACAGTACATCAGGAGAGTGCTATGCTTAAATCTGGCTAGTGCAATTGGCTTGCAAGTGACTAATCATAAGTAAATGTCGACACAAGTCAAACTAGAAGTGAAAAGGCATACACATCAGTACATTACCATTATGGCGGCCTAACTGTCCACCATCATATCCACCTCCAGATGAAGAACCTCCCCTACATAAGAAGGCAAAATCAATCAATATTACAGCAGATGTATACATAAAGGAACATTATTCAAGTTTTCCAACCTACTACCACAAAAGGGTACAGGGGTATACATATCTTACCACTTTATCTCATCTGTCTGGGGGCAGGATTAAGAATATTCCCAAAAGGCCTGGAAAACTCTTAGCTATTTTAATCAGACATTGTATACTAGTAAGAACAAGAAACATTGCCATTTCCTATTCATGCATGCTTATTTATCACTTCAGACTTCAGAGCTACAAAATTATCTTTGACTGAACCGGAAACATATGAATTCAAATGTGGATTTGTTTGCATGAACTCTTTGACTGAACAGGAGACACCAAGTTTCAAAGGTGAACCCTTTGCAGTGATCTGCACCCTGCATTACCCCTTAACCAAAGTTGCCTGGCTCAAATATTCCCTCTCGCGGATCCCTCCACGCAAACAGAGTAGTAACAAACAAAATTTAGATGGTAATGGAGTGTGGAGAGGAGACGGTACGATGTGTTAATTGCGTCCGTCGGATGTACCAGCACTGTAGAATTCTGAGGTATCATTGTATTTTCATCAACGTATTCTGCACCCACAAACAACAAATCATGTAAAGAAAACATAAGACCATGATAATAGATTATCACTGTACTACTAACTGATTCTGGGAACAAAATTATAAAACTACCTAGCATCCCAAGACGATGAAGCTCTAACGAGGACAGATCAAGATTACGGCTATGGACATATGCAGCACATTCCCCTGTTGCGAACGCAGAGCAACAGGGGAGAACATCTCGGCATCGAACAGAAATGGATGCCCGGCCGTCCCCAAAATTACCGCGACACGACCCGATCAAAAACCCTGTCCTCTATCTACAGCACGATCGTTTGCACTCCCGGTGGTGTTCGCCTGAACCGGCACGACGCGGGGGTGTGACAGCACGCACCTTCCCCGGTGCGGGGGTCGCAGAGCGCGATGCCGTCCCGCGGGCCGCGGCCCCGCGTCCGGCCGGTCCCGTGCCGCCCCGTGGCCGCGATCAGCCGCTTGAGCTCGGCGACGGAGGCGAAGGCGCCGGGGACCTGCACGGAGAAGGTCTGCACCCCGCTCCGGTACCGGTAGTTAACCACCCCCATGCTGGGCCGCGCCGGAGCACAACCCCCTTGCCGGCCGGGGAGGAGCGGCGCCCAACCCTAGCGGATAGCGCTCCCGCGCGGGTGCGGTGTCGCGGGTGCCGGGGTCGACGGGGCGAAATGCGGCGGAGGAGAGGGGAGGCGAAGGGTGTGGTGGGGTCTGGAGCGAGCGAGTCGGCGGCGGTGGCTTCCCCGGGAAGGCGTTGCACGGAAGCCGAGGCGGCTGCGGGGGGAATCGCGTGAAGCGGCGGAGTTGGGCCGTGGGGCTGCGGAATGTTGGCTGGACTCCAGGCCCATGGTCCTGACAGAATGTTGGCAAAAGGTGGGCTTTGAGGCCCATGATTCTGACGGGATGTGCTATGTGGGCTTTGAGACCCAACCAAACCCAGCGCTCTCTTCGATCTCGCGAGGCCAACCAAACCCAGCGAGGGCAATGGCGTCCTCCTCTTCCTCCGGCAGATCGCATGCCAAGGCCGACCAGATCGCCTCCCCCGTCCTCTCCTGGTTAAAACACGGTGCCAAAGGTCTCAAAATCATTGTGATTGCGCGGTGCCTCGACCTCCTCCGGTTGTCTGAGCTCTCACTGCCGCCATACGGTGTCATTATCTGCTTAAGAGAGAAGAAAACCAATGCAATTACAGTACATGCATGGGTAGTCACAGTTTAGTGAGTAGGTATCTCAAGCATTGCTAAGAGCCAACTTTCGGCAAAATTACCACTGATGTTTAAACTTTCTCAGTGAAAAAATGCGCTAGTACCTTCTCACTTGGAATACTGTCCTTGTGCAATGCACATCATGTCTACATACTAGTACCTTGTCATCATCATCACCATACGAAAGATGCTTGCTAAACAAAAAAAAGGGGGGAGAGAATTAAAAAAAGAAAGAAAGAGGAAGTCCAAAAGATCCGGGCACTCGCTTTATTTTCATGACAAGGAGATGATGATGTGCCCCAATACAAAGCTAGCGGTGCTTGGACCCTAGTTCATGCCGAATCACAGGAGGCATCTGTCGTCTCTGACGCCGCCGCGATGGCGATCGATGATTGGACGCGCGCATACAATAACAATTAGGAATCGATCACCAGGCTGATCGTCGATCAGCAAGCCATGCTCATAGGCTCCTTCAATCATCTGGAAATAAAGCTCGCTCTTGGCCGTTTCCGGCGAACATCAGCGGCGGATCAGGGCGACTAGATCCTCGAGACCGCCGCCGCTTTCCCTTTGGCAGGATCGATCGATCGATCGATCGACAAGGTCTCCGAATGAACGGATCGACCGGAGCGGATAAGCAAGCTAGGTGACGCACGCTAAGTGGCTACTAGCTAGCGATAAGGGTTCTAGAAGGTGGCTTGCAGCACCAGTCACGCGAGCAGGAGCACTGATGACGAATTAAAGCCATGCAAGTGCACCAGCTGGCTAGTTGATTAGCTTTATTTAGGTTTGTCTCTTGCGTCGCCATGCTCGAGAGTTCAGAGCTCGTAGCATCTTATATATACCATATGCATCTATGCCTAACTTAGTTGCTTCCAGGTTGCACAGCTAATGTACTTCTGCGATCGTCAGCACTGCTCCCACTAACTGAGACAGGGTCCAAATGTCCCAACATAAATCCTGCAGGCCCAAGCATGCATGTGTACATCTTCCCAACGTTTTGCCTTGTCAGTTGTCACTGTGTCCGCCTTTCAGAGAGAGAGAGAGAGAGAGAGAGAGAGAGAGAGTTGTCACCGTGTCTTCAAAAACGAAAATGTTATGACCTGTCAATCCATATGGCTTCGATGTAGCTATTAGGGTTTATGTGTCACGAAACTATTCCTCGTTATCTAATAAGATGCTTCTTTGAACTGGCTAATTATTCCCAGTCAGGCGGCTGAAATCATTATTATCATCTGCAATAATGCGCAACTGTTCATCAAAATCATTATTTCTATTTTCGAAGAAATTTATTAGGCTAGCTGCAGATCGAGGACCGGATCGGACTAAAAAAAATCAACGCCCGTCAACAAGTTGAAGTGCGGCGACGAAAGCATCACCGACACGTAGCTCTCACGCGAGTTGTTAGGAAAAAAAAGGCATCGAGGAGCTGAACCACTGAAGACATTTGTAGTTTTGTACACATTTTGGCAAAAAAAAAGGGAAAGAAAAGAAAAGAAAATAGAGACATTATCGGCATTTTGTCGGCATGCTGGAGCGGCATATGGTGGCCACGAGAAACGTATCTGGAGATCTGCCCAGCCCAGGGAATGAGGTAGGTGGGGTGAAATGACCCACATGGCTGCCTTCAAGGTTATGCACGTGTCTCGAATTACTGTTTACTACTACTACCACCTGTTGGATAGAGTAAAAGTAAGAGTGTATGACTCAAAAGAAATTAAATATATACTGTTTCTTTGAACTGATTATATTGTCTGATTACTCCTAGCTAAGTTCAAACCATCGTCATTTACAATGCGCAAGCATCCGTGAAACTGACGAGCTAACTTGGCGGCTGCTGGTAAGTTAACTTTTTTTGAAGAAACGCTGCTGCTGGTAAGTTAACTTGTGGCGAACAACCTTTTCGCGAACAAATTAAACTAGCATAAGGGGAGGATATATACGCCAGTAAAAAAAAAAGATAAGAACATTCGTGTCCATGCATGAGAATAGTGGCCACTGAATTTTCGAAGAAACGATCGAGGACCAAGAAAATCTCTGTCCCCCTAGCTCCACAAAAGTGCGGCGACGAAAGCATCGACGCGTAGCTCTCCTGCGGATCCTCTTGATCGGTGAAAAAAGAGCGCGGTAAATGAGCTGCGCCACACACATAGCCATCAGATATTCTTGGCGTTTTCTCCGGATGCACGGTGGCCACCAGAAGCCTGCTACCTCTGCATTCCTCAGCATGTGCCGGGAATGCATGTCTGGTTCGATCGGTCGGTCGAAAGGCGCGGCCACTATTACTACCGACGACGGCGGCGACGTGGAGGAAGGGAAGCCATGCATGGCCCGTCGCCGTCCTTGTGGACGAACGGCACGGGGACAACGGAGGAGGAGAGCGAGGCCGGGCCGGGCCAGCCACCAGCCACCGGGCGAACCAAAGCGCCGGCGGCCACGACACTGTGCATCAAGCGGCGTGCATGGTTGAACTGCGGCCCGTGGTCGCCTTCCTTGTCGACGAGAAGCAGCTAGCTACAGGCAGCAATGGCGAGCGAGGGCGAGAGGGATCTGTTGTACTAGCTAGCGGCTGAACAGGACACACGAAACAGCGACCAAACCAAAGCATTTGCGTATGATGATTGTGATTAACTCAAGCGACGGCGGAACATGATGCATATTTATAATGTCGATTTACTCAGTCTTTCCAGCAGTCACTTAACCTTATCACTTGGCTATATCTTGTCTAATACGTCAGGTATGCTTAATTTAGCCGTCGTTATATTATTATTATGACATATATTTATGCTTATCCACATTTTTTATTTGGTTGATTTTTCTGAAAATATTTTATTTGGTTGATTCTTTTAGTTTAGCTAAGTTATGGCCACTTACATATACTTTTCCTTATGATATGGTACTATTGTGGGTTCAAATTAAAGATGACCAATTTGCCACTCCTCTCCTCTTGCAATGGAAGAGGAGGATTATATTCGTGCACGTACGGTTCCTAATATAACAAAGCCTTTAATAATCATATCGAAGAAGAGATAATTGGTTTGGGTTGAGCGATTACACCGCATGCCAAGAACTTTCTTCGTAGGTGGAGGCGAGCAACCCTAAAGTGCCAAAGGTGGCATCCATACATAGCAACAGCAGCAATATATATATATATATATATATATATATATAATCATTCTACACGCGCTCGTAGCTACTCCTATATGTGTATCTTGTGACGTAGGATGTATCTGACCCGACGAAGAGCATGTACGTGAAGTATGTGATCATACTAGAACATCTATGATGGTATATACATTGGATATGTGACCATACATACAGTCCGTGGACATACTAATTTTTATATACTATTACTAAGGTATAATTATAATATATTTAAAAAATAGGGGTGCTTTTGAAAATTTTTGTATATATATCCTTTTGAAGTATCTTAGAATTAGTATATGAACATACACATAGTGGTATACTGATGGTGAGAGTAGCTACACGCGAGTGTAAATAAAACTTGTACGGTAAATATATATATATATATATATATATATCACCTGAGATCGAGAGGAAAATAAAGAGATGTGAAGAACGATGGCGGTGATGTCATTTAGGTTTGAGGAATGGTGGATCTGCCACCTTTTATTAATCATATGGCTGGTTTCCTTCTTGCACTAATTGTAGGTCGTTTTTTCCTCTCTTTTTTTCACTTATGTGTAATCTTTTCCTTTGAGTCCTTTAGGTTTGAGGTTGGATGCGTTGTAAACAAATGATGACTGTGATGTCAGCAGTGAGGAGAGGCAGGCCGTGGGAAAAGAAAAATGAAGGATAAAGAATTAGGTAAACTCTGAGGGTAAAATTGTATTGTTTTTGAAATCAAAATAAGTCCGCTTACTACATAGGTAACTAAAAGGCGGGCATTTTGATCGCAGATATATAGTTATCATCGCATCAGGCGCCACATAATTTGTTTGAAAAATGGCACGTCCACGTCACTTTGCTACTGGTGGAATGGTACTTATATATGCTATAGTACTAGAAGTAGAACACCACCGTATATATGAAAAAATAGCATGTTGGTGTTACTTAGCCGCAACTTCTATATGGTAATAATAGTGCAATGTACTATAGATCTCAACGGGGTGATCGATCGACATGCATGTCGCGGTCGTGGGAGGGATCTTGGGCACCCCCGATTCTACTTAGCTGTTGCGACATGGCGCATTGGCGCTAAGCACTTGTACTCATCCCCTTTATTTCTTATACACATAATAATCTTTGTTAATTATTAGCCGCGCCTGACGTGAATAAGTATACTACTTCATCACTTGCCTAATCACGACGGGTTAATTAACAAGAGATGGATCGTCCATCCTATTGGCGAGTGCGCAATTACCGATGCGGGATTATAGATATAGATATAGATATACATGTGGAACCGTATCCGCTTAGCGATCTAATACTAATTAATATACTATATATGGTACTACTGTATGTTATTCTTATTATATCTCTGACGGCTCGCTGTCTGCTTTTCACACGGCACATGCAGATGGGCATCTAACTAGCTCTTCCCCCGGCCATTGATATTTTCTCGGTAGCTAATAATAAGATACTAAATACTCTGTTGAACAATCCATGAATCCAACAAGGATGATCACGGCCGGGTGATGAAATGTATAAGAACTTGGATTCCATGTGCAAGTCGAGATTCTTTTTTTCAGTGAAGAACATCTGAAGATGCTGTGCATACGTTACATGTGTTCCCAAGCTAAGGGACGATCATCGGCACATGCGTCGTGTTGCATTGCCGTGGTTGGTGTTTTGATTTGAGAGGAAGTTTAACATGAAACCACGTGGTATTTAAGCCTTGGCACATGAATATTATATAGTGTGTGCGCGGTCTACCTATATATATATTAGTCCTGCTTAATTCGTTGTGAGCTCACTCGCTTACCAGAGAATCCTATTCCAGTGCTTGTTTTTCCCAGCTTTAGGTAGCGTAACCAAAGCTTATTAGGTCACGCTTTAATTACCAACACTCGCCATGTCCAATGCGGTGAGCCCGATACCGCGCGCCATGAACTTACTCATATTCCTAAATAGAAAAACGGTACAATTTTTTACAAGGGAGCAGAGGTAGACGTTCAATCTCCAAGCATACCAGAGCGAAAAAGAAACCTTGTGATAGTTCTCTTCCTACAAATGAAAAATGTGCCCGCAAAAAGAAGTATTGGTGCCATACGAGAGGGGTAAAAAAATGATATCCATGAAAAACACAATTTGTTAATGTGGAATTTTTAAGTCCGAACAAACCCCTCGATGGAATATGAAAGCTAGCTAGCCATGTTACCAAGGTCTGCCCTATTTATTTCAAAACAAAAGATCTTCCCTATTTTTCAATTTTGCTCTCGATGAAGTATACATTGATAGTGCATATATTGGATAATGTAGTTGTTGCTATATTTTTCTATAGATTTTAATCAAAGTTAGCTAAATTTGACTTAAAATAAATCTAATACGATATGTAAAAAAAAACAAAAAGAGTACTTAAGTTGCGGTGCAGGAGTGCCAGCCTCCACCTGTGAATGAACGAAGAAGGAAGAGTCTCACGAATGAAGAAACCTCTGCACTTTCCGGTGGTACCACCACCTGTTTTGCTTGTGTGGCTTGCCGGACCCCCTTGAGAGGCCCGTGATGGGTCCACGTCGGCCTCCGAATCAACGGACCAAACGGCTACCCGTCGTCCCTCCCAGCACCCAAGCCGTTTAAAACCCAGCCAGCCCGAGAGAGGGGAGGCCGAGCCGCGAGCCCACCCAGCACCACGAGCGCTCGCTCACACACTTCCCGCACCTCCCACCCAACCCATCCACCCGCCACCGCCGCCCGATCCCTCCCCCCACCTCCCCGCTCGCCGGAATGGCGGGCTCCTCCGCGGTCTGGGCCGCGCACCACGCCAGCTGCAGGCCCCACCAACCATCCTCCTCCTCGTCCCAGCGCCCGCGGGCCCGCCTCCTCCCCCTCCCGCCCAGGCGGGGCGGCGCCTCCCTCGCGAGGCCGCGCGCGAGCCTCGCCGCCGCCGCCGCCGCCGCCACCGCCACCGCCACCGTGGCGCCGGTCAGGACGGCGTCGGAGGAGGCCGTCTACGAGGTCGTGATGCGGCAGGCGGCGCTCGTGGAGGGCGGCGTCGCGAGGAAGGGGGAAGCGGCCGGGGCGCGGCGGCGGCAGCGCTCGCGGTGGGCCGAGGAGAAGGAGGAGGAGGGGCTCCGCGGGTGGGGCCTCCTCGGCGACGCCTACGACCGCTGCGGCGAGGTCTGCGCCGAGTACGCCAAGACCTTCTACCTCGGTCAGTCAGTGCTCTTGCTCTCCTCCTCCCGTTATTAATTAATTAATTAATTCTCTGCTGCATAGTAGTACATCAGTACGGTTACTAGTTAACTAGCAGTAGCCGAATGGGAGCCCAAGTGGTGTGGAGCCATTAGATTCCGCTCCCTACCCAGCGTATGCGATTCCTGGTAGTGCGATCGAGGGAATGGCTTTTATACTCTCACCTTTTAGGCTTTTAACTAGCTATCATAAGAGCGATCGGTGCTCAAAACCTCTGAATAACAACTCTGAACATTCGAGTTCCCTATAAAATTCAGAAGATGTCCTCCCACTGTCCCTAGCCAGTTCCGCAACCCACAAGAGGGAGGCTCGCCCGGGTCTCGACAACTGGACACGTTACTACGATATTCAGAATCCCGCCGCGCCGACCTCAGTAGGTGAGAAGACGGTGCACGTGGGGCCATCCACCTCAAGGAATGATCAATCCCAACGATTGTGCGCTTTTATAATTTCGGCTGTGGACTTACGGTGGACTACTGGCAGCTGATTGATTTCTTCAATAAGTTCAGTGCTCAGGTTCAGGCCTAGAGTGATTGGTGGGGTTTGGGTGATCGATCTGGAGGCGCATGGGCTTGATTTAATCCGTTTAGTTTTCTACCTTTTTTTAAAGCATCCTGGATCTCTGACCTTATAAGTTATAACTGGTGAATTTTCTATTGCCTTGACCATATATACCAGTAGCGTCATCATTAATACTCAGATTTGATATCATCTATCTGCTTCTCGTGGCTCACGTTTGCCTTGGTTGACCTTTCAGGCACACAGCTTATGACTCCTGAGAGGCGCAAAGCTGTCTGGGCAATCTACGGTAAGTTGCGGATTTACTTGGTCCTGTCGGTTTTGGAAACTAACCTTCTAGTCCTTGTTTGTGAAGTCGCGGTTTCTCATGTGTTTTTGTCCCGTTTAATTTTGCAGTATGGTGCAGAAGAACCGACGAGCTAGTGGATGGTCCTAACGCGTCTTACATTACACCGACTGCTCTTGATCGGTGGGAGAAGCGGCTAGAAGATCTTTTTGAAGGCCGTCCGTATGATATGTACGATGCAGCCCTCTCGGACACGGTGTCAAAGTTTCCGGTAGATATCCAGGTAAATCAGTCAACTGATGAATTTAGCGCGACATGTCTTGAAGATCTAATAGTAAATTTAGCAATTACTGCAATTTACTGATTGTTCTGCAACATCGCAATTTTTTTTCCTATTCACAGCCATTCAAAGATATGATTGAAGGAATGAGGCTTGACTTGTGGAAGTCGAGATACAGGACCTTTGATGAGCTCTACCTCTACTGCTACTACGTCGCTGGCACAGTTGGCCTTATGACAGTCCCTGTGATGGGCATCGCCCCGGACTCAAAGGCCTCAACTGAGAGCGTGTACAATGCTGCACTGGCTCTTGGCATCGCTAACCAGCTGACGAATATTCTCAGAGACGTAGGCGAAGAGTAAGTACCAACTTTATCCATCACTAAGCATATAATTGTATGTTGGATCAGTGCCAGGTCTACATCTGTTTGACACGGCACCCAATAATTTTATATCAAACAACAACAACAATAATAACATAGCCTTTTATCCCAAGCAAGTTGGGGTAGACTAGAGATGAAACCCATAAAAAAACAAAGATCACAGATCTTCAGGTACGTGGATGGCGAGTCTTCAAGCGCACCTATCCAAAGCTACCTCTTTGGAGATATTTCACTTCTTAAGGTCTCTCTTCACTGACTCGTCCCAAATCAGTTTAGGTCTACCTCTACCTCTCTTTACATTTTCGGCCTGCTTTAGAACCCCACTACGCACCGGCGCCTCAGGGGATCTCCGTTGGACATGTCCAAACCATCTCAATCGATGTTCGGTAAGTTTCTCCTCAATTGGTGCCACCCCGATTCTATCCCGAATAACTTCGTTCCGGACTCTATCCCTTCATGTGTGCCTGCAAAACCACCGCAACATCCGCATCTCTACTACACTCAGTTGTTGGATATGTCGTCTTTTTGTAGGCCAATATTCAGCACCGTATAACATCGCCGGACGAATCGCTGTCCTACAGAAATTACCTTTTAACTTTTGTGGCACCCTTCTGTCACATAGGACGCTAGAAGCTTGATGCCACTTCAACCAGGCAGCTGAGATTCTATATCTAACATCTTCATGAATGTCGCCATCCTTTTGAAGCATCAATCCTAAATACCGAAAAGTATCCTTCTGGGCCACCACTTGCCCATCGAGACTAACATCTCCATCCTCATACCTAGTCGCGCTGAAATCGCACATCATGTACTCGGTCTTGGTCCTACTGAGTCTGAACCCTTTCGACTCTAACGTGCGTCTCCACAACTCTAACTTCCTATTAACCCCTTCTCTACTCTCATCCACCAACACCACATCATCAACAAATAGCATACACCAAGGGATATCATCTTGTATGTCCCTTATGACCTCATCCATCACCAAGACAAATAAATAAGGACTCAATGCTGATCCCTGATGTAGGCCTATGTTAATAAGAAAGTCAGTGGTGCCACCATCACATATCCGGACAAACGACATCGCATCCTTATACATATCCTTGATTAGGGTAATGTAGTTAGTTGGGACTTTGTGCTTCTCCAAAGCCCACCACATGACATTTCTCGGTATTTTATCATATGCCTTCTCAAGGTCAATAAAGACCATATGCAAGTCCTTCTTCTGCTCTCTATATCTCTCCATCAATTGTCGGATTAAGAAAATCGCCTCCATGGTCGACCTTCCAGGCATGAACCCAAACTGGTTTTGGGTCACACTTGTTACTCTTCTTAGACAGTGCTCGATAACCCTCTCCCAAAGCTTCATCGTATGGCTCATCAGCTTAATTCCACGGCAGTTAGTACAACTTTGAACATCTCCTTTGTTCTTAAAAATTGGTACTAATATACTTCTCCTCCATTCTTCAGGCATCCTGCTGGACTGAAAAATAAGGTTAAAAAGCTTAGTTAATCATACTATCGCTTTGGCACCTAGGCATCTTCACATCTCAATGGTGATACCATCAGAGCCCATCCCTTTACCCTCCTTAATCCTCTTCAACGCCTCCCCGATCTCAGCCTCCTGAATTCTCCTCACAAAACGTCTGTTGGTGTCATCAAAAGTGTCATAGGGCCCTCATTCTCCCCATTAAACAACTTATCAAAATACTCTCGCCATCTGTCCTTGATCTCCTCATCCTTCACTAGAAGTCGATCTGTCCCATCCTTGATGCATTTGATTTGGTTGATATCTCTTGTCTTCCGCTCGCGGATCCTAGCCATCCTATAGATGTCCTTCTCTCCTTCCTTCGTGGCTAGCCGCTGATACAGGTCATCATACGCTTTACCATTTGCTACGCTCACAGCTCGCTTTGCAACCCTCTTCGCTAAATTATAGCTCTCGATGTTGGCTGCACTCTTATCAAGGTGGAGGCGCTTGAAACACTCCTTCTCCTTAATAGCTTTTTGCACCTTGTCATTCCACCACCAGGTGTCTTTCGCTTCCTGTTTGCCTTTCCTACTCACGCCAAACACCTCTGAGGCCACCTTCCGAACACATGTTGCCATCTTTAGCCACATGTCTTCTGCATCTTCTCCTTCCTCCCAGGGCCCCTCACCTAGCATTCCCTACTTGAACGTTTGCGCCGCTTCCCCTTTAAGCTTCCACCACTTCGTTCTCGCAATCTTAGCGCGTTTATCTCGATGGATACGTACCCGGAAACGAAAGTCCGCCACCACAAGCTTGTGTTGAGGGACAACACACTTCCCGGGTATTACTTTACAATCTAAGCAATCCTGTCTATCCTCCCTCCTAGCAAGGATAAAGTCGATCTGGCTCGAGTGTTGTGCACTATGAAAGGTCATAAGATGGGATTCTCTCTTCCTAAAAAGGGTATTCGCTATCAACAAGTTGTAGGCTAACGCGAAGTTCAAAATATCCTCCCCCTCTTGACTCTTGCGACCATACCCAAAGCTCCTGTGCACTCGCTCGAACCCTACATTGGTCGCACCCACATGGCCGTTGAGATCTTCGTCTATGAAGAGTTTCTCGCTGCTAGGGACGGTACTAGCCATGCTATCTAGGTCTTCCCAGAACTGCCTCTTGCCTCTTGGTGCTCTCACTGAGACCTACCTGAAGGGCAACCTGAAGGGCATAGGCACTGATCACATTCAGGGCTGAGTCTCCAACTACCATCCGGACCAGGATAATCCGGTCGCCTCGCCTCGTAACCTCCACGACTCCATCCTTAAGCCTCCTATCGATCAAGATACCTACACCATTCCTACCCGGTGTTGCCTCCATGTACCAAAGCTTGAAGCCAGTATCCTCAACCTCCTTCGCCTTTTGACCCTTCCATTTAGTCTCCTAAAAGCACAGAATATTTACACGCTTCCTAATTGCTGCATCAACTAGCTCCCGCAACTTACCTGTTAGGGATCCTACGTTCCAGCTACCTATGCGAATTCTAGTTGGCTCGGTTAACTCACCCGTCGAGGGAAGTGCGAAGACCCTTGCTCATTTTCCACTACACCCGGGCGCAGATGTAGCGCGCCACTCAGACTGTGACGACCCGACCCTTACTCACTTTTCATCGTACCCAGGTCACGATACTACGCGTCCTTGGGGGGATGGCGACCCGGTCCTTGCCCATTTAACACCACACCCGGGTTCCGATGTAGCGCGTCGCTAAGAGGGTTACGCCCCAACGAGTTTCTTATGGGTTTCATATCCATTAGAGTGGCTGTTTTTTTTATACTGGTTCGCCAAACCTAACACAGTCCTCCTTCTTTATCCGGGCTTGGGACCGGCTATGTTGAGAACCAACACAGGCGGAGTTAATTTTATATCAAACACTTCAGCAATATTATATAGTATTCAAAGTGCATGTAGGTGCACTGTATTTTACTCTGCCTAATTGTCAGCAAGGAACATGTTAACTTGTCGCTGTTCAGTATTATTTTTCTTCTTTTTCTTGATTGTAATGTAGTGTGTTTGTTGTTGTGGATGGAATTTCAGTGCAAGGAGAGGGAGAATATACCTTCCACTGGACGAGCTTGCACAGGCAGGTCTGACGGAAGATGACATTTTCAGAGGGAAAGTGACCGATAAGTGGAGGAGGTTCATGAAGGGCCAGATTCAGCGTGCCAGGTTGTTCTTCGATGAGGCTGAGAAGGGCGTGGCCCATCTAGACTCTGCGAGCAGATGGCCGGTATGCGAGCCTCGAAATTCTGCATTTAACTATGCCTACAATCTGAATCTCCTGGAAAAGCGGTGTTCTCTTTACAGGCTCCGAATCACTCACCCTTTGCACAATTCTTCTGTTGCAGGTCCTCGCGTCTCTGTGGCTGTACAGGCAGATCCTCGACGCCATCGAGGCGAACGACTACAACAACTTCACCAAGCGCGCCTACGTAGGCAAGGCGAGGAAGCTGCTGTCACTACCGGTAGCGTACGCAAGAGCAGCTGTTGGGTCATGATGCGTCTGTTGATCAGATGTTCGTTTTTTGTTTTTCCTTCTTCTCTCAGCTTGGTGTTCCTTTTTTTTCTTTTCATTTTTGGGAGATCTCTTGGCTGTTGTATATAATCAGCTTCAGCTGCCTGCCTGGCATAAGCCTGTCTGTCACACACAGTTTTTAGTCTAGGGGACTCATTCCAGGTCCCTCAATACTCAGCTCTTGTCACGACACAGAATGGAAAGAAAGTTAGAATTCAATCAAGAAGCATTATTTGTTATGGATAACTGTTCTCCCTGAACAACTTCTCTTCAGACTTCAGAGTCCAGGCTCAAATACTCTTCAGGATCTGTTGTTCTGTTTTGGGGTAAATCAGACTGACTTAATCTTGCATTGTTGAATGACAGACTGTGCTGACCTGCTACTGTAATTTTGAACAAGTTTTGGCTTTGTTCGTGGCGACTGGTGTGAGGCTGGTGCTCTCTGAAATGTGAAGGAATGAGAGCCGCAACTGGCTGTGGTCCGGTGCATATGACTGGTGGTCTGCCTGCTTCTGCTGGTTTTACCTGTGGACCTGGTCTGCAGATTAGTGGCTGGGAGAGAGGCCTCGTCGTGAGCCACATCCTGTGATACACCGGCGCGAGTTGGCCGGCCTGACTTGCAGGATGAAGTTTCAAACCTTTTCTTCAGTATATAAAAGAAGTTTTCCCTAACAAGAAGTGAAAAATAAGGAACACTGAAGAGAAAGAGGAGAAATAAAAAAGAAGAAGAAAAATGTCTATACCTTCCGCTCCATTGTTGCGCTGGTATGACGACTGTTTCGACACGTAGATCGGTTTTTGCTGACACGGGAAAATATTTATACGAAAGGAAAATAAATTTCAGCCAATAAATTGATGATGGGTCGAGATTACTACACGAAGCCCAAATTTTGGCCCATTAGTTGTCATTGGGCTCCAATCCGCGCGAAGGCAGCAGGCCGGAAAAGACTCGAGTACTCGAGCCCGCGACTGGGAGGCCCAAAGCCCTAAACCCCACTCCTCCACCACGCTCCGCTCCGCCGTTTCGTCCCCGAGCCAAAAAAGAGGGGAAATTTTTCAAAACCCTCGTCCCCGGCGGCGACGGCCGGCGGCGCCATGAGCCTGTTCGCGGGGGTCGGGGGCGGCGCGGGGGTGGCGGACCCGGCGTCCGTGGGCGGCACCGGCAGGGCGCTGCTGGAGCTGACGCCGCACAAGATCGCGGTGTGCCACCTCGTGCAGGTCTTCGCGCCGCCGGCGCAGGCGGGGGGCGACTCTGTGCCGCCCTTCCCGTTCGAGTCCGTCGCCCACCACAACCGCCTCGGACTCTTCCTCTTCATGCTCACCCGGGTACGCCCATACACGCGCTTGCTTCCTTGCTTTCCCTCGAAATGCTGCTCTGCTCATGGTCCTGTCGCTGCCCTGTGCTCACTGCTTAAGCTAAATGGTGCTGTGGAGTTTTTTTTCTGGGACTGGGAGCGTTAGGATCTCAAGGATTTTTGAATTAGCTCCATGATTTTGTGAAACCCCGTAGTATCTGCATTTATGCTGAACTGTAGACCCAGCTAGTTCTTTCTGCCAGTAAATGAACCACCGTTTGCTCGCCATTTCCTTCCATTTATCGCAGAAGTGAAGTGGGTATGCTTAACATATTAATCTTGTAGTCATGCGATGATTTTCGGGAGCCTTCACTGGAGGAACTTCTGAGGCAGCTGAAGGCGGTGGACGATTTAACTAATGGTTGGCTCTGTGAGCAGCTGACAAGTACCCTGTCAGTGCTGAACTCGCCTGATGATTTGTTCAACTTTTTCGATAAGCTACGAGGTGAGGGTCACATGATATGTTGATGTTTTCAGTTCATTTTTTGTTTCCTCAATAGATATACATTCAATTAGACAGCTAACTCTGAAATGATTTTTGCCAGCTGTGCTCACTGCACCCGAAGGTGCAAGTGCCGAGGACATATTTCTGGATCCAAATAGTCAACTTGGAGTTTTCCTTCGCTGCTGCATACTTGCCTTCAATTCAATGACCTTTGAGGTGCTGCAAGTAGTATAAGACGTCAACAACAATTTGTTCTTCACATTTCTGGCCTCTTCCTCACCCTCCTGCCTTTAAGACACTGATGTGTTCACTGAAAATCTGTGTAGGGTGTATGCCATCTTTTGGCAGATCTTGTGATGTACTGTAACTCGACTGATGCTTCATATGACTTGGCAGAAGATGAGGACTTCGATACTGAAATGAACAACTTGATGGATGCAGACATAAGTTCTCAAGCTGGTATATTTGAGAAATACCGCCAAGGTTATGCCTCTGAGAGCCATATGGGGGAGAGCTCTTCAGCTCTAACTCGCGCACCAATGTCACTCCATGATTTTGATGAAGGTATGTCTGAATTCTAAACTCTATCATGATTTCTGCTTTGATTTTAGCAGAAGCATACAATTACTGCAAGATGCCAAAAAAGAAATAATATAAAGGGCATAGACATTTTCTGACCGAACTCCAGAATGAAAGGAAAAGGGATGATCATAACCTGGAAGGAAAGCTGTCCCATGTTTCTTTTTTTGCATTTTTTTTTTCTGTAATCTGGAACCATGGAAAGGGCTGTCCGGTGTCCACTGCCTGAATTAGTACTTGATTCTAAGGAACAGTATCCAATACAAGTATTTTTTGCCTCCAAGGTTAACGAGTTTGCGTCCTAACATTTTACAACATTGGCATTGGATACTAGAGAACTGGGCTAGCCCAGATAGATTGCTTCCAAAGTCCATACTCCCAGAGCATCTATATAATTGCATCTAGCTGGATTACTGTTGTAGCTTTCTTTTTTTTTTCATATACTTATCTTGCCTACCAGCATTCACCGTCATGTTTCTGTCTCAAATACCATCCTGAAAAAGCGAAGCATTTGCAAGTTATATTTTGGTATAATTTGTGATATTTCTTTTTTTTGTACTTGTGCTAGTTAATTGGTTTATATTAGCAAATAGATTAGGGTGTAAGTTTTTTTTTAATTTTATAGTGCAGCTTCTCAATACTTAATGCAATATTGTTGTCGAGAGTTATTTTAGTTTTATACTTTTATCTGGGCGTCAAAAGGAAGATCTTCTTTTAAAAATTTTATTGATATTTTCCTTTTTTATGCTAGCTAATAATTTTGAAGCGGATGACAACCCAACATGTCTGAGATCAAGGTGGCAATTAGAGGCATACCTTAACCAACAAGCTGATATTCTTGAGAAGTGAGTATCTATTCTTAAATGTAGTAGGCTAAATAGTAAATACTACCACAAACTTGTTCTACTCTTCTAAAAGGACATGAAAGATAAAACTCTTTAGTGACTACTCTTCTGTTGTAGGGATCCCAGCTCAGTGCCTTTGAATTCATTTAATGCCACTATGACACAGCTTCAGACATTAGCTCCGGAGCTTCATCGTGTAAGTTATGGCACAGTGAATGCCTTTAATTTTCTAGGAGACTCTGGAACCGTGAATGTTTCCTAAATGCTAATCATGTTGATTTTTCGTATTCATGTTCTGCTTGTCAGGTCCAATTCTTGCAGTACTTGAATGCACTTTGCCATGATGACTATGTTGCTTCACTGGATAATCTTCACCGTTACTTTGATTACAGGTCAGTCGCATTGTCCCTATTATATGATGGGCTGTGCCTCATATTTTAACCATCTTCTTCGTAAGTATATAGCAGTTTTGAACATTTAGTGACCAAGGCAAGGCCAGGTTGTGCTTGATGTTTTGGCCCACTGTTCTGTTCATTCAAACAAATGTTGACAAAATATTCACTTTAGTAAATCAATGGCTACTAACAAAGTATGCCAGTTATAGGTATGGAATCAAGGAATGCTAATCTCTAGCATGTTTAATGTACTACATGACCTTTCTGTTTGCTTTTAAGAATGCTGCAGTCTCTCTATTTACCTCAATTTCTTTTGCTTTTTAATTAGCAAGATGGATGGAATTGTGATAATACAAGGTACAAGGTTGCCCTTGGGCTAGATCATGAGAGCACATATGTGAAGTAAAACCACCACATGAATATTCATTTACCATTGCGTTTTTTTGTTTCCTTGTTCAGTTTTGCTCTCAATACTTCATTAACCATTATTTCCTTCTTGCTACCTAAATCTTGGAGTTCTTTTTTTCACTTCAAGTTAACATGTTCTTATTTGGTCATTCTATCTGGTTGATGTAGTGCAGGGATGCAAGGACTTTTTGGTCGTTCTGTATCTCCAGTGCAAGATATTGTTGTTGGAAAGTATGAGAGTGCCCTGCTATGCTTAGGCAACTTGCATTGTTACTTTGGACATCCTAAGAAAGCCCTAGAGGTAATGTAACTTATTCACTTTTCTTGTTTTGTACTATCAGCCCATCACCTTTTGGAACTACTTGTTTCATTGCAAATTGTTTATGCTCTGCTGGCTTGCTTTCTTCCAGGCATTTGCAGAAGCAGTGCGTGTTTCTCAAATGGTAAGTTACTGAATTGGTATCTTTCTGAAATATGCTTGTATCCAGTTATTTTGAATGAAACTTGAAATTAAATTTGTCTCAAACTACTAAAGGTACATGAGGAAGGCTTCAGTTAGTTTTTCTATTGCTAAGATAGTTCTGGCAGGATGGTTTGGATTTTCCTATATTTCAGCCACATTGTTGGTCCACGAAATTATATTCTGGTCTCCCTGTTTAGTTCTAAATAATTCTATATTGAACAATAACTGTCAATTGAAATAAAATCTTATCACCTGATAGGATGATGAATCATCAAATTTCATTAGTCTTCGTAAATTTGACACTCCCGGTCCCCAGCATGTTTCAATAGTAGCACAACATGAAAAATACACTCCTTGTCATAGAGTTTTCAGTTTTGTTTTATCAGGTTCTTAACTTAAATATATATTGCATCTATGTGTCTCCTGGAATGCCAAGGTGACCTGACGATCGTTGGAAGATGCATCTCTCCAAATTTTTAGTCTAACAGCCTTTTGTTGAAGCCCCTTGGTTCATCAGAGTCCAATTTTTCTAATGTTCAGATTGCTAAATTAGGGATATTTTGGTATAAGTTCTCGTACATATGAACAAAATTTCAGGTGTGCTGTGTTTCCCAATGATATTAACATTTATGCAAACTAACAGGTGCTCTTTAGTTGTGTTAACAGACCCTACATTTTGTTTTTGTTTTTTTTCAGAATAATGATGATTCATGCCTTGCATATGTATTAGGAGCAATTTCCAATCTATTATCAAAGATAGGCATGTCAAACACAGTTGGAATAATCAGTTCGCCATATTCACTCGGGACCAATATTGGACTGGGCACACCATTATCGATTCAGCAACAGTTACTTGTTCTTTTAAAGAGATCACTCAAGAGAGCTGATATATTGAAACTTCCAAGCTTACTATCCTTTGATCACCTTTCTCTGGCAAAATTCGAACTGAAGGTACGATCCCTGCTAGTATTTGGTATTATTTGATTGTAGGAAAACATCTTTAATACATTGCCATGTTTAAGTTCATTTACTTATCCATCCGTGCATATCTCTCCTAGTTATATCACAATTTGAACTTGACACAGCTTCGAACTTACAGCTTGGTAGTTGCTGTATTGATATTACTGTTACTAGGCATCAGTCCTTTGATCTTGAAGGGACTAGATGCGACTTAAGAATACTCAGTGTACTTCACAGATCATTGTTATCTATTTATCCTTTTCTTCTGACTGTAAACCTTTGTTTCTCACTTGTCAGCATGTCCAAAGGCCACTAGTCTCCTTTGGTCCCAATGCATCTACAAAGCTGAGAACATGCCCTTCAGATGTCTGTAAGGTATGCTGCACTTACTCTAAACTTAAATCATTATGCACAACTCAAATCATTATGCACATCCTTGCGAGCAGCTGTATATATTTGCCTCTATACTAAAGTATTAATAATTTCTCCTGTGTTTTTTTTCTTTTACAGAATTTGAGATTAAGTACCCGTGTGTTGACTGACTTCGGAACAGATGCTTTATCTACCTCAAATGATAATGGTAGTTTTAGCACTTCGTGGCTTAGGAATCTGTCTGCTGCTTCTGACTCATGGCGTAGCAGTTCTATGAAATCTACAAAGTTACATAATGACTTCGACAATTTCCATTATCATGCACAACCAAGTCCAGTACCTGCACCAGTATTGCAATTAGCTGGCTCAGGATATTTGCTGAGAGCCACCGCATGGGAGCACTATGGGAGGTACTTATCTGTTTTTTGTTAATGCAAGGGTTCAATTTTCGTAGCGGTTGTCTTACAACTTTTTCCAGCTTGTACAGTGTTGTTGTATTGTGGAAAGGGAGGGTTTGGATAAGCAATGAACAAGTGTCCCTTGCAACTAAGAAAGAGCAGATACCTGGCAAACAAACTAAAAGAGTTTGGCTCATAGTGGCTATTAGCGATTGATATTTTATTTGGTACCAGGAATTATCAGCCTTGCACCTATTTGTATTTGGGATAACAGGGTCTGTACCTCACCCTTTGTTCTATAGTACTATCACCTTATAAACATAAGACCTTTTAGACAATCCTGGTGTTGTGTAGCTTTAATGCAGCCCCTGATGCACTTATCTGTCTTGCTTGTTGTCTATTTGCTAGAGGTTCTTTTCATTACCTTTTTATGGTTGTTTTATGTTATATCGAATCTTAGAGTGTGCTATAATTCTACCTGCACCCTTTCTAGAAAAGTAATATTTTCATTTTTTTTGTCAACCCTCTTCACAGTGCTCCGATGGTACGAATGAATGCTCTGGTCTATGCAACTTCCTTTGCTGATGCTGCAAGGTGGGAATGTGGTAAAATTTAGTTACTGTTCAATACCTTTACTGCTTTATATATTATACTGTCACTATTCTTTTAACTGTCTCATGCAGTCTTTAACTTTTTAATTAAATCTTCATGATGCTTTGCAAACCTGGATTTGTGATGGCATTGTATTTTTTACTACAGTTCATCAGAGCTGTCACTAGCTTATGTCAAGCTAATTCAACAATTGGCAGTGTTCAAAGGATTATTCTGGTTAGTTCTCATGCAACCTAGATGTGCTATAGGCTGTAGCATCTAAGAGCTGTGCAAATATCCATAGTGTCTCATGGCCTTTTATTTTGTGATTTATCTGCAGCTGCATTCTGTGCTCTAAAGCTTGCTGAAAAGAAGTTCCCATCCTCAACAAGTTTGCACATCCAGCTTCTTAGAATGCAGATACTACATGAGCGTGCACTACATCGGTACAGATCTGTTTCTACACTTCATTTGGTAGTTGCATTTGGTTTCCATATTCTGATGTGTGTAAAATTGATATATGTAGAGGGCATCTAAAAGTTGCACAGCAAATCTGTGATGAGTTCGGGGTGTTGTCATCTTCTGTCTGTGGAGTAGACATCATGGTAAAGATAGAAGCTAGTGTACGCCGTGCTCGCACTCTACTTGCTGCAAAGCAGTATAGCCAGGTTCTGGACTTGCTTACTTGTTATGTTTACACAAGAGGCATGCATTTCATCTTATTTGTCCATTTACCCATGTAACTTACCAAGCACATTGCATGAAAGATATTTCCCCTCCTTCCTTTAGGTTTTACAGGGGTCCTCCTGATCCTGAGTATACTCATAACCATGACAATACATGAACTGACAGATTAAGATCTATTTATGACACCTGACTTCTTTGTGCAGGCTGCAGCTGTGGCCAATTCTCTTTTCTCTACGTGCTACAAGTACAATATGCAAGTTGAGAATGCAAGTGTTCTTTTATTACTTGCTGAAATACATACAGTAAGATATCCATTTTTGTCTGTAAACTACAACCTGGTAAATACTGCAATCCTGCAGAGAGCAAGTTAGTAATCTTTTTTTTTTCTTTCTAATTCTCCCAGAAATCTGACAATGCAGTCCTTGGGCTCCCTTGTGCATTAGCCAGCCAATCATTCTGCAAATCATTCAACTTGGATCTGCTTGAAGCCTCAGCCACACTTACTCTTGCTGAGTTGTGGCTGGCTCTTGGATCAAGCCACGCAGAGAGGGCCTTGAGTCTTGTCCACCAGAGCCTTCCCATGATTCTTGGTCATGGTGGACTTGAGCTGTGTGCTCGAGCTCACATTGTTTTAGCAAAGTGCCATTTATCTGATCCGAAATTCTCAGGTATTTTGCAGTACTTTCATTGACAACCTCTTGGCGTATCCTTAATGTGGTTTAGCAACCACATTGATCTGTGATGTGTTTTCCGTAAACATTTTAAGATATTGCTCTGTAAAGCTGTCAAGATATTGATCTGCTCGATACATGCACCTAGATGCTAGAAGCTAGACCTGCAAATGATTCTTAAAAATATGGACTCAGTTCTTTCTTTTGTTAGTTCTTCCCTTTACCCTCTTCTTTCAGTTCCTGAAGACCCTGAAGCTGTTCTGGATCCTCTGAACCAAGCCACCCAGGATCTGCAAGCTTTGGAGGTGAGCTGATTGCTCAGGCCTGTGTCTTCTCCCCATTACTGTAATTTCACAAGATGTCACTTAGAATCTGACATCCTGTGCTGATTGCACAAAGGCTTCTGACATCACATACGCTAAATCCGGTGTCATATGCAGTACCATGAGATGGCAGCAGAGGCGTACTATCTGAAGGCAATGGCATACAACCATCTCGGCAAGCTCAACGAGAGGGAGGAAGCCGCGGCTTGTTTCAGGGAGCACATCACTGCCCTCGAAAACCCGCACAACGAAGAGGACTCGCTTGCGTACTGAGATTGCAATGACCAGGGGCTTCCGCAACAATACCATGTCGTGGTAGGAAGGTGCACGACCTGTGAATGTGTGGTATCCTGAAGCGCCTTGGGAAAAGTCGATTGATGTATATTGTGAAGTCAATGACTGTTGTAAAATCGACGCCTTTCATTGCCATGTACTTGAGGCATTGTGTTGCAGAGCATTTACACATGATACATCAGACTGCCCAATATGAAGAAACAAAATCTATGAGAGCCAAAGTGAATTTTACTAGTAGTTTTGTTATCCTTAGTTCTCCTACAGGTCAATAAACCCTCAGATTGCATATTTATTGGTGACTTGTTCTGGGTTCTCAGGTTGGTCAAGGCTGGTCCAGGTCACCTGTCAAATATTTTTTGCGTCCTAATCTATTTCTAGGATTTTTGCTGGAATAATTCTATTGGAAGTGTCTGGATATTTTTCGTAAGATTGCCTTTTTTTCAACTAAAATCTATTTTCAAAATAAAGAAGATTGTAAACCTGGTCATCATTCATCAAGCCACGTGAGCGCCATGGTGGCGCACCACGTACACACGGAGCTGAGATTTTCCAGTGACGAGCTGCGTCGCCGTGCCTCCACCGGCAAGTTAGGCTATTCATTTATGGTTGGGTGAGAATTATCTACTCCCTCCGTTTTAAAATATAGATCGTTTTAACAAATCTAGATATATAGATTTTGCTATATATCTAGATAAATATTGTATCTAAATATATAGTAAAAATTATGCATCTAGAATTGCTAAAACGCAGTAGAAATCTGCTGGAGAGCCGTGACATGTCACCAAACAGCCAGCAGCAGCATGGTACACGTACACCCTGACATGATTCTATCCAGTACGACTGCCTGTGCCGTACGGCGCTGCGCCAATAATTGGCGTACGGATTGATCGGTACGCGGAGGCCGTGCGCCCGCAGCCGACACCTCCGTACGCATACGAGCCGTGCGGGCGTCGAATCATCGACCAATCGATTGTTTCGTGCTGCATATAAATGTAACTGGTTTTAACTTGTCGTCTACTAGTTTAGTTTTACTGATCGAGCGGAACCATCATCTCAAGGAGGTAAACGGGTTGCTGAATTCAAATACTAATACTTTAAAATAGCACTAGTCCATCTAAACAGGAATACTAATGGAACGGGCTAAACTTTAGTTAAAATTTAAAAAATTTAGAAGGAATATAAGTACCAATAGATGCTAAAGTTTAGTATTCAATTTTAGCTCATCTAAATAGATCTAAATTACATTTATTTACCAGATTGTCAGGCAGAGCGTCATTGTCCACGTCCGGCGTGCACCTGGCCACGTCGTCTTCCCCCTGCAGAAAATGAAGCTGACGTGCTACTGGCTCCTGCATGCATCCATATGCTGTTTCTGTACGCACCGTTTAGGAGGGCTTATCCTAAACTGGTTCCTTGTAATATTTAGCTTAATTATAGCAGCATGAGAATTCAAAGTCGACCCGTGATGTATTCCTTCCGTTCCAAATTATAGATTATTTTAATAAATCTAAATATAAAAAACTATGTATATAAATGTAATATATATCTAGATGCATAGCAAAATTGTATATAAAAAAAATAAAATGATCTATAATTTGAAATGGAGGGAGTAATGAAAAAACGCGCACCTTTACCGGCTTCTAATTCCTCAATTTCCAAACCAGCTCCTTGCCACAATATTGCTAGCCGCAGTGGCGGAACGCGCGCGCGCGGGGGTGGGGGGGGGGGGGGGGGGGCTGGCAGCGGCCATGGCCCCCTCAACAATTAGAAACCAGTACATAGTTTATAATTTGTTGATAAAATTAGATCAACTTTTAGAAAATCAATTCAAAACTAAAAGAAGGATATATTTTTCTTTGGCAGAATAACTAATTTTATTCTCCAAACTTCCAAAATAACCGTTTCAATTATTAATTTTTTATTTTTTTATGCAACTCACTTTAGTCCTTCGTTTTATATGTGTCTTGCTACATTGACATGCCACGACAACATCTAAGTGTTACTGTTTTTTACAGCAACAAATATTGGTGCACACATGCTTAAAGATGACATAATAAAATTTTAACTTGTGTCTACATGAATTTTTTTAAAAAGAAACTTTTGTACGTGTATAATAAATATGTTTGGGATCAACTTCCTTCCTTAAAAATCGTACATCATTTTAGTTTCGTAAAGTTGAAACTTTTATAATAATCAAATTTATAGAAATATTAATTTTTTATAAACCATAGTTGACTAGATGTGACGAGACATGCCAACATGGTATGCCACGTAGAACGAATGATTAAATTGAGCCGGATGGACTAAAATGATCGTTTTGGAAGCTTACGGGCGAAGTTGAGTTTCGGCTCAAAGTTTGAGGATAGAATTGACTATTCTGTATGTTTGTCTAGCACCTTTAATTTTCTCTTCTTTAGTTCCACCACTGGCTAGCCAAAGCTAGGAAGAGCTGTGCGAGATGGGCACATATAGCATGGTAGCTAGGTTGTTATTAGGCAATGGACAGTCCGTACTGACAAGTACGTTTGCGCTGCAAGAAGTATGTGATATATGATGGGAGCACCGTACCGCACGGCACAGGCTATGTAGTGAGAGGGTTCAGGTGTTGCAGTTGTTGTGCGTGATGGATTTTCTGACGTCAGTACGGAGCTACTTAGAGTTTATTTATCGGTGTAAAGGGATGATATTGACAACCCAATGCAAAAAAAAGGGCGATGCATGCAGATGTAGATAGTGGTATCCTGAAAAAGGGGTCAAAGCAAGGAGTTTGCAATTCAGCAAAGGGTCAACTTAATCCTTCATAGTAGTACACTCCATTACACAAAAGCAGTTGAAGCTAACATAAGAGTACTCAACTTAAGAGTAGTTGAAGCTCATGCTCGACCCTTGACCCCTCTCAGCTTATATATACCACAATAACATCAAAGAGGAGCCAAGGTAGTAATAACATGAAAAAAAAACAAGAGAAGACCTTAGAAATTAAGCCCAATCCTCAAAATTCCGGGCTATTTAGTTACACCTCCTAGGCCCAGGCCCAGGCCCACGAGCCCAACCAGCTTAGCAGCTAGCGCGGCGCCAGGGAGCTAGCTACGCGCGCCATCGTCCTCCACCTTCTCCTCCTCGTCGTCGTCGCCGGCCACCGAGGCGAGCGCGCGTCGGAAGACCGCCACGGGGCAGGGGATGCGGAGCGGTCCCTGGTGGCGGTACCCGTACTCCTGCGCCGCGCGGCCGAGCAGCTCCGCCAGCGCCGGCGCGCCCAGCAGCTCCGCGCGCACCACGAACCGCTCCACCGCCTCGCCGTCCGCCCCGCCGCCCCCGACGTACACCGGCACGTGCCCCTCCGGCGTCGTCCCCGCGCGCGCCTTCTTCCCGCCGCCGCGCCGCCTCGCCGCCGGGGACGACAGCGACGACGACGCGCAGTCGCCGACGCGGGAGAGCCGCCGGATCAGCTGCCTCATCTCGGATCTCTCTAGCTTCCCAGCGATCGTGGCGAGCGAGGCGTTTCGCTGCGTGTGGTGCACTGCAGTGAAGGGGTGGTGGCGGCGGGGGCGAGGGCTCCATTTATAGCCGGCGCGAGCGCGTGGCTGCTGGGACGCTGGTCTGTGGGGCCGCGCGGCCGACGGACCCACCGGTCAGTGGGCTGTCGGGCGCGTGGTGGGGTGGGTGGGGAGGTGGAGTGGAGGAGGGTACAAGTGGGTGTACGGCGTCAGGTACGACGCCCTTTCAGTTTCCTGCCCTTTAATTCCTCCTTTTTTTTCTTTTCTTTTTTATGGTATTATATATTCATAAACAGTGAGAGAATATTTGCAAATCTCTTGGGCTTTTGGGTGTGCAGTGCAGTACAGGTCTGCTTGCTTGGAATCGTGCTGTGGGCCTGCAGTGAGTGCACTGCTGCAGAGAGAGAGAATTGTTTGGCCAAAAGGGACTTGCCGAGCCATGGCTACCAAACTATTCGTACGCCGGCCGGCTCACTGGCCACTCCATTTATTTGGCTACCATGGATGCATTTCCATTCTCCTCTTCCTTTGTTGGAAGGGCATCGATGATTTACCATGTATTTGTTTGGTACGGTTAAGTTAGGTGCGCACTCGCCGATGTGTGAGTGAGGTATGTTTAGTGCTATATACGCGTACGAAAAAAAAGAGCATATATAACTAATATATAACTAGTACTAATTTTCCTCTAGAATACAAAGATGCACAACTCTCCTATGCGTACGTGTTGTGGGACAATCTGAGAGCAATTTCGATCGCACTCAACAAATATGCTCAGAATCATTCTTCAATTTGGACAAGTTTAATTTGATGCTTTCGCCAAAGGCATGTGACAACCTACTGTATGGCTGATGCTCTACTTTTTCGCCGAAGGTGACAGCGCTCATCAATGCTAACACTGTATGCCTGATTTGATCGATCGTACATATGCACATCTTTAAATGACACGATTAACAACCTTGGTTAATGACCCGTGATTATCCAGGGCATGTACAAGTTGATGAGTGGTCTCGATCAATGCAAACGAACGATGCGACACGACTGCACTGGGTGCCGCAGGGGACATGAAAACATTTTCCTGACTGGGCAACAAACAACAACGACATGTGTGTGCATGCATGGACAAAATGCAACCAACACCGGAGAGCCATTTTTGTTTTTTTAATTTATTAAAATTGTTCGCTCTAATAATAATAGTAATAATCTAGCTAGCTAGATATATATAGGCAGCTAATAATTCATGGTAATTTTTTTGTTATATATGTCCTCTAGGATTAGATGCTGGAGATCTTGCTATTGACATTTTTGGATTAACCTTTTGTCTCTGGTGTTGCTTGCATGCTCAAATTTCTAAGCTCTTGTTGGCTGGAGTCTAATTGTATATATAAGGTTATATTTGGATCCAAGTGCTAATAGGTGCAATTGCTAAACTTTAGCCAAACGGAAATGCTAATTGATGCGCTCAATTTTAGCCAAGACTTAAAAATTATATATCCTAATTCTGCTGCTTTGAGACGGAATGCTATGTACTAGTACCGTGTTATACTGACGGTCTACCTTCGCCGTTTTGGAGTTGTGGTGCAGTGACTCCTACATGCACCGGCGGCCTCCAACTACTCAATTTGAACTTTGCCTAGCTTGGAAGACAGCTCCGAGGATAATCCAGTACTAATCTTCTATTGATTGCTGTGGAAGTCAAATCCCACAAATAAATTAGTCGAAGGGTGTATATATGCTAATTATTGTTTTCTTTGAAAGATGACGTACGTGAGTGCAGTGGACGTAGCAAGCAGCTAGGCAAGCGTACGTATGAGTAGGTACGGTGGAAACAAAAGGCAACAAATTAGCATGCAGGACTAGAAGAAGCAGCCGTACAGGCGGAAAGATAAGGCAACCGCATATCTGTCCGTACGTGGACTGTGATGCAAGCTCCACTACTAACGATCTTAACGTGCATGTATATATGTGCAACAACAATATCTTCCATGTCCGTATGATGCCATCTTCAACTATCATCTTAAAGCAGCCTTGTTGTCGTTGCACGATGCATATACGCAGCATGCATGGTACATTATTGGCACCGTGCTACTAGTTGTACCTTATGGTACAGTTGAACCTGCACTTTTCCTTTTTGTTGGTCTCTTGTGGTGGTGTACCATGTGTACGGCACTTGGATTGGATCACCAAAGATTTGCATCTTATATATGATGGATGATGGAGGATGACTAGATGCTGCCAGGATGGACCGACAATGCAAGACCAATATCATGCATGCATGATTCATGTAGTCATGCATGTGTGTACTACTACCACGACTTGTGAGTGGGCATTTTTGTCCGGTGCTTTAGGGCACCACCACCAACCTTGTTGACGCTAGCTCTTCATTATTCAACGAGGAATCAAGGATCGAACTGGACTCCACCATGGAATGTGTGTCTGCACTACCACAGAAATGTTTTGTGAGGCGGTCATACGAGGTTTGTACAAGGTTTGTCACCGTCCGCTGGAAGGGATCTTAGCGATGCCTAGAGGGGGTTGAATAGGCGTATCTTAAAAATTCTTCTCAACAATTAAATCTGTCGGAACTTCCGACACTGTGTAGGAAGTTCCGATGGACCGAAACTTCCGACACTTGATCGAAACTTCCAATGAAATGAAGTTCTATGCGAAATTCAAAATTAAACTCGAAATTGCAGAACCTGGCTGAATCAAAAGTTCACCACTGATGCTAGGAGACCTCTGCAAGTGTTCTTTGCAAGCACAACAACTCGAGAACCTAGATCGTCATAAAACAAATTCTAGGTCAACAAGAACTAGATAAAAGCAATAAGCACAATAGACAAGAGATTTGTTTCCTGAAGTTCACTCCCACTAAGGAAGCTACGTCTCCATTGAGGAGCTCACAAAGAGCCGGGTCTTCTACTAACCTTTTACCTCACTCAATCAACCACAAAAGAGGATTGAGTCACTTACTATGAAATCCACAAAGAATGGGTAATACAAACTTTCCGGGGCGCACACACATGAGAGGATGCTCAACCGAGCGACGCCTAACCGTTTAGAAGCAAGCTTTAAGAGTAACAAACACGAATCGATGGATGAGGATGCTTCAAGTGCTCTTGAGATGAACTTTTGGCTGTCTTCTCACTCAAGTGCTCAAGCCTCACACCTCAATCTTACTCTCACCAAAGCCCTAGCTCAAATCAACTCAAGGATTAGCTCTTGGAGGGATTTGGAAAGTGTTTTTGAAGCTCAAAGAGGTGTGTTCTTCATGTTAAGTCAGCAGCAAATGAAGGAGGGGCTGAGGGGGTATAAATACCCGAGCCCCAAAAATTAGCCGTTAGTGTGCTGGTTAAGTGATTATCGGAACTTCCGATCCGGGGTCGGAACTTCTGATCCTATTAAAAACAGCCGGCCGAGGACCCCCTATCGGAACTATCAAGCAACTTCCAGCAGGGGTCGTGTCAGACGCGGGTACACGGGACTGTACACGCGGCATACTTCTCTTAGGATACGGGATGGGACATGGCCCACGCCCTACATCTGTTGTTACTACTCATAATGCAATAGGATTACTCGCAGAGTAGTAAACCAGTCGGACACGGTAGGAAACTACCCGAGAAGTACTCCGGTAGGACTCCTGGGCTTGTGATCCGACTAGGACTTCCATGTAAACCTGTCCCCCCAGACCATATAAGGGCGGATAGGTACCCCCTCGGGGACAATCACCATCAAAGGAAATACAAACCACATAGGACGTAGGGTATTACGCTCTCAGCGGCCCGAACCTGTCTAAAACCTTATGTTCCTTTGCACCTTCGAGTTCCTGATCTCGACGACACCCTACCTACAAACTCACCACCTTGGAGTATCCCTCAGTGGGCGTGGCGTTAAAACATCGACAGCTAGCGCGCCAGGTAGGGGTGCTCATCGAAGATCCACCGGAGAACTCGATGGCATCGTTCAACTTCATCAGCGCTGTGCTCGACGAGAGCACGACTTTCATCTTCGGCTCCTGGATTTGCGTCGCCAATGGTTTGGGTGGCTTTAACAGCCGCCTAGCCAACTCCAAGGAGCGGGAGGCTTCTTCATCAACTACAAGCAGCGATCCCGACGACTTCATCGACAACCTCGGCGATGTGCTGCCTCCTGATCTGGCTCAGCAGATCGAAAAGATGTCCGGTTTCAACGTGACTTCCACTTGTGACGCACCAGATCTAGTCGGGTCGGATTCAAACCGATCTGACAAGACCTCACGATCTAAATCCCTCTCCGATTTATAAAAGGATTTGGATCTGCTGCTCAAGACCGAAGACGCGGGAGCCACCGCTTGTCGGGTGGCCCCTGCCCTTAAAAACCAGTCGGGCAGCCATCTAGGTTCGACCATAACATCAATGCCGCAAGGACGTTTCGTGTACTGGAAGGGCTTTGAGCCCTCCGAACTACTTGATTACAAGTCTCGCCTTGTGGCCTTCTAGGAGGGTAGACCCCTTTCCCCTATTGCGGAAGAAGGAGAGAGTAGCACAGCGCTACTCGAGCACAGCCTTAGGGCTAACCAGTCGCCGGATCGTCAAGTCTGCATGGCTTCCCTTCGCAACACGGAGGAAGACGAGCTGGGCATCTAGTACGATAACGAACAACTTGCGGACGTCTTTGCCGACGAGCCCACAGCTGATGCCCCCCCAAGATGAAGACGAGGAGCACCAGAGGATCCGGCGGGTAAAGAATGCCAAGCGTGCTCAACGCAGGCGCAACGCACAGAATCGCGCTCGCGAACCAAGGGACCTCAACAACGCTTTTCCAGCGGTTGTGGACCGCGAGTACCGTATGCCCATCAGCGCCATTGCAGAGGCAGCAATCCTAGCTCAACAATTCCCATCTAATCCTCAAATACAAAGGTTGCAGTACTTAACGCAACGCGCGCTTGTGCAACTCGATGGGCAACACCCAGCGCTTTCCACTCGGAATTAGCCCTCGAGGTCTGAGCAACACGGCGATACCGCGCTGGTCAGTCGCACCCCTGGAGGTAGGCTCGGGAGCAGGAGGAACGACAACCTCCAGCGCAATGAGGGTCACCCATCTGTGCATGGCAACAATGAACAAGAAGTACTACAACCCCCTCGAAACCAGCGTGGTGCAAGGCATCAAGGCCAAGATCCAGTCGCGGCCAACTTCCATGACGCTCCCACGATCAACCTTAGGCAGAAGATCAATGAAAGCCGCGACGCGCGGCTCGTCATTGAAGCGAGAAGGAAGGACCGTATGGGCAGGCACTATGACGACGACGACAGCGACCGCTTCCCCGCCTTCACCACCAGCATCACCGACAAGTCCTATCCAAAGGACTTCAAACTAGTCGGAATCCCCAAGTATGACGGTAAGCAGGACCCACTCTAGTGGATTCGTTGCTATTCTGTCGCCATTGAAGTTTCAGGGGGCTCCAACTCTACGAAAACTCTTTACTTTCCGGTGGCTCTAGAGTCCGCGCCCCTCATGTGGCTTGAAAGTCTCAAGCCAAACTCCATCGACTCGTGGGAGGACCTCAAGCGGGCTTTCATCGACAACTTCCAGGGATCAATGATCAAGGCGGGCACTCGCCATGACTTATCCCAGGTGAAGCAGGAGATGAACGAGACCTTGAGGTCCTACACACGACATTTCTTCGAGATGCGCGCCACTATCGCTAGTATCACAGATGGGGACGTCATCTGTTGCTTCCAAAATGGCCTCTTCTCGAAGAGCACATACCACGACTTCGGGCGCAACCGCCTGACTTCTGCCGTGGAGCTACGGGACATGATGGCACGGTGGGCTGACCAGGAGGACGAGAAGAATGACCGTTTCCCCAGACGCAACCACGACAAGCAAGGCGCTGGCAACGGTCACTTCGACAAAAGCTAGCGGAACCACTCGGGGAATACCCAAAAGCTCAAGCCAGACAACGAAGTCGCGGCTGTCGAGCGCAACCCGCGCGGCAAGAAGTCGGGGAACAACGATACACCCAAAATCGCGGCACACGCTCTTCGAGTGCGTCACCATCCGCAAATCACTCAATGCACCACCCCTCCCTCAAGCAAGAAAGCGAAAGGACAAGGAGGATGATGAAGGAGGTGACAAGTCGGGGGCTCAAGACTTCCAGGACCCAAAGAACGTCGTCAACGTTATCTTCGTTGGAGAGGGCGGATTCCCCACCAAGCGCGCGTAGAAGCTGACCCTGCGCGAAATACTCTCTGTGGAGCCGGCCACGTCACGACCTCTGAGATACAGCGAGGTCCCGATCTCCTTCTCCAGGGATGATCAATGGACCAGCTTCTCCGAGCCGAGAAAATTCCAGAGAAGATCAACACCAGCACAACCATGGATGCTCTAAAGACAATCAAGGACGTCCAAAAGCTTACTGGCTGTATGACAACTTTGAACAGATTCATCTCCCGACCTAGAGAAAGGGGACTACCCTTCTTCAAGTTGCTTAAGCACCATGACAAGTTCAAGTGGACCGAGGAGGCAAACCATGCGCTACAAGATCTCAAGCACCACTTGCAGTCGCCACCCATCCTGATGGCTCCCCAACCAGGCGAGAACCTGCTACTCTATATCGCCGCGGCTACTCACGTTGTCAGTACAGCAATTATGGTGGAACGACAGGAAGAAGGCCACGCCTTTGGGGTGCAGCGACAAGTTTACTTCATCAGCGAAGTACTCTCTGAGTCTAAGGTTCGTTACCCGACGATTCAAAAAATTCTTTACGGTATACTCTCACTTCCAGGAAGCTTCGCCACTACTTTGATGCATACAACATCCTGGTGGTCTCCGACTTCCTATTGGCGGATATCCTCCACAATCGGGACACTACCGGACGCATCTCCAAGTGAGTGGTGGAGCTGGGAGCCCTTACACTCGACTTCAAGCTCCGGACAGCCATCAAGTCGCAAGCACTAGTCGATTTCATGGCGGAGTGGCGACAAAACCAAGTGGAGGCCCCAACCAACCAGCCGGAGCATTGGGTCATGTACTTTGACGTTCACTCAAGCTCAGTGGCGGTGGTGCGGGAGTACTTTTCATCAGCCCGAGGGGAAAACAGCTCAAGTACGTGTTTCAAATACTATTCGAGGTCTCCAACAATGAGGCCGAGTACGAAGCATTTTTGCACGGGCTACGCCTGGCAATCTCCCTGGGCATCAAGCGACTACTAGTCTATGACGATTCCTTATTGGTGGTTCAACAAGTCAATAAGGAGTGGGACATCAACAAGGACACCATGGACGCCTATGTCATGGAAATACGCAAGCTCGAGAAAAAGTTCTCCGGGTTGGAAATTCATCATGTGGTTCGCGACAACAATGTGGGCACAGACGTGCTCTCCAAACTAGGTTCTGATCGACCTAACGTCCCACCGGGAGCTTTCGTTCACGAGTTGCGTCACCCTTTCATCAAGGCACCAGACTCAAGTTCCATCGCTCAAGATCCCAAGGAACCCGATCGAGAGGTCTTGATGATCGAGGTCGACTGAAGGGTGGCCTTCATCGACTACAATACCCGGATGGCCAGGAGATACCCAATTCATGGAATATTGAACATCTACGTCGGTTTTATCCTTGATTTCAACTGGGGACATCTTCTATTGGTGCCTGGAGGTTGATACTACCAGTACAACTCCATTTTACCGATTTTCGACTGGTACTACACGATATTTACTGAAGGGGCCACGCTCCCATACTCACAGTACCTAATTATTAGTCTCTGACTAGTCTTTTGGGTTTCTGAAAGGCCTTTGTGCCAATACTTCTAGTACAACTTTGTTTTACTGGTTTACGATCGGTATCATGTACAAGTTTGCTGGAGGGGTCTCGCTCCCTTATTTTCTAGTAACATATTACTTGTTTTCGACTTGTACACTATGTTATTGAAGGGGCTTTGCTCCCATGACAAGAATTTTACTTGTTTACGACTGGTACTATACCTGTCTGACTACTTCGACTACTTGTCTCAACTACAATCCTAGTCCGGAACGACTCCGGCAAGATGTCATTCATCGACTGCTCGAGCACCAGCGGCTACTTGCTTCATGCCTGGATTCGGGGGTCGGCACCACGGCTCGGGGGCTTGATGCGACGAGGCACTCAACGTGCCTCAAGGGATACCTCTCATGCTTACATACGCAACGCTGTACAATTACTCAACAATGCCCGACCCAAGAGACTTTTTAAGATTTGCTTTGGGTATATGATTGTTAACCATTATTTCAGGGATTTCATCCCGAAATAAGGGATTTTTTCAATTTATTACCCAGAGGACTTATTTAGTCGTTGGCTCAGGGCACAAAAGATTGGTTTGAGAGGTAATTTTGGGTGTATGTTGGGGATGTTATTTGTTTCACCATTTTTTCAGGGAACTCATCCCGAAAAAAGAGGTTTTCAAATTTACTACACCAATTTGCCCATGTTTACCATCAAATCTTTACCGTTAAACATTGCATGCCACGACTCTTTGGATCATTTATTCCAAACCTTGGGTATTTGGATTCAAGGCTTGGGGGCTGCGGGACACGTGTCATCAGCGACTTATTTTTCAAACCTGCTGGAAGACAGAGACAGAAGACTCAAGTTTAATAGACCCTCAGCTTGATTCTACGAGTCAACCTAAGGCTCGGGGGCTACTCCATATGGAGTGCGAGTTTAATCGCACCCCATATAAAGAAGACTAGTCAACTACTCGGGGCATGAGCACCTCACAGCCTCGACATAGCCAGGAAAGTACTCGCATGACACCTTCAAGATGAAGTTCGCGAAGAACTCGAAGACGCCTTCAGAAGTACTCGGACGACTGCAAGTACTCGGCTACGATGAGCTCGGGGGCTTGTCAGACCCGGGTACACGGGACTGTACACGTGGCATACTTCTCTTAGGATACGGGATGGGACATGGCCCACGCCCTACATCTGTTGTAACTACTCGTAATGCAATAGGATTACTCGCAGAGTAGTAAACCAGTCGGACACGGTAGGAAACTACCCGAGAAGTACTCGGGTAGGACTCCTGGGCTTGTGGTCCGACTAGAACTTCCATGTAAACCTGTCCCCCCAAACCATATAAGGGCGGACAAGTACTCCCTCGGGGACAATTACCATCAAAGGCAATACAAACCACACAGGACGTAGGGTATTACGCTCTTAGCGGCCCGAACCTGTCTAAAACCTTGTGTTCCTTTGCATCTTCAAGTTCCTGATCTCGGCGACACCCTACCTACAAACTCACCACCTTGGGGGTATCCCTCGGTGGGCGTGGTGGTAAAACAACGACAGGTCGTAACTTCCGATCCATGGTCGGAACTTCCGATACACACTGAGTTAGTGAGAAAACTAAGTGCATAAGTATGTGATTTTATATCTCTCTTGGGTAGTTAGCATCTCAATTAAGCATCTCTTGGGTAGTTAGCATCTCAATTTTATATCTCTCAATTAAACTACTACTGCTACTGCTACTCCTACTGCTACTGCTACTGCTGCTCCTACTACTACTCCTACTCCTACTCCTACTCCTACTCCTACTCCTCCTACTCCTACTACTACTACTCCTACTACTACTACTACTAATAATAATAATAATAATAATAATAATAATAATAATAATAATAATAATAATAATAATAATAATAATAATAATAATAATAATAAAGTTGTAAACATAAGTGTGGATTATCCATAGCAAACATTTTCGTTGTTTCACATTCTTTTTATGATATGTTCTAAACTAGGGTATATGACCTTGGATAATATTTTTATAAGAATTTTTAAGCATTATTTGAGGTGCATGTAGTTCAATTTGGAATTAATGAAACTAAGTACGAAGAATTAAAGCAGTTTTAACTGTTATATGGATGTGCATTTGTGCTGGCGGGAGACATAAGCGACCGCCAGCACATACAACCTTTATTTGTGCTGGTGGTTCTTAAGACATCGGTCCTCTACCCATTTGTGTTGGCAGTTGGTATTGTCAACCGCCAGTACTGTATCTAGATGGTGTCGCCACAAATGGTTTGTGTACCAGTGCTAGGCACTTTTGTCTGCAGATTTTGTATTCTCAGTGCATGTGACTGTATTTCAAAAAAAAGTGCCTTTGACTGTGAGCAGTCAAGGAGGAATGCACATATGTCCCTTAATTTTTATATTCATTTTGCACACATGATACTATTCATTTCTAGCGTATTTTGGACAACTCCCGTTCAAAATATTTTTCTGACAATATGAGAAATGAAATCATGTGAATTGTTGAAAATTAAAAGAAGGTGCATGGCCCCATGTTTCTTTTTTCTTTATCAATACAATAGCTAGCTCTCCTTTTAGGAAAAAATCGACCGATGCTCCTTTTCTTTTCTTTTTTTAGAGAATGGATTTTTTAAGAGGTTTTTGGGAATGGCTGAGCAGCTGCTGCTGCTAGGGCAAGTGCTACCTGGGCCACGACCAAGCCATCTTGATCTACCCAAAATAGGCCCATACTGATGCTTGACCCAATAAAACATGTTCACCAGTTGCATAGGACAGCCCACCTGTCTGCCCACTCCTAAATAATGCTCTTAACCGCCACTCCACTCCAAACCCTCAACCACCCCCTCCCCCCCCCCCCCCCCCCAACCAACTCCGTTGGAGGCAATGGGAAGGAGGAGGAGAGAGGGAAAAGAAGAAGAAAAGAGAAAAGGAGTGGAGATGGAGAAAGAAGGAGGAGCCCCCCTAAACCCCGGCCAAATCTGCCTCTGCCACTGTTTGAGAGGCCTCCAGGTCATGGCAACCTTCACCTGCAGCCTAACAAGGTCCTGCATGACTCTCTTGTTGTGCTAGCTGTCAGGGCATGTGATGCCGCTCATGCTGCTCCATATAGGCTCCATGACCATACTCGTCATCGTTACTGCCGCCTGAGCGCTCCTCTCTCTACCTCTACCCCCTGAGATACCCTCTACCACCGGTTCGTACCTCGCCGTGTGCGCTCCTCCGTTGGCTCATGGATCTTGGTCATACAGGGCCTCGAGAAGGGTGGCGCGGCCACCCCCACCAAAGTGGATCATCTTTAGATATTGATTTGCATTGACACCAAAGACATATTTTAAGGAGGTGGTTGCACGCATTATAAATTCATTCAAGTTGTATTTCTAAAGTAGAAACCTTAACACAAATCACGGTTTGTTCACCTAATGTCGTTCTTAGATAAGATTATCCACTTGTGGAAGTTTTAAACTCCCTCAGGTCAAACATTTAAAAGTTTGGCTATCAATAAATTTAAACAAGTTAGTTTGAAAATATTTTCCCTCCATCCCAACAAAAAATACAATTCTGGGTATGCACCTGGACTTCATATTGTCTAGATGCATAGCCAGAATTGCATTATTTGTTGGGACAGAGGGAGTATGAAAATAATATTTGTCTATTTAACTTGCAAATTGTTTGCGTGATTTAATGTGCATATTGAATTTTACAAACCTATTCCAGTACTCCCTGCGTTCACCAATTCGAGGCACATTTTGGTGTATGAGCAAAGTCTTCTAAGTAGATTCAATAATCATTAATTTCTCTTACAATATATATACAAAACAGAGCCTAATTCGTCTATATACAAAACACATGTACATACAGTATGCAAATCCCAGCTAGTCCAATTCAAGGAACCAAACGGAGTCTAACATATCTGTATTGTTGTATACTTGTATCATCCTAACTTTATCATGAAATTGAAGAAGTCTATTTTATCATCTATTTGTACTTTTAGTTTAACATCGTTCTTCTTTCTAACGCTACATATTATATGTGCATATCTACTCCGACTATGCATAATTCAAAATTGGGCCTATCAAAATATTGTTGTTTCCATCCATCCAAACACTGTCATCATCTATCTCTCTGTCTGTCATGAACTAGGTTTTACCCCGCGTGCTTTAATTTGCCGTGCTGGGCTCACGCTGCTATCATCGCTTGCTAGCTCATCAGTCATCACAACGATCTGAATAGCTAGTAGAGTGCCAGTTATAGGGATGAAAATGGTCGAAAACGATTGGTGAAAGGCCCTATCACTTTCACTTTCATATTTTTTCATCGAAAACGAAAACGATACGATATAATCGGAAACGAAAACAACATCGGTATTACGGTAATTCCGGAAACAAAAATATACGATCGAGAAACATCGATAATGATCGAAACCTATCGAAATGATATTTTGAAAAATGATAAATATGTCAAACCATAGTGCACACAACTAACCATATAACTTGACATATTTCATGCACAAGTACTGATGGTTAAGATGTTAATCCAAGCATCCATCCATCCATGACATGTATCTCATTTTATATATAGTACTAAAAATTTAGACATTAATCCCACCATCTAAGAAACTATTCATAGTTCTAGATAACAGGGTGCTGGCATTGTACGTGAATACGATATTTCTATCGTTAAAATATGGTAGAATACCCTGAAAATATGATAGTTCTCGTTCGTTTTGCACTTTCATATTATTTTACCATTTTCATTTTTATTTTTTTTTGATAATTATTTTTATTTTTGTTTAGCATTAAAAGTTGATAAAATTTTAAAAATGATTCTCGAAAATTGAAAATTACCATTTTCGTTTCATGACTACCCCGGTTAAGCCCTCGGCCGGGAGCCGGGTCCTCGGCACGCGACACGCATGTTTGTGGGGCCGCGCGCGCCTGCCTACCCTAGCTACGTGAAGACAAATCCGGCCACGTCTTGACTGGACGGGGACCACCGCCGGCTGCCCATGCCCGGCCGGGCCGGCGAGCATTTCCTTCCTTCCGGAAGTGACCGAAACTGCCATCTCCGTTCCAGTTCCACACCCAGCTCACATCTCCTCCTGCCTTCCTCTCAAATCACGCGTATCTGCAAGCCGACAGGCCATTCTCCATCCCCTCGCCTCGCCTCAAACCCAACCCTAGGCTCGCTTCCCCCTCCACCACGCCGCCGCCGCCTCCTTGACGACCACCGCCGCCACCACCTGCTTGCCCGTCCTCGAAGCGCGACCTCCCCGGCCGTGAGGATGGACGAGGAGCCCGAGTGGAGGATCACCGCGGAAGCCGCGTACGCGGCCACCTACTTGTTCTACGGCCGCGTCCCACCCGGCGACGAGGCCGCCGCGTGGGGACGGGGGCGGAGGCCGGAGGAGGACCAAGCCGGCCCAGGCGTGTGGGTCGAGGTCGTCGTCATCCTGTGCGTCGTCGGCACCTACTTGCTCGGCACCCTGCCGCCCGACTACTTCGCCGCCGTGACCCAGCGCACCACCACCGGCGGCACCGCCGTTGCGCTGCTCCCGACCTGCCTGCCAATCGCCCATGACCCGCCGATGTGCTACGGTATATATGCGTGCCCTCCGCTTCTCTCCGGCCGTCGTCTCCCTCCAGATCTCGCTGCTCCATCTGTCCATCTTTATTATGTGCTTGCTTTCTTCCCCGTGAGGCCAGTCGTTCGATCGAGCTGTGGATCGATGTTGTTTCATGGATCCGAGATCCAGCGTGACCTTGATTCCTATAGCCTGTCTTGAGCATGATGGCTTGCGATCGAGTTCATTCCTTGCCTTAACTTTTTTTTTGCGGGTATTCCTTGCCTTAACTTTGATAGGTTCTTCAGTTCTTTGTCCCGATTTGCCACCAATCTATGTATGTGTTGTGCTCAACCTAATCGATTTGGCAATGATTACATGTCAGCGCGAGGGCATACTGTCCATCTGTTGATGTTTGCATAATTGTTCTAAGATCTGGTTGAAAAGCAGCTACTTCTTGTTCCTCACAAAATACCAGAATGGGAGAGGCCATCCGCCATGGCGCCGCCGCCGCCGGCCAGTGGCTCTGGAGACAGCGACTGGAGCGACAATGATGATGAAAAGGTCGCCATGGAGTGCTTCTATGGTCTTGTACGTGACGCCACCAGGAGCTGCAGCTATGGTATGCACGCGTGCCCTCCACTTCTCTCCATCTCCATCTCCCTCCCTACCTCTACTAGATGGCTAGATATGATCTCGCTCCATCAGTTTGTGTTTTCTTCGCCATACGGCCAGCCGTCGTTTCAGCTACAAGAATGTTGTTTGATGGATGGATCTGATCTGGCAAAGCATTGATTCTCAGTTTCTCACCACCGATAGCATCCGTTTCTTGTATATGTGGTTTGTTTTGCTGCTCGATTGTCACGTCGGTTGGAACAGCATGATATTATGTCAGTGCGATCACTTATGGTCCACCTTATGGTGTTTGCATTATGTGAACGTTTCGTTTTTGTTCAAAAGAAACAAAATTGTTTTCTGTTCTTTGATCCGGTTTGTACATGCACTGACCAAGCTACATGTTCTGCACACAAAATAATTAACAGGATGGGAGAGGCCAGCCACGGCGCCACGAGGCAGAGATAGCGACTGGAGCGGCAACGATGGCAAGGCCGCCATGGAGTGCTTCTATGGTCTTGTACGCGACGCTGCCAAGAATTGCTTCGGTTGGAGCCATGACACTGTTCGTTCGGACGGTCACGGTAATATATGTCTACTTTCTCCTCTTCCAGTACAACCTTGGAACGAATACACTTTCTAAAGGAGATATATATCTGCTTGCTTGTGTGCCTTGTTTGTGCAGGTAATGATGATCCGCCTCCAACGTGCCCGAGAACTGAGAGTGTCCTAATGGCTGCGTGGCGCAACTGATGGAGCCACTGATCGACTGCTTCTGATGCTTCTGCTACTACTATGCAGCTGCTTCGATATGAATATTACCAATAATACTCTTATGTTCCTTTTATCCGTATGAGAACACCGTGCTTAAGTCAAACGGTCATGAACAGTAATCTACCCTGCGTTTCATACTCAGTTCAGCAGGCTTAATTTTATCCATGCGACGAGTAAGTGGCATGTGTGCCGTGGACTGAGGATCCATGCTTCAAACCCTTTGCCTGCTATTGGTTTAGGTACTTTGTGGTTGTTTTCATGTTGATTGGATGTGCCAGTAACACCATCAGTGTGCGCACAATTATGGTAATGATCTTTTACTGCACAATGTTGTCACTTATATGTTTTTTCTGTTTATCTGATTGCCTTGAAGTGGTATGAGGTGCATATGCATGGAATGTGAGGTAGGGAGAATTATCGATGTCTGATCTTCTGTAATTTTCTTTTTATATATGGAGCTATGGTGAGCTTGTGCATGCGGTCTGTGACTTGTATTATATTAGCTGATCAGAACAAAGTACATGATTTTGCAAGAGCTACATATATAGGTAAAACTTAAACTGTAGGAGAGCTAAATAAATAAGATTTTATGAGTTGATTGACATGCTTAGCATATATATAGGTTATCCTAGCAAGCAAGAGAGCTAATCTAGATTTTATGAGAATGTCATGGTTGCGGATGTCTTGTATCCACTGGTAGCACAAAATAGCTTTTGGGTCTCTCGATCCTTATCCTTCTTGTAGTTTACAACAGTAAGGCATCCAATAAAATAAAAAAAATCCCCATAACAAGCATTATGGAACAATTGACGTGTAGGTAAAGTATATAGATATATAAAATCTCCCCTTTTGAAAAAAGGTAAAGCATTGATGGATTAATAAGTTCACATGGGAGTTTTGCAGCCAGAGCATGACTATCAGGGTGTTTTAAACTAAACCATATAAGTTCTATCTAGGTTTGATTACGTGATATCGGTGCATGATTAATAAGGATGTATTCTTCACAGCAGTTGTTATCTAATAATGAATATATAGGTAGCTAGTCTGCATATGGAGTCTTACTAACTTAGAAGATTGCCTTGCTGATTACTTTGGTCTAAATAATACTTTCTAGCTCGAAAGAGAGACTGTCCTCCTCGTCAGTGAAAACAAATGCTGCTACCTCCGCTTGTCCGAGCTGTCAGTTCAGAGCATTGGCAAAAGGATCATTATGACATACGTGCGCAAAGAATGTCCGGCTTTCTGCTTGATTAGTACTACTTTTTTACATTAGCCTTAATGGTCTTGTGCCTTTGCGTCAAGAACTAGTTAATGAACCTATACGTACAGCACAAGATTATCTGATGTAGAATGCCGTATGAAGTTTTTACTTCTTGACAGTAACAGATTGTTAAGTAAATTTTCTTATGCTGCTTGAGCAAACACAATAGGACCATATTAGTAGATAGACCTTGTATTGTCCGTCCTTTCCCGGTCGTATTTAATTTTATGTTTGATGTCAACATCAGCTAGCACTTCTCAAATAATGCAGGTATTTACTGTCTAGATGCGGATTACAATTGTTCATGAGTCATCAAGTAGCGGATCCCTCTCCTACTTGCTTTAGCATGTCGATGCTGCCTGTCTGGGCTATATAAGCTATATTGCTTTTCACAAAATATGTCCATCTACCTCAAGCATTTCTTTTAACATTTACCACACACCACAAGCTTACACATAACTCAATATAGCAGATATATATCTTCAGTCTCCATATATTTGTAGTACCATATATAGTCATCGTCATTGCCGTCGTCCTACTCATGAGGGAGGGGATTAACTGAACAAGACCTTCACTGGTACTTGTCAACAACTGTGAGCACCCAGCAGGGTCAAGCCCGGGTGGGCAGCCTTCGCTGGTACTCTCACAATAAGAACCTAAAGATGCGTTTGGAACATATCAGTGATTTCGTTTTCTATGAAATGCCAGTGCCCAAAAGATGTATGTGAAATATTAAATATATATTAAATTCACAGGTAGAATCTATCTGAATAATTAACTTATCTGAGCGAGTCTTCATTTTTTAAAATGTGTGACAAGGTGTAACGATATTGACCATCAACCATAGTATGATTATGACTTACTTTAGTCTACATAATCCTAGATTGAAAGAAATACTAGTAAAGTAAGTCATATAGGTAGCTTGCTACTGCAGTCAGTGAAGGGATGCTCTGCTTGCCAGATCTTTTACTGCCCATGATTGGTTTGTTACAAATAATAATTTATGTAAAATGTGAACGGAAGGAGCACCATGTACTTCCATATATATGTGTGTTTCGTCTGGCTCTTAATGCACTTGCTTGGTACATGTTTTTATCCTTGACAGTCTAAGAATTTGCATCAAGAATATTAATTCATTCGCGCGGTAAAAGTGTTTTCTGGTCTAGAAGTCCGATTGAGTATTTTACCAGATTGCAACAGGTTCAATGAAATTTGAAACATAATTTGTATTGCTGATCAAGCAAACCTAGTAAGACCAAACTAGTCAGACCATTTGTTCCCCTAGCCTTTCTCCCTGGTCCTGGCCACTACAAAGCATGTCAACAGAAACTAACCAACATAGCTTTTCTTAGTAATTAACTAATCACACAATTTACATACCGTTTCAGATCCTGATTACAACCTTTCATGGATCATAGACAGCTTAACCAATATCCCACGCAATGGCATGGCTATATATAAGCCATTGCATCCCTTAACATCTAAGCATGCAGCCGTATACAACGTCGTCTCATTCTGCATATTCTAGGTATAGTCAGTATAGCATATATATATATATATATATACATATATATATATATATGTATATATGTATATATGTATATATGTATGTATATATATAACCGTCCTCCTCATCTAACTCATTTAGCATATATTATATCATCATATTTCAGAAATCATTAGTTTCATCTTCATAGATGGCTATGTGCAGTGGCACCAGGCCGGGCGCCATCCCAGGATGGAACATCCAATATGCTGGTGCAAGTGGAAAGGTACCAAAAGGTTTTTACATGCCTGGTCCTTGTCGATGATGGCCAACATGGTGAGCAAGGAAACGGATCTTGGTACACATCAAAATGCTAAGAGAGCCATGCATGGTGGCACTAACGGAGAGATGGCCGGACATCAGTCTGGGTAGGACCAGCATGGTGTGCTTAAAGTCCCATGCGACGTGTGGCTTGTTTTGAGCAAATCATAAATAGATTGAAGTTTGGAGCTGCAACATAGATGATGCAGACAGCTAGTACAGTGTAGTTTGTTTCTTTGATTTGCTCATTTCTTTTGTTGATACTATTTTTCCTTCTGATGCAGAGTGAAATAACAGCCTAGGTGCTGCAGAGGTCGGAAGTGTTTTTCAAAACTTTGTATCAACTCGATGTAATGCTCTTAAAAATCAATTAAGCTTTCTTATATAAAAAAGATAACCTATGTCTTAGTATGTAAATATTCATGGTTTGATTCAATTTGCTTCACTTTATTGTGCACGACATGGTGTGTTGATTTTTTTCTTTTATTTTTTGGTGAAGGTTTATGTTTCTGTTCACTCGTATATATAATTTTCATGGGGCAAAGCTAAATATTGGCTCTACTGCACAAAGGCTCCCATGGTAAAGATATGATCGGGATTTCGGATTAAATTTGTGCCCAGATAAGGTTGGAAGATGGTCAGTGTCTCAAAAAAGATTTTACATGGACAGAGATAGGAATTGATTATTAGCAAAAAGAATGACGCGCCTTAGTCTCGGTATTGAAAGCAAACATGAATTAAGAGAGTCCGGACTAGGCTTGATTTGGAATTAGAGATGACATTTGAGTTGATATGATTATATAATGAAATAACAGTTCAAATTATGAAGAAGTTCAAATACTTGGGAGAATGTCAAGTGTAGTCAGTATCTTTATTCCTTTTTTTATGTGGCTGCTGAAGCACTGGTATGTATATGGAACAGGGAAGCTCTTTGGATATATAGTGTGAAAGCCTAACGCAAATCTGAATTGTGTGCGTGCGTCAAGCTGTGACAATATTTTGACCAATATGAATGTGGTATTCTTAATCATTCTAGGTTGTTTGACCTGAAGACAGTTATTAAAGTGATGGAACTTGCTTGAGCTATCAATTCAGTTCACACATGCCCACTATGTGCACGAAGATTGCTAATTACATACCTAAGTACGCTAAATGTTTTTTTTTAATTTCTTGTTTAAACTTGACCTTGAGAGTCTTTGTTCTTGGTAGAAACGGTTGATTAGATAATCTTTTACCAATTAACAAACTTATATATATGTACCGCTTGACCAGCAAACACAGTAAGACCAAGCTAATTAGACTACGTTTTCCTCTTCCCCTTCTTCTCATCTATCTTTGTAGTGCATGTCAACATCACCACACCTGCAAGTCTAGCTTTAATTTGCTAATAATCTAAACAACTTCTCACACAATGCACGTACCGTCTTAATTAGGTCTGGACAATACCAGTTCATGAGTCCTTGCTATATAAGCTCCATTGCATTGCCTAACATCTAACCCTAACCATCTACCAATACCATTTCATTCTACACATCTCAGGCATATATTGCATAACAGTACGTAAAGGGCATCATCATCTATCACATTTAGTCTAGGACACCAAAACATACATACATAGCGGTAGATGGCCATCTTGGGATCAAGGAAGCAATGCGCCAAGGCCATCGCCACACCATGGTACGCCCGTTGTGCCACTGGTGGTGACACTAGGAAGGTCCCGAAAGGGTATGTTCCTATGATGCTCATTGATGGGGAAGACGATGAACATGGACAGATTATCTGGGTGCCACTAAAGATGCTAAAAGAGCCGTGCATAGCGGCATTGTTGGAACTGGCAGAGCAGCAGTTTGGGCATGGCCAACGTGGCGTATTGAGGATCCCGTGCACTGTGATCCATTTCGAGCATATAATCAACGGGTTAAAGTTGAAAGCAGCTAGAAAGGTTTAGGATTTTGTGTTTCTATATGTTTCATCATGGGTTTTTCTTCCTCTTTTTTTGTTTTTATTTACTTATTGGGAATGTTACTTTTTTCATTTTTGATGTAGACATGTAACGAACATCCTAAGTAGGGAGAAAGGTCAATCAATTTTATTTGTCAATTTTGACATGTATATTATTATTTCTTTTTTTCATAAAGATAGGTCAATTCAATCATATGTTCTATCTGTTCTAGGTGGTCATATGAACATTTTGTGCTAATTGATCAAACGTAGTGAGTCCAAACTAGTTAGACCATTTCATTTCTTTTCTTTCTGGTTCGAGCGCCAATATAATACATATCAACGACGTAGCTTTGCATATTACTTAACTAAGCAAAGAAGTATCGTCTGCTTCTAGTAATTATATTGCAAGCATTTTCATGGGTCATAACAAAGCTTCATAATTTTACCACAACAAGCTGAGATTATTTATGTTCCTACACAAAGATGTCCTTTCAGATTGTATAACAATGTCATGATTGCTGGTGATCACAATAGCAAGAAGTAGACATTCAATGATGATCTCCATCAATGAGCAGGATTGTGTTAAGTAGAACCTTTTTTTTCTTAGCACAGTAGTTTGACACGGTGAAAAGAGGACATACAGTGCATGTTCTAGATTTAAGGATTTTGTTTTCTTCTCTTCTTATAATTTATCACAGTGAAGAATAATAAAGTAAAGCCATCTTCAAAACAACCATTATACAACCGTCAAAAATGGCGGAGTTGTTAGCAGTAGGGTATTCTAGTCTAAGCATATATTCGAGATTATATTGTGCAATTTGCTGTACATATATATCAGTGATGGAAAGATATTGATCAATTAACTCATCAACTGAAATGACTGGTACTACAAGGAAACAAAAAATGTCTTTGGAAATTTCTATCTACTATTGATCTGGTTCTGCATGCAATAAAATTGATAGTAAGCATCTTTGCAGTGTGAGCAATGCATGTCATGGTATCTGCAGCTGATGCCCTGTGGGCAACGTCAACCAGTATCCTCTCCCCATTTTCCATGTGCAGCGTTTCTGACATGCAACTGAGGTATGCAGTCCTCAGAGATCATCGAATACTTGGGTGAATGTCAATTGTAGCTAGTCAGCTTCCTGATTGCCTTTTCTAATTTGTGCCGAACCACAGGGTATATGGAACAACAAAGCTCTTTGTATAGCCAAAAACGCCTAATGCAGACGGAAGTATGTCTGTCTCTGAGGGATTCATCAAATTTGAGTTGGGTGTGCGTTAAGTTGTGGCGATATTTTGACAAACATGATATGAATATTGACCTGACGACAGTCATTGAAGTGATGCTACTTGCTTGAGCTGTACTGTCAATCCAGTTCACACGCGCCCCCTACTTGCACGAAGATTATTACGTACGTAAGTACTTTATCTGTTTAGACTTGACCTTGACAGTCTTCGTTCTTGGTAGAAACGTAACTGTTGGTTAAATAATCTTCTACCAATTAACAAACTTATATGTGCCACTTGACCAGCAAACAAAATAAGACCAAGCTAATTAAAGTATTAGACTATGTCTTCCCCTTCCCCCTCTGTTCATCTATCTCTGTAATACATGCATGTCAACATCACCACACCTGCAAGTCTAGCTTTGCGATAATCTAATCAACTTCTCAGGCGGTGCACGTACCGTCTTAGTTACTTATTAGGTCCGGACTGTACCAGCTCATGAGTCCTTTCTTCGCAAATCTCCCCTGACTGCATGGCTATATAAGCTCCATTGCGTTGATTGGTATCTAACCATCTATCAATACCATCCCATTCTACATATACCAAGTTTATACACACCTGACACATATATTGCATAGCATTTAGTGTGTATCACCATCCATCATATAAGTCAATCTTTGGCACCAAACTATACATAGTATAGATGGCCATATTGGGACCAAGGAAGAAATGCGCCGAGGCCATCGCCACACCATGGTATGCCTGTGCCACTGTTGGTGACACTGGGAAGGTCCCAAAAGGGTACGTCCCTATGATGCTCGTCGACGGGGATGATGATGAACAGGGCCAAAGGATCTTGGTGCCGGTAAAGATGCTAAGAGAGCCGTGCATGGAGGCACTGCTGGACTTGGCAGAGCAGCAATACGGGCATGGACAACATGGCGTGTTGAGGATCCCGTGCTCTATGATCCATTTCGAGCATATAATCAACAGGTTGATGTCGAAATCGGGTAGATAGGCTGGTGATTCTATATGTTCCTTGTGGGTTTCTCTTGTTCTTTTAGGGTATTCTACTTTTATTGTGACTATTCAGTGTATAGATATGTATCATCCGAGCTAGAAAGATAGGTGAATTTGTTTGGTTCGAGATGTATACTATATTTTTTTTCAATTTAAGAATACCAAGTTTATAAACCTATCATGAGAGAAATCAAGGAACTCACCACCAGTTCTAAGAGATTTTGGGCAAGAAACAGTAAATGTAAAGTTACATATGAAAATCAATGTGATCTCCACCCAGTCTTGTTGGTTAGAAACAATGGAGAAGAGGAGAGTTTAATTGCCAGTAAATCAGTACACTTTGTCCATAAAAAGATGGCGGGAAGAGCAACCATATACGATTCAAGCTTTCAGCAGCATGAAACTACCGTGACATCAAGACATGGGCCAGCACGACGGCATTTTTTTTGTTGGGCTACAATAGCCCCAAAGCACGGCCCATAATAAAAGAGGCATGTGCTGCAGCTGGCTGACTGTTAGAACCATCAGAAGACACGGCCACGGCAAAAGAAAACATAACTAATCATGTCCCCATCTCATCTCAAAGACTACCAGCAACAGCAAACATTTCCATTGCTCCCGTGTCCCTTCAAACCAACTCTAGTGTACAAATGCATGGCAAAGCTACAATAACACAAAATTGCTGAGCGCACATGCGCATGCCCAATCTGAATAACCGAGTAGCAGCACCAGTGCATGTTGCATATTGGCCACCTCAGCATGTATCTGCAACCAAAATGCAAGGCCTAATACATGCATGTTCCACATTAAAGCGACTCTTCTCGGTCCTCACTTGGCATCCAACCAGTTTCCACATGGCACCCAGTTATTCCAATGGCACTAAAGAGCTTTTCTCCCTGTGACCACACAAAAGTGTTAGTGGTTTGGAAATTAGAAACCACAGATAGTTTCTTAGGCATTGGTTTTACAATATTATTACCTCTTGGTTGACGGTTTTCCACTATGGATGCATAGAATCGTGTGAATGAAGCATTTCCGCTGCTGCTCTCCTCCTGCATTCAAGAAAAAATTAGCAACCTCGCTCAGCAGGACAAATGGTCCATGCGAAGCAATAAACTACAGAGGAGGAACATTGCGCCAACTAGGCAAATCTTACCTGAAGGAAGCTATCAACTGATGCCTTATCATTGGGTGAAAAGGATACCACCTCTCTTTTCCTTTCGATAAAATCCTTGTTCTCAGTTACCTGCAATTTCAGGATTAAAGCAGCCATCAGATTTACATCAAACGGAACAGCAGAAGAAGAATTCGTGTGCAATTCACTCAAATAGAGGAAGGATCTACTTTTCTTCCGTCAGGTCAGATAAAATTAGCAAGACTGGCTTATGTCGCACATATTCACATCCAAGTCTCAATGCAAATTTTGACGGTCACATGAAATGTGTGGCGGTCATTACTGAGTAACAACATGAAGTTCAACCGATCTAGCAAGGAACTTTATAATGCATGTACTCACCTGGTCTATCAATCGTTTAACAGGACGGTGAAGCGACTCAATTGTTGTCTGCTCATGTAGTCTTTTCAAGAGGATAAGAGGTATGGTGGCTACTTCTGGGAAAGATACATGGTAGCTCCATTGGGCAAAATGTGCTGATAGAACCTGAATTGCTGAAAGAACACACTCCTCTTGGAAATCTCTAGATTTCAGAAGGTTCTTTGGCACCTAATTGCAAAGAAACAGTAGTTAACCTAAACCATTCTCAAGATAAACAAACTTTATCGTATTCGTGCAGTTGTAAGTCGTAACACAGAGAAAATATTACATAGCTTAATCTGACATTTTTGTGACTTCAGAACAGACACAAAAGAATATAAGGAATTCTAATTCTTATCATCATCCAGATTATTTTCAGTACAGGTGGCATACCTTCAACAGCGATGAGAAGTTGACCTTTGTTTTTTGAGTTTGTTCTTTCTGAGAGACCTCTCTAAATTCTAGGCAGTCAAATAGCAACGACGGAATTGGAAAGAACATCTGACTGCAAGTGGAAAGCTCGTTCAGCATCTGCACAAGCTTCAATCTTAACGGTAAGTACCGTGTGCCTGGAAATAAGTGAGCCACCCCTCTTATTACTTGAAGAACTTGAGAAAATAGTGGATTGAGATTGTAATCCTTGTAGTTACAACACAGGAACCTGACCCATAGGTTCACACAATTAATATATTGCCAGTTATCAATCTTCCTGAGGTCTTCCTGCAGACACAAGCAAGGAAACAATTGTTAATCTAAAATACCAAAAGCATATAAAAGACAACATCTTGAGGCTAAACCTCAGCACGCACAAGCAGAACTTCCTTATTCCAATGCAAAAAGGGCATGTGTATCAATAAGTATCTTATTGTACTATCATAACTGATCTTTATATAGTCTTACGGAGAAAATACTATTAAAATCCTCTCAACAGCCAAGAAGATATGGATAACATAATGAATGTGTTGTCGCTTGGGAACTCACCATATCATTTTGTGCATGTAACAATTTTAAAAATATTATTTAAACTCTCCAGACAGGAAAGAGCAAAAACTAACAGTCTAACTGGAATTAGACAGACTTCAGGGTGGCTGTACTATTATAGCTGGCATCCAGACACATTTTTGGGCCCAGTTTGAATGCATGAGACATACCCCAATCCACAATACTTAGGACCCAAGAATACTCAAGAAGGCACCAAGAGTCTGCCTGGGAAGAACATACTGTACTTAATAAGGCCCCAAGACTCAGTATGGAAAGGATACAGTAAGAACTTCATACACCTGGTCACTGATCTAGAGTTAAAAAAAAGTGCACATGAATGTCCAGATATAAGCACTATTGCATACCTTTTCCTTTGTTTTAGAAGCCTGTCTCAGAATAGCATTCAGTTGCCCCACAGAGGTTACTGCCCTCTCACATGACTTCTGAACATCCAGAGAATATAGCTCTACCAAACAGTTCATCAGAAAATCAATATGCTTTGTATTTCTGTCGTTCACAAGCTTGGTGCTGGCAAGGTATTTATTGTAGGCTTTAGTTAAGCAGAGATCCAAACAGTCAGGTAACAGTGCAGCTACTTCTCGGATCATAAGAAATGCAGACAGAGATAAGCTCTGATCGCCACTTGCCCACAAGCGAAATAAAATCTGCAGCAGAATATGATAAGTTAAATCGCAGAAAAAAAGGGGGAAATGAAGCTAGAATCTTCATATGGTTGAATAATAATTGAATACCACATGAATTTTTGACATCTACTAAGCATCAATAATTCATGACTAACAAGATATGTACTACCATAAAAAAACTGCCATAATACAAAACATTATAGCATATATTCTTCAAAAGTGCTATCAAACAAATAGATATACAAATAATAACCACATGAAGGTTTTGAAACAGTATTCTTCTACAGGTCATGAAACCAAACACCAGAAACAGATGACTAGAGGCCAAGTATGCGCCTATTACCATCATACAATCACAATTTCGATATAATAGGGTCTAGCTCTAGCCAGCAACAGGACCAGACTTTTGAAATAACATTCCTTATTAACATATACCAGGAACAGATGAGATGACAAAGAAACATGTTTAAGGAATTCAAGCATATTGCCGTCATAAAATCACAATTTTCATGCAGTAGCGTTTCGCCAAAAACAGAACCATGTTTCTCCATAGAAACCAAATTAAGTGATGATCACTAATTTATTGTATATCTAAGATAAACATATTACCTAGCAAACAAAATTAAATTCTAACAAATAATTAGATATGATTGGCTCGACTAGCTTTAACTTTACGGCATGGGTTCACCTTATAACAACAAAGTGATTGGCTCGACTAGCTTTTAAACATGAATTCCCTTCATAACAAATGAACATGCAAAATTAAGACAATATCAACAAGTAACATCATCAAAAGGCCACAGTACCTTGAGAAGCCTACTTGATGTTGATGGATATGCGGAAAAAAGAACCGCTGATGCTCTAAGTCGAGTCAAAACAAAGGAAAGTATTTTGTTATCAGTTAGTTGACTAAGCAGATCAAGAGAATTCCGTAAGTAGGACTTCAATAGAGGATCAACAGGTTGCCATTTCTTTGAATTTCTCAGATTCATAATTTGCCCTTTGTTAGCATCATCCGAAATCTCCAAAAGAGCACGAAAAATGTTGTCTGACTCAGTAAGGACAAATGATATTATCTGATAGAACACTCTGGTACTTTGAAATCTCTGCATCGAGGGGCTATCAGAGTGAACACCATATCGACAAGCGTCCCGAAAAGCATTTAGCAGATTACGTAGAGCAGGTGATTTAGGATCCTTTGACACTATCTGGCACCATTCACTTATAGTCTTGGTTGTAAGGATCTTAGTATTTGGGGAATTTGCATCATTGGAGTCATCATCATCATCATCATCATCCATAGAATCCATCCCATCTTCTTCATCAGAGTCCTATTGGAGATTGAAAACAAGTCACGACAACAGAAAAATTATTTGGTAATGAAAACGAGTCACGACAAAAGAAAAATTATTTGGTTAGATCGGGCATAGAAAGAACAATCTACACAGAACAGTGCAAAATGTGCGTCTGCATTTTGCAGCAGCTATTAATACTTACTTCTTTACTTCTGTAGCTCTCCAACTCTGACTGCCATTTTTCAAGAAAGTTTGCAAACTCAGGGTCCTACAAACAAGATGAACACTTAAAATCCACATTGAAATCACTAAAAGCAATGTACATCACAAGCCTAGAATTCCATTTGGCGTTGCAGTGACTTCTTTTATTTACTTCTTATTTGGCTGTAGCAGGTAGAGCAGGTACTTTGAAGCATGGTTGTAGCAGGTTGTAACATCTCACTGGAATTAGTAGAGAAACTATGTAATTTGTGTACTTCAATTACTAATTTACTAAATAAACAGGACTGGAAGTTCCAAGTAGAACTGATCTAATATCACAATTAGCTTACCCAATCAATTGGGCAGAGAGGTTACAGTTAAATACTAAGGTACAAACAACTATTAGCTACAGCCTACAGAAACTCTGCCAACAATTTTTTTCCACACCTTTATTCCAGTCCCACTATCACTTGTATGATGAGTTCAGTATGCTGAAAATCTACACGTAACGAGAACAAAATACAAACAAGTCTTCCTGCTAAAGCAAGTCGTAAATTGTTTTCTATGATGAAAAAAGGCTATTGATCTGCAAAAAGGAGCAAGATATCCAAAAGCAGACAGCCTGAAATTGTAAGAAGAATGTTGGTGATTTTAAATAAGAAGATTCATGTCTGTTGGTGAAAGGAAATTGAACCTTATCCAGCAACTTCTTCAACTTTCTCTTTTGTTTTTCGATATCCAGATTCATATCATCGTTCTGTCTGCCCAAACCATCTTGCATGATAGAACCTGCACAAAACATTGAGATGTTCAAAAACTAGCACCCTGGCACAGCCCGAGCTCAATTAGTGTTACGACAGCACACACTAACCTTTGACATCATCTCCATCTTCACTGTCAGAATAGTACGGACACCCAGGGTCCTGCATATCATGAATCAAGCAGCCGGTTATAAAAGCAAGTAGCAACCCAGATATGACGCACTGACGTGCATAAACTCTTTGCAGCAAATTGACCAAGCAATGAAACGATTGGCGCTGTTGCAATTGGAAGAGGCTAAAAAGGGTGAAGGGTGAGGGCGCGCGTAATCCATAGGCTTCGGTTGGCAACAACAACAAGCCTGTGTACAGGATAAACAGACATACCTCTGAAAGATAGCCGTCACTGTCAGATAGATCTGCGTCTATCTCAATGTCATCCTCAGGAAACTCAAGGCCATCAATCAAAGCATCAGCAGTATCATTAGTGGCCCTACATAAAAAATCAGTCCGAACTTAGCTAATGAAAGGAATGAACGTGCCACATGAATTAGCGCAGGACATTCGCCTGATTATTGGCAAACTAGATTGGTTTCAGTTGAGTTAAGCTAAAGTAGTGAAACCAAGGAAAGCACCATAAGCTTGAACACTAAAAATAGCTAGTAGTGAATACGATTGCTGCAGCTCGCACTTTGGCAGATGTTCAGTGTTGCGCAAAAAGAGATTTAAAGAAAAAGTCAATCTTTACGCAAAGAGACTAGCTAAACTAGTGCAGCAAAGCGCTCAAACATCCGGCGGACTTGTGAAGCACGACTAATCGCATTCGGGTATCGAATATTACAGCAGAGCATTTGAACTAGCCAAGTTACACCGAGCATGGTAAGAGGAGGAGGATGAATTACATGGTGGCATCGTCCACCCGCTGCGGCACGTCCTCGTCACCATCCTCTCGGGCGCCGCTCCCACCTGAAACCAGAAGCTCTCAATTAGACCCCTCGCACGGCCAAACAAGCAAGCGGAGGCGAAGTGGGGTGGGCAGGGCTCACCTCTGCGGGGGCGGCGGTTGTTGAACTGGTTGCGGATCTTGCGGTTGCGCTTGGCGGCGGACTGCAGGTTCTTGCGCGCGAACTTGCGCGCCTTCTTGCCCAGCTTCTTGGCCATCGCCGCCTCCTCTGTTCTTCCTCTGTCGACGGGCGACGGCAAACGGCGGCGCGGGGGTTTAGGGTTTGGATTTCCTTTTCCACCCCTGGCCCTTCCCTTTCTGGACCTGGTTGAAGAGGCTGACACGACACATGGGCCTGCTCTAATTTTCAGGGGCACGATGAATGCAGCCTGTCCGAATGTGCCTGGGCCCGCGCGTAGTGTAGCCCACAGGATAGATGGGCCTTGGCGGACCTGGGCTGCTGAATCACACCCACCCTGCCACCCATCATTTTCATCGTCGGTGCGACCCACCAAAGCCCAATAAACACCGCCGTGGTTTCCGTGGGCCTTGCTGTCGCCCGCGCACACCGCCGGCCGGCGATGTAGGCGCCGCTGGACGACATCACACCCCTGGCCGACCGCAGCGACTGTAAGGCGCTTGCGCTACAATTGCGTGATCCATCGTGCCAAAAGCGGACTATTACAAGGTGTGTTTGGTTGGGCTGTGGTTTTTAGAAAAACTGTTGTAAGCTGTGAGCTGTGAAAAAACTGCTGTGAAAAAGCTGCTGTGAAAAAAGCAGAATACCGAGCAGCTGTGAGCTGTGGAAAACTGTGTGCTGTGGGTAAAATACCTGTAATACCCTGAAAGTTTGTGGGACTGTTTATATATCAAAATACTCGTACGAACCGAAGTTCGCTATTTCGTATGAAATGTATCTTTTGGAAAGAAAAACATTAAATTTTCTAAGGGCCTGTTTGGTTGGGCTATGAGCTGTGAAAAAGCTGTTGTGAGCTGTGAGCTGTGGAAAATCTGCTGTGAGCTGTGAGAAAGCTGAAAGCCGTTTGGTTGAAACAGCTGTGAAACTGTAGGTTTAGCAGGAAAGGTCTGTAATGTAATGCCCCTAGAAGGTCTGAGAGACTGTTGATATGCAAATTGGTTGTAAAACACTGTGTTGTTCATTGATCCACATGTAAATGACCATTTTAGAAAGGAGAACTTGATTTTTTTAAAAAAATTTGCATCCACCATTACCATATGGTCCACGCATAATACAATCACAACGTTTTATAAAAGATATATGGTTCATATAATGGTGTCCACCATTAGCATGTGATCCACGTAGCTATCTCCCTCTCGCACTAACCAAAGCATCAGCTATCCTAGTACGGATGGTATTCATGGTATCCTCATTCTCATCATCTGGACTCTCATCTTCTTGTCTTCGAGCTGTGCCAAACGTCTGTTGTACTAGGTAGTCCTCATCAGCATCACAACTATCGAACAACCTATCATGCAAATTGCTCTCACGGATAAAATTATGTAATGCCATACAAGCAAGAATGATATGCTTCTGAGTACGAGGGGGTAACTTGGCATGTCCTTCAAAATACGCCGCTTGTTCTTCAACACTCCGAAAGCCCGCTCAATGACATTTCGAAGAGATGAATGCAAGAAATTGAATATCTCGTACTTCCCTTGAGGTGGACGCTCAGAACGAAGCCAAAATTCTGGAATATGGTATGTGCTTCCTTTGAAAGGGGCAAGATATCCTACTCGGTTCGGATAACCAGAGTCCACGAGGTAATATTTTCCTATAAAAACAAATCAGCAAAAGCGGACAACAATAGAACTATGACTAACTAGTAACGCACAATGTATACCTTTTGGAGGCACGGGAAATGAAGAAAAATTAGCTAAAGCATGATTGAGGATCTGTGTGTCATGTGCCAAACCCGGCCAACCGGCAACCGTAAAGATAAACCTCATATCAAAGTCACAAACAGCTAGCACGTTCTGAGATGTATATCCATGTCGATACGTGTGGTTAACCACTTCCTCTGGTGGAACAGCAACTTTGACATGTGATCCGTCTATAGCTCCAATAGCGCCTTTGAAATAAGGCCAGAAACGGTCCTCTTTGACCCTTTCATGCTCAGTAAAGAAAGTTGGATCTCTAGGATTGATATTGTCCTTTGCTAACTTGCGCAAACAATTCAATACTTCATGAAACTTCATGTGAACTGTCCACAATGACCTTGTAAAACGATTTTCAACCTGTGAAAATGACTGAGGTCTTCCGACGATCCACAGAAACATTGCCAACGACTCAATTGATGAAGTATCGTGAGTTGAGATCAAACCATAATTCGAGATGAGCAAATCATGAAGTGCCATGAAACAATCAGTGCTCATTCGAAACATCTTCTAAAAGTACCTCGGACGACTCATGCAATTCATAACCCATTGCGTTCCAGTTTCTAATGTTTCCATATATTCTCCTTTGTGGAAATATTGCTCTGTGTACAGGTTCCCCATTTGACCAATAACAGCAGCCTGCTGTGAAAGTTCAGCTAGAAGTAGTAGTCCCTTGTGCCCCTTTTTTGCCACATCTTCCATGTTATCATCCATCTACATAAAAGCAAGGATATAAGCACACAATCCATTATTGTCCAACAAGGACACATATTTGATAACAGATGGTCTCTCAGCAAAAGGAAATTATATTTTACAATACAGGCAACTAATGGTTCTGAACAAAGGGAAATAAACAAATATTGGTTCACAACACAACACTAGATAAATAAGTGAAAGGTTCTACGAACGCTTCAACAACTCCTTTTCATGCTCTCTCTCAAGCAGATCGAACCTTCCTTCATTTGTTTCTAGAGAGCGAAAGACCTCCCTAAATTCAGGTTTGACGATTAGGAAGGTGGTTGTGTGCATTAGAGCAGTTTTTTCTTGCACTCCACAATCTTTCACCATCTTCATGGCCTCTGCAATGCTTTGGGACTGGATTGGTTGGAGCAGCTGATGAAGCTTCAACACTGGATTGCTGCAGTTTCTATCTTCAAACATGTGTTCTTGTACAATCGAAAGAATGGGCTCTTCTTATCCTTCTCTTCCATAGAAGAAGATTGTTCCTTGCGTTTCTTTTTTTTGTTTTGATTTCTTCAAAGCAGCCAGCTTGACATCATCAATGTCTTGAGTTTTTTTAACCTCAGTCACATCATCATTACTTGAATCATCAGAGGATACATCTCCTAGGCAGGAGGCACTAGAACCAGTGACATGTATCTTATCAAACAATACATGCAGATCATCAAGGTGCTTCGGTCCTTGTTTTATGAACCTCACATGGTTGCATTTGGTGCATTTCTCAGGATTATTGCACCTCTGAAATTAAATGAAATAAATTAAATTAACAAGCAACATAATATAAAAGCATGAAAAATGAGTAATGAAATAAGTGCTTATAGCAAGGTGTTCATCCCACCATTCCTTAGAGCACTCAACAGTTTGCTTTGCCTCATTCCATCCAAGCCTAGTAGCACTATTCTTCAACTCCATAAACCATGTATATTCCTTTTTCATATTGTTCCACTTGTTCTTCAGTTGTTTCTTTGTTAACTTTCTGACCCGTTTTTTCTTCATGCTTAGATATAATATTTTTCCAACCAATCCTATTGAAAAATCCCAACAGCCTATTCCCAGCTAGTATCTCTCCTTTGCAGATATCAATAAAATGCCTCAAATTGGCATCACGCCAATCTGCCTTATCAGCCATTCTTGAATCAAGAAAAAAATTATGGCAGGCAATTCAGTTATCATTCACAAGCTTCCTATTGCAACTACTATACTGCACATACTGACTAATATTCTCCAGGAAAAAACACCAAGCCACCATCATACCCATCAAAATAGAGCCTAAACTTTGTAATGCACAAACCAGCAGGCAAGACAATAAAATAAACTAAGTTTCTATCAACCTGCTAAAGAGAAGGCACACTGAAAATTCAATATGCCATTATGCTTCTCAACAAGGTGAATACATTAATCTATCATCACAAAGTAATCTCAAATGTAACAATTTATACTTCCAAATATACCATGCATCTCATTTGACAAATGAAATCAGTCCAAATGGCATTAATTGGAATCAGTACCAATCATTCAACCAAGGTTGAGGGGGAGTTTGAGGTACCTGTAGATTGGGCAGGGGAGGCAGCAAGCAAGGGAGGCGCTCGGAGATGCGCAGGGGAGGCGGAGGGCGTGCGCGGCTCCCCCTTCTGCTTGCTCCCGGGCGGAGAGGGGAGCCGCTAGTGGGGAGGGCGGAGGCTGGGAGGGAGGTCGCCGGTCGGGAGGGCGGGATCTCCTACGCCGTGTCAAGAAAGAGAGGGGGGAGGCGGACGGCATGCGCGGCGCCCAAGGTCCTTCTACTTGCTCCCGGGCGGAGAGGAGGCGGCCGGAGAGGAGCGCCGCCGGTGGGGACGGCGGCCTGAGGTGGGGAGGGCAGCCGCCGGTGGTGCGCCGCCGCCGGCCGGACCTGGAGAGCAGCGGAACCCTAGGAGTCGGGCTCCTTGTTGGGGAATGGAAGAGGCAGTCGCGGAACAAAAAGAAACGAAGGGGTACGACTAACCGATGGCAGCGTGGGTAATTTTCTGGAAATGTTGGTCCTCGCAGCCGCGGAAGCAGGGGCAAAGGTGCTTTGCAAATTGCACTGCGCCGAAGTAGGTGCGTTCGTCCAAAGCAGCTGCGGGACGTGCCCCTTTGGTCAGCGTTGAGCTTTTTGACAGCAGAAGCCGGTTGCGGAAGTCCAACCAAACGAATCCTAAGTTTTCCATCCATATGGTCCATATAAATAGAACTGTAGCAATTACACAAGGTAAATAGTTTATAAAATTATGATATATGTCAACATAACTATCCTCCTCTCGCACTAACCAAATCATCAGCAGTCTTGTCACGAATGGTATTCATGGTATCCTCATTCTCTACATCTTCACTCTCATCTTATTGTGTTTGTGCCGTGCCACTTATAGATGATACCAACGGTGTGCTTGGTTGGGCTTTCCAACCTGCTTTTGCTTTTGCAAAAGCCAAAAGCCAACCAAAGGGCTTAAACACCCTAGGTACTTTTGCCCAAAAGCACCTCTCCCCCTGCTTTTTAGTGGCTTTTGGGGTAAAAAATTACCCACCTACCACTGGTTATGAAAAAAATGGTTTGTTCCAATCTCCCCAACCCGTCTGACTCCCGTCCCCATCCCACCCCCGCCTCACACCCCACCCCGCCCACCGCCCCGCCCGTCGCCGCCCCGCCCGCCCCGTCGCCGCCCCGCCCCGCCCGCCCAGGCGCCGCCCCACCCGTCGCCGCCACATGAGTATTTCCCTTCATTAAGATCTGGGTAATTGCATTTGCTCAACGCATGTGATGTTGTTGTGCTGCAAGTTATATTCATATGATACTACTTCCATTCGAAATCATCAATGCTTTCACTTTTCAAAGTCTCATAGATGCACTTTCACTACTACTTATTTCACAATATATGAGTGTAAGCCAGATTTTCTTCCTAGGGAGAATGTAATCTATATTCTTCAAAGCCATAAATTTTCTGAAGATTTGATGGTTGAGAGTTGAGTAAGTTACAAGATTACATGACTTGGGATTATTTCAAAACATGTCTGGAACCCAAGTCCGTGATTAAGAGTGTTTACTTGCATTTTACATATTCTACGATTGGGAAGTGAACTAGTGAAGTACAAGAATGTAGGCCTTCTCCTGTTTCCTAGTATTCTTATGGCCAATCTTATCGGTTGTGTCATGCAAATTGATTGGAAATTTTTGTTTGGCTCAAGAATGGGTGACAAGGCAGATTGGGGTGATGTTTTTTTAGGCATTTGTATGATGCATGCAAAGAAGAGATAGAAGCTGGGATGAACACCTTGCTGTAAGTGGAATAATCTGACTTTGGTATTTTTCCACTAATATTTGTTATATATTGTGCCTTGCTGATTTTATTTTTTGTTTAATTTCAGAGGTGCAACAATAAAGAGAAAGCAATCAAATGCCCTCGTTTGAAGTTCCGGAAATAAGGCCCAAAGTTTCTTGATGATATGCATTATGTGTTTGGCAAGGCACATGTTAGTGGGTCTTCCGCATCATATCCTGGAGATATATCGCCTGATGATGCAAGTGATGGGGATGAGGATATGGTACCAAAACCTGTAGAGAATGTTGAGAAGACAAGAAACACAGGAAAAAGGAAACACAAGGGGGCATCCACTGGTGTTGAGGAGAAGGATGAGAAGAGCCCTTTCTTTCGTTTGTATAAGAGCACTTGTCAGAAGATAGAAACTACTGCAGAGAAGATCTCCACAAGTGTTGAAGCATCATCTGCTCCTCCAACCAATCATGTTTCTACCATAGCAATGACTATGAATATGGTGAAAGAATGTGGGGTGGAAGAAGAAACTGCTCTAATGTATACAACCACCTCACTTATTGTTAAGCTAGATTTTAGGGAGGTTTTTAGCTCTCTAGAAACAATTGAGGGAAGACTCGATTTGATTAAGAGGGAGCATGATGGATGCCAGTTATTTCTTATTTTCATGTTTTAATGTTTTAATGTTTTCATATTCTGAACCATTTTATTGTATCAAGGTTATGTACCATCATCATGATTCAAAGATCTGAACCAATTTGGCATGTAAAATACTAGTTTTTATTATTATGTTATTATTATGTTGTGTTGAACCAAAAATGTTGTTGTTCTTCTGTAGATGGATGGAATATTAGTAGATGTCGCCAAAGAAGGGCAAAAGGGATTGTTGATGCTAGCTGAACTAGCCCAACATGCTGCTATTATGGGAGAAATAGGGGAGTTGTACAATGAACGGTATTTGCACAAAGGTGATTACAGGGAAACGACAGAAACTGGAATTCAATGGGTGATGAGGTGCATGGGTCGTCAAGGTATTTTTATAAGATGTTTCGGATGAGCGTCGAGATTTTTATGGCACTTCATGACTTGCTAGTCTCTACCAACGGATTGACCTCAACCAACAATGTTTCATCCATTGAGTCATTGGCGATGTTCTTGTGGATTGTCGGAGGACCACAATCATTTTCACAAGCTGAAAATCGTTTCACTCGGTCGCTTTGGACAGTTCACATGAAGTTTCATGAAGTGTTGAAGTGTATGCACAAGTTAGGTAAAGATAATATTATTCCGAGAGATCCTACTTTTTCTACAGACCATGCAAGGGTGAGAGAGAACCGTTTTTGGCCATACTTCAAAGGTGCAATTGGAGCAATAGATGGTTCACATGCGAAAGTGGTAGTGCCAGTGGACGAAGTGGTTAACCACACATGTTGTCACGGATATCATCTCAGAATGTGCTAGCAATTTGTGACTTTAACATGAGGTTTACCTTTGTTGTTGCTGGTTGGCCAGGTGCTGCACATGACACGCGTATCCTCAATCATGCATTGGCAAATTTTCCTACATTTCTCGTGCCTCCTAAAGGTATGCATGGTACATCATTTCCTTCATTTTATGTTATTTGTACTTGTATTATTTATTTTGCCTCGCTTGCTTACTTTCATAGGAAAATTGTATCTCGTGGATTCGGGTTATCCAAACCGAATAGGGTATCTTGCACCTTACAAAGGAAGCACATATCACATACCCGAATTTCGGCATCGTACAGGCCCTCCTCAAGGAAAGTATGAGGTGTTCAATTTCTTGCATTCGTACCTTCGAAATGTGATTGAAAGGTCTTTTGGAGTCTTGAAGTAGAAGTGGCGTATTTTGAAGAGCATGCCAAGTTTCTCACCTCGTACTCAGAAGCATATAATCATGGCTTGTTTTGTTTTGCATAATTTTATCCATGATAGCAATTTGCGTGATAAGGAGTTTGAGAGATGTGATGCTGATGAGCAGTACTATGGCAATAGGCCTATGGCCATGCATGTTTGAGCGGGTCATGAAACTGTAGGCCTTGATCCGCGTGAGAAACAAGCAATCAGAAACATCAATCCAGCCACAAACCGGCCCACCGCGCACACGTCTTCACGGACCAACCGGAGGTTTTTCCTTTTTATTTATTTTTCTTCCTATTTTGATTCATTTTTATTTTTTTCCCATTTCCTTTTTGGCCGAGGCTTAAAGCTAGTTTCAGCGTTAACGTTGTTTTTCTATTCCTTTAGTTCCTCTTTTTTTATTTCTTTCTTCTATTTTCTATTTACTTTTTCTCCTCTAATTCTCTCTCTATATTCACTCATTTATTTTCTTACCTATTTCTTTCCATCTTTGTTTTTCTCTTTATAAACATAATACCTATATTCTGCGAACAGATTGTAATTATCTTTTTATTAGTTCTAACTTGCTAAAATTTTTTATTCATTGGGACAAAGCTATTATTCTTTTCCTTATTTCTCTTTTCCTCTTCATTTCAGTAATGCTAACGTTTTATTTTCTTTTCCTTAATTTTTGTTTTTTTTGTTTGACTAACTTGTTAACTATGCTTTGTAATTTATGTAAAGTACAGATATGTTGTGTAGAGTTCTTTTAGAATCTAATTTCTTTATATATTAACTTGTTTAGCATATATATGATCATAAGAATATTTTTTTGCGATGTAGATCTATTTGCTTTTTATGTAAAATTATTTGTCTGCATGTAACTAATTTGTTCGCAATGCCAAATTATTTGTTCGCATTGTAGATGGAATTGTTCGGCCATATTGACCCATTTTTCGCGATATTTATTTTCCATTATTTATTCTATACAATCAAATGTTCGCGTTGTTTAATATTTTGTTCGTTGTACATTATTGTTTGTTCGTCATATTAATTTTTCATAAAAATAGTTATTTGTTCGTGTTGCTAAAATATTTGTTCCCAGGATCCGAAATTAACCTTATAGTACTAAAAAAATATTTTTTAAAAAAATCGTGCCAATAGAGGTAAGTGTTGTCTTATTTTAATATTGGTGCAACCTAAATTTAATTTGGATACTCGGTTTAATACTTACAGTTTTTTTTAGTTTCAATTTTGCATGGAAGTTTATCGTCCCTCTTCTATTTTGCACGAAATCTTCTTTTTAGATAGAAACGCAAACAGTCAATAATAAATAAGCTTAATTATGGACCAATACCGTCGAGGTGATGGTCAAGCGATATACAGTCGCCCCCCCGGTCGACCGGCGATGTGTTGCCACTGTTAATGGCAATACGTGTTGCAATGTTGCTCAGTGGAGGACGATTCGAACTTGCAAATCTAATACTAGTAGTAGCTTTTCTAGAAAGCTCAAGGCGGAACACAAGCAGGGACCCAGGATACTGCAAGTACGTGGACCGCTTCCAATAAAATAAAATTATTATTAGAGGTCGTGTCATGATCGGCAAATGGATGGACTCATGGACATGCATTTGTATAGCTTTATTTATTTATTTTATTTATCTATCTATCAGACCGCTGCTTCTGTGCTGCGCTGTGTTTTGCTGTGCTGCATCTGCATGACTGCATGCACGCCACCTTTGCAAATATAAATGCTTTGGTGGCGGCTGCGTCTCGTGCACGTACTCATGATGACTAGGTCGCCGTGCTCTACCAGTCTACTGTACTATCCGATCCACCAGCTTAAAAACTTTTTCTGCTTTTTTTTGGGACAAAAACAAAACAACAATAATCCACCTGATGATGGCCGAGGGAATCCGTTGGTGACCTTCGATCCTTTTTTTTAATTAATCCGAGAAAGGGGAAAAATAGTCTGTGTGTGCATGTAGCTAGGAGCTAGCTACACGGTCTGATATGCAATGCATGTCAAGCTAGCTGGAAAAGGCAGAAAGTGTGAGGAAACGGCAGCAAGCGAAGCCAAGGGAATATTCACACAAAACAAAAAAAGATTTCTTTTCCAAGAAAAAACGTCATGGGAAAAAGGTTGGTGGCCGGGAACTGAAAATAGGGAGGCAGACAGAGTATATTCCGGCTTTCATTTTGATATCGTGCAGGGTGCGAAAAATTCAAAGGAGGCCCAAAAGTTGCTGCAAATTCAGTCGAATCTCGCTCGCATGGTCGCATGTCCTGGCAATGGCAAGCATGCAAATAAAAGCCGGGGACAAAGACAAACGGAATCCAGGGCCCAGGTATCCGTCATGGATGTGCATCTGTTTTTCTGTCCGCTTGACGGTATGATCGAGCTCTGAACTCTCCATTTGTGAGTGTGTGTCCAGCTGTCGACGGCACAGTTTCAGACAACTGCTGAAAGACTGGATGATGGTCTGAAAACTCTGAATTTCTGATGCAGCCAAAGTACAGCCTCTGTCGGTCAGATCAGATCAAGCTGTTCTGTTTGTTTCCTGCAGTACGGAGTACGACGCTACGACGACACCTGGTGTCACCTGACGGACGATCGACGCGCAGGCCGCGGCCGGTCACAAAAGTCACCTGCAGTTGCCAATTGGGTTGGCACTGCCACAGGAGACGCCCATCACGTCACTTGTGTTTCCTCCTTCCTTGTCGCATTGGGCTTGTGCCGTTGGGGCCGTTGCTGCTGCAACTGAAAGCTGGTACCCATTTTCATTTCCGCTTTGCTTTTTTTTCCTAGTACTATATGAAAAACTAGTAGTAGGCTAGCTTTGTTCTTGGATTGCCTGAAAACCTGCTGGCACGAGATGGGGAATCTGAGCACAATTTCATCCGAATTTCACATGAAACATGTTTGAACCATTTTTGGGTATGCGCAGGACAGATGGTGCCATTCAGTCGTTGTGCCATGTCGTTGACCCATTTTTCGTCGCTAGCATAGCACAAAAGCTACGGAACTGGTAGTATCGAAGAAAGTGCTTTATTTGCTCCCTTTTTCTCTCTCTCTTTTGTGCAAAAAAGAAAAAATGCTAGAGTCTACATATACATAGTGGACCTAACTACAGTACACGCGGAATATAATGCTTTGGACATGCTGGTCCTTGGTCACCCGTCACATCCTGGTCAACGAGACACACAGCCAGCAAAGACCACGGGGGCACTAGCGTGGATGACATGATTCTCTCTGCGCCGCGTTGTTATTTCAACAAATTAAAGTACGTTTATGTTCATGTAAAGTACAACATGAGCACATACTTTATCTTAATATATATAGTCAACCTTTTCATTTTTTTAAAAAGGACGAAACAGAGTTAAACCTATCTTTTTGGTCGTATCATATGACATGTTGAAAAACATGCTAAAACAGACAAAAACAAGAACATGCTAGTCTACTGCAGTAACTTTTTCTACGAGAATTCATGAGTGCGTGTGTTTGCCATGAGACATGGTTTCATACTACCCACCAATCGCATTTTCGTAATATGCAACGGTAATTAACTCATGAGCGATATGTATCCTTTTCAACAGTTAAGACTTATTGCAGGGGGTCGGTTTCTCCTATTGACGCTGAAAGTAACATTTCTATTAGAAAAAGTATCTTGCATTCTACTATATCTCTGCCGGCACGCAATTCACTCATGCCTATTAATTAGGCGAATATGATTTAAATTTAACCCAACATCACAACCACAATTTAGCACTTTGGATTATTGTACCCAAAGGATACAATGGTCATGATAGATTGACATACATTACTACCCCCTTACAAAACTCTATTTTTTACCACATAATTCATAATTCAGCAGAAAAAGTGTGCAGTTATTCCTCTTTAATTTAAACCCATATACTCACATTCTCACCTTTCTCTTCCTCACATGATCACTGATCATCTCTCTATTTGCTACAACAGTACCATAATAAAAGGAATATTTTCTTCAGAAAAGAAAAATCATTTTTTTTTAAAAAACATGATGCAGGCATCAGTCTCCTTGATTTCTTCACCCGGCTCTCACAAACTCCAAGGAGGAATCAACCAAGAAACGCTCACCCTTAAAACACCCAAACCGAAACCTCCAAAAGCCATCGCCATCTTTCCTTTCCTCCCAACGCCGCTTCCTTGTCTCCCCTACACGCTCACCAACCGCGCGCAGCGCCTCGCGTCGCGTCGCCTCCTATGCTCGCCGGCGTCGGCCGCCGCCGGCGATGCCAACAACCAGCCCGCTGAAGCGCCCCTCCGCCGGCGGCCGCCTGCGCCGCCTCCTCGCCTCCCTCCGCCCGCCTGCCCGCGCGGGGCCGCTCCCCGTCCAGACCGGCTTCCCGACCTCCCTCGCCGACCTCGTCGTCAAGAACCATGGCCGCCTCAAGAAACCCAGGAGGCGCCACCGCGCAGCCGGCGCCCCCGCGCCACCGGTGGTCGCCTCCGCGGAGCCGGCGCCCCAGCAAAGGCGGGAGCTTTCGGTGGCTCAGGCCGCGGCGGTGCCGGCACCGGCACCGGCCCGCGGCAAAGGCGCGGGCTTTAGCATCCGGCCGGAGCTCCTGGCGGCCAGCGGGGTCCTGGCGCTCGCGCTGCTGGTGATCTGGAGCAAGCAGCTGGTGGCCGCGGCCACGCTCGCGTCGGTGGCGCTGTTCTGGATCGAGTCCGTCAGGTCGCCCGCCTCCCGCCGGCGGCCGCGGCCGGAGACGAATAAACGGGAGCCGGATTCGCGCGGCCGCGGCCTCGTCTCGCCGATTCGGGAGGCGGAGTCGCCGGCCGAGACGCCCAGGCCGAGCTGCGCCGCGTCCGACACGGGGAGCGAGGTCTCCTCCCTCTGGGCCGCCGACTCGACCGACCTCGCCGGCAACGATTCGGATTCCACCAGCCCAAACAAGAGGAAGGAAAAAAGGAGATCGCTGAGGAAGCTGCTCGCCAATAAGCTGCAGAACGGCAAGAGACCCAAGGAGGGCAGCAAGGACTCCCGCCACGGCGGCGAGAGCGAGCAGCCGGGCGCCGGCGAGGTCATCGCCCCCGAGCCCGCAGAAGCAGCTGCTGCCGCTGCCGAGGAGACGGCGCCACCGCGGGAAGCGGTCACCGACGAGGGGTGCCACCGTCGGCGAGGGGCCGCATTGCCGTTGGCCGCGTTCGTGCCGGTCATCCTCGCCGGGCTCGTGGCCGGGACGCTCCCCGCGGTGGCGCTCACCGTGCTCTGCGCCGTGTTCTTCACCTCAGTGGAGAGAGCCCCAGCTCAGGCAAGTGGCCACGGGAGTGATCCGAGGTAGCAGCAGCGTCCGATCCGGAGCTCAGTCAGATTCCCTCCCACAAAACCGAGGGAACTCCTTGCAGATTTTTCATTTTAGTTTGTTGCATTGTTGGTTGTAAATTAGCGCCACGAGAAGACACAAACAAGCAAGTGTACACAATTTATATTCTTGGTTTCTTTTTGTCCGAACATTTGTAATTGCATTCCTTCTTGAATCCGAATAAGAAGTGAAATGACAAGAGAAGAGCTGTTTCCCCTGTTCCTGTACGCGCTGAGTTTCTGAAGTTCGATTGCCCTGCACACAAGAACAGAACAGCTGCTGGTCCGGTCAGCTGCTCCCTGGCAGCGACCGGAGGCTAAACAAACTGGTGGTCACGCAGGCCGCGACGCTGCGTAGTTGGACGACGTGGGTGGATGCTCGTCTTCTCTCGCGAAAACAACTCCAAAAAGCTCATCCTGAAACAATGCTATCAGTAACTTTCAAAAAAAAAAAAACAATGCTATCAGGATGAGCTGAAACCCCACCATTCTGATGGTACATGTACGGCTGTACGCGGAGTCGTGTACAGTGTGCTGTGTGTCTCACGAGGACCTCGTGGGTTTGGCGACCATGGCGACGAACGCTGCCGCTTTCCTTGCCTGTCTGGGCTTGTACACTCCGATGTTCTTGTCGATGTGTTTCTATACTCGACCAATGTTCTGATGATATCGGCACGCGTGGCCACACCAGTCGCATAATGAAACCGAGAAATTGGTTGGAGATCCGTGGCAAATCGGTTGGAGATCTTGTCTGGAGAGGTGGTCAGAGACAGCGATTTGTTTAGGAGGAGATCGTGATCCTGAGAAGTGAGATCAATCATCAGCTAGTTGTCTTGTGTATATGGCTGCTGTCAGTGGTTGGGTTTCAGGATTTCAGTCTCCCAGTCCCAGGTGAATGGTTCTACTCTGAAGCTTGTGCATGCTTCTTCCGGGAAGTTGCCCTCGTCGGTTTTGGGATCCTCGAGTCTCTGAACCTCAAATTATTCCATACAATGATACAAACCATGCGGCTAGCAAAGGAACAATCAGATCTACAGTGTTCATATTCAGAATCAGAGGGCACCTACTCCCCTGGCCTTGCTTGTCCAGTTGTTGTTACAGGCGGACAAGGCAATGCTGCAAACCCTGCAACGCGTCGGCAGTTCAACCACCACCGCCTGTGCCATTCTCCTTTTCTGCTGCGAGAAGGGCCGGCCGGCCCAACAACACTTGCAGCAGCACACACAAGAAGAGGCCCAGCCCAATCACTTGGAAGCCCATCGGGCCTGCTACTCACTCCAATCGTGCCATGATGAGTGACTGATTTTATTTGGACCGCAAAAAGGAGGAGGAAAATGCCTAGCTCTCCGACGAATGCAGGCAATGTGCGTGTCAAATATCAAACTTGCTTTCAAGAAATTGTTGTGATTTGGAATTTCTATCATCCATGCATCTGAATTGAGAATTATCTTGGACAGACACATATGGGTTACTGAGCACATGCACCGTCAAAGTCCATGTTGGGTGAACGATCACAAGTAACGTCCGAACGCCATTGCAACAGTTCTCAACTCTGAACTGCATTTGCTTCAAGCAAAAAGCGGAGGTCATTTTTATAATAAAAACTGAATATATTGTATTGTGATGTGGAAACGGGATATTGAATTATTATTTTTCTAAACAAAAAAAATAGCAGGTCATGTTCAACCTGTAGACGAGTCTTTATCCCTGACCGAGCAACCATTGTTCCAGCGATACTCCCCACTCAATGCCATCTCGCACCTGCACCTACGCCACAACCAGCGGGCCCCTCCTCCCCAAATTGGTAAAATTTAACCATAGAGCAAGGGCAATGCAGGACGCTGACTTGGGTAAGTAAGAGTGGAGAGATAGCGGCATCAGAGCATCTCTAAGAGTCTAGTCAAATCTCACTTTCCATATTCGCATTTAGCTATTCATTTAGCTAACATTCCCTCTCCATATTTCGATAAACTCCAACGGACTAGCCAAATCACTCTTCATATACATATCCATCCGTGGATATGCCGCCTCCTGCTGCCACTCCTCGCCGTGACGGCCGTCTCCGCGAGAGCTTCGCCGGAGAGAGATTTGTACGCGTTGTCCAAGCTCAAGTCCTCCCTGCTCTCCTGCAGCGCTCACAACAGCACCTCGCTCGCCGACTGGGACACCTCGTCCTCCTCCTCCTCCGATCGATTGGATTAGATTCCCCAACAAACAAACAACAAGCAACAAGGGCAAGACAACAAATTAACAGATCGAAGCAAGCCCCCAACCAGACCCATACCAGAATCGAAGGAGCTGGCGGTGTCTACTAAGCTGGAGGAGGAGGAGGAGTCGCTCGGCCGCCTCGGCGACGACCTAGCAGCAGCAGAGACCGAGGAGCAGCGCAACAAGTTCCTGGTGCTCCGCATGTACGAGGCGCCTCGGGGTGGGGCGGCGGGGGAGGAGCGCGCGGAGACGAGCCCTGCCGGCAGGGAGGGGCTAGAGCGGGGAGGGCGCGCGGGAGGAGGACAGAGCACGCAGGACGAGGGGATGGCGAGTGGAGGGGGCTCACGAAAGATGGCTAGCGGAGGGGGCTGGATACCAAGCTAGATAGCGAGGAGAGAATTTTGGAGAGACCGTTAGATCCGACTTTTATCCCAGTTTTGCTATTTTCAGCTAGTTAACTTGTTTTACAGAGACTCTTGAAGATGCTCTTAACCATTGCAAAGATTTCTATAATGCCTAACCATTGCAAAGATTTCTATAATGCCTAGTAGTAGCATTATCGTTTCTCCCCGTATTACCTTCCTATTGTTCCACCTCCAAAACCGATCCATTTTAATGCTTACTGTCTTTTCAACTGTTTCAGGACCTGTTTGGAGGGGTTAAAGTAGGGGTGGTAATGGATTATGACCATAATGCTCTTTTCACAATCCATCTTGGTTCTTAATATTTTTTAATATTTTTAGCTTAAAATTGGATAAGATTGGAGTCCCATCTTTTTAGAGGTCCCGTTTGGATCCATTCAAGCTTTAGGGCCACGAGCCATTCAAGCTTTAGGCTAAAAAGGCCGGGCTCTAAAGCCCTACGGCCATAATTAGAGCCCGTACTTTTGGATCCATTCAAGTTTAAATTATCTAGACTAAAAATTAAAGTTTTTTACACCTCTAGGTTAAAGGTTAAAGTTGAGTGCTAAACTTTAGAACCTATTAGCACATATATCTTTGCTAATATTTTTAAGTTTCACTAAATTTTAGCCCACCCCATTAGCACTTCTGTTTGGATATACTATTGCTAAAGTTTAGCACTTTCATCCATAAGCAATTGGATCCAAACAGGATCTAATTGAGGTTCCGTTTGGATCCATTCAAACTTTAGCTGCGTATTAGCCGGTGCCATTTGGATCCATCCTACCTTAGGTAGCGTAGCTGGTAGATTCGAAGAGACCCTTAGTTGGGGGACCACGTTGAAAACCTTTTCACAATTCGTTTCACTGAAACCACCGAAATGTTTGTGAATTTGTTAATGAAGGTGACACGAGGTCATGGGGAGGGTAGAACTGTAAACCAGGGGGTGATCTATAAAAACGCCGCCGCTAAGTAGTGGACTCGGTGTGGTGGCCGTCGCCGTCGTGTGTACAAAAGCCGGCGCCTTTGGCTTCCCCATCTCCCCGTTCTTCCTTGCCCACCTCCGAGCTCCCACGGCGAAGCAGCGGCGGCGATCGGGAGGCTAGGCGGTGGAGTCTCTTTCTCTTGCGCGCCCCCCGTGCCGGAAGCACGCGTCAGCCCTCTTCATCTCACCTGCGGGAAACGCCGGCGCCGGAGCCGGCATTCTGCTTCATTGCACTGGTGAGTCGGCATCCGGGAATTCCCTTCTCTCACAGTCGCCCTCTTCAGTTTTTTCACTTAGAGCTCGGCTTCGTCTCCGTAGTCCGAGATCCGTGCCAGTTTTGGGGTTTAGATCCGTCCTGAGCGCCGCATTGGCCGGCTGTGACCTCAAAGGCGGCGGCTTGGCCCGAATTTGGGCCGATTCGCTCCTCTATGTGTTCATCTAGGGTGAAGCTATCTCTGAGATTAAAATTGTGAACACAATGCTTCTTCTTCCAGGCCAAGGTCTTACCTTTGGAGCTGGGGCATCGTGAACTCTGGTTGAGTATACTTGGAGAAAAGAATCTGAGTTGTGCAGTAATGTCTGATGTTTTTGAACTAGATGCTTGAGTAATTTTAATTTACAATGGGGGAAAGGATCTGGCAAGCTTTGCTCCAGTGCTCGCTTTCATTTAGAATGTCAACACGGCCAACTTTTATTCATGGCATTTGTCCCTTGATTATATATGCCACATCTTTTTTTAAACAAATATATGCCACATCTTGAGATGCTCGATTTCGCCTTTTTCTCTGTGGCTCACTACCTGTCTGGATAATTGATTTGGGGATCACTTACATCCCAATTTTAGTCTAAAGTGGTCATCCTAGTTGTTGAACAGTTGATACAGGGATCACTTATGCCCCATGTTTAGTCTAAAGTGGTCACCCATTAGTGGTTTAAGTCCCAGGCAGCACACAGCTTTTTCTTGGATTCCGATGGGATGCCCAACAGGTGGTTCCTAGCTGTGGTTCTTTTGGATTCTTTCTCAAATTGATCAGAATACAGAGTCAAATTGCACAAGAATATATAATGGACGAAAGCTTGTGCCATGTGCTCTTGTCTGTGAAGTTGATTGTTTGGATTTGCTCTAGATATTTTGTGTGGACAGGCCAGATCGCGAGTGCTGGACCGTCTGTTTTTTCTGTTTTGTGTTGCTCTAGTACACCTTGAGTCCTTGAATACACAGGCCAAATGAATGGCCACAGAACATGGTTTTGGCCTTTTTGGGGCCCAAGATCCTGATAGAATAGTAATGCCAGTCGTCATGACCACTTGCTGTTTGTTTCAGCAGTAGTGGGCCAAGAACCTTACTAAGCTAGTTAAATATTGGGCACACTATTGGTCCAAATCATGACAAAGATGTGGAGTATGGTGGTCTGGAATCACTTGAGCAGTTGAGGGTCAGTTACATTGCCAAATTTGGGCAAAGTACCCACCACTAACGTAGCTGGCAGTCTGGCACTAGTTTTACACATAGTTTCATTTGTCAGGTTCTTCCATTCTTGGGCAGTTGGGCTCAAACATATTTCCTGTTATTTTTATCCAAAATCTTGATTTTTGAATGCAACGCCCGCATGCTCTAACTTTTGATTATCACAGCCATCATTGTTCGAAAAAAATGGTTGCGGCAGCCTTTACAGTGGATTTGGACAAGCCTCTTGTATTCCAGGTAAAATAACTCTTATCTTGAAGTTTTATCTGAATGGAAATTTGATCTTTGTCATGTTACAACTTACAACTAAACATTCCTTCTTTGTATACCACATTTTTTTTCATGCACCAGCAGTACAGCTTATATCAAAACATATAATCTCTAGTTGGTTGCCAAGAGTTCAGTTGTTACAAGCGTTGTTTGGTTATTAACTTTTGATGTCTATTATGTGTTTCTCACGCAGATATATAAAATACGTACTAGAATTTTGACATTATTTACATGGCTGAAAATGGTGATTCAGTTAATTTCCATGATGTCACTAATATGCACACCTTACAGTTGGCATTCTTGATTCATGAAGTCTTTCCCAAGTGCGAGTTTTTGTTTTAATTGGTTATTTGATGCCTGGAAGAATATGAAATGTAGGTCTTTGACGATTGTTTTCAACTACTTTTCTTAAATTTTCAGGTTGGCCATCTAGAGGAGCAGTATCAGGAATGGGTTCACCAGCCAATTGTTAGCAAGGAAGGGCCACGGTTTTTTGAAAATGATGTATTGGAGGTGAATATATTCTATTTATTGCACTTTATAGCATTTAAAACCCTGAAACCTGTATTCTGATGAGTGCTTTATGGTTCAGTTCTTGACACGCACGAAATGGTGGGCAGTTCCTCTTATCTGGTTGCCTGTCGTCTGTTGGTGCCTGAGTACTTCTATCCAGATGGACCGTACAATTACAGAAGTAGCTATGATGGTTGTGTTTGGAATATTTTTGTGGACACTGATCGAATATGTGTTGCACCGATTCTTGTTCCACATAAAAACTAAAAGTTACTGGTAAGTTATTCTGCCAATGGTTGTTCTATATATGAGTTAAACATCTTTCCTTATCACTGCCGTTTGATGTGTCGCAGGGGAAACACAGCGCATTATCTTCTTCACGGTTGCCATCACAAGCATCCCATGGATGGACTTCGACTTGTCTTTCCACCAGCAGCAGCAGCTATTTTGTGCTTTCCGGTAAATAATCTTCCTTGCATGTTACATACCAGGGTAGCTACTGTTGTTCACAAGTTTCAGATGTATACAAATTGATGTGAAATAACTTTCTACATTTGTTCAATGCTGCATCCTGATCCCTTTTTCTGAAGCCTGTTGAAGTGGCCTGTTTGTACATGAAAGCTGTTACATTTTCAAGCTAATCAGGATTTCCTTTAGCTGTGTTTACTTTCATTAGTGCATCGATTTTTATTTTTTTTCCTGAACTGTTTATGTAGTTCTGGAACCTGATCAAGCTATTTTCAACTCCGTCCACCACTCCTGGCTTGTTTGGAGGTGGCCTGTTGGGTTATGTGATCTACGATTGCACACACTACTACTTGCATCATGGTCAGCCATCATCAGATCCTGCAAAACATCTCAAGGTTCTTATTTCCTTCTGAATTCTGAATCTTATTCAACCACTCCATCTCGTGGTACACTTACACAACTTTCTTCTGTACCTCAGAAATACCATCTGAACCATCACTTTAGAATTCAAACCAAGGGCTTTGGAATAACTTCGACCCTGTGGGATCATGTATTTGGCACATTGCCTTCAACAAAAGCTGCTGACAAGAGCACTTGATTTCAACTGAATCTTCTGCCTTGCAAAAGGCTAATAGCGAGGTAAGGCTTGCTCGAGTTCCATGCGTTCACTGTCTTATGCCCAATCTCCTTCTCCATCGTAATAGACTTGTGTTATGATGAGGACTGATAAGTCATCACTTGCAGATTTTCATTGATCGGTGGTGGATCCGTTGGATGAGTTATTATTAATCAGTTTCTGAATCTTCTCTGCCTACCAACTGCGGATCCAATCACCAGTTTCAGGCTCGCAGACGTCACTGAAATTTCTCTCCGGTGCTTGCTCCCTCCAAGAACAATTTCATTTCAAGTCCAGTTCATCAGTGATCATTCAGATTGTCTGTAATGTCTGTTGTTAGATTACCATGTTTGTACAGAGTTTTCTAGTATAGCCTCTGCAATCGCTTTTGGTAGCCACAGATATATATCTACATAATTTTGAGACAAGTAATTTGTTAACTGATTGAACTTTTCTCAGTGCAACGAACTTGAGTTCTGTCAGTGCAATGAACATGAGTTTTGTTGCTTTGCACTCTACTGAACAATCGGTAGTCCTAGACAGAATTGCTGCGCATTGGGATGGAGCGTTTGATCTGTTTCGCCGTAGTTGGAAATCAAGCGTTTGATGTTATCAAATTAACATCTTCTAGCATTCAGACTGCTACACTAATGTACTCATCATTTGTCAGTAAAAGTAGAACTCTCGCCACTCGTTTAGCATACTACCATGCTGCATTTTTTTTAATTTTCCTACGGCATTTACAAAAATATTTTTCGAATCTAGGAAATGTGCGTGGTTCATACACGTAGTGTCTTCCTAATCTCAACGGCAGCTAGCTCTGTAATCACTTTGCAACTGCTTGGCACATGTGCAAGTGCATCAATATTAGAAGGTTCTTGCCGTGTTAAATTGATTTGGTTGGGCATGCATTGGCAGACACAGGCAACATGCAGTTCCATCTTGTTCAACCAGTAATAGGGACGACTTCCACAACAAGGTGCCAACGTTGATGAACTTTTTTTTTGAGAAACCATCGTTGATGAAATTTGATCGATCGTTGATACATTGCCCAAGTATGTAGTGTAATTAACATGGAACTTAATTTGTTTCTTTCTTGGCTGCTCTGTTATTCACTCCTCATGAAGCAGCAACAGCCATCGTCAGATCCTACAAAACGCCTCAAGGTTTTTATTCATTTTGAAGCTTATCCTACCACACCATCTTCACGAGTGCTAGTGTTAATTAACTCTTTACTCGCAGATTATGTTCTTCACAAATGTTATTCTTGATACTTGTCTGCAGATAAACTGCATGTATCACCAAAGATTGTGTCTGATGCTTAATTGCTTCCTCTGAGACCAATTTTGTTTAAGTTCAGTCCATCCATCAGCGATCATTCAGATTACGTCTCTCTCTCATAAGTCTCCTCTCAGATTATCATGCACAACTTATTTTTATTCATTCATTCGTTCGTTCGTGAAATTAGAACAAACCTCAATCGCATGCAGTACTAAATAGATACTTGGAAGTCACTCATCACCAGTCCTAATTCGGGCAGAAGACGACGATGTAATCGCTGTTGGCGTTGCAGGTGCGGACCTTCCCTTCGCCAGGGCGGCGGTTGCCGTCGCCGCACCCGGGGTCCCTGCACCGGATCGGGGCCTCGCCGTCCTTCTCGCAGAAGAAGTCCATGGGCAGGTTGAACCCGTCGACCACCGAGACGTCGTAGAAGTCCGCCGCGCCGCTGACGCCGCCGCCGAGCGTGAATTCGGCCAGCGTCGCCGGGGTGCTCCCCGAGAGCTTGCAGCGCAGGGCGCCTGCGCAGTCGCCGGTCACGCACTGCCCGTAGTCGCCGACGAAGCGGCAGCCGGTGCGCCCCCAGATCCTGCCGGCCTTGGTCCCCGCGGGCACCGTGAAGACCCACGTCTGGTCGGGCTGGAGCAGGGTGCCGCCGCCGCTCGGGATGGCGGCCGGCCACACCGGGAACGGGCACATGTTGGTGACGCGGAAGGTGGCCGCGCTGGCCCCGCCGGCGGTTGGGGCGACGACCACCAGCACCAGGAGGAGGAAGATGGCTGGCTTGGAGCCGGCCACCGGAGGCCCCATTGGTGCTGCACACGGTACGGTTTGTTGCTTTGCTTGACTGCTTGTGTACGAATTGTGTGTGCTACTAGAGCGTGGCAGGCATAGAACAAGGGCACAAGGCATGCGAGGCTGTATATATAGAAGGTTGCTCAGGCAGGGTGAGATTACAAAGATGCCCTCGAGTCACCAATACTTGTAATGTTGGAAGACTAGCTGTTCATCAGGGCATGTTTGGGATTTGTGAGTCTGTTACCAACAATGTGCATGGTTCATACATGAACGTAGCTAGCTTAAGGGTTAAGGCTCCAGAATTCTGATGAATCTGGTAGTTTTGGCTCAGCGTCTTTGAGACGCCAGCTTGCATTGGAATGCCTTTGTAATCCTGCTACAAGCAGCAAGCTGCCATGGCCAGATATGAGATGAATTCAGGTGGCCTCTAGCGGAAGAAACCCACCACTTATTTTGCAACTGCTCACCACAATTGTACATAGAGACCGATCACCAACATTTTTGGTTCTAGCCGTGTTAGTGAAGCTTTGGTTTATTCTGGAAATGTATTTCGCAGATTTTTATTTTGTATTTGGCAGATATGGGAGCTTGCAGTTGCTGCTTGTTCAACCAATAATGGGGAGAACTTCGACTATAAGGTTGCTTAGACGAATGGTGTATACCTTTTGTACACAAAGAATATTTCACTCTGTTGAGAGAAATTAAAACAATCTAATTGAAGCAATTTTCCACAACATGTGTTTAGTTTTGCAATATAATTAACTTGGAACTCCTTTTTACTTCCAGTAATAAGTCACGATAATTGGACAATGGAAAGTGTACTTGCGACTACGTTTTTCACCAGTAGGAAATACTTTCACTTTTCGCTACCACTGATTCCATATGTCACAAGTCATGATAATCGACTATGGAAAGTGTACCTGCGGATCCGTCTTTCACTGGCAGAAAATACTTTCAGTACCACCGATTTCATAAGGTAACTTTGATGAATATGTATATTTTTTCCATCAACATATTTAGTTCCAACAGAAATGATTTAATTTGTACTAGTGAGAAGTCTCTATTTTTTTTTAGCTTGCACTATAATAACAGTGCCAATTAGACATTATCCGATGGCCAGTTGCAGCAATTATCCAGTTGAGAAACTGAAAAAATGGAGCTAATTGGAGATGCGAGGAGTTGAACCTCGATCTCTGTTACTCTGCCAAGCTTAGTATTCTAACAATTGAGCTGCATCCTCAACTTTTGCTTAGTTTATCAGTATAAATGTATAATGAGTTTTAATTTTTAAGTTCTTTTACCTGAACTTTTTTTTTGTAAGAACATGATAAAGGAACAAGCATACCTATGAATATGGCTTTCACCGTAGGAAAGTACTGTCACCATCAGAAGTTCTTGTACTTTTTTTCATAAGATATATGTTTTCATCTAGTCAGGTTGAGTTAGTATATTGCTTATTCGTCATAATATATCGCAACCATCATAACTGGCCGGTGGATCTCTTTGGTTCCTGGTAACAAGTCGCTTTGGATCAAATGATAGATATATACTCAATGATGAGCTAGGCACACCTTTTTGGGACGACGATTACATTGGCCTCGATACCATTACCAGTTGGTTGCTAGTTTTAGACGATCGATAGGAGGATATATCTCATTGACAATTTTATCTGTACCTCTGTGCTTTCTCCAAGTGAGAATTCCAATGCAGTTCAGGTCCAGTTCATCAGCAAGCATTCATAGGATGCATGTTTCATTATTCCTCTTGTTAGATTATTACCATGTGTACAGTCTGTTGGTAGCAATAGATATATCTACATTTATTATTTTGTGAGACAAGTAATTGTTTTGCATGTTGAACTTTTCCCGCATCAGATGAAGCAAAGTTTTATGTGGTGAATGTGAGATGCTGCTGCTATTGCTGGCCGTTCCTGCTTCGTTCGGATCAGGTGTAGAGATGACTGTACAAAATGCACAGCTGGAAAGCGTGAACCGATAGATTGAGCAAGAATAGCCGTGCATTCTGATGACACAATTGGAAGTTTTTGTCCCTTGCTTGTGACCAACGATGGGAGGGTTATTTCAACACATACAGTTGCTGTACCTCGTCGCTTCTCTGTGTAATTTGTTTTTACCTCGCGGTTGAATCGGTTACCCATAGTTGAACCTAATAAGATCTAGTTTTAGGCAACAAAAGAGTATGATAAAAATGCGAGTGATTCCAGCAAAACTGTTACTCTGTTAGTCTGTTAACTCGGAAAGACTAGTACCGTTTTGCTGAATGGGGTATGATTTTGACTCTAGGACCCGGCTAACGACGGCCTGCCCCTTTTTGACAACCGGATCATCCATTTTTTATCTGCTTTCTCTTTTTGGAAAAAAATAACACCGCAGCCCAAATGCATTGATGATTCAGGACCAGAAAGAAAAGCATAGGCATATCAGAATGTACATATGTCTTGATATACAACACATGATTTAGAACTGCAAATGGTTGTAAACCTAGCAATTTGGTTTATAATAGGCTATTTACACAAACATATTTGCCTCCCTGAATCCAAAACTACATCACATGCAAAACTGAACATCCATGACTCATGGTGTTGTGCATGTATCTTAGTAAAAAGAGATCTACCAGCATATTATTACAAATGCACGTTATCTTCATACTTGCTAACTGATGATCTCCTTTTATGACCTGCCGTACAATGAGAAAAAAGAGAACCAGATCGGTTAGTATATAGCATGCAAGAACTAGCTTATGTATCCTAATAATCAATGGACAATCAATAGGCACACAAAAAATGTTATTATTAAATTGCTTGGGCTGACCATTTTGAAATTTCCTACTAAATATTATTAAATTGCTACCTCAGTACTACTTAAATACCAGTTCAATATTGTTAAACTACTTTGTTACTGCACAAGAATGTGAACATGACCTCTAAAAATACCCTGACAAGGTGGTAAAGCCAATGTGCACTATTAGCTGCAGTTTTTACGGAGATATGACATGGATAAAAAAGCCGAGTAGGCTGGCTACATGTCCGGAAGCGCGCATTTGAAATAAAGGTAGGACAGTGTGAATTAAGTTTATCCATGCTCTCATGATATGTTTGCCAGAGAGCCTGCTACCCCTCCATACAGAAATAAGGAGAAACATATCTAATGAAAGGGGCAACAGATGAGATCTAGTAGGAATGCTCCTATTTCTCTATGACAATAGTTCAGATCATGCTGCAAAAACTGAACAAATAGTTGTAAAGAACTTGCTTTTAGATCTAGTAGAAATGCTGACGTACTGAAAATTACATGTTCAATAACATTGCCTAATGGAAGTGAACTATATTACCTTTATTCTTAATCCTATTCCGCTATAGAATCGGCTTCATTGCCGATTGCGAGGAAATATGCGTCGGACGGCTTGGCCGATGCGCTTCATGGAACTATTCGGAATACCAGCCCTATTACCTTATCCCATGGTTCTTTATCCCATATATCATCAATAACAATGAGGTACCTATGTGTATGGCAATGGATAAGGCATATATAAGTATGGATATTAGCGATTTAAGTGAAGAGAATTTGTTTAGCTCTTTCAATAGTCCAACTTAAATTTTTCCCATGCATGCTGCGCTAGTATAATACTATAGTATTTTCATCAAATCAAAGAAGGCTCACGTGCCAGTGCAAGTGCAACTGGAAGCATGCCCCGCTAGCTCATCATGTATAATGAATTGCAGGTACCACAAGTAAGGGGAAAAAACACTTCATACACTTGAGGAGATGGCAGGCACGTACCTCTTGTTCCGGAGGAATTCACGGACAAGATCTACGAGATGCGTCTCATCCAACATTGTGCTATGAATGTCGTCCTTGAACTTTTCCTTGCCCAGTGCATACGACATGTCCTTGAGAAGTTTCTTTGGGTCAGGATTGCGGGACACTGAAATAAAAGCCGTGCAATCAAACTGTCCTTTGCTCTCGTCATACACTGCTTTGGCAAGTGTTGTCTTGCCTAGTCCTCCAAAACCAGCAATGGAGACGACTACAATTCTTTCCTGCTGGCCAGCGTCTCCCTCTGTCAACCTCGCGATTACTTCATCCTTTGCCTTACCAATGCCCACGAGCTCAGTCACCTTGGTGTACATTGCTGTGATGCGAGGGTCAACAGCGGTTTTCTTGGCAGGAGCAATAGCATCAAGCTTGTACCTGCAGTCCGAGGAAACGAGTTAGGAAAGCAACGCAAGCTGGTATATATGTAAGAGAAATACATTAATTAATCTAAAAAGAATATTACTGACTGAAATGCAGAAATATAAACTATTAATTTCAGGTGTGGTGCGACATGATAGATCCCTATAGGCTAGCTAGCTAACCTGTCACGTCGGTCGGCTACCTCCTTGACACGCTGCTCCTTGATGCCTTTGATCTCCTTGGCGACCTCACGGCGAGCCTTGGCCTTGTTGGTTAAGTCGACGACGTTGAACATCTTCTTGATGAATTTTTTGGCGCTGCTTTTGCTGGGGTTTTCAGGACCCTGGACGCGCACCATGAAGGTGTCGACGATGTCCTCCATGTCGTAGGACACCTCCCTTACGTCGCGCGCCCAGGGCTTTACGAGCTCTCTGAGCTGCTCCCGTGGCACCTCGCCAACTTCGCGGAGGGCCGCTTGCGTTCTCTCGAGCTCCTCATACAGGAACTGGATGCCGTCCCTGGCGCCCTTGTGCAGGTTGTACTCATCCTGCAGCAGCTGGGCGAGCTTGGGAAGCAGGGTGCTCGGGCCCATGCTCGCAAACTCCATGGCTCGAGATCACGAAGCTCTTAGGTTTGCTTGATTATTGCTTGGGATTGTGCGGGGCAGGCGGTGTGGTCGTGGTGGTAGGTGAAGCTCCCACCTCCCCCTCGCCTCCATATTTGTATATGCAGCGGACCGACCGCGCAGTTGGGCACCTTTGTTGCTTTCTTTACCACGATTCTCCAACATTTACATTGCTGGATCTGGACCAGATTAGCATTAAGGCCATTCTTAATAAGTGGTCAATTCCTAGCATCTCTGTTAGCTAGGCCATCTCTTCTACTGCACGACGGATCCGAAACATGAAGCTGTCCAAGCCTCTCCTCCAACCTCCCCTGCGGTCCTGCACCACCAGGCCGGGTGAAGGCCTAGGGCGGGAGGAATCGCATTTACGGAGATAAAAAGACGAGGTGAAAGTGAAACCCATATGTTAGCTATCTATTCATCATGCCATGCATGTCGCTCCAACTGGCAGTGGCATGACATCGGCCGACCGCACATCACGAATTATATTGCTGCCCCAACTCATGATGAACTGCATTTTTGCTTTGATTACTCCCATGGATCTGATCGATGCGGCACGTAACACGAGTGCGTATAGCAACCCTTTTCCAAGGATACTTGTTGCTCAACGGTAAAGTATCAGAGCAATCCCAACCCATATTGATTATGGGTAATGTCTACGTTGCCATACCATCAAGACACCAACTTTAGAAATTACACTCTACAACCCATGATGTATTGGTGTGGATTCCTATTAAACTTACTCTCTTTCCTCCATCTATCACATTGGTTCTCCATTTATTATGAAGACACCACCCCACTCCCAATGCACAACTTGTAGTGTCTGGTTTACGTGTTGACACTGGGTCTTGCATGAGATCCAGTTTCTTCCTCTCTCCACTCTCTCTCTCATTTATTATGGTACCACATAAGCTAAAGTTCTATGTGACGGTATAATTAATGCTATGAAAACCATCCTACGTAGAGAGTTAGAATGGCCTTAGGGAATCCACTTTTGTTTACCCACCGCCATGTCGCACTGATCCATGATCGCTTGCGCAGACAGGTCACGTGGCATGCATGTATACATGTTGATGCTTAACCATTATATATAGCCGTTAATTATATGATTTCGTAAGGAACTTAAGTGTGTTCAAGTATGATATCAGTTTCAATACTGTTGAGGATACGCTTTTGGTAGGTACCTAAAGGTTAGGGACCCTCTTGTGCATAAAAGAGGCTAAATAGTAGCTCTAGTACTTATTTGCAGCATAAGGATCTATTTGTAATATATTTGACCTCACCAAAGAAATCAATATAAACGGTCACTTCTTTCTCCTCCCTATAATTATTTATTCGTTCTTATATTTAAGATTTAAGAATTATTCTATTATCTTCTTTATGTGTAATTTGCTATACTAGATTGATATGATCGCCATGAGCCTGCTCTTAATGTGTGTGACCAGTTCATTTGGAGTAGCATATCTACGCCATCACGATCTTTACTGACGTCAAGACGTGACGAGCCTTGCTTGGTCCGATGAGCGACCACCATGTCCTCTCTTTCTTTCTTCGTTTGTTTTCAAGTACATCTTTCTACCTCCCTCGTCTCCGCGCCCGCCGCGCCACCGCTGCTCAACCATCCTCAGCCCCTGCATGCACTACACACAACCTATCTCTATCGGCACATATATACGCGCAGCTGCCACCTAACGGCACGTCCAAGGGGTCGATAATAATGCCATGTCAGCTCTCTACAAGGGTTCCATATCAGCATTTGAGGAGAGAGAAACCAAGAGAGAGAGAAAAACTGTGGCTAGATGTAGCGAGAGCCGCTACACGGAGTTCCACGTGAGTGGGCCCCATCTTTGTTCCTCGCCCACTCCTTTTCTCTGGACACGGAGAGGGCATGTTGAGGCGGAGCTGCCGCCACCCTGCCGCGGGCTCGGAGCTCGGCCACCATGGGCGAGCTAGAGCTCGGCGAGCCGCCGCAAGTGGTGCAGATCTCGGCCGGTTCACCGCAGAAAGGGCCTGTGGAAAGCACGGCGGCCACCGTTGAGAAAGCAGGTGTGGTAAGCGCGAGGAGAGAAGAGCAAGACCGGCGCGGCCGCAGTCGGTTGAGGATGGCGCTGAGGCACGCCGGGGCTGGCGAGGAGGGAGCGGGGCAGCCAGAACAGAAGAGAGGAAGGAGCTTCGGGAAAGAGGTGGGGAAGGGCAGAGGATAGAGTAAACATTCACTATAAAAAATGATTTGTAGCAATACTTTCTTCTAGGGGCGGCTCAAAAGATAATCTGTTCCTATAAAGGAGCGTGACTACTGTAGCATTCGACCCGTTCCTGAAAATGTATTTTTAGGGGAGGGTGATGGTGTCACCCGCCCCAAAAAATGATCATACACAAAAAAATTCATAACTTTTTCGTATAATATCGAATGAAGTCAAACTTTATATCAAAATTGTAGAGGTTGAAGAGACCTAAAATTTTGTAGTTTGATAACTTTTTCACTTAAGATAATTTAGTGATCCAAAAAATTATTATAATTTTATTTACAGTGGCCATCACCCGTCCTTAAAAATACATTTTCAGGGGCGGGTGAATTGCTACAGTAACCCACTCCAAGGTTATCTTTTGTGCCGGCCCTAGAAAAATAAAAAGACGTTCCTGCAAATCGTTTTTTACAGTGAATCATGAACTACCTGTATACGTATCGTATCCAAAGGTTTCGGCACTCTTTTTTCTGTTGTTTTTGTTCTTATCTTTGATTGAGTATGCTAATTGCTAGCTGTATATATACTTAGGGTATGCATGTGTGCAAATGTTTGTAGGGATGAAATGCAGTGAGGTGTTCTTGATGCCAACAGAATCATCAATCCATGCGATTATATATATAGATTAGTAGAGCTAGTGATGATTGGTGAGTTTGATGTTTGTCTCAGGGCTAATAATAACCTGATCTTTTTTTAATACCTGATTCATGTTCACTCTCACAACAAATGCACACGAGGAGTTCTGGAACTTGTTGGGTGATGGGCCTCAGTCACATCAAGGCTTACTTGGGCCTCCGGAGGAATGAAACGCCCCGAAGATCTCTAGTTCTCTACTGGCCAAACGCTGCTGAGTAGCCTCGATCATCACACACAATGCAACGACGAAACGGTGAGTGGCCAATCACGTCCTTTTTTTAATAATTAACCATGTCTTTCTTTCCATCTATCTGAATCGAGTTATTTTCGTGTGAATTCGTGCCGTATACTTGAAGAATTGAATATTTAAGTGCAAATTTGTTGCGCACCCAACATCTTGACCGACCTACTGAACAAACTTGTTTTACACGCGAAACATCAAAACCATTTGCATTGTTTGCAGGATGGATATGTAACACTTACGTTTCTATATTTGCCAAAATAAGGAAAGAAAAGATGCAAGCATATGTAGTAGTAGTTTATCATCTACAGACACAGTGGCGAATCTAAGATTTAAAGTTAGGGTGGTCTAACAAGGCAAAAAAATTTAAATACCACAATGGTTTAGTAAAATATCTTACAAACATCTTCAAACTCAGAATTAAATATGAAACTTGCATCAAATGAAGCCTACATCATGCTTATATAGTAGTTCAAATGAGACTAAAATACTATTTCTTCTCGGATCTACGTACGCTTTCTCGCGGCTATGAAAATCTCCAGCATATCATCTTCATTCACATTGCAAGCAGCAAGCTAATTACCTTGCCTCCGTTAAAGCTTGCACGTTGCAGTCGCAGGCTCGCAGGTCGCAGCACGCGCTCCGGCCTCCGATCCGGCGGTGCTCGCAGGTCGCAGCACGCAGCTCCGGCCTCCGTGCGCCCGTGCCCAGCCCTCCACAGACGCCCGCAGCCCGCGTACTCCCGGCTGGCCCGCTCCGCGTTGTGCGCGCGCTGCAGCCTGCAGCGCTGGTGCTGCGTGCCTGCGCCGCTGCCGCCGCAAAACCCTAGGCGACTCGATCGCGACTCGCGAGGGAGGCAGGGAGCGGTCAGGGGCGTCAGGCGGACGAGTCTGCTTGGGGTCTGGCCGTCTGGGGAGTGCTGGGCGGTCCAACAAGATTAGGGTGATAAAAAACCGGGCAATAAGCTAGAGTCCTCTGATTGATGTTCCCTCCGGCTTACATGCATGCATATACTAATTGACTCCGATGCTAGCTGTTGATGAAGAAATAATAATGAACAATAGAGATGCATGTATCTATATATGAAAAATGCAAATAATAAAGTTGCACATGAAGAAATAATAATATATATATTACTGCATGCTTCTGAAATAAATAAATATATGCATGTGAAAGAAATGCAGGATAATTAATTAATAAATTAGAGGATGGATACGTACGAACCTACTAGTGAGCAAATTAACTCAACTTCTCCGATCCGGCCTTAGCTTAATTCACTCTCGTTTCTCCCACAGCATGCATATGCACCTCTTAATATTATTATAGTTTCCATGCATGCGTGAGCTATATATATATATATGAATATATGGAGTAAGTAATTAATAATCATATAAATATCCCAAACCTGCTGTATGCATGTATGTACAGTGTAATTAGTACGTACGTAGTGCATCAAGTATGTATGGTCGGAGTACCTGCATTTAAGCAGAGATGAGCACCGGGACGACAGGCCTGCTAATATTTTTACGCAAATGAATTATGCGCCTTCACTCTCGTACCTGCATTTATTAAGTATATATGATGGGAGTATATAGTACTTAATATGACACACGATCGACAACGGAATGAACGAAGACCAAGGTAGCTAATAACCATCGGTCTTGTTTGGTGCTAAACTTTAGTAGTATCCAAACATGAGTGCTAATGGGATGGACTAAAGTTTAACCAAGATTCAAAAACTTTGTTAAGATATAAATGCTAATAGGTGCTAAAGTTTAGCACTCAACTTTAGTCTCTCCAAATAGATCTATAGTCGTACCACCAACCAGTGCGAAGAGGATGGTTGGGGTGGACAGCCGCCTCATGCAAAACCTTCTCTCTCAGGCCGCCCTTGATCTTATCTTTTCTGGCTTCATCACCTTTGAAATATTTAAGGCCCTCGATAGTCACACTCCGAAGGGACGGGAGGTGGCCTAGGCCCAGGTCCTCAACGACTACTCTCTGTAATTGCCGACATCCGATATAGAACGTAAAATCCTGGAGCCTGGGCATAGCGCCTCGTGGGAACATATATGGGACCACACCTACTCCGCCTTCTATATAAAATATACAGCTTACAGCACATGGGAAAGCATCAGGCCCAACCGCACACCTTTCCACCGCTCCTTGTTCCACTCTGAATCTGAGATGACGAAGACATGGCAGGGTGCCCAGGACTTGGATGTCGTCCCTTCGCTCGTGCCCCACCGATATGTCCAGGTAGGAGAGGGCGGGAAGCCATGCAGGCCTAATCCATGTAGGCAACACCTCGACGTAATTAACTAAAAGCCGGCATAGGTTGCCTAGTGGCTCCACCATTGAGCCATCAAGATTACCTGCATAATAATGACTATGAATACGAAGACTTTCAACTTTAGCAAGTTTGCCTAGGGATTCCACCAGAGCTTCACTACACGCCGTCCATTCATCATAAGTCTTTGTAGATAATGCGACATCAAGTACCCTCAATTGGGTTAGATGGCCCAACTCTTCAGCAATACATTTAGACGTCACATCTATCGGCTGTAGCACTTCAAGGAAGGTCAGCTTCTTCAGCCCATCTGGCAGCCTTGTGCCCCCACTACCACGTAGGCACATCAATTGTTCAAGACCTGTAATAGCACTCGATGACAGTTCTCTTATTCTAGATTCATATAAATCCAGCGTCTGCAGAAACCGCAGCTTCCCTATCTCTGTGGGGAGCTGATTAGTTCTAGCACTACTACTTAGTAGACCTAGATACCGCAGGTGAGATAAGCTCCCGACAAAACCCAAGCTTGCAAGGTCATTAAGTAAACAGCCTCGTAGATCCAATACACGTAAAAGAAGATAACACGAAAAGGAGGGTATCAGATCAGTTACTGCATCATTATCTGTGAAGATGGTAAGGGACCTAATTTTTGGCATCTTCATGGTAGGCCAAGTCGTAGCACAATTATTATGCAGAGATAACCTGCGAACCTTGCTTTCCATCCCATCTCCTAATATAGTGGTGACGAAACCTTCTTCTACTGATAAAGAAATAATGAGATCAAGCACTGTATCATGCACACGGCAAGCATAAGGTGCACCGTCCCTATCCGTGACTGCAAGCTGGATCAGGCTTCTATTTAGAAGCTCATTGAAGTAACTCTCTCCAATCTCAAGGAAACTTTGGTCTCTGCCTGATTGTTGGTCTTCTTGGACAAAACCTTCAGCTACCCACCTCCATATCAACCAATTCTTTTCAATCTCATGGTCTTCTGAAAATATGCTTAGGTACAATAAGCATGTCTTCAGGTGAGAAGGTAGATCATAATAGCTTAGCAGCAATATTTTCTTCATATCATCCATACCAGGATTCCTCCCAAGTCCAGAACCAATTGAGCCACACACATCATTCCACACTCTTATATCCTCTGATTTATTAGCAAGCAAACTAGATCTGGTGATGATAGCTAATGGGATACCTCCACATTTCTTCAAAATATTTTTAGATACTTCAAAAAATTGTCTAGGACAGTTATCTTTTGATCCAAATATTCTTCCATAGAATAGTATTTCAGAGCTCTCATCAGAAAGTGGTTTGAGCCTATAGCAACCACCGACATGCTCAGCAACACCAATAATACGGGTGGTTGTGATTATTCTACTTCTCATGTTATTCTCGATTAAAGCAAGTCCTATGATCTCCTTCCATGGTTTTATATCCCACATATCATCAACGACAATGAGGTACCTACATGTTTGGCAATGTATAAGGTGTATTAGTATAGTTATTAGCAATTCAAGTAAAAACAATTTATGTAGTTCTTTCAATACTCCAGTAATAATTTGCACTATAAGTAAAAGCATGCTAGACAAGCAGACACATAATATATTGGGGCTATTTCAAAATGCCACTTAGCAGTTGGATTTTCCTTAGATCACCATTTCAGAAGAAAATAAATACAATATTATTATTATTAATTGGAAGATCTATTATATCCTTTCTGCTAATCATCACAAGACACATTAGGAAACAAAGATGCCCCAGAAATTATCAGAGAAAAAGCAAAACATCTACTAATCATCGATTTGGTAGATTAACTACTCGTTGCAAATATATATTAGCCATTATTGGATACGATATGTCCATAAATTATCTACCATGCCATTAAAACAAATAGCCTAGAGTGCACCCACCATGCTTTTCTAAAAAACTAACCTAAAGTACAAGCCATTGAGAAAAATTAACCAAAATACCCTAATTTCCTCTTCTAGATTAGCTACATTTTTTATTAGATGAACTAGTTCATCAACACATTGGCTTCTGAATTGCGCCTTCTTTTCTATGTTTTTACGTGAATTCAGATTATATAATGAGGTTCCAAGTCCAAACCAAAAAAATGGAAAAACTATTATGCCATGGATGAACATAGATACATAACGAATTTGTGATCGTAATAAGGGAGATCATAAAGTAATTTTGCATAAGAATATAAATATGGTAATATATACAACATGGTTATTACAAAGCACAATTATTTAACAAAATTAGAGATCATAAATCATAGCCATTTCACAAAAGTAAAGCCGGTCTCGGTACACAGTTTCATTGCACATTTACCAAGGTTGAGAACTTGCATCGGTAACTGTGCCAACTGGGTTTCATGGGGATGAAACTCCACTCTCATCCTATGAAAGTCTCCCTCATCTCTCCACATAATGGCATTACCAAGTCAGTGAAATTGCTGATGCGGAATGTTATTTAATGCTTATGAAAATCTTGATGAATCTCCCATTAAAACTGGTTAATATTGTCTTTATGTTACCTAAAATATTTGTAGCCGCGCAGGTGCATTTATTTGTAGTATAGGTTAATGGACTATTGGTATACTAACAAGTGTACCGCCAGCTTTTAAAATTAGTTGACCTCCTAATGAGCTAGCTAGCTAGGCCTAGTGGGCTAACTATCCATAAGCATTCTCATTAGTAGGCCTGGGAATGGGCTAGTTTCATGTGCAGACGCCACATTTACTTACTAACTAGCGTGTCCTCTGTTTAATTTTACAGTAAACGCATCATGCATTCGTGTATATACTCCAACATAACATCTTCAGGGTACTACGCATTCATTGTGAAAACCGTATGTGTAATGTTATTTGCTATATATATATATGGCACGCGGCCCGGCATGTATAATAAACAAACTGCAGGTACCACAAGTGATAAGGAAAAAAAAACAATTGGATACATACACATGATGAGATCGATGGCACGTACGTACCTCTTGTTTTCGGAGGAATTCACGGACTAGATCTATGAGATGCGTCTCATCCAACATTGTGCTACGAATGGCGTCCTTGAACTTTTCCTTGTCAGGTGCATACAACATGTCCTTGAGAAGTTTCTTTGCATCAGGATTGCGAGATACTAGAATAAAAGCCGTGCAACCAAAATCATTTTTAATGTCGTCGTACACTGCTTTGGCAAGTGTTGTCTTGCCGAGTCGACGTCCTCCAAAACCAGCAATAGAGACTATCTTTTTCTGCTGGCCACCATCTCCGTCAGTCAACCTCGTGATTACTTCTTCCTTTGCCGCTTCAATGCCCACAATCTCAGTCGCCTCGGTGTACAGTGCTTTTAGGCCAGTGTCAACAGGGGTTTTATTGGCAGGAGTAGTAATATTTGCAGTAGTAGTAATAGCATCAAGCTTGTAACTGCGGTCCGAGGAAACCAATACAATGAAGACGGTTCATATGTAACAAGCAGAGAGGAAATTAATAATAATAATTTTCAGAAAGATACTACCAATTGAAACCTATCACGTTGTTCGGCAAGCTCCCTGACACGCTCCTTGATGTCCTTGATCTCTTGAGCGACCTCATGGCGAGCCATGGCCTTGGTGACCTTTCTTATCATCTTCTTGAGGATCTTTTTTGCGCCCCTTTTGCTGGGGGAATCAGGACCCTCTCGACGTCCACCATGAAGGTGTCAACGATGTCCTCCAATGGCGTAGGACAGCTCCCTGGCACCCCGGGCCCAGATCCTTTGCAGCTCGTCGAGCTGCTCTCTTGGCGGCGTGCATGGCCTCGAGCTCGCTGGAGAGGAACTCGATGCCCTTCCTGGCGCCCTTGTGCAGCTTGTACTCGTCCTGCAGCAGCTTGGCGAGCTTTGGAAGCAGGGTGCCCAGCGGCCCCGTCGCAAAGTCCATGGTGGTGGTGATGAGCCTGCCTGTGTTGGATGTTTAAGCGGTGTTTTGCATTGTGGGCTGAGCAAGAAGTGGTTATTGTTGTTGGTGATGGAGCTTGTTAGGGCTTAATCTGGGATCTCTAGTAGTAGAATCAACTCGGGGTCTATCTCTTGATCTATTTCTAGGATCAATCACTGGTGTGCGTGTGTGCGTGTGCGTGCTAGACGAGATTGACAGAGAGAGACGCTAGTATACCTTGATCCGACGAGGACGCCATCGCGGGTTCGTTGGTGTGGTCTGCGCTAGGCAGCGACACGCAGTGCCGGGGTCGGTGCAGATCCGCGCTAGGCAGCGTCTGTCGGTGCCGTGCAGTGCCGGTGGCACTTTCCGCCGCCGCAGCGCCGCCCCTCTAGATCGGTCTAGGATTTTAGTGTAGGTGGGGATTCGGGTCACGGTGAACTTCGACGTGCGTGCCCCCGGCCCCCACCTCTGTATTTATTGTGGCGCTGGCGACGGGGGCCCACCAACAGTAGTTGGGTTGGGCGCCCCCGATCAGGGCGCGGATCAAGGGCCCAAGGCCTTTGGGCCTCAGGGGTTAGAGATCAATCCAACAATCTCCCCCTTGATCTCACATTATCTTTTTCTTTTACTTTTCTATTTTTCTTATCTCATCACAGATTTATGTATAGGGCATATCTCATCGTCACGCGCAATTGCCGATAGAATCAATAGCCACAATACACGCCTCTGTTCAGAAATAGATTCTATAATCCTTTTGGGCCTCTATTATCCAGAGATCATAGGCTGTACCTCATTCCCATGCCGGCTACGTGTTCCATGAACACGCTGGGTGGTAGGCCTTTCGTTAGCGGATCCGCAAGCATATCTTTTGTTCTTATATGCTCGAGACTTATGGTGTGATCCTGGATTCTGTCTTTTATTGAATAAAATCTTATCTGTATCGACTTGGTAGCCGTGCTCTTCTTGTTGTTATGAGCATAAAACACTGCTGGCTGGTTATCGCAATACATCTTTAGTGGTCTTTCTATACTGTCCACCACTCTTAAGCCAGGTGTAAATTTCTTTAACCATTCTACCTGCCCGGAGGCCTCATAGCATGCTATGAACTCAGCATACATCGTCGATGTTGTTGTGACCGATTGTTTTGAGCTTTTCCACGATATAGCTCCCCTGCGAGACTGAAGATGTAACCTGTCGTGGATTTTCTGTCATCTTGATCTCCCGCAAAGTCTGAATCTGCGTATTCTTTAATCTCTAATGAATCGGTTCTTCTGTATGTCAGCATGAGGCCTTTTGTACCTTTCACATATCGCAAGGCTTTCTTTACAAGTTTCCAGTGTTCTAGACCTGGATCTTTCTGAAATCTGCCAAGTACATTAGTGACAAAGGCTAAGTCAGGGCGTGTGCACACTTAAGCATACTGTAAACTTCCGACTGCCGAAACATACGGAATAATTTTTATCTGTTCTTTTTCATATTTGTTTCTAGGACTCTGAAAGTCTCCATATCTGTCACCCTTGACTATCGGAGCAGGAGTAGACTTACTCGCATGCATACTATACTTTTCTAGAATCTTTTGTAGGTATGTCTCTTGTGACAAACCTAGTACCCCATTTCTTCTATCTCGGTGAATCTCAATACCTAGCACAAATGAGGCTTCACCAAGATCTTTCATGTCAAAATTCGATGACAAGAATTTTTTTGTTTCTAATAGCAGACTGACATCGCTACTCGCTAGCAGAATGTCGTCCACATACAGTATCAGGAAAATATATTTCCCTCTTTTGAACTTTGCATAAATGCAATTATCCTCAACATTCTCTGTAAACCCAAACCTCTTTATCGTCTCATTAAACTTCAAATACCGTTGTCTTGAAGATTGCTTTAATCCATAAATGGATTTCTTTAAGTGACATCCCATATTTTCTTTTCCTTTCACGACAAAACCTTTGGGTTGTGCCATGTAAACTCTTTCTTCGAGATCCCCATTTAGGAATGCCGTCTTTACATCCATTTGGTGCAATTCCAGATCGAAATGTGCGACCAAGGCCATAATGATTCTAAAAGAGTCTTTACATGAGACTGGAGAAAAGGTCTCATTGTAATCTATTCCTTCCTTCTGTGTAAATCCTTTTGCCACAAGACGAGCCTTGTATCTGTCTATATTTCCTTTGGAGTCACATTTTTTCTTGTAGACCGATTTGCAGCCTACTGTTTTGGCTCCTTTGGGAATTTCTTCTAGGTCCCAAACATGGTTGGTACTCATCGACTTCAATTCATCTTCCATGGCTTCAAACCACTTGGATGAATGTCTGCTTCTCATGGCTTCTTCGAATGAGATGGGATCATCTTCCATTCGAAACTCTTCTGTGTTATACACTTCATAATCATCGGGAATAGCCGATCTTCTTTCTCTTTGAGATCTCCTAGGAGCCTCTTCTATTCGAACATTCTCTGTTGGAGCTTATGGTGGCTCCCCTTGATCTGCGGCAATGTTGTTATCTATAGGATCCTGAAGGACACGTTCCACATCTTCACTCTATGTCGCCACAGAAGGGATCACTTTGGGAACTGGCATCGCAGTAGCTCGTACTGCTGGTGCAGTCTGAGTAGGCAGTGAGAAAAACGGTTCTTGAATCATCGGAGTAGGTGCGCACACCCGCTTCTCCTCAAGAACAATCTTTCGAACTGTTGTACTTCCCCGAATCATCTTTTCTTCAAGGAAGGTAGCATGTCTCGTTTCTACGAACTTTGTAAATCTGTCTGAACAGTAGAAACGATATCCCTTTGATTTCTCTGGATAACCAATAAAATGGCAACTCACTGTCTTGGGATCCAATTTCCCAATATTCGGGTTAAATATCTTTGCCTCAGCAGGACTCCCCCACACCCGTAGGTGATTTAGTGAGGGTATCCTTACTGTCCACAGTTCATATGGTGTTTTAGGCACCGCTTTACTGGGTACTCTGTTGAGAATATAGACAACGGTTTTCAACGCCTCCATCCATAAACTCACTGGTAGCGTAGAATAGCTGATCAAGCTTCGTACCATATCCATCAGGGTACGATTCCGTCTTTCAGCTACTCCGTTCTGCTGAGGATCGCCTGACATAGAGTACTGGGCAACTATTCCTTGTTCTGTGAGGAACCTCGCAAAAGGTCCTGGAACCTGTCCGTATGGGGTATGCCGACCGTAGTATTCCCCTCCACGGTCAGAACGGACAACTTTTATCTTTAAATTATGCTGATTCTCTACTTCAGCCTTGAATACTTTAAATTTATCCAACGCTTCTGATTTCTCTTTTATTGGATAAATATATCCATAGCGGGAATAATCATCTGTGAATGTTATGAACGAGTCATAACCATCTATGCTTTTAACTGAGAACGGACCGCAGATATCTGTGTGAATTAATTCTAAAACACCTGTGCTATGCTCAACATTTTTCTTTGTTATCTTTACATATTTTCCTTTTATGCAATCAATGCATTTCTATTCTCAAGAGGAGGTAGAATCTCATTCTTAACCAGCCTCTCTATTCTCCCCCTCGAAATATGGCCTAAACGATAGTGCCATAATTTTGACGACGTATCTTGAGTTCTCTTTCGTTTTCTGTTATTATCTGTGGTTGGAGATGCAGTCGCATTTATATCACATACGGAATTCATACTTTCACGTAGCGATAACAAATAAAGATCATTTCTTCTGAAAGCAATGGTAGCAACTGTATCATTAAACTCTATTACACACATGCCGTTTCCAAAACGACATTCAAATCCATCGTCATCTAGACGAGACACACTTATTAAGTTTCTCTGTATCACGAGAACATAAAATACATATCTAAGTAATAAACTAAAGCCCGTGTCGAGCTCTAAGAGGAGGTCTCCCACCGTCTCAACATCTGCCTCGACTCCGTTCGCGACTTTAATTCTGCTTTCGTTTCTTCCCGTAGTTCTCGTTGAACGGAATCCCTGTAAAGAGTTTGCAACATGAATTGTTGCTCCTGAGTCAATCCACCAAGAGTTTGCAACATGAATTGTTGCTCCTGAGTCAATCCACCAAGTAGATTTCGAATAATCTGTATACAAGGATTCATTTACAAATGAGATAATGTTCTCACCTCGTTTCTCCATTATCATTTTTAAGTAGTCGGGACAATTTGACTTGTAATGCCCCTTCTGTTTGCAGTAGAGTCACTGATCCTTCTCTACTATAGCTTGCCCAAACTTGGGCCTGTGCTGGCTGTGCTGCTGGGGCATCTGGGGTTCTTTTCCCTTGGAAAAGGAGGGAATGTCTTTATTATTTCTTTTTCTTATTCACATAGTTGATAGAACCACCATGTGCTGTCTTTATTTTTTTCTTCTTTTTGAACACACATCGCTATGGTCTTCTCTATATCCCATTTCTCGGGGTTCATATTGTAATTGACAACAAAGTTGTCAAATTCCTTCGGCAACGAAGCAAAGACCAAATGAACTATGTGTTCTTGTTTGAACTCCATATCCATCGATTTAAGCTTGTTGTTTATGTGAACCAAGCGATGAATGTGTTCTCTTATCCCACCTCCCAAGTACCTTTCTGTAACCAATTGTTTGATCAACTGGGTAGCATAAGTCTTTGAGGAGCCAGTGTACTGACTCCTTATCTTCTCAAGGTACTCAACGACAGTGGGAAAATCTGTGATTGCCCCCAGAATGGCAGGCTCTATTGTGTTCTTCACCACTGCCAATTATTTCTTGTTGGCAGGGTGCTATTTGGCATGATCAGCGTCATACCTCTGTTTGCTCGCCTTATAGGTGAGCTCTGTTTGCTTCCAAGAAGCATCTGTGACATCATCCTCTCTGACCGGCCTCTCAGGCTCTACTGGAACCGGTGCAGAAAGAACCCAGTCTAGCTCAGCCATGGTAAATAAGAGATCCAACTTCTTATACCACTCATTGTAGTTGTCTCCTCTCAAAATTGGAATATCCTTGATGGAAACCATTATAGGAAAACCAGCTGAAATAGGTTAGCTCAAGTGAGAACATTATAACAATAATGATAAATGCATGAAAATCATAATATCGTTATTATCAACTTTGGTCAGAAAATAACAATATTACAATTTAATCTGAAAATTAATCTGTGAAATCATAATATTATTATTATCAACTTTGGTCAGAAAATAACAACATTACAATTTAATCTGAAAAATTAATCTGTGAAATCATAATATTGTTATTATCAACTTTGGTCAGAAAATAACAACATTACAATTTAATCTGAAAATAATCTGTGACACAAAATTTAAATTATCCATTTGGTTCAAATTTAAATTCAAGTCAAAATAACTATCTGTGCAGCGGAAATATGAATAAAATAAATTCTATTTTGAAACAAGGTCAGTGAAAATCTGTATTTCTATTCTCTAAACATTTATCCCTTTAGTTCAAAATGAAAAGAGATCAAATTCTGTGCAAAATCATTCAAATTTGCTTCAAAACAGAATAAATAAAAAAAATCAAATTTTACTGTTCATCTGCGAAACGGGCCGAAAAACCCAGCACTGTGCAGCCCAGTACGGTGCAGCCCGTTACTGTGCAGCCCAAAATTGCCTCCGCGGCCCGGCACACTCGTGAAATCGGCTCATTACTGTGCGGCCACGGCTTAACAGGCCGCAACCTGGGCCTGGGCCGCCATTTCAGCCCACCCGCGCGTCGCCGCCTGCCCGCCGCGATCTCAGTCGTCCGTCGCAATCCAACGGCTGAGCGCGCGTTTCGGGTCGTATATAAACCACGTGGCCGGCGGACGCCCTTGGAAACTCTAGAACATTTCATTCTCTCTCGCTCGCTCTCTCTCCCTCGCTCTCTACCTCTGGCTGTGACCGTCGCCGCCGTCACCGGCTTGAGCTCCGGCGCGGCGCACGGCTTGGCCGCCGGCCATCTATCGGCGTGCCTGAGCTTCTCCATCTTTTCCTCTCCCTCTCCTTCTCTCTGTCGACTTTCCCTCGCCCTCTCCCTCTTGCTTTTCTCTCTGTTACGGTCAGAGGCTGCGCCGCCGCGTTCGTCCTCGACGCCGGCGGCCGTGCCATGGCCGGATCTGTTTCCAGTACCCCTTAATCCTTTGTTTTCTCTCGATTTTGGCTCGGTGTGCGTCCACACAAAGCGGATCTGTGCCCTATGGGCCTCCTCGCCGGAGTCGCGTGCGTCTCGCGCGCGGCTCCGTCGAGGGGATCTCTGGGGTACGGGAAAGAAGGAAAGCGGCGGAGGGAAAAAGAAGGAGAAGAGAAGAAAGCAAGAAGGGCCAGGTAAGTTGGAGGCCGGGTAGATCTAGGATTAGGGTTAGGGTTTCGAGCCTCTGTTCTTGGTTTTCTTTGAATTTCTCTTTTGATTCTTCTATTTGCTCGATCTTTAACCATTTTCTATCTCTTCCGAGTTAATCTACTAAACTAGGATGGCTCTGGTATCATTGTTAGGGCTTAATCTGGGATCTCTAGTAGTAGAATCAACTCGGGGTCTATCTCTTGATCTATTTCTAGGATCAATCACTGGTGTGTGTGTGCGCGTGTGCGTGCTAGACGAGATTGACAGAGAGAGACGCTAATATACCTTGATCCGACGAGGACGCCATCGCGGGTTTGTTGGTGTGGTCTGCGCTAGGCAGCGACGCGCAGTGCCGGGGTCGGTGCAGATCCGCGCTAGGCAGCGTCTGTCGGTGCCGTGCAGTGCCGGTGACGCTTCCCGCCGCCGCAGCGCCGCCCCTCTAGATCGGTCTAGGGTTTTAGTGTAGGTGGGGATTCAGGTCACGGTGAATTTCGACGTGCGTGCCCCCGGCCCCCACCTCTCTATTTATTGTAGCGCTGGCGACGGGGATCTACCAACAGTAGTTAGGTTAGGCGCTCCCGATCAGAGCGCGGATCAAAGGCGAGTCTTGAGCCTCAGGGGTTAGAGATCTAGCTCTTGATCCACCTCGATCGCCTTCATTTATTGGTAGATGGAGGAGGATGCACATCGACCAGGCATTGGGCACCTAGCTTCCTCGGACACGCTCCGGCAGCAGAGGCGGATGCACGTGGTCAGCGCTTGCATACATCTCGATGCATGCTTAACCACGCACGGAGCTGGCCAGGCCAGCTAATGTTTTAGCTGGTGGCCACTTCTTTACGCAACTCACCATGGATGATAGATGTGGTGCGTGGCCAGTCATGGATCGCTGGTTTTTTCAATTCGGCCTTTACGATGATTGATTCATCGGAACGAGCTTGCATTGCATTGCAGATTACTTCCTCCATCGTGAAATATAACCCTCCACACTGAAATATAAGATATTAAAGATTCAAAATTTATACTCAAATATAAGATATCCCAAAGTGTTTTGAAAACTAATTAATTATCTCTACTAGGCTGTCATAAAATCAGCTAAATAACAACCAAATAAGACTTTAAATAAGGATACATGTGTTATTTTCTTATCTCCTTAATCTGTCATGAAAATAGTAGAATGAGTAATTATTATATTGCTGGATCTGATCGGATCGGATTAACATTACGTTAGCATGTGAGTATGCTCCAATCCTGTAGTAAATAAGTTCAGTCAGGGCCATGCATGTTCGGAGATATGATTCTGATAACAAACCTGGCGGGCTCGGCGGCCGCCCAACCTAACCACGTCACCTGAAAATCCCTAGCCCATTCGATCCTGATCGGGTGGCTCCTGGAGCCCGGTCAACCTCCTGCCGCCGACGCGTACGCCCCCTTCGGCGCGTGGCTTTTTACTGTTGCGATGGCGTACGACGCCTCGTCGCGGTTGCTTCCAAGTGATCCGGGATAAATTACATCCGCCGCCGATTAACTGATCATCTTCCCCTGTTCCTTTTCTTCCTTTCCTTCTGAGGTAAGGCCCTGCTGCCTTCGTTCCCTCCGCCCTTCTCCTTCCTTGCTGCCTGTACGAGAGGTTGGATTTGTTTCTCCTTTTTCGGAATTGTCTTCTGAAGCGTCCTGCCGGTTTGCTCCATGCGTGATTGCTGCGTTTGCTTTGTGTTGTTTGATCTTCGTTTTAAGCCTCGTTTGCTTCTCTATTTTGCTCGTATCTGCTCTGCGATGCTCTTTGCTGCTGCTATGGTACGACGATGGTTTGTAGTTCTTTATTGCAGCTGCGGATAGTGTTTGCTTCTCCGTGTAAAATATAGTCTACCGTGTCATATTTTTACCATTCTGTGTAATAAATGTAAAAGAACTGTCATTTATCTAACCAAATTTATATCTACGCTTGTAATATACTGCTACTATTTTCAAGACAACTCTACGGCAACTATTTTGAGCACCTAATGCCTACTCGCGCCCATACATCTACTCGCGGGCGCGCACTAACCACTAGTATGATTCTGATCATTGTTTGCCCGCTGCTTGCGGATCGGATCATGGTTACCTTGGCTTTCAAATCTCACTGCATCGATCTCTGGACGTAGCTCGAATAATAATTAGGACCTAATTAATAATTTTATTGCTTATTTATTTATTTATTTATTCGTAGGATCGGATCGGATCGGAATAATCTATTCCTAATTCTTATATATAATCTTTATATAGTAGTAGTAGTAATAATAATAATAACCTATATTTCTAAAGCACGGAAGAGAAAAGCACGGAAGAAATCCTTCGTGCTTTTCTGCCTCCTCCAATTTTTCGTCCGTCCGTCCGTGGACTTTACAGAGCCGGACACGAACGCCGCTGGTTCTTTCGTTCGTTCGTTCGTTCGTGGACTTCACCGAACGGGACTCGAGCGTGGCCTCCGCGACCGAGCTCTTGGCGCAGACGCAAGGAGCTTCACCTGTGGCCATAAAGCCAAGTCCGTGCCCCCTAGCACCATTAAATTGCCGCTATTACCTGAAGTAGCCGCCGCCGTTGATCTACTGATCACCTCTTCGTCCTCAAGAACTCGACTCCGAGCACAACGAGCCTCATCTTCTCTCTCGCTCTGTAGGTAGTTGCGCGGCACTGCCGAAGCCTTGAACGAACTCGCCGCAGCACAGGGTCCGCTTCGCTGTGATGCGCGTGCACCGAGTGCGGTGGCGGGCGACGCCTCCTATGCTGCAGGCCTGCAGCGGTTGTATTGGACGGAAGGGATAGGGGAGGAGCTGATGCCAGATTGGAGGGGAGGGAGAGGAGGGCAGAGATGCCGCCGGATTGGAAAGAGGGGAGGAGCCGCCGCTGGCCACGAGACTACGCGAGCAGCTAGCTCTGCGTTGGCGGCCGTGCGGGATGTGTTCTGGTCTGTTCACTTTGGTTTGCTGCCGGGTGCCCGTGTGGTTTGCTGCCTGGCCTCGTGTCGCTCGGCCTCACGAAAACGATTAAAAATTTCTACAGCATCGGTAGATCGACTGGCTTGTGTAGCTGTAATGGGTAGGGCCACCTGCTGACAGGGCTCAACTTTGCTTAGCCTGCAAACGTTCATTGTTTACTTGTTTTCTGCTGCAAGAAGAGCGTGACGGGACAGTGCAATATAATTTGCACAGAAGTTTTGTTCGGAAAGAAGCTGAAAACTTCAATAAATTTCTCAGATTTGATAAGTAAATCCAGCGTCAAATTTTGTAAGCAAAAGATCAGGGCTGAGAAGCTTCCTACCCTAGATAAATTTTCTGGATAATATTGACATGATATTCATTTTAACATGCCATTTTGTTACTGGTTGCACTTGTTGAGGATATAGGCAGGTGCAATATTAAATTCCGTATGAAATAAATGATGATGAGCACATAAACTAGCATGCATAAGTCTAACATGCTAGACAGCATAAACAACATAGCCAGGAACAAGGAACACATCAGATCACTTTCGGTCTAATTAAACTTTCGGTCCAGCTCTGCTTCTTTCTCGTCGTGCCGCTGCCGCTAATTTGCTTCTTCTTAGAGATAGGGTTAAGAGCTTAGGGGTTTCGGGTGGTTGTTTCTGGCATGGCCAGCTGTAGAGGGAGGTTGCCAGTAACAAGGTAGTAGGCGGTGGTGGCGGGTTGTGGACGGGGCGGCGAGGCGGCGGGACACCGTCGGCCACGGGTTGCGGGGGATAATCGGTGGTCCGTGGATACGGCGGGAGATTCACGACGAGCTCTCGATATCCGGCGAACCTCGGTTACGGCAGCGGGATCGGCGACGGCGGATTCGACGGCGGGAGCCATTGAAAATGGAGTCAGAGGCGGTGCAGGGGTGTGCAGGAACTACGGCGGCCACGGTGGCGGCGGCTCCAGGGGCGGGAGCCACTGGAGGTAGAGGTGGCCGGCAGCGCGGGGAGGAAGCTTGCTCATGGGCCGCTCGCTCGTGGGCTGGTGGCTTCAAATGATCGATGACGAGTGATTGTGTCACCTGAACTGATATATAATCGCGCCCCTTCCGTGCTTGTGTGCATAACATTTAACACCTCAATATTAACCCGGGCCTGGGCCAGCAGGCTCAATGAATTATAGAGAAAGATTTTTTTTTCGAACGTGCCTTAGCACATATTTTATTAAGAGGAATAAAATTTTGCGATGCAACTTCGGGAGAGACGCCGAAGTGTAGAGTTACAAACAAATCACGCACTACGCAGACAATGGCAACACAAGAACCATGTATGCATCATGGATCAGATTTAATTTGTTGAATTGTAGTGTTGATGAGATCGCACGGGATCTCGAATTCTCTATGTGTGTGCAGAGTCGATCGATCGACCTAGAAGAGTTTATTAATGTTGTTATATGCTGACCTTTTCGTCCTTTTTTATTCCTCCGAGCAAATGCCGTTCCCTGTTGCCTGCTTTGACGATCTGCTTGCAAGTTCAGAAGCGAGCTACATGATGGCTGATGCCATCCAAAACTGAAAGCTATGTGTGCCAACAAAACTACGATCTGCGAGTTTTTCGTGCAAGACTTCCTATACCCAGAGGTTGGCAGATTTCTTCTTCGATCTTTTTTTTTTCGGAACTGGAAAGGTTGGCAGATTTCCACCCACTACTTCAGTCTTCAGTGGACATAATACTGGAGTAGTATACATGTTTGTCCAAAGAAAAAAAAAGAATATAAATGTGTTCGTCCGTGCAGTGCCTAATCAGTCGTTTTGCTCATCACGTGTCTTGATTGCATGCAACGATGGCGATTTTTCTCGTTTATTTGATATCAGCTCCGCGCGAGGCAAACTACTTGTGTGCGTCTAGTAAGACACTTTTCAATGTCGTGTAACAGTTCAAATTTTCAACAAATTTTATTGCACTGTATAGCCGAAGTATAAGTCATTCTAGAAATTTTAGGATAGATTAACAAAAATAAAATAATCATGCATGTTTGCCCCTATTTTTTACCATATTTAGCAGTAATTAATTTTTACATGTATTTTTTTAAATAGAGTAAAATAACTTATTTTCTGTGATAAATTTTAAATCCTAGAATAACTTGTTATCAAGGATAGCGCTTGACATGCATGTTTCCTACTTATAGGCAATTAGGCATCGACTGAGTCCAGACCATCATTTGTGACAGGTTAGCCGTCACTAAGAAAATAACCGAGACCATAAAAAATTACATGTTTGTCTCAAAACATTGATAATTGAAAAAGGACTTGTATCATCCGTAGTTTGAAGGGTACATGCATATAAATCCAGTTACAATGATGCATGCAAGCATGGACGACTTTCACGACATCGCCTTATTCATCAACTTTATTCTCCATATTAGTAGTACGCATATTAATTTGAGTGTCATGCATGCATGGTTCGATCGACGACCAGCTGCCTGATCATGCGCAGAAGGTGACCTGGTAGTTGCTGTTCCCGCTGCACGCATGGGTCTTGTTGTCATCCTTCGGGAAGAGGTAGGCGTCGGGGCAGCCAGAGCCACCGCAGTGCAGGTTCACGCCGGTGCTGCACGAGAAGTCCATGGGCTGGTTGAAGCCGTCGACCAGCGAGATGTCGTAGAAGTCCTGGGCGCCGCCGATGGTGAACTCGGCCAGCGTCGCCGGCGGCTGCCCGGAGACGGAGCAGGAGAGCGCGCCGGCGCAGTCGGCGCTGTCGCAGTGGCCGCTCCCGCCGCTGAAGGAGCAGCCGGTGCGGCCCCAGAACCTGCCGCTCGTGCCTGCCGGCACGTCGACGGTCCACGTCTGGCTTGGGTCCAGCTGCGTGCCGCCGCCGACCGGGATGCCCGCCGGCCACACCGTGTACCCGCAGTTGTTCGTTATGCTGAAGGTGGCCGCGCTGGCGCCGGCGGCGAAGGCGGCGAGGACGAGGAAGAGGGCCGACGAGGCAGCACGGGACGCCATTGATGACGATGCTGCTTGTTGCCTGTGTGCTTAGCTAGAGATTTGTAGTGTGGAGGAGTTAGAGGGACGATGCATGCGTATTTATAGATGGCTAGAGCTATTTAACGTCAGGTCTGTTGGAGTGACAAAGATGCCCTTGAGTTGCCAATGCTGGCTGACAGTGAGATTGAGCATCTTTTTCAGGAAAAAGAAATTTTTATTGTTGCATGAGCTTTGCAATCTTATACAATTCCAGCCTCCTGTTGATATTTTCTTAAAGATATTTTGTATACACATTAACAAAATACCCTTCCGTTCCAGTTTGGGCGGCTTCTAGTCTTGTGCTAAAATTTTCTTATATCTAACTGCCGAAATTTGCGGAGGAAAATATTGAATGAATGTGGAAAATATGTGGCTGGTGGCGGACCAAACTTGCAAGAGATCGATCATCGATGGATGGAAGTGGTCAAAGAGCCCACTAGTCAACAGTCGACCCTTTGGAGACTTGTCACAGCACATGCGTGCAAGCCGGATTTCGTATCTCTTTTTTTTTCACTAGCCCGTGTAGGGTGCACTGACCACATCCTCTTATTGTAATTCTGTGGAAAATATGTGGCTCGCAGACAAGTCAACAGTCCACCCTAGCCTCTGGAGAGAGACCTAAAGCAGGCTTGTCACCGCACGCTTATGCATGCATCAGTGTATGGATGCACCAATCTATCATATTGATACATTTATCTGAAGAACAGATCAGTGATAGTGAAGGATGGCAAGTCAACTCTATTTTGGGAAGATCCTTGGCTGAAGGCGGACAAGCCTCTATGCATGCTTTACCCCGTTCTATATGACTTTTGCACAGATAAGTTTGTGTCTGTCCATTAGTTTCTTCCGAGAAATGCCCAGTTGCAGTTCTCTAGATGGCTATCCCCTATCCTATTTGAGTCCTGGCTTGCTCTGATACATGAGGTTTACTCTTACTCTTATGATAATACACTATCCTCCAATGAATCTGGACAATCCTTTCAACACATCTGGAAAGCCAAGATCCCACACAGAATTAAAATTTTTATGTGGCTCGCATGGAGAACAATGTTGTACTCACTAAAGAAAACATGATTACGAGAAACTGGCCCGAGGACCCGTCTTGTTACTTCTGCTTAGCTCCTGAGAGTATTGATCACCTTTTCTTCCTCTGTCCAGTGGCGAAAGCTATCCGGGGGCTGGTGGGGATTAGTCTGGGTGCTACTAATATCCCGGGTAACCTCTCCCAATCCAAAATCTGGGTACAACACTGGCTGCCAGGGGGAGTCCAGTATACACGTTTGCGGTTGCAGCAATTTGCTGGGCCATTTGGAAATGAAGAAATGAAGCCTGCTTTGATAACAAGCCGCTGCGGAACCCGGCTGAAATCTTGATCTATGCGTGTGCTCTAATGACTTTTTGGGCAGGTTTGTATGGAGCGGAAATGCATGGCAAGATTCTGGAAGGCGTGAAGATTCTAATCTCCTGCGTTCACAAGGTGATGGCTCAACAAAGGCGTGCCTCTCCTCTTCTGCTACCTGGATCGACGCAACCTCGCGATGATGATGAAGATCCCTCCGAGGAAGAAGCCTGAGGACTTTGGGCAGGGTTGTCTTTTGTAGTGCTTGAACTCTTGCCACGAGGACTTGTCCTAGGAGACCTAGGTTCTAGGTAATTGGTAGTTAGGGTGCCAGAGGTTCGAAGGTCAAACCTCCTGGTGATCCTCCTCTCAAACTTGTACCGGTTATCCTCTCCGTCACAACCCCTCGCCCCCCGTCTTTCCCTCTTCTGCTGCTGTACAAACTGCTGGTATTTCCGTTCTTGCAATGGAAATGGGGGTGTTCTCGATTCAAACAAAAAATCTATCACATTGATCCGATCTTACACAATTTATATACTGCAACTACATGCTTATTTATTAATCGTCCATGGTATGGTATATACTAAAGGCATCTGTATATTATTCCATCCATCTCCAATATTTTGGTCAGTACTAGATATACCTTGTGCCTAGAATATGCCTTGCAGGCAGAATTGAGATCGAGTGGCCATCGGCCAATCGGTGTCTACTATTCGTAGCCCCTACTTGTACAAAGTCTTCAGGAATCACAGTGCAACACTGCAACTGTGCAAGTGCAAGTGTCTGTCAGGTGTGCAGCGAATCATGCTTGATTGTGCCACCAAGTTTTCTGTACTACTTTAATTTACATAAAAAAAAAACAAATCGCAGCTGGCGGCGGCCGCCAAGTTGCCGCCCCTCGCCACAACCCTCAAAAGAGTCATCTGAGAGGAACTAGATGACTATTAGCTCCGTGATGAGTGCCAAATAAATCCTCTCAACACATGTGCTCGCGACGGACAACCATAGTTGAGCCGTTCAGGTCGATCTTCCCTGCAATTTCAGCCTGTAAATAGCTAGAACGTTCATAGGACGCTCAGGCTTTATTCTTGAGTTTGGCACTGAATCGTCAAGCCAACAGGCCCCTTCCTCGCCGACATGGCCCGCTGGCCCAGGCAAGAGGCAAGGTACGGTCGCGCGCCATGGTGGCCTTCGGCCGCCGCGGCGACATGGAACGGGGGCCATGGCCAAGGAGCCTATGGCACGCAGCTGGCGTCAACTCGTTGATGCTCGATCGGCCTGGATGGATGCACTGCCAGAGCGAGCAGCTCCGTCCTGAGACTTGATGGAAGCGGCGGCAAGGTCGGCCGGTGCGTGGCGGTCGACGCTCCGGCGAGCCGCGGCACCAAGCAGAGGAAAGTGAATTTCCCGTCAAGCGGGAGGAGCATTGCATAGGGGTGGGAGGGGGACCGCCGCCATGGCTGGTCCTGCTTCCTATGGGTAGACGGGGGCTCGCTCTGGCTACCTGGCCGCGGGGATGGCGGAGGACGCCGGCGGCCATGGGTCTGACGTTTGGCTCGGAATATATATTCGCAGAAAAGTTCCTGAATTGACTATATTATTCCATAACACCCCCTTTCACTTTGCAAAATACCCCCTAATTTGGATCGCGATTATGAATCGCGATCCGATTATTTATACAATACCCCCTGTTTTGGTTAGGATTTTTTTAGATAGACCCCCGGTTCGGTTCGGCTTCCGTCCGCCGCCGCTGGCCGCCGCCGTCACCGCCACCCTCTTCTCCGGCGGGGATCGCGAGGCTTCTTCTCGACGACACAACAATCCATGCCTCATCAGCTTGCACCAGCAATATCTCCAGTCCTCTGCTCCCATAGCAACGGGGCGCCGGAGGATCTCCACCCCCCACCTGGGCAGGTTGCGCTTCCTCTGCTTGAATACCCGCCTCGCCGGAGCGCCGCTACCAGCGGGGATCTCGAGGACCCACATCTCGCGCATGGCACGCCAATATCCGGCTCAAGAGCTACTGCCAGCAATGTTATCTGCTACGCCAGAGGTCGCAGGCGCGCACCAGGCGCCATTCGCATCCTTCTCCTCCCAGGCTGCGCCTCAGGTAAGGACGCGAGCAATTTTCTGCAGCTGCAGGATGCTAATGAACATGGTTCTTCAGTTCGTCTCCTTCAGGTTTTACCACCAGTTTTTTTTGTCTGAAGAAATCTTCCTGTTTCTGTTTGCCTCGGTGTGTGCATTTCAGAATGCCAAGTCCACCATTTTCAGAATGCGTCAGAGCCTGAATATTTACTGTTTGGTCTCATGAATGGAGCAAGTCAGGAACAAATGGCAGATACTACGGACTAGTTGCAACTTCAGAGAAGCAGGCAGGTTAGTTACTTTTAAGATTCTGGATATAGTCCAAAGAGTCCACTGACAGGGAATACAAAGAAATGTGTGCAGAATCCAGTATTCGCAGCAGTACGCTAAAAATAACATCTTGATTATTGGTACTCCGGTTACGAAGAATTTTGGTTGGAACAAACATTAATCTTCAGGTTGGCAAGGTTCATTTTTCATTTCTTCTCTTGTAAACTAAGAGGAAACAGCATCTTGACAGTAGTAGACACTTGAGGACAACGACGAACTTGATCTTGACGATTGGATTATTTTTCAGGTTCATTGTTTAGAAGAATCTGAGTCTCTCTGACCAACCATGTGACAAATTGGAATATATACCTAGTATCTACTCCTTTGGAGAAAAGGAGGAATGAACAACCATGTCGTTGCTGCAGTGAGATAGATATCCGTGTCCAAAGTCCAAACCATTGTACTTGTTGTGCATATGACCATCTTTCTTCTTCAGATGCAAGTTCTTTATCTACTGACCTTCCCCCGTTGGCTCAGAATTGAGCCGTTCAGGACTTCAGGTGATCAGGTCTCACAGAAATCGCTGACGGTGCTGATGGTGAGTGTAGGCGACTTGGAGGGGCGAGCAGGACATAGACATGGCAACTTCCCCTGCAATTTCGTCACCGCACATGTGTGTATAGAGAGATCATCACCATCACCTTGCTAGAAGCTAGCTAATTCAAAGATCAGAAGGTTCTTGCCGTGTGAATGAGGTCTTTGTTGGGAATGTATTTGGCAGGAGGTTGAACATGCATGCAGTTGCAGCTTGTCCAATGCAACCAATAATATATGGGATGAACTTCTGCTACTAGAACATAGCAAGTATAAGTATCAATCGTGAACCTGTATACTTTTTGTATCCAAAAGTTTCGGCACTCTTTTTTTCTGTTGTTTTTGTTCTTATCTTTGATTGAGTATGCTAATTGCTACTACGGTATGCATGTGTGCAGATGTTTGCAGGGGCGAAATGCATTGAGGTGTTCTTGATGCCAACAAAATCAACAATCCATGCGATTATATATGTAGATTAGTACAGCTAGCGATGATTGGTGAGTTTGATCTTTGTCTCAGGGCTAACCTGATCCTTTTTTATACCTGATTTATGTTCACTCTCAGAACAAATGCACACGACGATTTCTGGAACTTGTTGGGTGGTGGGCCTCACAAGGCTTTCTAGGGCCTCCGATCCGGAGGAACGAAACGGCCCGGCAATCTCTTATACACTGGTCAAACGCTGCTGAGGAGGGGTGAGGCTATATGTTGCCGTAGGTGACGATCCCATCAATCTCTGTATACGAATCCTGGACCAAACCGTGGGCGCCCGATAGGGCCACGTCATCCATTAACCCGTTAGCTGTTGGATCGAGTGCTCATGCGATCTGGTTCGTCCAATACGGGTCGGTTTGGATCTCCCAGCCGATTAAACGTGACCGATCCATCGCGAACTTTCACGGGCCGTAGCTTCTCTGCCCGCCCCCTCGCCCCTGCCTGCGCATTTCAAGTTGCCCATTCACTACCGGGAAACAGAAAATTCGCCGAGTGTAAAAATTTTGCCGAGTGCTTTATTTCGGACACTCGGCAAACAACCTATTTGCCGAGTGTATTCAACCCGGCACTCGGCAAACATATTACACTCGGCAATAAGGTCGTTTGCCGAGTGCCATAAATAAGACACTCGGCAAACCGCTCATAGACACTCGGCAAAGGCGCGACACTCGATAAATAAACGGCGCGTGCATCGCACGTGCACCGTCCGTCACCGGACTGGGCCGGCCGTTAGTCCTTTTGCCGAGTGTTGGACGCCGACACTCAGCAAAGAGGCAGTTCGCCGAGTGCCACTGTAGGACACTCGGCAAACGTATTACTTCGCCGAGTGCCTCACCCTGGACACTCGGCAAACAAAAAAAAAATTTCGTCATTTTGGCCTCCACACTTTTTCTACTCCCCACGTAGGAGATTTTGTAATCCATAATAAAAGTTGGTATATTTTGTGGTCTGATTGCTATTTTTAATGAAATGATTGCATTAATAGGAATTTTTTTATTCATGTCAAATTTTAACTGCAGGTACATGAAATGGTGGATTATAATCAGTGGAAAAATTATATCCATATTATGGAGTCCGGATTGAGGTCTCAACCAGGAAATGAAAAGAAATTTTGAACATTGTTTTTAAAAAACACGACCACGAACGTGTGGTTGAATGGTTGTTAAATTCTAAAAAAATCAAACGAAATCTGAAAATCACAAGATTTGTCAAGATGTCATGATATTATGTGTGGAGGCTGTGGTAAAAAATTGAGAAGGTTTCGCCCAATTTCTGACATATGATGCTTAGAAACCGACTCATCTCCTGGAAGGATTCATAGAAGTTAGAGAGGATACAATAAGATTTGGTGTCCAAGTGACACTTGAGTTAAGGTTTGGCTTCAAATCTTTTTGTATAGGCAACATACAACACAGATTGGTTCGTGTCAAAATTTGGAAATTTTTCGGATGCGTTTACTATTTTTTATTGATTAAATGCAATTATAGATTTTTAGTAGATATAAATGCAATTTGCGCTATAACTGCATGAAATAATAGAATATTATGAGTAGAAAACTAATTTAACCATTGTTGAGTGATGGTGACACGATTTTGCCCAAGTATACTAGAAAAAGTTATGTAAAACATGAAATATTAGTGTATTTTGCCGAGTGTGTAAAAAAAACACTCGGCAAAAGTACCTTTTGCCGAGTGTTTTTCACAGACACTCGGCAAATAAGGTACACGGGCCCACTGGCAGTATTCTCCTCCTCATTTAAAAAAAGAAAAACGTGGCATTGCCGAGTGCCTGGGATCTGGCACTCGGCAACGCAAGAATCTTTGCCGAGTGCCAGATCGCGGGCACTCGGCAAAGAACAGGACTTTAAAAAAAATGAATCTTTACTTTGCCGAGTGCCAGATCGCGGGCACTCAGCAAAGAACTGGACTTACGTTTTCAGCAGACCCCCGCGCGCGGCCCGGCCTCTATCCAAAACCCCGCGGTTTTAGGAGACCCGCCGCCGCGCCGCCCCGCCTCCGCGTCGCCCCGCCGCCGCGCCGCCCCGCCGCCCCGCCGCCGCCCCGCCCCGCCGCCCCGCCCCGCCGCCGCGCCGCCCCGCCCCGCCGCCCCACCGCCCCGCCGCCCCGGCCCGCCGCCCCGCCCCGCCGCCCCACCGCCCCGCCGCCCCGGCCCGCCGCCGCGCCGCCCCGCCGCAGCGCCGCCCCGGCGCCCCGCCCCGCCGCGCCACCGCCCCGCCGCAGCGCCACCCCCGGCTCCCCGCCCCGCCGCCCCGCCCCGCCGCCGCGCCGCGCCGCCGCCCCGGAGCCCCGCCACCTGCTTGTGGGACATCAAGTTTGTAGTCCAGGTTCAGGTACAAACCATTGAATTCAAATTTCGAATATGAAGTAGTGCAAAGCTTCGTCTCTGAGTTCTAAGCCATTTCTCGTTGACTCAAAATGCAAAGCTTTCGAGTCCCGGAGCCCCGCTGCCCCGCTACCCCCGCCGCCCCGGCGGCCCGTCGTCGAGTCGTCACTTTGTACGATAGCAAGGTGAGTCATCCTACACCTCTATTTCCGTATGATGTTCGTATATCACGTAACCTAGTTAGGCGTCTCCCGTTCGAAAGAGATACGGTTGGAAATATGTAGATGTTTGCATATTTATAACCGTATCTGTTTCGAATTGTCCATGTCACTTTGGACAGCACGAGGATGTGTAGGTGGGTTTAGTTTCCATAGTCTACTCCGATCCGAGTTAGAGCTTCGGCAGGACCTCCCAATTGTTCTCCGGATACACAATCTCCATTCCAGGACGTGTATTTGGAGAACAGCGGGGAGGTGCTGCCGAAACTCTATCTCAGGTCGGAGTAGACCATGGAAACTAATCCCACCTACACATCCTCGTGTGGGATTAGGACCTATCTTCACCTAATAGACAGTATAGGAACGCGTAGATGCAACGTGAGTTTTTATATTACTCGCTGATGTGCTAGAGGATGGAGGATCGTCAGTGGATGTACACGGGCCGATCTAGTCAGAATTCGTTGACCGATGAGTGGATAAACAAGACCGATGCATTCTTGGAACGGGCATTTGCAAGGATCAAAGGAGGAAGAGATACTTGGTGTCCATGTAGCAAATGTGGAAACCTGCGTCGGCAAACCAAGTTAGAAATGGGTAAACATCTTGTTAGGCACGGATTTACGTCAGACTATACCATATGGATCTACCATGGTGAAGTCGATCGTGGGAGGGACGAGGCCATCAGACAACGTATCGAGCAATATGATGATGACGCCGGGGTGGGAGACATGTTAGATGACTATCATGAAGGTCGTAGGGAGGAGGAGCCCGAGGCTACCGCAAAGGCGTATTACGACATGTTGTGTGCGGCACAGCAACCCCTTCACGGGCATACCAAGGTCTCTCAACTGGATGCCATTGCACGTCTAATGGCTGTGAAGTCCCAGTTTAGCTTGAGTCGAAACGCCTTCGATATTATGTTGACAGTTTTTGGGAGCCTGCTCCCGGAGGGTCACATCTTGCCAAAGTCTATGTATGAGGCACAAAAACTTCTTCATGCACTTAAGATGCCGTACGAGCAGATACATGCTTGTACGAAGGGATGCATCTTATTTAGAAAGGAATATGCGGAAGCAAAGTACTATATAAAGTGCGAATCGTCTAGGTTCCTGGAGGTCGACTCTGGTGACGGTCAGAAGAAGCAGCTTGCAATTCCTGTGAAGATCCTTCGGTACCTTCCCTTCATACCGAGGATCCAACGGCTTTACATGTGTGAAGAATCCGCGAAACAAATGACATGGCACAAAACCGGACGTCGATACAATGCTGAGAAGCTGGTACACCCATCCGATGGCGAAGCCTGGACAAAGTTTGATGCGATCTATCATGAGAAAGATCGAGAGGCTCGTAATGTACGTGTTGCGCTCGCAACAGATGGGTTCAATCCTTATGGAATGGCTGCCGCCCCGTACACCTGTTGGCCTATGTTCGTTATCCCCCTCAATCTCCCCCCTGGTGTTCTCTTTCAGCGACAGAACATATTTTTATCGTTGATAATTCCAGAACATCCAGGGAATAATATGAGTGTGTACATGGAGCCTCTGATTGATGATTTGGTCCGTGCATAGGATGAAGGTGTATGGACATACGACCGTGCTACAAGGACAAACTTCAAGATGCATGTTTGGTACCACTACTCTTTGCATGACTTGCCAGCATATGGTATTTTCTGTGGCTGGTGTGTTCACGGGAAGTTCCCATGCCCAGTTGTTGGCGCTAAAATCGGCCGGGTAGGAATCGGCCGATGGGTCTTCAGCGTCGGACACACGACCCGGGAGAATCTGCTTAGCTCCTGTTCGGGTTATCGCCCTGGTGCGGTTCGCGCGGCGTGCCAGTCAATCTGACCTGTTGATTGACAAGGAAATAGAATATTAAACTCCAGGCACGTCGATCGGCTGGATTTCCGATCTGTCCTGAGGAGCGCGTCGGCGGTAAATCGGCCGATTTGCTGTAGAGATGATCGGCTATGGGTCAGCTGATGATCGTATAGTAATTGTAAAGAGGACTGCTGGAGCAATCTAAACAATTACTATAGAAGCAACACTTGAAACAGATCTAATCGGCTATATGGCGATGAATCGAGGGAGAATGATGACGAAGCCGATTACCCTGATCTCAAGCTGGATAACTGGTGATAATACTAGAATAACAGGTAAAACTTGCAATTCCAGTAAATATCGATAACTTGTGAATAAATCCAAACGAAACCACAGCGATGCGCCCGTAGTTAAAGCTCAGATATTATTCGATAAGCGGAACCTACCAATTAGCCGGAGATCAGGTTGATGCAGCCCTGCCAATCCGTACGAACTCGTAGAAGAAGAAAATATTGGCGAAGTCGCCGACTTGAAAAGTAAAGTACTGGTAAAAAGTAGCAGTGTTTTGTTGATTGATTTGATTGTTTTTTTTGCAAAACCCTAGCGACTCCTATTTATACCCTGAAACTAGGACTCCTGGTCGATTACGACTTGGTACAACCTTATTTAAAATAGGAAAACTACTATATCTATAATAACTTTAAAAAGGAAACGGACACCCGCAGAATCTTCCGCCGCCGTTTCCTAATCCAATCAGGACTTCTTCAATTGCTTTCCGGCCGACTTAGCATGCCGTGTTGACCAGCTTTTGACTAGGATCTTCTGGAATAATCCTATCCTGTTGGCATAGGCTGCGCCACCAATCGGCCGATTTTCAACTGTTACCTCAATCGGCCGATTCCTTATCGTAGCCCTTAGATCTGCCGCATCGGCCAACCTTCTCTTCCCGACGCCGATTTAACATGTGTCAAAATCTGGCGTCAACACATGCCCCCCAGTTTCGGAGTAAAACATAACTTTTTTCTTCGAAACTCTTTCTTTAATCCTTTCCTCCGAAACGAGCGCAGTAAAAATCCCCTTTCGTTCAAAGCTCTTGTGAACTCTTCCCCTTCGACATATGCATTTCCCGGAGCACATCGGCCGATTTTATACGGCCTTTCCCAGGTGGGCGACCATTTACCGAATTTGGGATCCTTAGACCCTATCGGCAGTACCAACTTCCATACCAAATCTCCTTGGGAGAACTGTTTAATCTTGACTTTCTTATCATATCACCCGGCCACCCTTTTTCTTGACATTAGCTGCCGATTCTTGATTTTCTATCTCCTTGCTGTTATTTTGCTTGGGGCGCCAGACCCGACACTTGACGTTTCTCTTTTCCAGCGCCTGCCTCTGCTCTTCTTCTTGTTGCTCCCATTGGCAGAGGCGTTGGATCTTCCGTTTCTGCGATTTGAATAGTCCATCAGGGCACCACCTGGGGTTTACTGGTTTGGCCGATGATTTGGCGTGCTCCCAATCTGATTCCCTTCCTAGGGGGTTTTCATCTGAGGCCCTGCCATCAGCCATCTCTTCCAGCCGATCGTGTACGCCGATTCTGCCCCCAAGTCGATCCTTTTGGTCGATCCTGCCTTTCGACCGATCATACCGGTCAGCTTTACCCTCCAACTGAACATGCACTGAAAGGCGCCGACCCTCTTGTTCGCGCCAGTTTCTGCTGATCGGCTCTAATCCTCTATCTCTGGAGCGCGATCTTTTGAGCGAGCGATCGCCGCAACTTGACCCGCTGCACTCAGGGCAATTATCGGCTGATGGCAATCTGATGTCATTTTCCCAGCAATGAATAAAAAACGGACATTGCCAATGATCTTTGTGTCAGCGTATCATCTCATCATGGTGTCTCGTCCTTTCCTGCTGTCGCCGATATTTGCTGAGTAAGAATTGGGAAGTAACGGGTCTACGCGATCGCTCTGATCCTTCGCCTTCGCCTTCCGTCCGTCTTTTCCCTTTAACACCATCCACCGTGACCTGCTTTCTGGGATCCACGGCGCCGCTTCTTCTAGCCGATTCCGATGTCAGCGCCTTAGTTTGAAGTGAGTTCTTTCCCGTTTCAACCATGTTAGCAGGGAAAGGATGCTGATCAATCTTCATCGGCTCTACTGGCTTCGCCTGGACTTTGAGCTTGAGTTTTCCCTGCTCGATGGCCAACTGTATTTGCTGACGGAAGATCTTGCACTCATTTGTGTCATGAGATGTAGCGTTGTGCCATTTGTAGTACTTCATCTTTTTGGGCTGATCGGCCGAAGGAATGGTATGGTATGATGATAGCTTGATCTGCCCTTCCTGGAGTAGTAAGTCGAAAATCTTATCGGCTTTTGATGTGTCAAAGCCGAATGCTTCCGATTCTTTCTTCCCTTTGACCTATTCTACTAGGCCAATTTCTTCTCCTTCCTCAGATTCAGACCCTTCCAAATTCCTCTGCTGATCAAACAGACGTACCTCCTGGCCGGCCAACCGGAGAATGATCTGACTTAAGCTTTCAAATTCTTGCGAGGCATACCTTTCCTTGAGTTATGGCAAGAGGCCTTGGAAAGCAATATCGGCCAACTGGGCATCGGTCAGAGCCAGACTGTAGCATTTGTTCCTGACTTCTCTGAACCTCTGTATATATCCCATCACTGGTTCATCGCTCCTCTGTTTGAGGCTGGTCAAATCCGAGAGTTTCATCTCGTGTACTCCTGCATAGAAGTACTTGTGGAATTGTTTCTCCAGATCGGCCCAATTGACAATAGAATTTGGTGGTAAAGTGGTGAACCACTGGAAGGCCGATCCGGACAGAGATGATGAAAATAAACGCACCCTCAGAGCATCTTGCGTGGCAGCTTCTCCGCACTGGATGATGAATCTGTTAATGCGCTCCACCGTGGATGTGTCGTCCGTCCCTGAGAACTTGGTGAAATCAGGAACTTTGTAGCGGTGTGGGAACGGCAACGAGTCATAGGCCGATGGATACGACGTCTTGTAAGTATAAGTTTGAACTTTCAGCTTCAGCCCAAACTGATCTTGGATTACTTCTGCTATTCTTGCCGTCCAATCCACCTGCTGCTGATGAATAGTTGCTCGCGGCGCGGGCACGTGTTGAAGGGCTGGTTCGGCCAGGTGATGAATCGGCGAAGTTTGCTGAGCGGCCGATAACTGCTGGCGAAACGCGTCCACACCCCCTTCGTACGTTGTTGCTGGCACCGTGCCTCTGAATGCCTCCACAGTGCTTGCCCCCCTGCCGATTTCTGGTAAAATCGGCTGGTACTGAGAGACCACCGGCCGGACGGCCGATTGGTATGGCACCTGGAACGGATAAGTGCCATGCCCGTTCGCTGGCTCAGGAAAATGCGTCATGGCTGATGCCCCCCTGCCGATTTCTGGTAAAATCGGCTGGTACTGGGAGACCGTTGGCCGAGCGGCCGATTGGTACGGCACCTGGAACGGATAAGTGCGATGCCCGTTCGCTGGCTCGGGTAAATACGTCGTGGCTGATGCCCCCCAAGGCACTGAGGTCGTAGGTAGTGTTTGCACAGAAGCCATTTGAACGGGTTGAAGCGGCGCTCGCGATGGGAGACATGGTGCACCGCTGTATCTTGGAGACGCCGGAAGTGGTGGAGAGCTGTATCCTTCGCGCTGCATCAATATCGGCTGAGAAGCCGATTGGGATGTGTAGGGTAAGCTTCGGGCCGGCAGGGTAGTTGGAGGGGCATATGCCGGTCCCTGATAGTCTTGAACGGCTCCGCTGGCCAGAGAGTTGACGACGGCGTTATACACCGTATTGCTCATCACCGAGGATTGGTCGATGAATGCTTGATACACGGACTGTTGAATCATCTCTGACATCTTGCCCGAGTCTTCAGCAATGGTGATGTGGCGAGGCGCTGGGATAGGAGCCTTCTTGACCGCTTCCCCGCTTCTGGTACGACTGAACGACTGGAGGTACATCCTCTTGTAATCTTCCAGATGTTTGGCCAATTCCTCCCTCTGGTCGTCCTTGAGATCAGCTTCTGTGACCTCAATGATGTTGTTGTCGGAGATTTCTGCGTTCTTCGACATATCAGATCTTGGATGGTCCCACCGGGCGTGCCAAAAGTGTGTTGGCACTAAAATCGGCCGGGTAGGAATCGGCCGATGGGTCTTCAGCGTCGGACACACGACCCGGGAGAATCTGCTTAGCTCCTGTTCGGGTTATCGCCCTGGTGCGGTTCGCGCGGCGTGCCAGTCAATCTGACCTGTTGATTGACAAGGAAATAGAATATTAAACTCCAGGCACGTCGATCGGCTGGATTTCCGATCTGTCCTGAGGAGCGCGTCGGCGGTAAATCGGCCGATTTGCTGTAGAGATGATCGGCTATGGGTCAGCTGATGATCGTATAGTAATTGTAAAGAGGACTGCTGGAGCAATCTAAACAATTACTATAGAAGCAACACTTGAAACAGATCTAATCGGCTATATGGCGATGAATCGAGGGAGAATGATGACGAAGCCGATTACCCTGATCTCAAGCTGGATAACTGGTGATAATACTAGAATAACAGGTAAAACTTGCAATTCCAGTAAATATCGATAACTTGTGAATAAATCCAAACGAAACCACAGCGATGCGCCCGTAGTTAAAGCTCAGATATTATTCGATAAGCGGAACCTACCAATTGGCCGGAGATCAGGTTGATGCAGCCCTGCCAATCCGTACGAACTCGTAGAAGAAGAAAATATTGGCGAAGTCGCCGACTTGAAAAGTAAAGTACTGGTAAAAAGTAGAAGTGTTTTGTTGATTGATTTGATTGTTTTTTTTGCAAAACCCTAGCGACTCCTATTTATACCCTGAAACTAGGACTCCTGGTCGATTACGACTTGTTACAACCTTATTTAAAATAGGAAAACTACTATATCTATAATAACTTTAAAAAGGAAACGGACTCCCGCAGAATCTTCCGCCGCCGTTTCCTAATCCAATCAGGACTTCTTCAATTGCTTTCCGGCCGACTTAGCATGCCGTGTTGACCAGCTTTTGACTAGGATCTTCTGGAATAATCCTATCCTGTTGGCATAGGCTGCGCCACCAATCGGCCGATTTTCAACTGTTACCTCAATCGGCCGATTCCTTATTGTAGCCCTTAGATCTGCCGCATCGGCCAACCTTCTCTTCCCGACGCCGATTTAACACGTGTCAAAATCTGGCGTCAACACCAGTATGCAAGGCTTCTTTGAAATTCATTTGGTTGACGAAGGGTGGAAATTATTCTTCATTCGACAAACATCGACAATTCTTTCCTCCTGACCATCCTTTCAGACGAGATATTAGAAATTTTACAAAAGATGTCGTAGTTAACGACCCTCCACCGCAGATGCTGACCTTAGCCGCGGTTCGTGCTCAGTTAGACGCTCTTGAGGTCAACAATCATGATGGTGGTTTTGTGGGATATGGCGAGCAACATGCTTGGACTCAGAGATCGTGCTTGTGGAACCTCCCCTATTTTGATGATCTTCTTCTCCCACATAACATTGATGTTATGCACACTGAAAAGAACATTGCCGAGGCAATTTTTAGTACAATTATGGACATTCCTGACAAGACAAAGGATAACGTTAAGGCTAGAGTGGATCAAGCAATGTTATGCAACAGACCAAAGCTAGACATGGCGCCTCCCAGAGCCGGCAAGTCGTGGAGAAAGCCTAAGGCTGATTTCGTCCTGACGAGGGCCCAAAGGAGGGAGGTATTACAATGGTTTCAAACGTTAATGTTCCTTGATGGGTATGCAGCGAATCTGAAGAGGGGAGTGAACTTAGGTACCATGCGAATCAACGGGCTCAAAAGTCATGATTATCACATATGAATTGAGCGCCTACTTCCGGTGATGGTTCGAGGATATGTCCCTGAGCATGTGTGGCAGGTGCTAGCGGAGTTGAGTAATTTCTTCCGCCAGCTTTGTGCTAAGGAGTTATCTCGGACCGTGGTTGCCGAAATGGAAAGAATGGCGCCTGTGTTGCTCTGTAAGTTGGAGAAGACCTTTCCTCCTAGCTTCTTCAATCCGATGCAGCATATGATTTTACACCTCCCGTATGAAGCACGAATGGGGGGGGCCTGTGCAGGGCCGTTGGTGCTATTCAATTGAGAGATGTCAAAAGGTTCTTCGAAGTAAATGTAAAAACAAATGCAAAATTGAAGCCTCCATTGCAGAAGCATACATTCTAGAGGAGGTGTCAAACTTCACAACAAAATACTATGCTGACAACCTTCCTAGCGTGCACAATCCACCGCCTCGTTACAATGACAGCGAAGTGGAATCGAGCCTTAGTCTTTTTCGAGGATAACTTGGAAGTGCAAGTGGTGTGACACAGAAAAAATTGAAACATAAAGAGTGGCGCACTATCATGCTGTATGTATTGACCAACCTATCCGAGGTGGAGCCGTACATACTGTAAGTTCTGAACAAACTAGTTTTTTCTCAATTTGTCAGTATTCTTCGTCCAACTCTCATGTTTCTCGTTCGTATAGGGAATTCCATCGTAACTTCTGGCGTAATTCAAGGGAACCTACCCCGCACGAAGCCGAGACTCTTCTCAAAGAGGGTGCAGGAAATGGAATGCCCGATTTCATTTCTTGGTTCAAACATAAGGCCCAAACCGATTCGTCTATGAATGCCGAGTTGAGACAGATTGCCAATGGCTGTGCCTACAGGGTCAAATCTTTTACCGGTTATGATGTAAATGGATATCGCTTTCACACAACAAGCCATGAGCATAGTCGGCCCAATCGAAGAACGACAAATAGCGGAGTTTTTACGCCAGGCTTTGATGGTGTAGAGTACTACGGAAGAATTGAAGAGATATACGAACTAACTTTTCATGGCTGCAAAGTTCTTAATCCAGTCATATTCAAATGCCATTGGTTTGATCCATCAGTCGTGACACGGGCACCTAATCTTGGGTTAGTCGAAATTCGCCAAGCATCCGTCTTAGAAGGAGACGATGTATACATTGTGGCTCAACAGTCCACGCAAGTTTATTATTTGTCGTACCTGTGCCAATCCGACGACCGTCTTAAAGGTTGGGATGTTGTGTACAAGGTATCGCCGCACGGTAAATTACCTGTACCAAACAATGAAGATTACAACATTGACCCCAACACATATGACGGAGATTTTTTTCAAGAAGATGGCCTCGAAGGGAATTTTGAGATTGATTTAACCGACGCTTTCGGAATGGAAGTGGATAATGAAATGGTTGCTGACGATGACGCTGGAGAGGAAGTTCATAATGTGAAGGAGTTAGAATTACTTCAGCGGTTACAGTTAGGACAGGAGATTGATGATGACACTCCTCCTTCGGAGCACGGGAATGATTTTATTGACACGCGTGACAGCGATGATGAGACTTATGATCCAGCTAATCCCGATCATGATGATTATTTCTAAGACATGTATGGGCCGTACAAATTTATTTATTATTTGTCATACCATGTAATTTATTAAGTATGTTTACTTTATTTTGCACATCTTACTAATTATGTTTTGTTTATCTGTGCTAATTGGTTTACTCTTGGCAAATGCAGGAACAATGGTGGGCAGTACGAGGAAGATTGCAGCGATTTACGAAAAATTAAAAGCTACAGCTTCAGGGTCAGGTACAGGGTCAGACGCATCGAGAGGTCGAGGGAGGCGTCGAGGGAGGGGTGGAGGCAGGGGTGATGCACAGGTCGAGGAAACGGAGGGGGCACAGGTCCTTGGTAGAGGCAGGGGTCGGGGCAGGGGTCGAGGAAAGAGTAAAGGGGTGAGGCCCCCCTCGCCTGCGCCTTCGTCGGCGGAGGAGGAGGAGGTACCTTCCGCGTACGCCTCTAGTGACGAGGCGGAGGTACAGGAGGAGCAGGACCAGGAGCAGGAGCAGTAGAGGGAGGAAGGGGAGGAGGCAGGGGATTCGCAGTCCAAGATTTGGTTGTGAGGTCCCTCGTCCCTCCCGAGGCGACCGATCCCTCTTCATTTACGCCCACTGATTCAACCCACTAGGGCAAAGTAAGTTCCTTTACATATTCTCAATACTTTTAATATGTTGAAATCTACAATAGAAACTAATAATCTATATTAATCACTTGTGCAGGAGTTGGACTAAGCTCAGTGGGGGTGCCCACAACCGCAAGGTCAACGGCATCATTGGTCTTTTGTGTAGGCTACACTTCCCCGGTCTAGTGGTCTTCGCCGGACAGGAGGAGCCGGCCTACACGTGGGACCACTACGTCGCCGCCGCCGACGTCGGTGATCGTGAGCACAGGCAATTTGCGAACAAGGCGGAGCGGGTGAAGGCCGAGCTGTGGGTAAGTATTCGAAGCACTAGATTGCTTAATACACCAGCTTCGCTAGACATTCTTGACAAAATACTTGTTTGCAATGTGTCTATACGTAGGACTTTTATAGATGCCAGGAGGGATTCGAGGCTAGGGCGGCCTCCGTCATTGAACAAGCCGCCAAGAAGCTCGTTAAGGACATGCACTACGAGGCGCGGGTTCAGGCCATCATCGACTTCTATGCTGAATACAGAAGGATGAGGGTCAAAAAAGAAGAGGCCAGGACAATGAACCTGACCAAGGAAGAATTCATGATGGTACGTACAGAAAGTTAATATTTAATGTTTCTGAGATTAATTACGCTTCACTTCTTTTGTTACATGTCACACACTTGATGATGTAGGTGCCTCCGTGGTGGTGCCGATCCTTTACCCGGTGCTGGGAACAAATGGTGGACGTGTGGTTGCAGCCCGGGTGGTTGGAGAACCACGTTGCTTGCCGGGAGCGGCGTCTGCAGATGCCATATGCAGCACACCATCAAGGCAGCCTGAGCCTTGATGAATACAAGGAAAAATGGGTACGTGAATTCGTTTCTTTATTCTCACACATAATACACATAATACTGCATATTTTGTAATCCTTTTGTATTTTTGGCGCAGACGTCATCACATGAAGGCCAGGAGTGCTCCCGGTTCAAGGCATGGGTTATGTCCAAAAAGGGCAAGGCCACGGCAGACATCGACTTCAACCTGGAGGACCCGCCCGAGGCATACAGCCATCCCAGCATCCACAGCCGCGTCACCGCGTACACAGCAATGGCGAGGGAGGTTCATGGGCCAGAGTTCGATCCGAACTCTCAGGATATTGATCCTGAAATTGTGATGAGGGTGGGAGGAGGGAAGAAGCATGGCAGGTATTGGATTGGGGATAGCGTGATCGACACTGCCAGTACTCCCACCCTCTCCCAGATCCGAGCAAGGAGCACGGACTCGAGCCCCGCGATACAGGCACGGCCTACCGCTGCACAGTTACAGATGCAGGCTCTGCAGGTTATTCCTGTTTCTTTAATTTTTCATTCATTTTGTACATATCTTTTGCTTGGCAATAAGACATTGGGATGAAATATTGTAGGCCCAGGTGGAGGTAGAACGGAAGCGTCGGGAGGAACTAGAGGCGAGGATCGAGGCGAGGATCGAGGCGAGGATTGAGGCGGAACGGCAGCTAGAAAGGCAGAGGACGGAGCAGATGTTGCAATATATGCAGAGTGTCTTTCACACTTTAGGTCAGACTCCACCACCTATGCCACCGAACCTATTCCCGTCACCTCGACCACCTCCTGCAGCTACTCCTGTGAGTCACTCTCAACCTTACAATCAACCTAGAGTTAAACTAGAAACTACAGGCACTACAGACTTACACTAGAAAAGTGTAATGCAATCTCTATAACTTTGTGCAGAATCAATCGGCGGCGTCCAATGCGAATTCTTCTTGGGGGCAGTGGCCACCTGCACATTCTCTTCAGCCTCCTCATCCTCCTCAGTGACTTGTGAACTAAAGGTGTTTCTGATGCAAAACCTGTGAATTACTTGTTTGTGAATAACTTGTTTCAACGAGAACTTGTGAATGTTATTTGTGTGCTTGTGATGCTTGTGGTGCAATTTATATGCCTGTGGTGTAATTTATATGTCTGTGCTTCTGTGATTGTTTTTTGAGAGGGGTCCTTTATATGTCAAATTTCTGTTTTTTTAGTAGGGGGACAGATACTTTGCCGAGTGTTAACACTCGCAAAGAGGCCATTTTCTGTTAGGTCGACGTCTTTGCCGAGTGCCACGTGGAAGGCACTCGGCAAAGGCGTCGTAAAATTTTGCGGGATTGGCCTCTTTGCCGAGTACCACGTGGAAGGCACTCGGCAAAGGCGTCGTAAAATTTTGCGGGATTGGCCTCTTTGCCGAGTGCCACGTGGAAGACACTCGGCAAACCGTGTACCTTCACCGAGTGCCACATGTGAATACACTCGGCAAAGATTTTCTTTTTGCCGAGTGTCTGCCGTCTGACACTCGGCAAAGCAGCCGTTACCGTCAGAAACCGTTATCGCCTTTGTGCCGAGTGTTATATTTTGCCGAGTGTTTTCTGGCACTCGGCAAATCCTTTGCCGAGTGCCCGACGTTCGACACTCGGCAAACCCACTGTTTGCCGAGTGAAAGTTTGCCGAGTATGGTTCGCCGAGTGTTACACTCGGTAAACCTTTTGCCGAGTGTATTTGGGTCTTCACCGAGTGCCTGGGGCACTCGGCAAACTTGCTGCTTCCGGTAGTGATTGCTGTTGGCCGTATCCCGCACCGGAGACCCGGCTACGCCCGCGCCGATGAGCAGCCACGACGGGTGCAGACGCCGCCGCCGCCGCTCAGACCGCGCGAGGGACGCACGCCCCCGCCGCTCGACGAGCAGCCGCCGCCGGATTCGCCACCACCGTCACGGCCCGGACTCGCGCAGCACGACGTCGCTGGCCTCCAATTAGCCGTCCTTATAGCCCTTCACCCTGCGAGCTCCAGCGACGGTGCTGATCCCAGCAATAGAAGCGGCTGCTGACATATATGACTACCGGCTGCTTGACGAAATGCCTACAAGGTAAGGTGCTCAATAAAAAGGTAGAATTTTTGGGAGTAGTAGCCGAGTAGTACATGGAAAGCTAATTTAGGGTGTAATGTATACATATGCTCTGATTCAGAGAACATCATGCAAGTTTCCTGAGAATGTTACAAATTTTCAACATTAAAACGTCTTTCTGATTTCCTCTTCTATATACATCAGAGTCGTCTTCCACCTAGATTCCCTTTCATTTCCACTCGATCCTAATCTCCCCTTGTAGTGAAGATGTTTCCTTTGGGTGTTGGTTTTTTCATGCTAAATGTGCTGTTCACACAATCACAAGCAACTGATGTTCACAGAAATTTCAGATCAGTTCTAATATCATTTTCTTGGTGAATGTTTACTGTATTTCCGAACATTTCAGGTCATGATGTTCATGTATCGTGAGTACACAATGGTGCTGAAATTTTCAATTGAATTTTTTCTTTGCATTAGAACTTTTTCTATAATTCCCTTATCCAGGAACCTAGCATGGTGCTCGGAGGGTCTAATTCATATTTGCCTCCTATGACAGATTATTAAACTACTGCAATTTAAAAAGATCTATTTGTTTCTTAAAAAATATGCATGAGAGTTATCCATTCATTTTGCATGCATGCAAATATTTTTCCGTTGAATAATACAAGCTTGTACATGCAGTACCATGTGTTAGCATGCATCAAACCTAGCCTCAAGTTGTATCTTGATAGGATAAGCTAGCAGGAAGGTAGTTGAACTGCGATGGCGAAGATAACCAATGTATATAATCAGCTGAAACTTTGAAAACCAGTAGTAATTCATACAAAAACTGTAAAAAGGAAAATCTAGTTATGTTAGACTCCTTATGAGTAGATCTATGCAATAGATACTTAATATGTGATGTTTTCATAGAAAGTTTTTGTTGTATATGTGTATCTATGGTTTTTAGGGTTTAATTCATATCTGTAGTTCCTGTGCTCCTTTTGTAATGAAATTTTTATGGTAGGCTACTCATTGCATGAGTGTGCTGTGGTAAAAATTTTAAGTTCATTAGATAAAGTATAATTGAGTTACTGATTTAACTTTGTTTAGACTTATTAAATAGTTTATAAATATTTAAAGATTCAGTTTCCTTGGCTGCTTTCGAGATGACAGAAGTAGGAACAATTTGAAAGACTGCTCTTCAGTAACGAATTTCCTTTCTGACACTTAAAATTGGTTATACTCTACTATCTTTCCATAGAACAATATTTCAGAGCTCTCATCAGAAAGTGGTTTGAGCCTATAGCAACCGCCGACATGCTCAGCAACACCAATAATACGGGTGGTTGTGATTATTCTACTTCTCATATTATTCTCCATCAGAGCCAGCCCTATTACCTTATCCCATGGTTCTTTATCCCATATATCATCAATAACAATGAGGTACCTATATAAGTATAGACATTAGTGATTTAAGTGAAAGAATTTATGTGGCTCGATCTTTCTATATTCCAACTTAAATTTTCCATGCATGATGCGCTAGTATAGTATTTTCATCAAATCAAAGAAGGCACACGATGCAAGTGCAACTGCATGTATAACGAATTCGAGGCAGGCACGTACCTCTTGTTCCGGAGAAAATCACGAACAAGATCAATGAGGTGCCTTATTTCATCCAAATTTGCACCAGGATGTTCTTCTCCTTTGTGAAGCTCATACAGGATGTCCTTGAGAAGTTTCTTTCCGTCAGGATTGCGAGACACCGAAACAAAAGACGTGCAATCAAACTGTCCTTTAATCTCGTCATACACTGCTTTGGCAAGGGTTGTCTTGCCTAATCCTCCAAAACCAGCAATAGAGACTACTATCCTTTCCTTGTGATCATCAGCATCCCCCTTTGTCAACCTCGCGATTACTTCTTCCTTTGCCTCACCAATACCGACAAGCTCATTCACCTTGGTGTACATTGCTGTGATGCGAGGGTCAACAGCGGTTTTATTGGTAGGAGCAATAGCATCAAGCTTGTACCTGCCCGAGGAAACCAATACAATGAAGAACAAGCAGAGAGGAAACTAATAAATAATAAATTTAAGAAAGATATATACTAGTAATTGAAACCTGTCGCGTCGCTCGGCCAGCTCCTTGACACGCTCATTGATGTCGCTGATCTCTTGGGCGACCTCACGGCGAGCCATGGCCTTGCTGACCTTCCTTATCATCTTCTTGAGAATCCTTTTGGCGCCCCTTTTGCTTGGGGGATCAGGACCCTCAACGTCCACCAAGAAGGTGTCGATGATGTCCTCCATGTCGTAGGACAGCTCCCTGACATCCCGGGCCTAGATCCTTTGCAACTCGTCGAGCTGCTCTCTTGGCACCTCGCCGACTTTGCGGAGGGCGGCGTGCATGGTCTCGAGCTCCCTGTGGAGGAACTCGATGCCCTTCCTAACGCTCTTGTGCAGCTTGTACTCGTCCTGCAGCAGCTCGGCGAGCTTGGGAATCAGGGCCGTCGCAAATTCCATGGTGATGGTGGTGTGCTCGATGATATTGCTTATGCGCAGCAAGCGGTGTGGTGGTGGAGCTGATCTGGATCCGCCTAGCTAACTCCACTCCCCTCGCCTTTCATTTGTAAATGGGGGGAAGACGCAGCAGACCGGCCGGGCATCATCAGAGCCAGAGCTGGTGGTGGGCAGCTCTCACCTCCCTTGCATTATTGGACCCATGCTGGGCCCTACTACCTCCCTTGCAGCGGATTCAGAGGCTTTTGATTGAGGTTGGATCCCGACCCAGCTCGGCTCGGCTAGTTAACAAAAACGAGCAAAATTGCTGGCTCGGCTCGGCTCATTAATAACTCGGGCCAACTCATTAGGCTCGCGAGTCACTCAGTGAATTTAGGAGCGTTTCAGCTTGACTATAAGTATTGTAGTAGCAGCATGCATGTCTTAACAAAAAAAATATCTAAGGTTGCACTCTTATCCTTTTGACCTCAGTTCCATTTCAACTTGCAGAATGGACTCCATGTCCATCTGACCATCTCTCATCTAAAAAATGCAGGCACATGCTAAGTTTTAGTCACAAGCAAATATTAAATTAATTTTGTAAAGAAACATAATAATCTAACCACGTTTGAGTTGTGCACCAAGTGTAGATTAAATGAATATTTAGTTTCTTTCTACCGCGCTTTCTAACTTGATTGGCTCGTGAGCAGCTCACGAGTTAGCTCGAGCCAGCTCGTTAACGAAACGAGCAAAAATAGCTGCTCGGCTCGTCGAAAAATTCAATTCACCGAGCCGAGCCGAGCTAGGTCGCGAGTTTTGTGCTCGCGGGGTATGGCCAGCCTGCGCCTGCCACGAGTCGATCAATGCCTTTAATCACCGCCGGTACGATCATCAAGAGTCGGTTTCAGTGCACATGATGGATGTCGGGGCCTGTACTATATTATGCGCCGTTGACGCATGCATTGACTCCAAGCAAATCCACCATGCATTGACTTGCTCGCTGCCTATTATCTGCTCACCTGGTTGCACTGACAATAATGCAGTTTATTTAATTATATGTTGCCTCTGCACTGTCGACTACAAGCCGTGAGCAAGACCAGCAGCTAGATCAGCCGCATGAAATGAAAGCCCACACTTGCCGTGTCTACGTAAACACAGGCGATGATCGAGCAAATGGTCCATGGTTTCATCTTCCTGATCGATCGCGTAGAGCACAGCTGGAGCCTTCCGCCTGCTGATCATCCATGGTTCCATGTTACGAAAACTGGATCCAAGCAATGGCGCAAGTTAAGCGAGCAAGCGGATCGGACGGACGGAGAAGCGATTTGCCTGCTTCTCACCTCTATGCTGTAGACTGCGGAAAGATGGGATGGCTCGCAGGAGTTTTGTGGACCATTGCTAGCCAGGCCCGGCCCAGGGCTATTTGCTGTAAGCCCGGATAAAAATATCGTCGCATCCACCCTTTTTTTTTCGGTTACATTAATTCGGACTTACTGCGTTCACGTTTGAGTATTTCAAAAACGACGATATTACAAACAGCTGGTTGTGGCAATGGCTCCGCCGGAGGAGCCCCGGGAATTCCGTTGAGAGGAGCCGGAAGATGGAGTGGGAGCCAGAAAAACTGGCTCCCCGCGGCTCCTCCATCGCACTTGCCATCTTTGTCGAATTGTCCTTCGCTGGTGACACGAGCAATGGCAGGCCAGCGATGGGAGGCACGAGTGGGAGAGCGAGGCGACGGCGGGGGATGGTCGACCATTGGAGCTTGAGGCGGCGACGGATAACGAAGCGGCGGCGGATCCCAAAGCGGCTGTGGGAGCTCGAGGCGGCGAGCCGTCGGCGGGAGCCCGAGACCGCGGCGGAGCTCGAGCGCGGCGGCGGCCGGATGCGGGCGTCAGCCGACGGGCGGGGGCGGAAGCCCGAGGCAGCTGCGGGCGGCGGCCGCCGGGTGGGGCTGGAAGCTCGAGGCGGCGGTGGTGGCATGCGGGGGCGAGGTCCAAGGCGATGGCCGGTGGGCAGCTCGATCCGGGAGCTGAGGCAGGGCCGGGTGGTGGGTGAGACAGGGATGGAGCTGGCCGAGTGGGATAAGGAGGAAATAGAATGGGAAAGAAAGAAAAAGAAAAGGGAAAGAAGAAAAATAGAAAAATAGGAATATAAGGATAATATGAATATTTTATCTTTTCTATGCATTTTAAACAACCGGAGAAGCCGTCTTACCAAACAATCCGGAGCTGATAAAGCCGCTCCCCTAAAGAAGTTAGAGCCGTTTCAGCCACAATCAGTACTACGCTCGTTGCATGTGTACAGACAATAGAGATTATTTATTATATTTATAACTTTTATTTGTGTACATACGAGAAAAAGACATCATACATACGTTGTTATTTATAATAAGGTAAGTACACAAATCTAGGCACATGTGCGTGCGTGCACTCTTGGATTATTGGATGCTGGGAGTTCATGCCTTCGATCATGCATGGCAAAGCGAGCATGGTTTATTGTTCGACCGGCAGGAACGTACTGCCCGTGCCTCATCACGGGCAGAAGGTCACCTGGTAGTCGCTGTTGGCGGCGCACGTGTGGGTCTTCCTGTCGGGGGGCTGGTGGTACGCGTCGGGGCAGCCAGCGTCCCGGCACACCAGGCCCACGCCGGTGCTGCATGAGAAGGCCATGCCGACGTTGAAGCCGTCGATCACCGAGATGTCGTACGAGTCCATGGCGCCGCCGATCGTGAACTCCGCCAGCGTCATCGGAGGCTGCCCGGACAGGGTGCAGGAGAAGGCGCCGCCGCAGTCGCCGGTCGTGCACCGCCCGCTGCCGCCGCTGAAGGAGCACCCCGTGCGGCCCCACACCCTGCCGGACTGGGTGCCGGCGGGCACGGTGATGGTCCAGGTCCCACCCGGGCTGAGCTGTGCGCCCCCGCCCACAGGGGTCGCCGCCGGCCACACCGTGAAGCTGCACCTGTTGGTGATGGTGAAGGTAGCCGCGCTAGCGCCGGCCACGAAGGCAGCGAGGAGGAGGAAGACGACCGAGGAGCAGGCAGCCATTGATGCTAGCTACTTTTTCTGTCGATCGATTATATTGTCCTACGTGTTGAGTGAGTGGAAGGTGGAATCATATATTAGTACTTATAGGCAGGCTGTAAGGATGAGGATTAGAAAAGTCAAGGCAAGAAAGAACGACCAAAACACCTTTGTTGACTCGTCAATGTGGAGAGCGAGAACGACATGGTGATGTGGCAATTGGAAACACAATATGTAGAAATTAATTGTTTGGTTGCCGTGTTACATTGGATAGAATAGGTCAGATGGAGCACGTCGTCGATCTAGATGTGCTGAAAATCTGATCCAATTTGACAAGGACAACACAATGCAAGGGTAGTACCATCCATCCATGCGTGCTGCTTGTTCAGTGGATAAGTCGTTACTCCTCCGTTCGGAATTATAGGTTGTTTTGGCAAATCTAGATACATAGTTTTTACTATATATCTAGACATATACTTATAACAAAAATTATGTATCTAGAAATCCTAAAACAACCTAATTTGGAACGAAGGAAGTACTAGCTAGTTAGGATCAATCACTTTCATATCATCTCTGAAAACATATGGTTCACTTGTAACTAGATATTTTCTTAGAAATCTGCGAGGTTTATCACGTACATGTGTGGAAAATATGTGGAAAATTTGTATCCTTTGTGCATCCTCATCATGATCATAAAATCTGCGGAAAATATGTGGCTCACGGCCAAGTCCACAAGTCAGCGGTCCACCCTGTGGAGACTGTGTATGTATCCGACTCAATTTTTTCCCCGCTTTTTCCACGTACGTTGTCTGCAGATGACATCGTCTCCATGGCAGTAGTCTGCGCTGAATACAACTGTTGAAGGGTAGTGGGTCGGCGAAAGAAAATCCAAAAATCGAAAATGAAAACTTAAAACCCGGGTTTTCTTCTTTTCTTTCATAAAAACGTACACACAAATCTATGACACTTCTCAGATATTAGGCAATAGATCTTAATATTAACACGGGAAAAGATTCATTTTACTTCCCTCATCAATTCTCTTTGTCCACTTAGCCCCTCATCAATTCTCAATTTACTCCCCCAACAATTCCAATTAGTCCAAATCTACCCCCTAATGATAGAGAACATGATGCCCTATGTCTTTTCATGATTATTTTCATAGCTTGAAAATATTTAACACGAAATTTATCACAGAGATACAATTCTGCAAAATTACATTGCAACATATTATAAATTACATTGCAAAATTTGAAGTTAAAATTCTGTTTGTACACGGAGAAATAAAAAAGAGAAATCTGAGTAGGGGTAGATTGGACCAATTAAAATAGTTAGGAGAAGTAAATTGAGCTTAAATTTTATTCAGGAGGTTAAGTGGATAAAGTAAATTGTTGAAAGGAGTAAAATGAAACTTTTCCCAATTAACAAAGTCACTATATAGGCATATGCATATCCGAGAGACTAGGCATCAAATCTTGAGATTAACAAACTCATCATAGGCTAACTTATTCCAAGAACAATTGTACTTCGTCTAGAACTCGATAGCTGATCCAAACGTCTCTTAGGTTTCTTGAACAGATAAGCATCTCACCTGAGCCTTGAGGCTAGGAAAAATGAGGGACAAGCATTGGCAATTTGGCATATAGTACTGTCGGTGCCGCCGTTGCTCATCCTTACAGTTGAAAACGCATCGCAGCTTGCAGACTTTGCAGCAGCACGTGGACCTCGGCCTATGGGAGCAGCGAGGTCGCCATGAACAGGAAGAACAGGGGATCAAGGGATGCGAGGTCCGCCGGTGCATGGCGGTCGGTGCTCCGGCGAGCCGCGGCACCATGCCACCAAGCAGAGGAAAGTCAATTTCCCGTCATGCGGGAGGAGCGTTGCAGTGGGGTGGTAGCTACGGCCGTGGGCAGGGGACCGCCGCCATGTCTGGTCCTGCTACTTATGGGTAGACGGGGGCTCGCTCTGGCTACCTGGCCGCGGGGATGGCGGAGGACGCCGGCCATGGGTCTGGAGCTCTGGGCGCTTGGCTCGGAATATATATTCGCAGAAACGTCCCTGGACTGAATGTGCAAATAGCCCCCTCGTTCGGATCGCGATTACTAATCGCGATCCGATCATTTACAGAATACCCCCTATTTTGGATCGGTTCTTTGCAGAGGGGCCCCTGGTTCGGCTTGGCTTCCTTCTGGCGATGCCCGCCGCCGCCACTGGCCGCAGCCGTCACCGCCGCCCTCTTCCCCGGTGGGTATCGCGGGCTTCTTCTCGACGGGCGCACCAATCCCTGCCTCATCAGCTTGCACCAGCAATGTCTCCGCTCCCCTCTGCTCCCTGAGCCACGACCGGGCATCGAGCGCCGGACGGTGTCCACCCCCGACCTGTGCAGGGTCTCCACCGGCGAATCCACCCGCCTCGCCGGAGCGCCGCTAACAGTGGGGATCTCGAGGCCCTATCTCGCGCACAGCGCGCCAATATCCGGCTCAAGAGCTACCAGCAATATCCCCACTCTGTGTCCGGACCAGCACCGGCTGGGCACGGCGGATATGGTACGCACCTCAGCATGCTTCTCCTCCCAGGCTGCGCCTCAGGTAAGGATGCGAGTAATTTTCTGCAGCTGCAGGATGCTAATTGCTAATGGACATGGTTCTTCAGTTCGTCTGCTTCAGGTTTTACCACCAGTTTTTTTGTCTGAAGAAATCTTCCTGTTTCTGTTTGCCTCAGTGTGTGCATATCAGAATGCCAAGTGCACCATTTTCAGCATGCATCAGAGCCTGAATATTTTCTGTTTGGTCTCATGAATGGAGCAAGTCGGGAACAAATCACAGATACTATGGACAAGTTGCAGCTTCAGAGAAGCAGGCCGGTTACTTTCAAGATTCTGGATATGAAGTCTAAAGAGTCCATAGGGGATACAATGAAATGCGTGCAGAATCCGGTATTCGCAGTAGCACAGTATGGCAAAAATAACATCTTGATTTTTGGTACTCCGGTTACGAAGAATTTTGGTTGGAATAAACATTCTTCAGGTTGTCAAGGTTCATTCTTCATTTCTTCTCTTGTAAACTGATGAAGAGGAAATATCTTGACAGTAGTAGACACTTGAGGACAAACGATGAACTTGATCTTGACGATTGGATTATTTTCAGATTCATTGTCTTGAGGAATCTGAGTCTCTCTGACCAACCATGTGACAAATTGGAATATCTAGTATCTACTCCACCGGAGAAAAGGAGGAAGGAACAACCATGTCGCTGCTGCACTGAGATGTCCGTGTCCAAACCATTGTACTTGTTGCGCATATGATCATCTTTCTTCGTCAGATGCAAGTTAATTATCTTTCTTCTTTGGAGTTGAGCCGTTCAGGACTTCAGGTGATCAGGTCTCGCAGCAACCACTGACGGTGCTGATGGTGTACCGTAGGCGATTTGAGGGGCGCAAGTGAAATAGAAAAAGACTGAAGTTATTATAAAATACATTTGGCTATTATAAAATATATTTGGCTATAATGTATATATTTTTATATGCTAATCAATATATTTATATGTCTTCCCGTAGCAACGCACGGGCATATTTGCTAGTAATGACTTATTCATGGATCAAATAGCTAGTGTTCTTCCTCTTGTTACGCATATAACTTAAGGACAGACAGGAAAGAATACAAAGCAGGACAGAACTTCCTTCTAAAGATATTATATGAAAAAATGAACAAAACCTTATCTCAGCAAACTATCATTAGTGAATATTGTTCCAAGATTGTACATGATGAGCATCTTTTACTTCGTATATGTAGAAGAAAGAGCCAAAAGGAACAGACACATCACATTAGTCTGCCAAATTGTGCTTGGTTTACCTTGACACACTCTAAAATGGTTGGATCTTCGTGCCAACAGGGCCCTCCTCGCCGAGGATGCCCGGCCGGTCGAGTCTCTTCTTGTCGGAAAACCAGGCAAGCTCGCGCGCCATGGTGGCCTTCGGACGCCGCGGGCCGCGACAACATGGGATACGTCGACTCCTTGTCCTAGTCATCAGCAGTCAGCACAGGCATGAGGCATCGACCGAGCCGCGACCATGCCGTCTAATTGCATCGGCTCTAGACGATGCCGTAGCATGGCGCTCAAGACGGCCGAGACCATCCTCGCTGCGGACACGGTGGCCTTACGTCCTGGGATCGCGTTCGTCGGCAAGGCTCGGCTCAAGGCGGCGGCGGCGGCACGCAGGCGTCGACTCGTTGCCCGGCTTGTCCATGGATGCACTGCACTGCCAGCTCCTGAGAGAAGCGCGCGGCCAGACTGCCGGTGTCCTCGAGCTGCTGTCGTCGTGCGCCGCCCGACCTCCGCCATCCGGCTCCCGGCCGGCCCTCCCGGTGATTGAAGACGACCGAGTCAGACTGCGAGAGCCCCAAATCTAGACCGCCCATTCCTGATTGAACGGCCACAAGGGACTCAAGGGGTGGACGGTACCGTCCACCCCCCGACCCGGGTCGCGCCTCCTCCAGCGCTTGCTCTGCTTGGTGCCTCGCCTCGCCAGAGCGCCGCCGCGTTCCGGTCTCTACCCGCCCCCGATTCCTTGCTCCCAGCGGTCGGCATCCATGGTTTGCCTGCTAGCACCGGCCAAGGACTTCCCTAGCTAACTGTGCTCTGATGAAGGCTCGTCACTGACCACTGGCCTCCAAGAACACTACGAACGACCTCGCCACGCTGCCGACGAGGCTTCACCGGCACCGGCCGTTGTGGACCACTCCCCAACTCATGTTTCTGCAGCCCAGTTCAATTATAGGTTGAGCTCAGAATGGACCAGCACCGGGCTTTGCTGTTCCAGCCTGCACAAACATTCAGGTTCAGTTCGGAGTGCTTCGTGTTCATTCTTCAGTTAGCAGAGGTGGGAATTGCTGCAAGTCTCGTCTTTTGCTGGAACAAACTTTCAGAATCCGATGGAAGTATGGCGCGGAACAATATGAATTGGTGTCATTGCTCATCCTTGAGTACGATGTTGTATTGCTGCTCTTGATTCCGTGCATGAGCTAGGAAGAACAGGGAATCAGGGGTGCGAAGCCGGCTGGTGTGTGGCGGTCGGCACTCCGGCGAGCCGCGGCATGAAGCAGAGGAGGGTTTTACCATCACGCGGGAGGAGCATTGGGTGGTAGCTCTGGCAGTGTGCGGCGGACCGCCCGCCACGGCTGGTCCTCCTACATATGGGCAGACTGGGGCTTGCTCTGGGTACTTGGAGGCGGGGATGGCGGAGGTCGTCGGCGGCGATGGGGATAGCGGCCAGGCCCGAAACACATATTCGCAGAAAATCCCCTCATATTTTCAAAATACCCCCTGCACTTTTCAAGATACTCCCTAAATCGGATCGCAACTATTAATCACGATCCGAATATTTACAAAATACCCCCTATTTTGGATCGTGATTCTCCATCCGGATTTTTTGCAGATAGGCCCCTGCTGCGGATGAATATCTCTAGCTCGTCATATTCATAGCTCGGAAAAAAGGTATGCGTATACTATAGAATGTGGGAATGCAAACATTTCTTATTTCCCTGGCCCGTGCCCCCGGAGGGCGTAGGATTTGGGGTAATCCTGGTTTACCGCTTCCGTCCGGCGCTGCTTGCTCATTGCCACCGCAGCCATCGCCGCCGCCCTCTGCCCCGGCAGGGATCGCGAGGCCACCATCTCGATCGCGCACCAATCCCTGCCTCGTCAGCTCGCACCAGCAAAATATCTCTGGTCGCTGGTTCTGCAGCTACGACCGGACGGCGGGCACCGGCTTGCCGTGTCCGGGCTCCGGCTGGGCATGGGCACACGGCGTGCATGGTACGCGCCTCGCAATCTCGCATACTGCGTCTCAGGTTCAAACGGGGGCATAGTGGATGCCCGGCTGGTAATCGTCTGCAGCTGCAGGATGCTGAGTTGCTGATGAACATGGTTCGTCAGTGCGTCTGCTTCAGATCTTGCCACCAATTTCTATCTGAAGAAATCTTCCTGCTTCTATTGCCTATTTGCCTCGGATGTGTTCATATCAGCTTTGGTTCCTTGTAAAGACAAACAGGGCGAAATGCCTAGTACGTTTCAGAATGTGTCAAAGCCTGAATATTCAGTTCGGTCTAATTAATGAATGGAGCCAATCAAGCAGCAACTTCAGAGAAGCAGGAAAGTTACTTTTAAGATTCTGGGTACAGTCTAAAGACCCAACAGGGATACAAAGAAATTGTGTACAAATTGGAACCTCGAAAAATCCACGGGTACAACAACATAGAGTTTCAGTTGCATCCAGAATTCCAGACCAGGCAAAGCACCTCGAGATTTCCAGCCAGCCCATTGTGGAGAAGCCCATCAGTTCATTTCCAGGCGGCCGGCCCAACAATCCCAACGAAATCAACAGGGGAGAGAGGGACAAAAGGAGACGATTTGCCCACCAACCAGTGGAGAGGGGAGAGTGGATAGACTTGCTGGATCAACAACCGAACTTGACTTGCTGATCAAAGTGATGGAGCAGCCTATCCACCCACTGCGTCTGCGATCGCTTCTTTCTCCTCTACCCTCGCTCTTTTCTTCCACGATCTTTATATATCTATATCTATATAAATCATCCAGTACAATGCAAGCACACGACGTCCATATGGTCGTCTTCAGACTTCATCCATCGATCGGCCGTCACCGCGAAAAACTGTAGTAGTAGCTCTACCGCAGCCGGGTTGTTAATTCCACGGTAATGGCTGCCGCCAAGCTCGTCCGCTCTTCGTCGACCCTCGTTGCGCTCCTCGTCGCGGCGCTGTGGACGTCCTGCGCGCTTGTGCCGGCGGCCATGGCAGCTGACGCCGCCGCGCAGCCGGCGGCATCGGCGCCGCCGAGCGCAGGCAAGTACTGTCGCCGCCGCCGCTGCTAGCTTGTACGTATGTAGACGATCGACTAAAATGTGGTGCCTGCCTGCAGGTGTGCCGCCGCCGCCGGTTGACTCATCATCGGCGGCAGTCCAGGCCGCAACGCTACCTGCCACACCGGCCGCGGCGCTGCCATCATCCTCACCATCAACACCAGCGGCGTCCACCGCCGCCGCCGCCGCCGCCACCGCCACGGCCTCGAAGAAGTTCCCGGTGCCGAACCCCAGCGGCGAGCCGTACCTGCCCGCGGCGGAGGTGGCGTCAGCGCTGCCGCAGCCGACGCCCGACGAGCTGCCCAGCGCGGCCAGCCTCGGGTTCGGCGGCAACGGCGGCCTCGGGTTCGGCGGGCCGGGCGACGAGTGCTGCGGCGGCGGGGGGTACGGGTGGTTCGGCGGGCCCGGCGGGTTCGGCCCGGGCACGTACGGGTACAACGGGCCGCTGTACTGGGGGGCGGCGCCGGCGGGAGGGATCGAGAGCGTCGCGGCGGCGAACCTGGTTGCGCCCCTCCTCGTGGCCTGCGTCTCTGCGGCCATGCTCGCTTAACCTGTATTATTATAGTATATAATTACTAGTGATTTCTTACTGGGAATTAAAGTAACTCTCTCTATATATATATATATTTACAGCGCCTTACCACTTATCAGCATATATATTTTATAATACAATAATATAAAGTGAAAACTTTGGTTAAGTTGAGATGTGATGAATCGTACATTCATACTGCTAGAGCTTTATCAGTTGTGTATTTTATTTTTTTCTTTTGGAAGTCCGCTCTTAACACAGAACTCAACAAGGCTGAGATAATCAGTCGCAAGTTCAGAAGAAGCGCCATTGCTAGTGTTTATGTTTTTAACTTTTGGAAGGGCACACTACATTTATGAAGATTCTTCTATCAGTCTACCCCCCAGTTTTACCGAATTTCTTGACACCTCCTATGCCTATCTACTTCTATTATCAACTTACAATTTTTCCATGCCAAGCAACTTTTGGATTCTATAAAAATGAATTGTACAACAAATAATTTGAGCACCATATCATGTATGCTAGCTATTTGTACATGGAACGTAGGATTATTCCTTTTCTTCCTCTTCCTGGCTTACCCAGGCCTAGCAGCAAGAATGGCAAAACTCAACTGATGCTGAACAATGCCTATGCCCTATGATATATATAGGGATGTATTCATGTAGAGCAGTGCTTACTGTGTATATGCTCCTTGTGAGGCAAATAAAGCACTGGATGCATGCAACTACTTGCTACTGCATGGCACACCACCATTCAATGAAACTGGGCCAGCAACATCTATTGATAATGTAGCACATTAGTGTAGAGAGGATATCTCATGAGGTCACGAATATTAGAGTAATTCAATTCACATAATATGTGAACACTTACCATGTAAGTGCATGTAAACTGAATCTGACGGACAGATTGAGATTTTGCACCAACCCTTTTGTTCTTGTTTCCATGTGTGTCTCAACTCTAGGAGTAAAAGCCAAAGATCACAGACCAAATCTGACAGTTTATTGAATACTTGAACTGCTCATTCACATTATTGCTCAATTGTTCAAACAACAACTATTTGTGCTTCACAGCTTTCCTCAGCAACATCTCATGTTTACATAAAGCGCTTCGGTCAGCACTTGATCAATTACGAATTCATCACAGTCCCCAGCCCATCCTTAGTTTTGATAGTTGATACTTTTTAAGACCATTTCTTGCTCAGTAGTTTTGATACAGTTAAGTCTGTACCGCCGAATCCATCCATGACAGCCTTCGCGGAGGGAAATTCTGCTCTGGCAGTAAAGCTGGGAGACACAGATAGTAAGATAAGAAGCACCCGAATCATGGTTGTTGGTTGAAATAACCAATGTACATGAGAGGCAAAGACAGTTTACCTGCATCGAACAACTACACATGGCATGCCAATGCGCTCAGCTGCGAGGACGCCAGATTGGCTGCCCGCAACAAGAATGCAGTTTTGCACGTCACACCCAACATATTCAGACCCGGCTCGCAGAGCTGCTATTACCTTCTCAGAGCTGACAACGGCGACTAGGCAGTGAAATTTAGATAATATTCTAGGCAGTGACATTTAAATAATATTCTTCCAGGGAGGTAGGTGTTACTAATAACCTTTCAGATGTCGTGATGTCAACACTAAGCTTTAGGATCGATGCAACCTCTTCAGCAATCCTCTGCTTCTCTGCGGAAGCTGTTGCAACAGAAAATTTGGAATTAACGTCAAATGATCCTTGGACTGAAAGAAAAATAAATGAATGAGGCTGAAATTTTTTCAATAGCAATACTCACCAGCCTTTTGGGCTTCCTTGATAAGTTGTTCATCCAAACTGGATGTGACACCTTTACCAAGAACAAGTTGCCCATAGAAGCTTCCTTCAACCTCATTTTTTCCAACAATCTTAATTTTTGATGTTCTTTCAGGACCCAACTTTTTAACTATAGATCTAGAGTCAAATAGAAAAGAAATGAGAACACAAAATATTTTGACAAACTACAATATTGCCAGCAATTAGTTTGAGACAAATAACAAGAGTGGACAGAAGTTATTTTTTTATACAAACTGTACCTTGAAATCTTTTCTCCATTTCTCCCATATGCAGCCAATATGGCCACAGGGACACCCTCACTAAGTGCATCATCAATGAACCTTTGAATGGTTTCATACACAGAATCAGACACATGGCAACTTAAAGTTCAAGATAGAGTCATTCATATCCTATGGCAAGCACACAGTACTGAAGAGAGACAAAGGCTGTTCAGAAAAATAAATATGATCAAGATAAGGACAAAAGTAATTTGCTTATAAATGCTCATGCATTGATGGAATCAAATCGTGCAGCATGAGTATCAGAACACATAGAAACTTCTATTTGAAATGCTGTGAATTCTGTTCCTTCTTTTAGATAGCAACAAATGCCCCGCATATGATCAATTAGTAAAATGGTCCCGTAATTCTTGCAAACTTTTTAAGGATGAGAACAAAGAACGACCTTGCATATGTCTATACAGACTGCATATTACAATTTACAAGTAATTGACTGGTATGCTGCAACTCAGGCAGAGTACGCACAAGCAAACATCATAAGGGCCTCAACTCCCTGTTCATTCTGGTAGCATGGAAAATCTGGAAGGAATGAAATGCTCGCATCCTCCAAAGCAAGAACAGGCTATGGGCTCAAGCAGTCTGGGATATCGGTGAGGAGATCAGGCTATGGGCTCAAGGCGGAGCAAAAAGACCTAGTGAACTCAGTTATGCTGTAGTTCCGACATCAGGAGTTGCTGTTTTAGTCTAGATAACAACTAGTCCTTTTCTTTTCCAGTTGTTCTTTTCTTAGCATAAGCCAGTAGTTTGAACCATGTGCCAGCGAGCACCTCAGCAGCTTATGTTGTAACAAATTTTATTCTGTTTTCCTTCTTAATAAAAAAGATATGCAGCTCTCTTGAGTATTCTCAAAAAAAAGAACTCTACCAATAATAAATGAAACCTTCCTAGAGCATTCTATCCAGAGAGATGTTTTAACAAAAGAGACAAGCAGGAGATTGAAGTCTTACTTTTCGACTCCAGGCCGTAGTGGTAAGCTATCAGAAGCTGAGAACTCTTCCAAAGCTTTCAACTAGAAAAGAATGATGCTCAAAGAAGTCAATATAAAAATATTTATAATGAAAACGGGTGAAAGAGAAGAACCACTAGTCCATTTTGATATCAATTGTAAATTCAGGATCTTGATTAATCAGTTTGATTGGAATCAGATTCAAAATTAGAAATCAATACCAGGAACTAGTGCATAAAAGCAAGGAGAAAAACTAGTGCATCAGGAATTAAGCAAACCCTGCTTTCAGGTTATATCCAAAACTTTTTTTTCTAACGGCTAATACTGCCAGCCAGTTGTACTGGAGATATTGTTGACCCCCATTCCTTAGTAGAATCATTCATGGATCATGCACACATGAAATTGAGAACCTTGGCAAGTTAGGTGAAATCAGGAGTCTGGCAATTAGGAAAAGGATCAAAAAACACTACCAGACTACCAGCCAGGTAACAGCTCAAGCTAACTTCTGTCAAGGCCTGATATATCATAAAGTATGGCCAAGTAATGCTTGATATGCTTACCTTTTCACGAAGAACACTTTTCATAAACGATCCTTTCTCACTAGTTGGCAAAGATGTAGGCCAGCCAATCTGTGTTAAGTCAGAGGAAGGGGTTAAATTCAGAAAATGCAATGCATCAGCAGATGCAATTAATCAGCTCCACAAAGCTATGTTACACAACAATTAGTTTGTCGCATGGGAGAAACGAATAAATTTTAATGAAATTTGGCTACATGCTACAGAAATTGGAAGAACTCGCTAGATGTTCTGTTTTCCACCTCAATGTCTATAAGCAAATGGCTGACTTGCGATGTACTGTAGCCAGATTTACTAACTCCTACTTGACCAAAGAGGGTACTAGGGGAAGAAATAGACCATACCCTGTCAAAGAATAATACGAGCATCCTTTTCTCATCACCATGAGCTTTCCTAGAAAACAATGCAGCTTTAGGAAAATAATCAACATGAAGAGAAAACGAAACACCCCCGTCCAGTCCAGTCCAGTCCAGTCCAAACTACGAGGTTAGACAAAAGGAAACAAAATAGCAAGGGAACATGTTCCAATCCGTAATATCAATAGTTAACTCAGTGTTGAAGGAAAGACAGGAAATGTGACTGACAACGCTAGAGAATTGAATACGCACCTGACCAAATCAGCATATATTGGCTCTGTCCAATTTGCACAATCTAGCCCGAGACTTTGAAATGCTGGTGGAATAAAATGTTAAGATCTATAAAAATCAAGACAGGCAAGAACTATGCATACTTGTGCAGTTAGACTTCTATTCCATTAGAGCCCTTCATTGTTGATATACTGAATTTGCTATTTTGCATTTGATCCTCGGGATGCGCGGCATGTGTTGAAGAAAAAAAATAAAGTGCTACAGAAGAGTAAAATAATTTGATAAGGACGTGAAGCATAGAAGAAGATTCATATGTCTCGCACCTACATTGAAAGCTTGTCGATTGCCAAAACGGTAGACATCTGCTAGAACTCTGGAGGAACAAAAACACGAAATGCTCCATCAGAACAGTGAGTCTTCTGAGATCAGCAATGCAAAGGAGAGCAAGGAAAGGTATCACTATTTTGATACATCAACTCAGAAGAAAACTTTGTAGCATTTGTTCAACAACCAACATGGTTCAGCTGGAACCGATAAACAATGGAGAAAGCATTTGAACGGAATCAATCTGATACCACATCGCTGAATCGTGGCATTTGTATCCACGAATTATCTCTGTGGAGTTAGGACACGTTGTGTTCACTAATCCAACCACTTCCTACATCTGTCCAGTAGTTCTAAAAATCTAAGTTTGAACAATTCTAACCCAGCCAGATGAGCAGTAGCAGAAACAGCTCTAGCTTCAGCAACTGCTATGCTCAAGAAGTAGAAAAGACGCTCCTTTGGGGATAAAAACAAGGGGAATTCAGGAACCGAGCACTGAAAAGACAGGATTTTTGAGGCCCTCACCCTTCCACCTCCACAAGCAAGCCGAGGTTCGGCGGTGCCGGGCTCTCGGACGACGAAGAGGAGCACCGGAGCGGCGGCGCCAGTTGGTGGCGGCCGGAGCTCGGGGCGACGGCGGCGCGGAGAGGAGGAGAAGCAGAGGCGGCCGAGGAGGTCGGGATGGAGGTAGGAACCTTAGCCGTCTCCGGCGAGGCTGGTGCCGGCGGGGACGCCGGGAGCGGGACGCATCGGGCGGCAGCGGCGGCCATGACGGGCGAGGTAGGCGTGTGGACCGGCGGCGGCGAGCTATCCGGCGCAGGGAGAGGAGAGGGACACTGATGATTGGAATGGTCGGTAACACACAGCGGCTAAGCTAATCGCGCCGATAATCATCGTTGATGTGATGGGTTATCGCTTATCGCTTTCGGGAAAAATTTTATGGGCGGCCAGAATCTAGCCCATTTCTTTCGCCCGATACATCCCTCTCTTCCCCGTCTCAGTTTTCTTTGGAGAAAGGTATTTCAATTTTTTATACAGGAGAAATTTCAATTGTCTACCGCAATAGTATCAAATAAAGGAGTTGCATATAGAGGGAAGATTTTAAACAAGTTTGGGCATAGGGCCCTATTTGGGCACAAGGAGGGACCGAAAGCTTAGCTAGAATATATGAAATCGAGTAAAGCGAGTATCATAGAAATCTATATCGATTATGGGCAAATACGACAACACTTGTTCTGCTTTACCCTCTTAATAAAAATTCAGCTTTCAACCGAGAGCTATTTAAACTATATTCATTCATTGTAATGATTTTTATTCATTTATTTCCTTATGTACAAGTTTGTTTTAAGTAAGAATTTGCAATAGCTTTACACGCACTGGGCCAATCACGTGCAAGTCGTATACTAGGCCGCAAGTAAACAATGCTATCAAAAAATTCAAAACGACCTTGGGCTGAAGGACGATCAGTGCCCACCTTCAAATTTACTCTTCATGCGTGCAATTGTAGTAAAGAAAACTTGTTTTAGTGGATGAAACACCAGAAAAAGGCATGTTCATAATGCACAACTTAACCAAAAGAATGAATGATTCAAATTCCTTAAGTACAAACGCTGAAGTCACAAAGACTTAGATATTTTTGTGTTCCCCCACCCGCCACACTCGATTTCACTGGCCATCGCGTTCGTCACTTCGAATAAACTGAGAGGTAAAACTGGATCACAAACTGCCGAGTGGAGAGGGTCACCAAAGTGGTTGCATAAGGGATAGTTTCATATACCACACCTCCTCCCCTCGAGGCCTCAACCCATTCACGTACACACATTTTATATTTTTTTATTTTCTTTTATTCATTTATAATCTGGTTCCATCTAAGGAACATAAAAAATAGGGATAAACGGTAGATTCAATCCAAGAAAGTTGGTATAAAATCACAAATTTAGAAAAAACACATGGACAAAATTACCATTGAAAGTCTTATAGTAGGGGCAAAATCACCGATGTTCCATATATTTACCATTTTACTCCTACTGATTTATATGTATGGAAGCTGACTCCTGTATGCATTAAGAAGACAATAAACATACACACAGTTATTACACTACCATCCATGAAAATTGGCTTCAGTAAGAAAAAAATAAAAATAAAAACTCAGTATTATTATGGACTTCTTAGCATCCACACAGTCCACTGCTACTACTTTCACCACCCACGCCTAGATAGGGAGTGGAGTCATGACCTCAATTATCTGCAGTGATGTTGGATATACATGCCGGTTTCGGCAAGCCAGTGATTTATAATCGTCCCAATGAGAAGCGGACACGTGTTGAAGCATAATAACGAGTTCAGGAGGATGTACCAAACTACATATCCGATCTGGTGATGAGTACCGTATGCAGCCACACTCGTGTTCATAAAACATACGAGAAATGTAAAACTAATGCCACACAGCCATGCAAGCTAGCGATCGTATTTACATGTAGACAGGTTGCATTGCATCCGTCATCAGATCTCCATGATCCTCCCGAGCTCGTCCCAGGTGCTACCGCTGTCTCTGAAGGTCGTCAGCTCGCTCCACACTGACATCGATGGCAGCAAAGGAGCTCCCATCAATCCTGATGAAGCTGTCGCTGTTGTTTTGGCTGATGACGCGCCATGGAAACCGTGCAGCAGGAACGGCTGGTGGTGGTCAGTGGGATAAGCCTCGCTCGCCTCTGACGAATAATCGAAACTGCTCCTCGTCATGGAAGCGCCGTGCTGATGGTGATAGAGATAGTCATAGTAATACTGCAACTGCTGCTGATGGCTTCGTTTGCTGCCGTGGTCTCGTTTCTGCTGCTGCTGGCACCTCCTACTGTAGGTGTAGGACATGTTCCTCTTGAAGATCCGGCATATCGTCCATATTTCCTGTGTGATTAGACATGAACAAAGAATTATTAACAATTGTGTTTCGGTTTATCTGTGATGATGACTAGAGCGAGGTTGATCTGAAATTGTTAGTACTGACTGCATCTTGGAGCTCGGCTGATGCCGTCGATGAAGGGAGGCGGAACTCGTGCATCATCCAGTCGGTCTTGGTGCCCCTGCCGGCGCTGCCGCGGTAGTAGACGAGGGACTTCTTGAGCCCGAGGCACTCGCCGCCGGCGCCGCCGTGTATGGGCTTGTCGATGCCGGTGGCCTTCCAGAAGCCGGAGCCGGTGACGCGGTTGGGCCGGATGCTGTTCCTGTACTTGCGGCCACGCAGGCAGAAGAAGTACCAGTCTTCTTTGTCTCCTGCACCCTGCACCACATGCCGAGCTTCATCTGCATATTATTCATCATGCCTCCACACAGTTAGCTATTAGCTCCGATCGATCCATGCTTCCATCAAAGAAGAACACAACCAATCAAAAGTTCAAAACTTACTTGGAAGATCCCAGGGGTCGTGCTTGTAGATGTCGACCTCCTTGATGATGTCAATACTGAAGCCCTTCTTCTCCACCTTCCTCGCAAGGTAGAATCCCACGAGCTCCTGGTCCGTCGGATGGAACCGGAACCCAGGAAAGACCAAATCATCATCATCTTCAGTTCCGACTTCCACTCCGCCGCCGCTCTCCTTGACCCTTTCCGACGGCTTCTCCTCCTCCATGGCTGGCCTTAGGAGCTTTAGTTCTTGCTTCTAGGGCTAAGATAGCTGCTTACATGCCATACATGGTGATGGGGCCAAATGGAGGCTGTGTACGGTCATACGGACTTGGTTATTAAACGCTGTATTAATATGTTTGGATGGCCTCTTCTTGATTGGTTCTTATTTAAATGAGTGGTCATACGTTGAACTAAACATAGACAAAGATTAAGATGTTAGAAATTTTTGCCCAAGTCAAGTCAGTGGAATTTTGGCCTTATAAGTTGAACTTTCTCATTTCATTTCCTGAATGTAACAGATCAAGTCAGTGGTACTTTTTTTTAGGGTTGAGGATTCGTTCTGATCTTTTGAGCTATAGGAATTTATCAGATGAGGGCCAGCTTTTTTTTCTATGGTTGAGCACATCAACACTATGTTGTGCCAAGTCAAGGCAGAGGTCATGCCCCTTGACTCTGCAGGAGTGTAATTGATTTGTTTAAGAGCTAGTCCTTTTAATTCTGCAGGGGTGAATTATCTGCTAGCCTTTTTCTTTTTTACCACAAATGAGGGTGAGTGGTAATCCCTACAACAACATGTCTTAGTTTCAGCCAGGACTTCATTTACCAATACCAACCAGTTTACTAGTAGTTTTTTTCCCTAGAAAGAAGGACAGCTACGTGCCATTGCATTATAGGAGCAAAAATAATTTACTAGATTTTTCTCTCAAATTGGACCCTTTTGCTTATTTGCAAATTACTGTAATTTCGGGCCTGAATGGTATCTATCAGATATTTTGGAGTACATTTGCTACTTTTTTTGTTAACTTGTGTAATTTCTCTTTATGGCCAGTTGTTATCGTGATTTGAGACCACGGTTGTCTCTTCGAATTAACAGGAAAATAGTTTCAGGAAGAAAAACTCAGGATGTAAAAGCTATACATAATTTTTCTACTGAGTAAAGGGTTGATCAAAAAAAATTCTTGACAGACAAATTTTAATTCTGTTTTATGTCGGGTGGAAAGGTATGTGCGGATTTGTCTCAAATTAAAGTGTAACTTACATTTGGAACAACAAAACTTGGAGAAGCTTCGGATTAGGTAAGAAAATCAGTCCCCCTTTACTAGTTGTACGGCTGGAGCTGAAGAATCTCAAAGCATTCATACGACTCAAACTGTTGCCATAAATTATTCACTTCTAGGAAAGCGACACACCTACACATGTTACTTCAAAATAACTACATGCTCATGAGAACAGATGCATGCGACCTTAACAAGCATGGGAACAAAGAAAAAAGATGTTGAACATTTCCAGGCTTGGAAAAGTGTGATGGTTGAGTCCATCATTTTCAGCCTGGATGAAAATGCAGTCGGCAGCTGTGGAGTTGTAAGAGGAGGAAACCGATGTTTTAACCTGGCACTTGGCACTCGTGGTCGTCCAGGAAATTTTGGCATACAGAAAAATCTGAGTCCCTCTTTCCTTTGGTACTGGTTAAAGAAAACATTACATTTACGGCCCACAAATTGACCTCTCTCTAGACTGAATGTTGCTTGTATGCATAGCATTGCAAGACTTCCTTCCAAGCGTCCAACGAGTACATCATCTGTTTTATGGTGTAGCACTGTCCTGGTTGTTCAGATATTACTGTTAAAAGATCTGGCGTATTTTCTTCAACAAAAATTATGAATTTCTAAAAGAAAATATACTTACGAAACTCTCGTGTGCTCCCTCAAATTCTAACACCTCTATTGTCTGTTACTCGGTTTCATCAAACATAAGCTTTTCTCGTCCTCTTTTGTGGTGTTTCAATTTTGGTCCTGGATTCTACTGATATTGTATCCTTCTCGTAATGCGAAGCCATGTGATCTCCACTTGTTTTTGTACACATCTTGCAGTGCACATGATTTGTGTCAAGTATCTTACATATATATTCTGCTCTCTTTGGATGATCCCTACCAAAAAAAAAGAAGCAATCAACACAGCCACAGTTAGAAACAATTATTTAGGCTACTTTTGAGTTGATCTAAGCTGGCTCCATATCCTGCAATCATATAATTATGTAACTTTTTTTTCCAATCTTAAAGTGTATAGAGATTTTTTAGTAGGCATTCGTCCTTATCCTGATTATAATCAGACTATCGCAAGTGTTTCTGTCACAAGGTATGCTCCAATTAGTCGATTCTCTTTGACTTCCTTTGTTTTGTTTTTTTCCTGTAGCAAACACTGCCTAAATTACACCGCAAGCTACAGAGTGCGTATCTAATAGATGAATTTTCAGTTTATGGAAACTCGTGAAAAATCATTTTTCATGTCCTAAAACTGGCCGTTAGAGTCCATTTTCAGCTATAAGAGTGATGAGTTTAGAATTCAATTCAATGGCTAAATTTGGTCCCTTTCTCTTCTTTTTTAAGAAGTAGTTGAAGTGCTCAACTATAAAATTTACTGAAACTTTTTGCTGTCTTCTTTTTTGATCAAACTATTCACATCATGCCACATAATAGTAACAATGATAATCCAACAGGGACCATGAATTTTCTGTTGAACTTGCATTCCATCTCTGAAGACTATAGAAATAAGTACTCTCCTACCTTTCTGAAGTTCTGATGCACGGCATGAAGTTGTCAATAAAGAAAAAAGGCAATATGGTCAGAGAAAATTTGGTGCTGTCAAAAAAGTTGATGTCACTGCATGCGCGCGGTAGATTAATCCTGATAAATTTACTGTTTAATTAAGGAAAGCAGGAGTGTTTAACGTCATGCGTCATGAAACCTGATAAGATCGCTCATGCTAACCAAAGTGATCAATCTCGTCTTATTCTTCCTCTGCTTCACCTCCAAAGTCAGCATATTCTGCTGCATGCTCGAGCAGAAGAAATTCAGAGCTAAGTAGATCGACTAAATTCCATTTCCAGCCTTGCCAAAGCGAAGCGACCCAACTTTCAGACACAAGCAAAAGGCCGTTTCTCAGAAGTCTACATGACCCCATGTTAGCTGTGCAGAACAGGGACTATAAAACTGTGAGCAGGGCATCAGAGAAGATCAAGGGATCCGAGGTGGTCACTTGGTGGTGACACAGCCACATAAGAGCACATGAATTCTGAGGAAAATGGTATGCAAATGGAGTGTAGCACCAAGGCATGGTAAACAAATTCATCTGTTTTGTTACTGTTACTGTTACTGATCACTTCATCAGTTTTGATGATGAGCTGGTGATGGCGTTCGTACTGCGTTGAAACTTGAAATTGAGACCATGACATACTCATATACATGCACAACAGAGCACCAGTGATCAGGATACATGCTTGAGTAACAAAGCCCCAATAAGCTGCCTCAATTTGCAAGAGTCAAAAAGTCCCCGGTATAATACTGAAACCCCAATAGCCTGAAATCATCATCTTACAGCTGAAGATAATTTTGTCAGAAACATGGGTTTCAGTACGCTTGAAGGCTGCAGACCAGTGAGCCAGTCGTTCAGGTGTAAAAGCATCTGATGCTTCAGTAACACATTGCTGCCAGTAGAAACTACAATGTCCCTTTGTCTCCTAGATTATAAAAAAAAATTCTTCCACAGAGCATTACTAATACATCTTAATTTTGGACTAGTATTAGAGCAGGCACGTGCATCTGAGCAGTCATTGATTGACTAGGTTGGCCTGTTTCTTTCTTTGGATCTCAGTGAGTTGACTAAACCTGTGCAATCTTCCCATCAGTTGACTAAACCTGTGGACAGCTTAAACAATCTTGTTCTTATGGGAAGTGTCGTTCAGGCTAGGAATGGGGAATCTGGCTGTTCATACCAAACGGGCACAAATAATTCCACTAAGATTCAGAAATGATTGCTCAAGTCGACTGGAGTCGTCATCTTGTGCTTTTGTCCACAACTCAATGGAGCCATCTTCCTTAATTCTGCCATTGGTTACTACAGTGTCAGCGTCGGCACCAAATTGTAGCCCTCTAATGAGTAGAAAATATACATGCATTAGGTGTGTTGCTACTTGTTACATTGCTGCTGCTGCGATCGGCGGCGGCGCTCGCTACTGACGCGAAGCTCTACTGCAGTCGGGAATCATGGCCAGTGCCCGAAGCTGTCTTCACGAACAGAATTGAGAGATGGAATGAAAAGCAGAGGGGGGTCCGCATCTTTGCTTCTTCTATCTGTCGTTTTTTTCTTATCTCTCTGGTCGAGGCTGTACCTACCTGCTGCATCAATTTCCGCATGGACAGACGGATGTGAGACAGTTCATCCCGCCAAGGGCCAAGAGGAACCGTTGTTGTAACGTCCTCCATGATGAATCTTGTTCCTCCGCTGTGAACTCTACCACCATCTTCGCCCCGCTCTGACTAACAGTTCCCTGATCATGATACAAACTTCAGCACCGTGGCTCCAGAGAATCTCCTCGCGACCATTCTTTCCTCGGTGCCACCCATTTCCACTCCCTTGCTGCATGCTCGACAAGAACTTAATTTGGAGTTGTATTTGTTGCTCGCTATGTTTTTCCTTAATTGTTTCTGAATCAGTTTTCAGTAGACGGGAACATGAGAACGAAGGAAGCCTGCCTAGAGAAAGCTAAGACTAATAGAACGGGCGCATATATACATGACGAGTAGTGTGTGCGTGTGTGGTGGGCTGGTGGTCAATAGGATTTCTTTCTCGAGTATTTATAGGCACGTGATTTCATCCAGACGTGTTAGGTTGGATATTAGTAGCTAATAGTAAGTAGTACAGAGGTTTAACTGCATGCTCTGTGGTGCACGGACATTTCTATCGATCGTCGTGGTTACGAAGGGAGTAAATTTGTCGAAATTTTCCGATGAAAATTACAGTTCAAATAGGATGGTAGATTTTATTTATTTGTGCAATCCAAACAGCAACATTAAATTGAAACATGATTTGATTTCCTCTAATATTCTCGCAATTTGCACACACTTATGCACGACGATGCGTCTGTTGCCTAAGCCTTCACACACTTAGGGCATGTTTGGCATGGCTCCTACTCTAAATTTGGTGGGGTGGCGTTTCCATCTCGTCCATTTAACTTTGCTTCTCCTCCTTCGCTAGCTAAGCTCCATTTGTATGTTACCCGTTGCAGGAGACACCCTCACAACAACACACAGTTTGGTCCAGAATCTCTCAGAGCATTTCTCCAGATGCCAGCCATTCTTAAAATGTACAACGAGCAAGAAGCCAGCAACGGCTGGACAGCTCTCGAATCTCGATCTCTTGCCTGGTGTCCTCTTTGTCTCGATCGAGACTAATATCACTGGCTAGTCGGATGCAGAGAGTTGCAGTATGTGGAGTGGGTGGTATATATATTGAAGAAGCAGATGCCAATATAATGCTCCCTCATCGCCTGATAGAGGTCACGAGCATGTGGGTTGCGTTAAGAACATGTACTTTAATTTTGGCAAAGAAACAAACAAATTAAACAAACACACTTGGTGTAGTAATGTGTTGTGCTTGGCAAGAACCTCTTCGACAGTTTTTATCGAGACGTGTTGGGTTAGATATTAATTAAGTACTATTAATAAGTAGTAAAGTGTAGCTGCTGTGTGCTGCACGGACATATCTACATACTGTGACCATCGTCGTGTAGTTATAGTATATATAAAGGGAGTACATTTTGTTGAAATTTTTGTTTCCCAGGTAAATTAGTTCAGATAGGATGGTATTTTTTTATTGGGAATCTCGGGCATGTTGTTCAGTCCCTTTCAGTTTAGTCTGAATCAGAGGGTTAGCGGAGGCTTTCCCTTTTCGCTTTTCTTTTCCCGCCCGTTTGGGCTGCTCTGAACTTCTTGTATTTCCGTTCTGATAATGGAAATGGGGTAAAGAAAAAAAAAGATGGTGGTTTTTATTTATTTGTATAACCCAAGCAGGCACATTAAATTACAACATGATTTCCTCTAATTAAAACTATTGTAATTTTCCTACAAGACATATCGAGACATGCATCTTAATTACCCTATTCATATGTTCCTAACATCCTTTCTGCACTAGTCCTTGCAGGTGGGGTGGAATTCCCATGTCGTCGTCCACTGAGCTGTGCTTCTCCATTGCTAGCCTTATTAGCTCGATTTGCATGTTGCCCGTTGCAAGGGACACACTAGCAACAAGAATGCACAAGATGATCAAAGGTTTGTCAGAACATTTTCCCACATGCCAGCCATTCTCAGAGTGTATTTGCACTCGATCATCATTTCTGGACGAGTAACAAACCAAACTGATCAATAAGCAGCTCTCTCTTGCTTAATTGGTGGCCTCTCTGTTTCATTCGTAACTAATATCACTGGCTAGCTAGTGGGTGCAGATAGTTGCAGTATGGAGTGGTGTATATATGGGAAAAGCTGGAGGGTCCCCAAAAAAACAAACAAATTAACACAGTGCTACTACAAAAAACTGATTTTGATTTCTGGGAGTACAGCTAGGTTACTTTCCTTTGATTGCGCAATAAAACACGGAGATGCGCAGGACTAGTTTGCAGCACGAGTAAACCGCGCTGTGTTCCAAGTGGCGAAAGATGAGACGGGAGGTGGCGAGAATGGACCCGCTGATGTCTCAGCTTGTGCTCTGTACAACTTAGTCAGAAGAGAGCTGGAGCTGTCTCGGCGTGTTTCTTGCAGTTGTTAATTTCCAGGCAGCATCTTTGACAGCACAACCCCATTAGGAGTTGTTTCATCTTTGAATCCCTCTAATAGGTCTAGCGATCGGAAGTAAAATGTGTACAGGCTTGAACAGCCTTGCTTGACATTATCAGGTGTTCCTTTATTAAACAGATATCAGCAGTGGCGGAACGTGAGCCAATTGGAAACAGGAGCCAATTAGTGTTAATTGAGCTAACATATTGATGTATAACTGTGCTGGTATAGCTTATCTTAAAGAAGATTTCTTGGCCAAGGGGAGCCAGTACCCTGTTTCGCCTCTACGTAGGTCCGCCGGTGGATACCAGGCCAGTTGGCATTCACAGACGAACCTTACTCGCACAAAGCAACAAAGTGTTCAAAAGCAAGGTTCAAGCCAGATCTGAACGGTCAGCTTCCAAAACCACGAGCAGAGTTCCACATGGGCCGTCAGGTTGAGAGCCAGTCTAATTAAAAATCAATCTCGCGTAACAGTCACAACGTCCATTGTCGTCTAGTCCGGTTAGGATACCTGGCTTTCACCCAGGCGACCCGGGTTCAAATCCCGGCAATGGAACCCCATTTTTGAAATAGACATGCAATGTTGAGACTTGTTAATATTTGTTCTTATAATTTTTGAGCGAGGCTGTTACTGTGTTAACCTCTATCTGGTTCAACAATTTATACAAATTTAGTGTTTACTTACAGCTGGTTCAACAATCAGATTTCTCCTAACTCGATTTTCTATAGGCTTATTTAAAATTTTATGAGAATCAGATATGAATGGCTGGCGGGAGAATCAAATACGTTTTTTTAGGCTCAAGAATCAAATACGTATGTATAGTTGGTTTGCTCTCCCATCACATCTTACCACCATAACCATATAACATGACCTCAATTTAATTTTTCTTTGATTCTCACTGTCCATGGCCCCACTGGCCATACAACCGCCAAGCAACACCCATCCATCGCTGTGGGTCGTATCGATATGTATGTATTCACTGTTCAACTTTAGATTATTTTGTCAGCAACTAACGGTCGTGGAAAGACTTTTAGGATGAGCAAACCAGAAGATGCACAATTGGCATCCACATGTACCTATCAACTTTGTCTCGTTTTGGACTGGTATCGTGAAGTGGGTACCCTATTCTCCATTATTACGACTTTACTTTATGCTAAAGAGAACGCTGATCACATGTGAAAAAGATTATTGGAATAACAGGGAAGAAAGAGATTGCACATATCTATCTATCTGTCTGTGGTTAATGGGAGGAATCTTTCTTTGCTGAGGGTCTCATTCGTTCGAACCAAGGGTTGCTTAGCAGATCTTAGGGCAGCTCCAGTGTCAGCGTCGATTCTGGGGAGGAAAACATCGACGGCGAGGACGATTCGAGCATCCTCAGCAGACTTGGCGAGATCACCAGCTGAGTTATTAGCGAGAGAGACACATTCTCTCTCCTGCACATAAATCAAGTGGTGTCACATCCTCTTCTCTTATATTATCTTGATTTTCGTAAACTTGCCTACCTCTTGTTACACCGCTAGCGAGTCTTCTCTCTTCTAATTTTCTCCCAACCACATCAGATATCGTCGTCGCCAGTCGGCGAAATCGTCTGCCCTTGGACTTGGAGGCGGCCTTCGATTGGCGGGACCAGCGAAATTATATAAAAAAAAATACAGCTCTTTCTCTCCTCGCTTCTTGTTCAACAGATCAACAGCGCACCCTATCTCCCGTCAAAACAGATCTCCGCCGCCGCCTGGTCACCGCACCCGCTCCACTGCTCCGCCCCACACCGCCACCTTTCTCTCCTGTCGCCGTCTCCTTTCTCCTCCACGAAGGTTCTTCCACTCCTTCCCCATCTGCCCATCTCCCTCCAGTTCCCAACGTTCTATCTATTCCCCATCCCTTCTAAATCAGCTACGGATCCATAAAATTGACCACAAATCAAGCTTGTAGTGGCTGTGTCGGATCTGCCTCCTCCTCTTCCACAGATCAAGTCAGAGATCCTCTCCTCCCTCCTCCACAAATCAAGCAGGAGCTCGTCGTCCTCCTCCTCCAAAGTGTGCCTAGTCGAGGAGGGGTTGCAGTGGAAAAGCGATGCAAGCAGTTCGATCCAAGGCTGGACAAGAAGCTGTTGAGGAGGGGACTGCGGCGAAGGAGAAGTAGTTGAGGACGTCCTCGACTCCTCCCAACCACTGCTCTCCTTGTTCCCCAAAACGTCGGCAAGAAATGGTTGTCCCGATCAATATGAATTGTTTATTCGCTGAAGTCCAACAGAGTTTGGAGTTCGATTTTCCCCTCTGACAACAAGCAGTCGAATGCTCCAGTGTGCTCGGTTTGGTTTTCCAGCCCCACGATTCGATCTTGTCCAGCTGCCCTCACAGTGCACCCCAGAGAAAACTGCACACGGTCACATTGAGAGCAAGCAAAGAGAGGAAAGCGGAGGTCATGGAGCCTGCGGTGGTGAGCGCATCGGCCGGCGCCATGGGCTCCCTGCTTCGGAAGCTTGGTGAGCTGCTCACAGCCGAGTACAAGTTGCTCAAAGATGCTAAGGGACAGATCATGTTCCTAAAAGCTGAGCTCGAGAGCATGTATGTCTTCCTGAAGAAGATCTCAGATTCAGGGGAGCCTGACGAGCAAGACAAGTGCTGGGCCAAGGAGGTTCGCGAGCTGTCCTACGACATCGAGGACAGCATCAGCGAGTTCATGCTCCGCGTGGAACGTGACTCCAGCAAGCCACACGGATTCAAAGGGTTCATCACTAGGAGCACGAAGCTGCTGACAACAATGACCACTAGGTATGAGATTGCAAAGGAGTTTGAAGGCCTTAAGATCCGTGTCAAGGAGGCAAGTGAGCGGCGCACGAGGTACAAGATTGACGACACTGTCCCAAAGCAAAACAACACAACCATCGATCCTCGCTTGTTGGCGCTCCATGCATAGGGTCTACGCCTTAATGTCGAGTCCTGGGCTAGCGGGCCCCATTTTGATGAACCTGGTAACTCGACCCCTGGTGTAAGCTTCCCTTCATGGACCCTCTTTGCTCGGCCGCATTCCGTAGGATCATGTAAGAAGCTTCGACTTAATGGGCGCTGACGAGCCTTGTCGGTGTCAAGGGACCAAGAGACCAGCTGATTCAGTTGATGGATGGAGAGGGTGTGCCTGCGCATCAGCTAAAGGTGCTCTCTATTGTGGGCTTTGGAGGGCTCGGAAAGACTACGCTTGCAAATGAGATTTATCACAAGCTTGAGGAGAAGTTCCAGTCTCGAGCTTTTGTTTCTGTGTCCCAAAAACCAAACTTTAGGAAGATTCTGAGAAGATTATTATCTCAAGCTGGATTTGTAGCTCCTAAGGACACCAACATTGAAATGTGGGAAGAGTCTGAATTGATCATTGCACTGCAAAATTTCCTATTGGACAAGAGGTACACGAGTCTCAAAGTAATTGTGCTCTGAGTGATTTATGATATGACACTTTCTTTCCTATTTTGAAGCTATTCTTCTTTAGCACCATAGTATTCTTTAGCACTTTATAATATGAGGTGTCTAGATTTGTTCTCTAGACCTTGGTTTCTTGTGGCTGACTAGTATGTGTTGTATCCTTAAATGTATAATGGATGTTTGTTAGCATTCACATTACTTGGAATCTGCATTCAATGGTTTTGTACTTTATCAGATTTGTTAAAATATTCATTATTAGCATATGAAAAACAGAGAAACCCTTATAAATACACAAAAGGTTTAAAATTGTTATCAGAACTCTGAATATTGCTTTTCATTTCTATTCTTCAAATTGCACCCCTCCAATTAGCATTTCATTCTCACCACTGCCTAATTAAGTATATATGATTCAGTTTTGAGGATTGTTACTTGAAAAACAGAGCAAGGCCCATGAGCCATCGTTTGCTCAATTTTAGCACCAGACAGGTTGTTCTGACATCCCATGCCCCTTCAGTGTAGCCCACAGAACAAAGCTACTTCTTTTTAAAAAATAAAGAAAAGATGAAATAGACAGTGGGGGACGATGTTCCTCGATCTTTCACTGAGTGGATGAGAAGAAAGGAACAGAGTAGGGATAATTGTGTTTTTCTTCTTGTTGTTTTGATCTTTAGTGATGATATACTTTCATGTCTTCATTTACTCTGTCATGATGGTTGCTACACTCCATATGTATTTACATGGCAGGTACCTCATTGTAATCGATGACATCTGGGATGTTTCTGCATGGGATATTATCAGATGTGCTCTTCCGGAGAACACGAATGGTAGCAGAGTAATAACAACTACCAGAATTGAGGCTGTGGCTAGAGCTTGCTGTAGTAATCACATTGAATGTGTTTACAAAATGAAGGCCCTTAGTGACCAAGACTCAAGAAGCTTATTCTTCAAAAGAATATTTGGTTCAGAGGGTATGTGCCCTACATATTTGAACGAAGTGTCGTCTGAAATTTTGAAAAAATGTGGTGGCTTGCCACTTGCAATTATCACAACATCTAGCCTATTAGCTAATCAGCCAAACAAGCTTAAAAAGGAGCAGTGGGAGTATGTATGGAAGTCTCTAGGCTCCAACTTTGAAGTGAGCCCAAGCTTGGAAGGCATGAGACAAATATTGAATCTCAGCTACATAAATCTTCCTCATTATTTGAAGACTTGCATGCTATATCTTGGTATTTATCCAGAAGACTACACAATTGACAAGAATGATTTGACTAGGCAATGGGTTGCTGAAGGATTTATATGTAAAGATCGTGGGATAGATCCAGAGGATATTGCAAAGAGCTATTTTAATGAGCTTATCAATAGAAGTATGATTCAGCCTGTAGATACAGACTATAATGGTGAGGTAATATCTTGCCGGGTACATGATATGATGCTTGATCTTATATTACATAAGTCTAGAGAAGAGAATTTCATAACTATAATGGATGATATGCAAGACATGACAGGACATCAAAACAAGATCCGCCGGATCTCTCTCAACCTGGATGATGCAACAAATGACACTGCTGACACTGCAGCGAGATCTGTCCAGCTATCCCAAATACGTACACTAGCAAGATTTGGTACCTCCTCGCAGTTGCTCTCTTTTAAACTGTTCAAGCATCTCCGAGTTCTAGGAATTGAAATTTCAGGATGGTCCAACTCAGATCCATCGCTAGACTTTACTGGGATACGTCACCTGTTTCAGTTAAGATTCTTAAAGATCGTAGCAAGAGGTTACCATGCGGTGTTACCTAGTAAAATTGGGGATCTTCAGCAACTGGAAACATTTGACATAAGTGGAATAAATTCATATAAACGAACACGGCTTCCGAAACTACCATCAGATATTTTTAATTTGAGCCGGTTGTTGCATCTGGCTGTTCCTTGTCATGTAATATTGCCTGATAGGATTGGTAACATGAAATCTTTGCGTACTCTAGGCCAGTTTGATTTGGGCAACTCATTGGACAGTATCAAGGGTCTGAGAGAACTGACAAATCTGACAAATCTTGAAATCAGCTGTGGCTTCGACTACAGTAAATCTGGAGATGAGACTGCTGCGAGATGTTGGGAAGTTGTGCACGCCTTTGAAAACCTTTGCAACCTCAGACATCTACATATTAATAGTGATAATGATCTTATCAGAAGCTGCTTCGATGTATGGCGTTCAGTCCCAGCTTATTTCTTCCATCTGCAAAGCTTCCATGCAAAGTACGTATCGTGGTTCTCGAGGGTTCCAAAGTGGATTGGCCAGCTCCATAGCATCTATGACCTGTATCTCACTGTTCAGGAGGTGTTGGAGGATGATGTTGGAATTCTTTCACAGCTGCCCTCCCTTATCCACCTAGTTTTGCACATCCGTAGAGCTCCTGAAGCTAAGATCATCATTCCTGGAGGAAGTGGATTATTCCCTGTTCTGAAGCAGTTTAGAGTCGTCTGTGGCAGGATATCGTACCTGACCTTTGAGGCAGAGACAATGCCCAAGCTCGAAAGGCTCGAGCTATGTTTCAATGCGAAGGGATGGGACAGGTACGGAGCTGTGCCTTCTGGCATCGAGCACCTACCAGGCCTCAAAGAAATCTCTGTACATATTGGGGGGAGAGGTACTAAGGAATCCAACCGAAGGGCTGCTGAGTCCGCGCTGAGGGACACGGCTGACATGCACCCACGACGTCCTGTAGCCAACATCAAGGTTGACAAAGGTGCAACGTGGGTATTTGATGAGCCTGAGGAGGAGGAGGAGGAGGAGAACGGTGGGAGTAGCAGCAGCAGCACATGATCAAGGCCAAGTACAAAGTCATGTAGTTTGCCTCCTTTTATGAATCGCCAGCAGCATTACATACTCGTAGCTGGTACCACGACGTTTCAGTTGGATATTTCATTTGACGGCCATTGCTTGGGCTGTGGTTGTGGGCAGGACCATATCATGTCTCCGCTGAAGAAATCTAGACGATACACACATCTGTCGGCCGCCGATCGGCTCCAGTTTTCTCGTTTCATGTACTACTGTCAGCTAGCTGTACTGTTTGTTTGAAACTTGTCATTATTTTTCGATGCTGCTGGTTCTGAATCAATTTTCAGCATCACAGGCCTGTGGTGTGGACTTGTTTAGTTAGGAATAATGATGGATGCTCAAGTACTTTCTAGCTTGTCCAACAAAACTTGAAGCTACTGTCATGTATGAGTTTTTTTTAGTGTTAGTCACAATTTGTATCTGAACTGTAGCACAGTTTCAGTTTCAGGTAGAATGGTTTCAGGTTTTCTTGAATTATTATGTTGGTAGTAAGATAGAAGAATAATTTCGGGATCCATACATATTACGCGCAATGTGTTTCTTCTCCTGCCTTCCTGCTGCAATGATGTTTGCCAGCATATATTGGTAATCTTCAGGAGTTGCATGACAGGTTGATGTCTGATGGTGTCCAACACTGACAGACAAAAATTTCTCCCGGTATATAGACTCCATTTCCTCATCTTCAAGCTTCAGTTAATTCAGTCCATTCCATCCGGGCCTGCCTGCAACGCATCAGTGACGGTTCAAACCTCTGAAAACCAAAATGCAGCATTGGTGGTATATGTGACTGAAATGTTGACAAGGCCAAAGGAGGACTGAAAAAGGATGTCCAATTCTACTGTCTGATAATGTCCAAGGCTAAAAGACTCCCAAACTGCTGGCTGCTCAGTTAGTTCAGTCCATCCCATCGGTGGATTCATTCAGGAGTTGCCTGGCAGGTTGATGAACCCTACTGATTGCTCGCTGTATAGACTGCAAATCTGCATGCTTCACACTTCAATCAAGTCAGTCCATCCCATCCCATCCCTTCGGCGCTCTACCCGTCCAAACTGATTTTGTTTCTATCAGATCGATGAAAAAAAATAAAAGAGTTTGCCTAGCGCATGTGTCAAGCGCCTGCAGCAAGGCAGAAGATCCTGGCGGCCATGGGATTCCACTCGTTACATCAATGTGTTGGTAGCTGCGTGTGCATGCCGCACACAAGACCGCCAGCACACGAGTAGGTTCTTCCTCCTCGTGCTCTGGGTGTGCCGTCATGAGGGGCACGTCACCCCCTCGCTGGGCCCCACATTTGAGCGTGTTCGCGCCTACCTAAACCGAAAGCATACGCATTCGTTCGCCAGTTTTTTTTTCGAGTGGGTCATTCGTTCGCCAGTCGGTCGGCCATTTCTGTTCTGCCGTGAAATCAGCCCATTTCGCTGTCTTTTTTTTTTTCACGACCGTGCCCGAGCACGTATTTTACTAGAGAAAGAGGATTACAGCGACGCAACTTTAAGAGAATCCTTGGAGTAAATTTATAGAGCCGCCACACAGACGGTGGCATACAACCTCAAGCAGCAGAAGAAACCTACAAGCACTACCCACACGAACACAACCTAAAAACATCCTGTGGGCTGCCGATACAGAGAGACCATGACCCAAGAAAAGCCGTGGTCAGCGAAAGCGAGATGAGGACGATCATGTAAGACAACGTCTCCAAGAAGAACATGACGTCAAGAATGCCGCCGTCGTCCGTCCGCTCCATAAGCGAACCAAGTTTTCACCCGGCGAGATCAAGGGGCTTGGATAACCATGACAACGCCCCCAACAGAGTAATCTACGTCCGCGGACGCAGCCGCTGCAAGCACCGGCACATATGTCGGTGTCGGGCAGAGCATTGGCTAGTGGCATCCGACCCAAACCTCACACAACACCTCGCGAAGACCCAGCACAAGATGACGATAGCAGGCAAACTATGGCCACGACAAGAAGCACACACGCAGGCGCATCAAAGAGCAACTCCCCGGAGCAGCAAACAGGAAGACAACGACCGGCGCAGGGACCTCCACTGAGCAGAGACGACAATGAGCATAATGGCCAGTGCGAGGCCGGCACCAGCAAAACACATAATCAGAGGCGACCAAAAACAGGCGGTGATAAAGACCGCAGCAAGCAGTAACGACGGCTGCGATGGCGGCGGCGTAGAGACGCGGCGGACGGCACCAGCGGAGAAAGACACCCCGGCAGCCTGGGGCCCCAAGACCGTTAAACGCGTAACGCAACGGTGGACCGGGGGGGGGGGGGGGGGGGGGGGGGGGCTCCTTGCAGACGGCAGAAGAACGGCCAGCCCATTTCGCTGTCGTCAACAACATCAGAGTAGTTTGATCGATGACCAGTTTCCTGCGTAGCCCATAGCCCATTTCGCCCTCGCAGCTTTGTGTTGTGTGCCTGTGGGGAAGAAGAAGGCCTGACATGCCGACAGATTTTGAAAGGCTTTCCGCTGAACTGAAAGGTTTTGAGATCAATGATGTTCGCGGCGCGCTTTTCAGGTGACGGACCGACCGGCCGGCGGCAGGGAGGTGGCGCCGCACCGGCCACCACAGTGTCAAGGGCTCTCCTGGAAGCGCGGCGGAGAGCGGAGGCGGGCACGAAGCTGAACGAGCGCGGCGAGGAAGACGAGGCCAGGCGAGGTGCGCAGCGCGCGCCGCCCGCCGAGCGCAGCGCACGAAGCGGCGCGGCGGAGGGGGGCCATCCGGCGGAGGAGGCCTGTCACGTGACGGTCTTGTCGCCGGCGACGACGCCGACGCCGAGCGCCACGGCGGCGAACCGCGGGAGCGCGCCGGCCGGCACGCAGTCCAGTCCAGCACTGCACAGGAGATCGGGGGTGGACGGTATCTCATCTACCGTCCGGGGCGTCGAGTCATCTGGACCGTTGGATGAGGAGAGTGCGGTCACGATCGGATCTGAGGAGCCTCGAGGAGGGAGGGGCACTGTCTGGGCCGAGCGCACGGAGGCCCAACTGCCAGATTCTGCCGTTCGTTTGCTGAGGCCCATTTCATGTCATTTTTAATTTGAACACGACATCAACAAATTGTTTTGTCTCGAATTTTCTCTGTCATTCTACTAGTCCTCTCGGGCAAATGAACAAAGCTTTACAAATTAGGGATCCAGAATCAAAATCTATTTGCGGGAGATCTGCAGGGAGCTGGGGTCCCGTTTAAAGCTTAAACAGGCCGAGCCCTACACGCTTCGTAGTCTCTCTCCTCCCCCGCCGCGCAGGCCTTGTGGGCCTTACTGGGCTCAAATGGTAATCGTCGTATCCATCATTTCCCACGATGATGACGTGGCGTAAGGAGGATGGTTTCTCTTATGGACGCAAGCAAATTTGAGCTCTCTCTCTCTCTCTCTCTCTCTCTCTCTCTCTCTTTTTAATCTTTTTGCCGGTTGTTATTATATATAAACTTCTCCATCCGTCGTCAAGACAGAAATTATAAACTAGTGCACAGATAAGATGCTAGGTACTTGAAATACTAAAGGTACCAATTCCTAAGTCAGAGCAAGCAGGGCATGATAAAACAAAACAAATTGGGTGACAAGCAGCGAGCATTCTAGAAAGGGCTAGCTGGGTGGCTGCAAAGGCCAAATTGACCTTGTCAACTCTGTCCGTCTGTCTGTCTGATGAGAGGCACGGGTTGCAGGGCCGGTGTGCAAAAGTTGAACATTTCTTCTAAAATTACTCTTGTGCGTTCAACAGCAGCATCCACAAATGAAAATGGGTCTCTGCGATGACCGCGTCGGCTCATCAGGTGGTAGATGGCACATTCCAAAGAGAACCCTGCCGTTCGATTGACTTCCACCAACCAATCAGAGCGGTGTTGACTTTGACCATCTACTTTCTCTGAGTTTCTAGAGAGACTTGGTTCCAGTTTGTGGAGCAGGTAAACGAACCTAGAGCAACGGAGCGGACCTAACGTTAAGAGAAATTTTAAAGGCGCAGTTTTCTGAATAAGTTGCACGTTTCGAATCAATGCTATTTGCAGCACATTTTCTGAAGATCAGTGAGGAATCGCAGTATAGCTGACGTCAACTTCAGCTCTGGAAGAAGCCATGCCAAGCTGGCCAGAGGTCCAAGTAAGAATTCGAGTCGGATGCACTGGTCAAAGAACACGTATGCAATTACGCAATAATGTTGGGACCAAACTAGGAAAAGAGCGCTCTGCTAATTGCTTCGGGCTTAATCCGAAAGGAACACTGTAACAAAAGCAGAGGAGAGGAGAGGAGCCAACACGACACGCCACACAGGACGTCAGGAGCTCCGCGTCCCAAATTTCTTCTGCGAGAGCAGGCCCAAGAGGAGTTTGCTCCCGGAATCTCTCGCTCGCGCGCGCGTGATTTGATTGATCCCCAGCCACCCAGGTCTCTCCCCCTCTCGCTCCGGCGGTTGGTTCCTTCGATCCCAAACCGTGATCCATTCGATGGCGGCCACCGCCGGCGGCAACAAGATCCGCAACGCCAAGCTGGTGAGCGATCCAACATCCCGAGCCCTCGAATTCCGTCGTGTCTCGATCCTGCCGCCCGTCAAGTCTGGATTTTTGGTCAACTATAATCTTGTCGAGCCCGAGTCGCTCGTCGCTGTTCCCCAATCCGATGATGGCCCCAAAACCGTTTATGCCCGCTTCTTCCGCGTTTCCTGGGAATTTCTTTGCGAAAGGGTTGATGAATTTACCCGCGATCGTTCAAAGATTGCATTCCCCCCCTTAGGGTTTCTTGTCTTGTACGGCGATTTTGAGCTCTGCGATGCTGATACGCGCTTGCTTGCTCCGTTGGGTTGTATCGCCAGGTTCTTCTCGGGGATGTGGGCGCCGGCAAGTCCAGCCTGGTTCTCCGGTTTGTGAAAGGCCAGTTCGTCGAATTCCAGGTGAGATTCCGTACTCCTTCACATGTGGCCATGTGGGTCTGAAATGAACTGCGCAGGTGTCCGTGGTGTGGAGTGGAAGCTTGAATATGTTGCTTCATTTGGCTGCAGGAATCGACCATCGGGGCGGCTTTCTTCTCGCAGACCTTGGCAGTGAACGATGAGACAGTGAAGTTTGAGATATGGGACACGGCAGGGCAGGAGAGGTATCACAGCTTGGCTCCCATGTATTACCGGGGCGCTGCTGCTGCGATAGTTGTCTACGACATCACCAATGCGGTTAGTACGATGCAGACATACTTACTTGAGATAGTAATATAGAGAGCCATGATGATAATTTCTCAATGTTATGATTTACTCAGTCATGCTTGGCAATTGCTAAAATTAACAGGTACCACTTGTGTCAAAACAAATGACTGTAGAATTACTGACACAATTATTACTGACGGAATTACTAGTAGCTCTGATAAGAATTCCCTTGCTCCTATGATCAGAATAGCAAACTGCACTGTCTTTCTTCACGATCAGTGCAAAACTTTGGAGCTTCCAGTGTACTAGTGTTTTGGTGCATATGTTCTCCTGGCGTTTTGATTTTTGTATGATAATATCTTCTGAAAGGATAGAGAGTTAGATGGGAAAAGAATGCGCTTAAATGGACCATTTTTTCCTTTTAAAGAAAAAGCTACTGCAATCCGCAAGCATATTGTCGTTATGCTGCCCTCTGCTCGTAGCTACCCTTTTGTCCAAAAATAACATTAAATATGTCGATATATTAACTACTAAAGTATACACTGCTTTTCCTCTTTGACATGGTAATACCTTCGCAGTCTAGCTACCTTCTGTGCCTCTGCCCAGTTGGTGGTCTGTAACTGAAGTATGTCAATGCCACTGAAATAACAACTGAAAGAAGGTGTTCTGGAAAATTATTCACATTCATCCTTCCTTGTGTGCAATTACTGCTAAGCTTTGCGTCTAACTTTTGTTTTATAGTGATCTGTACCAATCTGTTTCTATGTAATGTATAGCCATTATATTCTGAGCTCTGCATAAATGCAGTGTTGCAAGTTTGCGTGTGTAATATATCCTTTGAATGTACATTTATACTAAATGAGTCATCAGAAATGAATCAATATGATGCAGCAAAGCTAGAGCAATTGGATGCTTGCACTGTTTTCTGTCTGCATTCACAAGCATCCCAAAATCTGAATCGATATTGTGTAGCTTTTGGTGCTACTGAGCCATGGGACTCCTGCGATTCGCTGCTTCATGTTAACAAAAGAATTTCAGTTCACATTTTTATTGTATTTGACATTGCTGGCTAGGGTTCTCTTCATGTCCACTTGTTTCTTAGTTACATTTTACACACTCATAATATGGTGCTACTGCCGAATCATGACTTGCTGTACATCAGGGCAACTTTAAATTTATTCTGATTGTCTCCATCAACAAATTAATTCCCGTTTCATTGGCGTCTTTTTTCTATTAGGAGCATACAGATGTTTGTAAGCCCATATGAATAGCGGTACTTATTATTTATTTTTCTGCACTATAGGCCTCTTTCACACGTGCGAAGAAATGGGTTCAAGAACTTCAAGCGCAAGGTAACATCATACTCTATATAGAAATATGCACTTATGTTATAGAAGTTCTCTTCAAAAGGAATGGTATCAATATTTTAGATCTTACAGACCACTTGTGATGTTGGGCAGCTGTATAAGAAATCGATTCAGTAAATATGATAAGAATTATTTTTTGGAAACCTGAATACAGGTTGTTTATTTTTTACTTTCTTTATTTCTTCTTAACTCAGGAAACCCAAATACAATAATGGCTCTCGCTGGGAACAAGGCTGACTTGTTAGAGGCGAGGCAGGTGCCAGCAGAAGTATGTTACTGTGCTTCTTATAAGTTCTATATTTTGACTCATATTTTATGTACTACTGTATTTGTTTTAGTTGCTGCTGGATCTTCATCCCTTCAGTGTTATCTCATCCTAGATGTTTTGCATTTAATTACTGCATATTTATCAAAAATATGGTATGTAAAAGTAGGGAACAAAGTACGTTGAATTTGGCTGCTGATCTTCTGATACAACCTTGTTAGGATAGGAAGTCTTGGCTATCTTCTAAAAAGTATTGATAGTTATTGACCGCAGAAGGAACATAGATATAGTGACAGGCTGACCTATATCGAGTTTGATGGGTCATGTAAGCTGAGCTGGGTCCTGGGAGCATGAAAAATGTTGTGGCAGGGGCGGCAATGTCTTTTCGTGCTTATGCCATGTTAATCGATTGTAATGGTGTCTATCAAATCAAATACTTTGCATTTTCCATTGGTAACATGATCCTTTTCTGCAGGAAGCAAAGGCATATGCTCAAGAGAATGGTCTCTTCTTCATGGAAACATCTGCTAAAACGGCGATCAATGTGAATGATGTGTTCTACGAGATTGGTGAGTAATACTTAAAACACAGATAGGCTAGTCATTGGGATGTAGACTAGAAATATTTTTTTTTTTTGGAGATGGATTCTTCTACATTGATAGAATGTACTAGCTACGATGTACAATGATATAAGGTTTACCTGCTGTAGCTACTACCTAATCATTGGAGTGTTTCCTGTCTCATTTCAGCAAAGAAATTGCTGCAAGGGCAGCAGGTTCAGAACCCACAGGGCGGAATGGTTCTCAACCAGAGACCACCTGAGAGGACGGTGAGCTCTTCCTCCTGCTGCGCATAAAGCACAACGTAGAGTGGTTCAAATCTCCCAATGGCCAGAGTTCCAAGGGGAGTATGGATGCAACGGAAAATGCTGCCGAATCTTGTGAAGTAGCTGCCATCCCAGCTGCTATAATCTTGTGCCCTTTACTGCTTGTTCATTGCCATGTTCCTTGTAAATGTGAATACTAGAGTTTTACTGCAGAGAATCACGCGTCACTACAGCGCATGATCATGCTTATGTATTTCTGGGACTAGTGGAAACAGAGTAAAACAAGGTTTAGACAGATTCGTTTGATTCATTTATTCTGGTCACACGATGTCAAATTTATGCCTATTCAGGCTGTGCCGTCTAGCTGCAACTTCTGATCATTTTGATCAGAGTGAACCCAAACTTAAATGTTCAAATACTGCAACTTTTTTAGTGGAGCTGTGTCACTGTTAATGTGGTATAAAATCACCTTGGAAGTTTGGATGAAGAAAAAATGGAGGTATATCTGGTTGAATTCAGAACAGAAAAGTTGTGCAACACAAGTTTGGAGATTTGCTCACAGGAAACACAACCTTATCTTCGATCTTCGCTATCTTCTCTTCCTGAAGATTGATTATACGCGCCATTTGCGAATAGACCGGCCACCTGGAGCTATATGATGACTTGGTAACCAGCGACCAAAACGTTACGTAAATGCTGTTCACCAACATTTCCTTTTCCTCAACAGAAAATAAGCAATGCAATTTATTTGAAAATGCCAAAGGCATCAACTCGGCAGTTGCTCATATTGCTGATTAATTTCAGAAACCTTGAAATATATGTGCTCACTAGAAGAAAAAAAAAAGAATCTAAAACTGCAGAGTGACAACTGGAGAACTATTTTGCTGATGCACCAGAAACCAAAGTAGGTAATACAAGAGCAAACAGTGACATTGCAAGGAAGCATATCACTTCCCTTACTGTATGTCAATTATCAACCAGGGACATGGAAACATATTTTCCAGATGAAACTTGGTATGTGCCGTTTCTTTACTGCTATCTATAACTTTTTCGTTTGTTCACTGGATGTAGTCATCGTTGTAGCTGTCGCTGATCACTGAGACAAATCGCTCAAGCCACGGCAGCTGGTGGAGGTCCTTCATGGTGTCAACGATATACGAGTCCGCACAGCGGGGGTGGCGACTGGCAGGGGTTGTCTCCCAGGCTGAAACCCCCTGCAAGGAACCTCTGGATGAGTGCCAGCTGCGCGCGCTCCTGATCCGAGTACCCCTCGACGGCGGTTGGCATGCAATCAAATGTGTCCCATGCCCAGATCTCAGATGCTGCTTGGCTGGATCGTGCTGCGGAGGATGGTTCAATAGCTTCATCATCCCAGAACACGCATTGGCATGTTTGTACACCGCTAGCATAGTCAGCGCCACAGGAGTAGCAGAACTCGTGCCCACACCTGCACAAGTGACAAAATGACCATTATTAGCAGATAAAGAACAGAACATGTATTTATGAATCAACAATCTTTAGTGCATGCATTTTTAGGGCAACGGGCCATGTGTGACAGACTGACAGCAACACAAAACATGCTTCACCACTTAAAAGCAGTACAGTGTCCAAGTATGCCCATGCAAACATAATAGAGTAGAGACATTATCATGGTACTATAGTATGCAGCAAATCTGCAGTACTGTTCATGCTGCAAGATTTTTAAGGCATCATTTTTGTCATGCAACAAATATGCAGCATTGTTTTGGGAACCAGAATCATGGAAGACCAACCTCAGAAAAAAAAATGGAAGAACAAGTGAGCAATCTGACTTTAATACGAACATTTTCAAGACAAGCAACTGTGCCTTACATTCCTCTAACTAGCAGCTACCACATGTCTATTGATTTCGGAAAACTTTCAATATTGGATTCTTAGCCAAAGCAAACTAGGAATTTTTACTCTACACTAAAACGTAAACATCATTTCTTCATGGGTCATAATCACTAGGATTTTGATGACCTCGGTTTGGGTATTGGATACTTTTGACAAAACCAAGGAAACCAGGAGATAAGTGCTGCTTACTGATTTAGACAACAGTATAGCTCAGTTCATTGCATAAAAATTGTCTTATTTCCTTTACACATTCCATGCATCAGAGATGCATCAGAGGATGTTTCAAGATTATCGTCTTCTAATATCTGGCAATTATGTAAAAGACAAACATGGAAATCATACCAGCAAGTCATATGGAAGCAGCCTTGTGTTAGTTCAATCATTCGTCGACATCTCTGACAACGCCTCCAGCTATTGTTTTGAGCAAGCCGATGCAATGATAGGTCTCCAGCATCTCTTTCTTCGACAGGCAAGCTCTGGTACTCATCACAGCCCATCATGATATGCCATGGCACTCCACAGTTGATACAAATATCTCTGTGGCATTCCGGGCACTCAACACAACTGAGATCTGACTGAATTGATGAACTTGCCCTAGAAAAGTGCTGACTAAGGTCTAATAACACAGAACAGTTTGGAAAGGGACAATAAAATCTTTCCATGCCTGAGGTGCCAGCTTCTGCAAATGCTCTCTCCAGGGAATCATAGCTGCTAACTGGAAGGAATGATTTACATTCACTAGCTGAAATTAGATATTTACACCTGAATTGTGGACACCTTATAGGCTGCTTTGAGGTCAGCAGCTTCTCTTCAACATATGCAGTCAGGCATTTATAGCAAAATGTGTGTGAACAACCTGTCTTGACCATCTGAGAACCTAGTTTTTCCTCACAGCAGATCGGGCAGATGCCAACCTCATAGGGAGAAAGATACCTGATGCCTATCGCTTCTTTGGCCAACTGTAAGGGCCTCTCAAGTTCAAAGCTAGGAAGCAATATCAAATCAAAGTCTTCCAGTTTATCAACTAGTTCAAGAATTCTGTGCCCTAAAGCTACCAAAAGCTGGTCTTCAAGAATTTCAGCTTCTGCAATCTGTCAGAACAAAAGACAATAAAAAGGCATGCCCAGTTATCAAAAGATGCACAGATGTTAATTTAAAGCACATACACACGGGGAAGACAACTGAACTGAAATTGCATGATGGTTAATGAGTAATCTTTATGCTTGGGACCGAATTCTAATAAAAAACATATAAAACTGCAAAAGACATACAAAATGGTATACATAAATGTACAAAAGCGCAAACAGTGGCTAAATTAGAAACATGTCAAGCATACAACTGCGAGTCCTCACATATTCACCACCATTCAAGCATTTTAATCGTCTCAATTCAATTCAGTGTGTTCTCGAGTGTAAAGTATTAATGCAAAACTGTTCAACCAGTAGTATTTGTATACATAGCCGATTAGCCATTGGACTTGCGAACAGCATGATTATATACTATGAGCCTATGCCTGATTGAATTGGTTAAATAACTAATTTGGAGTCAGCCAATAGGTCCAGAAACAACAGCAACATATACAACTAATATATGCATAATTCATTCATTTATGTACACTGCTTCTATTGTCTGCCAATATGTTTTTTTATTAAAAAATGCACTTCAAAGCTGAAGAAAGATTGATTTGCAACCACTCACCACTCAACAATGCAAATTTAGAATCTAGGTATTAGCTTTTAAAGAGCATATTTACAAACATTAAGAGTCCCAGTCAAGCCTAATGAAATCTACAAATATAAAGCGTGCTATGCAAAGTCCTATTGCAGCAAGCAATACTTCAATGAGCTGACTGAAACTAGATGCATGCTTAACCGATTCTGCACAAACAACACATTATGAAATGACAAAAGGCTCTTACCTGAAAGTATAGCTTCTCTGAATTGGTGAAGGCGAAGATCTTCCTTATCCCATTCTGCAGCGCCACCAGCAGGCCATCCATGAGTGCCAAGTGCTCGGCCACCAGCTCCTCCACATAGAAATCCAGCTTCTTCTGCACCTTAAGAACAGGCACTCCAGGCGACCTCTCCATCACCACCCCTATCCCAGACAATTTCTTCCCCTCTGCCTCCGGGCTCGACACGCCCTTGAAGAACAGCCGCACCGAGGTCTCATCAAGCTCCCCCTTTGCAACGCCGGCGGTGAAGGACTCCTCAGTGTCCTCCCACTCTTCCTCGTCCCCACAGCAGCTCCTGAAGTCATCCTCTGCCCTCAAATTGCCAGCACCTGCCTCGGGTAGCCTCTCCTCCATCCTCAACCAATGGAATCAGACAATCTCAATTAAATCAGAATGTCCTTCCAACCCCTATTCGGCAATCTCCATCACCAAGGACACAAGCAGACAGACAGCAAGCAGAAGTTCTCACCAAACGAGCCCTTTTGAGCTGAGGACCGCACCTAATCCCGACTCAGCGAAGGTGGCCCGTTCCTTTTGCTGCAACTGCTCCGGCTCCAGTGGCCTACTAGTGCACTGATAACCCCACAGACTGGGTGCTCCGAATTCGGGTCAGAAATTGATGGAGGAAACGGCCAGGAAGCACCAGACGGAGCTCCACAGCGCGAATTCCAGAGCCGCGATGGCGAGATTGGCCGGGACGGCGACCAAATTGACCCAGACGTTGGAGCTCTCCCCGATCTTCCAGTTCCTCATACGTGACCGGCTCGGTAATCGGTGGCACACAGAGCACAGAGGGGAGGGAGGAATTCACCACAGGGTCCTGTTCTGCAAGAAAGTAGTAAATATAGAGGATGAATTAGAAGGACTCTGAAACGACTAAAGCTGCATCAGGTGGATGGATTGGAACTCCTAAAATCGACAAGCGAAATTCAGCGAAAAGAACCGACAGGCCTCGAGGAGAAGGAAAAGGAAAACAAGACATTACGCGGGGGCAATCTGGTGCCAGCAATTTTGCCTGAAAAAAAAACTCCCCCCTGAACAGATCTACGAAACGCCCAAAAGAAGGCGGGATTCAGCTCCAAATTAAGGCAAGAAAAATCGGTGGCGTCAAGGGAAACGCCCTCGCGGCTGCTGCCCTTGAACCAAGGAGAAAAGATGCGATTTTCTCAAGGAAAAAACTATAGAATCCACACACAGAAAAAGAAAACACGCGGCCCGAGGCGAGATGCGAGGCTTCTTGAACGCAGCAACCGGCTCCCCGGAGGAGTGAACAGGGGAAGGGGAAATCACCTCAGTTAGGTGACCGGGGAGGGGGTCACCTCGACGGAGGATGAGGGGAGGGCCTCACCGCCGCCCGCCTCGCCTCGCCTCGGGGACAAGGCTGGCCGGGGGAGGGATGAGGTGCGGGCAAATGGGGACAAAGATGGAAGGTTTCCGGCGGCGGTGAGGGGAGCAGCGATTGAAAGCGGATCGGACGTCCTCATCTATATTATACGGATACGGTTACAGATACAGAGGTATGAGCATATCAGATGCGGTGCGGAGTCGGGTCGGTGTCGAACCGAATACGAATTAATATGGTCGGATAATATATATTTATGTGTAGTTTTTTACCTTGATTAATAATTCGTAAACTAAAGCTATAAAGCAGCAAAACATCATGAAATAAAATACACCTTTATAGTTCATGACACAAAATTGATGATGAGACTTCAAACTTGACGTCCAACAAAAATCATTACAGGTTCTCGGTTTAGACTTAGGTGTATAGAGAAAAATGTAAAACAAAATAAAAATATTATCGCCGTTAGGGTTTACCGATGCATATGCACATAATATAAATACTTGTTGGTTAATGGGCTATAAAAATATTATGTGTATATTTAGACTGCACTTAATTTGTACAAAGTGCTGTTCTGCTGGGCTCGCGAAAGTAGTCGGATATCCTATTATAAATCTTGGATTATTTTTGTTCAATTATCGAATAATCCATATTCTCCGGATTTTGCTAATACCATATTTTACTCCGCGTCCGCATGCAATCGAATTCGGATTATCTATATCTGTGTGGATATCAAAAAACTTTCTCTATATCTATAAAATTCGAATTCGGATAAGATCGGATGTGAAAATTATCCGCTTTACTTCCATCGTAGATGGGGGAGGGAGGTGCCTTTCTTGCGGATGCGGAGTGGCTTCAAATCAAGCAAGGAGAGCCCCTCGTAATTATTCCTGCTCGCGGTCGCAGCGCAGGCAAGTCAGTTGCAGGCCTGGAAATAATTGCGCCCCGATTTTATTTATTTCGGGGAGCATTTGCGGTTTTGCCCCTGGAAAATGAGGGTATTTCTCAAATTAGAACAGAAAAGTAACGCAGACGATCTTTGCCATTTCCTTGTCCAGAGTGGTAGTAGCGTGAGGAGAGGAGAGGATTAGAAGATAGCACGAGGTGCGAATCGGAAAGGTGGTGGACCGATTCATTCTACTGGTGCTAGATCCTGCATGCATTCCTGCTGCAGCAGCAGCTGAGGCCGGTGGGTTCATTGAATGACTGTGGACCCCGCGCGGGCCCACAGCGTCAGCGAAGGAAAAGGCAAGCGCGGTGTACCGCGCGCTGCGGTGCGGTGCGTGCAGCTGTTGCAAATTTGCAACGGGACGGGACGGGACGGGAGGTCGAGGCAGACGGCAGCGACAGCACAACCGCCACCTCCCATGCATCCGATGATCCTCCTCAATCTCACCTCTGATCATCGCCATCACCATCACTGATCATCATCATCAGCAATAAAATCTTGTTCATCAGAGAAACAAATTGCAACTTGTTTCTCGTTGACTGGGTGGCAACCTGCAACTTGTGCAGCATATCGTGGTCGTGGGGCAGGTCAGGTAACTTTTAGCATCGTGTGTTTCTGGCTGGACCGGCAGACGGTAGACTCGTTGCCCCCACTGACATAGGTTGCCAATTACTAGTATTTGATAGAGTTGTACGTACAAAGATTATCAGATCATTAAACACTGTCACTACTCCGGTAAAGCATACTAGTGCTTTTCATTATTTGCTCCCTGCACTGCTGACCATGGCAGGCCAGGTTTGTAGGCTGGCTGTCCTGTGCATCCTTTTACCGACACTCCCTCTAGAAAAACACAAGCTAGCTAGGGTGCCTAAATAAAAAAGGGTTAACTATTTTGCCATATATAAGAAATACGATGCCATTTTGCATCCCCCCCCCCCCCCGCCCCCCACATATACATTCTAGTATTATACTAGTATACATCACCTGCCGACAGCAGTGATGCGCCAGGCCTGACTCTTCCTATTAGTTCTTCTTCCAGGCTAGTGTAGAAATGAACATTCTTTAAGGATATAGTAGTGTATAATTAACTGTGTGTGCATGTGCTCACCTTTTTTATGAATTCCTCGCCGTGAGCCCGCCTGTCAATAGGTGGCCGGCCCGGCTCTTTGTCGCTCTGCCATGCCGTCATGCGTACGTGTACATCAATCACCACGAGGATTGAGATTTGGACGGCACATACATGCACGTCAACGGCGTGCATAATCCGGCGATGATTCCATGTAATCTTATTGCATATAGACCTAGCGCTGCCGAGTCAGCCACCTCGTAACTATATCACATTAATTTTTTTAACCATTAATTTTTTAACCATACGGAGGAGAGAGAAAGAAGAGCTATATCTTATTCAAGAGAAGGTCTCATGCACGCATCCCTAGACCAGTGAGTGAGGTTGATACGTGGATCTATACGAGCTAGTGTCCGGCTCTAACTGTTAGAAAATATCTCTTAGATTTATAAACTAGTAGCTTACTTTAACTTTTGGGGGAGACCTGAGTACAACGTATCAAAAACGAAAGGGGAGCAAATACGAGAAAAGCACAGCGTGTATGAGTTAATCGTGCGATTTTTGCCCTAAAATAGAGAGAGAATGATGAAGAAAATCTCTCTAAAATTCCGAAAGAAAATATAAGAGAGCAAGACGAGGAGGATGGCACAAAAGTTTGGCCCAAGGGACTGGATAGATTTCCAGTTGAGCTGAGGATTGGGCTCGATCTTTGATGCGGGCGATGGATTCTGCATGTCCTCTCAATGCTTCATTGAGTTGTTGTGTTGTGTATGTGGACTTGCTGCCGTGCGCGTGATCGATGTAGACTTGCACGATCGCGACCGTATCGAGCTCGATCGATTCTAGCTCATTGGTTTTTTTTTTCAAAGGAAAAGAAAAGACGTGTGCTGCAGTACACTTTACTGGTAAATGATGCCGAGGAACCCTAGCTACATTTTTATACAAACGCATGCGTGACGTTGGTCTCTTTATTTTTCTCGTGACGGTACGGTGCATGTATATATGCTGTATGCATCGTGTGCTAATGGATGTGCATTGCATGCTGTGGATCAGTGTGTCACCGACAACTCAACAAGCATACTGGACGTGTACTAGTACTAGTTTAACTGTACATCGCCATGTATACTGAGTACTAATACAAGGCTTCACATCACTAGCGGTGGGCATCAGTCCAAAGAGAAGAGTTCTCTGATGCTTCTTTCCTTCAGACTAGACTAGAGATGCCCTGGTTAATTAGGAAACTTTTATGTGCATGCACGCGAGGTGCGCGCGCACTTCTGGCAGGACCGACCGACCTGCTTAGCTAGCCCCACTCACTCACTGACACACCTGGACCTAATACTATATACCTAGCTGCTCGATGATGCTACTACACCTGTCAGTAGTACTGTGCAGAGGTTAAGGTTAATTATCAAATCATTAGACACTACTGTCAGCCACACCACCTGCTAATGCTACATATACCTGGTACTGCTGCGTGCTTTAATCTGTCTGTTCCTCGTCAGCTGCTGAGGACCAGCAGTAGCAGGACGGATTAGCAATCAAGCAACCTTAACATATATAATAATAATTGTGGTCATTTTGCCACACAATGATTATAGCATATTCTAGCACCTACCGACACCGGCAGTGATATGCTGCACCAGTAGGGTTAGTTTTGGGCTAGTGCACGGATTATATTATCATTCTTTAATCTATTATCATCATGTCAGGGGTATATAATCAAGTACTGCATACCTGGGGGCCAGGTGTCAGCGAGAGGAGTATGCTTTGATTTCAAGTCATTGCAGGCGGAGGCGAGGACCTCTTGCATTGCATTGGGGCGACCTGCCATGGGTTATGCGTACGTGTACATCACTACAACAAGGCCGGGATCACGGTTTGGACGGTGGCATATGCACATGGATCGGTCGTCAACGCCGTGCTTAATCCGGCGGAGATTCAAGGCATCGTTGTCGTCGTCGTCATCATCTAATAAATACCGTGCTAAATAATTTTTTATAAAAAAATATCCCGACCTCGAGCACTCACAAGTGAGCATCTGTAGCCAAACAAATACGGCATGCATTACACACAGACCGACCGACAAACGGCTGAACGGCAACAAAATTCGAAACAGAAACCCGCGCTCAAAAGCTACCTCTGAATCTAAAATTCTAACCACTCTTTCTTTGCAATGAAATGCAGCATCACTCCTTTTAGTAATCGGCAGTTCTTCTTCAGAAATTCTTTCGCTTCCGCTTCAGATAGCAACGATCTGTACCTTGCTCAGAATGTCCCCGTGAAAATGGCCGACCTACAGATTCGAGTTAGGCAGAGTTGGATTGAAAACAGCGTCACTTCGTGTGAGCCAAATAGTCGAGGTGATCGAGCAAAAAAAGTAGAACGTCTGTGCTCGAGCTGTTCACGCACACCCCATACTTTTGTTTCCCTTTAATCTGGAGTGATGTGTAGCGTGTAGAGAGCTCCTGCTGCCTCTGGTTCTGCCTTAACAATGCGTGCTGATGATGACAGTATCAATCACACTGCACAAGTACTGTGATCCCAGCAAGAAATGAACAGAGGAGACTTTGCCTTTTTCATGGCTGAGCAGAGAAGACTTTTGCCCTTTTCATGGCTGAGCAGAGGAGACTTCCTTCGCTGGAGGACAGGACAGGACACTAGGACAGCGCATGATGTGAGCCATGGTTTGCAGCTTTCTTTGTGTCCCTCGCCTTGCCTCCCCGTTACTCAACAGCTTTTCGTTTCTCCATCCACGGTAATCGCGCTGCTGCTGCCGCTGTTTCAGTCTGCAGTGGGCCTCGATCATGGATGGAAATGCTTGCTTGTTTCGTTTACGAGGTCAGGTGGCCCCATTTTAAAGCACTGTGGTCGGCCCGTTTAAAGCTAGAACCGCTACGGCCCGTGGAGGTGGTGGGCCTTTTTGTCTACGAGGTGGGTACTTGGCGGGAGCAAGAAAGAAAAATCGAGATTCTCTCTATCTATCAGAATGTCCACTCTAAAAAGAAAAAAAAGACTATCAGAATGTAGTAGCACCTCTCGGCTCAAATAAATCTGGGTGTCAAGATATCATTCATTTGCAGGCAGCGGTATATGGACACTTTAAAAGAAAGATGGGCCAATGACTAGAAATTATTGGCCCCTGAAGAAGAGGTTCATGGAGATGCGCGTAGTCTACGCCTGCTTGCGTGGCCCTGAATATAATAATATATATGCCCTTTAATTAGATAAACTATTGGCATCGATCATGTAGCAGTTAGTAACCTCTTTGGGGCGTGCATTGCGCGTCTCTAACTAGTCTTTCCAAGTCATCAACGTACAGATTCTCTGCTTGCTGATGGCGCCCGTTCCGTTAACTCGGAGGAGACACGCACGCACGCATGCATGGTGGTGGTGGTGGGTCAAGTCAACCAACGACACGCACGCGGTTAGTTGCTGTCAGTCGCAGGCTTTCGTGGTTCAATTAACAACAGCTTGCCTTGGCACGCACGTATATTTATTATTTAATCAGGAATTACCTATCGACGACTGTCAAGAATCCGTTGCTCTGACGTGCCGGCCAAGGAAAGCAGACGGTCAAGGCCTTGACCTGTCAAGTCAATGCAACGGCGACGATGCCCAGCAGCTGAGTTGGTTCGCCACTGACGTGCGGGCCCGCGGTGGCGATAACAAACATCCGCTTCCCAAGCCCTGGGCTCTCTTCCCCCTCCCACTCCTATTAAAACCCCTCGCCGCAGCCAAATCGCCCCCTCCCCCGCATTCGCCCATCCGCAGGCCGAGGGCAAGGACGACGGCCGCGGCTTCTACCGCCACTACCACGTCGCCGTCGCCTTCCCCATCGGGGACGGCATCTACGCCTTCGAGCCCTTCTCGTCCAGGACCTGGGAGTGGACCATCGGCGCCGGGGTCGCGGCGGCCGAGACCGTCGTCCCGTTGTCCGGGGTCGGCGCGCACGGATGCGCCTTCTGGCGCACCACCATGGGATTCTTCCTCTGCTACGAGCCCGTCTCGGGGTGCTCGGACCTCGTCCCCGCGCCCATGGAGGTGCAGCAGTGGCCCGTCTGGGAGCTCGGCGAGACGGAGGGCACGCTCTGCGCCACCTCGACTTCGCGCGCCGCGACACCAACGGCGGCGTCGCGTGGACTCTGGCGGGCCACTTCGAGGGGGGATGCCTCAGGGGACGCCAGGACGTCACGCTGCTGCGCTCGCAGGGCAAGGCCGAGGTCGTCATGTGGGACCCCACGGCACAGATGGTCGTCGCCATGGACCTCGAAGGGCGCACTACGCGCACCATCGCCTTCGTCCCCGGCAGCGGCTACTACGCCGATTTCATCCCCTACGTCAGCTCATTGGCCGCGGTCTCTGCCTCCGGGTAAAGGTTCCATTCCATCATATGCCCTGCTTCCTCCTCGTTTCTACTCCGATCCTGTAGTATGTTTGTTGTATCGCCCTGCATCCCGTCTTCTAGAATCTAGATCTACTGGTTTCATTATTGATGGTTGAATGGCCTTATCTGAATCTGTTTGATTGATTGATTTATATGCATAGTTACATCTCTGAATAGGAACTGGTCTTGTCTCTGTTGGATCGCACTGCATCCAATCTTTGTAGATACATTGTGCCATTTGCCTTGAATAGTGTTTTCTGAATTTGTTAGTTACTGTTTTCTAAACATGGTTTGGCCTAATGTGATTGGAAATTTGGAGTGCATGTTAGGTAATGCTGCTGTAGATGCTTTTATTTGGGTTGTCTGTTCAGTTCTACTTGAGCTATCTGTTAGTTGTAATCAAGTGATAACGTTCAGTGAGACCCAACCTTACAAATGTTGTGGTGCTTTTGCTACCTTTCCCTATTGGTTTGCCTTACTGTTACCTCAGTTTGCTGTTCATTTAGGAACAGAACTGGACACTAGCAAATTTTTGGAAATAGTACAGCAACTTCATTACTTTGGATGAATGGCATTATCTGAGCATGCTAGTTTTTTTTTTTTTTTTTACGTTGGTTTGATGTGTACCCATTGTTGCACCTCTGAATTGGTTTGTGCTGTTCTGTGTCTGGTTCTGTAAATGATCTCGATGCATACCTTGCTACTTGGCATCAACTAGACGCATCACTGGTCATTTTGAATGTATGTTACATGACTTTGATTGATGCCTTTTGGTAGGCTTTTCTTAATATTTTCTGTTGGTTCTTACCATTTGCTCTGTTGCGTATTCCAGTTTGACGTGCATTTTGGTCTAGTTAACCAGTCTAGAGAACAACAAACCCATCTGCCTTTGCCTTTGGATACCTCTTGTGCAAAATAGTATCTTTGATCAGCTTTTGTGTTATCATAATTCAGAAATTAGGATGTATCAGTTTTTTTTACTTTGGTGCTCTGAATTGTCTTGTTTTGTGAGGAGTGCTCTGAATTTGGATGATATAGATCTTCAGTTTTGGCCAAAATACTGTGACAGATTGTGGCATTTTAATATATTATTCATATATGATGTTATAATGCAATGTTGGTTTTGGTTGATGAAAGAGGAATGTCATCCTGTCTGTGAGCTGCATTACTGTAAAATAATTCATACATCCAGGCTTAATTCATTAACTGGAGCATGGTTGCTTGTATGTTTTTTCTTGTCCAGCAATCAGCTGCGAGCTAAGCGTAGGACTAATGCTACTAATGAAGCTGGTACTGAGTATAAGGCTAGGGATATTGATGCTGAGGCATACTAGAGTAGTAACAGCTAAATCTGTAAGTATCGCTATCCTCTGAATGCAAAACCTGATGAATCCATACTTCATCTATCATCTTTTTTGTTTATTTGTACAATGAAATATATCGTGCCCGTTCATCTGAGTTATATTACCATTGTAACATTGGCTGCAGGTACAAAAGCTGGAATGATTCGTTGATGATACGAAGGAATAATGAAAGCTTCCAGATGTTTTTGCATAAGGGAAAGCGAAAGCAGCATTCTTTGAATCGCAGTTTTGCCTGATAGTATCTCCATCTTTTTCAGTGTCGCTGGTTGTGGTACAAACCACGTAGTAGCTCCTTTTAGTGTACAAATGTAGGGACAGGCCACTATCCGGTCTGTCTAACAGTCAGTCCAAACTGGTTTAGCTAGTAGACGTCCTCTTGTGCTTTGACATTTCTGAATGAGAACTACGATCTGGTACTTTTGATGTGGTTTCTGATGTGTTTGCCTTTTCAATTTGTTTTTTTTATCATGTGCGATGCTTAGTTCGTGCAGTATTCTGCTAATGTTGGTTGGTGCTGCTTTGTTGCTTCTGCTAATGTTGGTTGGTGCTGTAATTTTTTTGGGGGGTTTGTAGCAGCAGGAGGGTATTGGCAAATTAAATTCGTTCATTGAAACGTTTTGTAGCTTTTTGGTAGAAATTGTACGTGCTGTTGTGTAATCAACTCAAATTGCGTATTGTGTTCATGATAGATGCATGTGGTTCAGCATACATCTCTCAACGTTTGATCAGAGATTCGTTGTTGGTATTCTTTCTCCTTGGCAACCGCATACATACAGCCCAATTCGAATGCTGCTGGCTCAAGGCTTGGCTTCAGTTTTTCGTGCTGCTCTGCGTTTGTACAGCATTGTTGCTGTGACTGTTGTCTGAGCGAGTACTCTGTCCTGGGAGTTGGATGCATCATTGTTAGTATTGGTTATACTCTGAATGAAACCAAAAGGATCTGACATTTTTGTTTTGGGTCACGCAGCATTAGCTTCCAACCCAGAGTTCAAGGAGACCATGCAAGGTGCTGTTCTTAGTCCGACTACTCACAGAGCAGGGTCCTGGAGCATCAGCATATCATGTTCCGAGGCTCAAGTGATGTGTGTATTATGAAGTGCAGCAGAGAGCCAGAGGCCACAATGCAGCTCATGGGTTGCTGTTCTGAAAATTTGGACTTACTGAAGTTGTGCACTGAATCTCCGATGCTAATCTGACGTATCGTTGTGATCTTCTGGTTGTATCTGCTATTAATTTCTGAAACTGAATGAGGACTTGCAGTTTCGTCCCCTGCATGTGATCGGTAGCCTCGACGATCTTTCTAGTTTTCCCTCTGTCTGTTAGCACACAAGAGTGTGAGTTGATTGCTTTTCAGAGGATCATCCATTCAACAAAAGACTTTCTTCCGTTTCGTTCTTCGAGAATCACATCACATCGTGATAAAGGTTTGATGGTGCCTCCGGCGGGCGACCTGTCAGGTCACAGCATGGCGGCGGCCGGGCTGGTGGCTGGAGTCGACGACGAGCGAGAGAGAGGGCCACGCGGACCAAATTGCCGGACGCGGGCCTCAACAAAAGAAGGATGGGCTCAAAGTAAGTGGGCCTCCGCTTGGGCCAGCAACGCTGCCGCTTCCCTTCGACAGTAAGAACAGAAAACTGATCCAACGGTTCCAAATACCTCAGGCCTGGACGGTAAATTGAAGTACCGTACCGTCCGCCCCGAGCGCCCCCCTCGCGGCGCCGGCGCGCTCCGCGTCGCCGGTGTCCGCGACGCCACGGGTACCTCCGCTGGTGTCATCCTTCGCGGCCTTCGGCTCCGCCTTCCCTCTTCCCCGCGCGCCTCACCTCGTCGCATTGCGCTCCGCGGCGGCGGCGGCGGCTGGCGGCCGATATCCTCCCGCCTTCGTGCCCGCGGCCGGCGGAACATGGCACGACACCGATGACCGATCGACCGCCCCGCCGCCTACAGCCCTTCCGTGTCAGTCGGTATTGTCTAGGGCCCATCTCCAATGCTTGGACTTGCAGGACCACGCTGATGCTGACCACTGCGTCCACCGCCTGCTGCCGCCTGCCAATGCGGTATCCTTGAGGTGACTGGTGAGGAACACGTACTGACATGACTCCGCAGCAACAATCGCATGCCTACAAGCCTAATATATAGCCATACCCCCCATTTTACTTGAGAAGTATGAAGTTCAAATTTGCGTTTTTCTCTCTTCTACAAGCCATGGAGTAGCTATGGAGTATTGGAGGACACCAAAATGTGGATGCAATCAGGGAGGAAGGAAGGACAGTGCGCGGAGCTAGAATTTGAACTTAGAGTATGGTGTTCGCTGCTGCTGCTGGCCAACTGCTATTCGACTCCTTTAGTCTCCACGATCCTGTCTGCAGAGTGCAGATGGCACTGGCCATTCAATTTCTAGTTTTCCCTGCCTCTTGTCTGTTACAGAAACAAAAGAGTGTGAGCTGATTGCTAATTCCCCGAGGATCGCGCATTGAACAAAAAGTGTTCTCCCGTTTCGTTCTCCAAGGATCAGGCCATGACAAGGGATGATTGATGGTGCCTCCGGCTCCTCCGGGGCTCGCCTCGCCGGCGGCAGTTCAACAACGAGCAACTTCACCGACGTGGGCCTCAACGAAAGATGCATGGGCTCAACTAAATGGGCCTCTGTTTGGCCCAGTAACGCTGCTGCGTCACCCTCTCAACGAATCGTGGCCGCAGCGTCCCAATCCAACGGTTAAAAATACTTCAGGCCCCCGATCCCTCCTGTGCATCGCCGGCGCCCACGACGTCACAGCACGCTCCCTTAACGTCACCTCCGCGGCCACGGGCGCCAGCTCCGCTCTTGAACGCGCACCTCCCCTCGATGCATCGCGCTCTGATACGGCGGCCGACATCTTCCCGCCGTACGTCGGCGTTCGTGTCCGTGCCCGCGGCCAGTGACACCTGGGACGACGCTGGTCGACAGCCCGGCCGCCTGCGCCCTTCCGCTTCAGCCGTCGTGGTCCAGCTTCCCCTGGGGCCTCGCCCACGCTTACCGCCGTTCTCTGTGGCCTACTGGTCTGCTGTGCGCCTGTGCCTACACATGCAGATGCAGGCTGCCAAATTGGATGTCTTGCCTGCGGGCTCTGCTGGATGCTGCTGTGTACCCCCTGAGGTGAGGAATTATCAGAAGTTCACACTTTTTGCATCATGTTCTCGGTCCATGTCAAGCAATTTGCCAACATCAGCAAGCAATGTGGCGGTAACAATCAGCTGCTGTTCTGAAATGCAGGGGAAAGACGCTGCATCTGAATGTTCAGAATTAACAAATGTTCAATACTTACATCGTTGGCTTCAATAAACTAAAGCATCGATATTTCCGATTCCTCTGGGAAATGGCAGCTCTGTGGTCGTTGATGATCGAGGCGTGTTCGGGCATAATATTTTTTCATCTCCATTGAACTCATACACCGTATAAAATATCCAACAATCACAATACCGTATCAAATATGATGCAAAATGCAGCAGAACTGAGCAGCAACCAGCAGCGTTGTGGTTTTATGGTGTGCGGGCCGGATAAGGCCTGGTTTAGTAATGGGCCAGAGCCTAAAATTGGCACACGTTAGGGGGACCAGCCCAGCCCAGCCCAGCCCCATGAAGAGCGGGGCAGAGCCAGCCCCCTCCGCCTCCAACTCCGGCAGCCCTCCCGGCGACACAACAAACAAGCAAGCAAGCAAGGCGAGGGAAAGGAATATGGCTCTCCGGCGCAGCCTCGGATCCCTCGCGCTCCGCTCCGCCGCTGCATACCTCCGCCGCCACTGCCCCCCTCCTCCTCCTCCTCTCGCCCTTGCCGCCCCCGCTCCGACTCCCATCCGCCGCCCGCTCGCCCCACAGTGCCGGCACTTCGCCGCGCCGCCTGGTCCTCAGGTAGGTACCCGTACTCTACCCTCTTCGAGTGGGGAAGGTCTGCTGCTGCTGCTGCTTCCATTCATTTCCCCTTCATTCATCCCCTGCCTTGTAACCTAGCTACTAGGGGACTCCTCTTTTCTTCTGTTGGGGAATTCCGTGGCAACTGCCTTGTGATGATCCAGTTCCGTCTCAACTTTGAAGGTCAACAGGAAGGGAGGCAAGGACGACGTCGATGACACCACGGGTCTCCGCATCAACAACGCCATCACCTCTCCCTTCGTCAGGCTCGTCAGAGATGAAGGCCACAGTGTTGTTCCCAGGCATGAAGCTCTGCAGCTAGCTGCCAGGATGGACATGGACTTAGTTGAGGTGTGCATTTTCACAGCTGCTCGCGTTTTTTCCCCAACCCAAATCCCATGCTAGTCTGACATTGTTGTTGTGATTTGATTCCTGCAACCAATCGATATTGCTTATCAAATAAAGCTCTTTTTTTTTAATGATGCCATGACCCATGATACTGCCATTACATAGTATGTGGTGCCATTATATCAAAAAAAAAATTTTGTAACAAAACTAAATCATTCACATGCCGTGACAATACCTTTTTTTTTTGTGAAAAATGCCATGACGATGCAGTGTAACCGGATGAGGGTAAAGTTTCACAAGCTTTCTGTTCTGAATAACTTTCTTATTTGATATGCCATTTAGTCTTCATAAGGTCTTCTTTTCTTCCTTTGCTTTTGGATGTGATTTAAGATGGTGATGGATAAGAGATGACGCATGTACTAGGATTACTCGTTTCCTTATATTTTCTCTGAATGTGCTGTTGGTGTCAGCCTTGAGGAGAAACAAATGTGGCCTTTTCTTCTAAATACTTAATTACTTATTTTTGTGCTCATGGTTAACTTCATGTGCAGGTCGACAGAAAATCAGACCCTCCTGTATGTAAAATCATGGATTTTCACAAAGAGAAGTATAAGAAAGACACCAAGGAGAAAGAGCGTTTGAAAACCAAGGTATTCTACACTTGTAGTGAATTTTCTATCTATTTTTCAGCGATAGGGATTAGAACTGTACATCAATACAACTTTACTTTCAATCATGGGCATCCAAGTTGTGCAACGAATACAGTTTTATTATCAAATGTAAACTCATGTTAGTTGGCTATTCTCTTGTAATTCCCACTCTTGTAATGTATTAATCGGATCTTTACAATACACAGATAAATTCTGAATTTTCATGAAAGCAGTTACATCTTTTAGATGGATTGCTGTACATATACGTGTCCATGTCATGCATAAATTGTTCTGTAAGGGGTGTGATCACAAGCTAGGTACATTCCTGGTCATTATGTGAAAACGGCCAGAATTACTGGGTATTCTTTTTTAGGTCTGCCATCTCTTAACTTCTGCGCCATTGAGGCTCTTAACTATTAAGCATTTAAGCTTGGATCTATGCAAAAGTGTTAACCATATTATCTCCTGCTGTAGTAATTGTATTTTTGCATAGCTTATGTCATAGTGTACTTTGGATCTTGTTGTGAACTTTGGATCTATGCCTGATTTTTGCAGTCTGCTATTGTCTTACGTGGTGGGGAGAACAAAGAAGTGCGATTTAAGGGGAAAACAGTAAGTAATTTTTTGCTTCTATTATTTAGGTTTCAGATATAGTGTGGCATGCAGACTTTATTAATAATGCCACATAACTGGAGTATAGGCTTGTTTGGACTGCTGTAAGCTTATGTTCTGTTTATTTGGATCTATATGGACAATTACACCCAATGCCTAGTTGAACTTGATCTACTTTTCTGGGGCAAATTTCAAACAGTTCAACGGTTTTATACATTGTAATCATTATGGAAACCTTGTGGCATGCATCTTTACTGACAAGAACTAACTTTTTCGTGCAGGAACTAAAAGATTTGATGGTGAAAGCAGATGCAATTACCAGATTAATGGAGCGGGGTTACAGGGTGAAGGTGAGTTTGTCTTCTTTTTCAGTTCTGCAAATGCTAAGTGACAACCTAATTAATTTCTATTTAGTATCAGATCAATAGACCTTATATCAAAGGAAAACCATTGGGTTCTGTTGAACTTGTGGTTGATTGTATCATGTTTATTATGGCCGATCGTTTGCTTTTCCCCTTTGATTCATATAATTAACTTCTGAAACAAGAGCTGTAGACCTTATATCCTGGGAAATCAAAGGGAACCCTTTGCGTTCTGTTGAGCGCCTAGTTGTTTCTAACATCTCAATCAGCTATTCTTGTTTTTTCCCACTGTAATTCATATAGTTGGCTTTTGATAACAGAGAAATAGGCCTCATATCTAAGAGCACCGAAGAAAAGCCTTTGGTTTTTAGTAGTTAAAAGTTGTTTCATGATGTTTGATGGGCGACCCAGCAGATTTATGCACATACACAGGGAAGGTAAATAGTAAATAGTGAGAATAAAGAGTGGGATTCCGTGGATCTGTTGTCAAGTATAGCATAATCTGTTGTGTCTTGCAGGGTTCAGCCACGGGGTTTTTGTCCGATCTTTTGATTGGGTTAGGTTGCTTTTTCGTTTTTCTTTTGTGTGTGTGTGGGGTGTGGTATTCCTGATGAAGCACATAATCTATTCATTATGATAAGAGTAGGATTAAGGCTACATTGACTCTATGTCTTACTTAATGGAGTACGATTGGTGGCCTAATATGGCTGACATGTTTACCATGGCCTCTGAATAACCATGCATCTATCCATTTCCATGTTGGACTGGATGTTTAGGATTTAGCCAACTAAACCCTCAACTGTGTTGTTCTACATGTCTGCATTTTTTTATTCATAGTCATATGCATATATTTATCCTAAATTTTCAAATGCGAACTCTGAAAATCTTAATGACGTTCCTATTTGACAGTGCATGGCCATGCCCTCAGGTAATGAAGGAGAAGATTTAGGAGCACCACTATCTCGGTTATTAGGACTTGTGAGTACTGGACCTCTCGTCTCCCTGTTACTCATTAACCAAATGCCATCAAATTCGTTTTGAGATTAGTTGATGAGTTAAAATGACAAAATGTCCAATTCTATTGTCAGTAAAAGCTCACCTGTTTCAATAAATCCCACCAATTGAACAGATACAAGATGTCAGCATTGTCGAAAGTGGTCCACACTTGGACTCGAAACATGCTTATGTTATTGTGAGGCATGTGAAGTTTGCTACAAAGAAAGGCGGGAAGAAGGCCAGCAAAGCCATGGAAGATGCGGGAAAAGGTAGCCGTAGTGCTGCCTCTGAATCGGCTGTTGCTGGTAACAATAGCGAAGGCGAGACAGTTGAACGTGGTTCAGAAAAAGCTGATGATCAAGCCATCTCCAATCGTGTTGACAAAACAGCTGCCCACAGAGATTCTCCCACACAAAAAGGCGGGCAGGATAGAGGATTTAAAAGGGAGTTGAATTGGTCGAAACCCAACTCAGGGGCCGACCATGTAAAATTGCACGATGCCAATGCTGGGGAAAGCAGAATGAATCCTGTGCAGAGGGGATCACAAGCATCTGAACGCAGATTTGGCAATATGAATCCTGACATGGAAAAGCGAGAGAACAACACACAGGACCAGGGACGTGGTGAAACGAACAGGTACGCTGCTCGGAGACAGCCGACGAGAGGAGACAACCACCGAGGTTTCAGTCAAGGGAGACCCCCGCAAGATGATAGAAGGAATGAAACTGGAGGCCGTTATGACCACCAGAGACCTCTGGAACAGCAGCACAATCGACTGTTACCAAGGTTCAACCAAGGTGGATTGCCACAAGATCTGAGAAATGACAGAAGAGGTCAGTTTGCATTGAAAAACAACAACCAAAGGCAACCAGCAGGTGGTGGTGGTTTAGGTGGCGATCCTAATCAAACGAGCAAGAGTTTTGGAATCTTTAGTAGTACTCCAAAACCTGCCTCATCTGAACTGAGGAAAGCAGATGGTGCTGGTACTACTAGTAAGCCTGGTGATACCGACTCACCTAAAAGCTTTGGGATTTTTAGTTCTTCTAAGAAATAGGTGAGATAGGTGAGGGTTCTACAGAAGAAGACTGGGGATATTTAATTTGGCACAATAAATCCAATCCTAGTTGTAAGGTTCAAACCTGCAGACATGGATGGGTGTTTTGGTCTTTTACTAAGGAATTATGGATGATTGGCATTTATTCAGCATAAGCAGATGTGTTGTTTTGGTGATGAAAAGGAGGATTGGTGATAGGAAAATTTTGATTTTTTTTTTTGGTTGAGGTGCTCCTAGCTTGACGTGACAAGTTCAATTGGTACAATTTTCTCGTTGGAAGAATGATTGTATTGAAAGCACAGTAGCAACCATAGCTCTTTTTTTTTTCATATTTTAGTATTTTGTTCAGAATAATTGTCATGATAATCAGCTGTGTAAACATACAGAACCCAATGCCGTGTTATTGTTATTACTACTTGGGGCCTTTTCTTTGGGTTCAAGAAGATGCCCACGGAAGGAACGGACTATGTAGCCTTGGTTGGCCTGTTGCTGTTGAACAGCTGCTGTTGGGAGGTGCTGCTGGCGAACAAGGAGACCGCAAGGTGCTGCTGCTAGACGCCGTGGCTGGATCTGGACTCGTAATCTTGGCTCTTCTTCTAGCGTACCTCAATCTTCCAACGGTTTGGAGGCTGATTAAAAGTAACCATAGTGCCTGCGGTTACATTTTCATTTGTTTTCCATGCATGTTGTGCAGCTGACAGAGTGACACATGTGCTTGGCCCCAGGGATAGAGAACACACTATGCAAGATTCCGACGAGATCGCTCGTCTGATTCATCGTCGTTACCTTGTCATACGAATTCAAATGTGTTGTTGATGGATAAGAGATGGAGTATGAACTATGATTGCTCGTTTCCTTATCCTTTGTCTGAATGTGTTGTTGCTCTAGCTGTAAGCCTGAAACGGATGTGGCCGAAGTTTGGTCGTCCCAGAGAAAGTAGGCCCGGCCCAAGAACAGACCTGTGCCAGGCAGGTCTCCTCGGCTCCTGGCCTGGCCGCTTAAGAAGAAGCCGTAATCTATACCACAATAAAAAGAGCGAAGTCTATTTACCTCTCCCGTGGGTCTACCTCGCCGTGGTTCTGCCTACCGCTGAAAACAAAATACGCGTCTCCCCCACTGCCAATGCCCAGTATGTTCACGTACTGCTGGATTGTGAAAACATTATGCATGCATATGCATGTTCTTTCCAAATACATTATGCAATGCATGGACGATCGAGTTCGTCTTCGTGAACCGCCTCTGGCAGCTGCACCTATACTTTCCTTGGCCTCCTCGCGACGATCGTCAGCCTTGCATGCCGCCTGGATCTACCTAGCTGCTCTATGCATGTCTGATCGAATTCATTCCAACATCGAGACACCACATATATATTATAATATTGAGGTGAACGGATTGACTCAATCGTTCGCTTGGTTATATATATATATATATATATATATATATATATATATATATATATATATATATATATATATATATATATATTATTAGCACACAATAATCGTTAACTGTATCATCACCATCATCCGATACATACAATTCATTCCAATCGTATCGGACATTTGGCAGGCCCGCAACTGGCAGGCTAGCTGGGCACCGGCCGCACACGAGCACGACACGACCGCCTGGCCTTCCCGCACCAGCCAAACCCGTCTCCACCCCAACCCCCCGTTTCCCCAACCCCCCACATATATCTTGTATTTAGAAAAAGAAGAAATAAAAATTATGGAAGATACTTGTATAGCATGTAATCAGATATAAAACCCATTACAAAAAATTATTATAACTGATTAATGGAGTATAGATTACAAGAATATGCACATAATTATATAAAGCTGGTTAAAAGACAAAAAGAAGGGGAAAGTAAACATGAACAGCTGCTAGATATATTAATAATGTCATACATGATATCAGTATAGGAATTAAAACCCCGTATCACAAAAAATCTATTAACTCAAAAACACATATTTGGGCATGCCATTTTAATTATAGTTTATCAATGGCATTTTTAAAGTAGTAATTTCACAGTAAAATCAGCTCAAGGCAGATGCATTTAGCAGGTAAACTGGGTGGGATTTCAGTTTCAGGTTAGTATTGGGGATAGGGGCAGTGGACAGAGATATACATTTCGGAGGAAGCTGCAGAGAAAAATGGTAGCAACCCTGACAACAGTCAGAAGAGTTATACACAACCAACATAGATCCAACACAGAGGCACATCTGCAACAACAAAACTGTGTAACAGAATACTCATAAGCCACACCACGTGAAAAAAAAGGCATCTGATCTATATAATCTACAACATATAACTCACTTTTGAATAAGCATTTTAGCATATACTGTATATCCTTCATATACCCTGAACACAACATGGCAACATCTGATCCGATTCTAGACTACAAAATTAGCCAGGTCAAAAACCCCTCTCAAAAATCGGCTTGCATATGCCTAAACAACACCCAGAGCTGTACCTCTAGCATAATTGGATTCACCTGTCATATGGTGTGAATCTCGTAATATCAAAACACTAACAAAATCCATTAAAACTAGCCACTACTCCGAACAGCGATAACTCAATTTCCCCCAAACCAAAGCATTTCCTACCCTAGAGAAAAATCGCAGCCCTACAATCCAATACAAACGAATCCAAAATATTCTCAAACCAGATCTGAGGCAATCCCTGCAAAAATTTCAAACAACTACAAATGCATACGAAAATCATAGGCCGATTTGCATAGAAACATCACCATAGGAAGCACATCCACGACAAAATTCCAGCCGAAAACTACATCTCCGCGAGCAAACGACGGGGGAGGACGGGGAGGAATCAATGGGTGAACAGATGTATCGAGATGGGGAGAGGAATCAACGAACCCTAGAATCATCTCTCCCTTCGCCTCGCAGGCTTGCACTGTCGCTTCGCTTCTCTGCTACAGCTGGAGATGAGGAGATGAAAGAGCGGCTTCAGAAAACAATAGGGAAAAATCAGGCGCGAGTCCCAAAAATTAAGATTGTATAGCTTACATGTAGGTCCGTTTGCCGGTCCAGAAAATGGAAGAGAGAAAACCCGCCGGCATAGCACACCAAATGAGACGGCACAAAGACCAGCAACAGCTTGATCAAACGGACAAAAACTCGGGTGCTGAGACCGTTAGAAACACCCGGGTGTGCTTTAGCTTTCCTCTTAAGTTAAGGGGAATCCAATACGAGCAAGGCAAACCATCTGGGCAGTCTTGGTGTCTGCCTTATCAGTAAGTCTTCAGAACCCATGCCAGAAGAGGCAGCCCAACAATAGCAATGACAAACCGCTTCGTAACACTCTTCATCTCAGCATGAATGTTATCCAATTCCACCTCACTCTTCATCTCAGCATGAATGTTATCCAATTCCACCTCACGCTCCCTTTCGAACAAGAAGAGAAAAAAAAGAGAATCATATATCTGGAATCATGCGAGTCAAATCAAGTACGAATAAATTGCAATGCCCTCACCTGAGAGTCATTCCAACTTTATACAACTCTCCACTCAGTGACTCATCAACTGCAGCTGACTTTCGGATTCCAGTGCTCTGATGTCCAGCCTACAATTAATGCATAATAATGAAACTAAATAAATAAGTTGAGATGGAAACATCAACATATTGAAACCAATGCTATTTCCTAATATTTGTTCTACATAAAAAAGAAGAGACATCTGAGGACATGGATCCCCTTAAAATATAGTGAAGACAAAGGAAACTTGAGGGCATGCAAGTAATGTGGAGCACTGCAAATCAGTGCTTGTTTGTTTCTACTATCCCTGTAAACGTTGAGACGTTAGCGTTCCTTTGATCTTAGTGATAAGCACATAGTCACATACTAACAAGTACGGCAGGCACAGAAGTCTTCTATGTCATGCTGGTAATAATTAAATGAACTGGATGACTAGTGAAAGATTGTCGATATCTTCTTTTCACTTTGTGCCTGGTAATAATCTAATATATGAGGAACAAATATCAGAACCAATGAAAACAAGATAACTAGTGTAGCCATTAAAAGCTTAAATGAGTATATTTTTCATTAATACGGAATTGATGGTAGCTATTTCTGAATGAAGATGTGACCTCAGATTATGTTCTCTGCGTGTCATTCTGGGAGGTGCTCGTACATTCTATCTGCTCCATACTGATTATGTTGCCATGATCAACAGGAAAAACCATTACCAGTACTAGTAGCACATGAAACGGGTGCCATCTAGGATATATCTAAGGCCTAAAATTTGGGGGAAGTTGGCTTGACTGCACAGGTTGGGTCACCCGACGGCTTGGTTGCTGGATTGGCCAAAATCCAGATCACCAAAAGCCGTCCCTCAGAAAGCATCTTGTCAGGGGAAAAAAGAGGACGGGAGATGCGTTCAATTGCAGCGCTAGAACTAGTCGGAATAGCGACTGATTTACCTAGTAGGAGAACGGGGGCACGACGAACCTGACTGTGGAAGGTGTCGACGAACCGAGGGCGCGCCGGTGGGGCCATACCGGGGGCCAGCCGTCGGCGGAGAGCAGAGGCCGCAGGGGTCCACATCCTCGTCGCCATAAGCGGAGAAGAAGGCGCGGCTAGAGATTGGGGTTGGGAGTTTTGAGGAATTGCGGATCGGCGGCTTTCTTCTTAAGCGGCCAGGAGTCGAGGAGGCCTGGAAGGCCGGAACAGGTCTGGTTTTGGGCCGGGCCTACTTTCTACGGGCCGATCAAATTTCGGCTTCGAACCAAAATAGTGGCCAAATTTTTACAACAGGCACAAGTTTGGTTTGACGGCCCTCCGGACGGGAACCAGACACATACACCGCTACTACTTTCAATACCAAATACCAATCATTTTGTATTCTTCAAACGAGTCAAGCAATAGTAGAAATTTAACTGTCAATAATCTAAGTCAAACAATGACAACGCCTCCATCGAGGAAATCGGCACCCGCAGACGTCGACGTCGACGTCGTCGCCACAGACGTCAGGTGTCTGCACCATCTCAACCTCCAGCCTGAATCTCATCTTGCACGGAAGAGAAGCTTGCAATCAACCGGTCACCGCACACCCACTGCTTGAACAAGCAGCGAGGCGCAACTCCTTTGCCCGACCACATGCCACGCCGCTTGCGCCTGACATGAGCGCGGCCATTCTGCCCAGAACCGCAGGTGGCTCGCACACCAGTGACAGCCTCAGGACCAGAAATGGCAAGCGGACAAGATTGTGCATTGGTGACTAGAACATTATAGGTCAAACACATAAATGTTTATCACCATTTTGTTTCATTTCGACACTGGAATTTCTTTAGAAGATTGAAATTCAGGTCCCTCAATCGCTATGAATGTGACGATTCTCATCGAAAAGCTTGTGCAACCCCATAATCGAAATCAGATGGGCAACCGACTGGCTCCGCAAATGAATGACATGACACTACCGGTTACACATGCTAAATGAACGATGCCTTTTACAGACTTTCCTGAAAATGCCACTTTGACATCTATTTTGCCTTCAGGTCCTCTAAAACAACAGAGGCAGCGTTACGTCCTGGCGCACCCATCACCCCACCACCTGGGTGGGCGCCGCTCCCGCAGAGGTACAGTCCCTTCACAGGGGTTCTGTAATCTGACCTGTATGGTCCAAAGTGCAAAGAGGCTTATCATGATCCCACATCCATGACTTCTGAGATTCAACCTTCAAAGATTGGTATGGGAGAAGAAGGATTAAGAGAAAATTTATATGCACGTCAGAGTTGCAGACATACCATCCCTTGGCCGGCCTCATGAGGAAAAGAGAATCCAAGCCCATTGCACCGTGGAAAATGTTGCCTCCTATCAAATGTGAATCATGTCTGCTTAGCTAAGTTTTCAACCGGTAAACCAAAACATCAAAAGGATGAAGCATGCACTGCACGCAAGAGAAAAAGGTTGTATGGGAAAGAGTTTACCTGTTAGACCAAACTCTCTTTCAAGATCAGGTGGAGTCAGCATATCATAGCCTACCACAGATGAGCTAAAGCCCGGAGCATATTCATCAATCAAAGAAAAGCATCGCTCAGCAAAGGATTTCTGAAAATCGGTTTCCATCAAAACTGTTAATAAATTCAGAAAATACTTCTCTCTGTAGATGGTGTTTATTGACAATGGCTAACAGCCTGTCTGAACCATGGGATGTGAATTAACACAGTGGATAGTGAGATCAAATCGTGAGTAGGGTCAACATACTCTGACATTAGAATCCTGCCAGCTGCCTTCTGAAAGTTTGTAGGGTGTGTACTGAACAAAAAGGTTAATAACATGCTGGCCTATCGAAAGGACAACACAAAAGATGGAAATTGTGTCAGAGTAGGAACAAAATTGCTTTGGACACATAACGAGTGGCTTTACGATCCAATGCTAGTTTAACGACGAATAACCCCAAGTACGTTCTTGCTCTATTGGGATTTTGGGATAATGAGATATGCCTTAGTAGTAAGTTATGCCACTGCAATGATGAGGCAATAAGAAACTTGCATACCTGGTGGGGAGATGGTCTTATCTAAGACAGAAGGAATTGTCATTTCTATAACAGGTCTTTTGGATGAGACGCCACCTGCAGCTTCCCTGTATGCAACATCAATTTCCTCCATGCTGGAGAACAAACAGAAGTTCCAATTAGTATGCAGAAAATACTGAATAAATGTCAGAGTGACACTTTTTTTTTTGAACAAATAGTTCTTCACACAACCACATGAGAGGCCAAATCATCTTGCTTTTCCCATGATAAATGAATGAGAAACTATCTATACACTGGGAGGTCTCATATAACATGATTGTGGTTAGCATGATCATGATCTTCCATTATCCTAGGCACTAAGGACAGTAAGAACATAGTTATGTCAAGAGTAAAATGCATGGACAGTCCTCTAACTTGTCCAGGTCTGTCATTTAGTCCCTACACTCTCAAATTGCAGAATCAGCTCATGCAGATAACAAATTTGGTAAATAAAGTTAAAATAACTGGTGAAGGGCACTATATCAGAACAGCACAATTTATTATCAAACAGAGCAATGGCACTCTTCAATTAAGAGACGCACAGGCTGTGCAATACATGAACATAAATGAGATAAGAAATTTAGTAGTATTTGGCAGAGAATTTGTTTGTTCGGTTACTGCAAAGAAGAGGATCAAAAACAACTGAACACGACAATATATCACATGGTGGATGTTATCAAAGTAGGAAGGTGGAGTAACCTTTCAGACCCAATGTGTATGGTGCCCATGTGCTCTGGACCACCTTCAGGGCTCATGTCTTTGCAACAGTGGAACTGTGGCAGCCTGTCAACAGCCACATTAATCTTTGTTGTTGCCTGTCACAAAGAATTCATATCATATTATTAGCAATTAATATTACAGTATTCAGTTGTTGGAGTCACTATTGATCAGTGCAGTGTCGAAATCATTCATCTTAGAAGTAATTTCATAAAGTATAAAAAATCTATTTTACTATCAAAAGTCATGGTCAAGCTGCATCTTGGAGACGGTAGAAGTCAATAACATATAGAAAGTAATGAATGGAGCAGAAGAAAAGTGGAAAAAACAAATTATTGTGTCAACGTTATAATCAACAGCATGCTGACTTTCTCTAAGATTTTAAGTTTTCTAAAGTTTTCCCATTCAAGGATGTCACAGACCAGCATGTCCGTGTAGATGTGTTATGATGAGCATCCAAGAAAAATGGGTTATGATGAGGGTGTTTTCAACTCGTTGGCTATTGTTTAAGTGCAATTCTTCTTTTTAAAAAGAACATATCAAAATACGCTTGCCCATAAATTCTTACAGAGCTGTAATCTGCTGTCTTAATAGCTGAGAGAAAGTCCTCTGGAAGAACATTAACAGGCACTAGGTCCTGCAAAAGAGACCAGATATCAGTATAAAAAATATTTGCTTAATTATGTGCAAAACTAGAGCTGTAGACCTTCCATGTTACAAATTTTAGAGTTTCTTACCACAAATGTTTTGTATGGAGTGGCATTTGATAGAACAACTGGCGAGTGCACCTCTGTTCCATCAGCCAAAGCTACCTACAAATCCCAATCTTTCAAGAGGTAGAAAGCAATGAATTGAAATACGCTTACAGTACAGGTTAATCGGAGTACCCACCCCTTCTACCTTTCCTGTAGTTTCATTAACCATCACTTGGGAAACCTAGACATGAACAACGGATCAAGTCAAGCAAGATACCAAACATGGAAGGTAAAGCACAATTATGAAAATTAACCATGATTTGCGCCTCTGGTTGGGTTTCAACTTTCAACTCTAGCCTACCCCAACTTGCTTGGGAAAGAAAGGCTTGGGTTGTTAGTTGTTAGTTGTTAGTTAGCCATGATGTATTACAAATGGCCTTTTCCTTTGGAAAATCCAGCTAAGAGTTATTAAATAATTGACCATTTTGTTTTCTGTTTCAATTTACAAAATTCGATCAGCCAAAGAGCAGCCTTGCATATCAAAAAGCTAGTATCATGCCATAAAAATTGGAAAAAGTACCTCAGCATTTGTTACAATCTGTACTCCTGCTTCAAGAGCTGCTTTGCTTATAGCAGATGACACTGAACCCATACCACCTTGGACATACCTGAAGCAAGTGTATTATTTTCTTTAATGAAATAGCAAGTTTTCTAAAAATCTGAAACAAACGTGAGCTAACGAAACAACTAATAGTGCACCCAACATACTAACGAGCAGATTTGACTAAATAGTATGATGCCAGTTTCTATAACAGTAATCCTTGAAAACTTGTTTGCCCAGCCAGTGGATATACACAGCAGTTGGCCTTCGGTTCAGTTTAGTCCATGCTAGGACCATAGTGATCCGTGCATCAGTACATGGATTCAGGTGTAGAATAGTGAAGGCTATATTTTTCCATAGTTTGATAGAATAACAAAGATAAGCATCTCAAAGAGTCGAAGTTAGAAGCATACGCCCAAACACCACGTTGACCACCAGTCTCCCCCATTACATGGTGCAGGAGAACATATCCAGAACCTGGAGTGTTGACACCAGCCTACAGAGGGGAGATGCAGCGATGAAATGCCAACAGTCTAGGAAAGGAAAAGGATTTTGCCTAGTTCATTCAAAGCACCCTTACCATGGTACCGATCACTGCGTCAGTTGCAAGAGTCGCCTTCAAAACCTCGCTCTGTAGTATATAGCAGTCAATAAGAAGCCTTTTTGTTCACAGGTATAAGAATATTAAGTGCAGGCTGTCAATTGCAATAAAGCAATCACACGATGAACAGAAGTGTTCAAGAATAGATGGAAATAAGCTTTGGACCTCAAACCAGCAGTTCAAGATTTTCGATGCCGGAGAAAGGAGGAGGTCAAAGAATTCCCTGCAAACCACAGTTTTATTTTTTAGAAAGGGTGCTACTAAATTTACATAGAGTGCATTGTGCATAAGTGGTGCGGATCATGAGCATTGGCAAGAGGTCAGTACTTAGTACTCACACCATGTTCTTCTGCCCCTGCTGCATGACATGCCGAAGAAGATTGCCCCAGAATGCTGACTTGTCCACCCTATCCTTCATCCTGTCAACCATAGAGGCATGGAAGTCCTGCCTCAGCTCGGGTGGAGCCGAGTCAATGACGAAGTCCATGAGCTTGCAGAACTTCTCCAGCTGCCCCTCGTACCTACACATTCACATATAGATCCTACCAGTATCATTCTAAGGAGCTAAATGTACATACAAACAGCAGGAATTTAAACATTTAATCTAAGGTCATTCCAAGCTAAACTGCACCTTGGGTACGCATTTGCATCCTTCTTGGAGAACTTGCTGATCTCTGAGTAATTCAGCTTGGCATCCGGACCAAGAAGCAGGTATCTGCCGTCAAGGCATGGCGTGAACGATGAAGGGCTTCGCGGCAGCAGCTTCAGCCCGTGCCTCTCCAGCTCCAGATCGCTTACATATGCAAGCACCGGCAACAGCAGCAGCAGTAGTATCATCAGCACCACATACAAAGCAAAGCATCGGAAGTTCAGAGTTCAGTAAACAGAAGTAGCCTCATTGATAGACAGATTGCAGAATGCATCTACGCGCAAGTATGCAATGCGTGAATTGGACAGCAGCGGAGGTTGTGCCTAATCGCAAAAGACGTGTCTTGGGGGAAGTTACCGGAGGATGGCGGGGCGGAGGAGGCTGAGGAGGTAGCTGCAGCGGGAGAAGCGGAAGCCTGGGACGAGGTCGGACTCCGACACCGCGGCGCCTCCCAGGACGCCCCGGCGCTCGAGCACGGCGACGGAGCGGCCCGCGCGGGCGAGGTAGGCCGCGGCGACGAGGCCGTTGTGGCCGCCGCCGATCACCACCGCGTCCCAGCGCTTGCCCCTGGGCAGCTGCGACGACGCGGAGCCCGATGACGCCGCGTCCGTGGAGAGGCATCGGCGGCGGGTGGCGCCGGCGAGCAGAAGGCGCCTCGCCGCCGGCGACATCGGGGTTTTGTTTGGGTTCAGCCGCCGGGGCGCAGTGGTCAGTGGTCAGGCTCGGGCGTGACTCGTGAGAATCTTTCGCTTTCCGATGGCGACTCGCGTGCTGCAGATTACGCGAACGGTACTGAGGAGACGGATTCCGATTAGTACGTGTTACCGTAGCAGGCCACGAACGGTGGTGGAAGCAAAAGAAACTCACGAATTCGACCCCAAATGGATTGCTCTCCTACCTTGGAGCTGCTATTTTTTTTATCTGGCTGTAGGCTCTCAATCCAGTCCATGGACGACCGTAGTTTAAATTACTAGTTATTTTAGTATTTTTAGGATGCATTTAAAACGCCAAAACGACCAATAAATTAGAACAGAGAGAGTAGTAAGTAGTGAGAAGTATTTCTTCCTATTTCAAGAGATTATAATATCGTGCTTAAACTCATGCCACGAATCATCTTCTCTATAGTTATAGTAGATTTTCCATCTTCTCTCTACGTCTTGCTAGGACAACAGTAGCATCTGCATGTGAAGCATCATCCGTCGCAATCCCATCTCTTCAGGTCACCGAGGTCCCATGTTTTAACCATCTCACGATATATCGGTCATGTTCAAGCTGCAGCATCAACAATATACTAGTGTAAGAAGAACGCATGAGAAACAAGGAATTGGGCACGATGGAGTATTTGGATCCTCGACACACTTTGCCTCAAGCTTTTGTCGTCCTCCAATCTTACTCTCCAGCCGTGGCAGGGTTTGGAAACCTAAACTGATTCTTGATGTTCAGAATCCGTATAAGGTACAACGGAAACATAATTTATTAGTTAGCTGATGGTGGGGGTAGGCCCGTGGGCCCCGGATAAAATAAATATAGTATGAATATTTTCAGCAAGCGGTCCCATGGTCTAGCGGTTAGGACATTGGACTCTGAATCCAGTAACCCGAGTTCAAATCTCGGTGGGACCTTAGTGTTTGCAGTTTTTTCCTTTTTTTTTCTTTCTTTTCACCTGTCATGGATGGAAAAACTTTGTCGCAAGTGCCACCTTTTGAAAAATTAATCGCGTGTACTGTAATCCAGTGTATCAAATGCCAGGAGCGAGTGGGTATAAACGGATAATCTTCTCACTTTCTGAAAGGAAAGAAGGATAATCACCATCGCGAGCGCTAAAGATAATCCATGCCACCGTCATCAACGCGGAGCCAACAAACAACTCGCTTATCACGAGGATTGAAGTTCCGAAATCATTAACTCCACCGTGTAAGCCGGCGACTGGAGGAGGCCTTACCACACCCGCCGGGCTTGTGCTCCGGGGACAATCACTCCTCTCCCCAGCAGAGCTCACCAGCACCACCATCAAATGAAAACGATCTTCTCTACCTGATTTCGAATTGAAGTCCATAGTTAAGCTACAAAGCGAGTACTATATCCTTCTTTCGTACACGAGGCTTCAGCCGGCGCAATAAAAACCTTGATGGATGCTTCGCTCCGGACTTTTACGCAAGATACTGACGAGCTAACCAGATGGTTTAACATAGTTCTAGATAAATTATTATGCTGCCATGTAGTATGAAGCTTCAAGGCAACTCCTAGACGTGTGCCATTTCCGTGTGAGCGTAGGCGGCCGAGAAAAGAAAACTAGTATACCTCCCACTTGGGGCACGGATATTCCAAATCCGGAAGGCACCGAAATCCATTCTCTGACATGTGGGTCCACCAAACCCTTATCCTGCGTCTGACCTGATCGCCGTCCGATCCGATCACGACGGCGGCGGCGGCTTCGTCTCCGCTATAAAGCGAGACCCGGGGAGTCCTCGTCTTCTTCGTGCTCTCTCAGAGGTGGGTTGGCTTCTCCTCCCCCTCCGGTTCGGTTCGGTTCGGTTCGGGTTCTTGGGGTTACGTTCGGGGGTGAGAGGAAGAGATGGCGGCGTCGGATGTTGAGTACCGCTGCTTCGTCGGCGGCCTTGCCTGGGCCACCGACGACAACTCGCTCCACAACGCCTTCAGCCCCTTCGGCGAGGTCCTCGAGTCCAAGGTCCGTCCCGTCATCTCTCCGCCCTCGCTTCTTCTGTTCCCTCCTACCTGTACGATGATTTCTTTTTGCGTGGAGGAAAAAACGAAATTTTTGAAGGAGGAATGGGAAAAGTGTCCAGATCTGTAGCGGCTGAGGGTTTGTTGAGCTAGATCTGGGTTTTTTTTTCTGACATGAGCTCGTGCCGTTCCTTGCAGATCATCCTCGATCGTGAGACCCAGAGGTCCCGCGGCTTCGGCTTCGTCACCTTCTCGAGCGAGCAGGCGATGCGCGACGCCATCGAGGGGATGAACGGCAAGGAGCTCGACGGCCGCAGCATCACCGTCAACGAGGCCCAGTCCCGCGGCGCCCCGCGCTCCGGCCGCGGCGGCTACGGGCGCCGCGAGGGCGGCGGCGGCTACGGCGGCGGCGGCGGCGGCTACGGTGGCCGTGGAGGCTACGGTGGTGGCGGCGGCGGCGGCGGCGGCTACGGTGGCAACCGCGGCGGCGGCTACGGCAACTCCGATGGGAACTGGAGGAGCTGAGCGGTGGGGCCCGCGTGGCCAAGTTATCTTGTGCTACCTACTGTTACCCGAGTTATCCTGTGTCGTCTCCTACCCGTGTTCGGTGTCTGTTTCGTGTTCGTTGTTGCCCATCTGTGTTTTTGATCGCAAGCTCGTTCGTCTAGTGCTCGTGTTGTTGTCTGTCTGAGCTATCCTGATCTCCATCCCACGAACTGGTGGGGTGTTGGGATTGGATGCTGTTATCCTGGTGTAACTTGTTACCGTTTTCTGTTAAATCAAATGGAAAAAAGGTGCTACTTGGTGCTGCAAATGATCGTCCTGTCAGCTGCGATTCTGCGAAGTTCTTTGCTTTGGAGTGTGAATGAATGATATTCTTGGTAAAAGTAAAGAGCACTGAGGTAAAGTTGCAGTGCTTTAGCACGCAAATCTGGGCAAAAGTTGCCGCTAATCACCACAAATCTGGGGGAAAGTGTTTAGTGCTAGTCATGACAAAGATCCTCACACATGGTGCTAATCTTCGAATACTTGACCTCCAGATGCCATCACAGAGATAGAATCCAACTTGGATTTTTCATGATTAATCCTAGTAATAGCAAGTTACAGAACATGATTCCCCTGGAGATTGTTACTGAGTGAAAACTCAGATATATTTCCGGTAAAAAAATATATTTTTTGCTAGTCACATTTGCATCGAGTCTAGCGCAACAATCCTGAACTCGATACTCCAAATCATCGAGATTCCACCAGAGGCTCTCTTCAGGTCTTCAGTCGAGGACGTAGATGCGCGAGGCGACGTCTTGAACGAGCCAGTCGAAACCCTGAAGCAGCCCGTCGCCGGTGTAGGCGCTGCAGCCGACGATCTGCCAGTGCCGGCTCTTCTCCATGGCTGCCAGATCCAGGACCTGAAAAATCACACCAACCTTTATTTCAAAAGATCACACCAACCAAATCACAACACAACAGGATTCCAAAGATCGCACGTGCACTGCTGCAGCACGAACACGGGTTACTGTGAACTATATTAGTAAAATACGCTGCTTGTCGGATCTCTATGTCCACCAAATCTGGTGACTCAACGCTCAACTAGACTACGGTTAGGTTTGAGAATCTTAGTAAAAGCTGCCTGAGTGAACGATTATAAATTCTAGATCCATACAAGCAGATATATAATATGAACTTGAGAAACACCACCAGGAGTACCTTGGCGATTTCTGCAGGTTTCAGAGCGCCCTGAATGTCCTGCTTGTTTGCAAACACCAACAACGAAGCTCCGGCTAGTCTCTGCAATCAAGATCACAACTCATAAGACTAGCGATTGCAACCGCCGTTGACGGTGAACAGTAAGTCAATGCACGTCACATCATTAGACTTAAGGGCCAACAAAAGTGGTCTGCGGGAAGCTAACTGTCAGCATTGCTGACTAGATGATGCACCTCTTCTTTCAGTAGATTGTGGAGCTCGGCACGACAGTCATCAAGCCTCCGGACGTCAGAGCTGTCAACTACCCAAACCAGTCCATCAGTCTGCTCAAAGTAATTCCTCCAGTATGAGCGGATCGTCTTCTGTCCCCCAACATCCCATATGTTCAATGAGTACCTGTGAAAATAATCATTTCGTCAATCTGCAGCAATTTGTGACCCATCTCATTTCTGTACCCGAGCCATTTTTCATCACCAATTCACCATGAGTTTCAAGCAGCTGTTGAAATTTTTGACTTAGTAACTGCAGACTGCAGTAAATCGGATACTAGAAGCACAAATCACAACCGCAAGCCGTTTTCGGAAGGAAAATTCTAACTATATATAGTACTGTCCTAAACAGGGTGCCGCGAGAACTTCCCAGCTGAAGTACTGGTCATAAGGACACAGCTTCGATTTCCAGTGCCAGTATTGCACTAGTGTATCTGAAATTCACAGAAGCTAGGTCTGCTGAGAGGGGGGCAACCTGGTACTGTAAACCATTTATGTACCTTTTCCTATTCCTAGCTTAATGAACTGGCAGCACTACCGCCATTCTTTCCACCAAAAAGAGTATCTAAAATTGTGCATTTGACTCCCATAAGGTCAGAACTGAAGACATCACTGCTTCCATGGGAGCTTGCCGCATTACCTTGCTTATGCTGACATTAATGCCAAAATACAGTTGTGATGCTTCAAGAACTAACTACAAAAATGGTTTCACTCTTAGTAAACAAACACAGCCATTATCATAAGAACCACCACGCGAATTTATATGCCACTACTGGGAGCTGGTGCAGATGGATAACCTTCACTGTCAGCTAATGATTTCTGTTTGCTAGGCACAGGGGTATATATTTTTCTACCTATGGCTGTTACGGACTCCTTAAGTGTTATGGATGCCTTTGTGGGCCAGAACTATCAGCGGCAGATATGCAAGGTGAAGGCCAAGGAGGCTTCGACCAGAAGCCAGCAGGTTTAGGAGATAGAATTGGTTAGTTGTGGTCAGGGGTTTTTGTCAGCATTAATTGAGGGCAAGTTGTTAGCTTGGTATTTAATCTCCGAAGCATATAAGCCGAAGGAAGTCCATGTAATCGGTAAGCAGAAATTGAGCAGTAAAGTTTAGCCTACGAGTGAGGGTGAGCTAGGCTCAATCTGCCATTGCCATCCTCATTTTCCAGCGAATCAAGCTCCAATTCCCCTGCCCCAACATGGCTGTTAACATTATGACTGCCACATCACAAATTCACAGGTCACAAGTTTGCATTGTAAAAGGGTCATGTAAAGTTTATCCCCGGGGAATACTAGGCTAGCAAGTCTTGGCAGATAGGAAAAGGGTGAAACTACAGTGCATACTTCCAACCGTTCAGGAAAACAATCGAATATGGAGCCATACTAAAAAAAAAAATGCTTTAGCAATTTTATTACAATCGACTCAAAGTTGGATGCTCTATGGTTTACATTAGCATTGCACGTCTGAGGGTTACAATGATCTAAGCAACTAAAGAGTTATTACCAAATGCTAATTATACAACAAAAGGAATACATACTTTTGGTACTTGATGGTCTTGATGTTGAAGCCAAGGGTGGGGCTGATGACACTGGTGTCCTCACCATTGATCTTCAGCACAATCGTTGTCTTACCTGAATTGTCCAGGCCCCTGAAATTATCGCATCATTGACCCACCGAAAAGCAAAAAGAATCATGAGCATGAACCAGGGACTCGATAATGGGAATCCTTCAATGCAGAAAGTGAATATAGACTGCATCGAAACCCAAGAATAAATAACAGTGTACATTTGTTGGGACCATGGAAGAAATAAAAAGGGTTGAAATCAGAGGATAATGCTTACACCATGAGAATCCGCATCTCCTTTTCCTTGCGTTTGATCTTTCTGATGATGCTAAGAAGACCCATCCTGAAGGGGCGGCCCAGAAGATGAATGAAGAGGCAAGGAAGATAAAGAGAGGCCGGAAGAGCACTGAATTCTTCAATGCAGTAGAGCCAAGCTTTGTGATCTCGCTCAGGTCACTATCACCAGGTATTCGAGCATCATCCCCCCACCCCACACAACAATACAGCTGAGAGAGGTCACAAACAGAAACAATATTACAACAGTGAGAGTGAATCTTTAACACTGCAATCGTCAGGTTGCCTCTAAATTACACAGATTTAACAAAAGAGCAGTATTTCTCCACTGCGAACAAATCTCTTCTTGTGAACCAGTTTTACAAGACGCGTAAGTTGGCACAGAATTTTCACATCGGTGATTTTTTTGTTCACATTTTCGTCTTACACGAAATCTCCACTCTTGTAAAACTCAAAGGTAGCTTCATTCTGAAACTACAGGAACTGCAAGAACACCCTTCAGAGTGTTGCAATTGACTGAACTCAACTCCTACCAGGCACTACTTGGTCCCGAATCATCCCACGGCCCACAGGAGTAAAACATCCTATGCACTAGCGCAAAAAGTTGAGACAACGTTGAGCAATCGGAGAAAGAATGTTATTTGTTTTTGTTTTCGCGCACCTATGAAGAAGCGAGGAGGAGGATGCCGTCCCGCTCGTGGCCTTGGTCCGGGACGACAAAACCGCGGGATCAAGCTCGCAGTCGGCAGGCGCCAGAGAGAGACCGGGGAAGCCTGCGAGGAGGAGGAGGAGGAGTGAACCGTCCTGGTCACGGCCGTCGCCGGCGAGATGCGGAGCTTCTGGCCAAATCTGAAGGATCCCAAGTGAAGAAGCGTGAGACAGAGGGAGGGCGGCGACGGTTGGTGGGCTAGCTAGTTGAGAGGGCCGAATTTGTTGGTCTTGATGGGCCGAATGCCATGTTTGATGGGGAAAGCCCCTGCTCGTCGTGTAAGGCCCAGTTTGGATCTGGGTGCTTGAAATGGACACTTCCCACTCGAGAACTCAAATGATGTTCAGTGCGAGAATAATGGGAGTTCAGACTTCAGACTCAAAGCCATTCCATCTTTTCTTTTTTTTTCCTTTTTAAGAAAAGACAGAAGGGCTGCCATGTCATTTAAAGTAGAAGAAGAAGTCCGAGATTACAAACAGTTGATTACATAAATAATTAAAGTAGTCATTCCATCTTTTCTCAACCATCATGAAAATAGCCATGAGATGATGAGACCAGGCACAGATAAGCCCCTCACCTGATGTTGCCTATCAGAGTGTTCATCGATCTTAGTATGGGCCTATTTGGATCCTAACATGTCAGCTTTTGGTTCAGCTTTCACAATCCAGTTTTCAGAATTCCACAAATTGGTTCTCTCTTGCTTTTACAAGTTTCTGTGAGGATCCAAACAGTCCAGTTTTTAGTCTAGCTTTTACAATCCTACAAGTTTAAAAGCCAAGCTTTCACAATTTGGCATGGATCTAAACAGGCCCTATAGCTAATTTCACAGTTTCAAAACCCTTAGGGCTAAGGCCTTGACCCACAATACATAATTTGTTACCACTGTCAACTGTGAAAGATGAGTTACCATGGATAAATCAATAGAGCCTTCAAGATGAGGCAGGTAGCCAGAAAGGCGATTCGATGGCTCCACAGTGAAGTGAAGAAGACAAGTTACGTGGCATGGAGTATATAGCAAAATAAAGCACGTCCGTACCCCAGAGCATGAACTTGTACGGAATGAACATGGCACACCTTATAAAGTAGCTTATCTCTGCAGGTCCATATATGTATTTGCAGGTACGATATATAAATGTATATAACAACTGCTGGTGCAGCTACGAAGTGTACTCCCTCCATTCCATGAAAAGTGCAATTCTAGTTTTTTTCAGATATATCAGTGGTAGCGTGAAAAGACTCTCATGCTCTCATTTGTTTACCACATGCAGTTAGTTTTGGCATGCAAATCAAATTTGATCACTTAATTAGGCAGGTAGTTGAGATACAATCTCCACAATTATACTTTTTGTGGGATTTTTTTTAAACGCATGATTGTCCTTTTCATGGGACCGAGGGAGTACGTGCATTATATATATATATATATATATATATATATATATATATATATCACCAGTTCCGTGGGAATCACGAGACAGCAGGCGGCCATGTCCTCATGTTTGTACCCTACAACACAAACAACAGTAGTGAAGGATTGGTTGTTGTTGTTTTGTTGCAGGCTTGCAGCTGCTGCTGCTGCGATCTGACTAACTAGCCGCCCCCATTCGTGCGTGTTGTTGAATGAAATTAAAACCAATCCATCCATCCTTTTTCTTAAGCTTGAAAAGAAAATCCGATTTCTTCAGATGATCATGCCTGACAAACCTAGCTATTTTTTTTGATGTAACAGGAGAGGATTATCCTCTACTGGATATATTAAGAAAAGAAATAGTTACAAACCTAGCTATTATATATAGTGCTGCACGTACACCGATCTGCCCGTGCGCTAGCGATGATGATCATCCCTTTGATTATGTTGATCGATCGATCTGATCCCTCTAATATATGTGGAACAAATCACAGGGATCCCTCCATCATCATCCAACAGCTCCGAATCCACAATTCATTTATTCTGTTCAGAAAAGAAATAGGCCACACTCAACGACGGTACCAAAACCATTAGTTGTCAATGACTTTCTCTATCTTTTTTTAGTTCTATCAGCAGATACTACGCATATCTTTCTCTCGTACCGTACCGGCCGTGTGATATAATGCAGCGGATGCATGGAGATATATTTTCTTCGGTTGTTAGCACTGTTGTGCTGGTTGCATTGATTTCTTTATTTATAACTAAATAAAAATCAATATTTCTCCAAGACCAGCCACAAGGTATTATATATTAATTAATGTACTAACTCCTACCACCTACTTTAATTACTTATTCAGGGCCCTAGAGAAGAGACACACATACTGTGTCCACATCCATTATTACTAATTATTAAAATTGTTAATATATCAGCACCGTTGTATTATTAATTTCGTGCGAGTGTTATTTCCGTGATCTCTAGTTAATTGTTAATCCTGGCAGAGAATCTTATCCGTACTGCAAGATGATAAAAAAATGAATCTTTCGTATACTACCATCATCCAGATAAGATAGATGTAACATATATGTACCAAATTAAAGACTCATTTAATGGTCTTGGCTATATATATGTTGTGATCTTCAGAAGATCGTGTTGTATATATGTTGTCCAGTCAATATAATAATAGGCTCCTAGAACATTCGATATATGCTTCAAAGATCGAGATGATTTTAGAAAATCAGACGTGCCTGCGCTTAATTATTAGTTGGTTGTGATTATTAGTTTATTTGCTGTCGGCGATCAGAATCCGTATGATATGCCTATGGAGGATTTGCAAGCTTGTGTATGTACTTGTTTGTTTTCCTCAATTACAAGAATGATGCACAAACGCCTCCTATCATACACATACAAATAGTAAATCATCGAGAGCATCCGTATGATTGCAAATCCTCTTTTTACTAGCTAGTATAATTTAACAACAAAGACATGGATCGAAACACTTTTTCACGTCTTCACTGAACAACTAACACAACCCCAATTCAAGGTAGGTGTGTGCGCGTGCGCGTGCTCGTGATATTTTTTCCATCTTTGCAGCAAGATTATTGGAAACAATATGATGCATCTCCAACCAAGACATGTAAATGATCGAGAGATTCTCCCATGCCAGGAACTACTAGGTACATACCAAAGGCACGTGACGGAAATCAACTAGTGATCATCATCAGTACCTAGTTCCAATGCATAAGGTGACAACTTGTACTTTACTCGATCTTACAGCTACGTGCCAACCAATGCACAATAATCAACTCCTAATGATATTTTCAATCACAGCTTTGTCCGGAGATTATTGGCTCGAGGCCTACCCTGGCCCACCATCGATCCTGCAGCAGCCTATCCTGTTCCTGATTGGAACGGACAATCTTTGGATTAAAGTATAACAACAAAATTAATCTTGCATGATGACACAGTAGCTTCGTCTCTACTTTAAGGGATTCTTCATGATACGCTGACGACCGATTATGTATGTATGCATCATATATCTCATAACATATATGCGTGTCTTTTCTTTTTTTTTTTTTTAAAAAAAGGATGCATGTCTTGTTATTAATCCGATCCATGGATCGACACTTTTCGATCAGCAAGGATGAGTCCTTCTCAATTATCAGAGCCCATGCATCTAAATTTTTTTTCTAGTCGTGAAATGGGTAAATATATATTTCCCCGGCCCTCACATGCTATATATATCTTTTCGGTTAGTTATTATACAATTTGTTTCACATGAAAGGAGATATATATATATATTATATTGTGTGTTCTTTCAAATAAAAAAATCACTGTAGTTAGTTGAGGTGAAATAATAATTTTGTAAATTTAACAGCTAGCAGGTGGCATGCATGCACTTGTACTAAAATAATAAGGCACTCAATAAGTAAGTGCTTTAATTTATTAGAGAATACTACTATATATCACTTGGAGATAGTTGTTGGCTGCAGCTAGCTGCTTTATTAGTTCTTGGGCCCGGTTTTAATGGCATGGCACGTGAGCATGTCTCTCGATCTTACAGGCACGTTGCTAGTACAGGTCATGTGCCCGCACCACGTACACATGTGTAGCCTCGATCAGCCACGTACGTTGCACAAGGTCGATCGACCGGCCATATGTCGTCGTCGTTGATGCTGCTGCTTTCACTGTGTTCAATTGGCCTTGTTGTCGCCTAAAAGCCAGCTAGCGGAAACAGCTGATGGATCAAATTGGCAGTGGCTGGATGATGAACACACAGCCAGAGAAGTGACCATTCCTTCTCTGGCATTAGTACCAGCTACATTTTGAGCGGATACTAAGGCATGCATTTAGTATCGGGCCGTAAGAACAGTTCCCGGGAGCCTTTTAGTACCGGTTGTAACCTCCAACCGGCACTAAAGTGCCCTACACACGTCGGGGGGCAACAGCTAGATATCCCCTGGCGGCAATTTAGTACCGGCTGGTGGTTCCAGCCGGTACTAGATGGAGCCAAGGTCATTTAGTACCAGCTGGTACCGGCTGGAGCCACCAGCCGGTACTAATCCGCCTTCTATATCTCAGAACCTTCTTCCTCCCCGAGGCCGAGCCAACCATTTGACGGAGCTCGGGCTTCTTCTTCTCCATGGTGTTTTAGAGAGGAGGTGCTGCCCATTTTTCTTAAGATTTGTGGGGATTTCACTCATCCAAGTGCTCAAAAGGTTAGCAACTTCATCCTCTCTTATTTGGTGGTCTTTATGCTTCGTTTCATGCTCTATAGTTAAAGAATTTTGTGATTATTAGAAAGAGTGAGAATGAGCACGATTTTTTGATTTATACATTCATTTGATATATATAGAAGGGATGACTTGAATTTGAGACAAGATTTTTTGGATAGCTTGCATGTGGCAAATGTAGAGTGATTTTTTCAGTTATTTTGAAGTGACATGTGTATACCTTTTTGGATAGTTTAATACATAGAAATGGCTTTGCAACATGATGCATTGGAGCGCAGTGCGTCCGCTCGGGCATCGGTACGCAATCATTTGAAACGCACCGGACATTTCCTTGAGTTCCGCCCTGAAGAGCGTCTTGGACTCGTTAGCGGTTGTATTCGTCGTTGGATTAAGAAATCATTTGATTGCCTCGTGCTATGTAATGCAAGGCGCAAAGTTGAGCGTGAATTAGATGTCGAGCTGCATGGTATGGATGATGATCGCGAGTTGATGGCTCAACGTAATGCAAGGCGCGAAGCGTCGGGAATGACAGAAATTGACCGTTCGCTGTAGAGAGTTCGCGAGGCGGTTCACGAGGCATCGGTCAATAGGCCTCGTGAGTGAGTAGTTTGTATTAGCATGTAGCTTATTCGGTATTTTGGACCTTTTAATTAATCATGTTGTGCAATGGTTAATGTAGACCTTTTAATTACTGATAGTGTGTGATGGATATTTACACCTTTTAATTTTGTTATCAAATTTCATCCTGAAATTTGAAAAGTAATATAGAATATGATGATAGAAATGAAATTTAATCCTTCATAATACTAATAATGTTTTACCGTATTTTAAAAAATACAAGTGTTTTCCAATCAATATGGCTGATGCTGCTGGAGGGAGTGGGGCCGGTGGGGGGTGATCGTGGTTTGTCTTGAAGGAAGAGAAAAACTCCAGTAGGCCCTCATGAGAAGTCGAAGAAATCGGGAGGTTAGGTGAGAGCACAACTCCGTTATTTGAAAAAAGAACATGAACAATATGTAGCTCCACCATCTTCTTCTGCGCCAGCAAAAAATCCGTCAGAGAATTCTGCTTTCCCACCAAATGATGGTGAAGACCTTTGTGTTGTTGCATGAATTTTTAGGTTGCATGTTGGACCTTTGTGTTATTTGGATCTTTTAATACTGGACCTCTTAATTTATTATTCATGTTGTGTGATGGAGATTTCAGACCTTTTAATTATTCATATTATTGTAATAGTTAAAAATATACATATTTGATTATAGTTCCTTATTAAAATTAGTGTGACTGGATATGGATATAATACGAAAACGTATTAAACCTAGGAAGGAAAAAGAAAGAAAAAAAAGCAAATAATAAAAAAATGAACTTAGTACCGCCTGATAACACCAGCCGGTACTAAATTACCGTGGCGAGCAGCAGGTACTAAATACTGCATTTAGTACCGGGCATTGGGCCCACTTTAGTACCACCCAGACGGTATTGGATGGGGAATTGATACTAACCGGAGGTTCAGGGTTTAGGGTTTACGGTTCACGTTCGATACTAATGCTACGATCTATAGCAGTGATAGTTGGATCGAGTTGCATTGCATAGCTCGAGTGCATGCATGCACGCAAGCCGCGTCAGATCAGATCGTTCTGTGCATTTATATATATATATATATATATATATATATATATATATATATATATGTATATATATATATATATATATGCAGATGAACATTATATTACACATCATGCCACAGATAAATAGATGGCCACCACCAAGAACTGTGTGTGTCTACACACACACACATATATATATGACGAGTTTTATCTAAACTCGCGTGTAGTTACTTTCACAATTAGAATACTATCGTGCGTATGTTTACATACTCATTTATCACTTTGAGTATGTTTATATACTTATTCTAAGATACTTCAAAGAGATACATACGAAAACTTTCAAAAGCATCCCTATTTTTAAATATATATTATTATACCTTAGTACTGGTATATAAAATTGAGTATGTTCACATACTCTATGTATGGTTACATACCTAACGTATATACCATCACAGATGGTTTAGTATGATCACACACACCTCGTACGTACCTTTCATTGTGTCAGATATATCATACATCATGAGATACACATGTAGGAGTAGCTACAAGCGCGTGTAGAATAGATTTTTCATGTATATGTATATATTAATTAATTAATTAAAGAGAAACCCAAGCATCGACAGGCTTCACACCATCCTCAGTAGTACGTGTCACAGCGTGTGTTGTTGCTTTCAATCGACCCAAGGATTAAGATACAACGGCTCTTGAGCACATGACCATCGAGCAAATACTTTTAGTTTAATAATAACAAGCTTGATCAAAAGGTGCAAAAATATGTTCCCGGCAGGCTGCTAGCTAGATGGATGTATATATATCAGTATCACAAGCAGCAGGGGTTATATTATTAGCATTGTTAATTCGCAACTTTTCTTTGGTCCGACGATGACCCCGTCGCGCGGCCAAGCTCGCTCTACGTGTGCCAATGCAAGCTATCAAGCTTTGCAGCACGCGTTTTAAATCTTTATTGTTTTTTTAACAGCCGCAATTTGTACAGCTTGAGGCACGCTTAACATAAGCATGGAGCATACGTGATCGATTAGTTTGCCTCTGGCCGGGTTACCTACTTGATTCAATTGTCAATAATGTGGTTATTAGCAATCGATCGATATGCGTTTGAGTTTTTGTATTTTATGCCAAAAGGATTTCAAGAGTAGATATATATAAAAGCATTTCAATTAGTAATACTATGCAAACCGTGATCTCAACGGCATAATCGAACATGTTTAAATATGATCAATATATATATATATATATATATATATATATATATATATATATATATATATATATATATATATAAGAGATTATTGGATATTTGTTATTTACGGAAAACATTTGATATGTATATATACATATATATTTATATATGTGTTTAATTTGATTATTAGGCTACTCGATAGTGTCTCTGCCTCTTGGGGAAAAATTAGTGGAACAATTAAATTAAAAGGTGCATGCCTACTCTAGCTTACCAGCAAGCATTAAAATATAGCGCACAATGCAAACGGAATTAATAACACGTTCATGCACATGCAGACGATATATATAGATTGATCATCGTGCATGTCACTATATATGTTGTGGAGCTTTTCACGTAGGATTAGAATAGCAGATACAGCTTAATTAATTAGCTAGCTAGAGTTGTGACAAAACACGTACACGTCGTCCCTATATATATATATATATCATCACTAAATAAAAAAATGAAGTGGAGTGAGGTTAATAATGCGATGAGATGTTAACGTGAACCAATCAGAGAGAGCAGGTTGCTTTATTTCCCCGGCAAGCGTGAGTAACTTTCCTCGGTGGGGAAGAGGCAGCTCAAGAGTCAGCTATGCAAGATCCTCCCATCTCTATTCTGGCCTCCTCATGTGTGTAACACGTTTGTGTTCTTGTTTAATTTCTGACCACCCACAAACATGGTGGGGCCACCTATGCTTGCTTGCTCTGCTAACCAACTAATTAACTCTGCAAAAAAGAAGAAAAAACAAATCTTTGGAGCTGAGAGAGAGATGAACAAACAGATATATAGCTACACATCTATGATGACGACGGCGCTTTTTTGAAGACTACGGGGCAGACGGTCACCTTCATTTTTTCCGCCACTTAACTTAGGATCTGTTTACATTGGATGGGCTAAAGTTAAGTGCTAAACGTTACCACCTATTAGCACTCATACCTTATGCTAAATTTTTTGATTTTTGTCTAAAATTTAGACCACTCCAGTAGCACTTCTGTTTGGATAAGCTAGTGCTAAAGTTTAACACTTTTGCATATTATCATTTGGATCCAAACACCCACACCAGATACTGGTGATGTCAATTTATTATTGTTGTTTTGCAGGAGCGAATGCAATAATTCCGATACCGTGTCTGGGTTAGTTATTAACCTTTTTGCACATAGCAATGTACGAAAGAAAATGTAACTACCTGTATTGAGGGGTTCAACTTTCAAATTAGGAATTGAGGCTAGCTATATATAGATAGGGTATCGTGCCTATGGAAGCACTGAAATTGCAGATGTTCGGTTGCAAAACACACTTGTAAGAACCAATGTAAATATGTACTAATTCTCATCGACTAATTAAAATAAATTAAAATAAATGTTGATGGTGTAGTCGTAGAACTGAGAATAGTTAGTTATATTGCTAGCTGTGTTATTGCGAAAACACAGTTATTAGTGAGGGCAGTGTTGTAGTGTTGGGTGATCGATCACCACAGTGCACCAGGCCAGCATGCAGGCCAGAATCCATGCATGCTTGCACTGTAGTGTGCATGCGGCATGCTGGCCCTGCGGACTAGTGCAGAATCTGGTTGAGCTGTCCAGCCAGCCGTAGGCCCCAGTCAATATGTAGCAGCTTGAAGACCAGCGGTTTTCCTATATTTGCGTCGACTAAAAATAGTATTTTGATTTCCACATGTGTGAAAACAAATTTAGTAGTTTAAAATTTTTCAGGGACTCGTCGAACACAACTCAAAAGTGAACAGTGGTTAGTTCACTAATGTTGACATTTAATTAGGAAAAGAAAAGCATGTCGTCATATGCAAGTGCCTGCATATGCAGATGCAGGCAATGCATCATGCACATGCTGCTAGCTAGTATGAACCCTAGCTAGAAACAGTCGCTGAGCCTCCACAATTAACAAGTACAAGGTACAAATCAGTAGCCGAATGAAAAAACCGGGCTAGCTCCAGTTGACTTGGACCGTGCATCCACACACACATCATATCAGCAGTAGTTCACCCTCCTCATCAGCTGTTCATCAGCACTCGTACATATAGTGAGGAGTGAAATTATTGCTCCAATGCTTTAGCTCCCAGCCTCACACTTCTCTGTGCAGTAGTGTAAAAGAGAGAGCATATATATATAAACCCTATGGTAGTACATATAATATTTGAATATTTGGAGGGTTATGCCACACTACAACAGCTGGGAGGAAACTAATATTTTATGTGGAGAGGGAGGGAGGGAGGGAGAGAGAGAGAGAGAGAGAGTTGTGAGGACGAAATGAAATCATAGAGGAGGCGAGGGGGAACATTGACAAGAGAGGCCGGGCATATATGTCCAGCAATACAGAGGGATCCAATCCATATATATCTACCAAACAGCAGAGCAAGATCATTTGAGCACACTCCTCAAATACAGAGGGTCTTTTTCTCTCTGGATGCTAGCTCCAGAGATATGCTGCAGACAGGCATCATATAGCACCAGCCAGAGATTTGAGGAGGGTATATAGCTTTTCTCTTCCATCTGCAGGTACTTCTTGGTTGCAAGGCCGGCCAGGATCCATGCATCTCTTCCTAGCTCATCTCGATCTTTTTCTTCTAGGAGTCATGCATCAGCTTTTCTTGTTTGGCCAGCTGGTTCTTTCTTTTCTTGATTTATTGGATTGCTTATTTGTTCTTCAACTGCGCATAGATAGGTGCGCATGCTTCGACTCGCGCGCTGACGATCTGTTGCACTGTTGCATGCCGATCTGTCCGGGCACCTGAGTCTGATCTGGGCCTCTGACCTGTGATTGATTGATTGGCTTTTCTTCAGCTTACCTGGCTACTACACGAAACCACTTGCAGAAGCAGCTTGATTCAGCAGCTTCAGTTGCCTTAATCTTGCTTCTTTTCATCGTCTTCCTCATTCTTCTCGATTTATATAGCATTTCTTGATTTGCTGGTTGATTTCTCGTTCCTGATTTGTTCACGCAGTCAGCAGGGATAGGAAGGATCAATGGATCGACATATGGAGGACTCGAGCGCCTTCCTCCAGTGGGCAATGAACCAGCTGCACCATCAACACCCCTCTGCCGCCGCCGCAGCTCCTGCATACCAGGACGTCGCTGGTGCCGGCAGCAGCGGCGGCGCCGGAGATCGGGAAGCTATCTTCCCGTCGCTCCATGCGCTCCGCAGCGGAGCCTGCCAGACCCAGTCCCACTCCCAGTCCGTGGCCGCCAGCGTCCGAGTCCGCGATCTGACCGTGCAGGTGGACAACTTGACCAACAGCTCTAGCTCCGGCGACTGCCCGGGCGCAGGCGGCGCTGCCATGGACCACGACGCGGCCGCCGGATGGTCCCCCCACACCGCCCGCTCCAGGACCACCGGCCTAGGCGGCGGTAGCAACAGCAGGCCCGTGAGCTGGAACTTCAGCGCCGCGTCGTCGCAGCCAACGTGCGAGAGCGGCGGCGTCGGCGTCGTCGCTGTGCCGGACGCCGCGCTGGCCGCGAGGGTGCAACTCGCATCTGCGGGGAGGAGGGGGGGCAGCAACGCGGGGCCCGCTGCCGCTACGGCGGCGGCATCGTCGTCGCCGGGGCCTGTGCAGGACCACATCATCGCGGAGCGGCGGCGGAGGGAGAAGATCAACCAGCGGTTCATCGAGCTCTCCACCGTCATCCCCGGGCTCAAGAAGGTTAGCTCACCATTTGTTTCTTTCTTTTGATGACTGATTCAGCTATCATCTGCAATGAGATAGCTACTTTCTTTTGTTGATCTCTTCCCCTTCTTCTTGTTAATTATATAATTCGATCGTTCTTCTCCTTGATCTCATCCCTCGCTCCTCTCCTTCTTTATTTCTTTTTTGTCTGTCTTTAATTTCATGCTTGTTTTTAGCCATCGATCTCACCTGCAGGAGTAACGTTTTCAACTTTGTCAGGGCTCTTGGTAAATCTCATGTTAACTATATTCACCAAGATTGCATGTATATCATCTCGCTCAACAGAAGTGCATATATATTTACAGTCACTGTGAGGCAATCGTTTATGGACATAGTACAAAGCAAAGTTAGCTAGAATATTAGGGTATTAGCAGCAGAAAAAGTGCAAACATGGAGCATATATTCTTGGTTTCTAGAATAAATTTCAAAGTTAAATTATGCAAGGAAAAATCGAGCTGCAGAAACTAACAACATATAATCTAATACAGTGTTTAAAAGGTTCGTATAATTAATATGTATAAACAAACGAGTAATTATTGTTAAGCCATCACTAGCTTGAATTTAAGCTGATGAGAATTGAGAACAATTAAGAGTGAAAATATGTATTTACTTCAACAGGTCAGTAACGAATTAATTGACTACATTATGATAGATCGAGCTTGTTTACATTTGCAGATGGACAAGGCAACCATTCTTGGGGACGCGGTGAAGTACGTGAGGGAGCTGCAGGAGAAGGTCAAGACCCTCGAGGAGGACGGCGCCCACAGCGCCGGCGGCAGCAGCATCCAGTCGGCGGTGCTCGTGAAGAAGCAGTGCCACCTGCCCGACGACGAGGCCATGGCGAGCAGCAATGGCGGCGCCGCCGGCGGTGTACAGCTGCCGGAGATCGAGGCACGGCTGTCGGAGAAGAGCGTGCTGCTGCGGATCCACTGCTACAACGCGAGGGGGCTGCTGGTGAGGGTGATATCGGAGGTAGAGCAGATGCACCTCTCCATCACCCACACCAACGCCATGCCATTCCCCGCCTCCACCGCCATCATCACCATCACAGCCAAGGCAAGTACATACTCTCGCATCATCATAGATTAGTGATCCTTTGCATATATATGATCTTATTACTATATATACTAGTAAACTGTAGTAAATATCAATCAATTGCACCACGCATGCATTCGTGGATAATATAATTTCTCTCTAGAACAACAACCGACAAGTTAATACATATGCATGCAGCAAGCATGTGCATCCATGCACCTAGCTAGAGTATTTTGACATTATTTAATTTATGGTATTCCTCTATTTAATAACATTTATCGTGTATGGGCAGGTTTTTTTTCTCAGGTTACTCCATGCATGGTAGATCTTGAGGGATCGATGGATAACAGTACATGAGAAAAAGAAAATAGACATATATAAAAACGAAATACAATTAATATGTATGTATGAACTGAGACAACTTTGTGGGATCCATGCTATTTCAATATCTAGGACAAAAAGGACATGACCGCGTTAAGGACAATTGCACAAGGTGCAATAGACATGTATTTTACATGAGCTGTTAGTTAAAATGTTAGGCTCATTAGGAGTGGATTGGTATAATAAGTCAGCTTGCGAACACTACTGGAAACCACTTTTCCCCTGTGTGTCAGGTATTTTCGTCAATAAAAAAGTAGGTCAAAATTTGACTTTGCGTGTGCTTTAGTTGAAACGGCAGATAAAAAAAATGATGTGGGAAAATAATCGATATGTAGAAACTGTCAAAAGGGCGGGTTGATTTGTCATTTAATGTCAAAATTGTATAAAAGCTTCTTTTCACGTCTCTTTTGTAAAATGTCAAATTAAGGGGACAATGTGATGCGACTTCAACCAATGCAATATAATGTAATACTGATACTGTAACCAGGACTTACGAAAAGCAGAAAAAGTTATATGAAGTTACCTTGCTATACCATATTGCTTGCAAAATAATTTTGCATAACCATGTTTATATCTAATCTTCAGTTTTTTGTAAAATAATTTTGCATAACCATGTTTCTATCTAATCTTCAGAAAAAGTTTGGTGCTTCAGTTTGCATAACGCGTTATTTTTGATCAGTTTTTTGCTCAATTGTCTTTCAGGTGGAGGAGGGGTTCACTGCCACGGTAGATGAGATTGTGAGAAGTATTAACTCCGTGCTGCACCAACATTACAGCAGCAGTTCTGAAGAAACAAGAGGATAGAAAAGAAGACTACTGCTAGCGCTAGCTTATTTGCTGGGAAAAGTAAAAAAAAAACTAAGAAGAGGATCACTGCAGCCATGCTTCCCTCCGTCCTTGTGGTGAAGGATATCTAATAATTGAGCACGCAAGACTCTTCATCTGGTGACATAAAAAACTGAGAGGATCAGACTGTTCGATGATTATTTTTCTAAATGACACGTATGCGATGATTTATTTTGAAGGCATGCATATATTTATCAGGGTTGAGCCTATGACAAGTGGGCCCCGCCTCCTATGATTCCGGAAGATCCTATCGCCGGAGAGAGCAAGGGTTGAACTAATTAATCTTTAATTATTAAAGATTTTGCTTACGAATTGATTTAAGTTGGGAGCTTTACAAGCGGGCCCACCTGTCATTGCCCATGCAAGATTTCTATCTACGCTGGTTTGTTTTGATTTGCATCCAGGCCGGTTGATTAGAGATAAGGGTCCAGGTGTTTAACTTGAGCCGCACGTTGGTTGTTAGCTTGGAGATGGACCTGACTTGCGTTGGTTCAAACAGTATTTGGTTGGCATATCCGAGATATACGTCGGCGGCCTAGAGATAGAATCCAGCAGATTAGTTTAAACGCATGCAAATCCTTTACTTGGCCGAGGGTCAAAGTGCTGGCCTCCCCCGCCTATATAAAGAGCCCGCCTATATCGCATATGGACGACGAGCAGATGATTTAATAACGACCATGAAAGCGCAGCTTAATCGGAGGTTTTCCGTAGACTCGCTCTACGGATGTAATTAACCGGACGCGCCTAATTGGCCCCGGGAATCAGCGAACTAATCAATCTCTACAAGTTAGATCTCTCCTTAAGCATCGGCGCTGAAGACAGAAGAAGACGAGCTGTCGCGAGTCATGTATTCATGAATTTTGTAAAAGATTGAAATTAATGAAATATGTGTTCTCGCAAATGTGTGCATGTATTCCTTGTGTGCGATTTTATTATTCCCTCGTCCTCGATTTTGTTTTCGCGAACACAGACATAAATTATGACCAAAAGATGGCATGCATCAGCTTGTTGATCGATGACGAGGATTTCTGAACCACAAGTTGCAAGTTTTGGTCGAGTCGTACTTGCATGCAGTTGCTCAATCAAAATCACTGATGAGAGAATCAAAATGACCTTTTGCTTCATGTCAAATGAGACACATGTTTGTTTAATATTGCTTTTGCAAGTTGCATTGTTTGCATCAATCCCGACCCTTTCATACATGTACTCGCTTGGTACCAAGAATAATATTTCTTGAAAATACTACATGATTAGATTAGAATAAGGCTAAACAAATCCGATATGATATCGGCCTGATCTTGTCAAATAATTACGTCGCTTATTTTTTAAAATATATATATATATATATATATATATATATATATTAAGTTGTTAGTATACGAGTGCAATATAATCTGGTATGCAATCTTCTCTGACTCATGCATGAGTCATGCATCCAAAAAGCTAAGAAAATATACTTCTATCGTATAAAGGTCTGATCCTCACTAAAAGAAAATATTATAGAGGTATATGCATGGTTCAGTACGGTGTTAGTTAGACGCTCTTTAATTATGTAGCATTTGTTTAAGAGATATCGCGTGATCTGTACAGCACGTACTGAAGATACGGAAGCTCCGGTCAGAGAATTAAAGATCTCTCGATGGAATTGTTTTTTGTGGTGAGATACAGGGAAAGCTGTTGGGATATGCTGTGTAAAGTTGGCACAGTGCTGTTTGCATAAAATGCAACATGTCTTTGGTTGGTATAACAAGCCAAGATCGAAGATAGGATCATCGATCAGGTACTGCAATTGTATTATTATATTCTGCAGTTGTTGCATACCAATACCATATCATGTCATGAATCATGTGTATCTGTAGACATTAATATACGAGATCTGGTTCTAATCCCCCATCAAGGAATAAAGCATGATGATTTATTAGCAACCTTAACGATGATTTCGAGAGATCTGTTGCAAACCTATTGGATTATTTTTTTCGCTGAGGAAGCATCTTGGTGATGAACACTGCACAGCAGCTTCCTTCTTCTGGGGACCCGGCCGTCTGGTCATTGCCAGACAAGAAATACTCTAATGAATAATAAGGGTACAGTACCAAACTGGAGGGACATGGACTAAAAAATTCTGAGTTGGGATCAGTTGGCAGATCATCAGCATATCTCAAGCAACTTTAGCTTTCAACTTTTTTGATCTTCTGAAATAAGAAATTATATATTGTTTTGGTATAAATTAATTTTTGTTTATTTACAGTTTAGTTTAGCTAAAGCTAAGCTAACTGATAGTATATAGGCAATTGGGCACATGCATGGCTGAAAGCAGCTTTCAATAATTGGTGCATTAGCCATGCTGCCTTGGTATATTTAACTGCCAACAAAAGTTTATTAATTTGGAGGGTTGCAGGTAGACGCCGTTTCAGTGTTCAGTTGTGACTGGCTGCATGCGTAGCTGACTGTAGACTGTAGTAAAAGGAAGCACCATCATCATCATCATCATCATCATCATCTCAAAAGAGAAAAGAAGAGGACGCCCAAGATTAGAGGAAGCACATCGGTCGAATCTGATCTGCGTCCCAACGAACGAACACGCCCAAGATTAGATCATCGCAGCAAAACGTAATGAATGATTAGATCATCGTGGCAAATAAAACTGAACCTCGCTTTGAGTAATAAATGCAGAGATTAGATCTGGACGCAACAATATCCTCTCCTACTCCAGTTCAGAATGGTTACCTTGCACAAAACCCAATCAGTGGTATCTATTTTTGACTTGAGGGAGTAGTTGGCTGAGTGACAATTAACGACTTATATAAACTTTCAGGTGAAGTTGAAATCTGAATTCTACTGTATAGGTACGCGCTTAATTAATTGCTTAGCATGAATATGCGCACACTAACACACAACAAAAGAAAAACTTGAATCTACTTCAAAAAGAAAAGTTCAACTAGAGTTGCCTCTTGTATGCCCATACCACGAAGCCAATATCATCATCCAGTGGTCATCTGCAGTTGGTTTGATATTAGGGGCGGATCCAACGTGGGGTGGAGGGTGGGAAGGAGCTTAATGGTTTTGGATCGGAGGTTGAAGAACGAAAAATCAGACCCCAATTTTCATTTTCTGGATCCGCCCCTATTTGATACCCAGCCCAGCATAGATGAGCATAATTGTACGAGTTAGCTCGATCATCATGCACACGAATCCCGTGACGGGTTTCATGTGACTAATTAAGGCAGTGAAGCTCCCAGTCCCAGCCATTAGAAAATCCAAGCTTCTGTGACTGAACTCAACCACTTGCCCTGCCTGCTTGTTCCCTATGGCGACGCCATCCATCCTCGATCTCAGGTTGTTTATTGGGTTGCCGCCGCCATTAAAGGTTCTTGATGCGACGCATGAAAGCTTTGCTTTGGATCGAGCACGTACGAGACGTAGTACAGTGATCTCCGATCCGGCCCCAAAGGAGTAATAACCTCTGCCAGGATAACATTGTTTTCTTCCCTGCATTGCATCGTGAAAGCAACAGCGCTGCATGCTAAACATGTATACCAACCACCCATCTCCAGTCACATCGATCTGGTTGGGTCTCACCATCATTACTGCATTGAGCAGTAACAATCTGCAGATTCAAACTGCTTTACGGCAGTACAGCTTTGATCGCCGTTGGTGCTGCGGTACTTCTGTCAGGTTCAGCACAACAAATGTCAGCAATACGCACTTCGGTCTGGGCATTATACTTCACGGGTCAACTCGCCCCCTGGGCATTATTGCTTTTAAAAAAAATAAAATTGTCAACGAAAACATTAGGTAGAAACCAGATGTGTGAAAAAAAAAAAGCACCAGCCCCCGAATTTCCATCTTAACCGTTACGGTATTTCTGTAACCTTACAGACAGCCTGGCTGTCCGATGCATCCACTCTTCCAAACCCTGGGTGAACAACACTCTTCCCTTTGTATGCTTCATCGCCAACAACATGGCCTCTGCCGTCTTCTCGACTTACATGCCCTTTCTATGATGCACGCATGCATATAGTTTGTGTGTGCTTATTATTAACTTTGTGTAGATTACGTGGCCCTGCGAGTTACCGTTATAACAGCGCTTGTGCCGTATTGCTTCTGGGGGTCAATACGCACGCTACGTATCGACTTCAGTAAGATTGCACTCTTTGGTTTCGCGGTCATTGTCGTAGTATATTATGCAGATGAGGTGGGTGTAATCGATTCGTCCTACTCCTACGTATCCCTTACATTTTTGGATATTCATGCAGATTTTAAGCATTATATTCAGGAACGGATCCAGCGTGGGGTGGGGTAGGGAGGGGGTGGGGGCTGGAGCCCCCCTACCCCATGCAGCCGATGAAGGCCCTCTAACAATTTTCAGGCATAGATGAAAAAGAAAGGAAGGAAGAGGAAGAAGAAAAAGAGGAGGAAGAAGAAAGAAAAAGAGAGGAGGAAGAAGAAATAAACCCCTCTAAATTGAACTTTTGGATCCGCCACAGCATACTACCATGGCGCACCGTCCTTGGGTCATGCGCTACGCGACTGGTGTGGTGGTGTGTGATGTGATGTACGCACAGTACGCTACGCGAGCTTGAGTTATATGAGAAATAAAAATTAAAGTAGTTATTATTACTTCACGTTGAGCAAGGCGTTTTACATTGTTTGTGGCTGCGATGCATGCAATCTTTGCTTTGGATCGAGCCCATCCTCCAGCCCCGGAGGATCGAAGTAATAACCTTTGCCAGGATAACATTGTTTTCTTCCTGCATTGCATCGTGAAAGCAACACCCCTGCATGCTAAACATGTATACCAACCACCATCTCCAGTCACATCATCTAGTTGGGTCTCACCATCATTGCTACACAGATTCAAACTGTACCAGAGCCATGCTGTCCGTCATGAAACAAGATCACTCACCTATCCTTGTTGCCAGGAAATGAAAGCAACAGCGCTGCCAACATATAAACCCATCACACCGAGCAATCAGTGTACAAGTTCTCTTCTCTTTTTTCCCTTTCTCTAATGACGATACAGATCTCGTCACAAGATTGAGATCATACAGTCCATCTGATACCGTAAATATATAGGGCAACATTCAGACATTAGAGACCCATCTGTTCAGAAGCAACTTTTATTACCAGATTTTCCTTTCCCCTCTTTTTTTTGCGATCACAGATTTATCCTAGCTTTTTAGTACAGCCGTGTAGATTATTCATTCACGCCATGTACACAGTTTTACAGAGAGATTACAATACAGTGGTTTCCAGGAAGCCAAAACAAAGCACATCTTTCTCTATGTTGGGGTTGGACATTTGCTAGATGGCCGGCCTCACTTGTTGATGAAAGAGACGCCCTTCTGGATACTCTGGGCCAGCTCTTTCTTTGCCTTCTCCAGACCAGCTCTGCATGATAGTGATGTGTGAAAAAGATGAAATGATGTAGGTCATCAGTAGAACTCCAGGATTATCAATAACAATCGTGGTGGTCCTAATACAGCATTTTAAGTATGGCATGATGAAACAGAGGTTTGAATCTAATCTGGCACTGATTCGATTCTGAGCCATGCATTCTAGTATATGTGTTACTGAAGCCGTAGGTCCGTGTCCAGCAGAGAAGAATGCATGAAACTGGCTTATTGTCACATCTACTACGACATGAAAGGTCAATCATGATTCACGAAGAGTAATGTGAACATGCAAGATGAACTTGGTGTTCTAAACAAAGCTCAGCCAAACGAAATTTGCTGTGGCAGTTATCTGCCGCTGGTGTTGGCTGATAGATAGAGAATATCTAACCCAAATGCATGCTGCAAACAGGAATACTTTAAAGTTCGGAAAGTGGAGGGTGCAGACCTTTCAAACTCATTCAACAGCCCAAGTGGCAAAATTTCCTCAACACCAGAGCGCCCTAACCGAACTTTGGATGCAAAGAAAGGTAGCTCCGTCACCTTTAACCACAAGACAAGGAAAACAGAATTCGCAAATCAGAAGTACTCCACTATTCAATGAAGATGGTTAAAACGGAAATTGAATCATGATAATATTCAGTATACACAGAAGAAGAACCTGAGAAGCTACATAAGAGCACTCCACTATTCCAGCATCGCCACGCAGTCCTCTTAGGCAAGCATCTGCAAATTTAGCAGCCGCATATGCCTACAAAGCAAGTTTCAGTGTTAACTGAAGCAGCACTACAAACTACAAACTGTGGACACAAGTGGCAGAAACAAACCATTGAAAGAGTTGCTGATCCTGCTCCTGCTTTAGCCTGAAATATATAGGGAGTACGATGAAACCAAAAGGAAAAAAACGAATTTTTAGGATTAACTGCATGACAGTCAAGAACAGAACTATTTATGAGAAAAGTATGAGAACGTCACCTAATTAAAACGCATGTAAACAACTAGTACTACCAAAACCTAGTACCTTACATATGGGTGAAAAGGTGTGCACCTAATCATGTTGTCAACATCATGAAGATGTCATTGATATGCATATAAGCACCTAATTAGTCTTTTATATAATACTAGCAAATATGCCCGTGCGTTGCTACGGACGAAACCATATAAATATATTGGTTAGCATACTATAATACTAAAGGTGATTTTATAAAAATATAATATATTATACAGCATCTTATAGTACTTTTTTTATTATCATTAAAATAGTAATAATCTAGTATGTGTCGGTCCAGGACTTCAGTTTTTCCCGGTTTTACTCGCCAAGCGCTAATTCTATACGGTTCGGACCCTTACCTCAACATACGGTCTGATTTCTGATTTTGATTCGATCCTTTTTCATCCATGGACCCACCATCATCATGAGGCCCACCAAATCGGATGAAAGCCAATGACGGACCAAGGAAACAGTCCTCTCTTTAGAAATAGGTAAAGATAAGGACCGTCCAGACGTTCACATATCCATTTTACTAGTGATCTGACTCTTATACTCTCAAAATTAAGCATGCGGATTCTTTTTCAGATACGTTAATCGTAGAACCAAAAAGATGAACCAGAATGCATGAATCTAATGGGTCAGATGAATGTTGAACCGATATACAGGGCTGAGCAAATGCATGAGGGGCTTATGCAGTTCACATTCTTTTCTCCTTGTTTATAAGAGATGCAGCAAGGAAAAGCATACCTCAACTACTTCTGTCCCACCATTCTGTATGCGAGAAGTGAGGTGATTAACCTCTTCTGAAGTGAATGAGCAGGCAGGATTCACCTATGTATAAAATAAAATAAGGTGAAAATTGAAATTGATACTCTACTATTTCCAGACTGATTACAAAGTCAAGAATTTTGTATCACTTCAAAGTTACTCCTAACCTGTGAAAGGAGTGGTAATATTGTAACTCCAGCATGCCCACCAATGACAGGAACATTGACTTCTCTGGGATCAAGTCCAAGAACCTCTCCCTGTAAACAGGGAAGGGGAATCAAAAAACTGGCAATACAGAAATTAGTATCAAATAATGAACCATGGCAAACTCTGTTTATGATTTGAAGTGCATACCACAAAAGTGTTGGCTCTCACTACATCAAGTGTTGTAACCCCCAAAAGGCGCTTGGGATCATATGTCCCAGCTTTCTTGAAAACTTCAGCAGCAATTGGAACGGTAGAATTGACAGGATTACTGATCACATTCACAATCGCCTTGGGGCAGCATTTTGCAATTCCCTCGCAAAGAGTACGGACGATTCCAGCATTGATGTTAAACAGATCATCCCTAGTCATCCCAGGTTTCCGAGGGACACCAGCAGGAATTATCACAAGATCCATCCCAGTTAGAGCATTTTCCAACTGTGGCTGGCCCAAGAACCCACGCACCTGTATAGAATTTCAAACCTAAGTAATTACATCCAATGATCAAACTAACATTTATGATCCATGAAACAAATGAATAGCAGAACAAATGGCAAAGACATTCAAGAACATCTCAGAACTGACGAAACTGAAATCCAATGATAGTTCCACACTTGTTAGGAAAACTGCAAGTAGGATGTTGTTTTTGACAAGGCAATAATCCACTCTTCTATGCAGATTCTGTTCCGGGCCACACAATGGACTTGCTTCTAGGCGTTGTTATAAAAGGGGAGGAGCACGACGGGGACAATATGCGTACTGCATGCCGCTTTGCCAGGAATGAATGAAAGTTTAGCAATAGAATCGTGTTTGATAATGAACTTTTTCATATTGTTGAGCCTCTATTGTTCAGAGGTGGTTACTGGCTATGTGGTAGATGGAGTCTACATCATATCAAAAGCTTTGTAATAAGAGACAGCTGGAGTCTACATCATATCAAAAGCTTTGTAATAAGAGACAGCTCTATATATCTTCGGATGTAGCGGCTGGGATTTGTTACACCATAATCTAAAAAGGTAACAATATAAGTTGAGATTTAAACAATTATCAGTTTATCACTGAATGTTCAGGACGTCAGGTACTAAGTCTCTTCCAAGGTTTTCAGTAGAAATTTTGATATGACATGATTTATACAACTCCAACTTAAATTTTGTTTCTTGAGCTAAAAAAATTATAAACAGCAAGCTGGTTTATGCGGAACTGCTTCATTTTAGTCACAAGTACAGTATAAAAGGACTATGTGCCAAACTTTATATCCTCTAAATTTTAACCTAAGTCTTAAAGGCCTACTAGCATAGTAGCATGGAACTATGGTGGCAATCTGTCTTCTGAATCAAATTACCAGAATCTCTTAAAATGATTTCAAATAAAGATGGGATACACGCAATGGCATACCACAGCACCAGTATTCATGTGGCTAATGTCAGCTGTGACACCAGGTGTGTTGACGACATCGTATAGATGGAGCACCGAAAGGAGAGGGTTCATCTTCATCAGTAGCGCGAGTGGCTGCCCGATTCCACCAGCTGCACCCAAGATCGCGACTTTGAAGCCTGGCGCCGCCCCTTTTGCACGGCAATTGGATCCCATTAGGAGGGGTACCTCCTCCATCTTCAAAACAAATCAACAGTAGAAAATTTAGCAGAGAGTGAAAACAGAGCCCAGAAAGATAGCAGCACATCAATTACAATCTTTTAGCTTCCAACCACCACAGTTGAGCCTTGATTTGGGTCTGAAGGTAGAAACTTGTAGCCGGTATTAATGTATTATATCAGATATAATTATCAGGGCAACTAATTTGAACACAATTGTAAAATCCCTAGACAGGTCGTAGGCAATCAGTATACAGGTATCAGAAAGGAATAGCTTGGGTTCATCACCAGAATCAAGTCATGTTCGTTAAAAGCGTGTGCCATATGTGGTTGATCAGGTACTGTCATTTAACTATCCACAGCTAAGCAGAAAAACTTTGGATTGCTGTAATTGGAATGATGGTATTTGCTACCAGAGTGAAACAGATTCTGCAATTTTATCAGCATTGCGCCCCTTTACGCACACAAATCATTCACCCACAGTTCAGTACACATGCGAGAGCAATGGTACAAGGCATGATGCAGCAAACACCGTGCAGTTTATTCTACATTTGGCAGTATACACATTCGGGAACATCAACTGAATCAGCATCCCGAGCAGCAATTTATTACTGGCACTTCAGGAAACAGAAGAGATGCCCCCAATTTTGGCACAAACGAAAGCCTGGTGGGCAGGCAACCCCAATCGACGAAAGATCCTAGACAGTGTTTGTACTAGAAATGAAATTCGGCTCCCCAGAAAAAAAGGAGCCTCCTTTGATGCCAAGGTCCCAGCTTGCGGGAGCGGCGGCCGCCTTCGCCGCGGCAAATGAGCCCCTTGACCTTTGGGGCTGGTCGGAGCTTGGTTCTCCAAGAACCCCGAATTCACAGCGAAAGCTGGGCAACTAGGAGTTTATCGTATAGAGACGCAAGGGCAGCCGGAGGCGAAGTGAATCCAAGCAAAGCGCCATCGGTCCCTGATCCGGAGGACCCCGGGCAAATCAGACGAAGCGTAGAGGGGCCCAAGGAAGAAGGGAGAGCGTGGTGACGAACCTGACGGTGAGAGGATGCGTGTTGCGGGCGCAGGTGGGATGCGAGCGTGGCCATCCGCCTGGCCGCGGCCCCTTGCTGCTGCTGCTCCATAGTTGCCTCTGGCTATGCCTTGGAGTTGCAGACTTGCAGAGAGAGAGGGAGGGAGGGAGGGAGAGTCGGGGATGAGAGGAATAGGAAGACCGGAAGATGGGGTTCGTTGCAAAAGGCAGGTGGGTGTTTGGTTCGCGGTCGCGGGACGATGCGTGCACGTTTCCGATCGAGTTCGCTGTGCCTGCCGTATGGGCAGGAAGGCGGGCGGGGCTGTGTGCGATGACGATGGCGACGATGAAGAGAGGAGTCTGGTCTTGGGAGTCCACACGAACACGATGCCCAGCGTCGTTTCGGTCTTGGTCGGTTGGTCCCATGACTCCCATCTGCAGCCTCTCTCTTTTTTTTTTGTCTGGGACTCTTTTTTATCTATATTTCTTATACCATGAACATATATATAGAACCATTTTCAGGCCCTGTTTGCTTTAGCTTGCAGACTGCGCATTGCAATTTTGTGCAGACTGAAACAAATAGGTCCCGGATTGTAACCAGATTCAGACAATCCACGGGCCAGATCGGTATGTACAATCCAGCTGCAATCCATATCATGCAAGCTAAAACAAGCAACCAGCACCCTTCCTTCTCTTTGTTGGGGGCATTTGATAATTCATCACACTCTTTGTTGGGCTATCAAACCGGTAATCCCAGGATGATTATGAGAAGCGTGCCCCTGCTTATTGAACTTCGGGTGGTGGTAATTTTACTTGTAGCTCCTAAGAATTTCCAGCAGCAACGTACTATACTGCTTTCAGTTGCAGCTTTATGGGCTTATGGCCAGAATCACAACTGAACTTGATCAAGTTTGCGGGTCTCCGCACGGCCCATCCGCCCACCTGGTTTGTGGGCCCGTCGTTGCAGCACCGACCGGATGAATCATTTATTGGGCCTCCAATCGGCCCAGCAGGCAACCCTCCGGGCTGTGCCGGTCCCCGGGCCGGCGTCCGTGTCCCCGCCGGTGCGCGGGAAACCTAAAGATTTTTTCCAACTTACTCCCTCCGTCCCACGATAACCGCACGTATAGATTCAAATGCGGCAACTTAATGGAGATGGTAAATTACCATACTACCCATATGCTGCCACCTGTACGGGTCAGACAGACCATCAAGTAACAGCGCATATTGTAAATAAAGTAAGCAAGCCGAGCAGATGTGTGGTCAGGGCGAGTTCCACACCACCAGCTCCGGTTCCAAGGAGGTCCACACCCCACAGCCAGTTGCCGCTGCCAGCTGCTGCTTCCATGCACAGATTAAGTCTGACACCCTATGCTGACGTTTATTTTGGGAAAAAATTTGAACCGCATATGTGCGGTTATTACGTGACAGAGGGAGTAACTTACAATGTTTAAGATTCTTGCAAGGGCTGCAGGCCGGCGGATCCTCTCCTCCTCCTCCTCCTCTCAGCGCGCTGTCGCCGTCTCCCACGCTGCCGGCCGCTTCGGCCATCAGGTTAGGGTTTCGGGTTGGGGGTCTGCATGGGCGGGCGGGAGATGGGAGGAGCGGCCGGCGGCAAGGTCGCCGCTGCCTGGGGTGGTGCTCGAGGTCGGCGGTGAGGTTAGGGTTCCGGGGTTGTTGGAGCACGGAAGCTCCAATAGTCGCTAGCATTAGAAGAGAAGGTAAGGGAGGGAGGAATCAATCGGTGATGGTGCATGGGCGGGCGGTGAGGCAGCGGAACGCTGCCAGCCGGGGTGGTGGTTGCCGATGGCCGGGCTAAATCCCCAGACGGGGGCGTGATGTCAGCAAGGTTAGGGAACGGTGGGGATGCGCTGGTGGCGGGTGAACGGAGGGCAGCGTGGCACGGCGACATCGGCGCCGCCGGCTGGGGTAGCGGAGGAGACGGTCGGGGTGGGGAAGAAGATGAGACATTGTGAGTCCAATAGGCTGGAAGACGAGACGTCGTGGGCCTAATGGGCCGAAAGATGGAGTCACTATCCATCTTCCGGAAGGGACCCCCGCCGGCGCGGCCTCCTCTTTGCATCCGCTGCGACCTGCACCGACCGCCGCGGACAACTGATACACCCTCGCACCGGTACGTGCAGGTTTCCATCGCCGGCGTCGTCGGCCGATGGATCGAGCAATGGGCCAGTGGTCCCGTACTCTCCCGTGCCTGCCAGCCACCCCCTTTCGTCTCTGGCGTGATCGCCGGCATGCCGTCGTGCCGCCCCGTCCGGCCATTGATCGCATTGTCGGCGCGGTGATCTTTGTCTTGTGCCGATCGCCGGCGGGGGCGGGTACGGTGGTCCTGGCGGGCGGCGGCGGAAGCTGATCCATCGAGGTCGGATGCAACGTACATGTACGCTACCTACCGGAGCAGAGTGACACATGCATGCTAGTCGGCAACGTATATGCACAGGTAATACTTTATGCATTGCATCAAAAAAAACTACAGTGGTTGTGCATCCACCGACCACCACCGGCAGCGGCTTCTTCTTTTATTATACACAATCAGTGTCTGAATTTTTGTCAAATGGTTATTATACACAACCAGTGTCTGAATTTTTGTCAAATGGTTCTTCAGTATCTCTTTCTGATTTAATCTTTTTCTTCTAAACATGGTGGTTGGCCATTCAGATAGAGAGCGATGTATCTCGTTGTAGTGTCCGCCATTCAAACCAGATGGAATGACACCGGCGATGATGGGTGTGAACAGTACAGATAATGAACTCCACAGCAACACGATGCAAGGGCGAGCCTCCAAAAGTGGCTCCAATGTTGCACCAGAGGCCCCAGCAAAAGAACTGCCGCGTTACCCTTCCCTGACGACGGTTCAGATCGGCGATGGTGAAAGTGCGTCCTTTTGGCATGATCATTGGCTCCTTGATACTACTCTGGCCGAAACCTTTCCAGCGCTTTTCTCACACTGTGTACAAGATACCAGCACCGTTTGCGCTCCTCTATCATGGCAGGTTGAACACCCGTGCCCACCTTTATCACAGACATATCAAACCTCTGGATGAGTCATGGTGCGAACGCTGCCACGGGGTGCTAGAAACTGATGAGCACATCTTCAATGGATGCAGCACTGCCTTGGGAGTCTTGGGGCGCCTACACATCTGCATCCAAGGTGACAGTTTCAGAAGGCCTTGGCAAATTATTATGGCAACTGCTCTTCCGGAGGCTGTCCACGTCGACATGATTCTCCTGATTCTGTAGCACATCTGTAAAGCCATGAATGGCCTTATCTTTGAACACCAACACCAAGATCTCTCCCCAGTGGATGTCCTACGCAAGACTCTCAAAGATATAAACGCTTGGAGCTGCCGCTACAAGATGCTATGAGTGGAGGTGCAAGCCTAGCGTGAGTGGCTAGAAAACTGTATTTCCCGACTTCTTCCTCTTTCTCTTTCTCAAACCTCCCATGTAATCTCTCACTCTCGGAATGCCGAGGAAATGCTTGTACCAAAACCTGCAAGTTTCAATGAATAGTAAGTGGGGATCTTCCCCCGATACCGTTCGAAAAAAAACAGTGGCCCCAGCGAAAGTTCATGAGCTGAGTCAAATCCATATGTATAACTCAGCTACAGAGGACAGACCTAAATCAATGCAAAATGGTATTGAAGAACTCAAGAACATGCAACTCTTGCCAAAAGTAGTTGAAGTCGATTGCGTGCTTACCGTGGTGGTATGGTTTCCTCCAATACCTCAGGAGAGAGAAATAAAGCACAGGTTGAGAGCTCTTTCAGTATCACGAAGGCTATGGGAATGGGATCATTAGCCATCTATAAAATATACCTGTGACGGTGAGCACGCGAGTGTTGCCAAAAGTCATGCGAGAAATACATACTATGATCGTTCATGTATCTAGTGTGAACTTTAGTACTCGCAATGCTGTTGCATGACATGAGAAAAATGAACCGAAGTGAACATTGGCTCTATGCTTTAGATTATTCGTGAACCGGTTAGCAACAACGCTAAACAGAGATGGACAATTGGATTTGCTCAGTGAAGGTGAGTGAACAGAGGTGGCAGGTCAGTGGGCCACTTGGTTGGCGGTAAACGGGTAAAGGTATCGAGTTCAGCTCAGAGCTGCTCGTGAGCTCAACGGAGAACGTAGCAGAGAGAGCAGCAAGGTTTGGCACTCTGCCTGTCAGTCGAAGCTAAGGGCATGTGTTCCACGAAGAGACCGCAGTTTCTTTTCCTTTACCACGATTGCATTAGAAGAACAAAAATAAAATAACTGCCGGTCTTTAAAAAAACAGGTGTCGGACTAGTTTTCATTTTAAATGAAAACAAGCCCAAAAACAATACAACTAGCTTACCAATTTTACCTTACAACATCCGAACAAGTGAACACACCCTGCCACTACTAGCTCCAAAATTGAGCCAACTTTACCTTATTACACGATCCAACTAACAACTCGACAGAAATAGCTCATTCCACAAGTTTGGACGAACCCCTCCTGATGACCCTTTGTGGCCACTTACACACAACTCAATTGTAGGTAACACTAAGTTGGCAACAGTCGTTGATATGTGGCGCAGTCGATCGCTGTTCCTGGCCAACTCTCTCTAGCAGGCAACGCCGCGGCGAATTGCGTTGCAGTGACGAAGCGTCCACGGATAGGATCAAAAAGTACTGTATCATCCGTGCCGTTTGCATCCATGTCAGAAACATGGAAGACTTTGTCCAGTTTGAGCTCCATGGTACTTTAGTTTCCTCCCATGCTTCAGATCGAGTTCTTCTTCCCGTACACCTGCTGAAGGTATGGGAAAAAAAGAAGAGGTTAGCGCTAGCTGCTCATGCATTGGGAGAGCACTTTGGTGACATCCAAGAGCACCACTGGGCTTTATATTTATACAAATTACAGATGAGTGTAAGCATGCAGTTACTGCCCGAAGTCATCCGAAAAACCATTTGTGCATCATTCATTAGGCATGCGAGGGCATGGTGCTGTGCTCCCTGATGCCGATTGCCAACGTCGTATCAGCTGCTGAAAAATGAAAACGGTCTGAACTTTATGTTTGTACTTTGGTTTAAGCTCATCGGATTCATTTGCATGCAGTCCAGATGCAGGCCTGGGAAGAAAGATTTGGGTGCTGCTGGAGCTGATCGATAGCAGAGGAGGTTAACAAAGCGCTACTAATACTAGCTGTCCCGGATCCGAACAGCAGACCGTTCGGTAGTTGATGATGCCTGATGGTGTAAAGAAACATTTGTGTGAAATGCAGAGCAAAATTAACAGCCGCGCCAACTCCTAACTCTTCTTCCAATGCAAGAACAAACAAAAGAAAAGTTGTCTCGCCCATCAAATCGATCTTTGTCTTGTGTGGATCGGCCGGCGTACCGTTCTCCTGGTCTCCTGGCGGCGGACGCCATATATCAGAGCCTGAACCATTTTACTGATCGACTCTCCTGGCCGCAGCCATCTCCTCTGGGACGCGGCAGCCAGATGGATACTGGGAACACACTACAACAACCAATGCCAAAATAAAGTTTCACCAAATTACAAAATTGATCGTTATACAACTTACAATTTTATGTTCCTTCCAAACAAGGCGATTTGATCGGGGAATTGCCGGTTCATATCAAAACCAATGTAGTATCATTTTAGTTTTGCATGCGCTTTAAACGAGTTGGATGAGACTGGCAAATGGTCGGTGTGAATACTAAAGACAATAAACTCTACTATGAACACAATGCAACGGCAAAGCCTTCTGTACCACCCTAAATTTGCATACAAATTATCCAATTATATGATTATTAAAAGTTGAAGTAACCCCGAAATCTAAATCTAAAATATATAATTATAACAAAATATTAAAATGCATAATATAAAATTCTAAATTACTATTTCTATCATATTAATATATTATTTATGTTATTGTTTATATAGAAATACTACCCACGATATGTGTCATTATGTATTCATGTAAGATGAAAAAGATAAGAATACCAATTCACAAACAAATGGTTCAATTAAATATATATCAAACACACATGGAGGTGTGATGCAACACAAAATCTATTGAAACTAGATAACGATAAATATGTATTTTAAAGTATGTGTTAGAATATTTAATAGATGAAAGAGGGCATGAGATAGATAATTATAATTATTAGCTATAAGCTTTATTTTTATATTAATTCAAATTAGCCCGTGCGTAGGAGCATGGGTTGATAGGCAACGCAACGGCAAGACGAATAAAATACGTGTACAGAGAAGGATACAGTCAATAGAAATGGTAAGAAAGAATCTGCAAGTCTTGCCAAAACTAGTTGAAAGTCGACCGCATGCTTATCGCGGTGGTCTGGTTTGCTCCAATAATTCATATAGAGCTCAGATCATAGCCGCATCGTCAGGAAACAAAAAAGCCCAAGTTTAGAGCTCTTTCAGCTAGCGTGGCACCAAACTCTATGCTGTCACTAGCCATCTTTACCTGTGAGCACGCAACTACGCAAGTGTTGTGTTGACAAAAGTCATGAAAGAAAGATTGCGATCGTTCATGTGTCTTGCATTGTGTGCATTTTATCAGTTGGTACTTGCATGCTGTTTTGCTCCCTGCTAGTGCCGGAGTTGTACATGTGGGATGACAATAAAATGAAAATGCTTTAGATTGCTGATGAATCGATCAAACACATAGGAGAGCCCAAACACGTACGTGTAGAAATTGACAAATGAATTTGGTGACAGAAGCTAAGGTGTGAGTGGACGGAGGTTGGAGGTCGGTGACTGTTGGTCTAGGTGTAATGGCTCGTCGCAGTCGACGTACGTCCAATAGGGCGCTGCTGCATGGTAGATGGACCGGGTGAGGTGTAGATGGCAATGGAACTGCATGACTTTGGGAGTAGTTACACACATGCAAGAGCACTACTGGACTGCTACTGGTATGGAGTATTATTTATACACTGATGCCTCATGTGACTGACTGGGCCTCCAATTGGTTGGGCCAGCACCCAGCAGAACGAATAATCCCCTAGCCCAGCCTGCTGATCCACCAAGTGATATATGAGCGCTCGGCGACCTGCACCGCCGCGGATCGGATAACTAGCCGTCGTCGTCGAGCAACCAGTGGTCCCGTGCGCCTGATCGATGCCATCCCTATATATTGATCGTGCCGCTCCCGACGGGCATTGATCGCCTTGCCGTCCGTCCGGTGACGATCTTTGTCTTGCGTGGATCGGCCGGCCGCGGTGGTCCTGCCGGCGGACACCGACCGACCGTCGAGGTCGTCTGCCAACGATGCAATTGGTAATGATGGCTATGCCCGTTACCAATGTGTCCCCTCGCCCGTTACTAATTACCCTGCTTCACGTAGTGAAATGATGCATCGCAGACAGAAGGCAGCAGCAGCAGCAGCTACGTAGCTTCATTCATTATACTGCTTCTTGACTTGTTCCGATCCTAACACCGATTAGGCCTGTATTAAGTATTCCATCCACATATATATATATATATATATATATATATAGATATATATATATATCCTACTGCTGTAGAGTAGATCACATCCACCTACAGTACACACCTAATCGATCTGTTACAGTATATGCATATGTATGCATGTATGCACGTGTGGGATTGGATGGAGCGGTGCTGCTGTTTTTCCTGCGCCTTTGCTGTGCTAGCTTTTGGAGCCACGGGAAGCACACCTGGCCATGTCTCATGTCCCATCATCCTGTGGTCTGAAACTCTGAATGTTGGCAAGGACACGCGGGGATGAGAGGGGGGAGAGGATGCTCCTCGTTATCTGAATTTCTGAAAGATCCGATGAAATCCATACATAGTCCATTTCCCCTCTGATTATTTGACAAGGTTCCGTTCAGTACGAGATGGGATAATAATAAAGAGAAAAGCTTGCAGTCTGGCAGTGTCAATAAGATAGTAGGTATGCTGCTGCTCCTGCTACTATATAGGAGTAGCACGCATGCATTTGTTGCCATCTCCGTCATGCTCGCGCGCCACGACCAGCAACTTACTACTTTTCCTCCCCACCCCTTTTTATTCATTCCCATCCCATCCCCAAAAATACAGCAACTTACTATTAGTTAGTTTCTGGATTTGCATTATTAGCTAGCAGTATCAGTATTTCTGTTGTGTCCTCTCTCTCTCTCTCTCGCAGAAAGAGAGAGAGAGCGCAGTACTATATGCATGCATCGAAATGCTCAATGGCTTTCCTTGATTGCTACTCCTCCGTCCTCTGCATGATCTGCAGTGGTGTGTTCGCTGCAAATGCACTCTGCGCTTTCTTTTGTGGCCTGCGTGCGTGCTTCAATTTGTTACACTCTCGCTCTCTCGTCCAGTCCGGTACCACCATCCTTTGTGGTGTTTTGCTTCTCATCCATCTTTGACCGCACCACCATCCTTCCTCTCCCCTTCATCGTCAGATAACGACGACCACCATACCATCTCTAGTAGTGCTAAACGACTGACTTTTTTTTTTACACCGCTGTTCATTTTCCACGATAATAATTAGAGAACCTCATCCTCATTCCATTCGTTATTCATCAGTTTCCCCTACATGCATGTATATTGTGGCACCAAATTAAGCAAAGCCCAGTGCTTGATTATTACACTTTTGTAGAGCAGCATGTATGCATGAATCCTTTGCAAGTTTATTAATTACTACTACTTTCTAGTGCCTTTTCTTTCTTTGTCCGGTGATTAATTAACAACCAAAGTAACCCCATGCATATAATCCAACCCTTGCTGCCTACTCCTAATTCGGTCCAGCACATCATCATTACCGCTTTGCAGTCCGTAGGTGCATCTGCATCTGCCGTACCTTACCCTTAAAACCAGTCAAACGCCGCACACTGACACCGAAGGGAACCAGCAGATCGACGCCCTCCCCCTCCTCCTCTTCCTCGCCACCGGCGCCGCCGCCGCGGCCGAAGTGGACGCGCTCGTCTCCTTCAAGAGCGCCCTCACCGTCCCGCCCGCGGCCGCGCCCTTCTTCGCCACGTGGGACGCCGCCGCGGCCGACCCCTGCGGCTTCGCCGGCGTCGCGTGCGGCGGCGCCGGCCGCCGCGTCACCGGCGTCTCCCTGCCGGGCCTGAACGTGTCCACGGCGTCCGTGCCCTTCGCCGACCTCTGCGCCGCCCTGCCGGCCCTGGCCACGCTGTCCCTGCCGGAGAACTCGCTCGCGGGCGGCGTCGGCGGGGTCGCCGCGTGCGCGGCGCTCCAGGAGCTCAACCTCGCGTTCAACGGCTTCGACGGCGCGATCCCGGACCTCTCGCCGCTCGCCAAGCTCCGGAAGCTCAACGTCTCCTCCAACCGCTTCGCCGGCGCGTTCCCGTGGGCCTCGCTCGCCGCGATGCCCGACCTCTCCGTGCTCGCGCTCGGAGACAACCCGTTCCTCGCGCCCACCGACGCGTTCCCGCCCGAGGTCACCAGGCTCACCAACCTCACCGTGCTCTACATGTCCGCGGCCAGGATCGGCGGCGCCATCCCGCCGGAGATCGGCGACCTGGTCAACCTCGTCGACCTCGAGCTCTCCGACAACAACCTCACCGGCGAGATACCGCCGGAGATCGCAAGGCTCACCAACCTCACCCAGCTCGAGCTCTACAACAACTCGCTCCGCGGCGGCCTCCCCGCCGGGTTCGGCAAGCTCACCAAGCTGCAGTACTTCGACGCGTCCCAGAACAGGCTCACCGGCACCCTCGCCGTGCTCGGCTCCCTCAAGCGGCTCGTGTCGCTGCAGCTCTTCTTCAACTACTTCACCGGCGGGGTGACCCCGGAGTTCGGCGACTTCAAGGAGCTCGTGAACCTGTCCCTTTACAACAACAACCTCACAGGCGAGCTGCCGCGGAGCCTCGGGAGCTGGGCGCAGTTCAACTTCATCGACGTGTCCACCAACGCGCTCTCCGGCCCCATCCCGCCGGACATGCGCAAGCAGGGCACCATGCTCAAGCTGCTCATGCTCGAGAACAACTTCTCCGGCGGGATACCGGCGACCTACGCGAGCTGCAAGACGCTGGTGAGGTTCCGTGTCAGCAAGAACAACCTCTCCGGCAACGTGCCCGAGGGGCTGTGGGCCCTCCCCAACGTCAACGTGATGGACCTTGCCGGGAACCATTTCACCGGCACCATCGGCGACGGCATCGGTAACGCCACGGCGATGACCAATCTCCTCCTGGCCGGGAACCGGTTCACCGGCGCGATACCACCGTCGATCGGCAACGCGGCGAGCCTGGAGATCATGGACGTATCGGGGAACGAGCTCTCCGGCGAGATGCCGGAGAGCATCGGGAGGCTGTCCCGTCTCAACAGCCTCAACATTGAGGCCAACGGGATCGGCGGGGCCATCCCGGCGAGCCTCGGCTCGTGCTCGGCGCTTAGCGCGCTCAATTTCTCGAGGAACAAGCTCGCCGGCGCGATCCCCGCGGAGCTGGGCAACCTGCCGCGGCTGAATTTTCTGGACGTGTCCGGGAACGAGCTGACCGGCGCCGTGCCGGCGAGCTTCGCGGCGCTGAAGCTGAGCTACCTGAACTTGTCCGACAACCGGCTCACCGGTCCCGTTCCGGAGGCGCTCGCGATCTCGGCCTACGGTGACAGCTTCATCGGGAACCCCGGGCTGTGCGCCACCAACGGCGCTGGCTTCCTCCGCCGCTGCACGCCGAGCTCCGGAAGCCGGTCGGCGAACGCCGCGCGCTTGATCGTGACCTGCATCCTCGCCGTGACGGCGTGACCCTATACCTGAGGAAGCGGCGGCGTGCGGAGGCCGAGGCGGCCGGCGCTCTGGGTTCCGGCGGGGCGAAGCTGTTCGCCAAGAAGGGTTCTTGGGACATCAAGTCTTTCCGGGTCCTGGCGTTCGACGAGCGCGAGATCATCGAGGGCGTCCGCGACGAGAACCTGATCGGCAGCGGCGGGTCCGGGAACGTGTACCGCGTGAAGCTCGGGAGCGGCGCGGTGGTGGCGGTGAAGCACGTGACCCGCGCGCGCGCCGCCGCCGCCGCCGCCAGCGCGGCGGCGAAGGCGCGGCGCACGGCGTCGGTTCGGTGCCGCGAGTTCGACTCGGAGGTGGGGACGCTGAGCGCGATCCAGCACGTGAACGTGGTGAAGCTGCTGTGCAGCATCACGAGCGAGGACGGCGCGGCGAGCCTGCTGGTGTACGTGTTATGTCTAGATCGCGGATCGCTAGGTGTCTAGATCGCGGATCGCTAGGTGCGGGATTCACTCGTGTACTCGCTCTGGTTCGCTCTGGTTCTAGTTCTATTATCAAACAGTGGTGCACGTGTGTGTATGCGTGTGCCAGAGCAAACGAGTAGAGAAGATAGGGTAGATTATCTTGCTCTGATGAAGACGACGCCATCATCGCTATGTTGGTGGCGTCTGCGCACGGGCAGCGTCGCGCAGTGCAGAGGGTCGAAGCAGATCCGCTCTAGGGCGGCGGTGGCCGGTGCAGTGCAGATCGGTGGAGCTTCCCGCCGCCGCAGCGCCACCCCTCGGGATCGGGTTAGGGTTTAGGTGTAGGTGGGGAGTCGGGGCACGACGATCCTTGGCGTGCGTGCCCCCGGCCCCCACCTCTCTATTTATGTGGCACTGGCGACGGGGGCCCACCAACGCGAGTTGGGTTGGGCGCCCCCGATCAGGGCGCGGATCAAGGCTAAGGCCTTTGGGCCTTAGATTGGAGATCAATCCAACAATCTTCCCCTTGATCTCATATTATCTTTCTCTTTCACTTTTCTATTTTCCTTATCTCATCACAGATTTATGTATAGGGCATATCTCATCGTCACGCGCAACTGCCGATAGAATCAATAGCCACAATACACGCCTCTGTTCAGAAATAGATTCTGTATTCTTTTGGACCTCTATTATCCAGAGATCATAGGATGTACCTCATTCTCATGCCGGCTACGTATTCCATGAACACGCTGGGTGGTAGGCCTTTCGTTAGCGGATCCGCAAGCATATCTTTTGTTCTTATATGCTCGAGACTTATGATGTGATCCTGGATTCTATCTTTTATCGAATAAAATCTTATCTGTATCGACTTTGTAGCCGTGCTCTTCTTGTTATTATGAGTATAAAACACTGCTGGCTGGTTATCGCAGTACATTTTTAGTGGTCTTTCTATACTGTCCACCACTCTTAAGCCAGGTAAAAACTTCTTTAACCATTCTACCTGCCCAGAGGCCTCGTAGCATGCTATAAACTCAGCATACATCGTCGATGTTGCTGTGACCGATTGTTTAGAGCTTTTCCATGAAATAGCTCCCCCTGCGAGAGTGAAGATGTAACCCGTCGTGGATTTTCTATCATCTTCATCTCCCGCAAAATCTGAATCTGCGTATCCTTTAATCTCTAAAGAATCGCTTCTTCTGTATGTTAGCATGAGGCCTTTTGTGCCTTTCACATATCGCAAGGCTTTCTTTACAAGTTTCCAGTGTTCTAGACCTGGATCTTCCTGAAATCTGCTAAGCACATTAGTGACAAAGGCTAAGTCAGGGCGTGTGCACACTTGAGCATACTGTAAACTTCCGACTGCCGAGGCATACGGAACAGTTTTCATCTGTTCTTTTTCATACTTATTTCTGGGACTCTGAAAGTCTCCATATCTGTCACCCTTGACTATCGGAGCAGGAGTAGGTTTACTTGCATGCATACTGTATTTTTCTAGAATCTTTTGTAGGTATGTCTCTTGTGACAGACCTAGCACCCCATTTCTTCTATCTCGGTGAATCTCAATCCCTAGCACAAAAGAGGCTTCACCAAGGTCTTTTATGTCAAAATTTGATGACAAGAATTCTTTTATTTCTAATAGTAGACTGACATCACTACTCGCTAGTAGAATGTCATCCACATACAGTACCAGGAAAATGTATTTCCCTTTCTTGAACTTTGCATAAATGCAATTATCTTCAACATTCTCTATAAACCCAAACTTCTTTATGGTCTCGTTAAACTTCAAGTACCACAGTCTTGAAGCTTGCTTTAATCCATAAATGGATTTCTTTAAATGACATCCCATATTTTCTTTTCCTTTTACGACAAAACCTTTAGGTTGTGCCATGTAAACTTTTTCTTCGAGATCCCCATTTAGGAATGTCGTCTTTACATCCATTTGGTGCAATTCCATATTGAAATGTGCAACCAAGGCCATAATTATTCTGAAAGAATCTTTACATGAGACCGGAGAAAAGGTCTCATTATAGTTTATTCCTTCCTTTTGTGTAAATCCTGTTGCCACAAGACGAGCCTTGTATCTTTCTATATTCTCTTTGGAGTCACATTTTGTCTTGTAGACCCATTTACAGCCTACTATTTTGGCTCCTTTAGGAATTTCTTCTAAGTCCCAAACTCGGTTGGTCCTCATCGATTTCATTTCATCTTCCATGGCTTCAAACCATTTAGATGAATGTCTGCTTCTCATGGCTTCTTCGAATGAGATGGGATCATCTTCCATTCGAAACTCTTCTGTGTTATACACTTCATAATCAGCGGGAATAGCTGACCTTCTTTCTCTTTGAGATCTCCTAGGAGCCTCTTCTGTTCGAATGTTATCTGCTGGAACCTGTGACGGCTCCCCCTGTTCTGTGGCAACGTTATTATCTATAGGATCCTGAAGGACAGGTTCCACATTTTCATTCTGTGTCGCCACAGAAGGGATCAATTCGGGAACTGGCATCGCAGTAACTCGTACTGCCGGTGCAGTCTCAGTAGGCAGCGAGAAAAACGGTTCCTGAATCATTGAAAGAGTAATAACCGTCTATGCTTTTAACTGAGAACGGTCCGCAGATATCTGTGTGAATTAATTCTAAAATACCTGCGCTGTGCTCAGCCGTTTTCTTTGTTATCTTTACATATTTTCCTTTAATGCAATCAATGCATTTGTTTGAATCTGAGAACTCAAGAGGAGGTAGAATTTCATTCTTAACCAGCCTTTCTATTCTCCCAATTGAAATATGGCCTAAACGACAGTGCCATAATTTCGACGACGTGTCTTGAGTTCTCTTTCGTTTTCTTTTGTTGTCTGTGGTTTGAGACACAATCGCATTCACATCACATACGGAATTCACACTTTCACGTAGCGATAATAAATAAAGATCATTTCTTCTAAATGCAATCGAAGCAACTGTATCATCAAATTCTATTTCACACATGCCGTCTCCAAAACGACATGAAAATCCATCGTCATCAAGACGAGATACACTAATCAAGTTTCTCTGAATTACGGGAACATAAAATACATCTTTAAGCAATAAATTAAAGCCTGTGTCGAGCTCTAAGAGGAGGTCTCCAACCGCCTCAACATCTGCCTCGACTCCATTTGTGACTTTAATTATGTTTTCTCCTCTTCCCGTAGTTCTCGTTGAACGGAATCCCTGTAAGGAGTTTGTAACATGAATTGTTGCTCCTGAATCAATCCACCAAGTAGATTTCGAATAATCTTTATACAAGGATTCATTTATAAATGAGATAATGTTCTCACCTCGTTTCTCCATGATCATCTTTAGATAATCAGGACAGTTTTCCTTGTAGTGTCCCTTCTGTTTGCAGTGAAGACACTGGTCCTTGTCCACTAGAGGTTGCCCAAACTTGGGCCTGTGCTGTGGCTGTGGCTGAGCCAACTGGGGTCCCTTTCCTTTGGATGAAGAGGGAATATCTTTATTGTATCTTTTCTTGTTCACATAGTTTATGGATCCACCATGTGCATTCTTTATTCTCTCTTCTTCTTGCACACACATCGCTATGATCTTTTCAATATCCCATTTTTCAGGGTTCATGTTATAATTGACAACAAAGTTGTCAAACTCTTTTGGCAACGAGGCAAAAACCAAATGAACTATGTGTTCTAATTTGAACTCCATATTCATTGGCTTAAACTTGTTGTTAATGTTCACCAAGGGATGGATGTGCTCTCTTATCCCACCTCCCAAGTACCTCTCTATCACCAGTTGTTTTATCAACTGGGTAGCATAAGTCTTTGAGGAGCCAGTATACTGACTCCTTATCTTGTCGAGGTACTCAACGACAGTGGGAAGATCTGAGATTGCCCCCAGAATGGCGGGCTCTATGGTGTTCTTGACCACTGCCAAACATTTCTTGTTGGCAGGCAGCCATTTGGCATGATCAGCGTCATACCTCTGTTTGCTCGCCTTGTAGGCGAGCTCTGTTTGCTTCCAAGAAGCATCTGTAACATCTTCCCCTCTGACCGGTCTCTCAGGTTCAACTGGAACCGGTGCAGTGAGGACCCAATCTAGCTCAGCCATGGTAAAGAAGAGATCCAACTTCTTGTACCATTCATTATAATTGTCGCCTTTCAGAATCAGAATATCCTTGATGGAAACCATCATAGGAAAACCAGCTGAAACAGGTTAGCTCAAGTGAGAACAATATAACAATAATTACAAATGGATGGAAATCATAATGTTGTCATTATCAACTTTGGTCAGAAAATAACAACATTACAATTTAATCTGGAAAAATATTCTGTAAAATTATAATATTGTTATCATCAACTTTGGTCAGAAAATAACAATACTACAATTTAATCTGAAATTATCTCTGACTCAAAATTTAAATTATCCCTTTGGTTCAAATTTAAATTCAAGTCAAAACAATTATCTATGCAGCGGAAATATGAATAAAAAATAATTCTATTTTGAAGCAATATCTGTGAAATTCTGTATATCTATTCTCTAAACATTTATCCCTTTGGTTCAAAATGAAAAGAGATCAAATTCTGTGCAAAAATATTCAAATTTGCTTCAAAACAGAATTAAAATTATCAAAAGTTACTGTTCATCTGTGAAAACGGGCCGGAAATCTATTACTGTTCAGCCCGTTACTGTGCAGCCCAATAACCACGTCCGCGGCCCGGCCCACTTTACGAAAACGGCCTGCTACTGTGCGGCCCGCGGCTAACGGGCCACAACCTAGGCCTGGGCCGCGACACCTGCACGCGCGCCGGCCGCCCCCCCCCCCCCCCCCCCCCCCCCCCCGCGTCGATCTCAGCCGTCCATCCCGATTGGACGGCTGAGCGCGCGTTTCGGGAGGTATAAAAACCTCGCGGCCGGGCGACGATCGCGGAAACCCTAGCTCATTTCGCTCCTTGCTCGCCCGCTCGCCTGCCTTCTCTCCCGCTCGCTCTCTCCTCTGTGTTCTCTGGCCGCCGCCTCCGCCGCCGGCTTGAACTCCGGCGCGGCGGACGGCATGGCCGCCGGCCAACTGCCAGCGTGCTGGATCTGGCCTGCTTCCTCTCCTTCTCCCTCTCTCTCTCTGGTTCCCTCTCCCTCTCCCTCATAACTCTGTTCCGGCCAGGGGCTGCGCCGCCGCGTTCAACCTCGACGCCGGTGGCCGTCCCATGGCCGGATCTACTTCTCCAGTACCCATACTCTTATTTTTATTGGCTCGGTGTGCGTCCACACGAAGCAATACTGTGCCCTATGGGCCTCCTCGCCGGAGTCGCGTGCGTCTCGCGCGCGGCTCCGTCGAGGGGATCTCTGGTGTACGGGAAAAGGGGGAGAAAGCGGAGGGAAGAGAAGGAAAAGTGAAGAACAGCAAGAAGGAGCAGAGGAGAAGGGCCAGAGAAGGGCCAAGTAAGTTCGGTGTTTCGGATCTAGGGTTAGGGTTAGGTTTTTTCGAGCTCTTTTCGATTTCTTCGTTTGATTTGCATCTTCTTGATCTATTTGCTCGATCCCTTCCCCTTTTCCTTCTTCTACCGAGTCAAAAACACAACCTAGATAGGCTCTGGTACCATTGTTAGGTCTAGATCGCGGATCGCTAGGTGCGGGATTGACTCGTGTACTCGCTCTAGTTCTAGTTCTATCATCAAACAGTGGTGCACGTGTGTGTATGCGTGTGCCAGAGCAAATGAGTAGGGAAGATAGGGTAGATTATCTTGCTCTGATGAAGACGACGCCATCATCGCTATGTTGGTGGCGTCTGCGTACGGGCAGCGTCGCGCAGTGCAGAGGGTCGGAGCAGATCCGCTCTAGGGCGGCGGTGGCCGGTGCAGTGCAGATCGGTGGAGCTTCCCGCCACCGCAGCGCCACCCCTCGGGATCGGGTTAGGGTTTAGGTGTAGGTGGGGAGTCGGGGCACGACGATCCTTGGCGTGCGTGCCCCCCGGCCCCAACCTCTCTATTTATGTGGCGCTGGCGACGGGGGTCCACCAACGCGAGTTGGGTTGGGCGCCCTCGATCAGGGCGCGGATCAAGGCTAAGGCCTTTGGGCCTTAGGTTGGAGATCAATCCAACAGTACGAGCACCTCCCCAACGGCAGCCTCTACTCGCGGCTGCACGGGCCGGAGGCGAGGAAGTTGGGCGGGCTCGGGTGGGTGGAGGCGGCACGACATCGCGGTGGGCGCGGCGAGGGGCCTCGAGTACCTCCACCACGGCTGCGACCGCCCCATCCTGCACCGCGACGTCAACTCCAGCAACATCCTTCTGGACGAGTCCTTCAAGCCCCGCCTCGCCGACTTCGGGCTCGCCAAGATCCTCAGCGGCTCGGCCGCCGTGGACTCGTCCGCCGGCGTCGTCGCCGGCACGCTCGGCTACATGGCGCCAGGTGGATTATTTGTTTGTTTGTTTGTTTTCTCCTGTGTTGGATTTGTTGGATTAATAATGTTGTCTGGTGCCTGATGGTGCAGAGTACGTACACGTGGAAGGTGACAGAGAAGAGCGACGTGTACAGCTTCGGTGTGGTGCTGCTGGAGCTGGTGACGGGGGGCCGGCGATGGTGCCGGCGGAGTGCGGCGGCGAGAGCCGGGACCTGGTGGACTGGGTGTCGCGGCGGCTCCAACACCAATTCATTCATCTTCTGAAGGGAAAAAAAACAGAGATTCTTGAGAAGTCGCGAGATGAGACGGACAAGCCACACCTGGATGCAGGATGCACATGCTGAAAGGGAGGGAGATCTTTGAGCAGCAAGTTCAGTTCGGAATTGGTCTCAGCTTTTCAGGTGTGGTTACGTGAGAGAGAATAACGGAAGAGGGGAGGCGTCGTTGTCTTGGACCGGCGACGGGGAGCTTTCGCCGGCCCGGGAATCGCTGCCAAGGCGAGGCCGTGGTTTAATACAAGGCTGAGACTTTCTTCGAGGCCGCCGGGCAGCAGTGGGCAGGGCAGGCGTGCGCAATTGAAACATGAATTGAATACTCCACCGGCTGCCGCAAGACCCGGGGATTGTCTTGTCTGTCTTCCTTGTGGGCGGTGGTGGTGGATTCAGAGTTATGAGGGCTTGCCTCCCCGATCATAAGGCTATCATCATCGCAGCATCATTTGCAGGTAGGAGTAGGAATAAAGTCGATCTGCATGCACTTTGCCTGAATCCTGAGCTGTTCTAAACTGACTGACAGCGTGCTCATGGACTGCTGAGCTGGTTGCTTCAGAGTTCTGACAGTACGTGCGTTGAGTGGACATAGGATGACGAAATGGATGATCCAGAGAGTAGCTATGAGGTCTCGTGGCAACGGGTAAAATCCGCGCGGATATGAACTTTGTAAGGCATGCTAAAATTCATGTCCGCACCCACGTCCGCAACCCACCACGGGTACGAAACGACGCCCGTAACCGCTATCCGCGGATATCCGCATACCCGCGGGCACGCCCCTGCACCCGCAAGCTTTAGGAAATCAAGCACACATTACATTTCTACAATAAGTAAACACCATTTATTTAAGAAAACAAACAAGTATGAGCAAACAAATAAACTAGTCTCATACATGAATACATGATACATCACATCACACATTAACAGAAATAAAAGTATACAACCATACGAGAGTCATTGTTCAAAACCATTATTACATAAAAGTCCAATTGAGCCAAGCAAATATTAGAACTCATTAGTCGGAATCAGCAGCAGTGATGCAAGAATCTATCACCGGCATCTACAAACAAGTTTCACATAAGTTTATAGTTCTTATATCAAAAATACATTCTAGTACAGTACAGTAGTACCTTTGAGAGTGTGACGAAGCCAAGTTTGGCCACACATCAAAGCTTCCAACATTTTAGGAGTAAGACGACTAGGATGCTCACTCAAAACCCTTCCACTAGTGCTAAAAGCTGATTCAGAAGCTACTGTTGTGATTGGAATAGCTAAGATGTCACGAGCAATTTGCCTCAAAGTGGGGTACCGAGTTCCCTCCAACTTCTACCAACCAAGGATATCAAAATATTCATTCTCATCATGAGGAAGAGTTTCTTCATCCAAATAGCGATCTAGCTCATTCTTACTTCTAACAAAGCTAGTAGTCTTCTTATTTGCAGCAAGGGTTTTAAAAATAGACAACACACCAGCTACATCAACAGGAGAACTAGCACCACTAGATGATGTACTAACAAAGTCTTGTTCTTTGACATGGTATTGTTTCATCAAATCAGATAGCAATTCATGGGCCTCTGTCACATAAATTTCAGCATGTTCTTCACCAAAAAGGGCAATATAGCAAGCATGTAACATTGTCATCTTAAGACGTGGATCAAGAATGACAGCAACAACCATAAGACCATGGATATCAGTCCAATACTTGTCATACTTTTCTATCATGGCAGCAGATATTTCCCTAATTATTTCATACTCATCATGCTCCCAAGATTTGATCTTAAGTTTAATCTCACATAATTTAGGGAAAAAAAGTTGGTTGTCACATATTTAGTCCCAGAAAACAACTTAGTGAGATCATAGAATAATCCTAATTTCTCACAAACTATACTAGCAAATATCCAATCATTCAGACAGCAGACTTGACACAATTTTAGGGAAGAGTCTTCTAGGGATAGCAAGATCTAGCCTGCTTCTCTTAGTATACAGTATATTGTGCATCTGCATGGTGAGTTCATGATTTCTTACTTGTGGATGTGCTGGACAAGAGCACCTGGGCGCGGCCGCGCGGGTGTTAGGCGGCCGGGGGCGTGGGCGCCTGGGCGTGGCCGGCGCGTGGCCTAGGCTTCTGGGCGCGGCCGACGCTGGAGCCTGGGCTCGACCAGCGCTGGGTCCTGGCCTCCTGGGCGCGGCGGGCGCGGGAGCCTCGGCTCGGCTGGCGCTGGAGGAGCCGAGGAGGAGGGAGGGGGGGCGACCGGGCGACGACGGCCGGCGGGGCGGGATGGGTGGGTGCGACACCGCACGGCGGCACGGGGCGTCGGGGCAGCCTGAGTCGCCTGGCAGCTGGCGCTGGGTGGGGGTGGCGGCTGGGAGTGGGAGTAACGGGGATGGGGAAAAAAATAGAGGTGAACCCTAAAGATCGTATATATATAAGGTACTCGGGCTCATATGTCAGCGGGTCTGGCGGGTTTGCGGGTTCGGGTATCAATTTTTCAAACCCGTTAGAAAATATTTGTTGGGTTTAGAGTTGTACCCGCGCCCGTACCCGCGGGCACAGACTCAGACCCGTATCCACGTGCACCAGGTTTGGTATCCGCGGGTACGCGGATATTTTGTACCCATTGCCATCTTGACTCGTCCCCTTTTTTCAGTCTTGCACTGATTTGCTCTAGTCCAACAGCAGACACACAGGTTTCTGCTGCATGTTTGTGTGCAGGTCAAGTTTCAGTTCAGAGCTGCCTGTTTCAAGCTGACTAGCAATGTGTTCATGGACATGCGTAGATTGCTTTGCCCCGACAAACAATGAATTGACAGTAATTTGCGGAAGCAAGCAAAGCTGACGCTATCTGAGATGAGGCGATGGCTCAGGGATGGATGACTTGGTAGTTGGTGGGGAGCTGGACCTGGGCTGATTTGGAACGTGTTCGGCCCATCTTGGCAGCCTGAGAATGTGCGTGTTGGGCCGTCGCGTCGCTTTGCACCACTTGCTCGGGCTTTCCTTTTTTTTGAAAAACTCACTTGTTTGGGCTTTCTGCAGTTACTTTTACGGCCATCATTGAGCACGACGTCGAGCTATCATTTTTTTTTTCTGTCAAACCTCCTAAAAATTTGCTGGGAGTCTCCTCTACCTATCATTTTTTTTTTCATTTTTACGGCCTTTCTCCCCTAGCGCCGCCGACAGGGAGAGTGAGCGGCCGCCCTGTCCTGGTCTTCGTCCGGCGCTTCGCCGGCGACGAGCATCCTACAGGTATGTTCGCCTATTCCCTTCCCTTCCCTTCCTGATGTGCGAAATCCAACACCCAAAACCCATGTCCTATACTTGTATTCGGATCTGACCATGGATTTTACCTACTAACTTCGATTTTTTTGCAAAAAATTGTTGGGTGTACACCCATGTCCTATACTGGGTCGGCCCCTGAGGATTCCAAGCGAAGCCTGCCCATGGGCCATGGAAATGATGCATCGATGGGGAATCCTCCCGTTCTCTCTCTCTCTCTCTCTCTCTCTCTCTCTCTCTCTCTCCTTCCTAGTTCCTTAATTTATAGTGCATTTCGGTTTTAGGGTTTAAGTGAGTTCTATCCGTGTTTAATAGTAGTCTTTAACTGAGATACTTGCCCCAGGCACCAACGGATTGTCTTGAAAAACATGTCATTTTTGTAGTCCCTTTTCAATACACTCAAAATAATTTGGCTCCAACATTTCCTGCAGCAAGCAGGTGTAATCAGTGCGATATATTTGTCTGGGGAAGTAAGAATGCCGTAACGAACAGCTGAGGATTCGTCGGTGGTTATGGAGAATGATAACGGAGATGCGGATGACCTTGGATCAGGGTGGTTTGAAGTCAAAAAGGTTTCCTTCTATGCCTGCCTTATTTTCTCTTGTTTTCTGTGTCTTGCTCTGATGATTTTCTCATACGGCTCTGCATTTTGCCTCATGATTCTTACTGTTATCGTTCTTACCATGATCCCATTTTGCAGAAGCATCGGTCCAGCTCAAAGTACACACTGCAGAGGTCTTCTGGAGGTTCCAGCAATAAAATTCCAAACTTGCCGTCACGGTCACAGGCCAACTATAACAGTGACAGTTTAAGGTGGCATGACAGGCCGCAACACCCACCTCCGAGCGTAAATGCTAATGTTGGTGTTGATGTTGATGAATCTGGTAGTGGAGAAACAACTAATGGTCACGCTGAAGGATGCAAAGACGTAGGCGCCAATGACCTGAAGAGTGTCTTAAATGCTTCAGCCTCGGAGTATGTAGTAGAAAGACCTGAAGAACTGCTGGTGGCTCAAGAAGCAAATGAAACTCCCAAAACTGGTCTGGCTGATCATGCAAATCCTTCAGTTCCTCATGAATCCTCCACCTGTTCAGACAGCCTTGCAAAATGTGCAGACCTTTCTCAGCATGTAAAATGTTCTCCAAAAACAGAGCCAGTAGGTGCCTTGTCTAATACTCCTGTAAAGTTTGGAGACTTTGATGAAGTTCCAGGTTTACCACTACCCTTAGATTCATACAGAGATAATAGTTCTTCCAGAGACCTCAGCCATGGTGAAGATGCTGCACATTTCAGAAATGAACAAAAGGATGAAAGTAAACTCAAACTGGAGACAGACTCTTGTACAACAATTGATGAGGCATCTCCAATTATTATACAAGGAACTGAGACACCCAAAGATGACACGAGGGGGCCACAAGATAAACATGAAATACCAGACAATATGTTGAATGTTAGTGGTTCAACAGCCTCAACTGACTCCGTTTCCCTATCTTGCTCCAATAATGATCATGAAGTTCCAGTTACATCTTCATCTGTTGCTTCCACAGAAAGTAGAACACTATTTCTTGACCATGCATCAGCTTCTGCAGATTTTGGATCTGAAACTGCTGAGAGCAAAGAAAGATTCAGGCAGAGGCTATGGTGTTTTCTTTTTGAGAATCTGAATAGGGCTGTTGATGAACTTTACCTCCTCTGTGAACTAGAATGTGACATGGAACAAATTAATGAATCCATTCTTGTTCTTGAAGAAGCTATATCTGATTTTCAAGAACTTAAATCCAGAGCGGAGCATTTTGATAACACCAAAAAATCTGCTGGTGTAGCAAAGGAGGGGATGCCATTGACTGTGAAAGCTGACCATAGGAGACCTCATGCCTTGTCTTGGGAGGTCTGTTTTCTCACTAGGCATCCTGATGTCTTGTGGTCCATTTTTACTTCTGCATATTTATGATTAATTGACCACTAACTATGTGAGCATAGCATCTTCTTCCTTGCATCAACATATGTGTGCATGAATATTGAATGGGACATTCACTGTGACGTGTTGCTGGATTGAGAACTACAATATTAATAGCTGCATGTTTTTCTTTCCGGCCTTGCACGATAGTTTCATCTGCTGTGTTTTAGTACTCTAAATCTTGTTGGCTACATCGTACATGCAGGTTAGAAGGATGACAAGTTCACCACACAGGCAAGAAATACTCTCTTCATCACTAGAGGCCTTCCAGAGAATCCAAATGGAACTGGCATGCAAGCAGGCTGGTATAACAGCAGAGAGATTTACATCCAGCTCTTCTGAGGAAATTTTGGGTAGCTCGTCAAAGCTGACTACAGCATCGGCAACTGTTAGGAATATAAGTTTGAAAGTGGAGAGTCAGGTAAAACTTACTGATAGCAGCGAGAAAAAGATTACTGGAGAGAAGCAAATCAGGGATGCATTCAAGTCAGATAAATCACATCCACAAAGTATGCCTTCATATTCTGCAAGGAGTAGAAGAGGGTCACTAGAACCGATCTCGGAAATAGAGAAGCACACCTTTAAGAATAGCAAGGAGTTGCCAGAAAACAAATTTGACAGGCTCAAGTCAACTGATGTTGTTAAAAAGAGTACAGTTCATCTTGATAAGGAGAAGCAAATTACATCACCTTGGAAGTCAATGGATGCCTGGAAGGAGAAAAGAAACTGGGAAGATATATTGAAATCTCCCGCAAGGAGTTCTCGTGTTTCTCATTCTCCTGGTGTTGGCAGAAAAGTTACAGATCGTGCTCGTGTTCTACATGATAAGTTGATGTCTCCTGAAAAGAAAAAAAGAAGCGCTTTGGATATGAAAAAAGAAGCAGAAGAAAAGCATGCACGAGCATTGCGTATTAGGAGTCAACTAGAGAGTGAGAGGGTTCAGAGGCTACAACGTACCTCTGAAAAGTTGAGTCGTGTAAATGAGTGGCAGGCTGTGCGCAGCTCAAAACTGCGAGAAGTAATGAATGCACGCCATCAACGTGGTGAATCTCGTCATGAAGCTTATCTTGCCCAGGTTGCAAAAAGAGCTGGTGATGAGAGTACTAAAGTAAATGAGGTCCGTTTTATTACATCGTTGAATGAGGAAAACAAGAAATTCTTGCTGAGGCAGAAACTTTATGATTCTGAAATGCGGAGAGCTGAAAAGCTACAGGTGATCAAAACAAAGCAAAAGGAGGACACTGCAAGGGAAGAAGCAGTTTTGGAACGAAGAAAGTTCCTTGAAGCTGAGAAGATGCAGCGCCTTGCTGGAATACAGCGCAAGAAAGAAGAGGCTATTTTCAGAAGAGAAGAGGAGCGCAAAGCATCTAGTGCTGCAAGGGAAGCAAGGGCTGCAGAACAGCAACGTAGAAAAGAAATAAGAGCAAAAGCGCAACAAGAGGAAGCTGAACTTTTAGCCCAAAAATTAGCTGAAAAGCTCCGTGAGAGTGAGCAGCGCCGTAAGTATCACCTAGAACAGATACGCGAGCGAGCCTCAATGGATCTTAGGGACCAGCCTTCACCTTTTCAGCGCCGCTTTCCAAGTAAAGATGGCCAAAACCGTTCAAATTATACTAATAGTGGCGAAGATTCACAGACAACTGGCAATTCCAGCGCTGCAGATTCTATGGTTAAATCGTCTAATAATGTACAGATGAAACGAAGGATTAAAAAGATTCGCCAGAGATTAATGGCTCTAAAGCATGAATTTATTGAACCACCCATAGGTGAAAGTACTGGAATCACACACAGGGCTGCTCTAGGAGCTGCCAAAGCTAAGTTAAGTAGATGGCTTCAAGACCTACAGAGACTTCGTCAAGCTAGAAAAGAAGGTGCTGCTAGTATTGGTTTGATTGTCGGCGAGATAACAAAGGTATTTCTCATTGTCCTATTCATTATGTATTGTATTGTACTAAGTACTGAAGGTATTTCTGTTTATTTGGGTACAGTATTTAGAAGGAAAGGATCTTGAACTCCATGCATCAAGACAAGTTGGTCTGCTTGACTTCATCGCATCCGCTTTACCTGCATCACACACTTCAAAGCCTGGAGCTTGTCAAGTCACTGTCTACCTTTTGCGCCTGTTGAGAGTGTTGCTCTCACTTCCAGCTAATCGAACATATTTTCTAGTACAGAATCTTTTACCTCCTATTATTCCCATGCTATCAGCATCACTGGAGAATTACATTAAGGTGGCAGCATCCAACTCTGGAAGTTCAAATCTTCTGTCTAACAAAACTTCAACTGAGAATACAGAGTCGTCAGGTGAAGTGTTAGATGGCTTCTTATGGACTGTGACCACGATTGTTGGCCATGTACACCTCGATGATGAACAACTTCAAATGCAAGGAGGTTTGATTGAACTGATTGTAGCTTATCAAATAATTCACCGTCTCCGAGATTTGTTTGCGCTTTATGATAGACCCCAGGTGGAAGGATCCCCACTCCCATCATCGATACTCTTTGGTCTCAACCTTTTGGCTGTCTTAACATCTAAGCCTGGAAATTTCTCTACCATCGATTGGGAGTCTTGCAAATGCAGGATATTAGGTGGCATTATAGTTCAAGAATATGAATATCTTAGCTCACAAGACAGTATGGGTAACCAGTTGATGGCACTAGATCAGTCTGGAGATACCAAATTGCCATCTTTGTGTAGTGAACTGACCGAAGAAAACAAATCCTGTAAACTGCATGATTTGAGCATTCCAGGGGACAGAAAATTGGTTGATGAAACTAGAAAAGACTTGATAGCTATCTCTGATGGCCTGAATAACTCAGCAATTCAACCGCTTGATTTGGGGATTACTACAGAGAAGCGTTCTGAAATTCCTAGCCAGGGAGATGAAAATAGCACAACAGACAGTTTTCTTGAAGCAAGAAAGTTGAACAATGTAGGTTCAGTGTATAATAATAGTCCTGGAAAAGGCAATGAGACAAACCTAAAGCATCCTGTAATGCTTTTACTTTCTGCAATGGCTGAGACTGGCCTTGTTAGTCTACCGTCACTTTTGACGGCTGTTTTGCTCCAGGCAAATAATAGATCATCGTCAGATCAGGTTTGTCCGCCTGGGCAATGTTTTTTTTGGAGAATTTTGTTATGCTGTTTCAAAATTCTATATCTATAGACCTATTGTCATTTTTACAAAATTACATGACTCATTATAAAATTTATATGTGCATTTTAGATTGTTATGTACTCCCTCCGTCCCAAAATAAGTGTAGTTTGAGGATTCAAAATTTGTCCCAAAATAAGTGTAGTTCTCGCTTTTCAATACAACTCTATCTCTATCTCTCTCCTCCTCTACCCCTCCTCGTTTCATGTGCACTCTCTACTTTTTTACCCCTCCTTAATTACCGTGCCCAACTCCTAAAACTACACTTATTTTGGGATGGAGGGAGTACATAATAATTGATATGTGACATCTTTAAATAGGTGCTTTGTGTTCTTGTAACAAACAAACATGCTAAAATGACACTGTACACATTTACTAGCAACTAGCATGCTTTTATTTCTTCGGATTTCATTACAATGTAAGCAGAAACTTGAGTTTTGGCGTCTTAGAAATTAGTAGGGCAAAATTTGCATGTTTAACGCATTGATTTTTATGAATCTCTTCTTGCTACAAAAATTACTAACTCATTTTTCAGACTCCAGCTATTCTTCCATCAAATTTTGAAGAAGTGGCCACTGGTGTGTTAAAAGTTTTGAACAATATGGCGCGTTTGGATATTAACCTTCTGCAGTGCATGCTGGTAAGTCCTCTTCATAAAAGGATGGATATTATCGGTCCTATTATTGGTTACTTGCCTGTTCTTTTGGATGTATCACTTTGAGTACTGAAACCGATGTTGTCCATTCAGATACACTAAAACTTAACTACTTTCCTGCACTAGTCATTGTCCATGGTATCAGTGTAGAACGAGCTATCCACAAAGGTTTCAGATGAATTTTCTGTCTGGCTTATTTTCAAAAAAAAAAAATCTGTCTAGCAAAGCCAACAGTATGAATATGGGAACCATTGATATCTTTACTCTCTGTTTTTTTCCTGCATATGTTAGTATTCTTACTGATTATGAATTGTTTTCAGGCTAGATCAGATCTAAAGATGGAGTTCTTCCATTTAATCAGCTTCCTGCTGAGTCATTGCATGAATAAATGGAGGGTACCAAACAATCAGGTAACATATAAGTCTATTCCTTGTATAAACGTGCGTTCACCCAGCATGATATATATCATATTATTTTCTTTGGTGCTTTTACAAATGCAACTTTTTTCCCCTGCTTCCAATGTTCTCAGTTGTGATCGTTTGTGCTATTTTTTTAGGTTGGTTTGCTGCTTCTAGAGTCTCTCCTACTTCTTGGCTACTTTTCTTTGTTCCATGCTGAAAACCAAGCTGTTCTTCGGTGGGGAAAGAGTCCCACCATACTTCATAAGGTAAATAAGTAGACACTTCTCTCTTAATTTCTTTGGATTGTTGGGCAAAAATCTGATGAGTTAGGATACAGGTGTGCGACCTGCCATTTGTTTTCTTCAGTGACCCCGAGCTGATGCCCATCTTGGCTGCTGCTCTGATCGCTGTTTGCTATGGTTGTGATCAGAACCTAAGTGTTGTACAGCAGGAAATAAGCACGGATATGCTTCGTTCTTTGCTCAAGTCCTGTCAAACATCAGGATTGACTTCTCCAGATTCCTTTGCTGTAGATGGTTCTGGAAACAATTCCGGTGATAACACGCAGAGTTTACTCGATACTAGGAACTCACAAGGTGACATCCCAATACGGTCAAGCCGCAAAATTGGACGGCCAGTTGTTGGGAAGGGTGTTTCAGGAGGAATCAGATTCAACAGAAATCGGATTCAGAAGGATGGTAGAGGAAGAGGTGTTGATGATGGGCCTCTGAAGCAAAGAGCTGGAGAAGCTTCATCTAACTTCATGTTGCATAGAAAGATCCCAGCTTCTTTCTTGGACAGAGCCGAGGAGTTCTTCTGCAGTGAGAAATGAATTCGGCTCTGTAGTCTGTAGCTGACCTGACTTCTAGTTACTAAATTTTACAATTTTGCGAGGATGGTGCTTCAGACTAATTATCTCAAAACACTAGGCAAATGGACGTTCGGCTGGGATCTGACAGTATAGTTTTGAAAAGGCTGATATTCTGATTTAAGTCATGCAGTCTAAAGATAAAATAGCTATGTAGGGAGAGATGCACTGTTATGTACAGGAAAAAAACTGTGATACGAAAAATCTGACTCCATATGGAAGAAAGGAACTGTACATAATTTACTTATATCAATCAAGTCACTCTAAGATAAACATCTTTCTTTACTTATTTTGAGTCTATTTATTCACTAGTTTACAATTTTACAATTGTTCCAGCGGCCGACAATAAGTCAGATTGCACACAGGCAAAACAAGAAAACTAAATGTTGGACCCACCCCCCCTGTTAAAACTTAAAACTGCTCCATAACTGGAGCAATATTCTTCACTTGACAGCAGAAGCAATCTCTAAAGATCTTAGTCAAGTGAACTACATACAAAAGTAGTACAACACAAGCCTGGTTGCATTCAACATACATTCACAAAAAAAGGGGGCGCAGTAAGTGAAAGTGTGAAACAGGCCCTGCGCCCTTTTTGAAGAATGACCTGCGCAGAAGATGAAAAAGACCAACGCCCTATTCTGCAACTCTTCCGTTGCATAATGCCCTGTTATCTCCACACGTGCACAAATTCAAACTGACAAGATTGTAAAAACTTTACACCATAATTCAGATCCAAGCTTCATTGGATAAGTAAAGAAAAATTAGCACTGATGATAACTCTAGCATGCAGCTATTAATTGCGTTAAACCATGCTATTTTCTTTATTTATCAGGCCAAGCCACTGATGAGTTAACTGAGAACAATCAGCACTGCCGTTTTCCATGCACATGTGGCGAATCGTTCTGAACTATTTCTTCTTAGCAACGATTGGCCTGATGTGCTTATGAACCTAATAATGCCATTCATTGGCCAATCAGGAGATCGTTCTGCACCATGAACTCGAACGCATCATATCACTGCAGCGCACAAGAGAACCAACATGAGGTCACACATGTTTAATAACTTTGCAAAGATGACCTTGTTTTTTATTTCGTATATAGTAGGAATACATGAGGAAACTTATGACCGAGCAACAGAGCTTCGGAGGACAATCTGATCCAATTTTTCCTCACATAGAACAAGTGAGCTATCGTAAACATTCAGATAGATCAGAGTTCCTTGAACCAAAAACCGTCCTAGATGCTAGCTCCAGCTAGTGCTGCAACCGCAGGGTAGGCGCTACTCCAGCATCTATAATATTTATCTTAAAAAGAGAAGACCTTCAAGTTTGTTACATCTTCAACTTTTGGCTACCTTGCCCTGCCCTTCAAAAGGAGTATTCATTCTCCGTCCACTACAAGCTAATGCTATATGACAGTGTTTTCACCTTGCCTTGTTAATGGCCATAATCATTTCTCCTTTACTACTAAATACCGTTTCATATCTTTTAACCGATCCTCCTGTTTTTCATGGTGAAGTAAAAAAGGGATTTACCATGCCATACCTAACTCTTCCATTGCATAATGTCCTGTTATCTTCACATTCATAGTACCACACACGTTCACGCACCATCAAGCGTCAATCAGTCTCCCAAACTGCTATAAGCTATCAGATTGATAAAAAAGCTAAGAGACATTTTAAACTATTACACCATAATTCAGATCCAAGTTTCCTTGGATCAGTAAAGAAAAAAAAACTATCAACTATAGCATGAAGCTTTTAGTTGGGTTCATCCATGATATTGTTGATTTATCAGGTCAAGCAACAATTAGCCTTGCTCTTTTCCATATGTGGCGAATCGTTATGCGCTGCCTTTTTTTTACAACGATTGGCCTGATGTGCTTCTGAACCTAATAATGCTTTTTTGGCCAATCAGGAGATGCAGGAAACACATGATGAGTGTATGCAGCAGATGCAAGCAAAGGGGTTTTAATTAATGTTTTGGGCATGTCAAGGCCTCCTTTTTCACTTCCACCACAGTGAGTTTTATCTAATCTCTCTAGTGCTTGCTCCCTTTTGAGTGAGCATCTATGATATATCACCAGGCACCTTACTGCCACACCTTATCCACCATGGATTCCTCCACGTGGACCCACTACCATCTCCACAAAAATGGTTCTTATGTATTCTTTTTTTTTGGCGAAATTTAGAAAAGAAAATAAAGATATTGGAATTTTCCTGTATGCACGCTGTTCTTTCTAGGACAATATTTTTCAGTGTAATTAAGGATATTTTTCAGTGTAATTAAGGATGGAAATTTTATTCGGTGCTATCCAGATGGCTGGAAAGAGGAAAACGTTGGAGCACACGTGTGCATTCTTACGTTTGCGGTGTTCTATCCCCGTGGCATTTCATTTTTGGACGAATTGTTCTTATGACAATTTAATAACAGTGCAGAATCTGTGCCAAATGCCTACGAATGCTCTAGCACTAATGGTGAAGCGCCTAAATTCCATATGGAATTCTTAATTATTCCAGGTTGAGAATGTTGACTAATGGACTCTTCAGGCAAATCCAAAACCATCAGCAGTAGTTTTCCTCCAAAAAAAGTTTGCATATCAATTATGAGCATGCGTGCCTTTAGGCTTTTACTCCATTAAGCTAAATATAATACAGCAAACTAAAGTACTAATTCAGTTAATAAACTACTAAGTACTGGTTGAACAGGAAAAGATGCAGATTGGCGTATGCACAAATTGCAAATAAACTACTACTAGCAAAGCACAGCATCATTCAGGCCACTACTGAAGTATCAGGAGTTGAGCACAGTGTGTGCGCAGTAGCACTCACTTGCCGTTTTTCAATTGCTGCTACTTTCTTGTGCAGGATACACTCCTCTAACTCACAGGTCGTGAGGGCTATAGAAAATTGCATTTTGGGAGCTGAGGAGGCTTTACATTTGTCAGCATGCTGCTTATCCTCCTAAAGTGTGAGCAATGATTGGGACTGGCACCAGTGGAGGCTTTCTTCTTGTTCCCCATGGAGATTGCAGGATTAGCAGCAGCACTGCTGCAGGTTTGATCTGCAGTGTCTTTGTGCCTTGAGTGTTTTCACAGCAGTGCAGTGCAGTGGTGCTGGGCTGTGACTGTGAGTGGGCTGTGACTGTGAGTGATGCTTCTCCACCATGACACAGTGCCCTCCATTCAGCAGAAAATATGCTAATAGATGCATAGGTACTAGCATGGTAGTGTTGGTTTGTGTCGACTCTTAACAGAAACTGATTTATGTCAACTCCTAACAGAAACTGAATCATGTCAACTCTGAACAGAAGCTGCTGCTTTACTGATCACTTGACAGCTGCACCTCAAAGTCTCAAAATGTGAAACACACTTGGGTTCAGCTAATGCTCGTCTGGGCCGGGTCGAGCCGGGCGGGCCAGTATCAGTTCCGGGCTGAAGAATGACCTTGATTCTCTGAGTGGCTGGCTAGTGGACAAGGTGGGCTTGACTGGGCTAGAGAATGTTTGTTACTTTGACCAGCACTAGTGCACTGATGGCACAAGAGCTGATGAAGAGCACGGCAAGGGAAAGAAGAGGCTGGAGAATGTTGCACACTCTGCAGCTAGCTATCAGTCGGTTTGGTTGTGAGCAGCTGGAGGAGCTGGGCATATATCCCCAACAGCAAAAGCCATGCATCTCTCCTTCGTCTCCTTTATATCATCGATCAGCATTCACCAATTCCAATTCCCTCCACAGATTCCCACTCCACTTATATACTCCCTCCCTTCCTGATAGCGCCTCCTCACCATTCCATTCCATCCCATTCCATCCCACTGCAACAACAACACTACTCTTACTAGTGTGCAATAAGCTAAGATTTTCCAAGCTCAGCTCAACACGCAGAGGAAGAAGAAGCAGCAGGTTCTTCTATCAATCTCCTAGCTAGGCAGCTACCAGCTGGTAGGTGCTATGGTGTCCCTCCCACCCTTTCTCTGGTTTGTTCTCTTCATCTTCTTCGCGGCCGGCGATGGCGGCGCGGCAGCATTGGACGCGCAGGCTGCCTACCTGGCCAGGATGAAGGAGCAGTTCCCCGGGCCGGGCATGTCGAGGTGGGACTTCTCCTCGCCGGCGCCGGACTACTGCAGGTTCCAGGGCGTCGCCTGCGACCAGGGCGGCAACGTGACGGGCATCGACGTCACGTCGTGGCGGCTGGTCGGCCGGCTCCCGCCGGACGTCTGCGCGGCGCTGCCCGCGCTCCGGGAGCTCCGGATGGCGTACAACGACGTCCGCGGCGGCTTCCCGCTGGGCCTGCTCAACTGCACCTCCCTCGAGGTGCTCAACGTGAGCTACTCCGGCGTGTCCGGCGCCGTCCCGGACCTGTCCCCGATGCGGGCGCTGCGGGTGCTCGACATGTCCAACAACCTCTTCACCGGCGCGTTCCCGACGTCCATCACCAACGTCACCAGCCTCGAGGTCGTCAACTTCAACGAGAACCCGGGGTTCGACATCTGGCGGCCGCCCGAGTCGTTCATGGCGCTGCGGCGCATCCGTGTGCTCATCCTCTCCACCACGTCCATGCGCGGCGGCATCCCGGCTTGGTTCGGCAACATGACGTCGCTCACCGACCTGGAGTTCAGCGGCAACTTCCTCACCGGCCGCATCCCCGTGTCGCTGGCGCGCCTCCCCAACCTGCAGTTCCTGGAGCTCTACTACAACCAGCTGGAGGGCGTCGTCCCCGTCGAGCTCGGCAACCTCACGGAGCTCACCGACATCGACCTGTCCGAGAACCGGCTCACCGGCGGCATCCCGGAGTCCCTGTGCGCGCTGCCCAACCTGCGCGTGCTCCAGATATACACCAACGAGCTCACCGGCCCCATCCCGGCCGTGCTCGGCAACTCCACGCAGCTGCGCATCCTCTCCGTGTACCGCAACCAGCTCACCGGCGAGATCCCCGCCGACCTCGGCCGCTACTCGGACCTGAACGTGATCGAGGTGTCGGAGAACCAGCTGACGGGGCCGCTGCCGCCGTACGCCTGCGCCAACGGCCAGCTCCAGTACATCCTGGTGCTGAGCAACCTCCTGACGGGCCCCATCCCGGCGGCCTACGCCGAGTGCACCCCGCTGCTCCGGTTCCGGGTGAGCAACAACCACCTGGAGGGCGACGTCCCGCCGGGCATCTTCGGCCTCCCGCACGCCTCCATCGTCGACCTCTCCTACAACCACCTGACGGGGCCGGTGCCCGCGACGGTGGCGGGCGCCACCAACCTGACGTCGCTGTTCGCATCCAACAACCGGATGTCCGGCGAGCTCCCGCCGGAGATCGCCGGCGCCTCGGGGCTGGTGAAGATCGACCTGAGCAACAACTTCATCGGCGGGCCGATCCCGGAGGCGGTGGGGCAGCTGGCGCGGCTGAACCAGCTGTCCCTGCAGGGCAACCGGCTGAACGGCTCCATCCCAGCGTCGCTCGCCGGCCTGCGGAGCCTGAACGTGCTCAACCTGTCGGACAACGCGCTGTCCGGCGCGATCCCGGAGTCGCTCTGCACGCTGCTGCCCAACTCGCTGGACTTCTCCAACAACAACCTGTCGGGTCCCGTGCCGCCGCCGCTCATCAAGGAGGGCCTGCTGGAGAGCGTGGCCGGCAACCCGGGGCTGTGCGTGGCGTTCCGGCTGAACCTGACGGACCCGGCGCTGCCGCTGTGCCCGCGGCCGAGCCTTCGGCGGGGGCTGGCCGGGAACGTGTGGGTGGTGGGCGTGTGCGCGCTGGTGTGCGTGGCGGCGGCGCTGGCGCTGGCGCGGCGGTGGGTGCTGCGGGCGCGGCAGGACGCGAAGCACGACGGGGCGCCGACGTCGCCGGCGTCGAGCTCGTCCTACGACGTGACGAGCTTCCACAAGCTGAGCTTCGACCAGCACGAGATCCTGGAGGCGCTGATCGAGAAGAACATCGTGGGGTACGGCGGCTCCGGGACGGTGTACAAGATCGAGCTGAGCAGCGGCGAGCTGGTGGCGGTGAAGAAGCTGTGGGTGTCGGCGCGGCGGCCCATCAGCAGCAAGCAGCACCAGCACCATGACGTGGTGATGACGACCACCACCACCAGCGCCGGCGGCGGCTGGCTCGGCGACCGCGAGCTCCGCACGGAGGTGGAGACGCTGGGCAGCATCCGGCACAAGAACATCGTGAAGCTCTACTGCTGCTACTCCGGCGCCGACAGCAACCTGCTGGTGTACGAGTACATGCCCAACGGCAACCTGTGGGAGGCGCTGCACGGGTGCTTCCTGCTGCTGGACTGGCCGACGCGCCACCGCGTGGCGCTCGGCGTCGCGCAGGGCCTCGCCTACCTCCACCACGACCTCATGTTCCCCATCGTCCACCGCGACATCAAGTCCTCCAACATCCTCCTCGACGCCGACTTCGAGCCCAAGGTCGCCGACTTCGGCATCGCCAAGGTGCTCCAGGCGCGCGGCGCCGCCGACCGGGACGCGTCCACCACCACCATCGCCGGGACCTACGGCTACCTCGCGCCGGAGTACGCCTACTCGTCCAAGGCGACGACCAAGTGCGACGTCTACAGCTTCGGCGTGGTGCTCATGGAGCTCGCCACGGGGAGGAAGCCCATCGAGCCGGAGTTCGGCGACACGCGGGACATCGTGCACTGGGTCTCCGGCAAGGTGGCCGCCGGCGCCGAGGCGGACGCGCTGGACAAGCGCCTGGCGTGGAGCCCCTACAAGGAGGAGATGGTGCAGGCGCTGCGCGTCGCCGTGCGCTGCACCTGCAGCATCCCGGGCCTCCGCCCCACCATGGCCGACGTCGTCCAGATGCTCGCCGAGGCCGGCCCCCCCGCCGGCCGGACACCCAAGGACAAGGACGACAACAACAGCAGCAGCTGCAAGGACGACGACTCCGGCCAGCAGCCCAAGCTACCAGCGAGTCCATAGGAACGAATTCAAGCAACGTGTCAAGCAAGTGGTCGATCGATGGGTAAGCAAAGAACCAACCAGGTGAGCTGCTCATGGAGGTCCAGTTGATCAGGAAAGGCAATATGCAGCAGCAACATTAATTAGTACTAATTAAGCACCCAATTACCTGTTATAATAATACTAATTGATCAGAGGATGTCTTACAACAAGATTGTTCGCTCTTGCACTACGAGATAGTATGTATAAATATATTATATGTAAGTAGGATAGCTAGCTTAGCTCTGGTAGGCAAGGCAGCTTTATTGCTATTGCATTGGGTCCTCCTCCTCCTCAAGTAGTAGCGAAGTGCGCCGTCACTCACATCTGCACTGCCTGGTGTTTAAGCAGAATCTGATGCTCCCAGTGGACCAGATGGAAAGAAAAAAAAATTTGTGTCATATATGGATGGAAGCAACGCAAATATATTGGCGCGTTCAACTTTGAAATGTTCCTTTCTCTTTCTTTTCCTCGACAACTTTTTCTCTGCTTGTGCAAGCTTTTGTTTTTGTGAGAGTGATGCATGCCAAGGAATAGGGCTGCAAGCTAGATGATGAGAGGGTTCCCGCAGCCGTGCAGGTGTGTTTACTTCTGCGAGCGCAATGTACATTTTCCACTTGAAAGTAAAGTCAGTTGGATTCTGTTTGTGGGCCCGGATGGTGACGTGGCTGCGAGTGCACTGCATGATAGGAGGAAATGATTAGCGCGTACGGGTGCCATGGAGGTTGACTCGGCCTATCAAAAGTAACTAGCTAGGCACAGTTCTTCTTCATTAGTGCCACGGGGGCACTGCGTTACTAGAATAATACTGTCCACGTGTCAAAATCAGTGCTGAGTCTGCTGACATATTTTCTTTGGAAATTTAATTAATTAAGAAGAAAAAACAGGGAAACTTTTCTTCCTGATGACATTCGAGCATCTTCAGTTCTGTACACCAGATGAAAGCGAAGCTTATCGTATACCACCTCCATTTTTAAATATATAACAAATATTTAGGACAATCTAATTAGTTAAAGAAAAACTACTATTACTTTCAAAAAAAAAATAAAAACTATTCTTAAATAAATTATGCTATTGACTTTTTTCATTCATTTGACTATTCATCTTTTGTATAAATATTTATGCAAATAGAAAAATCTACAATATTTTTGATAATAGATGTACTGGTACTAGTTACTTTATTTAACTAATTTATTAAATAATATTGTTGGTCAAAGTGTGAGTAAAGAGTCAACAGTGCTATATATTTAAGAATAGAAGGTAATTGACTTGTCCTATTGTCCTAAACATCATATAGAATATGGTTTAATTCATTATCCTTAATGTGCGCATGTGAGCGTGACACATGGTATTTTATTTCTCATTTTCGGAACTGAAGAAACAGAAACATCAATTATGCTTTTGTTTACGAAGAGGCACCTTACTGTCAGGTGCCATTTCATGGGAAATATGGTAAAGCACTCAAGTGCAAAGAAAAAAACGTGCATTTTGAGTATTTTATTCTACCTGCAAATTACAGTATGTGTCATAATTATCCGTTTGGATGTAGATATTGGAGGATTTGGTATTGGACTCAGACTAGTTTTGGAAATGGACTTAATATCAAAAGCGATTGTTTGGATGTAGGTAAAATTAATAGATGGAATTCAACTGGGTAGGAAGTACCAATTCTGTGTTTGGTGTGCATACCGTCCAATTTGGAATTTCATCTACTCCTCTCCCACCGCCGTCTCTTCTTCATTGCGACCGACAGGAACCTGACGGACGGAGGGGCAGCGCGAGAGGCCGGCGGCGACCGACGGATGGGCAGCGCGAGGGAAGTCACTTTCACAATTTCGTTTTCAAGTATTTTGGTAGGATTCAGTCCCCATTTCAAAACGTTACTGCAATTCCTGTCTTTGATACATTCAGTCACAATGAAAAAAAGGATCATTTTTCCTTTTCTTTTTTTTTACTAAACTGTGCATATACCATCATTTCAGTTTATTTGGGCCACTCTAATAATTTTCAAAAGGATCTTTTCCACTCTTTGAAGAAACATAAAGCATGACGACACTTAAGTTTCAGACCTTACTCTCTGAAGCTTAAGTTCATACCATCATGGATTGCTGTTATAATATCTTTACATGGCACATATATTTAGCACTAGGCAGCAAAAAGATTTGTAGTGGAAGAAGAAATACTAAAGACAAAGAGATATAAAAAAAATGCCAATTCAGAAAAGAAAAACAGCACTCAGAGCAAGAGCAATTTTGCAAAGGAAAAAAGAAATATGATCTTGTCATTTTGCAAGCGAACTGTGGCATAGGTATCTAGCCATCTAGGAGAGCTGAAGCCTTTCTTTCGTCAGCCGTAGAAAGTGCCCATGCTGCATAGGAAGTTAGGCCAGGTGTAGTGGCAATAGGAATCCACTAATTTACAAGTGGGAGCAGTGCATGCTTGCTGTGGTAATAGCAGTAGTAGCTGACAACTAGATTTTGCAAATTCGGTGGCCATCCTTGTTATAGCCTCACCATGTTGAGTAGGATGCCATTCACCAGCATAACATGCATGACATTTGCATTTCTCGATCGATGAACAAAGCCTGGTACAATCATGTCAGAGTGTCATCTCAGCATTCTGACTTTTGAGTGATGAATATGTAGGATCCTCGACACATCTGACTTTTGCATGACATGTAAGTGGTGTTAATTCATGAAAATGGACTGAATACATTTGTAGGATCCTCGACACATCCTATAACTTAAGAGGCGACATGCGCCACTAAGAACTGTGCCAAGGATAGTGCTCAACCTGCAAGGCTGCAACAATGCAAGACTGTCAAAAAGAATAAAAAAGGGCTAGATCAGATTCAAAATTAACAAAAAAAAAAGGAAAATGAAGAAATATTCTCAGCTAATTATGAATCTTTTTATGGTGACATGGTAATGGTCGATGTCTAATTTCTGCAGGTATTGTATAGCTGCAGATACGTATAAGAGTAGCCCATTCAATTCGTCAATACTGCTACCAAAAGTATTTTTAGCAGAAAGATTTTACCTAGAAACCACTTAGCTCTCGTCGATTGAACCTTCCGATGAGCTTCTGCTCAATCTCCAGCCTCTTCCTAACCAACAATGTATAGTTGTTCAGAAGCTCAATGTCTCCCTCGCATTCCCCAAACGGAACAGCCAAATTCATGCTTAGTGATGTTCTATCAATTCTTCCAGAGTACACAGATGAGAATGGCACAAACTCATCTTGCTGATTACAGAGCCACCCATGGGCTGCTCGCAGAGCAGCACCCAGAGATGCAGAGTCTGTATTGATTGAATGATATAAAGAAGTATCAGAATTAACAAGCATATTAATTACATTTTCTCAGAAATGATTTAGTATTCCCTAGAATAAAGAAAGTGCAAGCATTCACAGCAACTAGATTAATTATAATTAATATATCATGTTTTTTAGTAGTAAGAGTATTAATATGTAAGCGGTGCACATCAGTATATGTCCTGTGCGTGCATACCTGATCTTTGGGAAGTGTACACTGGACAACCAAAAATAGATGCCATTATCTTGAAAATTGTTGGGTTTGAGGACGCGCCACCAGTTGCTATAATCCGCTTTGGAGGTACTGGCAGTCCACATTGCTCAGCATGGCCCCTCATGGACAGGAACTGCCCTTCAATTATTGCACACACCTAAAATCAGGGATGTTAATTAATTAATCTACCTGAAGAAAGTCTGGCATGCCAAACAGTCTGATTCGCAGGTTTTGAGGTCTTCAAACCTCTGAAGGAGGATCAAACTCGCCAACTTCTTCTACCATCTCATCTAAAGATCCGCTAGTCAAGTTCTTGACAACGTACCGGCGAAATCCAACTGTGTGTATAGATGAGCATCTAAATGAGCAAGGAAATGAAGACTGAATTGCCAAAGGGGGAAGAAAGATGTAAGGCCAAAACTAACCTGGAAGTGGTGGGAGAATCTCATGTTCCTTGTAGTAAAATCCCAACTTCCCTCCTGCAGAAGAAGAAAAACATAAGGTCAGGAATCTTCAGGAAAGTTACTTTTGTGTGGTCAATGCAAGCATCTATCATGAAGCATAGGAAAGGCAAGCTTTATGTAGTGACCGCCTTAGCCATGTCGGGAGCCAAGCATGACCCGAATAGTGCAGTGAGTTGCCAAATATTGCAAGGATGTAAATGAGTGGTTGAAATATGTTGCTATCCTGTGGTTTCTAAGCCAAGCAATTATCTCAGCTCTCCATCATACTCTCCAATGTTCATTCTATAAACAGAAACTCACATTTTAGCAAATGAACTATGAAGCAATAGTAGATTGGTATACCGTTCAAGGGGGCTGTTTCTTCAAGCAACCTATTGAACATATCCCAAGATCTCTCAGCATAACGATTCCGAAGGTCTGTATGAAATGTATGCATTTAGTAAATGGGAAGAGGGCGACAGAAGTCATTTGCTAAGTGCTAACCATACCTTCTCGTGTCAGAGATCCATTTTTATAGCAAAGCAAAACCATGTAGGTCTTGGGATCAACTGGGTTAGGAAAGATGTTTCCCTCCAGGGTTGGTTCTGGTGAATCAGTCACCCCAAAAACCTGAAAGGGCCATGAGGCACCACAATCAGCACCAGTGGTTAATAGAGAACCAGATAGAGTGGGACAACGTTGCATAAGGAGAACATTTTCCAGGGTTATTTTACTAACTGTAACTGGCCCACTCTAGTAGAAGTAAGGTTCAGTTTGCAAATTGCAACCAGGTCATAGCATGTACTTTGCCATTTATTTCCTTTATTTGTAGAATTTCTCTCATGAGAAATAAGTCAATAACAAATTTATAAAATGTGGTGGTAGATGATTACTGTATCGCTTGTCCCAAGACTGATTGCTAGGTCACCTGGATTGCTCAAAGTTAAGCCTGCATAATCACATATATGGAAGCTGAAAGCATTTTTTGAGTTTGCAGTTTGCAAGAAGTCTTAATATATGCCCAATTTGGGTCATGTTTTTATCTGAACAAACCAACATCAGAATGTAGAGACTTGAATGCCAAAAATTGGGACGAACAGAAGTACCTGCAAGGCTATTGGGGTTGTCCCCTGACCACTGAATAACTAGACAGCTGCTTGCAAACTGAAATCTGCTACAGCATAAAAGCACGTCTCAATCTGACAAGTTGGTGTCATGTGTAAACAATGACCATAACATTACTGCAGTTCATTTACATTATCCAGCCTTTTATGTTGCGAATACAGATGTGCGCACACGCACACAATAAACATTTACTTGCTGAAGAAGGAGCACAACATCTTATCAGACAACAGCATTTCGGAAAGCACACTTTACCTCTGAACAAAATAAGGAGATATTTTTCCAGCCACAGCATGAGCTGGTGCCAGTTTCCCAATCCTCTCTTCTAAATTTGGAGCCGTAGCCTACAAAATTGAAATGTCAAAATTTCTTTTTGAGGGGGTAATGTCAAAATTTCTTAATAGAGCTTAATCCTAGTATGCGCCGTAGCATTTGTTTTAGGGTGTGTTTGGATCCAAGTACTAATGTCCAAAAGTGCTAAACTTTAGCACTAGCTTCTCCAAACAGGAAGTGCCAATGGAGTGGGCTAAACTTTAGTCAAGATTCAAAAACTTTAGCATGGTGTATGAGTGCTAAAAGGTGCTAAAGTTTAGCATCTAATTTAGCTCCTCCAAACAGGCCCTTCGTCAAGATGCAATTGCAATCTACAATGGCAAGCATAAATCTGATATCTGAAACGGTTTGAGAAAAACGTCTGAAGTCTGAAACTCTGAAGCCTGAACATTTCTAGAGGCAAATAAAGAAGAGTACCTGAAGAGCGTCCTCGCACAGCTGGCGCGTGGCGATGTCCATGATGTTCATCCCGGCGCCGTCGGTCTCATCGATGCAGGCGTACCCGCCGACGAGCAGCGACGCCATGAACGAGCTGACGAGCGAGACCCTCTCGGTGGCGTCGTACACTTTCGGCCTCGTCTGATGCATCTTCCGTATCTGCGGCCCCGTGCAGCGCTCGTGCGCGCGGCACCCCGTGAGCGCGGCCAGCCGCAGGGGCCCGCCCATCGCCGCCTCCACCTCCCGGCACTGCGCCGCCGAGCTGCTGTCCATCCACACGGGCGACTACGGCGCCGCGAACGCGCCCGCGAGCTGCGTCGCGAGGCTCCCGGCCGGGTCGAGCGCACGGATAGCTTACTGGGTGGAGCAGTCCAACCCGAGGAAGAGAGCGTCGTCGGGGAGGCGCGGGGAGCAGCAGTCGCCGCCGCCGGAGTCGGCCATGATGCGGCTCCGGCGAAAAAAAAAATGAGACGTGCTTTCGTTGAGAGTCGAACTCAAGACCTCCCGCTTACTAAACGGGTGCTCTAACCAACTGAGCTACGAAAGCATTGCACACCACGATTTTAATTTTCAGATATTTAGACGTGCGAGGTTTGGATTTGGACATGGTTGTTCCTGGCTTGCTGCCTTGTACTACTAGGCTACTAGCTAAGCTTAGTGATGGCCGTCGGAGTGCTTCTTCTTCCTCTCGAAGAGACCGTCCGGGCCTGGTGACACAAGACCAAGCAGTTAATGGAGTATGTGTTTGTTACCCCAGGGCCCGGGCAGGGGAAGTCCTTGCTCCTGACGTGCCGGTACCCGGCGGCGAGGAATCGGGCCATTGGAGCGGCCATCTTTCGCTCTTCTCGGACGTGGATCAGTGGCTGTGGTGGCAGAGGTTGTTGAGCAAAGTCACCAGGCGATGCAAGCAAGTAGCGTACTCTGCGCGAGAAGCTTCCATGCCCGAAAACAGAATATCTCATGCAATGCATGCTGCTCCACTGAGTAATCCGCGATATATGTGCAGTTAGATCACCTAAACAAGAGCTTCAGCAATGATTGCCCATCAAGGGGAGAAGAAAGGCAACAGTCTACAGCTACAAGAAGAAATTTCCAGGGCTGACTGAACGCATCATCCATCTTCAACAGAAAACAAGACGCATCTTTATGCCTTGGCTCGTACAAATGCAAGAACAGTACATGATACTGCAGTATCTCTTTCGTCTATATCCCCTTATTGGCGTCTCAGCTCTCAACATGTGATGATCTGAGCAGCTATCTGTTTCCCAGGCGCGCCTGAATGTCATCAAACTGGACGCAGACAAGCTCTTGGCTACAGGATTCAGACACGCGCAGTTTACAGCGTTCGAATTTCCAGACTCTAATCAGTGGGACAAATGTTTCATGAACCGAAATAACATGATGACAAATGAAGTACGAATGGCAGCGGATCCTTTCTGGCAAGGTTTCTTCACGCATCCTTCCTCCCCCAGACCACATCAAGCTAACAACCCAAGCATTCCTCATGACTGCTTCACAGCATGGGATCCACGGGGGTTACCATGAGAATTCCACTGAAGAAGCATCCATACAATTGACGTTCCTATGTAAAACAAACATGGAATATTCATCAGAGTGGCTAACGAAGACTGAAATGGACCATCACTAAAGGTATTGCTTCATGATTTTAGATTTGATGATTGTCACTTATTCTAGCCATCTGTTAAGCTACACACGCAACAAGCACAACGAGCTCCCAAGGCCATTTTGCAAGATGGAACTAATAAATGCAACGCTGCATTGTTTGTAAATGCAAAAAATATAATATTGATGAAATCCAAGTTTTACCTACAAAAGGCTGCATAGGAAAACATTATAGCTCCAAAAGCTAAATTGAATGAATAGTTTAAGAAAAACACCAGACAACCAACCTTACTCTAACAAGTGTGGTAGTAAAAGCTGATTATTAGGCTCTGAAGGACTAATTTATCAAAGACAAAATGAAAATAAAGGTCCATTCAGAAGGCAAACTTAGTACCTGCAAAGAAGCCAACTGTGCTCAGATTTGCTGCAGCCATGGTGTGGTATATCAAGTATTCCGTTAGGAAATGACCAAGAGCGTAGATGAATGACAGGAAGGTGGCCAGATATAGAGGCCTATTTTCCAGGTTGAGAGCACAAAGGAAGCACAACGTGCAGGTCAGAAGAGTCCAGACACCAAAAGTACGGCCGTGTACATCAGTCACTGCATGTAACATAACAACGTTAATCAGACCAGAAATAGAGGATTTCCTTGAGCATGTCACGTGAACAGGAAGTAATTAGTAGGAGGGCTGTCCTTGAGATGCTGCAAAACAATGTTATGAACTAAAGCTTTTAAGTGCCTACATGAAAGACAGTGCAGCTGAGGTATCAGGACTTCCCTGTGCAATCAATCTAGAAGAAATGCTGAGCAAGATGAGCTGAGTTCCACAAAGAAGGGAGAATTGTTGATAGTGCTTAGGCACAGTGTAAAATTCCAGATTCAAATTTGCTTCTTTACATAATAAGTAAGCAACATGAGCAGTTGACCATGGTTGTATAATAAAACCACATACTGCAGTGCTTTTAAAACAGGCAACAAAGAAGTACCCATCTAAATACTGTTCTTCTACTATTCAGTAATCACAAGGCTTGGTACCAGACTATTCTTCTTCACTTGTATGGTGTCAGCATAAGGGTTGCAGAGCTCTACATCGAAATAATAAAGGGACGCCACGCCACTGGCTTTTGCAGTGATCTCCAGTAAACAGATACGAAGTAGAAAACATTTGTAAAGTATAGACAGGGTGATAGATATTCTTTGTTTCGCTGACCCTCTTAGGATATCAAGACTCCTGTAAAAAGAAAGTACTACTAAATATCTAAGCCTGATCAAATCAGAAATTCAGATATTGTTGTTGTGTGGCTTCTGACCTATCCAGAACCCAGAATGAGCTGGCGTCACTAAGTGCCCTCGTCAGACTACTGTCAAGTCTCAACTATGCGTCTATGCCAATTGCAAGGCTTGAAATACTTCCTTACTATTATTAGAGTGAGTGAAAACTAAAAAGACGGAATGCAGCAAACGTGCTATAATTTGAACCGATAACAACCTTAAGCTCTTCTTCACCTTGTCTCAATCCATCCGATAAATCCACGACCTCAGATGCACGGAGAACCCCAACTTTGCAGGTTGTAATTAAGTGCGGATCTCAGGGTAAAACTAGCGCACGATCAGATCTACCTACCTACTCAAGCAAGAGTCATAGACCCCGCACGGATGGGCTGAGTTGCCAGCACACAACGAGGCAGAGGGGGTGAAGCGGGAGAGGGAGGGATGCACTCACTCTCCGCCTGGGAGAAGACGGCGACGCGGAGCGCCCAGATGTCGAAGAAGCCGAACCAGACGGAGGCGAGGCGGAGGGAGCCAACGAGCATGAGCCACCATCCCAGCGGCGGCACACCCTTCTTCTTGTTCCCCTCCGCCGGCATGGCGCCCCCCGTGGCAATGCTTCCAATCCACCGGTGGCGTGGAGAGTGGAGTGGAGGGACGGAGGCGGCGCGCCGGGTAGTTGAGACTTGAGTGAGGCCGAGGCGAGGATGATGATGACAGGTGGGTCCAAGCGGGCCTGGCCCTTTTGTTGTTTCGTTAGCAGATGCTGTTTGGATGGGCCGGATTGAGTGTGTGTGTGTGTGTTGTGTTGATGCTGCTGGGCTGGATTCAGATCATGTGGATAAGCCCACGACGGCTTTATTGTATTTGAAATACTACAAACGAATAGGGAAAAGAATAAAAGTACTAGTAGTAGAGAATGTTAGCGAGAATTGGCATATGAAATAAATGTCAGTATCTCCTAGTTACTCTCAAAAAGAAAAGAAAAGAAAAGAAAAGGCGTTTCAAATCTCGGGCATATGGGGGGAAAAAAGGTTATATTATGTAGCTCTTTAACAATTTAGAATGCAGAAGAGTAAGGCTTTAAGATTGGTCGCATGAAATGTGGTGCGAGGCGAGGCCAAAGCTTAGCAAGTCTACATTGTGCGTGAGGCGATTGTGATGTGGAAGCTGACAAGTAAAAAGATGCTCGAGCCGAGGACCGGCGAGTTTACTGCGCATGCATGCATGCACGTCAAAGCAAGCAAGCAAGCTCCATGGACCGCATCGAAAGGGCAATGCTGTGAGGGGGCTGACTGAGACTACTTGACCAGCCAGCAGCTGCAGCCTAGTCTAGCATCTATTGATAGGATTGGACAGGACGACAAGCAAGGCGCACTTGGCATAGGGTGGACCTGACTGACTGCTGATTGGATGCGCCAACGACCCCGCTGCAGGCAATCCACGGTGGTCCTGACGACCCATCCATCCAAGCAAAGCAGTCAAGCACCAAGCTTGTCGATCTGCTTCGCGCCCATCTGCAGTGCATGCAGCGCGCGGATCAGGATCAGTTCTTCAGAGAGGCATTGCAATGGCACTGGCAGGCAGACGGGCACATTTCAACAGAGTCAGAGTGCAGCAGCAGCAGGTTCGCAGAGTAGGGTGGAGATATGCAATAATGGCTGTATCTGCAACGTATATTTTACACAGCATCGATCAGGATGAGCCGGTAGTTGAACTATTGGTTTATTTTATTTTGAGCTCATGCAACAAGGTTACAATATATGCCGGCAATGACACCATGCACATCGAGCAGGGCACACTGGACGCAGACAAGCTCTCTCTGATCTTTACAGTATTGTGTAATGCAGTGCACTGTTTTCTTTTTTCTTTTCTTTTTTTGAAAAGGAATTACTAGCTAGAGCACTGTACGTCGTCCGGCCTTCCCGTTTACAGGCATGGCGTAGCTGCATTCGAGCAACCCATATGCGGTTATGACTTCCAGGCAGCCCTGCTACCCTTTTCCAGATCAACAGCTGCAGTGCAGTGTGTGCTGTGCTGTGCCGGCTAGGGTGGGTCGCCGCTCTCTGCTGGTGCCTGCAGTGAAGTGTGCAGGTTCGGGCGTGCAGCTATTTGCATTGTGCAATTCCCTAGCCCCCCATCCAGCCACCCAGGCATGAGGCATCCAGACAGCCGCTCCGTGAGCTGTGGTCATCTCGACTCGTCGCGGTCGTACTACACATTTTGCTGCAGGGCAGGGAGCCAGACACACCCCAGAGCACTGGTTTGCACTGGAGTTAAATGTTGGGTGCCTTCATTGGATTAGACAGGACGACGTTGCTGTCCTGTCCTGTCCTGCACGGCACTGCGTGCATGTGGGACGACACGACACCAGCAAAACGACCGAATCAGAATCTAGCTCGTCTCCCTACTACACGTACTGACACACCCAAGTTAAACCCACTCTTTATTTTTTTTCCCTACCATTATAGCCTACTGCTACTGATTTGGAGCGTTGCAATGGATATGTTTAGTGTCCATACAAGCTAAGGTCTAGTCACTGAGAATGAAAGGAAAGCCTGAGCCCGAAAAGAGCTACCAAAGGAACGTTGATTCGTCACCATCAGCTAATTAAGTACATACATCATGAACACCAAGCCGGCAAAACATACACTAGCTAATAAGCAGTCTCATTGAACTCGATCACTAGAAATTGAGTCCCTAATACGAGCTGAGGAGACCACTCAGAGCTTGACCAAAGACCATCAGCACCGGCACACGCACGCAATACACATCGACTGGCACAAAGAAATAAACTCTGCCGGAGAAGAAGCCGCTCGGATCAATGCATGCCTGCATGACCACGGAGCAGCAGCCATCAGGGGTTGAGGCCGACGACGGCGCCGCCGCACTTGCATCTCCAGCTCAGCGGCTTGTAGTTGGAGTGGTCGTCGTAGGAGGAGACGGTCGAGACCTGCCGCTGCCGCTGCTGAGACGTCGACGACGCCCCTCCTCCTCCTCCTTTTCTTGGCCTCCCACCATGGACATGGATCTTCTTGTCCTGCGGCGTGATGGGCACCTGCACGGCCACGCAGCGGCGGCCCCCGCACCACCAGCACCTCCCCGCGCAGCTCGGCGGCCGCGACCCCACCGTGGTCCTCCTCATCATGCTGTTGCTCCTCCCCACGCCACCCGTGCCTCCCTGCAGCTGCGTGCCACCACACAATCCGTCGACCATGATCTCGCAGCTTATTACGTGTGTGTGTGTGTGTGTGTGTGTGTGTGTGTGTGTGTGTGTGTGTGTGTGTGTGTGTGTGTGTGTGTAATATATGGGGATGAGCGCTCCTACCTGGGTGACGGCAGCAGCAGCTTGGGCGTGGCCTGTAGTGACATGCGCGGCGCTGATGATGAGCGCCAGCGAGAGGAGGAGGAAGAGACGGCGGCGGCCCATCACTCGCTCGATGGAATGAAGATCGTCGACGATCGGATTCGGATCGATCAAAAAGGCAAATCAAGCAAATGATGACTAGCCGGCCGGCTGGCGAGGGGAAGAAGAACAAGGACAGGGCCAGCCAGCTCGAACAGGAAGCACGAGAGAGAGAGATGCAACAATGGCGATGCAATATATGCGCGGGTCGGGGCTATCGTCTATAATCTGCGCCTGCTGCTTTCTACGACTGATCTGACATGTGCAAATAAAGTGAAGCGATTGATTGAACGGATCCTCTCGTGCAATGCAATGAAACGCAAACGGAGGACAGAGCTGCTGCTGCTGCATGTAAAAGTAGGAAGCTGCTCATCTTTTACCCTTCGACTTGGATCGCCTCGCCCCCTCTTCACTGCACCTGCAGCTGCTCCTCCTAGCTGCCCATCGGTCTCACCACGAGCCACAGATTTTGTCCTGCAGTGAAGTGCCTGGCTCTGGCGCTGGCTATCACCTGCTGCAGGTTAATTTAATCAATCTACGGTAACAAAAACGTTCATCAAACATCTATCTAGGGAAGGCAGGCAGTGAAAACAATAAAAGCCATTCAAAATCAAAAGCCGTTCGAATATACTGAACAGGCAAGAGACTGATAAAAAAACAATTCATATAATGAAATAATTCAGAAGGTTTTACATCGTCGACCAATCAGAATATCAGATTGCTGGTCGTTTAAATTGATAATATTCAGAGAGATCATGATGCATGGATCAGAATGGCTTGACGCCGTCGTAGTTGCCCGGCGGCCAGTAGCTGCACATGATCATGGTGTCTCCGTTGTTGCACTTGACGCGTCCGCATCCGACGGTGGTGGTGCTCTTCCAGACGACGGCGGTGTAGTGGCCGCACATCTTGCCGGGCTCGCAGTTGTTGGACCCGTAGTGGTAGCTCTTCTTCTTGTCGCTCCACTCGTCGACGGTGGTCTTCCAGGTGATGCCGCCGGTGCCGAACATGAGGTTCTCGCCGTAGGGCGACGTCGAGTGCACGGGCTTGCAGGGGCCCTTGAGCGTCTCGGCGTACTGCTGCGAGAACTTGGCCAGCGTCTCGTTCCACGCCAGCGGCGGCACGTGCTCCTTGGCACGGAACAGGTTGTGCTCCTTGAGGATGTCGTCGATGGCCTTCTGGTTCATCCCGTTCTCCGGCTCGCCGGCGGGGTCAAGCCCGTATCCTCCGCCGCCGGACGACGGGGTAGACGATGATGACGACTCGGACGACGGCGTACCGGCTCGGCGTTCTGGTAAGCCGTCTCCGGTGGCGGTTCCGCCGCCGCCGCGCTCTCTCCGCCACCGGTCTCTCCCCCGTAGCCGCCGCCGCCAAAGGACTTGCTCGCCGCGACGAGGCGGCCGGAGAAGAGGAGCAGGCACAGCACGGCGATAGTCATCGTGGCGTGGAGGCGCATGATGATCAATTAATGTCTCGTCGACTCGTCGTCGTCGGTCGATATGATGCGCCTTGCTGCATCCGGCGATGTGCTCTTGTAGCGAGCGGGCGATGCTATTCTTGGAGAGCAAGAGCATGCCTCCAAACGGGTGGTGGTGGTGGTGGTTCGTTGTCTCCTGCAGGCCTCCTGCTTGCTATAAAAAAGAAAAGAAAGGAGAAACACATGCATGTGGCCCGGCCGCCCGGCGTATGAATGATGAATGAACAGCCAGCTAGGCCCAAACGTGTTCACGGCCCATACATACGTGCGTAGATAAAGAGCTGCGAATCGTGGAGAAACATCCCCCCGGTGTTACGAGCACTCACATGTTACCGTGTTACCATTTCAAATTTGTGCATCTACGTTACTCAAGAAATTCTAACAAAAATATGAATGGATAGTTCATGTCACATTGTACCACCATGGAAAAATTGAGATGCAACAGAAACTTGTAACAGATGCAACAAAAAAAAGAAAGCAGCATGTCAATAGTGCGGGTTGCAACTGTTCATCTTAGACCCGTAACCCGCTACTATTCATAGACTGATTTCTCTTTTTTTTTTCTCATTGCACAAGTTTCAATTGCATCACAAACTTTGCATAATGGTAGATGCTTGCATGCTCTATCCATTCATATTTGTGTTGGAATTTTAGATGTACATGTAAATGTGTTACCGTGTTTGGTAACACAGTAACACCTAATCGGCTTGTAACACCGGAGATGTTCTCGCGAATCGTGAGTTATTACTCAGGCTCCAAAACTTCAAACAAACTTTTCTCCTAAATCATATATCTTTTTTCAAATCCGTTTGAACTATAATATTATTTAGAATTAATACAATAAAATAATATCCAATATGTATATTTATTTTTTAAAAAAAATCAACATTTCCAAAAACCTATCAAATGTACACTTCAGTATATCAACATTTTATGTAAAATATTGGAGTAGATTGTCTAAAATGTTGACCTAGTTTGAATAAATGTTGAATTTGCTTTTCTCTCTCTTATAATAACATAAACTATAAATATAAGAAATTAAAAATAAAAAATGAAAGGACATGCGAACAGCTAACCTCTGTTGTACCTGTTCCTACTGTGCGCTGCTGACTGCCGTGCAACATGCGCTGGGCCGGTCTTTCTACTAATCAGGTTTTTTGGGTTTTAATTGGGCTTTAAAGATATGTCCTTTAAGCATCTTCCACAAGATGCATAGGGACGCATATAACATTGCAAATTAAGTATTCATGCTGCCATCTTAATTTCTGGCACTGAGTTGGGTCACTAGCACTGTTGTTGGTCAAGACCAAGAGGTCTTCAATTTATAATAATGTTTCTTTCGACAGTGGGATATGTCTCTAGCCTCAAGATAATAGCTATTATAATATGGATAAAATTTATGTACCTAGAAAAGTACGGAAGTACCTGCTCTTTAAATATACTATTTTTAGGCTCGAGCCATTGAATTACTCAATTGCAAAACCCAGTTAGTTCAAGTCCATCTACAAGCATGCATGCCGCGAAAGTCGCCGTTCAAATGATGCATGCATGAGAGGTTGAAATGCATGGTGATCACTCCATTTCATTCTGTAATTGAAGGCATGCACAGCACAGTTACGTTGGAGGCACCTACGTACCGAATCGATGGAATGAAAGGAAACGTATAGTATGGAGCCTCCAATATAATGTTGGAACAAGCTATATATGAGCCCTCCATGCATCCACACAACTACTAGATCTCATCAACCGGCACTGTACGCACTCAAATCTGTGTGCAACGCGCGAAAGCGATGGTGCAGTCAAACTCCAGCCGTACTAGCAAGCTCCACACGACAAAACTAGCTTAGCTTATATATACACATGGACATGGCCAGCCACCCTAGCTTACTTCAAACTCATCACAAGCAACCACTCTGCTGTACCCAGGCCATGGGGCGATCGCCGTGCTGCGACAAGGCGGCGGTGAAGCGCGGGCCATGGTCGGAGGAGGAGGGCGCGCGGCTCCGGTCCTACATCGAGCAGCACGGCGGCGCCGCCGGCGGCTGGATGGCGCTGCGGCAAGAGCTGCCGCCTGCGCTGGCTCAACTACCTCCGCCCGGGAGTCCGCCACGGCGCCTTCTCACCGGAGGAGGACCACGTCATCTGCGCGCTCCACGCCGCCGTCGGCAGCAGGTGGTCCCTCATCGCCGCGCACCTGCCGCCGGGCAGGACCGACAACGCCGTCAAGAACTACTGGAACACGCGACTCAAGAAGAAGATGCTCTTGTTCGCTGGCCGGCAGCCGCACGATGTCGGCCGGAATGTCAATATCAGCGCGGCACCTGCAGATGAGACTCCTCTGGCGCCTTGGACTGGCCTGCCGCTCACCAGTTGCGGCAGCGGCGGCGGTGCCGTTGATCAGATGCGCGTTGGTGACGACATGATCGCCGGCATGCTGAAACCCGCCGTCGTGAGCCAGCCGGCAGATTCAAGCTACTCCAGTGAACCGGCGGCGACAGAGCTCGACGTGATCTTCCGGTCCATGGGCACGACCGGTGGCGAGCACTCTGATCTGTCTCTGAGCAGCACGGAGATTGAGACCGATTGGTATCATCATGCTGACAGTGATACCGTGATACAGCAGCATCTAGGCATGCCGTACTTGTACTGGTGGTGGATATAAGCGAATAAGTGTATTTGCATTAGAGGTTTTGTTGCTGTGTACGTCCTGTTGTTTATCCAACTAGCTACTGGGTTATTTCAAAAGACTTTGTCACCTGCTGCACGTACGTACTGTGATTTGTTTTTTTTTCATTATACAGTGCACTCAGACACTTACGGTACACGCGCACTCATCCTTATGTACGCAAACTCTGCCCCTATAAGCATCTTCAAAGACTGAACCGGCAAATTCTTGAGATTGACGAAGTCACCACAAGCGCATCGCTGTCGACGGAAATGGCGCCTACCACTGAAAGCACAACGCTGTTAAATCCTAGAATATTCGCTTCCATGGGGAGTCGAACCGAGGATGAACCGAGGATCTAAGATGTTATTGAAGCTCGGCTACAGACCTGGTACTGTGATTTGTCGTCGAATTAACAGGCAAGGATACTGCATTATTTCGTAGTTTAATGCCGAAGAATTCCAAGTTATTTCGCTACATTTCTTAACACAATAGGGCACACAAGAACTGAAAAAAATATGGTAAACAACTATAGTGAAGAACCAAGCAAGGACTCGCCTAAGAAACTATGCTCTACTAACCCTGGTACGGTAGACCATTGAAACTTGATGAACTGATGACGTACGTACCATGGAGGACCTGGTGCGTGGAACCAATACTCGCCCAGGAAATCCAGAAAATAAGAAATGCAATAGTCATCACTGACTTCAGCAGCTTCTCCACTCCTCATCACGATGAGCTGGCTGGTGTAGATTTTTCATGGTCACAACAGCATGCTACGTGTCTCCTTTATCTTCTTATATGTGGTTAAAAACTACCATGGAGCTAGATGCACTTTAGTCAAATTTAAACACAGCACCTCAGTCATCAAGTGCTTCAAATACAGCGGCAGCTGCCTGAGGAAACGCAAAACCGGATTCAAACAGGCTGCTGCCTGACCAATCTAGGTCCAAACATAGCCTGGAAGAGAAGGCCATAGACACCAGACAAAAAACACGCGTCAATTGACTTATAAATTGGGGAACAAAAACACCAACCACAGTCCACAGTGTGAATCCACTTTAAATTACATTCTTTTAGACGAAGTCGGTCTAAAACTTCAGGCCTCTGCACCAATAACAGCTAGTTAGGTGGTCACCAGTATATTAAGAGCTGCAGATGCACTCTCTCAAATCAAAAGCATGATTGATTTGAGGGAGACAGCAGACAAGTTGCTGCTGGTAGGTTCCCCAGAATGACAGACCCTTGTCCTACGCAATGGCAGCAGCAGGAAGATTATTTCCTTTCAAGGAAGGAACAGTGAAAAATATTACAAGGTACTGTCATAAAACAAGACAGTGTCATGTGGGGGAAGACCTACACCGGGAGACGCCGAGCCAGAGATGTGCGCCGGGCAGCAGAACGTGCGGGCGCACGCATGGACGCAGAACGCGCGGTGGACGCGGGCACGGTGCATGCAACCGAGGATGAAGCGATCAGCGCAAGTGGCTGAAGTTGAAAAGCTATTTTTAGTTGTTAAGATATTATTAGCTACCTTTGATTAGTTCCTTGAATTGAGGAGTTTGTTTCCTCCGTTGGTTAGGGCCGATGGCTATATATTCCCTGTAAACCGAAAGATTGAATTAAGCAAGATCAATTACCTGCTCTCCTACCTCTCACTCTCAAGCCCGATCGGCAGTGAGGGGAATAACCTCCGCATCGGAAGATCACGGCCGGAGATTACGAACTCCGTAGTCGAGGGCCGCCTACCCTAGATCATAAGGCCCTTGACAACCTGGTATCGCGATCCACTCGATCCTCAGCCCCAGCAGCCGCCGCACCCCCATCACCCGCCCCCGCAGCCTACCAAGCCGCCGCCATGGCCGAGCCCACCATCGCCGACCTCTTGAAGGAGATCAAGCACATGTCCGCCGAACTCACCTCCCTGAAGGCCGATATGGCGACCATGAAGGACAAGGCCGCGACAGCCGACAGCAGCGAGACTCGCCACCTTGATGGGCCGCGCGACCTCGACCTGCCCCCCCGGCCCAAGAAGTGGGATTTTCCCCGCTACGACGGCACCACAGATCCGCTGCTCTTCCTCAACAAATTCGAGGCGTACTTCCGTCACCACCGTACCATGGCCGAAGAGCGCGTCGGCATGGCGTCCTACCACCTGGACGACGTCGCGCAGACTTGGTACACCCAGCTGCTCGAGGATGAGGGAGCCCCGACGTGGGGGCGCTTCAAGGAACTCGTGAACCTGCGTTTCGGGCCACCCCTGCGTTCGGCCCCGCTCTTCGAACTCTCCGAGTGCCGGCGCACGGGAACAGTGGAGGAATACTCCAACCGCTTCCAGGCGCTCCTGCCGCGCGCGGGTCGGCTCGACCAGTCCCAGCGCGTCCAGCTCTTCACCGGCGGTCTTCTGCCGCCTCTCAGCCACGCCGTCCGCATCCACCATCCGGAGACGCTCGCCGCCGCCATGAGCCTGGCACGCCAGGTGGAGTTGATGGAGCGCGATCGGCCGGCGCCACCTCCACCACGAGCCCCGCCGCGTGGGCTGCTACCTGCGCCTGCGCCACGGCTCGCGCTACCAGCGCCCGCGCAGCAGTTGGCGCTGCCTGCCCCACCAGCGGCCGCCCCACAGGGTCGCGACGCGGTCAACCCACGGCGCCTGACGCCGGAAGAGATGGCCGAACGCCGCCGCCAAGGTCTGTGCTTCAATTGCGATGAGAAATTCACCCATGGCCACAACAGGTTCTGCCGTCGCCTCTTCTTCGTCGACGGGGTGGAGATCGACGACGTCGCGGTTGAGGGTGACGCGGCGGCCGCCGCCGGGGCTACGGAGGCGCCCGTGTTCTCCCTGCATGCCGTCGCCGGCGTGCCCATCGCGGACACGATCCAGCTCCAGGTGACCGTCGGTGACGCCCCCCTCCTCGCCTTGCTGGATGGAGGCTCGACGCACAGCTTCATCGGTGAGGAGGCGGCGAGGCGCGCCGGCCTCCCGATCCAGTCCAGCCCGCGCATGACGGCCATCGTCGCCAACGGCGAACGCGTGGCCTGCCCTGGTGTCATCCGGGACGCGGCGTTCACCATCAACGGCTCCACATTCCACACCGATCTCTTTGTGATGCCCCTCGCAGGTTTCGACGTGGTGCTTGGCACTCGGTGGCTCGGCACGTTGGGTCCCATCGTGTGGGATTTCGCCTCCCGGTCGATGGCGTTCCAGCGAGACGGGCAACGCTTCGCCTGGACGGGCGTGGCCTCAACCACGACAGCGCAACTGCGCACCCTCGCCGCGGCCAGTGGGACGCTCCTGGATGAGCTCCTGGTCGCATATGAGGACGTCTTCGGTGAACCGACGGGCCTTCCACCTCCACGTGGCCGCGACCACGCCATCGTCCTCAAGCCTGGCTCCGCTCGCGTGGCGGTCCGTCCGTACCGCTACCCAGCGGCGCACAAGGACGAGCTGGAACGCCAGTGCGCCGCAATGATCGAGCAGGGCGTCGTCCGCCGAAGCGACTCGCCCTTCTCCTCGCCGGTCCTGCTCGTCAAGAAGGCCGATGACTCGTGGTGTTTCCGCGTCGATTACCGCGCCCTCAACGCCCTCACTGTCAAGGACGCGTTCCCGATTCCCGTCGTCGACGAGCTCCTCGACGAGCTCCACGGCGCCCGCTTCTTCACCAAACTCGATCTGCGGTCGGGGTATCACCAAGTGCGGATGCGGCCCGAGGACGTCCACAAGACCGCCTTCCGTACACACGACGGCCTCTACGAGTTCCTCGTCATGCCGTTCGGGCTGTGCAACGCCCCGGCAACGTTCCAAGCGCTGATGAACGACGTGCTCCGACCGTTTCTGCGACGCTTCATGCTTGTCTTCTTTGATAACATTTTGATTTACAGTGAGACTTGGACCGACCACCTGCGGCACCTGCGTACCGTCCTCTCCGTGCTCCGTCAGCACCGGCTCTTCGTCAAGCGCAGCAAGTGCACCTTCGGCTCCCCCTCGGTGTCCTACCTCGGCCACATCATATCCGAGGCGGGCGTCGCCATGGATCCGGCCAAGGTTCAGGCTATCCACGAGTGGCCGGCTCCCCGTTCGGCACGGGCGGTGCGCAGCTTCCTCGGCCTCGCCGGTTACTACCGGAAGTTCGTCCACAACTACGGCACCATCGCCGCCCCGCTGACGGCCCTCACCAAGAAGGACGGGTTCTCCTGGACAGAGGACACCGCCGCTGCCTTCGACGCCCTTAAGGCAGCAGTGACATCGGCGCCCGTACTCGCCATGCCGGACTTCGCCAAGCCATTCACCGTCGAGTGCGACGCGTCCACCCACGGGTTCGGTGCTGTGCTGGTCCAGGACGGCCACCCCGTGGCGTTCTTCAGCCGGCCCGTCGCGCCGCGTCATCGTGCCCTCGCTGCCTACGAAAGGGAGCTGATCGGCCTGGTGCACGCCGTCCGTCACTGGCGACCGTACCTCTGGGGCCGGTGCTTCGTCGTCAAGACCGACCACTACTCCCTCAAGTACCTGCTGGACCAGCGCCTCGCCACCATCCCTCAGCATCATTGGGTGGGCAAGCTGCTGGGGTTCGACTTCGCCGTGGAATACAAGCCGGGCGCTGCGAACGCTGTTGCGGACGCCCTGTCACGGCGTGACACGGAGGAGGGCGCCATCTTGGCACTGTCTGCGCCTCGCTTTGACTTCATCGGCAAGCTGCTTGACGCGCAGCGCCAGGATCCGGAGCTCACTGCCCTCCGCGCTGAGGTCACCGCCGGCACGCGCACGGGCCCCTGGGCGCTCGTCGACGACCTGCTGCAGTACAACAGCCGGCTGTACATTCCCCCGGCATCACCCTTAGCTCGGGAGATCATCGAGGCTACACATGGGGACGGGCACGAGGGTGTCCAGCATACCCTGCACCGCCTCCGGCGCGACTTCCACATCCCCAACATGAAGCAGCTCGTCTAGGACTGGGTACGTTCCTGCGTAGTGTGCCAACGTTACAAGTCCGAGCACTTGAGCCCGGCCGGCCTCCTGCTGCCCCTGCCGGTGCCCCAGGGCGTCTGGACCGACATCGCTCTAGATTTCGTCGAGGCGCTGCCACGAGTGCGCGGCAAGTCCGTCATCCTGACGGTGGTGGACAGGTTCAGCAAATACTGCCACTTCATCCCGCTGGCGCACCCGTACTCCGCCGAGTCCGTCACTCAAGCCTTCTTCGCCGAGATCATTCGTCTACATGGCGTTCCGCAGTCCATGGTGTCGGACCGCGACCCCATCTTCACCTCGACGTTTTGGCGCGAACTCATGCGGCTGATGGGCACCAAGCTACACATGACGACGTCATTCCACCCACAGTCGGATGGGCAGTCCGAGGCGGCTAACCGGGTGATTATTATGTACTTGCGTTGCTTGACGGGGGACCGTCCACGGCAATGGCTGCGCTGGCTCCCATGGGCGGAGTTCATCTTCAACACGGCGTACCAGTCCTCGCTTCGGGACACCCCGTTCCGGGTCGTCTATGGCAGGGATCCACCCTCCATCCGCTCCTACGAACCGGGGGACACGCGGTCGCCGCCGTCGCCAAGAGCATGGAGGAGCGGGCTGAGTTCCTCTCCGACATCCGCTACCGGCTCGAGCAAGCTCAGGCGGTGCAGAAGCTGCACTATGACAAGCACCACCGCCACGTTGCATACCAAGTGGGCGATTGGGCGCTCCTCCGCCTGCGCCAGCGGCCCGCCGCGTCGCTCCCTCAGTCCGGCACGGGCAAGCTGAAGCCCCGCTTCTATGGGCCGTACCGCGTCACCGAGCTCATCAACGACGTGGCCGTCCGCCTGGAGCTACCGGCCGGCGCTCGTCTCCATGACGTGTTCCACATTGGCCTGCTCAAGATGTTCCACGGGCCGCCACCAGGTGCACCACCGGCGCTGCCTCCTCTCCATCACGGCGCCATCGCCCCGGAGCCGGAACGTGCTGTTCGGTTTCGTTTGGCGCGAGGCGTGCGCCAGGCCCTTGTTCAGTGGAAGGGCGAGTCTCCGGCTTCGGCAACTTGGGAGGACATCGACGTTCTCCGTGCCAAGTACCCTGCCCTTCAGCTCGAGGACGAGCTGAGTCTCGAGGGGGGGGGAGATGTCATGTGGGGGAAGACCTACACCAGGAGACGCCGAGCCAGAGATGTGCGCCGGGCAGCAGAACGTGCGGGCGCACGCATGGACGCAGAACGCGCGGTGGACGCGGGCACGGTGCATGCAACCGAGGATGAAGCGATCGGCGCAAGTGGCTGAAGTTGAAAAGCTATTTTTAGTTGTTAAGATATTATTAGCTACCTTTGATTAGTTCCTTGAATTGAGGAGTTTGTTTCCTCCGTTGGTTAGGGCCGATGGCTATATATTCCCTGTAAACCGAAAGATTGAATTAAGCAAGATCAATTACCTGCTCTCCTACCTCTCACTCTCAAGCCCGATCGGCAGTGAGGGGAATAACCTCCGCATCGGAAGATCACGGCCGGAGATTACGAACTCCGTAGTCGAGGGCCGCCTACCCTAGATCATAAGGCCCTTGACAGACAGGAACACTAACAGAGACAGCAAATATTCACTGAAATCGGTGAGCCCTACATCTCTTTGAAGGACAATACAAAAGATGATCCCCTGATAGATCTTGATGACTAGGCTGATGTGGCTCTAAAGTTTGGTACAGGAATATGATTCCCAACAGCTGCAGGTACCAGCTCAATGCTAAATGTTAACAACCTCCACAAAGTACAAAATGATGGCACATGCTTGTTGACAACCATGGATTCGGTAACATGTTACAATCTAACATGTTTACAGCTAAGACAGCTCAAAAGACCAATTAGTATAGTCTTCAACTTCAAAACAGTAGGTGCATGGAAACTTGGACTGCTAACAGTGTTGCTAAAGTTCGCACAGGCTCAATCAAAGAAGCCAATGAAGAGGAGGAAGTTTCTAGATCATTTTGGGCAACACGAATCTCGTACAATAAAACCATTGGGCATTACATCAATGTGCAAGGCTCAGGTTTGAATAGCTGGATCTGCCAGCTAACAGCTAACATGCAGCACCACAACATGAAGCAACTAAAAACACCAAAATTGCTCAGCACCCATAACGATGCTCTCATATATTTCTATGTTAACCCTTTTTTCTTAGGGAACGCTGTACTATGTATGTCTCTGTACTATGTACAATTACATGAACGGACAGGCTAGCGGCTAACTAATTATCCGATTTTCTATTCTGACAAACCTCTTTTCTGCAATCTGATGAGGAAAGTAATCGACTTCACAACATGCCGGAGACGGCTAACCGGGAGTCCTTTTAGTGTTGGGTGGGACAGGTCCCGTTTGGGATCCTCACGGGTTTCTTTGCCAGTGGACTCGCCCGAGCTAGAACCTTGCTCCTCATCCCCACCAATAATTTTAATTTTCTCCAGGGGTACATCTTCAGTGTCAGGGAACTGGCAGTAAGCAGAATGTAGTCGGTGGTGAATTTCATCTATTCTTCCTGACCGTTCATCCTCCCTGTCCATGTCAATTAGATCCTGCACAATCACAATACAGCAGTCAATATCACAAGAGAGCAATTCACCGTAACGACAAACTCTAGCCCTCAATTATTTCCTATGCTCTAGGCAACCCAAATACATTTCCACATGCTATTAAGGAACATTAATATTACCTGTGCAGGAAAAGTCCTGAATAATGGAAGAAGCCGGTTTCTGCAGTACTGGTTAAATAAAAGAGTAAGGATGATAAGAGGTATGGTGAAGCCTGCAGCTACCGGCGATTCTTTAAGGCCAAATACACCAAGGCAAATGACCTGGGTGAGCACAAGAGAGAATATGACTGTATTGTGTGCAATTGGCCAATACAAACCGCCTGTGTCGTACCTTGTTCTATACACATTAAGCAACTGAAAAGAACACAAATAGTGCATTAGAATGATATGAACAACTTTGAGGTAAATAAGAAAAATATATTTTTCAAGCTTCTAACCTGATTGCGGTATACAACATAACCAAGGAAAAAGTACACCAGCAGAAAAGGTAAGATCAGAGGAGCCAGCACAGAGCATGTGAATCCCAACAGTCCAAACAACAGAACTTTTGGTACTTCTGTGTGGTAGGGAAACGAGGGCACGAATTCTGTGTCTTCTCTCATTCTCAGAACATATTTCCTTATAAAGTTCCATATAAGACCAAAGAGCTGCATAAGTTCAGATGACAAACTAGCCCATCCTGAGGTCAGAACATAGGTGATGAAGAAGGTAGCCTGAAAATAAAATTATATGTACAGAAAGCAAAACAAATGTTAGATGAAAAGTAAACACAGTATCTTTCCACATGCAAGAAATTTATTTATCTTAATCAAAATCTTGTTCTTTTTAAATCACAAGCAAAGAAAAATGATTTACCTGTCCAGGTACAGCTCTAGCAAGCTGGATAGGAATATCCTTTGGGCTTGATAACACATTCAGTTGACTTAGGACAGTACCAGATAATACATTAACAAAGAATATGTTCCAAACTGTGAAGTAGAGCACTTTACAGCAAGCACTCCTCTTCCTTTCGCTGTGAGATGTAGGACCCTCCAATGTAGAAAATAGCATCATAATTGGTGCAACAGTGTACAGAAAAATTTGCAGTACGACACTGGGAAGGTATCCGGTCACTAGCTGAGTCATGTAGTATTTCCTGCACATAGGTAACAGTCAAAACATGTAGTGTGGTGACGGGTAAATGAATAGCATCTAGCGGCATGAGATCACATTATACGCCAAACTCTATCTACATGACCTTTATACTATCAATACTCACTTCTTCAATATTCCTCTTAGGAAAGGGAGCCTCTGCTGCAGCTGCTCTAGCTGAGATAGTCCTTGTATAAATGTCACCGGTATCAGAAATAAGAACATAAAAACAATAGAGCCTATGAGTGTAGCTATACGACGAATCCAAAGCTGCTTATAGGGTAGCCAAAGATTGGACCAATACACATCTTCTGGTTCTGGAGCTAGATTAGCAACCCATTTCATAGGGTTAGATGTTTGAAGTATTTCTGAGGCGACAAGTGCGGCATACCGAGTTTTGAAAAATACAAAAGCAGCTGTGCATTCCTGCATACAATTGAAAATAGTAATTACCAGTTTATTCCAAATTACTGATAGATTAAGCAAAAGAGCAAATGCATGCAAGCTTAACCTCATCATCTAATCTCAAGCTGGATTCATTGCCAGTTTTCCCCCTGTTCTGCTCGCATTCAGTGTTCAACAACTTAAAAGAATTTGAAGAGGTTCCACAGAGACAACAGCGGTAGGTAATTGTTCTGCATCCCTGATCAACAGTTTCGTCTGTGAAATGTTTGAACTTCGTATATGCCTTCTTTGCGCCTGTCTGTCAAGAGTTAAAGACTAAAGTTAGACACCAAAAGCACAAAGTGAAACACAAGTATTCACAAAGGGAAAAAAACAACTAAAGGATTTGGACATTTTTTTTACAGATTCATTTCAAAATATAGAAGAGTACAGATAAGGGATAAAAAGGAATATGGCAATACCATAAATAGAATTTTACACTATCTGACATAATGATTATCCATATGCCAGAAAATCTAATCAACAGATGCAGCAGTGTGATACTTCACTCAGAATAGTAAATGCTCTTCATTAGGAAAAGAGAAATGTATTTGAGTATTAAGTACCATTATCTTCTGAACTTTCCCAACTTTGTAAACAACTTGATGGAAGAGATAACTAGATGAGTGATACTTTGTGAAGAAATCGTCAACAACATCACTGCATGATTCTTTAGCTGTCTTTGGTATTCCACGAACAAGGACTGTAAAGTGGCGTGGATTTGGTGTTGCACTTGTAAGGTGAAGGAGCCTCAACCTGGCAATGTGCTTGTACTCCTGAATTAGGAAAAAAAAATGAATCATCAAAAAAGCATTCCAGCTACAGGGAGATGGAGAATCCCAGCCACTCAAATGTCAAACAAACTTACAATGTACAGAAGAATGCAAGCTACTCCAGAAACTATGTACAGGGCTACACAATGGACCCAGAGCCTGTAAGGAAACCGGAATATAAAGTGAACATCAGTCGAGTCATGCATTTTGTTCTACTGTATTCCTCATATTATGTTCTGTTGTACAATGCTCATTCCTCAAATTCTAAAGAAGTGAAGCATGGTGGATTAATCAACACAGAATATTGCCAAAGGCATAAAACATTTTTAAAATGCCAGTTATTAATACAGCATATAGACAAAAACACAACATTTCGGCAACTGGTGACACCAGTTGATAATAGAATTGAAAAGAATTTGCTCGGCTTACCATCTTGATCTCACTTCCACGTTTCCAATTGTAAATATATCCAGTGATTCCGAAGGGATTCGAACATGCTTTATATCTTTTCCAAAATAGTTTAGAGGGAGAATTCCGAAGACACACAGAAGGGCGGCGAGGGAGAAGATGCGTATGCTGTAGAATGCATAAAAAAAATTCATCAGTCTGCCAATTTAGTTGCTGAGGTTAAACACATGCACAAGCACGCAAGTTTGACGACAAAGGAAACAAGGAGGTGAAACAGAAGTTTTGCATGCCGTACCTGAATACAAGAATTCTATTGAAAACAACAGCATCCAACCCAGCAGCGGCCAAGATCTCTTCCTCTGTACACTGCAGGGCTTTCACTATCCATCCGGTCGACGGGACAAATCTCTCCAAGATAAAAGCCCCCCGGAGCCGTTCATTCTCCTCGGCGATCCTGCGGCCAAAGTATACCCTGACATTGGCCGGCTGCTTCCTGAGAACAGAGTAGAGCGACAGGAAGAGCACACAGAGGCCGATGTTAATGCCCGCAGAGGTCAGAAGTGCGCTAATTTTCATCTCTCGGTGTCAAGCGTGTCGCGCGCTGGCACGGTTTATGTCATCTGAAGAGAAGCATCTTCCCTGGTAGCATCACTCAGTTCCTGCAGGAAGAGATTGATATCAAAGACGCGTTTATTGAATTTACAAATGTAACAACACATCACCGTCCAAAAGAGCACTTTAGAATAGTATATAAGACTCTGCCGAACACTAGCGGTCCCAACTGCCAATATCTTGCTGTGGGAAAACTATAGTAGAAGTTGAAAAGCAAAGATTTGAAGAAAAACTACAGTTTGGCCCGTGTGTGAAGTCCAAGGTAACGTGGCCAAAATCAGAGCTTTCTGGTGTTGTATGTTGATTCGTGGTAGCGTGAAGGGTGGATGATACGATGTGAGAGAAACGTCAACGTCGTTAACCGGATGTATGGAGGGCAAGACGATTACTTTAGTCATCAAGTGGTAGATTCGATTGGATTGGATCGAGAATCGGAACAATCTTGCGTGCGAGCTTGAGCGACAGCGGGCGGGCAAGGACGCGATGCGGAGAGCAGAATCATTGCTTGCAGCACATCTTTTTTGGAAGAAAAAAAAATCAGACTGCTCGTGAACATAATCGATGAAATACAGCAAGCGCCGCCTACCTCCGAGGAACTGAACCAGAACAGAAGAAGAGGGGGTGAAAGGGTTGCAGGGGTCGGGGCGACCGGCGAGCAATTGCGCGAACAGAGGGAGGAAGCAGCATGAATCGCGGGGGGGAAGGGGCTACTAGGATGGATTCGGCGAGGCAATCGAATGCCCCGGACTAGTAGTAGGAGTAGTAAATAAACAGTATAATACTAAACGAGAAGAAGAAAATCGAGTCAGTTACCGCTCCGGGGCGAAGGCCGTCCCGTCCGTTGCAGCAACCGCCGCGGCGATTCCGGTGCCGCGGAAAGTCGGTTAGAACATTAAGCATCCAGGGAAATCAGGGAGAGAACGGGGGCGGAGATTAAAACAAAGGCTCAATCTTTAGAAAGAATTCCCTCGTACCTTGAGGAAGGAGGGAGGGAGGGAGAGCGCGGCAATGGCGAGGCGATGGATGGAAGCCGGCGGCTTGTGGGATTGGAGGGAGAGGAGAATCGAGGAGGGAGGGAGGGAGTGCTTGGAGTTGGAGAGGAGGATTCGAAACCAACCTGGCGGCGGCGGCGTCCGCGTCTCCTCCGTTGTTGTGGTTGTGGCGGCTCGGCTCCCTTCCCTTGCCTCTTCCTCCCGCTGCAGCGCGGCGGCGTTTAATCAGTTTGGGTTTGAACTCCTCTTGATTATTATTTTTTGTCTTTGTTTCTTTTATTTACTCCCGAGACGAGTGGAGTACTAGTACTAGTAGAAAAAGAAAAAAGAAAAAAGAAAAAAGGATTATATATATATATATATTAATTAAACGCTTACAGGTAATCGTCGGTTGTGCTGCTTACGCAAATGACGAGGCTTGGTGGGCGCCGATTCGGTTCCCGGGGCCCACGCGCAGCGCCAGCTGCCGACACGTAAGCAGGCGTCCAGCGCCTTCCTTCGTCGGGCAGGCTCGACCAAACCAAACCGTTGGATCGCCTCTCTCCAACGGCTAGGATCGGAATACCGAATTCTGCTGGATCTACGTATTCTGCTAGCTATCAGAATCTGTCTGGATTAGACCAGCAGTCCTCGCTTGTTTCACGCAAATTAAAATATTGTTGTTTTATAAACCCGTGCTAAAATAATATTTTATAGAAGCTGTTTTATAAATCCGCGCTAAAATGATATCGAAGCAAGACGTAGCTGGTTGTTTTATTTCACCGGGCTTCAGTTTTACCGGTGAAGCCGTTTTTACGCCAGAAGGGTCCAAAGGTAAGGTGTGAAAACAGTACTAGTTGGAGGCTGCTGCTTCCAGCGTACGCATGAAGAAGCTAAAATGGCAGTCATTTTCTGTCTTGCCTTGCGCGCTAGTCAGTGCACGACGTGCCTAGCTAATAGGAGTGTGCCACAACCACGAATTGCCGGCAGCGAAGCAATTTTGAGATGCAAAGGAGCATGGGCGGCACCCGCAGGATGATATGCAAATGCAGCACCGGCCAGACAGCGACCATCTGCGAACTGCTATCCATTCGCTCCTCCTTCTTCTTCTTCTTTTTCCTTTTACGTGCACCCCATGCCTTGGCAACGAAAAACCCAAAATGAATCAGTGGACTAAAGGTCCTTATTCGCTCGTCAAAATATATATTCTCTAAAGGTGCACAATGGTATACGGTATAACTGTACACCACGTAATATCTAAATACATAAAAAAAAGCTACGGATTTAAATTTGCCAAAACAACTACAATTTGAAATAGGGGAGTACATTAATTTTTTTTCCTTTTTGCGAGGACACCAGGCGCACAATATGATGGTACGATTTTACGTACAGTAGCCACGGCTCGATGTTGTCAAAATAATGTGCTCTTGTATTGTACGTACTTATTAGAAAGCAAAGCACGGATTAGATGTTGCTAGTACTGATTAATTTGTCAAAATTTATTCAATTAATTAACCGGCGTACATGCATGCATATTGATGGAGTCGTTAGACGTCGCCATCTGCACCGGCCGTCCGGCCACAAATCGTCAATTAGCAAGTCTGACCAGCTCTAGCTTCAGCTTCTTTCCGGGCCGCAGGACATGATGATCCATCCACCCAATCGTGTCACGCAATCGAAGCATATGGCCCCCCCAAATTCAGGGTTTATTTGGCGACCGAATGCATAAAGCTACCAGTAAATTGCTCCCAAATAAGAACCTCTCTCCAACAGCTGCTTGTTCCTCCCATACATGTTTATCCATTCATCATGCATGACCTTTTTCGTTTTCCTTGCTCTTTCTTTGAACAACCGCCTCATCAAGATAGTGCTAATTTCATTGTTGGTCATTCCATAAAGAAATTAAAAAGTGTCTACCTGTCAACACTGCAAACCACTAATTTTCTTAGGAAGTCCTACCACTAAATGATAATGAACAAGGCTACTTACAGCCGGCCGCAGTATGACCGCTCTATTTTTGAAAAGGAGAAAAACACAGCAGACTCAGATTTCTTTTTCTGATAAAATTGTGCACTTTCTGATAGAATTTTGCACGGCGCGCACAACAAGAAAAACACGGAATAAATATACATACTCATTTTTACTCTCCGATAAGCAAATCTTTGAAAAACAATAAGCAAATTAGAACATATACAAACGCATTTTCACCCATTTAAATTCTAAGCATTAACAAAATTTTAAAACTACCAGCATACATGTGATTAACTCATTGCCTCCGCTGTTATACTAACCAAACAAAAAGATTAGAGCTACTACTACTACTACCAAGCTGCTCATGAATCAAAATCGAGGTTGAGATGCAACTAAACTGCTACCGATGGCAATATGATGAACTTTGAGGCCACCAAACACCAAGCTGAAGAGCATGTTATAGTGCCGATTCGATGAGGAAACTTGCGGGCAGGAAAAAAGGCACATCAGATTTCAGATAGTAAACACTGTTTTGTATTTTGTATAACTGAAATGAATAGCAAGTGCAGTTAGTATTAGGACTGAAATATCAGCAAGGCTAAAGACATTTGGTAACAAACATTGCTACTTCTATATAACCTAATTCATAATCATATTTTTGTTAATACAGAAACACATTATTTCCTAAATTTCTGGCCATAATATTACCTAATTCGGAACCATATTGTTGCATAAACAACTGCATAATGTGCCTAATCTAGAACAACATTATTGCCAAATGTAAGTACATATTTAGACAAAAAAAAATTTGCAGGAAATGTACTTGCTCTCACTACATATGTACTTATTTACTTGAGCTGGTTCATATGCACATCGTATCTTCTTCATGCACTGTACTTGATCTCATTGTACTTGATCTCCCCTGCAGGATAACTTGGGAACCTGCAATATAAGAATAGAAAAAATAAAGATAAATTAGAGAAGAAAGAAAGATGTAAAAATTGCCCAACGACTTGCACCGTTTTGCCTTGACCTTACGATAATATTGCTTAATTATAGTACACCTATTTACCTGTTCTTACTTTCTAACTGCCTAATGAAGTTCGGTAACTAATTAGATGCACCTGCAGGCATGTCATACTGGTGATATCTCAGCTATAATTGAAGGACCGATAAGACGACGAGAGGGGTAAGGAGGGGGTGAATGGTAGCCTTTTAAAAATTCTCACCGAGAACAAGACCCATGTTCCGGATACAACCCAACATGCCTCTCTTCTAACCGTCGAGCCAACTAGTGACGAGCTCACCCTATGAACGGTTAGAAATTTCTTAAAGTATCGCGGAAGCAAAGATACAAACAATCAGCTAGCCAAAATTAGCACTAACTAATGTTCAAATGATGGCGTGAGTATGGTGTGAGTAGGGGAGGCAAACAGGAAGGGAAAGACATCTAGTGGTGGAATGACGAGGTGCAAAGGGCTATTAAGGAGAAGGAGTGTTTCAAGCGCCTCCACCTTGATAAGAGTGCAGCCAACATCGAGAGCTATAATTTAGCGAAGAGGGTTGTAAAGCGAGCTGTGAGCGTAGCAAAGGGTAAAAGCGTATGATAACCTGTATCAGCGGCTAGCCACGAAGGAGGGGGAGAAGGACATCTATAGGATGGCTAGGATCCGCGAGCGGAAGACAAGAGATATCAACCAAATCAAATGCATCAAGGATGGGACAGATCGACTTCTAGTGAACGATGAGGAGATCAAGGACAGATGGCGAGAGTATTTTGATAAGTTGTTTAATAGGGAGAATGAGGGCCCTACCCTTGAGTTAGATGACTCTTTTGATGACACCAACAGACGCTTTGTGAGGAGAATTCAGGAGGCTGAGATAGGGAAGGCGTTGAAGAGGATGAAGGGAGGTAAAGCGATGGACCCTGATGGTATCCCCATTGAAGTGTGGAGATGCCTAGGTGCCAAAGAGATAGTATGGTTAACTAAGCTTTTTAACCTTATTTTTCAGTACAGCAGGATGCCTGAAGAATGGAGGAGAAGTATATTAGTACAAATCTTCAAGAACAAAGGAGATGTTCAAAGTTGTACTAACTACCATGGGATTAAGCTGATGAGCCGTACGATGAAGCTTTGGGAGAGGGTTATCGAGCATCGTCTAAGAAGAGTGACAATTGTGACCCAAAACCAGTTTGGATTCATGCCTGGAAGGTCGACCATGGAGGCGATTTTCTTAATCCGACAATTGATGGAGAGATATAGAGAGCAGAAGAAGGACTTGCATATGGTCTTTATTGACCTTAAGAAGGCGTATGATAAAATACCGAGAAATGTCATGTGGTGGGCCTTGGAGAAGCACAAAATCCCAACTAAGTACATTACCCTCATCAAGGATATGTATAAGAATGCGATGACGTTTGTCCGGACATGTGATTGTGACACCACTGACTTTCCTATTAACATAGGCCTACATCAGGGGTCAGCATTGAGTTCTTATTTATTTGCCTTGGTGATGGATGAGGTCACAAGGGACATACAAGATAATATCCCTTGGTGTATGCTCTTTGCTGATGATGCGGTGCTGGTTGACGAGAGTAGAGAAGGGGTTAATAGGAAGTTAGAGCTGTGGAGACGCAAGTTAGAGTCGAAAGGGTTCAGACTCAGTAGGACCAAGACCGAGTACATGATGCGATTTCAGCGTGACTAGGCATGAGGATGGAGACGTTAGCCTCGATGGGCAAGTGGTGGCCCAGAAGGATACTTTTCGATATTTAGGATCGATGCTTCAAAAGGATGGCGACATTGATGAAGATGTTAGATATAGAATCTCAGTTGCCTGGTTGAAGTGGCGTCAAGTTTCTGGCGTCCTATGTGACAGAAGGGTGCCACAAAAGTTAAAAGGTAAGTTCTATAGGACAGCGATTCGTCTGGCGATGTTATACGGTGCTGAATGTTGGCCTAAAAAATGCGATATGTCCAACAATTGAGTGTAGTAGAGATGCGGATGTTGCGGTGGTTTTACGGGCACACACGAAGGGATAGAGTCCGGAATGAAGTTACTCGGGATAGAGTCGGGGTGGCACCAATTGAGGAGAAATTTACCCAACATCGATTGAGATGGTTTGGACATGTCCAACGGAGATCCCCTGAGGCGCCGGTGCGTAGTGGGGTTCTAAAGCAGTTCGAAATGTAAAGAGAGGTAGAGGTAGACCTAAACTGACTTGGGACGAGTCGGTTAAGAGGGTCCTTAAGGAGTGGAATATCTCCAAAGAGGTAGCTTTGGATAGGAGCGCTTGGAGACTCGCCATCCACGTACCTGAAGATCCGTGATCTTTTTCTTTTTATGGGTTTTATCTCTAGCCTACCCCAACTTGCTGGACAAAAAGGCTACGTTGTTGTTGTTGTTGTAATGTTCAAATGATCAATTCAAGTGCTAACTAAGAGGTATGCAGATAAGACTGAAAAGCTTACTAGAGCTTACGAGAAGTTTAAAGCATTACTAAAAATATGGACCAAGCAAGCAATGATTATCTAATCACTGGACCTGTAGCATGAAAGAGATATCAAGATTAATTCACCTGAGTGAAACCCGAGCATTCTGCTTATGTCCACTTGCAGCCGTTGATCGAGCTATAGCTGCAGGTACTGAATTGACCTGCCTGCACAATAGAGCTAATCCAGACGAGCAAACCAAGTTGCTGATAATGCACCGTTTAACCAACTTACTAATTAGCCAATTCACAAGAAGCAAGCTCTGAAGAAAAAGCACATAAGTGTTGTTGCTGTAGCTAGAGTTGTTAGCTGAGACAAAAACAAAGAGCTGCTAGCTACTGGAACAATGCAACCACAGCATGATGGCCTGACAGAGCAGCAGATGATTAAATTTAGCAATGCAAGGAAAAAGCTACAAGCCATACATGAGGTTAAACGAATCAGACACATTCTATGCAAGGCAACTCGAGTGACACATCACTGTGGCAAAGGAATAAACAATAGCTCATGCAGTTAAGTATCTCAATATGTCCGAAGCTTCCCGTCCCCCTCCCCCACACCCCCGGATGCCTCGCCGGATTCTAGAAGCGCACGCCGATGGCCTTCGCCAAACAAAAAAGCGAAAAACGAAATCAAATCGACGAAAAAACTTGGGGAGCATGGTTTTGAGCAAGCTGCGCGCGTGTGGATTTGCTCACCTGGTGCTAATCTGCACTTGCGCGTGGTGCGTGCGAGAAATCGCCGGTGGATGTGAGAGGAGAAAGAGAAACCCCAGAGAGAGTGGGGAGAGGAAATGAAAAGGCGCTCTGCCCTTTCTAACGTGTGGGATCATCGGTTTAGGTAGCTGCATATGAATCGCTCCGTGCACCGTCGCTCCTTGGATTGGATGGAAAAAAGAAAAGAAAAAAGCAGCCGCGCGACTGCAGCAAATACTGCTGGCTGTAATAGAGTCATTACCAATAATACTAATAACTTGGCAATTGGTTGTAATAACAACTTATGCCATTGTTGGGCCCTTATCTACAACTGAAAAATCACGCTGGAGCCCAATTTGATTTCTTCGGCATCATAACCTACATTGGGCTCCACAGGAGAGAGACTGGACATGGGCCCTCACAAAGAAAAAGTAAACTTGGGCCGCGCGCTAGTCGAAGGAGGAGGGGGTGGTATGGTCGTCTTGTTGTGTAGGCCGAATCGCCTTGCGAAGAACGCGTCGCGCACCCGACCCCGGCGTTGTTCACCAGCACGTCGATGCGCCCGTGGTCGGCCAGCACGCGCCGCACGGCGCTCTCGACGCTCGACTCCGAGGTCACGTCCAGCGGGAGCGTGTCCATCGCCGCCGCGAGGTCGACGAGGTCGGCGAGGTCCGGGACGCGGTCGGGGATGTCGGTGGCCACCACGCGGCAGCCCAGCGCGGAGAAGGCCAGGCAGTACTCGTACCCGATGCCGCCATTGGCGCACCCGGTGATGAGCACCACCGGCTGCTGCTGCTGCTCGGCCTCGCCGTCGCCGGCGACTTCGCTGCTAGCACCAGCGCCGTCGTTCGCCATGGGCTGCGGCATCTACATACATGCATTCAGGTAGCGTCGAATGGAGCGTTCAGATATATATATATACACACGCGCGAACGATCGACCGAGAGACGATTGGTTCACTGTTTATGCATGTTGTTGTGTTTGGGATGTCCGTCAGGAGGATTCAGGGGGGGAATATGCAAAAGGGATATGCGATCGCTCTTGGCGCCTTTTCCTTGGAGGCCTGGATACTCAATTAGTTTCACCGATAAGCACTACAGATTGGTGATCGTGCTGATGGCGTCGTCTTCTTGGGGGATCCGGCCGGTGTTCCTGCATGCTGGTCATCTTTTCTTCTTCTTATTGCTCCGGCGATCTTCCGCGCCGGCCGTCGGCACCCTGCAGCTACTTGGATGCATGCTATTGCTACTTGTTGAAGCGCACCGTCGACGGATCACAGCCTCGCTCACAGGTGCTTTAAGCAATCATAGTGTTTGAGCTGGTGATCTATTCTGCAGGACGCTAGCTGCATCCGTTCAAGATTGGTCATGACCACATGATGCAGAAGTGGTTTCATTCTGCCACTGTTGCTCGGTCGGACGGATCAGTCCCAAAAATCAGTGGCCAAGAAGAAGCCAGAAATGGACTGGCACTGTTTCTTGATGTGCAGGCAGCTGAATCATTCAGGACTAGCACAACGACAGACAGAGAATGATGCTAGATCAGACCTGGATAGAGAGAAACAGAGCCTACGCACAAGTCTTGCCACCGATTTTCTGATAAAACCTACCTGTACAAACCTCTAGAAATAGGAAATTAGCACGGAAGCTTCACTCATTGTTTATTGGATTGTTTGCCCGTTCATTTTGCTGAACAAGTCCAGTCAAACATTCCAGCAGTATAGTTGATCTTCAAATACCACATGCACTGTTGCATCAAAAAAGAAATACCACATGCAGTATTATCGTACGGTACCAGTAGCTCGTCAGAGGCTAGAATTTGCAAGACAGTAGCTCATTTCATCACGTCATTTGGAATAGTCATGTATGATGACTAGTTTATTAAGACTAACTGTGTGGAATTCCATCATAACAAGACATCCCTATCCTATATATCATATCATGGTCAGATTATTCAAGTCCATAGCATTCAAATTTATGGCGGCTAAATTCCTCCTCGATAGCATTGTTTTTCTTTTTTGCATGTTTATAATACTCCAAATTGCTAAACAATTGTAGGTAGGAATGTTCAATTTGTAATCAGGTTTCAGGTGTAGCGATTTTAATTCGTATCCGTAGCCCTGCCCAATAGCTGACGAGCCTTTTGGATCGACGATGCCACTAGCGGTCAACGTAGCCGGTTTGGCATATCTTAATGTCCTATCACAGTAGTACATGAGAAGGATTTCCCAACTCCTTGATAGCGCTACCATCTGGGGCTGCTGCATCAGTGAATTTAGGTGTATCTGTTCCTAAAACAAACTAAACTCTGTAAGGATGAAAAAGAAAACTTGTATCTTTCGTTTCTTTAAGAGATAATTTCAGATCGGCTGAAAGAACTGAAATTTCAGATGCAAAATAGCATTCTCCTATTCAACACTCGACCACCAACATCTAGCAACCTACCACCTTATGTAAACTATAATCAGAATGTAAAATCCAACCCAGCTAGCGTGGCGATATGTATCTTCAATCTTCTCGTTCAGACGCAGTTTATAAATGTGCGAACATTACTGCTGGATCTTGAAGTCCGCATGACAGTAACTGGTAGGTAACTATCTAGTTGGCATTCTAGATGCTCTGTTTCATAGGTTTGCCAGGCATATCCCCGCCGTAAGAGAATTACGTTTTTAACATTCATTCCCTCTCTGTGGTCTCACTCCGCATTTCGCACTCAAATCTGTATTTGTCGACTTGCGTGCGTAGAAAGTCTTGGTTTGTGCTTTGACTCTTGCATTGTTACCTTATGTTCTCATTCATATGATGTATATATATAGCCTTGCATTTGCTCCTATCCAAGTCAGTATTCAGTACGATAAAGTCAGAATTTTGGGAACTAGTCTTTTACTTTCCTAGGATTGTTGTTGTGTGGATGGTCACATGTTTATTATGCCGAACCGCATTCTTTTATCAGGAATACAAACACAAAGTCCTGCCGCCAGTATGTTCTTCTCCACAATCTGCATATATAGTTTGTTGCAATCCCAGAGCCCAAAAGCTATAAGAAGAAGATACAAATGGGTATTATTATTGTTATTAAGAAAAGGAGGAGAGAATGGTCAAGCCATCACTGCTGAAGGCCATCCACCCTAACAAACTTGCAATTCCCTGCACTTAATCCCAACCATTATCAATTCCTTGCCCTCTTGTATTTCTTTCTTTTCAATTCTAGCTACTCTCTCTTGTATACTATTATTATTATTATACCGTAGTATGCGTCTCCATACGGTCTCCATGCATGAATGAGATGACCGTTAGCCTAGCATGTTCTATAAAGAGAGGTACTAGTACTACTAATTGACTCCTAACCCGTAACCGCTCGAGGATAAACACCATTTGCTCACACGTTTGTCGTGCAGGGAGAACGCAGACGACGCCTGCCTGCATCCGCATGACCACCACCGCTAAATGCCACTGCTAACCTCCCCTACTTCTTCAACGCCAACCACCGTCTCTTCTTCTCCTTCCTCTTCGTCTTCGACTCACGCCAAGAGACACACACCCACACACAAATCCATATCAATAGGACGTTAGCAGGTTGATTAGTCTCGGCCAGTGTCTTTGCGTGCGCGCGAAGGAGCGAGCGACAAGTCGGAGCTCGACCGATCGATCGGCATGGGCCAGGAGGAGGAGGCCGCCGTGGTCTTCTCGTGGGAGCTAGTGGCAGTCAAGGCGGCGGGAGCCCACCGCGACGTGCCGCCGGGGAGCCCGAAGAAGGCGTCGCAGCCACCGGCGCGGCGTCTCTCCGTGCCGCCGCCGCCGGGCAGGGCAACGGCGGCGAGGAGCCTGTCGTCCAGGGGGCGCGCCGTCCGGCCGGAGGACGACCCGTTCCTGGCCGCGTACCTGGCGTGCACCAAGAGCAGCGGCAGGAGAGGCGGGAAGGACGCCGGCGGCGCGGCGAGGGAGGAGGCCAAGGGCCGGAGGCGGTTCACGTGGGCCGGCCTCGGGCTCTCCTGCAAGAGCTCCGCCGGGGCAGTGGAGCAGAGCATGGTCAAGGTGGCCAAACGGCCGGAGCTGCATCCGATCGACTAGAGATGCTTAAGCTTGATCCACCGGCCAGTTCGTCGTCTCTTCTCGTAGTCTTCTCTTGATATCTTTTTTAAGGTTATGTGTGAAGCTTGAATTATCGAGGTTCGTTTTCTTTTATGTATGGTGAGGGAAGAACCATCTGTGAAAAGATACATACTTGCAATCTCTCATCTTCCTATTAGTTTCAGACTTTCAGTCTTTCAGATTATGTGAGTTCATCATGTCTGTTATGTGAAAAACTGTCTTTTTCCCTTTTTTTTTTCTTTTGTCACGGACGGATTACCATAGCTTTTGACAGCGAATGCATCCGTTTGTGCTTGACTGAGTGCCAACTTGATAGAGACAGTTTGACTCGACTTTTATCCGTTGATCGATGCTCGAGCAGCAGCTGACCATTTTCCCAAACACTTACTTGCATATTCGTCCTCCAAATTATCTGTTTATTCAGCGCTCCAAATTATCTGTTTGTCACGGACGGATTACCATAGTCAGTGAGTCAGAACTGATGCGGCTGATTCAACAAGTGCCGGCTGGTGCTTCAGAATTCTGACGTTGCTACACTTCTGAGGAAGGCCTTGAGAATTCTGAACTGATGGTTGAATTCTCTGAAAGTCTTCCCTGTCCACAATGTGCTACTGGACTCTCTTGTAGTTTCTCTAAAATAACCGAACAATCCGGTGATTTTGGAACTGACAAGGCATGATGAAAGACAATGGTAGTAACATTCTTTTCCTCTAAACGGTTCAACGGCACCAAGACAATGAAAGAATAATGCCACACAAGACACAAACTTTGGATTGCAAGCCACTCCAAACGATGTCCCTTACTCGAAAGAAACTGCACACGTCATTCAGAGAAAAAGAGTGTGAGGGAAGAGCACTGACAGACATTTGTGCTCCTTTTGTTTCCCTGCCAGGGAGGTTTCAGGTAGGAGTAGTTGTACCAGATTTGGAAACCTTGTTATCTTGGGAAATACAGGACATCCATCCATACAAAGTAGGGTGATCGGTTAATTTGGCATGCGATACAGGAAAAGGACTGCATACTTGCTTTGCGGTGCCATGTTTCTTCTCCTCCATTGTCTGGAACACTGAAGCTTGCAAATCAAGAACGCGGGTAGTGGTTGCTCGGGCCCTGCTGTGCCCACAATTGGGTGCTGGAGTGGCCCAATACATGATCAGCCCATCCTCCGATCCATCAGTTTCAGACTCTCAGCTCATTCCTGGTAGTTGTATCTCATACTTTCTTTTCTGCTTCTCTGATAGAAAAGAAAGTCCCGTTGCTCGCCAAATATCTGCATCCTCGTCAAACTTTTGAGTGCCTGATCGAGGACCGCATAGATCATCTGCTCCTGTATGCATCCAGCTGCTACGAATCTGCTATAGATGCTGCTCTAGATGAATCCGCTGGACCACTTCCTCTCCATTTTAGTATATGGAGAGATGAGATGGAAACAAAGGCAAGATGAAAATTGTAAAGTGGTCGAGATACTGCAAAAATCATACTCGTTTTGGTTATATGAAACCTTGCAAATAGCTAGGACCACATGAGGGCAGGCTACCATAGATCCATTGACCATAAAAAAAACATTTTGCTTTTGCTTCGCCAGCTTCCATGCAAGTACGACAACACATCTGCGAGGAACTTATGACAACACATCTGGGAGCAAATTGGTGGTCTCACAATGACATTGTGTTTGGAAAAAAAATATGTTTCGTTATCTAGGCTATCCATGGAGGAACCTAATTGCTATGATTTTGGTTGTTACTGCAGTGTGAGGATGCAAGGGAGTCCATCCGCTCAATTTGCTTGAGAATGGTGGTCACTGCAATGGACCTATTTTTCAAAAACGGATGGAGAACTAATAATAGACTTTGTTTCCTTTAATTTTCATTCATCAATTTGTAGTTCCCCGTCTGATCAGTTATTTAACTGATATAAACATTGTATTAAACCCCAAACCAGGTTACGTGCTTAGGAGACAATTTCTTTTTCTTAAAAGACTCAAGCCAACTGGTAGCAGCAAAGTGCAAAAACACCCAGGATTCAGGAATAGAGCATTCTGAAACCTCTTTTCTGAAAAGATACAACAGCTAAAAAGCTGTGTCCTTTTGCTTTCTGCACTACCAGAATCCATTAATTTATCGCAAGAAGCAACACTATCTGGATAGAAGAAGTGCCTGCCAGTCCGATGGCTTCACCTGGCCATTTTTTTCACTCCATGTCCACTTGACCAAAATTTCCAGTTGTAGAGAGACGGCTAACTGTAAATTTTGAAATGGTAAGGAATGGAGTGGTAAAACCATCAAACTAAACCTTGCTACGATTTATATTTTCCGTGTACTGCTGAGATACTGAGAAGAGAATCCATCACGGGACAACAAGAAGTTGTGCCCAATTTTCCAATTTACGACAGGAAATCATGGCAAAAGTCAGAATTCACGCTGGCAGATCATGTCACGCACGGCCTCCCACCTGATCTCCTCGAAGATCATGGCCTCGATGCTCTGCCCCACCCGCCGGGCCTCCTCCTCGCCGACGACCCGGCTCCATTCCCGCGCTGACTCGGACACGTCGAGCGCCACCAGGCTCGGGATCCGGGAGATGTCCGCCGCGATCCTCTCCCAACCGGAGACGGTGGCCCGCTCCATCTCCTCCAAAGCGGAATAGTCGCTCCTCTGCAACCTCTTGTTGTTGCCCTCCACTTCCGCCTCCATTGCGCGAATCTTGCCGCTAGTGACGAAGAAGGTGGGGCATGGGGCGGCGGCGCCGGGGAGGAGGTCGTGGTCGGATGGCGGCGAGCTCGCTGATGTCGACGGCTTGTCGTCGTCGTCGTCCTCATCCCCTGTATATCAATCAATGAAGAAACAGAGTGGGGTTACGAAGGAGACCGGGGATGGTGCCAACTGGCAAGTAAATGCAGTGTGGCTGTGGCGAATTAGGAGGGGAAACTAATGGAAAAAGATTCATTTTTTATTTGGTTGATGGTGAAGAATCAGTGCGCTTACAATGGCTAAGCAGGGGCGATTCCTCGTCGGAGTGCAGCTCCAGCACGGACACCGGGCTGAGCTGCCTCCCGCCGTCCAGGGCATCGCCGCCGCCGTCGAGCTCGCTGGCGACGTCGCAGCGGTCGCCGATGTCTCCGGCGCGCGGCAGGCGGCGGAACCTATGGCGCGCGCCGCACGCGAAGCAGCCGGCGAGGTCCCCCCAACGCAGCGGCAGAGCCTTCCTCGCGGGCTTGTAGCCACCGCACAGCAAAGTGCCGCCGCCGTCATCGCTGACGACGTTGACTTTTCGACGCTTCGTGAGGGCGCACAGGTCGCGCAGGCGGCGGCCGCAGGCGTCGACGGGCGAGCGGCACTGCGGCGCCTCGAGGAAGGGCTCCTGCTGCTCCCGGAGCAGGTCCGAGAGCCGCCTGGCGCCGTTGCAGGCGGAGGCCGCCATTGATTGGTTGTGGAAGGAAGGCTGGTGCCGCGCCTTGTTGGCTTGTTGCAAGTGCAATTGGTGTGTAGGGTGTAGCTAGTGAACGATGATGGCACTCACTAGTACTAGGCAGCTGCAGGATCCGACCATACAGAGATGATTATGAATTATGATGATGGTGCTCCCTCTCATGGAGATGAGTCAAGTCATGGAGGAGTAGTCTGTCAGAGAGTCCATGAACTGAACTGAAACAAAGTGCAAGGTGTCGTCACCTCTGGATGGCGACTGGTGCGCACAAAAAAGTCGGCATGTCTTGTTCTCCTTTCACCCTAGCTACAACTACAACACGTAAAGCCAAAGGGTCTCTTTTCTTTACGTGATATAGGTCTCTGTAGCCTACAACTACATTGCACTGTGTATGTAGGTGTGAAGCTTAACTCACTAAATTAAATTAACAAGGCAACCCCCCTCCCTCCCTCCTAGGTAGGTAGTAGTTGCCGAGAACGATGATGGTTGACTCATGTGGCGGCGCCATTTGCAGCAGCAGCAGCAGGCCAGCAGCAAAGGAAAAGCAAAAACATATTGGACTTTGGTCTGACGCTGACGCTGATGCTGATGCTCAACAGCGAGCAAGCCGCCCGGCGCTTTTTAGTGGCGACTTCTTTTCTGTTCCGTTGTACACAAGTGATTAAAGAAGCTCCGCAACAAGCAACAAGTCACCATGGCGAACAAGGTTGGACAAGAGACAATCGCAAGGCTCCATGCTGAAACAAATGAAAATGCTTGCAGAGTCAGGGCAGGTGCAAGAAAGATCCGTTCCAGCATCGCAGATTCACAGACGAACTGACTGCAGTGCAAGGCCGGCAGCAGCAGACAGGCTCATACACGGACGCCTTGCTGAGCTTGGTTGCTCGCTCTCCCAATGCCAAATTGCTTCTTAAAAGAAAATGCCAATGGGGTGTGCCTCATTGGCTCCATGTAAGCTCCAAGACGATCTCACAACGTCGTCGTATCAGATCAGAATCCAGGAATCCTCCGTACAAGCGAGTATCTACTTGCCACCTCGTTGTGTGATCCACTCTGTAGGAGAGCCTAGCCGAGCTCTGCGGCCGCAACACCGAGGAAACAAAAGGCAGCCCTGCAACTACTGGCACAGATGGGTCAGTCCGTCCTTTTCTTGCAGAGCAGAGCAGGCCCCGGCTAGCTGGGGACGGCAGCTTTTCCTTTCCCATGCTTGCCTGCTGGCGGCTGCTGCTGCCCAGATCAGATCACAGACCATCGGTGCATGTATGTCCTCACTTGCAGTTGCAGGCTTGCAGCCACCATCAGTGAAGCTGAAGCAGACGATCAACACTGGCCAGGTGCAGGGAGCATGCACATTTAGGTGGTTGTTATTACTTAATCCGTTTAATTTTGCAGCTCATTGAATCTGAATCTGCTTCGGTTAGGTTCCTACCTACCTGATGAAACTTCTGCGCATCCAAACATTTCCTCACAACTTCTGAACCGTGTGTATCTGCAAGCTGTTAGTGGCTGCTCTGGCTGTAGCTGACGACAGATGAGTGTTTTCGGGTTTGTGCTTTCAGCACCTAGCTACATTTTTTGAAAGGATGCACCTAGCTACATCTTGTGCACATTTCAAAACTTGGTTCAAAATCCATACCTATCTAAACTGCATGGTGAAACGGAAGCTGCTGCTCGGCACTTGCTATTTGCTTGCTTCCGTCATCTATCTATCTTTTCCCCAAGCAACTTTGGTTGCCGACCTGTCTAGTTGCATGACGAGATGGTTCACAGACTGGATGCAGAAATGAGCAAATATTTGAACGGGCTGCCGATTCTGAACAATCCCGCTGTACCGCCAGGAGTAGCTGGTGTTTGCTGCAGCGCGAGATCTTTTCTCCACTCTCGGTTCTACTCCTCTGTCCATCACTGTCTGTCTGTCTGCCCACTGAAACTGAAAACAAGCGATGCAAGAACCCAACCCAGCTTTCCTTCCTCGCAGTCCTCTCCTGCACCAATCGCGGCAACCGGCTAGTACACTGCTTTTTTTTCTGCCGCTGCCAGGTTGACATCACCAGCGCAGCGGATCATCATGCCATCTTGCCTCCTCTCTTCTTCTTTCAGTTTCATTATTTCATTTGAAAACACAACCTATCCATCTTCTGTTTGGTTTGGAGGATCAGAGCAAAATAGCTGTTCAGTATTGATGCAATAGTAATGCACTACGGATTTACTGTGGTTTTGGGTATCAGTGACGACAACTGTAGAAAAAAATGTGAATAAGAATTAGATCTTGCTCAGTTTATGGCACTGTTCTGACTGATTTTACTTGAGCGTGGCAATGACCAGATGGGCCGTGCGGTTGGTGCTATGAAATCAGCGTTATCTGGACCCGGAGGCCTGCCTCGGCTTTAATTCTATATGGGCTTGTGGCCCGGAACGTAAATGCTATAGGAGATATTTGCAGCCCATCCCATAGCAGGGGACACAAGTATGGGCCTGATATTATTTCCTTACGCTAGTAGACAAACAAGACCTGTTTGTTCTTTTTTTTTTTAGAGTTTTAGGGCAATGCCCTCGCCTTACTCAAAAGACAGAAAATTCCGTGTTTTTAGTAGAGTCTCAGATGGCCGGATTTCTCACCATTGTCTCAATCAAATATAATCCTTGTTTATTTTCAGGCGAGACTCCATGGTTCTCTTCTTTCTGGATGTGGACATATATGTGCTTGCTAGAGCAACGTATGGTTGATAGATTAGCACGTAGTGCTACCTCCACTAATTACCTACTCCATATGTCACCCGTGCATCAGCACACCATAGTTGTTAATTACTGAGACTCATGGAGCAACCTTTTTACTTGTGAAGCCAAGAGGTAGATTCCAGGAAGAAAGCAACAAGAATGGCATCTCAGTCTCAGGCTCCACCTGAAACTACTTTTTACTGCTATTGTATTGCATAACATTGTTGCTCAAGCGCAGCAGTTACTGGTGGATCGATCTCAACATCTACTGCGGGCCACCCATGTCAGGGAAGCTAGCTCTCACATACACACAGTCGTTTTCACCGGCGGCGTTTGAGGAATCAAAGCAGGTGGACGATGAAGGAAAAGGAAGGACGAGCACCCTAGCTTTGCAGAAAAGCTGCTAGTACCTGGCAAGCAAGGTGTCGATCGTCAGGCGGCGGCAGTACTTGTCTGTCGTCGACACAGTACCACGATTCATAGTGTTACTGTTACATGAGTACGCCATTAGCGAACGCAAGAGCCACAATTAGGAGACGTAGAACGTTTTATATATGCTTGTGCTTTGCTTTCAACGTGGCGACGGCGACGAGCCACCGCACACTTGCTTGACTAGGAATTGGAAATAACAAAGCCGGCCGCCATGGCCTTGCTTGGGTGTCGTCGCTGTTCGACCTTGACGACGACACGATCGAACGCCCAGCAGGGAATTCTTAACCAGGCTAGTATGATCACGTACACCTCGTATATCCCTTTCGTTGGATCATATACGTCCTACATCATGAGATACACATGTAGAAGTAGCTACAAGCGCGGGTAGAATAAATTTTTTATATATATATATATATGTATGTACATACATACTCCATGAAAAATCACTTTCCTGCGTGCCATAGAGCGTGCGTGAACGAGAAGGAAAATACGCCTGCTGCCTGACAATGCAAGCAGCATATATGCAACTCCATTTCCACCGGCTGACGACGTCAGAGATCAATCGCAATGACCGCGCAAGAAATGATAAGACCAGCCTAGTAAGTACTGTCTCTCCGTCCCAAATAACTAGTCGTTTTAATTTTTCTATGCATCTAGATGTTAGGTGCATAAAATATATATATATATATATCTAAAAAAGTTACAAAATCCGTGAGCATACACACAGAGCACATCGATGCAATTGAAAGCATATATAGGTAAATTTCATCGCAGCAGAGGAATATTGGATTTCATAGATGCCGTTTGCGTTGTAATCGTCGTCTCAGATAGATGTCGAGAGCTAGCATTCCTGATTAGAACGGATCTGATATATTAAATCGGACGTTCGCCGTGCATATAAATCGTGCAACGCGTACGTGCCAATAATTCCGTTCATTTCGCATGCATAAAGAGTTGCTCATGCTAGTGGTGTACTACGTATCTACAAGAATCTTCTGCTCCGTACGTCCTAGCGATCCATGATTGATATGATAGATCAAAAGTCCTTCCCTTTCGTTCCAGGTGATCGATCCAGTCAAAAAGATCCGCACGTTTAATTTCATTCTACGTGCGTGCAGGTCCAGTCATGCATGCTACACGATCAGCGAGGCGAGCGCCTGCAGCTCGAAGCCGCCGCCGCCGCTGGTGCCGGCGGCGGAGGCCGCGGCGTAGATCTGCCGCAGCGCGATGGCGCGCCGCGCGGCCGCGAGGCGGCGGCCCAGGGCGCCGGCCTCGGCGCGCAGCCGGGCGTTGGTGAGCCGGACCAGCGCGGCGCGGGCCTGGACGCCGCGGAGGCGCGCGGCGAGCTCGCGGTTCCCCGCGCGGAGCTTGGCGGAGCGCGCGCGGAGCTCCTCCAGGTGCCGCTGCTTGCGCGCGCGGGACCGCCGTGCCGACTCCCGGTTCGAGATCTTGCGACGGAGGCGGCGCTCCGCCTCGCCGGCCGCGGCGGCCGACGCAGACGCCGACGTCTCCTCCTCCGGCGGCGTGGCTGCCATCGTCGTCGTCGTCGTGAGGTCTAGGGGCGTGGGGTCGGGCCCCAGGCCGAAGCCGATGTCGGCGAGGAAGGCCTCGAGGGCGGGATCACAGAGCGGGGGAAGCTGGGGGGCCATGGCTAGCTGCTGCCACTGATTGGCCAGGGGCAGAATGGTAATTAGCAGCGTATCAGAGGGGCTCGAGTGGTGAGAGAGGGAAAAGGGAGGGAACAAGTGTAGGAAGCCTCAATTTTATAGGCGATGATTCAAGGGGGGATCGGAGGGGGTGACTGTGCTGTCCTAGGTGGGGCCCGCTCCCTAGTGGTCACTGACGTGGCAGCTTTCTTCCTCTTCTTCTTTTATAGAGCAAGAAAAAGAAAGTATGCATTGACAGGTTCACTGTCGTGCCACTACACAACTTTTGCGGCATGCAAATACTCAAAACCAGTGGGAGCTACGTAGAGGTTTTGTATGTGAGAATAAGAACAGACTTGGGGCCAAGTAAACACAGCAGGTAAACGTTCCAGAGAAACACAGCTAACTCAAGACGGATGATGAAATAGATTTCTACTACGGTCTGTTCACAATTTTTGAGCTTGTCGGCTGATCGTCGGACGGTCAAATTCAAACAGATGATGTTTTGTTTCTGCAATTCTAAAGAGAGAGCTAGCATCATATAGCGTTTTGCTTTTTCCACATAGGTTATATATCGCCGCCCCAAAGTTCACTTTTGATCCAGCAAGATCTTGCTAGGAAAGCCGTCGAGTTACATCTCAGAGAAATAAATAAACCTTGGTGAAGAAGATGAAAGTTTGGGTTGGTACTCTGTAGGGGAGAATCGATCGAAGACGGATGCATGATAGATCTGGTGGCAAACTAAAGTAAAGATCACAGCTTTGGAAACATTTGGGAGCAAGGTGGTGGTGGTGGTGGTAGAGAGGGACGTGCACGCCTGCCATGGGTTGGTTGGTCGTGTGGATGCCCAAGGCGCAACAACATGTACGAGAGCTAGCTTGCCCACCCTGCTGATTGAGAAGAGAATTGAAGCCTCTAAACCTTAGTCACTAAGGAAGATCAGGAGGACTAGCTAGATATCATTAGTCGTCTCAATTTGGTTATTATTTTAACGAAAAGATTGTCACTTTGTTCGGACGCTTATGTCGGAAACCGGCATTTACTTGAAGATAGCAAATTAATTAGATACATCCATATATAGTACATAGTTCTGTTGGAAACAAGTTGCTAAATTGTGCTATTTTTTATAAAATTATTAAACATGTAGTTTCACGATATAGTTTGATCAATTATTTCTTCAAGAAATTAAACTTAAAGTTATCATATAAATTCTAGATAGAAATTAGTATTATCTGGATACTGAAAGGTCTAGATGCCGGTTTGTGGAATGCATAGTATGTAGCCTGGCAAGATTAATAGAGGTAATGATAATAATAATAATAATAATAATAAAGGTTGCACATTGACGTACGGTAGATATGATTGACCCCTGCAGCATGTTGTGCTCCACCGCCACCGTACCACTACTATACATGATGTGGGCACCAAGTAAGAGTGATCAGTGATGGAGAGGCGCAGACCTTTCTAGACATTTAAGCAGCAAAGCCAACACAAGTGCAGCCTAGCGTGTATCGACCACCAGTACTTTAGTTTTAGGCCGGTATAGATTAGGCCGCTGAAAGCTACAGGTAGGTAAGGTTACACGTTATTCAAAGACGCAGTACATATTCTGCTTCCACTATATTGCCACGCAACAGTAGAAATATCATATCATATCATATCGGCTGCTCCCTAATGTGCTCAGCCACCAGAAGAGCATATATATGGTATATGTCATCAGGTCACCATCCAAAATCTGAAGTGATCGACCAAATACCTAGCAAGAAATTAATATTATAAAGAAGACTAATAATTTAATGCCCTTCCTCATCGAAAATGGAATACGCCTAGCTAGCAAGCAAGTAATCTTTCCATTAGTTACCCATAGACACAGAAAAGGATTATTTCAGAGTAAATAATGCGCCATTGGATGCTCTATATATCTGTCAGCGAGTTTTTAATTAACAGCGAACTCTGAATGCGAAGCTGCCGGTTGGTTGCGTGAGGCATAACAAATCCTTCAGATAGAAGGAAACGGCCTTGCCTGCTCTGCATTTGGAAGCTAGGTAGCCCTAACCTTGCCGGTCTACCAGGTGCATGCAGCCCTAACTAAAAGAAACACTGACGAATCACTGCTCACCTCACACTTAGATCCGCGCTGTCTGAGCATCGGGCAAGAAGTATAAAGTTGCCTGCTGCCTGCCCCCTTTCTGTTTCAGCAAGTGGGCAGCACGAGAGAGAGATGTAGCAAGCAAACTGAACCGAACACTCGCTTCAGGATTATTGCTCAATAAGAAACTGGAAATGATTCAAAGGAGGGGGTAGGTTATGTCAGTTAAGCGAGCGTGCGGCTGCCGGACAGATGGCACGCATGCGTGGCTCATACTATACTATATAGTACCTGCTGCTAGCTGCAAGTAGTAAAGCCTGGGAGCTCGTGTCTGTATCTGCATGATGCAGAGGTTGTTGCATGCACTGGAGCCTTTTTCAGCTGCAGGGAATCTAGCAAGGAGATCTAAAAATCAATCCCAGTGTCCCTCTGCTCCTTCTGATCTGTTGGGCAGGGAAGATGAACTGCTTGCAGCGGCTTTAGTCTACTGTTGGAGTACTGTAGTACCATATCTCTCCGTTCCCTCCTCCTTGCATTTTATTTTTTTCCCACATAAAACGTATAAACATATAATAGAGCACTACTATTTGATTAAAGTAAGGAGATACATGATGGATGCATGAATCTATGCAGATAACTGTGGTCTTTAATTTCCACAGCAGGTTGGTTGAGATCAGTCTCTTTTGCCATTTTTATTAAGACTATATGTCTGAAGGTGCAGAAAGAGATATAGGCAACAAAGTGGTCTTGGCCAGTGTTCAAAACTAACTTTGAATTGGGATCATGTAGGCGGGTTCCTATTGGTTCTTCACAAATCGTAATTAATCAGATCGATGATGAGAGCGAGTAAAATAATGATGGAAACAGTGAAAATTAGAAAGGCACCTGATGAGGGAGCTAGCTAGTCCTTATAATTAGAAATGATGGGCAAGTGATGGGCTAAAGGATTTCAAGAGAGTTCAGAAACCAAACCCTATACAATGGAAGCATGTGTGGCCATGTGAGATGACTGCTGTTATTTTGCTTTTGCCTGTTAGGTCATAGAACCATATTTTGATCACATACTTACGTAACTGTTTTTCTTCTTTTGATCTCAGCAAATAAATTGTATTATTATTATTATTATTATTATTATTATTATTATGTATGCTCGTGGTAAGGAAGTCCTTGCGTGGTTTTAGTTTCATTTTTGAGAAAATGTTTCTTGTTTCCTTTTTGGACGAACACAAGTTGCTCATCCTTGATTCCTTTCCTGAGTTGGATGGGTTGGGCCTATGGTAGGCTTGGGCCGTCATGCACAATGGCCCAGATGCGAGGTTACCGATTTTTGTCTTTGGTTTTGGTCCCTTCCTCTTTTTTTTGGCTAAAAAAAGAAATAATGAAAAAGAAAAGATTTGGTTTCACTTAATTTACAAACTACTAGACTAGAAGTGAAGCAAGGAGTTGTTGAGGAATACAATTGATCAGCAAGCGAGCTAGCATATTATCTGGTAATGCGCTGCCATGCATTACGCAGGAAAGCAGAGATAGATGAACGAAGTATGGAATAAAGCCAATAAAGTATGGTAAAACATGCTGAGAATGTCGCCCTGTGGCGAATATTTCTGATGCTGCTGGGTCGCAGACTTATCTAGCACATTTCAGTCAGCACGTACTCCGTCCGTCTGAGAAAGAAAAAATCGTTCCTAGATCAATATTATTTTAAGTTTGAGTTTATAGGGAAGAGTATAAGTATCTATAACACTAAATAGGTATAATGTGAAGAAAAATACTTAATGATGAACATAGACCTACTTGATTTCACAAATGTTGAATTTTTTTTACTGATTTGATCAAACTTTAGATGGTTTGACTCACTAGAAAAAGAATGATTGAGGGAGTAGAGTGTATATACACCACCGAATTATTATTTTTTCAAAATGAACCAGGCAGGAGAGCTGCCGTTTAGATTCAAAAGAAGATGAAAGTCTAGATTGGACAATACAAGTATACAACAACGGAGAGAAAACAACAACAATCCCACGTCAAGCAACTTGACAACCACATGACGCATCACTCAAAGCACCATCGAATTATGTATCTCTGCATTTTCTTCTTTGGAGTAGTTGTGAAGGTAGCGCTACTAGTCTCTTCACTGCTCCGTTGGATGGATCACTGATGAATCAGGGTCACTCGAGGTCAAGAACAGACGATGCAGACGAGGTCAAGATCATCCTGTACGACGAACAGCCTGCATGGATTTGATTTGACTTATTAACTTGCGAGAATGACTAATAATGCACAGATCGATGCATACGGTTGAACCACCTCTACTGTACTGGCCCATCGATGATGATGTTGACACACCATCGGAGTACATGAGCCAAGAACTGAGAAAAGAAACACAAAGATCCAGTAATCAACTACGAGCTCGCTGTCGATGAATCGATCAGTTGACGCTATTGCTGTTGGCGGCGCAGCATCCGAGTCCTCGCCGCTGCTTATTGCCTTTCCCGCCGGACGCCCTCCTCCCGGAGGCGGCGCCGTAGCTGCTGCCGTCGCGCATCAGGGGCGCGGCGTCGGCCATCCTGAATGAGTCGTCGTGCTTGGTGCGCACCTCGACGCAGGAGCACCGGTCCAGCGACGCGAAGAACGCGCCCCGGATGCCGCCGCCCACCACCTCCGCGGCGCGGCACAGAGGCCTGCCGCACCCTGCCGCCGGCCCGGGGCCGAGGGCGTGGGAACCTGCTGCCGGCGCCGGCAGCCCGCGCGCGCGGCGCTCGCCGCCGCCGCGGCGGAAGGCGAAGGGGACGCACCGCGGGGAGGAGGAGGCGAGGGTTGCCATGACCGATCTGTGGTCGTCGCTCGATCCTTCTCTGCCGCGTGAGCACTGAACAGAGAGCACTGGAATGGAATTTGTTGTCGATCACTAGCTACTTGATGATGTGGTGCTGCTTAAAAGGAGAAAGGATGGGAATGGAAAGGGAATCAGCAAACTAGAGAGGATGCCTTGCCACGTCAGGACGCACATGCATTGCATTACATCGATGCTGTGCTATTCTTCAGGCAAAGACTTGCAGCTAGCCATCCACTGTCGTCTCCGCTTGCCTATGGGAGTGCCGATTTGACTTGCATGTGGTGGCTGGCTTGTCCAATACGATGATGATGGCCAATCGGCAAGCAAGCATTGTAGTAGTATGTAGCAGTGGTATGTACCTACCTGCAGCTGGCCAGCAGCAGCAGCAGTGTGCAGCAATTACAGTCCATGGATTGTGATCCGTGTGTCGTGTGTGTGTTGAGGTGTCACGCTCGGCTGTCGGCGACTCAAAACTTGCTTTGCTCAAGAACAACTGACATCCGCCGTTCAGAATGGCGCTTCCACCAGTTGCAGTACATGCAGGTGAGAACTCTGATGGAGGTTGCTCTGACCTCCGATCCATCATCCTATTGCATGCCAAAAGTTGGCGCGCGCGCGCAAAAGTCTCCTCAATTCGGTTGGGCCGGGGGGGGATAAATAAAGGAGGTTCGAAAAGTTGTAGCTCATGAGGGCTGGCTCCACCTGATCTGATGCAGATGGGCGATGCAGCTGGGATCGCAGAGCTCTGTTCGTTTCTCTTATCCATCCAGATGCAGTTCTACATTCTTTGGAAAAAAAAAGATGCATTTCTACAACTTTTGTGTCCCCATCCCGTGTGAAAACGGATCTATGGCAGCTTTGCTACATCATGTCCTAGCTGCTGCTGCTATCCACATCCTGGCCGGCCGAATTCGTCTACCAATCTTTTCTGCCAAAAATTCCAAAAAAAAAGGGAGAAAATCTTTCCTGCCAATGGTCCTGCATCAATGCGGCAAACCTACACAGAGCTAGGCCGGCCATGTATGTATCCCTTCTTGCTCATCGATCGGTTTGCTGACAAGATCGCCGGCCGACATCTGCATATATCACACACACACACACACACACACACACACTGCTCTGCTCTTGCTGCTCCCAGCTGTCGAGCGAGTGCTGCTGACAGGTCCGTGTCGCCATCGCACTCGCACTCACGCCGCCCGCGTCTATCTGCTGCATATATACATACAGGCGGATCGGATCATCGGAGGTCCATCGTAGAGAGCTAGCCATGGCCGCGCACCGCCGCTGCGCCCGCACCCTGCTCCTCCCCGTCCTCCTCCTCCTCGTGGCCGCCGCCGCCGCCTTCGCCGCGCGCGACCTCGACGCCGCCAACCCTCTCCCTGCGCCGGCCGCCGGAACCAAGCTCGACTCTGCTTATCGCGGAGGCTACGGCGGCGCCATCCCGGGCATCCCGCCCGGCGGCTTCTACGGCGGCGGCGGCCCAGGCATCGGCGGCTTCTACCCTCGCGGCCCGGGCAGCAACGGAGGCTACCCAGCCGGTGGGTTCGGCGGCGGCGGCGGGTGGGGCCAGGGCGCGGGGTACGGCGGCGGAGGGTACGCGCACGGCGGCGTGGAGGTGCCGGCGGTGGTGTGCCAAGAGAAGGGCCCCTGCTACGGCAAGAAGGTGGCGTGCCCCAAGCGGTGCTTCTGGTCCTACAGCCGCTCCGGCAACGGCTACGGCGCGGGAGGCGGCGGCGGCTCGTGCACCGTCGACTGCAAGGCCAAGTGCACCGCCACCTGCTGACTGCATCATTGCATGCTACCGACTGATCGATCGAGCTGAGAGTCTGAAACATTGACATTGTAATTCGATCGAGATAGCTGCTCAAGATCGGAGTACTATGTTGTTACTATGTATTTGTACCATGCATATTGTACTATGTGAGATGCTAATGTAAGTGTGCGTGGGTGCGTGCGTGTCTCTCTCTCTCTATATAATATATAATATATATATATATATATATATATATATATATATATATATATATATCAGTTGGAATGCGTTAAGTTTGTCGTCTGTGTCTGCTGGCATCTCAATCAAATGGAAAGATTCATTCATCCAGCAGGGAACCTGCTTGCCCGAGGCCTTATCCGGATGGGCCGAATTTCATTTGGGCTTTGGGTTGGGTCTTGGGCCGTATCCTAGCTGGTCTTGGGCTGTTCGATTTCGCGTAGAGTTTCGGGTGCCGGAGAAGCCCATAGCAGACCACCTTTCTTCTCCCACCATTCACTCCCCTCCAGTTTATCTCCCTCCCCCTTCTTCCCTGGCGGCGACGGCTGGGCGAGCGGCACCGCCCTTCGCCGTCGCGACATTCGCCGGCGACGAACATCCACCAGGTACGCCCTTCCCTTCCATTCCTTTCCGTTCCCGCTGTTCCAACCGAGCAATCCAAACCCTAAGTAATCTAGCTGTATTCGAATCTGACCCATTAAATTCGATACTTTGCAATACATCCATGTCTTGTACTGGATCCCCCCTGCTGGCCAGTGCCAAGTTCATCCCAACCGCGTTGTCTGAAATCCCCTCTGCATCTTTGCCAGGTGCTCTTTTCTATCTATCATGTGCTGGGAAATGAGGCCGCAGCTCGGGACGACGCGGCGCGCCATCTGGAGAACCTGGCCCGTCCTATGTTCGCACCACAAGCTGTCCACATCTTCCCACTCCGCAAAGAAGGTCGCCATGGCGACCGCCTCCCTGCCACCGGCCGAGAAGAAGAGGAACAAGGACACGGTCATTGTCATCTCAGGCCCAACCGGCGCTGGGAAGAGCAGGCTCGCGCTGGAGGTGGCCAGGAGGCTCGGAGGCGAGATCATCAGCGCCGACTCCGTGCAAGTCTACCGCGGCCTCGACGTTGGGTCCGCCAAGCCGTCCGCGGCGGAGATGAGCGCGGTGCCGCACCACCTGATCGACATACTGGACACCACCGACGACTACTCCGCTGGGGCCTTCTTCCGGGATGCCCGCAGAGCGACGCAGGATGTCCTTGACAGGGGCCGCGTGCCCGTCGTCGCTGGAGGGACCGGGCTCTACCTACGGTGGTACATCTACGGCAAGCCAGATGTTCCGCAGTCGTCCATGGACACTACTTCGGCCGTGTGGTCTGAGCTTGTCAGTTTCAGGGAGAGCGGCCAGTGGGAGGAAGCCGTGGAGCTAGTGGTCCAGGCTGGTGACCCCAAAGCTCTGGACTTGTCCGTGAATAACTGGAATAGGTTGAGCCGCAGGCTTGAGATTATCAGGTCATCAGGTTCCCCTCCGTCTGCCTTCGCCTTACCGTACGAATCATTTCATGAACAGCATGACACCGAGCTAACCGAGGCCTCCGCTGACGGAAACTGTGAAGCCGGGAAGCTGGATTATGACTTCTTCTGTATTTTCCTTGCAAGTTCACGCATTGAGCTGTACCGGTCAATCGATCTGAGGTGTGAAGAGATGCTGGCTGACACAGGAGGCTTACTTTCAGAAGCCTCGTGGCTGCTTGATATCGGTCTGCATCCGCATATTAACTCTGCAACTCGTGCCATCGGTTACAAGCAAGCCATGGAGTACCTGCTGCAATGTAGGCAGAATGGAGGCGAAAGCACCCCACAGGAGTTCCTCCAGTTCCTGGCCAAATTTAAGAGTACATCTAGGAACTTCGCAAAGAGGCAGATTACCTGGTTCCGCAATGAGATGATCTACCAGTGGGTCGATGCTTCACAGCCCTTCGAGAAAGTTGTTCAATTTATTTGTGATGCTTACCATGACCGTGGTGCAAGGGTGGTTCCTGAATCACTTGAAATGAAAAGGGAAAGTTGCATGCACAAAACCCGTGATCTCAAAACCTATCGCTCAGAGAACAGGGTGTTCCGTGGGGATGACGACTGCTCTCATATTTTGGATTGGATTAGGAGAACACAGCGGAGATGAGGTCTAGTTCTACTCTCTTGTCATTTTTTTTCCACCTTGAAATTGTCCTGCTTTTGGGTGTTGACCAATTAGCAGATGATTTTTTAGGGCAATACATAGATAATTCAGTTTATAGGTTTGAATTCTGTTTTTCATCATAGTGCAAATGCCTTGGCAAAGTGCCACATTGGAATGAAAAGTCAGGTTGCTTCTTTGGCATCTCCCTTTTTGAACTTTGTAAGGAGCTTGGATGCTATTTTCTGGGGTGCACTGGATTTTATTAATTCTTTTTAGCTGGAATTGAATAGCATACTTTGCGAAATTAAGATGAGATGTTTTGAGGATTATCCGTTTATTCGAAATGAACTATACAACTATGTGTGCTGACACTTCTGATTTTTGCAGTAGAACAATGCCATAGTTGTGCTATCGGCCAAGCATTAAGCAAATAAGCAAAGTAACCGATACATATTTGGTCATCTGTTTGGTACTGGTTAAAAGAAGAAATATAAAATCCAAACCGGTAAAGGTTTCAGTTTGGTTTCAGCTGGCTTCGAAATGGAACAAAAAGGTTTGTTGAGCAATTACTTTGAGGTTGTCTGATCATAGTGTTGCGGAGCGACCTAACACATATCAGACTGATGTACCCTTTTCTTTGGGCTTACGCTTGATATATGATCCCAATCATGTAGTTCCACTAGATTAACTAGGTTATGCAACCGTTGAATCTTATATCTCATTCAATGTACACATATAGAATGTCTAGCTCTTGTATGTGCTGTACATTGGCAATGAATGGCAGTTATGTCTGTGGTACTTCCTGATGAATTAACATAGCTTTCTGTTTAGAGGGTCTATGCACATTTCAGCATAACAAACTGCATATCTTAATCGCAGCTAGGTTTTGAGTGCAGATTTAATTTCTGAGCTTCAAAGATTGGAACATGTAAGTAACTTCTATTATTATAGGATGAGAAGGCAGAGCACTCTATAACATGAATAAATTATATGTTTTGTTCTTTGGTGCTGGATTAGCCCATGTGTCCATGACTACTCTACTTCCTCTAGGCTGTTTTTGCCCACAGCTGAAAGAATTCTATATAACCTACTTATTTCTGACAACGAGCTAGAGGGGACTGTGACCCTCAGTACCAGCCTTGTGGAGGAGGCTCCTGCAAACACTCTCCTTAAGCTGCACCTTAAGGAAAACTCAGTTTCCAAGGATCTCTATGTTTGTGAGAGTAGCAATGATCTTTGATTGATAGCTTTAATCATTACATATGGATATTTTGCAGCAGAGTGCCTTATTAAATTGATCTAGGTTACTTCTTAATGTGTCTATTTGAATTATATCAGGCAATAAGTGTTTGATCCACGACATTCAATGGTCATGAAAATCTCTATTATTTATGTTGTGCAAAAGCGTCATGGTAGACCTACTATTTTCTCATATCCATGTCACAGTTGCATCTTCTTAGTTCTTTCCCATGTTTTTCCCATGTTTTCTAGAGATGGAGTTTTTGTTAAATTGAGCAGATCTCTTGGAAGGTCATAATCGGTATATAGTGTTATTTTTCGCTGCTCTTGATACAGACTGCATCATATATATGACCCTACCACTACCAGTAATAGAGCTCAAGGAATTAGTGAAATGACTATGTATATGTATTGCTCTGCTTGGTCTGAACGTAGTAAAGAGCCCAATCGTTCCTTCAGCTCGGCTTACAGTTGTTGTAGCTTTTAAATCCTTTGGCCACTCAAGTTTCTTAGTAAGTTTACATGTAAGCAGCCTCTTCATATTTTTATAAATATGGAAGTAATTATATTAGTCTTTTTTAGACTGCTGCAGAGATTCTGTTTGGTCACTGAAGTAGCTGCTGAAGGTATAACTATATAGTAATTCTATGATATGTACTTTTGTTGAATTCCCAGAGGCTATTGACAGGCGATGTCACTGCAAATCAGTATCACAAAAATGCATGCGAGCAAAGAAATTCGGGGGCCTTGGAATCCTTGATCTAGAGCTGTTTAGCAGGGCCTTGCGTTTGCGATGGTTATGGTTGGAGTGGACTGATGAGGACCGGCCTTGGGTTGGCACAACAGTGCCTTGTGATGCAGTTGACTGACAGCTATTCAGAACAAGTACTATTGTCACTATTGGGGATGGCAGGAAAGCTTCCTTTTGGCACTCTTCTTGGCTAGAAGGGAGAGCTCCAATTGATATTGCGCCCGGTCTCTACAAGCTGGCGTGGAGGAAGAATAGAAAAGTGAAAGATGAACTGGCAAGATCAGAGCTGGATGAGAAGGCTTTGGCGAATGAACACAGTACAAGAAATGGCAGAATTCGTGGTCCTTTGGGATCTAGCGCAACAAGTCGTGCTCACTGAGAGGGATGATGAAATTAGCTGGAGATGGAGCGCGGATGGAGCTTATTCGTCCAAGTCAGCTTACTTGGCACAGTTCACGGGCTCTTATGCTACTTTCCAAGGTAGCGACATCTGGAAGGCACATGCAGAAGGGAAACACAAGTTTTTCGCCTGGCTCTTGGTACAAAGCAAGATCCTCACAGCAGATAAGTTAATCAAGAGGAGCTGGCCGTGTGATCCAGTATGCAAACTTTGTAACCAAGAATAAGAGACGGCTGTGCATCTGTGCTTGGAGTGTGTTTTTGCGCGGGAGGTCTGGACCCTGATGAGGGACTAGTCAGCAGGGTTGGTGCAAGTACCGGAACCGGGAATGGAGCTCGAGGATTGGTGGAAGAACTCCCTCAGCAACCTACCGAAGGCCGAGCGAAGAATTGTAGCTGCTTTGCTCATGTACACGGCGTGGAACGTCTGGAAGGAAAGAAATCAAAGGGTTTTTGAAGGCGTGTCAGTGTCTGCTCCACAGGTCTTTGCTTTCATCAAGGACGAGCTTGGCCTGCATCAGGCGGCCTTGCATGTACCGAGTGTATCTTAATTCCTATGTTTAGCTGCTGTGTTCTCGTCTTGAGTGTGTCCTTTTGTTTTATGTAATATCTAGCACTTTGTTTGAACCTTCCGCTTCTCCTTCTTAAATGATTGGCAGTGCTCCTGCCGGTATTTTTTTTAAAAAAGTTAACTTGGGAAGAGGCAAGTGGTGCGTCCTGGTGAAAACCTCCTCTGTGCTGGAGAGCCCAGATGGTCATGGCTCCGAATGGGTCAGTTGCTAGAGCTGGAGGTGGAGAAGCTGGATGGAGATGGTGTGTGTTCTGAGCTACACAGTTTTTTTTTTTCCTTTTTTAGCTGATGAAGACTTGTCTTGTTTTGTTAACTTGGGAGAGAGGCTGCGAGCTCCAGATTGCAATAACTGTACTCTTTCCTGATGCGATGCAAAACGGCCGGGGCCAAAATCCTTGTAATTCTGAAAAGAAAAAAAAAGATAGGAACCCTCAAACTATCAGAGACAGGTCTTTTATGTTTAATAATAGGAAAATGTGATGCTTTTGTATGAAATGGGTGTCGATTGCCTGTCTTATTTCTGGGAAGTGCTTACATGCAGTGCCACTAAAAGCACCGAACCATTGTGCGCTACACAGATTAGATTAGCCAGTTTAAGGAGCATCGAAGCCGGGGATGTAGCTCAAATGGTAGAGCGCTCGCTTTGCATGCGAGAGGCACGGGGTTCGATCCCCCGCATCTCCATCTGCAATTTCTTTTTCTTTTTATCTTTTCTTTCTTTCTTTTCTTTTTCTTTTTCCTCATCTCAATTCCCAGCTCAAATGTTGGACCCTTGATGAATGATGACTCCAATGCATTATTCAGCAGCTGATGCTGTAGCTGGATCGAAGTGGCTAACTAGGTAGGGAAGACCTTTAATTTAATCTCTTTCTTCCACTGAACGTCTGAATGCAGGCAGCTTCGAAAGAACGCGTGGTCAGCAACTTTGACCGTGCACGCGCACGTTGGGTCGGGTCAGTTCATCACTCGGTCGGTCGGTCCACACGGACGGACACGCACGTTTGAAATTTTGAATGACCACCGGGCCGGATCACGCACGTCAGTCAGCTTCAGCTACCATTCCATGCCTCCATCTCTCTCAATCAGAGGCCGTCAGCCGTCAGGAGAAGAGATAGATCGTCACTGATGAAATCAGCTAGATCTACCTCTACTACAGAGCTGTCCAATGACCGCAACCACTCACTACTACCTATGTTAAATGCTCATTCAATCGCAAGTAACCCACAGATAAAAACATTGATCAGTCGATGATCCTCGTTGCTTGCAAGAAAATTAAAAAGACTCTGTTTTTCAGCATGCAGCTGGGCCGCAGCACCTTCAACATACTTCCTTCACACTTGTTACAGTGCTACTACGAGACTACTGTCTATGAACACCGGTACTTACTGGTGGTAGTAATTAACAGATCGAGAATAACTAATAACTAGTATACGACTATTGACATTATTATTCAACATCATTCATCTACTTATGTGTCTGCCTGCCTGTCTGACTGTCTAATGCGTGGTGACTCCTGCTGTTGATTGCTGTCGTATGCTCGATTCCCTTCCTTGTTTGAGAAACAAACTAACCAAGATACTACCAAGAAAAAAGGAGAAAGCTTTGATTTGATTTGCTGCATCCTTCCCTTCCCTTGATGCGTGCGTCTCGGCCTGCTGGGTGACTACATGAGGCCGCCGGCGTTGGCGCCGTCCACCCCGGCCAGCGGGAACGAGAACCACGGCGAGCCGTAAAGGTGCTGCTGCTGCTGCTCCCCTGAGGCGCGAACGGCCACCGGCTGCACCGCCGACGCCAGCTGATGGTGCTGCGGCCGCGCCACGCCGCCCCTGCCCGTGGCCGCGGGCGGCGCGCCGGTGAGCCTCTGGACGAGGTCCCGGAACTCCCGGGGCTCGACGCGGTACACCTTGGGCGGCGGGGGCGGGGCCGCCGCGGCGGCCGCTCCCCCGCGCCATGGCTTGGCGGGCGGCTTCTGCACGGCCCTCAGCGCCGCCTCGTGGGCCGCCGCCGGGCGCCGCAGCTCCGCCTGCAGGTCCATCGAATTCGGAGGTGGCGGCGAGGGCGGGGAACAGAGAGCAGTGGGGAGCAGAGGGCGCGAAGGGCGGCTAAGCAAGCGAGCTGAGCTGAGCAAAAGCAGCAGCGGTGAGGATGATGAGGTCGGGTGGAGATGGATATATACGGGTGCGTGTGCCTGCGGTGCGCGTGGATGTGGACGGATGGATCGTGGAAGAAGAGGGAGGAGGGAGGTGGTGGCGGGCGAGGCGACGACCACGTGGTCGGAGCCGGGGATGGAGTGGGCCGCCGGTCAATGCTGGGAGGCGCCGGGCTCGCTCTGATCAACTAAACAGCAGCAGCAGCAGCAGCAAGCAGGTGATGAGTCATGAGGTCCTTGGATGCATCACCACCTGGACGGCTGGACCTGGCCCTAGGTGTTACCGACCACCTAGTAGGTTACATTAGAAGATATAGGCTCTTCGATGTGATGTTCTTGCTTGCTACTTCGTTTCTTTTCTTTGATAAAGTTTTCATGCAAGCTAAGTGGCACCTTATCATACCCCAATATGCTGAAATCAACTGCTGAATAACTTACTTGTAATTTTTGGATTTTCATTTCAGCAAATTAATCTCTAGAAACAGGCAAAGAAGATTCCCTAAGAACAACGTAACAAAAGGACTTGGATTGTTGAGCACGCCACAGCAGGCCAAAGACTGGCCTTAAGCAGTTAACCCCTTCAATTCGCCAAAAAAGAATGACCTTAAGCCGCCGTTTCAGCTGCACCTCACCATCAGCCAGTCAAACAGAGGCGACTATTACATTCCACGGATCGGAGAACTTGTTGGTTAGTTGCTTGTCTCACGAAACACGGTGTTTAATCTCCCTTTCAAGACATCGACAGGTACCAATAGAATTCCAGAGCCCAGAAAGAAAAAGGAAAAACAAAAAGAACAAGAAGATGGAAAGGAAGGAGCAGTAGATCGATCGATCGATCAATACGGACAGGACCGTAACTGGGTTAGTTGGGCCTACAATCTGCGGTGCGCTCAAACAATTCCTTCATTTCTTTAATAATAAAAGAGAGAAAGAAAATGATGCCCTTTCTATGATTTTGTCGTTTGAAGTCGAAATTTGCATGCATCGCTGGGCAAAGCAAGCTACCAGCAGATGTGATTGAAATGCTCTGGACAATGCAATAGAATAAAATAAACAATGGGTATCGACTTGCACTGGTAGGTGCCTGCCTGCCTGCCTGCTGTTTCGGACCACCAACATGTTGCACGTGTTCGATGGCTACTACTACCTCTCACAACCAAATTAAAAATAAACATTTTCCACGAATGCCAATATATGATGGTCCCTAGCCACGAGTTCAATGCTTGCTTGTGCGACAGTAGCGTGTTTGCGCGTCAACAGTAACCTCCTAATCCCTTTCAAAAAAAGAAACCCAGTAACCTCCTAACCCCTTTAAAAAAAATCAGTAACCTCCTGGATGGGAGCGAATATTCTAGAATTTAACGGCATTATACTTTCGGTGGTAGGTGCGCTTGCGGTCACTTGGTCAATCCCGAGGATTTACCGGCTCAGCCTTCGAAGATGCTACAGGGGTAGGATTTGCGTACATGTGTTCATAGGGGTTAGTTACGAGTGTTTGAGTTGTACCGTGTAATCGCAAAAAGAAAATAAAGTAAAAGTAGACTTGCAAACTGACCCGGATCTGCATGCTGTAATTATATTCCTATTGGTGTCACCACTTGCATTATTCCTACTAGCTATCACCATATATGTGATCCTTGCAACCTTGCTCACCTTATTAGGAACCAAACCAACGTTGTGCTATACTAGTGCGGTTGGTCATATTTTGAAGTCGATCGAGTGGCATGCCAAGCTAGTGCCTACTGGGGAGATGAAAAGAAGATGGATCGATTTTTGAGTCGGTCAAAGTCAACAAGTTTTATACCAACACGGTAACACTAGTATGCAGTTGGACATGCAATGCGAAGCGACGAGGTCACAGAGGAGAATGAAGACAGACAGCTGGTAGAGTGTTGTGGTGCGTGTGGATTCCAGAGACCAGACTCGCTCATCCGAGACGTCACTCGACTCAAGAGACCCCAACACACACGGACAATTTGCCTGCGCTTGCATTGCATTGGGATCGGGACCGTCCGTTGGTCCATTTTGCAGGGCAGGGCAGTCAAAGAAAGAAGCTGATCTGTTCTTCGCTCAATGCCGTCAGGCAGCTGCTGGCTATCGGGGGTTGAGCAGCCACGCCGCCCACGCACGCGGCTTCCTCCTCCTCCTCCTACCTAGCTATATAGCTCCTTGACCAAGTTAGCCAACCATGCACGGCCTATATATACTTGAGGCCCTGATATATAGCAGCTGAACTACTATCTTCCCTAGCTACAGATCAATCCTCCTCAAAAGATCGAGCTACGCAAGAGGATAAAGAGCAAAATGCAGTCATCCGGCTTTGTTTACCCATCAGTAATGTTTCTATAAATCTGTATATCTTGTACGTTCCCGCTTCCGTTTCTGATGACAAAGTACGGACACGAAAATGGATGATAGATTTTTCTATCTGTATATCGCCACATATATTGGCCCAGTCCGTCCGTGAGATGACTGACGATGGGTGGTAGGGACGGGGGACGCACGGCAGCATGCTTGAATTCGTCATCCATCCATCCATCCATCCATCCATCCGTCCGTAGCTCCTGCAACGAAATTCCATTCTTTTTCCTTGTATGTCACGACGATATCGGCCAAACATATAGAAGTACATTCATTCTCGTACACATCGTCATAGTCCACTAGTATACGAACGAATTTATTGTAGCTAGGTAGCTCCAAGTTGAAGCTGCAGCTTCCTTCAGAATTCTCTGCACGTACGACGACGACGCCGAGCAGGACACCGAGCTGAGCTGAGCAGCATCGAAGCCTCCGCTGAATCTTCGTTATCCCTCACTAAATCAAGCAAATCACTAGAAGTACGTCATGACGCACTTGTAGCTACTCCCACGTGTATATCTCATAACGTAAAACGTATCTGATAAAAAAGACAAAAAAAACATATATGTGAAGTATGTGATCATACTAGAATATTTATAATGATATGTGACCATACATACAGTACGTGACCATATATACATTGGATATATTAGTGGATGGACTGTGATCGAGATGCTAATGACAGTGCACAGTTTCGGAAGCATTCCAACATATTATATGATGCCAAGTTAAAACAGGCAGCTCCAGCTCTTCAGTATCCACGCCTTATCTGACCCGTAATCGTCACCTTATTAGTCCTCGTCTCGCTCTCTAGAAATGTCCAGGAAAATGAACGAAGGGGCAGCCGTAACCTAGTCCATGTGGGTCCTACCACAACGCGGACGTGGACAGCAACCTTCCAGTGCACGAGCTCGGGCTCCTTGAACCCCAGACAACTGATAACCCCAAAGGGAAGAAAGCGCTGCCTTTCTTTTAATTTCCCCATGGCTCCCTTTAGATTCCCTTAATTGCACAAATCAATTTTTTTAATATTTTTGTGGCAACTATGTAATTCCATGAGATACTGATAGGAACGAGAAACAAACAAAGTACATGGATTGTCGTTGTCCATTTGTCTATAAATTGTGACTTAATTCTTTTATAACGCGGAATAAAAGTTACCCTAGAATGTGCATACATATATATATATATATACACATATATATACATATATATATAAATATGACCTATTAAACATCCCCTTACCGGCCAGTTTCAAGTTATTCTAAAATAGACGTGGTTCTAGGACTTCTTTTTCTGTAAAGAAGTTAGGCCAGCCCAATAGATAGAGATATATAGTTCTAGCTATAAGACAAACATGTCATCTAAGATATACTACTTAAGCTAATTTTTCCTCATTGGCTATCACTAGTTTGTCAGTTATTGCTTTTGATTAATGGTTTGCATGCATGTGTACGAAAGATGGTGAAGAGTTAGAAAAGAGTCAGTAGCAGGCTATTAATAGCAAGTCAAAAAAATTTATCTAGCCAAAATCATGGCAAGTCAATATCCTAATAACTTGCCAAAATCAGGGCAAATTATGGCAAGAAAGCTTAGGTATTCACTTGGTTTAGTGTCAAAATACGCCACTCAATACTTTCCTTTTTGTAAAGTTGAAGAAGTTTCTAGTAACTTGCCTTGGCTTTTGCAACAAATATTGATGTGCTAATTTTTTGGAAATGAATCAACCGATAGTCTATTTTAATAGGCATGCCTTGATTTTAGCAGGGTAAAAATTGGAAGCCAACCAAGCAAAGCAGGCTTGAAAATTCAAGGGTGCATCTGTAAAAAGTCCACGAAAAGAAACTTCTAACAAGAATACAAGGATCGTCCATCCCCCGCTGAAAAACCTGCCGGACCCAAAGTCCCAACCAAACGGCCAATATCTGTAATTCTTGGGTGGCGACGCTGGATTTTGCAGTGCCCGTAAGAGGTGGGGATCCTTGCCAGCGCACACCGGAGCCGCCTGCCCACCTCCCGCGGTGTCGTGTCCGATTCTCTTTGTCGCCGCCTCATCGCCGATGAGCTGAGCTGAGCCCCGCCGCCGCGCTGGAGTTGGAATTGGAGGTGGAGTTCCTCCTTGAAGCATATCCAAGGTCCATCCCTTCCGACTCTGCACCTCAATCTGCTAGATACGCACCTTTTTCTGGTGACTTCATCTTCTCCGACCGGGTAAAGCTCAAAAAGCTGCGGGCGTGCGGGCGTCATCTTTATCCGTTTCTTGCCGCGTCGCCAAGGAATCCTCCGGCTCCGGCACACCCAAACTATTGCCGCTCAATTGCTAGCAGCAGCTCCTACTGCCGATTTTTTTCCCATCCCGAGATCAATTGTTACTAGGAGCAGTTCTCACCAGAAACCGCTGTTCCATTGATTCGATTCAGTTCAGTAACCCCTGCTCTGTTATTACGAACGATCGATCGAAGTTTTCGCCTTTTGATTCGACGACTGAATTTTCGTCTGAAAAAATTTCTCCTTTGTTGTCCCCGTCTTCAGCTGATCGGCATGCAGGGAGGAGCTGCGGCTGCGGACACCAATGGCAAGGATGGCGCCATCAACCCCACTCCCACCCGGCCGCCGCCGCCGCCGCCGGGCAGAGCGGCGCTGCCGCTGAAGCTCCTCCGCCCGCTCCTCCTCCTGGCGGTGCTCGCCACGGGCTTCCTCGCCGTCGTCGTCCTGCTCCTCGGCGGCTCCACCTACTCCGTGCTCCCGCGGCTCTCCGTCCCGGACGCCCTGACGTCCGCGCCGTCGTCGCGGCAGCGGTCCCACTCCCAGGCGTGCGCGGGCGACGGCTGGAAATCGCCCCTGGAGCGGTGGGCGCGGCCGCCGGCGGGCGCGTGGCACAGCATGACCGACGAGGAGCTCCTGTGGGCGGCGTCGTGGCAGCCGAGGATCGGGCGGTACCCGTACCTGCGGGTGCCCAAGGTGGCGTTCATGTTCCTCACGCGCGGTCCTCTGCCGCTCGCGCCGCTCTGGGAGAAGTTCTTCGCCGGCGCCGACAGGGCGCTCTACTCCGTCTACGTGCACGCCACGCCCGGGTACCGCCCCGACTTCCCGCCGGCGTCCGCCTTCTACCGCCGGCAGGTGCCCAGCCAGGTACCGCCTCCTATCGCAAGTTTCAGTTTTGCTTTGACGATCCGGCCAAGCGCGTCCGCCGTCCGATCGACGGCACGGCAGGCAATTGATGATACCTGAAAATGACACCCCGTTTAAAGGTCTAGTCTTTCCAATCCAATCAGGATGCCGGTCAATTTGATGCAGCTGCATAAAAGAATAAAAGATGCCATCGCCACCAAGGATAGGAAGCTTCACTTTTGCCATGCATGATCACGAACTCCTTGCTTGCCACTTTCACTTTCTAGTGCTATAATCACCATCATTCATCAGGAAAATCCGAATTACAGAAGCAAAATTATTCTGAAAATTCCTTGCAGGTTGCTGCATGGGGCCAGACGAGCATGTGCGACGCGGAGCGGCGTCTGCTGGCGAACGCGCTGCTGGACCCCGGCAACGAGCGCTTCGTGCTCGTCTCCGAGTCGTGCGTGCCGCTCTACGGCTTCCCCGTGGTGTACCACTACCTCACCCGCTCCCGCCAGAGCTTCGTCGGCGCCTTCGACGACCCAGGCCCGCACGGCCGCGGCCGGTACCGCGCCGGCCTGGCCCCCGAGGTGCGGCCCGACCAGTGGCGCAAGGGCGCGCAGTGGTTCGAGCTCGACCGCGCCCTCGCCGTGGACGTGGTCGCCGACGAGCGCTACTACCCCAAGTTCCGGGAGCACTGCCGCCCGCCGTGCTACGTGGACGAGCACTACCTGCCGACGGTGCTCTCCGTGGAGGCGCCGGGCCGGATCGCGAACCGCAGCGTGACGTGGGTGGACTGGTCCCGCGGCGGCGCGCACCCGGCCACGTTCGGGGAGGCCGACGTCGGCGAGGCGTTCCTGAAGCGGCTGACGACGCCGGGGGAGGAGCAGGGGACGTGCATCTACAACGGCCAGCCGGCGGATGTGTGCTTCCTGTTCGCCAGGAAGTTCGCGCCCAGCACGCTGAAGCCGCTGCTCACCCTCGCGCCAAAGATGCTCGGATACGGCTAAGTTTCGCTCACCATCACCGACCTAGCTACCTCAGCTGATGGATGATCACGTCATTTTGTTGCTTGTTAGTACAACTTACACATCACTATTCACTCACTAATGGTGGTATACATATATACATACTCTGCTCAATGATCATCGATGCATAGATACAAGAGCTTCATCACTTACACACACATGAACATTATTTTTTTTCCAGCTCATCAATGAGATTGAAGGAATACTAACGTTTTACTGTAGTACATTATTCATGATGATGGCAGAATTATTACCAGACTGCAGACTGCTGATGAAGGGAAAAGATGAATAAGTGAACTTAATTTCATAAACTCAATTTAAAACTGAAAATCAATGTCGTAGACTTTGGCTGTGAAAATATATTCAGATTCTGATATGATATCTATGTGCGTATTTTAATTCAAATTTAAATCTCTACGGTTCACCATCATGCCAAACAAAAGGACTCCATCATGTCAAGAAGCTGCACGCCTCGAGCTAACTACTACACACAATTATATTTTTGTGTACATCAAGTCAACAACATTTGCCATCCTGGGCCTGAGGGAGCGCTAAGATTCCAACGGTGACGGGCCCCCAATTAAGGACGCATGCTATCTTAATGGGCAGGACCCGTTTGGGCCCAATGCGTGCCCCAAGCAGAGCCCAGCGCCATTCATTATTTTGTTGACGTAGGTCGATGCAGAGGATCTCCTTGGCCAATGGCGGATTGACATGTGTTGGTCCACCTGGCCGGCGTAACCTGGTGGACCGCGGCCGGGCATGAGTCGGTCAGAGACACCGCTGGCCGACATGGAAGGAACCAGGGGAAAGCAGCCACCATCATCACAAACTCACACCTGACCAATTCCTTGCTGGTTAAGAAAGGGGCAGCCTTGCTCAAGCAAGCACTAGCACTGCTCTCTATGTTTTTATTTACATATCTATTAGATTTCTCTTAATTTAAATTTGAACAACTTTGATCAAAGTTATAAAAAAATAATAACATTTAATGGTGCAAGGTTGTAAATAATAACATCGAGGGAGGGCCGTTGCGTCGTGCGTATAAAAACGGCCTGGGAGTAGGGAGGGAGTAGTCTGTAATGATCCGGAAGATGGTAAAGGTTAGTTACTCTTTTGCAGCCTGCAGGTAGTTTCTTAGAAAAGTTTAATTTTACTGCCGAGGACTAATAATGCGGTTGGCTCTGTCGTCAGTGTAGAAAAAAAAAAGGCTCCGTTTTGCCGTTTCCGTTGGGTCGGTCCGTGATCAGCGTTCAACAGTGTCCCTTTCATCAGCGTAAATGAGGTGGTCACAGTCAGATGAAAAGTTGTTCTCCCAGGAGGAGAGCAGGACACGTCGATGCGCCGCGAGTGATGAGGGCGTGCAGGATGCGGCCAGGCAGTGAGCGAGGTGTCCACGCAGCCATGCTTCTCGCTCGCCGGATTGATGCTCCTGCTCCCTCCATTATCAATGCCTCCTCCTGCCTTGCAGCCCAGTTGTTGCAGTGCTCAGAGACCGTCAGACGGCGATCAGTCCGAGCGAGCGACAGATGCAGGAAATGGAAATGTTGTTCTGATCTGCTGCGTGCTGAGCTTCACCTTCACGTCACAACTTCACATGCATGTTGCTCTGATGCGCAGTGCTTGCCCCATGCCTGCACAACCAACAGTGATCTACCTCCACTTCAGCTCCACCGTCCTCTCTCGATTCTGGCGGTTGCAGGAGCGTCCACGACATAGGACAACGGAGCAGTAAAGGACAGTGAATCTGAATCAGCCATGGTGGTAGCGATCCGGGACGCGTATGTAATGTACAATGTACTACGTAGTATTGCTCTGTAACTGTAATACTACTGTACATTGCGAGCTGGGGTAGAGTAGGTCTGTAACCGAGGCATGTGAATGTGATGAGTAGCTTGTGCTTGTGAAAAAGTTACGCAGGATACGGACGGAGAGTTAGCCAGATACCAAGGCAGGCACAGATTCCTTGGTTCAGATCACTGTGGCGTGCCTACCTGTTCTGGGATTTTGTTTCTTCCATGCTTGAGAACAGGGCCATCTTGTTTGTTTATTCTCATCATATGTTCCCGCACCTTTATTTTGCTTCACAAGAAGAAAGTGTGTGGCCATGCCGTGTCATTCAGCAACATAGATAGATCATAGATGCAGGCACCATGAGCATCATTGCATCAAGTACACAAAAGGACACCCAACTAAGAGGGCTTCGATCATGTAATGTATGGTCCTCCACTACAAGTTTTTTCTTTTTGCCAGATGCACATCAGGTTTTCACTTGCAGAATCATGCTCATCATCAGCAATCTAGGAGTACAGCATCCTAATCAATTTGTGTTTGTCAGTTCATGTCCAACACCCTTGTTCGATAGTAATATTAGTTCCATTTTGGCGACTCGGAAGAATTTTTTTTTTATCAGTACCATTTCAGCTTCAGCTGCAGATGCTACGCGACGCAACCTACTCACCCATAAAGTTCACATTTTCTTTTATCAATCATCAGACTGCGCAACTCAGAGACGAATCATGAACGGAATGACACAGGGGCGGTTTGGTTTGCAAAAAGAATGTAATTTTTTCCTCTTCCATTCCCTTCTTACTGAGAAATCCCATGAACACGAGGGAGAACGGACTAGTAAGAAAAAAAAATAAAAAGAAAGAGAAAACTAAGCAGGGATTCGATTGCTTCGATGATCTCCCTCTTTTGGTTTGCAAAGCTGCAATCAAAAGAGGATCGATTGCTCATCCCCTGTGTTATCTTGTCGTTGGTGGTGTTTATCCCCTCCGATCGCCCTTCCTTCCGTCGCCCGGCCTATTTACAATAGAGTATATTACAGGATTTGTTGCATCACCTGACCTCGCACCGGATTAGAGCTCCTTGTTGCCGTCGTGGCGCGCGCGTGCGGCGGTGGCGCCGCCGTCATCGTCGCAGACCCCGCGCTTGCCGTAGCAATGCAGGAACACCCAGAGCAGGGCGGCGTTGAGCAGCGTGTTGAAGACCCACGCGCCGATGCCGCTGCACCCGCCGCCGACGGCGCCGAAGTGCATCCACACCACGCCCACGTGGCACGCCAGGTTGCACCCGAGCAGCGCGAGCTGGCAGGCGAGCGCGACGGGGGCGCCCCGGGCGCCGCGCGCGGCAGGGAGGCCGGCGCCCACCCAGAACCGGAACCCGAACGCGACGGCGTGCGCCAGCGTCGACGCCAGGATGGCCAGCACCTGGAACGACTGCGAGAACTCCAGCCACAGGAACGCCATGGCCACGGAGGCGGCGTGCGCGAACACCCGCGCCGAGGCGCCCCGCCGGCGCTGGAGCACCGCGAACACGCCCCGCGCCGCGTGGAGGTACCGGGAGAGGTAGTAGGCGTAGGACCAGAAGAAGACGCGGCCCGAAGAGCGGGTCCCCGGCGGGAAGCACAGGAGCCACCGGAACGGCGTGGTCCGGCTCCGGCCGCGCCACGACCACCGCGTGTCCCGTATCTCCGCGACGGCGGAGAGCAGGGTGCCGGCGAAGATGGCCGCCGACACGGCCGCCATGAGGAGCGCGTGCGCGGCGGGCACGGGGCCGAGCGGGAGCGGCTTCCGGCGGCGCAGGGCGGCCCCGAGGAAGGCGTCGAGGGCGAGGCAGATTGCGACGTAGGAGGCGAGAAAGCCGAGGAGGAACGCCCAGGTGGAGAACCACAGGTGGGTGGGGCTCCACCGGAAGCCGACGATGGCCGGGTGCTCGGCGAGCCAGTACGTGGCGGCGGCGGCGGCTGCGGCGGCCATGGGCGGCGGATCGCACCCCTTCCCGGCCGAAGAGGTGGTGGCGGTGGTGGTTGTGCGTGTTCGGTGTGGAGGATGGAAAGGGATTTGGGGAGGAGACGGCTGGATATATATAGCCGACCGCCATTGCCGGAGGTTGGTTGGTTTCTTCGTTCAGCTTCAGCCTCCCTGTGTCGGTCAAGCCTCATTTTTTATTTAGAAAGCTTGTATTTTTATTCTGTTTCTATCTTCAGTTTTTGACTTTTATTTCTTCTCTTTATTATGATTGGAGTTTCTAGAACTTCTTCTTTCTCCATTTTAGAGTAGACCAACAAGGGATTGATGAAGTTCTAGAGGAGGCCAATTATGAAATGTGCTAAAAAGTCATCTATTATTAGGATCGTGTTAGGGCCACACAACACAAAGAGAAGACGGTTTGCATGCTGTGCCGGCTCGGTTGGAGCATCCTTCATACATTTCTGCGTCTCCGGCTCCGGGGTCATGAGAAGTTTGTGTTTCGCCATCCAAAGTTGTCTGTCGAAATGGGACACTCAATCTTGTTTCTTCTCGAGACAAAAAAAAGAAGGAACGCTCCTAATTGGTAATTGAATGCCTGTGGTTACCTGTAACTGAGGGAGTATTTTACAGATTGCGGTCGTTGAATGGAATTTTCTTTGGACCATAGAACTAACAGTTCCGGCCAGGTTTCAATTTTTTTTCTTTTCAAAAAAGGCAGAGAAGGATCTAAATTACAACAAAGGTAGCAATAGAAATGCCACTGTTTTTTTTTCTGAACAATGACATGAGCCCTGCCGTTCACTAATTATAGAGAAGAGTTGAATTTAAATGAAAAAAAACAAGGCCACCGGAATTCTCAGTCGGCGTCAACAGACCACCATTGAATTGAATCTTGAGAGCAGAAAAAACAAGAAGCCCCAAAGGCTGCTGTTACTTAGCACTAATTGTTTAAGGAATCCAATCCAATGCTTAGCCGGTGAGGTGAGAGTGAGAGGATGTGGTCGGCGGTCGGCACCGTTGCCTGCATCATACCACTACTATTTTTTGGATACCTAATCTCCTGTCCTCGGCTTAACAAACTGCCCATCCATGCTGATTATTCTAAACACTAATCTATTCGCCTGCAGCAGCGATACGTGTGTCTTGTACTAAAAACTAATCAACCCGGTGTCATCACCGACTGGTTTATCTCCACCGCACCTCATCTATCCACCAGTTGCCCTGTCCTGAATTCTCTGCTCAGGCAACTTTCAGCCTTGGGAAAATCAATTCATTCATCTGTTCTAGACGCCTACCTGACGGACGCCTACCTGACGCCACACCGGACAAAATTCTACATAGAATCTGTCAAAGCATGCGTGCAAATTATTTCAAACGCAATGCCCTTCTTGGAATTAAATATATAATATTAGATAGATATATATCTGTGTGAATATTTGACATACACATCCATCCACCTCCAGAAGAGGAGAAAAGGACAGAGATAGAGGAGGCAGGCATCTGTTGGGTTTGGCTCTCAAGTATGAAGTTCCAACAGGTGCTTATCATCACTTGTCCTTTTGCTCATCCCTTTGTTTTTTCCTTCTCTTTTTTCTGCTGCAGTGTGAGTGTGAGCCAACTGCTGCCTGCATGCCAAGTCAGTGTTGGATTTGCATGAAGGAAAAGAGGAGCAGTGGTATTAAGTACTATGTAGTTGTGGATGCACGAGCGAGGTGGCGGTCGTCTGGTCGGTTGGCCCTTCTTCCAACTGACCAACCAATGCTGCCGTTACGTTCAAGAGTTCATCTGGATGAAGGTTGCTGCGTGCAGCTTCAGTTCACTGCCGAAAAGTCTGAAACCAGAGTGATCCATCTCTCTTTTTATTATTATTTGCGGGCTTCATCCCCTTTCTAGAAAATCTAGGTTATTAGTTGCTTCATTCTTTACAACTCTATATATAGGTTGTCAATAACAGTTAATTGTCCGCCATATTACTAGTTGTAGATATTTCAGTTTCAGCTTTGCACAAGGCAGCAGGTTCTGACGGATAATTATGCTGACTCTGGTAAACTGATACTAGCAAAGAGCAGTGTCCGTTTGGGCAGCATAATGAAGTACTAGTACCTGAAGAAAGATTCTGAGATCCATCTGGGCTTCAGTTTCATGCATGAGATCCATCGAGTGCACGCATAACCAAAAGAGCATCGGACGATGGTGCTGCTCTACCAACCTTTCGCTTTTGATGAGCAAAAAAGGATCGGAACAGCACCTGAGAAGACCCAGTGGAGAAGCACATTGGAATATTGTTAGGTTGGTTTGCTGGTAAAAGAGATTAGTTAATTAATACATAGATAACTGATGAGGATCCGAGGCAAATAAAGTGTAAGGTTAGAACAAAGCAAGCATGGAGGGGAATTTGCATTGTCTCTACACATACGTGGACACGGGAGCATATATATGATGTCTATAGAGTGTCCGAGACCAACCTGTTGGATCATGTTACATACATACATACAGTAGGCGGCACAGCATCTTCAGTAACAAAAAATCTCAAGATCGATGTTACATGCAGCTAATTAAAAGCTGTGAAATTGTGTGCAAGCTCGCTCTATCTATGCCTCCAACATCTGGCCGCGTATGGTAACTGATCTCCGGATCGATCATCAGATGTTTTTGTGCAGCAACAGTAGGGAATATGCAATTTGTATACGTTGGTCTTATTAATTTTAGAGTAAAATGCACCGGCCGTCCGTAAATTTGTTAGGGTGTGTCACTTAGGTCCATCAACTCCGAATGTGCATTTCTAAATCCACAAATTTATAAGAGTATGTCACTTAGGTCCGTCAACTCCAAAAGTGCATTTCTAGATCCACAAACTTTTTAAATTATTCACCGTAGTTCCATATGTATCCATGTGTGCATGTAATACTGACATGGCATGCTGACTGTATATCTCTCATCTCATTTATCTCTCTCTTCTCTAAATCTATCTCTCAGATCCAACCCCACACGAGCTGTCTTGCCATCCGTGCTGCTCTCTGATATGCTCACCACGTCTACTAGTGCGTCTATCGGATGACCGAACATGGCACACACTAGCGCCATCGCTGACGTGGCCCTAACCACCGCAACAGGAGGCACCTTGAGTTAGGCGGCCCTAGCAAGTGGTGAGATCGACAAGCGACCCGCCGGCCAAGAGGAAGAGGAGGGAGATGGCATGGTGGAGAAGAAAACTAGGAACAAAACATCAATTCTCGTCATAATCCATGTTGGCGGTGTCGGGAACGTACAATCAGCGTGTCATATCAGTGTTACGTGCATATGTGGATACGTATGAATCTGCATTGAACAATTTAAAAAGTTTGTGGACCCGGAAATGCATTTCCAGAGTTAACGGACCTAAACGACACACCCTTCCAAATTTGTAGATCCAAAAATAGACTCTCAGAGCTGACATACCTAAATGACACATCCTTACAAATTTAGGAACGCCCGTGCATTTTACTTTAAATTTCAAGGAGGAAAAAAAAGTGCTAGTCACAGAATAAATAAGCAAACTTTGATAAAGAGTCCATAGACGACAGGAGGATTAATTCCATCCATGTGCTGCTGGGCGTGGACTGGTGCACGCAAAATAGTCCAACAGGAGCTATAGCTACAAGAAGACAGGGTGGAAAAAAAACAGACACATTGCTGTCCAAGTCCAGCAGGAGACTACTCCACTAGTCCACTACCGGTAGTCTAGTAGGTTGGTTCCTTTGGAAAAAGACATACCTGAACTAACAGCGGGCACGAAAAACAGAAGGCGACTGAAGAGATGACTGTGACTATGAGCAGTAGCAGCACTGGCGACTGAAGAGATCGATGCTGTTGCCAGGTACAGCAGGACGATAGATCATAGATAGATGCAATAATAATAAAATGGTGATGATGAAATAAATCAAGCGGCTAATATTTACTGATCATGAGGTCCTCTAGAGGGAGCGTCCATCGTCCCAATGCAAGCTCGTCGCGTCCACATGGAAACCGTGTTTGTTTTTCTTCGTTTGGAAATAAAAAATAAAAGCGATGCGTAAATTGGGCTTGCGCTTAACGTGATCCAACACTAGCTATAGCTATCATCGATGGACGACGTGTGCGTGGCGCGTTGTGAACAGCAGAAGTCTCCCAATCAATGATGATAGGGCAGGTACACACGTACATCCATCCGAAAACGCTCGATCATCATCATCATCCTTTAATTTGCTCATCGATCTCTCTACTTCGTTAGCAATTCATTCCCGGCCTGCAGTTAGATATTTCGCCTGCAAGGCAGGTGAGGCCGTCTCTGACGAATAATCACTGCTCTCATTCAAAATTTATCAAAAACAAGTCATCTTACCCTATTTAGAAAGTGAATGTGCATGCAATAATCAATTAGTATCAAATATGAGTAATAAATAGGGACAAATATGATCATTTTACCTTTCTTATTAATTTGCTCTAGAATTCCTAGGATGATTTGGCTTTTGGGACGGAGGGAGTACTCCAATAGAGGGACTATCACCACCGATTTTGGACTCTGTTGGATCAGGGTCGATAGTAATGAACCGTCGGGTTCACAACCGGCCGTGGTATCTGTTGAAAGAAACAAAACAAAAAAAACACAACTGCGGTCGCCAGCCCCACGCGTCGCAGCTCTTCATGCCGCCGCGAGAGGCTCCCGCTCAGCGCGGCATACGCCCCCATGCGCCAGCCGTGGCCACTGCTCCCGCTTGCCGGCGCGGCCGCCGGCCCTGCGCTGCAGGAGAGGGAGAGGGGAGGAGAGAGGACTGGCGGGGAGGAGGGGAGGAGGCGCTGCCGCCGGCGTGCCACCGCCGCGTCGCATTGTTTCCTCACTTGCCGTGCAACCGCCGCCACCACGGCCCCTCACGCGGCCGCAAACTCTGCCTGGCCCGTCGTTGCAGCCGTGGCGGCTTCACCTGGTCCATCACGCAGCCCCTCGCATAGCCGCTGCCCCCGCGCCCGCCGAGAGGAGGATAGCAAGTGATACCCTTCGAACCTATTACCACCGAATCGTAATACGAACCGGTGGTGATAAACTATAAGCGCTGGTTCAAATCGAACCGGCGGTGATGAGGCGTTTGGGAAGCCCCATTCTATAGTATCTTATCAGTGATCATCATCAGCCAATCGATGGATGGTAGTCTCATCTCTATTATGGCAGCATGCATTGCATATTTGCATGCATAAAAGAACCGGAATAATAAGAATGGAAAGATTGTGATGCCCCCACATGAACACCCACAGCAAGCAAGGGGATGGATGGTCCATGCATCAAGTGCCTGAAGAGGAATAGAGGACGACGACGATGGTGCTGCTCTACCAATGCAAAGCAAACTTTATTATTTCGCTTTTTAAGAAAGGAACGTCGTCACCTGGAATGGAAAAGGACCCATCCTGGATGTCGACGAGAAGCACATTGCATTGCTGCCTGGAATACTATTAGGTTGGTGGCGAAGGAGACTAGTGAACTCAGCGACACAAAAGTGTTTGATTAGTAATAAACAAAGTAAAGAACGGAACGGACTGGAGCTTACTTTATTCACAAATGCATATTTTACAGTAAAGCTCCATAACAGCTGTATGCAAGTCCACAGTGTTTGGCCAAGTGGTAATTAATTTCTGTCGTTGCAACTGTTTACAGTAGCTAGGGTATTAATGTATTCTTATTATTGGAAAAGAGAAGAAATATCTGTCGCCGACAGTACAGTAGTGGAACAGAATTAAGGAGGACGGCGGGTGAAAAGCACGCAACGACGACGACCACCGTTATTTCATATCAAATCCAACAACAGGAAGGAGATCGATTACTACACTCTAGTCTTCTCTTGTAGCTAGCCAGTCAGGATGTTCCTTTCACAAAGACAAGTAATAACAGGAGACCAAAAGAAGAAGGAAAAAAAAAGCAGGTGGTCAGCAGGGGCGTCGACGACGAAGATGACTTGCAGACAATAATGAACAGGTAGCAGTGCACCCCAGTCGACTGAAGATGCGTGGAGTGATGGGAATTTGCTGTCAGACCTACTTACCTGGGTGGTGAGTAACCATCCGTTTGGTTAGTTTTCAGGTCGCAAAGACGTTCGGTTTGTGGAGAGGGTGACTGCTGCTGACAGCCATGAGATTTCATTAGCTTCCCAATCCAAATTGGAGATGTTACTGTATTTGTTATGCTATCGATCTACAGTGGCGCCGTGGAGGGAGTGGAGCAGTTTCGTGCGTGAAAATCAAGCTGCCTGGCCGGTCGGACGACTCATGGCTTTTCAAGATTGGCGCGCAATTCCTCGTCATTAAAAAAAGATTCGACTGTTTCTTCGCCGTCACTGCTTGCATTCTACACGTCACGGCAACGGTTTCATTGGTTGTCTCGTGAAAATTCATGTAGAATTTTTGATGAAGAGAGGAGGAGGAGAGAGAATGAGGTGGTTGCTTCGCGAAACAGGCGCCTTATAGGCTAAAATTAAAAACTATAACACCGCTAAGCAAGATGAGTTAAGCACGATGAGTTGTTATTTTCATGCTATTTATAATATATTTTTTTTGTTCCACAACTTAAGTGATGTGGTACGACTACGAGATAAGAAAACAACAATCCATGTTCAATCGTCGAAATAGACGATCATAACTGATCAATCATGCGACACTTCCTTCACTTATTCGCGGTCGCATAAACCAACCCGTACGATACGACTTCGGACTTGTCGTCTTCTAGAACCAATTCATTTCAGGCCCATCTGGTAAGGAAACCGCTGAGCCCGCCCACCACAAACGAAGAAGCCCATTTAGTTTAGCTGAACACAAAAAGGAAAGAAATGCCTGGGCGGGGGCCTAGCTAGCTACTGGGCTGGGCTCCCCAAGGCGGATCCAGACGAATATACGAATACGATGAGAATACGGCGTACGCCACTAGTAGTAGTTAATTATACACACAGACGCCGAGATACGGACGGATTGACCAAATAATTAATCAATTAATTAATGGCGTCCGTCTTCCTCTCCCGTCCCCGTCGGCCGCGGCCCAGCTGCTGCTGCAGAGCTGCCCCGAAGCTTCTCGCCTCTTCCCGTCTGGAATTCCACTCCACCACCGACCCGCCCGCCCGGAACTGGAACCTCCCTCTCCCTCTGCTCGCGCGCAGCTTGGTTGAGCACAAGATTCCTTGACCTCCGCTCGGCCTGCCGACTTTGAGGATCGGATCGGATTTCTCAGATCAGATCGACCGCTGCTACTCCAGCCCAGGTAACCTTTACTACTCGTTCCAATCCTTCCTCCTCCTACCCCCGGTCATCTGATCTACCCTATCCCCGGGACCGGAGGGATTGACCCAAACCCAGCGCTGCTCGCTCGGTGATCCGCTTTGTACACGGGTTTTGCTTCCGCAGGTCAGATCGCGTTTCTCTGTCGCTCATTTAGGCTTGCCCGCCCGGCAGCAGTTGTGTTGCTCCGAATCCGTCCGGTTCCTGCTGTGATTTCACTTCAGTCTGCTAGGCACGGTGTCAGCTTCAGATCTCTAGGGCCCGTTCCATTTCTGGGTGGAGCGCAGCAGTCAGCTGGGGAGTCCTTTCACGGTCTCCAGCGTACCGGTGACTTAGTACTGCTCGTTTGCTCCCTCCGCTCCTCAAAACAAGCACGGCACAGGTTGTGCTTCGTTGTTACGCTACATATATGAATGATGGAGTAGCTCATCTCATTGCAACTGATTTTTTGCAGCCTTTGGTTGCTCACTGAAACTGAAAGCTCTCTCCCTGTTTCATGTAAGAAAACTACGCTGACCTAGTATTTCCTACTAAACGATTGCGGATTACTACACTGCCCCTATTAACCTTTTTTTTACTCGTTTTGGACATTCCCACGCTCTGTAGTTCCCTCCACCTGTAATGCAGTTAGTAGCGGGTAGTGACAAGGAACTGAAAACAAAACGTCCCTCAAGCTTTCTCAGTTCTTCACACTCATTCGGCCGCCACTTCCACATAAGCCTAAAACTAGGATGAAATTTAGCCCTTCCTCTCTACCTGTAATAATGCACTCTGGGGAATGGTATTAGTCACTTTGGATTATTGTAAGAGCATGGGCGGTGGTTCTCCTGCCTGCCTCTCCAGTACTAGCATAAGCCTACCTGATGGACGACAATAAACTGAGTGTCTGATTTCTCAGAGTATTTAGTCGTTGATGGTACTGCCGAGGAGCAGGCTGGCTCTTTCATGTGTTGAGTCTGGTTTTGTCTTGAGAAGGAATACAGGAGCAGGATCCAGTGAATTCTGTCTGTCTGATTCTCTTTTAGTTGGGAGGGGACTAGTCATGGTTAGCTACATATACAATGTGGTCAACCAAAGGTAGGAACTGCTTGTAGATAGCTTTCCTGAGAAACAAACTAGTAAGTGGCTTTCCTGACAAACAAACTAGTGCAGATGTTAAATCCCAATTCAGAACTAACAGATTGTATAGCCGCATAGATATATAGGAGGGAATGGTATATACAGAGAGCGAATGTTCGGAAAATTGGCTTGTCGCCGCGAATAGCATACATCAACTTGGCAGTATTTATTAAAAATTATAGTCAGATCCTTGTTGCAACGCATACACTTTGTGTTTCTGACAGTTGTGGCAATTTTCATCCATTGCAGCTAATATCAGCTCTGACAACACCCAATATGGCGGCAAATGTCGGGGAATCGACAAGCGGCAGCAGCAGTGGCGCTGATGCCGGGGGTAGCTTCGAGTGCAACATATGCTTTGAGCTGCCACAGGAGCCGATTGTAACGCTCTGTGGCCACCTCTTCTGCTGGCCATGCCTTTACAAATGGCTGCGCATCCACTCGCACTCGCCAGAGTGCCCAGTGTGCAAGGCTGTCGTCGAGGAGGATAAGCTCGTCCCCCTGTATGGCCGTGGCAAGGACCGTGTCGACCCAAGGTCAAAGAACGTCCCAGGGCCTGACATTCCCAACCGGCCAGCTGGGCAGAGGCCTGCAACTGCTCCACAGGCCGATCCTAACAATCACTTCCCCAATGCCAACCCAAACCCGTGGTTCATGGGTGGAGGCATCCCGCTGGCTAATGCACGGTGGGGGAACTATACGTTCTCGGCTGCGTTCGGGGGTTTGTTCCCCCTGCTCAGCTTCCAGGTGCATGGGTTCCCTGATGCAACAGCTTATGGTCAGCCGGCTGGGTTCCCTTACGGGTATGGGCATGGCCATGGGCATGCGTTTCACGGTGGGCATGCAGGACATGCTCATGCTGCAGCTCCCCGGCATGAGCCACATGGGCAACAGCAGCAGGCGGATGTGTACCTGAAGGCGCTGCTCATCCTGGTTGGATTTCTTGTGATCGCAAGCCTCATCACGTTCTAGGCCTGCTTGTTGGGTCATATTGTTTGTCAGCTTTGCTGGTAATAAGTGAGAGAAAGACATACAAGACAATTGCCGTGGTGATACGGTTCCGATGTTGCTGTGTGCGTTTACCTAGCTTTGCCTCCATACACGACCAAATCTGAATGGAGTGGTGCGTCTGCATGGAAGTGTTGATAGAGAAATTGGTGTACATACTGTTTGGATGCGGTCCAGTGGAGCACACTACATGTATACTGCGGTTTTGATTATACAAGAATAATTTGGACATGTGTTTGTTTGAATGAAACGTAGCAAGGGCATTTTGCCCTACATGTAAACTGTACTTTTGATATATCTGTAATGAACAAGCAAGGCATGCAGTTGTTAAGAGGGGATGAGTCCAACCCCTGATATTTAAATTTATATTGGACTGATGTTTATAGTTGAACTAGATTCGGAGTGGGGACAGACTCGTGATTCCCAGGTGTTCGATGTTGTTGAGTGTTAGGCAAATGATCATGACTTGCTAGCTGAGTGCGTGGTATTCGTTCGCCTGCCGCCAGGAAAAGGGTCTGCTTGGTTTGAACTATGAAGAAGCAATCACATTCGTCCTGTTTTAAGTGCAATTTGATTCCAATTTGAAACTGAATGTGGCCAAAAGCTTCCGTTGAGTTTGAGTAAAATTTCTGCTATGCTACTAGGACGGGAGTGGAGTTTGGTTCATGGGCCCTCACCGTACGGTTGGGCTGGGCTTGGGCCTCCAAATGGAACGGAACGGGAAGTGGTGGGATTCAAACGGGCGGGCAAGGAAGGAAGCGACTGAAAAGCAAGCGGGGGTGGGGTGTCAGTGCCAGTGTCGTGTACTGGAGGGAGGGAGGGAGGGGGCACGTGTCGACTTGGCATTGCGTGGCTGCGCTCCCCTCCCGCCTCTTTACCATTCCCCCACCCCAACCACTCCTCCCTCCTCTTCTCCGATCGATTCGAGGCCACCGCGGCGGCTCTGCAGAGCGGAAGAAACCCTAGCCGACCCTACCGGAGAGGAGAATGGAGGGGAGGGGAGGCGGAGCATCAAGCATGCCGCGCCGGGAAGTGTCGCTGCCCCACGCCTTCAAGCTCGTCCTCGGCAAAGGTTCGTTTCGTTTGGATTTTTCTTCCTCCCCCAGTCACCCCCTAAATCCTCCATCTCACTGCTGCTGCATTTGCGGTTCTGGTTGCGAGCAGATCAGGATAAGTGGCCTATGGAGGCGACACTCCTCGTCGCCGCCTACTACGGCGACATCCGCCGCCTCAAGGGTACGTGCGTAAAACCCCTACCCATCTGCACTTCCTGTCTTGTCTTCAGTTCCTCTCTCCAACACGGCTCAGGGTTTTTGCCTTCTGCTTGCTCTGGATTTCTTTTTCTCGATGTATATATAGTAGGGAACATATGCTGGATTCCATCTGTGTGTTACTGTATTCGGGTTTAATCGTTGCGCACTGATCGATGCTTGTTCTGAGACTTAATTTGAAGCACCTGGCTCCGTAGATCTCCACCGAAAATTACATGCCAATGAAGAAAATGAAATAGAAAGTTTGTTTTTTTGCATACGGATTTTTTTTGCTCATATGCTTGCAAATCGACTTGTCCTGCCACAAAAGCTTCTTGATTTTAATTTGTTACCTAAAGCTGCTGAACTTGGTTTTGTTCATCTCTGCATCTCATCGTGTGAACAAAAGCTGAATTTTGTAAACAAAATGTTTGGATTTCCTGCTTTATATGCTCCTACCATGACCCATCCCTAAAATGTCCCCCCCTTTTCTGTCTGTTCTCTTTATTCTTTTGATAACTGAAGAGATCGCAAAGAGCATGGACGTCGAGGGGAAAGGGCTTCAGGAGACCCTGGCCAATGCCAACTTCCTTGGCACGTACGCCCTCCATGCCGTTTGTGACAGTGGGAACATGTATGCCCTCCAGTATCTGGTCGAGGACCTCAACATGGATGTCAACAAGCCTGACACTATGCGAGGTGACCCACCATACAATGCCCATGTTTCAATTTACGTCCTGCAAATTTTCCTCTTCGAGGTGACCACAGTCACGACGCTTGATTTGATTTTATTGGACTTAAATTGCATGGGCTGTGTTCTCTTTTTCCTAGGTTTCACGCCCGCGATGCATGCCATGTTATATGGGAACCTTCCTACCTTGAGGTTTCTTTTGGATCATGGCGCTAATCTGCACGGCCAGCATAAGGGAATTAGTCTTCTCCATGCAGCTGCAGGAGGTATGATATAAACAATAATTGACCCTTCATGTTTTCCATCGTTACCATTGTCTTTTTTTCCTTCTTTTGTGCCGTCAGTACCTTCCAGCATCCGAATAATTTATATATGATAGAGCGACTTTACTTAGATGGAAATGCTGCTAAAATGGTTCAATTATTTATCCAAGGACCATGCTTGTGCCTATGCGAAAATGCTTCTACTTTATGGTCTTAGTCAGATGGTACAGTTATTTGTCCAAGGGCTACGTTTGCATATGTGAAAATGCTTCTACTTTATGGTCTTAGTCGGTGGTGGATCCAGGGCCATGGTTGCAGCCCTGGTCCAAGGCCAGATAACAAATGGAGATCCATTAAAAATTATAGAAATATCAAAGGTGTAAAAGACCTGAGCTTGGGTTAATATAGGGCCAGCCGGGGCCTAGTCTATTCATGGCTCCACCGCTGCTCTTAGTTTTTTACTTTTTGTCGTTGTCAAGATTGGTGGATCAAGATTTAGACTAGTAAATTTCTTTTATGCGCGTACGGCTCCGGATGGTTGCGCGGGTGACACGGGATTTAGACTGGTTCGGGCAAGAAGAAGCCCTACGTCCAGTATGGGGAGCTGCTCGTGTTGCCCACGCGGGTTCTGTAGTAGGGGTTACAGAAGGGCGAGAGAGGGAACCGGTCCCAAGTCTCTTGGGTGTGCACTGAAGCTCTAATGGCGGGAGCGTGTTCTTCTCGCCGGGGAAGAAGAAGCACGAGCGTGCGAGTGTGAGTGTGAGCGTGTGAGAGTCTAAATTTTTCCTCCCCCCGTCTTTCGGCCCCCGGCCTTTCCTTTATAGTACAAGAGGGGCGACCGGGTTACAGGTGAGACGGGCGAAGGGGGAGAGAGAGAGAGAGAGAGAGAGAGAGAGAGAGAGAGCGCAGGGTCCAAGGGGAAGATTCGAGCCCCCTGGACGCCACGGCCGGCTTCAGCTTTCGGCTTCGTCAGACGGCTTCCTCCGATCTTGTCGCTGATCTCCTCGGGGCCGGTGCCGGCAGGCGTGCGTGATGATGGCGTTGGTCGTGGCCTCCGTCCCGTCGCGGCAGACAGGCTGCCCCGGTTATTCTGCTGCTAACGGCCTGCGCGGCGCGGGCGTCCCGTCCCTGTCGCCGGATTTGCGGGGCGCGAGGACGGGTAGGTGGGTGCGAAGACGGTCAGGCGTGCGCGAGGACGGTCAGGTGTGCTCTTGTGCCAGGCGATGCAGCTCATGAGTGCCTGGTGGCGAATCAGGGAAAATCGTGCCACGGTGGCGTGCGCCGCGCGGTCTCGTGTGGGTAGTTGTGACCGGTCACGTCGAGGGCGCGGGCGCCTTTCTGCGCGCCAGAGCTACGGCGCATTTATGGCAAGACCGGCGGGGGGCCCACGAGACTCGCGCTCGCATCTTCCGGCCTGCGCCCGAGGCTGACACTCGCCCGGCGGGCCCGGGTGAGTCCGACCCTCTACGCCCCGGGTCGGGCGAGGCGGACCCTTGTGGCGAGGGGTCGGGCGAGGCGGAGCCCGGCCGCCGGGGGGTCGGGAGCATCCGACCCCGAAGGACTTGGTCGGGCGAAGCGGAGCGCTTCCCTCCCACGTTGGGCTGACGGCGGTTGCTGTCGCCGCAGGTGGGCCCGGGCCTCCATGATCGTCGCCGTGATGGTCATTAGGAGATCGTTCACATTTCCCCCTGACAGTAGCCCCCGAGCCTGTGGTGGAGCGGGGACGCTCCTCCAGAGGCTGTTATCGTCGTTCTTCGGGAATTTTTGCTCGTCGTGCGAGCTGCAGTTGACCAGGGACGGGAAGCACTGTGACTGTCTTGACATGAGGGGATTCTTGCCGTTCCGAAGGACGCCCTCCATCTGGAGGCCTTAGGTTGTGACCATCCGTGTGGTCACTAGTTGCAAAGCTAGCCCCCGAGCCCCCGCGCGTTGCAGGAGACCGGTCGGGAGGCCAGATCGACTTTTAAACGTTACCCCTCAAGCGTCCGTTCGCTGGGACGGAGGGGGTGAGCCGTGCCACGCTATCCTCGTTGGACGAACCGTGGTGCTCGTTGAGCTGCAAACGGGTCGATTCGAGTGGGTCCCGGTCCCCGTTCGGGGGGGTCTGGCTTGGGCCAAGCTAGTGGCGTACCCCAGATTCCGGCCGGCCAGTTCATATAGTTCCCGAGTCCGTTCGATTGGACCCGGTGGCTCGTTGCCTTTCGTCGGAGAAAAACCATGAACTTTGATGCCGGTCGGACTCGAATGTGAGGTCGGGACGTCCTAGGTAGTCGTGTGCCTAGGTGATGGCCGCTAGCGGACCCGTCCCTTCTCACCCCTCGCTCAGGGTCATCCTGGGGCGGCTGTTGAACCCGCGGTGGGCCAGCCTTCGAACCCCTGGATCGTAACGGGCCGTAGGGGCGTTTTCAGCCTCGTATCCCTTCTTACCTTTCTGTTGATCCTCGGGCCGGGTGCGGAGGAGATCGTGTGCGCGTACTTCTCGGGAGACGAAGTGGCAGTAGGAGCCGACCCGCGAAACGAGGGGGGAGTGGATGTTTCCTGCTGGGTCGTGCGCACGACTTCCGAAAAAAAGGGGGGACGGTCGTGACGAGGCGTACCTGGCGCCGTATTAACTGCGATGGGCGCGTCTGTTCCGCTTCCCACGCGTCTTCCTATAAGACGGGGGGCCGCCTCGCCGGTTCCGCCCGCATCCGGCTCCAAATCTTTTCGCCTCCCCTTGCGCCTTTTGGTTTCTCGCGCGAGCCGTTCGTCTTCTTCCTCCCAGCGCTCCAGCCCTTCTCGCTTCCCGTCGTCAAGCTTCCCTTCCTCTCGCAATGGCCACTTGGGAGCGCCCCAGCTTTGGCACCTCGCGCCGACGGCCTCGTGAGGAAGGGACTCCTCTGCGAGAGGACTGAGAGGGGCGAGTGGCGGTTCCCCGGAGCGGAAGAGGTGCCGAGTCTGCCCGCCGGCTACGTCGTGTCATTCGCCCACTTCCACGAGATGGGGTTCGCGACACCGCCGAGCCTCTTCTTCCGCGGGTTGCTGCACCATTACGGGCTCGAGCTGCAGCACCTCAACCCCAACGGGATCCAACACATCGCGGCGTTCGTCGCGCTGTGCGAAGGATTCCTGGGCACCGAGCCCAACTTCTCGCTGTGGAAGTACTTCTTCACGGTCAGCCTGTACCAGAAGACCGAGAGGAGGGGAGGCCAGCAGCGGACGATCCCGGTGTCGATTGGGTGCGCCGGGATCCACCTTCGCCACACCCGCGCCAAGGAGTACATGGCGTTGAAGACTGCGGCGTCCCACAAGGGGTGGCATCAGCAGTGGTTCTATGTGTAGAACTACTCTGAGTCCCCCTTGCCGGAATTCACCAGCCGCGTCATCGAGGCGGCGCCGGAGGTGTGGTCGTACGGCCCGGTGGAGAAGGAGAAGAAACGGATCTCCGGCCTGCTCCAAGCCATCGAGTACCTGAAAGGGAAGGGGCTCACCGGTGCCAGAGTTATCGGGGCGTACCACTCTCGGAGGGTGGCGCCGCTGATGCTCCGGGTCCGCTCGCTTGCCGAGATGGCTCCTGGCGCACCGACCGAGGGCACCGTCCTTGCGACGGGCGCGCTCCCCGCCTCCGAGATCCGGCAGCGCATCCGGGAGGCGTTGGAAGACAAGGACGTCGTCTTCCCGGTGCCCGGCCACCCTCCGATGCGGCCGGACAGGGATTTCGTCGACCTGGTGAGGATTTCGTACGCCCGTTACCCTTTCTTGCGTTTCTTGATTCGCCGTTTTGACGCGGAGCCTTTGTGCCTGCAGGGCCAGATGACAAATGTCGTCGGCGCGCGTCCGCCAGTTCCGGAGGACGCCGAGCGGTGGCAGCGGAACCGCCTCCTTGCCGAGAGGCAGAAGCAGCGCAAGGACAAGGTGAAGGCGAAGAAGCAGAAGAGGGCCGCCAGGGAGTTCCAACGGCGGCGAAGAGGTCCGGTCATATCGGACGACGACGACGATGATGACGACGACGACGAGGAGGAGGATGAAGAGGAAGAGGAGGAGGAGGAGGTAGAGGAGGAGGAGCTCGTCCCGGCCCCTCAGCCGGGCGCGCTCGTTATCCGGGAGCGAGCAGCGCTCCCAGGCGGCCGCGGGGGACATACCGAGCGGCCCGCCCGCCCGGGACCCGACCCCTCAGGGTTCCGGAGCCGCGCCCCAAGGGCCGGCGCAGGGCGCGCCTCGGGAGTTGATGGGGCCGACCCCCGTCCCTCTGCCCATGACCCAGGAACAGAGGAGCAGTGGCAAGCGGCCGCTGCCAGATGCCCCGGGGTCGGCCTCGGACTCGGAGGTGAAGCGCGCCCGACGTCCTTGCGCCAATGTAGTGTAAGTGGAAAATCCTCGCTCGTCTCCCTCCTTTCCCTACATCAAGTTGTTTTCGTCGATGTCGTTTGTTGTCTTGCAGCGCCGCTCCCCGAAGCCGTACCCCGCTGGTGGCGCCGAGGAAGGTGCTGCGGGCGTCGTCCATCTCCGCGGGGCGGGCCGCGACCTCGCCGGCGGCAAGAGGTGGCGTCGCTGTGGAGGCCGCGGAGCCTACCGCTGGGGTGGCTCCTACGGCGGCAACCGGCGGGGAGGTGCCGCGGCCGGGCACGAGGCAGCGTCCGGCCCCTGCTCCGCTCTCTGCCTCCTCGGCGGACCCCGCGGGACGGAGGATTGCCCCCGGGGGCCCTCGGATCGGGGAGGTGATAGACCTCGATGACGAGGTGGAGGAGGAGCATGCTGCTCCGACGGCGGCAACGGAGACGGAGGGGTCCGCCCCCGCGGCTATGACAGGTACGACGGCGGCAGAGGAGGCGGGGACGCTCGCCCCGGCGGCCGCAGCGGAGGCGGCGGCGACGATGGCGGCAGAGGAGGAGGCGCCTGCTCCGGCGGCCGCAACGGGGGCGGGGACGCTTGCCTCGGTGATCGCGGCGGAGGCCGTGGTGACGGCGGGTGAGTCGGGACGTGCGTCGGCGCCGACGGCGGCCGCGGCGACCTCGACAGGAACGGTGGCGCATGCGGCAGAGCCGTCTTCGAGGCCAACGACATCCGTGGTGGCGGTGCTTGCTCCTACGGCGGCATCGGGGACAGGGGTGCCGGGAGCGGCCGGAGCGGCCGGAGCGGCCTCTGTCCCTGCTTCGGTCCGTCCCGTTCCCGAGGCGTGGAGTGGGGCTAGGACCACCCTGCGCTGGACGTCTGGCGACGACCCGCAGGGGCCCCTGCTCACACTGGATGACGCCGAGGAGTGGGGGAAGTGGCGGACAGTGCAGGGCGAGCTCGACAGCGCCCGTGCTGCCCTGTCTTCTTTGATGGGGAGGTTGGATGGCGTCGTCGCTCCTGTTGGTCAGGTACGACGTTCTTCCTGGAGATTATTTTCCTTCCGCCGCTCTGTTACTGAATGTGGATTGCTTTGCAGGCCCTCCAGGAGTGCAGCCGGGGGAAGTCCGATTTCCTTCGGCTCGGGCAGGAGCGCCTCTCCGCGGAGAGGCAGCGGACCGAAGAGTTGGCCGCGCAGGTTGCCGCCGCCCAGCAAGTCATCGACGACCTGCGAAGGCGTGAGCAGCGGACTGAGGAGTCGGCCGTGCAGGTTGCCGCCGCCCAGCAAGTCATCGACGACCTGCGAAGGCGCGAGGAGGTGGCGCAGGATGAGCTCCAGGCCGCCGTCGAGCAAGCTCGCCTTGACCGCGTGGACTTCCAGGCCACCGTCGAGAAGGACCGTCTTGATGCCGCGGAGCTCGTTCGGGTGAAGGAGGAGCGTGAAGCCCTTCAGAAGACCGTCGAGCGCATCCGCCACGAGCGGCAGCAGGCTTGGTAGGACCGGGACCTCGAGGCGACCCGGAGGGTCGAGGCTGAGAAGATGGTGGCCGATCTCGGGACGGAGGTTGGTCAGCTTCAGACCGCCGTGACCCAGGGGCTTGACCGAGAGCGTGCGCTGAGGGCTCAGTCCGAGGGTAAGGCTCTTATTGTCTTTCTGCCTTTGTGGTATTGAGATGGTTTCTGATTTGACGGGTTTTTCTGGACAGGTCTTGCGGATGAAGTTGACCGGTTGAAGGAGGCCCTCGACGCGGAGCGCGTTGAGCACGGCAGCCTGCGGGACGCGGTCCGTGTCGTCTGCGACGGCCTCGGCGTGGTCCAGGGGGAAGGGGCGAGCACGCTAGCGGCTCGTGCCCTCGGGGTGTACCGGCGGGCTCGCAAGATCGCCCGGGAGGCGCTTCACGTCGGCGTGAAGCGGGCTTTCGGCGTCTTTGGGTCCCATTACATCGGCCTCAATTTCGTCGCGATGAGCGGGGGATATGCCCCCGGGTACTCCGAGGCCGATTTGGAGGAGATCGATGCGTCGGTGCTCGACCTAGCGGAAGCCTTGGTGAAGCTCCTGGAGGATGAGGCCGTCCCGCTGGAAAACCCATGAACGGGCTAGCTGCATCGGGCTCAGATGCCCCAGCGTGTAAATACGTTAGTTAATTTTGAACTTCAGGGGCTTTTTCTGTAATTTATCGAAAGACACTTTCGATCCCCTTTCTTGTCTTTTGGGTTTGGAAAGTTTAGAGTACGGGTCGGACGCGTCAGTAAGCGCTGATGAGCGATAGTACCGTAGCCGCTGGGGCGTAGGTTTTTTCGCAGTTCGATGAGTCTTGCCTGGGCGTCGTTTGCGCACTCTCCCCTTTTCACGCCCAAACGTTTAGGAAGGGGGTCGGCTCGGAGAAGAGCTGTTTTGAGAAGACCTCGGGTGACTTGGGTCAGAGCCCCTGATAGCCTCCGAGGGATATGTGACCCTGAGGTAGGGTCAGGGTCGGATATCCCTGAGCTCGTGACGAGACTCAAATGAGGTCGACTCAAAATTGCCTTTCTCCGTGGACTAGAAGATTACAGAAATGTGCGTGTTCAAACTTGAAAACAAAATTTAAGGGTAGAAGCGTCTTATCTGTTCTATGTTCCAAGCGTTGCCGAAGATCTGCCCGTCGGGGGTCGCCAGCTTGTACGTGCCTGGCCGCAGCACTTGGGCGACGACGAAAGGACCTTCCCACGGAGGGGTCAGCTTGTGCCGACCCCTGTTGTCCTGGACGAGGCGGAGCACCAGGTCGCCGACGTTGAAGGCTCGGCCTTGCACCTTGCGACTGTGATGTCGTCGTAAGGCCTGCTGGTACTTGGCCGAGAGGATTGCCTCAGACCCGTAGACCATGAAGAACGGGGTGAAGCCAGTCGCCCTGCTGGGGGTCGTCCTTAGACTCCATAGGACCGCGGGGAGCTCCGCGACCCACCGGCCGCCGAACTTTCTGAGGCGGTCGAAGATCCGTGGCTTGAGACCCTGGAGTATCATGCCCCACCGGCCGCCGAACTTTCTGAGGCGGTCGAAGATCCGTGGCTTGAGACCCTGGAGTATCATGCCGTTGGCTCGTTCAACCTGCCCATTCGTGCGGGGGTGCGCCACGGCCGACCAGTCCACTCGGATGTGGTGGCCGTCGCAGAACCGGAGGAATTTTTTCCCGGTGACTTGCGTGCCGTTGTCCGTGATGATGGAGTTGGGAACTCCAGAGCGATGGACGATGTCGGTAAAGAACCGCGCCGCCAGTTCAGACGTGATGTGCGCGACCGGTTGTGCCTCGATCCACTTAGAGAACTTGTCGATGGCGACAAGCAAGTGGGTGAAGCCTCCGGGCGCTTTATTGAAAGGTCCGACAAGGTCCAGTCCCCAGACCGTAAAGGGCCATGTGATGGGAATGGTCTGAAGCGCCTGTGCGGGCAGATGACTTTGGCACGCGAAAAATTGGCACCCTTCGCAGGTGCGGACCACGTGGGTGGCATCGGCGACCGCCGTCGGCCAGTAGAAGCCCTGCCGGAAGGCGTTCCCGACAAGGGTTCTTGGCGCGGCGTGGTGGCCGCAGGCCCCTGCGTGGATGTCCTGAATCAGCGCCCTTCCTTGCTCGATCGGGATGCAGCGCTGGAGGATGCCGGTGTGGCTCCGCTTGTAGAGCTCCTGGTCGATGATGACGAATGATTTGGCGTGGCGCGCAATCCTTCGTGCCTCCATCTTGTCTATTGGGAGCGTCTCGCGGATGAGGTAGTTGAGGTACGGGACTCTCCAGTCGGGCGGGGGGTCGGGCCCCGCAACTGGGTCCGCGTCAATCTCCATGATCTCGGGGTAGGAGGGATCGGCCTCCAAGCCCAGATCAGGCGGAGCATTGGCTACTTCGCCTGGGTCGGCGCCCGAGCCTGGGACAGGTGGCGCGTTGCCGACCTCTCCCGGGCCGAAGCTTGAGTCCGGGGCAGATGGCACGTCGCCGACCTTTCCCGGTTCATGGTAACGGATTGAGGGCTCGAACTGGTCGCTGATGAAGACGCCGTTGGGTACGGGCTTTCGGCCGGATGCCGCCTTCGCCAGTTCGTCGGCGGCCTCGTTGAAACGTCCTGCGACGTGGTTGAGCTCTAGTCCTTAACTTGTCCTCGAGTTTGCGGACCTCGTTGCAGTAAGCTGCCATCTTAGGGTCGTGGCAGCTCCACTCCTTCATGACTTGCTCGACGACTAGCTGGGAGTCACCTCGGACGTCCAGCCGTCGGATGCCCAGCTCGATGGCGATGCGAAGCCCGTTGAGGAGAGCCTCATACTCGGCGACATTATTAGATGCAGGAAAATGGAGGCGGATCATGTACCTCATGCGGACGCCGAGTGGGGAGATGAAGACTAGGCCCGCCCCAGCGCGAGCCTTCATCAACGACCTGTCGAAGTGCATCGTCCAGTACTCCTGCTTCTCCGGCGCCGATGGCGTCTGGATCTCTGTCCACTCTGCTACGAAATCGGCGAGTACCTGGGATTTGATGGCGGTGCGGGGGGCATAGGTGATGCCCTGGTCCATGAGCTCGAGCGCCCACTTCGCGATCCGTCCCGTGCCGTCCTGGTTCCGGACCACCTCGCCGAGGGGGAACGACGAAACGACCGTCACCGGGTGGGAGGTGAAGTAATGGCGCAGCTTCCTCTTCGTGATGAGGACAGCGTAGATGAGCTTCTGGATCTGCGGGTATCGCGCCTTGGACTCGGACAAGACCTCGCTGACGAAGTAGACTGGGCGCTGTACCTTGAGGGTGTGTCCCTCCTCCTCTCGCTCTACCACCAGAGCTGCGCTGACCACCTGGGTGGTCGCCGCGATGTAAAGCAGGAGGGATTCCCCGTCGGTTGGTGGGACTAGGACCGGGGCTTTCGTCAGGAGGTCCTTGAGCCGATCAAGTGCCTCCTGGGTCTCGGTGGTCCACTCGAAGCGGTCGGTCTTCTTCAAGAGTCGGTAGAGAGGGAGCCCCCGTTCGCCGAGGCGGGAGATGAAGCGACTCAGGGCCGCTAGGCATCCTGTGACGCGCTGAACTCCCTTCATGTTCCGAATCGGCCCCATGTCGCTGATGGCCGCTATCTTCTCCGGATTGGCTTCGATGCCGCGCACGGAGACGATGAAACCCAGCAGCATACCCCTTGGAACCCCGAAAACGCACTTCTCAGGGTTGAACTTGATGCGCTTGTCTCTCAGCCTCTCGAAGGCTAGTTCGAGGTCGGGGACGAGCTGGTCGCCCTTCTTGGACTTGACTACGATGTCGTCGACGTAACCCTCAACGGTCCGCCCGATGAGGTCCCCAAAACACTTGAGCATACATCGCTAGAATGTAGCCCCCGCGTTTTTGAGGCCGAATGGCATCTTGACGTAGCAATAGGGGCCGAAAGGGGTGATGAAAGAGGTCGCGAGCTGGTCGGACTCTTTCATCGCGATTTGATGATAGCCGGAATACGCGTCGAGGAAGCTGAGGGTCTCGCATCCGGTGGTCGAGTCGACTATCTGGTCAATGCGCGGCAAAGAAAACGGATCCTTTGGGCACGCCTTGTTGAGACCGTTATAGTCAACACATATTCGCCATTTTCCATTCTTTTTTCGTACAAGAACAGGATTGGCCAGCCACTCGGGGTGGTACACTTCCTTGATGAATCCGGCCGCCAAAAGCTTCTGGAGCTCCTCGCCGATGGCCTTGCGCCTCTCCTCGTCGAAGCGGCGCAGACCTTGCTTCACTGGCTTGGAGCCGGCCTTGATGTTCAAGGAATGCTCGGCGACTTCCCTCGGAATGCCGGGCATATCCGAGGGTTTCCACGCGAAGACATCGATGTTCGCGCGGAGGAAGTCGACGAGCGCGCTTTCCTATTTGGGAGATAGGCTAGCGCTGATCCGGACGGTCTGGCCGTCGGAACCGCTAGGGTTGAGGGGGACTTCCTTGACGCCTTCGGTGGCTTCGAAGGAGGTGGGCGACTGCTTGGAGTCGGGCCGACCCTCGGCGCTCTACGCGAGCTGGACCGCCGGATCCTCCGCGACGGTGATGGCCGCGGCGTACTGCAGCATTCTACATCACACTCGTACGCCTTCTGGAAAGTCGTGCCGACGGTGATGACACCGTTGGGCCCCGGCAGCTTGAGCTTGAGGTAGGTGTAGTTGGGGATGGCCATGAACTTTGCGTAGCTCGGCCGCCCCAAGATGGCGTGGTAGGTTCCACGGAAGTCCACCACCTCGAAGGTGAGGATCTCCTTCCTGTAGTTGGACGGAGTCCCGAAAGTAACGGGCAGGTCGATCTGCCCGAGAGGAATTGCCTGCTTCCCCGGCACGATGCCGTGGAACGGCGCCTTGCTGGGGCGGAGGCAGGAGCGGTCGATCCCCATGGCGTCGAGAGTCTCGGCGTAGAGGATGTTGAGCCCGCTGCCTCCGTCCATGAGCACCTTGGTGAGGCGCGTCGTGCCGACGATGGGATCGACGACGAGGGGGTAGCGCCCTGGCTGCAGGACGCGCCCCGGGTGGTCGGACCGGTCGAAAGTGATGGAGGATCCCGACCAGTCGAGGAAGGCCGGCGTCGCAGGCTCCGCCGCGTAGACCTCGCGGCGTTCCAGCTTCCGGCGGCTTCTGGAATCATAAGCCGCCGGTCCGCCGAAGATCATGAAGTAGCCGTCCACCTTGGGGAAGCCGTCTTCCTTTTTTCTCCGTCGTCCTTCTTCTCCTCGTCGGGCTTCCGTCTACAGTCGCCCTTCACTGGGTTGCCTACAAAGTACCTCTTCATGAGGTTGCAGTCCTTGTAGGCGTGCTTCGCGGGGAACTCGTGGTTCGGGCACGGTCCCTCGAGCAGCTTGTCGAAGAAGCCGGGGGTGCCCTCCGGGGGCGGCTGACCCCGCTTGCGCTCAGCAGCCGCCACGAGGGGTGCCTCGCGCCGCTGCTTGTTCTTCTTCTGCGGACGGTTGGAGGTGCCCTCGTCGGTGTCCTCCTTCCGCTTTGCCTCGCCTTTGGAGCGGTCGAAGATTGCTCCAACGGCCTCCTCGCCCGAGGCGAAGCTGGTGACGATGTTGAGGAGGTCCTCCGTGGTCCGCGGGCCTCTGCGCCCTAGCTCGTGGACGAGGGGTCGGCAGGAGGTTCCCGCCAGGAAAGCCCGTATGACGTCGGCGTCCGCGACGTTGGAGAGCTCGGTGCGCTTCCTGGAGAAGCGTCGGATGTAGTCCCGGAGGGACTCATCCGACGCCTGGCGGCAGCTCCGGAGATCCCAGGAATTGCGAGGGTGCATGTACGTGCCCTGGAAGTTTCCCACGAATATCTCCCTCAGGTCGTTCTAACTGCGGATCCGTCTTGAGGGGATATGTTCCAGCCAGACTCGTGCTGAGTCGGCTAGAAAAAGTGGGAGGTTGCGGATGATGAACAGGTCATCGTCCGCCCCACCGGCCTGACATGCAAGCCGGTAGTCACTGAGCCATAGCCCGGGATTCGTTTCCCCGGAATACTTGGCCACGTTGGTTGGCTGTCTGAAGCGCGGCGGGAACGGCGCGTTCAGCATGCACGTGGAGAAGGCCCGGGGCCCCGCTGGGTCGGGGCTCGGGCTGCGGTCTTCCTCGCCGTCGTAGCGACCGCCACGGTGGACGTGGTAGCCGCGGTCCACCCCATCCTCCCTGTCCGCGCGGGAGCGCCTCCGCGCGTCCAGGGTGTCACGGGCGTCGCGGATGGGACCGACGCGCCGGTGAACGGATGGAGCCCCGCCTCCTGCGGGTGGCGACGTCCGCCGAGCGGGCGCGGCCTGGTTCGCCCGGGGAGGAGGCTGGTGGACAGACTCCCCCCGCCTCTCGGAGGGCGCGGTGGGGGCTGCCCCGCTGCTGTTCTGCCTGCGTCACCGGGACGCGGAGCTTTCCGCCTGCTGAACGGCGGCGCACTCGAGCAGGTCGCACACCTCTTGGTGCGCCTGGCGTTCTTCGGGCGTCTCCGGCTCGGGGAGTCGTCGAAGTAGGGCCGCTGCTGCGGCGATGTTTTGGCTGGCGCGGGCGAAGAGTTGAGGGCGATCTTCGTCTGCGCAGATACGCTGCTGGACATCGCGCGCTCGCTGTCGCGCCCCGCCCTCGTTGCGGGGGCGCTCGGCCTCCTCGTCGGGGCGCCGCGCGCGCCTCTGGCTGTCGCGGTCGCACCGGGGCCCGGGCAAGGGCTCCCGTCGTGGCCGCGGCGCGCGGTGGGGGAGTTCGCTGCCTTCTTTCGGCGCCGTCGCCGTTGGATCCCTCGGAGTGCACGTCGGCCATGAAGCACTCGCGCGAGGGGTGGTGGCTCCTGCTGCTGGAGCCGGTGTCGGAGATCGCCCCCGTCACGCCCGCAAGCTCGTTGCTCGCGGGTGGCGCGGTCATGGACCGCGCTAGGGAACGACCGTAGGCTGGCGCGGCGTTGCGCAGCCTGAAGAGCCGTCCCGCCGGAGGAGGCCCCCCGGCGCGCGCCCGGCCGCTCGCCACCACCCCGGCGGCAGAGCCAGAGGTGATGAGGCGAATGGGTGAGGCGAGGAGAGGGATCAAATCGATCCCCTCCCCGGTGGCGAGGAAGTCCAGGCTCCCAAAGCGGACCAGGGAGCCCGGAGCGAAGCTGGCGTCGTGGCTGGCCATCTGAAGCCGGTGATGTACGCGCAAAGGCCCCCTACCTAGCGCGCCAACTGTCGTTGTCAAGATTGGTGGATCAAGACTTAGACTAGTAAATTTCTTTTATGCGCGTACGGCTCCGGATGGTTGCGTGGGTGACACGGGATTTAGACTGGTTCGGGCAAGAAGAAGCCCTACGTCCAGTATGGGGAGCTGCTCGTGTTGCCCACGCGGGTTCTGTAATAGGTTACAGAAGGGCGAGAGAGGGAACCGGTCCCAACTCTCTTGGGTGTGCACTGAAGCTCTAATGGTGGGAGCGTGTTCTTCTCGCCGGGGAAGAAGAAGCACGAGCGTGCGAGTGTGAGCGTGTGAGAGTCTAAATTTTTCCTCCCCCCGTCTTTCGCCCCCGGCCTTTCCTTTATAGTACAAGAGGGGCGACCGGGTTACAGGTGAGACGGGCGAAGGGAGAGAGAGAGAGAGAGAGAGAGAGAGAGAGAGAAAGCGCAGGGTCCAAGGGGAAGATTCGAGCCCCCTGACGCCACGGCCGGCTTCAGCTTTCGGCTTCGTCAGATGGCTTCCTCCGATCTTGTCGCTGATCTCCTCGGGGGCCGGTGCCGGCGGGCGTGCGTGATGATGGCGTTGGTCGTGGCCTCCGTCCCGTCGCGGCAGACGGCTGCCCTGGTTGTCCTGCTGCTGACGGCCTGCGCGGCGCGGGCGTCCCGTCCCTGTCGCCGGATTTGCGGGGCGCGAGGACGGGCAGGTGGGTGCGAAGACGGTCAGGCGTGCGCGAGGACGGTCAGGCGTGCGCCTGTGCCAGGCGATGCAACTCATGAGTGCCTGGTGGCGAATCAGGGAAAATCGTGCCATGGTGGCGTGCGCCGCGCGGTCTCGTGTGGTTAGTTGTGACCGGTCACGTCGAGGGCGCGGGCGCCTTTCTGCGCGCCAGAGCTACAGCGCATTTATGGCAAGACCGGCGGGGGGCCCACGAGACCTGCGCTCGCATCTTCCGGCCTGCGCCCGAGGCTGACACTCGCCCGGCGGGCCCGGGTGAGTCCGACCCTCTACGCCCCGGGTCGGGCGAGGCGGACCCTTGTGGCGAGGGGTCGGACGAGGCGGAGCCCGGCCGCCGGGGGGTCGGGAGCATCCGACCCCGAAGGACTTGGTCGGGCGAAGCGGAGCGCTTCCCTCCCACGTTGGGCTGACGGCGGTTGCTGTCGCCGCAGGTGGGCCCGGGCCTCCATGATCGTCGCCGTGATGGTCATTAGGAGACCGTTCACATTTCCCCCTGACACTTTTCTTGCCATAAGTTAAAACAAGCCCTACTTTATGTGCTGTTAATGTCAAACAACGTATGCATGTTATCTTTTTCTTCAGAAACTGTTCTTCATGTTTGTTACAGCATCTCACAGTTTCTTCCCTTAATTACGTAAAATTCCCTGTTCATCATCTATGTATCGTCGTTTGTAGGCATTGTATTTATTCAACTAATCTATGTATCTTCCATCAAGGTAGTCATTTTCACGTGTTCTGTTCTAGCCACTGAAGCTAGGTTTCTCCGCTTCGAAAAAAAACTGCCTTTCTGTAGATGATTTGTTAAACTACTAGGATAACAATAAAATAAGTTTCCATGTATTTCCTTAAGGAACTGTGAACTAAAAGGGCTTTCCTCTAACCATTAAAACTTTGTTGCCCAGAAACCTTTCATTTATTATACATGGCTATGACCATCTGTTTTTCATATGTTTTGCCAGGGCGGCCTGAAATAGCCAAATTTCTGCTTTCTAGAGGAGCTCGTGCTGATGTGGAAGTGGAACCAACTTCCTTCACCCCACTGTTCATTGCTACTTTTAGAGGATATGCTAGTATCCTGAAGATGTTATTGGAGCAAAATGCAGATGTAATATGCTAACTATACTATTTCTACCTGACATCTCTCAAGTTTAATTCTTTCGATTTTGCCCTGAAAGCTGCATGGTTCGCTACTTTCTCCCACTGTCCTATTTTCAGTTTCTCTGAGCTTTGGATGTGTGAGCCAGCCCTGGCATAGTGCCATAGTGGCATGGATATCTCATATCTGGACACACAGACATAAGCAGTTCTGAGCTAGAAATAAACAAACGAGAGCACATGAGGAACATATGACCTACTTTCTTCCTTTTGCTTTTTTTCCCTCTCATTCTCTAGTGTCTATCATAATTTTCGCATTAATATCGATTTTTTTTTTGTTCTTCTAGCCCAATGTGTGTATGAATGATCAAATTATACCTTTAAACATGGCACTAAGACACTCTTCTGTGGCTTGTTTGAAGCTATTGGTTCAGGTACGTTGTTATCTGTATTTTGATAATTTGATTGCAACATGATTATTCTGCTGTGTTAGTCATCATTTTGTGGAGAAAGTGTATGATTGTTTTGTCTTCTTTAATTACATTTGGCAGGCTGGAGCTGACGTGAATGTTTTTGGATCTTATAATCCTTTGGCAAGAGCTGCAGAGAAAGGTTTAACTGAAGCTATCAAGTGCTTGTTGGAAGCTGGTGCAAATCCAAATGTTCCTGACACAGTGAGATTCACTTTTGTTGCATCAGTCTATTGCTCTAGCGATCCGCTTGACTTTATGTCTCCCGTAGCACTGTCCGATACACATAAATAATAGGCTGTGGCTTGACTGCTCACATACTTTTTTTCTGCATAATCTTGTTACTGTTTTGGCACGTCTTCTGTTATGGTGTGCCAGGTATATATAGTTAGTTGTGACACACTAGCCTTACTTTACTTAGCCTGTTCTGATGGTAGTGAATTAATAAATTTTTGCATTGGTTCTTGCGTTCTGGACTAGTAGGTACTCCCTCCATCCCAAATTATTAGTCGTTTTAGCTTTCCTAGGTGCATAGTTTTTGTTATGCATCTAGATATATGTTATGTCTAGGTGCATAACAAAATCAATGTATCTAGAAAAGCCAAAACGACTAATAATTCGGGACGGATGGAGTACTTTGTCAGGCATTTAATTTGATGGCGTTCATGGTTTGGTATTGTTTGTACAGGGAGCATAATTCTTCTAAACATGGTAGCATTTAACTGGGAAGGTTCATTTTGTTTTTTTTTCTCTTTTAGTTTTTGCATCCCCTCAATTTGTTTGTTTGCTGAACAGTTTGGCAGACTGCCAATAGAGTTGGCCACTGAATATGGTACCTGGGAAGACGTCGAGCTTCCATTTCCTGTCACTTCCAAAATTACAACAGTGGCAGATTGGAGTGTTCATGGAATAATTAGTCATGTACACATGGAAGTCATGCAATTCGAGGTATGCCCCTTTAACAGTATTGTGCATTCACGCACCTTTTCAGTAAAACTAGAAAAATATCATGCATCTTCAACACTTCTGGTCCAAAATCACTCTCTGTTCAATGTTGGTGATAAAGTATAGTGTAAGAACTTGAGAAATCAAGAACCAGTGCTTTTCCATTGACCTATCAAATGTGTTATTCATGTCTGTTTGCATGCGTGATGCATCTGCATTGCTCCCTAAACTCCCTTCCTGGATAGCTATTTGATTGAATGATGTTTTCTCGAATACATCACTTAGTTCAAATGGCGATTCCTTAATTCAGATACTGTTAAAAGGAACATGCAGTCCAATTTGCTACCTTACATAACATGCTTCAGAAACTAACGTCTTCAAATATTGCGTATTTACCTGTCTGCTGAAGATATTGCATTGATAAAACGTGGTTGTCATATTCTTTCCCTTCACCTTAATGACTTGTTACACCACTGTGTTTTCTACACACACCAGATGCTTGAACCTATGTCTGACTCAATTTATTATGGATTGATTAGGATGATGATTTTGTCAAAAAAGAAAAAGTCTGAGCTGAAAAGGCAAGGAGCTGATGCATTTAGAAATGAGGATTATCTAAAGGCGTCAGTGTTCTACACACAGGTATATTCTTAGACATCATTTTCGTTTGGAGGTACATTGACCGCGGATCCTATTCCTCCTTCATACATGATGTTATAGACTTATAGGTCTGCCTTTGTCTAATAGACTCCATGTACGGTTTCATGTGTGTTTCAATTTTTAATCATCTTAGATGGGGGGGACTTTGTTCATCTTGATTCCCTTTCCCTTCATTTAAGTGATCTTATTATTAGTTGACTTCCTTGATGCATGAAATTTCCCTGGTTACCTCTTTATACTACCATTGTTACTCTTTAAAGGGTATAGAATAATTGTCGCAATACATGAAACCTGCTCCCATTTCTTTGGGAGGAATTCTATTGAATTGCTCTTTTACCCAGCATTGCAATTTTGGCATCCTACCCAAGGAGCAAATGACAAATGTTTGGTCTAAATTGAGTGGTATTTCTGGTATGTGGCAACAAAAGAAAACTTTAAACTGTTTGGTTCACTGCAGGCATTGAAGGTTGATCAGTTCGACGCTACATTGTTCTCAAACAGGAGCATTTGCTGGCTTCGCCTGGGTGATGGAAAGAAGGCTTTGTATGATGCGATGGAATGCAAAGACCTGCGCCTGAAGTGGGCAAAGGCCTACTATCGAAAAGGAGCTGCTCTGATGTTTCTGAAGGTGCAACAACAAAAGAGTAGAGTCCGGTGAATTCCATTGTTCCTTATATCTTCTGTATGAGTTGACTGTGCAATTGGCTTCCCCAGGATTATGACAGTGCTTATGATACGCTCTCTCGTGGCTTGGAGTTGGATCCTGAAAGTGAAGAGATGGAGGAATTGCTTTGGTAGGAGATCCGATCCATGTTTTCCTCTACTATCATTTAGTGATATGAGTGTGTTGGATAGTATGTAACTAGCTGTTGATGATCCACTGTTTTAAGTCAGAAATAACTCAGATGTGTTCAGTCATCATTCCCTTGGTTTCATCTTCTTATGATCAACTGGTTGTTGTTGCAGGGAGGCGATGGAGCTGAAGTAGCTACTGCTTGCAAGAAGCTGATGCAAAACCGGAAGCTCTTCAATTTTGTTGTTCTCGTAGATGGATCCTGGACACACCTACTCTTTTGGAGGGTTCCCTCTTTTGTTTACATATACCCAGGTCGCTAGACTTGAAACAACGGACACCTACTCTTTCTTTGTGATGCGCAATTCTGGGAGGGTAGCGAGAGTTTAGACCAGCATAGGTTACTAGTATCTTGGAGTAGCCGCAGATACAGCCTCATGTCCTGTTTGTGTACGGAAGCATGACATTGGTGTTGTGCTTGATGAAACAGTTACCTGAAGATCAATTTCACAGAAATGCTTTGACAATTGAAATGCATGCGCCCTTCAAGCTCAGTAATGTTGTTTAGTCGGAGAAAGTTACCAGCAGGAAGTGTGTGACAGTGTGTAGCCTTGTGGAATTTTTTGAACACTGCAATATGCATTGTTTTTCTCTTCTTCTGTTGCTGAATCTAGCACCAGTAGAATATTTCAGAGGCTTGAATGTGATGCTCAGTTGCAGAGGAGTTTCAGTTGCTGGGTGCGTGGCAGCCTGTCGTCGGCGACTAGCAGCGGAGGCGGCTTCTTGCTGTGTGTTCAAACGGAAAGGCACTTGTGCCCTCAAAAAAAAAATATGGAATGCACTTGTACGTGGAGCGAACTGAAACGAAGGTGTAGTGGTATGGCAGTGGATGATGAAGTGGTTGGCTAAAGTGATAAAAATTCGCAGAAACGTTTTCAAATTTTGAGTACTAGTCTATATGACTAACTCCCATTTGAATTTTCAAATGCATTGCTTGATAATAAAGAGTAAAACAAAGAATAACAGCAGCAGCAAGTACACATCATATTACCAATTCCTGGAACCTAAGTAACCATTACTTTACAATATGCTGCTAAAATCACAAGCTTTTACACGTATAGTATATTGTGTTTCATCTTTACAAGATCCTTTTTTACCCTATCACCCCCACCACCTACACTATATTACATTTCCTGCTATACCTCCAATCTGTATTGAATTGAAACTACAGGCTACAACCCAATGCTCCTTTTAGGCATATGTTATTCACCCAGGCAAGCCAGGTGTTACAAATCTTCTGAACTACGAGCATTCAGGCCACAAAATCATGCAGAAGAGGTGATTGCTCGAACCTTTGCCGTTGATCCATCTGGTTCATTGATTCATAGTCTGAAGACGCGACACTCACACCGAGAGGAGCGGTAGCATTGTAGATGTCATCGTCTCCCACACCAGCAAAGCTCTGCTGGGCATTAGGAACCGAGAGGCTGCTGCTGGAGTGCTGCAAGCCAAGTGTCAGTGATATGTTGCCATTTCCATATCTCCCAAGCTCTGCCAAGTGGTAGGCCATGAACCGGGCGTTCTCATCTTGATGATGTGCAACAGCGTTGTGGAGGAGGAGGCCACCATCTGCTTCGTTTGATCTTTGGTCCTTCAGCATCAGGTTCATGAAGCTGTCGTCAGGGTTGGCCTCGTTCTGGAATCCAACAGGTGCTCCACCAACGTTCATAGTCCCTATGCTGGCTCTCGACTCGCTCAGCTGGCTGCTCTCACAAACCCGAGGTGTAGAACTTTTCAGGTCCTCCTTGTCTTCAGAAGATGCCATTTTGCCCTTGCTTCTTGACGCATTGTCGGAGGAAGAGTTGGAGTCTTGCTCAATATCTCCAATCTCTTCCTTGTACATGTCCTCAATCATTGGTTTCCAAAGGCGGACACGTGCATTTATGAACCAATTTGAAATCTGGAGAGGCATGAAAGTATAGTCAAAGGATAGAACTCTTGAATTAACACAAATAACGTTAGGAGCAAGAATAACAATTATGCTGAACCGCCTCTGCCATTTCTATACAGGTTTGAGGCGCAGCAATCAGCATAACCATATCAGCTGCTGGAACTTAAGACATGGATCAGGAAAAAATGAATAAGAAACATTACCTGACTCCTTGTCAAGCCTGTTTGCCTAGCTAGCATCAGCTTTTCAGAATCTTTAGGGTACCTGCAAAACAATGTCATGACAAATGAGGAACAAGAAAGAAAAAGGAACAAAAGGAATATTGGATAAAACACCACAGGAGAAGCAGCTTACGGGTGAAGGAAATGCTCAAAGAGCCAAGCACGAAGAATGGTAACAGAGTTTTCAGGAAGCCCTCTCTGTGGCCTCCAGGCATTTTGTGGAATCATGCCATACTGTTGGAAAGCTCGTTGTTGCCTTAGCTGTTGATCAATGTACCGGAGACGAGTTAATTTGCCCTCCTTGCCGGATGAATTTTCCTCCTCTCCAAGCTTCTTTCTGATGACGTTGATCTGATCATTGATAGCATCCTTCAGGCACCGGAAGTGTCGTGAGATTGTCTGGAGGGCAACTGCAGTGTAAGGTTTGGCAGCTCCAGGCCCAGCTACCACATCAAAAGAGGAAACCACACTTTGCATTTGGTGGTAGTAGTGCTTGTATTTCCGGTCCACCTGAAATATATTCACTCAGCATTAAATAAACAGTGTCCAAAACCTTACGATTTTCTAATCTCAGTAAGCTATTAAACACTATGTTATAACTCAACCTAATCGTTTGGATACAGATCTTTGTACAATAATTGTATAGAAAAAAAAGAATTGATGTTGGTTGTTGGATTTTTATTTCAGAAGAAAAGTGCATGATAGTAGACAGACAGTGTCACCCACCTCATCCAACATATCCATCAGCTTTGCCATCTTGTTCTGAAGTTCTTGCTTCTCAGCAGTAGAAAGCTCAGGTGCTGCATTGGCAGCAGACTCCTGTGGATTAGACGAGACGCCCTCACTTTTCAGCCCTCCCTCGGTCTCCTTGCCATCTGTCTTTCCAGCTTCGACTTGTTCTTTCTGAGCTTTCTGCTTAATATTCTTCCATACGTTCACAACCTCATCGAGCAGTTCTTGTGCCGCCTTCAGATACCTGGAGTTTCGGATTGCACGTGAGGCCTCAGACTGCATACTCTTCATTCGGATGTCATCAACTCGAAGACTGTCATGGTAAGAGTGTGGTGACAACATATCTGGTTTGACAGACCAGTACGGTAAGGAAGGTGCCAGGATTTGTGTGTTGAGGCTCAGAGATAAACCTTGGCCTTGCACTGAGGGAATGTTCGATGAACTGTGGTTGTTCAGAACACCAAAATCAAGCTGTGCACCATTGTGGGCATCATCATGGATGAGATCAGCAGTGCTACTTTGTGATCCATCCAACATATGCATCAACATTTCGTTTTTCATATCTTTGACTGGACCGAAAGAGCGCTGCCCCTGGTGGGAACCAAGCATGTCAGACTCCCTTGCTGATGAGTCATGGGACATGACTGAAGGATGGCCAGGGTCAGGCATCTCCATGCAATTCTGCTGAGACTGCAGAATACCACTAAATTCCGTGTATGGTCCGGAAGTAGAATTGTTCAGATAAAGCAAGTTCCCTAGAGCTGATGGCATAGGATAGGATGCATTGCCCGGGTCTCTTGAGTACATGTTCTGCGAGTCCCTTTCACTACCCGGGCTCGAGTAATAAGTAGCCATCATACAGTTTTGGCTACTAACTGATCAAGATCACTCCAAGAGATACGTGTATAAGCACCTCGGATATTGATTGATGAATCAAGTTTTAGCAGAAGACCCAAACCTTTCACTTATAGCTCGCCTGCAATTCGAGTGACGAGATGTGGGTCAGATAAGAAGCTTCAATAATATTCAAGATTGACATAGGTTTATTCTTTACTGCAGTACCAAACAACACAAAAATTTCATGAAGTAGAACAGCAAGTGTTAGCAGTGCAGCTCAATGAAATGGAAATGACTTCAACAGAAACTTTGCACACTAAAGGTTTAATAAAATGAAATGGAAATGACTTCAACAGAAACTTTGCACACTAAAGGTTTAATAAAACAAGGTATTCTCCTGGGACAGCAGAAAAACTTGAGGCAAGTGACAAGTGCGATATCAAATTGAAGCTCATGCGGATTTGTTAGAGAAGTGGGATAATACGAACAGAAAATGCAACATGCCAATTAGCAGGCTGGAGGCACAGGTGGTCCTCTTCAATTTTAGATTGGATCAAGAAAGTATTCGGCTTTGTGCGCAGCCTTCGTTATCATGATAAACAAGAATATATGCTTACGAATTCCATTTGTTATACCAAGATGACCAATTGTGCATCATAAGAAACCAAAATCAAATAATTGGACCAATATTTTTCAAAATACGGCTGGATATAACCGTCTCTATGGAAATCACAATATCCATTAAGAAAAATAGAATTGAGTGAATAATTTGTCAGAGTTTGGACAACTGACTCTTGAGAGAGTACTGGTCAATTTTCAGTAGTACCTTGTTCAACCAAACTGAGAGTTCTCAAAGATGCTTCACAGGCGTACCACCAATACGTACAGAGTTTGATCAATCTGGAAGAAGAGATAAAAATTGCTTAGCCTCCTAGTCCCAATTAGGGTGGGAAAATCATGGTAGAGACTAATATTTACGACATAAAAGAGGTGAAACCAAGAGAAAACTCCCAAGACAAAAGCTTTGATGCTACAGGCTGGGTAGTACAGAATAAATGAAGCAGTTAATTCCGATGAAAATACGTAAGATTTTGTTGGCAGGAAAGCCACTTGTGGTGCAGTAATTCGAACCACAAAGGGGGTAGGAATAAAAGGAACAGAGCTTGGCTTTCATGCAAGCGTCGAAAGAAGAAAGAGAAAACTTGTAGAATTCAGTCACAAATCCAATTCCAATGATAAACAAGATCAAATTAATAGCCAAGATACTCAACAAATGAGTTGTTTGCCAGTTCGAAAAGAGGCTGAAACACAGAATTCGGAGAAACCAATCTTTGAGTTGTGAATCAAATAAAAGAGGCGAGATTCGCAAGCATCGGTTAGTAGAGCAAGAGAAGGGAAGAACTTTGGTGAGCACATGTCACCTCAAGGTCAAAAAGGAACATCTTTTCTCTTGGGGAGCTCTCTCTTCTACAAGAAAACCTAACAACAGCTTATCATCCGTATCCAACCGAAATCGGCAAACAACGAAAGGAGCTCGATTTTGTTTTCCAAATTCAGAGAGAATAAACAGCAACACACCCTACCAACTCTACTAACCCAAGAAAGCAAGAGCAGCCGGGGAACCGAAGAACAGCAATAGCACCAGAATTCAGAAGTTTTCATCGGCCAACCGAAGCGAGCAAAGAAGAGCTACACAAACATGCAGGGACCAATTCTTTGCAGCAGCAGCAGCAGCAAGGAGGAGCTGCAGATGGTACAATAAGGGAGAGGCAATAAGAAAATGGGAGGGAAGATGACCTGAGCGCGGGTTGTGCTCCTCTCATGCGGAGCAGAGCAGGAGCAGGCAACAAGGCAGGCAGGGATTGCCTCCACAGCAAAGCTGATCTTCTTGAGGCTAAGTGGGGAGGGGAGGAGAAGAGAAGGGGAGAGATGAGAAAGATAATCAATCCTCCCAATATGGGGACAAAATCAGATCCCAGGATTAAAATAACAATTCCAGAAAGAAAAAGGAGCTCCCTTCTCTCTCTAGTCTCCCTCCCTCTCTCCCTCTGCTGCTATAGCTCTGAGCTCGTCTGAGGCAGCTTCTCCCTCCCTCCTCTTCGCTGCCCCCCTTCCCAAATAAAAAAGGGAGAAGAAGCTGAGCTCGCACCACCCACTAACAGCACCACCAAATATGGAATAATGTGTGCCTCAAAAAGAAATTGTTTTTCCTCCTTTTATTCATTAATTGGTTGTTGTTGGGCTGAGCAGGATTATACTGGCTTTAACTAACCTCTTCCCCTTCCTACTGTTTGCAGCTTGGAGTTATTTGCTGGTGTAACCACCTCAGGAGTAGGAGCCTTCGTTCGGCGGCTACTTGCCGTTGCCGAGTTGTTTCTTTACGACAAAGCCTAGGCATCTCTCTTGTGCTGTCAACTAGATCAAAACTCCTTTAAAAAAACTAGTTTAAAACTGGATTTGGAATTGTGTTATTATGCAGTAAAACTTCAGGCTTTATTCAGATGAAAACCTGTTGTTGATGGCATTGCTAGTGCATCTGGCTTTTGGGGGTTGGGCTTGATGCCAGCTAGCTGATGGGCGAGATACGCAGAATCATGAGACCATTTGAGGACAAAGGCATGGAGGCAAGGGGATTTATCACGTGTGACATCAACGCCCCAATGAGAGAACCCCAAAACAATTAGTGGTGGGGCCCAACCCTCTCCTCTTCCTCTCCTTTGCTTGGGTCATTGCCTAGTCATTGGGTGGTTCATGTGGTCGACGAGCTTACGCGATGGCACGGGTCCACCAACCAAACCAAACCAAACCTCCTCATTTCCTCTGCACCAAATTGCAGAGCTGGCTTGTTAGCTGCACAATATTGATGCAATGTTGAATTGGAGCTTACTTGTAATTAGCATGTGGCAACACCCCAGCGACTGCAGTGAACATGACTAGATTTAGGCAAATTTTGCATAAGCAAAGGGGTAAATTAAAATATTTCACAAGAAAAAAAAGTATCATACCCTAGCATGAAAGCTAACATATTCCGCAATTGCGTGCTGGAGTCTATATATTCTCGAATAAATAGTTAGTAGAGTATACCAAAAAATTGATGTGTGGAAGGACACCTTTTAATTCCATCCATAACTGTTACATAATTTCACCAATTTACCTTTGTGCTGACTTCACATATATGAAGTACTAGCACTTTTTCACCCTGTGATCAAACATCTTAGCAGCCATACCTGTATTTAATGACCTTAGTACACCTAAACCGTAACTTGGACATAATCCCGAGGCATCGGATGAACCAGGACAGGGATAATAACGCTAATAATTAAGTACTCTCACTAAAGGTGGTTAACTTGGTAACCTCTCTTCAAATCAAAGGTTGCATTGGGAAGGGCTTGCTGTGCACACATTGAGGTTGGGAGTGGGTGCTGTGGTTTGGATTGTCAGATGGATGGATGGGTGCTCCTCATCTCATCTCCCTAACAACCAGTGGGTGGACCTAATATAAAAACAATCCATCCAGCCTTGTCTTAGATTTTAAATTACAAATCCATCTATCAACCCTACCTCCCTACCTCTAGTGAGTGCATGCCTTCCTTTTTATCCCACTGGCTACTTCTACCATCTACTTCCCATCTTTTTTACTTTCCTGTAACCACCCACTAATTAACCTCTTTTCACCTTTTAGCTTGCTTCTTTGTGACGAGGATATGTAGCATATTTTAAACATGACAATTCAATAAAAATATCTGGTTAAGAGGAGCAGTAAAAAATTTCGTACAGGAATTATTATTTTTGAGTTACTGTAAATGTTTCTTAGTTACCCAACCATCACCAGAACGATCAGATCATGAAGAACTTCAAAAACAAACAAAAAAAATATCACGCAAGCAACCAGAGCTCATGTTTACATCGTTATTGTTTCTTTGGTCTTGTTACTTGTCAGGATGAAGAAGATGATATAATTATTTGTAGTATATATACTAGAAAATACAAAAAAGTGTAAACAGAATAATTAAGATAGTAACCGAATAATATGCAATCTGCTGGATGACAAATTTTATATGATGCCTTGTTATCCAAGAGAAACACTTCGATTGGTTGTTTTGTTTTTCAGGAAAATCCAGCAGCCGTCTTGCAAGTTGCAGCCAAGTTCAGCCACCATCCACAGTTGATATCTTATTCAAATGAGTGGGCTTAAGATAATTTATCGGCATGATTATTCTGATCGATAATTTGTTCTTTGGCTACCTCGGTAAGCTCTCCTCCTTTGGTGTAACTATTGGCTACTTTTGGTATTACTGCAGGATATATATAGCCGAGGACATCCATGAAACTGTCAATCAATTTCCAACCGTGGTAAATTATAAAGTAGATGAAAATAAATTCCCTCGGATCATAAGATACAACGATAGAATCTAGTTGTCGAAGAGTTATATATATGATGGAAGGTTGTGAACTTTCGCTGGCAGCTGGATTTATATGTCAATTAACTAATTATGTGCAAAATATATAGGGGGCCTCAAAATTTTCAATTCTGTAAATTTGCACGAACACATTATACAGCTCCTTGATTATTAGCTACTAAGCTGTTGCTGATATCGTGGTGACGTGTGGTGATCAATTATTATTATTATTATTATTATTATTATTATTATTATTATTATTATTATTGTTATTATTATTATTATTATTATTATTATTATTATTATTATTATTATTATTATTATTAGCCACACCACACAATGACAATGGTAGGCGAGTAGGAGTTGCTGTCATGGTCCTTGAATTTAGTGTGGGGGCTCTTGATCTGTTCCTGCTTGCTTACTCAGCCTTCCTCCCTCAACCATTTAATTTTTCCTAGCGCATTTGTATTTGTTGCTATATTATGTGCGTCTTCCTCTTTGGTTGCTTTCAATCACAGAAGCTTCTCTTTGAATTAGGTGTCCCGGGCGTGCCACGTGTCCGCCGCTTACCGGACAAATCAACCTTGTCAGCTTTTAGTACTATTGTTAGTCTCCGTAATCAACGATTAAATTACTACAAACTTACCAGCTGATCTGGACCTGCTTGTTGGTTTGGTTTCCATGTGCGAAGCAAATCTTGTTCTATGCCTCAGACAGATCTGCACAAGAATCACAAAACCTATACATGAATCATTTAATTGTTGTGGATATGCTTTCTTTAATTTCTTATCCAGGGTTAGTACATATAGTATCATATTTTTTTCACCTTTGTATCTAGCTGCTATAAAGTTTTAATCTGCACAAGCAAGTTCTTCCCTAGTGTGTGAAGAGAAGAGAAAACATTCATGCGCGTGTAAAGCTTCATACAAATATCTTGATTGATTCATGGTGTGTAAGTTTGTGAAGGGCTCCAGTGATGTGCAACACACGGCATAGACAAATTGACATTAAAAACGTCGCGGTAAAATCCAAAGTCCACATAAGATTAACTTAAATTGACTCAACCAACTGGATCACCATCACGGTGGTATTAAATATTTTTGGCCATCTTAACCATGTCATCATCCAAACTACCAGCAGTTATATATTGTCACTAAAATATAGTGGCTTGTAGGCCGGAGGATCAGAAGGCTCTAAAGAATGCACTGATTGTGCTCTTATTTTAGGGCACACCTGGACAAACAAGTCTTGTCAAATGCTGACTAAACAAATGCCTTAGTGTTTGGGCCACACAAGCAAGATCCACTTCTTTATTTGCTTGCTATTAATTACAAGGAAAATTTCTTTCCATGGAACTATTATTTGTGTTGTTTAATTCAGCTTGGCATGCAGCTCTAGGTGAGGGTATTGAATAGCAGAGAGCAATTAGGAATCTTAGACTGTGTCAAACACTTAAAATGGATTACCTAGAGGTGTGGGATATAATGAATTTTAAAGAAGCGTCATCAAAACTTGTTGCATCCTTTCCCGTGGCACCAATTTCAACTTGCTGCACCTTCATTCTTCTATATTCCATAGAGGATTACCTAGAGGTGAACAAATAATGATCCATGCATACTGCAGCTAATTAGTTTGATTTCCTTAAAAAATTATAATTGACAGGGGCCCTCGTCTATCAATCATTTTTATCAACGTACTTTTGCCATCTAGCATAAATGAACTGTATTTGTACTTGACAAAAAATATATGACATTAGAATAATTGTTTTTATCTTTTTTAAAAAAGAATAATTGTTTTTAGCTTTGTGAAAAGCGAATTGCTATACTTAGACATTGTCACCATCTACTTTGTTCACCTTAAAAATATTTGTGAAAGGGAGACGGAAGCATGAAGCCGGCCAGATGAAGGACCTTTTTGATGACTCATGATTGGCGCCAGCTACATTCCGTCCGTCCATCTGTATATATATCCATAAGCTGGCAAGTTTTCAGGTGTTTAGAACAGCTGCTAGAAAGCAGTACGTATCATGGTGCGTGTACATGTCAATAATCATGGACGAAATGGACCTAACAATTCGGCGTCTCTGTCGGTCGGCAGCCATCAGTTTTTGGCACAAAAAAAATACGTGGAAAAGTTGTTGCCTCCGGATAGAGACCAAGATGACAAGTTCCGGCAACTCTTAGGCTTATTAGACAAACAGCCAGCTTTTCCGTTGCACCGACGGTGATAGATATGATGCATGTAAACGAATGCATGCAAATGACTGAACCATCAAGCCGACAGCAGCAGGCAGAGCTATCCTTGTTCATACCACACTCATCAGTCAGCCATAAGCCATAGGAATGCAGATGCAATGCATGACCCATGACCGAGTTCAAGACATCCCTCTCGATCGATCTCTATCATCCTTTTTTTTTCCTGAACAAGCACATCACGTTATTTATTGCATTTCATGCACTAGAGTAGTTTGGTAACTTAAAATAAACATAATATTAATCGGTCAATTTCCTTGCATTTATTTGTAATAGAAACATTGTAGTCTGAGCATGTCACTAAGATGAGATTGTAGAACATGCGTGCCATTACACTCAGCTCACAAGGCTGCTGCCCTGCATAGCTGCAGTACACTAGCACTGCCTTGCAAAGGACAAGGAGGAACCCAACCCTAGGCGCTTTGCATTTTTTACATTGGTCAAAGCTTCCCTCTTTGTGCAGAGCCAGGAAGGCAGGAACCTAGGCAAGTACAGTGGTGTGCATATACACCAAGGAGGATATGGTGCCACTGTTGTTCTGCCCTGTCAGCCTTTACTGCTCAACAAGTTTGCCTTGCCAGTTGCCCCATCCACGATCCATTAGCCTATAGCCTGCCTGCCTGGCCATCTGTCTAGGAGTCTATGCTATCTATCATCTATCTATCTGTGGCTAGTGCTATCATCAATAACCTTCATAGCCTTTTGGTTGGAGTGGAGCAATTGGTCTCTTGGTTATTGCACACATTTGGCACCCACCAAAGTTCCATTTCTATGCGTGAAATTGCTCACCAAACATTTTTCACTTCCATTTCTACGTTTGATTGTTTGAAATTGGTCACCAAACATTTTCAAGCTCTGAGAACAAAACCAGCAAACTCTTTGTCCAAGACATATGTTAGACAAGGACATACGTACAACTCACCTATAAATTCAGGAGTATCTATCAGGTAATCAGAGCATCCAAATACAGCTATGATCTACTGGGTATTTTCCTTTTCATTTTGGAAAACGGTGCGTTGGGTCCAATGGGCATTTAAAAGCCACAGTTTCAGTTGGTCTAATAAATTGTAGCACCTGTTGTGAAGCCATTGTATGATCTGTTTTTTTAAAATAGAAACCTAATAATTAGGTTCCACTTACCTCTCAGAAGAACAATGCATAACCGTGCTATATATTTCAGTTACTTCAAAAAAAAAATTGAAACAAGAAACCAGAAACAGGGTGCTGCAGTGCAGGGTAACAGAAAACGTTGGGTGATATGTTTATGTGCTCCCAGACCTTTTGCCAGAAGTCAGTTCAGATGATCAGAGAAGAGGACGCAGATGCACTAATGCACCCTTGCAGCTTTGCTCTGTTCATCGCAACATTCTGTTATATGTAAGAAGCCAAGGTGGTGTAGGAGGAGTAGGGAAGGGAATTGCAGCAGCTAGCTACAGTATGATCCATTGCAATCTGACTAGCATTGCAGCATGTGCCTCCAAGACCTGGTACTGGCAGACAATGCAGAGAAAAAAGGCATCTTGATACAGAGATGCTGACTGGTTCACGGGTCCCAATTGACAATCAATGGACCCGTCCGGACTACTCTGAACACGTACCCCAGCTACAATCCTAGCTAGCTATGTAGGCACGCAGAGTCCAGGCATGCCATGTGTAGGTTCAGCCTTCAGCAAGGCCAGGCACCAGCATGCAAACATTCAGACATAGCAGAGTATGATTATAGCAGAGAAATGGGCAGGGCAGCATCAAATCTCTCTCTAGGTAGAATGTAAAGAATGTCTTTCTCTAGCCACACATTCAGAATATGATTATAAGGAGGCAGTTGAGAAGAATTACCAAAAGCCGGCCATGAATTAGATATAGTGATTATCTCTTGCATGATTAGGTTACTAGTACTGAATTGTCCAATGCTACAACCAGATGGAGCATCTATTGGGCAAGGCCCTGGTCATGCTACCATCCTCTCATTTGTTTGGATACTAGCCAGCTAGAGTTTATATTGTCCATTTGTCGATGATGGGTGTAATGTTCTTTTTGCAACTTTGCTAGGAACTGGTATAATCAAAGTGTGAAGGGTTTGGTTTTGACCAAAAGTATGTGAATGAGCTTGCACAATACATTTGATTAGCACCAGTTGCCAGCCCCTGCGTCATCTTAATTAATTTTAACATATCAAAGACATAAATGTTCACATATGTTGCCGTGCTTGATGAACACGTACGGCTCCCCCTCTTTTTTAAAATGTCTATACTTTTCAATGCTTAACCATGGACGCATCAGAAGTGGACAGACAAATCCTCGATCCTACGGTCATATACGATTACCTAAGCAGATCATATAAATTTCATAAACATTTGGAATAATAATCTCAATGAAGTTTGTGTTGTGATTCTGCACGCCACATGTGTATGATTTTCAGGATCAAAAGTGTGAGCTCCTACTTTTGTAAGCTGTGCGTGTATGACTTTAGGATAAGCAGAGCTTAACTAAAACAACCTTTTATTTCAGGATAAGCAGCAGCTAGTACTATAGTAGTACTGTGTTCTCGTCAGCCTTGGTGACTAATTAACAAGTGCATATGTAGCACCGTGGACTGCAGGATGGTGATCTCTCACTTGTACTACTGACATGTTCTTACTTCCGAATGCAAAGGGCATCACTGCTTTGCAGTTTGCACAGGTAGGTAGTTAGAGGTTGGAGGCCGAGGATTGATTATTTCCTTGTGAAAAATATGCTCATCATATATTGTGAGTTTCATAGGATACATGGAGCTCAATCTATCGTACAGGTATTATAATAGATGCATGCATGGGCCAAAATGCAAAAAAGATGAGCTCTTGTGCCTTTTCAAGGACAGAGTACAGTGCCTACCATTTGTTATATCAGTACGAGACCAATCACAACGAGCACACCAACTAGAAAACCAGTACCGCAGGATACAGTTAGGGATCGAAAAGCTCATGCAAACAGCTTGATTAGCCAATCCTGACTGATTTTTCAGTTGTCAATTTATTATTGTGTCCACTTCTATGAGCTAGAGAACGAAATTAAAGAGCCTTATGATAGATGTCTGTTAAGCCGGCCATGAGATGATTATTTTTCGTTTATGATGATAACATTATTGAAGCTAGCAGCAATGGACCATAGCCGGCCGGCCCCTTAACTTGGCGTGAGGGAACCGATCACATTAGCTAGCGCGTAGAAAATGTTGTGTGGTCCGTGGTTGTCTCAATTATTGATAAGAATCTAGCAAGCTGCACCAGAACATATGTCTCATCTCATCTTCTTTCCCAAGAGCAAAGGGAAAGGGAAAGGGAAAGAAGAGGTTTTGGTCAAGCTAGAATCATCATGAGCAAACCTTACAGTTAAGCCCATCTGGCCCACTAACCCCCTATAGAATGATCACATTTCGTTATCCTCTCTTTATTCTCATTTTCTGTCATTTACTGGTGGTTTCTTTAATTTGTTTTGTCAGATTAAATTATTCATGTATGGTTGTATTTGCAGCTAGTAGGCTAGTAGTGACAAGAGTATACTCCTATCCTACTACAGTAATCAGGATTCATTCAAGATGGAAGATATCAGTACCTTATTTTATGTTGTATCAGCAGAGTGAAAAGAGGAATCCATGAGGACAGGTTGTTTCTTCTGTTCTTGGCTGCGGATCAGAGGATTAGGATTGCAGTTGCTAGACTGTAGAATGCACCACATAGCTTTCGCAGCAAAGCCTGAACTTTATCTTGTAAAGCATTTGTGGGGTTGATTCAGCTCCAGGGACTTGCAAAAGCCAAGGTAAAGCATTCAGGACCATCGCAAAACATGTCAGGAAAATCCTGCTTTAATTCCTGTGGCAATAAGTGGCATCCATGTTGGCTGCAATCCACTTGATGCTCGCTTGTCCCCCAGCCTTGTAGGAGAATATGTTTAGCAGAATGCCATGGCACGCTGTAGTATGCACAGTAACTCCTGAGTGCAATTGCCAATGTTGTGATGAAACGAGACACCTTATATTCAGAAAACTGATGCTGGATTGCTGGCTCTAGCCTTCATCATATACTAACATTGTCACCATCTTTGCTCATGTAGCCCATATACCACAAAATGTTGACGAACAGTGTCGGGTCATCTTCAGGACAGCTGATTCTGACGGAAGACTTAAGCGGCCTGGTCTTTCATGTACCTTCATCTGATTAATAAAAAAAAATCTTTGTTCCAGAAAAAGTTAAGCTGATAAATTTTCTGTGTGGGCAGCAGAGATCTGCAGTCACCGCCAAACCATTCTCGTGCATGGACAAGGAACAGGAGCAGTAATTCTTGACCTGAAGACCCACACTTGCAAGTTGCATCGACAAAAAATGACACCCTGAGTAAGCAGATCCACATGAAAACCCAGGCCCAGCCTTGAGCAATTTTGTCGCCGTGTTTCTGACCAGACAACTCTTGCGCGTCCACTTGCAGACGAGAGGCGTTCCTGTTAAGCCACCGAGATGATCACACGCATCGGGTGATCTCCAGACTGAACAGTTACAGTTGTTTGTTCAGAATTCAGTAGAACCTTCACCAACTGAATTCTGAAAGAATGCGGATTAAAACACGTCTCCGGGTGGTCCGGCTCAGCCATGAGCCTCTCACTGTGCGTGCTCGGACGCATTCTCTTTTCGCTCACTGAAGAAATTGAAGAAATCTTCCCTGCAGGCCTGCAGCTGTCAAGGACTCTCACATCGTACTGTTTCTTGATCGGATTCTCAGGCTGCACAGCCAGGACGAGATTTCTCCATCATCCCTTCGACTTTACCCCAAAGCCTGACAAGTGCTTTGCATTGCAATGCTCTTCTCTGCGAGTGTACCTGCACTTCAGATTAAATTCAGATAGCTTGATTGATTGATACTCTTCTCTTCGTGTACCATGCATGCAGACTTCAATCCCACTTAACACCGACCTCGATCGATCCGGAGCCCACAGGATTTGAGACCTCAGACGTGCACGCAAGAGCATCGATCCAGGACCAATCTGCTGCCCTGTATATAGTTCTTGCCTCCTGATACCAGAGATCAAGCAATTGTTGGATTGATCTCTAACCCCTGAGGCCCAAAGGACTTGGGCCGTTGATCCCCTGTTGGTGGCCCCCGTCGCCAGCGCCACAATAAATAGAGAGGTGGGGGCCGGGGGCACGTACGTCGAAGTTCACCATGACCCGAATCCCCACCTACACTAAAAACCCTAGACCGATCTAGAGGGGCGGCGCTGCGGCGGCGGGAAGCGCCACCGGCACTACACGGCACCGACCGACGCTGCCTAGCGCGGATCTGCACCGACCCCGGCATTGCGCGTCGCTGCCTAGCGCAAACCACACCAACGAACCCACGATGGCGTCCTCGTCGGATCAAGGTATACTAGCGTCTCTTTCTGTCAATCTCGTCTAGCACGCACACGCACACACGCACACCAGTGATTGATCCTAAAAATAGATTAAGAGATAGACACCAAGTTGATTCTACTACTAGAGATCCCAGATTAAGTCCTGACAATGGTACCAGAGCCATCCTAGTTTAGAAGATTAACTCGGAAGAGATAGAAAATGGTTAAAGATCGAGCAAATAGAAGAATCAAAAGAGAAATTCAAAGAAAACCAAGAACAGAGGCTCGAAACCCTAACCCTAACCCTAGATCTACCCGGCCTCCAACTTACCTGGCCCTTCTTGCTTTCTTCTCTTCTCCTTCTCTTTCCTCCGCCGCTTCCCTTCTTTCCCGTACCCCAGAGATCCCCTCGACGGAGCCGCGCGCGAGACGCACGCGACTCCGGCGAGGAGGCCCATAGGGCACAGATCCGCTTTGTGTGGACGCACACCGAGCCGAAATCGAGAGAAAACAAAGAGTAAGGGGTACTGGAAGCAGATCCGGCCATGGCACGGCCGTCGGCGTCGAGGACGAACGCGGCGGCGCGGCCTCTAACCGGAATAGAGAGAGTATCGAGAGAAAGAAAGGCGAGGGAAACACGACAGAGAGAAGGAGAGGGAGAGGAGGAGGCGAGCTAGGTCAGGCTCGCCGGCAGATGGCCGGCGGCCGGGCCGTGCGCCGCGCCGGAGCTCAAGCCGGCGATGACGGCGACGGTCAGAGCCAGAGGAGGAGGCGAGGGAGAGAGAGCGAGCGAGAGAGAATGAATGACCTAGGGTTTCAGCGCCCCGCCGTCCGCGAAGTTTTTATACGACCCGAAACACGCGCTCAGCCGTCGGATCGCGATGGACGGTTGAGATCGCGCGGGGCGGGCGGCGACGCGCGTGTGGGCCGAATTGGCGACCCAGGCCCAGGTTGCGGCCTGCTAAGCCGAGCCGCACAGTAATGGGCCGGGCCGCGGAGGCGGTTTTGGACTGCACAGTACTGGGCTGCACAGTGTTGGGCTGCACAGTGCTGAGTTTTTCGGCCCATTTCGCGTGATGAACAATGCAATTTGATCTTTTTATTCTATTTTTGAAGCAAATTTGAATGTTTTTGCACAAAATTTGATCTCTTTTCATTTTGAACCAAAGGGATAAATGTTTAGAGAATAGAAATACAGATTTTCACAGATCTTGTTTCAAAATAGAATTTATTTTATTCATGTTTCCGCTGCACAGATAATTATTTCGACTTAATTTAAATTTGAACCAAAGGGATAATTTAAATTTCGAGTCACAGATTATTATCAGATTAAATTATAATGTTGTTATTTTCTGACCAAAGTTGATAATAACAATATTATGATTTCACAGATTAATTTTTCAGATTAAATTGTAATGTTGTTCTTTTCTGACCAAAGTTGATAATAACAATATTATGATTTTCATGCATTTATAATTATTGTTATAATGTTCTCACTTGAGCTAACCTATTTCAGCTGGTTTCCTATAATGGTTTCCATAAAGGATATTCCAATTTTGAGAGGAGACAACTACAATGAGTGGTATAAGAAGTTGGATCTCTTCTTTACCATGGCTGAGCTAGACTGGATTCTTTCTGCACCGGTTCCAGTAGAGCCTGAGAGGCCGGTCAGAGGGGATGATGTCACAGATGCTTCTTGGAAGCAAACAGAGCTCACCTATAAGGCGAGCAAACAGAGGTATGACGCTGATCATGCAAAATGGCACCCTGCCAACAAGAAATGTTTGGCAGTGGTGAAGAACACAATAGAGCCTGCCATTCTGGGGGCAATTATAGATTTTCCCACTATCGTTGAGTACCTTGAGAAGATAAGGAGTCAGTACACTAGCTCCTCAAAGACTTATGCTACCCAGTTCATCAAACAACTGGTTACAAAAAGGTACTTAGGAGGTGGGATAAGAGAACACATTCATCGCTTGGTTCACATAAACAACAAGCTTAAACCGATGGATATGGAGTTCAAACAAGAACACATAGTTCATTTGGTCTTTGCTTCGTTGCCGAAGGAGTTTGACAACTTTGTTGTCAATTACAACATGAACCCCGAGAAATGGGATATAGAGAAGACCATAGCGATGTGTGTTCAAGAAGAAAAAAGAATAAAGATAGCACATGGTGGTTCTATCAACTATGTGAATAAGAAAAGAAATAATAAAGACATTCCCTCCTCTTCCAAGGGAAAAGGACCTCAGATGCTCCAGCAACACAGCCAGCACAGGCCCAAGTTTGGGCAAGCTATGGTAGAGAAGGATCAGTGCCTCTACTGCAAACAGAAGGGACATTACAAGTCAAATTGTCCCGACTACTTAAAGATGATCATGGAGAAACGAGGTGAGAACATTATCTCATTTGTAAATGAATCCTTGTATACAGATTATTCGAAATCTACTTCGTGGATTGACTCAGGAGCAACAATTCATGTTGCAAACTCTTTACAGGGATTCCGTTCAATGAGAACTACGGGAAGAAACAGAAGCAGAATTAAAGTCGCGAACGGAGTCGAGGCAGATGTTGAGGCAGTGGGAGACCTCCTCTTAGAGCTCGACACTGGTTTAGTTTATTACTTAGAGATGTATTTTATGTTCCCGTGATACAGAGAAACTTAATAAGTGTGTCTCGTCTAGATGACGATGGATTTGAATGTCGTTTTGGAAACGGCATGTGTGTAATAGAGTTTAATGATACAGTTGCTACTATTGCTTTCAGAAGAAATGATCTTTATTTGTTATCGCTACGTGAAAGTGTGAATTCCGTCTGTGATGTGAATGCGACTGTATCTCCAACCACAGTTAATAACAGAAAACGAAAGAGAACTCATGACACGTCGTCGAAATATTTCGAGGGGGAGAATAGAAAGGCTGGTTAAGAATGAGATTCTACCTCCTCTTGAGTTCTCAGACTCAGACAAATGCATTGATTGCATAAAAGGAAAATATATAAAGATAACAAAGAAAAATGCTGAGCATAGCGCAGGTGTTTTAGAATTAATTCACATAGACATCCGCGGTCCGTTCTCAGTTGAAAGCATAGATGGTTATGACTCGTTCATAACATTCATAGATGATTATTCCCGCTACGGATATATTTATCCAATAAAAGAGAAATCAGAAGCGTTGGATAAATTTAAAGAATTCAAGGCTGAAGTTGAGAATCAGCATAATTTAAAGATAAAAGTTGTCCGTTCTGACCGTGGAGGGGAATACTACGGTCTGCATACCCCATACGGACAGGTTCCAGAACCTTTTGCGAGGTTCCTCACAGAACAAGGAATAGTTGCCCAGTACTCTATGCCGGGCGATCCTCAGCAGAATGGAGTAGCTGAAAGACGGAAGCGTACCCTGATGGATATGGTACGAAGCATGATCAGCTAATGTACGCTAGTAGTGAGTTTATGGATGGAGGTGTTGAAAATCGCTGTCTATATTCTCAACAGAGTACCCAGTAAAGCGGTACCTAAAACGCCGTATGAACTGTGGACAGGAAGGATACCCTCACTGAATCACCTACGGGTGTGGGGGAGTCTGCTGAGGCAAAGATATTTAACCCGACCATTGGGAAATTGGATCCCAAGACAGTGAGCTGCCATTTTATTGGTTATCCAGAGAAATCAAAGGGATATCGTTTCTACTGTTCAGAAAGATTTACAAAGTTCGTAGAAACGAGACATGCTACCTTCCTTGAAGAAGAGATGATTCGGGGAAATACAGCAGTTCGAAAGATTGATCTTGAGGAGAAGCGGGTGTGCGCACCTACTCCGATGATTCAGGAACCATTTTTCTCGCTGCCTACTGAGACTGCGCCAGCAGTACGAGTTACTGCGATGCCAGTTCCCGAGGTGATCCCTTCTGTGGCGACACAGAGTGAAAATGTGGAACCTGTCCTTCAGGATCCTATAGATAATAACATTGCCACAGATCAGGGGGAGCCATCACAGGCTCCAGCAGAGAATGTTCAAATAGAAGAGGCTCCTAGGACATCTCAAAGAGAAAGAAGATCGGTCATTCCCGATGATTATGAAGTGTATAACACAGAAGAGTTTCGAATGGAAGATGATCCCATCTCATTCGAAGAAGCCATGAGAAGCAGACATTCATCCAAGTAGTTTGAAGCCATTGAAGATGAAATGAAATCGATGAGTACCAACCGTGTTTGGGACGTAGAAGAAATTCCTAAAGGAGCCAAAACAGTAGGCTGCAAATGGGTCTACAAGACCAAATGTGACTCCAAAGGGAATATAGAGAGATACAAGGCTCGTCTTGTGGCAAAAGGATTTACACAGAAGGAAGGAATAGATTACAATGAGACCTTTTCTCTAGTCTCATGTAAAGACTCTTTTAGAATTATTATGGCCTTGGTCGCACATTTCGATCTGGAATTGCACCAAATGGATGTAAAGACGGCATTCCAAAATGGGGATCTCGAAGAAAGAGTTTACATGGCACAACCCAAAGGTTTTGTCGTGAAAGGAAAAGAAAATATGGGATGTCACTTAAAGAAATCCATTTATGGATTAAAGCAAGCTTCAAGACAATGGTATTTGAAGTTTAATGAGATGATAAAGAGGTTTGGGTTTACAGAGAATGTTGAGGATAATTGCATTTATGCAAAGTTTAAGAAAGGGAAATATATTTTTCCTGATACTGTATGTGGATGACATTCTGCTAGCGAGTAGCGATGTCAGTCTACTATTAGAAATAAAAGAATTCTTGTCATCGAATTTTGACATGAAAGATCTTGGTGAAGCCTCATTTGTGCTAGGTATTGAGATTCACCGAGATAGAAGAAATGGGGTACTAGTTTTGTCACAAGAGACATACATACAAAAGATTCTAGAAAAGTATAGTATGCATGCGAGTAAGCCTACTCCTGCTCCGATAGTCAAGGGTGACAGATATGGAGACTTTTAGAGTCCTAGAAACAAATATGAAAAAGAACAGATGAAAACTGTTCCGTATACTTCGGCAGTCGGAAGTTTACAGTATGCTCAAGTGTGCACACGCCCTGACTTAGCCTTTGTCACTAATGTGCTTGGCAGATTTCAGAAAGATCTAGGTCTAGAACATTGGAAACTTGTAAAGAAAGCCTTGCGATATGTGAAAGGCACAAAAGGCCTAATGCTAACATACAGAAGAACCGATTCATTAGAGATTAAAGGATACTCAGATTCAGACTTTGCGGGAGATGAAGATGATAGAAAATCCACGACAGGCTACATCTTCACTCTCGCAAGGGGAGCTATATCGTGGAATAGCTCAAAACAATCGGTCACAGCAACATCGACGATGTATGATGAGTTTATAGCATGCTATGAGGCCTCCGGGCAGGTAGAATGGTTAAAGAAATTTATACCTGGCTTAAGAGTGGTGGACAGTATAGAAAGACCACTAAAGATGTACTACGATAACCAGCCCGCAGTGTTTTTTGCTCATAACAACAAGAAGAGCACGGCTACCAAGTCGATACAGATAATATTTTATTCAATAAAAGACAGAATCCAGGATCACACCATAAGTCTCGAGCATATAAGAACAAAAGATATGCTTGCAGATCCGCTAACGAAAGGCCTACCACCCAGCGTGTTCATGGAAAACGTAGCCGGCATGGGAATGAGGTACAGCCTATGATCTCTGGATAATAGAGGCCCAAAAGGATTATAGAATCTATTTCTGAACACAGACGTGTATTGTGGCTATTGATTCTATCGGCAATTGCGCGTGACGATGAGATATGCCCTATACATAAATCTGTGATGAGATAAGGAAAATAGAAAAGTAAAAGAAAAAGATAATGTGAGATTAAGGGGGAGATTGTTGGATTGATCTCTAACCCCTGAGGCCCAAAGGCCTTGGGCCCTTGATCAGCGCCCTGATCGGGGGCGCCCAACCCAACTACTGTTGGTGGGCCCCTGTCGCCAGCGCCATAATAAATAGAGAGGTGGGGGCCGGGGGCACGTACGTCGAAGTTCACCGTGACCCGAATCCCCACCTACACTAAAAACCCTAGACCGATCTAGAGGGGCGGCGCTGCGGCGGCGGGAAGCACCACCGGCACTGTACGGCACCGACCGACGCTGCCTAGCGCTTATCTGCACCGACCCCGGCACTGCGCGTCGCTGCTTAGCGCTGACCACACCAACGAACCCGCGATGGCGTCCTCGTCGGATCAAGGTATATTAGCGTCTCTCTCTCTGTCAATCTCGTCTAGCATGCACACACGCACACCAGTGATTGATCCTAGAAATAGATTAAGAGATAGTCACCGAGTTGATTCTACTACTAGAGATCACAGATTAAGTCCTGACAGCAATCCCACAGATCATGTCGTCCAAAGTTCAGACAATGACAAGCGGGCTACACGACGCGGCCAGGCCTCAGCGGTTTGATCTTACCATGTCAAGGAGGACAAGGAGACCAACAAGCTTGTCTGCCCATTGCCATCTAGAAGATCATGCCATGGAGGGATTCCAGTCGATACAACCTCAGCATCAAGTTCAGGTTTCCGAGCTGAATGCGGCGCCGTCGCAGTGTCTATGCCTATCAGATCACCTGCAATCGCAGCACAAGATGCCGAGGCGCACAAGATGTCTGGGTTTAGGGATGCCGAGGCGCACAAGATGCCTAACCCTGGCCAAGTTGCCGCTGGATCTTGAACTGTTAATGAAGCTGACTAGTCGGAGTCGATTCCGATTAGTTTTGTAGGCGAGATGAGTAGTCGAAGTAGTCGAACACGCGTAAAACTAGTCGGGAACTAGTAAATGCAGTGTCATGGGAGTGAGACCCCTTGAGTAACATAGAGTAATAGTCGAGAACTAGTAATCCGACCGTTACTGGAAGCATGAGAGCGAAATCCCTTTAGTAACATAGAGTACTAGTCGGAAACTAGTAACCTAAGCGTTACTGGAGGTATGGGAGCGAGGCCCCTTTAGTAACATAGAATACTAGTCGGAAACTAGTAATCTGAGCGTTACTGGAAGTATGGGAGCGAGGTCCCTTCAGTAAACTTGCATTAATACCAGTCGTGAACCAGTAAACGGAGTTGTACTGAAAGTATGGGAGCGAGGCCCCTTCAGTGACATTGAGTACTAGTCGGAAACTAGTAACCTGAGCATTACTGGAAGTATGGGAGCGAGGCCCCTTCAGTAAACTTGCACGTAATACCAGTCGTGAACCAGTAAACGGAGTTGTACTGGAAGTATGGGAGCGAGGCCCATGCAGTAAACTCCACGTAGTACCAGTCGTGAACCAGTAGACGGAGTAGTACTGGAAGTACGGGAGCGAGGCCCATGCAGTAACATAGAATACTAGTTAGAAACTAGTAATCTGAGCGTTACTGGAACTATGGGAAGGTGACTGGAAGTCAATTAGCAAGGGAGAAATAAATCTTGCTAGTAGCTTCAATTGATTTCTTAGGCGGACCATGAGAATTCACATGTTGCCATGCGAAAACGTCACGATTGGCCCGAAGGAATTGATGACGAGGTCCTTTCACGTGAGGTGATCAATTCTTTTGGCGGGCCAAGACAAGTCGTATGGTGCCATGCAAAGATGTCTCGATTGGCCTAAAGAAGGTGACGATGAGGTCCTTCACTTGATCTTGATCAGCTCCTTGGGCAGGCCAAGACAAGTCGTATGTTGCCATGCGAAGATGTCTCGGTTGGCCCAAAGGAAGTGACAACGCAATCCTTCACATGCGTTGTTACGAAAGTAGTCGTCGTGCGAAGATGACTCGGCTAGCCCGAAGGAATTCCTTGGGCAGGCCAAGACGGTGCTGAAATGTGGATGAACGGACAAAAGCCCTGTCTTAAGTAAATTACTTAATTCCCTGACCGAATGGTTTGAACGAATTCTTTGGGAAAAACCCCCTTGTTTCGAGATAAAACTCAAGACAATGGTTAAATAAGTACCCTAAAGATCTCCGCAAAACCTCCTTGAATTGGGTCTCAGTCTTCATGTGGGCAGCTGCCTTGTTGCGCCCAGCCCCCGAGCGTAGAAACTAGACGAGCGTGGATAGTTTTCGATCTTGATTCGTGGGTCATTGCCGATGAAGCCTTATCGCTCGTTGATGGAGCCACGACGGTTTGTTGATGAGATCCGACTAGTCGGAATCAATTCCACCTAGTCACTGATGGAGTGAGTCCCGCTCCCGAGTAGTTTTGTAGTCGAAGTAGTCATCGGCGGGTCGCCGAGTGCCATCGCGAAGGTGATGTAGTCATCGAGTTGGATGCGATCCGATGTGTCCGCCTCCGTGAATGGGATTTCTTCAATGAAAACCAAAAAGACCGTGCGATCCGGCGAGGAGCTTTTCGCAATCAACCCCTCTTCTTCGTTGGAGGAACGGTCCTATGCCCGACAGGTTGTCGGGGTTGATGGCGCGGAAAAGTGGCCTGACGTCGGGTAGCTTGGAGGACTCCGTGCCATTTTGATGCCCGAGCCTGCCTGACCATGTTGGAAACACAGAAAGGTGGTCTGTGCCGGGTAGCTTGGAGGACTTCGTGCCCTTCCGATACCCGGGCCCGCCTGACCAAGTTGGAGGCGCCCTCAGGCTCTGGTGGCCGTTTGATAAGGGTAGCGCATTGTTGATGAAGTCCAAGTAGTCAGCGGAGACGGGAGACCTTCGATGGACGGTGGCTAGTCCTCCTCCGACTTGTGGTAGACGATCCAAATCCTCCTCTGAGTTATGGTAGACGATCCAAATCCCCTCTGACTTAGAGAAGGACTTGTGGTACAGGACCTCGGACCAAGGCAGACTCGGTTTGAGGGGTTCCAGATTGTTGATCGAGTCGTCGATTACACGGTTGACATCCACGGCGGGTGGTACGGGTGCTTCAGGCTGATTCTTGTCGGAAAATTGATTTCCGCCGAGACCGTTGATGAGGTCGTACGGGAGCAAGGCCCTTTCAGTAAACTACACATAATACTAGTCGAAAACTAGTAAACGGAGTGTTACTGGAAGTTTTGGGAGCAAGGTCCCTTCAGTAACATAGAAAACTAGTCGGGAACTAGTAATCTAAGAGTTACTGGAAGTATTTGATAGATAACCACGTAGGTGCTTTATTTGGCTAACTAACGGTTTTCCACTAGTCACTGCCAAACGAAACGACCACTTTTGGCAGTCGCATGGCTTGGCTGTGAAAGGGTTCCCTGAGTTTAGCCTTGAAGAAATTGAATCATTTTCTTCTTTCCCGAGCCCATCCCCGCTGGCCATATCCTTAGCCCCTGAGCGTTGGTAAAAAAGGCTCGTGACATGAGGAATAGATGACATGAGATCGGTTGGAAAAAGGTTGCACTAATTAGGCTCGACGTTCATTGGGCACGTCTTAGAGTAGTACAGCGAGGAAATCATGATTAACCCGAATAATGAACATAAATGGCGACCCTGACTAAGTGGTAAAAAGGGGTGCTTTTAGGTGTACGGAACCCCTTGTTTCGAGATATAGTCTCACAACAATGGTTTGAACAAACGAAACACCTAAAAGACCCTCAGAAAATCTCCTTGAATCGGGTACTTAATTTATGAATAAATCATTATTCGGGTAGTCCCGTCGCCTTTCTTCGTAGTTTTGACGGAGCTCCCAGGTCCCTCCGAAGGTTTTGACATTCAAATGCGCAATGCTTGCTCTTCGGGTGCCACGGGCATCGCCCGCGGAGGGCTTCCTCGAATCGTTCCTTCGAACCGAGAGACTTCTTTCTACGGGTGGATTGTTCCCCAGCTTCTGGCTTGCGCTTTCGAGTTGTCTCCAGGTAGTCGAGAGTGAGTTGATAGTGGGTGGGGGCTGTAGGCTTCCACTTCTCCGCGCTCCTGCTTCCTGGCAATGATGACATTGCGGGCATCCCGGTCAGCGTTGATGATAGTGCGGGGGTCGCCCGTGGAGGAGACGTAGAGGTTGCCGCTCCCCTGTTGTTTCGTCTCGACCGCGTGGTTCCTGCGTTGGGCGTGCTTTGCATTGATGAGCCTACGGTGTTCCTTCTGGATGCCATCTGCTTCTTCTACCTTGATGTTGTCTGGGAATTAAATACCCATTATTCCGTCCACGTCTTCGTCGAGTGGATGAAGGAGGTAGTAGTCGTAGTTGTCTAGCTGGACCCGCTGTAGGCATTCACAGTCATCGTCGGCATGAATCATGAAAACTTCTCGATTGGGGGCGAAGTGTTTGGCACTCCACACCACCTGGCCCTCGTCTTCGTCGTCGGAAGAAGGGAGGGGTGGGTCTGCCTTCTTGAAATGGGAGTTCGCCGGGTGTGGTAATGGATCGTGGTGGACTTGATTTGAGAAACCTGGAGGGTTTCATGCTCTTCTGATGCTCAAACCTGCCCGACCAATCTGATCCCCTTACTAGACCCCTGGTTATTTGAGCAGCTGAATCCGAGTAGTTGTCGGAAACAATAGCCCCCCGACACGCGGTGGCTTCTCCTTCTCCGAGTGGTAGTAGATGATCCAAATCCTCTTCCAATGCGGAGAGGGTCCTGGGTTGAACCGCCTCAGACCAAGCTTGCCATGGCTTGGGGGTTTCAAGTTTGCCGATGAAGAGAGTGTGCGTTGCGCAGAAAGTAGGCGGCGAAGCATAGCTTTGATCCGTGTGCGATTTGTCAACGACGCCGACTAGTTGGAGCTGATTCCGACTAGTTGTTGACCGTGCGGAGCTAGTCGCCGAGTAGCTTAAGACTCGTTCCCGACTAGTTTCTAGTCGAGATGAGTAGTTGAAGTAGTCGTTGGCGCTGCCAATTTGTCGAAGCAGTCGTAACTGCTGCACGAGTCGAGTAGTCGAGGTCGTCGCTACAGCGCGTCAATGTTGTGACGCGAGCTGAAGTTGAGCGGAGTAGTCGAAATCTTCCGGCTCCCTGAGGTTGATACGCCGAAGGGTGGATTCTGCCACAAGGCGGGAGTTGTATTCGAGTAACTCAAAGGACACTAGACCCTTCTAGTACATGAAACGGCCTTGCGGCATAGACGTTATGGTTAAACCCATGTGATTGCCCGAAAAGGATTCGGGATCGTCATCTAACTCCGAGTGGTTGTTGAGAACAGGGGCCTCCGGACAAGCGGTGGCTCCCTTATCCCCGAGTCCTCCCAGGCTCCAACTTGTAGTTAACGGGTACTCTTCGTTTGAGTCTGTGTAGTTGTCAAAAACGGGGGCCCCACCGACAAGCGGTGGCTCCCTCGTCTCCAATCTTGAGAAGACGATCCAAGTTCTCCTCCAAGTCAAGGAGGAACTTGGACTGTGTAGCTTCCTTAGATCGGTTTGAATCCAATCCGAGTAGTCCTGGTGCAGCACAAGTTGAAGTCTCGTCGAAAACTGACATCCTCTCGATCTCCCCGACGAGATCGGGGAGCAGCAACTCGTCGAGGTTGTCGATGAACTCGTCGAGGTTGCTGCGTCAAGTTGCTTCAGAGGCCTCCAGCTTCCTGGAGTCGACTAGGTGGCTATTGAAGCCACCTGAGCCGTTGGCGATGCAGATCCAGGAGCCGAAGACGAAAGTTGTGCCCTGGTCGAGCACGGTGCTGGTGAAGCTGAAAGATGCCATTGAGTTCTCCGGTGGATGCTCAATGAACACCCCTACCTGGCACGCCAGCTATCAGTGTTTTACCGCCACGCCCACCAAGGGATACCCCCGAGGTGGTGAGTTTGTAGGTAGGGTGTCGCCGAGATCAGGAACTCGAAGGTGCAAGGAACACAAAGTTTAGACAGGTTCGGGCCGCTGAGAGTGTAATACCCTACGTCTTGTGTGGTTTGTATTGCTTTAGGTGGTGATCGGGTTATCTCCTGTTTGGAGGGGATCCCTGCCCGCCCTTATATAGTTTGAGGGCACAGGGTTACATGGAAAACCTAGTCGGATACCAAGTCCCATCTCTTATCCTAGGATGTGTACGCTATGTACACAGTCTGTCACCCCCGGTTTTAGAAAGGAACCGAATGCATCTCATATGTGCGCCAGGATCAAGTTCCACACATATGATAGACGATACAAGTGTATACCCGAAATAATGTCATAACGAAAGAGAGTATTATAGTACTTTATTACATGACCGAAAGTCTTAATCTTAAGCGAATAAATAAACGTTTATAACTAGCAGCGGACTTCAACTTCACAGGCAGATGACTAGGAGACATACGCCTAGAACTCCTTAAAATCTTCAGGGAACTCCGGACAATTATCTTGTTCTGAGTAGTATTGGTTTAATAAAGCAAGCGTGAGTACACTTATAGTTGGTACTCAGGAAGAGGAGTAAATTATATGACATGCAAGGCCAAAATCAAGGAAAAGCTAACACGATTTGACTGCGATAAGCATTTTTAGTTAATCAAGTTTTATTTAGCAAGCATTAACTAAGTGTAAGTATATACCAACCCTTAAATAAATAACAGAGTTAAATAACAACAACATAAATAAAGAACATCAATTTAGATCATCTTTAAGTTCAATTATCATATGAGGGTCCAAGCCGCTCTTAACCGTGAGCAAGGCTGATATATCTGTTTTCACTCTACAGAGGTTGTACACTTTATCCACAAATCATGTTTCCCTTAATGCCCGGGTTTGCAAAGCCCTTAAACACTTCCGAGGTGAGTGGCAGAGATTCATTACGAGTCCTTTACAAAGATTCCCTAACATGCAACAGTTCGCTAAGTCGCAGTGGTCATAACCCTCCCTAATGAGGAAGACGCCTTAACCAGGATCATATCTACACCTCAAGAGGACCGAGCTATACCCCATCAACGCACTCCCCTCTTGCCCTTTCGGTAAGACCATTACAAGCTAAAGTTTCTAATTAATTAGGCAAGACCAGAGCCATGTAGTATTGTTGTTGCACTGTTTTCCTAGGTGGTTCTCCATGTTCCAATTAATGCAATGATCTTATAATTATCACCATAAAGGTATTCCAGAACATGAAGTAAAACAAGCATAGCGTAGCTTTCAAGTTATCCAACCAAAGTCTAGGTAAAAGCAACTAGCGTAGCTACAACATAAATAACAACCCAGGTTTAATCAAAGAATTTCAGAAGAAACTAGGCATATCCTTAGTTTGGGATCCATCATATTATAGACACATGCATGCATATAAAGTAAATGTGTGTATTTAGAAGTTATTAGGACCGGAATATGATCAAGGACCACTTGCCTTCTTCAAAGAACTGCTGCTACTTAGGGGCGTCTTCAAAGCCTTGCTCTTGCGGACCCTCGAACTGAGCACCGTCTAACGCAACACATAGGTACAAACAAACAACAAGTACAATAAATGAGAAAAGTACACCAAAAAATATAAACTGAGCAAAACAACGTTGTGAAGCTACTGTATACGTCGCAAGGGTCGCGTGAGCGCGAGAATCAATAAAAAGGGTTAAAACGGAGAAGTATGGCTAAAACATGATTCAAGGGGCTTATTTGTAGAAGATTTGAAACTAGAAGGGCTCTGGTCAAAGAAATCGGGGCTAAAATAAAATTAAACCGTAGATCTAGGGTGTAGATTGAAAAATAGAGGGGCTAAGGATGACAGGTTCTATTTTGGAAAAAGATAAGGGTTTAAACAGAAGAAAAAGGATCTACTCGTGAATACTTTACAACTGTCGTGGACTGCGGGTTGATTTCAAGAAAACCTAGAGTTTCTTTTGCAAAAAGAGCTAGGGTTTGATCGGTATGGGGTATTAGATCTAACCCGTCGGATCGAGATCCGATAGCTCGGAAAGATCGGGGCGGCGCGGCGGTGGCGCTGGCAGGGGCTGGCGGCGGCGCACGACGGCGAGCGGCAGCGGACTCGTGCGCCGGCGGACTCGCCGGGAAATCGCGTAAACGCGATTCCGGCCACTATTTCGGCTCGGGTATGGCCTGGGAGAATGAGAACGAGGAGGGGAACTCGTTTAGGGGCTTCGAACGGGGCGCCGGGGATCGGGGAAGGCGGACGACGGCAAGGTGCGGCATGGTGGCTACGGCAAGCAAACGCCGCGGCGGGAAGGGGAGAGAAAGGGGGAAAACAGGCCGGCGATGTTCCTCACCACAACGCGGAACTTCGGCGGCGGCTCGTGGCGACGTCAAACTATCAGCGCCAACTCTGCTCCATCGGCTGCAGTGTCACACACAGTGTCACACAGGCCGATCGGCTAACTCTGTTTCAACATCGGCTTCTATCGGCTACATCCTTTGCTTTATCATTGTCCAGATCCGTGCCAAAAAGCGGTGTCAAACACACCGGAGAAGAATGTGGCGCCTATATGTTGAGGACAGCAAGAAATTCACTGATCTGGGTAAATGAGCTGCTTCGTTCATCGAAAGTATTTGTTGTTCCTCTGTACTATATTGATGACTTGTTAACACAGTAATACCAAAATTGCTAATCGAGACAAATAAATTTTATACTGAAAAAAAAACTAGACATGACGAATTTCTACAATGTTCAAATGCTATAAAAAAGTGCCTAGTTGCATACACACAATTAAATATCTAATTTTTTTAAGGAAAGATACGTATAAGTGAAGTGAAAGGAAGCGTTGATCACCCACCAGCTGGATCACATAACTGAATTCCGATCCACTGCTCAAACGAGCAGATGGATTGGAAATTTTACAGGACCTCAGACACCGTTCATGGATGAAAAGTTTGAAATCAACTGTTTCACATGCTCTGCTTATTCTTAAATGCGAGCGAGCAGATGGGTAACCCACTTATTCAAGAACAGTTACATATGAGCATAACCATTTTCAGTTTGGAATGCTTCCAGTCACTCACAGGTAGGATACCATCTTCTTCTCAGGACCGACTGAAAATAAGAACATCATGCTGATGCTTCCTCGCTGGCAAACTTGTCTAGGAAGGAAAGTATCTCAGAATTCACTCTTTCGGCCTTCTCTTGCTGCACGAAATGGTGACCTTCGATGATCGAGACCTCAACATTTAAAACATTGGACTTTAAACCCCCGCTCTTGACGTACTTCTCAGTCCCGAAGGACTGGAGACCACTGTCATTCTCACTAAGAATGAACTTTGCAGGCACTATGATTTTCGCTCCACTCCAAGGTGCAGTAAGCCTCCAATTTCTGCAAAGACCGTACAGCACTGCTTAATAATACGGAGTACAAGACATCAAGAGGCGAACATAAGGTATGGAGATTATGATTCCATCATGCGGTAGTAGTTTAGGGGTCCTGTGAACCCAGTCTTCTGAAATTTTTCGGCATACTGGCCAAGTTCGTCGTCTGTCATCCAGGGAAGTGGTGATGAAGGTGCCTGAAGAAAGTCTATGATCTCTACTCCAGGAGGAGCAATGAGTTCATCGATTTCAGCGGCATAGAACTTTTTTAGAACAGTTGCAACATCATAGCGACCAAATGCCCTTTCGGTTCTTCCAGGCTCCTGCAAACATATATTCTGGAATAAGATATTGTGGTTAACCCAATTAAAAATGTCACCTGAAGTTTGTTCTTTGCTCCTGAGTTTAGAGAAAAAGAAGATCCAAGCAAACATTTATAATTACATATAAGCAACAATTTATTCCTCAAATCTGTTTAAGCAAGAAAAAAGGATGTCCACAGACTATTATGTGAGCTTGCTAATATGTTTTCCAAAAGTACCTTGAACTAGTTTGTAGGAATTATATTAGCGGCTAAGTACACCAGGATAGGTAAATGATATATTTTTTTCCTTCAAGTAACAAGACAAGGTCACGATGCAAAGATTAACATTAACAGCTAATTCCACCAGCATTTCACTATCACCAAACAATGCCACTCAAATTTCCAGTCCACATGACTCTGTGTTTTCGATATAATGGATGCAAAAAAAACAACGGACTTAAGTAGTTTTTTTTTAGGGCACGGACTTGAGTAGTTGAGCGGCGCAAGAGATCCTCACCTGAAACTGATTGATGTAAAAGCCATCGCCGAGCTTTGCAAATGACTCCGTCATCGAGCGAGGACCGCGGGGAAAGTAGGGAATCCCCAGGGTGACGGCGGCGCGCACCTTGTCCGGCCGGAACAAGCAGAGGTGCCACGCCACCTGCGCACCCCAATCGTGCCCAACGACGAACACCTACACCGCCCAAGAAATCATTCACGCACCCACGATGGTGAAGCAGCCAAGAAAGAATTCGGACGAAAAAACCAAGGCAGCACCTTTGGGAGGCGGAGGTGGTAGAGGAGCGCGACCAAGTCGCCGACGATGTGGAAGATGGAGTAGGCGGCTGGGTCGGCGGGAACAGAGGAGTCTCCGTAGCCGCGGAGGTCGGGGGCCAGCGCGCGGAAGCCGCGGGCGGCGAGCGCGGCCATCTGGTGGCGCCAGGAGAGCCACAGCTCCGGGAAGCCGTGGATGAGGAGGACCGCGGGTCCGGTGGAGGGGCCGCGCTCGGCGACGTGGAGGGAGATGCCGTTGACGTCCGCGGCCCAGTGCCGCACCTCGCCGGCGGCTTCGGCCTCCATGCTTTGCTGCTCTGCTCGTCTAGCTAGCTGTTCGATGAGTCCAACAAGAAAAGAAGAAACAGCATACGCAACGCTACAACAGAAACACGTGGTCACTTGCATAAACACAAATTATCTGAACCTCCTGGATCACATTTCACGGATGAGCCTCCTCTGCAGTACCGCAGGGGACTCGTCCCACTGACGTGTAGTCCCAGTGCAGTGGGACACATTTCACATGTGTACTAAGGTTATTGCAGTTTTATGTTAGGTGCACAAGTTGATTACACCCTCTGCCTACAAGATATAGTTTGGAGCAGAAATAACACCATGCAGTTACAACTACAATGCAGAAGATTCAAGCACCAAGTACTTCACATGCTTCTGGAAAAAATATTCACATGCTTTCGGGAAAAAAATGAAGTTCTTTTATTCCTGAAAGCAAGCCAACAGATGGCTAGTAATCACTTATTCTAGCACACAGGTCTGAGTTTGGGCTCCAACATTCTCAGATCAGGAGAACAGACTAACATTCTCCCAAAGATTTCATTTTTCAGACACAGAGTAACGTCGTGCTGATGATGCCTCTAGCCTCTCTACTCGCTGGTAAACTTGTCGAGGTAGGAAAGTATCTCAGAGTTCACTCTCTCGGCCTGTTCTTGCTGCAGGAAATGGTGACCATCGATAATGGCAACCTCAAGTTCCGGAACATTGGACTTGAATCCCCCACTCTTGATGTACTGCTCGATTCCAAAGGATTGCACACCAATGTCCTTATCACCAGCTATGAACTTTGCAGGCACTGTAATCTTGGCACCATTCCAGGGTGCAAGAAGCCTCCAATTCCTACAGTTACCACATACATGGATACATGATACAACTAAATCGCATACAAGAAGGCAGTAAGACACAGAAATAAGATAGTACAAGGTCAGGAAAATTACGTCTCAGCCATGCGGTAGTAGTTGAGGGGTCCAGTGAACCCAGACTTTTGAAACTTTTCAGCATACTGGATCAGTTCTTCCTCTGCAATCCAGGGAAGTGGTGAGGGAGACGCTTCCAGAAAGTCTGATCTCCATTCCAGGAGGAGCAGTGAGGTTATCTATTTGTATGGAGTAGAATTTTTTTAGGACAGTTGCAACGTCATAACGAGCAAATGCCCTTTCAGCTCTTCCAGGCTCCTGCAAACATGAACATTGAATTTTCAAGCAGAGCGCCACATTCTCGACTTGAAAGGTTTGAAGTGGAGCTGGCAAACTTGGCGTTTGACTTGACAAAATTATTGAAATACCTGGATCTATTTTACTTTTCTAAACAGGAAGATGAACTGCTGCTTCAATTTTTAGAAACAAAGGTAAATCAGGACTCCAACCGAAAATGTCAACTGAAATTTTGCATTCCCCCCAATGCCTGAGCTTAGATGATGTGATTGTGCGGTTGATCGAACCAGGCGAGAGAAGATCGCATTAGCACCTGGAACTGTGTCATGTAAAAGCCATCGCCAAACGCCGCGAAGACCTCCGTCATCGGCCGAGGGTGTCGAGGGAAGTACGGTACCCCCAGTGCGACGACGGCACGCACCCGGTCCGGCCGGAACAGGCAGAGAAGCCAAGCCACGCCACCTGGGCTCCCCAGTCGTGTCCGACAACGAACACCTACGGATGCATCCATGGTGAGGGTCAGGACACCACACGAGAGATCAATCACTCCTGATCGTGAGGTCAGCTGGAAGGAGGCAAATAAGAAAGGAGGCACCTTTGTGAGTTGGAGATGGTCAAGGAGCGCGACGACGTCGCCGACGAGGTGGAAGATGGAGTAGGCGGCGGGGTCGTCGGGGACGGAGGACTCGCCGTAGCCGCGGAGGTCGGGGGCGAGCGCGCGGAACCCGCGGGCGGCGAGCGCGGCCATCTGGTGGCGCCAGGAGAACCAGAGCTCCGGGAAGCCATGGAGGAGAAGCACCGCCGTCCCATCCGCGGGGCCCTGCTCGGCGACGTGGATGGACACGCCGTTGACGTCGACGTTCCAGTGCCGCACCTCGCCGGCGTCCATGGTTGATTGGTTTGGTTGGCTGCTTTGCTCGACTCGCCGCTCTTGCTTCCTCTGTTTGCTAGTTTGCTACAGACCTACGGTCAGTCAATGCGCTCACGGTTCACGTTGGAACAATAGAAATGGCCAAAGAACTGCGGTACTATATCATATCATACTTTTCAACAAGCCAACTACAATTGGTCTCAAAAGAAAAGAAAAGTCAACTAGCATCGGGTTGATTTGGATCTAAGATTTAAGTGCGATTAAATTAATACAGAGATTTTTTTTTAGATAGAGTTGGAATGTGGAGTTGTTGATGTTACCAAAGAGAGAATCTGGAGACTCCTGTACAAAATGGTATGGCTATATTAGATCTTTGGCTTATCCATGAATTGACTTCATATTATTTTTTTTGGAAAAAAATTGACTTCATATTACACAAAACTGGGGCACTATTTTTTTTCTAGAAGCAATCTACGAGCTAGAACAATTTCATTTACTATACAAAGCAGTCGTGGCGACCGCAGCCAGCCATGAATCCTGCAATCAAAAACTAGTACTTCATCCAAATTGTAATTCGTTTTGACAAATCTAGATGCATAATTTTTACTATGTGTCTAGACATAATGTTTATCTAGATGCATAGCAAAAACTATGTATCTAGATTTGCCAAAATGACCTACAATTTGAACTATATATCTGGACATAATATTTATCTAGATGCATAGCAAAAACTATATATCTAAATTTACCAAAACAACCTACAATTTGAAATGACGGGAGTAACATTGTACCGGGGACGTTTGAGACACAGACAAGCGCACGCGCCCGCGCGCACCATTGCAGCTTAAAGTCAGCGTCAGGTTACACATTCGATCTGATTTTCCATAAGCAAATGGACAGAAAGCTGGAATCTACCAAATCAATGAGCACACACATAACTGGTGCGAGTGTGGGGAGTTAGAACTACCACAGTAGCAGCGCCTTAGTTTTTTTTTTTTTGGGGGGGGGTGGGGGGGGGGGGGATAGGTAGACTGCACATAGGTAGAGGCACTTTAGCAAATCACATAGTTAAAACTGCATATTCCTTTTGAGCTCGTTTTCAGTTATTCAGGCACGGTACACTCTTGCTTATTCTATATATATATATATATATATATATTATATATATATATCATTGGTGTTGATAATATATATTTTCAGACTGACACATGTGTGCAACTCATTTACATACCACCACAGCAAGGTAAGCCTCGCAGTCCAATAGAGGGGTGCTTAGGAATAGGCCTAAATCATCTCATCTCCCCTTGGAAGAGATATATCATGGTAATGAAGGCTGGCAGGCAATGCCCACGATGCTCGTCACACTGTGTCATCATGGAACCACCATCTGGTCTCCTTCGGCGACCGCCCATTGCGGCAGTTCCTAACATAGCGGTCATTGTCTGCCGGACGTTGCTGCAACCATACACTATACCTAGTTAGATGATGAATACCAAGTGAGAGCAGGAGTTTTTGATGGATCAAATGATATGAGTAAGGGACACCTTTGCTGGCGAACTAGACAACATAGACAGTATACTGATACAGACCGAACTCACAGTCATCGCTGGTGACCACGAGTCATACAAGATATCTGCAGATAAGAGAAGCAGCAGGAAGCTGTCAACATTTCATACAAATGGTGCAGTAAACAGTAGCACATGGTCTGATGGTCATCACAGCTCTACAACATAATTTTCATTTCATTCACAATCTCAGAAAATTCATGGAAGATGGGTCAACTATTAGCTATCTTGTGGACAGAAGAAAAGACTTACAAAAAACAAGACAGAGTACTAACAACAGAACTTCATACTTTGAAGCATTTTGCAAAGTTGTCAAGGTGAGCAACAGAACCAGGTAGATTAAGAAAAGAACATATTGTACGAGATAACGGGTAAGATGCTTGCTTTACACGATATCATAGATTCAGTTCGCATCAAATTGGTTGGTTTTAGAAGTACCATACAGAGGGATAGATAGCTCCAATTGCTAAAACATAATTCTCAACTGTTGCCATAGCAATATTGCCACATTACAGCCAAGGATAGCAAAGTGATAAACGCTCAACGGCAAAGTGATGGCCGCAATTATGGGCCAGAGGGGGGAAAGAGGGCTGAATCTATTCAGGACATACCATAAAGAGTGGATGCTTCAGATACGAGTTTATATTCAGGCAGAGCTAAATTATTAGATCTAGACTTGCAATTTATATCAGAAATTAGATAGTAAATAGCACATTCAGCACAGAAGGAATTGAGTAAGAATGCCCTACTTAAAAATAAACAAGTCCATCTGTAAAGCAGTCCTATTTCTCGTTTCACATGTAGCCTAGTCCCTTTGCATGTGATGGTTTGAAATAGGATGTGAGGATATCATAGTTTGTTCCCTTTGACTTGCTATTCGAATTAATATATGACACAACCCATGTGAATACATTATGGTTACATGCGAAGAATAATGCCAAAAACAACCTTTTCACACAACTATATGAAGGTTTTCATTTGAATAACTATTGATTTAGTTCCCCAATGTACTGGTATCTACTTTCATATAAGTAATTATGAAACCCGAGAAACATAAGGGCCAGCCTAAAGTTGTTGAATAGTTAGAAGTAAACTAAGGAAGCATTCTTTCAATGATTCATTCTAACTATATCTTCGTATTAAGATGTTTAGTCTGTCACCAACTTTCCAAAAAGATTTATTTGCCAAACACCTCTGCAAGTGGCCAACCAACCTAACATGCTTCCTCGCCTAACACATTATCACCTCATATATTCTGCCTATATCTGCATTCATATCCAGGCTCATAACTCAAGCCAGAATATTGGTACGCTGGGAGGATAAAAAGATTTAAGGGTTGGTGGTTCTCAATGAACTTTACATTTTTCATCATTTTTAGAACTCTTCACTGCCTTGAAGGAAATGGAAAAAAAACATTTGGTGTAAATATAAAGCATGTTTCTATTATGCATGCGTGCATAGTATAATACTGTCTGGCAGATAGAATTTTCTCCAGAAGTTAATGCAAGATAAGATGGTTTTTTTCAATAAAATATAAATAGCCAATAAGAGAAAATTATGCAACAGCAAATGGAACAGAAAAGGAGGTTTAGCAACAATTTGCCTACAATACCAGTTGTCACAACCAAACCTACAGACAAACAACAAAGCGTGAAGTTGTAAAAAAAATGTAGCATCTTGACAGCTAAAAGTACTCAATTTCAGAGGGAAGACAGGGCATGACATCGTCAAAGATAAATGAGTTATAACTCATGATGTAAGGATAAACAGAAAAGAAGACTCATACCACTACTCTGCTAATGACTAGAGATGCATTGATGATACCTATAATATCAGCAAGATAAAGGTACAACCGGACAAGCAACCAACATCCAGACATTAAGAGAAATTTAGAAGGGAGAATACATAACGCCTGCGCAATAGCAAAGTTCACACATCTGGCTATCCCATTAAGACCCTATAGTAACAAAAGGAAATGGTGTGTTGGGGCATCTCAGTCGTGAGCCTACTATAGAACTATAAAAGCACAATTGGTTAAGTTGGCAACTTTCTGCTAACAAATGGAATCTTAGCACCTAACTGACAGCTAGATGGAACATTAGGTCAGGCAAAGAACATTCCGTAAGGTCACAGTCTCGAAGTTAACCAAAAGCATCAGAGGTGGAGTCATGCACAAATCTTCTCCATGAGAGAAGATGCATAAGAAACAGCTTTTTTACCTAAGCAGATGTGGCCGTTGCTGTAAATGTGTGGATGCATGGGAGCAGGATTGAGAAAAATGACCTGGAAGAGAAACGAGGTTATCATCCGATCAAATGTAATGGAAGGAACAGATGAAGAGAGTAGGTATAATTATACGAAGTTGCAATCTTTAATGTGAAAACCTGACCTGAGGTGCCTCCATGGGATAATGCTCAGGGAAGTCAACCTGCAACTGGTAGGTTTCGCCGGCATAGAGGGTGCCTGCCGCTCCGGTTACCTCAATCACCCACCTGTTCAGTTATCAAGAGAGAATTATGCTATTAGGCAAGTAGTTCAAATCCACCTGCCTCCACGCATAACGACTGAGGATCAAGGAAAACCCCTAGAAATCAAGAACAAAGATCAACAAAAGAGAAGGGTTCTTGAACGGTTGGATCCATCCATCTTGAAGTTTTAAACAAGGCCAAAGAAAAGTCCCAGAATAAACAAGGGGGAAAAGGAAGACATGGTAAGTGAGGAATTGCAGGCGAGAAAGTCGCACCTTTGGAGATTATCGGAGACCTTGTGCTTGAACCCGGCCGGGGGGCTGAGCTGCCACTCGGCTAGCTCCTTCTGCAGCCGATTGCAAGCGATCTTGCTCAGCGCCTGCACACGAGGAAAGGGATCGATCGAATTACAGCCGAATCGAGAAGGAAAACCCACGGCCTGCCGGCGAATCGGACAGATTGGGGGGAAGGGGGGTGCGGTACCTTTCGGGAAGGAGAGGAGGAGCTCGTCATGGGGGTGGGGTTCTTGGGGAGGGGAATCGAATTGTGGAGGAAGACGGGAGGCGGAGACGATGGCGAAGGGGAAGGGAGGCCAGGAGGGAGAGAAACCGCAACGCAGTCTGCCATTTGCCTTTCTTTATTTGTGGTTTATCCTATTTTGGCCCGTTTGTAAATTCTTTTAGCAAATGGACCCCCGCGTCCAAGAACGAGTCTTTCACCTGGATGTTATGCGAGTTAACGTCGAGGTATGTAATTTGGGGTGCCCTAATCTAACGTCAAGATCTGCCATATCGCCTTCGAGGTATGTAATTCGGAGCATACTCCCGTAAAGAGCGCAATCCCTACGTTTAAAAGAATTTCAAAAAAAGTACGATTCTAGAGATTGGACTACCTGTCTAATCAAGTGGTCATATTTGATTTGCATGCCAAAACTAATCATATGTGGCAAACAAATAAGGGCATGAGAATTTTTTCACGCCACCACTAATTTGTTCGGAAAAAACTAGAATGACAGTCTTCATGGGACGGGACGGGAGTAGTTAGGACGCGTAGTGAGCTTATGATAAGAGGAAAAGAGGGCACACTGCAATCCGCAGTGGCAGGCTGAGGCTGCCGGGGAGGAGGATATAACTATACGAGAGAGTGAGAAAGGGAGAGGAATAGGTAGCACTGGACTAGGAACCGGGGAAGTATTCGGAGAAGTATCAACGGCGTTTTTCTTTTTGCAAAATCAACGTTTTCATATTCAAATATTTTTCGAGTATAAGATCCTATGAGTAAAAGATAGAGAAAATTCCTTGCATACTATTGATTAAAGCCTAAATCCCTTACGGTGACTGTGGAGGATCCACGTGTCATAGACACAACGTTTGGGTATGAGAGATTATGAGTTTTTTCGGTGATATATAAAAGAAACGAGCACATTTATAGTAGCTTGAGCGCATGCTTGGATTACGGGTTGATTTTAAGAGGGTTTTTTACAAAGCTGCGTATCTTCTTCGGACGGCTAGAATCGCGACTAGACGTCCACGAAATTAGAGCGACATAGCTGGTGCTATTAGTGTGGTATCAGTGCCGAGATAGAGGATTTTAATGGTTTCAAATATTAGTGAATCTAGATAGATAATATGTTTCATTACGTAACATATATATACTATTAACAATTTGTACGTTGTGTATGAAGTCATTTATTTTAAGTGAAATTATTTTCCTTCACCTACAAATTGAGATTACAGTTCAAACTATGATGAAAGATCCAGTTCGTTCATGCTAAATTAACAACACATGCAGAGAAGATAGTCATTATAGCAGTAATCTCATTCTTGACAGCTACCAGTTTTTAAGTAAGATGATACATTGAGGTTGGCGTGGTGGATGTAGCCGGATTTGTGCAGCTGGCCGAACCGAAGGTACGGCACCGCTGGGCTGGATCACCCATGGCGCGGCCCGTGTACAGCCTCCTGGAGCTAGCGTTATCAGGACGGCCTATTAACATCCTCGTTTTGAGCCCAGCCCAATATATAAGAGCATATGATACGGCACACTCCCTTGCTTTTGATGGGCAAATAAAATGAGTATGCTGAAATCTCCATTCATCATTCATTACAATCATCCTCATCACAAGATGAGAGTTGCCATGCATTTTTCGACTTTTCGTGAATCGCAGCTAGTTAAATTTCCAAATGGATCATTAGTTACCAGCTGACTCGCTCATCGATCTCAGCCTAGCTGTCAGGAGAGGATCGTCGCCATCGGAAAGAAGAAGAAATTAACTAAAAGGAACTAGCTTGCTCTTGCAGGAGTACAACTGATCCTCAGCAGCAGCATCCATCAGTTGGTGTCGTCTTGTGTGGGCAACCAGTGCCTGTTGGTGAGCCAGACGCCGTCGGCGACGACCTTCGCGCCGTCCTGGTTGCGGTGCCAGGCGTAGTAGGCGTGCGTCCGGTTCTTGATCTCGAGCGTGGCGTGCCCGAAGCTGGCCTCCCGGAACGCCGAGTAGCTCGGCTGCGGCTGCGTGAAGTTGTCGGCGATGCCCTCGATGTTCCCCCCGTCGCCGATGGTCACGTACACCGGCGCCGCCGCGTCCCTCGCCGGCGTGGACTTGCCGTTGATGATGTCGTAGGCGACGTTGGACACGCGGTGGCTGCGCTCGTACGAGTGGACGTGGCCGGCGAGGACGAGGTCGGCCCTGGCGTCCACGAGCCAGCGCTCGAACTGCACCCGCATCGTCTCGCCCTCCATGTAGTGGTAGCTGTTGCTGTTGTACCAGGGCGAGTGCATGAGCACGATGAGCCACGGCGTCACCTTGCGGTCCACGCGGGCGAGCTCATCCTGCAGCCACGCCCACTGCGGCGTGTACTTGCCGTAGGCGGAGTAGGAGGCGAGCACGATGACGTGCGCCGAGGCCATCCGCACCGAGTACCAGAAGGGCTCCGTGCTGCCAGCGGCGCGGTGCGGCGTCGGGTAGCGGTGGGTGAAGGGCTTGAAGGGCGCCGTCTCGCCCAGCTCCGGCGCGAAGTCCAGCTCGTGGTTGCCGGCCGTCCAGATCCAGGGCTGGTAGGCGACGCTGCGCTCGGCGAAGCGGCCCCACGTGTCCCACCGGTTGTTGTCGTGCAGCGGGTGGTTGTCGGCGTACGAGAGGTCGCCCACGAACAGCACGGCATCGCCGCCGTTCTCCTCGTAGTGAGACAGAGTCATGTTGGAGTCGAACGTCTGACCAAGGTCGCCTGCAGTGCATTGCAGAGAGGGCCGACTTTAATTTGAACGCAAGAATTCTGAATGAAGTAGAGTAGTAGAAAAACAAGGTTCCAGAATCCCTGGTCAACACGGCAGGCCGTGATTGAGTGACTGATTGCTACTCCTACTTGGCAGGCAATTATTTCAGATTTTTGGTATGCAGAGTTGACCGTGCTGATGGCAACAGCCGGCATGGCACTCCACCAGTACAGAAAACAGAGCTGCTAAGTACTGTATATTTGTGCTGCAGATACTAAAGAATCAGCATTGTGATTGGGACACTACTAGTATAATCTCCAGCTGTAAATAAACTAATATGGGCCATTGGATGCTGGGATCGCAATCTCGTCGTATACTGTTAGTATGGATGGAACCTCGATTCGGTCGAACTGTATCTATCTTTCTTCACATGGCTGACACAAGGCGAAATGGGGCACACAATTCAATGGCAATGGCAAGGAAGACAAGGAATTGAAGGTGCTCGTGACTTACCTATGAGTCCGAACTTGTAGGGCACATCCGGCCCCGGCTTTGGAGGCGTGGTGAACCAGAAGGTCCTCACCGTGTGGCCGAACCCCATGGCGTAGTAGTACTTGGTGCTGTGCTTGAGGTTCTTGAGGAAGCAGTGGTGGATGAATCCGGAGGTGTAGTTGAAGTAGTCGTAGCGCGTGTGGACGCCCTCCGCCCGGAGCTCCAGCTTGTCCGGCGCGCCGCCGTACATGACCGTGCTGTTGCCCAGCTCGTTGGGGGTCACCCACGACACGATCATCGCCGTGCCGTCCTGGTCGCCAAGCGTGATGTGCACCTGCAATGGAAGCCATCCAATCAAGATTGAATCTTTCTAGGAAAGATTGAATCTTTCGATACAAGGCTCAAGATGGAAGAGGCAGAGGAGATTGATTGGCAAGGGGAGACGATGGACGACCCGACCTGCTGCGGCGCATTGTAGCCCGGCGGCACGCGGAAGACGTCGGCGTCCAGCGGCATGTCCGCCGTCGCCTCCAGCTTCCGCCGGTACGGGCTCGTCACCCCGGCGTCAGCGACGAGGAGCGCGGCGAGGAGCGCCGCCAGGCCCAGGCACCGGCGACCGCCCAACATGCTGTCTAGTACTAGTTAGTTTCCCTGCTTCCTTCTCGCTCGCCCCCCCAACAACTTGACTCGCTCGAGAAACAGAAAGAACAAAGAGGAGTCTGGAATGCAATGGAGACGCAGCAGGCTGGAGTTGAGGCCTCCCGTTTAAATAGATAGATAGATAGATCCCCTTTGGAGATGAGATGATTTTTCGGGGATTATAAACTAACTGACTGACTACTAACCGAGTCCAGTCCGCAGAACAATCTGCGGGGAATATCCCATGAATTGTGCTTCGTTCGGCATGGATTAGGAGAGATGGGAATTTGTGCGAACATGCATTTCATTAAACTAAGGTCGTCTACTCGTCTCACTAAGTTGACTTTGAGACTAGTTTAATTAGGAGAGGAGTCTCTCATGGGAACAACAAGAAGAAGAAAAAGAAGAAGAAGAATGCTGTTGCGTTGCGTCTCGGCTGGGGGTTCTCTGTCTTCTCACGAGGCCGGACAAATGGCATCGCCGTCGTGCCGTGTGGCCGCGCCCACAGCGAAACAAAGAAAGGCAGGCTTCATTTGACCCATCTTAACAACTCCGGCGATGGTGATGCCATACCGTGTAGAATAATGCATCTTTCCTTATCAGTTTAAGCAGCAGTGTGTAGCTCGGGATGAGAAATACTCATCCTTCACGGCCTCAAGCCCTCAACCCCTAAACAGGGCAGTCAGCTACGGGCAACAGCGATATAGTAGCTAGGTCTCAAGGGACCAGTGGACATGGACAAAAGGGGATCACAAGTTGTGCCCAAGGCAGGCAGGCATGGGGGCATAAAGACCTGTGCTTTTTCAATGTTTATTAGCCCAACCTTTTGTTTCCTACTTGTTTTGTACAGGAGGAGGAGGAGGAGGAGGACGAAGAAGAAGAAGAAGAAGAAGAAGAAGAAGAAGAAGAAGAAGAAGAAGAAGAAGAAGACGACGACTTATGCACGCTAGCTGCACGAATTGTGGCCGTGTTCTTGCAAATGCAGTCCCAAAAGGCAAAGCCTTTCCAAGATTAGCATTAAGGATTAATAATCATTTAGCGGTTGACTTGTACTATAAGTCTATAACCCTTTGCATACAAGAGGCATATCTCATATTCCTACTTTTGATTCTCACCATCAGAAAAAGTTAAGAGTATCGGATAATAACAATATACACTTTTTTTTGGAGAGGCCCGGCATGGCCTGTGCCCTGTTTCTATGATCCAATAATCGACCTTTGAGGACAAGGACATGTGAATGAAATGAATGGACACACAGCAACATTATTTGACCCTAGAAATGTTGCAAGTCCTTGTCATGCTTGACGGGGCATCTGGGGTTCTCTTCACATGATGCATGCATTGCAATTTCCAAAGGCGAAAACGAAGACCAATGCAGGAGGCAACCTCGCTCTGTGACACGTAACGAGTAGGCTTCAATAATTTGGTTCATCATCCATTCAATTCAGAGTTTTTATTGTTTTCGGCTACACGCGGATATCAGAAGCATATTCACATCCAATCTCATACTGATGTCATGTCTCCATAGACTAGAGCATGCAGTACATAGAAGCAGTATACTTTTGCTATAACTGAACTTCAAGCAAAAGCCACCGACCGAGTAAATTGAAGGATGATCCGAGTCCGTAATTCATTTTTTTCCAGTAATTCCTTTTCTGTGAAATGAAATGAAAGTGGATATATCCTTCTTGTAAGGACAAGCAGCAAGAGATTCGTTCTGTGTGTCGCCGCGTCACCATCAAATAAGCATCTTGAAAAGTGGAGTTGCCGCAATTTCCATGGCTGAAAAACAAGATAAAAAGAGCACCGGCCGATCGGTCAAGCTAGTTCTTGTGCAAGCGAGCAAGCAAAGCCGAAAAGAAGGATTTTTTTTGTGTGCGGTGATGGGTACATGCACATCTTTGTTCCCTTTTCCTCTACCTTTCTCTGTTGGAGATTCCGCTCGACAAGGATGGGGAAAAAAGATCGATTCACGTTCGTGGATTTTGTGTGTGGATTCTGGGGGTTGAGAGGGCTGTGAGTGACTCTGTGAGCTGCGATGCTCTGCAGCGATGGATTCTCTTCTGCTGGGCTCTTTTGTTTTGCACTGACTGTGGCGATATCTGTCTGTGTCCCCTGCCATCTCAGACTTTGTGGCAATCGGCACCAAGGCGCTTCATGGGCTATTGGGCTGAACTTGCATGTACAGTTGTACATCACCATGACCTGCAACTGCAATGCCCTACAGCCATGATTTCTGCAGAGCTCTTTCAAAGAATTTGTGGTTACGAGCGGTGGACCAGTAGTTAAAATAGTACTAAAATAGTACTACACAAAACACAACTACATATCGGCCAATGTTGTCAGACAGCTAAAGAAACATATACCATATCCATAACCATAGCAGTTTGCCGGCACAACACAGTTAAAAGTATGCCAGAAATCAGATAGTACATGGTAACTGGTAAAATAACAGATTCCGATCCCTGAATAATAATGTCACTACCTTACAGGGAGGTGAGACAAATGAACTAGCAGCGGTCACACCCCACAATTTGCTCTGACAAGCAAGCTCCTGAATAGCCCCAAAAATTACATCTTATACCTGCTCACCAGCTTCATCATAGACCACACCTTAAAGCCTTTGTCTACTTGCTACGACTCAACCTGGTTCTTACAAGTCTTCCTCCCTCACCTGCATCAAACAAAACTTTATGGATTACTTTCTTCCCTAACAAGGTTAAATTGTTTTCCTGACGACCATTAGTCAACGGAGTTCAAGCAAGGATTACTTGGGACAGTTAGAGTCCCTGCTGCTAAATGTGATATACCACCTTGGGGCCAACTACAGAACCACAATATTTTTTTTAAAAAAATGGCCAACAAAGACCAGATTGCTCCCACTGTTTTACTTCAGGTGCCTCATGTATTATCAGAGCAGGGGTAAATAAGAAAAGAAAACAGAACACTTCTTTTAAGCTGGGTCTAAGACAAAGAGACCTTAGAAAAGAAAAGTAAAAGGCATCCTCTGTAGTGTGGGTATATATATGAGAGACCATATTTTCTTGTCACCAGAAAAAATCCACATGGTGGCTTTATCATTTTTATTTTTGCAACAAGTGAAGGTGCCAACAATGCCTAGCGCTGAAACACCCGAGCATTATGCTCCAGCACTGAAACATGAACAGGATGGACATGGCCTTTTTTGATTGGTTGCTCCATGATGCTGATCCACCAACTTGCAAGATAGTTGCTGCCAGTCCATTGTGCCACAGGATGCCAAAATCTGAGCCTCCTGCAAATGGAGCAGGTTGGCGAGTGCAGCCAGAGCGAGACTGTCCAGAGTCCGGTCTGTTCTGATAGGCTGAGCAAACAAAGAATTTGCACGTCCAGGCCTTCTAGACAAACTTGGTCATGTCTAAGAAGCATGATCCTAGAAACTGATTTGGCAGCCCGGAGTATTAAACTAACTAGTAAAACCCGGATTAGTTTATTAGTCCGGCATCTATTAACAATAGCCAAGACCAAGCAAGAACTCTTGATCTCAAGAGGCACCACAATATCCCAAGTGTGTTCATTTTGCCCCTCCTGTTCCATAAAAAAAAATATATCCCAAGTGTGTTCATTTTGCCAATGAAAAGGTGGACACCAGTTCTTGCATCAAGGTGTATTACCTCAAATTTCTATCTCAATTTGTTTATCGTCCTGATCCTCTTAAACCAAAGACAGACCAATATGTCGAAGCCACACCCCCGTCCAGAACAAATCAGTGTCCTTTTAATGTATAAACTGGGTAATAAAAACATGTGTGTTCATTGATCTCAAAATCTACATCATAATATCATCCGAGTTTATTGGGTTTTGATAGACCAAATAAAGGGGAGGAAATTATTATCAATGTATTTATGTTCAATTGTCTTAAACTCCAAATTAGTCAACTAACATTAAAAAGTGTTATATTTATAGAAGGCCTCGATCAGTTCATCATTGTAACTTGGTACAGTTGCATGCAGGTCTTGTTTGTGATTGACTACACATGTATAATTATTATTACTTCATTTTTCAACAAAAGAACGTATACCATACAGCCAAGCAGATGACATTTGTAAGATAATAAGACTGTCACATGCATGCTATGGTACATATTGCAAATAAAGAGCTATAAGTAGATGAAGACAGTATAGTTCGTTACCAGTAGCCTTGGTCAGATATTTGGAGATCTCAGTAGGACGGTAGAAGCATATAAAGGCAAAGTTTTTCCTGTTGTCAAGCTTGGTGATGCCTTGCAGCTTATTGTCCTTGGTGCCAACAGCAATGACCCATCCCTCACGGGCATTGCAATCCACCTTGGACAGGAAGTAAACGGCGACATCACCATCCATGCCAAGCCCCAAGGTTGGATGAGAAGCGAGCAGTCTACTCAAGGTCACCGCCGCCGCCTCCTCTGGATCAACGGTCAGCCCTGGCAGCGCCGCCAGAAGCAGCTCACAATGCCTTGGGTTATCAATGACCATGTTTCCGACATCGATTGTGCAATCCTTGCGCCAATCCTTCCATGAAGCAATCGGCACGGGCATAGTCCAGATGGTGGCTGTCCAGTAGTCACGGACAACATCGTCGTCGTCGTCGTCGTCGTCAGAGCTGGAGCTGGAGTGGTGCACCTGCTGCCGACCAGATGATGGGATCACATTGCCAGGACGAGTTCCCATCTCGACGTACTTGATAAGGTTCACCTGCGACTGCGATTGGTCTGGGAGCGTGACGACGGTGATGTCCCGACGGCCACGCGAGCCTCCTCAGCAGAAGTAGCCCCTGTTGCACCTAGCAGGCTTGGGCAGCGGCATGTCCCGGAGCACGGGCCTTTCATCGAGCACGTCGCAGAAGAGGATGCCCCTCCAGAGATCCACCCAGCCGACGGTGGTGGGTCCGAGCGCGATGGTCTTGGTGCTTCTGTGGAAGCTGAGCTCGGTGGCCGAGTCCGGGATGGGGAGCACCCTGTCCCTCTCCGGCTCCTGAACCAGCAGCAGCCTGGAAGTCCAGCGTTGTGTGTCGGAGTCGTAGAGCTGGAGCCTGAACATGAGGGGGGCGAGGGTGTTCCTGAGGACGGCGATGACGTAGCGGGAGTCGGAGCAACGCACGATGGCGGTATCCTGGTCCCGGAAGCTTTTGGTGGGCTTCGGGAGCCGGTGGAGGTCGGAGGCGCCCGGGCGCGGACGGGCCGTGTAGACAAAGTAGTCGAAGGTGGAGTGGTCGTTGACGACGCGGGAGCCCGGGATGGTGACCCAGAGGAGGGCTAGGTCGGCGTGCGTGCTGACGACGAGCGGGCAGTACTTGACGCAGCGGACGGCGGGGGTGCCGGCGGCGGGCCCGAAGACGGTGCCGACGTGGGGGCCGAGGACGGGGCCTGGGAAGTGGACGCGGAGGTAGGAGAGGCGCGGGGGGCGGGCGAGGCAGAAGGAGACCTGGATGGGTGCGCCGTTGGTCATCCGCCCGGCGGCGGTGGTGGCGTTGGAGACGGCATCGGCGGAGATGTATGCAGTGGTGTCGAGGATGACCGAGTTCAGGCTCAGGTGGTCGCCGCCTTCCTCGTCCTCGGTTGGGAGGAGAGGCGGATCCAAGCAGGGACGCACTTCCATGGCGACGGAGGATAACGGCGCGATCCGATCAGATCAGACCGGAGACGACGGTGGGGAGGAGCAAGAATCTTGAACCCTAACCAAACCGTCGAACAAGAAAGGGGAATGGAATAAAGGGATATTTTTTCGGTGGCGAAAGGGAATTTTATTATTCTCTTTTTTAGAAAAGAAAAGAAATCACCAACCGTCCATTTACGGGTAAACTGACAATCTTCACCTAAGATAGAAACGAAAGATGGATCGAATGCCCAAAGTTCGAGACCCTGGGTGAATTTAAGGTGGCAACACCACAAAATTTACAGTTTTCCTTACATATAATTAATTATATGTATATTTATATATATTTGTATGGATCAGATTTGTTCTTCTAAAACGCGCAACTTTATACAATTCAGAGTTTTTCATCTGCCACGTGCTATAGTTGGCGGACCCTACTGATACACGTGCTACGAGGAATTGTTGCACGTGCTACGTTACCCATCCCCGTGGTGGCTTCATTATGATATGTACGGATAAAATACCACCAACTGCAAATCTACGTGTTTGTTTCCGATTATAATCGTTTATCGGTGAAAATAAATGATAATCTCACCAAACGCTCTGCTTATTTTCGCTTCAGTGATAAGTCACTTCAGAGATTTGAATACGAGAAGCGAAAAGCGATAAGCGAGAAAATCTCCGTGTGGTTGAGAGAAGCAGAAACAAACAGCGCCGCAGGATCTCGATTGACTCGTTCTAGACACGCTATACACGCTATAGAAGTACAGATATACACCGTACAGGGTTTTAAACTAAACATCAAACGAACACACAATTGGCAGCGCCTAGAAGGGTGCTCACGAACGAAATGACAATTGGCAGCGCACCGCGCCACGGCCTCCTATGAAAGGGTTAACCAAGTGCCACAAATATCTGACAGGGGAGATAAGTGTATGCAGTAAATCAAGAGGAAAAACCTTATGGCACCTGTGTACATACATTTACGGGATATTAGGAAAATATTTTGTGTACAACCATTTAAGTATAGCTCAAGGATGCCGAGGTGTAAAGCCCTGCACAAACATAATATTCAGAAGATCGGAATTTGACAGCGTTGTGTATCGACAAGTTCTCCACAGGTCTAAGGAACTGCAAGAGTTAAAAGGTGAAGTGCTGTATTTATTGGCGACACTGGCTTGTATTTATTGGCCTAGGGAAATGCAACTGCTGAAGTGCTGTGCAATATAAAAAGATGACATACTAGAACTTTGACCTAAAATTTTGGTATCAGTGCATTGCCAATCAAAAGGTGTTTTTGATACTGCTATATATGAGGCAACAGAGTTAAATACAGGGATTGTGGTGGCAGGCAAGAAGGCTCTAGTGCAACAAACTTCCAGATTTAGAAAATGACAACTGTCTTATTCTACAAGCAACCTTCTTGCCAAATGTGGGTTGAGGATAAGGATCGCAAACTGTTTTTCTCTCATCACTCTGATCCAAGGTGGTGAGTTGGATTTGTAAATGTATCATTCTTCTTCTTAATACAATGACACGCAGCTCTCCCGCGTATTCAATTTTTATTTAAGAATAAGGATCACGGAACTCCAAAGTACCTCAGGATCCCAGTTGCATCAAGCTCCTCATGGATCATTGGTGGCTTGGGGGCAAGCTCATCTCAAGGAGAGGAGAATGCCATGCACTTGGGGTTTTCATGCCCTAGGCTTGGACTGCGAACAGGCACCATGGCCAAGTGTGACCAAGTAGCCTCGGGTTGGCATAAAGAGGGAAGGTATCGAAATGTGGAGGCATCGGCAAGCTGGGCCTCTCCCTCTTAGTCCCTAGCTCTTCCTGTTCCCAGTCTTTGCCTCTCCTCCTAGTTCCTAATTCCTATCAGAAAGCAAAACATGTGTATCCTTACTTGGTTCGACAGCCTGTCCCAGCCACCATGCACATTAATAGTATGCTGTGCAATTTCTTACTCAATTGTACATATGCACAGCCCCACACCACCACACCAATACTTCCTGGCCAGCCATTTCCACAGGAACGTCGCCAGAGTGCTGCCGCCATGAACATTGCATCAGAGAGATCCTGTGCATGTTGCCAGCTCAACTTGTGCGCTTGTGACCCAAGAAAACCACACCCTACTCTCCTTGGTTCTCTACATCCAAAGGCACTCAACCCCTACGGCCTTGACAGCAGCACGGCAGTAACAACAACAACAATAGTTCTCAGGAGGAGTGTAAAAGAGAGGAATTTAGAAGAAAGGAAAGATAGTGATAGAAATGATATACGAGGTTATAGAGAAAAGAAGGAAGAGATGACCTAACATGTGGGGTTGTCATAACGGTAGCAAACCCGCACTAAAACTACATGAGTATTTAAACATCACTGAATATTTCAGGCAGCAGAATAATCAATTTCATACTTCGTATGTTAAGTGATTGACCAACAATACTACTAGGCACCAACCAGGTAGTTTTTGTTCTACAAAATCAAGTGAAGAGTAGGATATCATGTCATACCTTTGTATGATCCGGACCATGCTGCATGAAATGCCGGATAAAGATCAAGAGGTGCTCAAGATGGTTTTCGTAGCTAAGTTTATTCTCATCACTATAAGATTCATTCTTTCTGGTGCTGGAAAATGCCATCTTAGTTTTATCTGTAGTTTCCGTCCCCGTACTGCTGCTATTTTTATCATGGCCCTGATTGCTACTTTTATCACGGCCCCGATTGAAAACCTTGTCAAGTACCGGATGCATGTGAACTAGAAGCGTCCAGTCTTCGGTTTCTGAATGAGAGGGGTCCAGGATCTGTCTCAATTTTAAATGGTCCTCCCTTCCAAGTAACTGATGCGCTCTGTACAAATCAAGAAATAGATGGGCTCTTGCCATTGCTGATTTCAATGCAAGATGGGATAATATGTACTTTTGGAATGAGAGTGTACGATCTGAATTATATGTGCCGAGTTTCTGGAAGCAACTAAACATATCAGACTCCAACTCAGTAAAGTAGACAGGAATATGGTTCTTGGTTGTTCGGAAATATGTTGCAAGGAGTTCTGACAATTTCTTAAAATCATTGGCCATTGCCTGGCGAGTTGCACTTTCTGAGGCTTCTTTAGCAATTTCAAAGGTGCGCCGATCTGTAACCTGCAGATCCCCGATGCTTAAAACACCATTCCAACTCTTCCCATTCCGATGCTTCTCAATGACAGATTGAAGATACCCAAGATACAGTTCCCTGCCTAGATCACTTAAGACAATAACAGAATCGCCTTGAATTCCATAAATCTGGACTTTCTTCGTAAGTATACTTGCTGCCTCGCCAACAAAATCACTTAAGGCCTGAATGCTGCATGTGCAACGACAAAGTTACTAAGTTAGTACTTACACAAAAAGAAAAGGTGAATTAGACATTTTTTTATCCAGAGCAGTGAGCAGACCTTTGTCCGGGTAGATCACAAATCTTCGCCCTTGGAAGATTTATTGATACTTGTTTACATTCTTTCACCATATTTTGTTCAATAATAAATTTCTTCAAGGCCTCGTTTAACAATGGTAAAATCCTGCCCCAATAAATCAAATATTTCAGTATAATGACAAGCATTCGTATCAGTAATATTTTTAGTTATATAGCTTAGAAAAGGCATGATGCAAATCAGCAAGTTTCAGACCTGGAATAAGACCGGCAAATGCTGTTACCAAGGAATGCACATCGTCCTTGAGTGTGTTTGTAGTAAACACAGAAGGTTGTTGACTTGCGATGTACCATCGCTTTTAACTCACCCTCATGAATGGAGTTTCTGTGGGTGCACATCTATACCTGGACCAACTATAAGGTGTCAAAAAAAAAAAACTAAATATGCAGTATACTGAAGTGCAAAAATTTCGACATCCTTATCATGCAGTATATTGAGCTCAATAAATATCTTACTCTTTAAGGAATTTGAGAAAATGTACTTCGACATCCTTATCATGATCCGGCCCAAGCAAAGCCCCAGCAAAACTTTTCCTGAACAGTGAAGTCCTGCTCATAAAAAAACAGAATTATAGGCATGTATCCCATGTAAATGTTTTACGATTTTCTGAAATCTAGCTGTGGGAGGCTACTCATTCGATGGCTTGTCCATTTTATCTTATGAGAGGCTCCAGCAACTCATATGGTATGTAAGATTACATAACTTTTATTGGTGACCGACGGCCATGGAGTTGTTCACGGCGCACACCGATCGATACTCGGATTCCTTCCTTCCTTCCTTCAAAATATTTTGCAAGGGTTACGTTCTTCCGGACTGTAACCTCCAGGAAACCGGTGGGTATATTTTGAATGTGTGAAAAAGTGAAAGGCGGTGTGCATCTACATATGCACTACTGAAAAAGATGCATTAGTACTAAATCGATACTGAGCAACCGAGACTAAGGGTTTGATTGGCATGTCTCCGGTTCTAAGATCCATGCTAGAGCTGAAATTTGTAAAATAGATTAAAATATTTTATAATTTTATTTTAAATTTAAAATAAAAGTATAATGACTCAGCAAAAGTCCTTGATTTATTTACAATTCTAGCTCCAAGAGATTCTGGAGCTGGGTATGAGCAGCTCCAAGAACTCCACGAATTTTCTTGAGTTGGAGCCATACCAAACACGTCCTAAAAGTTTTGATCATCAATACCAGTTACACATGACCCTAATACCCCTAATACTAAAAGAAACCTTCAGTACCGATTGGAAACACCTGTTAGTACTTAAGAGGCTACGCTGATGCATGTAGACGGCCCCTTAAGTACCGTACGGTGTTTTCAACCGATAATAAAATATTTTTCTTTTTCCCTATTTTATTTGTTTATTAGTGTTTATTCATGCAGAATTGCTATGCGTACCCGAGCTAAGTACTCTACTTTACATTCATTAGTCACAATTGAGTTGAAATATTATATGAAACTAAATAAATGTCACGGTCCAAATTAAGGATATAGAAATATAGTAGTACTTATTTAAATATACTAGTGGAGATGTATGTGCCACAAGCATGTATTTAAAGAATAATTATTTAAAAATAATTGGATTGCATCAAGACTATTAAAAATTTAATTTATTTATTAGTATATCACAGCAACCCAATCTAATCTAATACAAACTAATTGAATTCTTTATTCGTTAGATTACAAAATCGGTTGAATCAAAACCGGTTGAATTATCAATATTCCTTATAGATTAGTAAAGGAATTAGTGAATCAAATCAAATATGGAAATAACTGATGAAATACATGGGATATTCATTGGACGCATTCACTTAAAATGCATATATATTATTAGGGTCTATATGCCTAAAAAAAGAGTAACAAAAAGAGTAACAAGGAAGGGATGAAGCATTTTCTTACATCACCGTGATAGCTGCAAGAAGATTTGCTGCAAAAGATTGAAAAGATTAAAAAAAAGATTGCCTTGGGGTAAGGGCCCACTGAGATCGACCCGCAGCGAACCCACAGACTGGCTCAGTGCAGGGAGCTCTACGAGCTCAAACCCCCACCATCATCATCAGGCATGGCAAAGGTATCGCAAATGGTATCTCGAGTGTGCGAATTTTAGAATTTCAAAAGAGCATTAGAAAACCGCGCTTAAAAGCTGGTCTCACTCGCCTTGTGCTAAAAAAGAATAAGTCCTAAAACCAAATTCCTGCATTTTCCTATTTAAGGAGTAAACTAAATATTGCATAACATGTTCTGTTTAAGGGCAAAGTGTACACCAATTTTGCTAATCCATAAATTTCTACATTTTCAGGGGAAAAAACTAAAGAACCTATGATTTCAATCAAGAACCTATTAAGAAAAATTAGGCAATTCTTGTAATTTTTTGAGAAACCAGTCAAGAACTGAAAGAAGAAAAAAAAATGAAATAATCCACGAAATGCTTAGCCCAATGGGAGTCCGACCTGTAGATGCTCGAGGGGGAAGGTCATGCTCCGCTTATACTTTATTAGAAGAAAAATCAAATCCACAAATTTCTGCAGTATAGGGGGGCAAAAGGATCAAGAACAATTTTCTTTGACGAACCACCAAGAACTGAGATGGGAGGGAGCCAAACCTGCGGGTGCTCGATGGAAGAGGGTTATGCTCCGTTCGATCCATTTTTGCCGGCATCGTCCACATCCTTGTGCTGGTGGATCAGCTTCCAGCGGATGAGTCCTGCCATCTGCTCACGGTTGCAAGACAAATCAGAAGCCGAACGAACGGGCGCCGGTGCCGACGACCATGCAATGTGCGACATTAGGAGGGGCAAGGAGAACGGGGAACGCCAGCGACGACTAGGGAAATGCGAATGATGTGGGACGCCGGTGACCTAAGACATGATTTCAACATCCTGATGAACAACATCTCCTGCCTAACCAACAACATAAAACTGCTATTCACAACAAATATTGCAACATGGGTTAGAGGCAGACCTTGGCGTTGGATGCGACGTCATGTTGCCATTGTGGCAGCAGATGCTTGGCGCAGCTTTAGCCCCCTTTCGATCGGCGGAGAGGTCCTGTCTTGGAAGAAGAAATCAGATGGTAGCAGCAATGCGGTGACTGATTAACCCTAGAGGTGTATGACTTTATAGGTGTGGTGATGGAAGACAGAGAGGCATCATGCTTTTGGAAAGGCTTCCTGCGCCAATCACCTACAATTAGTCCCTTGATTGATTGATAGGGATTTCTTGATTTAGTATGGAAAAAATGTATACTGCTTAATTTATGCCCCTCCATTTATACTACTCTATTTTCTATTTGTCCGTAAGAGTGATTCATAAATAAGGAAAGGAATATTTATAAGTCAAGTTTTTTGTGCATAAAGGAAGAGATATGCGGGGATTCATTTTCTCCCTTAATTGTGCGCATCTTGATGTTGCAATTAGCCTCTTGATTGATTGATAGGGATATCTTGATTTATTTAGTATGGAAAGAATTTATACTACTTAATCTATGCTCCTCCATTTATACTACTCTATTTCCTATTTATGCATAAGGAAAGAAATATGCGGGGATCTATTTTCTCCCTTAATTGTGCGGGTGAGGGTGCTCCATGCGGCGGGTACACCGGGTGGGTATGTAGAAGGTTTTGGTGTAAAAAGTATTAGAATTTTGGCAGAAATATTTTAGAAACATCAATTTCGTGGGTCTCCACACCTCGTGTCAAACCTCCCGCGCTGGCAAGTGGGACCTCTGTGAGGGGTACGGTGGACCTAATCTTGGTGAGAAAGGGTTTTCAATTGTTTCAACTTTTATAGTATAGATTAATATTTAAAAATATACAAGTACATAAAATCAGTGTTAGTCTAAACGGTAAACGCTAAACAGTATGTTGCCTACCGTTTAGCTATTTATTCGGACTAAACGGTCATTTAAACAGGTTAAAGAATTATTAAATGGGGTAAACGACTGATTAAACGGACACGGCTAGCCACTGTGTAGCGTTTACATGGTGTGTACATGGGCTAAACGGCCGTGTAGGCGAACAATGCGTAAAATCGCGACCGATGGATTATTAGTGTTTTGTGATGATTACAAGTACATATAAATGTCACGGCAATGATGGCCGGCTCTGCTTTATTTAGATTTCATTATATAATAACTCTCTTTTAGGATTTACGATCAGTGGCGGAGGACTTTCATGGCAAGGTATGCCCAGTGCCATATCTTGCTTTTTTCACAAATACACTGCACATATATTTATCTATCTTATATTGTTATGATCTGCTAGATAATCCGTGCTCAAATTTAATCCGTGCACCACTACTATTTAAGACCTCGTTATTAATGAATCCTATGAATTGCTCCAACACTATGGGTCTTATCCGCTTTGATAATTTCATCCTTCATACTCATCATCTATCATTTGAAAAAGGTAAATATATTAAACCATCCGTTCAACATAATGAGAAACGAAATTGTGAAGGTATATACGTACTTTTAAGTCCTCATCATCTTGTCACCTACTAAAATGTGCATGTACTAACATACGTAGTACCCGACATAAATTATTTTCACTTTCTTGTCTCTAACACTAAAGGAGATATGGAGTTATGAAATATTTATATATGCTATATAGAATACTAAATGAGATGTGCAAACTCTAGCAAACACATACTGGAAAGTTTATTCTGGCATAAATTTTTTTTCCTTACACAAAGCATACTGGGCCACAAATTATTAGGCCCAGCGTCAATTCTGTACGTGGAGGGGGTGGTTGGTCGTGTATGATATGTTGACCCCGAGGCCCATCCTTATCTTCCGCACCTACTCCTGGGGCCCGCTGGTAAGCTAAGTCTGGCCTTCCGACTGCTCTGCCAGTCGGGGAGGCAGGCACGTGTTAGGCGGAGCTCAATCGGAACCCCCAGTCGGAGCCTAGGTACAGATCCAGCCTTCGACTGCTTTGCAGTCGGGCACACGGGCCTTGGTCACCCCGACCGAGTAGTCAGTCGGGGTTGCGGGCCTTGGTTATCCAGACCGATTCGTCAGTCAGGGTTGTGGGCCAAGGCAACCCAGATGAAGTTGTCGCCAGAGGCGAGGTCAGTGCCGAGAGCACCGGATGCGCCGTTACTCGACTTCGCTAGTCGAGCCTGTTTGATGTAGCCGATCAAGAGCCGATGTCGTGTAGGTGATCGTAGTGGAGTTGCGCCAGCCACTAGGAAGTAGTCGTAGTAGTCGAAAATGTAGTTGAAGTAGTCGGAGATGTAGAATGACGCTCGTTTCAGGCGCAGCCTTGGACTGGTCAGCGAGAAGTGGGCCCGCTGGGACCCCCGGGTCCCTGGACCCGTCACCTAACAAACACGGCTAGTCGGGATTACCCGATACCCGAACCCGAACTTTCGGGTAACCGAAATTTCGGATATTCCTTTTTTCGGGTAGCAATTTTCATTACCCGAATTTTTAGTGACCCCAATTACCCAACCCGAATTTCCCGTATTACCCGAATGCCCAGGCCTAGCCTTATGGGTGCATAAAGTTGAGCTATTAGGGGTGCATATACGGTGAAAAATTAGATGTAATCACTAGTTTTGCTTATTTCTATGGGTGCATCGACACCCGCTACATATAATGTAGCTTCGCCCCGGCCTCTCTTCATAAATCTTTATCATGTCATTAATTTTTGCCTACGTGGCAACTTATTTTAGTGCGATTAAAACCCTTATCAAATCTTCATAGGGAATGGCTTAATGTTCAAGGCTTTCATGTTTAGTTTTTTATATAAAATTAAATATTTGCTTTTGTGAAACACAATACATTACAATTACACTTTCCCACACTTGTCGCTACGAACATACAGGACTATCAAAACCAATGCTTTCATGGAGCATTAGTGATCCATGATGAACCAAAGGCACACGATGAGAATATTTGAAGATCAAAACTATCAGAACTTAAGTATGGCAATGCTTCACTGGCTAAAGTTATTTTGCCATTATACAAAGAAACATCGAGAGGGAAGACGTCGAGAAGAGTGAAGAAGAAAGAGAAGGTGTATGGTTGCATCAAGTCTGCAGGGAAGCTCCATTTGAGGGTTGAGGAGTATAAGCCAAAGGAAGATCGGATCATGTCATAAGCATAAGAGAAGAAGAAGGCTCGGAATGACAGAGCACAAAAGATTCAAGAATAGTGGCACACAACGGTTCGGTTGCCTGAGACAAGTATGCATTGAGTGAGAGTGTTGAAAAATAACAATCCATACTTGAGAAGGTTCTAGAAGAATTTGGAAATGGAAAGAGTAGAGTTGCCATGCTTCATGGCAAGATAGGAATTTTCTAGAATTAGATATTTTGAATCGTTGTATAAGGATGGGAGAAAATTTAGAAATAGATATTTTATAAAGAAGAGTGTGGAAGTTGTCACTTGGCAAGACCACAACAACCATGAGCACAAATTAATAGAGGTGCTCCCCTCACCTCTTGACATACCATGGCATAAGAGTCTCAAATAGAAGATGGTATGGTAAAGAGTCTCAAATAGAAGATGGTATGGTAGCTATGTAGTATATCTATATTATGATAAGGTAGGCGCATAAAGAGTATAAAAGTCTTGTGTTGTACCATGTTATAGCAATGTTGCAAATGTTGTACCATGTTATAGCAATGTTGCAAATCGTGGCCTATAAAATTTAGCCGAGTACTTCGAGAGTAGCTATAGAACAGATATGGTCTTTAGCGGTATGCAAAAAACAACTAAAATTTAGACTTAAACGTTAGTAACATCACAAATTTCAGCATATATTTCATAAGTGCTTGTGGGAGGGAGGCATGAGCATATGGCGTGCGTGGTGCGGTTGGGAGAAGACGAGGGGGGGAGGCAGTGTGGGGCTCCGGGGGCTTGCTCCCTCTAGTCTAGTCTTCTCCCATCAATATTGGAATTGTGGAGAGGGGAAAGTAAATGAACCTTTTGGCTGAAAGAATCTCCATCTGTGTCCGTCAAACTCTTTTTCAACTTGATCAGATCTTTCAGTGAACATATCATCCCTTCCATATCTCTCAAGGTCTCAGCTCTGTTAACAAGACATTCTTGAATCATGCTGGCCTGTGACTTCTCTTCCAGAGGTTTGCACAGCCAACTAAAAAGGGTCATAGGATCAACACAGTCAGGTTCACCAAAAGAGAGAAGTATTGTGTCCTCAGTCAGATTCGGAGTAAAACAATCAGCAACTTGGTAACCATGATTGTCACCGGTGCATCTCCTCTCATGCGCCCAAACTACAAGAGACTGCTGAATCAACTCTAAACTGCTGGCCAGATTGTGAAGGTCCTGAGCGTCAAATGACTCTCTCACTCAGCCCTTTGGGAGCAATGATCTGTTGGGTCAGCAGTGACAGAGCACCGATATTGTTCAAGTGAACGAGTTTTCTCATCACTTCACTCAGGATACTATTATCTACATCAACAGCATCAAGTCCTTTTGCCAAGCTCCAGGACCTAAGGAACTCAGCCTCCTCAGCAGTGATCCGCTCCGGTACATCAGATAAGCAATCTTGAAGGCCTATAATGTGTTTGTCATCAACATGGGACATGAGTAGATCAGAATTGGAGTACACACTATTGCAAGTGGGACAAATCCAATAATGCCAGGTGCCAGACTCCTTACGGAACTGTAAGGCAGACTTCAATGAAGCCATTACATGGGGCTCCTTTGCTCCCAAATGCTTAAGCAGATCTGTCACCTTGACTCTTGACTAAGGAAGGCATTGCTCTCTATCTCTGTCAAGCCGCTGCAGAATTGGCTGACACTGTCAACATTTCTAGGCGATAGTGCCACTTGGGCGAGTAGTCCGCGGAGCCTATCTTTGGCCATGGCAACCCGCAGCAGCTCCGCTGGGGCACTGGTGGTAGGATCTTGAGGAGACGGTGGTGGCACCGCATGCAGCGCAGGGTCGCACGGGGCCACGATGGCGAGGCCGCGCCTGCATTCATCAGCTGCTAACACATACTGCTCCATCTCGGAATGCACGGTGGCGAGGGAGAAGGCGATGCCGAGACAGTTTGGCTCCAGCCTAGCGGCGTGAAGGAAATGATTAAGAGCTCGACCTGCGTCCCCGACATTTGCTTGCACGCGGCCGGCGAGGTGGCTCGCGAGTGCGGAGTTTTGGTGCTTCGCGGTGATGGAGTCGGCAAGGCGGCCCGCTTTCGCCTTCGCTGCCGCCGTGTCCGTGGTGCACAAAAGCACATGCTCTGCTTCCGCACGACAGCCGAGCAATCGGACCAGCTTTGATTTGTTGGCCCCGGCGCCCCTGGCTCCCCGCCCTGGTTCTTGGTCGGCTGCCGCTTGTTGCGGTTAACCGCCCCGGCTCCACCAGGATGGCTCTGGGCCGGCGGGGGCATCTGGTGCTTCTTGTGCTTGCCCGCCCCTGCTCCACCACCACCAGGTTGCTGGCCTGGGTGCTGATGTGGCGGCGAAGGCAGCGGTGGCGGCTGCATCTTCGGCTTCTCCTCCTCCTCCCGCTTCTTTCTCTTCTCCTCCCGCTTCTTCTTGCCCTTAGTTCCCATGGCTGGTGGCGGAGATTGACTAGCCGCCGGAGAGGCCGAGGGGCACGGCGTGGAAGGGCGCCCGCCGCCCGCGAGGTGCTCGACCAAATGTCTAGGAGCGCCCCCAGAAAGCCCCCTCCCCTCTTGGTGGGCGTGCCTGAGTGCGAGAAATCCCCCTCGGCCTGCTTATATACTGCTTGCTGCCAACGAGCAGTTGTTGATGCTAGCATCCATCCTTTATCCAACGGTTAGAGGACGACGACCTCCAGCCTCGACGCCGCCAGCACTCTATCAGCTGTCAATCAAAGTTTTAATTAATTGAAAAGCAGGCAGGTAGGGAATTGATATCAAAAGTCCCCATGTACTTGTTTAACATTAGTATACACACGCTCTATAACAGCAGGAATTTTTCTTTTTCTGATTGACAATTGGATTTACTACTGGCTACTCCCTCCTTTTTAAATTATTATTAGTCATTATTATGCAGTATAAGGTGTCAAAAAAAAACTAAATATGCAGTATACTGAAGTGCAGCAATTTCGACATCCTTATCATGCAGTATATTGAGCTCAATAAATATCTTACTCTTTAAGGAATTTGAGAAATTGTACTTCGACATCCTTATCATGATCCGGCCCAAGCAAAGCCCCAGCAAAACTTTTCCTGAACAGTGAAGTCCTGCTCATAAAAAAACAGAATTATAGGCATGTATCCCATGTAAATGTTTTACGATTTTCTGAAATCTAGCTGTGGGAGGCTACTCATTCGATGGCTTGTCCATTTTATCTTATGAGAGGCTCCAGCAACTCATATGGTATGTAAGATTACATAACTTTTATTGGTGACCGACGGCCATGGAGTTGTTCACGGCGCACACCGATCGATACTCGGATTCCTTCCTTCCTTCCTTCAAAATATTTTGCAAGGGTTACGTTCTTCCGGACTGTAACCTCCAGAAACCAGTGGGTTATATTTTGAATGTGTGAAAAAGTGAAAGGCGGTGTGCATCTACATATGCACTACTGAAAAAGATGCATTAGTACTAAATCTATACTGAGCAACCGAGACTAAGGGTTTGATTGGCATGTCTCCAGTTCTGAGATCCCTGCTGGAGCTGAAATTTGTAAAATAGATTAAAATATTTTATAATTTTATTTTAAATTTAAAATAAAAGTATAATGACTCGGCAAAAGTCCTTGATTTATTTACAATTCTAGATTCAAGAGTTTCTGGAGCTAGGTATGAGCAGCTCCAAGAACTCCACGAATTTTCTGGAGTTAGAGCCATATCAAAATGTCATGCTGGTACTTAAGAGGCTACAACGCTGACGTATGTAGACGGTCCCTTAAGTACCGTCTGGTGTTTCCAACCGATACTAAAATATTTTTCCTTTTCCCTACTTTATTTATTTATTGGTATTTATTTGTGCAGAATTGCTACGCGTACCCGAGCTAGTACTCTACTTTACATTCATTATTCAAGATTGAGTCGAAATATTACATGAAACTAAATAAATATCACGATCCAAATTATGTATGTAGAAATATAGTAGTACTTATTTAAATACATTAATATTTAAAAATATACAAGTACATAAAATCGTGATTGATCGACGATTATTAGTATTTTTTTTATGATTACAAGTACATATAAATGCCACGGTGATGATAGCCGGCTCTACTTTATTAAGATTTCCATTATAGAAGAACATTCCTTTAGGATTTACGATTAGTGGCGGAGGACTTTCATGGCAAGGTACGGTCGGTGAGATACCTTGCTTTTTCACAAAGGCACTGCACATATATTTATCTATCTTATTTTGTTATGATCTGCTAGATAATCCGTGCTCAAATTTAATCCATGCACTGCTACTGTTTACGATCTCATTATTAATAGATCCTATCCGCTTCGATAATTTCATCCTGTCGGTGTTTTACCGCCACGCCCACCAAGGGATTCCCCCGAGGTGGTGAGTTTGTAGGTAGGGTGTCGCCGAGATCGGGAACTCGAAGGTGCAAAGGAACACAAGGTTTAGACAGGTTCGGGCCGCCGAGAGCGTAATACCCTACGTCCTGTGTGGTTTGTATTGCCTTTGATGGTGATTGTCCCCGAGGGGGGTCCCTGTCCGCCCTTATATAGCCTGGGGGGACAGGTTTACATGGAAGTCCTAGTCGGATAGAAGCCCAGGAGTCCTACCCGAGTACTTCTCGGGTAGTTTCCTACCGTGTCCGACTAGTTTCACTACTGTTCGAGTAGTCCTACTGCTCTATGAGTAGTTACAACAGATGTAGGGCGTAGGCCATATCCCATCCCATATCCTAAGAGAAGTATGCCACGTGTACAGTCCCGTGTACCCGGGTGTGACAAGCCCCCGAGCTCTTCGTAGCCGAGTACTGCAGGCGTCCGAATACTTCTGAAGGCGTCTTCGAGTTCTACCAAACTTCATCTTGAAGGTGTACTCCGAGTACTTCCTTGGCTGCGTCGAGGCTATGAGGTGCTCATGCCCTGAGTAGTTATCCAGTCTTCTTTATATGGGGTGCGATTAAACTCGCACTCCATATGAAGTAACCCCCAAACCTTAGGTTGACTCGTAGGATCAAGTTGAGGGTCAATTTAATCTTGAGTCTTCTGTCCTTATCTTCCAGCAGATTTGAAAAATAAGTCGTTGATGACACGTGTCCCGCAGACCCCGAGCCTTGAATCCAAATCCCCAAGTTTTGGAATGTAGGATCCAAAGAATCGTGGCATGCGATATGTGATGGTGAACAAGGGCAAATTAGTGTAGTATATTTAAGACCTCTTTTTTGGGGATGAATTTCCTGAAAAAATAGTTAAACAATAACATCCCAAAAAACACCCAAAATTACCTCTCAAATTAATTTTTTGCCCTGAGCCAATGACTAAATAAATCCTCTAAGTAATAATTTGAACAAACCCCTTATTTCGGAATAAAATCCCTGAAATAATGGTTTACAAACATCTACCCAAGATAGATCTTAAAAAGCCTCTTGGATCGGGTATTGGCGAGGAATTTTACAGCGTCCAACATGTAAGCATGAGAGTTGTCCCTTGAGGCACACTGAGTGCCTTGTCCCATCAAGCCCCCGAGCCAGGAGCCAGATGATAAGCATAAAGTAGTCGTAGCAGAACGGTGGCGCTAGCCCCCGAGCCTAGGCATTGGGCAAGTAGCCGCTGGTGCTTGAACAGTCGATGAAGCCATCTAGTCGGAGTCGGTCCCGACTAGGATTGTAGTCAAGACAAGTAGTTGAAGTAGTCGATCATGTGTAGAATTAGTCGTAAAACTAGTAAACCTCTTGTCATGGGAGCGAGGCCCCTTCAATAACATAGTGTACAAGTCGAAAACTAGTAATACGGCGTTGTACTGGAAATATGAGCGCAAGGCCCCTTCAGTAAACCAAGATACTAGTCGGAAACTAGTAATTAGTTACTGAAAGTATGGGAGCGAGACCCCTTCAGCAAACTTGCGTGTAATACCAGTCGTAAACCAATAAAACAGAGTTATACTGAAAATATCTATCTCCAGTCATCAATAGAAGATGTCTCCTATTGATCAAGGATGAAAACGACGTAGATGCTCAATATTCCAAGAATTTGGTACCGCCTGGCCATTAGGGTACTGTAAGCGATAAGATCCAGGGCCTGTAACCTTGTGCACAATGAAAGGTCCTTCCCATCGTGAGTTAAGCTTGTGTAGTCCGGTATCATCCAGGATTCGTCGAAGAACCATATCTCCAATGTTGAAAGAGCGTCGTTGAACGTTCCTGTCATGATAACAACGAATTCCTTGTAAGTAGCGAGCCGATTGGAATAATACATTGCATCGGGTTTCCTCTGCTGAGTCAAGCTCGAGATGTCTTGCAGTGTCAGCCTCGCCTTCTTCAAACATCTCCAGTCGTGGAGACTTCCACATCACGTCAGCTGGTAATATAGCTTCAGACCCGTATACGAGAAAGAAACGTGACTGTCCTGTGGCTTTGCTTGATTGTGTGTGAAGCCCCTAGACTACTGATGAGATCTCTTCGATCCACCTGCCGCCCTTTTTGCTGTTCTCGTCATAGAGTCTTTTCTTCAATCTATCAAGAATCAAGCCATTGGCGCGCTCAACCTGGCCATTGGCCCGCGGGTGAGCCACTGAAACATATTTGACTTCAATGGAACTGCATTCACAGAAATCCCAGAACTGATACGAGTGAAAATTGGATCCAAAATCTGTAATGATGGTGTTGGGGAAGCCAAAACGATGTAAGGTGTCGCAAATGAAGATAACCACTCGATCCGCCGAGAGCGTTGTGATTGGCTTGTACTCGATCCACTTGGTAAACTTATCGATGGCCACCAACACGTGTGTGAAACCTCTTGGCGCAGTTGTTAAGGGCCCTATCATGTCCAGGCCCCAGCATGCAAATGGCCATGAGGGTGGTATAGTGATGAGGTTATGAGCCGGAACATGGGGCTGTTTTTCAAAGAATTAGCAGTTGGTACACCAGGGAACGAGTGCTTCGGCATCTGCCAAAGCAGTCGGCCAGTAGAAACCAGATCGAAATGCCTTGCAAGACTAGTGTATGAGAGGCCGCATGGTTCCCGCACACACCTTCGTGAATCTCTTGGAGTATCCCTTTGCCCTCCTCTGTGCTGACACACTTTATGAGTATGCCTAACGCTGATCCACGCTTATACAGGTTACCCCCGACTAGAACATACCCTTTGCTACGCCTTAGGATGTGAGTAGCTTCAGCGCTTTTTGGGTCGACGCCAGGGGGTAGTTTGTGCTCCTAGATGTAGTCGATGAAGACCACCCTCCAGTCGACCTCAATCATCAAGACCTCTTAGTCGGGTTCCTTGGGACCCTAAGCGATGAAAATTGTGTCCGGAGCCTTTCCTTGGGACCCTGAGCGATGAAACTTGTGTCCGGAGCCCTGATGGAAGGGTGATGCAACTCGTGAACGAAAACTCCTGGTGGGACGTTAGCTCGATTAGAACCCAGTTTGGAGAGCACATCCGCGCCCACATTGTTGTCGCGAATCACATGGTGAATTTTCAACCCCGAGAACTTATTCTCGAGCTTGCGTATTTCCATAACGTAGGCATCCATGGTGTCCTTGTTGATGCCCCACTCCTTGTTGACTTGTTGAACAACCAATAAGGAATCACCGTAGACGAGTAGTCACTTGATGCCCAGGGAGATAGCTAGGCGTAGCCCGTGCAATAATGCCTCGTACTCGGCTTCATTATTAGAGACCTCGAATAGTATTTGAAACACGTACTTGAGCTGTTCTCCTCTCGGGCCGATGAAAAGTACTCCCGCACCACCGCCACCGAGCTTGAGTGAGCCGTCAAAGTATATGACCCAATGCTCTGGCTTGTTGGTTGGGGCTTCCACTTGGTTTTCTCGCCACTCCGCCATGAAATTGACTAGTGCCTGCGACTTGATGGTTGTCCAAGGCTTGAAGTCGAGTGTGAGGGCTCCCAGCTCCACTGCCCACTTGGAGATGCGCCCGGTAGCATCCCGATTGTGGAGGATATCCGCCAGTGGGAAGTCGGAGACCACCAGGATATTGTATGCATTGAAAAAGTGGCGAAGTTTCCCGGAAGTAATGAGTATACCATAAAGTATTTTTTGAATCGTTGGATAACGAACCTTAGATTTGGAGAGGACTTCGCTGATGAAGTAGACTGGTCACTGCACCCTGAAGGCGTGGCCTTCTTCCTGGCGTTCCACCATGATTGTCGCGCTGACGATGTGAGTTATCGCGGTGATGTAGAGTAGCAGATTCTCGCCTGGTTGAGGAGCCGTCAGGATGGGTGGCGACTGCAAATGGTGCTTAAGATTTTGCAGCGCCTGGTTTGCCTCCTCGGTCCACTTGAACTTGTTGTGCAGCTTGAGCAATTTGAACAAGGGTAGTCCCCTTTCTCAAAGTCGGGAGATGAATCGATTCAAAGCTGCCATGCAGCCTATGAGCTTCTGGGCGTCCAAGATCATCCTTGGAGCGTCCATGGTTGTGATGGCGTTGTTCTTCTCCGGGTTTGCTTCAATTCCTCGGTGACTAACAATGAACTCGAGTAATTTTCCTTGTGGCATGCCAAAGACGCACTTCGTCGGGTTAAGCTTCCATCAAAACCATCGCAAGCTGTTGAATGTCTCCTCGAGATCAGTGATGAACTCGTCGTGGAATCTGGTCTTGATGACCACGTCATCCACATAAGCTTCAACGTTGCGGTGTAGCTGGTCCGCCAGGCACAGTTGGATGACCCGTAGCTAGGCTATATTCTGCGTTCTTAAACCCAAAAGACATTGTAGGTGTAAGCGTATGCTCCAAAGGGGGTGATCAATGTCGTTTTGATATGATCTTCCGCCTTGAGAGCTATCTAATGGTAGCCCGAGTAGCAGTCGAGGAAGGAGAGCAAGTCGTAGCCAGCCGTAGAGTCGATGACTTGGTCGATGCGTGGGGAGCGCGAAGGGATCCTTCGGGCAGTGTTTATTGAGATCTGTATAATCCACACACATCCTCCATTCAAAATTATTCTTTTTCAAGACTAGTACAGGGTTAGCTAACCACTCGGGGTGATACACTTCTTTAATAAAACCAGCCGCGAGTAGTTTTGCAAGCTCCTTCTTGATGGCCTCCCTCTTGTCGGGGGCGAATCGTCGTAGTCGTTGCTTCTTCAGAGTGGCTTTAGGGTCGACTTTTAGGCAATGCTCAATCAACTCCTTGGGCACCCCTGGAATATCTGCTGGTTTCCACCCGAATATGTCCCGGTTAGCCCTAAGGAAGTTGATAAGCGTGCTTTCCTATTTGTCGCCTAAGCCGCCCCCGATCAAAGCGGTCTTGGACGAGTCGCCTTCTTGCAACTGTATCCTCTTGATGCCGACGTCGCTAGGGTTAGGTTTAACCCTCAACTGGCTTGGCCGCTGGTTGGAGATCTCCATCTCGGTATTGGTCAGCTTCAGCGCGACCGCGAGTACTTCTGCAGACGGCTCTGGCACGCGTGAAGTCGTGGCGTACTTGATCGCCTCCTGGTCGCAGTCGTACGACTTCTTCAAGTCGCCACGGAGTGTGAGTACGCCTGTCTTGCCTGGCATCTTGAGTAGCAGGTAGACATCGTGAGGCATGGCCATGAACTTGGCTAGTGCCCATCTTCCAAGGATGGCATGGTACGACGAGTCGAAATCCGCCACCTCGAACTTAATGTACTTGGTACGGTAGTTGTCTTTTGTCCCAAAGGTGACTGTCAGGACCACTGACCCGAGTGGTGTAGCCGCGTTACCCGGGACGATGCCGTAGAAAGGGGCTTTGCTGGGAGTGAGCATCTTGGAGATGTCCAGTCCCATCTTCTTCAGAGTACTCGCGAAAAGCAGGTTGAGGCCGCTCCCGTCGTTGATGACTACTCGGGTGAACTGTGAGCCCGCCACTACAGGGTCTAGGACGAGCGGGAATTTTCCCGGCTCAGAGAAGCTGGTCCATTGATCATCCCTGGAAAATTAGATTGGGACCTTGCTGTATCTCAGTGGCCGTGTCGTGGCCGGCTCCACAGAGAGTATTTCGCGCAGGGTTAACTTCTGTGCGCGCGCTTGGAGGGGAATCCTCCGTCTCCGCCGAAGATGACGTTGACGATATTCTTCGGGTCCCGGAAGTCTTGAGCCCCTGACTTGTCACCTCCCTCGTCATCCTCCTGGTCCTTTCGCTTTCCTCCCTGAGGGAGGGGTGGTGCATTCAATGACTTGCGGATGGTGACGCACTCGAAGAGCGTGTGTCTCGACTTCGGGTGTATCGGGCACTATTTGTGCATGACTTGCTCGTATTGTGCTTGGTTATTCCCCGAATTTTTGCCACGCGGATTGCGCTCAACGGCCGCGACTTTGTGGTCTGGCTTGCGCTTTCGGGTATTCCCCGAGTGGTTCCGCTGGCTCTTGTCAAAGTGGTCGTTGTCGTTGCTTTGCTTGTCGTGGTTGCGCTTGGGGAAGCGGTCGTTCTCCTCGTCCTCTTGGTCAGCCCACTGTGCCATCATGTCGCGCAGCTCCACAGCAGTAGTCAGGCGGTTGCGCCCGAAGTTGTGGTATGTGTGCTTCGAGAAGAGCCCGTTCTGGAAGCAACGGATGACGTCCTCATCTGTGATGTTGGCAATGGTGTCGCGCATCTCGAAGAAATGCCGGGTGTAGGACCTCAGGTTCTCGTTCATCTCTTGCTTCACCTGGGATAGATCATGGCGAGTGGTTGCCCTGATCATGGATCCTAGGAAGTTGTCGATGAAGGACCGCTTGAGGTCCTCCCACGAGTCAATGGAGTTTGCCTTGAGGCTTTCAAGCCACGTGAGGGCTGCGGACTCCAGAGCCACCGGGAAGTTGAGAGCTTTGGTGGAGTTGGATCCCCCTGAAACTTCAATAACAACGGAGTAGCATCGAATCCACTGGCGCGGGTCCTGCTTACCGTCGTACTTGGGGATTCCGACTGGTTTGAAGTCCTTTGGATAGGACTTGTCGGTGATGCTGGTGGTGAAGGCGGGGAAGCAGTCGCTGTCGTCGTCGTCGTGGCGCCTGCCGGTACGGTCCCTTTTCCTCGCTTCAATAACAAGTCGTGCGTCGCGGCCTTCATTGATCTTCTGCCTGAGGTCAATCGTGGGGGCGTCGTGAAGGCTGGCCTCGAGTGGATCTTGGCCTTGATGCCTTGCACCACGCTGGTTGCGAGTGGATTGTTGCACTTCTTGTTCATTGTTGCCACGCGCGGACGGGTGGCCCTCGTTGCGCTGGCGGTTGTCGTTCCTCCGGCTTCCAGGGCCTCCTCCGGGGCTGCGACTGACCGGCGCGGTTTCGCCATGGCGCTCAGACCTCGAGGGCGGAATCCGAGTGAAAGACACTGGATGTTGCCCATTGAGTTGCACGAGTGCGTGCTAGGTCAGATACTGCAGCCTTTGAATCTGAGGATTGGGTGGACGTTGTTGAGCTAGGAGTGCTGCTTCTGCGATGGCGCCAATCGGCGTACGGTACTCGCGATCTGCGACTGCTGCTAAGGCATTGTTTAGATCCCTTGGTTCGCGGGCGCGATTCTACGTGTTGCGTCTGCGTTGGACGCGCTTGGCGTTCTTTACCCGTCGGATCCTTCGGTGCTCCTCGTCTTCATCCCGGGGAGCATCAGCTGTGGGCTCGTCACCTGAGACGTCCGCGAGTTGTTCGTTGTCGTACTGGGGGTCCAGCTCGTCGTCCTCCGCGTTGCGAAGGGAGGCCATGCAGACTTGACGACCCGGCGAGTGGTTAGCCATAAGGCTGTACTCGAGTAGCTCTGTGCTACTTTCTCCTTCTTCCGCAATGGGGGAGAGGGGTCTACCCTCCTGGAAGGGTAGTTCCTGCGTGAAGGCCACAAGGCGGGACTCATAATCGAGTAGTTCAGAGGGCTCAAAGCCCTTCTAGTACACGAAACATCCTTGCGGTGTTAAAGTGATGGTTAAACCCGGAAGGCTGCCCGAAAAAGATTCGGTGTGGCCGTCGGGTTGCAAGTGGTTTTTAAGGGCGGGGGCCGCCCGACAAGCGGTGGCTCCCTCGTCTCCGAGTCCTTTTCGGAACCGGTCTGAAGGTGTAGTACTGCGCGGGGAGTACTACTACTCTACTTTACATTCATTATTCACGATTGAGTTGAAATATTATATGAAACTAAATAAATGTCACGATCCAAATTAAGTATGTAGAAATATAGTAGTACTTATTTAAATATATTAACCTTTAAAAATATACAAGTACATAAAATCGATGGATCGATGATTATTAGTGTTTTATGATGATTACAAGTACATATAAATGCCACGGCGATGATAGCCGGCTCTACTTTATTAAGATTTCCATTATAGAAGAACACTCCTTTATGATTTACGATTAGTGGCGGAGGACTTTCATGGCAAGGTATGGCCAGTGAGATACCTTGCTTTTTCACAAAGGCACTGCACATATATTTATCTATCGTATTTTGTTATGATCTACTAGATAACCCGTGCTCAAATTTAATCCGTGCGCTGCTATCTCGTTATTAGTAGATCCTATCCGTTTCGATAATTTCATCCTTCATACTCATCATCTATCGGTTGGAAAAGATGAATATATTAAACCATCGGTTCCACATAATAAGAAACGAAATTGTGAAGGTATATACTACTTTTAAGTCCTCACTTATCATCTTGTCACCTACTAAAATGTGCATGTACTCACATACGTAGTACCCGACATAAATTATTTCCACTGTCTTGTCTCTAACACTAAAGAAGATATGGAGTTATGAAATATTTATATATGCATATATAGAATACTAAATGAGATGTGCGAACTCTAGCAAACACGTCCTGGAAAGTTTATTCTGGCATAAAAAATTTTTCCTTGCAGAAAGCATATTGGGCCACAAATTATTAGGCCCAGCGTCAATTCTGTGCTTCCTGCTATGGCCTTTAAAGCCCATCTCCCCCAGGCCCAATTGAGCCACAGTAGTGGCAGGCAAATGGCTTGTCGTTTGATAGCTCAGATCAGATGCGTGCTTTGCTTCTTCTCCATGTGTGTGGGTGGCCACATGAAAAAAAGTTTTGCGTTATACTGCATGCCTGAAAGTGCGGCCTTTCCATCCATGATGAGCAGTTGATGAAAGTGCACATGAATCATTAGGGCCATGTAGCATCATTACTTTAAAACGGCATCAGATTGAATAAGGTGCTTGCTTCTTTTCAAGTGGTAGCATGTCATGGCTGCCTATAACCAGTGGTTACCGAAGTACTGGTACGTACATCGCCTTTTGCACTAGTACTTCTGTGAGCAACTCCAATGTTCATTATTTTGCAGTTTCAAGTTATAATACTTTTGGCTATGTGCTCTAAGCTTTTTCTTTCCCCCTCTTGAATACACTATGGAAAAGTGTCGAAAGCTACTAAACTGCCACATGCATCAAGTATAAAACACCACGAAGACATTTGATGAAACATATGGCTACAGAAAAATCAGGCTTTTAAAGAATTGCTCGAGTCATATTTGCATATAAATTGTTTGGGTGGTACCAGGTACAAAAAAGAAGTATGCAAGTAGAGGTATTAGTAATTTCCTGAGCAGTTGCTTCAAGGCTTGGTTTCCTCGTAGTTTTAGCCATAGATGCCGCCAAAAATGCCATCTCAAAAACAAAATCAGATACGAATATGTGTGGAGTTAAGGAGATGATGCTTATCCGGACGGTGTCCACTTTATAGCTCAAGAGTAGTCAGTCAATCATCTATGACAAATAATTCTTATGAGAAAATCCGTAGCAACGTACGGGCATTCAAATAGTTTCTTTTTAATTTGGAGGAACTTAACAAACACACACACATTATTCATGCTTGAAACAATTAAATGCCATAATAATCATGCAAGCAATCTAGAAATATTACTGTCTATTTATTTCAACATGTTGTATAGTGGTGTGGTACAATCATGATGAACTGGTCGTGCAGCCATCATGCATGGTTACATTTGCATGTGCACATCTCATGTGGCCATGGTTATTATGGGGAAAACTAATTAACTTAATTACGTATATTACGCGTAGTAGCTAGGCTATATGTTTGAGTGGACGGACGAGTCGTCGTGGTTGGGCTTGTGGTAGCGATTGGTGAGCCACGTGGCGTCCGCCGTGACCTTGTTGCCGTCGTGGTTGCGGTACCAGGCGTAGTAGGCGTGCGTGCGGTTCTTGATGTCCAGCACCGCGTGCCCGAAGCTGTACTCCCGGAACGCCGAGTAGGCCGGCTGCGGCCACGTGAGCTCGTCGGCGAGGCCCTCGATGTTCCCGCCGTCGCCGATGACGACGTAGACGGGCGCGCGGCGGTCGGCGACGGGCGTGCACCTGCCGTCGGTGATGTTGTACTTGATGTTGGAGTAGCGGTGGCTGCGCTCGTAGGCGTGGACGTGGCCGGCGAAGACGGCGTCGACGGCCATCTTCTCGATCTGCACGCGCATCGGCTCGCCCTCCATGAAGTGGAAGTTGTTGCTGTTGTACCAGGGCACGTGGGTGCTGATGAAGAGCCAGGGCGTGACGGCGCAGTCCACGCGCTGCAGCTCCGCCTCCAGCCACTTGAACTGCGGCGTGTACTTGCCGAAGGCCGAGTAGGAGGAGAGCACGATGATGTGCGCTGGGCCCAGCTTCACCGAGTACCAGTACGGCTCCGACGACCCGCTCGCGCGATACGGCGTCGGGTACCGGTGGGTGAAGGGCTTGAACGCCGTGGTCTCGCCGAGCTCCGGCGCGTACTCGACCTCGTGGTTGCCGGCCGTCCAGATCCAGGGCTGGTACGCGACGCTGCGCTCGGAGAAGCGGCCCCAGGTGTCCCAGCGGTTGCTGTCGTGGAACGGGTGCTTGTCGGCGTAGGAGAGGTCGCCGACGAAGAGCACGGCGTCTCCCGGGTGCTGCTCGTAGTGCGCCAGCGTGCTGTTGGAGTCGGCCGTCTGGCCCAGGTCGCCGATGAGCCCCAGCTAGCCGGAGCGGCGCGTCGGGCCCGGGGCTGGGGGGCGTGGTGAACCAGAAGGTGCGCACCGTGTCGCCGAACCCCACAGCGTAGTAGTCCCTGGTGGCGTGGTCCAGGCCGGCGAGCGTGCAGTGGTGGATGAAGCCGGAGGTGTAGTTGGTTGAAGGTGTAGCGCGTGGTGGTGCCCTGGCGGCGTGGTCGAGGCGGCCCATGGCGCGGCCGTAGAGGACGGTGCTGTTGCCCTCGGCCTCCACGGTGACCCAGGAGACGGTCATGGCGGTGCCGGCCTGGTCCCCGAGCGTGATGTGCACCTGCTGCGGCGCGTTCCGGCCCGGCGGCACGGCGAAGACGTCCGCGTCCAGCGGCATGTCCTCGGAGGCCTCCAGCTTCCGACGGTAACTGCTCGTCACCCCGCGCGGATGGTGCGCCGCCTCGGCGACGAGCACGGCGACGGCGAGGAGCACCGCAACGGCAGTGGCGGCGGCCTTCATTATTCTTTCCATGGCGCGCGGTGGCCAAAAATTAAATTAAGTTGCTAGCTTATTACGCCGGTGGTGCATGCTACTGCTAGCTAGCTTTATGTAGAGGTGGTTTATATGTAGCAGACGACGTTGCGTTGCATTGTTTGGAGCTTAGCTCCAGATATTGCCCGGCCTGTCAATCTCGCGACGATCTAGATCTCTTAGAATCATTTGTCAAACAGGAGGAGGAGGAGGAAGAAAAAGAAGAAGAAATGCAATGCAGTTATTGGTAGTGTGTGGAACAAGACAAGGCCATAGCCGTTGTATGCATGCGTCAGGCAGAGACTGGCAGACAGGCGCCGTGCAATGCGCACCACGCGTGTCTCCGTCGATGCATTCAATCTGATCGCCTCATAGGTGGAGCTACCTGTACCTGTACGTCTTGCTTGGTATATATTGTCACGTGCTTAAAAGTTAGTAGTGTGTCGTGGAGAAAGAGACAATCTGACAGAGACCTCGACGATCTGCCTCCTGACCTGATCTGGAGCGAGCCATGCGTCACTCGCCCAATGGGGGTGTTTGGTTCGCTGCCACCAATTGCCACGCTGCAGATGGAGCGGCGCCACAAAAATTATAGATGACGTACAAATATTAGAGCAAATACGAAGGATTCCCGTCCCAGAATGTAAGGTTGATTTTCGCGGCGCCGCAGGTGAGTGGCAGACTTTGGCCAAGAAGCAAGAACGTCCTTAGTGCATTGCGTGCCTACGTTGGTTGACGGGTCAAGGATCCGGATCCCCAGCGGGTCCACTTCCACTTCCTGCTGGTACTCTTGATGGTCTAAGATCACGCATGGATCAAACAGGCGTCCTTCCGGGATGTGACTTTCTCCAGCCTGTCTAGGCCCACGGTCTCGACCGGGCGGCCGGTCAGCTGGAGCCTCGGCCCACGTCCCCGACCGAGGGGACGACCAAGGCCTAGGTCCGTACTACGGGCCCGACCTAGGACGTCAACCAAACTTCGCCACGCATATGTCACTTTCCCCGACCGACGAGGTCGGAGCCGGCCGGGCCTCGCACACTGCTGAGGATAAGGACAGACGCACCAGAGTCAACTACCGTACAGGACCGACCACTCCTCCCACGGGAGTTGCAGTCCCTCTTACTGCCGCTGCAGGAGGACACTATTTTACCTGCCCGTCCACGCAAAGGGACGGGACGCAACTTCATCACGACGCGGCAGACATGCCTCCATCACAACGGAGTGATGGGGTGTACTTATCGTCGCACGCTCGCCCCCGACTGACGGAGCATGACGTATAGGAACAAGATAAGACGGCCACCCCACGACTCAGGACTTGAACGGTGGTCATCGGAAGGTCCCGACTGACAGAGTTGGCGGTCCCGACTGACAGAGCTGGGGACCCAGACCGGCAAAGCAAGGAGCACTCTCACTTTCTACCTCCCTCTTTCTACCTTTGGTTCCCCTGTAATGGAGACCCTCTTGGATTATAAAAGGAAGGGTCATCCGCCTAGCAAAGGGATAAGATAGCTAGACCTAGATCTCGACCTACCGGATCATCCACTCACAAGCTTATAACTCCCCAAACCCTCACGAGCACCTGGGCTCAAGCAATACAACCGACTGACCCCCAATTGGACGTAGGGCACGATTGCGTAAACCAGTATAAAACTTGAGTCATTATGTGCTAGGCTACATCCGATCACGACGTGCGATACACACTTCAAGTTGGTTTAGCGCCGACCATTTCCGAATCGACATTGGTCTTGGAGCTCTCTCGCTCTCATGCTCCTCGCAAAATACAGTACTGTACAAGAAGATATAGCACATCCATTATATTATTCCCTCGTCTCCACTAGTCTCGTCCACAGAATCCTTCATCATCGTTGTTGATATTTTCTTTTTCTTTTTACAAAACACGGTACAGACTGACATAAAATGATACTAAGAATGGTCATCTCTAATGCTAGGATAAAACCCGTCAATTGGTACTTCAAGTCCCTTATCAGCAATAACGCAAACATTTAGATCAAATACAAAAATTCTCTTATAAGGTTAGTACCTCCATGATGTTCTTAACCTCTTGCTTTTGCTTGTTCTGCCACATGTTCCCAAACTCAACTGATGCAGCTTCACCATCGGCAACCACATTCAAACTTGGAAAGCAGGCTCTTCAAATCTGCACAAAAACAGCAAAGCCTCACATCCAAGTACGTGAAATGCTAACAATTCGAATTTGAATCCACCAATTATTTGGTTTTACCTCTTCGTTACCATCTTCTTCTTGCCAATTGGAGGACGAAAGATTGGGGGCACCTCTTCAGTCCACGCACGAGTTCGCTGAACCAGTCTCCTCCAGCAGGTTGGACCAATCTCTGAGCCAATCTTCAGTCAACTGCAGAGACGGTGTTACAATTTTTTTTTCCGAGAGGCGAATCCAAGCAGGGGATGAGTTCACAAAAAAAATGACTCGACAAAAAAAAAGAATTCGATAAGAGTTCAACCGGCTTTTACATAAAGCATATTAGGCCAAGCATCTATTCTGCGGCCTGTTCCGACTGATCTCCTTTTTTTTTGTTATCTTATCCCATCCTCCGCGTGGGGAGATGCATGGGCTGAGCCCGCCTTCCTCATGTTATGGCCTTTGAAACCCATCTCCCCTAGGCCCAATTGAGCCACATTAGTGGCAGGCTACCTGAAAGTGCCTTTCCATTTTAGTTCCATGATGAGCAGTTGATCAAAGTGCACATGAATCATTAGGGGGCATGCAGGATCGTTACTTTAAAACGGCATCAGATTGAAGGTGCTTCATTCAAGTAGTAGCATGTCATGTCATGGCTACCTATAACCAGTGGTTACCGCAGTAATGGTACATCGCCTTTTGCACTACTAGTACTGCTGCGAGCAACTCCAATGTTCAATATTTTGTGGTTTTAAGTCATATTACATTATTACTTTTGAATAGGTGCTCTAAGCTTTTTTTTTTCTTGAATACACTTGGAAAGTGTTGAGAGCTACTCAACTGCCACATGCATCAAACACCACAAAGGCATTTGAAACACATGGCTATGACAAAATCAGGTTTGTAAAGAACTGTTCGACTGATATTTGCATATAAGTTGTTTGAGTGGTACCAGGTAAAAAGAAGTATGCAAGTAGAGGTATTAGTAATCCCCTGAGCTGTTGCTTCATCAAAGCTTGGTGTCACCGTAGTTTTAGCAATAGATGGCGCCAAAAATGCCATCTCAAAAACAAAAATCAGATACGAATATGTGTGAAGTCATGGAGATGATGCTTATCCTGACGTCGAGGCACAGTCCAGTTTGGATTGGGCGTCTCGATTGGATGACCATCTCCTAGTCCTAGCACCGTAGCACACTAGCGTTTGCTTTGTCACTCTGCCAGCACAAAGCCATCTAGTTCGACTGTTCAAACACTGTCGGTGTCACCACTCATGACACGGTCCCCTTGATGGCTCAAGAGTAGCCATTCAGTCACATAACATGTTCTCAATTGGCACTCCTAATCCAGTATCAGTACAAGGTAACACCAATTCACTGAACTTGCTTTCGCCCAAACTTTGTGTGCAGTGCAGCCTCACCAGCCTTACCTGCCACTACTCACCCCCAAGGAAAGGAGCCTTCATAATCCGCCACTGCCTCCAAAGGAATGCAAGAAGCAGCGCCCGGGGAGAGCAACAGCCACTCCACTCCACTCCACCCATGGCGCCAGCGGCTGCGGCGGCCTTCGCGGCGCAGGTGCTGCGCGGGCGCTGGTTCATGGCGTACGGCTCCTTCCTCATCATGTCCGCGGCCGGCGCCACCTACATCTTCGCCATCTACTCCAAGGACATCAAGGCCACGCTGGGGTACACGCAGGAGCAGCTCAACACAGTCGGCTTCTTCAAGGACGTCGGCGCCAACATCGGCATCCACGCCGGCCTCGTCGCCGAGGTCACCCCGCCGTGGGTCGTCCTCGCCGTCGGCGCCGCCATGAACCTCGGCGGCTACCTCATGCTCTACCTCTCCGTCACCGGCCGCGTCCGCCCCGCGCCGCCGCTCTGGCTCGTCTGCCTCTACATCGCCGTCGGCGCCAACTCGCAGGCCTTCGCCAACACCGGCGCGCTCGTCACCTGCGTCAAGAACTTCCCCGAGAGCCGCGGCGTCATGCTCGGCCTCCTCAAGGGCTTCGTCGGCCTCAGCGGCGCCATCTTCACCCAGCTCTACCTCGCCTTCTACGGCCCCGGAGGCGGCGGCGACACCAAGCCGCTCATCCTGCTCGTCGGCTGGCTCCCGGCCGCCGTCTCCGTCGCCTTCCTCGGCACCATCCGGATCATACGCGCGCCGCGCCCGCCCGGCGCCTTCCTGTACGTGTCGCTCGCGCTCGCCGGGTACCTCCTGGTCGCCATCGTCCTCCAGAAGCGCTTCCGGTTCACCCGCGCCGAGTACGGCGTCAGCGCCACCGTCGTGTTCACGATGCTCCTCCTCCCCCTCGGCATCGTGCTGCGCGAGGAGGCCGCGCTGTTCAAGTTCAACATCAGGAACGCGCCCGAAGCGCAAGCTGACGCGCCGGCTCTGCCCCCGGTGACCGTGGCCGCATCCGCGAAGCCGGCGCCGACGGCGGGTGCGAGATTGCTTGCGGCCCTGAGGCCGCCGCCGCGCGGCGAGGACTACAGCATCCTGCAGGCGCTGGTGAGCGTGGACATGCTGCTTATATGTTCACGGCGACGGTGTTCGGCGTGGGCGGCACGCTGACGGTCATCGACAACATGGGCCAGATCGGCGAGTCGCTGGGCTACCCGCAGCGCAGCGTTGCCACCTTCGTCTCCCTCATCAGCATCTGGAACTACCTCGGCCGCGTCGCCGCCGGCTTCGCGTCGGAGGCGCTCCTGGCGCGGTACCGCCTCCCGCGGCCGCTCCTGGTGGCGGGCGCGCTCCTGCTGACGGTGCCGGGGCACCTGCTGATCGCGTTCGGCGTGCCCGGGTCGCTGTACGCGGCGTCGGTGCTGGTGGGGTTCTGCTTCGGCGCCGCGTACCCGATGATCCTGGCCATCATCTCCGAGCTCTTCGGCCTCAAGTACTACTCCACGCTCTACAACGTCGGCAACGTGGCCAGCCCCGTCGGCTCCTACATCCTCAACGTCCGCGTCGCCGGGAGGATGTACGACCGGGAGGCGGCGCGGCAGGGCGCCGTGGCGGCGGTGGTCGGGAAGGGCGTCACCTGCGTCGGCGGGAGGATGTACGACCGGGAGGCGGCGGTGGTCGGGAAGGGCGTCACCTGCGTCGCCGGGAGGATGTGGTCGGGAAGGGCGTCACCTGCGTCGCCGGGAGGATGTACGACCGGGAGGCGGCGCGGCAGGGCGCCGTGGCGGCGGTGGTCGGGAAGGGCGTCACCTGCGTCGGCACGCGCTGCTACAGGGAGTCGTTCCTGGTCGTGGCCGTGGGACAAAGTCAGCGTGCATCTCGCTCTCTCTCTCTTTCCCCACTCTCCTACAACAAAGATTCCCCTTCTTGCGTTTCTTTCAGATCTGGTCCCATCGGGTGCTGCTCCGGCTGCCAGGGAGATCCGGTTACGGTTCGGGCGTTTGCTCGTGTGTTATTTTCGTCTTGTGTCGGAAGGATGCCGAGGATTGCTTGCAATAGTGGACCGGAAATGTTTGATGAAATTGCACCACATTCAGTTGATCATTACTGTGGCCAACATAGATGTGTATGGCCTTCGTGTATTGTTGTTTTATCTTATTATTGCTAAAGTTCAAATCAGTCAAAATTCCCATATGCCGCTCAAATTTGTCAACTTTCAAAGTTTTAACTCAAACCATTATTATTAGATTGTACAGTCTTCAAGTTTGGCAAAAGTGGCAAGTAAAAGGTGCTCTAATACTCAGTCTCTATGGTCGTGTAGCTTGAAATCTACTAACCAGTGTAGCCTCTCCTATATTGGTGGCCATACAAATATTAGTTCTTTTGAGCCTGATTTAGTGATTTAGTTGTAAGTATTCTTATTAAATCACATAATTTCCGTGTTCATGGGGCATTTAGGGTCCACAGATGGACCCTATTACAAATGGTAATTCAATATTTCAAACTGAATTTTGTGAGTTGTTGAATCTTTTATTGTATTCACCCAAACAAATAGAACAGCACAAAAACAGATACTATTTTCTCTGTCCAAATACTGGATTTGAAGGGAATTTTGCAGCCCTCTCCAGAGCTGGTGTGAGATTATGCTACTTATCGTAAGTCACAGCGTGAATTGATTATTCAAGGAGCTTTGGTGCTATGGAAACAAACAAGCCTATACCATCATCACTGACAGATGGGTCCACAGACTGTGGGTCCCGTCACTCAGTGGCCCATGCCACGGGAAGCACGTCCGGCCAGCCTTTTTCTTTTCCGTCAGAGCTCGGACATGGCGCAGCGTAAATTAGGCAGGCCCCTCTCTGCAGACTGTACTACTAGCTCAGTCCTCCTCTCGCTCTCTGAGCTCACTCTTCTCCCACGCACAACTCCACTCCACTCGCTTCAAACCTCCTCCCTCCCAACCCAAAGACGCCACCCCAGCCCAGCCCAGCCTTCCGAGAAAAGCCAAGAACCCCTCCCTCCCCTCCACCAGAGAACCACCATGGACAAGATTGTCAGCAGCAGGAGGAGGAGCAACGGGAGAACCCGTCCCATGGCGGGCCTGCGCGCCGTCGGCATCACCATGCTCATGCTGGCCGCCCTCCTCCTCTGCTCCGCGCCCACCGTAGCACTCACCCCGGACGGTACTGATTTGCATTGCAATCCGTTGCTGCCACAGTGCCTGCCTGCCTTCTTTCTCATGCGCTTCCTGCTTGCTTGCTTCATTGCAGGCGAGGCCCTGCTCGAGCTCAAGCTGGCCTTCAACGCCACCGCCCAGCGCCTCACCAGCTGGAGGCCCTCCGACCCCAACCCCTGCGGCTGGGAGGGCATCTCCTGCTCCCTCCCCGACCTCAGGGTCCAATCCATGTGCGTGCCCCTCGCCTGATCTGCATTTCTTCCTTCCTATATATTGTTCCTTCTTCCTCCCCTTCCCATTTTCTTTTTTTCTTTTTTTCTTTTCTTTTTGCCTCTGCTATTATTTGAATGAAGTATCAAATGTGTGATGATGGCTCGGCTCCTGCTTATCACCTCCCTCCTTTGTACAGTACCACTCCATCTGATTAGTAGTAATAAGGGATGTGTGTCTTCTTTTGGGTTGGGTGCAGAAATCTCCCATACATGCAGCTCGTGGGCATCATTTCACCCAGCATCGGGAGGCTCGACAAGCTGCAGAGACCGCAAGATTTTCTTCACCATTTTTAGGACCAAATGTTTCTTCTTCTTCTTTTAGGTTAGATGTGAAAATAGAAAAGCACCAATACCAACTGCATTGTCCTTTTCTCTTTGTGCCTGTGCATGTATTCATACTGCCTGTGGATGTGGACAGATGGGCGCACCTTTCCCTTTTCAGAGCTCTGCACCAGAACAGCCTGCATGGCCCAATCCCTGCAGAGATCAAGAACTGCACAGACCTCAGGGCAATGTAAGCTAATACTAGTATGATTTTAGCTAGCTACTAATTTTCATCCAAAAAAAATATTAGCAGCTACTCCTAACCAGCTGTTTAGTTTCGTCGATTTTTTCAGCTAACTTGTTAGTCTGTTCAAATGGTTGAACCCTTTTCTTGTGTCTACGTTCAGTTACCTGAGAGCTAACTACCTGCAAGGAGGTATCCCTTCAGAGATTGGCGGGCTTGTGCACCTCACAATCTTGTATGCTCCTCGCGCTACCATCTTTCATTGACTGCTTGTGCTTTTACGGTCTTCTGATGAGCTAATAATGTGCTGAAATGAAACTGCAGGGACTTGTCGAGCAACCTGTTGAGGGGTACAATTCCGGCATCCATTGGAAGCCTCACACACCTTCGCTTTCTGTAAGTTTTCTGTGTATTCATCACGCCCCCCTTGTTGGAAAACCAAATGCTGATGTAAAAGTAAATCTGAGAGAGCTACAATATTTACCATCTCCAGGAACCTGTCCCCTAATTTCTTCTCAGGAGAAATCCCAAACGTGGGTGTCCTCGGAACCTTCAAAAGCAGCTCGTAAGCTTTGGTCCCATCACCCTTTGTCCCTTGTTTCATGCGCGCATCCTGTAATAATGTTGGATGCCTGTATTTAATGTTGTTGTGCATTTGTTCACGTGATGCAGGTTCGTTGGAAATCTGGAGCTTTGTGGCTTGCCCATCCAGAGAGCTTGCCGTGGAACACTCGGCTTTCCTGCTGTGCTGCCGAACTCCGATCCACTCTCTTCAGCTGGCAAGTCTTCCATTTCTATTTGATCGCCAGTGTTGAACTCTTTGTCCCCCAATATTGGTGCATGTGTTGGACTAGCTGATGCTGACATTTATTTTTGTTTCAAATAGGTGTTTCTCCTATCAACAACAACAGAACATCACACTTTCTGAATGGCATTGCCATTGGTTCAATGTCAACCTTGGCTGTTGCCTTGATCGCCGTACTCGGATTCTTATGGATTTGATTGCTGTCCAGGAAGAAGAGCATTGGTGGGAACTATGTAAAGATGGACAAGCAAACTGTTCCTGATGGTAATGATGGTGCCAGCATTTCCTACTGTCTCCTTGGAAAGAAATAGAATAGAAAGATGAAAATAAACAAAATTGAAAGATGCCGATTGTGGCGACTAAACAGTTGTACACTTTATCCAGACTGACTACAAGAAAACTAATTTTACTTGTTTTGTTGCAATTTAGGTGCAAAGCTTGTGACGTAACAGTGAAACCTGTTACAAACGGATGACAATTAAACGATGAAGAAACACAGATAAAACTCAGAGGACACGAGGATTTAACGTGGAAAACCCTTCCAACACAGAAGGGACAAACCATGGGCGCCAGCCAGCAAAACTTCACTATATCGAGTGCGGTTACAAACGCCAGGGATTTACAATTGACCTAACTCTCTTATCCCAAACGGCGGCTTACAAGAAGTAAATATAAGGGTGTAACCCTAAACAGCACATGATCCACACCGTACCGTGACTGTACCGCGGGGGGTGAAGCCCCCCGCACCCCCCAGGCGTCCCCGGGTAAAGAAGGCCAAGCCTCCAGCGACGGACCTCCACTTCGCTACGTCTGAAATCGGTCTTTATATATGTGTAGATGAATTTGGATCACAACTTAACAAAACTCCACCTTGAGACAAATTCCTCCTTGTAGCATAAATCAAACTTTCACCCTGAACACAACAAAGAAAATAGTTTCTGGCGCCAAATAGCCTCTTGGGCTAAACAATTATACCAACTAAGCTTGAGCAGAGCTCAAACTTAGCAACAGGAATTGGCTTTATCATCATATCAGCAGAATTATCGTGAGTGGTTATCTTGCATACCTTCAGCTTACCTTGTACAATCACATCACGGACATAATGGTACTTAATATCAATATGCTTTGTCCTCTCATGAAACATCCGATCTTTAGTAAGATATATGGCACTTTGACTGTCACAAAATAGGTTAATGCAAGAATCATCTCTACAAAGCTCAGCAAACAATCCTTTTAGCCAAACTGACTCCTTACAAGCTTCAGCAATAGCCATGTATTCTGCTTCAGTGGTAGACATGGCAATAACAGGCTGCAATGTTGCCTTCCAACTCACAGCACAACTGCCAACAGTAAACACATAACCTATGAGTGACCTTCGCTTATCCAAATCAGCAGTATAATCTGAATCAACATAGCCAAATAGCCAATAAGTCCCTTATCAGTCCTTCCAAACTTCAAAGGAGTATCTAATGTGCCTCTGAGGTACCTGAAAATCCACTGAACAGCCTTCCACTCTTCTTTACCAGGATTAGCCATGTATCTACTAACCAAACTCATAGCATAAGATAAATCTGGACGAGAGCAAACCATAGCATACATCAAAGAACCAACAGCACTAGAATACGAAACTCTTGACATGTATTGAACATCCTCATCTGTACTAGCACACTGTGTAGCTGATAATTTAAAGTGAGGTGCAATAGGAGTACTAACCGGCTTTGCATCATGCATGTTGAAACGCTGAAAAACCTTCTTAATGTAACTTTGCTGACTAAGAAATAATAAACCAGATTTTCGGTCTCTAGTGATCTCCATATCTAGGATTTTCTTAGCAGCACCAAGATCCTTTATGTCGAACTCACTGCTCAACAATTTCTTCAATGTAGTGATTTCTTCCCTGCTCTTGGCAGCAATCAGCATGTCATCAACATATAACAGTAAGTATATAGGTGATCCATTAACAAGCTATACACAGCTATCATAATGAGACCTCTTAAAGCCATGTGAAAACATAAATGAATCAAACCTTTTATACCACTGATGAGGAGATTGTTTTAAACCATATAAGGATCTTTTCAATTTGCAAACATGATCCTCCTTACCAGGTACTATGAACCCTTCTGGCTGGTCCATGTATATCTCCGGCGACGGGCCTCCGCTTCGCTACATCCGAAGTCGGCCTTTATATGTGTGTAGATAAATTTGGATCACAACTCAACATAGAACATTCCATATTCAACAAGCGAGATTATTAGAAGGTTGGAGCTGCTTGATGAGGAGGATGTGGTTGGCTGTGGGGGTTTTGGCACAGTGTACAAAATGGTGATGGATGATGGCACATCATTTGCTGTGAAGAGGATTGACCTTAGCCGCGAAAGCCGTGACAGGACATTCGAGAAGGAACTAGAGATTTTGGGCAGCATCAGACACATAAACCTTGTCAACCTGCGAGGCTACTGCCGGCTCCCCACAGCGAAGCTACTCATATACGATTTTGTGGAGCTGGGCAGCTTGGATTGCTACCTTCATGGTAAGGATGCCCACCATCATACATCTCTTGGCAATTTTTTGATGCCTGATTGCTTACGTGCTGTGTCACCTATGGCAGGAGATGAACAAGAGGACCAGCCTTTGAACTGGAACGCACGTATGAAGATCGCCCTAGGCTCGGCTCGAGGTCTGGCGTATCTGCACCATGATTGCTCGCCTGGGATTGTGCATCGGGATATCAAAGCCAGTAATATCCTTCTGGATAGAAGCTTGGAGCCTCGTGTATCTGATTTTGGCCTTGCAAGGCTTCTTGTGGATAATGGTGCCCATGTCACCACTGTTGTGGCTGGCACTTTTGGATACCTAGCACCAGGTACTTGTCTTCCTAATCAGACACTGCAATTTAGATAGTTTTACAATGCAAAAAAAAAACCCTCTACTCTGCACTTCAGTGACAAAAACTGCTAGCTAGGAGTACAGAAAGGCAACTGAAACTGGACCTTGTAGCTGTACGCTGATAACTTAAAGTAACAAGACCACCAGTGAAACAAACAAGTTTGTATTTATATTTGAATGTTACTAGACATCCAATGCTTTCTAACATAGAAGATATAGAAACTGTTGGATCTCCCTACTTGTCGAGCAGCACTGATTCGGGTTACTTTGACTTTGGGTGACAGAGTACCTGCAGAATGGGCACGCTACTGAGAAATCAGATGTGTATAGCTTTGGAGTGCTTTTGCTGGAGCTGGTGACTGGAAAGAGGCCAACCGATGCATGCTTCATCAAGAAGGGACTGAACATTGTTGGCTGGGTATGTACTGGACTGCTGCTTACTGGTTGTAGTTGTAGTTGTAGCTGGCAACGACCAAAAGGCCATCTGAACTCCTAAAATTCTACCTACCCCATTTTTGCAGCTCAACACCCTAACTGGGGAGCACCGGCTCGAGGACATCATCGATGAGAGATGCGGAGACGTGGAGGTTGAAGCCATGGAAGCCATTCTGGACATCGCCGCGATGTGCACGGACGCCGACCCCGGGCAGCGGCCATCGATGAGCGCTGTCCTGAAGATGCTGGAGGAGGAGATCCTATCTCCCTGCATGAGCGAGTTGTGCTACGAGCAGCACCTGGAGCTCTGAGCTGAAGAGTAGTATACTGCTAGCTTGCTGCTGGAGCAACTTGATGGGATGAGAGTTGAGTGTGCTGGGAGAAGCACAAGTTTTGTAGATACGTGATGATGAACCGTGTAGGTGTGATGGTGGACAAGTGCAGATTCTCGTCTTTTTTTTTGGGTGCTCAGTCAACGCAAGTGAAAGTGGTTCTTGGCACAGAACCAGCAACCTAATGAGCATGTTCCTTTGTACATAGAGATGATGTTTTTTTTTCCTTTTGCCTTTTGTCTTTCTGGTGGTCATTTTCTGATCAACGGCTGGGTAAGGCTAGCCCACTCTGATTGCAATGCAAAATTGACATGTTGTTGAAGCAAAGAGGGAGGATCAGGAGATGGAATGTACAGGACAATGATGAGCTGTTTCGGATGCAACATGCAAGTAGAGAATAATGTAGGTGCATAAGTTTAATCTGATAAGGGGATCAGTATTTGGTGAGCATCATGAGCATGTCAGAGTGTGTGGCTTGCCTCCAGATGAAAATCTATACTGACAGTGGTGGGAGCTTCGACGGCAATAAGATTAGAATACCATCGTCGGATTGCTCATCCTCCAACATTTTTTTGATGAGGTTCATCTTCCAATATTTAGTAGTGCTCGACAGCCCTTGGTTGCTTTGGTGGAGAGTTGTAAAGGAAGGGTGGGTGGTGCGCTCGAGACGAGGAGGCCTTATTGGAGAGTCTCTGCTTCAGGGCTTTTCTCAACAACAAAAAAAAAAACTCTGGTTCAGGTCCATGAGTTAAGGGATGTTATACTGTACTGGTGATCATCCATGCACAGGCCTTCCAAGATGTACGTACGTACGTTTATACATATACGACCATATCTACATACTATTAATATAATAATATTGGCATGCATGCACTGCAGTGCATCAACCATAACGCCAGCGACATCAGCCGGTGCCAGAGAGTTGTACGTCGACATCCTCAACGATCGCCGCCGCCGGGGACAGGTCGCCATCGTCGAGGCATCAGGATAGATAGCCTCTTCTTCTGCGCCGATTATTGAACAGCTACTACCGCCATTCATCATCCACGCTAGTTAATCATAATCAATTAATAATTGTAATTCTTGATTTGCTGGGGCCGGAAAAGCTACCATATATCTAGTTGGGATCAACAAACTTTACTTATTGGTTTTCTTGAAGTCAAGCTTTAATTTACTTGCCAAAAAAAATCGCACGTGTATATGTCCATGCGTGATGATGATTGTTACAGTTACAGTAGGGGGGTTAGTTTGGATTATGATGTGATTGCAAGTTGCTAACGATGGAGTGGAATGGAAAAAAGTTGGTTGGTTGGTTCACTTCACGGGTGCGTGCTGCCCCCATGCACTTTAGGCAAGTACAACTCCCTGGTACCACCTCTTCACTAGTCGACATTGCTTTTCGCTAGGCGTGCATGCACCACAGTAGCAGGCCTGTGGGATGTCCTGCACGCGCTGATCATCTCCTATTAATTATTGCTGAGCACACGTACATGCATCCAAATAGAGTCGTCGTTGGCTCGTTGCTCGTGCCGGAATCAAGCCGCACGAAATGGCGTTCCCTCAATAAACTAGTACATGCTGATATTTTGTTCTCTAGTTGGTCATAGTCAGATCTGCACTTTTTTTCTTGAAATGAAGACCAACAAGCTACGAACCGAGTCCTATAAAAACTAGTAATCTTATCATGTACGTTTCAATTGATTAAGCTGTTACCATGTTATTGGAAGCATAAACTTAGATTCAACTCGCAGCCTCTCCCAAAGGAGAAGTGAACACCCATTTTTGTGTTAACTGTTCATAAGTTACAGGTTTTGCCTAATTGCATAAGGCTAATGCAAGCAATGTGACATATATCATTATAGCTGGCCATTCAGGCCGCCCGGCCCGGCACGGCCCGGGCCCGACTCGGCCCGGCATGATTAGGCCCGGCCTACGTGCCAATGCCTCGGGCCAGGCACGCCGAGGCAAGGCACGACACGGGGGACTTTTAGCCGTGCCGGGCCGGCCCGACGACCTAATTGGCCCGTTAAGCACTGCAAGCACGAGGAGGATCCGAGCCGCGCCACCGCGCGAGGAGAAGCTTGGCGGCGCCGCCGAAAGCGGCGCGGAGAGCGGAGGGAAGGAGCAGGCAGCGCCGGCCGCCACAGCGCGAGGAGGAGGAGAGGGGGTGGTGCGGGGAGGAGAGGAGGTGGCAGCGCCGCTGCAGCGCGGGGGAGACAAGGTGGCCCGCCGGCCGCGGTTCGGGAGTAGAGGAGGGGACAACGCCGGTCGTGGTGCCGATGGAGGGCAACGCCCGTAGCCGCGCGGAGAGAGGGGCTGCACCGGTCGCGGCCCGGAGGAGGAGGCAATGCCGCCGGTGGCCTGGAGGAGGAGGGAGCGGCGCTAGCTGCCGGCTTAGAGAGGGGCGGGTGAGGATGGCAGAGGGAGGGGCGGTGGCTGCTAGGAGAGGAAAAGTAGGCAGGCTGGCAACTAAGGTTTGCGGAAATTGTAGTATATATATATGTGGGCTCATGTGTAGCAATCGGGCCGAGATCGGGCCGACCATCTAATCGGGCCATGCCGTGCCGACCCACGGGCTAAGGGAGCGGCCAGGCATAGCACGAGGCCCGTGCCGGGCCCGCCCGGGCCCGATTAAAATTGTGCCGTGCCGGGCCAGAAAGTCATACCGTGGGCCAGCCCACGGGCCTCGGGCCGGATGGCCAATTATAGATATCATTGCAAGTTTAAATTTTATTCTACTACTACGCCTAAGAAGTAAAAAAATAGTATCTTTTTTGAAAAACAAAAAAAATGCAGCAGAGTGTGCTCTGCTTGGTCTAAAGTTCGATCTCATCTTTCTTTTAACTTTCCAACTCACCGGTATACGCACGCATGCTCCGGTAAAACTAGAAATGCAGCAGTGTGCTCCAGTTCACATCACAGCATGCATTATATTTGACCCACAAACTTTTTAACTAACAGCTGCTTCACCACTAACTGTTATATATACTGTACTCCTTAAGCAACTAGATAGTAATCCAGAACAGCACACACACTCTGCTCGCGACAAGCAAACAGCCGTCGGCCATGGCGACCGCCGCGTCGGCCTTCGCGGCGCAGGTGCTGCGCGGGCGGTGGTTCATGGCGTACGGCTCCTTCCTCATCATGTCCGCGGCCGGCGCCACCTACATCTTCGCCATCTACTCCAAGGACATCAAGGCCACGCTGGGCTACTCGCAGGAGCAGCTCAACACCGTCGGCTTCTTCAAGGACGTGGGCGCCAACGTCGGCATCCACGCCGGCCTCGTCGCCGAGGTCACCCCGCCGTGGGTCGTCCTCGCCGTCGGCGCCGCCATGAACCTCGGCGGCTACCTCATGCTCTACCTCTCCGTCACCGGCCGCGTCCGCCCGGCGCCGCCGCTCTGGCTCGTCTGCCTCTACATCGCCGTCGGCGCCAACTCGCAGGCGTTCGCCAACACAGGCGCGCTCGTCACCTGCGTCAAGAACTTCCCCGAGAGCCGCGGCGTCATGCTCGGCTTGCTCAAGGGGTTTGTCGGGCTCAGCGGCGCCATCTTCACCCAGCTCTATCTCGCCTTCTACGGCCCCGGCGGCGGCGGCGACACCAGGCCGCTCATCCTGCTTGTCGGATGGCTCCCGGCCGCCGTCTCCGTCGCTTTCCTCGGCACCATCCGGATCATACGTGCGCCGCGCTCGCCCGCCGCGGCGCGCCGGGAGTACCGCGCGTTCTGCGGCTTCCTGTACGTGTCGCTCGCGCTCGCGGCGTTCCTCATGGTGGCCATCATCCTGCAGAAGCGATTCCTGTTCACCCGCGCCGAGTACGGAGTCTGCGCCGCCGTCGTGCTCTCCATGCTCCTCGTCCCCTTCGCCGTCGTCCTGCGCGAGGAGGCTGCTCTGTTCAAGAAGAACACGCCTGAAGCGCAAGCGGCAGAGGACTACACGGAGCCGTCCACGGCGACTGTGGCGGCCACAAAGCCGGTGCCGGAGCCTTCGCCTGTCACCTCGAAGCCCACGACGGCGGTGGGTGCGAGATTGCTTGCCGCCCTGAGGCCGCCGCCGCGCGGCGAGAACTACACGATCCTGCAGGCGCTGGTGAGCGTGGACATGCTGCTACTGTTCACGGCGACGGTGTTTGGCGTGGGCGGCACGCTGACGGCCATCGACAACATGGGCCAGATCGGCGAGTCGCTGGGGTACCCGCCGCGCAGCATCGCCACCTTCGTCTCCCTCATCAGCATCTGGAACTACCTCGGCCGCGTCGCCGCCGGCTTCGCCTCCGAGACCCTCCTGGCGCGCCACCGCCTGCCGCGGCCGCTCATCCTGGCGGCCGTGATCCTGCTCACCGTGCCGGGGCACCTCCTCATCGCGTTCGGCGTGCCGGGGTCGCTGTACGTGGCGTCGGTGGCGATCGGGTTCTGCTTCGGCGCCGCGCAGCCGCTCATCCTGGCCAGCGTGTCGGAGCTGTTCGGCCTCAAGTACTACTCGACGCTATACAATTTCTGCGGCACGGCGAGCCCCGTGGGGTCGTACATCCTCAACGTGCGCGTCGCCGGGCGCATGTACGACCAGGAGGCGGCGCGGCAGGGCGCCGTGGCCGCGGCGGCGGGGAAGGGCGTCACGTGCATTGGCGTCCGGTGCTACAGGGAGTCCTTCTTGGTCATCACGGCGGTGACCGTGGCCGCGGCGGTGGTGACGGCGGCGCTGGCGTGGAGGACCAGGGAGTTCTACGCGGGAGACATCTATGCAAAGTTCAAGGAGGGAACTAGCACTAGCAGTGGTGATGCCATTGGTGAAGATAGGGTAGAAGTACAACCACCCAAGGAACAGTTGTAAGATTGGACCGCACCAGTCCATGTAGAACAAGTGCTCTTGTCGATACTCTATTGTCAACTCGATGTATCATTTCTCTACGCCAGTTCAACTTTGGTGGGTTTCATGTTTTTTTTTTGGATCTTTGGATGTCTACCAGGGTCCATGCACATGGCCTCCTCTGAAAATTTTGAACTAGTCTCCCCGTTCGTCATCTCAATTAGAAATGGAACCTACAAGCTGCCAACCATGCCTGTTACTCCTGTACCATGCCGCCTGAGTTGCAGTTCAAAACTTTCAGTATATATGCTGTCATTTGAATTGAAAGTTTAGACAAAAATTGTAGATTTACTGAAAAGGTTGGAACTTGATAGATACTTTGAGTTCCTTTCGTTGTTTAAAAAAACGGTTTTGAGTCTGAATAAATTTAAGTATGATGTTCAAAAATATTGAGTTCCAAGTTTGGAAATTCAAATTGATTTTTATTTGTGTCAAGGGGACATGAAACCTTTTGGTAGTTGAGATATTTGATTTTCGAGTGGGAAATGGTTGTTTCCGGATAAGATAGACAGATGCTAATCCCAGGCCCACGTGTGAAAATAGATTTATTTGTTTTGTTCAGTGCTTGTAGATAAAGTGAGTCATCATTCGTAGGTTACACACTTTTCTCCGTGTCCTACCACGTGTACTTCAGCCCTTTGATGGTGGTCGCGCTTGCACAATATCAGTTTCATCATCTCAGTAATGAACTTTTGTACGATTTCATCTGAAGTTCTAGTGTTTGCACATTATCTGTCCAACAATGGTCATGTTAGTGAAGTATCAGTTTCATCACCCCCATAATGAACTTTTGTACAATTTCGTTTGAAATTCTAGTGTTCGCACATTGTCCGTCAAACCTTGGTCACCTTACTGCAATATCAGTTTCATAACCTCCATAATACTTTTTTTGTATGAAATCATTTGAATTTCTAGTGTTTGCCCAATATTCGTCCAACGTTGGTCTCATCTTATTGCAAAAGAGGGGACTCGTCACATTGCTGGCTGCAAATTATACTCTCATCGGAGGTTCTACTTTCTCCTTGTCCTTGATAACACACGAACAATGCGAATCAATATTAGCTTAAAAATATACTCTCTGCCTTGAAATATAAAGTATTTAGTTTGTCAGAAGTCAAACTATTTTAATTTCTTTTTAGCTGATGGAAAAAAGAGTGATAATATCTACAATACCAAACAAGCATAATTGGATCATTATGAACTTATATGATGTGTTAGGTGTTAATATTCATCTCTATAAATTTAGCCAAACTTACAATTATTTGATTTAGAACATATCAAAATATCCTATATTTTAGGATGGTGGAGCGAGTTCAAAGCTTGGAATCCGATTTGAAACGTTTTGCTAGTTGAGATGTTTAATTTCAGAGTTGCTTGGCTATGGATAGAATAGGAATAGGATGACGCCACACCCAACGCCACGTGCTCTGATAATAATAGATTGACTCATTCAACGCGAGTCCACAATGGCATGTGAGCTTTCTCTGCCCTTTGATGCTGACCACAGAGTGTCAGTCAGTGTTGATCGCATACAGCAATTGACTATCCAATAAAAATGTAAGCTAGTGGCAATCATTAACAAAAAAAATCATTTTTTTTCTTGTGAAACTGGATAGACAAAAAATAATGCATAGTACAAAACAAATGTCACGGTTAGCTACCAAATTTCCAATCGAAAAACAAAAATCAACGATCATGAAAATTCCAATCTTGGGCATGCTCTCTGTAAAAAAAACAAATTTCTACTTGATGTAATGCTGTTGAGTGTGCTGTTAACTAGTGTGGTCGTGTCCTCTATCTTGTTTTGGTTCGGCATCTGCAACCATCACTCGCGGTCTCCCCGGCGTCCGTCCACCTCCGGCTGCTCCTTGGACTCCACCACCGCCCCCTCGCCGACGCCATTGCCACTCACTCCTCCCTCCTTGAACCTCGCGTATATGTCCCCCGCGTAGAAAGCCCGCGTCCTCCACGCCAGCGCCAACGTCACCGCCGCCGCACCCACGGCCACGACCAGGAACGACTCCCTGTAGCAGCGCGTGCCGACGCAGGTGACGCCCTTCCCGGCCACCGCCGCCACGGCGCCCTGCCGCGCCGCCTCCCGATCGTACATCCTTCCGGCGACGCGGACGTTGAGGATGTAGGAGCCGACGGGCTGGCCACGTTGCCGACGTTGTAGAGCGTGGAGTAGTACTTGAGGCCGAAGAGCTCGGAGATGATGGCCAGGATCATCGGGTACGCGGCGCCGAAGCAGAACCCCACCAGCACCGACGCCGCGTACAGCGACCCGGGCACGCCGAACGCGATCAGCAGGTGCCCCGGCACCGTCAGCAGGGGCGCGCCCGCCACCAGGAGCGGCCGCGGGAGGCGGTACCGCGCCAGGAGCGCCTCCGACGCGAAGCCGGCGGCGACGCGGCCGAGGTAGTTCCAGATGCTGATGAGGGAGACGAAGGTGGCAACGCTGCGCTGCGGGTAGCCCAGCGACTCGCCGATCTGGCCCATGTTGTCGATGACCGTCAGCGTGCCGCCCACGCCGAACACCGTCGCCGTGAACATATAAGCAGCATGTCCACGCTCACCAGCGCCTGCAGGATGCTGTAGTCCTCGCCGCGCGGCGGCGGCCTCAGGGCCGCAAGCAATCTCGCACCCGCCGTCGGCGCCGGCTTCGCGGATGCGGCCACGGTCACCGGGGGCAGAGCCGGCGCGTCAGCTTGCGCTTCGGGCGCGTTCCTGATGTTGAACTTGAACAGCGCGGCCTCCTCGCGCAGCACGATGCCGAGGGGGAGGAGGAGCATCGTGAACACGACGGTGGCGCTGACGCCGTACTCGGCGCGGGTGAACCGGAAGCGCTTCTGGAGGACGATGGCGACCAGGAGGTACCCGGCGAGCTCGAGCGACACGTACAGGAAGGCGCCGGGCGGGCGCGGCGCGCGTATGATCCGGATGGTGCCGAGGAAGGCGACGGAGACGGCGGCCGGGAGCCAGCCGACGAGCAGGATGAGCGGCTTGGTGTCGCTGGTCGCTCCCAGGCTTCCCTCCCAGACAGGCAGCGGCGAGCTAGCAGCCCAGCCTGTGGCGGCTGTGTTCGTGCCTCGGGCAGCCTGTTAGCCTGCAGTGCTTCGGGCCGGCCCGATAGCATGTCGTGCCAGGCCTCGAGCCGCCGGCTCAGCTCGTGGCTCCGCCTCCTTGCCGTGCCTGGCCCGGTAACTGCGGGCCCGTGCTTTACCGGACCGGTGCCGGGCGGCCCATTTATCCATCTCGGTCCGCGGACCCAGCCCAGCTCTCGTCATTCGTCGTCTCCCTCCCTGGCGCTCGCACTCGCCGCTGCCGTCTACCTCTACCCCTCCCGACCGTCCTCTAGCTGCCCGCTCCTCCTCCTGCGAGCTCCCTCGGTTCCCTTCCTGCTCCGTGCACCAGTACCAACCCAAACCCTTATGGAGCCCGGTGAATCTCCTGCAGCCACCATGTCCCCTTCCCCGGCGATTGTGCCGCCACCTCCCCCCTCCTCCAGCGTCTGCCGGCGCCCTTCCCGTCCCACGGCGCCGCCTGCGAGCACATCCACGGCATTGCGTGCTGCAGCGACTCTAGCGCCGCCGCAGGACACTGCGAGCTCGGTGCCCCCCGCCGGCGCGGCCCGGAGGAAGGTGCCGACCGTCCCGAAGCCGACGTCAACCCCAGCGTCCTCTTCTGCGCAACCTGCAGCCCCCACAGGCAACCAGCGGCAGCCACCATCTTCAACAACACTGGCATGGAGGATGCACACAACCTGCTCGAGGGAATAGCTGCAAGGTATATCATTTGCTTTGTGATAGCTGAAAACTGCTTTGCATCAACATTGCCTTGTTTGAGATGCAAGAAGATGCAAATACGTCTGCATATCACTTTTAACACCTGATAGTATAAACAAAACACAAAATACATGCGCAGTTTTGGAATTGGAGAGTAGGCTGCATTTGCCTTGTTTGAAATGTTTTATCTGAGTGAACTGCTGTCTTTCTATGTTTTCACGTTGGAAATCGTATATTGTTTTCAGTAGTTGATCATTGTTCATGCAATAGGAATAAATAATCTATAGTCAATAATCTCAATTTGGCATTGAGATTTCTGGGTGTATGAGCAAGACTACAAGAGTTAACAGTACTGTACTGGCATGCTGTATTTGGCATTAAAATTTTTGGTTTATCTCCAAATTCTTTGTACAGAACACCTCACTGGTTATTAAGCAACTAGGATTTTAAATGTTCCTTCAGTATGTAATGTGAGAGTGGGTACTCTCGGCAAAATTATTTTCACATAATCAATCCACTCCTTTCAGCATACATTCAAAGCCTGTTCACAAAATCTTGGTCTTAAGATATAAAGTAGGGGTGCACTTTGGGGATGTCCAGTATGCCGATGTGGAGTTGCATTTCTGAGACAGCTATGAGGGGTGCAATTGTATGTTTTCTTCTTGGGTCAAGCCCAAACTTCTGTTTTTTTTTCTAATAAGAAAAATGCACTTTTAACATTAACAGGGACTTTATTTCCTTGAGTTGTGTTTCCAGCCATTTGTTGCAAATATTGTGGAATAAATAAGTGCAGAGGGAGGAATTGATAACCACTTGGTCCTGCTTACATTTGTTTTGTGCAGTATAAGAATTTTATCACACTATCCCTAAGACAGTTAAAGCAAAGATTCAATATGTTGGCTGGTTAAGTAATTCTGCTTCTACAATACTGAACTCATGGCTAATGTATATGCAAAACATCTGCTGTTGTCATTTATGTGAAGTGAAGTTCATTCAATTTCATGTGTAGATGCTACAGTGACGATGTAGGATATCCTGGAATTACAGTCATACCTCAGCAACGTCGAATCTCCCAGCCAGACCTCCTGAAGGTTGCCGGATTATGCTCTGACCCAGGAAATTCAAGGTGAAGAGATCACCCCTATTTTACCTTCCAGTTTGGTGTTTAATTTCACAAAAAAAGTCACTGATTGTACTCTTGCTGTTGTTTATGAACTTTGGATGGATTGATGTGTTCATCAGTTTGATTATGCATGTTTGTTTGTGTTCTTCTCGATACAACTGATGGGTAAACCTTTTTTTTTTGTCCAAATAGCAGCCAATGAGTTGTTTTTAATATGCATGTTTGTGTTCTGATTGATACAACTGATGGATAATGCCTTCTTTTTCCGTTTTCCAAATAGCAGCTGATAAGTTCAAATTTGGTCGTTTTTTTATGGATATAATTGATGGATAGTGTATTCTGTTTTTTCTATTTCGAATATCAGCTGATGAGTGCCTGAAGAATCACACTTTTTTGATCGACTGGATGAGAGATGTCTGAAATTCAATTCCTTCTTAGACAGGGCTTTTATTGATTTGTACATTGTGTCAGTATCGCCATGAATACTGACCTGGACTGAACCTTTATATACTTTATCAGTGATTGCATCTGCTAGACTGAACCGGAGTTAACTTTTTTTGCCAGCACCGGTTGAGCTCTTCATTTCATTCAAACTCCGAACTGTTTTGTAAAAAAGAAGTCTTAACTTCAGGCATTGAATATACTTGTTCTAAACAAATTATTTCATTATTTCTCTGAAATTTTCATGCACTTACTTCTACATATAGATGATTGGATCCAAAGAGTTTGCGCCATCAAGAATTAGGTCCGTGAGTGCTGGGAGAGGCTCTTTGATACAGGCTTTTATGCCAAGTTGACATGCATGTGTTCAATTTAATCGGAAGTCCAAATTTAGTATACAATGAAATTCTTCTTTGCACCAATCGTGGTTATATGTCAGCAAATAGTGAAGATTTTTTTTTTATTTTTTATTAATTGGTTGTGCTAATCTGATTCAAGGAACCCAAAATTGCATCACCTTAAATTCCTTTTTATACTTCAGATACTTCCCCATTAAATGTTAGTTATGTTTGAAAGTAGAGTGAACCTTCTTGTCTGCGTAGGCATTTGGTTTTATCTCCTCTGCTTGTGAGCAGATTGCAAAGCATGCCCTTTCTCCTGGATGAGTGGAATGTTATTGGCACCAATTAGCACTGAAGGTTCGATTTGATAGCATTTGGTTTGTTCAATAAAAAACTAAAGTTAAAGGATTATCCACTTCTAACACCTTGTACAAAGCACGTCACAAGGTACATGATGAATAATTCATACAATCTAAATATAGACATGTAGTTGCCTTGTGCTATGTAGCTACGCATACCATCAATTGATAAGTAATGGTTTTTTTTTGTCTTGCAATATTTACAGCAACCTTTTTTTTTTGAATTGTTTCTGCATTTGGAATATGTGCTAGTTTGTGCTATTTGTTTTTAAAATTCTCAGTGTCTGCAAATGGCACCTGTAAGTTCATCTTTTCATTCTGTATTGAAGCATATCCACTGGAAATGCTAGTAGACATTATATTTCTACACTTTCAGCTTAGGTTGAATCAGAACTGCTTAAATGGCAAACTTATATGAGCTATGTAAGTAGGATGCCTAATTTGTTTTTACATTTCTCAATAAGTTGAAACAGCTTATTTGTGGCTTTATTTACTATTGAGCTTAATGTCATAGTTAATACTTGGTTTTAGTGCTCATTGGTGAACACACTGTCCTTAAATTTGCATCGTCATATACTCATGTTGAAGGATACAGAGGTCTGATATGGGCCATAGACCCTGAATGCTGTGAATCTAATTTGTGGATGGAGACAGCAATTGTTAAGTTCTGTTGTTTTCAGTATCTTTATGCTCTTCTATTGGAAAATATAACCTTGCGTTCAAGCTGTTCTGTCCTCTCCTCTATGTTTTATCCAATTAATCAGTACAATGAGTGCCCATGAGGTTCAGGTGTTTCTTTTTTCACTTTTTGTGGGTTATTGGACAGCGATTTGACATTTCTACTCCTGGTGAAGTGTATCTGTTTAGCAAAGAATTCAATAACATATTAATTCTTATACGCACTTCTTATGGCCTTTAAGTTGATATACTCTATAATTATGCGAAAAGTTTGTGTTTCCTTCCAGATCTGTCAATTTGGTCGACACAAGTTTTGATACACATCCATCCTTCTTCATGAAATATTGGATACTAGATTGCTCCAGTATTTTTCTTCTCCTTTCTTACCTTGTTCGGTTCTGTTCCATTTCAGATGGAGGCTATGGTGCAGGTGGCGTGTAGCTATGGGTTGGATGGAAGCCGGTAGTTGCTTGAGGGAGGGAGGAGGGATTGGCCGGTGCGTGGTGCGGATGGGTGGAAGAAGATCTGGGGAGGGAGGGAGGGAGGCGGTGTGGTTTCTGCCGAAGAAAGCACTGCAGAATGGAGAGAAGACAAGGCAAGAGAGAAGGACGGTGCGGTGCGGTGCTGCATTGCGTTACATGTGGTACTCGAGCTCATACCCGAAGAGTCACTGAAGGATGGGCCCCAAACCCACATTTTGAATTCCATTCCGGAGAGAGAGGAGATGGTTGGTTGGCTGGCTGGCTGGTCTGCGGTCTGCCTGGTCAAAAGAAAAGGTGAAAGCCTGCCTGCTGGCTCTTCTCCGTCACTTTACTTCCATCTCTCCACGTGGCTCTGCAATCCAAACCCTCCCCTCCCTGCGCCAGTGCGCCTGCCTGCCTGCCTCTTTTCAAACAGCTAGAATAAGATGCAGTAGCTTGTGTGTGTCGTTGTTAATCTTTTGTTTTAACCATTTTCTCAACATTCAGCGTTGGTGTGTGTGTACACGCTGGAATGCAACGATGCTGTCAGTAACTTTAACTTGATTCTGGTGTCATTTTTCTTCTATATATCTCTGTGCACTGTCCAGTACTGAATCCCTCTGCCACCAGGAAGTTTCAGGCATGCACCTGGCCCTAGTATTATAATGGCCACCTACCAATATGGCACTAACTGAACAGTTGGAGCAGTACATGAACATCGTGGTCATGCGACGGGGAAAAAAGTAGCATGTGGAAAATTGCCAAGGCTAGCCTACCGCCCTGTTGTGGGGCTGTTTGGATTCCGGCCCTGCACTATCTGTTTTGGGGCTGTTTAAATTCCAGGTATTTATAATTAGTCCCGTCGTATCGAATATTTCGATACCAATTAGAAAAATTAAATATAAACTAATTATAAAACTAACTGTATAAGTATGCAGTCTAGAGTTTATTCGCGAGACTTCTATTAAACCTACTTAATCCATGATTACCATATGGTTACTGTAGCATCACATGGGCTAATAATGGACTAATCCATGATCGAGCTGAGCATGCCGTCCTAATTAAACCCGCCCCATCCCATAAAGAACGAATCTCTCGCTTTCCCAGGAGTCAAATAATTTTAAATTTAATCAATTTGTACAAACTAATACTAACATGTAGGCGGTTGCGCGGCTCCCCCACTCGGTGGCTATCGAGCCGGTAGAGTTGATTTTTTGAAAGATCTGCAATCAGATTGGAGGGAAGGGGATTGCTTGCATGCTTGGCTGGCGGCCGGAATGCGGCCTTATGGTCGCCGGAGTCCAAGTCGGGTGGGCCCTCTTCAGAGGGCCAGAAGGCCGCTTACATACGGCGTGGCTATGGAGGTTCCAACTTGAACATGAACCTAGCCCCGGGAACGGCGGCAAGAACGTTGACTCCTGGAGCCAGCACGTCTAGTTTGAGGATACCGGGGATCAACTTGCTCAGGCCATGGCCCGAAAAGTAGGCCACCGTAGGGGCCGGATAGGAGGGCCCCGTCGTGCCGTCGGAGGCGGCGTAGTTGGTCAAGGCATAGTTTAGCGACCCCAATGTGACCTCACCCTAGGCGTAGGGCACTTGAACGATGGGACGCTAGCTCCAGGCCCAAGTTCTCCAGCGGGATGGTATGTCCAACCTCTTTCGGTTGGATCAACAGAACTGCCGTCGCATTGAAACTAGACAGCAAACCGATGATCTTGGCTGTGTTTGTTCCCGGGAGGTGGGGGCAGGCGCCCCCCGGCCCATGGTCAATGAACCTTTCCGGGCGGTGGCCGCCGATTGGCCAGGGCGCGACGTTGAGGACAGAGGATGCATTCAGGCCATTGTTGCCTAGTACTGTCAAGTTGTTTCAGGGGATGCATGGTGGAGAAGCGGGTCGAGGTCGAACATGGACTCCCCCATGCGGTTCGGTAGGCCCTGCTTCAGCTCCTCCTCCTCCATCAGCCGCATCGTCGAAGAATCATCGACGACAGAAAGGACATCAGCATCTATGGTGTCTTGGGCAGGCCATTCGAGCAGGACGATGTACGTCATGTGGTCGCCGCCTTTGTCGGTTGGCTCGACGTTCCCTTTGCTCCAGCACAACGGTGGTGATCGGCGTGTTTGTCCCAGGAGGTGGGGACATTACTGGCCGGAATACTGAAGGGCAGTCAAAGCAGGTAAAACCAGAAAGACGTAATATATGTTGGGGTGTGGTCAAGCGAGACTCTAGTCTTTGTTTTCTTGTGCGTGCAGATTATATGGTGCCTGCTACGGCATTCATTCTAGTTAGAAGAATCAAATCCACACACGACAACCCTGATCCCGATTGCAGCTCGTTGCCGGTTAGCTAGCATGATCATACTGGAGGTGGAGGTGCGGCGGCGGCGGCGTCCGAGTCCGACTCCTTGAACCTGTACCAGCGCGCGCACGCCACGAAGTAGACGAGGTTCACGGCGGCCATGCCCGCGATCACCAGGTAGTAGAGGTCCACGCGCCCCTGGTTGAGGTCCTGCGTCAGCCAGTCCGGCCGCCCGTCGCTCCCTCCCGTCGTCCGGTGCACCACCGTCACCATCACCCCGCTGGCGTAGCTGGCGACGGCGAAGCCCAGGAACAGCAGCGCGCCGGCCACGCTACGCATGTTCTCCGGGAACTGCTTGTAGTACAAGTCCACCTGCCCGATCACCGCGAACGCCTCCGACAGCCCCGCCAGCATCTGCTGCGGCACCAGCACGAAGCACGACGTGGCGTCCCCCGCCGCGCGCCGGTGCCGCTCCGCCGCCGCCGCCACCAGCATGGTGGCGATGGACAGCACGAGGCCCGTGCCCATCCGCTGCAGCTGGGTCATGCCGCCCTCGCGCTTCGTCACCCGCTGCAGCACCGGCACCACCACGCCGTCGTACACGGGGAGCCACACCGTCAGCGCCAGCATGTTGAACACCACGAAGGAGCCCGCCGGGATCTGGAACCCCGACCGCCCGAGGTGACGGTCCGTCTGCATGGCCTGGAGCACGTTGTAGTTGCCCAGGTTGGTGAGCACGATGTAGTAGACGATCCCCGACGACCACACCGGGAGCAGCCGCACCAGGCACTTGACCTCCTCCACCTGCTGCAGCGTGCACAGCCGCCACGGGTTCACTGCCGTGGTGCCGTCGGCCGTGAGCTCGTCCTCAGCGGTGAGAACGGCCGCCTTGTCCAGGCAAAGGAACTGGTCCGTGTAGGCGATCTTGGACACGAGGCTGCTCCGGTGCGGCGGGTCGAAGAGCTCGCCCTTGGGCGCCGGGAGGCGGCGCTTGCGGTAGGCGGCGACGACGACCTGGGCGAAGCTGGTGAAGGGGCTTCCCTCGGGGCGGGCGCGGACGTAGAGGCGCGTGCCCATGAAGAAGAGCGCGCAGGAGAGGCCCATGAGCGTGGCCGGGACGGCGAGGCCGAGCGCCCAGCTGACGTTGCTCTGGAGGTAGATGATGACCGTGGCGGAGACCATCATGGCGATGGTGAAGGTGAAGTAGTACCAGTTGAAGAAGCTGTTGATCCCCCGGCGGCCGGCGGGCGTGCGGGGGTCGAACTGGTCGGCGCCGAAGGCGAGGTTGCAGGGGCGGATGCCGCCGGCCCCGACGGCGAGCAGCGCGAAGGAGACGAGGAGCACGGCCATGTGGGACGCGGAGGGCCCCGTGCCGCCGTGCGGGTGGAGGGAGGGGACGGCGGCGGTGAGGGTGAGGAGGATCATGCCGACGAAGGAGGCGATGGAGGCGAGGGCGATGGTGGCGTAGCGGCCGAGGTAGGAGTCGCTGAGGAAGGCGCCGAGGACGGGGGCGAGGTTGACGGTGCCGCCCCAGAGGCTGAGCAGCGTGGCGGCGCTGGCGCTCTTCATGCCGTAGACGGTGGAGAGGTAGACCAGCAGGTTGGCCGTCGTGCCGATGGTGCCAAGCTTCTCGCACGTCTCGTTCCCTGCGCAGCAGCAGCAGCAGCATCATCATCATCATCATCAATCATTGAGCAAGTGAGTGATGATGGTGCCACGTAGCAGGCACGGTTGGTCTGTGCAACAGTGGTGGCGGCGGCGGTGGGCAGCGGGCATTCTGATATTGACAGTGGCATGTGCGGCGTCTGCTGCGTTCTTGCACCCATCATCGACGACTACCCCCTCCGTCAAAATATAGTACAGAATTAAGCTAATTATGCTTATTTTATAATATAAATATTAATATTATCTTGTATAAATTTGGTTAAATTTAAAATTATTTGACTCCTCGAAAAATGATAGTTGCATTCCTTTTCGAACGGAACCTGCAGACAGAGGTCTTGTTGGTGGTGTCAACCCAAAAAGAAGGTGGTCTCTCCATGACATGTGTGAGCTTCTTCATTCTTAATTTGTGCCGCTCTTCCTTCCTTCATTTCTTCCTTCCTTCCTTCCTTTCTTTCTTTCTTGTTGAGAATGAAAAATTAGCTAGGATGGAACTTTTTATACGAGGAAACTCCGTACTAGCTGAAGCTGGACTACTTTATGTTGCATCTATCCCGCCGATTAATAATCGATTTTCGATCAATCAATCACGACGGGCATCTATCGTCGTCTACCAACAAAGGGACAGAGTGACGATGATCGACGGAGCGATCGATCGAGGGAGCTTATTATATAGCAGAGGGGATGTACGTACGTACGTACGTACAATTAAAAAGTAGATAGATGCGCGCAGCAGCAGAGATAGATACGATGGAGATCGATGAGCACTGACCTATGACGTAAGGCATGGCCTTCCACCCGCGGTAGTTCTCCTCCGGCTCGCCGGCGGCGGACTCGTCGTCGTCGGAGAGGTGCTTCTTCATCATCATCTCGTTATTGGTAGCAGCAGCATCTTCCTCGGCGACGGCGTACGCCTTCCCGTGCTCCTCCTCCAGCTCCGGCTTATTGTTGGCCTCCATGGCCGCGCGCGTCGGCCGGGGTACGGTGGTCGCGGCAGCGCCAGGCAAGCACGCAGCTGCTGCTGGGGATGGTGTAGTAGGAGTGTTTGAGGAGGATCCGATCCGCCGTATAAATAAGCTAGCTAGCTAGGCAAAGGCAAGCAAGCAACAAGCAACTGGTGGTGGTGATGGATGGATGACCTCTGAGCTCTCTCTCCTTCCTCTCCTCTTCTGCTTCTGCTTTTACACATGACACTCGCTACAGTAAGTACTAGTGCAGAAACCAACAAGCCGCATTCATGTATGTATGCCAAAGCCAAGGCGATCGAGCTGTCTCTACGTACGCAGCGCATCCATCCATGATCCATCTGTACCTCTGCGTGCACCTCGCACCACACACATATACATATGTATATGTATCAATTTCAGACCTATTACGCGTACACGTTTACCACACGTACGGTACAATATAACACGGTGTCAACGCTCGCTCGTTCTAAATTATAAGTTAGTTATTTTGGTTTATGTGAATACATAATATCTACTATGTGTTCAGATGTATCATATATCTTAGTGCATAACAAAATCCATGTACCAAGACAATATATAATTTGATACGGACGGAGTACTATTTATTAAACACACCTATACAAAAAAAGTTATGGTTAAACAAAAGCTTGTGCAGAAGTCTCTTTTGCTTTTTCTTGCACAAGTTTTTGTCTAAGTTCAAATTTTTTTATGCACGTAGATGAAATGAAAGCCTGCATGTGTAGTAGAGACAGAAAGGGACCAGTAGTAGTAGAGAATCACATGCATATGAGCGGCACCCCACGACGTACCCAGAAGCAGCTAGCCACCGTACGTACAATAATGGAGTTTTGCTTTCGTGTGCCCATCTTGCTTGGCCAACGATGATTGTAGGCAGAGGCAGGTCTATCGCATTGCCGGCCGGCCGGTTGCAGCAGCAGCAGCAGCCAACTTTTTGTTGGTGTGCTCCACTGCACGCCTCCACGTACCGGTTGCCTCCTGCCTCTTATGATCGACTTTCACATGCCACTGTAGCTCACACTGTGCCTGCTGGTGGCAGTAGGCCGGACGAGTGGCTGGAAGCTTATTTGGCCTTCTCTTCACTGAAAACATCAGCTGCTATACCAACAGCTCCTGCATGCATGCTCTACTCTGACTGCTCAGCTGGGGCCTAGCATGCAGTATTGCAGTACTGTGCGTGTCAAAATATCTATCCAAGTTCTGGCGATAGTTTTTTTTTTCCTTTTTCCTCTTTGAAAGTTACACTAGCGAGCGACAGTCAAAGCAAGTAAAACGACCTTAATTAAAAAAACTAAAAAAAGGCATTTCATGCCGCAATGTTCCGGCCGGCTTTCAGACTAGGCCGTCGACTCACCACTCGGCGTCCTGATGAATTATTTCTACCTGAGGCCGGCTCCTAAGTTAAGTAGACACCATGCATATGCTGGGTCATATCCATCTCTACACGAATGCAGACTGCTGGTCCAAATCAAAAGCTTAAGTTGCTGGAATGAAGCTGTATGTCTTTTCTTCTTCCTAGCTAAAGTATGAAAGCTTTTTGAAACACAATTGCTAGTGCTAGCTTGAGATGATCCCAGTTTTCAAAGGATGGAACAATTAAGAAGCTGAAGAAGGTAGGGATCAAGACAGTGAAAGGAGGGATGTCGTCAAAGCAAATGTCCTCTGTCGTATATCATGCATGGCATGGGCATAAATAATGGTCCAATTGGTTGGACCAATGCAACGCACCCGTGACATCCTAATGCTCCCCAGATATATATATATATACACACACATATATACATATACACACACGGTAATACAATTCTAAACCTTAGATGTAGCGTTTATTTTACATCCAGCAGCCAAATTACTGACCGAACTCACCAGAAATTACTGAATCAAGTTGTCGAATTACTAAATCACGTTCAGTAGTAAAATGATGTTAAGTAATCGCGCGCAGTAGTTGTTCAGTAATTAGTTAGATGTAGAATAGCACGTATATACTATACACACGCAGGAGCTACATGCTGCGTGTCACCTAGCTAGCTCACGGGGCAACAGTACGATAGCAGCAGCTAGAGGCGGCCCGCAGCAACATGCAGACCATCAGTATGTGCGTGCTCCCATAGATGTGTTGTGTACCTCAATTGGAGCACGTAGGCATGGCAAAACGGATATATAGCATTATTTTTTTCCCGGTTTGATGATCATCAGTACGTAGTAGATAATCCAGTTTAATTTAATAATAATTTTCTGTCGCTCCGATCGATCGATCCCATGACTGCTTGTTGAGACTAGTGTTGTTTCCACTGGTTATTTAGTAGTGTAAGTAAATTCAGGAAAAAAAATAAAAAACAGAAAATAAACATCAAGAGGTAAGCAAGCAGAATTTGGAAACCGGAGCAAAGCTAAGGCCAGGCCAAACATGAGGTGACAAGATTTTTTTCTTTTTTTAAAAGAAAATAGATAAATAGGTGACAGCCGTTACATATGTATATTGCATGGTGCCCGGTCGATGAATTATAAGAATCAACCAATAATTGTCCTTTTCCTGGTCGTCTGAATCCGTAATGTGACTCGCTGACGAATGAATACAATAAGGATGTATAGCTGGATTCCTTCCCGCGTATTCTTCGATGCTAGCTACTCTAATATTTTCTTTCGATCGAGCAGGTATTCATTAAGAGGTCCAGCCTAACTTATCCTATATAAATCTCTATATATGGGATAAATTGGGCTGGGTCTGTGAAATTGAAAAGAGAGAGAGAGAGAGAGACCTTGTTTTTTTCGATCATGGATGCACCTACGATCACTCGTCTTCACCACCACGCTTCTTCAATTCGTAATAAGTCTGAACTTGGACTTGGACCCGATCCTGCTGGAAAGGAACTGCGGCAGCGTTGATCGACCGCTGGAGATGCGAGAACAATCAAGATGGCGGGCGATCGAGTATGCAATGAAATGAATGCAGCCGTCACTAGCTAGCTACAGCTGACGACGTACGTATGAAAGGGAGATCGATAGAACAATACAGCAGTCATCATACCTGAATGCAGTGGCTCTGTCCATCAGTATTTTCCCTTGTTTTCGTTCGTTCGAGAGGAGGACGGAGGATCATCATCAGAGAATTGAAAGGAACAAACTAATAATGGGCTACCAATTCCAGGTTATTATATATTCAGCTAGCCCAACAATGAAGAACCAAGTTTCACTGAATGCTAGCTACCCGTTTGCTTACCCACCCACCACCGTTCAAGCGCTAAGCTGATTGCTGGGTTTGGTTGGGTGGAAAAAGAGTTGTGAGAAAGCTGTTTGATTGGAAACACCTGCGAAACTATATGTTTGGTGATAAATGTCTGTAATACCCTCGAGAGACAATTTATATGCAGATCGATAGTAAAATAATATCTTGTTCACATATTTACACGTAAATAACTATTTTACAAAAAAAAATTAATTTATACAAATTTTACACCCACCATTAGCATATGATTTAAATTTTAAAAAGATTCTGGATATCCTCTTAGGGTGCGTTTGGATGGATGAAGGTCGCAGGCTGCCAAGCCAAACTTTGGTCATTGACCATGGGCGACAGCGACGTTTGGATTGAAGCCGTGATTTGGCATGCTGCGGCTCCCATGCACAGACGCAGTGTATTTTTTTAGCCAATGTGCAGCCGATTCGTCTGCAGGCTCGTTGTCTGCATCCAAACAAACCTTTAACTTCTGTCTATAAAAATACTATGACTAATTACAAATTTTTGTGAGAACCTTTTTGCAAAAGCTTCTTTCAATGTCCCCTCCCCTCCCGCCACCATGGGCGACCTTGGAAGCTCAAATCGGCATGGTGGAGAAGAGGAGATAGTGGCTGGGAAGCGGGGAATCGAATTCCCATGCCATGGCGCATCCATTTGATGGTCTTGGTCGGGTCGCCGTCCACATCTCCAGGAAGTCGAGATTGCGGATCGTCGGGATCACGATATCGAACTCGTCCTTGAGCAGCGGTGTGGAGGGGACGTTCGCCCCGGGACCGTCACCATGCCCGCCATTGTTGGTGCCACGAGGTCGCAGGGCAGCGCTAGCGAGGCAGCAGCCGGTTCTCGTGGCGGGGGAAGAGGGCGGAGGTCACGGATAGGAAGAGGGGGCATGCTCCCGTAAATTCATCTTTGCTTCCACGGGAATGATGGATCCACCCTATTCTCTTTTCAACTCCGCCCACAAGCTAAGTGGTCCGTTGTTCAGTCTCCTCCGATGAAGTTCTGACACATTAGTTTAATATAAAAGAAATATACTACCGGTGAAGTTTGTATAATAAAAAAATATGGACCGAAAAAATTTGTGCAATTTTTTTTTGAACAAAAAATGAAAAACAGAAAAATAGGAAAGAAAAATGAAAAAAAAAATTAGAATAAAAATTGATAAAATTTCGAATCAAAATTTGGGAGCAAAATTTGAGTGTAGAAATTCAAAAAAAATACAAAAACTGTGTGACAAATATATACAATATAGCAATAGTTATGCTAAAAATTTTTGGAATCAAAATTTGTGATAAAATTTGAATAAAAATTTACAAAAAGAAAAATGTTCAGACAACATTTTGATTGCAGAAAATATTGGAAAGAAAATTTGCAAGTTAATACTATGAACAAAATTCAAAATAAATGAAAATATTGATTGCAGAAAACATTGGAAAGAAAGATCTATAACAAAAGGTATGAAAAAAAACTTTTCGAAAAGGGATAATATTTGGAAACAAAATTTTGAAGAAAAATTATGATCAAAATTTTAAAGAATAAAAATAATGAGAAAAAACTTTGGACGTAGAAAAAACACAGATCAAAAGTTATAGAAGAAAAATTGGGAATAAAATCTATGCATAGAATAAAATAAAATAAATCTGGTTTGGGAAGAGGGAGAAAGAGAGGAGACGGAAGATGGAAAGAGAAATTAAAAACGTAAATGGAATGCTACGGGGGGCCACCATGTGGGGATCTGGTTATGCGGACGTGGGTGAAAGTGAAACCGGTTTCGAAGCCTCTAGTCAATTGTAGAATTAGGATTGGGCAGGAAGAGATGGAAAAGAAGAAAGAAACAACCGGCGTGCAACATTACCAGTGGCAGGTTGGTAATTTTTAGGAAAACTTGGAATCCAAAAGCAGGTGAAAGTAGGGGGTGAGGGTGCTGTGAAATTTGTACTAGCCAACAACTGCTTTTGGCTATGGCTTTGGATAAGAGCCAACCTCTTTGGTTGGTTTTTGGCCTTTTGAGAAGCCAAAGTAGGTTGAAAAGTCTAACGAAACACAACTAAAAAAACAAAACAGTTCTTGAGGGTAGGTTTAGGGATTCTAAAACATGTATAGGAGATTCTAACAATTTTAGAAGAGATCAAAAGAGAAAAAGTCATATATGTCCCTCGGTCGCTCTTGCGTCCAGTTATCGTATTTCCTCCGTTTTAAATTATAAATTGTTTTGGCTTTTCTATATACATAGCTTTTACTATGCATCTAAATATATATCTATATCTTAGAAATGCTAAAACAATCAATAATTTAAAACGGAGGAAGTATGTCTTAAGGACATACTTACATGTATATATACCATAGAGATATATATGTAGGCTATAGCTTGAGAAAATTGATAAGATGATCAACCTAACCAGCCTCTCGCTCACAATTCCGTACTACTACTATTACATCACTGTCGCCGCTGCTCTGCTGCCGTGTCTCATTAATTAGTTGGATGAGCTTAATGCATCCATGCAGCCGCTAGATAGCTTAGCTAGACCTGAAAATGTACAATAATCTACCGCTTAATTATTGTACTGTACATTAGATCCTATGAGATGAGCCGCCTTACCGTGCGCTGCGTTCTTGTGCACATATATTCGATCGGTTTGTGGTCACGCACGGCACGACTCACCCCGATGCTATGCACCTTGGAGCTTGTTTGTTAGTTTGTTGGAAGTCGGGAGGAGAATATATTTATTTATATGCTCCTAGACTATATCCACAGGCAGAGACATCGTATACCACTTGGCTGCCTTTCTTTTTATAAAAAGTTATTGTCCGCAGTTAAAGTATACCCCTCTATTTCTAATTATAGTTTGTTTTGATTATTTTAAATATGTAGTATTTGCTATACACCTAGATTATAATAAATATTATGTACCTCGAAAAATCAAAATTTGAAACGAGGAAGTATTAGCATTCATTAAGAAACAAGTCGACGAATCACCGCATCGCCGAGGCTGCTCGATCAGTTCTATATATTTTAGCTTGCTCCAAAGATTAGATCGACGAAGATAGTGCCGCAGCAGCTGCCTCTGCTCTAGGAGTACATATCTTCCACTAGGAAAGATGTTTAATGTGATATATATATATATATATATTGGCTTATTAAGATAAATAAAGATACTAGCTACCTATTCATTCGACGGATCGTGGAACAAATTAACTTGAAATTCGCGTGCTGCGCGGCATATATGCTTGCTCACTGACAACACAACAAAAGGCAGAGGAGGTACAGTACAGTGATCGAATCCAATGGCGGCAGTTTCCTGGTGCCACGCATGAGCTGACTCAGCATGCCTGCCAGTGTTCGCCTGGGCAATCTCATCCTAATCTGTCCATGTTGATTGCATTGATGTTGCAGATAAATATGCCCTAACCCTAACAAAGTTGCGACTCTGTATCAACACACCTTCATTAGTTGTACGTGCATTATATTTGCTTTGCTTGTAGCCTGGATCCAAATAATAGATCGATTCTCGCTTGATGTGCCTTCAACCTTGCTTGTCGGACTCTGTTTTTTGCAAGAAAAAAACTTTGTTCATCTTCATGTGCTCACAGGCCAAATCATTCCAGTGGTTCAAATAAAGATTGTAGGCACCGTTTGGCAAACTTTGCATGTTTTCTAATGTCAAAATAGTCTCTGGGGTAAAAGGAGTCTTTGATGTAAAAGTAGTGCCTTTGAAAATCCCTGAAGATTCAAAATCAGGTAATTATCTCTTCCTACTTTAATCATTGCATCTACAGTATAGATAAAAGAATTGCTAGTGTAGTTTTTCTTTCTCTTTTTGAGGGACTACCATGTACTATAATAGATTTTCTAGGGCCCAAGAAAAGTTTCGTAGGTAGGCAGGCCAAGACGGAAAGGAAAGCCCATTTATATGGAAGTGAATTTTAGAGGCATTCTTGGTGTCCCGTATTTCATCCATTGGCTTTCCCTAATTATTGTCAAGTAGAAGCGGATCCCTCGCCTCTCTCCGCCCGCCGCGCCGAGCACGCCTCCACCTCCCCCTTCCCCGATCTAGATCCGCCCGTCCCTCCGCTGCGGCTGCTGCGCCACCCCTCTCCCTCCTCTCCGCTCCTCCTCCTCCTCCTAGGCGGCGTCGGTAAGAAACAAGATCCTAGCTTGCCTCTGCTTCCGTTGATGGAGATTCTCCTCTTGCTCTCGATAAAAAATTGAATCTTTCCTTCGCCATTAGGGTGATCCCTAAACCCAATTTTTTCTTCTGCCGTCGAGCACGTTCGCGGAGTTGCCTGACACGCCCCTGGTGAAATCACTAGGTATATGGGTTCCAAATCGGTGGACCAAGTGCTTGATGCCGCCGCCGCGGGGGTCCATTACTCCGCACTCCGTTTGGACGAGCTCAACATCCAAGGTTCCATGTCCGCCGAGGAACAGCCGACGACGTCAGGCCTGGAGAATGGCCACCAGGAGCCCTTTGTTATTGGTCAGTATACTTGATTTCTTTTTTAATTTATTTTTGCTGTGTCATAATAATTCAACAGGACACGCCAATAGTGTAGCTGGTTGCCCCTGAATGCAGCACGCTCTAATGCGGCTTTGGGTGCAGGTGTTGCTGGGGGCGCGTCTTCAGGCAAAACTACAGTATGCAAAATGATCATCGACCAGCTGCGTGATCAGCGCGTGGTTGTTGTTACACAGGTTGGTGCATTACTGCTTTTGCTATGTTTTCTGATCTAACCTCCCATCTTGTGGCATATAAACGTGCATTATACTAATAATACAAGTTCAGCATTACTGACCAACCTAGTATGTTATCTTGCTTGAAAACGGACTGTATCCCTCAATGCTAAATTATTGTGACACTATTCTCACTAATATATTTGCAATCTTATATGAGCAATGAGACTGTCTCTCCAATATATTTGCAGGAGTCCTTTTACTATGGACTGACTGATCAGGAGCTAATCCATGTTCATGATTATAACTTTGATCATCCAGGTCGAATCCACCCTTTCACAAGAATTTATTGTCCTGGTCCTAAGAGATCCTTCACTGATTGTTCTGCTGTTTCCGTTCCAATTTCAGATGCATTCGATACAGAGTTACTTCTCTCGTGCATGAAAAACTTGAAGCGTGGCAAAGCTGTTGACATTCCTAATTACAACTTCAAGACATACAAGAGTGTCCCAAATGCAAGAAAGGTACTACCCTTTAAGTTTAGTGCTATTTGTAATCCACCCCACCTGGTAAACTGATGGCTTCATAGTCCTGAGTTCTATAAAACTCTTAATATACAGATTTAAATTGCCAATCAATATATGCAAATTGTGCTGAAGAATTTTCAATTTCTGAATTCTGCCAAGTACAGCTTACTTGAAAACTATTATTGTTAAAAGAGTTTATAGTGTTACCTGGCACTATTTAGCCAACACCTTATTTCGTCACGTCAATTCCGTACCTTTTTTTTTTGGCAATAAGAGAGAGGTTTCTGCTGATCTCTTCACCTTACTTATTCATTTTTTGTTATACTTGATTTTTACAAGCACCCCTAATTTTACGATTGCTGCCAGGTTAATCCTTCGGATGTCATTATTTTAGAAGGTATTCTAGTTTTTCATGATTCCCGCCTCCGGGATTTGATGAATATGAAGATCTTCGTTGATACAGGTATCAATATTTGCATTATGAGCTGATGATATTTTTCTGTCCCTCTCTTGCTAATCGATATTCTGGAAATTCATTTTTATCTGTTTTGTTGAAATAAAAACTTATTCTATGAATTATTTCATTTACAAAGTTAATTTCAACGAATTATTTTATTCTGATTCATGCATGCTTATTTGATACACTGTTCACATAGGATTTGGTAACAACCTTGCTGACATAGCAGTAAGAATTCTCTTTTGTTTGTCATGTTCCTACTGATTTGTTTTCATACTTTTGTTTCAGTCAGTGCCACATGTTGAACATAGTATTGCCTGTTAGTAGACTCTAGGATTTCAATATGCACCAATCTGTTTCATATGAGTGTATAGCTTTTTGTTACATTCATTTCTATTGATTTCTCAGATGCTGATGTACGGTTAACAAGGAGGATCCGTCGTGATACTATTGAGAAGGGTAGAGATATCAAAACTGTGTTAGATCAGGTTACACAGCTTCCTCTATTGCAACTTCCCCCCAATTACATCTAACAACATTTACACCCTCTTCATCTAAAATGCTTTTGTTTTGTTCATTGATTCCTAGATTAGACTACCTGTTATGTACACTCTTATCGACAATTTTGCTAATCTTATCATTGAATGCCACTCCTTGTCTGCAGTACTCAAAGTTTGTTAAGCCTGCTTTTGAAGATTTCATCCTCCCAACGAAGAAATATGCTGATATTATCATCCCACGAGGTGGAGATAATGATGTGGCAATTGACCTAATTGTTCAGCATATACGGACTAAACTTGGACAACATGATCTTTGTAAAGTACACCCCAATTTGTATGTAATTCAGACTACTTATCAGGTACCTGATGTTCACATATATTTTCTATTTTTATAAAAGCTGCCTGTTGTTTGATTCACTGTAGTAAATTGAATGAAATATGCAATTCTTTCACTACCTTTCGTTTTTATAACTGTTGGCCTGTTCATGCTGCTTTCTTTCAGATACGAGGCATGCACACAATTATAAGGGATGCTGCCACAGCAACACATGATTTCATATTTTATGCTGATCGGTTGATTCGATTGGTCAGTATATATACATGTATTGATGAGTTTTCTTTTATATTGTTTCGCATGGTAGCTTGAATTTCCTTGTGGAAAATAGGTTGTCGAGCATGGTCTTGGTCATCTTCCGTTCCAGGAAAAGCAAGTCATCACTCCGACTGGTAAGTAGTATTGCACAGTGGTTAGTTCCTTGTGCTCTTGTAGTGCGTATGAGATACCTCTTCAAATGCGATGGGATAACATGTTTAGCTTACATGGTTCTTAAATCTGACAAAATCGTTGCATAACACGACTGTTATCATCCTATTTCTTTCTTTAATATGATTTGTCCCTTATTAGCTATTTCCATTACCTTGCACACTGGCAAAAAACATTGATCATTTCCTTAGGATTTTGAACATAATACTTAAGTTAATTGGAAAGTTCCCGAACCTATATTTTTACTGGTCCAAACTGGCATGGCCAGAGTACCGCCATTATTTGGTCCACAGTTGACCGAGACTTACCTGCATACTCAAAATTCCATGCTTTAGCAGCATAGGAAAAGTTTGACATGGTTGGTACAAATAGTAGATTTTATTTTTATAGTTATTGGGGGACAGTGATTTATCTTTCTCAATAATCCTTAATTCCTTTTTCTTGTAAAAAACTGATTTAAAGGAGTTAAATGTGCTTGTACTCTTTAAGTTTATGGTCAGTGCTTTATTTATTTTCCATGATGCACTTTTTTATGCATTCAGGATCTGTTTACACTGGTGTGGAGTTCTCCAAAAGATTGTGTGGTATCTCAGTGATTAGAAGGTACCGACTTTTTCTAAAATATTTCCCATGTATGCTTTCTGAGGCTCTAATTGAGCTAACGATTGGCACCCACGCAACAAAACTTCCCTATCTTTTTATACCATGATAGTATCCCAGTGATATCATTATGCTGATAGTATGCCCTAGACAGCCTGTGCAAAATTGATACAACAGCACTTCACAGATTCTATTGGTAGTACTGAACATCGTTTCAGTCTCATTTATGTGTACTGTATGATATTCTTCCTACAAATACAATATAGATGCATTATCTATAAAAATGCTCAGGTGAACCACTCGCGCACTAAAATTTAGCTCATGGTAAGGCATCTGTATTGCATTTTGCTAATGATGTGCTAAAATTGCTTTCCAGTGGCGAAAGCATGGAGAATGCACTACGGGCTTGTTGTAAAGGTATAAAGATTGGGAAGATTCTTATTCATAGGGAAGGAGACAATGGGCAACAGGTCTGGTTTACTCGACTTTGGCCGCATGTGTTAGGTTGAGTCAAATTACTGAGATCTAAATCTCTTTGCAGCTCATCTATCAGAATTTACCCAAAGATATTGCAAATAGGCATGTTCTGCTTTTGGACCCCATACTGGGAACAGGTTTGTTGTTCCTTCCTATATACCTACGCACTGGACTACACTACGTTTCATGGGACCAAAATTATGAAAATCTCAACTGCCTGCTCCCCTCTATGCTCATGAGTACTATTCTGTCAATGCATCCCTTTGCCCGTATTTTTCATGTTTGGAAGCCATTAAATTAATACAATGCTGTTGAGTTTTCTTTTTATAATAAACTTTGTGTTGATTAGCAAATTATAAATTTCATACTGTTTCATCAATCTGTGATGTGGTTCTCAGTGTATACCTTCTCCTGACAGTGATTTCAATATATTGAGCGGCATAAAATTAAAGAATATTTAAGACCCTGCAGCAGCTTCTGAAATTATGCTGACACTAGTAACACAAAAATAACACTTCTAAAAGCAGCTTAGCTTAAAAAAAAAACTCGACCCGCCGGGGTAAGACCTCCCCGAAGGCATTGTGAATTAAGGTAGAAGACCTTCTCATGAAGGCATTTCTAAAAGCAGGCTTAGCTTAACAATAGAACATTTCTGCAGAGTGTTTCTACCTCCCTAATTTTATTAGATCTCATCTAAGCCTGTGTGATTTAACTGCGGAACCCATTTGTCAATGGGGTCAATCTGTAAACAAAGCAATCCTTGTATGGAAGTCGTTGCAGCGAGCACCCACCAGTGCTTGCTACTGAGGCTGTTTGAAGAGCTCAAGCTATTTGAGCTCCAGCTGAGTTGTAGTCAGCCAATACTTGGGCTCAAATCTTCACTGACCTTAAGTTTTTTCCTGGAGCAGCCTTTATACTTAGTAAGGCTCGAGCACGTAGACGGGACACGGGAGGCACTTCAATGCTCTCTATTAAAAAGTAAAAGGCATAATTTCCCTATATAAATATCTCAAGTTCTCTATAGCAGTTATGGAGGTCTTCTCTTATTCAATGCTCGGGGGTTTCTTCCCCCTGCAGGCCGAGTTTTTTTTTACTATTAGCAAATGGCATAAAATTACTTGTGTTATCTTAAATTTACTTGTAGGTTTTATGTTTTTTTGACATTGAGGGGTAACATGAACTATTGGATATTAATGTCATCTCATTTAATCATGTTCATCAGGAAATTCAGCAGTTCAAGCCATATCTCTTCTATTGAAGAAGGGTGTACAGGAAGCAAATATTATATTCCTCAATCTTATTTCAGTAAGTTGTCTAAAGTGCTGAGCATTTTTCTTTTATTAACATATAGGAAAAAGTGTGTTTCTCATCTCTTTAGTAAAACTGTGACTTAATGTTCATTGTCGTTATATCACTGAAGCAATTTGGTAACTGCAACTACTAGTGTTACTGAGAATATATCCTTTTCAGTGAAGTTATCAAATTTAGTTTCTCATCACTGTTATACATGGTGACATGCTTACTGAGGCATTACCTTCGGATGCAGTGGTGAAAACCATAAAACTCATAACTGGAATTTTTTTGCTGCTATCCCAGGCTCCCCAAGGAGTGCATGTGGTGAGCAAGAGATTCCCAAGAGTGAAGATCGTGACATCGGAGATTGAGTTTGGTCTAAACGACGATTTCCGTGTGATCCCTGGAATGGGTGAGTTTGGAGACAGATACTTTGGGACAGACGATTATCAGTCATCAACTCCTTTGTTCTGCGATGATAAAAATCGTGTCAGGTGAGCCGCTATTTGTTTTGCTATTGTCTTAATTCATTTCGTCAGACTCAAGTATTATCGCTTAGCTGGCATATCTGCAAGAACATATCCTTGAAAATTACAATGCAAGTGGCTGACAGGCTCTCTGCTGTTAAACCGTGCAGGCTTTTGTGAGAGTTTTTTCCCCCAGACACAGCAAGCCCCAGCTGTGGCATGATCTCCAAATTTTGAGAAACTTGTGTTCGCATTTCAAAACTCTGGAATGCCCATATTATAATCAAATGTATTGGTTACCGGTAACTGTGTACCATAGAACATTACAGACCGAGGATCTTGGGATGTCTCATCTCTTAAGCTAGCTTAATACAATTGGAGCCATTCCATTTTCCGGTGCCATGGGATGTCTCATCTCTTAAGCAACCTCTTCTCCAGCCCATTTTGGAACTAGAGAGGGTCTTGTTCAGCAGCCTCTACAGGGGATGATGGTTTTGCTTTCGTGTAAACTAGGAAAAGATGTTCATTGGAACTTGCAGCGCCGGGTTAACCTTCAACTCTGATTTGTCTTGACCACTGAAAGCTGCTTAATTTGATTTGTCTTCAACTCTGATCTCTGGATCAGGGTCTCCACTCTCCATGCTTGCTAGTAATTATCTTCGTCGAAAGACCAAAATTCCTTAATCTGATTAAAAGACCCACTGTGCTGCTTAGCTGGATCGTCAGATTATCTCAACTCTGACCTATTGCGCTTCTTCCCGACCTGATCAGAAGAGTACTCCATATGTTGAGGTTATCCATGTGATGGCAAGTTAATCAGATGATGATTGGCTAGATAGCTTCCGAAAGAGCTGGCATCCTGTGATCTGGCTGGTTCTCCATTGTGAGAACAAGTAGCATGCGTAACATGGCTCCATCAATTGTAAAAAAAAAAGGGAGGAAAAACCATGATATACCGAACTTTTTTTCTTGTACAAGTATAGGAACTTGCTAGCGTTTCTTTTGCTGACATCACATGCATTTCCTACGTAATAATCGAACACATGGGAGGGAATAACCTATCCACGTCGTCTAGAGTCCTCAAGTACCGGTGTTTGCATCTTGATCCTGAGAGTAACTCCGGATTGTAAGTTGCATGGTCTTATTTTGTGAGGCTTATCTTTTACTGTTCGTAAAAATGTAAAAAAAATACTACTTACACGATCAACTAAGAACCATGGGGTGAGAGACAAGATAATTTTTTTTTTTTTTTATCCCTGGAGATATTCGACATATCTAACGACTCAGAAAACAAATTTTCGAACTGAATGTAACGACCCTTTCATATATATAGTAGTGCTAGCTAGTTTAGATGTGTGTTAGGATAGACCTACCTAAGTGCTTGTGATTGCGGTGCGTTGAGTGAGTTGGATTTATACCCAAAAACAAATACATGGGAATGGGATGCGATGGTATGAGATGCTTTAATTATTCCAAAGCATGTGTATTTCCGTCTGAAATTACACCACATCCGCATGTGCATGCATGTCTAGTCCACTCATCAGCAAATGAGAGAGAAAGAAGGAAATCATATATATCTGAATTCCTCACTCATAGTTCACCTTTTTTGTTACGTCTGCTCTGAAAAAGGCCAACGCAACAACCTCTTTATCCGGCAGCACCGCACGATTGTTTCATGGTTGTCTTTTTTATTGGCAATAAAATAAAGCACCCCTTTTAATTTAAAGAGGAGGTGTTTGCATTGGTACACACAAAATTTAATCAGAGATCTGCAAAGAAGAAAGCAACCGGGGCTGTTTTTGAAGTTAGATACTGCAAAAGCCTTTGATAGTGGGCGGTGGGATTACCTAATGGAGGTGCTTGAGCAGTTTGGGTTCCCATCAAAATGGAGAGCTTGGGTACCAGCACTTTTGGCTTCCAGTTCCACATCTGTTTTGCTGAATGGTACGAAAGGAAAGTGGTTCAGACACTACACGGGGCTGCGACAGGGAGACCCTTTATCTCCCTTGCTGTTCATCATAGCCATGGAGCCCCTGCAAAGGTTGTTTGACATTGCGACCAGTGAAGGACTCCTGACGCCCATGGGGGGGGGGGGGGGGTGGGGGGTGATGAAGCTGAGGGCAAGTCTTTATCCAGATGACGCTGCAGTGTTTCTGAACCCATTGAAAGATGAGGTGCAGGTGGTGGCAGATATTCTTCAAATGTTTGGACAGGCGTCAGGTCTACGTATAAACCAAAGCAAATGTGCTGTCTTCCCAATAAGGTGTGACAATGTCAACATGGAAGAAGTGATGGAGGGTTTGATTTCCCTTGCTCTTACCTCGGGCTACCGCTGCATACACGGGAACTACGTCACGTGGACATCCAACCGATTATTGACAAAGTGGCGAATCGGCTGCCTGCTTGGAAAGGAAGGTTCATCAACCGGGCTGGACGCTTGAAACTGGTTAACACAGTGCTTTCCTCGACCCCGGTGTACTTTCTAACAGTGTTCGATCCAAAGAAATGGGCGGTAAAGAAGATTGATAAGATCAGAAGGGGTTTTCTGTGGAATGGTTCGTCGGAAGCGAGAGGTGGGCAGTGTCTAGTTGCTTGGAAAAAAATTAAAAGACCAAAAATGCGTGGGGGATTAGGAGTACTTGACTTGGAGAAATTCAGTAGGGCCCTGCGACTCCGCTGGCTGTGGTACCGGTGGGCCGATCCAGATGGACCTTGGGTAGGTTCAGACGTCCCATGTTCTGAAGTTGACAAGCAACTTTTCAGGTGCAGCACTGTTGTAGCAATAGGTGATGGACGAACAACTTTATTCTGGGAGTCTGCTTGGTCTAATGGTTCGGCTCCTAGGGACTTTGCACCAAATCTTTATAAGCTGGCTTGGAGGAAAAGACTCACAGTCAGGGAAGAGGTGGGAAACCAGACTTGGACAAGGGGGCTTTGGCGTATGTCTACTGCAACTGAAATGGCGGAATTCGTGGTTCTGTGGGAGAGGGTGCAGGAGGTACAATTTTCGGATGATCCAGATAAGATCATTTGGAAATGGACTGCAAATGGGGTGTATTCCTCAAAGTCAGCATATGCTATTCAGTTCGTTGGCTCTTATTGCACTTTCAACACCTCGGCGCTCTGGAAGGCCAAGGCTGAAGGCAAGCATCGTTTTTTTGCCTGGTTACAGGTGCAAGCGAAGATACAAACAGCAGACAACTTGTTGCTCAAAGGAATAGCGTGTGATCCGGTCTGTTGTCTGCCTGAAACGGCTGCTCACTTATGCTTGCATTGCTGTTTTGCCCAGGAGGTCTGGTTTCTAGTGCGAGAATGGACAGGTGGTCTGATTACCATGCCATTACCAGGGGTTCAGGTGGAGGAATGGTGGAATCTCTCGCTGCAGGCTGCTACTGCAGAGAACAGAAGTAAAGTGGCAGCGATCCTGATCTACACAGGTTGGAATCTGTGGAATGAGCGAACCGAAGAATTTTCCAGGGGGTTACACAATCAGCTATACGAGTTCTGAGTTTGATCAAAGAAGAGATGGATGTTAGACGACAAGCGTGCGAGGACCGGCCGGTCACCTAGTTTTTTTTTATCATGTATCTGTTTCGTAAGAGTTTGAGTGTTAATCACAACTTATGTAAGAACCCGCATTCTACTCCTCCTTGTATGATCTTGCAGCGCTCCTGCCTTTAAGTTCAAAAAAAATAATCAGTACTGGATTGTGCCAAATAATAATCTTAATTCATATATATTTCTTTTGGTTTACTTCTGAATCAAACAGACATTGAGAGCATAAATGTATGGAATTAATCAATTAGGAACAGGAAAATGATATATATAAGTTGGCTCTAAATAAATGAGAGGAAAAAGAAAAGGATGAGATGAAGTAGGCCTTCTTGTAAGTAAAACAGCATCCATAAAAGCGATGAGCAGGCCAAGATAGATTGGTGTTGCCTAAAGTGCGTGACTGTGCAGTGATTGCACCACCTAAAGCGCATTGTCCTTAGTTCGTTTCGCCTTTCTGAAAATTATATAACCATGTTGCTTTAGCTTTCTCAAAGGAAGAAGATGGAAGGTTGAAAGGTTTTCTTTTTCTTAAACAAAAAGCAAAGCCTGAACTGGTACCGATAAGAAGCTTGTACATGTTGGTGCCGAATTGTAATGTTGTGTGGTGTAACGTCCGCGACGCTTCAGCTATTTTTTATTATATACTAGCATTCTTGAGGAGTGGCCCGCCACTATAATAATAATATAGCGTATTCTCTGTGTCCACAACCTCTCTCCCGTCATTCTGTACCAGTACACACACTACTCCGAAAGAATGGTGGTCAAACGGCCAGAGAACCTGGAGTCCCGATCGGGGACGTACTGTGCATCCATCTTCATCCGCCTCCTCGCCAGTATCAAGCGACGCTGAAGGTGGATCGTCTAACAACATCACCAATCGGTGCTCTCCGAAGGCGGTCTTCGCATTGGTCAAGTTCAGTGAGCTAGTTCGAAAAGGAACTTGTTAGGCAGATCGGTTTTGGTGGTATTCTAGCTAGAAATTCCTTGTATTAGCAAACTGAACTTGAAACTGTCGACCTGGCTGCTTAGCAAATTGGATGTAGAAGAAAGCTGTTTGTTTTTTTTTTCTGATACTAGGTGGATTTTCATGCATGAGGTTGATGTGGGTATCGTTCTTGGTATTCCCTGTGGTGATGAGTTGCCTATTTCTGAACCGGAGGTTACGGATGAGCAGCTGGAGTTTCTTTGCTGCAGTATTGGTTTATTCAGTTCGGAATATAGGAGTTCATTTTAAGGGTATTGAGTATGTTTTATAAAAGCATCTGGATGACAAATCCACAAGTCATGAGATTGACAGTTTCAAGGTTTGCGTTTGTTGTCCTCTTAATGGGGCATCTGCTGGCTCCTTCTGCTAAACATGATTCTATTAATTGATATGGATTTCTAGGGAGCTCTCAAGAATCCCAATACAATAGAACGATATAATTGGGGTCGTTATGTGTACTGCAATCTGCTTGATGCTGCTCAGAAAGTCTGTGCTGAAATTATAAGCAAAGGTCGTGCGTGCTACATCTCTCGGTGGTTGTCACTACTTTCTGCAGGTGCTCTGTTTTAACTTGTACATCTCATACTGTTTTTGAATTGTAAATTTGACTTGTAGATCTCATACTGTTTTATACTGCAGATATTTTTTCCGGACAATGTTGATCTGAAAAGGTTGAACAAGCCTCATAATATATTGCCCCGTATGAAGGTGTTTGATGCTGATTCACTGAAGAAGATGACTTCGATGTGTGCATCGCAAGGAGAAAATGACTTCTTTTGTTTTATTGGTGTAAGTATGCTTTGAGGTGGCTTACTTTTTATAATGTTTTGTGCGTCATGGATGTGGTTTTCCTTTTGCTTGTTGGTATTGGTTACTCAGTTCCGATCAGCTGAAGGATGTGCTTATATATATGAGGCGTATATTCCAGTCAACATATGTACCAACAGATCGAAGCAAAAGCCTTGGAATTCCACCATCTTATGCCATGCCGCCACAGTCTAAACTGGAGCATCCAATTTCTGTTGATACATTTATATTCAAGAATTCAAATGATGTTAGCCCAACGAGGGTCCATCAGGACTCTTTTGATTCCAACCGACTTCAAAGCTGGTATAGATAGAAGAATACATGTGAGGAGACCGAGAAGCGCACGGCACCGCACGACGTCACATCAACCCTAGGTCGTACAGGCCTATGTTTCTTTCGCGTAAGACATTCATGACTATAAATACTCAAGATTTCTGCTGCCAAACAAGTGAGAGGAGCCCCAACCTTGAAGGTAACACCATGCCATACATCCATAGCCCAAATTCTGACTGCATTTTTACATCTAGGTTCTTTGACTTGTTTTAAGTGTTTACAGTACCTTTTAAGTACTATATTAGCATGCACCTACAAAGGGCCGATGCTTTGTGGAACCACTAGTGTTGCAGCTACAGCGGTCACTATTGTACAACCACTTCAACTAGCTAGTATTGCAGCCGGTATAAGTCACTACTTTGTAAAATCTTTCGACCATAGTGCATCTTCCTTTCAGCCATGTGAAAAGTTAAAGGTGCGGTCTTACAAATTTCATCGCGGTTGTCATAACATATGAAGGTGAAATGTGATCTATACATCCAGCACTTTAGCATATTGAACGTCCAAATTTGCCGCATTCATCTCCTTCCTTGCCTTCGTCTGCACAAAACAATATATATTAAGGTTGTGCAATGAGAGTGCATGAATTTTGTAGGAAATACTAAAATAGCTAGTGTATTTTCTATAGGAATCATGTGAAAATCGTCTATTCCAAATGGCGAAATGTTGTTCCAAAGAAGTTTTTCGTATCACTTCTCAAATTTTGCTTTAAAGAAATTTGTGAAAAAGAATACATTTGTCACAGTATTGATCTACCACAGGTCACGCATAAACTAGAAAAATAAATTACTTAGAAGGTGCAAAGTAGCACTTTGTTATATTGAAATTCTAACCTTTATGGTTGTATTTCTCAGAGCTTTGTCCATCTCCTCGAACACATCCTTTATTGTGGGACGCCCTATGCTCGAACTGGCCACACAGAGGACTGCAATTTTCAATATCAACACGAAATCTTCTATGATAACTTCATTCCTAACACGTGGGTCTATGAATTCTTCCAGTGGCTTTTTCCCATTGACGACATCCTTGGCCTTCGAATATATGAAAATCACAATAAAGAAATGAAAATTAACCAAATAAAAGATAAAAGAGAGTTCATGTTATCATAATATAAATTAAGTAGCTCAGTTGGTAAAGGTTTTTGTGGTGAAACCTATCCAGCCTTATTTGAGTACTCGACTAGGCACGGGTGCTCATATTTTCGTAAATTTATTTCAGAATGTAACTGGCATTATTCGTTCAGTAGTATGCAAGTGTCTACTGACATCGAGACGCATGTGGTGACTTCATCAATCTTAAGATCTGCCGGCTTAGTCTCTCGGAAGTACTCACAGGGGTAAGGTTAAATTTCGAAGAACATTTCGACTAACAGAAGTTACCTTCTTCGTAAGAGAATCACGTGCAACAATGTCGAGTTCTATGACCTTCCTCCCTGACAGAAGCTGCAGCGCAACCACACCAAAGCTGTATATGTCACTGGAACAAGTGAGCTTGGAGTGTGTGATGTACTCGGGATCCATATACCCAATGGTTCCCCTCACATCTGTGAACACCTTAGTCTCCTCCATTTCCAGCATTTTGGCCAACCCAAAATCGGATAGCTTTGGCACCTTATTCTCTGTCAGCAAGATGTTTGTGAGCTGGAACAATCCGAACAGAATATCAGGTCATAGTATGTAAAGAGCTCCAAGAGGCAAGAGCATGTTATGGTTCAGAAGCAATCTCACGTTGTTATACCTGCAAATTTAATCAACGTTCTCACCTTGATGTCTCTATGGACAATACAACCATCAGGGTGTGTGTGAAGGAACCTCAGGACGGATGCACAATCCCTAAGGATCTTCACCCTTGCTTCCCATGGTAGAACAGAGTCACTTCCTGCCAATCAAGAAAAGAACGTTAGTTGTTGTAGTAAGCTCAGAATTAATAAACCGAGCTACTAGATAATCTCAAAGCTGAATCTATCGCCCTTACTCAGTAGGTTCTGGGCCAAGTTCCCATTGGCACAGTACTCATACACCAGGTACTGATCTCCCTCCTGATCACAGTACCCAAAGAGGCACACCAGGTTGGGATGCCTCACCTTGGACAGCTGCTCCACCTCCCTCATGAATGATCCCGACATCGCGGTCTTGTGGATGTGCTTGATCGCGACAAGCTGACCGCTTGGTAACACGCCCTGGTACACCTGGCCTGCGCTACCAGAGCCAAGGTAGATCCTGCTGTTCGCATAATTGATCGCTCTCTCAATCTCCTCCTTGGTGAACCTGTACAAGCCCGACCACCTACTGGTCACCTCCACATGCACCCTGTTGCCTTGTGGTAGGGTTGATCAATCAAACAAACCATAAATAATCATTAAATGCAGTAAGTTTTTTGTTCAGGTGATGGAATTAGGTTTATGTTCACATGTGGAGGATTATATCTATCTACCTTGAGATGATGATTTCAGTGACTCTGCAGTAGCCTCATTGGCTTTGGTCTTGTTCCTTAGGTATTTGGTGATCGCAATGGCGAAGCCAACCACCAGTAATGCGAAAACTATCAGGACTGCAAATGTGCTACCTGAAATTTACAAGCAAACACACTACAGTTGAAGATTTTATTAAGCATGAGTTGAGGTGCGCTTTGTGGACTCGACAGAAAGGCTTGGGCTTACGTTTTACCATGATGTACTCGCCGTCTGCAATTGTCAAAAGATATCTCATTAATTAGATATACCATTAACTGTTGTACTTTCATTCATGCATGCAATCAACAATTAATTTATTTGTGGCCTAATTATCCGTTCCAGTTCAGTTGGATGAAATGGTCTGGCCATTATAACTCAAAATAAATTTTAAGTTTTGCGAGTGCAACTATCCAAGTCAATCACAGACACACACTCACATACAAACAGTTATAGCTCAATATATATAAGCATATATATCAGAATGGCATGTCTATTTCAGACCTGAAAACTAACTGGGATAGAACTAGGCATGCAGTCTTGTTAATATCCAAATCCAAATATATATTTTTTGACTGAACGACGCAAACCTGACACAAAATCATGATCCGCCTTGCAGCCTGCAGGGACAGCCACCAGAACCAGAATCAGACGAGATAATGCTTTCCCCATGCTTCACTATTATTGTCTTTTCAGTGCCAAATTGCATTGATAAACAGAGGGGGTCCAACCTTAGCTTATATTGTCTCTCCTCCTTAGTAAACGTCGCGGATATTCGTCACTGGCATTTGGAACACCACTATATATTTAAATGTGTTCCCGAATCCTTATGCGACCGTATTGGCATATGCGGATTATTGAGTATTGGTTGGTTGTGGAGGAGGGGAATTATGCTAGTATAAGCACTATATGTATCTTTCTCGATCTTACATTGTTTGCATCATTTCTTTAATTTGTTATGAGAGCTTAAGAGATTGTAGCTTTTGTGTTCTTTAACTGATAGAGGTAACTTTTATGATCGAGAGCTGGATGTGCAAGAAGTTATGATTGAGTTCTGTTAAGCTAGCCATAAACTTAGGTGAAAGCATTTCAGCGTAGTGCCATATGTTGCTGTCCTCTGCAGTAATGATATGGAAGAAACAGTTTATTGTACAGACTGCATCCCCAATTCCCACACCGAACATCTATGATCTCTGGAGCTTGTCGTCATTGCGAGTTGTCCTCCTTCGGCACACGAGTTGATTCGGTCGATGAGGGAGAGCTGGATCTCACTGCCTTTTCCGAAAGATTGATTTCACTGTCAGAATCAGGTATAGGGGAAAGATCCACAAAGACAGTTGGGTATGGCGATGCAGGCTCCATGGGTATTCCAGCAAAGAATTTCTCTGGTGATGTCCATGCTGACGTGGTGCAGTGGTTTTTTTTCTTCAAAAAAACATGTAGTAGTTTTTTTTTCGAAAATGTGCAGTAGTTTTTGATGATATTTTTGCGGGAAAATGTTAACATACCTTCCAAAGTTTATTATTGTGCTTAGATGATTTCAGTGACCTGTGGTCAGGAGAGTTTGATGAATTCAATGCTACTCGCGACAATGAGGACGATGGCTAGGCAGGCTAGCTACTGAACAAACCAAACAAGGATATTATTTTATTTACCTATTAAAAACAGCAAGCCTAGAAGATGCTATTGTGTAACATATTAACTCAATATTTATTCTAGTGCTTAGATGATTTCAATGATCTGTGATCAGGAGCGTTTGATGATTCCAATGCTACTTAAATAATGAAGACGATGACGACGACGATGGCTAGCAAATGAACAGACCAAACAAGTGTCTTATTTCATTTACCTATTAAAAAAGCATACAAATTAGATGCTCTTTTGTAATAATACATATTTACTCATTCTTTACAGACTAATAGTAAAGTGCACGTGCCCCAGGCACTTTTTTTTTAAAATTCTTGTAAATAAGAACTTCATATTCATAGAAAATCTAATAGACAAGAATTTTATATTTGTAGCAAAAAAGAGTCTCCATCAAATGAGCATAACACAAATTAAAGTTATTGAAATAAGAATTGCATTGTTCGATCTTGCTTCGAGGAGAGAAAAACACTCCCCCGAGGAGCTTTCTAGGAGCTACGGGTCGTACGTGGTACTAAATTGCGTAGGCATGCCAATATATATTTATATATAAAAGTAAAGTAAATGTGCAATAACATACAAAGGACAAGTACAGAAAATATCTTTTTATTCATTTACTGTAGATTTACATAATAAATTTTCCATGAAATACAATGAATTGTGTCGAATAGCATAGGATTGTACGGCTTGTGGATCCCGTGGCCTGTAAAAGCCTTCGCTTAATTACATCCGCAGCGTTGGGCTGCAGAACACTTCCAATTAAGCTATGCCCAGTGGTCGTTGTCTCCAAGTGAAGTAAGAGTCATCACCAAGTATGCATAAGCACAAAGAATAAAAATGTAATGAAGTGCTAGAGCCTTGTCGCCTCGTCGGTCTATAGCTAAAGGTATTCAGCCTCGTCGTGTGGATCCCATAATGAAGTCATAAAAATGTTCAGCTTGTCGGTCACAATAAAGTAATTCCGGTCTTGTCGGTCATGGAAACAGGAATCCTAGCCTCGTCAGTTAGGGAGGAAATAAGATTTCAAATAGTTCACCGGCCTTGACGGTGCAGAAAGGTGGGTATTGCTGGTAGTAGATTTGTGCTCATGTTGTACTTGGGAGGCTTCTCCTTAATGTAAACTTCTGAGATCATCGGCTGGACGCGCCACATGCCTGTAAGTTTTCTTCCTTAGTGATATGCTTGTACGCACTTGCACTTTAGCTTTGCTGTAACTGCAGGACTTAGCCTATTCCTGAAGGGGGGTTATTAGGGGCAACACGCGTGACTGCGATGTGATTTATCGCAGAAGCGCGCCGGATGTCATCTTTTTCTTCCCGCCTCCCCCGCCTCTCCTCATCTTCTTCCTTCCACCTCCCCCGTCCCCTCGTCCACAGCCCCAGCTGGCGGCTGCCGCCACCGCGCCACCCGCCCACCCACTGCCGCCGCCCACCGCCCACCGCCCACCGGCCTTCTTCTTTGCCCCCGCCACTGACCCCCGCCCACCGGGGGTTAAACCCTGGCCGGCCGGCAGCGCTCCCGCGCAGCCTCGCCTCTGCCGCCGGCCGAACCGCCACCACCGCCGAACCGCCCCGCCCCCGATCTTCCCCTCTATAGCCACCGGTCATGGAAGCCCCCACCTCGGAAACCCGGAACCCTAACCCTAGCCGCCGCCTCGACCACCACCTCGGCTAGTTGGCGACCTTGTCGCCGGCTGCTCCCCCCACCTCCCACCCCTCGCCGGCGTCCGCTCCCCCCGGAACCCTAACCCCGGCAGCCCGGGTGGCGCGGCGAGCGGTGGCGGCGGCGGGCCGTAGCTGGGCCTTTTGCGATGGGTTGCATCGCACCCGCGTGCATGACCCCTAACATTAGCGATTTCTGACGGTAAGGAACTGGTTAAACAGAATATAATATGGGCCGTTGAAAGGAATCGATGCTCGTAGCATAAGAGGAGAGGGGGTGAATTAGACAATTTTAAAACCTTAACCTATGGCTCATACTAGTTTGCATAAAACATAATCTAGAATATGCTATCTAGATGTGCAACTATGGTTCATCTAGGATGAAACCCTCATCCCAAACAAGTTTTGCAACCTATAGACAATCCTAATAAGATACTACACTAAGAAGGTAAAGGCACACAAGTTGCAAGTATGAAATGCGGAGACATAAATGAGGGGATGAGAGGAAGCAAACTCTTGACGCGAGGATTTATCCCGTGGTATCGGTAGGCACTAAGCCACCCCTAGTCCACATTGTTGAAACACTCACTAAGAGTATTGCTTCCCTGTCACCAAATCTCTTCCGGGACTCCCCTTGACTTGTCACAAAGGCTCGACCACTAAGGCTCACGCCAAGTCCCCCGGTCACCTTGATGCCGCCTTCACTACGGAGCTTCCTACGAAGGAGGAGTCTCCTCGTCCCCTGCACAAATCGTCGTCGCCGCTCTACACCAAGCCGGAGGGTCGAAGACTTGCCGATGAGCCACGACGACTCCAAAGAGCCGGCACACCGAGGTGCAAGCTTGAGGTTCACTCAAGAACCATCACAAGATCACAACACCTTGCTCTCACACCCTCTCTAGAGCTAGCCTAGCACTACACCTCATAAAACTTGTGCTAAACCTACGGATTTGATCAATGAGCTCTTTGGTTAGCTTGGAGAACTTCAACAGAGTTTCTGTAGCTTCTCACGAACTCCAGCAACCTCAAATGACCTGGGGTGAGGTCTCGTATAGGCTAGAGATCCACTCATAGCCGTTACATGCATTTTCCCTGAAAAGCTTAAAGTGTCGGTTAAACCGGTCGCCGCTGTCTGTTTAACCGGTCACTCACAGCCTGTCTGCTAACCGTTGAACTCCAACTACCATCTTCTGCTGACGTTATTGCACCGACGCCTTGCACCGATAGGTGTCGGTTCAACCGGTGCTAAAGACCTTCAGGCTTCTCCAGCTCCAAACGCTTCTGTATCAGTAAATTACCAATGCACCGACGCCTTCTTTTGCACTGTCAGTTTAACCGGTGCCTCTATCATTTCTTTACTTGATTGCCATGCCATCTCTTCATTGCACCGACGCCTCCCTTCTTACAACGTCGGTTCAACCAGTACTACTGACTTGCTCACAGTAGCAATTCTCCAATGCACCGCTCAGTTCATTTTTGATGTCGTCGGTTCAACCGACGCATGTATTCATGCTGAGCATTTTCACTATAATTTGGACATCTTGACAGTGATTTGGACACCTTGACTATGGATTGGACTTTATCTATAGGATCTAGAAATCCTACAAATCTTGAGCTCACAAACTTGTTAGTTCCATTGACTATGTTGTTACACAATCACCAAAATCACAATTATAATCTAATGGAGCTATGTTTCTTATAGCCGTAGTGAACTGATGAAGGCCACATAATAACTTTTCTACCACTCTTTACACATTGCATGGGCCTGTAGCATGAATATTAATAATCAACTTGCATTTCTTCTCTCCAGCATGTTGCTCACCTACGTGACAGGCTCATTTCACTCTCATGCTGGTAAACAAACAAAGGGCCCGTGCCATCACTGGTGGTGGTGGATCTCTGGCCGCCGGCCGCCGCGTGCAAAGAACAACACACTCGTTGTGGGCTGCCGTACGCGTTGTCGCCGTCGCGCTCGCTGGGATGCGCCTGATCAACTGCCATCAGCATGCATGCTTCGCTGTCAATGAGATAGCTTGCCATTGAACATGCATCAGCGGAGTGACAATCGTCGGGCCGCTGGCTGCCGGCCTTGCCATGTACCGCCGTGCATATTTTCTAGGCATTCGATCTTGCTGCCTGCTGGGCCACCGTTCTCGACTGTCAGAGATCTCACTGCACTGCTGCTGCGTACTGGGCATGCATCCGCCGCCATGCATGCCGCTACTAGACCTTACTGCCAACCAGCCCCGGCGAGGAAGACGTGCTTGCCGTAATGCTGGATCAGCGAGATGGAAATAAAGGCCGGGTTGCCACCGGAGCTAGCTATCGCCGTGTGTCTGCTGGACGAACACCGTACCGCCGATCGAGTTCAATTCATCCATCGCCTGGCAACTGCGCAGCTGAACCATGTGCTGGCCAACGCAGGGCCGGTCCTGAGATTTTAGAGGCCCAGGGCGAGATTAAGGATGGTGCCCAATAATAATAGATCTACATATAAAATATTTCTAAAAAATATGTGAGTATAAAAATATCTCATATAAGAAAGTTACATATTTGTATTATTTAAAAATGTCTTCTAATATTTCTAGATGTGAAGTCACTATTAACGATGATATCCATAATAAATTCATCCAATAATTTCTTGTAACTTGAAATTAAAATAAAATTAGTAGTTAAAACTTGAGAGCTAGTAGTGCAGAGCTAGGAAGGTACTAGATCAACCAGGGGCGAAGCTACACAGGCATTAGGGGATGCTAATGCACCCCAAAAAATGAAAAAAAAACGGTGATTATGCTCAAATTTTCACCATATTTGCATCCACACGACTTAACTCTATACACCCACAAGACAACTGCACCCCCCTCCAGTTTGCTCTAGCTTCGCCACTGATCAACACAAGAAAATACTACGGACTTGAACTTTAGAACTCTTAAATTCATTGCCTAGTGTAATAAACAATAATGACCGTCATTCATAAAGCAAAATCAAACATCAATTCATCTACCATTTTGAGCTGGTTAATTAGCGTTAAGGGCCTAGGGGCTAGTGCAAAATTCCTACGTCCTGATCCCTGGCTTCTTCAATTCTTCCGGCCACGGACACCGTCGCCAGCTTTCCTGGGGCAGCGAGACGACTATACGAGGATGCTAGCCTGCTGGATGCAGGCACAAGCGCAGCTGAGCGTCCTCAGGAATCGAACTATCGAAGGCTCGCAGCGGCGGCCACGCGGCACTATGTTCCTCGCGGCCGTGCGGAGCGGCAGAGTATTAAAGAGTCAAGTTGTGAATGTGGATCGAGTTTGCTCGGTGACGTAACTATATATGCAATGTAGGCCGAACGCCCGTACCTATATATCTACTATATACGTATATGCAGATCTGGGATAGAGCCCCACAATTTCGGGGGGGGGGGGGGGGGGGGGGGGCCAGGGCGGCCGCCCCGCTCGCCCCCCCTCATGGCCGGGCCTGGGCCAAAGGCACGAGCACCATCTCCACAAGCATGCATCTGTATGCCACACTGCCACAGCCATGCAAAAGAATAAGCCTGAATAATCAATAAGACACGTAAAGACGAACGAAACTCACCATGCATGGGAGGAAACAGTAGTCATCATGATGTGTTGATGGCGTTGAGATCTGGCCTCGACGACGGCGGCGTGCATGTGCAACGGCGCGCTGCTGTAGGGATGCATCAGTACTAAAAAAGTATTTTTAGGGATGGATAAAAATGTATTTTTAGAGGTGGGTAGCGCACCCGTTGCTAGTTTTCACAGCTAAAAATAGCTGTTTGCAGGGGCGGGTGCGGTACCCGCCCCTGCAAATCCATTTCCAGGGGCGAGTCACCCCCTCACCCGCCCCTAGAATTTCCAAGGGCGGGTGAGGAGGTGACCCACCCCTGAAAATGGGTTTCCCGCTATTTTTTGCGATTTGCATTCCTGCCAATTTTGATACATCAATATAGTTCGTGATCGTGATTGCGATTTGCATTCCCGCCAATTTTGATCTCTCAATCTAGTTCGCGATCGTGACGCGAAATACGTTCGCTAACTAAAAATACTTATGCATACAAAATTAAATTATATGAAAATCAAGCATCATTAGAGTACGTCATTAAAGTGCACATTAAATATATATTTTTCCTCTATTCCTCCCTAGGAACGCTACTAGAGGCGGCACGGTGCCATTGATTGTCCCACTCACGAAGTCCAATGTATGATCCTTGTGCGTATAGTCATTTTCTCTAGTTTGCCGGTGGGATGAATTGATCCTTTATGAATGTAGAACTGGTAAGCCCTGTTTTAAAATGAAAGAAATAGAAAGTTAATTTATATATGTATACTTCTTTAGAGAAATAAGCATGATGTGCATAGGGAAGATAAGAAATTCACTCACAATTGTAGAATTTCTATGAATTCTTAGTATCTCTGGGTTGACCAATCAAAGGAGTCCAATACGAGAAATTTTGCAAGCTTTGGCTGTAATTGGAAAGCAATCCAGTGATTTCTGAAAAATTTTTCAAAGGTCAACATTTGCTCAGCACTGATTAGAGGTCAACATTTGCCCACCCGCACGCAATCGCAGCCCCGGGGCAGCGAAATGGGGGGCTAAACCCTAACGGGAAATCGACGCCCGGGGGGGTGGGGGGTATCGAGCCGATTCCTAGCCAATCCAAGGAGGGGCGCGCGAGGAGGGAGTGAAATCGGCGCCCGGTGGGGGGAGGATAATGAGCCGATTCCTAGCCAATCCAAGGAGGGACGCGCGAGGAGGGAGTGAAATTGGCACCCGCGGGGGGGGGGGGGGGGGGGGGGGGGGGAGGATATCGAGCCAATTCCTAGCCAATCCAAGGAGGGGCGCGCGAGGAGGGAGTGGTTGGCCGGGGAGGGGAGGGGCGTACCTACGGCGGGCGGGAGGGTGCGGAAACGATGAGTCTCCGAGGGAGACGAGGCGGCAGCGCGGCGGAGGAGGCGTGGGGGAGAAGGCGCGAGGAGGGGAGGCGCCGCGCGGAAGGGAGGCCGGGAGCGGGCGGCGGCGGCGGAAATTTTTGGCAGCCTAACAACGTCTGCTCACGCTTACCCAGGATCTAAAAAATTTCTAAGTGCGGGGCGGACTATATAGGAAAAGAATTTGTAGGGGCGGACCGGGACGCCACCCGCCCATACAAATCGATTTTTAGGGTTTTCGATTGAAATTGGTGAAGGATTTGTAGGGGCGGGCTGGGGCCTCACCCGCCCCTACAAATCGCCCCCCCCCTCGCGGGCGCCGATTTCACTCCCTACTCGCGGGCCCCTCCTTGGATTGGCTAGGAATCGGCTTGATATCCCCCTCGCCTCGTGGGCGCCGATTTCACTCCCTCCTCGCGCGCCCCTGCTTGGATTGGCTAGGAATCGGCTCGATCCCCCCCCCCCCCCCGCCCCCGCGGGCGTTGATTTCTAGGGGCGGGTGGCGCCCCATCCCGCCCCTAAAAACCTATTTGTAGGGGCGGGTGACGCCCCCACTCGCCCCTACAAATCGTTTTCCAATTTCCACTGAAAATTCATTTAATTCAAAAGTCATAGTAAAACACATCGAAAAAACTTAAAATTTTACCATAAGCATGTACAACTTAATAAAAATATCAAATAACTATTTTATTGTATATAATGGTTTAAAGTGTCGAGACCACAATGTGCACCCCCACAACATACTATCTCATAGCATCAAATTCATTTAATTTAAAAGTTATAGCAAAACATATCGAAAAAACTTAAAATTTTTACCATAAGCATATTTTGATACGTGGAACATAAGAAAAATATCAAAATTCATTTTTAGGGGCGGCTCACCCCCCAGCCGCCCCGGAAAATGACGCCCATTTGTAGGGGCGGCTGAGGGGGTGAGCCGCCCCTACAAATGGATTTATAGGGGCGGCTCGATTGCTACAGTACCGTGCCCCATTTGTACGTTTTGGTCTGTCCCTAAAAAAAATTCGAGATATTGCTACAAATCGTTTTTGCAGTAGTGCATGCATGCCTGCCTGCCGCCAATGGATCACCTGCTCCATCACTCGCCGAGTCGCGTGCTCCGACGAGCTGATGTGCCGTGCGCGCGTGGTGGAGTGAGCGGAGGTATGTGAATGGCAGCAGGGTTCGGCGGCGTGGCGAAGAAGTGATGTGTCCGTTGTGAGTGAGGGTGAGCTAGGCCGGCGGTGGGAAAGAGGGGCGCTGATGGATGCCCAGCGCCACCGCTGGTCAGTTGGCGATCAAGTACTTAACACCAGCGTCGCTTCCGACTTTCCGTTCCTCGCTGTGCGGCCGCCGCACCGTGTACAAATTTGAAACTTGATCTTATCGGTAATTAAGCATTATATATATATAATTGTTTTCTTTGGCCCATGAACTCATCCTGATTATGATATGGTACGTGTACAAAACACAGTCAAATAGCTAATACTGTGCCATGGCACGTCAAATTCTCGTCATACAGATCTAAAATATATGCAATTTCCAACACGACAACATGAAGGTAATAATAATTAGACGGATTATTTTAACAGCCTCTGGCACCTTTTTGGACCCAATAATTAGTTCATCACCTGCAGATCTGATTCCAAGTATATTTTCTACTGATTCTTGTGTCATTTCTACAAATGTTCCATCTGTGAGGTGCATTCTCAGTGTCCATCATGTCCATTAACCAGGAAATCAGATGCTGCCTACTGTTGTGTAAGTTGATTTAAAATATCTAAGTCCACCTAAACCTATTCTTTCCACCGGTTTAAGTTAATTTTCACCAAATGTTGACATTACATCCTATCCTGAACAGCATCCGAAGAGAAGCAACCATGAAATTGTTTGATGATTATTTTAATAATGAGATGTGGCAAAATACACACACACACACACACCATATATGTATGTGATGAAAGCATACATACATTTATGAAATTAATTATGGGTGAGCCTATGATACATGGGCCCCATATTCTCCATATTTCTGAGAAACCCAGATCAAGTTGTTGCATGCGAGGCTTACAGAAGGAGAACATAAATTGTATATACTAGCTGGATTCTAGAAGGGTGGTTGAGATTTGATTAAACGTGCCAGTTAGAGATGAGGTTACACACGTTGGAAATGGAATCCTGTTAGTTCGAACAGGCACCCGCGTGCAAACCTATCTCAACAATACGTGTAGAGTTCGGCTGATTTATTAGTCAAGCTGGCCCACATGTCATTGATCACGTGGATTCCAACGAAGTATGTACGTATGGTTTTGGTCCACATACCAGAGATATGTGCTTGTTTGGAGATAGAGTCGAGTTTGTTTTGATCGTATCCCGGCGGTAATTAGAGATAAAACAGTTCACGTGACAATGAGATAAGCTCGGAATCTGTTTAAACGTTTTGCTTGGCCGAGGGTCAAGGGGTCGCCTCCTCTGCCTATATAAAGCACCCGAGACCCCTGGCTCTGGGAGCGCTACACGCCGCACAAGAAGACGCACGCAAGCACGCCTATACGCCGCAGCGCATACACACACGCCAAAACGACAGACGCACGCTGCGCCTGAAGCCACGCCGTCGACGAGGAGTCCTGCACGTCCAGAGGCCGCTGCAAGCTGCACCACGCCGCCGTTGAGCAGCTGAAAGTCCCGCCAACTCGCTGCATCTCGCCGACGTCGACATAGCAGCAAGCGCCGCGCCGTACAAGCAGCCGCCGCCGAACAAGCAATCCGGTCTCCATCGACGTGCAGATCGCCACGATCTCGTCGAATCGCATCTAGTCCAACAGTTCAACCTCGACGTCATGCTGAGCTTCCCGGCAGCTGCGACCCTTGGTGAGCGGCGCTAAAAATGTATATATATAAACTTCTTTGCATCTATGGCGTATCATGAAATTCGGTGGCTTTATTTATCAATCTACATAGCGACGGTGTCCTCGGAGAAAATGGCTACAGCTCGTAGGATTGTTTTCCCTGGGACAACACGGCTATCTTCAGATTGCATAGCGACAGTACCCTCGGAAGGAAACGGTTACGGTTCGGCCAACCCGATTTCCCCGAAAGGACACGGCTATATTCAGATTGCATAGTGACGGTGCCCTTGGAAGGAAACGGTTACGGTTCGACCGACTCGATTTCCCCGAGATGACACAGCTATATTCAAAGTGCATAGTGATGGTATCCTCAGAAGGAAACGGTTACGGTTCGGTCGATCCGATTTCCCGAGATAACACGGCTATAACTATTTTTTGGAGGAACATGACTACGGTTGACTCCTCTAAATTATTTCCTCGTTAAGGATGTGCGATCGGAGGAGGCGAATTTTATCCCTTGCCCCGTTGCGGGAGCGAGGGGAAAAAACGACCATCTTCAAGAAATATTGTGCAAAGAGGAATGACCCTTGCTCTATCGGAGAGCAAATAATAAAACAGACCCGTGAGGGCTGGCTTGATGACCTCGCGATAGTTGATCAGACAAAAAAGGGTGCAGACTCCATATGAGCTGTGCCGAGAAGCAAATGCACATACATGCAGGTTGTCCGTCCCTGAAGAAGAGCAATGGCTCTGTTAGCATCTCATCATTTTGGCTAAGTTCCATACTACCTTGAGAAGAGGTCAGCTGAAACAAAAGAAAAGAGTAAGGCGCCAGAAGGCTGTCGAGCTGGTTCCATCTTACGAGCATCGTCCAAGTGTAATCCCATCACCGCAATTGCGGTCGTCTCTTACATGTCTAAGTACCGACGAGGCTAGATGAATTTTTGACTAAGTACCGACAAGGCGAGGTCACAATTCCATCGACATGTCCCAAATAACGAGATTGGATACTATTTTGCCGGGTACCGACAAGGCAAAGACAACACACATATATCCATGTTGAATGAAGTTGGGCCATATGACTGGGCACCGACGAGGCGAAAGTCACCCCTTCATCAACATTTTCCGTTTACTACCGATGTGGCGACAATACTGTCGTGATTGAGTTCTGACGAAACAAAGCCACCCATACTTATTCTACGCTCCATACATCGCATATGGACGATGAGCAGATGATTTAATGACGACTATGAAAGCGCAGCTTAATCGGAGGTTTTCCGTAGACTCGCTCTACGGATGTAATTAACCGGACGCGCCTAATAGGCTCCGGGAATCAGCGAACTATGCAATCTCTACAAGTCAGACCTCTCCTTGAGCATCGACGCTGAAGACAGAAGAAGACGAGCTGTCGCGAGTCATGTATTCATGAATTTTGTAAAAGATCGAAATTAATGAAATATATGTTCTCGCAAATATGTGCGTGTGTTCCTTGTGTGCAAATTTTATTATTCCCTCGTCCTCGATTTTGTTTTCGCGAACAGAAACTTTTCAGGATAAAAATCATCTAACCTGTCAGTTCTATTTCTTCCTCCATTTCACCTGCAACCTCTGCCTTGTCTTGTTGAGTATTCCGTGGCCGTAATCTGCTGTAAAGACGTTCCCTTGCTCCTCCTCTCGCTCGAATCTTGGCAGCACTTCTGTCACTGCGCAGCGACGAATGTCTCCTTCCGCTTCTGTGTAGCTGCATTGCCCGCCGGCCATGGAATAACTACACTAAACCCTACGTTTCTTCAAAGCGCTGCTGCAAGCATCATCTTCTTCATCTGCGCCGCTCCTCTCACGAGCGAGCCACCTTTGCACACGAGGCTTCACCGTCGTCTTCCACTTCAAAAGCACCTGCCTGCTCGGGGTCGCTGATATTGTCGGTGTCTTCGGATCCCTCAACGACATCAACAATATTAGCAGGACCATCTTCCTGGAACAACACGAAATAAAATCTCTGTTTCATTATTTCGCAAAATCTTAGGAAGTAGACTAAGTGTGATCAGCACTTACATGTTCGTGCAGCAACTTATCGACGGCGATGATTTCTTTAGCGAAGGTGATCTTCCCGTTAACAGATTATTGGTTCAGATAGTTGCTCGAAAGAAGAAAAAGGAAGGATACATGGAAGGTTGAGTTGAGCGCGAGATTAGGAACATGAAAATGATATATATAATATATACATGTATGTATATATATATATGTGTATATATATATATATATATATATATATATATATAAGCTGGCTCTAAATGAGAGGAAAAAGAAAAGGATGAGATGAAGTAGGCCTTCTTGTGAGTAAAACAACATACATAAAGCGATGAGCAGGCCAAGATAGATTGGTGCTGCCTAAAGTGCGTGACTGTGATTGCAGCACCTAAAGCAAGGCTTTCTCTGAAAATTATATAACCATGTTGCTTTGGCTTTCTGAAAAGAAGAAGAGGGAAAGGTTGAAAGGTTTTCTTTTTCTTAAACAAAAAGCAAGGCCTGAGCTGGACCAAGTTTACTTTGTTCTCTTCTCTATCTTCTCCCTGTTATTTATTTATTTGGAGACCATGGATGCAGTTTAATGATGTGCGCCCTATATATGCTGAATGCTGTGCTGTGACCAGCAACTCAGCTCATTTTATATTATTTCTTTTAAGCAAAACCATCATAGTTTATGAATTGTTTTACTTGTCTGGTTGCAAATGATTAATAATGGACCCATTCTAGTTTTTCTGTATGTTTGTGGTGAACAACTTTGGATTGGAATATCCCTTTTAATCCATCCATCCATCCATCCATCCATCTATCTATCTATCGTACGTGGGCGTTGATTATTACTACTTCCGTGCACTGTAAAGTACAATACCGGCCTCGCTCTCCAAATCAAGGGCTGAAAAGAATGTCAAAATTGTTGTGATTGTCAACTTGACAACTTGTTACTACATACTTGTCATCATAACCGGGTTCATTATATTTCTTAAGCGGCAGAATAATTAAGATCCGAATTACTCCATCAGTATAATGCATATGATTTTCAACTCGATTAATTACATCATTATTTGTTGGCAAATAAATCAATGACATACCGAATCAGTATGCAGTTGGTTTCAGCTAGCTATCTGTCAATAGATCTCCCCTAATAGCTTGCTTGCATCGGCGGCAAATCAATCAGATCTCCACTCATATCTTAATTGTTTGTGGCCTACATGTTCTACTACATACCGAATCTTCTTCGTTAATTTCTTTCTTTGTGCACTTAGCTAATAGTACGTAGCTTAGTCTACAACAACTTATATAGGAGTATATCCTTTTACTTATTACTCACACCATATTGATAGACTGATCACGTACGTAGATGTCATTTGTCACCTACCACCTGTCCACCTCTACCGTACATAGATAGATACCAGCATGAAAGGACAGATGGCGCGAATTAAGCGGCGAGCGATCCAGTCTTCCAGGGGCCGGGCCAAATAAAAGCAGCTGTCAATTTTTATCCGACCACTAACACTTTGACCTAGCTAATCTTTTTTTATATATATTTAAATCAAGCCAGCTTCACAAGAAACACTCATCTTCTCATCATCAGGTCTAAAGATGCCATGCGTTTTGCATTATTCTCCTTCGGCAGCTAGCTACTCCCCTTAGCTTTTTAAAAGGAAAATGGCCACAATGCAATGCATTCTGGCTTGCATTGGCCTCTGAGGTTATTTGGCAATAGCGCCTTCATTGTAATGTCTTCTCTTTAATTTGTTTCTGACAGGCAGAGGTCACAAGGGCAAGGAAATCTTAAAAAGAACATGAACAACGGCTCATCATCGACCGGTTGACCTGAGAAGGTATGTATGCATTACGAAGGCGCTTGAACCCGCGAGCTGGTTGCTCAGTCAAATCGGTTTGTTGCCCGCACAAGTCTTCTCCGATCCGGTACAAGAAATCTCACATCATCAGAAATTAAAATAAAAAAAAGTCCATTATAAATTGGTGAATAAGTAGGTGGGTGACATTGATCGATCGATTGCATGCGTTGTTAGAAAGATTATTGATTGATTCAGAAATAATTAAAGTTGTTCGAAAGAAAAAAAGATTGATCGATGCTTGCTGTAAGAAAAAAGGAAGGATACACACCTCAAAAACAAAAAAAAAAGAGGCAGGAGCCACCAGCATCAGCAGGCTGCAGCCGTCCAACAGAGTACGGTCCGTAAGCCATGCATGCTCGCCTGTTTTGTGTTTGCTGACAAGGGTCAAATCTTGCTTGCAGACGACCGCCACCACCCTTCCCGTTTTACTACTACTCATCATATCTACCTAACTTCCCCCTTTAAAATTGTTGATTTGGTACACAAATAAACTAGATCATGTATGTGCAGGTGCTCAGACGTCTTAAGTAAAGCTGTGCCGGGTTTTAGTTTAATGTTAGCTCATTATGCACATGGTGTGTGGTTGTTTGCTTGATAGATAGCTGTATTATGTAACAAGCAACCTAACACGTAGTCAGAGGTTAATTGCAACAGTGCAATGCAAGCTTTCATATGCACAAACGCATAAAAGCACAAGACGAGTGACATTCAAGAGATGAAAGTGACATACGGTCTAGTAGAACAAAATACCTGTTTCCGTTCAAACCAAACCAAATTAAATCAAAGGGTGTTTACGTGGCCATTGGAAAGGTAGAACACAATTTTATTTGAAAGACCAAAAGGTAGAACACATGATTGCAAACGGTGGCAATGCTGTCGTCATTTTACACGCAACTGCATGCCAAGCATGCTGTTTGGATTCGGGTGACTAAAATTTACTCCTGTCACATCGGATGTTTGAGCATCAATTAGGGGACTAAATATGAGCTAACTATAAAACTAATTGTATAAATAAAGATTAATTCACGAGACGAATCTATTAAACCTAATTAATCATCATTAGGACATGTTTACTGTAGCACAATATTATTAAATAATGAACTAATTAGACTTAGTGGATTCGTCTCACGAATTAGCCTCTAATTATACAATTAATTTTATAATTAATCTTTATTTAATACTTATAATTGGTGTCCAAATCTAAGCTCTCCCGGTCACCAAACCACAAGTTTCGCATGACCCCACACGACATATCTGTATCAGTTCAAAAGAAGAAGTCGTATGATGAAGAGTGTCCACCCTCCAGAGCCCAAGCAAGCATAAAATAGAAATTTCATTTCTGTGTTTTGTTTCCATGCTTTCCTTTTATCCGTTTGTTTTTGTGTTGCTCCGCAGAACAGAAGATTTTGTCTCCTCTCCTCTGCTCTTGGGGGCGTGCGTGTCCCATCCATCCCATGTGTGTTGTTGTGGACTCCCACTCCTCTCTCCTTGCTGTCACCCTTGCCTGACCCTTCTTCTTCTTCGCCAGTTCTTCACCACCCCCACCGGTACCACCTCATCCCATCCCGCCCACGCAGTTTCACCCACCCCAATCCATCCATCTAGGCAGAGGTGAAAAGCCACATTCATCCATCCATCAAGCTTTCCTGTTTCCTGCATATAAATCTGGAGGGGAACAGCACGAACAGGAGAGAAGGGAAGGAGATCCGTGAGGAGGGAAGCCGCCTCCATGGCTGAGAAGGAGGGCAACCTCGAGGCCGTCCTCAAGGAGGCTGTCGACCTGGTATGGCTCTCCTCTCTCCCCTTTTTGGAGAAAATTTCTCTCTGGCTTGTTGCACGGGCGACGTCTTGGGAAATTAAAGCCTGCGCCTTTCTGTTCTTTCTCGGCTCCTTTTCCTAGATTGCTGTTCATGGTCTACGAAAATCGCATCTTTTAGCAAAGGCCTTGATAACCTGTATGCTGCCTTGGGGGTCCTTGTTCTGTGGATTCCCGAATTATAGGTGACATTTTGGCATAGGGATTTTTCTATTTCTCTGCCTATTTCTCAAATCTATTCGGAATTTCACTTCTTCTTTTGGGTCCGAGGATTACGTCGTAGAGACATTGACATACTTCTGCTCCTGTCTGATTCTGGGCATACCTGTAACTTGTTACATGTAGTAGTAGGTCTCATGGCGACAATTCAGTGAGGGTGTTGCTCAGCTGAGTTGTCGAGGTAAGGAATTGCGTCACTCAACTGGTGCTGCTTATCCTTTCTGCAGGAGAACTGCCCCCTCGAGGAGGTGTTCGAGAATCTGAGATGCAGCCGCGAGGGTCTCTCCACCCAGCAGGCGCAGCAGCGCCTTGAAATCTTTGGCCCCAACAAGCTCGAGGAGAAGGAGGTCTGATTTCATTCACGTCACTCCTTACCCTTTTTTCTCGACACGCGGGTTGCGTCGAATTGTCAGCCTCACACATGTAACGATTGCTTAAAGCTGGGATTTTGATGGTCGCAGGAGAGCAAAGTTCTCAAGTTTTTGGGATTCATGTGGAATCCACTCTCCTGGGTCATGGAGGCTGCAGCAATCATGGCCATTGCTCTTGCCAACGGAGGGGTAAGACAGTGAAACCTGTGAACAGACTTCAAATTCCATTTTCAAGCTCTTTCCCCCCTGTTTTCTTTTAGTTGGTGTATCTTACTAATTTTAGTTTTCTTGTGATTATGTCATCAGGGGAAACCACCGGATTGGCAGGACTTTGTTGGTATCATAACTCTGCTTGTCATCAACTCAACAATTAGTTTCATTGAGGAAAACAATGCTGGTAATGCTGCGGCTGCCCTCATGGCTCGTCTTGCACCTAAAGCGAAGGTCCGTTACCACCCACTCTATGCTGTTTCCGTCTATGTTTTGCATGAAGATTGTGTCTACCGAGCCCTTCCAAAGGTCTGAACCGACTTATTTTTCATCAGGTTCTTCGTGATGGCCGATGGACTGAGGAAGAGGCAGCCATTCTTGTACCAGGAGACGTTGTCAGTATTAAACTAGGAGACATTATACCTGCAGATGCACGCCTCCTTGAGGGGGATCCTTTGAAGATTGATCAGGTTCTTCGCATTGCCACCACTTTCTTAAACCACCTAGCCTTTGATGATCCATAGTGATCTTTTTCCTCATAACTTCTCTTGCGTGAAATTAGTCTGCCCTTACTGGAGAATCACTCCCGGTCACCAAAGGTCCTGGTGACGGCGTCTATTCTGGTTCGACGGTCAAGCAAGGTGAAATTGAAGCTGTTGTGATTGCCACTGGTGTTCACACTTTCTTTGGAAAGGCTGCACACCTTGTTGACTCCACGAATCAAGTTGGCCATTTCCAGAAGGCAAGATAGACAGCTCTGTCTCATATGCATGTATTCTGGACCGAATTGTCAATGTATACCATTGCTTATATTGTTACTTGATTGGTGCAGGTCTTGACGTCTATTGGGAACTTCTGTATATGCTCAATTGCTGTGGGAATGTTTGTTGAGATCATTGTCATGTATCCTATCCAGCACAGGGCGTACCGCCCTGGGATCGACAATCTCCTCGTCCTTCTCATTGGAGGCATCCCCATAGCCATGCCAACAGTCTTATCTGTAACTATGGCTATTGGGTCGCACCGTTTGTCTCAACAGGTTTGTTAATGGATCATCACATCTGTTGTAGTTCTATTTTTCTATGGATGATCATATCATCACATTTCACCTTTTTCTTTATCTCTGTTGGTATAATATTTAATTAGTTTAATAATGTTTATCCAGGGAGCTATCACAAAGAGAATGACTGCAATCGAGGAGATGGCTGGCATGGATGTTCTTTGCAGTGATAAAACTGGAACATTGACCCTGAACAAGCTTACTGTGGACAAGAACCTTGTTGAGGTGAGACAAGAACAACCATTTAGCATTCTCTTAGCTATCTCATGTATGGTTTAAATAACTTTAAGTTTGTAATCCAGGTTTTTGAAAGAGGCATTACTCAGGATCAAGTGATTCTCATGGCTGCTAGAGCATCTCGTACAGAAAACCAAGATGCTATTGATACTGCTATAGTTGGGATGCTAGCTGATCCAAAAGAGGTATGCTGCATTGTTAAAGGCTTTAAGCAGAGACTGATGATTACATTCCTTATATGATGAGCTGACTCTGTCTATGTTTTCGTGAAGGCACGTGCTGGCATCCAAGAAGTTCACTTCCTGCCATTCAATCCTACTGACAAAAGAACAGCATTGACATACATCGACAGTGATGGCAAAATGTTCCGTGTTAGTAAGGGTGCACCTGAGCAGGTACCACATGAATCGAGCATTAACTAATTATGCCATGATATCTCAGCATTTCCTTATGAAAGCATTTCATTCAGATCTGTATATCATTGCATATAACATCATGCCATATACTCAATGAATGAACTGCAGATTCTCCATCTGGCTCACAACAAGTCAGAGATAGAGAGGAGGGTTCATGCTGTGATTGATAAATTTGCAGAGCGTGGACTTAGATCACTTGCTGTCGCATATCAGGTGAGAAGACAATGCAGCTTATATCTTGGCTTGCTATCCACTTTGGCTTGCTATCCACTTGTTGTCTTAGTGGTGAGCTGTTCTGTTCTTACGTAGGAAGTACCTGAGGGGAGGAAAGAAAGTCCTGGTGGCCCATGGCACTTTGTTGGTCTCATGCCACTTTTTGACCCTCCAAGACATGACAGCGCTGAAACAATTCGAAGGGCACTCAACCTTGGAGTTAATGTCAAGATGATCACAGGTATACAACCAGCTGAACAGTATCAAAAAAAAAATGGTTCACTTTCTATTTATACAACTTCATATTTCTGAGTGAATGTGCTTTTGATGTAATCCTACTCGTCAACAGAACATATTTTGATAGAAGTACATTATGGCCTGGTGGGGGCTTCATCACACTGACATGACTGTTCTCGGTTTCTCTTGATCCCCAGTGTTTTGATTTGTTTTCTGATTTTCAGGTGATCAGCTGGCAATTGGAAAGGAAACAGGCCGTCGCCTTGGAATGGGTACGAATATGCATCCTTCTTCTGCTTTGTTAGGACAGAACAAGGATGAGTCTATTGCTGCTTTACCAGTTGATGATCTCATCGAGAAAGCTGATGGTTTTGCTGGTGTATTCCCTGGTATGGCTTTTAAGGAATAAATATTGTTGGGAGGAGGCATAAATGTTTGATTCTGGATTAATTGAGTAACTGTTTATCTCCAGAACACAAGTATGAGATTGTGAAACGTCTGCAAGCACGGAAGCATATCTGTGGAATGACTGGTGATGGAGTAAATGATGCTCCAGCCTTAAAGAAAGCTGATATTGGTATTGCTGTTGCTGACGCAACTGATGCAGCCAGGAGTGCTTCAGATATTGTCCTCACAGAACCTGGACTTAGTGTTATCATTAGTGCTGTGCTCACCAGTCGCGCAATTTTCCAGCGTATGAAGAATTACACGGTATGCTAGAAGTGGAAGTACGCTCTCAATTATGCTATGTTTTTCCTTGTGCTATTTGACTAATGCATTTTTATTATGGCAGATCTATGCTGTGTCGATAACCATCCGTATCGTGGTAAGTTTTCCTTGTCTGTCAGTAGTCAGTACTTCCGAGCTGAAACTTTTAGATCATTGCATGCTGATTCAGGGATTCTGTTTGGAATTAAATTTCTACTGAATTCAACAGAATCAGAACTGTTTGTGATATTCCCATGCATGCCTTGTATAATATATTCATCTAGCATTGAAATCATATGCATGGATCCTGCAATATTGCTTGAAGGTTTAACTACCATTTTCCTTTTTCGTACACTTGACAGCTTGGATTTATGCTCCTTGCCCTCATTTGGAAATTTGATTTCCCACCATTCATGGTCCTAATCATAGCAATTCTAAATGATGGTACTTTCCTCCCTCGCTGTCTTTGAAAGAAGTTGAAGTAGAAACCAGGAAAGGTTCTAATGCTGTTTGACCATTCGGCGTGATGAATAGGTACCATAATGACCATATCAAAGGATCGTGTAAAACCATCCCCACTACCTGACAGCTGGAAGCTGGCTGAAATTTTCACAACTGGAGTTGTCCTTGGTGGATATCAGGCAATGATGACTGTTATCTTCTTTTGGGCTGCATACAAGACAGACTTTTTCCCAGTAAGGATTTTGGTCATGAGTTAACTGCATTTGGATTTCAGTGAATCTATGTTTTTTTAAACACTAGAATTGGCTAGAGAACTTCTATACTTTGCAGGGCCTTTACTTATTTTTGCTTACTGCTATTAAAATATTTCAGAGATTATTTCATGTTGAAAGCCTTGAGAAGACTGCTCAAGATGATTTCCAGAAGCTTGCCTCTGCTGTTTACCTGCAAGTCAGCACCATCAGCCAAGCTCTCATTTTCGTGACAAGGTCCCGGAGCTGGTCATTTATTGAGCGACCAGGGTTTCTACTGGTCTTTGCATTCTTGGTTGCGCAGCTGGTGAGCTCTTACTCCCTTTCCTTTTGAACTACGTCGGGAGTTGTAAGTTGCATCGAGCTAAAATCTCACGTTTGATTGCAGATTGCTACGCTGATTGCTGTGTACGCTGACTGGGCATTCACTTCAATCAAAGGCATTGGGTGGGGCTGGGCTGGTATTGTGTGGCTTTACAACATCATCTTCTACTTCCCGCTCGATATCATCAAGTTCCTCATCCGATATGCTCTTAGTGGGAAAGCATGGGATCTGGTCATTGAGCAAAGGGTAATCAACTAATAATATGCATTGCGCCAGGTGTGTATTGGAGTGTTGGGTATTGTGAGTGTGTGGTTAACGTGCATCATCTTCCTGTAGATTGCGTTCACAAGAAAGAAGGACTTTGGCAAGGAGGAGAGGGAGCTGAAGTGGGCACATGCACAGAGGACCCTCCATGGGCTGCAGGCACCGGATGCCAAGATGTTCCCAGAGAAGGCTGGGTACAATGAGCTGAACCAGATGGCTGAAGAGGCGAAGAGGAGGGCTGAGATTGCAAGGTAGGACCACAAATGACTTTGTTGCTCAATACCAGCAATAGTTAGTGTTTTCTTATGTATACTAATGTTTAGGCCCACCCGTGTCCTTTTTCCCCCATGAATGCATTATTATTACTACTGATAGATCCATTTGTGGGGATGAAAAGTGCCTTTTGTGGTACACTACTGGTAGGCAATAGTTAGAGGAACCTAAAGGTTGCTTGATCATTATGTGAAGTTGATTGATGGGGTTGTGGATGATTGTTGCAGACTGCGGGAGCTTCACACACTCAAGGGACATGTGGAGTCTGTTGTGAAGCTGAAGGGGCTCGACATTGAGACCATCCAGCAGTCCTACACGGTTTGATATTGCCTGTCCAGAAGAAGGGATTTTTTTTATCTTTCTTTTTCTTTTTGGCCACCGAAGTGTGAATTTGACGGTGGCTGGCCTCTCTTTGTTTTATTTAACTGAACTGGAGTCACATCACCCGACAAGTACTTGAAATGAGACGGAATCACTTGATCTCTGTAATCTGTCTTCTTTTCGCATGGTTTACTAGTAACTTTTTGTCGCCTATCCTATTCTATCCTACATAAGTGCTTGAAGGGAAATCAGGAAATGGGATGCATGTGTTAGTATTTGGAAAGAGAGATTCTGTGTACTCCTATATATCTTCTTCTTTCTCTCTTGCATGGGATGATAGATGGATGATTGGGTGTGAGGGCAAGGTCTCATCAATCAGATCACTAACTCCTATGATTGGCTAGCTTAGCTGTGTGTGGCATGTGATGTGCGGGCTTCAGCTTCAATGAATGAATGAAATGCATGCATGGAGCTGGAACTACTTGGGGGGGTCAGCATTGAGATGCTTCCTTGCTGGAACAATGTGGTTCCAGATCTGCCGATCTGTGCTCTATCTGTGGTTAGGTTCATATGTTGCCTGCTGCCAAAGATGCCAGATGGTTGGAGCTGCTGCAAAGATTTGCTGTGTGACGGCTAATAATCCTTCCTTTCTTTGCTGTGTGACGGCTGGAAGCACACATCAAAGACTAGAGCATCTGGATAGTTTTGAAGGAGTATAAAGATGATACAATTCCATTTTATATAGGAGCATTACCCAGATATTGTCCAATATTTTTTTTGAGTCGCAGATATTGTCCAATATTGTCTAGTAGGTATGTAAATCGTGAAGCAGCTCCGGCCCAACTCGGCCCAGGGAGAGAAAGCGGTCAGATCGGCCCATAACACTGAACCGGCCTAGTTCATGAGGCCGAGCTCCGACCTCCTCCAGCCAGCTTCCAGCGGAGGGGCAGATAGCAAGCTGTTCGGCGAAATGCCGCCGTGGCCGCCGCCGTGTCTCCAGCCCACCCTCGCCACCGCTCGCCGCACCACCGCCTTCTCCTTCTCCAGGATCAGGAGGAGCAACCTCTCCTCCTCCTCCTCTTCAACCCCCGCCTTCGTCTGCGCAACCCCGGGCGACCACGCCCACGAGCAGCAGGTAAATCAATCTTGCAGCTGCCTGTCGGCTGCCGCCCACCCCCCACGCCTCACGCCATGCGATGCCGATGTGTCTAGGGGGACAACGAGGAGCAGTCGTTGGTCGTGGTGGGCGGCGGCGCCGCGGGGGTCTACGCCTCCATAAGGGCCAAGACCCTGGCGCCCCGCCTCAACGTCGTCGTCATCGAGAAAGGGAGGTTCTTGTCCAAGGTCAAGGTCTCCGGCGGTGGCCGCTACAACGTGACCAATGGCCATCATCTTGAGCCCATGGTATATGCAATCCAGCCTCGTGCTTAGTATTGCTCTATCGGTCTGTCCTTATTCATTTATAAGCTTGCTTGCCTGCTTGGCAAATGACAATGTTCAGGGACTGGCCAGAAATTATCCTAGGGGGAACAAGGAGCTCAGAGGATCGTTCTTTGCCGCTCATGGCCCGCAGGATACCATGCGTTGGTTCACAGACCATGGTGTGGAGCTTAAGGTAGCTAGCAAGCTTTGTTGACATCACATCTGCCTCACCATCTGTTTCTGTGTGTATGTATGTGCATTCCTCTGAAGCAAGCTATTAATGCTGCTCCCTTCCCCTTGCTAATTTCCATGTCAGACGGAAGATGATGGAAGAGTCTTTCCTGTCACTGACAATTCAGCTTCAGTAGTAGACTGCCTGCTGAACGAAGCTAGGAGACTTGGAGGTACCTTTTGCTAATTGGCTTTGATGTTAACTTTGCTGTTAATTTCCCCACATGTCAGTCACTCCCTGACCAATTCAAAACCAAATGGTTAAGTTTCTCTGCAGGCTGGCAAAGCTGTGTCTAGTGCATCTGTCACTCAGCATGGGAAGTTTGTCCTCAAGGTTGAGAAGCGTACTGCTGATCTTGTTGATTACATCAATGCTAACTATGTCTTGGTTGCTACAGGTAGCAGCCAGCAGGTCTGGGAGTTCCTGTTTACACCCATCTTTGCATCTTGTCAAAATATCATAGGGCACAAAGTTGCATCCTTACCCATTTTATCACCTGTAGGGCTATTCAATTGCTGCACAACTCGGCCACTCCATTATTTCACCAGTGCCCAGCTTATTCACATTTAAGGTCGCAGACAAGAGATTGGCTGATCTTGCTGGGGTATGCATCCACAATGCTATTTCCATTTCCATTTCCATTTCCATGCTAAGAATTACTCTCCAGTAATAAAAGAGCGGTGTTTCTCGAATGAAAGGGTGATATTTCAGAATTCGTGCAGGCAAAATTGCATAAGTTTCCTCTGTGTATTTACCTATTTTTTTCATACTTTATTCTACCAAGGAACATGATTAAGCATCAAGACTTGTGCCTTATAACAGGAAACCTGATTACACAGTTGCTTTTTGTTTCTTGAGTTAACAGCAGTACTGAACTGCAATATCTTTTCTTCTGCAATGTAGGTTACATTTCCAGTAGTCAAAGCAAAATTGAAGCTAGATGGCCTGCAAAAAAATGTTCCGGAATTAACTCAGGTGAACATGCCATTTCTTTTCAGCTATGGGTTGATGAGATAGGCAGTCAACTTGTCATGTGCATTTGCTTACACTAGGTGCCTTGACAGACTGGGCCTATGTTAGTTACGCACTGGGGGCTTAGTGGTCCGGTTGTTCTGCGTTTGTCTGCATGGGGAGCACGTGAACTGCATCAGTGCAACTACCAAGGTATGATGCAATGAAAGTTCACAGAAAACGCAGTAGATTGATAACTGGGTGATGGTACTGTTGTGATATTTCTAATTTTAATCCCTGATTATTGTTGTATTGTAAATCGATGGTCAGGGATTATTTTACTCAGTACATCCAGAAGATGCAGATCACTTCCTTGTATTCTTCCCTTATTACATTTACTACTTTAATGAAATGGTTGACTTTTTAGATTATCATTTAGGGAATAATGCATGTTAGCATATTTCTTAATGGCAAAATAGGCACTTTGGTCCCTCAACTTTGATCTGAGGGTCAACTTCGTCCCTCAACTTTTAAATTGGCCAATGTAGTCCCTTAACTTTCATTTTGGGGTCAAACTCGTCCTTGTGCAGATATTATACTCCATAATAACATGAGATAAATACAAAAAGTCTATTTTACCCTTGGCTCATTCTCCCCCTCCTCATTATCCAATATTTGTATCATGTTCGCTCAATTTTCCACAATATTTTATATGATGGTACAGTTATGCAACAAGTAGGTCTAATTTTACTCTCTATGCGTCCGCAATACATTGCGTTGCATGGGTAAATATTTTATATGATGGTACAAGTAGGTCTAATTTTACTCTCTATGCGTCCGCGATAAAATGCGATGCATGGGTAAGTAAACTTCTATGTTCCAAATTAAACACTTGTGATGTTCAGCTTCTAAATGCATAGATGCCACCACACTGTGTGACTTGCATTGGTTAAATATTTTTTTAGTAAAAAATAAACTGTTGCAGAATTTAAAGGGGAAGGAGCCAAGGGTAAAGAGGACTTTTTGCATAAATATCATATTATTATGGAGTATAATTATGTTATTATAGAGTACAATATCAACATAAGGACGAGTTTGACCTAAAAACGAAAGTTGATGGACTATATTGGCCAATTTGAAAGTTGAGGGATGAAGTTGATCCTCAGATCAAAGTTGAGGGACCAATACGCCTATTTTGCCTTTCTTAATTATGCAACTATATTTGAATTTCATATTAGAAATTTTATAAGGTGTTAAGAATTCGGACATCGATAGACTATAGTACTGTGTAATATCAAATTTATTATTGTTTAGAATGTTTGTTCTTTTCCTAATAAGTTCAGATGGCTAGCACTTAATGGCACCCTGTCGAGTAAACAACATATGTTGCGTATCCCGTTTTCCTTGTTGTTCTGTTATCCAAGCTTTACTGCTTTGCCTCTTCAACCAATGCTCATTTTTAGTTTTTTTTTTCCTGTCTATCTTCAAACACATGAAAATTGAGGACAGGAAAGCTTCTGGTTGACTTTCTGTACAGTCAATAGCATCCATTTTCCTTGTTGAATTCTATACATTTCTTTCAACACAGGAAAGCTTATGGTTGACTTTGTACCTGACATCCATATTGAGGACGTGAAGGGCATCCTGTTCCGCTACAAAGATCAGCATGCGGTCCATTTCTTCCCTTACATTATTGCATTTACATATGATTGAGTTAGTGCCTTAGATCTTCATATCAGGACCAGCATTTGTTACTGGCGGACTACTATTGATTTTGTCTTTGCTGTAATAAGTTGAAAAAAAGTCATCTCTCGCAAATTCCTGCAATAGTTTGAATCTTACAAATTCTTTATATTTCAACTCTTCTTTGGCTTGCTTTGGCATTATTACCAATACTGATAATAATTGTAGCTTCCTGGTCACTGTCACATTGGAGTATTTTGATTAAAAATTTTAAATGACCTTCTAATTCATTAGAGAAACATTCATCCCATGAACATTCTGACAGTTCTAATTTTTTTTTCCACAAAGGGATCATCCCGGATTTCATGACTTGAGAACGAAATCACAAAAGTCTGTTGCAAACCGAGCATTCACTCCTAACCCGTCTACCACCTGGGGATACCCACCCCCCCCTCCCCACCACCACCACCACCCGGTCATCAACTGCAAAGCGTTGACTCTCCAGGGGGGCAAAAGAACAAACTGTTTTCCAAACAATACAAGAAACAGACAGTAGGAGCTACAAAAATTATGCAGAATAACAAGCTTTGACACAGCATGATACACGACTGATCTCCCGTGGTCTTTGACTCCACATGATTCCTCTAACTGTAGAAGAACCACTCCTGTGTCTTCCGGGGCTTCACGCGGGTGGAACTGCTTGCCGTTATCTTGAGGGCCTCCGCTCCCGCTTGCAACTGCACCCTGTCATCCTCGTTTTGTAATTCTGCCCTGAAAGATAAAAATGAGCATGCTAGGCACACAATCTCTGCAGGAGATAAAATGACCAGTTCTATTAAGAATTAACAATAAAGTTGAACTAAAAAGTGTTTTTTATACTAACTAAGAAGTGTTGGTCCCTGCAGAAGCACAAAGTAAATAACACCTTTCCCATGGAGTTTGGGCTAGTGAAGAGATTTTGGAGATTCCTGCTAGAACAGGAGGTCATAATATTACTGAAATAACCCTTTACTCATCCCTTTAATCAGATATTTCATCAGGTAAAGTCTTTTCTTTGCAGAGTTTAAATGGTGATATGCACTGGGCCTCGATGCCAAATAATCATCTAAATGCAATAGCTGTTCGGTTAAAACAATGGATGTTTGAGGTTGTTGGGAAGGTGTGCAATATCCTTATATGCCAACTGAAATTTCCCAGTCTAAAATACGACAGCAACAATGTTTTTGCCAAGACTAACTGCCAATTATCTGTCATCATACGTAGGGCCAATTTAAAGATGAATTTGTGACTGCCGGAGGTGTTCCAATTTCAGAGGTTCAGTCTTAACTGCAGTTTTCTTGAACATGAATCACACATAGACCTGACTTGTTTCCCTGTTGTTATAGATATCGCTTGGCACAATGGAAAGCAAGAAACAACCAAATCTGTTCTTTGCTGGAGAGGTAAATATCGATCATGAACTCACAATATTCAGGACTAGCAATAATACAATTTACCTTATGAAGGTGATTTTGCTGCAGGTACTTAATGTCGACGGGGTCACTGGCGGTTTCAATTTTCAGGTAAGCTGTACAAATTTCCTGAAGAGTTGTTTACCTCTGTTGAGAGAGCAAAAAGGTTCACAGTCTGGAGACTAACTTGAATGGAAACTTGAAATTTTTGGGTGAGAAGAAAAGTTTTGTAATGCATTAGTTGTTTGTTTTCCACAGAATGCATGGACTGGTGGGTACATAGCTGGGACAAGCATAACCACATTGGCATTGACAAGCAATCTCCTAGAGCCACAGTCCTTCTTCCAACTAGAAGGATCACAGAAGAAAATGTGGATTGAGCGATGAAAGAATCTTCTTAGATCATCTGCGGCTGTGGCGATGATTCAGGGATATCATTAATTTTGAGGATATCCAAGATAACCAAGATTAGTGAGTTACATTTGATAGCAGATGGTAACATTAGCCTAACATGGGGTCAATGTAGAGTCCATCTAGGCATACAGTGTGCAGTCTGGAAAGATAGTAGTTACAATCTAGTTGAACAAGCTGTGAATTATACTTGGGAATAAGTTATTGTACTATAGTCTGTCTTTGTGGGTCTCAGTCTTTGTAGCATCTAGAGGATAGCTTATGTGTTGTGGTTTTGCTGCCCCTAGGACAGCATCTAGAGGATAGCATATTAAAGGACAGCATCTTAGCTTTAGCTGTCAGGACAACATCTAGGCATCTTAGACCAGTTTGCATAAGCTTGGCTGCCCAGCCAGCTATAAATATGTAACCCCAACCTCTCGGGTTGGCATGGCATTGTGTGAAAAATAAACCAGAAAATTGCCCCAACTCTCCTAGTGTCATCCTTTCGATGAGACGTTCTTTCCTGCAGCCTGAACATCTCTTGTTCCTTTCCCTCCCACGTCTCCTTTCGCTGTCAGCCAGCAGCAGCAACACCTGTTGTTTCTGCTCACCTTTCCTTCCCTGCACAGACAAGCAGCAGCAGCAGCACGTCTGTGGCAACCTCCTCCCCACGCAGCAGCCCCCCATTAGCACGCCATGTTCGAAGCGCAGTCTCAGCGTTCGGTCGCCTCGAGCGCGCGGCACCGGCAGGACGCCGAGGTCGCCGCGGCAGAGGAGCGCGACAGGCCAGACAGGCGCGGACGCGCCGACGGAGCCCCAGGCGGGGGTGCGCACGACGGCGGTGCTCCCGGCGACGGCGGCCGGGTCGACGGAGAGCGCGGCCCTCACAGGCGGCGCGGCTCTCCCTCCCCAGACCGGCGCCATGGCTACCATGGCGTCCAGGCGGTGGTCAGGGACCTTGGTCCCGGTGGTGGGTGGCCTACCCTCACCCAGACCAACTGTTGGCGCTAAAATCGGCCGGATAGGAATCGGCCGATGGGTTTTCAGCGTCGGACACACGACCCGGGAGAATCTGCTTAGCTCCTGTTCGGGTTATCGCCCTGGTGCAGTTCGCGCGGCGTGCCAGTCAATCTGACCTGTTGATTGACAAGGAAATAGAGTATTAAATTCCAGGCGCGTCGATCGGCTGGGGTTCCGATCTGTCCTGAGGAGCGCGTCGGCAGCGAATCGGCCGATTTGCTGTAGAGATGATCGGCTATGGATCAGCCGATGATCGTATAGTAATCGTAAAGAAAACTGCTGGAGTGATCTAGACGACTACTGCAAGGACAACACTTGAAATAGATCTAATCGGCTGTATGATGATAAATCGAAGGAGAGCAATGACGAAGCCGATTACTCTGATCTCAAGCTGGATAACTGGTGATAATACTAGAATAACAGGTAAAACTTGCAATTCTAGTAAATATCGATAACTGGTGAATAAATCCAAACGAAACCACAGCGATGCGCCCGTAGTTAAAGCTCGGATATTAGTCGGTAAGCGGAACCTACCAATTGGCCGGAGATCAAGTTGATGCAGCCCTGCCAATCCGTACGAACTCGTGGAAGAAGAAAATATTGGCGAAGTCGCCGACTTGAAAGTAAAGTACTAGTAAAAAGTAGAAGTGTTTTGTTGATTGATGTATTGATTCCTCGCAAAGCCCTAGCGACTCCTATTTATACCCTGAAACTAGGACTCCTGGTCGATTATGACTTGTTACAACCTTATTTAAAATAGGAAAACTACTATATCTATAAGAACTTTTAAAGGAAACGGACTCCCGCAGAATCTTCCGCCGCCGTTCCCTGATCCAATCAGGATTCTCTTCAATTGCTCCTTGACCGATTTGACGTGCCCTATTGACCATCTTTTGACCAGGATCTTCTGGAATAATCCCATCCTGTTGGCATAGGCTGCGCCACCAATCGGCCGATTTTCAACTGTTACCTCAATCGGCCGATTCCTCACTGTAGCTTTCACATCTGCTGCATCGGCCAATCTTCTCCTCCTGACGCCGATTCAACACGTGTCAAAATCTGGCGTCAACACATGCCCCCCAGTTTCGGAGTAAAATATAACTTTTCCTTCGAAACTCTTTTCTTTAACCCTCTCCTCCGAAACGGGTGCAGTAAAAATCTCCTTCCGTTCCGCGGCACAATGATTGCAATTTCCTCGAACCGGGCGCGCGAAACGACCGCTCCCCTGGAACTCGTGTAGACGGCGCGGTAAAAATACCATCTTTGCCCTTGCCCCCCTTATCTCTCTTAAGTACTGGTTTTCTCCACCTCTCCTCCTCCACGAATCTAGCATCCTCTCTGTCGCATCACTGTTCATCTTCCTCCAAGTTCCTTCGATTTCCAAGCGCTCCCCCTTCTCCGGCGATCTCATCCGCAGCCTGCTCCGACCCCCAATGGCATCTCCATCGGCGACCACCCCATCTACAGAGGCTCCATCGGCTGCTCCTTTGGCGGCGGCGGCCCAATCGGCGGCTTCCCCAGTGGCGTCATCGGCGACGATGGCTTCCATCCCAGAGGTAAATGCCCGAAATTTTTTTCCTTTTCGCCTTTCTACTGCTTCAGTATTTTCCGGTCCCTTTCTTAGTTTCTTCCCTTTTTCCCCTTTCTTTTTAGGCCCTTAGGCACAGGATCACCATTCCTCTCTCAGAGTCTCCTGACCTCATCTGTCTAGGCCCTATGGGGAGCCCTGATCCAACGGATCTAATCAGTTTAGAAACTCATAGGATCCCCTTTAAGCAGTCACCCATGGATTTAGATCACTGGGTAGGCGCATTCAGATCCTGGCCGAATGAAACACCCGGGTGGAGAGAATGGTACCTGAGGGTAGCCGGGTCTTGGAAAGTCCAATGGGAAGAACTTAAAATCGTCCAATGCATAGACTTATCCCTGTCTCAAATGGAAAAGAACGAACCTTTGGTTATGGCAGCCTCTTACTTCTGGTCCGTTGCACTTAACGCATTCCTTTTTGGACACGGACCCATGACCCCGACCTTGGCCGATGTCCTGCTGCTGACCGGCCTAGATGTTTCCTCTGCCGATACCCCCTTCAATTATCTGTTCAAGCCATCTCATCGGCTGGAGACCAAAGGAATCGGCGGGTGGAAAGGATACATCAGTAAAAACATGAAGACAGGGACAGTCTCACAGAGGGAGCACACCGCCTTCTTGATGTTGTGGCTGGAGAAACACTTCTTCTGTGGCAGAGCGGTCGGCCCCTCTTCCAACACTCAAGCTTTGGCAGAGTCTCTCGCACAAGGATCGGCCATCCCCCTCGGTAAACATTTGCTGGGATCGGCATACCATCTGATGCATCAAATCGGCGTCAAGCTATCGAAAGGAGAGCCGATAGGGAATCCAGGCGGTCCTTGGTGGTTCATCACCCTCTGGCTCAATCTACACATGAGCAAGGTCTCTCAGCAGAGGATAGAGACAAAGACCTTTCCCAACATCGAGTCAGAGGAGAATCCATCGGTCCGTCGCCGCTGTAGATCTGTTGGAGAAGCGGTATCGGCCTTTCCTGGCTGCCAGTTCACCGCTACCCGCGTAGCTGAATATTTCAGATGTTTCTATAATGGACTTAGTGAGGAGATGATCATCTGGTATCCATATCAGACCGCAGAGCCAATTTTCGAATTGCCTGTATGCTTCGATTTCTCCACCCATACATTTGACAGAGATTTAATGGACGTCTTGATTAAGCCGAGAATTCTGCCGGCTAACTTCTTCTCAGGAAAGGACTCACCCACTTATGAGTTCTACTGCCCGTCGGCTGCAGCAAGGCAATTAGGTTTTGGCCAATTGCCGATTCGAGTCTATTTCGCCGGCCAAGCAAAATTCAGAGACGGACTAACTTCCAGTCTTGACTACAGCCGATTGTGTGATTTAGTACCCGATTCCAGCACCATTGACTTGAACGGCTGGTCAGTTGCCTCTTTCGCCACCCAACAGTATAAATTATGCTGGGCAGAATGGAAGCAGCATCTTTTCTGCAAATCCCCATCAACTTACTGCAACATTCTGGACCCAGAGAACATCGACCCAAATGCTGCGGTATGTCCTTTTCTCCTTAGCCGATTTCAATGCTGCATTATCATCTCGTTTTTAACTCATGTTTACCTCTTCAGTCTGAAAGCCATGTTCCCCCGATGCGGAGCCGAAGCGGCCGGCCGATCGATAGCCATCACCAATATACAGCGTACCCACTCATCGGCTTCCATGCTCCATCTATCAGAGATATCTCCACCGGCCGATCAAGACGAGCGCCCAAAAGACCAACACCAAAGATATCCAGCCGTCGGATGCGAGCTCGTATTGGATCGGCCGATCAGGCGACAATAGCATCCGCTGAAATCTCCCGTATCGGATCGGCTAGCCAGATGGCAGCAGTATCGGCCGAGACTCCCCGTGTTGGATCAGCCGATCAGGTGGAAGTGATACTCGCCGAGACCTCAGGTCCTTCACCCCTACCAGTTGTCGAGACGGCCGATCCCCAAGTCACCGCCGAAGCCGGGGCTGCTGCAGCATCGCTCTTAGTAGAAGCTGTCCAGGTAACCTTATTTATCTCATATATTCCCCAAATCTTCTACTGACATCAATTCCATTCGTTTGCTAGGCTGCACAAGTTGTCCCACCACAGTCCCCGCAACTATCGGCCACGTCTCAAGTAGGGACTGAGATTACAGCAGCTCCTGTTGCCGAGGTACATGATCTCTTACCCTGCATCCTTAATATTCAGGAAACTTAACCAATTTTGATGCAGGTCGACTTGGGTACGCCGATTGTAACTCCACAGCAGGAATCGGCCGGGAGACCCACAGAGGCATGACAAATTTCCATTACCATCTCATTTCATTTTCCCATAGTATTTTCACTGGAATTTATGTCTTTCTTAGGAAGCTGGCCCAAGCGGAGCACTGATAATGATCGAGTCTTCTTCTTCCGGCGAACCAAGTGCACCAGTCCCTGAAACAAGGGAAACACTTCCACCGGCGCAGGCAAGAGAGATTCGTTTCAAAGAGGTAACAATCTTACCATCAGAATCGGCCGATCTCCTTTCACCGCTTGCTTACCCTTTACTTTGTTCCCTTACAGGAGCAAGATACCCCCAACAATAGCATCTTTTCCTTTGCTGTCTCCTTGGCCGATGAAGAAGAAATCGCCTCACACGCAGTTCCATCGAGCTCTACCTCCGACGATGTCCGCTCCAAGGTGACATCGGCCGATTGGTGGAAGATGCATCGCCGATCCGACGACTTTTCAATGAGGTCAAAGATCACATCCCGGATGAAGTGTCGGAAGACTTGGGGTATGCTGCCTATATAGAGGGCATGCAGATTCCGGTTTCCAGGGCGCTGCAACGTATGGCCGATCGTGCTCAGATGGCCAAAACTGAGGAGGAGGTTGACTCGTACAAGCATCGGACTCAGGAAGTACACCACAGAATCAACTTCCTCGAGAACTGCCGTCCGGACATCGTCGGCGCAATAGATCGGCTGAAACGGAGGAGAGCAGAACTAGCCAAGGAGATGGAACAGATAACCAAAGAGATAGCCGTTGAAGAGAAGAAGCTCCAAGAACTCCCAACCATGATCAGCGAGCTGAAGCAAGAAAGACAATATCTGGCCCGTGAAACAATAAGACTCCGTCGCCGCGTGTCAGAAGTACCAGGATCGGCCGATAATGATCAGAGAATAGTAGAATCGGCCGATCAAATTAGACGACGAGCGATTGTAGCCATAGATGCTTTCCTTGGGCTGTAAAAAATATGTTAAACAGTATTGCTCCTTTAATGCCACTGCGCCGATTTGGTTTTGAACTGCTTTCTCGGTCTGCCTCGCATTTACGTACGCATCATTTATCTCTTCTTCTTCTTTTATTGTCCCAACTGAACGGCGACTTATACCATGTCGGCCATATAATCCGTAATTTCCACTCAATAATGAATCCCAATATTTCTTTCACCAGACGTGTAGCCAGAAAACCGATGAGAAATCGGCCATGTTAACTTGACATATTTTGCATTTGTACTCAGAATCCAAATTGGCACTAATGCACGTCGTCCTTGATTTGCTGCTATCTCCCAAATCTACCATCTCTAATAAATCGGCCGACGTGAACCCATGCCCCAGCTTCTCATCTTCTCTAACGAGCTGATCCATTTATTCTGAATCTTCAGAGCCGACTGCTTGGATCGGCTGTAGACCGAAATCGGACACTTTCAGGAAGTCAGTGTCCCAAGTCCTGCCAGATATACACTTGACGTGCTCGCAGCTCCACTGTTGCGTGTCGGCCGCTGCAACGCTGTAGACGGAATCGGCAGCGACTATCTCTGTACTGTCGCCGACCCATTGCACAAGGCATTGATGCATAGTAGATGGGACACAGCAATTTGCGTGTATCCAGTCGCGACCAAGTAGCATATTATAGGACCCCTTGCCATTAATGACGAAGAAAGTAGTAGGGAGGGTCTTACTGCCGATGGTGAGGTCGACGCAGAATGCTCCACGGGCGGGTGACACGTTGCCTTCGAAATCCTTCAGCATCATGTCCGTCTTGGTGAGGTCGTCGTCGCCCTTGCCCAGCTTGCGGAACATGGCATACGGCATGATGTTGACTGCTGCGCCTCCATCTACCAGTAATCTGGTGACGGGTCTTCCGTTGACATAACCCTTGAGAAACAGCGCTTTGAGATGTTGTCATTTTTCTTCTTCTGGTTTCTCAAACGTAGCCGTCATCGGCTCTAATACCAGTTGTGCCATTTGCTCTTCTTCTGTTCTTGTTGCTTTATCTCGATCGCTTGGCGCCATGAACTCCATCGGCAGTATGAATACCATATCAATTTTGGCTGCCGATTCTTGGTTGTTTGCTTTCTGATCGTTCTTCTTTGGGCGCCAAATTCGAGATTTCACATTCCTTCTCTCTGGCACATGTCTTCGTTCTTCTTCTTGATGCTCCCACTGGCGTAGGCATTGGATCCTTCGCTTTTGGGATCTGGATAGGCCATCGGGACACCACCTGGGATTCACTGGTTTGGCCGATGATCTGGCATGTTCCCAATCTGGTTCCCTTCCTAGGGGATCTTCGTCTGACACCCTATCATCGGCCATCTCTTCCAGCCGATCGTACGCGCTGATCCTGCCCCCCAGTCCATCTTGCTGGCCGATCTTGCTTTTTGACCTGCTGTACTGGTCAACTCTGCCCCCCAGCCGATCATGTACCGAAACGCGCCGTTCTTCATGCCGATTTCTGTTGATCGGCTCTGATCCTCTGTCCCTAGAGTGTGGCCTCGGGCGATCGTTGCGGCTTGATCTGTTACACTCCGGACAGTTATCGGCAGATGGCAACCTGATATCGTTCTCCCAGCAGTGGATGAAGAACGGACATTGCCAGTGATCTTCATGCCGACGTATCATCTCTTCCTGGTGTTGTGCTTGTTCTTGCTGCTGCCGATATTTACTTAGTAAGAATTTGGAGGTGACAGGCCTGCGCGGTCGTTCTGGCCCTCGCCTATTTCTTCTGATTTCTTCCGTCGTGATCTGCCTCCTGGGGTCGACAGCGCCGCCTCTTCTCACCGATTCTGACGTCAGCACCTTGGTTTGACTTGAGTCTTCTCCGGCGTTGACCGTGTTGGCCGGGAAGGGATGCTGATCTATCTTCATCGGCATTGCCGATTTGGTTGGAGTCTCAAATCTGAGCCGCCCCTGTTCAATGGCCGATTGTATCTGCTGGCGGAAGACTTTACATTCATTCGTATCATGAGAAGTAGCGTTATGCCACTTGCAGTACTTCATCTTCTTAAGCTGATTGGCCGTAGGGATGGTGTGATGTTGAGACAGCTTAATCTGCCCCTCCTGAAGCAGTAGATCAAAAATTTTATCGGCCTTTGACGTGTCAAAGCCGAATGTCTCTGGCTCCTTCTTGCCAAAGGGGCAGGATATTGGTTTCTTCCCTTGTACCCACTCTGCCAGGCAGATTTCTTCTTTCGCATCGGATTCAGATCCCTCCAAGTATGCCACCTTCTTTTGGAAGCTCCTCCGCTGTTCAAACGGTCGGACCTCTTGCCCTGATAATCGGTGGACGATTTGGCTCAGGCTTTCAAATTCTTGGGCAGCATATCTCTCTTTGATTTGTGGCAAGAGGCCTTGGAAAGCGATATCGGCCAACTGTGCATCGGTCAGAGCCAGACTGTAGCATTTGTTCCTGATTTCTCTGAACCTCTGTATGTACCCTGTCACTGGTTCATCGCTCCTCTGTCTGAGGCTGGTCAGATCCGAAATCTTCATCTCGTGTACTCCTGCATAGAAGTACTTGTGGAATTGTTTCTCCAGATCGGCCCACGTGACGATAGAATTTGGCGGTAAAGTGGTGAACCACTGGAAGGCCGATCCGGACAGAGATGACGAAAATAAACGCACCCTCAGAGCATCTTGCATGGCAGCTTCTCCGCACTTTGATGATGAATCTCTTGATGTGCTCCACAGTGGATGTGTCGTCCGTCCCTGAGAACTTGGTGAAATCAGGAACTTTGTAGCGGTGTGGGAACGGCAGCGAGTCATAGGCCGATGGATACGGCGTCTTGTAAGTATAAGTTTGAACTTTCGGCTTCAGTCCAAACTGATCCTGGATTACTTCCGCTATTCTTGCCGTCCAATGCACCTGCTGCTGATGAACAGTTGTTCGCGGCGCGGGCATGTGTTGAAGGGCTGGTGCGGCCGGGTGATGAATCGGCGAATTTTGCTGAGCGGCCGATAGTTGATGGCGAAACGAGTCCGCACCTCCTTCGTACGTCACTGCTGGCGCCGTGCCTCTGAATGCTTCCACAGTGTTTGCCCCCCTGCCGATTTCTGGTAAAATCGGCTGATACTAGGAAACCGTCGACCGAGCGGCCGATTGGTATGGCACCTGAACCGGATAAGTGCCATGCCCGTTCGCTGGCTCGGGAAAATACGCTGTGATTGACGTCCCCCAAAACGCTGAGCTTGTAGGTAGTGTTTGCACAGAAGCCATCTGAACGGGTTGAAACGGCGCTCGCGATGGGAGACATGGTGCACCGTTGTATCTTGGAGATGCCTGAAGTGGTGGAGAGCTGTATCCCTCGCGTCGCGTCAACATCGGCTGAGGAGCCGATTGGGATGCGTATGGTAGGCTTCTGGCTGGCAGAGTAGCTGGAGGGGCATATGCCGGTCCCTGATAGCCTTGAACGGCTCCGCTGGCCAGAGAGTTGACGACGGCGTTATACACCGTGTTGCTCATCACCGTGGATTGGTCGATGAATGCTTGATATACGGACTGTTGAATCATCTCTGACATCTTGCCCGAGTCCTCAGCAATGGTGATGTGGCGAGGCGGTAGGATAGGAGCCTTCTTGACTGCCTCCCTGCTTCTGGTACGACTGAACGACTGGAGGTACATCTTCTTGTAATCTTCCAGATGTTTGGCCAATTCTTCCCTCTGGTCGTCCTTGAGATCAGCTTCTGTGACCTCGATAATGTTGCTGTCAGAGATTTCTGCGTTGTTCGATATATCAGATCTTGGATTGTCCCACCGGGCGTGCCAAAAGTGTGTTGGCGCTAAAATCGGCCGGATAGGAATCGGCCGATGGGTCTTCAGCGTCGGACACTCGACCCGGGAGAATCTGCTTAGCTCCTGTTCGGGTTATCGCCCTGGTGCATTTCGTGCGGCGTACCAGTCAATCTGACCTGTTGATTGACAAGGAAATAGAGTATTAAATTCCAGGCGCGTCGATCGGCTGGGGTTTCGATCTGTCCTGAGGAGCGCGTCGGCAGCGAATCGGCCGATTTGCTGTAGAGATGATCGGCTATGGATCAGCCGATGATCGTATAGTAATCGTAAAGAAAACTGCTGGAGTGATCTAGACGACTACTGCAAGGACAACACTTGAAATAGATCTAATCGGCTGTATGATGATAAATCGAAGGAGAACAATGACGAAGCCGATTACTCTGATCTCAAGCTGGATAACTGGTGATAATACTAGAATAACAGGTAAAACTTGCAATTCTAGTAAATATCGATAACTGGTGAATAAATCCAAACGAAACCACAGCGATGCGCCCGTAGTTAAAGCTCGGATATTAGTCGGTAAGCGGAACCTACCAATTGGCCGGAGATCAAGTTGATGCAGCCCTGCCAATCCGTACGAACTCGTGGAAGAAGAAAATATTGGCGAAGTCGCCGACTTGAAAGTAAAGTACTAGTAAAAAGTAGAAGTGTTTTGTTGATTGATGTATTGATTCCTCGCAAAGCCCTAGCGACTCCTATTTATACCCTGAAACTAGGACTCCTGGTCGATTATGACTTGTTACAACCTTATTTAAAACAGGAAAACTACTATATCTATAAGAACTTTTAAAGGAAACGGACTCCCGCAGAATCTTCCGCCGCCGTTCCCTGATCCAATCAGGATTCTCTTCAATTGCTCCTTGACCGATTTGACGTGCCCTATTGACCATCTTTTGACCAGGATCTTCTGGAATAATCCCATCCTGTTGGCATAGGCTGCGCCACCAATCGGCCGATTTTCAACTGTTACCTCAATCGGCCGATTCCTCACTGTAGCTTTCACATCTGCTGCATCGGCCAATCTTCTCCTCCTGACGCCGATTCAACACGTGTCAAAATCTGGCGTCAACACCAACTACGTCGATTGGGCCGCGGTCATGAGGGTGAGGCTCCAGGTGCGACACATGTGGGAGACAGTCCGATATGGCGATGTCGACTTCGATGAAGATCGACGGGTGCTGGATGCTCTCATCGATGCAGTCCCGGCCGAGATTTTGTTCACGCTTTCCAAGAAGCGGACCGACAAGGAGGCCTAGGACGCCATCGCTGCAGCTCGCATCGGCAGCGACCGCGCCCGCAAGTCCACACTACAGGCACTTCGCAAGGAGTGGGAGAACCTGGTCTTCAAGCCAGGTGAGGATGTTGATGACTTTGCTCTTCGTCTCAACACTCTGTTGTAGAAGATGGTGCAGTACGGCGACGACACCTACAACGAGGAGAGAGCTATCGAGAAGCTCTTTCGCTGCGTCCCCGAGAAGTACATGCAGATCGCTCGCTCGATCGAATTTCTGCTGGACCTCTCTACGATGACGATCGAGGAGGCGATAGGTCGCCTCAAGGTCGTCGATAGCGATGAGCCATAGCCTCTCTCGAGGCCTATCACCATTGGCGGGTGTTGACGCCAGATTTTGACACATGTTGAATCCGCGTCAGGGAAGGAAGAGACTGGCCGATGCGGCAGATTTAAAGGCTACAGTTGGGAATCGGCCGATTGAGGCTACAGTTAGGGATCGGCCGATTGGCGATGCAGCTTGCGCCAACAGATAGGGGGATGAAGCCAATGGAATTCCAACAGAGGATCCCAGTCAAAGATGACCTGACGTTGGTCAAAGAACGATGCCGACTCGGTCGTGAAGCAATGGAAAGAGTCCGGATTGGACTAGGAGATGGCGGCAGAAGATTCTGCGGGAGCCCGTTTCCTTTAGGAAAGTATTATAGATATAGTAGTTTTTATTTAAATCAAGATTGTAACGGATCGTAATAGATCAGGAGTCTTAGTCCTAGGGTATAAATAGGTGCAGTCATGGTTTTGTAAGATATACATCAATCAATCAACAAAAACAATCTACTTTTCCATCGTATTTTACTTTCAAGTCGGCGACTTCGCCAATACTTCTTTTTCTTTCACGAGTTCGTACGGATTGGCAGGGCTACATCGACACGATCTCCGGCCAATTGGTAGGTTCCGCTTATCGAATAACATCTAAGCTTTAACTTCGGGCGCATCGCCGTTGTTTCGTTTAGATTTATTCACTAGTTATCGATATTTACCTGAATTATAGGTTTTACCTATTGTTCTAGTTTTATCACCAGTTATCCAGCTTGAGATCGAACTATCGGCTTTATCATTACTTTCCCTTGTTCATTATCATACAGCCAATCAGATCTATTTCAAGTGTTGCATCTGTACTAATTGTTTAAGTTACCCCAATAGTATCTTTGCAATTGTTACATGATTATCGGCTGATCCATAGCCGGTCATCTTCATAGAAAAACGGCCGATTCGCTGATACGCTTTTCAAGATAGATCGGAACCTCAGCCGATCGGAACCCTGGAATTTAATACATTTATTTCCTTGTCAATCAACAGGTTAGATTGACTGGCACGCCGTGCGAACCGCACCAGGGCAATCACCCGAACAGGAGTTAAGTTGATTCTCCCGGGTCGTGTGTCCGACGCTGAAGGTCGTCGGCCGATTCCTGGCCGATTTTTAGTGCCAACACACTTTTGGCACGCCCGGTGGGATGACCTCAATATCCAACATGTCAAAGACCACTGAAGTCTCCAAGAACAACATCATTGAGGTTACGGATGCAGATCTCAAGGACGACCAGAAGAGGAACTGGCAAGACACCTAGAAGACTACAAAAGGGTGTATCTGCAATCTTTCAGTCGTACCAGAAGCGGGGAGACAATCAAGAAAGCTCCTCTTTCAGTTCCCCGCCACATCACCATCGCCGAGGATTCGGACAAGATGTCCGATATGATTCAACAGTCCGTCTATCAGGCTTTCATCGACCAATCCTCAGTAATGACCAACACGGTGTATAACGCCGTCATCAGTTCTCTGGTCAGCGGAGTAGCTCAGGGATATCAGGGGCCAGCATACGCCCCACCTATTGTACCTCCAGCCAGAAGCTTACCAGGCACGTCTCACTCGGCTCCTCAGCCGATGTGAACGCAACACGAAGGATACAACACTTCGTTGCCTTCAATGCCTCCAGGGTATAACGGTGCACCATGTTTTCGATCGCAAGCGCCGCTTCAGCCTGTCCAGATTGCTTCCGTGCAATCGCTGCCCTCAAACTCAGTACCTTGGGGGGCACCAGCGGCGGCGGCTTTTCCTGATCAATCAACCGGACATGAGAGCTATCCGATCCAGGCACCGTTCCATTCGGCCGTCCGGCCGACGGTCCCTCAGTATTAACCGGCCACGTCAGAAATCGGCAGGGGGGCAGATGCCGCAGAAGCACTCGGAAGCACGGCGCCGATGACGATGTACGATGGGGCGGCAGATTCGCTTCGCCATCAGCTGTCAACTGCTCAGACGGCCACGATGCAACAAAATCTGCCACACGCTTCGATCCATCACCCGGCTGTACCGCCGCCGATCCACCAACATACGCCGGCGCCCCGACCAGCTGTTCATCAGCAGCAAGTGGATTGGACAGCAAGAATAGCGGAGGTAATAAAAGACCAATTCGGGTTAAAGCCCAAAGTACAAACTTATACGTACAAGACGCCATACCCATCGGCCTACGATCTACTGCCGTTTCCCCATCGGTACAAAGTTCCTGACTTCACCAAATTTTCGGGGCTGAATGACACCTCAACCGTGCAGCACATAAATAGATTCATCATCTAGTGCGGGGAAGCCGCCACACAAGATGCTCTGCGGGTGCGTCTGTTCTCGTCGTCTCTATCTGGGTCGGCCTTCCAGTGGTTCACTACCTTACCACCCAATTCCATCGTTACTTGGGCCGATCTGGAAAGCAATTCCATAAGTACTACGCGGGAGTCCACGAGATGAAGCTTTCAGATTTGACCAGCCTCAGGAAAAGGAGCGATGAACCGGTAACTGGCTACATACAGAGGTTCAGAGAGGTCAGAAATAAATGCTATACCCTAGCACTGACCGATGCTCAGTTGGCTGACATCGCCTTCCAAGGCCTCCTGCCACATATCAAGGAGAGGTATGCCTCACAAGAATTTGAAAGCTTAAGTTAGATAGTTCACCGATTGGCCGGTCAGGAAGTACGTCCGTTTGATCAGCGGAGGAATTTCCAGAAAAAGGTAGCATATTTGGAAGGGTCTGAATCTGAGGAAGAAGAAGAAATCGGCCTAGCAGAATGGGTCAAAGGGAAAAAGTCGATATCGTGCCCTTTCGGCAAGAAAGAACCAGAGGCGTTCGGTTTTGAGACGTCAAAGGCCGAAAAAATCTTCGACTTACTTCTCCAAGAGGGGCAGATCAAGCTCTCACCTTACCACACCATTCCCTCGGTCGATCAGCTCAAAAAGATGAAGTATTGCAAATGGCACAATGCTACATCTCATGACACAAATGACTGCAAGATCTTCCGTCAGCAGATACAATCGGCCATTGAGCAAGGCAGACTCAAGTTCGAAGTCCCGGCGAAGCCGGTAAAGCCGATGAAGATTGATCAGCATCCTTTCCCTGCTAACATGGTTGACACGGGAAAAAACTCACTTAAAACCAAGGTGCTGACATCAGAATCGTCTAGAAGAAGCGGCGCCGTGGATCCCAGAAAGCAGGTTACGGTGGACGATGTCAAAGGGAAAAGACGGGTTGAAGACGAGGGCGAAGGATCAGAACGATCGCGTAGACCCGTCACTTCCCAATTCTTACTCAGCAAATATCAACGGCAGCAGGAAAGGTCGAGACACCATGATGAGATGATACGCCGACACGAAGATCATTGGCGATGTCCGTTCTTCATCCATTGCTGGGAAAATGACCTCAGATTGCCATCAGCCGATAATTGCCCTGAGTGCAGGGGATCAAGTCGCAACGATCGCCCGCTCAAACGATCGCGCTCCAGAGATAGAGGATCAGAGCCGATCAGCAGAAACTGGCGCGAACAAGAGGGTCGGCGCCTTTCAGTGCATGATCAGCTGGGGGGCAGAGTTGACTGGTATGACCGGTCGAAGGGCAGGATCAACCAGCAGAAGCGACTGGGGGGCAGAACCAGCGTACACGATCGGCTAGAAGAAATGGCTGATGCTAGGGTGTCAGATGAGAACCCCATACGAAAGAAACCAGACTGGGAGCACGCCAAACCACCGGCCAAACCAGCGAACCCCAGGTGGTGCCCTGATGGATTGTCCAAATCTCAAAAACGAAGGATCCAATGTCTGCGCCAATGGGAACAACAAGAAGAAGAGCACAGGCAGGTGCTGGATAAGAAAAACGACAGGTCTCGGGTCTGGCCCCCCAAGAGAAACAACAACAAGGAGGGTGACAATCAAGAATCGGCAGCTGATGTCAACATGGTGTTCATATTGCCGATGGAGTTCATGGCGCCCGCCGATCGAGATAAAGCGACAAGGATGGAGGAGCAGATGGCGCAGTTGGTTTTGGAGCCGATGACAGCCACCTTTGAGAAACCGGAAGACGAAAAACGGCAACATCTCAAGGCCCTATTTCTCAAAGGACACATTAACGGATGACCCGTTACCAGGCTACTAGTGGACGGAGGCGCTGCAGTCAATATCATGCCATATGCCATGTTCCGGAAGTTAGGCAAAAGCGATGAAGACCTGACTAAGATGGACATGATGCTCAAAGACTTCGAAGGCAACGTGTCTCCCGCCCGCGGAGCGCTCTGCGTCGATCTCACCATCAGCAGTAAGACCCTTGCCACTACCTTCTTTATTATTAATGGTAAGGGGTCCTACAACATGTTGCTCGGTCGCGATTGGATACACGTGAATTGCTGCATCCCGTCTACAATGCACCAATGCCTCGTACAGTGGGTCGGCGACAGTACAGATATAGTCACCGCCGATTCCACCTACAGTGTTGCGGCGGCTGATACGCAACAGTGGAGCTGCGAACACGTAAGTGTATATCTGGTAGAGCTTGGGACACTGATTTCTTGAAAGTGTCCGATTTTGGTCTACAGCCGATCTAAGCAGTCGGCTCTGAAGATTCAGTTTAGATGGATCAGTTCATCCGAGAAAACGGGAAGCTTGGGCATGGATTTACGTCGGGCGATTCATTGGAGATGGTGGATTTCGGAGATGGTAGCGAGCACAGGCCGACGTATATTAGTGTTAGCTTGGATCCCGATTACAAATGTAGATTGATAAGTTTATTAAAAGAATTCAAAGATTGCTTTGCTTGGGAATACCATGAGATGCATGGCCTAGACCGGTCCATTGTCGAACACCGGTTGCCTATAAAACCAGGATATCGGCCATATCAGCAGCCTGCACGACGGTGCAACCCTAAAATTCTACCTGATATAAAGGCCGAAATCACAAGATTGATTGAAGCAAGATTTATTCGGCAGTGCCGTTACGCCGAATGGATTTCTAATATTGTACCCGTATATAAGAAAAATGGAAAGTTGCGCGTATGCATCGACTTCAGGAACATAAATCAGGCTACACCAATGGACGGGTATCCGATGCCGACAGCCGATGTCTTGATAGATGCTACCGCAGGACATAAAGTCATCAGTTTCATGGATGGTAATGCTGGGTACAATCAAATATTAATGGCCGAAGAAGATATTTCGAAGACGGCTTTCAGGTGTCCGGGCCACCTCGGTTTATTCGAGTGGGTTGCAATGACCTTTGGGTTAAAGAATGCCGGCGCTACATACCAGCGGGCTATGAATTATATCTTTCAGAAGCTCATTGGTGTATCGGTGAAAATCTACATCGACGATGTTGTAGTCAAGTCAAAAAGGTCATCAGGAACATCTGGCCGATTTACAAGAGGTATTGGAGTGCAAAAGGAAGCATGGGTTGAAAATGAACCCGAACAAGTGTGCATTCGGCGTGTCAGCCGGGCAATTCTTAGGATTCATGGTCCATGAGCGTGGGATAGAAGTTAACTGAAAGACCATAGATGCCATCAATAAGGTTGTGGTCCCGCAGAATAAAACTGAGCTGCAGTCCCTAATCGGCAAGGTCAACTTTATCAGAAGATTCATATCCAACTTGTCCGGGCGTATTCAAGCTTTCACTCCTTTGTTGAAATTGAAGCCCGATCAGGAATTCGTGTGGGGAGAAGAACAACGCAAAGCGTTAGAAGATATCAAGCAATATCCAATTTCACCACCTGTGTTAGTCCCACCACAGCACGATAAGCTGTTCAAACTATACTTATCGGCTAACGAACAGGCTATCGGATCGACGCTGGTACAGGAGTTCGAAGGAAAAGAACGGGTGGTATATTATATCAGTAGAAGACTCCTGGACGCCGAAACGTGATATTCCCCGGTGGAACGGTTGTGCCTATGTCTATATTTCTTGTGTACCAAGCTTAGGAACTATTTGTTATCGGCAGAGAGCATAGTCGTATGCAAGGATGATGTGGTAAAATATATGCTATCACTGCCAATTTTGAAAGGACGGATTGGAAAGTGGATCCTAGCTCTGTCAGAGTTTGACCTAAGGTACGAATCAGCCAAGGCTGTCAAGGGTCAAGGCTCACAAGATGAAGTGGATGATCAGAAACAATAGGTATTATTGGCCGACGATTCTCGAAGATTGTTTCAAATATTATAAAGGTTGTCAAGACTGTCAGAAGTTTGGCAATGTGCAGCGCGCGCCAGCTTCGGCTATGAATCCGGTAATCAAGCCATGGCCGTTTAGAGGTTGGGGAATAGATCTCATCGGACAGATTCACCCTCCATCAAGCAGCGGGCACAAGTTTATATTAGTAGCCACTGATTATTTTACCAAATGGGTGGAGGCAGTTCCGTTGAAGACCGTGACATCAGCCGATATGATCGATTTCATTGAGAACCACATTGTTTATCGGTTCGGTATCCCTCAAACTATCACAACTGATCAAGGAACAATGTTCACCTCAGGGGAGTTCGAAGAATTCGCCGCCGATATGGGGATTAAATTGTTGAATTCTTCCCCGTACTATGCTCAAGCCAATGGCCAGGCCGAATCATCCAATAAGGGGATAATCAAGTTGATCAAGAGGAAGATAGAGGAACAACCCAAGAAGTGGCACATGTCTTTGGCTGAATCTATATGGGTTTATAGGATGGCTTGCCACGGGGCCACTAAGATATCTCCTTATCAGTTGGTATATGGTCACGAGGCAGTCTTGCCTTGGGAATTAAGGACGAGGTCAAGGCGCATATCGCTTCAAGATCAGTTGACGGCTGATGATTATTCCTTCCTCACGAAGGGAGAGCTCGATGATTCGGCGGGTCAGCGATTGAGGGCCCTGATCAGCATCGAAGAAAATAAGAAAAGGGTGGCCAGGTAGTATGACAAGAAGGTCAAGGTTAAACAATTCTCCCAAGGAGGTTTGGTATGGAAGTTGGTGCTGCCGATAGGGTCTAAGGATCCCAAATTCGGTAAATGGTCGCCCACCTGGGAAGGGCCGTATAAAATCGGCCGATGTGCTCCGGGAAATGCATATATACTAGAAACTATCAAAGGGGAAGAATTCACAAGAGCCTTAAACGGGAGATATCTGAAGAGGTACTATCCCAGTATATGGGTGGATGCATAACTTGCGATAGGGTGCATCGAGACAACGTGGCCAACTCCCACTGGCTCCTGTCTATATAGCCGATGTAAAAATGACATCGCCTTAAGGAGGAAACATTTTGATTTAGTCTAACCAATTCATTATTCGGTGAAAACAACAGAGTACATGGCCGACATGGTACAAGTCACCCTTAGAATAAAAGTACCAATATATATATTGATCACGCTCTTTCTTGATCTCTCTCTGAATCCGGCCTAAATTTATCAAAAGGCGGATGCTCTTCTCCTCCAGATCCTCCATGGTGGCTTCAGCCTCGACTTGACGAGGGAATGGATGGCTCCTGTCAAGAGGTGGTTGGGATGTTCCCGCCGCAGCATCTTCAAGGGCAACTGAGCGAGGGAGTGGATGACTCCTTTCAGGTGGCGGTTGCCTGGAGCAGTTAGCGTCTATATGGTCTCAGACTTTCTGGACGTCAGCAGGAAAATGACCTTTGAGTTCTTCAAAATGAGCTTTTATCAGATCTATGTCCGCCTGCGACAATGGTTCGTCTGAATGCATAACTTCAATCGCTCGTTCCAAACTGGGACTAAGGTGTTTCGGCTAAAGAAAGAGCAAACAACTACCCAGTGTCAGAGCGATTGAAATGTCAAGGGAGGAAATAGAAGAGGGTTCATACCTAGTTGACAGAGAAGGAAGAAGATGAAGAAGACATCTTGATGTCTAGCCTGGGAGGACAGAGATCAAATTATTGGAGGGGAAGAAGATGGGTAATACGGACGCCTTTGGAAACGATATGGGATCTCATTCTTATAGAAGGAAGGGGGTGAAGAGATGGTAGGATGCATCCCATCGGAGTAAAAGTGTTAATAAATGAAAAGTTGCCAAAGAGGACGGTCCAAGTTTGAATCTGCGCGTCAACAGCGAGAGGGCATTAAATGTTTACAGGATTTTTTACAGTTCACCCAAGGAGGGCGTCAATAGCCACAATCGCTCGTTGCCTAATTTGATCGGCCGAGTCTACAATTCTTTGGTTGTCATCAGCCGATCCGGGGACTTCTGGCATATGACGATGGATTTTTATTGCTTCACGGGCCAGGTTATGTCTTTCTTGCTTCAGTTCGGCGATGACAGATGGAAGGTCTTGGAGTCTTTTTTCTTCAGCAGCTATGGCCTTGGTCACCTGCTCCATCTCTTTGGCTAGCTCTGCCCTTCGTTGTTTGAGGCGATCTATGGCACCGACGATATCTGGACGAGAGTTCTCAAGGAAGTTGATTCGCTGATGCACCTCTTGGGCTCGATGTTTGTAGGAGTCTTCTTCCTCGCGGGCTTTCGCTAGCTTGGCGCGATCGGCCATATGGCGCAAGGCCCTGAACACTGAAGTCTGCATTGACTCTATATATGCAGCAGGATCTAGAGCCTCTGTCGCTTCCTCTAGAATTCGGCCTCTGATTTCATTAAGAAGTTGCCGAATCGACGAGGCATCTCCCACTAATCGGCCGATATCGTCTTGGAAGAGGGTCCGCATACTCTCGAGCTTGGCACGGACGTCATCAGGGATTGAGCTCGGTGTGACTTGGTGTGAAGCGACCTCTTCATCGTCAGAAAGGGGAACCGCGAAAGAGAAAAAACTGTTATTGGGAGTGTCCTGCTCCTGCGAAAGAATAAAAGAAGTAAAAATACGGATTAGCAGACAGTAAGGGGGAATCGGCCGATTTGGGTGATAAGTTCCCTACCTCTTTGAAACGGATTTCTCTTGCTTGCGCCGGCGGAAGTGCCACCCTCGTCTCGGGAACCGGCGCGATCGGCTCGTCAGAAGAAGAAGACTCGACGACTATCAGTGCCCTGCTCGGGCCATCCTCCTGAAAAGGTATGGGAAGCAGATTTTATAAGTATACTGCAAATAATTAAGTCTAGTGATATATGATGCCTGCCATACCTCTGTGAGTCTTCCGGCCGATGTTTGTTGGGGAGGTACAATCGATGCACCCAGATTGGCCTGCATCAAAAATCGGTTAGTTTTTTGTTGAGTATCGAGAAATTGAGTTAAGAAACTCTCTACCTCGGTGAGGGAAATCGCTGGCATTTCGGCTTCCACCTGGGATGTAGCCGATTGTTGCAGAGACTGCGCTGGGGTGATTTGCGCAGCCTGACAGAAAGAAGAGATTAATATCGATAGAATACTTAGAAGTATGTGAAGTATGCAGAATTATCTGAACAGCTTCTACCAGCAATGATGCAACAGCCGCTCCAACTTCTGTAACGGTTTGGAGATTGATCTCCTCGGCAATCGGCAAAGTTGGTGCAGTTGAAGGTTCAGCCGATGCCGCTGCCGATTGATCAACCGGTTCTATCCGGGCACGCACTCGGCGGCTCGTCTTCTTTAAAGTGGGCCTCTTTGGTGTTTGCTTCCATCGGCCGCTGGAGATGTTTTTGATGGTCGGGGCGTGATGGCCGATGAGTGGGAATGGTGTGTATGGGCGGCTGCTCTCTATCGGCCTACCGCTTCGGCTCCGCGTCGGGGGAAGTTGATTTTCGGACTAAAAAGGGAAATAAGAGTTAGCGGCAAATTTGTAACATGAAAAGGGATAATGTTGAAATCGGCTGAGAGAAGACCAATACCGCTGCGTTTGAGTCGATGTTGTCGGGATCCAGATTGTTACAATACATTGAAGGAGATGAACAGAAGAGATGCTGCTTCCATTCTGCCCACCATGATTTAAATTGTTGGACGGCAAAGGGAGCCACTATCGAGTTGTTTAGATCGATGGTACTGGAGTCTGGCACTAGATTGCACAGCCGACTGTAGTCAAGGCTCTTGGTAAGCTCATCTCGGAATTTTGCACGGCCGGCAAAATAAACTTGAATCGGCAGCTGACCAAGGCCGAATTGCCGTGCTGCGACTGATGGGTTGTAAAATTCATAAGTTGGAAAGTCTTTCTCAGAGAAGAAGTTTGCCGGTAAAATCCCTGGCTTGATCAAAATATCCATGAGATCACCATCAAAAGAGTTGGACGATGAATCATAGCAGACGGGAAGCTCAAAAAGCGGCTCTGTCATCTGGTACGGATACCAGCTGGTGGTCTCTTCACTGAAGCCGTTGTAAAAACATCTGAAATATTTGGCCGTTCGGGTAGCAGTGAACTGGCAACCAGGGAAAACTGATGCTGCTTCTCTGAAAGAGGTGCACCGTCGTCGTATGGTGGGGTTCATCTCTGACTCGATGTTGGGGAATGTTTTGGTCTCTATCTGCTGCTGGGAGACCTTGCTCATGTACAAGTTAAGCCAGAGGGTGATGAACCACCAGGGACCACCAGGGTTACCAATCGGCTCTCCTTTTGATAATTTGACGACTATTTGGTGCATCATATGGTAGTCCGATCCTAACAGATGCTTCCCAAGGGGGATGGCGGATCCTATTGACAGGGCTTCTGCCAGAGCTTGTGTATTGGAGGAAGGGCCAACCACTCTGCCGCAGAAGAAATGCTTCTCTAGCCACATCATCAAGAACGTTGTATGTTCTCTCTCCGAAATCATCCCGGTCCTCATGTTTCTATTGATATACCCCTTCCACCCGCCGATTCCTTTTGTCTCTAGCCGATGGGTTGGTTTGGTCAGATAATCAAAGGGTGTATCAGAGGAGGAAATGTCAAGGCCGTTCAGCATCAGGACATCGGCCAGAGTTGGAGTCATGGGTCCGTGCCCAAAGAGAAACGCGTTGAGCGCGTCGGACCAGAAATAGGAGGCCGCTATTACCAAGGGTTCATTTTTCTCCATCTGGGACAAAGAGAGATTGATGCACTGGCCGATTGTTAACTCATCCCACTGAACTCTCTTGGAGTTGGCTAATCTTTGGTACCATTCTTTCCAGCCGGGGGTTTCATTCGGCCAAGATCTAAAAGCGCCTGACCACTGACCCAAATCCATAGGTGATTGCTTAAAAGGGATTCTATGGGTTTCTAAGTTGATCAAATCAGTCGGGTCTGGATTCCCCATAGGACCTAAGCAGATGAGACCAGAGGATTCGGAAAGGGGAATAGTGATTTGGTGCCTAAATGCCTAAAAAAGGGGGAAAAGGGAAGAACTGAGAATAGATCTAAAAAGTGCCTAAGCAGTAAAAAGTAAAAGAAGAAAGTTTCGGATGGTTACCTCCGGAATGAAGCTCATCGTCGCCGATGGAGTCACCGATGGAGTCGCTGATGGGACCGCCGTCGCCGATGGAGTTTCTGGCGGAACCTCTGCAGTTGGTGGAGTTGTTGATGGCGCCGCCATTGTAGGGATGAAGCAGATTGCAGACGTGAGAAAGATCGCCGGAGAATACGGTTGGAGACCGAGAGGGCGCTGGGAGAAGATGAAAAGTGATTCGCTGGGGAGGAGATTACTAAGCTCGTGGAGAAGAAGCGGCAGAGAATGCCGGTACTTAAAGACAGTCCGAGAGAGAAAGGGTAAAGGCGGGATTTTTGCCGCGCCGTCTACACAAATTCTAGGGGAACAGTTGTCTCAAGCGCCCGGTTTGAGAAGATTGCAATCATCATGTAGAAGACCGCGAAACGGAGGGAGATTTTTTGCTGCGTTTGTTTTGGAGGAGAGATTAAAAAAGAATTTCGAAGTAAAGTCATGTTTTACTCCGAAACTGGGGGGGGGGCATGTGTTGACGCCAGATTTTGACACGTGTTGAATCGACGTCAGGGAAGGAAGAGACTGGCCGATGCGGCAGATTTAAAGGCTACAGTTGGGAATCGGCCGATTGAGGCTACAGTTAGGGATCGGCCGATTGGCGATGCAGCTTGCGCCAACAGATAGGGGAATGAAGCCAATGGCATCCCAACAGAGGATCCCAGTCAAAGATGACTTGACGTTGGTCAAAGAACGATGCCGACTCGGTCGTGAAGCAATGGAAAGAGTCCGGATTGGGCTAGGAGATGGCGGCAGAAGATTCTGCGGGAGCCCGTTTCTTTTAGGAAAGTACTATAGATATAGTAGTTTTTATTTAAATCATGATTCTAACGGATCGTAATAGATCAGGAGTCTTAGTCCTAGGGTATAAATAGGAGCAGTCATGGTTTTGTAAGATATACATCAATCAATCAACAAAAACAATCTACTTTTCCATCGTATTTTACTTTCAAGTCGGCGACTTCGCCAATACTTCTTTTTCTTTCACGAGTTCGTACGGATTGGCAGGGCTGCATCGACACGATCTCCGGCCAATTGGTAGGTTCCGCTTATCGAATAAAATCTAAGCTTTAACTTCGGGCGCATCGCCGTTGTTTCGTTTAGATTTATTCACTAGTTATCGATATTTACCAGAATTATAGGTTTTACCTATTGTTCTAGTTTTATCACCAGTTATCCAGCTTGAGATCGAACTATCGGCTTTATCATTACTTTCCCTTGTTCATTATCATACAGCCGATCAGATCTATTTCAAGTGTTGCATCTGTAGTAATTGTTTAAGTTACCCCAATAGTCTCTTAGCAATTGTTACATGATTATCGGTTGATCGATAGCTGGTCATCTTCATAGCAAATCGGCCGATTCGCTAATACGCTTTTCGGGATAGATCGGAACCTCAGCCGATCGGAACCCCGAAATTTAATACGTTTATTTCCTTATCAATCAACAGGTCAGATTGACTGGCACGCCGCGCGAACCGCACCAGGGCAATCACCCGAACAGGAGTTAAGCAGATTCTCCCGGGTCGTGTGTCCGACGCTGAAGGTCGTCGGCCGATTCCTGGCCGATTTTTAGCGCCAACAGCGGGAAACTCCATCTCACTCGAGAGTAGTGGGAGGCCTCCTAGGGTGGCAGGAGGAAGGGGGGGTCCTCTTCCTTGACAGGCGACCGCAAGCGCGGCAAGCCGCGCAAGGCGCGCGGAGGCGCCCAGGCTGGGGCGCAAGGACGTACCGAGGGTGGCGCTCGTGGAGGCGCCCAGGGCGACGCCGCCGGCGCACCGCCGGCACGAGATGACACCTGCCGCAACTGCGGCAGGGTTGGTCATTGGGCCAGGGACTGTCGACAGCCACGACGCGGCCAAGCCCACGTCGCACAGGTGGAGGAGGAGTCAGCTCTACTTCTGGCACACGCAAGCATCGAGCTACCTCCAACGGCATCGGCCGCAACAGCTCTCCTCCACCTTGACGAGTCGAGGGCACACGCCTTTCTCGGCGACGCCTCCAACAACGACAAGATTGATGGGTGGTGCCTCGACACCGGCACCACCCATCACATGACTGGTCGGCAGGAGTTCTTCTCCGAGCTTGACTCCGGCATCCAAGGCTCTGTCAAGTTTGGGGACACCTCTGGCGTAGAGATCAAGGGTGTCGGCTCCATAATCTTCACCGCCGGGTCTGGTGAGCATAGGCTGCTCACCGGAGTCTACTACATCCCCGTGTTGAGAAACTCTATCATCAGCTTTGGACAGCTGGATGAGAACGGTTCGCGCGTGACAATCGAGGATGGAGTCATGAGGATTTGGGATCGCCATCGTCGCCTTCTTGCCAAGGTAACCAGAGGTGCGAATAGACTCTACATCCTTAAGCTGCAGGTGGCAAAACCTCTCTGCCTCGCCGCTCGCCGGGATGACGAGGCGTGGCAGTAGCACGAGCGCTTCGGGCACCTTCACTTCGAGGCCCTGAAGCGGCTCAGTGCCAAGGAGATGGTGCAAGGCCTGTCATGCCTCGACCACGTGGAGCAATTCTGCGACGTCTGCGTAGTGACGAAGCAGAGGCGGCTCCCCTTTCCCCAGCAGACGACCTTCCGAGCCAAGGAGCGTCTCGAGCTCGTGCACGGGGGCTTGTGTCACCCGGTGACACCGGCCACACCGGGAGGACGACGTTACTTCCTGCTGCTCGTCGACGACCTCTCCCGCTACATGTGGATGATGGTCCTCGGCAGCAAGGGAGAGGCTGCGGACGCCATCAGGCGCGTGCAGGCTGCTGCGGAGGCGGAGTGCGGCTGAATTCGCGTCATACTGCGCTGATGAGGGCATTCAGCGCCACTACTCCGCGCCGTACAACCCGCAGCAGAATGGCGTCGTCGAGCGGCGCAACCGGACGGTTGTGGGGATGGTTCGGGCCCTCCTCAAACAGAGGGGGATGCCGGCTATCTTCTGGGGAGAGGTGGTGGTGACAGCTGTCTACATCCTCAACCGCTCGCCCACCAAGGCCCTCGATGGCAGGACACCGTATGAGGCATGGGCGCAAGCCGGCGGTCTCCCACCTGCGGGTCTTCAGCTGCCTCGCGTTTGCCAAGGAGATTGGCCACATCAGCAAGCTCGACGACAGGAGCACTCCAGGGGTGTTCATCGGCTACGCGGAGGGCTCGAAGGCCTACCGCATTCTCGACCCGGAGACACAGCGTGTGCGCACGGCGCGTGGCGTGGTGTTCGACAAAGGGCGAGGATGGGCATGGGACAAGACGGTGGACGGCGGCTCGACACCGACGTACGAAGACTTCACTGTCGAGTACATCCACTTCGAGGGAGCTGGGGGAGTATGCAGCTCCTCCTCACCGAGCGTGCCTACCCCAGTCCCCGAGTCTCCACCGACTCCTGCGCCCGCTACTTCGGCGGCAGCACGCTCTCGAGCCACGACTTCGACTGCGATGAGCTCTTCGCCGATTCCACCATAGCCGGCGACCCCACGGACTCCAGCACCACCAGCTACCCCTCCGAGCACGTCTACTCCAACACCAGCCCGTGCCGAGCATAGCCCGGTGGAGTTTGCCACTCCTCTCTCCCACGACGAGGAGCGCATCGACGCGTACCACGACGGTGAGCCGTTGCGGTACCGCACAATGGAAGACCTTCTCAGCGACCACGCTGGCGACATCGACACCAGCAAGAGCACAAGTGGGATCCTCTTCTTCCTCGGCAAGTGCCTCGTTAGCTGGCAATCGGTCAAGCAGCAGGTGGTGGCCCTATCCAGCTGCGAGGCTGAGTACATAGCGGCCTCCATCGCTTCGACTCAGGTGCTCTGGTTTGCTCGACTGCTCGGTGATCTTCTCGGAAGAGACATTGAAGCGGTGGAACTCAGGATGGACAGCAAGTCCGCTCTGGCCCTGGCAAAGACCCCCGTTTTCCATGAACGGAGCAAGCACATCCGGTTGAGGTACCATTTCATCCGAGGCTGCTTGGAGGAAGGAAGCATCAAGGCGAGCTACATAACACCAAGGACCAACTTGTGGACCTGCTCACCAAGCCCCTTGGGAGGATCAAGTTCCTTGAGCTTTGTTCCCGGACCGGGATGGTTCAGCTTTCCCACAAGACGACGCACAAGACTTAGGGGGAGAATGCTGGGAATAAGTTCTTGTACTATAGTCTTTGTGTGTCTCAGTCTTTGTAGCATCTAGAGGACAACTCATGTGTTGTGGTCTTGCTGCCCCTAGGACAGCATCTAGAGGACATCATATTAGAGGACAGTATCTTAGACCAGAGGACAACATTTTAGCTTTAGCTGTTAGGACAGCATCTAGGCATTTTAGGCATTTTAGACCAGTTTGCATAAGCTTGTCTTCCCAACCAGCTATAAATATGTAACCCCAACCCCTCGGGTTGGCATGGCATTGTATGAGAAATAAACCAGAAAATTACCCTAACTCTCCTAGTGTCATCCTCTCGAAATGAATAGCCAACTCGCTTAGCTTGTCTTACCCCTGGCATTACTCGCCCGAACATTGCTTCCGTGGGCTGATCCGAGGGACAACACTAGGTTCCTGTCACACCGTATTCCATAGCCTCTTAGACTGCCTTGCCTGACCTTGAGCTCTTCGCTTCGACTTCCATATTCTCTTACAGAGCAAAAGCCCTCCTAGTGTCATCCTCTCGATGAGAGTAACAATTCAGTTTCTAACGGTACTTACTTGACCAGAATGCACATCGAGCAACGTTTTCTATCTCAACTGTCAACGTTCAGTACTTTAGTTTTCGACCAAGATTCCTGTCAGCGGTGGCTGTCAACCTGTCAGGCTGTCACTTTAAGTTAAAAGAAAATTTGGAACATGGAACACCTGATGGAACAATTCTCACCGGCTAATCCAGACCAATTTAATTTCATGCTAAACGAACAATAACATATCTAAATGTTACCACAATCACAATAAATAGTTTCCAAGCATAGACTATTTGACTACAAGGCTACACCTGACCTGACTAACACATCCTATGGACCAAAACAAGCAGGTGCGCGAATCTTTATCCATTCCAAGATGATTTTTCCACAAACCCGCACCTGCTTAAATAGGTCCTTTATTTCTGGCTCAGCAATAACCTCACTACAACAAATGCATGCGCTCAACATAAGGATTGTGCAACCATTTGTTGAGCGGCTCTCCGCAGCCAACGAAGCAGCCAGTGTTTCCGCGAGTGGTGAAGAATGGGAATTCGAAGAGGTTCAGAAGCTTCTGAACGGACTGTCTAACCAGCGAGGACCCAGTCACCCTGCTCCTCCTGCCCCAGCCGGTGACAATGTCAATCCTTTCAGGGGCAGTGCCCATTGTCAGAATCTGCCTGTGGAACCAGGCAAGCGTCCTGGACAGGGCAGTCACTGCGGTGCCCTCAGACATCAGGTGAAGGTTGATAAGCCAATAAGACGAGCTCTTCTCCCTCACAGAATCCGGGTACACGTTCTTCTGTGCAGCAACTTCCCATATAAGGCCTGCTTCCTCCTTGAGGCCGGACTTGTGCAAAAAGTCTATGACAGCATCCATTAGACCCCTTTTACTCTCTCTGTCCTCACTGTGCATCATGTCCAAGAAATAACCAGTGTGATCCCTGACGTTCTGGCCACCAGGTTCTGCATCAGGTAAATACAGCAAGAACATGTGAGCCGGGTGTCCAGTGATCGACATGAGCTGGCAGCATAAACCCATCTGTGCCTGAGCCTCGGTGCAGCAGCTGAGCAGCAAGGTGTAAGTCTGCAGAGATGGAACAAGTCCTTGGGCAAGCATGTTCTGAAGCACGATATAGGCATCTTGAAATCTGTTTATCTTCAGAAAAGCACTCAAGAGCGAATTGCAGGTTGGCACGTTAGGCTGCAAACCATCCTGAAGCATTGCTTGGTACCATCCTAGTGCTTTGTCGACGTTGCCAGCTTTGCCCCAGAGGTCAACCAAAAGACCATATACTGGCTCATCAGGAGCCCAATCATGCCTCATCTCAATGAACACAGCCTCAGCCTCATCCAGATGGCCACAATGGCCGAGAACTTCCATAACAATGCTGTATGTTATTTTGTCAGGACGAAACCCAGCAACTTGCATGTCCTTGTACAGCTTAACAACATTTTCATAATTTCTTGCTTTGGCCTGGAGCGCAATCATGATGTTGTAAGTAACAAGGTTAGGTGTGCAGCCATTTTCGATCATCTCACAAAAAAGTTTATAAGCAGCTGCCAATTGGCCACCTTTTCCCAGGCAATTAACCATGGCACTATAGGTGAATGTATCTGGTGAGAGGCCTACCTCTTGCATCCTGCCATATAAATCCATTGCAACATCCAGGTATCCAGCCTTAGCATGGATATCAATCAATGTACAATATGTAACCCGATCAGGCTCATAACCAGCCTCTTGCATTTCCTCAAATACTTTAACAGCCTCCCTTAGATAATTAGCACGACCATATGCGTGTATTATTCTGTTGTATGTTACCACAGTCGGTTTGCAGTGAGCTCTGCTCATCTCCTCAAGAAGCTTCCTCATTATACCAAATTGCCTGGCTTGTCCAAGGATGCCTATCATAGTTGTGTAGGTATGACCATCATGCTTGAACCCTGGTTGCCGCTTTAACCATTGAAAGAAACCCAGAGCAATAGTGTGGTCATGCAGAAGCTTGAGTACTTGATTAGCCTGGAATGCATCTATCTTGCAATGAAGACTATCCAGGACATGTTCTGTCATTGGACCCCATTTCATCTGCTGCAGTGTGTGGTAGTACTGTTCAACTGCCCTCAGTGACTTCAATGATCTTAAGTTAGATTGGGGTCCTCCGCCATGAGCTTTTATTGTTCCAGTAGGACTCTGAAATTTATTGCCAGAACCACTAAAGCCATTCAGACCTGATGGGTTCCGAGTTTGAACTTCATCCCGCCTGGCTTCTGAATTGAAATTATTAGAGTGATAATTTGCATAGTGCTGACCAGGACGTCCTTGATTCCTTATTTGCGACGGTGAACCAGAAGCAACAACAGAGGGCCCAGAAAAACTTTGCTTTGGCCTTGCACAGCCAGCTCTTGGGGCTCCCTTCTCAAAATCATTACCCATGGAAGGGTTATAAGGCAGCTTTGCCTCAGGAAAGCTATGCTGATTATGTGCTCTGTTATTAGAAGAATGGTTATCAGATAAAGTCTGATAAGAATAATTAGCACCCATCTGTGGAGCCTGATCAGTGCTTCCATTATTAGATGCGGGCCTGAAATTAACCAGCTCAGAATATACACCAGCTCCTGCAATTCCAGACTGAGAAATGCTTCGGGCTGTCCGCTTAGATGGTTGTACATAATCACTTCCTAGAATCTTATGATGATTACAAGGACCATTGCTTCTGTCACTAGATGCAGGCTCCTTTCCTGGAGGTGAGGTGGAGGGAATGGCATGAACAGCCGGAGTTGGGTGGCCAGTAGACTGACCAATTGATCCAACAACATGTTGTACAGGAGGCTGAGTCTTCACAGAAGCTCTGTGCGTTGAACGAGACTTCTGCTTGATACTGCTTGCAGCCTGCCTCTTTGGAGCATAATCCTCATCCTCAGGGCAAGAGCATGAAGCTCCATCTGTGCTACCGCACCTTGATCCATTAAGGTAGAAGGATCTCGCACACTGAGTTAGGGTGCCGAGTTGCTTTGTCCTCAACATGAACTGCAAATTTAGTTCACAATATGTAAGAACTCTTAAAGCTATGAACAGGTACGAGGTTGCACTTCTGAATTAAAAAATTGATAAGGAAATCATATAAAATGATTCAAAATAACACTCCTTTGAGTTATGGTTAACTATTTGTATTTTGACATAACCTAAAACGCAATGACTCATCAACCAGGTCAAAAGAACAGAGCTATTGGCAATAGAGAAGATAAATATCTGAGCAAAAGTAAACCAAAACCAAAATCAAATAGCATATCGCAAGCTGCGGAGCAAGGATTTCTATTTACAAATATCCCAGAATCAGACTGTGCAAGATGAATGAAAATAAGGAGTACCATGTGTGCCTCCATCCCGATATATCAAATCTATCTAACATTGTGACTAACAATATTAGGTTCGAGATTTGTATGCCAGCAATGTTAAGATAATTTTAAAACATGGAAATTGCAAGTTTCTTTTTTGCAGCTGGACAAGGATAAAAATACAGAAAATATAAAATGGCCATGGTAATTCATTATTCTTCCATTTTGAAGATTAAGAACCTAGTAACATTTAGAAATGCAAGTGGGTGACAATCTAACCGCCTAAAGTAATATGAGTATTCATAATATTGATACCGAAGTTTATTTTGTTGAATCTTAGCAAGAATAACATATAACTGGTAAATAAAGCATTGCTAAGCACAACAAAAGGAATGGTGCATACAAGGCCTATAATGCTAGCTACTTCTTGTACTCATTTTTTGCAACCATTTGTCTTTGATTTGAACAAATAGAGAGAAAAAATTTTGTGAAGGATATAAAGCAAGTGGATATGGTGACAACTCATATAAGGCGACAAATGGTGACTCCAATGCTGCAGAACGTTTTTTTTTTTTGTGTCACCGTCTATGTTCAGATTTAGTAGCAAAAGAAGAAATAGCGAGAAACAGGGGGAGGGGGTGGGCAAGAAGAGAGGGGCATACTGGTTAATAAATGAAACCACAAATTCCAGCAAGGTCAATGTAGAGTCGTAGGCTTCTAACTGCCACTTAAATTCATGTGCCCCCCTCAACGGTAGACCTGCAAGAAAAAGGCAATGCAAATCAAGATACAAGGTTTAGGAAGTACTGCTAGCAGTATATCAAACCAGTAGCACAAAGTCAGATAGCCTACTATGCTCTAAAATTCTAGCCTAGATTCTGAAAGCAAATCCTAAGGTGGTACAGTTAAGGATAGCACCACAGTTTAAAAAGGTTCTCTCTATAAGCCAGAATCCATTTGCAAAACTCAGCACATAAAGGTCATGCTGAACAAGGCTCAAATAAGCAGATAATCAAATAATTCGAAGACAAGTTGAATGTTAGCTCAAGCAAGGACATAAATTTGTTCAGCAAGAAAATGGGGGCTCCAGTCTATAAGCCTCAACAGCACATATTTGCCAGATATAACACAACCAATAGGCCAGTTATTAGTTCTACAAAGACCGTACAGTATGCAGGTTTCTGGTTGGAGGGGCTAAGAATAAGTCCAAAATGGGAAGTTCTATTTTTGGCCTTAATTTCAGCTTTTATGCCCAATAGTGACACTGAAGTGGCATGCAGGCAAAAGCAAGTCCTCAATGTATGGAAGTGCCCTTGATGCGAAGCAGGAGCATACAACAAAAGTAGTTTTTTGTTGCATGTATAAGAGGTGAAGGTTGTCGCTCTACCAGCGCCAAGCCTTGACATGATACATAAAGATCTTATATGTTTGAGCGAATTTTGGTTCGTTGATAATGCAAAGTGTCAAGATTAAGTCAGAAAACAAGGTTGTACCATGTAATGTATTGCAGGTGGAATGGAAAGCAGGGGCGGGCCTCACGTGGGGCGTGCGGGTCGAGCCCCAAAAATCTTGGAAAAACAAGCGTACTGGATGGAATTCGCATCCCAGCACTGTGGCGGAGCTAACGGACTCGCAAGAAAAGGACCCTTCCTTTCCCCCCTTGGGTGACTTGTGAGAGGGGAAAGAAAGATTTGATTTTTCGAGTGTTGACCTCGGTAGCAGTCGCAGTCGCAGTCGCAGCAGGATCCTAGCGAACTAAACCCTAATAAGGGAGGAAGAAAGAGAGAATTCCTTTACCTTACCGAGGGATGGTGCCTCTCGGAGAATGAGCCGCCCTTGGAGAGGAGAGAAGAGGGAGAGGAGAGGAGCTGGATCTCCACGCCACCGCTGCGCCTGGCTAGCAGAAGGGAGGTGGAGGAAGGGTGGAGGAGGAGAGGAAGCCCATGGAGGCGGGCGTGTTTTCTTGCAGCGGGGTCCTTCTTGAGCCGCCGGCGGCGCAGAGGGAGGAAGAAGGGAGGACCAGATCACCAACAGAGCAGAGGAGGAGGAGGAGGAGGAGGAGGAGGATTCCTTTTCTTGTTGTGTTTGTTTGGCTTGTTATAGAGAGGTCCCTCCCGGGATGCGATGCGCCCTTTTGGATCCCTCCCTGTTTCCTTGCCTTTGCCAGTGCTGTGGAGTGCTGGTGGTGGATCCCTATTTTGGCACAAGGCGAGGGTGTTTCTGCATGCTCCTTCCTTCAACTTCCTACGCAAGTCAACCGAGCAGCAGCCCAAGGATGGACGGATGGATTGCAAGTCAGACCTGTTCCAAGGAAGGAAAGGATCTCATCTGCTGCGTCAGTTGACAGGAGGGAGGATCTGCAATTCAGCATGATGTTGGCTGGGCTCTGGCCGGCCGAGCAAGTACTGCATATTCAACGATTGGTTGGTTCCTTCCTTCCTTATAAACTTTGTATGTTGCCCGACGAAATTGGCCATTTAGGGATCAAATCAAATCAAATGAAAATAAAACAAAGTGTGTGTTGTGTTGTTTAGGTCGTGGCCATCACGGGAAACATGTACTGCTACCCTGTAGTGTATATGCGGCGACCTGGTTTCAATTCCTTTGGTGGCTGGTTTAATTTCGATCCTGATTGGGTCTGGTGAGAGCAACTCCAGCAGACTCTCTGAACAGCCCTCTATCCTAAATTTAGAGAGTTAAACAAAAAAGAGGCGCTCCAACAGACCACCTCTATTTAAGGGAGGCATCCAAATCCCCTCCTCCACCCTCCATTTCTAGAGGATCTCTAAGAAGCTCTCTATTATAGATTAGAATTAAGAGCTTATTTCTGGAGTTGAAATAAATTTGGAAGCTCATATAAAATATAAAATAGAGGCAGCCCCCATTTAATTAGCAATTTAGAGGGTCCGATTTAGGATTTATTGCTGGAGTTGTTCCGAAGCAAATTGATCGAGCTAGTAGCTTGTGCTGCTGCACCTGCGCTTGAATTTCACATGCACATGGCTGCCATGCCACCCACGCGCAGGAATTCACAAGAACAGGTAGCTGGATCGGATCGATCTCCTTACAGTAGTAGAATTATTATTGGAGCAGATCGATCGAGAAGGAAGGAATTATAAAGTTTTCTTTATAAGAGTTATAAAGTTAATTAATGCAGGCAGAGCAAAGCAAACATGTGTGAGCTAAGTAGTAGTACGTACTCCACTTAGCAATATAGCATCCATGCATCTACTATATATCGTCCAGCGGCAGATAGATGCATGATGGATATCATCATCTATCATAGCGATCGATCCATCGATCTATCTCGGAGTACAATAATGCAATATACGTACGTACGTACATACATACGTCGATGATCTACAATCTGCTGGTGGCGGCGTACTTCTTGAGCGCGTCGCCGGCGTTCTTGAGTCTCTCCGGCACGGGCAGGTTGCAGAGCAGCGTCACCCTCGACTCCGAGATCTGAGGACCCTTCTTCCCCGGCGCCGACGGGTCCTTCTTCCACAGCTTCACCTCCCACACCTGCAGTCGTGTATTCTTCTCCATCGTTATATGTATTATTATATTTTGATTTAACAATTCTCTCTTGTCGGCAGATCGAATCACCAAATAAATCCAGACGGCAAAACATACATATAGATTGGTATCTTTTATTTGCTCGGCAAAATATGGGACCCTTTTGAACTAGTACATTATATTTTTTGACGAGTTAAATGCATGATTAATACATGAAATACTTGGCACTAATTGTTTATCTGGGTATAGTATCGTAACTTGGCAGATGGGAGCATGTAACTAGATCATTTTTATAATTGCTCATTTGGATGCGGTAACTTGGCAAGTGGGTGTGCATGGTTGCTCACGGACATGACATGTGCTAGCTGATCTAGTATGCAGCATGTGTTATGCATCGCGCCCATAGTTCACGGATGTGTCATGCACCCCGCAACGTGGCTTTGTCCGCGGTTGTGTTCTAGGACCACACATCTCAAAATGACGATGCATGCATGGGGTGTGGAGGTTAGAGGTGTTTATTTTGAGGACTATTCGATATCGAGAAGAGAGCCAATTTGAGGAGGGTAGTAGGGAAGAAGATTGTGTTTCTACGTGCACTCTCCTACCAAACTATTGTGCTCAACTAGAGAGAGATAGATCATGTACCTAAGCGCACCCGCCTAGTTATTGCACCCAAACTGTCAAATTCGTGTACCAACCGTCGTGCATTTAACTCTTTTTTTACTAGGGGATTCTTTTTTTTATGGCTGCTTATTTACCACCTGCTTATTATTAATAGTAGGATTAATATAATTAAGGTTGTGGTTGCTTGCTGTATGTACGTGCTCTATCTACCACTACTAATACTGATCGTAGATTAGTAGGATTAACTAAGGTTGTGGATGAGAAGGAGTAATAATGAGATAAGGCCTGGCACCTAACCTGTGTTGAGCGTCCGACGTGGACTGGTGCGGCGCGGGCCAGTACGACGTCCCCCACGGCGGCGCTGCGGAAGTGGTTGATGCTGAGGCTGACTCCGGCGACGCGGCGGTAGTCCGATGCCATGTGCGCGCCCATGCTTGCCAGGCCCTCGGCGACGAGGGCGGAGACGCCGCCGTGGAGCACCTTGAAGGGCTGGCAGCACCTGGCGGTGACGGGGAGGCGGCCCGTCAGCTGCGACGGCGACACCTCCTCGATCTCGAAGCCGATCGAGTGGAGCACAGGGTCGAGCTCAGCCGTCTTAGTGGTGCTGCTGCTGGTGCTCTGCCGCCGGTGAGTATTATCCATATATGGAATGGATCGAGTGATGACTGATGGGGCGGTCAGCAGCAGCAGCAGAGGAGCCGGAGCGATGGAATTGAGTGAGGACGGAGATCGAGCAGGAGTGGGGAGGAGGAAGTTTGGTAGGTAAAATACTCAACTCTCTTCTATATAATAAAGCTTCAGCAGGATGACCGACAGGGCTGCAAGGAAGAAGAGGAGGTGGATGGGAAGACCAACAAGCAGCAGCAGCAAGCTAATAAATTAATAGCCAGTATCCAATAAGAATAGGTGGTGTGGTGTGGTGTTATTGGACGGACAGGACAGGACATTGGTGGTCGCATCGTGTCTCCAGATTCTCCATTCTTATATATACATATAATATACTATATGCCACGCGAAGCTTCTAGTAGGATGAAAATGGAAAAAGCTCCATGTATCCGTAGCGAAAGTGGAAGAGTTGAAACGGGATATACGGATTACGAAAATAGACGGGAATCAGAAAACTTACCAAAATATATTATTGTTTAATCATTATTCACCTCGTATGAATACACACTCCTTTACGCAAGCTATTTTTTAAAAAAATATTATTAGAGTTTCATGTATCTTATGATTAAATTATAAAATATACCAATTGATGTGAGGAACAAGAGAGAATATATGATATGTATATTAATTTTTTTTTAAATTTTATAAATACGGGATTAATACAGAATCATCCCGGATAGAAACAGGATCCCGTAAATATGGATGGGATACACCTTTTCCCGCTTCTCATTCCATTTTAGACGGAACAAATATAGAAATACGGACGGGACGGACGGAACTTTTTCCGTCCATTTTCATCCTAGCAGCTGCAGCGATTGTGTGGAGGTGGAAATTAAGTGGAATAGTGGGGACGGCCCGCCTAATGTAATGCAATGCCAAGTCCACACACCTCATCATTTCATTAATCACAGCTACAGTATCATCCTAGCATTTATATTTATTTATATATCCAACCACCTCTTCAGTCCTTCCTTGTTGCCTTTACCTCCGCTTTGAATTGCTGGATATTTTTGGAGGGACCATAGGAAGGACTGGCAACTGTATGTATGTATGCATCCAGTATGCAATAAGCATGCATATTTTTCCTCTGTAGATCTAGATCTAACCAATCTAAAAAAACTGATTTTGCATTCTTACCATTTTCCTTGATTTTCTATACATTTTACAAATTTCAACCGAAATAAATAAAATTTAGAAAACCCTAAACCCTAAACAGAGGCTGATCACCGGGGCCCACTGGTAAGAGAGGAGGGAGCAGCCCAGGCCACGCCATGGCCACAGCCGGTGGCGGGGCAGAGCGGGCCCGCGGCCAGCGATCCCGGGAGGGGCCGGCGCACTCGGCGGCGTGGCACAGCGCTGGACGCTCGCTGCTCGCGAGGAGCGCGGCGATGGCGATGGGTCAACCGCGGCGGCGCGGCCGTGTTTCGGCGCTGGCGATGCGAGAAACGGAGGGGAAACAGCCCGGACGGATCGAGGCTCACCGGGAATCCGATTTTGCAGGTCGGGGCGGGGGGGGGGGCGCGAGGAGGAGGGTCATGGACGAAACATTGGAGCTCCGGGTGAAGCTCTAATGGCGGCCAGCGGTGGCAGGGTCGATTCTGATCGATTCGACCGAGGAGTAGCTCGGCCAGGGGCTGGGGAAGCTGGAGGGGGTGGTGAGAAAGGTGCTCGTGGAAGTAATCGAGGAAGGGCTACCGGAGATGGTCGGAATCGACCGGCGAAGGGAGCTCGGTTCGGCCCCAGCTGGAGAAGGAAGAAAGGAGGAATCGCGCGCAGGAAAGAGATAAGGCTCACGGACTCGGAGGGCAGACCGCCCCACCAAGGGTGCTACTGATGGGGGGAGGAGCTCACGGGCGCGCAGGAGGGATCGAGAAGCTTCCGCACAACGGAAAGAGAGGCGCCGGCACCACGCGCGATGCGCATCGGATGGCCCAAATCATTTTCGCAGACGTGGACGAGCTGAGAGGCCGCGGAGCTTTAACATATAGAAATGCCAAGTCCACACCACAGCTATATCATTTGTATTTTTATATATTATCCAACCACCTCTACCGTCCATCCTTATTGTTGCCTTGCCTCCTCTTTGAATTGCTGGATATTTTTGGAGGGAGGATAGGAAGGTCTGGCTATGCATCCAGTATCCCCGCCGCGTGAGATCACACCAACAAATCTCTCTCACGCAGATTAGTGGGCGCCTGCCTGGCAGCTGGTCTTTTAAATTCAAAGGAATCTCTTTTTTTCATTTTTTTTAAGAAAGAACAAGACATCATACGTGTTGATAAACAGAAAACATACAAAAAAATAGATCACAAAATGAAAGGGAAACGAGTATATACAGATTGTCTAATGCGCTGGCGGTGCTGGCAGCTAGAGACAGACACGTGGGCGTGGTCGCCGGCCGTTTAGGGTTCAACAAAAAGGAATGAGGCATTATAAACGTCTTCAATTCCCATTATGCCGGACTCCGGCGCCCCTGCCGTCTATATCCGTGCCGTGACGTTGACTCTCCGTTGAACTGAATGTTAACATTAAGAGGATGAGAAAGTGTCCGTTTTATCCCTCAATGTCCCGTGCCCCTCTTCTTCTCCGACAGCAAGCCGCCCCTTCTCTCCTCTCCCCTTCCTGCTTCTTTCACTGCAAGACAAGCACCAGCGATCCCCCTCCTTTCTCAAATCAGACAGCCGCACCAGCCATCTCCTCTGCCTTTTCTCCCTTCTGCTATTCACGCAAGAAGCTAGGACCATCGCCTCCTTTTTCCACTCCGAGCCAACGATGAGAGCACCACCCGTTTCCCCTCTGCTCCTCTTGCTCGAGCAGAGCAACACGACGCCGGCGGCCACGAGCCGGACGAGAAGAAGCACACCCTCAACGCTGATCCGGAGCTGTACAGGACCTGCTCGGCACGCGCACACGTCCATACGGTAGCCGGGGAAGCACATCTTGCCATCCCTCCGCGTTGGGCGGCGACGCGCGGTTGTGCCGAGGCCCCAAACGCAGACGCGCCGGCACGCGCGCGGCATCACGGAGGTGCGGTGTGGAAGGCCGTGGACGACGCCGCTGCCGAGGCTGTGCGACGGCGGACGTCCCCCATCCCGCACCACCACGGAGCGCAGGCGGCGCGGCTCCACAGCGGGGCGGGGGAGGCTGGGTGACAGGGTCGGGGGCGACGCGAGGTGGGGAAGGCGCAGGCCAGCAGATGACGTCATGTTAGGAGGGAGAGAGGGCCGCCGCAGGTCCGCCCGGGGTCGAGGATGGGGAAGAAGAGGCCGCCGCCGAGCCAGCCGGGGACGGGAGAGGCCGTCGCCATAGGACCAGCTGAGTGGAACTCCGAGGCCGAGTAGATCTCGAACAAGGAGTTGTCCTTGTCGTCGGAGGGGACAAACTCTGCCCAGCGCAGCGCCTCGGACCGGCCTGTCGACGGGAAGAAAGGGGTCACCATTAGGGGGTGTACAACTGAAAACTAACGGGCAAAACTGTCATTTCTTCTAGCCATTTGCTCCTGTTAGGTTAAATATAGCCCCTCCGTATTGTTCTAAATTAAACTGTTCTAAGTTTGATCAAATTTTATAGAAAATAGTAATAATATTTTAAATGTTAAATAAGAATAATTAGATCCACTATTAAATATAATTTTATAATTTACTTATTTGATATTTGATATGTGAGATGTTAATATTTTTCTCTATAAATTTGGTAAAATTTAGACTAGTTTAATTTAGAATAAAGCAAAATATCTTACGATCTAGATAAAATTAGGTTGATTGCTGGACATAAGCTGTAACATAATTTTTTTAGTGACACGTAAGAATGGAGAACTTTTATAGTGGCTGGGAATTGACATCCCACAACTCCCCTCAATCCAACCCCAACAAAGGCGGAAGGGAAAGAAAAAGAACAAACAAACGAATCCTCCTCCGAATTCCTCCGATTCCGACCGCCGCCGATGGCCGCGCCGCCCCCACGGGCGCGGACGCGCTGGTCCGCGCTGGCCGCCAGCGCGCTCATCCAGTGCTGCGCGGGGAGCTCCTACTGCTTCGGCGTCTACTCCCCGGCGCTCAAGGCCTCCCAGCGCTACGACCAGTCCGCGCTCGACGCCGTCGCCTTCTTCAAGGACGTCGGCGCCAACGCAGGCGTCCTCTCGGGCTTCCTCGCCGCGTGGGCGCCCGCGGGAAGGCGCCGCCCGTGGCTCGTCCTCCTCGCGGGAGCAGTCCTTTGCGCCGCCGGGTACCTCCCCATGTGGCTCGCCGTCGCCGGGGTCGCGCCCGCGCCGCTCCCGCTCATGTGCCTCTACATGCTGCTCGCCGCGCAGGCGCAGACCTTCTTCAACACCGCCGATGTCGTATCCGCCGTCGAGAACTTCACCGATCGCCGGGGCACAGTCATCGGCATCATGAAGGCAGGTCATTTATGATTTATTCCTCTGCTCTCCTCTACTGTTCTTTGCTCTGCTGTCTGCTGTCTGCTGTGCTCTGCTCAGTCGTCCCCAACGGAAGGCGATGTTTCAATCCACACAACTGGAATTCATCCACTCTGAATGTTAATATCACAACTACCTAAATAGCTTCAGGGATGCACTAATCTTTGAAAGTGGCACTCCCAAAATTTTACTGTTCCCCCGTGGGTGCTGCATATAGGTTTCACTCAATTCAGACACCAGTCACACAGCTCTCTTTGAGCACGTCATGCTGTAAAGGCAAACGACATATGCATGTGACCATGATAGTACAATATCAATGACATTGCCTTGGACCCATCAATGGGACCCTGTGTTTGCTCCTCTGTACTCCTGAAACTGACCGAATCATCTCAGAGATTCTATCATTGTCTAGAGTTGCTGAACCTTCTTTGCAATATAATCATCATAGACCTCTAAATTGGGCTCTTCTCATTTTATCTAATGTTATTGTCAAGCGTATCCACTGAATTTTGTTTTGACTATGTAGCATATAGGTCACCAAGCCTAGCCTTCATCAGTTCGTTAATTCTCAGAGGTTCACTGTTATGGCACATTTGTTTCTTAAAATTGTGGTGCAGCATAATATCTATCGGAATTGATGATTTGACTCAGCCACTCAAGTGCATCACACTGTGCTCTGTTTACTCCCACAGTCCCACTACAGAAAATTCCTATTGATCCAAGCCCTTCCATACTGATGATGCTGGCAGTGTTTTCTCTCTCCCCAACTTACCTGAATTCAACTTTTGTACTTTTGCAACAGGGTTTTCTAGGCCTAAGTGGGGCAATACTTGTCCAAATATACCGCACGCTCCATATTGATCCTACCAGGTTCATACTGATGCTGGCAATTTTGCCCACAGCCATCACATTGATGCTCATGTATTTTGTCGACGTCCACAGCGCACATGAACGGTACAACAAGAAGTTCCTAGACGCTTTCTCTCTCATTGCTGTTACTGTTGCCACATACTTAATGATCATCATAATCTGTGATCAAGTGTTCACGATAAGTTCAGCTGTGCAGAGTGTTAGTTTTGTGATACTCCTGCTGCTAGTCTTATCTCCAGTAGCCGTTGCTCTAAAGGCTCAGAAGCCAGAATCAATGCAGCATGAGGAATCAACTTCAGAACAAAGAGTCGGATTGCTCCGGGAAGAGGTGGCAGGGGTATCTGACAGTGCTGGCTCAAGTACTGCACTCGGGAGATCTAACCTAGACCTGTCTGCAGGCAAAGAAAACCTGAATGTGCTACAGGCCATGGGCAAACTGAACTTCTGGCTGCTCTTCCTTGCAATGGCTTGCGGGATGGGATCAGGTCTAGCCACGGTGAACAACATCAGCCAGATCGGCGGCTCCCTTGGCTACACGAGCAAGGAGACCAGCACACTGGTGTCGCTCTGGAGCATCTGGAACTTCTCAGGGAGGTTTGGCGCAGGCTTCATATCCGACCATTTCCTTCGCCTGCGTGGAGTTGGCAGGCCATTCTTCATAGGCGCCACGCTATTGATCATGAGTGTGGGTCATGCCATCATCTCCTCTGGCCTTCCTTCATCGCTCTACATCGGTTCAGTGCTTGTTGGCCTGTGCTATGGGTGCCAGTGGGCCCTGATGCCAAGCATAACGTCTGAGATCTTCGGGCTGAACCACTTCGGCACCATCTTCAACATGGTGGCCGTTGCAAGCCCCGTTGGGTCTTCCATCCTCTCGGTCCGGGTTGTGGGTTACATATATGACATGGAGTCGCCACCTGATGAGCATGCCTGCCAAGGTAAGCACTGCTTTGCGCTATCTTTTATGATCATGGCCTGTGTGTGCTTGTTTGGGTCTGCCGTTGCATTCGTGCTGCTCATCAGAACGAGGAAGTTCTATAGGCAGGTGGTATTCGCAAGGCTGCAGTCTTTCCTTGAGAAATGAGATGTACACTGCACATGTTGCAACAACCTAAACTGTATCCACAGTTTTTGCAAGTGATGTATAGCATGCCATCGTTTGTATAGCCTGAACATATTTTTTTTTTCATTTCAAGAAAAGGACACTTGGAGAACATGGTCTTTTGAACTGGCTGAATGGGATCGATATAGTCATCTTTCCTTGTTTTCTTTTTACAAGCTGGCCTGGGTCGCTCGCAGTCCCAGCTGAATGATAGCGAATGGTGAGCAGAAAATGATATACTGCCTGCTACTTGCTTGCCATTAAAAATGTAAAGGTACCTCGAATAGAAAATGACAGCACTGCAGAAAACAAAGTTAGAGGAGACGAATTTTCACTAGATTGATTATTACTGGAAAGGAAATTTCAAACAGCACATAACAAAACTTATAATACTACTAGTAGCTGGTGTGCTCTTGAACGCTGAGGATTGAGAGAGTTGGCGTCAGTCAGAATCAGAACACAGGGAAAAGAAGAAGATTCACCACTTGCTAGTCTCCTGTATTGATTTGCTTGCACATGAGTTGGGTACGAAAGGTCATTGTTGCATAATTCAATTCAGCCTTGCTTCTCCACCACGTACCAATAAACAAGCTCATTATTACCTTAATTAGTTGTCACTTGTCACCTGCTCCGATCCTTTGATCTCTCCGTTGCTCATCTTTCCTTCCGTGGACTCCGACGTTGTGTCCCTGTTCCCTTGGTCTTCTCCTTGGCCTTTCTTCGCCTCTGCCTCCTTCTCCTTGGCTTCCTTGGCCTCCGCCTCCGCCTTCTCCTTAGCCTCCGCTTCCTCCTTGGCCTTTGCCGCCGCAGCCTCCTCCTTGGCCTTCTTCAGAGCCTCCACTAGACCCGCCAGGCACGCGTTGTTGTCCCTCTTCTTCTTCTTGGACATGGGCATCAGGTTCTCGGCCACGTCCGCCGGCGACATGTCGGTCTCCTCGAGCAGCCGCCGTATCTCGCCGAACAGCTCGTGCTCGGTGATGTCCAGGTAGTTGCTGGCGAGCACCTTGAAGGCCTCGAAGCTGCAGTAGGACATCTCGATGTGCTTGTCCATCCTGCCTCGCCGGATCAGCGCCGGGTCCAGCTTGTCCTTGTGGTTGGTGGTGAAGATGATGATGCGCTCGCCGCCGCACGCCGACCAGAGGCCGTCGATGAAGTTTAGCAGCCCCGAGAGCGTGACCTTGGTGCCGTCGTCCTTGTCGGGCTCCACCGGCAGCATGGGCTTGCCGTCGGCCTCGTCCTCGGACTTCTTCTTCTCCGCCTTCTTGTCCTTGCGCTTGCCGGTGAGGTCGACGGAGCAATCGATGTCCTCGATGACGATGATGGACTTGCCGGTGGTCTCGATGAAGAGCTTGCGCAGCTCGGTGTTGTTCTTCACCGCCGTGAGCTCGAGGTCGTAGACGTCGTAGTCGAGGAAGTTGGCCATGGAGGCGATCATGGTGGACTTGCCGGTGCCCGGGGGCCCGTGCAGCAGGTACCCGCGCTTCCACGCCTTGCCGACCTTGGCGTAGTAGTCCTTGGCTTCCCGGAACGCCTCGAGGTCGTCGACGATGGCCTCCTTGTCGTCCGGGTCCATGGCGAGCGTGTCGAACGTGGCCGGGTGCTCGAAGGGAACGTGGCTCCAGACGCCCTTGCCGCTACGGTAGGGGTTCCAGCTGCTGCTGGGGTTGTTGGTGAAGAGGCGGCGCTGGCGGTTCCGGACAGTGACGGCGCGGCCCTCCTCGAGGACGTAGGGCAGGTAGGAGCCGACGACGAGGTCGCGGTGGCGCCTGTGGAAGACGACCTGGTAGAAGCGGCGCTCGTCCTGGCCGGGGTAGAAGCTGATGACCTGGGACCTGGGGAGCTTCTTGGCGGCGTACCACCAGAGCGTGGCGCCCTTGAAGGTGTCGGTGACCTCGTCGTTGTCGTCGACGGAGACCTGGAGGTTCTTGCTGTCCTTGCCGAGCTCGGCCTTGAGGCGGCGCGCGCGGCGGGCGCAGGCGTCCGAGAGGTAGGCCTCGACGGCGAGGAACAAGTCGCTGCGGCTGAAGCGCTCGGCGCCGTTCTCGGAGATGGTGATGTGGAGGTAGGGGCTGAAGAAGGAGGCGAGCTTGTTGGCCCAGGTGGAGAGGCGGTGGCGGAAGGCGTCGGGGAGGTGGCTCTGCACCATGGACCAGAGGAAGAGGAAGCTCGCCAGCGCCGACCCGAAGCCGGTCCACTTGTCCATCCCCGCCATGGCTGGCTGATGATCGGATGCTGTTCGATTCGATCAGCTTCTTGAGCACTCACTCGCTACTACTGTTTCATCTCTCTCAGATGAAGCCTGCCTGCTGCCTGCTGCTGCTGTGAGTTCGTTTATATAGATAGATAGACATCGTATGTACGCGCGTGCAACCGCGGTTTAATTACTAGCTATAGCTAGTAGTTGACTTGGAGTCAACGTCAACGGCTACCATCGCGGTCGGAGATGGATCCGGAGCAGGTGAGATGAAGCTGCCGACGGCCATTGTCGGATGGGAGCAAATCAATGGCAGAATATATAATTTGCATGCTTTCAGAAGGAATTCAAATTGAAACCTGCCGCCCAAGTACGTCATCAATGGACTTCAATCTGGTGCATAGGTACTCTGGTCATTTCTCGGATGGTTGCATGACTCCTTTTCACTACTTTTCAATCCGAATCAGGTGGGTATTAGTTACGGTGTCAGTAAAGTTTGATCCATGCACCTTTTAGTCCTTTTTGTTTGAGTTACCTAGTTTAGTCCTAGGATCCAAATAGAACTATCAGCAGTGTATGGTAGCATCCTCGTAAGTTGAGAGTTGGAGACTCGTATGGCCAACCCTGACAAATTTGGTAGAGATCTGATCACGGGGCAGCAGGATGGTCCGTTCAAACGAATCAAGATCGCATGCAGGCTGCCATGAGTGGCCGAAGATAGACGACGGTCGACAGGTCCAGCAGCTAGCTAGGGGTGGTCGGCAGTGCAAGTTCACCACCGTCGACCGAGATGGCGATCGACACAAGGTTTAGCTTAGCTTCTTGACGCCATGGCGGTCGGAGCTTCTAGAGTCAACGGCTGTTTGTTATCGTCGTCTTGTGTTGGAAGGATCGTCGTGAGAGCAGGTGAGGGAGACGCTACTGATGGAGATCGACGAGCTAGCGAGATGGACGATGGATTGCTTCAAGAAGTAACAGATCTAGGACGGGAATCAGCAGGATGGCAACTAAAGCAGGTAGCAAATGAAGAATTTGCTTGATTTCAAAATTAAATTAAGCCGCCCAATTATATAATTCAGGCGTGCGTGCGTGCGTGCGTGCGTGCGTCATTGATACACGATAGATAGATCTTCAACTTACACCTACCTTGCATATATAACATAGGAGATCATCAAATAATATAATTGCCTCGTGCGTGCTGCATATATATATATATATATATATATATATATATATATATATATATATATATATATATATATATATATGTATAAGTATTGGATACGTATAGTTGCTTGTGCGTTAATTTGCAGTGGTCTACGTGATCGAATCGTGAACGAAGGGGTAGCGGTAGTCCGGCTCGTATACGGGATATATCAAGGTTTAGGTATCGATGGTAGAAGTTAGACCAAATTAATTATTAAGGTGGAAATTTTATCTGCTTGTAAAGATATCAAAGTTTATTAATTCTGTATGATCTAATACGACAATCTATATATGCATACGTCATGATACAAATTAAATGAAATAATGTCTAGCGGAGGTCGTAGTAATTGACCGCAAATAGGCAAAGCCTGACGCCATGGTTAAGACATCATGCTGCCTGCGTCATGCATGCGATTCATGCATTGATGCTGCCGGGCCGGTTGGCCCATGCCTCGTTCGTGCATACCGCATCTGGCCCGCTCAGCCCACTGCTATATTCAAGTCAGTCTGATAAGCAACTCTTTGGCTACGCCCAACAAAGCAAGCAAGGAGTTTGCGCCTCTGTTGCTCTAAATTTTTTAGAAAAAAACACACACACAAAAGAGTTCATCTCAAGGTTGAAAGCCCCAGGTTGAAAAAGCTAGGAGCTAGATCGGTTGGATCTTGTTGATCGAATAGACTCAAAATGGAAGCATTCATAACAATTGCCATTAGTAAATACAACCCATTGATTATCCTCGCAAAAAATACAACCCGTTATATATATTTTGTGACGGCAACGCTATTCCACACCTCAGGTGTACCTTTTATTTTACGCCCAGCTGTCAAATTGCTGACCAAATTGACTACTCCTTTCCTGAGAAGAAGTTAGCCGGCAGAATCCCCGGCTTGATCAAAACGTCCATTAATTCTCTGTCAAAGGTATGAGTGGAGAAATCAAAGCATACGGGCAATTCGAAAATCGGCTCTACTGCCTGATATGGGTGCCAGCTGATCATCTCTTCACCAAGGGCATTGTAGAAACATCTGAAGTATTCAGCTGTGCGGGTGGCAGTGAATTGGCAGCCGGGAAAGGCCGATACCGCTTCTCCAAAAGATCTGCAGCGGCGACGAACCGATGGATTCTCCTCTGACTCGATGTTGGGAAAGGTCTTTGTCTCTATCCGCTGCTGAGAAACCTTGCTCATGTGTAAATTGAGCCAGAGGGTGATGAACCACCAAGGACCACCTGGGTTCCCTATCGGCTCCCCCTTCGACAGCTTGACGCCGATTTGGTGCATCAGATGGTACGCCGATCCCAGCAAATATTTTCCAAGGGGGATGACCGATCCTTGTGAAAGAGCCTCTGCCAAAGCTTGAGTGTTGGAAGAGGGGCCGACTGCTCTGCCACAAAAGAAATGCTTCTCCAGCCACATCATCAAGAAGGCAGTATGCTCCCTCTGCGAGACTGTACCGGTCTTCATGTTTTTACTGATGTATCCTTTCCACCCGCCGATTTCTTTGGTCTCCAGCCGATGAGATGGCTTGAACAGATAATTGAAAGGGGTATCGGCGGAGGAAACATCGAGGCCGGTCAGCAGCAGAACATCGGCCAAGGTCGGGGTCATAGGTCCGTGTCCGAAAAGGAACGCGTTAAGTGCATCGGACCAGAAATAAGAGGCTGCCATAACCAGAGGTTCGTTCCTTTCCATCTGAGACAGGGATAAGTCTATGCACTGGCCGATTTTGAGTTCTTCCCACTGAACCTTCCAAGATCCGGCTACCCTCTGGTACCATTCTCTCCACCCGGGTGTTTCATTTGGCCAAGATCTGAAAGTGCCTACCCAATGATCTAAATCCATAGATGACTGCTTAAAAGGGATCCTATGGGTTTCTAAACTGATCAGATCCGTTGGATCAGGGCTCCCCATAGGGCCCAAACAGATGAGGTCAGGGGATTCTGAGAGAGGAATAGTGATTCGATGCCTAAGTGCCTAAAAAAGGAAAAAAGGGAAGAAACTAAGAGAGAGTCCGGAAAATACTGAAGCAGTAAAAAGGCGAAAAGGCAACCCATTGATTATCCTCGCAAAAAATACAACCCGTTATATATATTTTGTGACGGCAACGCTATTCCACACCTCAGGTGTACCTTTTATTTTACGCCCAGCTGTCAAATTGCTGACCAAATTGACTACTCCTTTTGTTCCAAATTATTAGTCGTTTTGATTTCTTTAGATACATAGTTTTGGATGGAAGGAGTAGAAATTATTGAACTGAGTTATTACTAAATCACATTCGATAAATAAATGGGTATCATTAATTGTGCATCGGTAATTATTACTAAAACTTTATTCAGTAATTAGTTAGGTGTAGCTACACCTAGGATGTAGCACATGGGTATTTTGTGGGCAATAATTATATACATAGCAAATGAACCTTTGGATTAATCATCTTATTTTACATTTGACACAGTACCATCCTCCCATCTTCCTTCATTATATTGGTCAAATATGCACAACTTTTTATTGCAGTTTTGAAGCTGCTTAACAGCAGGTGAGTACATCTATAGAGCTAATGGAGATATACAGTACATGCCAAGGTGGCAAGTGAGTGACAGTATCAATGCCCATGTTTTTACATGTGGAATTAAAATTCGGCTTCATAACTATTACCTACTTATTTTTATTTATCCTTTTTTTTGCTTCCTTCTTCTTCGTCGTCTTTTCCTCCTCGTCGTCGGAATCGGAATCGTGACCACTGCTCGTAATACTGCTGTTGTCGTCGTCCTCGTCTTCATCGGTTCCCTCCTCGTCCTTGTCCTCATCTTTGTTCAGCGCCAGTGGTTTGGCGGCCAATGCGGCCTCCCTGCTGGCCTCCTTGAGCGCCTTGACAAGCTTCCCAAGGCAGGCATCCACGTCCTTCTTCTTCGACCTGGGCATCAAGTTCTCCGCCACGTCCGCCGGAGTCATGTTCACCTCCTCCAGCAGCCGCCGGATCTCGCCGAACAGCTCGTGCTCGGCCACGCCCAGGTAGTTGTTGGCGAGAACCTTGAAGCCCTCGAAGCAGCAGTAGGACATCTCGATGTGCATGTCCATCCTGCCCCGCCGGATCAGCGCCGGGTCCAGCTTCTCCTTGTGGTTGGTGGTGAAGATGATGATGCGCTCGCCGCCGCACGCCGACCACAGCCCGTCGATGAAGTTGAGCAGGCCCGAGAGCGTGACCTTGCCGTCGTTGTCCTCCTCGTCGTTGTCCCACGGCATCTTCTTCTTCTTCTTCTTCTTGTCATTCTTGTTGCTTTTCTTGCGCTTGCCGGTGAGGTCGATGGAGCAGTCGATGTCCTCGATGACGATGATGAACTTGCCCGTGGTCTCGATGAAGAGCCTCCTGAGCTCCGTGTTGCTCTTCACCGCGGTGAGCTCGAGGTCGTAGACGTCGTAGTCGAGGAAGTTGGCCATGGCGGCGATCATGGTGGACTTGCCGGTGCCCGGGGGCCCGAACAGCAGGTAGCCGCGCTTCCAGGCCTTGCCCACCGACGCGTAGTATTCCTTGCCGTCGCGGAACATCTCGAGGTCGTCGACGATCTCCTGCTTTCTGGCCGGGTCCATGGCGAGCGTGGCGAAGGTGGAGGGGTGCTCCAGCTTTACGTGGCTCCAGACGCGGGGCCCGTCCTCGCCGCCGGCCCAGTCGCCGCTGGTGTTGTTGGTGAAGAGGCGTCGCTGGCGGTTCCTGACGGTGACGGCGCGGCCCTCGGCGAGGACGTGCGGCAGGTAGGCGGCCTCGACGAGCGCGCGGTGGCGGCGGTGGAAGGTGAGGCGGTATGCGCGGCGCTCCTCCTCGCGCGGGTTCCAGGCGATGACGTTGGTGTGGCGGAGCGTCTTGGTCTTGCGCCAGCAGAGCCTGGCGCCGCGGAAGTCGTCGACGACCTCGACGTGGTCGTCGACGGCGAGGCTGACGCGGTCGCTGCCGTCGGGGAGGTCGGCGCGGAGCCTGGCGGCGCGGCCGGCGCAGGTGGCGCTGAGGTAGGCCTCGGCGGCTCGGTAGGCCTCGCTGCGGGCGAAGGAGTCGGCGGCGTGCTCGTCGATGGTGATGGTGACGTAGGGGGAGACGGCGGCGAGGACGCGGCGCGCCAGGGCGGCGAGGTGGTCCTCGAGCTGGAAGGGTAGGTGGTCCTGCACCATGGACCACAGGAAGAGCAGGCTGGCAAGCGTGGACCACACCCCGGCCCAGCCGTAGCCGAAGCCGGAGTCGTAGGCGGGGACATCGGCGTCGCCGCCGACCATCTCCAGCCCCATTATCATCACAGATGTGGGTGAGGTGAGATAGATCGATGCAAAATCATCACGATGAACAAGGTATATATAGATATAATTTGGTGGGGGGAAACGCGTCAAAATTCTTAGGCAAAAAGAAAATGTTAAATTTGGTCTCCGGCCGTATAAGTGGTCCTTGGTAAACGAAAAAAAAAGGAAGGAACATTCTCTAGCACATACATACTACTGCACGACTACTCGTAGAAAGAAATCCCGCACGTGTTCACACTGTATATACACACACGTACGTACATATTATTCTGAATAGGTGGGTCAAGATTATTATTATTGATTTTAATTGTTTGAGTTAGTTGAGCCTCGCTCAACCTCTGTCGGGGATTAAGCTTAAACTTAAACTTTTTTTAAAAAAAATACAGTACAGACGCAAACGCTCATCCTACCCTACCTCTATGAGGCACGTTGCAAGTACTGGGATAAATTCAGGAAAATACGAGCGTCCGTGCCGAGTCGGGGACTCGAACCCGGGTAAGCTGGTTCTACCACAATGAACCTTACCAGCTGAGCTACGCTCAGTTCACCTGCCGGGAACTAAACTTAACTAACATGTTTATCAACACGGCTATATTCTTTCATGTGGCAAATAGCAGGTTTATTGATGGCAATACACATGTTGTGATAATTTCATTAATCTTAAAATCTGTCAGTCCTAGGACAAGCGTATGTGCAATTAGTTATCTGCGTGATACCCAGATAGAGAGAATTATTTAGGCTCTAGTCCATACATGCGTGTGGGCTCATGGCGAGTCAAAGAAAGCGCGTATGTAGCTAGGTACGTGTTTCTTATGAATTAAGGAACAGAGATGTAGGTTGGTATTAAGGAATGAACAGATATAGTGATCGAGAAGCGGCTCGATCGGTGATGAAGTTTCAATTCCTTAGTCGTCAAATAAAGTCCGTGCAGTGACCGGGGTGGCAGTATTATACTATGCAAACTTGAAAGGCTGGCCGTGGCTGATTTGGTTGAAGAGAAGAATTAGACTTTGTGTGCGTAAGCATGAGCGTCAGAGCATGTCATGCCAGGCCACTCACTCAACGCCCACTTAAGTAGAAGGTGTGCTATATATTACTCCCTCCATTCACACACAGATGATAGTCTTATTTGGGATGGGCATAATGACCAAGACAAAAAATGTTGCTTATCAATCCTACTTATCCCGTTATTATTTACCTCATGGAAAGAAGCAACCTTTAATGTTTAAACTGGTACGGATGGGTAACTTTCAAGGCCCACGTATAAAATGGTTGTTTCCCGAGGTACCGGTGGTTAACATCCGCTGTGAATTTAATTGTACGCAGTTAATTCGCGTTGGTCCCGAGAGGCAACCAACAGATGGATGGGCTCAAATAAGACTATCAATTGTGAAAATCTCATATTTTGAAATAAGACTATCATCTGTGAATGGAGGGAGTATATATGTACACACCTTCTACATTTTATATAAATCATGCATGTGCTTAGCTTCTAGAGAGTAAAAAAGAATATATATGCCGTAAATCCCATGATTTATATAAAATGTAGGAGGTCTGTACATAATATATAAACAAAAGTTCTTCTAAAGGCACTCATTTTTTATCAACATGAAAACCGTGCATCATAATCTTAATTATATACAATCTATGCAACAAAATAATAAGAGGAACTAATATTTACACCTAGCTAGAGTGTGTGCTCTAAGCCTCTAACACATATTAATTTGCGTGCTAATTAGTGGTTTCAAAAATTCTCAAAAGAGAAAAGAAAGTTCATTTTCAGGTTGGGCATATATACATGATGATGATTGGGTTTGGGCGCTATGACCTATGAGGCTGGTATGCCATGCTAGCTAATCAAAGATTTTAGGCCCATGGGCGAAAACAAGAGTTGTTAGGACATAGTTGTAACATACCGGGTTTTTCCGAAATATTATAATTGTGCAAAAATATGAGTTTTCAAAAACTTTTTCGTGCATGTGCTAATAGCTAGGATCTCATATAAGTTTGGGCTCTTCCTATCCCTAATTCCTAGTAATATTGAACAAATTTGGGATAAGGATCGTAAATGATAGTGTGAATTTAATTCGGTTCTTATTTGAATTTGTTTGAGTTGGATTTATTTTGCGATGTTTGAAATTGGGTGGAATTTAAATTGAAGTGTGCCCTTCAATTTAAATTCAAATGCTAACTACCCTAACCCGAAACCAGCCCGACCCGTTAACTTACCTCCTGTTAAACCCACCCACCGCCCTCAGCCTGCTAACGGCCCGCTAGTCACCTGGCCCCGCCCAGCACCGCCTCACGGCACACCTCTCTCCTTTCCCTTCACCAAGGTCACTGACAAGCGGGACCCGCTTGTCAGGTTTCCCTTCCACCTCCAGCCGCGCCTCCCTCTCTCCCTCGCCCGCGATGCTCCCTCCCTCGCTCCGCGACAAGGCGATGCAACGGCCGCGCCTGCGACCGCTCGCGTTAGCTGCCACGACCGCCACATCCTTTTTCCCCGAGCCTCGCCTCGCCCGCTTGCGACCCAAACCCTAGAACACCGCGCTTCCCGATCGTGCCACACATCCCCGCCTCCACACGCGTTCCATCGCCGCCCTCGACGTCCGGGCCCGCGCAAACCCTAGCGCGGCCCTACAAAAACCCCCTCTGCCGCCGCCGCAAACCCTGCCACCCCGAGGTTCTTTCCCCTTGTCCGCCGCCACGAGCTGAGAGGAGAGGGTCGAGAAGGAGAAGAGGAGGAGAAGGAGGAAGAGGAGAAGCTGAGGAGGAGGAGCACGAAGAGGAGGAGGACGCCGCCGCCGGAGCTCCGCCACCAAGCCAGCGCCCGTATGCCTACGACGACGTAGCCGCACGGCACTGCACGGCTTCTCCCCGCCTGTGTTGACTCACCGCCGCACCAAGACCTTCGCCCCCCAAGGCCGATCGGTGAGCTTCGCCGCCCCTCCCGTCTCCCTTGTGCTGCCGGCGCCACCGAAAACACCTCTGGTAGCCAGCCTAGGACCCCCTACCTCCGTTTCTGCAGGAGCCCGTAGCCGTTGCCCTCATTCACCTGCTGCGGCCAGAATTCCTCGAGCATTGAGGCCGTGCCGCGGCTTTGGCTACGCCAAGGACTCGCACATGCACACACCCTGACCCAAACCGAGCCTTGGTCTTGTTCTCTCCGCGCTGCCGTTCACCGCCCCAGCCACCAACGCCACCTCGTCGCCCAGGCTGCCAGATGCCTGCGCGGTCCATGCAAACGCGTCGCGGCCTTGGACAGCCAAGGGCCCGAGTACAACCCGAGTCGTAGGCTCTGCCTTGACCTTGCTCGCCACGCCGCTGCCTCGCCTTGATCCCGCCGCCTTGCCTGCTACGCCACCATCGTGACCCTTCCCCGCTGTCCTTGGCTCGTCACCGTGGCCCTGGAGTGCCAGATGCCCGCGAACACGTGCGTACATCTCGTCGCGGCCAAAAGGACGCAACTTTGCTTCGCCGCCGCCCTCGCCGTCGTCTCGCCACGGCTCCACCGTGCGTGGCGACCACGCACTGATGCCACGGCGTCGCGCACAACGCGGCTAGCCCCTTTCGGGCATTTCCTCAAACGGCCAGCAAGCGCGCGCGCACACACACACGCACGAACACACATGTTGCCCCCGCACCGGATCCGCCCAAGACCGACACGTGGACCCCAGCTGCAGTGAGAGGAGGAGCGACCGACTCGTGGGGCCGCCTTGCCAGTGGAGCGGAAGGAGGAGAGGAGGAGACGAACCGGACTGGGCCCAAGGACGAAGCAGCCCACCAAGCCAAGGACCCAAGACGGATCCACGGAGCTACAGGGCCAAGGAGACAAGCCGTGAATCGAGTCAGCCCGTGACGCCGAGCCGAGCCTTAGCCGAGATCCGAGCCGTCCTGCCAAAAGAAGTCAGCCTGCGGATCCGCAGGCCGATCCGACCCGAGCCGGCGGCCCGTTAACTAAGCCGTTTTTCCTTTTCTTCTTTAAACCGTGCTGACTTGTGGAACCCACGGTCCAGTGAGATAGAGTGGCTGGACAGCGGGACCCGTCTGACCAGTTGACCATTGACCCATTGACTGGTCAACGTTGAACGTTGACCAGTCATCGCTGGCGTCACCCGGGACCACTGCTGACGTCAGCAAGGACTGACCCCAGTGACGTCATGCTGACGTCAACATGCCACGTGGCACACTCTGGTGTTGCCACGTGTCACTGTGGAGTGTTTTTCTTTTTCCGATAATTATTTATTAATTTCAAAATTAGGTTTTTCTTAGAAAATTTATAGTAAATCAACCGGACCTCCAAAAATTATGAAACCAGTTTCATATTTCATCTAAAATCATGATCTACACGATAGAGTAGGTTTTGTGGTGATTTGGATCTTGTTTGGCTAATTTTGTTCACTTTTGCACTTTGGTCCTTGCCCTTATATGTAATTACGAATAGGACCTATCGACGAGGAGTTGATCGACACCCATGACTACCAAGAGGCCCAGGAGTTCTACGAAGAGAATCTAGATTCACGCCCATCTTTGATTTAAATACCTATTATGCATTGCTTGCTAGATATGCTATTGCTCCCTGATGTGTTGCAATGAAATGAACCTGCATAACCTATTTATTTACCTGAATTCCTTGCTATCCTATACACTTGATAAATATGAGATGCCTTACTATGCTTAGCATGTGTATGTGTGGGAATGGATGGATAGTCTTGGCGTGAGTGGAGATACACTTCCAAGGAGTTGGTGCATAGAGCTTTTTAGCCGAGAGCGAGCGAACTTAACTTGATCTTGGATCGAGGGCTTGGGGTGTGTATCTTGGCACACCCTACGGAGTACCTGTGGCGGGTACAACTTTGTGGTTACTTGGTTGAGGGGTTGGGGGCACCCGTAATGGGTGCAGTTGCGGACCAATGCGGTGAAAACACATGTGACGAAGATACTCGCTTTGGCAATTGAGGACAGAGAGAGAGTAACTATGATTTGTGGGACTGTGTTAAACGTGTACACCACTTACCCATTATGCGGGGCTAGCAAGTACGGTACCAAATCGGTAGGAGGATCGAGTATCGGTGCTGGGGGAGGAGGTGCTAACCTCACGTTCCCCGAGATGCAAGGGAGGCTTCACAGTCCCAGGGTGACCTCTTGTGGGAGGATGCACCCAAGACCCAGGAAAGCTTTCTGTTTCAGTAGATCGGTGTCTTGTCGTCCAGTTGGCTGGTCCCTGGCTGGCTTCGATTCGAATGGGTCCAGGTATACAACCCTGCAGGGTGAAAACTATACGTATAGCCGCGTCCTCGGTCATGGACAACCCTACTCTTCTGTTGCTCTTATTAGAGTAGTGCCAGTAATATTTCTACCTTCCTCTAGTGGATACTTCCTGCCTGGGGGCAGCTGAGGTGCGAGAAGCGGGAGTTCTTGCACCGACTTGGTTGTTTTGGGAAGGTGTGAGTATACCGGGAACCCGGGGAGCCGGGATGGCCCGAGTCCGAGGTTGGTGGTTGAGATATATTTTTGCTACTGCTTGTGCATAGGAAACCCCAGCTTTATTCCTTGAACATTTGTTATACCCTTAATATAGTCCACTTTAAAGCTTGCATACGGATGGTGATGTGGATCTATCCCATTCCTTGGGGATAGCCTGGTATGATGCAGTATCCGACCCGAAGTTCGACCCCAACGATGATGGATGGTACGACTGAGGCCCGTGCTACGCTCGAGTTTGCCTGTGGTGAAGATTCCAGAAGATGAAAAATGGGCCAGAAGCCTAGCTACCGTTTCCCGCTTTCTATTTGAACGCTTTAGCCCAAGAGGCTTGTAATGGACCTCGTACTGCATATCCTATGGATTTATATAATAATTAAACCCATGTTTGACCTTAATGCGATGTATGACTGTGATATTATCTCTAAATAAGTTCTGTATGTGATAGCGCTTGATTCGGGAACTATCACGATGATACAGGAGTCGGATTCTCGACTCGAGAATCCGGTTCGTTTCAATAGTATACTCCCGTGTTCTTGTGTCCTGAGTTTGTTCAAGTCAAGTTATTTCAAATTTGGTCAAGTTAATAGAGAAGAATCATAACATCTACTACATCAAAAAAGAAAATTATGTTCATAGTTGTCATTTTCCCTTCTTAGGTGTAAAGCCTTGTAATAATCATTGTACATATCGATTCTTATATTTATAAAAATAGGTAGGGTACTCCTTGTGCATATCGATTCTTATATTTTAAAAGACAAAGGGTTGGATTTTATTTATAAACATAAATTTACATCCAGCCCCTTGCAAGGAGATCCCTAAAAGAAAATAAAATTACATTGGAGTCCATAGGAGGTCATCCATCATCCATCCCTTGTTCTCCACCGTAGTACTTATGTCAAAGTGAAACAAGGCCGATCCAGTGATTACGGCCCAGTTTGAGAGGTTGAGCGTAGAGGCTTGTTGGGCTGCCAGTTGGGCGTGCTTATTCCCTTTCCTTGATCAGTGGCTGGCTGGGACTAGGACAAAGCCTTTCATCATCGATACTCTACTGAACACAGCCATTTTTTTTTTTTTGAAAGAAGAACACAATCTGTTTAGTATCAAGAAGAAGAGACGAAGAAGAGTGAGGGACGAAAGCAAGGCGACGACAAGCGTTGGGCCGGCTGTCTGATGATCAAGCAGAGTGTGTCTGGTCTGGTCCCCCGACAGGAAGGAGATCGACGACACAGGTCAAGGCTGGGCCAAATTGTTAATCTCATCCTGCGTCACAGTCACAGGCCAGCAGTGCTGGTGCTGCGGTTTTACTGAGTGGTAGGGCAGCTGCTCTGCGAATCTGCTCGATCAGCTGCTCTTCTTTGACTCGAAAATAAAGTAACTAGCTGATGGAGCAGTGATGGTGATGAGCACGCCGCAGTTGCAGTTGGCATGACTTGGATGGGATGGGGGGGCACGGAGCCAGCATTCTACAACCTTCTTAATTCAGCGGTCGAGAATCCCAAAGCTGGAGCTCTCTGAAATTAGACTGACAGCTCGCTCCTTAAAATTATTGTCAGCTAGAGCAATGACCTTCAGTCATCAAGATCTATACAGAGAAAATGTCAACTTGGAGTATGGTGGCCAACTACCTCCGGAAGCACGCACTAGCTAGTAGTAATGAGGAACATCATCTATCATCTATCAACTGCTGGCTGCTTATTTTCAAAAAAACTGCTGGCTGCCGTAGCATGCATTGAGTTTCAACCAACTAACCCCCCATCACCATTTTCAATCTGTCAACGGCATCCGATCCGTATCTATCCTTCACTGTTACAACGCTTGACAATTTGTCTCGTTTATTTGCACGGCGGCAATGTAAGTGGCCATGGTTGTTTCTTTTTTAAAAAAGAGAAAAATTCTAACATGACATCAACGTACGGCTTGAGAAAATGAGGACCCTAGCGTGTCAAAAATCTACCGAAATTAAAGTCGTTCAAACTCCAATTAGTACTTGCATTGTGTGTGACAGTATGAGTAGTGAATATACTAAGATAATGTGCAGAAAAGGAGAGATTAAAAAAAATGCAAGCGTTGATTGATCTGGCTGCTGCACCACTTCCCAACCATCTATCTCCTTCCTACCTTGCTAGCAACTGGTGGTGGTGGTGCTGCCAACCCCCCAACTTGACTATATAATATAATACACTATACTACTGGTAGTGGTAGTGGTAGTGGTGGTAGTAGAAATGCAAATGCTCTTCGTCTCGTCTTCGTCTGTCTAGCTCCGCCCGGTGGTCGTATGTGTCTATCCATCCCATTGTTCAGTTGCAATCCAACCCAGAGAAGAGGGGCGCTGCAGTCTGTCAGTGTCAGTCCTGTCTGCACTCTGCAACTGCACACTGGAGGGAGCAACCGAGCGAGCCATCGATTCTGCTCTACAAGAAGAGGCAAGGCAGATAGATCGATCGATCCATAAGATTCAGATTATTCTACCATCTTCTTCCCCGGCCGGCGATCGATGGAGATGGGGCCTGCCGCCGCCATCTGCGCGCTCCTGCTCAGCCACCTCCTCCCTGCCTCCCTCGCCTTCCCGCTATGCACCGACGCGAGTCAGTCCACGCACCTCCCAGTTCCTTCGTTGTCGTCTTCACCTGCTCAGCTCAGAGCCTCAGATGGATTGCATACATGCAGGGGCGCCGGTGCTGCTCAACACCACGCTCAAGTTCTGCCCCTCCTCCTCCGGCAACAGAAGCAGCAGCTGCTGCGACGCCGCCGCCGACGCCGCGCTCAGCACCCAGTTCAACGCCATGAACGTCTCCGACGCCGCCTGCGCCGCCGTCCTCAAGTCAATCCTCTGCGCTGTAAGCGACCATCCCTACTATGCTTGTATTCTTGTCTCTAGCAGCTACCTACTTTTACTTTTTTACTCTTAACTTCATCACACAACACGTGCTTTTCTTCTTCTTCTTCTTTTTATTGGTAGCTAGGAGGTTTCAGTTCAGTTGGATTTGTTACTTTGCTCCTTGCTGCTGTCACCTTCGCTGCTTCGCATAAAGATTGAACCTTTCCTCACTGATACATTACTCCACTAGTGGTAATTAGCAGCATATTTACCTCAGAAATGCTGCCATATTCACTTCAAAAAAGCTTAGAAATTCGCATGCTCACTTTGCTGAGTCCAAATGACTTCTGTAAAATTAACTCAATATATATATATATATATTTGTACAATGTGAAAAACAAAATTACCTGAGAGTACTGTACAAATTCTATTTTGTAAGTAGCATAGCATCTTTCCAAATAGGAGTAACTGAATTTGGTTGCCAATACCATCAGAACTGAAATTTAGATGTCTCACTCAAAGGACTGAAATTTAAGATGTCAATACACTCGATGAATTGAATGATTCCACCTTCAGAAATGCAGTCCATACTCTGCTGATTTGTTTGATGCCGGGCCAAAGATTCGGACAATTCCCTTCCTCTGCAACTCCACCTCCTCAGCAACTTCTGCTCAGTCCAAGGAGACAACTCAGGACTACTGCAAACATGTCTGGGAAACTTGCAAGGATGTCAAAATAATGAACTCTCCCTTTCAACCACCCCTGCAAGGCAGTGCACCGCCTCCGACCTCATCACCGTCGAAGCTGACTGATGCCTGGCAATCCGAAAATGACTTCTGTACCTCGTTTGGTGGTGCACCGAATGATCAGTCTGTATGCTTCAGTGACGACACGGTTTCATTCAACGCCACCCAGCCTTCGCCCTCTCCTAAAGGGATATGCCTGGAGAGGATTGGTGACGGATCCTACCTTAACATGGCTCCTCACCCTGATGGATCCAATAGGGTCTTCTTGGGCAGCCAAGCTGGGAAGATATGGCTGGCAACTGTCCCTGAGCAAGGATCCGGGGGTACTCTACAATTCGAAGAAGCTAGCCCATTCGTTGATCTGACTGATCAGGTGCACTTTGACTCAGCGTTTGGACTCATGGGTATGGCGTTCCATCCGGACTTTGCAACCAATGGCCGTTTCTTTGCCTCTTACAACTGTGATAGGACAAAGTCACCCAGCTGTACGGGGAGATGCTCTTGCAATTCTGATGTGGGCTGTGATCCCACGAAGCTAGGTACCGACAATGGTGCTCAACCATGCCAGTATCAAGTGGTGATTTCAGAATATTCAGCGAAAGGTTCCTTGGCAAACGTTTCTGAGGTTTGCTCATCTCAACATGCGCTTCCATTCAAGTCTTGTCTTGGTATTCCCTGAACCTCATCCGCACACATTCCTCTTTAAACATTTTCTGTTAGGCTACGTCTGCTGATCCATCTGAAGTTAGAAGGATTTTTACTATGGGGCTACCTTATACATCTCAACATGGAGGCCAGGTACTTTTTGGACCCGATGGCTACCTCTACCTCATGATGGGGGATGGTGGAGGAAAGGGAGACCCTTTTAATTTCGCTCAGAACAAGAAGTCACTCTTGGGAAAAATCATGAGGCTTGACATTGACAATACGCTGAGTAAGTCTTCGAGCCTTTATCCCATTTGTCTACTTATTCAAACTGCTACTCTTTGTTTCTTTACCCGAATCAGCATTCCAACCTTTATCACTTTCCTTTAGTCGCTTCAGCTTCCATGGTTACGTCTCCATAAACTGCTCTTGCATTCCCTCTTAGTTAGTTTACATGAAAACGTTTTTTTTTTTGAGAAATGTTTACATGAAAACTTTGGCATCAGTACCAAAGGACAAAATGGCATCAACCAGCACCTCCGGTGAGAGTGTGAGACTATTCCAATGATGCATCTAATTTTGGCTCTTAGTATCAGCTACTTAACTTAGCAAAATATTAGACACATCTTTTATATCTTTCCTGTCCTGAGAACGGATTAATCAAAGATGCTCGATGATGACTAGGTGAGACTAGGATCTTCTGATTAGGCAGCATTATTAGCTGCCATTTTTATATTGAACTAGTTGGAAGGTTGCGGTTATAAAATCTTGGAGGCACTTGTCACTTATAAAACTGATATAAGCAATTCAATTCATCAGCTTATAAATTATGGCTAACTGGTTTCTTTTGCATTCTTTCACACAAAGTTTTTTTTTCTATTTTGGTACGGAGAGCAGCATCATGCACATGATCTGACAATTTTTGTTCCTAAAGCTTTCTGTTTTTTTTTCTGTTTCATTTTTCAGGAGCAAGTGAAATCAGTAACACGAGTTTGTGGGGAAATTATTCTATTCCAAAAGATAACCCGTATGGTGATGATAGCGAGTTGCAACCAGAAATTTGGGCACTGGGTCTTAGAAACCCGTGGAGGTGCAGTTTTGATTCTGAGAAGCCTTCCTACTTCTACTGCGGAGATGTTGGGCAGGTATGTACTATGCAAGACCATAAGTAGTCAATGTTTCATTTGCCGGTGCTAATTTGGGTTGCTTCGTTCGTTAGATAGCCATGTGTGCTCAGACTCAGTGTTCCATGCATTGCTTCTGGTCATCGTTGAGGAACTGAATGTGTGTACTTTGTATGCAAACAGCACTTCATTTGTGTTTGTACCTTAACCATGTAGGATCAATATGAAGAAGTGGATTTGATCTCCAAAGGCGGGAACTACGGATGGCGTGCGCTTGAGGGTCCTCTTGTTTACCATCCACCATGGGCACCGGGAGGCAACACATCACTCGACTCCATAAACGCCATCCCACCTATCATGGTTTACAGCCACTCTGATGTGAATAAGAACATCGGATCCGCATCGATCATGGGAGGTTATGTCTATAGAGGATCCGCTGATCCCTGCTTGTACGGGAGGTATCATCATCATCATCATCGTTCGCTCGATATTACTATCTCAACACGTCATGTGTTCATTTGGAATTTCAGCTGTATTATATTGGTGTATCTGTTCATGTGATTTCTTTCAGGTACTTGTACGCTGACCTGTACGCGTCGGCCATGTGGACCGGCACAGAGGCCCCGGAGAGCAGCGGGAACTACACCTCCACTCTGATTCCCTTCAGCTGCTCCAAGGATTCTCCGATCGCCTGCGAGACAGCTGCTGGGAGCTCTCTCCCGTCACTTGGCTACATATACTCCTTTGGCGAGGACAACAGCAAGGACATCTATGTGCTGACGAGCAAAGGCGTCTACCGAGTCGTCAGGCCCAGCCTCTGCAGCTATACCTGCCCAACAGAGAAGCCCGCGGCGAACAGTGGGAGAGCGCCTCCTGGTTCTTCATCAAAGGCGGCAGCCACGGCACTGAGCAATCAGATGGGAGTGCTTTTGCTGTCTGTTATTATGTTTTGGGTCTTGATAAGATAGGATCCTGCATGCTCTGAGTCAGTGATGTGCAAGGATTGGATGGTACTTTCCATACGTTAGGAAGAAACTGAAATAAGAATATACTATACAACCTGCAGGGTCTTTGGTGGTATAAGTACATATTCAGTTATTTTTGTGGCCGTGCCTGAGCACGTTTTTCGTTAAGAGGGAAGAAGCAAAGTGTTTACGAGAGAAACAACAATGAACCGCAGTTCACGCAACCAAGTACATATTCAGTTATTGCTTGCAAGGAAGAAAACAGAGTGAGGAGTGTAAAACTTTATTCATAGTATATATAGTATTTATGGTCACTGGAGACTGCATGTATTCCATGATAGCATCACAATCACATAGGGTGATTGCTGGAACATGTGTATGTAGTACACACATGTAACAAGTACTAGTAGCAGCAGCTGCCGGTGGTGGGGATGTTGCAGTAGCTGCTTGCGTCCGTGATGTTGCAGATGGAGGGCAGGGTCTTTGCCATCTCCATCACCTTGCTCATCATCTGATGGTGATCGGAGCCCGGCAGGCCGCCCTGCAGGTCCTGGACCGTGCTTCTGATCGCCCTGCACCTGCAGCTCGGTGGCATCTGCTCCAGCTGCTTGCAGCAGCGCAGCCGCAGCCGCCGGCAGCTGCTCATCCGCCATTTCCAGGGCCAGGTGATGGGCATCGCCAGTGATGCTTCAGGTAGTCCGATCCCTGCACGCGTCCATGGCCTGAGACCCCTCCTGGCACTGCTGCTTGTCCTCCAAATGTGCGTGTGCGAGGGCGAGGAGGAAGGCCTTCATGTTGCATTGTGTTCACTGCTTCCTGGTGAGAGTGATGAGCTGCTGCAGATGCATACATACAGGATAAGGTGTTGATCGATGTTCTTGTGATTGTTTTCCGCAAGGGCCTGCTTGTACCATCCAGTAAGATGGCCACCTTGGGGTTACAGATGCCGTGCAAGCTGTTAAAAAGCTCTCTATCCATATTAGACGATGTACACCACAAGTTATTGTAGGATTTGTTTTCCACTCAGCACTCTCAGAAACATGTGGACCAAAGCTAACAAGATGCACACACCCTTTTTTTCTGAAACTGAACCCTGTTCTGTGCAACTTCTTTCTCAAGATGGGCCACGGCCCACAGATTATCTCTCTAAGAAACAAATAAAATAGTCCTCTAAAAAAAAAACCAAAACAAATAAAATAGTAATTGGTATTTTTTGGAAGGAAATAACTTTTAAAAAAGGGCCCATTCATATTGGGAAATGGCCGAATGGGGATGTTTGTTTGGTTGGCTAATGGCCCGGCATCGTCACATCTATCTGCTTCCGTACAAGACTTTATTATTTTCTATCGTGGTTTGTTCTAATGGAGCCGCGTGTCTCTACTAAATATTGGCTTTTAAAAAAAGAAAAGTTAGCCTTGCCGGCAAAAAATAAAATAAAATAAGTTGACAGGTCAACCACCCCCCGTCGCTGCCCCACTACTAAAGCAAAGTACCCGTTGGCTGCCGCCTCGGCTCTTCTTTTGAGTCGCTGCCCGCTGGGGCCCACACCCGCATCCACCGCCGGCGATGAAGCCCCTCATCCCCCAGTCCCTCCACGCCGCCGTCGACCGCCGCTGGCTGCTCCCCCTGGCCGTCGGCTCCGCGCTCTCGCTCCTCCTCCTCGTCGCCCTCACCACCTTCCCCCTCCCACTCCCCTCCTCCTCCTCCTCGGCCGCCTCCGCCCTCTTCGTCGAGCACAAGCTCGCCCCCACCCCGCCGTCCCCAGCCGGCGCCGAGCTCCCCCGCATCGCCTTCCTCATCTCCGGGTCCGCGAGGGACGCCTCCGCTCTCCGCCGCGTCCTCCTCGCGCTCTACCACCCCAGGAACCGCTACATCCTGCACCTCGATGCCGAGGCCCCCGACTCGGACCGGAGGGACCTCGCCGCCGGCCTCGCCGCCCACCCGGTCCTCGCGTCCGCGGCCAACGTACGCGTCGTCGACCGCGCCAACCTCATCACCTACCGCGGGCCCACCATGGTCGCCAACACGCTCCACGCCGCCGCCGCCTTCCTGTGGGGCCACGCAGGCGCCGGCGGCTCCGACTGGGACTGGTTCATCAACCTCTCCGCCTCCGATTACCCGCTCGTCACGCAGGATGGTGAGGGCCCTTCCTTCTACATTCATCCGAATTTCTAATCCACAAAAACCCCGCCTTGGATTTGTAATTGTAACTCTCAAGCTTCCTGCTGCCCTGCAGATCTGATACACGTCTTCTCCAAGCTGCCGCGTGATCTCAACTTCATCGACCACACCAGCGACATCGGATGGAAGGAGTACGAGCTTCCTTCGTCATGATTTTGTTCGCTGACCACTGTGCATTCTGACAGGGGCCAATGCCTACCTTGTTGTTTCTCATGATATACAGGTTTCAGAGGGCCAAGCCCGTGATCATTGACCCCGGTCTCTACATGAAGAAGAAGGCTGATGTGTTCTGGATACCGCAGAGGCGGAGCGTGCCGACAGCCTTCAAGCTCTTCACTGGTATGTTCCTAACTGATATGACCTACTAGTCAAAATATTCACATTCAAGCGTTAACCCATAAAATTGTGTAGAATTCACCATGCATTTTGTGCAGATTAGTATACCTGGCTCATAATCTAACCTTGCCATTGTTGTTTTAGGCGAGATTTGTTGATTTGCCCTTGCCAAGGCTGCAGGAATTTCTTAAATCAATTTTCTTTTTTTGTAATTGAATGTGGTGTCAAATGCTTCAAACTATAAACTCATGGATCTCTGCCACATCTTGAAACAGTGCTGGTTATTTCTAGTTGTGGTGACCGGTTCAAAATTTTGATGTGTGAATTGATACCTGGGTTTGTCACCAACTTAAATTAACCTTTAGTATGGTAAATTTCAGTTCTCTGTCTACCTTAGGTATTCTGCACAATACTGCATATAAATGCACTGTTTTTCTAGCTTCCGGATTTATATATTGTATATCGCGGAAACTCCTCTTGGTAATGTTACCTTTCATATTAATCTTTATTTTGTGTGATTTGATTGCTGTAAGAAACATTTGGGATTCTGTTTATTTGTTGCCTGTAGCAGCAAACCAGCTAGGCATCTCTTGCTTGCCTACTGCATATACTGGCTGTAATTAATTTGAAAGCTTATCCTTGTTTTATGTGTGGGCTATTGAGTTAAAAAACTGTGTCAATGGACTTGCCATAAAAGTATAGTTTTTCCTTAATGTGGCGGTCTACTGTTTCACATTCATTATCCATCATGCTTTTAATAGCATGGAATTAATTGATTACAGTTTCTTAAATAGTGCCTACAACTCAGATGTAAATACTCCATGTTCAAACAGCATAAAACAGATAACTAGAAGATGTAAAAATGCATAGCTTGCCTCTGCAATGAAGATCAAATTGCAGTATTCATCACTACCAAGAAGCAATGGCTTTCTTTTGTAACTAGTATCGAGGAAATTCTTCGGCCTTTGCTCATCATTTTTAAAACCAGAAAGCCTAGTATCTCTAAGAGCTTTTATGGAATGAGGTTTGGTTTATTAGTTTGAGCCTTTTGGGGAATAGGTGTTGCTTTTGAGTGTTGGTCTTGTAGATATAGAGGCACCTGAACCTGATAATCATATGGCATTTCAGGTTCTGCTTGGATGGCACTGTCAAGGCCCTTTGTGGAATACTGCATATGGGGCTGGGACAACCTACCTCGCACAGTGCTCATGTACTACTCCAATTTCATCTCCTCGCCAGAAGGCTACTTCCACACCGTGGTCTGCAACGCCGAGGAATTCAAGAACACGACCGTGAACCATGACCTGCATTACATCTCATGGGACAACCCTCCAAAGCAGCATCCGCACTACCTCACGGTCGAAGATTTGGACAGGATGGTTGCTAGTGATGCCCCTTTTGCTCGGAAGTTCCATGCAGATGACCCGGTGCTAGATAAGATAGATGAGGAGATCTTGTCCCGTGGTGCAGACATGCCAACCCCTGGAGGCTGGTGCGCAGGAACTCGAGAGAACGGGAGCGACCCTTGCTCTGTCATAGGTGACACCAGTCTCCTTCGGCCTGGCCGTGGAGCGGTGCGGCTGCAGCGGCTGATCACGTCGCTGCTGTCAGAGGAGAAGTTCCACCCAAGGCAGTGCAAGTAGGGCGTGATGCCTCTGACCCACCCAAATCTGAGCTATATATGAACATAAACGCATGGTCTGCTGCCGGTGGCGATGCATACATGGTTTGTTCTGACGTGTAGGTCGTCGCCGTTTTGTCAGGCAGCTGCCATTTAACATGTACCATGTTGCCGTTGTACTACCACATTAGTAGTCATCTATCTGTAGAGCCTGTTGTATCTCCACTCCACATGTAGTACTTTATCATCCAAGGTATGAGCCTGGACACCTGGTTATCATCAATATATTTCAGTGTAACTTTAGCTGTCAATTACATTATATTGCTGAAGATTGTGTGGTTTTTGAATTGCAATATTGATTTCCCTTTGTTGACGGAACTTTTCGCATTCTGGGTCGGTCGGTCGGGAAATACTGTTGGGCCGATGGACTGCTGGGCCCCCGTTGCTTACTTGATTTGATTTGCCTCCCTCCCTTCTTCTGCATTATGTTTTCTCGGTAAACATAGGGGAGGAGGGTGTGCTGGAATTGTTAGCCATAATTCGCCTTCATAATAATCAGCCGGAGAAGGACAAGGTAAAACTAACCATCTTATTCTTATCAAGACAAAGAAGAAGAAGGGGAAGGGGAAGACGTGATCGATGCGAGCGCAGTCAAGAACAATAAATCTAGGCGGTTGGATTCCAATCCAATGATTACTGTTGGCGGCGAAGGTCAACATGTATAAGTAGTAGCTGAATGGGCCCATGCCGCCAGTGATGTAAAACTTGGTCAGCTAAGCTTATCAACATATATACAGTAGGTGCAGATGTCTTTGTTGCCGGCCGGCTCAAGTGCTCAGCAACAACAAGAAGAAGGCCGGTCATCCAAGGTAACTAACCAAACCAGCTAGTACTTACTACTAATCAACAACGCGGCGGAGAATAAAGTCCAGTCAATGGATGGACGAACGGACGGCTCGGATCCGTCTCCAGAGCCCTTGACAATCAATCTCCACAACCTGGATTAATATATTTATTAATCCGTAGCAGGCAGGCGTACATCGTAAAGACCACCATTTCCTTGGCCACAAAGCTACCTCAAGACATTTCAGAGCACAAGAGATACAGACAGCTCCATCCATCCTCTTCTCTTCGTCTTCCTTCCTTCCTCCTCACAGGGGGCGGGCTCCGGCACCATCAGAATCGGAGTCCATGGCGCAGCCGCCGGAGGGAACGCTTATCTACGCGATGGTGGCGCGGGGCACGGTGGTGGTGGCGGAGCACACGTCCTACACGGGCAACTTCCGGGACATCGCCGCGCAGTGCCTGCACCGGCTGCCGGCGGGGAACAACCGCTTCACCTACACCTGCGACGCCCACACCTTCAACTTCCTCGTCGCCGATGGATACGGTATCTACTATCATCGATGTATCTCCCTCGCACCCGGAAACATGTTGACCTCTGCTCTTTCTACTTGCTTTGGCTCTACTCTGTTCTGATATCCTTTGGATTTGCTCTGCTGCTTCGTGTTCATCCTTTGCTCTGAGAGAGACTGCACCTTTTGGCTTAGAAGTAAGTTCAGATAGCTTAGCTTTCGCCAATATTCAGAGTTGATTGTTCCTATTCAGAGGATACAGTCAGAGTTGCCTGCCTGCCATCACTCAGAAGATGAGTTTGAATTGGCTTTTGTTAGTTAGAGACTTTGTGATCCTGGCAACTTTTGTTAGATACAATTGATTACGTAATTAACTGTCATCGACTGAAATGAAAGCACAAGTGTATGGTTGCAGCACAAAGCAAATATAGAGGTAGGGGATCGAAAACAAGTAAGGGCTTGTTTGGATGTTGCAGTTTTAGAAAACCATAGATTAAGAAACTGTAGTTTTATAAGCCAAAGGTGCGCAAAACCATGGTTTAGAAAAAAGAGGTCTGGAGTGGAGTTTTTAAAACTCCAAAAAGACTATGACTTTGATAGTACTACGGTTTTCAAAACCACAAAATTTTTCACCCATGAGCTTTTAAAAACCAAAGTATTTTGTAAAACCGTAGTATTTATCCAATACTCAAAAATACTTTGTAAAACCAAATTAAAATGAACTGCATGAAGCATACTGCGTGGTCGCGACCGAGTCGGCTGGGCGGCAGATTCCTATGGCCTTCCTGGAGATGATCAAGGAGGATTTCAACAAGAGATACGCAGGAGGCAAAGCAGCCACAGCCACAGCAAACAGCCTCAGCCGAGATTTCGGGTAATTATCATATCATACCATTTCATTTCATCTGCAAGTAGGAGCAAGTATATCCTACATATCTGAGCTTGTAATAAGTAGTGCATCTATCAACAGTTTCTAGCTAGAGTGCTCCATATACATGCTTGCCTGCCTTTCCCAGTACTGATATTATTTATACGGATCATCGGATGAACTGAAATATAATGACAGGCCGAGGCTTGGAGATCAGATGCAGTACTGTATGGATCACCCAGAGGAGGTGAGCAGGCTGTCCAGAGTGAAGGCTCAGGTGGACCAAGTGAAAGGCATCATGATGGAAAACATTGACAAGGTCATCGATCGCGGGGAACAGATCGATGGGCTCGTCACCAGGACAGAGCAGCTGCACGACCAGGCTGCTGATTTCAGGCAGCAAGGTGCGCGGGTGCGCCGCAAGATGTGGTACCAGAACATGAAGGTCAAGCTCATCGTCCTCGGCATCGTCATCGCGCTCATCCTCATCATAATCCTCTCAGTTTGCCATGGCATATGCAAGTAGTGATCCATTCAGATTCACTTCAGCTAGCTATTTCATTTGCTCGCTCTCAATCTTCAGCCTTTACTATATATATACACTGTAGCTGGTTAATTAGAATGTTAATTTTGGATTCGGGCGGGGTGGTCACTTCACTGTACAGGTTGGTCCTTGAGCTAGGTTCCACTCCACTGTCTTAACCCCATCAACTCCCGTCAGCGTTGCTGCTGTTTATTTTCTTGACTATTCAAACAGCAAGTTTATGTTCTTGATTGATCATCCGGCCGTGCCTCGCTCCCTCTTGATGTCAGCGAAAGCGGCAAAGGCCTGCTTGGACTTTTTGCTAAATCTTTTACAAAGCTGGGCTCAGCTCTTTGTGGCCTTCTCCAAATTAGGGCGATACAATTTGTCATCTGTCTCAAAATCTAAACTTTCACAAACTATTTAGCTTATCTGATCACGATTGTTATTTTCAATTTTCTGAGGGTAATTGTTCTTTCTTCATGATTTCTTATCAAGTAGCCTAGGGTTCTCTAGTCCAATCTGAATGTTACACAAAAAGGAATACAAATTAGCAACCAAAATTTCAATTAACATGTCCCTATTAAAAAAACATCCACAACTTGATAAATAACTCTTGGGAATTATCCCAATTAAGTAAAAAACTGACTGTTTTAGAAAAATATTTTTTAAAAAAACAATAACCAAAAAGCACTTGGAACCGGCGGCATCCTGCTTGCTGCTGGCTTCTCCAATCCGGGGGCTAAGTGCTAGCACACAAGCCCAGCACTATTCGCCCCAACCCTCCCTATCTAGTTGTCCTCACCGCCTCATTGCCCTGTCCCCATGCTCACCGCTCACCAACACCATAGGGTCTGCCTGCCTCCTGCAAGGCTGCAACTTCCCTCTTAAAGTCTGGCAGCAATGAAACTTCTAATTGAAGCTCAATTCGTGCATGCTAAATTGGTTAAAAATAATTTCTGTACTCACTTGGTTAAAATATAATGCTCTATAATATATTTAAGAAAAAAGTTCGGTTTGCACACCCTCAACTATCACAAAAGTTTGATTTTCATCCTACAACTATAAAACTGGATAGCGGGGATGTTCAAGCCGGACAAATTTGGCTCCTTGGATGGTTTCAAAGATAGTTCTTTTTTTTTGCAAATTTAAAAAATTAATTTTAATCTAAAAATGTAAATAGTTCATCTTAAATAAAAAAAATGAAACTCGTACCAATATTTTTTAAAAAGAAAATATCACCTATCTAGTGGTACTCTACTTATAAGTTACTTTGATCCAATTATGTGTCTTTTTACTGGTTTTTATTTATAGTTATATCTATTATTTTTTAATAAAGAAGATCCAAATAGAGCACCAACACATGGGTCAAGAAAAATTTTGGTACCAGTTTCATATTTTCTCATTGAAAATGAATTAGTTTTCAACTTTTTAGATTGAATAAGATTTTTTAAAAAAACAAATTTAAAAATAAAAGCCACCTTTAAAACCATACAAGAGGTCAAATTTACTTGGTTTCAACAGTTGGATGACCCCTGTTATCTGATTTTGTAGCTGAGGCTAGTTCAAGTATGGAAATAGGACTCTTCCTTATATTTATCATCATTATCATTTATCTAATTTTTTTTTCTGAATGCCCTAGAGTCATTGCTTCTCTTTACATCCTATTCTTACTTTGTTGATCAGGACAAACCATGGATTTCCACGCGCGATTTACATCAAGCAAATCATTTATCGATCTGCCAATGCAAATTAGTAAATCATTTATTGCTTCATTGTAATTTTGGCAACGACAAAATTGTAGCACCAGACTGTTGAACGGAATTGAAACCATCTAGAGCATGCATGGAGCTAGCTAAGCTAGCTGCGCGTCCTTGTTCTTGATATTACAGCTTTGCTTGTACTACGAACACGATGCAATTACAAACCAAGTAGTAAGTAATACGTTGCCAGCATACAGCTGGTAACCTTAGCTTGCTTGTTTATTGGAGTAACTTAACCAACCACGTACGATATCAGCATGCATCATCTATCTATCTATTTATATAGCGATAGCGATGCAGCCATGGATCATCACGGGTGAAGGCAGCCACCTCCGCCGCCGCTGCCGCCACCAAGCCCGCCGCCGCCGCCCAGGCCTCCACCGCTACCACCAAGGCCTCCGAGACCGCCACCACCGAGTCCTCCTAGACCGCCACCACCACCAAGCGGCCCAAGGCCTCCGAGTCCCCCGACGCCACCGACACCACCAACGCCACCCGCAACGCCTCCGAGCGCGCCGCCGATGCCCCCGACCGCTCCGCCTATGCCGCCGACGCCGCCGGCGCCAGCGAAGCCTCCGACGCCAGCGCCGTACCCTCCTCCCAGGCCGCTGCCCAGGAAGGTCTTCTGGTCGTTGACGGCAGCAGCACTGTTGCTGCTGTGGCCGACGTTATTACTCGCCGCCGCCATGGTGGCTGGCGCACTGCTAGTACTAGCAGGCATGTCTCTGGCCTGAGCCACAAGGGCGAGGAGCATCAGGAGCAGGCAGCTGCACGCCATTGCGGCCGCCGCACCACCGGGAGTAGTGGCCATCTCGATCGATCGATCGCCGATCGGTGTTCAGCTAGCTAGCTAGGTATGGTAGAGATGGGTTGGTAGCTAGGTGTCCCCTCCCCTGGCCTGCAAGAGCTCGCTAGCAATGGAGGTCGTTTATATAGAGCTCGGTCCGGCCGTGGCACGAGGAGAGCAGGCAGTGATGGGCCGGGCGGCGGATCGGAGCGTGGAAGCGGCGAAGTACAGGTGAGACCAGTAAATGCATAGCCAAACCACCAGAGGTGAGCTACATACTTACTACTGCTGGTAGCCAGCTATATGCTGCCACACTCCACTACACTAGCTGCATTGCATGGAGAGGATCGGAGAAGAACGAAGAAGCTGGAGATATGATAGATCGGACCGACATGCGGCTTCCGTTCGGCTATATACGGTGTTTGATTCGTGAGGGCTAAATTCCTGTTACATCAAAAAAAATTATTATTTAGGAGTAGTAAATGAAGTCTAATTATAAAATTAATTGCAGAATCTCTAGACTAATTCGCGAGACGAATCTAGTGAGGTATATTAATCTATAATTAGCAGATGGTTACTGTAGCGTCACTAGCAAATTATAGATTAATTAAGCTCGTTAAATTCATCTCGCGAATTAGCTCCCATCTGTGAAAAATAAATTTTATTTAATACTCTAAATGGGTAAAAAAAAATTTATATGATAAGACTAAACAGAACATGTCGATCACTAAATAAGGATGCAACTAACCATGCATGCTTCACGCATCTACCGTGACATGACGCCTCTGCATTGCAGTCCGCACTATCATCTGATCTCATCGGATCCCTTCCAGTAGATCTAGTATTTTAGCCCATATCTTTGATTATTAATTAAAATTATTAAATGTAGATTAATTATAAAACTAATTTCACGGATGGAGGCTGTCGTCGTCGAGATTAGCGGATCAAGACTAAGACTAGTAAATTTCTTTTATGCTCGTAAGGCTTCAGATGCTTGCGTGGGAGACACAGGGTTTAGACTGGTTCGGGCAAAGAGAAGCCCTACATCCAGTACGAGGACCTGCTCGTGTTGCCCACGCGGGGTCTGTAGTAGGGCTACAGGAGGGCGAGAGAGGGAGCTGGTCCCAAATCTCTTAGGTGTACACTGAAGCTCTAATGGTGAGAGTGTGTTCTTCTCGCCGGAGAAGAAGGAATTCGTCCGAGAGTGAGTGAGAGTGTCCGAGCGAGAGTCTGGGCCCCCGTCTCAGGGCCCCCGGCCTTCCCTTTATAGTGCAAGGGAAGCTCCGGGTTACCGATGAGCCAGGCGTGAGGAGAAAGTGAAAAATAGAATACAAGGGCAAGGAAGTCGCCGGGTTGCCGCCCCCGGCTCCGGCTTTCGGCTCCTGTCAGCGCGTTCGCCGGGAGAGGACGGCTTCCTCCGGATCCTGTCGACGATCTCCTTGGGGCCGGTGCCGCCAGGCGTGATGATGGCGTTTTGGTCGCGGCATCCGTGCTCGTCGGGGAAGACGGCTGACACTGTTACCTTGCTGACGGCCCGTGGGACGCGGATGTCCCGTCCCTGTTGCCGGATTCGCGGGGCGCGAGGACAGGCGAGGCTTCCTCTTGTGTCGGGTGGCGCAGGTCATGAGTGCCTTGTAGCGAATCGGGGGAAGCTGCGCCACTGTAGCCTGCGCTAAGCGGTCGCGCTTGGCTAGTTGTGACGGGTCACGTCGGGGCGCGGGCGCCTTTCTGCGTGCTAGAGCCGCGGCGCATTTATGGCGAGATCGGCGGGGGGCCCACGAGATCCGCACTCCTGTCTTCCAGTCTGCGCCCGAGGCAGATACTTGCCTGGTGGGCCCGGGTGAGTCCGACCCCCTACGCCCTGGGTCGGGCGAGGCGGAGCCTTATGGCGAGGGGTCGGGAGCGTCCGGCCCCGAGGCACTTGGTCGGGCGAGGCGGAGTTCGGCCGTCGAGAGATCGGGGGCATCCGACCCCGAGGCACTTGGTTGGGCGAGGCGGAGTCCGGTCGTCGAGGTGTCGGGAGCATCCGACCCCGAGGCACTTGGTCGGGCGAGGCCGAGCGCTTCTCTCCCATGTTGGGCTGACGGCGGCCGCCGTTGCCGCAGGTGGGCCCGGGCCTTCATGATCATCGTTCTGATGGTCATTAGGAGGTCGTTAATATTTCCCCCCAACAGTAGCCCTCGAGCCTGTGGTGGAGCGGGGACGCTCCTCCGGAGGCTGTTGTCGACGTCGGGAATCTCTGCTCGTCGTGCAAGCTGCAGTAAGTCGGGGACGGGAAGTGTCATTCGTTCAGCTTGGCTGGGGAAGTTGACCAGACGGAGAGCCCCGTGGATGTCTTGGCGCGAGAAGATTCTCGTTGTTCCGTAGGACGCCTTCCGTCCGTAGACCTCAGGTCATGACCATCCGTGTGGCCATTGGTTGCGAAGCCAGCCCCCGAGCTCCCGCGCGTTGCAGGAGACCGATCGAGAGGCCAGATCGACTTTTGAACGTTACCCCTCAAGAGTCCGTTCGCTGGGACGGAGGGGGTGAGCCGTGCCACGCTATCCTCACTGGACGAACCGTGGTGCTCGTTGAGCTGCGAACGGGTCGATTCGAGTGGGGTTCCGGTCCCCGTTCGGGGGGGGGTCCGGCTCGGGCCAAGCTGGTGGCGTACCCCAGATTCCGGCCGGCCAATTCATATAGTTCCCGAGTCCGTTCGATCGGATCCGGTGGCTCATTGCCTTTCTTCGGGGAAAAACCATGAACTATGATGCCAGTCCGGACTCGAATGTGAGGTCGGGACGCCCTAGGCTGTCATGCGCCCGGGTGATGGCCGCTAGCGGACCCGTCCCTTCTCACCCCTCGCTTGGGGTCATCCTGGGGCGGCTGTCGAACCCACGGTGGGCCAGCCTTCGAACCCCTGGATCGTAACGGGCCGTAGGGGCGTTTCAGCCCCGTATCCCTTTTTTACCTTTTTGGTGAGCCTCAGGCCGGGTGCGGAGGAGGTCGTGCGCGCGTACTTCCTGAGAGGCGAAGTGGCAGAAGGCGCCGATCCGCGAAACGAGGGAGGAGTGGATGTTTCCTGCAGGGTCGTGCGCACGATTTCCAAGAAAGGGGCGGGCGTGACGGGGCGTACCTGGCGCCGCATTCATTGCGATAGGGGCGTCTGTTCTGCTTTCCACACGTCCTTCTATAAGACGGGGAGTTCGCCTCGCCGGTTCCGCCCGCAACCTGTCCCCAAGTCTTTTTGTCTCCTCGCGCGCCCTTAGCTTTCTTGCGCGCCGCTCGTCTTCCTCCGCCCAGCGCTCCAACCTTCCTCGCTTTCCGCCGTCGAGCTTTTCATCCCTTCGCGATGGGAACCTGGGAGTGCACCAGCTTTGGCGCCTCGCGCGCCGACGGCCTCACGAGGAAGGGCCTCCTCTGTGAGAGGACTGAAAGGGGCGAATGGCGGTTCCCCAGAATGGAGGAGGTGCCGAGTCCGCCCGCCGGCTACGTCGTGTCGTTCGCCCACTTCCACGAGAGAGGGTTCGCGACTCCGCTGAGCCCTTTCTTCCGCGGGCTGCTGCACTACTACGGGCTCGAGTTGCAGCACCTGAATCCCAATGGGATCCAACACATCGTGGCGTTCGTCGCGCTGTGCGAGGGGTCCTGGGCATCGAGCCCAACATCTCGCTTTGGAAGTACTTCTTTGCGGTCAGCCTGTACCAGAAGACCGAGAGGAGAGGGAGCCAGCAGCGGGCAACCCCGGTGTCGATAGGGTGCACCGGAATCCACCTCCGCCATACCTGCGCCAAAGAGTACATGGCGATGAAGACCGCGGCGTCCCACAAGGGGTGGCATCAGCAGTGGTTCTACGTGAAGAACTACTCTGACTCCCCCTTGCCGAAGTTTACCGGCCGCGTCATTGAAGCGGCGCCGGAGCTGTGGTCGTATGGCCCGGTGGAGAAGGAGAAGGAGCGGATCTCCGGCTTGCTTCAGGCCATCGAGTACCTGAAGGGAAAGGGGCTGACCGGGGCCGGAGTTATCGGGCGTACCATGCCCTGAGGGTGGCGCCGCTGATGCTCCGGGTCCGCTCGCTCGCCGAGATGACCCCGGGCGCGCCGACCGAGGGCACCATCCTTGCGATGGGTGCGCTCCCCGCCTCCGAGATCCGACAGCGAGTCCGGGAGGCGTCGGAGGACAAGGACGCAGTTTACCCGGTGCCCGGCCACCCTCCGATGCACCCGGACAAGGATTTCGTCGATCTGGTGAGGACTTTGCGCGCCCGTTTCTTTTTCCCGCGTTTCTTGGTTCGTCGCTTTTGACGCGGAGCTTTCGTGCCTGCAGGGCCTCATGACCAATGTCGTCGGCTCGCGTCCGCCAGTGCCGGAGGACGCCGAGCGGTGGCGGCAGAACCGTCTCCTTGCCGAGAAGCAGAAGCAGCGCAAGGACAAGGAGACAGAGAGGAAGAGAAGGAAGGTCGCCAAGGAGTTCCAGCGGCGGCGGAAGGGCCAGGTCGTATCAGACGACGACGATGACGCGACAAAGAGGAGGAGGAAGAGGAACACGAGGAGGAGGAGGAAGAGGAGGAGGAGTTCGTCCCGGCCCCCCGGCCAGGCGCTCTCGTCATCCGGGAGTAGCGCTCCCAAACGGCCGCGGGGGCCAAACCGAGCGGGCTGCCCCCCCGGGACTCGACCCCGCAAAGTTCTGGGGCCGCGCCCTAGGGGCCGGCGCGGGGCGCGCCTCGGGAGTCGACGGAGGGGACCCCCGTCCCTCTGCCTGTGGCCCAGGAGCAGAGGAGCAGCGGCAAGCGGCCGTTGCCGGATGCCCCGGGGTCGGCGTCAAGCTCGGAGGCGAAACACGCCCGCCGTCCTCGCCCTGGGTGAGTGTAAGTGGAAATTCCTCGCGCGTCTCGCTCCTTTCCTGGCATCGAGTCGTTGTTGCTGATGTTGTTTGTTGTCTCGTAGCGCCGCTTCTCGAGGCCTTGTCCCGCCGCTAGCGCCGAGGAAGGTGTTACGGGTACCGTCCACCTTCGCGGGGCGGGCCGCGACCTCGCCGGCAGCGAGAGGCCGTGTCGCCGGGGAGACCGCGGAGCCTACCGCGGAGGTGGCTCTTGCGGCGGCAACCGGTGGGGTGGTGCTGCAGCCGGGTATGGGGCAGGGTCCGACCCCTGCTCCGCCCCCTGCCTCCTCGGCCGACCCCGCGGGACAGGGCATTGCCCCTGGGCGCCCTCCGACCGGGGAGGTGATAGACCTCGACGACGAGGCGGAGGAGGAGCGTGCGGCTCCAACGGTGGTGGCGGAGACGAGAGAGTCCGCCCCCGCAGCCACGACGAGGACAACGGCGGCAGAGGACGCGAGGACGCCCACCCCGGCGGCTGCAGCGGCGGCAGAGGTGGGGAAGTCCGCACGGGAAGCTGTGGCGAAGGCAACGGCGGCGGCGGAGGCGGGTGTGCCTTCTCCGACGGCCACGACGGGGGCGGGGACGCCTGCCTCGGTGGTCGCGACAAAGGCTGCGGCGGCGGCGGGAACAGGAACGCCCGTTCCGGCAGCTGCGACGGAAACGGTGGCGGATGCGGACGGATCGGGACGCGCGTCGACGCCGACTACGGCCGCGGCGACCTCGTCAAGGACGGCGGCGCACGCGCCGGGACCGTCGACGAGGCCAGCGGCATCCGAGGAGGCGGTGCCTGCCCCGGCGGCGGCGTCGGGGACGGCGGCGCCGGAGGCGGCCGGAGCGGCCTCTACCCTTGTCTCGGTCCGTCCCGTTCCCAAGGCGTGGAGTGGGACTACCCTGCACTAGACGTCCAATGACGACCCGCAGAGACTCCTCTTCACACTGGATGATGCCGAGGAGTGGGGGAAGTGGCAGGCAGTGCAGGGCGGACTTGCAAACGTCCGCGCTGCCCTGTCCTCGGCGATGGGGGAGCTGGACGGCGTCGTCGCTCCTGGTGGTCAGGTATGGCGTTCTCCCTGGCGGTTATTTTCCTCCCGTCACTCTGTTACTGAGTATAAATTGTCTTGCACGCCCTCCAGGAGTGCAGCCGGGGGAAGTCTGATTTCCTCCGGCTTGAGCGGGGGCTCTGGGAACGCTTCTCTGCGGAGAGGCAGCGGACCGGGGAGCTGACCGTGCAGGTTGCCGCCGCCCAGCAAGTCATCGACGACCTGCGAAGGCGCGAGCAGGCGGCGCAGGACAAGTTCCAGGCCGTCGTCGAGAAGGCTCGCCTCGATCGCGAGGAGTTCCAGGCCGCTGCTGAGAAGGCCCACCTTGATGCCGTGGAGCTCGTACGGTTGAAGGGGGAACATGAAGCCCTTCAGAAAACCGCTGAGTGCATCCGGCATGAGCGGCAGAAGGCTTGGCAGGACCGGGACTTCGAGGCGGCCCGGAAGGTTGAGGCCGAGAAGATGGTGGCCGAGCTCGGGGCGGAGGTCGGTCAGCTCCATGCGCGAGTGCGGGGGCTTCAGACCGCCATGGCCTAGGGGCTCGACCGGGAGCGTGAGCTGAAGGCTCGGTCCGAGGGTAAGGCTCTTCTTGTCTCTCTGCCTTTGTGGTGTTGTGATGGTTTCTGATTTGGCGGGTTTTTCTGGACGGGCCTTGCAGACGAACTCGTCCGGTTGAGGGAGGTCCTCGACGCGGAGCGCGCCGAGCACGGCAACCTGCGGGACGCGGTCCGTGCTGTCTGCGACGGCCTCGGCGTGGTCCAGGGGGAAGCGACGAGCTCGCTGGCGGCTCGTGCCCTTGGGGTGTATCGGCGGGCCACGCGAGATCGCTCGGGAGGCGCTTCACGTCGGCGTGAGGCGAGCTTTCGGTGTGTTCGGTTCCCACTACTCCGGCATCAACTTCGTCGGGATGAGCGGGGGATACGCCTCCGGCTACTCCGAGGCTGAACTGGACAACATCGATGCGTCGGTGCTCAACCCAGCGGAGGCCTTGGCGAAGCTTCTGGAGGATGAGGCCGTCCCGCCGGAGGACCCGGGGACGAGTTAGCTGCATCGGGCTCAGACGCCCTGGCATGTAAATACGTTAGTTAACTTTGAACTTGTTTTTGCGATGGCGGCGGAGGCCTTTTCTATAACTTGTCGAAAAACGTTTTCGATCCTCTTTCTTGTTTTTTGGGTTTGGAAAGTTTAGAGTGCGGGTCGGACGCGTCGGCAAGCGCTGATGAGCGAGGGCACCGTAGCCGCTGGGGCGTAGGTTTTTTCGCAATCCGATCAGTCTTGCCTGGGTGTCGTTTGCGCACTCTCCCCTTTTCACGCCCAAATGTTTAGGAAGAGGGTCGATTCGGAGAAAAGGTGTTTTGAGAAGACCTCGAGTGACTTGGGCCGAAGCCCCTGATAGCCCCCGAGGGATATGCGACCCTGAGGCAGGGCCAGAGTCGGATATCCCTGAGCTCGGGACGAGACTCGAACGAGATCGACTCAAAATTGCCTTTTTCCGTGGACTAAAAAGTTATAGAAGTATTTACGTAAGCATCTCAGCTGTTCTATGTTCCAAGTGTTGCCGAAGATCTGCCCACCAGGGGTTGCCAGCTTGTACGTGCCTGGCCGCAGCACTTGCGCGACGACGAAGGGACCTTCCCATGGAGGGGTCAGCTTGTGCCGACCCCTGTTGTCCTGGACGAGGCGAAGCACCAGGTCGCCGACGTTGAAGGCTCGGCCTTGCACCTTGCGACTGTGGTATCATCGTAAGGCCTGCTGGTACTTGGCCGAGTGCAGCACGGCCACATTGCGCGCTTCATCGAGCTGGTCTTGCGCGTCTTCGAGTGACGCCTGGTTCCCTTGTTCGTCATACGCCTTGACCCTCGGCGATCCGTACTCTAGGTCGGTGGGGAGGATTGCCTCGGACCCGTAGACCATGAAGAACGGGGTGAAGCCAGTCGCCCTACTGGGGGTCGTCCTTAGACTCCATAGGACCGCGGGGAGCTCCGCGACCCACCGGCCGCCGAACTTTTTGAGGCGGTCGAAGATCCGTGGCTTGAGACCCTGGAGTATCATGCCGTTGGCTCGTTCAACCTGCCCATTCGTGCGGGGGTGCGCCACGGCCGACCAGTCCACTCGGATGTGGTGGTCGTCGCAGAACTGGAGGAATTTCTTCCCGGTGAACTGCGTGCCGTTGTCCGTGATGATGGAGTTGGGGATTCCGAAGCGATGGATGATGTCGGTGAAGAACCGTACCGCCTGCTCAGACTTGATCTGTGCAACCGGTCGTGCCTTGATCCACTTGGAGAACTTGTCGACAGTGACAAGCAGGTGGGTGAAGCCCCCGGGCGCTTTATTGAAGGGCCCGACGAGGTCCAGACCCCAGACCGCGAAGGGCCACGTAATGGGGATGGTCTGGAGCGCCTGTGCGGGCAGATGATTCTGGCACGCGAAGAATTGGCACCCTTCGCAGGTGCGGACCACGCGGGTGGCATCGGCGACCGCCGTCGGCCAGTAGAAGCCCTGCTGGAAGGCGTTTCCGACGAGGGTTCTTGGCGCGGCGTGGTGGCCGCAGGCTCCGGCGTGGATGTCCTGAATCAGCTCCTTTCCCTGTTCGATTGGGATGCAGCGCTGGAGGATGCCGGTGTGGCTACGCTTGTAGAGCTCCTGGTCAATGATGACGAAGGATTTGGCGCGGCGCGCAATCCTACGTGCCTCAGTCTTGTTCACCGGGAGCGTCTCGCGGATGAGATAGTCGAGGTACGGGGCTCTCCAGTCAGGCGGGGGGTCGGGCCCCGTTGCTGGGTCCGCATCGATCTCCATGATCTCGGGGTCGGAGGGGTCGGCCTCCGAGTCCGGGACAGGTGGAGCATTGCCGAGCTCGCCTGGGTCGGCGCCCGAGCCCGGGACAGGTGGCGCGTTGCCGACCTCTCCCGGGTCGACGCTCGAGTCCGGGGCAGGTGGCGCATCGCCGACCCTCTCCGGTTCCTGGTAACGGATCGAGGGCTTGAACTGGTCGCTGACGAAGACGTCGTCGGGTACGGGCTTTCGGCCGGATGCCGCCTTTGCCAGTTCATCAGCCGCCTCGTTGAAACGCCTTGCGACGTGGTTGAGCTCTAGTCTGTCGAACTTGTCTTCGAGCTTGCGGACTTCGTTGCAGTAGGCTGCCATCTTGGGGTCGTGGCAGCTCCACTCCTTCATGACTTGTTCGACGACTAGCTGGGAGTCGCCTCGGACGTCCAGCCGCTGGATGCCCAGCTCAATGGTGATGCAAAGCCCGTTGAGGAGAGCCTCGTACTCGGCGACATTATTAGACGCAGGAAAATGGAGGCGGATCATGTACCTCATGCGCACGCCGAGAGGAGAGATGAAGACCACACCCACTCCAGCGCGAGCCTTCATCAACGACCCGTCGAAGTGCATCGTCCGGTACTCCTGCTTCTCCGGCGCCGATGGCGTCTGGATCTCCGTCCACTCTGCTACGAAATCGGCGAGTACCTGGGATTTGATGGCGGTGCGGGGGGCATAGGTGATGCCCTGGTCCATGAGCTCGAGCGCCCACTTCGCGATCCGTCCCGTGGCATCTTGGTTCTGGATCACTTCGCCGAGGGGGAACGACGAAACGACCGTCACCGGGTGGGAGGTGAAGTAGTGGCGCAACTTCCTCTTCGTGATGAGGACGGCGTAGATGAGCTTCTGGATCTGCGGGTAGCGTGCCTTGGAATCGGACAAGACCTCACTGACGAAGTACACCGGGCGCTGCACCTTGAGGGCGTGTCCCTCCTCCTCTCGATCCACCACTAGAGCTGTGCTGACTACCTGGGTGGTCGCCGCGATGTAGAGCAGGAGGGGCTCGCCATCGGTCGGCGGGACCAGGACCGGGGCTTTCCTTAGGAGGTCCTTGAGCCGGTCAAGTGCCTCCTGGGCCTCGGCGGTCCACTCGAAGCGGTCGGTCTTCTTCAGGAGTCCGTAGAGAGGGAGCCCCCGTTCGCCGAGGCGCGAGATGAAGCGACTCAGGGCCGCCAAGCATCCCGCGACGCGCTGAGCTCCCTTTATGTTTCGAATCGGCCCCATGTCGCTGATGGCCACTATCTTCTCTGGATTGGCTTCGATGCCGCGTACGGAGACGATGAAACCCAGCAGCATGCCCCTCGGAACCCCGAAAACGCACTTTTCAGGATTGAGCTTGATACGCTTGTCTCTCAGCCTTTCGAAGGCTAGTTCGAGGTCGGGGATGAGCTGGTCGCCCTTCTTGGACTTGACTACGATGTCGTCGACGTAAGCCTCAACGGTCTGCCCGATGAGGTCCCCGAAACACTTAAGCATGCATTGCTGGAAGGTAGCCCCCGCGTTTTTGAGGCCGAACGGCATCTTAACGTAGCAATAGGGGACGAAGGGGGTGATGAAAGAGGTCGCGAGCTGGTCGGACTCTTTCATCGTGATTTGATGGTAGCCGGAATACGCGTCAAGGAAGTTGAGGGTCTCGCACCCGGCGGTCGAGTCGACTATCTGGTCTATGCGCGGCAAAGGAAACGGATCCTTTGGGCACGCCTTGTTGAGACCGGTATAATCAACACACATCCTCCATTTCCCGTTCTTTTTTCGCACAAGAACAGGGTTAGCCAGCCACTCGGGGTGGTAAACTTCCTTGATGAATCCGGCCGCCAAAAGCTTCTGGAGCTCCTCGCCGATGGCCTTGCGCCTCTCCTCATCGAAGCGGCGCAGACCTTGCTTCACTGGCTTGGAGCCGGCCTTGATATTCAAGGAGTGCTCGGCGACTTCCCTTGGAATGCCGGGCATGTCCGAGGGTTTCCACGCGAAGACGTCGCTGTTCACGCGGAGGAAGTCGACGAGCGCGCCTTCCTATTTGGGGGACCTCCTTGACGCCTTCGGTGGCCTCAAAGGAGGTGGCCGATTGCTTGGAGTCGGGCTGACCCTCGGCGCTCTCCACGAGCTAGACCGCCTAATCCTCCATGACGGTGATGGCTGCGGCGTATTCGCAGCACTCTACGTCGCCCTCGTACGCCTTCTGGAAAGACGTGCCAACGGTGATGACCCCGTTGGGCCCCGGCAGCTTGAGCTTGAGGTAGGTGTAGTTGGGGATGGCCATGAACTTGGCGTAGCTCGGCCGCCCCAGGATGGCGTGGTAGGTTCCACGGAAGCCCACCACCTCGAAGGTGAGGATCTCCTTCCTGTAGTTGGACGGAGTACCGAAAGTGACGGGCAGGTCGATCTGCCCGAGAGGCATTGCCTGCTTCCCCGGCACGATGCCGTGGAACGGCGCCTTGCTGGGGCAGAGGCGGGAGCGGTTGATCCCCATGGCGTCGAGAGTCTCGGCGTAGAGGATGTTGAGGTCGCTACCTCCGTCCATGAGTACCTTGGTGAGGCGCGTCGTGCCGACGACGGGATCGACGACGAGCGGGTAGCGTCCTGGCTGCAGGACGTGCCCTGGGTGGTTGGACCGGTCGAAGGTGATGGCGGATCCCGACCAGTCGAGGAAGGCCGGTGTCGCAGGCTCGGCCGCGTAGACCTCGCGGCGCTCCAGCTTCCGGCGGCGCTTGGAGTCGTAAGCCCCCGGTCCGCCGAAGATCATGAAGCAGCCGTCCACCTTGGGGAAGCCGTCTTCCTTCTCTTCGCCGTCCTTCTTGTCCTCGTCGGGCTTCCGTCTTCGGTCGCCCTTCACCGGGTTGCCTACAAAATACCTCTTCATGAGGTTGCAGTCTTTGGTGTGCTTTGCGGGGAACTCGTGTTTCAGGCACGGTCCCTCGAGCAGCTTGTCGAAGAAGCCGGGGGTGCCCTCCGGGGGTGGCTGTCCCCGCTTGCGCTCAGCAGCAGCCACGAGGGGAGCCTCACGCCGTTGCTTGTTCTTCTTCTTCTGTGGACGGTTGGAGGTGCCCTCGTCGGCGTCCTCCTTCCGCTTTGCCTCGCCCTTGGAGCGGTCGAAGATTGCTCCGACGGCCTCCTCGCCCGAGGCGAAGCTGGTGGCGATGTTGAGGAGCTCCTCCGTGGTCCGCGGGCCTCGGCGCCCCAGCTCGTGGACGAGGGGCCGACAGGAAGTTCCTGCCAAGAAAGCCCCTATGACGTCGGCGTCCGCGACGTTGGAGGGCTCGGTGCGCTTCCTGGAGAAGCGTCGGATGTAGTCTCGGAGGGACTCGTCCGACGCCTGGTGGTAGCTCCGGAGGTCCCAGGAATTGCCAGGGCGCATGTACGTGCCCTGGAAGTTTCCCACGAATATCTCCTTCAGGTCGTTCCAGCTGCGGATCCGACCCGAAGGGATATGTTCAAGCCAGGCTCGCGCCGAGTCGGCTAGAAAGAGTGGGAGGTTGCGGATGATGAACAGGTCATCGTCCGCCCCACCGGCCTGACATGCAAGCCGGTAGTCGCTGAGCCATAGCCCGGGGTTCGTCTCCCCGGAGTACATGGCTACGTTTGTTGGCTACCTGAAGCGCGGTGGGAACGGCGCATTCAGGATACGCGTAGAGAAGGCCCGGGGCCCCGCTGGGTTGGGGCTTGGGCTGCGGTCTTCTTCGCTGTCGTAGCGGCCTCCACGGTGGACGTGCTAGCCGCGGTCCACCCCCTCCTCCCTGTCCGCGCTGGAGCGCCTCCGCGCATCCAGGGTATCGCGGGCGTCGCGGATGGGACCGACGCGCCGGTGAACGGACTGAGCCCCGCCTCCTGCGGGTGGTGGCGTCCGTCGAGCGGGCGCGGCCTGGTTCGCCCTGGGAGGAGGCTGGTGGACAGACTCCCACCGCCTCTCGGAGGGTGCGGTGGGCGCTGCCCCGCTGGCGTTTTGCCCGCGTCGCCAGAACGCGGAGCTCTCCGCTTGCTGGACGGCGGCGCACTCGAGCAGGTCGCGCACCTCCAGGTGCGCCTGACGTTCCTCGGGCGTCGCCGGCTCGGGGAGTCGTCGGAGTAGGGCCACCGCTGCGGGGATGTTTTGGCTGGCACAGGCGAAGAGCTGAGGGCGATCTTCGTCCGCGCAAATGCGCTGCTGGACGTCGCGCGCCCGCTGTCGTGCCCCGCCTTCGTTGCGGGGGCGCCCGACCTCCTTGCGGGGCGCCGCGCGCGCTTCTGGCTGTCGTGGTCGCACCGGGGCCCGGGCAAGGGCTCCAGTCGTAGCCGCGGCGCGCGGTGGGGGAGTCCGCTGCCTCCTTCCGGCGCTGGCGCCGTTGGATCCCTCGGAGTGCGTCAGCCAAGAAGCACTAGCGCGAGGGGTGGTGGCTCCTGCTGCTGGAGCCGGCGTCGGAGGTCGTCCCCGCCACGCCCGCGAGCTCGTTGCTCGCGGGCGGCACGGTCATGGACCGCGCCAGGGAACGACCGTAGGTCGCCGCAGCATTGCGCAGCCCGAAGAGGCGCCCCTCCGAAGGAGGCCCCTCGGCGCGCGCCTGGCCGCTCACCACCACCCCGGCGGCGGAGCCAGAGATGATGAGGCGAGCGGGCAAGACGAGGAGAGGGATCAACTCGATCCCCTTCCCGGTGGCGAGGAAGTCCAGACTCCCGAAGTGGACCAGGGAGCCCGGAGCGAAGCTGGCATCGTGGTTGGCCATCTGAAGCCGGTGATGTATGTGCAAAGGTCCCCTACCTGGCGCGCCAACTGTCGTCGTCGAGATTAGCGGATCAAGACTAAGACTAGTAAATTTCTTTTATGCGCATAAGGCTTCAGATGGTTGCGTGGGAGACACAGGGTTTAGACTGGTTCGGGCAAGGAGAAGCCCTACGTCCAGTATGAGGAGCTGCTCGTGTTGCCCACGCGGGGTCTGTAGTAGGGGCTACAGGAGGGCGAGAGAGGGAGCTGGTCCCAAGTCTCTTGGGTGTGCACTGAAGCTCTAATGGTGAGAGTGTGTTCTTCTCGCCGGAGAAGAAGGAGTTCGTCCGAGAGTGAGAGAGAGTGTCCGAGCAAGAGTCTGGGCCCCCGTCTCAGGGCCCCGGCCTTCCCTTTATAGCGCAAGGGAAGCTCCGGGTTACCGATGAGCCAGGCGTGAGGAGAAAGTGAAAAATAGAATACAAGGGCAAGGAAGTTGCCGGGTCGCCGCCCCCGGTTCCGACTTTCGGCTCCTGTCAGCGCGTCCGCCGGGAGAGGACGGCTTCCTCCAGATCCTGTCGACGATCTCCTTGGGGGCCAGTGCCGCCAGGTGTGATGATGGCGTTTTGGTCGCGGCATCCGTGCTCGTCGGGGAAGACGGCTGACACTGTTACCTTGCTGACGGCCCGTGGGACGCGGATGTCCCGTCCCTGTCGCCGGATTCGCGGGGCGCGAGGACGGGCGGGGCTTCCTCTTGTTTCGGGCGGCGCAGGTCATGAGTGCCTTGTAGCGAATCGGGGGAAGCTGCGCCACTATAGCCTGCGCTGAGCGGTCGCGCTTGGGTAGTTGTGACAGGTCACGTCGGGGGCGCGGGCGCCTTTCTGCGTGCTAGAGCCGCGGCGCATTTATGGCGAGATCGGCGGGGGGGGGGGGGGGGGGACGAGATTCGCACTCCTGTCTTCCAGTCTGCGCCCGAGGCAGATACTTGCCTGGTGGGCCCGGGTAAGTCCGACCCCCTACGCCCTGGGTTGGGCGAGGCGGAGCCTTATGGCGAGGGGTCGGGAGCGTCCGGCCCCGAGGCACTTGGTCGGGCGAGGCGGAGTCCGGCCGTCGAGAGGTCGGGGGCATCCGACCCCGAGGCACTTGGTCGGGCGAGGCGGAGTCCGGCCGTCGAGGGGTTGGGAGCGTCCGGCCCCGAGGCACTTGGTCGGGCGAGGCGGAGCGCTTCTCTCCCACGTTGGGCCGACGGCGGCCGCCGTTGCCGCAGGTGGGCCCGGACCTTCATAATCGTCGTTCTGATGGTCATCAGGAGATCGTTAATATTTCCCCCCAACAGAGGCTATTTCTCAAGATGAATCTATTAAATGTAATTAATGCTGGTACGTTGCGCGCTCAGTTTTTCTGTCTAGCTAGTCCCGTACGCGGACCTGTACTCTGACTTAATTTGTACAGGTGCACCTACCTACCAGGCTACCGCCACACACAGTGAGTGCTCTATCTGACCCAGCGATTGCAATTAAGAGGCCGGGACTCCTACGGATGACTTGTCATCCATGCAAGCCCACCTCGCTTGCGGTTGAAGCAGCTAGCATCAGCAGGCATGCCAGCATGGGGATGCACTCAAGTCACGCACCTAGCTAGCTAGCACTGAATCTTATCGCCCCGGCCGCCGGCCAACAAATTCAATTCATCATCAACTTCCTGTGTGCAAATTAATTAAATTTACGCCGCGCGCCACCGTCGACGATCCTCTCGGGATCAAAACGTAGTCCCCATCATAGTAAAAATCCATTCTACACGTACTTTTAGTTACTCCTATATATATATCTCATGACATAACGTAGGATGTATCTACGTCAACAAAGAGCACGTACGTAAAGTATGTGATCATATTAGAATATCTATGATGGTATATACATTGGGTACGTGACCATACAGACAGTACGTGGATACGCTAATTTTTATATACTGGTACTGAGGTATAATTATAAATAGAAGTGCTTTTGAATTTTTTTTATATATCCTTTTGAAGTATCTTAGAATTAGTATATGAACATACTCAAAGTGATAAATAAGTATGCGGACATACGCGCGGTGGTATATGAGAGTAGCTACGGTGGTGTGTGTCTCTATCTATATATATATATATATCTCGCAAAATCTATCTTACTACTACTACGTTTGGCTTGGCACAATATAATGCTGCCATGCATATCCCAAGATGCAATGCATGCAAGCACTTCCTTTGGCTGCTCCAGCGTCATGACCGTCTTCCCATCGCTACCTTATTATGCGTATGCTGTGGTGCCTTTGAAGACAAGACCACCTTCTGCTGCGTTGCCCGCAGGCGACAAGGATTTGGAGGGATGGGCAGTTGTGCCCGATCTTTCCTCCTTGAGAGACATCTGGGATCTGCCAACCTTCCCTGATGAAGTCCGGAACATCTGGAAGGCACGGAACGCGATGACCTTCAGCTCCCTGCTTACGCCTGTCAACGGTTCTACTCGTGCGGTCTCGCTCGGCGCTGATATCCAGCTCTGGTTGCATCGGTCTCAATCGACGGATGGCAGAGCCTTCTTGTTCTCATGGAGCTCTACTGATCTTGATGTAACGTAGTCTCGTGCTACACCACTCTCTCTTCTCCTACACTGCTGTAAATCCAAATATGTACAAATAAAGATTATTAACAGGTTGTCGTTGGCCCGGCCCAATGGCCCATCAGGTCAGGTCATCTTGATGACGCGGACATGGAGGACTCCACCATGGGAGCCTTCAAGTGGCACGAAGGCGCAGGCGTCGGAGAGGCCCACCCCGTTGCCCTGCGCAAACTCCGTCCAGCCGGCGCACATCATGCCGCTCTTGGCCGACACCTTCACGCTCACCGGCCAGCGCCGCCGCTGCTCGTCACCGCCTGCTACCAGCTCCACGTCGCGCGACGACGTCCAGCCCACGCGATCGCAGAAGCTCTTGCTCAGGTCCTGCACGCAATGCAGTTATTCATCTATCTGGGACTAGGAGTACAGTAGTAATTCATGAGGGCCGGGATTACACGACGACGACGTACCAAGAAGCGCAGCTGGTACGGCCTCTCGATGCGCCGGCAGAGCGTGTCATCGTCGCCGGAGCCGGTGGTGGCCGTGCTGCCTGGCGACCGTTTCCTCCTCCTCCTGACCCCGGTGGCCTCTGGCCGCCGTCGGCAGTTGCCGGACTCCTTGTCGCCCGTGGTCTCTGCCATGCGCTGTTCATCATCATCTTCATCACGGGATCCATCGCCGCTGAGGCAGCCGGAGGCGTCGAATAGGTCGACGGTGAAGTCCAAGCCGCCGCGGTGCTCGAAGACCAGCAGCTGCCCGGAGGAGATGCCGTTGGCCGAGACGAAGCCGAGCCAGCCGCGGCCCGTGAAGGACACCCGGTGGTCGCCGTCGCGGTGAGGTCCACGTCCCACGACCTCCCCGTGGGACCCCGCAGCTTGCCGGCGGTGGCGCGCCAGGGACGACCCGCCGTGAACTTGGGCGGGATGGACTGCATGCGATTGATTGGATTGATTTCATGAATAATCTGATTTCCAGATAGAATTTAAAGAAACACAAGAGGAGGTTGCAGTTGCAGATCGATCGATCGATCTAGTAGTAGGCTGCACGTACCAAGCTGAGCTCGAAGAAGCCAGGCAGCAAGACTTTGAAGAACTTGTGACGGCCGCCGCCGCCTGCTCCGTGCGTTGCCATAGCCAGACGAGGCGATATGATGGCAGCGCGCCGCCGGCCGGCCGGTCTTCTTGAACGGGGAAGATTATATTATTGCTCCTTAATTTCCTTTAGAAAAAAACAACCACTCCTTAATTCCGGGCCTTAACTTCGATCTGCTTCGATCCGTTGCATGCACTGCTCCCCTTCTAAATTGTTCAATTCCTTTCTTCTCATGGATTTATTTATGATGAGAAAGAGGAATTGACGGATGTCTATGGAATCGGAGAGCACTCGTGGTGGACGATACAGTTGGGCGGCACCCAGCGGAGCAGCCAGGAATGAGTTTACCTAGGTATAGATTCCATTTAGATGAAGTGCATTAGATGGTGACAATTCAGCGGCTTTTGAGGCTAATCTATCAACTTGTACGTACAAGGACCCAATTTTAAGTTCCAAATTGTTGATTCATCTACACTTGTAGGCTATCTCTCCCCATCACTTACTAGATCTGTTAAGGGTGGCCTGCATTTATTTGGGCATAAGGTCGCTAACATCATAAGCAGAAAACATGAGGTAAACAATAAGCAAAAATTAAAGGATATCCCTATATTATACCACACATAACGATTTTTTTATATATCTTTGAAAGGAACACATATACATCATCATCGTTTTTCCAGAAAAAAAAATATATACCACCACATGCAGATTATTTTCTACTAGCATCATCAGTCTTGTATATATAGAAAGAAAACTGCGACACCATATATATATATATATATATATATATATATATATATATATATATATATATATATATATAACCTGAACTTCGGTATGTAGGGAACTAATAATAGGCAGTGTACGTTTCAATAGTAGGTAGGTAGGTAGATAGATCATCGATCTCTGACTGAGCTCTGCTAAGCTCATTTGTTTCTTAGGAGGAGGAAGAAGAAGAAGAAGAAGAAGAAGCAGCAGCAAATGCATAGTAAGGCGTAGCGCACAGCAAAAGAGGTGTCTTCCTGCGCACACCTAGTCCTGGTGCCTCGCTCATGTCCACTTGATCCATTCCATCTGGAAGGCTCCAGTCGAACGAGTGCAAGAGTTGCGCCAGAGTGAGCTCCATGCTGGCCAGGCCATAGTTGTACCCAGGGCACATCCTCCGTCCTGACCCAAATGGTGTGTACTCGTAGTTGCTTCCCAAGAAGTCGAGTGGAGCCCCTTGGAACCTCTCCGGCTTGAACTCCTCGGCATCTTCCCAGTACCTTGGGTCTCTTGAGATGGCCCAGGAATTCACGATGACTCTTGCTTTTGCTGGTATCATGTACCCGTTGATCTCGCAAGCTTGGATGCTTTCACGAGGGACTAGCAATGGAGCAGGAGGGTGCAGCCGTAGCGTCTCCTTCATCACGAATTTTAGGTACTTGAGATCACTTGCTCGGAGGTCGGTCTCGGTGATGAATTGCTTCCCGGCCGGGAACGCCGCCCTGATCTCAGCTTGCAACTTGCTCATCACCTTAGGGTTTCTCATGAGCTCCGACATGGCCCACTCCATGGCAGAGGCGGACGTTCCGGTTCCACCAGCAAACATATCCTAGATAATATATATAATTATGGTAAATGATCGATGGAATTAATCTTTATTGACAAAAAGTAAAAAATAAATGACTTTAGTTACTACTGTACTAACCAAGATGATGGCTTTGATTGTGTTGCGTGTCATGGGGAACCCAAAGTCGTCCCCGTTCTCCTGCAGGCCCAGCAGAACGTCCACCAGATTGTCCTCCTGCTTGCCGTCATCGCCCCTGGCTTGCTTGAGAACCTCCTCCCTCTCGCAGATGATCTCCTCGAGGATGCCATCCACGGTATGGCGGATGCCATGGAGCTTGCGCCTCATGCCGGTGGCCACGCTGAGGATGCCGGTGAAGCGAGGGAAGAGGTCCGGGACGTGGAAGCCGGAGGACATGACGACGCTTTGCTTGATGGCTGCCAGGAAGTCGGCGGCGTTGCTCCTCTTCCTCCCGAACGCCGCCCGGGACACGATGGTGTTGGTTATCCCGTGGAGCCTTGCGCTGAGGTCCACCGGCGTCGACGGCCCGGCGGCGCGGATCTCGTCGACGAGGTTCGACACCTCGTCCTCCCTGATGTGCTGGAAGGAGAGGATGCGCTTGGTGCTGAGGATCTCCTGGATGCACAGCCTGCGGAGCTTGCGCCAGTAGTCGCCGGAGGGGGAGAAGAGGATGTCCGTCCAGTCGTAGGCGACGATGCCGCCGGCCACGAGCTTGGGGCGGGTGGCGAAGTTGGCGTCGTGGGTCTTGAGCACGTCGCGCGCGAGCTCCTTGGACGTGACGACCACGACGGGCACCTGGCCCACGCGGAGGTGCATCAGCGGGCCGTGCTCGCCGGCCATGTCGCGCAGCGCGCGGTGCGCCAGCGTGTTCACCAGGCGGTGCGCGCTGCCGATGACGGGGAGGTTCCGCGGCCCCGGCAGCAGCGGCGGAGACGACGGCTTCTTCTTCAGGAGCTGAAGGAAGGCAATGGCCAGCAGGGACAGCAGCAGGGCAGAGCCCAGGAGCAGGATATCATCAGCGGCGGCGGCCATATATGGTGGTCGGCTACTGCTGGTATAGCTGGATCGTATGTTATGCAGTATGCTCGATGATGTTATTTGTTGAAACGATCGACCAGTGTGTGTGTGTGTTTATATATATATATATATATATATATATATATATATATATATATATATGCTCAAGAGGAGGAGGAGGAGGAGGAGGAGGAGGAGGAAGAATTTGTGTGTGCTCAGCAGTCAGTAGATCTTGCTTGGTGTGATGGATGCTGCCCAGGCTGAGCCGCCTTTATATAGGCTGCATGCTGCAGCTGCTGCACTGTGAACCTACTACTATACCGGGCAGCATTAACATTTTGGTGGTCAAGCAAGGTCATTTTTCTTAGTTTTGAGGACGGCTATGGCTCCATTTGCAGCTTAATTAACGATTGTTATTCTGCAGGTTGCATGCATTGTGAACAATATGTTAAAATATTGGTACATCTCGATCGATCGGCGCTAGCTGGTAGCTTGCATTGGTAGCTGCAGGCCGGCCATTCCGTATGTAACTCCGTTGTTTTGTATGGTTTCGTTTGATGAGTGGTTGGAGTCCTTAAAGCTTAATTGTGTGAATGCATGGTAGAGATGCATGGATGATGGTATATACCAGCTAGTAGCTTGATTGCTCCATGCATGCATGTTCTCATCAATCAATCCAGCCAAAGATCGAACAGGGATCGATCGATAATGCCAAGGCACATCCAACTACTACATACTATATATATATATATATATATATATATATATATATATATATATATATATATATATATATATATATATATATATATATATATATGTATGTATGTATATATAACGAGTTTTATCTACACTCGCGTGTAGCTAATCTCACCATCAGTATATCACTATGTCCGCATACTCATTTATCACTTTGATTATGTTAATATACTAATTCTAACATACTTCAAAAGGATATATTAAAAAAAAATCAAAAGCACCCCTATTCTTTAAATATATTATAATTATATCTTAGTACCAGTAGTATGTCCACATATTATATGTATGGTCACATACTCAACGTATATACCATCATAGATGTTCTAGTATGATCACATACTTCACGTACATGCTCTTCGTTGGGTTAGATACGTCCTACGTCACGAGATACACATGTAGGAGTAGCTACAAGTACGTGTAGAATGAATGTTCCTATATATATATTATATTGTTTAATTTTATGAGAGACATGGATGCTAGTACAAGTTTATTAGTTTATTAAGGAGGGATATCATCATGGCACCAAAAGCTAAGCTACTTGGTAATTTGCCATTGGCATGGTGCCTAATTGTTGTTCCAGATATATAATTAAGCTGCTGCATGCCTTATACCATGCATGCATGTTTTGGTGTAACTAGCTAGCAGCTATAGGTAGAGTGGAGGAGCACTTGGTGACAAACTGCTGGCGGCCAGCATAGCAGTTACGGTGAACCTGCTGCATGCTCTGCCGGCCTCCATATGTTGTGTATATACATAGTAATTAACTAACAGATTAATCTAAACACATACTAGTGCATGCTATGCTGTGCTGTGCTATACTGTTCAAGTCAAACTAATTGCATGACACATATATATAATAACGCATGCTGATTGTTGCTTGTTGTATTGACCCGTCGTTAATTCGCATATACATGTGAAATCATATATATATATATATATATATACATACATACATATATATATATTATGTAAATTATTGACTGTAGTTATTTAACGACACGGCATTTCAGGGTCATCATACATCCTCCCAAAGCTAATATGTCTGGTGGCGTGACGACCGAATAAGAGGACAAATTAGCAGCTAGCTCACACGAATTTACCTAGTGCCGCTCGATCACGCCCGGTACGTACGTGTGACGTATGTAAGCATGCATCATATCGAGTTATCATCAACACGTCACCCTGCAGGAAAAAAGATACTATGGCATGATCCATAAAGCAAAGTCATCAAGGCATTGAAAGTGTTCACAGAAGAGTACAAGAATTAGACCCAAGGCTTTTCAAAAATTCATCCAATCTTCTGTACACGGTTCATTTGGATTGCATGACTTTCTTTCGAATTGGGGAGGATTTGGATTCGTGCATTTTTTTTTTCTCCTACATGAACATGCATGTGCTAAGTTCTCAACGATGAAATCCTATGCATTTCAACTCAAAACCCAATATCCTCTTTTGTTTGAGCTTTTCTTAAATATTATGGTTTGATGCGCGTAGCTAATTTTAGTAACATCTGCCTGTATGTACTGAAGCTGCTGAATGCAAAGAATGTAGTAGCTAATTTTAGCATAAAGAATATAGAGTGCGAAGTAACTAGGTTGAGATCGATGATGAGGGAAAGAGAAGAAACACCCGGCCCGCGCAAAATGCTCTCTGCCTCTGACGTTACCACCCAGCTCCTCCCCTGCTCCATCCATCCTAGCTTGTTCATCGCGCGGAAGCAATTGAATTGTTAAGGGATTAGTCGTACGTGGGACGATAGATAGAGCTTCGCCGACCGGCCTGCTGCAGCAGCAGCAGCACCACCAACAACAACAACAAGAAGAGAAGAAGAAGGGGGCGGCCGCGCCGGCCATGGATTGCACGATGACCAGCAGCATCCTGTCGGCCAACTACAACACCATCCTGTTCGAGTTCGGCGTCATCCTCGTCACCAGCAAGATCCTCCACGCGCTGCTCCGCAACGTCTACCAGCCGCGCGTCTTCTCCGATCTCCTAGTGCGTCGCGTCGCCGTCTTCATTCTCTCCTGCGATACGATTGCATCCATTGCATCCATGGTGATCTCATCTGATGTATATACGACATACATATGCATATGGCAGCTGGGCATCGTCCTCGCCCAGTTCCGGGTGCTCTCCCTCACCAACGCCATCAACCTGGTCTTCGGCAAGATCGGCGGCTTCGTCTTCGCGCCCTACCTCTTCGCGCTGGGCGTGGAGATGGACCCCGGCACGCTCCTCGACGCCCCCACCGCCGACGCCGTCGTCGCCTACGCCGGCATCCTCTCCAGCTCCGTCCTCGTCACGCTCTTCCACATGCCGCTCATGAAGGCCACCTCCGGCGTCGTCCACGAGCACTCCCTGCGCTCCTTCCTCGGCCTCGCCGCCGTGCTCGCCAACACCGCCTCGCCCGTCCTCACCCGCCTCACCACCGACCTCAAGATCGCCAAAACCGCCGTAGGCCGCCTCGCCGTCGGCGCCGGCCTCGCCTCCGACATGGTCACCACCATGCTCATCGCCGTCGGCAGCATGATCTGGCGCGACGCCGGGGGCGACGGCCGCGACTCCCCCATCGTGCAGCCGGTGCTCACGGCCGCCGTCCTGGTCGTGGTCATCGTGTCGGCGTTCGTGTCCAGGGCCATGGCCGAGTGGGTGGGCGGGCGCAACCCGGAGGGCCGGCGCATGCGCTGCTTCGACCTCTCGCTCGTGGTGCTGGCGGCGGCGGCGCTCTGCTGGCTCAGCTCGGCGCTGCGGCTGGACGTGAACATGGCGGCGTTCCTGGTGGGGCTGGCGTTCCCGAGCGAGGGCAGGGTGTCGCGGCTGCTGGTGAGCAAGATCAACTTCGTGCTCAGCTCCTTCGTGCTGCCGCTCTACGTCAGCCACGTCTGCCTCTCGCTCCGGCAGACGACGGACGACATCGAGGTCACCGGGCTGGGCCGCACCGAGGGCTTCCGGGCCTTCGTCATGGAGCTGCCCTTCCCCTGGTGGAAGGTCTTCTTCGTCACCGTGATGGGCACGCTGGGGAAGCTGACGGGGTGCGCGGCGGCGGGGCTGCTCCGGGGTCTGGGGTGGCTGGAGGCGCTGGCGCTGGGCATGCTGCTCAACGTCAAGGGCTACTTCCACATCTACTGCGCGCAGGCGGCGTTCGACGCCGGCATCATCACGGACAAGTCGTTCATGGCCATCATCTTCATGGTGGCGCTCAACGTGGCGGTGACGCCCATGGTGGGCATGGGCATCGCGTCCTGGGCCCGCCGGAGCGTCCAGTGGCGGCTCATGGGTCTGCAGCACCACGACCCCTCCACGGAGCTCCGCCTCGTCGTCGGGCTGCACGGCCCGCAGGACGTGCCGACGCTGGCCTACCTGATGGAGGCGCTGCGGTGGGGCGGCGGCGGCGGCGAGCTCGCCGCCTACGCCGTGGACATGGTGCAGCTGACGGACCAGACGGCGGCGGCCATCGTCAAGGGCGGGGGCTTCGACGGCGTGACGGTGGTGGACGAGGAGGTGTCGGAGATGCGCAAGCTCATCGGCGAGGCGCTGGACGCGTACCAGGCGGAGTGCGGCGAGGGCGTGAAGGTGCGTCGTCTGCTGGCGCTGTCGTCGTTCCCGGACATGCACAGCGACATCTGCATCTGCGCCGAGGACGCCATGGCGGCGCTGGTGCTGCTCCCCTTCCACAAGGCGCAGCGGCTGGACGGGAGCATGGATGCGGGCCACTTCGGGTTCCGGCTGGTGAACCAGAAGGTGCTCCAGCTGGCGCCGTGCTCGGTGGGCGTGGTCGTGGACCGGGGCCTCGGGAAGCACGCGACCCGGGAGGGTCAGGCGGCCATCCGGGAGGGGCAGGGGCAGGCGGTGGTGGTGGTGTTCATCGGCGGCGCGGACGACCGCGAAGCCCTGACGCTGGCGACGCTCATGTCGAAGCACCCGGGGGTGCGGCTGACGGCGCTGCGCGTGGTGCAGAACGCGACGGCGCAGGCGCGCGCCAAGGCGCGGACGAGCCTGTTCGAGACGAAGGCGAGCCGGCGTGGCGGCGTGGGTGCGGCGGCGGCGGCGTCGTCGTCTGCGCTGGGGCAGGAGGAGGCGCAGATGCAGGTGGACGACAAGTTCTTCGCGGAGTTCTACCGGAAGCACGTGGCGGGGGCCATCGGCAAGCAGGGCGGCGGCGGCGGGATGGGGTACCTGGAGAAGCACGTGGCGGACGGGGCGGAGCTGGTGGCGGTGCTGCGCGGCCTGCAGTCGGAGTACCGGCTGTTCGTGGTGGGGCGCGGGCGCGACCGGAGCTCGGTGCTGACGGAGGGGCTGGACGAGTGGGCGGAGTGCCTGGAGCTGGGCCCCGTCGGCGACATCCTGGCGTCGTCGGATTTCTCGGCCACCGCCTCCGTGCTCATCGTGCAGCAGTACGACGCCAAGAAGCACTACAAGGTCATCGACGAGGAGTTCATGCCATTGTAGAACTAACGGAGCTACTAGTAATTAAGTAGATCGACGTACGTGCCAATGTACTCTATGTAGATGGATGGATGGAGAATGTAATTTGTCAGGACAGGAGACGTCATACACTATATATACTGTATGTATGTATGTAGTTGAAATGTATTTTCTTTCTTTTAATCTGGAAATACAAATACACAACTGTGAATCTAGCTCCTTTATTTTCTTTCGGTGGAACTGTGAATCTGGTACCCTTTATTTTTGTTTATAGAGGTTGGTGTGCGTGTATTGTGAGACATCTAAATTGTACTGAGTATTTAAGAAAAACCATTCCAACCGGCGCCGGCAGTCTTCCGCTTCGCCGGCGGCTGGGCTGCCTCGCCGCCGCCGCGCGCACAGCAATCCATCCATCATTCCTAAGAGTCCAGCAGTTTTTTTTGTTTTTTTTTGAGAGGAACAGCAGTTGGTTTAGTTAGGCCGCCGAGCGGAGTATTTGTTGTTGGGCCGGACGGCCTTGTTTCGGGCCGGGCGGGTTTGGTGGTAACGTCGGGAGGGGAGGGGAGAGAGAGAGAGAGAGCCAGTGAGTGAGAGAGAGAGAGGGTCAGAGAGGGGAAAGAAACTGTCTGAGTTCGTTGCTTGTGTTGCTTGCACTCTCTTTCCTCCACCCGGGCGGTTTTCCTCCTTTTCCCCGATCCCCTTCCCCTCCCTCTTCCTCTTCACCATTCCACCCATCTCGTCTGCTGGATCGAGCGATCAATCGGTTGCCCGGCGCCAGTCCTCGTCCATCTCGTCTTCGGCTCGATTGCAGCCAGCCAGAGCCAGGTGGTGCGCCGTGCCGGGCGACCAGGTCGGATTGGCATCCAGCTCGATCTCCCCAAATCGATCCATGGGGCGGCTGCTGCTGGTGAGCCTGCCGGCGACGGGCGCCGTCATCTACCGCTGCAAGCACTGCGATACGCCCCTCGCCTACGGCACCGACATCATCTCCAGGGTTGCTAATTTGCTTTCTTCTTCTTGATTGCATTGAGACTTTCTTTCAGAATATCCTCGTCTTTGCTTCTCCTTCTTTCTTGGATCGACCGATCGATGTTTTGTTTGATTCGATCCGATCTCATATATATAATATTATCTTTGTTGATTGATGATTGCCTTGTCAAAAAAAAAACAGATGTTCCGCTGCAAGAACGGCAAGGCACCTGTTCGGCAAGATGGTGAACGTGAACGTCGGCGAGGAGGACGACCGGATGATGACGACGGGGATGCACACCGTGTGCGACATCTTCTGCGTCGCCTGCGGATCCATCCTGGGCTGGAAGTACCTGGCCGCCGTCGAAAAGGCCCAGCGCTACAAGGAAGGCAAGTTCATCCTCGACAGGGGCGAGGTGGTGGCGGCAAGTCCAGGTGGTGGTGCTGGTGCTGGTGCTGCCCATGGGGTGTGGCCGGACCACCAGCAGCAGACGAGCGGCGACGACGACGGCGACGACCAGGACAGCGATGAAGAATCTTCTGACCACCAGGATTAATTGATCGATCGATTCAATCATTGATTCCTGAGCATGCATCCATCCATCCATGCTTGTAAATACCATCTTTCTTCTTCTTTTTTCTTTCCATCATCGCTAGCCAACTTGGCAAATGAAATGGAATGCATTTCTAGCTGATGCTGCTGTTGGTGGAAGTGACGACTCTGTTGTTTGCTTTCAGATTGTGACTCTGCTGTTGACATGGCAAACTGGGCAATGCAAGCTCTGTTTCTGTTGGTTCAATTCAGCACCGCTCTGCTAGGCTACCACTGACTGCATCTCTTCTTCGTCAGAGCAGCGCGCGCGCGCGCGCACCACTTGTTCCAGTCTCCACCCTCACTTGTCCTCACATTGTCTGAATGAACTGAACAAAACAAGCAGGATTCGTCACAATGTCTGTGGCCAATAAACTCTGAAAGCATTCGAGTGCGTGCGTTAGGTTGGGCTCAGCCAGGAGCAGGACGAAGCATTGCATGCATGCCAACCCGCTTTCGATCAGTTAGTTGACCATCATCGTCCTTGGTACTTGTCGATGCTTCCCGGCCGAGGGGCACGTGTCGCGCCGCTATTTGGCTTCTGGTCTGCCTGCCCACGTTGGGCCGAGCGACGGCCGCAAGGGTGGGCGGCTGACACGTATGCATATATGAGCACCGAGGTAGCCGCCCGCCGGCGAGCGCATGCAGCACGGCTCCATTGCCATGCGCCACGCGTCCGCCACGTCACGGACACGTGTCTTGGTGATCCGGTCCTCGAGCACCCACATATATATATCTATATATAGCAGCATGAACGCATGCAGGTCGATGCATGCCCATCAACATCAAGCAAATTTTTGCATTCAATTCAATCGACCGCTTAGCTTGCTTCATTGTCCGATCGACCGATCAGCAGCAGGAGAGGAGGAGGACATGGCGGCTTCGGTTGCGCGGCATCACCTTGAGCAGCAGCCGACGGGGGCGACGAGCATGATGGCGCGGGTGGAGCGGCTGGACCTGGTGCTGGGCTACCTGGAGGGGATGATGCAGCAGCAGCACCGCCGCACCAGCCGTAGCACCACCACCGCCACTTCCTCGCCCTCCACCCCTGCAGCTACCGGCGGCGGGCTCATGATGACGAGTGATGACTCGTCGGCCGCCAGCACGCCGCGGGGGAGCAAGAGCTGGCGCCGCGCGTCCTGGTGCCGCCCGGCCAAGGAGGCGCTGGAGGAGGCGCAGGCCAAGGGCACCCTCGTCGACCGCATCGCCTTCCTGGAGGACCGCGTGCTCAAGGTACATACATGTAGTACTTACTACTATATTATCGTTCACTTGGCCGTAAATGGTTCTAGGCATCTCATTATTACTTCTAGTTAATTAGTAATTAATTGACCTGCTGTGCTGCGTGTATATGCATGGTGGCCTGGCAGATGGAGGAGGACATGGACATCATCACGCCGGAGAAGATGATGACGATGAGCGGCTGTGGCCACGACGCCACCAGCAGGGATCATCGCAGCAGCAGCAGCAAGAAGAAGGGGCTCAAGAGCTTTGTCAAGTCCTGCGTCAGAGGCAAACTCAAGACCAAGGACTAGCCGCCATCTACATACTATATAGTAGTAGTAGTAGTAGACTAGTAGTCTAGTATGTGTATATGTGTGCCTGCCACCGGCACAGTACTCCATATATGTCATATATATATATATATATATATATATACAGACATATATATATATATATATATATAGCATGTAGTTGTCTTCCTTTTCTCCCTTGAGAAACAGCGCAGTGCAGACGCGCCCGGCTCACTTTTTTCCTTTTTTGGTGTGTGCACATATATATTCTTTTCATGCATTATGAAAGATAAATCTATAAAGTCCACCCTAGCTAGCTAGTAGGTATCTGCCGTTTTCTTCAGCCTGCCCGCTCTTGACCTCGCTGTCTCTTTTTTCTTTCTGTTTTTTTTTTTAACTCTGAAGCCTTCTCGATTAGGGTTTCAGGGGTTAAAAGCGAAACTTTTCGGTCGCCACCGAAACGAGTGAATTTCGAAAATTGTGGCACTTGTTCGACCGGTCAGCGAATTATTTTTAAATAAATTTGGATAGAATTTGATGGACACCTATCTTGATCCAATCATCTTCCTTTGCTATCTATGACTGCCCCTTTAATTTGACCGTCGCACTGTCGGTCCGCCCTACTACCATCAATATTCGCTCTCACTCTTGCAACAAATGGATCGGAGCTACCAGACCATTCAATTGACCTTATGTCGCTGAATTTGTAAGATTTTTGTGGCAAATCGACATATATAATCTGCTAGCCGCAGGCTGTTCTTGATGGGTCTGAATGCGACAGGGAGAACTGGAGTGGAGGAGCCGGCTGAGGAAGGAGCTCGCGCATCCGCAGGCTGACCTGCTTCGTAGCGCCGCCCTCAGATGCGGCAGCGTGGCGGGTGAGGCCGGGGAGCGCGAGGGGGCCAAGGAGCGATGGCAACACCGACGGAAATCAAGCAGAAGGGGTAAAAGGAAAGGCTTTAGTCCTCTCTCTCTCTCTCTCACACACACACACACACTTACACATGGGGTCCACAGCAGCATCCATCACCGTAACAGTAGAGTTTAACGGAATGGCGTTGAAGGGATTGCTATAAATAAATTTGGATTGCATATAGGGAATTCTCTCATCTTTCTTCTAGGTCTGTCGGACTATTTGGAGCCTCCGTCATAACCTCTGAAGCTCGTTGGAGATGGGGAGGGTGGTTGAAGATAATGAGGAGATAATTAGAGTGTGAAAGCTCTTCAAAATACTCTGGATATAGTTTAGCAATTGCAGAAAAAGATATTTTGTTGAAGCTACACGTATATTTATTAGTCAATACAAGTGTCACGTATCATGTCGGAATAAATGGCGACGCGCGTGTTGAGCCCAAATCAGATGGTATATTTGGCCATAAATCCTAACCTCACGTATATATATTTGTCTCCTTTCATCCTACAATGCAGTAAGTAAAAGTCGGATTATGTAAATTTTATATAAATGATTTATCACTTATATATTAGGACATGTTTAGTGTTTATATTCAAAGTTCCTTGTATTCATCATGTTATACAAATTGATTATAACTTGAATCAAAACTAATAGCCAAAACATATTTCGGTGACTTATTTATTTTAGGAATATGATCGGTACTGATGGAATAAATCGGAATGTGCCGTGCAGAGCTAGCTGAGAGCTTTTCCCTAGTTCCCAAACCCATCTCTTGCTCGGTGAAATGCTGCCGTCCAAAGCCCTCTCAATTCCCATTCTCATGTGGGGTACAGTAGAAAGAGCAGAAAGGAGGGGATTTATTTCATTTATAAATATATAGTATACTTACTCAGGTATGAGTAGTATTATTTGGTTTGGCTTTAATTCGTGAGGATTTATTATTTATATTAATTAATTAAGACGAGGCTACGAGAGGATATATATGCGGCGGCAGTCACTGGGTCGGGTCGGGTGGTGGTCGTTGATATGCCCACCTCCATTGCCATTACCAAGGATCACCAGCGGCAGCAAGCCACGCGGCCACGCACGCCGCCACACCCGCATTGTATTCCTCGCGCCACCGCCACAAGACTCCAAGACGAGGAGAAGAGGAGGTGCCGGCCGGCCCGCTCCCAGAATCTCCCTCCACTGCACCCCTAGGTGTTCCCCTCCCCCCCTTTGTCGTCTCCCTCTCCTCCGCCATTGGAGTCCAACCACTCCCTAGTCAGCAGTCGCAGCCATGGGGGCGGAAGAGGCGGAGCAGCCCAACGGCCTCGTGGTGGTGCCGGAGCCGCGCCCGCGCAAGGGCCTGGCCTCCTGGGCGCTCGACCTGCTCGAGTCCGTCGCCGTGCGACTCGGCCACGACAAGGCCAAGCCGCTCCACTGGCTATCAGGCAACTTTGCCCCCGTCGTCGACGAGACTCCGCCGGCCCCTGACCTCCCTGTCCGCGGACACCTCCCGGTACTATGCTTCCTCCATTCCCTTTGCCTTTTTCTTTTGATAATGCTTCTTCCCAAATTAAAGCAACCGTTTTTCATAGGAACCACTGTGGAAAAATCATTCCTTTCCTGTCATGGATTCAAATTCTGGACCTCCTCGTATCAATAACTGAAAGATTGTCTTTTGACTAGACCAAAGTCCAGATTCCTTTTAGTTCACCCCAACAGGCTCTTAAAGTCAATAAAGTCAATCCAGACATTCCAGAGTTGACCTAAACTAATGATTCCCACTTTAACGCTTCTAATACTCAGAGAACGTGCAGATTCTGCTTTTTAGGGAGTATTTCCCTTCCACTTTGGATAGATTTTTCAGAATTAGACAGCCTGCAACTTTAGGGAGTATGTATTTTCGTATCATGATGAATTAAATTACCCTTCTCTTCTTTGTTGTCATACTGTTCCTTTTTGGTCATCTACAGGAGTGCTTGAATGGAGAGTTTGTCAGGGTCGGGCCTAATCCCAAGTTTGTCCCAGTCGCAGGGTATCACTGGTATTGACTTTTCCTTCATGGCAGTGTCCCTTTTTCTTCAAGGATTGTTGTGGTCACTGCTCCAGTTACCTGTAAAAGGATGAACTTCATTTTGCAGTTCCAAAGGCATTTAATTAATAGTATGGCTCAAGCATAAGATGCAGTACAGATATACTTCAGGAAAAAATAAATTCATTCACAGATTTCATTCATGCATCTTCCTTGACACGCACATTAACTTGTATGAATTGTTACTTTGGTTGCAGTTATTTCTTCTTATGCAAATGGCCGTTCTCCTTTTCAAGTTTTCATGGCATATTTGTAACTGACTGCTTGTTGTTCAATATTTTTTTATGCAGGTTTGATGGAGATGGGTATGACACATCCCGTTTGACTTGGAATACTACAGTTTCGTAGCTGTTCATTCGTTTTTTTTCCCTTCTGCCAGTTTCATATCCCATTTATCTATGTATGATTCTTTTTAGCAAATAAACTTTAACTGAAATGATATGATAGGCACTTACTGACATTCTGCATCCAAGTTTAGTAGTTTGTTTTCCAAAAGAATTTGGAACTTTTGCGAAAGCTTTTCTTTTTGCATGGCGGGGTTGAAACATTTTCTTGTATTGCAGTTCTTGTTCGCTTCATTTGAAAAATTTTATGCGTAACTAAGGTGTAACCTTCTTATGTTGCAAATTTTATCCTGCGCCTCTCGTGTGTTTATGTTTTGAGGCACATACATAATTTGGATGTTCAATTATCGTTTTTAAGTCAACTGTTCTATTCAGGGTGAATCACTACTTGATGCTTCAAGTGTTGCCACATAAATTCTGCCTATATTTGGCTGACAGATTTTATGCTTCTGTATTACAGTGGAAGTTAATGTAAAGCTCAGAAAGTAAAATACCTCAGCTATCCAGCACTCATAGCATATCAAAATTAGTACAACTATATTATCACAAAGTTGGTCACCATACACAGCTGCAGCTGGTGACTCAAAAGAAAATTTAATAAAGTTACTGCGAATGTCACATACAATTCTGCATGAACAGTTTAAAACGTCCTTTTGTAATCTGATTGTTTTCAGTCCTCATCAGAAAAGAAAACACGAGATAACAAAAGGAGAAACATTTCAACAATCATAGAATAAAAGGAAATATTAGGATGTAGTGAAGAAATACATGTGAATACTAAAATGCAAGCGGACACGCAAATAATTTATTAGGTGTGCTAACTGTGATACCATCTTTATTTTGTCTAATAGAATGATTCATGCCATGCGTATTAAAGATGGAAAAGCTACCTATGTATCAAGATATGTGAAGACTGCTCGCCTCAAGCAAGAAGAGTATTTTGGCGGAGCGAAGTTTATGAAGGTAAAATCTACTTGTTTGACTCAACCTGAAAATGTTATTACCAACTAGCCATTTATCACTGTAGCCCCTACTTATCTCCATCCCCAAAGTATGTTCTGTTAGCGAACTAGTGAGTGTGCATCTCAAAAAGGAAATGTTAGTATAACTTTTTTTTTACTTGATTCAATAAGATTCTGAATATAACACTAAGCACAATGTCTTTAACAAGCTGGAACTGAAACTTGACATGCCAAACCTTTTTCTTTTTAGTTTTGTCCATCTACCTCCAACAAAATCATCCGTACATGTGATTATCCTCTCTCTCAATAATTTTCAGATTGGAGATCTAAAGGGATTCTTTGGATTGTTCATGGTCCAAATGCAACAACTTCGTAAAAAATTCAAAGTCTTGGATTTTACCTATGGATTTGGGACAGGTACCACTTTAGCTTATCAAGTGTCTTAACATTATCATCATATCATGTGTAATTAAGGGGCATTATTTTGGTCTATGTGATGTAAATCTGCATTGTTTTTCATGAACAATTGGTTGTATTGGCTACTTGTGTGTCTGATACCTTTTTTTGCAGCTAATACTGCACTTATATATCATCATGGTAAACTCATGGCCTTGTCAGAAGCAGATAAGCCCTGTAAGTTCTCAACCCATTATGGCATTCTTTTTATGGACATGTACATATGCCCTGTTGCTAAGGCAACAATATTGATCCGTATTGGTCCTTGATAAATGATCTGGCAGCTAACTTGTGGCACAAACAACAACAACATAGTCTTTTTTGTCTCAAGCAAGTTAGGGTAGGCTAGAGATGAAACCCATAAAAATAAAATAAAAATAAAGATCACGGATCTTCAGATACGTGGATCGCGAGTCTCCAAGCGTTCCTATCCAAAGCTACCTCTTTGGAGATATTCCACTCCTTAAGGTCCTCTTAACCGACTCGTCCCAAGTCAAATTAGGTCTACCTCTACCTCTTTACATTTTCGGCCTGCTTTAGAACCCCACTACGCACCGGCGCCTCAGGGGACCTCCGTTGGACATGTCCAAACCATCTCAATCGATGTTGGGTAAGTTTCTCCTCAATTGGTGCCACCCCGACTCTATCCCGAATAACTTCGTTCCGGACTCTATCCCTTCGTGTGTGTCCGCAAAACCACCGCAACATCCGCATCTCTACTACACTCAGTTGTTGGACATGTCGTCTTTTTGTAGGCCAACATTCAGCACCGTATAACATCGCCGGACGAATCGCTGTCCTATAGAACTTACCTTTTAACTTTTGTGGCACCCTTCAGTCACATAGGACGCCAGAAGTTTGACGACGCCACTTCAACAAGGCAGCTGAGATTCTACATCTAATATCTTCATCAATGTCGCCATCCTTTTGAAGCATCGGTCCTAAAAATCGAAAAGTATCCTTCTAAGCCACCACTTGCCCATCAAGGCTAACATCTCCATCCTCATGCCTAGTCGCGCTGAAATCGCACATCATGTACTCGGTCTCGGTCCTACTGAGTCTGAACCCTTTCGACTCTAATGTGCGTCTCCACAGCTCTAACTTCCTATTAACCCCTTCTCTACTCTCGTCAACCAGCACCACATCATCAGCAAAGAGCATACACCAAGGGATATCATCTTGTATGTCCCTTGTGACCTCATCCATCACCAAGGCAAATAAATAAAGACTCAGTGCTGACCCCTGATGTAGGCCTATGTTAATAGGAAAGTCAGTGGTGTCACCATCACATGTTCGGACAAACGTCTCGCATCTTTATACATATCCTTGATGAGGGTAATGTACTTAGTTGGGACTTTGTGCTTCTCCAAAGCCCACCACATGACATTTCTCGATATTTTATCATACGCCTTCTCAAGGTCAATAAAGACCATAAGTCCTTCTTCTGCTCTTTATATCTCTCCATCAATTGTCGGATTAAGAAAATCGCCTCCATGGTCAACCTTCCAGGCATGAACCCAAACTGGTTTTGGGTCACACTTGTCACTCTTCTTAGACGGTGCTCGATAACCCTCTCTCAAAGCTTCATCGTATGACTCATCAGCTTAATCCCACGGTAGTTACTACAACTTTGAACATCTCCTTTGTTCTTGAAGATTGGTATTAATATACTTATCCTCCATTCTTCAGGCATCCTGCTGGACTGGAAAATAAGGTTAGAAAGCTTAGTTAACCATACTATCGCTTTGGCACCTAGGCATCTCCACACCTCAATGGGGATACCATCAGGGCTCATCGCTTTACCCCCTTCATCCTCTTCAACGCCTCCCCGATCTTAGCCTCCTGAATTCTTCTCAGAAAGCGTCTGTTGGTGTCATCAAAAGAGTCATCTAACTCAAGGGTAGGGCCCTCATTCTCCTCATTAAACAACTTATCAAAATACTCTCGCCATCTGTCCTTGATCTCCTCATCCTTCACTAAAGTCGATCTGTCTCATCCTTGACGCATTTGATTTGGTTGATATCTCTTGTCTTCCGCTCGCGGATCCTAGCCATCCTATAGATGTCCTTCTCCCCTTCCATCGTGGCTAGCCGCTGATAGCCGCTGATACAGGTCATCATACGCTTTACCCTTTGCTACGCTCACAGCTCGCTTTGCAACCCTCTTCGCTAAATTACAGCTCTCGATGTTGGCTGCACTCTTATCAAGGTGGAGGCGCTTGAAACACTCCTCCTCTTTAATAGCCCTTTGCACCTCGTCATTCCACCACCAGGTGCCTTTCCCTTCCTGTTTTCCTCCCCTACTCACGCCAAACACCTCTAAGGCCACCTTCCGAACATATGTTGCCATCTTTAGCCACATGTCTTCTGCATCTTCAGTTTCCTCCCAGGGCCCCTGACCTAGCATTCTCTCCTTGAACGTTTGCGCCGCTTCTCCTCTAAGCTTCAACCACTTCGTTCTCGCAATCCTGGTGCGTTTATCTCGATGGACACGTACCCGAAAACGAAAGTCCGCCACAACAAGCTTGTGTTGAGGGACAACACACTCCCCGGGTATTACCTTACAATCTAAGCAATCCCGTCTATCCTCCCTCCTAGCAAGGATAAAGTCGATCTGGCTTGAGTGTTGTCCACTATGAAAGGTCACAAGATGGGATGCTCTCTTCCTAAAAAGGGTATTCGCTATCAACAAGTCGTAGGGCTACGCGAAGTTCAAAATATCCTCCCCTCTTGACTCTTGTGACCATACCCAAAGCCTCCGTGCACTCGCTCGAACCCTACATTAGTCGCACCCATATGGCCGTTGAGATCTCCTATGAAGAGTTTCTTGCTGCTAGGAACGGTACTATCCATGCTATCTAGGTCTTCCCAGAGCTGCCTCTTGGTGCTCTCACTGAGACCTACCTGAGGGGCATAGTCATTGATCACATTCAGGGCTGAGTCTCCAACTACCATCCGGACCATGATAATCCGGTCGCCTCGCCTCCTAACCTCTACGACTCCATCCTTAAGGCTCCATCGATCAAGATACCTACACCATTCTTACCCGGTGTTGCCCCCGTGTACCAAAGCTTGAAGCCAGTATCCTCAACCTCCTTCGCCTTTTGACCCTTCCATTTAGTCTCCTGAAAGCATAGAATATTTACACGCCTCCTAATTGCTGCATCAACTAGCTCCCGCAACTTACCTGTTAGGGATCCTACGTTCCAGCTACCTATGCGAATCCTAGTTGGCTCGGCTAACTTTCTTACCCTTCGCACCCGTCGAGGGAAGTGCGAAGACCCTTGCTCATTTTCCACTACACCCGGGCGCAGATGTAGCGCGCCACTCAGGCTGTGACGACCCGACCCTTGCTCACTTTTCATCGTATCTAGATCACGATACGACGCGTCCTTGGGGGATGACGACCCGGCCCTTGCCCATTTAACACCACACCGGATTCCGATGTAGCGCGTCGCTAAGAGGGTTACGCCCCCAACGAGTTTCTTATGGGTTTCAAATCCATTAGAGTGGCTATTTTTTTTTACGCTGGTTCGCCAAACCTAACGCAACCCTCCTCCTTTATCCGGGCTTGGGACCGGCTATGTTGAGAACCAACACAGGCGGAGTTAACTTGTGGCACAAACAAAATCGGTAAAATTTCTCCCAGAATTTAGCTGTACTGTTATATTCTTGTCGCTAGCAACAAGGAAGAGTGAAAAAATCATATGCTAAAACTTGTAAGACAGTACAAAAACAGTAAGTAGGATTCACTATAAAAGGTAATGATCCACTATGTAAGGTATGCAGGGGATTCCGTTGATTCATTTGTCCCATGTAAGGCCTGTTTGGATCCACCAACTAAACTTTAGCAGGCTAAATTTAGCTGCTAGGGATCCAAACGGTCCAGCTAAAAGACCAGCTAAAATTTAGCTGAGTTTAGCCGTTTCAACATAGCTAAAGCCAGCTAAATTTTAGCTGGGTCTATTAGCTGGAGGATCCAAACACCCTAACTAAAGTTTAGCTGGGAGAACTTTTAGCTGGCTAAAGTTTGACTTTAAAATTTTAGCTAGCTAAATTTTAGTTGGGTGGATCCAAACATGCCCATAGAGGGTACATGCAAAGGGTACAATAGGACTCCAATATGGAAATAATGACAACGTTTTGTACCCAGTAGTCTTTATTGGCCTCTGCACCCACATACTATCCTTTCATAATAGGATTTAGATCAGAAAGAACATTTATCACAGTAGATATCACATAGTGTAAGACATATAATAGTGTTGTGGGGGATTGGTTTCATATACCATCTACGGTAGGAATCTTGACAATCTTTTCCAAGGTAATGCCGAAAGCATGGCAAGTGTAGCTATTCTTCCTTACTGTCCTGGCATATTTTGCTTGCATCTGTGCAAAGGTCACTTTTGGATTCATGATAATTTTTACAGCTACCCATTGCAGTAACTATACTCATATGGAGCAATTGTTCCACATTTTCAGATGTAGTTAAGGTCCTTGAAGATGGAGACTTGCAGACTCTTGGTTTGTTGGATTATGACAAAAGGCTGAAACATTCTTTCACCGCCCATCCAAAAGTTGATCCATTTACAGGTAAATTCATTGACCTGATATTCTGATACTATTTCTTATTTTCCCCTTTGTTTTCTGACAATTCGTATTAACCTTCTTTCAGATGAAATGTTCACCTTTGGATACTCACATGAGCCTCCTTACTGTACATACCGTGTAATTACCAAAGACGGGGCTATGCTTGATCCTGTGCCAATAACAATACCAGAATCTGTAATGATGCATGACTTTGCCATCACAGAGAATTATTCTATTTTCATGGATCTCCCTTTGTTGTTCCGACCAAAGGTGAATTATATTTCGGCACAAAAGTTCTTGTTTACATTTTTTCTGTGCCATCTATTTATATTCGACTGATGGATGCCATAGTCAATATTTACCTAAAGATAGTTTGGAAAATATTCGAACACCTCTTCCTAACTGGATCCTCGTTCTATATTCTTGTATACAGGAAATGGTGAAGAACGGTGAGTTTATTTACAAGTTTGATCCTACAAAGAAAGCTCGTTTTGGTATTCTCCCACGCTATGCCAAGGATGACAAACTCATAAGATGGTTTGAACTCCCCAATTGCTTCATATTCCACAATGGTAAACATCTGTAGCTTTCTGCTTGACCTCTTAATTTACAGTCTTTTAACACTCTGCTCGAACCCTTTTTTTATTTATTTTAAGATTTTAGTAAATTGAGAACTTGTATTGTTATCTTCAGAAACTACTCCCTTGTACTGTCTTAAAAGTAGCTGCCTGGCACCTTGGGCAGAAATGAAACCGGAATTAACCTGTTCATGAGTATGAACTAAGTGTAACAAAATGGATAATTTGTCGAACCTAGCTTTGTCTTGCTTGTTCTATCAATGTATCCACTCATGCATTGAGGTGTGAATAATACGACTGCATCTTTTCTCTTTTGCCACTTAAATAGGCCGACCTTTGTTAGAAATACAAAAATAAAAAACCATAAACCAATAATGGGAGGAAGGAAAAGGAACAGGCTTTTGAGGATGAATCAGCAACTGCTAGAGTCTATTTGAGACATAATGATGAACGATCAGCATGGAAACTGTAGTTTAACAGAATGGAGAACAGAGCTAAAGCTAGATCCATTTTCCGTTACGCTGCTATGCTACGCAGTTCCATGTATTGCACTTTCTTAATTTGAGCTGATCTTTTGAAATATGTATTGTCACAGCTAATGCTTGGGAAGAGGGTGACGAAGTTGTTCTCATTACCTGCCGCCTTGAGAATCCTGATTTGGACAAGGTGAACGGGCATCAAAGTGACAAGCTCGAGAACTTTGGGAATGAGCTGTGTGTACCTGCAATCTGAAACTCTGTTTTGATTTGAAGTAATGTAGTGCTTGTCCTTGTACTAATGTTAAAGTTGTAGGTATGAGATGAGATTCAACATGAAAACTGGAGCTGCTTCACAGAAGCAACTGTCAGTTTCTGCTGTAGATTTTCCTCGTGTTAATGAGAGCTATACTGGCAGGTAATGTATTGTGAATTTTCAGCATCAGTTAGCAATGATTCTTTTATAGGATTGGTAGAATGCATAATATTGTAAGCCGCGTTACTTTTTTACCCCCTTTTCCTCTGTGGTGGCTATATTATAAACCGAAGGTCACTAATAAACTCCAATTAGATGCTTTGCGGATCTCTCAGGCTTTCTAATTCGCCACTTTGTTGGAAACAGGAAGCAGCGTTATGTCTACTGCACTATACTGGACAGCATCGCGAAGGTGACTGGCATCATAAAATTTGATCTGCATGCTGAACCAGAGAGTGGTAAGAAGGAACTTGAAACAGGAGGAAATATACAGGGCATATATGACCTGGGACCCGGTAGATTCGGTTCAGAGGCAATTTTTGTTCCCAAGCAGCCAGGTGTGTCTGGAGAAGAAGACGATGGCTACTTGATATTCTTTGTGCACGATGAAAATACAGGGTACATGAAAAACCTGCAACATACCAAACATATGTCTCTTGCTCCTAATCTCTCGATTCAGAAGTAAATTTATGTGTTTCATTTCTTGGACACAGGAAATCTGAAGTAAATGTTATAGACGCGAAGACAATGTCTGCTGATCCAGTTGCAGTGGTTGAGCTTCCTAACAGGGTTCCTTATGGGTTCCATGCCTTCTTCGTAACCGAGGTAAGGATACCTTACCTTTGGTGGCGCTCTTGTTGAGTTGCATTTGTCTGGAGTTTTGAGTTTGTAAGATTTGCTTGTGATTTCCCTGACGTTACATTCTGACCGAGCTGGCCTTGTGCTTGGCAAACTAACAGGAACAACTGGCGCAACAAGCAGAGGGGCGGTAACATATTACTGTAGCACCTGCAGATTCTGCACACGCCGGGTGCTAGACATGTTGATGACACACAACTTTATCAAGTCCTGTTATACTATATGATAGCAGCTCGTAATAGTAATAATAGTAATAGCATGATATATACAAAACTAATATATCGGTATTGTTGCAAGATTATTACAATGCAAGGCGGTGTACGTATATAGTATATATTCTAGCCTCTCTCATCATGCGTTCTGCACCATACGGCCGGCGACGTAGTGCTCGTAGTTCTTGGGTTTCTTGTGGTCGGTGGCGCCCTGCCCCCGGCTCACCACGGCCAGCGCGGCGTGCGGCGTCCTCTCCCCGGCCACCGCCGCCACCTCCCCGACGCGCCGCTTCCCCTCCTCCACGTAGTCGTGGTCGTCCGGCAGGCTTGCCGCCATGCGCCGCAGCAGGCGCGACAGGATGGAGAGGGCCCCGAGGGCCAGCGCCGCCGACGCCGCGGCGCCCGTGGCGAGCAGCCAAGCCAGCAGCGTCGCGGGGGCGAGCACGGGGCTAAAGAGCAGCAACAGAGGCGCCGCGACGGCGAGGCCGGCGATGGAAGCCACTAGCGTCAGGCCAGAGAGCACCAAGAGAAGGGCGGCGAGCGCCAGGAGCGCGGCAACGGCGGCGGCGCGCTGCTGGCCGTGGACACGTCGTCGGTCGTCGTCGGCCATGATTTAAGTTCTGGTGATATATGCTAGTCTGCTAGTGTACGTACGCGCGTGCGTGCGTGCGTGTGTATTATATACAGACAGGCGTGAGTAGTGGAGCTGCCACGTTGGGGTGATACGTGGTGGCCGGCCGGGGCATGCGTGCGTTTCGGCTCGGCGGCAGCTCTTGGCATGACTCTCCTCGGTCCTATACATCCGTCTAGCTCGCTCCGCCGTTCCAAGTTACTTATCATGTTAGTTTTAATCTCATAATATCAATATATTTTTGTCTATAAATTTGGTTCAAATTAGACATATCTAATTTAGGACAAACTTAAAATGATGATAAACAAAAAAATACAATAACTTCGATTATTGTTAGCAGTTTAGAATCGTTAAGCAGCTAGCTACTCCAAGGGCGGCGAAGCAGCAGCAGCAGTAGCAGCAGCCATGTGGTCGACCGTGTCCCGGAGAGATCCTTGTAGCCCTCGGTGGCCACCACCGCCCCGAGCACGCCCGGGCCCGGCGACGACATGTAGTCCAGGCAGAAGGCCTTGAGCTCCGGCCGGCCGTGGCGCCTCGCCAGCTCCAGCGTGGCCGCCGCGCACTCCGGCGTGATCATCTCGCATAGCAGGTTCTCGCACATGGGCCTCATCCTCTCCACCAGCTGGTACCGGTCCGCGGCCGCCGGCAGATCGCCGGCGAACCGCGTCCAGCTCGTCGCCGACGGCACACTGCCAGGGGTAGCGCATACTAGATCGTCCAACGGCGGCAGCTCGTCCGTGTAGACGAAGTGGAGCAAGGCCTTGAAGACCACAGCCCTGATCCCCTCGATCCACAAGACCTTCTTCTTCTTCTTCTTCTTCTTCTTGCTCGTGGCATTCCTCTCCGCTTGATCTGCTGCTTGTGCTTCTTTCAACAAGGCCGGCGCCCGCGCGGAGAGCACGAGGGAATGCGCGTGGAACGACGCGCCGCTGTCCTCCCCCTAGAGGAGGAAGGTGACGTCGGACCCTAGCTCCGTGGCGGCCTCCATCAGTTATCAGCCTCTCAAGGTGCCAGGAGATGTTGGGCGGCGGCACGACGATCTCCCGGGCGGCGGTGGTGGCGGTGCCCGTCCTAGTTGCGACGCGGATTCCGAACTCGAACACGCACTCCACCCAGAGGCTGTCGTCTCGACCAACGTACCTTGACTTGACATCATCCACGGTGGCCAACTCGACCATGCTGCCATTCTCCAAGATGTCATCCATAAACTCGTGGCAGAAATCGAACATGGTGGCGGTGCCACCGTCGGCGGTATGGTTTCCGATGCTGAAGGTCCCGGCCACCTCCATGGTGACATCGGGGTCGATGCCCGTCACCAGCTGCAGGAGGGCGGCTACGCGGTCGCTTCGGGCATCTTCGTAGCCCGATGGGTAGTAGAGGATGCGCCACTCGTGGCCGCCGACCTCGAAGGCGCCGGAGCAGATGAAGTCGCCTGCTATGCTGTGCGTCCTCCGCACGCCGCTGTATCCAAAGATTGTGAACTCATGCGCGCCTCTGCACACATCCGACGACCTGTACGTCGACGCGCTCTTCTCCGACGAGCTCGGCGGTGGCGGACCGAGACGACGGCCGTGATGGTTGGTCGCTACTACGTTCTCGAGGATGTCGTTGAGAAGAGCGGGGCAGCTGGCCTTGAGCTCCCTGTACTCCTCCGTCGCCGTCGCGGCCTCCCACGCGTCGGCGACGTAGCCCACGCATAGGTCCTCGAGCTGGCGGCAGCTGTGCCGGCCGTTCACGCGCAGCAGCACGGACAGCACGCTCTCCCACAGCATCTTCTCGCACGAGCCGCAGCCTCTCCAGGTCGTAGAGGTCCGCGGCCACCAGCAGGTCATGGGCCATGGCCGCCGTCGTCGCCTCCGGGGGCATAGCTCGTCGGTGTAGATGAAGCGGAGCATGGTCCTGAACACGGGAGCCCCCACGTCGCGGACCCTGAACCATTGCTGCCTGCTGTCCCTGCTGTCCCCGAAGAACTTGGCCCTGAACACCGGCGAGCGCATGGCAAGCACCAGCCTGTGCGCGTCGAACCTGCTGCTCGCCTCGACGGCGAACGTGACGTCCGGCCCCCGCCCGCTCTCCAGCAGCGTCGCCACCGGGTGATGTCCGGCGGCGCCGGCGCGGCGACGAAGCAGTACCTGGTCGGGCGTGACTCCACCTCGAGGACGCGGACGGTGCAGCAGATCCTGAGGCGGTCGTCCCGGACGTAGCGCGCCTCCCGCTTCCGGAACGCATCGGGAACCGGCAGCTTGCAGGCCAGAGTGCTACTGCTGGAGGACGAGGGGGTGAAGATGATGGCCTCCTCGCCGTTCCCAATCTGTTCCTTTTATTTTGGAGATCTCAAACTATATATTATATTTAAGGTAATGATTTCTTTACGGTCAGCCGTATTCTTATTCTTATCGATGGGAACGGCCGGCGGCATCCACCGTCCGTCCAGCATCCAACAACCACAGGACCAACAGAGCACGCCTGATTCAATGTTGCCTCCACCCCCGATGCCCCGCTTTCTCTTCCTCTTTCTCCGTTTTCTGTCTCGCCAAGCCGCCAACAGGTCCCCGACCATCTTGGATATGCTGGGGATCACCTGGCATACCATGTAGCTCAGCCACTATCAACAGATCCACACCACTCCACATTTATCACCGCTGGCTCTAAACCTAACATCACCATCGGCTTAGTGTGCAGTTGGATTTAAATAGGTGGTGATAGGGATCCCATCACCGCCGGATCATAGAAATTTCGATATTTGACATCCAAATCGCGCGCCTTACTTTTCTTACATATAATTCGCGAGCCTTTCAAAATATAATCCTTCGCATGCAAATTGTCTGAAGGATTTCCCCTTTTTCTTAATGTCGCGATTTTCTTTTTCGTTTTCGGTTTCCAAAGTCCCTGAACTTCTCGTTTTGCTACTAACCCAATCAATTCGAATCGATCCAGCCGGCCCTCTCCTCCTCTCCCATGCTCCTCTCCTCTGTCTGTCTCTCTCTTCTTCTCTCGTCGCATGAGGAGGCGGAACAGGAGCTCCACCGCCGGCCCAAGCTGTCTCCCAGCGAGGTCGTCGGGCGCCGGAACAGGCTGAACGGACTCCAGCGAGGTCGTCAGGCACCAGCGGAAGGGCAGCACTAGCTACAAATGTACTGTACTACTTATGTAAACATTGCAAACGTAGTTACTCCTTTTTAGATTTAGACACTACTCACTCGATCTATTCTACCTAAACACATCAATCACTTTCTACTCCTTTCTTTTGGGTCAGCACGTGTGGTATTAATTATTCTCCATTATTGTCAACATCCGGGGTCCAGTCAGGAAGCAATCCTCTGTCCAGGCCATCTCCTCTGATGATCTTTTGGCACAATCCCATTCCCATATATATAAGAAAAAAAATCTACTTTACACCTTAAACTATGGCAAAAGTTCGTTTTTCAACCTTAAACCGAGAGACCATCCAACTGTTGAAACCAGATAAATTTGGCTGTTAGGGTGTTTCAAAGGTGGTTTTGTATTTTTCTAAAAAAATTCTAATTAGATTAAAAAATTAAAACTAATTTATTTTAAATCAGAAAAATATGAAACCAGTACCAATTTTTTTTTAAAAAATGTAACATATCTATTATTACTCTATTTGAATCTTATTTATTCAAAAATAATAGGCATAAATATAAGCAACCAAATACTATTGACATAAAAAAATTGAATCTGAATAACTAACAACTATAGTGCCAATAGATAGGTTACATTTTTAGAAAAAATTTGATACTCATTTCGTATTTTTTTGGATTTGAAAAGAATTACTTATGAATTTTTTAGTTTAAATTTGAATATTTTTAATTTTTATAAAATGGAAAACCACATTCGAAACCACCCTAAGGGTCAAATTTACCCGGTTTCAACAGTTGGATGGCCTCCCTTATCCGGTTTTGTAGATTAAGGTTGAAAATCGAAATTTTGCGATAGTTCAAGGATGTAAACCGAACTTTTTCCTATATATAATGGCAGCAATGGTGGCAAATCCTCGATCGGATCGGAGGTACACTAGTACTACGGTGTAATTAAGAAAAGAGAAATGGTGGTGGTCCTGTTCTATGCTCTGCTGCTGATGGTGCTGCTGTTGGTGACCTTCAAGTCGACGCTCATCCTAGTCTTTTTCTTCTTCACCGCGCTGCTCTTCTCCATGGCTTTCCATTCCTCACCGCCGCCGCGACGGTTTCAGGCCTACTACCACGACGACCGCTACGCCTTCGTCTACTAGCTAGTCTTCACGTCGTTCATTCATCCGGCCGTTTACTGCAGATTAATTATTGGAGTAATTAGCTATCTATCCAATTTCATTTCACTCGTACGTGTGCTTGGTTAGGGAACAAATTATCAGTTACTACTAGTTACTATTAGATAAGACAGACAGATGGAAGAGGATGTGATGTCGCTGTCTCCTTTCCTCCTTGCTGATTGCTTCCTTCTTTCCTTCTTCCTTAGCCTTTTCTGTTTCCAGCACTCCACCCACCCCACCACCACGGAGGTGCTGTCGCTTGTTGCTGGTCCATCATATTCATTCATGGAGGTGCTGCTGACGCTGCTCTTCAACGCCCTGCTGCCGGTGTTCGTGGTCAAGCTCTTGTTCGCCTTGTTCCACATGAAGCTCGCAGTCATCCTCTACATCGCCGTCCTCCTCTTCGCCATGGCCCTCACCGGCAGATTCCCCGGTTAATATATATGATCCATCTCTCTCTCTCCCCCTGCCCCTTCCTCTCTCTCTCTCTCTATATATATATATATATATGACTGGTCTATTTAGCTCACTGTGAGCTGAATAATATTCAGCGCTCCCGATGGCACCTCCGCCAGAGCTCCGGCGAACCATCCTGACCGTAAAAATCAAAATTTTGCATCCCGGACTGTGAAAACTATCTCCAACGTTACTGCATAGCTGGTTTTAATGTCTGCTGGTGTCCACCATAATTTACTCCATTGTGCAAATGATTTTTACGCAAGATGGGCATTCTGGCCGGAGCTCCGACATGATCGACGTTTGATGTTATGGCCGGAGCTCCGACGAGTGCCGTTGGCCATAAAAACACGTCAGATTGGTGCCACGACCGTAAAAATACTAGTGGCATCTGAGAATTAAATTTCAAATTTGATAATGGGATAGATGATAGGAAAGGTATGTGAGATAAAATACCAAGAAGGTAACTACTGCTATTTAGCCGAAAAAGTAATATTAGTACAATAGAGAAATAATTACTACTATCTACATTGAAAAATTATTGTTTAATACGTGCCACGGATCGGAGTAACTATTTATTTGCAGTGCAATTACAATGAAAGGTAGAAACTTTTCCTACGAGTGATGTTACGACCAGCAAAAATTCTTAGAAAATGACAGCTTGAGTATAATGATAGACAAAACAAGATTGTTATCTTCTTCAATCTTCACAAACACATGGATCTGGAGTCATCAGATGTATCTGTTCATCATGCAATGTGTTGTAGCTAAAAGGATCCATAAGTATTGTACAAAATGAGCACCACCATGGACATCTACTACCTGCTGTTATCTATCCATCAAGTAGAAATGCAGTCTCAGTTCCTGTAGATGCATCAGAACTAAAACTTTTGCAAGATAGTAGCATAGATTCGTTCAGTTCTACATGCAAATAACTCGATAAGTTCCACAGAGGTGAAAACCAAATCGATGTGACTATTGCATTGAAATCCTACCTCATGATTTTAATCCCAGCGAGCCATGGTGCATGCCAAATTTGTGAAAGATCATGGCACAATTCAACATCTTATCTAGCTGCAACTCAGGAAGTACCGTGCTGTGACAGCAGATTCAAGCTCTGTTGGTTGGTATCCAAGCTCTGTTGCTTTGAAACAAAAATCAGTCAATCCGATAAGATTGGTATGAAACTACATATCAGTTATATCATCTCAGAATCAGGAAGTAGAAAAAACGCAATTGTAGCAATAGTAATTCAGTCTATACAATCATAACATCTCGGGAATCAAAGTACTTTTGTAACAGTGAATATTATCATCTGGAGATTACTTCTAGAATACTTAAAAACAATTATCAAGAAATGAGACATCACTACAAGAAAAATGGTTTAGAAATACTTCTTGTGCTATTTAAAATTACTCCTAGACATGGTACTCCCTGGACACACTAAGTGTTGAATTACTTCTCAGAGCATCGTAAATTACTGTTGGATAAATTATGGTGATGGAGCAGATTCAATTTGATTAAAAGTTACTTGTGGACATGCTAAGATGTGAATTACTTCGTCAAACATAAAAAATTACTCTTGGTCACAGTGTATCACTGCTAAGGTGTGAATTACTTCTCCAAACATAAAAAATTACTCTTGGTCACAGTTTATTACTGCTAAGATGTGAATTACTTCTTCAAACATAAAAAATTACTCTTGGTCACAGTGAATACTACTATGAAATTTCAAATTACTTTTGGATAAAATCACCCTAGTAGGGTAAAATCAATTGGCTAAAATGTGAGTTCGTATATACTAGTAAATGTAACCACTACCCGTCAAGGTGTAGCATGAGTAAATTAAAACTTCACAGCTAGCAATTCCTTGAGGATTGAGGGAAGCGGATGCCTGGGCAGTCAATTCCACTGCGCGTGAGAGGTGAGGGGTTCACGGGGGCTGTGCGGCGCGTGCGGATTGCTGTGCAGGCATCCTGCCGGTGAATCAGGAAACCGTGGCCTGTGTCTCCATGGAATGTGGCTTTGGGTTGGAGCGGAGGATGGAGGAGGTGGCACCTGAACTCACCTGGGTTGCCGCCGTTTTGGAGCGCCGTCGGCGATTGGATCCCCTGCGCGCCGCAGGGAGCCGCAGGAACCAGATGGACAGGCGCCGCGGAGACCGATTGGATGCCCTGCGTGCCGCTGGGAGCTGCGACGGTGGAGTACAGGGCACCGCGACGAGAGGAGAGGGGGGTGGACGGTCGACAGCCGACGGGGGAGTACAGGGCGCCGCGACGAGAGGAGAGGGGGGTGGACGGTCGACAGCCGACGGGGGAGTACAGGGCGCCGCGACGGGTGTCGTGACTGGAACCGCGACGGGGAAGAGGGGGTGGGGGTGGACGGACGCCGACGGGTGTAATCCGCCCGATGTGGGAGGGATGGGGGCTGAAGGGGGAAGGGGATCGGTTTTGGTGGAGTAATTTCGGCCGAGCCGCTATTCCCGAGCGGTTTGAGCAGTTTCCGTGTTTTTCCAGAAAGCACTCCCGCTCAGACATACGCGGACAGTATAATGGGGTCTTCTTTTTACTCTTTTCGATTGCATGCTTGCGTTGATTGTGGTGCTGCGGTGAGTAATTAGAGGGTGCGGTCGTTCATAAATTTGGCTCGCCGGACCTGTTGGCTGTGCCGCCGGTGCGTTGGATATTATTTAGCTTACTCAGAGTACTAAGTACTAAAAAATCTATTCTATACGCACTTATAGCTACTCCTACATATGTATCTCATGATATATGACGTATTTGATTATACGTACGAGGTATATATATGATCATACTAGACCATCTGTGATGGTATATACTTTAAGTATTTAAGTATGTGACCATACATAGAGTATATAGATATACTCATTTTTATATACTGGTACTAATATATAATCATGATATATTTAAAAAATAAGGATGCTTTTGAAATTTTTCGTACATATTCCTTTGAAGTATCTTAGAATTAGTATATAAACATACTTAAAGTGATAAATGAATACGTGGACATACGCATGGTGGTATAATGATAGTGAGAGTAGCTACAATCGAGTGTAAATAAAATTTGTTCTAGTATATACATATACACACATAGATGTTCTAGTATGATCACACACTTCACGTACATGCTTTTCGTTGGGTCAGATGCGTCCTACGTCATGAGATACACATATGGGAGTAGCTATAAGTACGTGTACAATGGATTTTCCCTATATATATATACACACCCATGTGCTATTTTACGCCCTAGGTGCAGCTACATGCAACTGTTATTAAGTAATATAGTAGCTCGGTTCAGTTATTTCAGATCCGTTCGATCAGTAATTTGACTGCTGGGTGTAGAATAAATGCTACACCTAGGTGTAGAATAGTATCACCGAATATATATATATACACACACACACACACCATCGTTTCTTCAGATCGATCAATTCCCCCTTAGCTTCTCCCCAGCTACATCATCTACATCTTGACGATCAGATTCAGAGGAGAGAGGACAACCCAATCCACACAGGTCACTGCTTATCCCTTGTACATATGCATGCTGTTGATCCAAATGAATTTGGGGTTAGTTGTCGTTTTCTCGAGATGAATTTGTGGTCTGTCGACTCACCAGATGTATATACTCCGAATGAATGGTGTGATTCCAGTTATCCGCATTTAATTTTTTTTAAGGGAAGCAGCAAATGGCAGGAGCTCAGCCTTTCGATTAATTAAGAGTGAACAAAGAGTTTACATCCCCATTTATTTCTTCACTTTGAAGAATCAGGGCTAGCTCTTGTGTCACTGACTTATTTTTGAGCATATATTCGTTTTTTTAGGTAATGCCATCATATTGATGATCAACAATGAAATCAGGTGCCACACAATAGCTAGCGTGAGAAACCACCGAATTGGACCAACAGATCTGTATCCTCTAGGTTAAAATAAAATAAATAAAATTTACATCAAGCTAAGGTTCCTGGCTGAAGTCATCGCTACAGTCCAAGTCTCGATCTGTATCCATCCATTCTCCTCCTGCACTGCACTTTGCTGCCCAACGGGAAAAGGCGCCCTCAATCATATCGCCCCTAACCTAAAGCTAGCCAGCCAGCCAGCCAATATTTCGTCTCACAAGGAAGACTTTCGAAAAGAACAAGGAAGATGAATGTAATCTTGTCTTGTGTTCAACTCATCATCATCTCCAATCTTAGACCAGCAAATCCTAGCCATAGGGCCCTGCGTCGCCCACCCGCACGGGCGACTTGGGCGGCGGTTTCCCCGCCGCCGCCACCGTCATCCATCCCTCCCTTGTCCTCGCCGCCGCCAGAGGAAGCTGCCGGAAGCCCGCGCGGCTCCGTAGGATGACGGCGGCGAGGCTCTCGCCCAGGAGGGTCGCGGACGTCGCTGTGCGGGGAGCGAGCTTGGCGGCTAGGACGACGCAGCGGCTGGGCGCGGCGGAAGTAGAGCGAGAAGGCGCTGCCTATTGGAGGCGCGGCGCCTGGTGGTCAGAACGATGCGGGAGTGCTGCGGCTTGGCGGCAGGCCGGGCACTGGATCCGGAGGGGTGCTGCGCATCAGGGGCGGGCGCTCCGGATCCAGCCCTTGGTGGGGCCGGCGCTCCGGATCCGGCCCTCCCACGGCTGCGGCGGCTGCTGCCCATGCGAATCCGGCGGGTGGCAGTAGGGGGCGGAGCCCAGGGTGGGGGGGGGGGGGGAGGGGCGCCTCGTGGCTGCTGGCAGTTGGCAGTAGGTCGACAACGACAACGGTGGGTGCCAGTGCCAGTGCCGCTGGCGGTGGTCAGTGACGGCCTCGACGTGCGGTGGTGTCATGCGAGCGGTGGAGTCAGGTCTGGTCTCATGTGCTGTCTGGTCGGAGGGGGTGGCGGCCGACGCAGCTGTGCGGCTGCCGCACGCGCGTCGTTTGCCCTCTGATGAGGCTTTCGTGGGGCGGCAGGACAACGGCGTTGAAGGTGATGGACGGTGAGGGGTCCGGATTCTTCGCCCGACATTGTCGCTAGTGGGGTCTTGGGCGAAAGCCTTGACGACGGCGATGCCGCTGGGCGCCGCTTTCCCTGTTGGGGGCGTCGTGTTTTCCCCTAGCGTTGACATCCAAGGGTGAAAACCTGGTCCATTATAGACGTGCAATGGCGGCGTCATTGGTTTCGCTACCTTCTTGAAGGCGTCGTCCGTGGAGGCAAGTTTTGCAACGTGAAGTCGGAGCTGCTGCGTCGGGGATGCGGCTCGGCAACGATGACATGTGGCGTCCCTCCCCCTCTGCCGTAGTCTAGGTCTCTGCTGGGGTCTACATCCGCTGGGGCGAAGCGTGGGTTCATGACCGGAAGTCGGAGCTGCTCTTCGCGGTTCGAGCTTGGCAACAATAACAGGTTGTGGCCGCTTGCTTCGGAATCATCGGTGCGTGGTGCGTGATTCGTGGGTGGCCTGCCATAGGAAGTCGGAGCTGCTGGTGACCTTCCTTCCATGCTCGGCAACGATGACCTATGGCAGTGTGTTGTGTTTGTGGTCAACCACGTCGCGTAGGTTGGTTAGCCCCTCGGGAGTCTGCATCTCGTTGGGCTAACCTTTCTTATACATATTTTCTATCGTCTTAATTGAGCTGCCGACCTTCTGCCTTTTGTTTCAAAAAAAATCATCTCCAATCTTAAGATTATTGACTTGCTAGCACTCCAAGGCACCGTTTATAAGCTTATCAATCAACTGCATGCATGCTGACCATTGATCATCAATTCATGAATTCGTTGCGGTCTAGATTTGTGTGGATCGGATATGTAGCTCTTTTCCGGAATGATAGGAAATAGTACACCTGTTGATAATTTGATAGCCTTTGAATTGAACTGGCCCATAATAAAGTAGAAATAGACTAGTTTCACACTATCACTTATGTACTCTACTTATTCCTCCGTCTCGAGCACTCTGTCTTGTGTTCACTCTGAATTTTCATCTGCAGGGTGAGTTGGGGAAAATTAAATCATCATGCATCATCCCAACAACGAACCAGATTCAGGGGTCAAAAATCTGCTGGGGTCTTGTGGTCAAAACTCAATTCAGATGGTATTTTGCTTGATGCACTAGCTAGCTGATGTGGTGGTAAAGGTAACTACTGGTGCCTTTTCTATTGCTTCTATTTTTTCTTTTGTATGTTTATTATAGTTGTATACACATCCTGACGGTCCAGTTGCTTGACTGCTCATCAAACGTTAAGCCTGAATTTTAAACTAAATATTTCCTTCCTCGTGAAGATTCGTATTGCTCTTCCTTTTTGTTCTCCCTGATCTGTAGAGTACTCCATTATTTGTTTATTGTACTAGGTAGGGGAGCAGTACCGTGTAGATGCTACCTCGGAGGAAGATGAAGATTGATTTTAGAATCAACTAACCCCAGATGATCAGTGTGGGTTGACCAAGCAGAGGCCAGGGAGGTACAGGCAGGGCTGGAATGGATGCAGAGAGAAATAGCAAGTCCTCTGCAACAGTTTAGTTCTTCTTCCTCTTCTTCCTCTTCAGCAGCAGCAGCAGCAGCATACACAATTCACATGTTTGTTTGGCCAATGGAACGAAGCATGGCTAAATTATTGTTTTTTTGCCCCACAAACAAACAAATGTGCTTGGGTTTACATTACATGTATGTGTTGCGTTGCGGCCAATAGACAATAGTACTAAGAGTTAGAGATTTAATTTGTCTGTGCAAAAATGAAAGAGAAGACTGTCTGTCACTAGCCAGTAGGATGTAAATTAAATAACCAGTTACCAAAAAATCCCCAAAAGAGGAGGAGGAAGAAGAAGAAAAAGAAGCAGCAGTTGCTGACCTATACTAGTACTAATTAAGCATGCTACGGTAACACAAAATCAAGTTTGATTGGTGTCACTGTCATCTGGGCCCCGAGAGCTGCTGCGCCGACACGCACGACGGCGGCGACCAGCTGCTGCTCACGCCGGCGGTCGTGTCCGAGCCCTTGGCCATCCACCCGGCGGGCCGCAGGTCCACGAGGCCGCGGCCGTACATCCTGAGGTACCGGAGCAGCTCCGCCCGGGGCTCGCCCGCGTCCATGCTGCCGTCGAGCATGGCGGACACGACGGCCATGGCTGGCCGCAGCGCCGCGTCCTCGTGGAGGCAGCAGAGCGCCACCCGCACCACCCGCGCCACCTGCGCAACGTCGGCGCGCCCCTCCAGCCTCGGGTCCACCAGCTCCCCGTACCGCCCCTGCTCGTGCAGCTCCAGCGCCAGCGCCGGGAAGTACTCCGACGAGGACGCGCTGCCCGCGCTGGACCCGCCGCTGGTGTGCTCCTCCTCCTGCTTCTTGGAGTTCTTCCTCCCGCGCACGATCTCCAGCAGCACCATGCCGAAGCTGTACACGTCCGCCTTGTCGGTGATGGGCGCGTTCATGAGCCACTCCGGCGCCAGGTACCCGCGCGTGCCGCGCATCGTCGTGAACAGCCCCGACTGCTCCGGGCTCATCAGCTTCGCCAGCCCAAAGTCGGCGATCTTCACGCCGCCGCGGTCGTCCAGGAGGATGTTCTCCGGCTTCACGTCGCAGTGGAGGATCTTGCGGTCGCAGCCGGCGTGGAGGTAGTCGAGCCCGCGCGCCGCGCCGATGCACACGCGCAGCCGGGCCGGCCACTCCGGCGCGGCGGCGCCGGCGCGGAAGAGGGTCTGGTCGAGGGAGCCCCGGTTCATGTACTCGTACACCAGCAGCTGCCGCGCGCCCTCGGCGCAGAACCCGCGGAGCTTCACCAGGTTCACGTGGTGGACGTTGCCGATCACGGCGATCTCCGTCAGGAACTCGCGCCGGCCCTGCGTGCCCAGGCCGTTCATCCGCTTCACCGCCACGGTGCTCCGGTCGGGGAGCTCGCCCCGGAACACGGACCCAAACCCGCCGCAGCCGATCTGCCACTTGAAGCCGTCCGTCGCGGCGTCGAGCTCGCCGTACGTGAACCGGGTCGGCAGGCCGGGGATGAGGACGTCCTCGTCGAGGTCGTCCCCGCTGGCCGACGGCGCGGAGGACGGCGCCCGCGACGATGACAGCATCGCCGGCAGCTTGAACCAGCTGCCGCTGGTCTTCTTGAGGTGCTGCGGCCGGCGCTTCCAGAGCCACTGCGCGCCCATCGCGTAGAGCAGGAATGAGATGAGCACGGCCGCCACGGTGGGGAGCACGATGCCGAACACGATGGTTATCAGGCTCAAGGGCGACGAGGAGCCTTTGCCGTGCTGCGACGGGAGCGTCTTGATGAAGCCGACGGCGGCGTCGGCGCTGGCGCGGAAGACGGAGCCGATCTGGTTGTGGAGGAGGAAGCAGGACCTGGAGGAGTTCCTGTAGAAGAAGCCGAGGCAGAAGCAGTTGCCGGAGCAGAGGTCGCGGCACGCCGGGAGCGCGTCGCCGGAGGTATCGGGCAGAGCGAACTTGGTCGGCAGGTAGCCGATCCCGGCTCCGAGGCTGACGTAGCTGTAGCGCGCGGCCTTTTTGGCGCCGGCGTCGCAGCTATCGGCGGGGATGGCCGGCAGCGCGGCGCCGTCGGCCGGCGCGCAGCCGCCGCTGGAGTAGGTGCTGAAGGCGTCGGGGCACATGCAGGTGGAGCCGTTGCCGCCCGGCGTGCAGAGGCTGAGGGAGGGGCACGGCAGCGGGAGGTCGCAGTCATTGGCCGGCGCGGCCCAGACGGTGGGGACGGTCGCGCCGGCGGTGAAGGTGAGCGCGCGCAGGCGGCCGGAAGGGTCGACCTTGAGAACGCGCGAGTCGCCCTTGGAGGCGGGCGGTGAGGGGAAGAGGAGCCTGTAGACGGTGTCCCTGCCGTTGTCGGCGAGGAGGTAGATGCCGGAGGCGTTGACGGCCATGGAGGCGACGGCGTGGCTGGAGTCCTGGACGGCGGCGGGGTCGGAGGAGAGAGCCCAGTAGGTGAGGAAGGCCTCCGCCGACGACGACGGCGAGGAGGAGGTGGCCCACTGGAGGAGCGCGTCGTTGGGGGTGAGGACGAGGCGGTAGGCGCCGGGGGAGAGGTCGTTGCCGGACGCCGAGGACCTGAGCGGCAGTCCGAGGCGGAGCGGCTGGGCGTGGAGCAGCGTGTCGGTGGGGCGGTCGAAGGAGGACCAGAGCGTGGCGTTGTGGGCGTCGATGAGCGTGAGCTCGCCGGTGTCGAGCAGGCGCAGCGCGGCGACGGGGTCGCGGAGGCGCGGCGTGGACCATGCGGGGTTGGGCTGGGCGGCGGAAGGGTCGAAGAGCGTGAGGCCGGTGGCGGAGAGGGAGAGGACGACGGACTCGAGGATGGTGGAGCCAGCGGCGGTGGCGGTCCAGACTGGGGTCCGGGAGGCGGTGTGGAGGACGGAGAAGAAGAAGCGGGACTGGGAGTCGGAGGCCTCTGTGGCGCCGGCGTTGTAGACGGCGGCGGAGAAGTTGGCGCCGGGGGAGAGGAGGAAGGCGCCGTTGGTGTCGATGAAGTGGAAGTAGGTGAGGTTGAAGGGCGGGTAGAGGTACTGGACGGGCACGAGGCGCGCCGGCGCGGCCGCGGTGAGCGAGAGGAGGAGGATCAGGCGGGAGAGGTGGAGGGGAGGCGGCGCCATGGGAGGGGCGCGCGTGCGCGCATAGGAGGGTGGATCGGAGACGGAGGGTGGTTGCGATGCTCAAGCTCACTTGGGGTGGGGGTGGATTGATTGATGGAAACGCTGGCGAGGCGAGGCGAGGCGAGGCGGGCGTTGACTATGCGAGCCTTGCCGCGCCGGGGAGGAAAGGAAGCCGGGGGAGTTGGACCCGGAACCCTGCCTGCCTCGGCAAGACGGCAGTGCTGCAAGTGGATTGTTTTTTTAAAAGAAAAAATTGGAGGGAATCATTAGTTTAGTTGACAAGATGCAACGCATTGCAACCCTCTTGGGGGGTCGTTGTTTGTTGCGCGGCCGGATTTAATGCTTCAAAGTTCAAACTATATAACCTGCAAATCATATTCATCATACGGAATTTTCCCTTCAATTTGGTTGGTGTCAATTTCGCTAATCTGGAGTCCATGTGCAATTAAACCAGGAGTCCACTGTAGGGCAGGCAGCTTCTCACTGTAGCACGAAGCATATGTCTGGTGAAGCCGGAACCTCTGGGAGTTATTGAGCCGCAACGAGGATAAAAGGATCCTGATGTCATCTGGAAGGGAAAGAAGGGGCAGCGGAGAAGGTTAAATTTGCAGATATGGTAGGATTATTATTAGAAGAGAGAATAAGAAGTTTCATAGAATGTGAGAGGAGTTTTATCATTATAAAAACTCAACCGATACAATAACCTAGTTCTCAGTCTTAGTAACTGTACCATGAAACTATGTAGCCTCTTCGTGGAACCTCCGTATCAGCCCGTCCCACATTAGGGTTATAGAAAACTTAGATCGTGAGTGAATATGTCTACAAAGGATTCTATCTGTCACCAAGTGTTGTAGGAGATTTAGTGTGCTGATTCCTCTAAATTTCTACAATCACAAGCTCAAGGACAAGTAGATCGATACGAATTGCTCATATGGAAGACAAGAACACAATAAAGAGCAATGGAGGACAAGTAGATCGATACGAATTGCTCATATGGAAGACAAGAACACAATAAAGAGCAATGGAGACAAACGATTTGTTTAACGAACGAAGTTGGTCTAACCCCATCTAGACCTCACAAATTTCATGCAAACACCACATGCTTTGGTGCTCATCAGTCGATGCCAAGCCATCTAAGAGAATTCAGTAGAACGAAACGTTCCCCTAAGGAGCTTTCTGAAGTTGGATCTATCATATATACATATTGCTAACTTGTACCGGCATACGAGTACACATCTGTATAGAAAGTTAAGAGTAAACGTGCAAGAACATGCAAATAACAAATAGGTGAAATATCTTTTATGCACTCAGTTTAAATTATAATCTACAATTAATTACGTCGAGTAGTATGTAACAATTAGAGGATTTTCTTGCTTCTAGCTCTTGTGCTCTCACGAGGCCCCTAGTTAATTACATATTGCTTCTAGATCAGGTCATTACAAATGTCTTATCACCGCCGGTTTGATTTAAACGACGGTAATAGTCTATCACCGCCGGTATGGAACTGACGTTAATAGTAGATATCATTGTCGGGTCGTAATACGAACTGACAGTAATTGGTTCGATGACCATCACCGCTATTACGACCCGGCGGTATTGCAATCACCACCCTAATATTATTTCCCTCTCCCTCTCATTATTTCTCTCCTAGTCTTTCTCTCTCTTCGCTGCCTCCGCTCCTCTCCCAGTCCTCTTTCCTCTCCCAATGCGGCGGCGCGAGGCCCACGGCTGTGCTGTGCGCGGAGCAGTGCCAGGCGGCGCTCGGATGCGGGCCTCGGATGCGGAAGGCGGGGCCCGAGGAGCTGGAGCGGCGGCGGTGCTCGGATGCAGCGGCGGAGCGTGCGGCATGACGACGGTGGCGCGTGGGGCTTGGATGCGGCGGCGGTGGAGCGTGCGGGATGATGGCAGCGGTGCGTGTGCCTCGCTGTTTTTTTTTATTATTGTGAAAGTGGCAAAATCGCCGGGTGAGGAACCGGCGGTGATGGCTCATCCCATCACCGTCGACCCTAATCCAACGGCCGGCCGAACCGGCGGTGATGCTACTTTTCAACCGGCAGTGAAGGGGGTATTTGGAGTAGTGTAATGAAGTCACTGAGCCTCATTGGCTTCAAGCAAAGATATTAGCCTTATCAGTCATGAACAATGTAATTTCGGCTTTGGTTGTAGAAACTGAAAAATTTCAGTCTCACGGATCAGGAAGTAGGAAGACTTCGTGTAGTTCATGGCCCTTGATGGTGAGTAGTAGACTTGTGCTTATGTCATACATAGGGCATTTCTTACAATCACAACTAGAAAATTCCTCATCCACCCACTACAAATATACCGGTAAGAATTGGATCCGATACTAATGCAATCTTTATTGCCGGATCCAGCTCCCACCGATATATTTGTGGTGGATGGAGGATCCTAGAGGTCTTTAATATCAAATGGTAACACCAACTAGTACTAATATGTACTATTTAGTATCCTGTATTAAAGAGTCCTATGCGGATTAATTCAAAAGAAAAATATATCTCGTCTATTCAGATGTGTTGTGTACCGTGCGATACTAAAAAGTGGCTTTAGTACCAGGTGAGTCCATACTAAAGATTGAGATTTTTAGTCTTTGTTACTTAGTACCAGATGAGAATCCAATAGTAAGGGCATTTCCAACGGGTAGTAAAAAGCTGTTTTCTAGTAGTAGATGTGAACTCGATCATCAGCATGACACTAAGTCTTATGATTTGCTGATAGCTTTTCTCTTTGATGGCGTGCGCGTATGCACTTGGGCTAGCTTTGCCAAGTATGTTTTTTCTTTGGTGGTACTTAGAATCTTTGGACGATCTGTACATGATCGCTGCCGTGGTGATCCCTATACCTAATGAAAGGATGGGGAACGGTTAAGGTCTAAAATAGAAAATAGCATAAGTGAGCTTAATGAAGGGATGGGCCATAATGGGCCACAGTCTGCTACCACTGTGCAAGTGGACAAAAGGGGACATAATCAGATTGTGCTTCCTGGAGTCGGATATTCCCTTAAGAGGAAGGAGAGGGAGTCTAGTACTGAAGATAGTGATGATCCAGGCTTATGCTTTGATGATATCATCTCTCCTGGGGGAGAACACCTTAACTTTGGGGCTTTTCAAAACATGGAAATCAGGAGCTTGTGGACCTTCCCTCTGAACAACCACAAATCTGCTGTGATCAATGAGTACGGGACTAACCTCTCTACATCCAAAAGTGATCCTTTGGTTGCAATTGAAGCAAAGCGTGCCCTTGCTGCTGGTAGTATTGAGATTCCTATCTCTGATATCTGTATGGGTAAATTAATTGTACCAAGTTCCAAAACCACGAAGCTGGCTACTCTTGAAGAAGTTACAGAGGCGAAAGAAATTGAAGAGGTTGAGAAAGCTTCATCTCCAGGCCCCTACATGGGGACACAAGAGGCTCCAGCAGTGGAGTGGTCAAGCCAGGAGGATACTAATGCTGGGGGCTGCTTTGGGCTGTCACAAGAAATAGAGATAGAGGACGTAGAGAAAGATAAAGAGAAGCCCGCAGACTGGGAAAAGAGCACTGTTGAGAAAGCTGTGTGCAGGGAAGGGCTTGAGACTGAGGTGCCCAAACAGAGTGAGAAACTAAATGAGGCTGATACTTCTGAGTCAGTGGATGAAGTGATGGCTCAACCAAAAAGACAAAGCTCCCGACTTAAGGAACAAGGGATGCAGCATGTGAAAGCCGCAGTCAAAGCTGAAGCAATCAAGTCCAAGAAGAACCTTGAAGGTAACTCACTCCCTTCCCAGAATTCCTTTGCAGTTCTTGGGAATAAAGAATTAATGACATCCAAAAACTCTTACCAAAGTCAAATAAAATGATAGGAATCATTTGGAATTGTAGGGGTGTTTCGAAAAAGGGTATGAGTACATTTCTAAAAGAGCTCATGTTTGATTATCATGCTGATTTTATTGGCCTTCAAGAGAATATCAAGAGAAAATACACTGATAAGTTTTTTAGAGAAGTTGACCCTGGTAAGGCCTTCTCCTGGCACTGGCTCCCAGCCAATGGCAGATCTGGTGGGATGCTTTGTGGTGTTAATGAAAGGCTGGAGGTGATACATTTTGAAACTGGTAGTTTCTCTATTGTGGCCAATGCGATGGACAAAAAATTGCAGAAAAAACTAGTGTTGGCCACTGTATATGGGCCAGCACAAGATGATAAAAAGGAACTATTCCTGACTGAGTTGTCTCAAATCTGTCTGAAAAGACAATATCCAATGATTGTGGGAGGTGACTTCAATATACTGAGATACAGTTCAGAAAAAACAAAAACTTCCATGGCAACAAATTTACTGACATGTTCAATTATATTATCAACACATATGAGCTGAGAGATCTGACTTTGAATGGAGGTGACTTTAAATGGAGCAATAATCAGGATGACCCCACCCTAGAAAGACTAGGCAAGGTTTTGATGAGTGATGACTGGGAATCTCAGTTTCCTTTGACAAACTTGAGAAAATCCCCGGACTTATGTCAGATCACAATCCTCTGATATTGTGCTCCGAACAAGAAACTACCCAGGTATCTAGACCTTTTGTTTTTGAAACATCTTGGACTAAACATAGTGACTTCCTCCCCAAAATCTCTGAAATCTGGTGCAAAGAGGATACAGCTGAAGGGGCCGTTGATGTGTGGAATATTAAGCTGAAAAGAGTGAAAAAATTCCTAAAGGTTGGGGACAGAGCCTGAGAGGGCATACCAAAAAATACAAAAGAATTCTGCAAGAGGAACTGCTCAAGATTGAAAAAATGGAGGAGGCCCAAATTCTTCCTAGTGATATTCTGGAAAGGAGAACTTTCATCCAAACTGAGTTTCTCAGACTTCTGAAGGAAGAAGAGTTGTACTGGCATAAAAGGTCAAACTCCAAATGGTTGATTGATGGTGACAACAATACAAACTTTTTTCATAGAGTCGCAAATGGAAGGAAAAGGAAGAACACTACGTAAGAACCGCCCAATTTGACACCATTTTAAGCGAACTGTCGGTCATTATCATTTAGATGAGAGCTAACACGCGCTCGCACCAAGAGCATGCCACGTGTTAACCCACATCCAAGTCATGAACAACCGACACATTCGTCAAAAATAATATCAAATCCGGTAGTCCCGGTACGTGCTCCACCATATGCCCAAGATCACGTATGCACACATACCGTTTACAATCACATATATTGCCGATGAACCACAAAGAGCAATTTTAAGCATTACAAGGTTTGACAAATTAACATTACAAGTTCAACATAGGGGGTTCAAATCTAAAATTTAAGGTTCAACAATAAAATACAAGCCTCGGGCTCACAATTTAGCATTTAAAAAGGGATATGAATCATAAAGTTTAATGTTTAACATGACACCCCCAAAAGACGGTATCGCAGCGGATAATCGATAAACGCGATAAGAAAATGAAGTCTTGCTCGAGGACAGCATCAAGGCCACATCGACCTCCCGCACCGGGATCGGCGGGGTAGAAGTGGCCAAACACAACTTCCAGCTCACCTGCAACTTAGTTTAAAAAGCAACGTGAGTACAAAGGTACTCGCAAGACTTACGCAATTAATAACCAAGGATGATGCAAATGAGGGCTCACAAGATAAGGCTTTAGGTTAAGTAATTTGCATACGCATGAGCTCTCTAATCCAACCCCTAGCTTCCTAGCATTTTAGTTATCTTACCCAAACCACCTCAAATTTTAGTTGATGGAATTACCAAATAAATAAAGTAACATGAGGTGACATAAACCAAAACTGAACATAACGATACTTCTACGAAGAATTCATTGGATATTGAGCTTGCTCATAACCGAGAGCGCGGCAATTCGAATTGATTAATTAACCTTGCAAGGGTGTACTTCTTTACCCACACGACACAAGGACCATGCGACTCGCCCAACCGATCACGTTGGGCAAGGGGGTACTCGCATCAACCTTTTCCAACAAGTCTCAACCGTTGAACATCACGCCTAACTTGCGCAGAGAGTCACCTAGGTCCACCGGGTACACCCCTAAGCCTCTCTACAAAGCCCTATGGCCACGCATCTAGGACCGTACATCAAGGATTAAAACTTAGAAGGTAATTGGCTCATCCATACCATGATTGGATATGTGGTAGTACGATAAAATGCTCAAAATCGAGGTCATTCACGAACGGTCCTTAACCGATTCAAGCGGACTATGCCTCCGAGACTCCTTTCTCTAGGCCCTACATTCCGCCCCAAACCACGAAACCATTTTCCAACTAGACCGTTCCGAACTTCCAACATTCCAAAACCGGACAGGTGTGATCAAGGTAAAAAGCCGTGTAGTGAGCAAGGTGATCCTATTCCAAAAGTTCCTTACAAGTTATAGAACAACTCTAAGCATGGCTAAGCATTTACTCAATTGATTAGTTACTAACTACATGTGTCAAGGACATGGATGTATAAAACCATGGAAGGTAAAAGTACGAAAGTAGGATCAACGATGCAATAGATAATCATATAGCATAACCACATATACCAAGTGAGATAACTAAATTAGAACAAGTTAAGCGGGTCAAGGAATCATGCTTAGCTGCTTTCCTTGGTTTTCTTCCAGAAAGACAACGAACTCGACTCCGGGCTCGGGTTCGACGGTCTCGGCGGGCTCAACGGGATCGTCCTTCGGCGTTTCGGTCACTATAATGCATGAATAAAATGCATGCATTAACATGATGCCGATGATACTAAAATGATACGATATGAAATGAGAAATGAATAGCACACTTAACAAGAAAAGCATCGTGAACGCCTAAAAAGTATATCGTTTACTAAGCTTTTAAACACAAAGACCGAAAGCGAGGGTTGCTCAAAACAATTTCTCTAGCAAGCATAAATCAAGATTTACTTTTTGCATACAGGGGACATCATAAGAAACTTATGGGAGTTGAATTTGCAGCAAAATCATTTTTGTAGAATTACTTATGCAATTCACAATTTTCAGCTACTCTAAACAAGTTAAATCTTAAAAGACATTCAAAACACTTCCAAAAATTCTTATAAAATTACCAGAGGATCTAGACATGAAAAAAAGGATACAAAAAGTGGTTTTGCCATTTTATCACGTTTCAAACAAAAGTTATGAATTAAACAAGCTTGCAGGAAAAGAACAATTAAATACACTAAAACCCTATCAAACAGCATAGATTTATTTCCAAAAGTTTCACCATTTGATAGAACATTTCACAAGGATTATAAAAATATTTAGTTTGGTATTTTTATATCATTCTACAATTTGTCAAGCAATTAACTCACTTTGGCAAAGATAAAGCATAACTAACTGTACAGGACATTAACATGCACAAAAACAATTTTTCCAAGTGGATCTACAACACAGGAAGCCAACAAAACAAGTTTCATAATTTTTGGAGACCTAAACAAATTTCTATGGATTTTACAAGTTTTCAGATCCACAAAACAACATACAACAGCAGATCTGCTCAACCTGGGCCCACCCGAGCCGCTGACAGGCGGGGCCCATGGACCAGGAGGACCCTGACCGGGTCAAGGCACGCCAAGCCAGCCTTGCTGCGCCCAGAACGCGCGAGGCGGGCGCGCCCGGCCATGGCAGGCGCGGCGCAAGCCCGGCAGGAGCCTCGCCGGCGGCGAGGGGCGGCGGGGAGGGGCAGGAGTTCGCGCACGGCATGTCCTGGAGAGCGGCGAGCCTCACCAGCGAGAGGCGGAGGCGCGAGGAGACGGCAGCGGGGGTCCTCCACGGCAACCATGGCGGCGACGGGAGGAGCTCCGCCGGGGGCCCTGTGCGGCGGGGGGAAAGGACCGAGTGAGCGCCAAAATAGGTCGAGGAAGGGAAGGAGAAGGTGTAGCCGCAAGGAATCGAGGCGGTGCTCACCAGAGGCCGCGAATCGATGGCTGCCGGCGACGAGGAAGAAGGTGGTGGCGGCAGTGGTGGAGATGGGGAAAAATGCGGCTAGGGTTTGGGGAGGCCGTGAACGGTATTAAAAGGAGAAGCGGAGCGAGGGCATGGTGGGATTTCGCGTGCCCGGGGCTTCGCCGGCCGGTGAGGCGCGGCGACGTGGCGAGCAGCTTCTGCTCGCCCAACAGGCGCGGGAGAGAGAAGCGAGAGGAAGGAGAAGGGGCTGACAGGCGGGCCCGGGCGAGGGAAAAGGAGGAAAAAATGCTGGTTCGACTTTCATTTTGAAAAAAAATTACTTCCTGAGCTCCAAAAATTACTAAATTCTAACAGCAGCAAGATAAACACCAAGAACGCAATGCAACAAAAAACACTCAAAAAGACTTTCTTGCTCACAGAAAAATAAACAAAACAACAGTTTTTGAAACTGCCAAGAATTTTATGGCTCAGGATAAACATCACAAAATTGATAAAAAATATTTAAAATTCACCATTGGAAATATAGTATTTGAATAAAAGTTTTGGGAGCACAGATACTTAGCAAAATTCAAACTTGCTTCACAACATTCACTTAAATAAGGCAAGAAAATTAATTAACTCAAGCCAATCACATGCACATGATGCTTCATTATGCTTGGATGATGCTCATGATGATGTTGTTTTGATTTTTAACCACGTTTATCAACTTTGGGTCGTGACACACTATATTCAGTTTGATGCACAACGGCTCATCCATTGAAGGTGACAAAGAAATCCTCGAGCATGCAACTCAATACTACAAAAATTTGTTTGGACCTTCAGTTGGCCCAAGCCTTTCTTTGGAACCTGGGAGTTGGCATGAAGAAGAGAAAGTTACTGCAGCTGATAACATAGAATTGATTAAAACTTTCTCTGAGGAAGAGATTAAAAATGTGGTGTTCTCTATGGAAACAAATACAGCACCTGGCCCTGATCACATGCCAATAGAATTTTTTTCAAGCTTGCTGGTCAATGATAAAAGAGGATATCTTGGCTTTGTTCAATGATTTCTATGATCTTAAGCTTGATATTGGTAGGCTTAATTACAGGACCATAACCTTGATTCCAAAAACAAAGGAAGCCAACCAAATTCAGATGTACATACCGATTTGCCTACTCAATGTTGTATACAAAATATTCACAAAGACTCTGATGATGAGAATGGAGGGTTGCATGGACATAAGGCTCATAATGCTTTTATCAAAGGTAGAAACATAATGGATGGTAAAATACTTGCATGAAATACTTGCATGAAATCCTCCATGACACAAGAGTAAAACATAAAGACGGTCTGACCTAAAGCTCGATTTCGAAAAAGCTTATGAAAAAATAAGCTGGAAATTCCTTTTGGAGTGCCTTAGACAAAGAGGATTTGATAGCAAATGGTGTGACTGGATTTGGCAAGTCGTGACAAGTGGGACCCTCAGTGTCAAAGTGAATGACAACATGGGGAGCTATTTCCAATGTGGGAAAGGGGTAAGACAAGGAGACCCTTTGTCTCCCCTATTGTTCAATATTGCTACTGATGCGTTGGCTAAGATGATTTCCCTAGCTCAGAGGAATGGTCTGATTGAGGGACTGGTGCCTGAATATATTGATAATGGGGTGGCAATCCTACACTACGCAGATGACACCATACTTTGCCTACAAGATGAGGTAGAAGAGGCTAGAAATATGAAGCTGTTGCTATACCTGTTTGAAAACATGTCAGGTCTCAAAATAAACTTTAACAAAAGTGAGGTGATAATGGTTTCTGAGGATGAATCAAAGGCTTTGGCTTACTCTAACATGTTCAACTGTGCCACTAGCTCTTGGCCAATCAAATATTTGGGGGTACCTGTCTCAGGATCCAGACTCCATGTTAAAGATTGGCTGATCCTGGACGAAAAAATACTAAAGAGGCTTGATGGCTGGAAGGGGAGTGCTATGTCTATTGGAGGAAGGGCAACTTTGATCCAAGCTTGTCTGAGCAGCTTACCCACTTACTGCATGTCAATGTACCTACTGCCAAAAACTATTCACAAAAGAATGGATAGCACCAGAAAAAGATTCTTTTGGCAGGGAGGGAATATAAAGAGAAAATACTACTTGACTAAGTGGTGCAAGATTGCCAAACCAGAAAAAAAGGGGGGGTGTAGGAATTCAAGATCTAAGGAAGATGAACTGGAGTCTTCTTTGTAAATGGTTGTGGAAAATTGAGATGGGGGAAGGACTCTGGCAAGAGATTGTGAGGAAAAAATACATTAAACAACATTGTGTGTCCCAACTGAAGGTGAAACCGACAAATTCCCCGGTTTGGAATGATCTCCTCAAAGTTAGAGAGATTTATCTGCAAGGGAGGGTGATGGTGGTAGGGAATGGAAAGATGACTGATTTCTGGAGAGACACTTGGTGTGGTGCCTGTTCCCTTCAAGATAAATTCCCCGAACTGTTTGAAATATGTAATGAGAACTCCCTTTCGGTGGCTGGGATGGCTCAGAGAGGTTGGAGATTGTCTTTCAGGCGTTGGCTGGATGAAAGGAAACAAAACCAGCTAAGAAGGCTGCTAGACATGATAAACTCCTTTGCCATTGGAAGAGAGGACGATAGACCAAAGTGGAATAGGGGAAAATCAGGGAGCTTCTCGGTGAAGTCTACCTATAAACATCTCTTCAGTGATGAAATCAATGAGCCTAATAAGAGAATCTGGAGAGCCAAGATCCCATTAAAAATCAAACTGTTTATGTGGCTTGTCTTCCAGAACGCGATTTTAACCAAAGACAACCTGCTGAGAGAGGTTGGTCGGGAGATGAGAAATGTATGTTCTGCTCCTGCGACGAGAGCATAACGCATCTGTTCTTTGAATGCTCTATGGCAAAATACGTCTGGAGTATGGTGGCCATGGTGGTGGGGGCTGACTGCAGGCCCACCACGTTTGAGCAATTTTGGGTTTGGGTGAAAAAAATTATGCCTATGGCAGGCAAGTACCATATGGTGGGACTAGCTGGGATTTGCTGGGCTCTATGGAGAACTAGGAATAACGTGTGCTTTGAAGATAAAAAAGTAAGATCCCCGATAGAAATAATTTGCCTTGCTTCATCTTTCATCTCTTTTTGGGCAGAACTCCAAGCTGAAGGAGACAGGGCGGCGCTGGAAGAGGGCGCGGAGCTTCTTCGGGGGATCGCGCTGAGCATGCATCCGCGGGAGACGCCTCCAGGAGACACTGGGATGGTCCTGCTTCAATGATGCGTTGGGGAGCTCCGGACGATGGAAACTTCGAGTCTCAGAGTTGGAGTCTTTCTGTGCCTAGCAGTTAGTTTTTAGAATCTGTTCAGCTGAGAGAGAGAGAGAGGAGGGGGCTGTCTTTTGGCGTTTGGCCTGCTGGCTTAGACTAGTTCTGTCTGTCGTTTCTGTCGCTGGTGGATGTTCTAGGCTGCGAGCACTGTTTTGGTTCCTTTTTCGTATCGCTGTGACTCCTAAACTCTGAATGCTGTAATTTCGTTTCTTGCAAGTAGTGAAATCAGGGGAGAACCCCCGTGCTGGAAAAAATAATGGGCCACAGTGAACTTTAGCTCAACTTAGAAAATCACGGCCCATATAGTTATTTTATGGCACGTGACTTCTATGCATATAGAAGCCCATGTTCATTAATAATCATGATATGTACTAATTAATTGTTAAGCAACACATACTCAACCAGTCCCAAGTGTTCTTTTACGGTCCATAACATGCATTTCAATTCTAAATAGACTATACAATATCATGGCATGTCAAAATCTCATCATACAAAGATATTGAATCCCCAAGAGTAACAAATGATGTGAAGATTTCTTGCAATGATCTCGAGTACTTAAGGATTGAGTGTTGTTTACTCAATGTTTCAATCTCTCACCCACCTCACTTTTCTTCTCAAACCTCACGCAAATCTAGAAGGTGAGAGCAACTTTAGGTTGTATATGCATGAGAGTTGGTGTGTGCAGCGGCTACAAATAGAAAAGGGGTTTGTGGACGATTATGGTGGACCCCAGATGTTACATCCCTAGCCGCAGGTTCCAACCTCCAACACTACAACGTTCAAAACTTAGTTAAAACAATAGATCCTGGAAGTTTCACTCTGAACCGGAACATCCTGCTAGCACAAAGAGCCAACCTGAGGACCTCGCCCAAAGATCCTCCTGAGACTCAGAACCTAATCTGACTCAGGGAACCTCGGGCTCCACCCGGAGCATATTGGCCACTCCAACCAAAGAGATGCATGGAGAGCAATGTCTCGAGGAACCCCTGGAGCTTCTGGTAGGGCCGAAACCTCCGATAGATTCGGAACATCCCAGCGAAAACAACCATGACTTTCTACTTGGATACCCGATTTCGACGACCATGGATTCCACGTAAAGCTCGTTGAGAGACTATCCATTCCAATTGAAGATAAGATCCACGACTACCCGTTGCGTGTGTTGTGATAAGTGTTTCTCTCTTGTTAGCACTTGTTAATTAGATCATTTTGAGCATGCATCCAGATATAGATAAAACTATCAACATTGCATCCCATACCTGTACTCAAAAAAGAAGAGCCACAATATCAAGCACTCGAGCCTTGCCATCACTTGAACAATTGCCATACTTGTCCGGTGTGGGTGCAATTTTTGTTGTCACTTGCATTGAGCACACCATGCATCCTTAAACTAGTTTTCTCACCCTGTATTTTAAATACCAGGCGGGGTTGGATTCTAACTAACTTGGCGCTGCAGTGCAGTGCAATGCAATGCAATGTGGTATGTATGCTTTAACCTTTAATTTGTTGTTGTCGCCGCATGTACACGCAGCGCGGCTGTTTTGGTTTTCTTGCGATCGGTGGGTCAATCCCGACAACAAAAAGACTGGACACAGCTGATAGCAGCATGTTTTGCATGGCTACCCGTCCACGTCTGCGAGCCCGGGCCCCCAGCTGTGTACGTACACGTGTAGCAGGTATGTCCAAATTAAAGTCCCTGGCTGGCGTCTCTTGATGCCCGCATGGTCGTCGGGTCGATCGATCACCATGCAAACTAACTCGTACAAGGTAAGTGGTTAAGGATGGATCCATTCCATTCAACAAACAAAGTGAAAAGGGTCGGTTCAAAAGCGCATGCAACGAACCATGGGACGAACAGCATGCATGATGACATGGCATGACTGGCACACATTGCATGCAGCATGTACAACCAAACCAACTAACTGCTAGCTTGATCGGTTGCGCGCACGTAACACTACATATACGATGAATTGAACGTGCGCAGTGCAGTTTCGTTCATTCTGGCCAGGATCGGATATACATGGAGCGGCGGCCGGATGAAGAAGCTAATGATCAGCCAGTGGTGGTAGCAGTAGCAACGCCGCCAACGAGGATGGTGATGAAGAAGGGGTCGTGGAGCCCCGAGGAGGACACCTTGCTGACCAGCCTGGTGGAGCAGCACGGCCCCCATCGCTGGAGCCTCATCAGCGCCGCCATCCCTGGTCGCTCCGGCAAGTCCTGCCGTCTCCGCTGGTGCAACCAGCTCAGCCCCGACGTGCACCACCGCCCCTTCACGCCGCGCGAGGACGCGCTCATCCTCGCCGCCCACGCTCGCTATGGCAACAAGTGGGCCACCATCGCGCGCCTCCTCCCTGGCCGCACCGACAACTCCATCAAGAACCACTGGAACTCCAACCTACGCAGGTGCAGGCGCCGGGCGGCGGCGGCAGCTGCAGCGGCGGCATCAACCTCCCGTGGTGGTGGTGCTGCTGCTGCTGCAGGCCCCCAGCCGCCGCGCCGCATCAACCTGCTGCAACAGCAATCTGCTGAGAATCAGCCGCCTCCGGTGGCAGATCGACAACAGTGCGTGATGATGGGATTAGCAGGGCCCAACCCCAACAGCAGCAGCACTGATCTGCTGCATGGGACTGCCGCCGCTGAGCCTCCCACATCTCTGTCCCTGAGCCTGGGCCCACCACTGCCACCAGCAGATCCAGATCAAGCTGCTGCTGCTGATGAGGTCGTTGCGGCGGCCAAGCAGGCACTGATACCAGCAGAGCCGCCTGGAGGCATGATGATGGAAATGAAAGCTGCAGACCTGCAGCCATCGCCGCCACTGGCACTGCCTCATCATCATCAGGAAGGAAAGGCGCAGCTAATAGCGGCGGTGCGGCAGATGGTGAGGGAGGAGGTGCAGCGCGCCTGCTCACTTATGGCTGCTGCAGCATGGGCAAAGCAGGGACACCACCACCGTTGATTAGCCATGCATCCTGCTTAGCTAGATGGCTAGACCAGCAGCAGGATGCATCATGCATGATCTCTCTCTATATATTTTCCTTGTATTGTCTTGATCAATTCCCTTAGCTTGTGCATTTAATTTATTGTATTCGATTCCCTGGCCTCTGCATGTGTTTTGTTTATGTCTATATATAGTCCCTTCCCTTGCGCATGCGTGGGACCTAGGACATAGTATGAGGTTGCAGCTAGAGCTCAATACATGATTCAAATAATTGTGTAAAAATGCAGACAAGATTCAAATTGTATTGTGAATTCCATATATATTACCTTGGTCAACCTGCTCCATTATTTATTGGTTTCTTCCTATCTAATTGCCCACAATTATTCCCATATACAGTTGGTCTTCCTTCGAAATCTTTTCTGATTTTGAAATGTATTTCAAAGTTTCGGGATTGCAAGATATGGGGGTTCAGACCATGCCTTATGCTTGAAGGATATATATCACGGTGATGCAACCGGACTCTGCACCAATATGGCTATTACTCCGATTTGGGGTTGCGAGGAGGTGTGATGCCTGCCTTCGGGAAATTCTACCTTGTGAGGTGACTAATTTTTCCATCAAATATTTAAAACCAGTATATTGCCACTTTTCACGAGATGGAGCGCTCACGAGACGTATTTTATACGGAGAATGCACACCCCCCCGCGGCCCCAACTCCGGTTTTGCCCCCTCCGTCCGCCAACGCCGGTTTTTTCCTCCTCCGTCCGCGGCCCCAACTCCGGTTTGACCACGTAAGTCTGGGTGTGATTCTTTTTTTTTTCGGAGGAATTCGTGGAGACGTGTTTATAAGTCTGGGTGTGGGATTCTTTTTTCTTCTGGGGTATTCATGGAGACGTGTTTTATCCGGGATGTGCGATGGTGGGGGGATTCCTCTTGCGGAATACGGAATAATTAGTACCAGCTGGACGCTAATTTAAATTAAAAGCTGATGGCATGTGATGGTTTCTCACCCGTAGCGTTCAATACGTCGGTAGCCGATTAGGTACATATATTACCAGGTAACTACCAACGTTCTTCATTTTTCTAAAAAAAAAGAGGTCACCGAAACACAAATGTTGCAAGCACATGCTCTATTCATTCATCGATGTTGTAAAAATAAAGTATTTGTGATCGAAAGCAAACTAATTCCGTTTGTACTCCATGTTCTGGGGCCCCTCATACGGCTGATTGCTTTTATGTACAGAAAAGGATTGTTTCAGATTGGCCAACGAATACTTGTGCACGAAACTCTGTTAGTCTACACGCGATCTCCGGCAAGCAAGCAACTCCAGGCTCCAGAATGGCAGATCTCCAGCGAGCAAGCAACTCCAGCACGTGCTATCTCCAGCAAGCAGTCCTAGCGTCTAACTTGCTGCACAAAATAATTCTGTTTCAGAAGCGAAACCTCTCCAGCAGATTTGTGACATGTGAAGGACTAAGCATATAGAAGTGCAGGTACACACTAAATGAGATAAGTGTTAGGAGCTCATGAACTGAAATAAAACATGTAAGATTAAACTAGTCGCACCTTTGCAGATGCCATGTCATTTCACTTGGCAACCTCCCTGATGGCCTTCCACATTCTTCCCCTCGCTCTCCACATCTGTAGATAATACTGAAATAAATAATTTGATGATGAGAAAAACCTAAGCGATTTCAGATGTATCAAGATTTCAGAATGGCACGTCGCAATAAATCCAAACAATCTTGTTTCAGACATGATACTGGATATTTTTTCTTGTCAAGAAAATGTTGGAATTGCAATCCCTGTTAATAAACATCAGGATTGTACCATCAAATTCAGACTATATTTGCCATTAATAACATCAGCATTGCCAAATGATTGCACAGACTACAGTTGAACTGGGAAGCTCGATCCATTTACAAAACATTAAATGAAGTTAGAGTAATCATTGGATGTATGTAGAAGCAGCCCAGAGAAGTCCCCAGAAATGCATTGTTACCTGTGTTGGTAATGTCACCAGAAGAAGCTTCATTGCTGTTATCAAGCTGGAGTCTTTTCATTTGACAATCTGCGTAAGAGCATGCATATTGCAATCTGCGTAAGAGCTAAGAGTTTATTAGTATATGCAGGTTAAAGACAGCCTAGACACATTACATAAGAGCAAAACTATTATTAAGTAACAATAGATTGGAACTGTGTTGCAACAAACCCCATAGACAGGATATACTCAGGTGCACGAACTGGCTGCAGACTTAGGAATTTGTCAACAAATTATTCAGTCCAAATCAGCAGAAGTGCAAGAAAAAAATGTTGTTCACACTTGATACACATGGTTAAGTTAATTAATTAATATAAAGAACTTGTTCTTTCTATATATCAATTAAGGTATAGACACCCCACCAGCAATCATCTTGAAATGAGACTGACGATGTGAAGAAGCAAGCATCCCAAATTGGCATTGGAAGAAACAAGAAGCTATAGGTTGGAATTCTTTGCTTTCATGGATACAGGGGTGCATTTTGAAAAAAAAAATCCGTCTCACAGCAACCCAGCAATACAGAACATGTCAAATTACCAACCAAAAATAGTGCATTTTGCGATGGCTGATGAGGCTTCATGCATACCTTGTATGCCAGGGTTTACACGAACATAGATAGCAGTGGGCTGGACATTAGTGCATGATCAAAATGTTGGACAGTGTGTCATCAAATTGACAAGATACGGTAGCAAATTGCAATAATGAGGTGTGCATCAAATTGACGAGATACAATGATGTCCATATTCAAAGATAAGCATCTCAGCAATATATAAATGGTCTTTGCAGCAAGCAAAGTGGCATGCATAATTGGATACGAAATCAGAATATATAAGCATGCATATGGATAGCTGTTTAATAATAACGTGCACTGTTGGAACAATATCATTTATTTTCGGTGTCACAAATAATGACTGCATTGTAAAAACCTCTATTTAGTCTAGAAAACAAATGTAGAAATAATTTCAGGAAAACCTTCTTGAACCTAATAGGAATCCGTATCAATTTTAATGTACTTCAGAACTTACAGAATGCATATAAGCCAAGTTTAACTATTATAACTAATGTGATCACTGGACTAAAGTATCGACTCAGGTTCAAAGAGCAGAGCTAGCAAGCAATCACAGTGGACAGAACAGAGTTCAGGCGTTCAGCGCAATGTCACCTTCAACAACCAACAGTATGACCTGATCATACATCAGGAATCATAATTATTAATCCCTAGTGCAAAAAAGAAAAAATGAACTTCATACATATTCATATGCTAAAACACACTTGCACCTGGTTGTTCAGTTGATTGCGTGCTGCACAGGCCTAATTAAGTTACTGATTTATTTTTTTAATCAGCACAAACTATTTGTGCTTGCAGAAGCTTTGCTCACATCGAGCTTACAATTCCACGCTCATGGTTGTTTTCAGAGGTGTCCAGGCCATGAGATGACATACAAAAAAAAGTTGATGACGATTGGAGGGATCCTGCATACCTTGTGTCTGTTGATGCAGGATGGACGGGATCCCCATGGATTCCCACACCATCGATCGAAATAGATTGCAATGTGTTTGCCAGTTGTCCATACAGCATGTACTCAGTCTCAATTGCAGAAGCACCTATCCGTGCATATGAAAAACAGAGAATGAAAATAGTTGTTTTAAATAGAACTCCATGGCGATAGCATGCATGACCCAAACTCAGACACATACGAGATCAAAAACAGGCAAACTATCACCTGAATTCATATGAGAGGCACATGGAGATCAAAATATGCCAAAATAGATGCAAGGTGCATTATGGTGTCCACCCAGATCTGCACGAACCAGGGAAATTTGGAGGGGATGGAACTAACAAATCACTCAAAGTCAAACAAGCAAGGCAAGCGGCCGTGGAACACCATTGCTGCCTCCCGTGCGTCACAATACGTCCGCTCTGTGCACACACCCGCGCGCTCGCCGAGCTCGGCAGTCAAGGATGGGCATCTGTAGCAGCTCATCAGGGATTTAGACTGCAATTTAGCGAAAAAAATCCCATCCAATCAGTGAGGGATTTGAAGGGCCACAGAGAAGAAAATTTTGAAATTTGGGATTGACGAGGAACCTAAGATGAGATCAATTTAATGTTTAGCAGAAAGATGTATATACGACTACATATAAGCTGGTCCATTTGTTATAACAAAATTTGAAAAGTTTCAGATATCAGAAAGGTTTATGAATCAGTATGACATATAGTGGCAGCTAGCAACACTAATTTGTCTAGAAAAGGCAAAATGAAATCAAAGAATGCAAATCATAAGCATAGTGTTTTGTAGCCACAATTCATTTACCATAATACCTCAGGAAGTAAGGTGGTAAGTACTAAGTACCTTGACAACTGAAATTGCGAACCGAAGTGCTGGATGAAGAATGGAGGAACCAACAAACAGTGGTCTGCCTGAAAGAAGCAATGTAAATGAACATAAATTAGTAAACAAACCATTAAGAATCAGCAAGTGTAAAGTAATATATATATATGGCTTCATTCCTTTCAATTCAGCAGTTTATCTCCGTCGACTGTTTCCCAGTGCCAATTATGTGTTGTTTAGTTGTTTTACAAACAGTGGCCTGTACACACTCTATAGGGGGCAGATTTGCTGATTCACAAGTTAAATTAGAAGAATCGAGAAAATTATACTCCAAAACTGCAAGCAAATAAATGAATTTCCAATTTTGTCGCTAATTTCCTGTTCACATGTTGCATGGTCTTCATACTAATCTTATATCTAACAAACAAACAACGATCAGAGTCGAGCAACCCATCCACCACGGTAGCAGCCCTATCAGATCCGGGTCGAGATAGGGACCAGGAGTCAGCCACCACTAATCTTTCCGGAACTCCCCCTGACCATCGGAACAAAAAAAAATCGAAATCACGCAGCGACATGAACCCCTAAAAGAAATTCGAATCGAACATAATTCTAAACTGGTTCTAAGGGCTTCTCCAGGCCAACCGCGCCCCAGATCTAGTGCCGCGAGCGGCGGCAGCTGGCGCGCATGTGCGGACTCGGAACGCAACGAGACCGAGCAGATCCACAACGAGGTGGGTTCGTGAGGGAAATAGGAGGGGAGGGGATTGGCAGGGGGGAGAAGGCAGCACCTGGGGGCTTCGGGAGGCAGCTGGCGTCGACGCCGGTGGCGAGAGGGAGGCGGCGCGGGCGCTGTCGCCGTCTGCGAGGAGGAGGCACACGGGAGATGGGTCAGGCGCACGGGAGCAAACGGAGATTGAGGGCGTGCCGAGGAAGCTCCTGAGCAGAAGGCAGGCCGAACTCTCCTAGGGTCGACGGCGGCGGTGACGGGAGGATGGAGCGACCTCGCGGAGGAACGGCGACGAGAGGAGCGGTGCGGCGTTGGAACCGCCTAATCCCGATCACGAGCTGGAGAAAAACCGCCCCGGGGAGTCGGGGTAGGGGGGCGGGGGTGGCCTATGGAAAAGAAAAAAACACGGGACGAAAACCGGGGCGAAGAGAACCGGAGCGGGTTGCGCGGGAGGAAAACCGGACGCGCTGGGCGCGCCCGCGTTGGGGGTGGGGGCGACGGGGGTTGGTTTGGTCGGGTATAGAGTACTTATTCGACTATACCATCATGCGCGCCCTATCGTGAGTTCGTGACTTCAATTTAGTACCTCAGAAATTATAAGTATCAGCGTCTTCAAATGAAATACTCTAATTATATTGTACAATAAAAATGATCTAATCTAATTAGATTGTACAAAGATGACTGTCACGTCATCATTATTCCAAATGAAAAAAAAAACTTCTTCAAATCTTGTTGTCCCATATCGCCAACCAGCAAGTTGCCTCAGGTACGAATTACCATCCAGAACAGAAAAACGTTAATGAGACTGCAAAAATAAAGATGCCATATAAAATGCAGACCATGTAAATTACTACTTTCAGTCTGAAAGGAAAATTTAAAAGTTAGGAAAAGAACATTCAAATAAAAGCATTCAAAAAAGAAGTCAATATGTACAATAAAAAGTTTCTGTGTAACATCCTAAGAGATATTGGCCAAAGATGCCATCCATTGGAAGTACCATGGATAAACTTTAATTATTCAATAATCTCAATAAGAACATATCATGAATGAACAGAAAGATCTGGAAACTGATATACCAGGGAGGCTAGGAAGGGCTGATCGCCAAAGAATAGATTTTCTTCTTGAATCCGGACCATACATTGCTGGCCCAAGCATGCACAGACAATTCAGAACAATGGAGGGGTATGTAGGAATCAAATTATGGTTGTACCTGTTCAAACAAACTGCATGATACAGAAGATGCAATTGTGCTTATTTCATAGCCATGTATAGTGGTGCAGGAGGGAGTGAGAGGAAAAATGAGAGCAGGGGAAAGTTAATTAAGTGGAAAAGGAAGTTTATGTTTATATAAGAAGAGACTATTCTCAGCTTCCTAATCTTGTATTAGTTTTGGACAATTAACTTTTAGAAGAATGAACATGTTCAATATTAAATGCTATGGTTGTGCACTTTCCGCTAATAATATTTCTTTTCTTTTCATGTGACTTCAACTTTGTGAACGTGATATTCTTGTCATTGAACCTAGGGAAACTGTGATATCTCTGGACAAGTGCTTAGTATACAGCCAGACAATGCATCATTGTTTGCTGCAAAGAATAGAGTAACATAAGAGTAATTCAAGTGTCAGTTGTGAATACATATTCCAAAATTAATTTTCTTCTATTGGAATTAGACAATACTGACGACAAAGCAGTAGGCGTATAAATCTGTTGTTTAATCTCTTAACTTGATTCTTATAAACCTGTAATTCAACTAAAAGAAATGACCACTTACATGGGCAAGGGTTTTTATCTCCTTATATGGTCCGAAATGGACCTCTCTGGCTGAGATGCACCTAAAGCAAAACAGCAAAGAAGTGAACTCTCCTGAACAAATTGACAACTGAAAAAAGAAAAAAAAAGATCAGCATATATACAGCTTAACCATACTTAACAACAATTTTGGAAGATGAATCTAAAAGCAAACATATCTCTAGAGCATGTTATGGAATTAAGGAAAGTAACCTGGAATCCCATATTTCTTTAGGCCGCTGCTAATTCATAATTTGATTCTATAGAAGATACCAGGGTTCATTAAATTTAGATTTGCAATCAGCAATGATGATGTAATTCAGATTCAATTTAGGTTACTAAACTATTGGCTCCATACTTCTTCAGTTGCTACAAATCAAGCTAAGTAGAAACTACTATATTTGGATTGTGTACAGAGTATTCAGTTTAGATCTTAGAGAATATTTATAGCAGAATATCAATATTCAGAAGAACCCTCGCCCATCTGAAAGCACTTTTGGACTACGATGAAAACAAAGCAAGTGAATCATCCCACCTGGATTTTCACATACTTCGATTGCAATTTGTAACAATGCTTTGAGATGGTAGCTGAGAACAATGTCAGAGAAATTTCCTTGTAAGGACTCAGCTTCAGACGACCTTTACAACCTGAATTCTAAAACAAAAGCAGTGACTCAGAATAAATCATAAGGATCGATACAAGAAAGAGACAAAATAAACTGAACTTACTGAAATCAGATAAATGAAACATTTAAAAGTAGCCAAAGGGCCAAATTGATGGAAACTCTTTCCCCTCAAATACCTCCATTTGTACTTTGTATGCAAGCAAATTGATGTGCACCGCAGAAAAAGTGATAAAGCATGGGATAAATGCCAATTAGCAAGAGCACAGCAATTTCATCATGGATAACACAAATACATAGGCAACATCACTCATAATGCTTTCTTCTGATTGCAAGGGAGAGGTATATTTTAGAGAAAAAGCATGAACCTTGTTAAGTTACCCGATGTAGCCGTGTAGGCCATTTAGTAGCAGGTGCAATTTCAAAAGGAAGATCAGCATTAAGTCCTTTTAATTTGCAACATTGTGATTTAAAAAGGTTTGTCTTTTCTGAAACTTCTAAACATTGCAAAGTCTAGAAGAGTCTCAGTATAATACGCTCATTTTCTTATCTGAACAAATCAGAGACAATTTGGTTGATTAGGCATTTATCATATATAGTACACCAAAGCAAATGAATTTTCAAATCTCAGAGAGTGTAGTACGCAAAATCAGTAAACAAGTACTAAGAATAGTATTAGTGCACTTTTGTTTCAGAATTAGCAAAGTAAAGATGTGTTCCATACAACCATGCCTCTATGTATGACCTCAGTCTAGCATTCAAACAGGAAGGATATCGCAATGTTTTCTAAAATAACATTCTACAAACTAATACTGCAGACCTATTTGAACACCCCACTTCCTAATTTCAGTCATCATGATGTGAGAGGGCACGCAACCAGAAATAGTACATGTCATAATGGCATATCACCTGAAGAATACTTGCATACGACCGACGGAGGAGCAATTTATCTTACTTACCTAGCCATATCCTAAAAGAAGGCCCCATTTGGAACACGGGATGTGTTCCATACTACTCCCGGATAGGAGACACAAGAATTATCATCACCTCAGCGCCACCAGCACATGGATAGGAGACACAAACAATTAAAAGTAGCGAAGCGTCCTGTGAGAACAAATTTCGTAGTAAACAAACTAACATTAAGTCAAGAATAAATCGACCAACAATGTCCTATACTGTCTAAAATGTGGTCAAATTGGATGACTAAAGCACAATCATACATTACCAAAAAATAACTCACATAAGGAATGCAGATGCATCCAAAGAGATAGAACTAAATGAGAAAACCCAAAGACTATCAAATATCCCTGCATAGTATCCCATCTAACTGTTTTTTCACGTTGGAAACTTTGAAGATGAAAAGAGATGAAAAAATATATTAACTGTGGAGCAAAATAACCCTGTCAATATTAGAACAGCACTAAGAGGGTTCACTTTTGCTTTTGGTCAATCATGTAAACCATGTGCAATGGCAGATAAGGTTAGTTCAGATCATAGTACCAACAGTTGTGTCGATTGCTCAATGGCATGCAACTCAGAAAATGTCAAATACCACCAGCTCTCGTTAGCAATCCATTCATATGTTGTCTGCATTTTATCTCATTCTATATCATAGTCCCGTTGACACTGCCCATCCAAACGTCAACAAGGCCATCCTATATCTTACTCCCACTGACGCTGCCCATCCAGATGTCCAGATGGCGACAAGGTGAGGAGGGGAGGAGTAGCAGTAGAAGGGCTAGGAACATTCTGATCATAGCAGACTACAATACAGAGGCAACACAATACATTACAATTTACAGGGGAAAAGAGACCGACGCTATTGCTGCAGTAGCTGTAGCGATGACTGACAGTAGAAGAGAATATTGTTATTAAGATCAATCGATCCATGACCTGATCCATCCACCACAGTCCAATGAGTAAATGGCAAGCCATGGATTACCCAGAGAACATTTTTTTTATCCAAGAGCTGTCAAACAATTGAAAGAGAGAGGAAAAAGAGAGTATGGCGTACCGTACCTGGCAGCGGAGGAGCGAAGCCGGAAGTGGAGCAGAGGAAGAGGAACGACTTGCCGGTGAGTGAGTGCATAAGCTCGTAAGACTCCTGGAGGGGCTGCCCTGCCGCCGCGAGCGGACTGAACGGGGCCGAGAGCAGAACGCCCAAAGCGCGGCAAGCGGGGCCCGGAGCCTGCGCACCCTCTCTGCAACGTGCGCGTGAATTGCTCTGGAGCGAGCGGGGTTTAAGATATGATGATGGCCAACAAGCTGCCTGCCTGACCGGAGTCGCTGATGCCTGACCGGAGTCGCTGATGAGAAAATTCTTATATATGGCCTGCAGGTTAAAATGAATCTGTGAGCGATCGGAGGATTTGCAGGTGAGATTGCATGCATTATACATGTATTGGAAATCCTAGAGAAAGATGGGCAAGCAGCGGAGGATCGGAGGTGGGAAAGGATAAGGACGCCGCCGGATTATCTATCTACGTACGAGGTTTGGGCTTGATTGCACATCGATCACGAGTTATTGCCAAACGAAGCATATTCTCTCTTGAAATTACAGGGTCTTGAATAGGATCGGAGGGCTTTCGTGACTTAAATTTTGGCAAGATAATTATGAATAAAGTAAAAGGAGAATTTCATCCCCATAACACTCATCCCAGTTTGGTTATCAAATTTTTAGTTCCGGTAGCATGCATTAAAACAGGTATTATACACTACAACATGTGCAGATTCTAAGGGAGAGAGTTTCATTTCATTAAAATCCATCAAATCTTGTGAATCGCAATTCAATGATATGACTCGTATATAAAACGGTGAAATAAAGTTATGCACGTCAATCTAAATATGTTTAGATGGCGTGTCACTTTTGAAAATTAGTAAGGCTCCATTTGTATGTCGATATTGGAGAGTTTGGTATTGAATTATGTCCAATACCAAATCAGATTAGCTTTAAAAATGGATCACAATACCAAATCCATTATTTGAATGTAGATGAAATTGCTACATAGAATTCAACAAAGTGGCAAATCCAATTCATGTTTGGATGCGCATACAATCAAAATCACAATTGACCCGTCTTCTCCACTGCGCCCAGCCACCCTCGTCGCTCCTCCTCACCAACCAGCGCTCGTCGGTGGAGGGCCGGTGGGCACCGCTGCCGGCGCCGCCCAGGCCGGCGGATAGCCTGCTCCTGTTCGTTCTGCCAGGTAGCTGCTGTGGGCAGGGGCGGGTAGGAAAGGCACGGCGACCTGCAGGTGCAGCCCCGCCTTGCACGATGCACACGACGGTGCGAGAGAGAGGAGACTGAGAGGGCTGGTGGGCGCCGCTGCCGGTGCCGCCCGCCTAGGGCGGCAGAGAGCCTGCGCCTCTTCTGCAGGGAAGGAGCGCCGACCTGCACGTGCGGCGGCGCCCCTGCAAGATGCGCGCGACGGCACGAGAGAGAGGGGGAGAGTGGGAGGCGGCAGCGCTGGACCCAGCGGAGGGCTGGTGGGCGTCGCTGCTGGCACCGCCCGGGCCGGCGGAGAGCCTGCGCCTCTTCTACAGGGGAGGAGTGGGGACCTACAGGAGCGGTGATGCTCCTGCAAGATGGATGCGAGAGAGAGAGGGGGAGAGGGGAGCGAGGAGGAAGAGATCAGAGAGATGCAGGAAGAGGGAGCGTGGGAGAGAGATGCGGGGAGGAAGAGGGAGCAGGGATCTAGGAGAGGGGAGCGGGGAGGAAGAGATGCACGGAGGAGTGGAGAAAGAGATGCGCGGAGGAGATGCTAAGTGATTCGAGCCAATATAGAGGGGCTCGGTATTGGGAGGGATGCTGCGGCAATACGCCGAATGCCGTTCGATATTGGAGCAAATTTCCAATACCATTTCTTAGACTTTGCTTCAATACCAATTTTGAATTCCGGACTTCAACGCCTACATCCAAATAGGGTGCAAGTGAAATTTTGCAATAGAAATGGCATCCGTGGAACCATCTCTCGCGTCAGCCTCAATCTCAAAGGTTCCAGATGCCCTCATCCTGAGGTGCGCTGGTTTTTGCGAACTTTGAGGCAGAGATATTTATATATATATATATATATATATATATATATATATTGATGATTGATGAATGGAATACTGACGGTATTCGATTCCGCATTTGAAAAGTGTGGGGGAAAGACACGGAGGCGCGAGACGTGGAGTGGGCGAGTGGGCCCGCGTGACAGCGGTTGGCGTGGCAACTAGCGCCCCTCTTCTCTTTTGTTTTCTCTCTCATTCTCAATCTCAGGCTGGGCTGGGCTTGGTCTGGAGAATTCAATTTCCGTCGATTATCAATTCCCCCACACGCACCTTGCTTTGCTTGCTCCCCACCCCCCCGCCCCCTCCCAATTCTTTACCTGCTCTGCTCCCTGCTCTTCCGTCCCTTCCCCTCCCGGCCTCCCCCGCCCAGACCCAGGCCCCCACACCAGGCGGGCAGGCGGCGGCATGCCGCGCACGGCGGCTGCGGCGGCCCCCGCGCGGAAGGTGCCCCTCCGGAAGCTGCTGCTCGCGGCCTCGGTGGCGTGCGGGGTGCAGTTCGGCTGGGCGCTGCAGCTGTCGCTGCTCACCCCCTACGTGCAGGAGCTGGGCATCCCGCACGCCTTCGCCAGCCTCGTCTGGCTCTGCGGCCCGCTCTCCGGCCTCCTCGTCCAGCCCCTCGTCGGACACCTCTCCGACCGCATCGCCCCGGCCGCGTCCCCGCTCGGCCGCCGCAGGCCCTTCATCGCCGCGGGCGCCGCCTCAATCGCCGCCGCCGTCCTCACCGTCGGATTCTCCGCCGACCTTGGCCGCATCTTCGGCGACGACATCACACCGGGGAAGACACGCCTCGGAGCCATCTGCGTCTACCTCGTCGGATTCTGGCTGCTCGATGTGGGGAACAACGCCACGCAGGGGCCGTGCAGGGCCTTCCTCGCGGACCTCACCGGTCGGTAACTTTCCTTCCTTGCTTGCTCTTCTTAAGTTTTTCCTAGAGTATCTATCTATCTCCTTATTATTACCAACAGCTCCCAACAATTTGATGCTGCTGCTGCTGGATAGGAGTACCAACAACAGGCAGGCAATTTAGCAGATCGCGAGGGGCCAAGCGAAAAACGGCCTCCGATATTTCCTTCTCTCCCCGGCTGCGTTTTTTCCTTAATAATAACTGACGATGAAAATAAAACAGGGAAGCCCGTCCCTTTCCCCTTTCGCCCCCAGATTCTTTGCTCCGATGCGTCGTTGCTCGCCCTGCCTACCTCCTCTTCATTTCTGCCTCATTTTTTGCCTCTGTCCGGCCCTTGCCAGCTGGACCATCATTAGCATCAAGTTTAGCAGGACTGGACAACGAACAACTAATGACGTGACAATCCGTTTTCTTTCAATAATTTAGGGTTAAGTTAGTATAAGTATACATATGTCACCACCAATTGTTGTTGTTTTCCACTCCAAACCTCTCTCTCCCTATATATGCCACCCTTTTGTATATGTGTGACTCACGATGGGTGTGGGGGAGGCCAAGGGATCGCTTTCGTATTCAGGCAGGCAGGCAGGCCTACACAGGGAGAGATCAGAGATATTCAAGTGTTACAGCATTATTGTTGCAAGTTTGGAATCATAGGATGGTCGGCATCTTTTGCCGGCATCCAAGTATTAAAGGGCCCTCGTTAATAATTGCAAGGCTGAGAATGGTTTGTGGCCCTGTGGCTGCAGGCTGCTATCGGCTTGTACGCAAAGAGGCAACATCTGATGCGACATTACTCTGTGATAGCATGATCTGTGCTCGTGCCTCGTGGTGATAGGATAATTTTCAGGAGTTTTTTTTTTGTAAAAAAATTAGATGATTATTTAAAGTATCTTCTGTTTAAGCAGTTTTAGCTCAGCTAGCCCAGAGCCAATCTGAGCTCTGATGAGCTTTTCAGTTTCCTAGTTCTGTTCTGAGATTGTATGCACCTTAAATCGTTAGTATTTTTCCGCTATTGGTCATAATATCTTGTTAGCTTTTCTCCTGTCATAACTCGGAAATGACTCCCTTATAACCCTTCATATCGCAGAGAACGACCCAAGGAGGACACGGATTGCTAATGCATACTTTTCACTCTTCATGGCCCTGGGAAACATACTTGGATATGCCACCGGAGCATATAGTGGCTGGTATAGGATATTTCCTTTCACTGTTACACCATCCTGCAGCATCAGTTGTGCCAACCTCAAGTCTGCCTTTCTTCTTGACATTATTATTCTGGTGATTACGACGTACATTACTGTAGCATCAGTGCAAGAGCCGCAAACTTTTGGAGGTGATGAAGCAGAACATCCAGGTACCGAACAGGAAGCTTTCCTCTGGGAGCTTTTTGGGTCATTCAGATACTTCACGCTACCAGTTTGGATGGTCTTAATTGTCACTGCCCTTACATGGATTGGATGGTTTCCTTTTATCCTCTTTGATACTGATTGGATGGGCCGAGAGATCTACCGAGGAAGCCCAGAAAACCCAGGAGAGACCCAAAGATACCATGATGGTGTGAGAATGGGTTCTTTTGGTCTAATGCTGAACTCCGTCCTTCTTGGATTCACCTCTGTTGTACTAGAAAAGTTATGTAGGAAGTGGGGAGCTGGACTGGTATGGGGTGTCTCCAATATACTGATGGCGTTATGCTTTGTGGCTATGCTTGTTATAACATATGTCGCAAAGAACATGGATTATCCTCCCAATGGAGTACCTCCAACTGGCATTGTCATTGCTTCTTTGGTGGTTTTTACAATTTTAGGAGCACCCCTGGCGGTGAGTAACATGATTATCTTTCTCGACAGAACAATATTTTTGTCCACTTCCAGCTCACTTGTATGTTGTTCATGTTGTATATTTAATTTATTTCCTTGTTTGCAGATTACATACAGTATACCATACGCAATGGCTGCTAGTCGTGTTGAAAATCTGGGTCTTGGCCAAGGTATTTCCATTTTGAGTACGCATTATTGTCATGATTGCATTTCTTAAAATTTATCTGTTTTTCCCTTGCAGGTCTAGCAATGGGCATTCTAAATTTAGCTATCGTCATACCACAGGTAATTACCTTTCTTAATGTTTTTTCCAGGCTTTGGTTCAGTACTATGCATATTTGGAGTCCAGTGCAACTATGAACAGATAATGGATCCAAGTAATCCTACCCAATAATATTTGCATTAAGTGATAGTCGGTTCCAGAACCCAATTTTAAAAATCGTTTATATTCTTAACATCTTAAAGGCAATAAGATATGGTTTGAACTTCAGGTTCAAATGATGTTACTTACTCTTTATTTGTAGTGTAAAATTACAGATAGACCAGATTTGATCTTCAGTTAATTGTAACACATGGCAACATGAGACAAAGAACAAGAACCCCACGACAACGAATCACTGTATCGTTGAATAATATAGAAGCGGTGGTGTTGCAGTGGCTCTTTCAACGCAAGTGGATTCCCTATTGGAGAAACTTTCACGAATAGTCTATGGATTTGGATCATAATGCAACAAGCTCCACCTAGAGTGAAATTCCCTTATGCAGTAGAAAGCACGAGTCATCATTAATCAACCATGTGCCACCAAAGTCAGGAATAATCAATGCGTGAGATGATCTTAGTCTTTTCCAGAAGCTCCACATGAAGCCAAACTAAGGAAACAATTGGTAGGTCTGAAACCCGATATAACAAACCAGACGGACATATCAAATTCTTTGAATAATCCACAATGCAAGCAAAAACTCAATATGTGCAACCGACCTAATTTGAGTGAAAAACTGTGGTCTGCATTTGGTCCAAATCAAGCCCTGGAAAAAAATAACTTGTGTGTATAGGAGAAAACAGAACCATCCACACGGATGTTTTGCATGAGCTGGTAAAATACGTTTATGGCAAAAGGACACTAGCATGTTATTTCCCAGAGTTGAAGCTCAACTAGAGTCAGGATAAGGTGGTGATGCAACTTTTGAGGACATCGCTGACACTGGCGCCTCCTGCAGGTTATTGTGTCACTTGGTAGTGGGCCATGGGATCAACTGTTTGGCGGTGGGAATGCGCCGGCTTTTGCAGTGGCAGCCGGTGCATCGTTCATCGGTGGGCTGGTGGCTATTCTGGGGCTTCCACGAGCTCGCATTGCATCATCGAGGAGGAGAGGCGGGACACACCGATAAGGTGCTTAGTACCTACATAATGTGTATGCTGTGGAAGTGTTGCAACTTGCGACAATTCTTTGCGGATGGTTGGGCACATCAAGCCCTGTAGGCGGGGAAATTTATGGGGGGTTTTGGAGAAGAGCAGGAAGCTCTTGAATGATGTCCTTTTCCTTTCCTTTTTGGTGGTTTGCCCTGTTGAGCTATTTTTGCCTTGTCTCCATCATTTGTTGTTTGTATGTATGTATGTTGTATGTACGTTGGTCATCTGTAGAGAGGTTAATTAATGAATAAAAAGTTACAGGAGTTACGTTTACTGGCAGGAGATGCTGTAGATCTTCATTCTGGTTGGCATACATATATGTGTATATGTATATACTATAGTAGAGCCTGACAATTAATGGAGATGCTACCATTCTCTGGTATACATACATATAGGCTCACTATTGGCGGAGGATCATGTTGATTGCCCATCATCTGCCCCGCTGATGTCCAGTTCAAGTTGCAGCGGCACGCCGGGCGTGGGGTCGACGACCTGCACCTGGGGAAGCGCCTCCGACAGCAAGGCCTCGAAGGACTGCGTCGTCCCTTGTTTCGAGAGCACTGCGGCCAGGAGCCCGCCGGCGTCCACGTCGCCGTTGCTCATCGGCACCACGTACCTGGCTCGCAGCAGCCTGGCCAGGTCGACGGCGTCCTCCTGCCCGGAGACGAGGGTGAAGTTGGCGGGAAGGAGCTGCTTCACCACCGGCGTGACCACCACGTCCGCCCGCAGCCGCTTCGTCTCCAGGAACGACCTGTCGTACACGCAGTGCGGCTCCAAGTAGAGGAGGCCATGGCCGTCGTGTGCGGTCATGAGGATATAGCCGTTCTCGGGGCGCTGCCACGGCGGCCCCAGCACGGGGCCGGCGGTGGCCAGCACCCGGACCTGGTCGCTGACGGCGGTGGACTGGCCGGGCTCGAGGTAGGTGACGCGGCGGAACGGCGTGGGCAGGGAGGCGAGGACTGGCTGCGCGTTGGGCGTGGTCACCACCGGCAGGTCCGGCGCCCTGGCGGACAGCTGCGTCAGGGTCCGGACGTGGCAGTGGTCGTCCAGGCTCTGCGTGATGAGCAGCAGGTCCGGCCCCGTCTCCGGCGCCAAGAGCTCGTCCACCCCGAGGGCCTTCACGCTGGGGTTCTTCTTGGCGCCGTCGAACAGCCAGGGCGCGCCGAAGTCGAGGTTGCCGACGACGAGGAGGTCCACCAGGATGCGCAGAGGGGGTCCACCTTGGCCTTGCGGCTGCACCTCCCACACCCAGCTGTTGATCTCCAGGTAAGTCAGCTTCAGCGTCACCTTCCTCCTCGTCTTGCCCTTGCTGATGGTGGCGGCGGATTGCTCTGACGCGGAGGAGGATGACGGCCTACTACTGCTGGCTGCTGCTACTATTGATCTTGGATCTGGACGCCTGCTCCAAACCGGAGTGGACTGGCGATTTCAAGGAGAAGCAGCAGCGACTGGCGCAGTGGGGCTGAAGAGCAGCTGGAGCCGGCCGGCCACGGCCATCATCGCCGGTGAGTGGTGCAGGGGACTCCAATACGGCAATACCCACCAGAAAAGTTGTTGGCACGAACAAGTGGTTGCCGGTGTCTGGGCTACGTGTTCCATCTGCTTTTTCATCACGCTGGCCACTTTCGATTTTTTTTATTTTGTATTTTGTGAATTTTCAAAAATATATATCCAACCGGAAAAATTTGCACATCTATACCACTGCCGCCAAATAAAATGGCTACAGCCCGATGAACCGGCGGTAGGTGCACTGTAGCAACCTTACCTCCGGCGAAAATTTACTGGCCTGAACAACTCACATTCAAAAAATCATAAATTTATATGAACTGTAATGGAGATAAACTTTATATGAGAATCGTAGATCTCGACGAGATCTATAACTTTCTAGTTCAAACTTTTTTCATTCGGAGCCATCTTGGGGCTCAAATAATCGACACAAATTTCAGATTAAAATTTAAATTTTGGTCTGAACACTTGACAGCACACCTTCAAAAAATCAATTAATTTATATGAACTCGTATGGAGATAAAGTTTATATGAAAATCATAGAACTCAACGAGATCTACAACTTTGTAGTTCAAACAGTTTTCATTTAGAGCCATCTTGGTGCTCAAATAATTGACACAAGCCACATATCCAAAATTAAATTTTATATCTGAAGCTCTTATCGATTATTTGAGCACCAAGATGGCTCCGAATAAAAAAAATTTAAACTAAAAAGTTGTAGATCTTATCGAGATCTATAATTTTTATATAAAGTTTATCTCTGTTTGAGTTCATATAAATTAGTTATGATGTTTTTGAATAGGAGCTATTCAGGCTAGGGAAATCCCGTCGGTTCATCCGGTCGTAGTCATTTCATTTGGCGGCTCTGCAAATTAATTTTTCGGTTGGATATATATTTTTAAAAATTTATAAAATAAAAAATAAAAAAATAAAAAAAATTCGCCACTTTCAGACTCGTGGGCCCTGCAGGTTCCAGCCATTCGATTTCATTGCTTGGCTTCGTCTCCACGTGACAAACCTAGTGTAGACGTGTAGTACTGTCGCTCTTGGCTTCTGGCTGTCGCCGATGCATGCATGTAATGTTGTAGTGTGTTTACACCCATAAAATAAAGTTTTACAGCCTATAGCTAACTTAACAGTTTGCTTATCAAGTTACGAATATGAGCAAGAGATAGCACTTAGCACAAAGATTCATCTCGGTATCTATTACCATCGAGTCGACGCTGAAGCATCCACTAGTACAACAAATACACCAAGAATTCTGCCTCTTTTCACTAAGCTTAAGTTGGAGATCTATCCACAAAGGCAAAAGACCTACTACGTCTCCGACTCTATTTATGGATATTGCCACTGTTCCTGTTGACACCAGATTTTGACATGTGTTGAATCGGCGTCAGGAGAAGAGATTGGCCGATACAGCAGATCTAAAGGCTACAGTAAAGAATCGGCCGATTGAGGCTACAGTTGGGAATCGGCCGATTCGCGATGCAACTTGCGCCAAACCGATTGGAACCACAACAGAGGATCCCGGTCAAAAGTGACCTGACGTTGGTCAACGGAGTAATGCTGATTCGGTCAAGAAGCAATGGAAAAAGTCCTGATTGGATTAGGAGACGGCGGCGGAAGATTCTGCGGGAGTCCGTTTCCTTTTTAAAAATATTATAGATATAGTAGTTTTTCTGTTTGAAATAAGATTGTAACGAGTTGTAATCGACCAGGAGTCCTGGTTTTAGGGTATAAATAGGAGTCGCCAGGGCTTTGTATCATATGAACACATCAATCAACAAAACACTTCTACTTTTTCCTAGTACTTTACTTTCAAGTCGGCGACTTCGCCAATACTTTTTCTTCATTCATGAGTTCGTACGGATTGGCAGGGCTGCATCAACTTGATCTCCGGCTAATTGGTAGGTTCCGCTTATCGAGTAACATCCGAGCTTTAACTACGGGCGCATCGCTGTGGTTTCGTTTGGATTTATTCACCAGTTATCGATATTTACTAGAATTATAGGTTTTACCAGTTGTTCTAGTACTATCACCAGTTATCCAGCTTGAGATTAGAACTATCGGCTTTGTTATTGTTCTTCCTCGTTCATCGTCATATAGCCGATTAGATCTATTTTCAAGTGTTGCATCTGTAATAATTGTTTAGATCGCTCCAGCAGTTTTCTTTGCAATTATTACGTGATTATCGGTTGATCCATAGCCGGTCATCTTCACAGAAAATCGGCCAATTCGCCGATACGCTCTTCGGGACAGATCGGAACTTCAGCCGATCGGGGACCCCCTTAATTTAATACTCTTATTTCCTTGTCAATCAACAGGTCAGATTGACTGGCACGCCGCGCGAACCGCACCAGGGCAAATAACACGAACAGGAGCTAAGCAGATTCTCCCGGGTCGTGTGTCCGATGTTGAAGACCATCGGCCGATTCCTTGGCCGATTTTAGCGCCAACACACTTTTGGCACGCCCGGTGGGACCAACTTCAAGATCCGATATGTCGAAAAACGCAGAAGTTTCCGAAAGCAACATCATTGAGATCACAGAAGCGGATCTCAAGGACGACAAGAAGGAAGAATTGGCTAAACATCTAGAAGATTACAAGAATATGTATCTACAGTCGTTCAACCATACCAGAAGCGGGGAGACAGTAAAGAAAGCTCCTCTTCCAGTTCCCTGCCATATCACCATGGCTGAGGATTCGGGCAAGATGTCCGATATGATCCAACAGTCCGTCTACCAGGCGTTCATCGACCAATCCTCGGTGATGACCAATACGGTCTATAACGTCGTCATCAGCTCTCTGGCCAGCGGGGCAGTTCAAGGATATCAGGGGCCAGCTTACGCCCCGCCGATTGCACTTCCAGCCAGAAGCTCACCGGGCACATCCCAATCGGCTCCTCAGCCGACGTTGACGCAACGCGAAGGCTACAACTCTTCGTTGCCTCCAGTGTCTCCAAGGTACAGCGGTGCACCATGCTTCACATCGCAAGCACCACTTCAACCTGTCCAGATCGCCTCTGTGCAATCGTTGCCCACAAACTCAGTACCCTGGGGGGCATCGGCAACGACGGCTTTTCCTGAGCTGTCAACCGGACATGGGAGCTATCCAATCCAAGCGCCGTTCCAATCGGCCGTCCGGCCGACGGTCCCTCAGTATCAACCAGTCCCGTCAGAAATCGGCAGGGGGGCAGGCGCTGTTGAGGCACTCCGAAGCACGGTGCCGACGACGATGTACGACGGGACGACGAATTCACTTCATCAACTGTCAACTGCTCAGACGGCCATGACGCAACAGAATTCGCCGCATGCTTCGATCCATCACCCGGTCGCACCGCCGCCAATCCTCCAGCATATGACGACACCTTGAACGGTCGTTCATCAGCAGCAGGTGGACTGGACGGCAAGAATAGCAGAGGTAATTCAGGACCAGTTTGGGTTGAAGTTGAAAGTGCAGACTTACACATACAAGACATCATACCCATCGGCCTATGACTTGCTGCCATTTCCACACCGCTACAAGGTGCCCGATTTCACCAAGTTTTCGGGGCTGGATGACACATCCACCGTCGAGCACATCAACAGATTCATCATCCAGTGCGGAGAAGCCGCCACGCAAGATGCTCTGAGGGTGCGTCTGTTTTCATCGTCTCTATCTGGATTTGCCTTCCAGTGGTTCACCACTTTGCCACCAGATTCTATTGTTACTTGGGCCGATCTGGAGAAGCAGTTCCATAAGTACTTCTACGCAGGAGTACATGAGATGAAGCTCTCAGATTTGACCAGCCTCAGGCAGAGGAGCGATGAACCTGTAACTGGATACATACAGAGGTTCAGAGAAGTCAGGAACAAATGCTACAGTTTGGCTCTGACCGATGCCCAGTTGGCTGATATTGCTTTCCAGGCCTCCTGTCACAAATCAAGGAAAGGTATGCTTCGCAAGAATTTGAAAGCCTAAGCCAGATCGTTCACCGATTGGCAGGACAGGAAGTCCGTCCGTTTGAGCAGCGGAGGAATTTTCAGAAGAAGGTGACATACCTAGAAGGGTCTGAATCGGATGGAGAAGAAGAAATCGGCCTGGCAGAGTGGGTGAAAGGCAAAAAGCCAATATCGTGCCCTTTCGGAAAGAAAGAACCAGAAACATTCGGCTTTGACACATCAAAAGCCGATAAGATTTTTGACTTATTACTTCAGGAAGGGCAGATCCAGCTATCTCAGTACCATACGATCCCTTCGGCCGATCAGCTCAAGAAAATGAAGTACTGCAAGTGGCACAACGCCACGTCTCATGACACGAATGAGTGCAAGATCTTTCGTCAGCAGATACAATCGGCCAAACCCCGGCCAAACCGGCAAAGCCGATGAAGATAGACCGACATCCTTTCCCGGCTAACATGGTTGACACGGGAAGAAATTCACTTCAAACCAAGGTGCTGACATCGGAATCGGCAAGAAGGAGCGGCGCCGTAGATCCCAGGAAGCAGGTCACGTCGAATGAGGTCAAAGGGAAAAGGCGGGCTGAAGACAAGGGTGAAGGATCAGAACGACCGCGCAGACCCGTCACCTCCCAATTCTTGCTCAGCAAATATCGGCGGCAGTAGGAATGATCAAAATACCACGACGAGATGATACGCCGGCACGAGGATCACTAGCAATGTCCGTTCTTCATCCATTGCTGGGAGAACGACCTCCGATTGCCGTCAGCCGATAACTGTACTGAGTGCAACGGATTAAGCCACAACGATCGCCCATATAAAAGATCACGCTCCAGAGACAGAGGATCAGAGCCGATTAGCAGAAATCGGCGCGAACAAGAGGGACAGCGCCTTTCAGTGCATGATCGGCTGGGGGGCAGAGTTAACCGGTATCACCGGTCGAAAGGCAGGATCAACCAACAGGATGGACTGGGGGGCAGAATCAGCGTACACGATCGGCTGGAAGAAATGGCTGATGACAGGGTGTCAGATGAAAACCCCCTAGGAAGGGAACCAGATTGGGAGCACGCCAGATCATCGGCCAAACCAGTAAACCCCAGGTGGTGCCCTGATGGTCTATCCAGATCCCAGAAACGGAGGATCCAACGCCTGCGCCAGTGGGAGCAACAAGAAGAAGAGCAGAGGCAGGTGCCGGAAAAGAGAAATGTCAAGTCTCGGGTCTGGCGCCCCAAGAAAAACAACAGCTAGGATGCAGACAATCAAGAATCGGCAGCTGACATCAACATGGTGTTCATATTGCCGATCGAGACAAAGCGACAAGGGTGGAAGAGCAAATGGCACAACTGGTGTTAGAGCCGATGACGGCCACTTTTAAGAAACCAGAAGAAGAAAAACGGCAACATCTTAAGGCGTTGTTTCTCAAAGGCTACGTTAACGGACGACCCGTCACCAGACTACTAGTGGATGGAGGCGCTGCGGCCAACATCATGCCGTATGCCATGTTCCGCAAGCTAGGCAAGAGCGATGAAGATCTAACCAAGACGGACATGATGCTCAAGGACTTCGAAGGCAACGTGTCTCCCGCCCGTGGAGCGCTCTGCGTCGACCTCACCATCGGCAGTAAGACCCTTCCTACTACCTTTTTCGTTATTAATGGTAAGGGGTCCTACAACATGTTGCTCGGTCGCAACTGGATACATGCGAACTGCTGTGTCCCATCTACAATGCATCAATGCCTCGTGCAATGGGTCGGTGACAGTACGGAGATAGTCACCGCCGATTCCGCCTACAGCGTCGCAGCGGCCGACACGCAACAATGGAGCTGTGAGCACGTCAGGTGTATATCTGGCAGGACTTGGGACACTGATTTCCTGAAGGTGTCCGATTTTGGTCTAAAGCCGATCCAAACAGTCGGCTCTGAAGATTTAGAATAGATGGATCAACTCGTTCGAGAAGACGGGAAGCTTGGGCATGGGTTTACGTCGGCCGATTCATTGGAGATGGTGGATTTGGGAGATAGTAGCAAATCAAGGCCGACGTATATTAGTGCTAACTTGAATCCTGGGTATAAGTGTAAATTGATAAGTTTATTAAAAGAATTCAAGGATTGCTTTGCTTGGGAATACCATGAGATGCCAGGTCTAGACCGGTCCATTGTTGAACACCGGTTACCTATAAAATCAGGATATCGGCCATATCAGCAACCTGCACGACGGTGCAACCCCAAGATTCTACCTGATATAAAGGCCGAGATCACAAAGTTAATTGAAGCAGGATTTATACAGCAGTGCCGCTACGCCGAATGGATTTCTAATATTGTGCCCGTGTATAAGAAAAATGGAAAACTGCGCGTGTGCATCGACTTCAGGAACCTAAATCAGGCCACACCAATGGACGGATATCCAATGCCGACGGCCGATGTCTTTATAGATGCTGCCGCAGAACACAAAGTCATCAGTTTCATAGATGGGTAATGCATATACCTCTGGAGACGGTGTGGGATCTCGTACTTATAAAGAGAAGGGAGTAAAAAGATAGTGGGACACGTCCTATCGGAGTAAAAGCATTCATAAATGTAAAGCTGTCAAAAGAAGTGGTCCAAGACCAAATCGGCGCATCAACATTAAAGGAGTATTAAATGTTTACAAGATCCTTTACGACCCAAGGAGGGTATCTATAGTAGCAATAGCTCGTCGCCTAATCTGATCGGTCGAGTCTAATACTCTTTGGTCGTCGTCGGCCGATCCAGGTATTTCCGGCATATGGCGATGAAGTCTTATTGCTTCACAGGCCAAGTTCTGTCTTTCTTGTTTCAGCCCGGCGATGACGGATGGGAGCTCTTGAAGCTTCTTTTCTTCAGCAGCTATGTCTTTGGTTACTTGCTCCATCTCTTTGGCTAGCTCTGCTCTCCTCCGTTTGAGGCGATCTATTGCGCCGACGATATCCGGGCGGGCACTCCCGAAGAAGTTGATCCGTTGGTGTACTTCTTGAGCTCGATGCTTGTAAGAATCAGCTTCCTCCCGGGTCTTTGCTAGCTGGGCACGATCGGCCATGTGACGCAAGGCCTTGGACACCGGAATCTGCATCCACTCTATGAACACAGCAGGGTGCAGAGTTTCTATCGCTTCTTCCGGGATTCGGCCCTTGATGTCACTAAAAAGCCGCCGAATCGGCGAGGCATCTTCTACCAATCGGCCGATATCATCTTGGAGGAGGACCCGCATACTCTCGAGCTTGGCGCGGACATCGTCAGTAATTAGACTCGACGGAACTTGGCGCGAAGCGACTTCTTCATCATCAGGCAAAGAAACCGCGAAGGAGAAAAGGCTATTATTCGGGGTATCTTGTTCCTGCAAAAGAATAAAGACAAAGATCAGTAAGCAGTAAAGGGGGATCGGCCGATTCCAGTGATAAGTTTTGTTACCTCCTTAAAACGGATCTCTCTTGCTTGCGCCGATGGGAGTGTTTCCCTCGTATCAGGAACTGGTATGATCGGCTCGTCAGAGGAAGAGGACTCGACTACTATCAACGCTCTGCTTGGGCCAGCTTTCTGAAAAGGTATGGGAAATAGATTCTATAAGTGTACTGTGGATAATTGAATAGGATGATGTGAGATATTTGCCATACCTCTGTTGGTCTTCCGGCCGATGTTTGTTGTGGGGATACAGTCGACGCTGGTGTTTGTTGAGGAAATACAGTCGACGCACCCAGATCGGCCTGCATCAAAGTCCGTGAGTTTCTTGAATGTCAAGAGGTCGAGTTAAGAGATTATCTACCTCGATGAGAAGGATCGCTGGAGTTTCGGCTTCCGCTTGGGATGTGGCCGATTGCTGTGGGGACTGCACTGGAGCGGCTTGTGCAGCCTTACAGAAAGAAAAAGTTAGTATTAGTAGAGCACTTAAAGATATATGAAGTGAGCAAGATTACCTGAACAGCTTCCACTAGCAGTGATGCCGCAGCTGCTCCGACTTCTGCGGTGACTTGAGGATCGGCCATCTCGATAGTCGGCAAGGATAGAGGAGTCGGAGTTTCAGCCGATACTACCGCCGATTGGTCAGTCGGTCCGATGTGGGCACACACTCGACGGCTTGTTGTCTTCAAGGTTGGCCTTTTCGGTGTTCGTTTCAATCGTCCAGTAGCGATGTCCTTAATGGTTGGAGCGTGAAAGCCGATGAGTGGATATGGTGTATATGGATGATCGTTCTCTATCGGCCTGCCGCTTCGGCTCCGCATCGGAGGGACTTGGCTTTCAGACTAAGAAGATAAATGTAACTTAACGGCAAGATGGTAGTATGGAAAGAGACAACATTGAAATCGGCTGGGAGAAAGGACATACCGCTGCACTTGGGTCGATGTTTTCTGGGTCCAGAATGTTGCAATATGTTGATGGGGATTTGCAGAAGAGGTATTGCTTCCATTCTGCCCACCATAGTTTAAATTGCTGAACGACAAAAGGGACCACTGTCCAATTGTTCAGGTCAATGGTGCTAGAATCTGGCACTAAGTTGCACAGCCGATTGTAGTCAAGACTCTTGGTCAGTTCATCTCTGAATTTTGCTTGACCGGCAAAGTAGACCCGAATCGGCAGTTGACCAAAGCCTAGTTGCCTTGCTGCAGCCGATGGATTATAGAACTCATATGTGGGAGAGTCCTTTCCAGAGAAGAAGTTGGCCGGCAAAATCCCTGGCTTAATCAGGGTATCCATAAGTTCCCTATCAAAAGTATGAGTGGACGAGTCATAGCAGACGGGAAGTTCGAAAATCGGCTCTACTATCCGATATGGATACCAACTGACAGTCTCTTCACTGAAGCCGCTATAGAAGCATCTGAAGTATTCGGCCGTTCGGGCAGCAGTGAATTGACAGCCAGGGAAGGCCGATGCTGCTTCTCCAAAAGATCTGCAGCGTCGTCGGACGGTTGGGTTTTCCTCTGACCTAATGTTGGGGAAAGTTTGGGTCTCTATTCGTTGCTGGGAGATCTTGCTCATATATAGGTTGAGCCAGAGAGTGATGAACCACCAGGGACCGCCAGGGTTCCCAATCGGCTCCCCTTTTGACAGCCTAGTGCCAATTTGGTGCATCATGTGGTAGGCCGATCCCAACAGATGCTTTCCAAGGGGAACGGCTGATCCTAGTGACAGAGCTTCTGCCAGGGCTTGGGTGTTAGAAGAAGGGCCAACTGCTCTGCCACAGAAAAAATGTTTCTCCAGCCACATCATCAAGAACGCAATATGCTCTCTCTCTGAAACTGTCCCAATCTTCATATTTCTGTTGATATACCCCTTCCATCCGCCGATTCCTTTGGTTTCTAGCCGATGTGATGGTTTAATCAGATAGTCAAAGGGGGTATCAGAGGAAGAGATGTCAAGGCCGGTCAACAACAGGACATCGGCCAAAGTTGGAGTCATGGGTCCGTGTCCAAAATGGAACGCATTGAGTGCGTCGGACCAGAAGTAGGAAGCTGCTATGACCAAGGGCTCATTTTTCTCCATTTGGGACAGAGAGGTCTATGCACTGGCCGATTTTCAGTTCATCCCACTGAACTTTCCTAGAATTGGCTACTCTATGGTACCATTCTCTCCAGCCAGGGGTCTCATTCGGCCAGGACCTAAAGGCACCTGCCCACTGACCTAAATCCATGGGCGATTGCTTGAACGGGACTCTGTGAGTCTCTAGGTTGATCAGGTCAGTTGGATCAGGATTCCCCATGGGGCCTAAGCAGATAAGATCGGAGGATTCTGAAAGAGGAATGGTGATCTGGTGCCTAAATGCCTAAAAAGGAGGAAAAAAGGGAAAAAAACTGAGAATGGATCCAGAAAATACTGGAGCAGTAGAAAAGCAAAAGGGAAAAATTTCAGATGATTACCTCCGGGATGAAGCTCATCGTCGCCGATGGGGCCGCCAGTTGAGCCGCCGATCGGGCCGCCGTCGCTGAGGGGGATGCCGACGGAACCTCCGTGGTTGGAGAAGTTGCTGATGGTGCCACCATTGGAAGATTGGAGTAGGTTGCAGGTGAGATCGCTGGGGGAGCAGTTGGAGATCGAGAGGGCTCAAGAAGAAGATGAATAGTTGTTCGCAGGAGAAGATTACTAGGCTCGTGAAGAATGGAAGGCGGAGAATGCCGGTACTTAAAGACAATCCGAGAGAGAAAGGGCAAAGGCGGGATTTTTGCCGCGCCGTCTACACGAATTCCAGGGGAACAGTTGTCTCGAGCGCCCGGTCCGAGAAAATCGTAATCATTATGTAGAAGACCGCGGAACGGAGGGAGATTTTTACTGCGCCCGTTTCGGAGTAAAAATTATGTTTTACTCCGAAACTGGGGGTCATGTGTTGACACCAGATTTTTACACGTGTTGAATCGGCGTCAGGAGAAGAGATTGGCCGATGCAGCAGATCTAAAGGCTACAGTAAAGAATCGGCCGATTGAGGCTACAGTTGGGAATCGGCCGATTCGCAATGCAACTTGCGCCAAACCGATTGGAACCACAACAGAGGATCCCGGTCAAAAGTGGCCTGACGTTGGTCAACGGAGTAATGCTGATTCGGTCAAGAAGCAATGGAAAAAGTCCTGATTGGATTAGGAGACGGCGGCGGAAGATTCTGCGGGAGTCCGTTTTCTTTTTAAAGATATTATAGATATAGTAGTTTTCCTGTTTGAAATAAGATTGTAACGAGTCGTAATCGACCAGGAGTCCTGGCTTTAGGGTATAAATATGAGTCGCCAGGGCTTTGTATCATATGAACACATCAATCAACAAAACACTTCTACTTTTTCCTAGTACTTTACTTTCAAGTCGGCGACTTCGCCAATACTTTTTCTTCTTTCACGAGTTCGTACGGATTGGTAGGGCTGCATCAACTTGATCTCCGGCCAATTGGTAGGTTCCGCTTATCGAGTAACATCCGAGCTTTAACTACGGGCGCATCGTTGTGGTTTCGTTTGGATTTATTCACCAGTTATTGATATTTACTAGAATTATAGGTTTTACCTGTTGTTCTAGTACTATCACCAGTTATCCAGCTTGAGATTAGAACTATCAGCTTTGTTATCGTTCTTCCTCGTTCATCGTCGTATAGCCGATTAGATCTATTTTCAAGTGTTGCATCTGTAATAATTGTTTAGATCGCTCCAGCAGTTTTCTTTGCAATTATTACGTGATTATCGGTTGATCCATAGCCGGTTATCTTCACAGCAAATCGGCCAATTCGCCGATACGCTCTTCGGGACAGATCGGAACTCCAGCCGATCGGGGACACCCGGAATTTAATACTCTTATTTCCTTGTCAATCAACAGGTCAGATTGACTGGCACGCCGCGCGAACCGCACCAGGGCAAATAACCCGAACAGGAGCTAAGCACATTCTCCCGAGTCGTGTGTCCGACGCTGAAGACCATCGGCCGATTCCTTGGCCGATTTTAGCGCCAACAGTTCCACGCTAATATGGGTGGTTGAGAGACTTGAGTCTTGAATGCCCAACGTACCGCCAATGCACTAAGAGCAACTTTAGGAAGGCCTTTACTCAAACACAAACGACTCTGGATTGAAATAACAAATTACCGTGTGCTATAGCTGATGGAGGCTAAAAACAGACAACGGGTGCCCGCTAGGAAACGGACAAGTTCCGTGGAAATAACTATAAGCGTTACTAGCTAACAAATGGAATCATATTTAAATGGGAGAAAACGGCTCGTTAACGAGTTAACGAGTGAAAATGGTCATGGGCGAAAACGGCCACGAAACATGAGCTATAAGTCACGGGAGGGAAAGAAAAGGAGGCGGGTGCTAGGCGAAAATTGATGAAGTTATGTAAAACCGGCTATTAGCGTCACCGGCATATGGAATTATGTTCAAATGGGAGGATAATGACTCATTAATAGGTGAAAAAGAATTTTGGTGAAAACGGCCAAGAAACATGTGCTATAATTCACGGGAGACCCAGAACGGGCCGATGGGTGCCCGACACGAAAACAAACAAGTTGCATGGAAATGGGTATAAGCATTACCAACATAAGTTCTATAAAAATGCCTATAAATATCAACAACATATGAAATCATGTACAAATGGGAGGAAACAGGTCGTTAACGGGTGAAAACGGTCCTGACGAAAATGGCAAAGAAAGATGTGCTATAGGTGACGGGAACCTAAAAACAAGTCGGCGGGTGCGAGGCAGGAAATGACCACACACTAGTACAGAAAATATCTTTTATCCTTGATATTTATCCCGGATGATATTGGGCCCGGGACTAATGTAGTCATTAGTCTCGGTTCCAACAGCTAGAGGGTAGAAGGGATCTTTAGTCCCGGTTGGAGACTAAAAATCCCTCTTTAGTCCCGGTTGGTGTTACCATCTGGGACTACAGGGCCCTTCACGGTCTAATTTAAAAAGAAGACATCCCACCTAGAGTCACATGTGTTGTGTAGGTAGGGTGGCAAGAAAGTTATACGCAAAGTGAGAGGTCTTGGTTTCGAGTCCCGCGGACTGTAGAATTGGTGGTGCTCATGAATTAATTTTTTTGACGTTGCAGACCCTTTAGTCATGGTTGCTACAACCAGAACTAAAATCAGGGATCTTTAGTTCCGGATTGGTAGTTTCGGTTGGGAAACCGAGACTAAAATAATTTCCCAACCGGTCGGACTACATCCCTATTCTGTACTAGTGACATTCTGTGGATATGACTATAAGCACCACTAACGTATGGAATCATCTTCAAATGGGAGGAAACGGCTCATTAACGAGTAAAAACGGTCGTGGGTGAAAACAACCAAGAGCTCAAGTGAGGCCAAAAAGGAAGACCGGTGCTCGACACGAAAACAATGAAGTTCTGTGGAAACGGCCATAAGCTAAGCATCACCAATATATGGAATTATGTTCAAACAAAAGGAAATGGCTCATAAACGGGTGAATGGTCGTGGACGAAAATGGCCATGAAACATGAGTTGTCGCTCACGGGGAGATAAAAGCGGGTTGACGGGTATCCAGCACGAAAACGACCAAGTTCTGTGGAAATGAATATAAGTATCACCAACATATGTAATCATATTGAAATAGGAGGAAACGGCTCATGAACAGGTGCAAATGGCCTTGGACGAAAACGGCCAAGAAACGTAAGCTACAGCTCTAAACCCTAAACCCTGTGAAAATGGCCAAGTTTTGTGAAAACGACTATAAATGTTACTCACGCATTGAATCATGTTCAAATAGGTGGAAATGACCGAAGAACGGATGAAATGGCAACAGACGAAAACGGCCAAGAAACTTGAGCTATAGCTCATGGGAACCTAAAAATTGACGGCCGAGTGCCTTGCACGAAAGTGACAAAATTTTGTAAAAATAGTTATAACTGTCACTAGCATTTGCAATCATGCTCAAAGAGGAAATAGCTCATGAACAGGTCAAATGGTCCTAAATGAAAACGGTAAAGAAAATTGTGCTATAACTCACGGGTTGCGGTGTCTGCAATTGCTTGGGGAGATGGATGCCCGGCACGAAAAATAAAGTTCTACGAAAACAACTGTAAGCGCCACAAACATATAGAATCATGTTCAATGCGATGAGACAGCTCATTAACGGATGGAAACAGCTCTGGGCGAAAGACCAAGAAACGTGAGCTAGCTAAAAACGGGGAGACGGGTGCCTGACACAAAAACAACTATATTCTGTTGAAACGGTCATAAGCGTCACCAAAATTTGGAATCATGTTCAAATAAGAGAAAATGGCTTATGAACAGGAGAAAATGGTCGTGGGCAAAAACGGCCATGAAGTATGAGATCTATCTTACAGGAGGAAACGGGCCGACGGGTACGCATGAAAACGGCCAAGTTATATGGAAATGGATATAAGTGTCGCCAACATATGCAATTATGTTCAAATGGGAGGAAACGGCTTATGAACGGGTGCAAATGGTCTTGGGCGAAGACGGCCAAGAAACATGAGCTACAGCTCACCATAGGCTGGGCCGAGCAGGAGCCCGATATGAAAACGGCCAAGTCTGTGGAACTAGCTATAAACATTGTCGATGCATTGAATCATGTTCAAATGGGAGGAAAGTGTTGAAGAACAGATGAAACTAGCCACGGGCGAAAATGACCAAGGAATGTGAGCTGTAGTTCACAGGAACCTTAAAAGTGGACCGTCGCATGCCCGGCATGAAAACGGCTAAATTTTGTATAAACAGTTGTAGCCGTTACCAACATATGGAATCATGTTCAAACATGATGAAATAGCTCATGAACGGGTCAAACGGCCCTGGACGAAAACGGTAAAGAAATAAATGCTATAACTCATGGGTTGTGGTATTTGTTATTGCTCGAGGAGACGGGTGCCTGACATGAAAAAAAAAAGAAGTTCTGTGAAAACAGCTGTAAGCGCCACCAACATATGAAGTCATATTCAAACAAGAGGAAACGACTCATTAACGATGAAAACAGCTCTGGACGAAAACGGCTAAAAAACGTGTGCGCTCATGGGAAGCTAAAAAAGGCTGACGGGAGCCCGGCACGAAAATGACCAAGTTCAGTAAAAATAGCTATAAATGTCAACAACATATGAAATCATGTAAAAACGGGAGGAAGCGGGTCATTAACGGGTGAAAATGGCCTGAGACGAAAATGACAAATAAACGTGTGCTATAGCTGACAGAAGGATCGAAACGTGTCGACGGGTGCGAGGCTGGAAACGGCCTTATTCTATGGAAATAACTATAAGAATCACTAGCATACGAAATTATCTTCAAAATGGAGGAAACAAGTTAATAACGCATGAAAACGGTCATGGATGAAAACAACCAAGACATGGGAGGCAAAAACGGCGAACGGGTACTTGGCAAAAAAATGATGAAGTTATGTGGAAACGGTTATAAACGTCACCAACAGATGGAATTATATTCAAATAAGAGGAAACGTCTCATGAACGGATGAAAATAGTCGTGGGCGAATACAGCCATGAAGCATGTGTTGTAGCTCACGGGAGAATAAAAATAAGCCGACCAGTACCCGACATGAAAGCAACCAAGTTCTATGAAAATGGATACAAGGGTCACCAACATATCTAATCATGTTGGTAATAGCCTCGTGCGAAAATGACCAAGAAACATGAGCTACATCTCACGGTAAGCAAATAACAGGCCGAGTGGGAGCCCGATATGAAAAAGGCCAACTTATGTAAAATAGCTATAAACGTTCCCATACACTGAGTCATATTCAAACAGGAGTAAATGACTCATATACAGGTTAAAACGGCTTCGAGCGAAAGCGGCAAAAAAAGAAACGTGTGCACCCACGGGAAGCTAAAAATGAACCAACGGGAGCATGGTTTGAAAATGACCAAGTTTGGTGGAAACAACTATCACCATCATATGGAATCATATTCAAATGTTGGGTAACAGCTCATGAACATGTGAAAATGGCTCCGGATAAAATGATAAAGAAATGTGTGCAATAGCTCACGAGAGGCTAAAATCGGGCTAACGGGTGCCCGACAGGAAATGGCCAAGTTATTTGAAAATTGCTATTAGCATCACCAACATTTGAAACCGTGTTCTAACAGGAGGAAATAGCTCGTTAATAGGTGAAAACAGCTCTGGGCGAAAATGGCTGTGTGCAGCTCACAGGAGGCCCAAAACGGGCCGGGCCGACGTCCCGTGCCCGCCATGAAAACGTCCAAGTTTTGTAGGAATGGCTATAATCACCAACATATGGAATCATGTTCGAAAGAAGAAAATGGCTCATTAACGGGTGAAAAAGGCCAATGCAAGAAATGCATGCTATAGCTAACGGGAGGCTCAAAACGGAGCCGACGGCCAGGGCCCGCCACGAAACGTCCAAGTTTTGTACAAATGACTATAATTGTCACCAATATATGGAATAATGTTCAAAGGGAGGAAATTGCTCATTAACGGGTGAAAACGGCTTTGGGCCAAAACGGTCAAGAAACGTGTTTGAGGTTCAAAACGGCTCTACGGGTGCCCGCCACGAAAATGTCTAAATTTTGTAGAAATGACTATAAATATCACCAATATATGGAATCATGTTTAAATGAAAGGAAATGGCTCATATACAGGTGAAAATGGCCTTAGGCGAAAACGGCCAAGAAGCATGTGCTATAGCTCATGGGAGACTAAAACAGACCAATAGGTACCTGGTATGAAAATGTCCAAGCTTTGTAGAAGTTGCTATAAATGTCATGTTCAAATGGGAGCAAATGGCTCATATACGGGTTAAAATGGCTTCGAGCGAAAACTGCCAAAAAAACATGTGCTATAGCTCATAGGAAGCTAAAAATGGGCCGACGGAAGCCCGGCTTGAAATTGACCGAATTTGGTGGAACAATTATAAATGTCACCATAATATGGAATCATGTACAAATATGAGGAAACAACTCATGAACAGGTGAAAATAGCTCCGGTTGAAAATAATAAAGAAATGTACGCAATAGCTCACGAGAGGTTAAAATCGGGTTCAAGGGTGCCTGATGGGAAATGGCCAAGTTTGCCCTACGTGACTGCAAACCATATGATCGTAGGGTTTAATCGCTGAACATATGTAGGATTGGACCGGCACTAATTTTGCTTCAATATGTTGTAATAACTCGACACTAATATCTTGTAATATAATATCATCATTTATGTGTAATATCCGAGACTTTGTGCAAGCGATCCTGTATGCATGTCATGACACTGTTGTAAGGTGGAAGGTTGTCATGGCACTTGTAAATCTACGTCACGTTATAGTGTGTTAGCTGTATGTACACCTTCCACCCGTTCGAAATGGCACGTATTCCCGTCTTAAATTATAAATAATTTTATTTTTCTAGATATATAAATTTTATTATGTATCTAGATATGCGCAATGTTCAGATATATAAGTAGAAACTATGTATCTCGAAAAAGTTAAAATAATATGTAAATTTAAAATGGATGGAGTATACATATGTTGGAGCGCTACTATGTCCTTTTTTTAGAAAAAATAAAGATTACTGATTAATTTAGGGGGGGGGGGGGGGGGGGACATCGCATGAGGTAGGATATGTTCGATTCAGTTTGGCTGGGTTCCATGCGTTCAGTGAGTCAGTCCCATGGGAATACTTGCACGGCAGCCACCACAAGATCGACGACAACACGTGGTAACATTATCGCCTTGTTGTCTCATTCGTTTGTTAGGTGGCATGGGTCCAATTAAGCAGCTATACTAGCTCCTAGGTACTGTACTGCACATCAGATCCCATCCATCCAGATCCAGTGGACTTTGTCATGCGATCCCCTGAAGCCGCGGCGCCCCTTCGATATGTCCATCTTTGATCCGTAGCTGCTGGCTCTAGCTCTGCCTCTGTGGCTCTAAACATAATAACAAATTCAACTTTTGTTTGGAGGTTGGTTGATCACAGCGACTTGCAACCTGGACGTTAATTTCGCCTTTTGTCTTTTTCGAAATATAAAGAATTTCGTCTTTTGCAATACCCAAGAGCCACAGAGCTGGACTTGCATCCTTTTTTATTTTATTTATTCAAACCACATGCCTTCTCTCTTGATAGGAGTAGGAGACATCAAGATCATAAGTCACGTGCTGCTTATTACTTAGTACTACCATGATCGCCTCATCATATATGTAAGCAACTCAAATTAAGCACCAGTAAATTACTGTACTTGTTAGTATTTTGCAGTGTCCATGGAAATTTTCCACCGTAACTTTATACTACTTGCTAATATGGGATGCTTGCACGTAGAGTATAGAAAACTTATAATGCTTGAAACAGACCTAAGTATGCCATTCATAAAAAGAAGAAGAACAAGTTGATTTAAGGCCACTGAAAGCGACATTTTTGTACATAGCGGTAAACCTGATGCAACAAGCAAGACTCGAAGAAGAGGAGCGAGCTCTCTCCAGTCTGCTTTGCCCCCCTTCCTCTTCCGTAGAATCGTTCTTTGCTCCTCCTCTCCTCCATCCCGTATATCCGCCGATCCATTGACGGAGAGACAGCAGGGAGGGAGAGGGAGATGGGTGAGCCTGAGCCTGACGACGCGGTGCTCTTCGTCGGGGTGTCGCTGGTGCTGGGCATCGCCTCCCGCCACCTCCTCCGCGGCACCCGCGTCCCCTACACCGTCGCCCTTCTCGTCCTCGGCGTCGCGCTCGGCTCCCTTGGTAAGAGATGGAACTTCCTCCCCTCGACTTCATGTACAGCAATGGATGGAAGGAATCCCCTCTTTCTCTTTCCCTACTTGCAAAATCAGCTACTACTCAATTCAGCCACTCATTGCGCCCCAATTTTCTCTCTTTACTTGCTCCACTGTGTGATACTGTTACCCCCCGCCTTCCAGAATACGGAACACAACATGGCCTAGGCAAACTTGGAGCGGGAATTCGCATCTGTAAGTTCCTTGTACTACGATTCATTCTAATACTTCAATTTATTCATTCGACATGGCATGACGCTATGGTAGCTAATCCCCTACCTGGTTTCCCTTCTGTCTAACAATTTAATTGCAGGGGCCAACATAAACCCTGATCTTCTGCTGGCTGTTTTTCTACCTGCCCTCCTGTTTGAAAGCTCCTTCTCCATGGAAATACACCAAATAAAGGTACATCCTGTCTGTTCTTCCGTGTATGATGTTCAAATATGATCTCAATAATGCTTGTGCACACACAAAATTTTCTTTTCTTGTCTAATAATTTCGGTGGTTTATTATCTCTTAAAAGGTTACAGTCAACACTGTATGATCCTTATCAGTAGCAATTCTTACTTCTGCGGTTCTGACAGTCCTCAAAAAAAAAAGTCTCCATTAAATCATGTGGGGAACCTCTCCTCCATTTTTTCCAAAAAAGTGTCTGTGAACACCATATTTGTTTCTCCATTATCACTGCTTCTAATGAATAATAATGCTAGATATGGATCTCTTCTGCTGTGATCTTGTTTAATGGCATAGCACTATTGGTCCACATGTTTGCTGACTGTAGACTACGATGCTTATTTTGCAGAGATGTATGGCACAAATGGTGTTACTTGCTGGACCGGGTGTTGCACTATCAACTTTTTTACTTGGCTCTGCTGTAAAGGTATGCGCTTAGAGAAATGATGAGACATTGCATTTAATATTCCAATGCTTCCTAACTAGTGTCCTACAGCTCACTTTTCCTTACGACTGGAGCTGGAAAACATCATTGTTACTTGGTGGACTGCTTAGTGCAACTGACCCTGTTGCTGTGGTTGCACTGCTAAAAGAACTTGGAGCGAGTAAAAAGCTTAGTACAATCATTGAGGGTGAATCCTTAATGAATGACGGGTAAGCTACTTGAACAAAATTGTGCAATCGTATTGGACTCTGGAAGAGGGTATGAAAATGAACCCTATAAATTGTACTTCCTGTACTAGTCACTACTTGGTCGAAAAAAAATATTCAGCTAAAACTAAATTTGAAAGTATTTGCAGAATCATACTAATAACCAAAGTTTTTATAGTCAATAGGAATTGTCACTCAGTTAAAATCCGGAATTCAAGATTTGGTTAACTATGCACTGCCCTTATCTGAGCATACAAGGCACCCTTGACTAGTTGTTACGGGATTCATTCTCCTCATTGTATGTATTAGTTACATATTGGGCAATGTAGTGTATGAAAGATACCCAAAAATATTGAAATTTCAAGTTCAATTATGAAATCTATAAGAGGTCCACTCATGCTAAATGACCACAAATTCTACAGGACCGCTATTGTTGTCTATCAGCTATTCTATCGAATGGTGCTTGGAAGAACGTTTGATGCTGGCTCAATAATAAAGTTCTTGTCAGAAGTTTCGCTTGGAGCGTATGTGGGATTTCTTTATTAAAGTCAAAGTAAATTTTATGGCTATGTGCTTCTAATGCTAATTAGTATCATCTTTGACCAGTGTTGCTCTGGGCCTTGCATTCGGAATCGTATCAGTACTGTGGCTGGGATTTATATTTAATGATACAATCATAGAGATTTCACTCACTCTTGCTGTCAGCTATATAGCTTTCTTCACTGTAAGACCATTCCACTTCAGGAGTCCTTACTTTCCTCTATTTTCCTCAGATGCTTTGGTTTTGTTAATGTTCATTCATATCAGGCACAAGATTCACTGGAGGTCTCTGGTGTTTTGACAGTCATGACACTGGGAATGTTAGTAAACTTGTTTTGACAAATAGTTTTGCATATTTGTTTAATACCATTGCTCGTGTGCTAACCATGTCACTTGGACAGGTTCTATGCAGCATTTGCAAAAACTGCTTTTAAGGGTGAAAGTCAGCAAAGTTTACACCATTTCTGGTATGTTAGAGAAACAAGTCACTCTATTATCAATGAATTCTTGACAGATTCTTGATCCTAGTATTCCTATTTGTATCTATTCCATGTATTCCATAAGTTTCGTGGTGCTGTTCATGCTTACTTTGTTTTAGCGTTACTTCAAGAGGATTTACTATGTGAATTTATGTGCTGTTGTAAAGGCACAGTTTTATTGTCAGCTTTGTCCGTGTCCAACTGCCAGCTTTTGTTATCACCTATTTTGATAATGATTTGTTAAATTTCCCTAGCATAGAACTTCATCATTAATGTCCTTGAAGTCTAGAACATTTAGCAGCACTTGAGCAAACCATATGGTGGGTGCCTTCCGCTTAAAACTTAATGCAATGACACACATATGGTTCTTAAGGTGATAAGGCGTCCTGTGGTGCCTCGGGTAAGGATGTTCAAGAAAACACCAGGCGTAACTAGGCCCTTGTAGCGCCATGGGTACACCTTGTCGCCTAAGTGATGCCTTAAGAACACTGGACACACAGTTCTCCTGCATGTTCAAGACAAAAATAAATTGCATAGCGGTCGAACTTGTAAGGTGGGTTCGTCAGGTTGGGTCCCTGTACTACTATGCACAATAAGATGAGAGATCTTAGATTTCGACAGCTGGCTTTATGTGATGCCCTCCGCTTGCTATATTGTAGCAAGGGGCTTTGGCCTGCAAAATTAGCTGCCAAGGTTATGCCAACTTTTCTGAAACCTAGCTAAGCAGTATAAAACCAAAGTAAGCCATATTGTCGGTCCCCTTCCTCTAATCCTGCTTTTCTACCCTGAGCTGGGGAGCTGGCCAAGTGAGTGAGAGAGAGAGTCAGCCAGGGTGCTGGTATTAGAAGCACTGAACTAGTTATTACACTTCAGAAACTAATTCCAGGGTCCCCCGTGCTATTTACGAGCAATCATTGGCGGAGCATGGATTAAATTTGAGGTGTGGCAGGTAACAAATTTGAGCACGGATTATCCAGCAGAGCATGACAAAACAGGGTATATGGAGAAATATGTAGTGTATTTGGGGAAAAAATAGAAAAAAAAAAGGTATGGCGCTGGCCACACCTAGTCATGAAGGTCCTCCGCCACTGCAAGCAATGTTAATGCGAGTCTGTAACCAGCAAAAAGTAAACTAATAAAACCCTAGAAACATAAAAATACACAAATTACTATGAAATGTCCGCGTGGACTTATTCTGGTAGCACTCGTAGTGTCACAGCGATTGCTATCCTAATTCTGTTGATGAATAATTTGGCCATTGTTGGTTACTGATAGTACCTTGCAATCTTCTCAGTTGACACTGAATTAAGGTAGCCTAATCTTGGTATTACTTAATACATGCCAAATAATGGATTCTTCTACTTCTGTAAGTTATGTACATGAGCTCGTATATATATTCTAAAAGATAGTTTTTTTTATTTCTATGATATGTAAGTACATTCCTACATATCTGATATGAGTTTCATGTTTGCTTGCTCTTTTTCTTGTATTCAGGGAAATGGTTGCTTACATTGCAAACACACTTATTTTTATACTGAGGTATTGGCATCTCTTCTGTACATGTCGGAAAAACATTGTTTGATTTTTCTGTTATGTCCAGCTGATCCAAACTTCTAGTTGTTTTGATTTTATACTTAATTACAACACAGTTGTAAATTTCTCACCCGTGAGTTCCCTTCAGTGGGGTTGTTATTGCAGATGGTGTTCTACAAAATAATGTCCATTTTGAGAGGCATGGTATGCATCATTTACCTCCTGAAATGTGCTTCTGCTGTTCGGTGGATAATTTTTGAGGCTTAAAATCAATTCTTTAAAGTTCAAAGTTGTTGAAGATCTAACACAACTGTTTCAGTTTTTCATGAATACATAAGGATGAGCTTTCATTGGTGCTTAGCTCAGGCTTTGATTCAACATATTGATATATCCACCTGAATTAATTAATATCATCTCTACTTTGCTCATAACCATTAACACCTTGCTTCAAGATCTGTGAAAAAACCTTGGTGGACTAAAGAAAAATTTCTTTTCTAGTTTTGATCGTGTGGTATCCCATGATCATCATAGTGGAATATATAAAAGCGAGGTATTTATACATGATGTTAATGACCTATCAGAGATAATTGTTTGACTAATCTCCCTGATCCAGATCCCTGCCCTGCTGCTGAGTCTTGGTGCCCTAGGGTTATACTTTTAGCTTCAATCAGCTTATCCTTGAAGCACTTGGCATTTAATTAGTCAACAAAAGTTTGAACTTTTCATCTTGGGTTAGATATCATTGTGCTGCAAAATCATGTTTTCCTATGATTCGAGAGTTACAATTTGATAATATTTTTTTAGGTCTGATATGAGCTCTCTGTACCATGAGCTTAATTCTGTTAAACCTCATTATGTGTACATTAACTTTATATCTTGGCTCTTGTAGGCACTTCGTGGGGCTTCCTTCTTCTGCTTTATGTCTTTGTGCAAATATCTCGACTTATAGTTGTTAGTGTTTTGTACCCATTGTTGCGTCAATTTGGGTATGGGTTGGACTTCAAAGAGGCCATGATTCTTGTTTGGTCAGGGCTGCGAGGGGCTGTTGCTCTGTCACTATCACTATCTGTTAAGGTAAGTTAGTTTCATTTGTGTACCAATAAACCCTTTCATTTGTGCTTTCATTTTCGTACAAGTATACAGAGTTTTCTGACACATTTATTGGAATAATTTTAATAGCGCACCAGCGATGCAGTTCAACATTATCTTAAACCGGAAGTTGGAACAATGGTATGCCCTTTTTTGTGTGTGAAAGTGCCAAATGTCTAATATGAACTTTGCTAATGTTATAGATTATGCAGTTTGTGTTCTTCACTGGTGGCATCGTGTTTTTGACATTGATTTTTAATGGTTCAACCACACAATTTTTGTTACATATCCTCGGCATGGACAAACTGTCAGCAACAAAGGTTAGCTTCACAAATTGTCATCTACCATTTCAAGTTTGGTATTAAAGGTTTTCCTGTTTTAGAAATCTTTCGAGTTCTATTTATACCCATATGCCCTCTCTCTGACTAATTACTAGTGAAGTGGTGAAGGCAACGTTTTATGTGCTGCCACTTAGTCAACTGCCTTCAAGATCTCAAGGTTAACGGTCATCAGTTGACTCACTCACAAAATCTAGCATGTATGCTACCATGCCAAGTGCCAAATTACTTGTGAATCAATTGTAGATAATAGATCCTTTTGCAACTTCCAACCTGTCCAGAATATCCAAGGAAAAAGAACCAAGAGAGACCAATTAAACCCTAGAAGCTATGGCTGAGGCCACAAAGAGAAGAATAAATTATTCTAGATTCCTAGTTCTCTGTATCCCCAGAGATACATATTTCTCCCTCTTTTCTACAATATCTATCCATATCTTTTCAGAACAATATCTATCCATAGCGCATATGTGCAGACTAAGAAAGTACTCTAAAATGTTTTTTTGGCAGCTTCGCGTATTGAAATATACAAAATATGAAATGCTAAACAAAGCATTAGAGGCTTTTGGTGAGCTTAGGGATGATGAGGAACTTGGACCTGCTGACTGGGCTACTGTAAAGAAACATATCACATGTTTGAATGACTTGGACGATGATCCAGAGCATCCCCATGATGTTGATGACAGAGATGACCATGTGCATACCATGAACATAAGAGATATTCGAGTGCGGCTTTTAAATGGTACGTTATTACTGATCAGGTTATCTGACGAAAATATTACATAAAAGTATTGAAGTAAAATATTAACATATCCAAATAGCATAGGTTCTCTTCCCTTTTGTGATTGAGGCTTTTTCTGAATGCTTTTTCTTAGGCTTAATATAATTTATGTTTGTAACCCTTTTAGTTAACTTTCTTATTCTATGACCACTGGTACTGTTCACATGCGGCTCCTAGAGTAGATAGCTGCTGTGAGTTAGTGATACTTAGGCTTCAAGTATAGACCCCTTTCTCGTGTAAAAGCAATAATCATTTGAACATTTGACGTTTTCCAGGGAAGATAAAACCATGGAGGTTTAACTGTTGGCTAGATCTTCCAGTCGTTTGGAGTTAAAAGTTGTTATTTTTAATTTTTTCTATAATTTTATTTCAATTTTTTTCTATTAGTAGAATGCAAGAAGAAATATACAAATTTTGGTGTACTTAGAGTGTTGACAATTGGTACGAGGAAATATCCTCCAACTGGCCTGTCAGAGCCGAGTGTCCTACCATTGATGCTAAGACCTGTACCCATGCACATACAGCTTAATTGTTCTAAGTTTTCCTTCTCTAAACCTTCTTCTCAAAATGAAAAAGTAAAAATACTGTCATATTCACCATTTCTTGCTGACATTAGCCTATCGGAGTAGCTTACTAGTTGGAGAAACAACAACAAAGCCTGTTTGTCCCTAGTATCCCTTCCCATTGTTTATAGCCGTGTTTTAGGCCCTTCCATCTTTGTAGTTTGATGATGCATTATCTGTCCTCTAAATAAATTGCTGTCTTGCTAGTGATTGTGTTATGGGTGTGATCGGCATGGAGGCAGCAGCATGAACCAGAAGCAGCACCTATCTTTAGTTTGTTTAGATTGGTTTGTTAGATAAGCTTTGTTAGGAAGATAAGGTTAGTAAGTTCAGGTTGCTAGTTTGTTAATCCAGTCAGTTAGCATCTACCCTAACCAAATCTATAACATTTGGCCTCCGTTACTTTGATATATTTTCTTCTTCCTGAGATGTCTGATCAGTTTGATATGTTGGGTTCTGACTGATGTCCATTTGTCCTTCCATTTTTACACTCTTCTGATTGCAATATGTATTTATCCATAAACTGTTTGCTTATTGTTCTCTCAATGGTTACATGTTCTATACTTATGCAAGTTAATTAGTGTTGTTATGAATTTTTATAGTAGAGACAATTTATTTGGACATATTTTTGAACAGGTGTGCAAGCCGCTTACTGGGCTATGCTTGAAGAGGGACGAATAAATCAAGCTACAGCAAATATTCTGATGAGATCAGTTGATGAAGCTATGGATCTTGTTTCTAGACAACCATTATGTGATTGGAAAGGTTTAAAATCCAATGTCCAGTTCCCGAGTTACTATAGGTTCCTTCAGATGAGCAGGTTGCCACGAAAGCTTGTCACATACTTCACAGTCGAAAGATTGGAGTCAGGATGTTACATCTGTGCTGCATTTCTTCGTGCTCACAGAATTGCAAGGCGGCAGCTTCATGATTTTCTCGGTAATATATTGTGAACTCTTGATATGTTCTTTCGTTCAAATTACCTCTTGTTTCTCTGGGGTGCAAAACGAGAAAAAATATCTCAGTAAGAAATTGCATATGAAATTTACGTGTGCAGTGGACATATTGTTCTATAGCTGTACATTGTTTTTGGCCTGTAGATCAAGAGAAAGCATAATTTAAGAAGAGTTTACCTTTACCATAGAAATCAGTTAAAGCATTTAATTGTCAAACTAGGTGACAGAGCCCTGCTTCACTGCAAAACCACTTTATAGGCCGAAATTGTGGACGGGTCAAACAATGTTAGCTCAATGACAAAATGGGTAGTTTAATTTATGTTTCAGTAACTTAGAATTCTGAAAGCTTGATTGAAAATGTCATTCCCTTTATGATAAATCCATTTACCTCTTTTATGCTGTTTTGTGGATAACCTGACTTCAATCTGCTCATATGATACTAGCACACTTCACCAACTTCACTATCTATTAATTCGTTTTCTTATATCTTCAGGTGATAGTGAGGTTGCAAGAATTGTTATTGACGAAAGTAATGCTGAGGGAGAGGAAGCTAGAAAATTCTTGGAAGATGTTCGAGTCACATTCCCGCAGGTTTGTGGTTACAATGTTCTTCTATCATCTCATTCAACTGCTGTGGAACTCTCAGTTCCATCTTCCAACACAAAATCGTAAAAGATTCACCTAGCAGTTTTCTTTTCATAAAACATGGGAAGTGCAAAACCAATATAGTAACGAAGAGAAAGATCATTGCATAAATAAACTGAAAGATTCCTTCTGATAAATGGCACTAACCTGATCTTGACCCCCACCCCAAAATTTCAGGTGCTACGTGTGCTAAAGACGCGACAAGTCACATATTCTGTATTGACACACTTGAGCGAGTATATTCAAAACCTCCAGAAGACTGGGTTACTGGAAGAGAAGGAAATGGTCCATTTAGACGATGCTTTACAGGTAGATGGAATATTTAACATATTAATTTTTGTTCTCCCTCTGAAAACAGTTCGCAAATCGCAATAAATATGCTAAATTCCAATAAACTAATTCACTTGGCAGACAGACTTGAAGAAGTTGAAGAGGAATCCACCACTAGTGAAAATGCCAAGAGTTAGTGATCTTCTAAACACTCATCCTTTAGTTGGCGCGCTGCCTGCTGCTGCACGTGATCCTTTGCTAAGCAATACAAAGGAAACTGTACGAGGGCATGGCACGATCCTATATCGGGAAGGCTCAAGGCCAAATGGTATATGGCTTATATCTATTGGTGTAGTAAAGGTCTGTTTGTTCCTTAACAACAACACTTTGATGCATCTTGTTGGAGTCTTTTCTGATTTGTTCTAATGAGCATATGACTTCTTTTTTCTAACAGTGGACAAGTCAAAGATTAAGCAGAAGGCATTCCTTGGATCCAATTTTATCACATGGAAGCACTTTGGGTCTGTATGAGGTGCTGATCGGAAAGCCCTATATCTGTGACATGATCACAGATTCCGTTGTACACTGTTTCTTCATCGAAGCTGAAAAGATAGATGAGCTGCGTCATTCAGATCCTTCCATTGAGGTTTTCCTGTGGCAGGTAATACAGTACTGATATACATTGGGAAGTTTGCATCACAGAATCTATATCTAATGGCAATCAGTTGAATGGAAATCACAGGAAAGCGCTCCGGTCATTGCTAGGCTTTTGCTTCCTCAGATATTTGAGAAAATGGCAATGCATGAGATCAGGGTTCTCGTTGCTGAAAGGTCGACGATGAACATATACATCAAGGGGGAAGACATCGAACTCGAGCAGAATTACATTGGCATTTTGCTTGAAGGATTCTTGAAGACCAGGAACCAGAATCTGATCACGCCTCCAGCGGTACTTCTGCCATCAAATGCTGACTTGAGCTTATTCGGACTTGAGTCCTCAGGTTTCCAAGCAGTCCTCTCACCCTCCTCATATTCAAAAGATAAAAAGAAAAACAAAGGATTCTGAGTGTTTTCATGCTTGCAGCCGTGAACCTTGTAGACTACTGTCATACTGCACCCAGCTACCAAGTGGAGGCTAGAGCGCGGATCATCTTCTTTGATATGGGCAGGGCCTCCGAGGCAGAGGCCGATCTTCAGCGAACCGCGTCGCTGCTGTCTCACGGCCATGAGCTGCCACGGACAATGAGCAAGGAGCACAGCGGCTTGCTCCGTTGGCCGGAGAGCTTCCGGAGGTCCCGGGGGGGCCACAGTGCCAGCCTAAGTGAGATCAGAAACCAGCCGGGCAGCTTCTCTGCCAGGGCCTTGCAACTGAGCATGTACGGCAGCATGGTGAGCCCCTCCGGCCAGGGTGCCCAGGGTCACCGGCGTCATAGGCCCCGTGGCATGCCGGTTGCGAACAAGAGGCACAGCTCTTCCTACCCCTGGGTGCCATCGAGGCCAGCCAACACCCGGCCTCTGCTCTCCGTGCAGTCGGAGGGTTCAAACATGAAACGAATGGTGGCTCCGAAAGACGCTGGCGAGGCTACCACCACCGCTCCTGCTCCGGCAACCTCCACAGACCAGCAGCAACAGAAGGTGATGCAAGATGACAACTCAAGCGATGACTCTGCCGGGGAAGAAGTCATCGTCAGAGTCGACTCTCCCAGCATGCTATCTTTTCGCGCTGGGGTTCGTTCGCCACCACCATCGCAGGACCAGTAGCCGGACCTGGCATTCTTTGTCCTGTAACATGAATGCATTCATTGCTGCGTGTATTGTATAGCAAAAATAAAAGGGACACATTTATCCCTTCTCTTTGTATTCATACTCTATACTTCGTAGGACATCGCCATGCTATATATGCAGGGCCTTTTGGAATCCCTGGTTATATGGATACAGATAACATCTCCACCCCCACCCTGAAGCTCCTGCAAAATCAATAGCGACATGAAGACTTATTTTATTGGACCAGAGTAGCCCGTTATGGATGGTAGAAGCTACGCTATTCTGTCGTCTGTACCCCTAGACTTTCCTGATTAACTTACGAGACCAGACCTACAATAAGGTTCAGATACATCAGAATTCATCTTCTTCCAAGGACTAAGGCACTGCTCTGCGGCTGATGCTGGTAACAGAGGACAAAAACTCAAATATACATCAACAAACAGCTAGGTCAGCAGCCGAAAATGTTAAGCCACGGTTCGCCCATAGCATATCCCAGCAAGGTAGAGGTTCTTGGCCCACTTCTCCTGGGAGGAGACAGCCAATGGAACAAGTAAGAAAAAACACACTAGTAAGGCTAAAACAAGTGAGATACCACAGCTCGTGTCCTACCTTGACATGTTGGCTAGGAAACTGTGTAGTCCGCAGAGTCTCTTGTGTCTCGTCTCTTGGGCGACGCCTTGGCTTGCTTAGGATCAGTGCAGACTGGTCCATTGTGGCAGCCATTGCGGTAATACGATAGCCGTTGTCCCAGCGTCTATGGATGCCCTCACTTGGGTACAGAAAGTCCAATTCCACAACCTGCAGGAGTTGCGATGCTTTAAGTCCACTGAGATCAAGGAAGAATGCATCTTCATCTTAGATCATCACTCAGCAGCACATTCATCAACTTCGAGGCTATTCCACAAATAAAAAGCCAGACCTAGCCGTGAGTGAATGTGCACGTGAACGTCTTAGAAAATCACATTACCCTCAAAACACTTTTGACTATCCTATGCAAATAGTGCAGCATGAAAAAAATATTAAAACCTATAGCACGAAACGGTTAGCTTATATCTCTTGCAAACATTCAAATGCTTCGGAATAAAATGAGAATCATATGGGTAATATGTTGTCTTCTGTAGATAAAGTTTAGTATCTGTGCAAACATCTCACCTGCTCAGAAAATCCAGCACTGCGGGACATGACTATAGCCCATCGACTGCCTGATGTAGCCATTGAAGTCACATGAAAACCTTCCTTCCACTTTTTGTTTATCCATTTAAATGGGAAGGAATCACTGACTTTGTACGATTGCTGTGTATATGGCGTGCCTGGCCATCATCAAATGGACATACTGTATTATGGAACCAGCTAAATAACTATATCTATGAAAGGTGACAGTTGTGACAGGGTCTACATAGGAAAAGGAAAAGGAAAAGGACCAAGGGATTAACAGGTAATTCAGATGACAGGTGTATATCAGGGGTGTTCGAGCAGATACTGATCCTGCTGTCAGGCAACTGGTGAGACATTCAAGGTGTTTTCTTTCCCTATTTGTTGTTCAGGTTTACTTTTCAGGCTCATTCAGGTGGTAGTGGTAAACTATAAAAACATAGAGTAATCACAAATATACTGCAGCTGTCTAGTACAGACAGAAAAAGGGGAAAGGAATGTAAAGAACATATGCAGCAACAGCAACAAATCCTATTTGTCCCAAGCAAATTGGGGGGGGGGGGGGGGGGGGGGGGGGGGTAAGGTAAGGTAATGATATGTCACAAGAAAAATATCAATACCTTTGGACATCACCACAAGAGAACTTCCATTGTTGGAGCCAGCAACAGAACTGATGTAGAAGCTTTTATCCCACTGTTCCATAATCCATTCCTGTTCTTTGTGGGAAAATTGAGCACAGGAAAAGTGAGTGAATTACATAAGGTGCAGATGGGAAGGACCTACCTTATGAAGAAAGTGTGGAGACAGCTCATATACTTGAGCTGTGAAGCCAGTTCCTGCATCCATAATGATTGCCCAAAGATTTGCGCATGATGATATTGAACTTATCAGCAAACCATCCTCATTTCCTTTCTCCACATGTTGGGCTAACCTTGTGTCAGCCACATTATAGTGGTACCTATCAAGGGCATAACTTAATCAGCCTTTATACTGACAAAACACACATAAAGGTGGTGGTGCATCCATTAATCTAAAAAAGGACAAAAGATATTATAGAAATTATAAGCTAGATGCAGTATCGCCATGAGGGTTTCATTTGATTCCTTTCACTGAATCAGATTTTTTAAAAAAGAAAATATACGTAATCCAAACAGTAAAATAGAACTAGCTTTTAAAAAAAATAGAACACAGAGTGCACCATGCTAATGTAACTCTCCATGGATACTTGAAACATGATATACATAGTAGCAGACTACAGAAGAAAGTTAGCTTGAGAATTAAAATTAACCTCTGTTTCATAGGTGACCTTGAATTGTATACTGAAATCCACTGTGTTGCCGGAGCACCCAGCCGAATCTTCTTTTTTACATGGCCATCATCATCATTAAGCAACCTGGCACGCTTCTGCCCTACCTGCAGGGTGAAGTGTCCACAAAAAAGAATACATAACCATCTGCATCCATATTTCTCAGGTTCATTTCACTTAAACTCAAATAAAGTATGCGATGCCAGAAACGAACCTTTTGGGCTCCATCAGTATTGATTGGTCTGATGGAAGGGTTTGGTCCAATTAAACTATCAAACAAAGAAATCAACTTGGAATAGTTTGGCTCCTCATCAAACTTCATGTTGACAACAGTCTCAAGAAACTGTTTGAAAGGTTGAGGACATATGCCGCAAAGGCTCTCAGGCGAGGTACTCATCTTTCTCTTGCACACCAAAAATGATTTATTATCGCCCTGCAATAAAGACCCACAAAAAAAGGGGGAAGTTAAACGGTCAAAACAAGACTACTCAAGAAAAATGGCTCTGAAATCTGAATGGAGAGAAAAGGTAAAGATTCGATAAGATACCTGGTATCCTTGCCATGGCAACCTGCCCCGATGAAGAAATACTAGTGTATAGGCAAGTGATTCCAAATCATCTCTTCTGCTAGCGGTTCTTCCTAAATGTGCATGGACACTAGCATATCTTACCGTTCCTCTAGATTATAAAGGCAAAAGAGAAGTTCAGGCGTAAAACTAATATCATAATGAGCTGACAAATTTAGAATATAAAAGACAAAGTGACAAACCTAAAGGCATCAGGACGTTGATCATAACCAACATGCTGTCCATTAGCAGATTCTCTCCACTTTGTTGCTGGCAAGTGAAAATTAACACAGAAGCAGTTAGATGATCAAGACTGAATGCTATAAACCAGCAGTAGTCTAGCTGAAATAAGAAAAGGATGTGATTTCACCAAAACAGTGCAAGTCAATAACATATTGGTCGGAACAGGCTTGTTTACCTAATCCAAGATCCACAAGATAAAGTTTCTTTTCTTGAGGCGTTGAAGGCTGACCCAGAAGAAAGTTCTCAGGTTTGACGTCTCCATGCACATATCTGAAAAGAAAAATACAGAAGTGTAAAAATATGCCTGATGAATCAAATATAGCCCTTAGGCAGCCTTGAGATGTCTGCCTACCCTTTAGAATGCATGCTTTCCAGGATGGAAATGGACTCCACGGCAATGCAAGCCACCATTTCCGATGACATGCTGGAAGATTTCAGCACAAGTTATTACAAACAGGAAGAGCAGAAAAGAAAGAAAATTCGAATGTAAAGTGCTGGGATAGCTAGTAGAATTGAGGAACTCACGATTGGCCTAATGAATTCCAAGAATCCCACAAGCTAGGCCCCAGCATATCCATAATCTGGAAAAGGAGCCAAATAAATTAGAAGTGATAAGGCAGGTAATCCATCCATCACTGATTAGCAGCAGGAAGGAAGGAGAAGAATGGTACCATGACATAGTAGTCACCCTGGCGGCCTTTATAATGCACCTTGGGCACGCCATGCGTGCCGCCTAGAGCGCTGATGCATCAGGTAAAGGCAATTACATAGAAAGCTGATTAGTAATGTCTGCGGTTGGTGGTGGAAGAGAAAGGCACGTCGATGAGCGAGCAACTTACGTGTAGACTTGCCATTCACACGGAGGGCCGTAGCTACAGCCCTTGCTGCTAGTGTGCTCAAATTTGATGGCAACCTCTTGGGCAGCAGAAGCCGAGGAGCGTGCAGCAGTTAGGCGTCGGCCAAGAAAGACATGGCCGAAGCCACCTTTGCCCAGCTTCCTGTCGACCTTGTACTCGGGGGATCCTCCGACCTGGACCTGGGAAGGGGATCATCCTCTAATCAGAATCATCAGGCATGAAGGGGAGGGAAGAGGGGTAGATAGATACGGACGGTGTCGGGGAAAGGTGCGGTGTTGGTGTCGTCGTCGTCGTGGGCGGCGGCGGCGGCGTTGTTGGCGCTGAGCCCGCCGCTGTCGGCCATCCTGTTCCTCTGGTGGTTGGTGCGGCTGAGGTTTTCGCTCGCCTTCCCACAGGGGACGTGGTTGGGGTCAGGACGGCGGGATGCGGGGGCATGGCGGCGGCGCCATGCAATCGCGGAGGAGCATCTATCTATGTATCTATCTATCTATCTATCTATCTATATATCAATCTAGTCGATGGATCGATGGATCGATCTACAATAATAATTGAGTTCTAGGTTTGAGCGGCAGCAAAGCAACAACAAACTCACAAACAGCGGATGGGTTGGGGATTCCTCCTTTGCTTTACTTGGTGGAGCGCCGCCAGCCTCGGCCCCTGCCCCCCCTGCGGCTTCGCCTGCGATTCCAAGGAGGAAGAGGATGAGCAGGACTACTCCCGAGGCGAGGGGAGGGGGAGGGGAAGGGGATTGATCGATCTGATTCGGGTTGCCCTGCCCTGACCCTGAGGCGGATGCGGATGCGGCTGCCCAGCACAGCACAGCGCACAGCGAGCAGGCAAAGGGGCAAAAGAAAAGAAAGGCCCTTCTTCGAATCTCAAAAAATGTCACGGTGCTCTTTGATCATTCGGCGTAGAATCACTATCACGTTGGTTATTCGCATCAACATTTTGATTGGAACACGTACGGATATACCAATTTATGCAACTGTTCGGTGCATATACCACTTACATTCGAACGTACGGATATCAAATATCACCACAAACCTATACAACATCAACAAAATTCATTGCATTGCCAAAAATAGGGAAGAGAGAGAGAGGAGGAGGAGAAACAACAATAGTCACCGGCAAATGCCACATCAGCAAAAGAAAAAGAATAAGAAGAAATAAATTGCCCCGTCCATTCCCATAAGATGTAGGCAGATAAGGAGTGGCTCCTTCATTCACTACTTTTAATCCAACTATCCAAGTAAAGATGTGGGATTTTGCTGCTTCTTGCACGCTCTCCTTTATGATTCACATCACATGTTGCATGCTGAGCCACTACGAGGTAAAGTCCTAATTCAAAATGAAATGAACGCAGTATTGAGCAATCACATACATACTAGTCCCTACACTACAAATTCTCCAAAAGCTATGGACAATATTAATGACTTGTTTTTTAGACGGAGAAAGTATTATATAGAACACTTGACATCGAGTCATCCGGCTTAACGGGCACAAACTCATTACACTTCTTATCTAAGTTGTTGGACTCCTTATCTTCACTGAAATCGGTAGATACTTTCATATCGTTTCCATTTACAACGCCTTTATAGTGTTCAAATATCTGCAGCCTCCCTAAACCTTCCTAGTAAACATCGATGATCTCATCTGAAACGAGGAGCGTTTCTATAGAAAACAATTAGCTTTAGATAAACCATTAGCACCACCAATGGACTGGGCGTGTGGTACTGACATTTATTCGAGATAGACATTCTCAATCCTTACTCAAGTACCTTTAGTCTTGGCTGAAACTTCTCCTTCAAAATTTGATACATATCATAATAAAGAAACAATGAAAAGACATGATGGATAGAAATTAAGATGGGAGAAAAGATAGTCATGAGCAACATGAAGAGGCCGACGGTGATGGTGCGGGGGCCACCCTGAACATGATTATGCTCCATGCACGCATCACATACCTCTGCGATGCCATGGGGGTAGCTGCCACTGTGGCCCCTCCTCCCCGTGCTCAGCTCATTGATCCTCGCCATCGAGTGCCTCGAATCCCTGGTGTCGCTGAACAGGTAACCCAAAAGCTCTTATGACCTGATTAGCCGAACACATTTGACCGAGGTTCTTTATCTGATCGTTTTGTTGCGCATGCAGTGCTTGCGAGCATTTGAGAAGATATCACGGAGGCAGCCTACCCAATGCTTGCAAGCAGGAATATCACCGCTATGCTAGCATACATATACATAATGCAAGTATTCATGTTAGAATATTAAAAAAGTCATTTTAGTGGTGAAAAATTAGTACATTTGCTATTTTAATGCCTACTTCCATGGTTCAGAGGGGGTGCAGTGTCGGCTGTCGCAAAATGCATGTAAAAAGCTCCCCAATGATTGCTCCCATTTTGTCGTGGATTCGGTCCCAATTCTGTGCAATCTTAAGACAATCTGAGGACAAGATGGTACTTCTGTTCTCCCATCTAACTGAGATTATTTTTGGTGTGTGCACAATGCTCTATACTAGTTTTCAAGTGATCTAAATTTATAGGTAGTGGAGGAGGTTGCGGCTTGCTTGATAAGACACTTTTAGTAGTTTAGCGGATCTTTTTGACCCGCTTTTCACCGGAGCATCATAGAGAAGGTCCTGCCTTTGATCCACACTGCTGGACTCATGGCCCTTAGCCCATCGACTTGCAATGTAAGTTTGCTCTACAGTTTCTTGCATATGCTCGACTATGTGTTGAGGGAGTGCTCCTCCCCCTTTTGGAAAGGGGTGTTAAGGGTTTACAAGGCAGCACAGATATGTATCAGATGGAAGATAGGAGATGGCAGATCTGTTAGATTTTGGGAAGACCGGTGGTTTGGCAATTGTAGCCTAGCTACCCAATTCTGGGATTTATATATCATTGCAGATCAGAAAAATGTGAGTATTGCTGAAATTTGGAATGGAGTAGAGTTACAGATCTCCTTCAGAAGAGGGTGACTCAGAGAGGAATGGAGGACTGGCTTACACTGGTGGCTATTGCAGAATCTGTCAACTTTACAGAGGATTGTGATTCCATTATTTGGGCCTTTGATGTCAGTAGCAAGTTCTCTGTCCAATCCATGTATAGAACTATTAGTCTCAGAGGCATTCGGCCTGTTTTCACTCCTGTTTTGTGGGATTTGAATGTCCCACCCAGGATTCATATCTTTCTTTGGCTCTTAAGTAATAATAAAACGCCCACTAGAACTAGTTTGGCTAAAAGAAAATATTTAGATGACCAGTCTTGTAAATTTTGCTCAGAAAATGAGACTGTTCATCATTTGTTCTTTGATTGCTGTGTTGCTACTGCTTTATGGAAGTATATAGCTGAAATCTTTGATATTCCCGTAGGAAAAAAACTTTGAATCTGTTGCCCGTTGGTGGGTGAGTGAGCAACAAAAGAAACGTGTGCTTAATACTTGTTGTGCTGCTCTTCTTTGGAGTTTATGGAATCTGAGAAATGAAATATGTTTTCAGGGAAGACTCTGGAGGGACGAGAAGACTATTATGCACAAGATGATTCGGGCGCTGGAAAATTGGCTACCAATTTGCAAGGTGGAGAACGAGGAGAAGATGGGACGGGCGCTGGAACAACTGAAGCAAAGAAATCGCCAAGCACTACAGTTGATCGGGAGAAGCTCACTGGAGAGGGAGAATTCTACACTGTTTACATCGGCTCTTCGATCATCCGAGTTGGCTGCGTCCAGGGCGGTCTCCAGAGCCATTTCTGAAGATGGCGAAGAGCAGTCGCTGGATGTAGATAGCTTAAGCTTTGCTGCTGTGAACGAACCTGTTTTAACTAGCGGGCGCGCTGAGAATACGTAACTCTGAATCTTGTGTAGGCTTTTGCTTTGTTTCTCTGAAATAAAGCGGGGGAACCTCTTTTCTAAAAAAATGTGTTGAGGGAGTTTAATGTTGTGTCTTGTGAATACAGAACCTAATTGGGCTTCTTGCTAAGCTAACCTGTTTTATGATTTTTTTTCAGATGCAATGTCAATTGTCAAATTTTGAACATATTTGCTCTACAACTTTTTATTGCTTTTACTTTCTGTTTGTTTAGTTGATGTATAGCAAATTACATAATTTCACTGTCCTAATCTGCTGCAATTAATAATCTTTGGATGTGTGGTTTTATATTATATACAATTTTGTAAAATGATAGATCCAATTATGGTTACCTTATCGTTTGAATGTATCTATGTAATTTTGACCATGAGGAGGCAGAGGTCACGGGCTTTTCCCAACCCAAAGGTGCTACTCTTCGTGGCTATGCCAGTCCACCTGAGCTCCTTCTCCCACTCGGTCGGCGTGGCCTTGGCAGCGGCGGCAGTGGCCATGGCACCAGCAGCAGGAATTCCCTTCTAATGAGCTGATAGAATGATTGGACATGTATCCGCTTAGTGGTTTAAGTCAAAAGAAGTGATATTTTTGTCTTTCTTCAGAGCAACTTTTATTAACATTAGGGCCTCCTAAAAACGCATAGGAGAATAAGAATTGAATGGTGTTAGAGGTTCTGAAATATTTGAAGGTGTATGCACATAATATTTTAATCATTTTGAGTTCAATTTTAATAGATATAAACTAAGCACTCCACTAGATGACTACAAGGTCATCGCGGAGCAGTGCAGTGGATCTAGAATCTAATATATACTTTTTACTAGTATAATCTCTACTTATTACTAAAATGAGTAATGATTTCTTCATCTTTCAATCGGAATTCTAGTTAGAATCTGAGTGACCGTAAATTGTTAAGTGTTCGAAACCATTTAGAATTAGCACTCGGCGAATAAAATAAAAAAATTGAAGTTGGCTCTTCGTAACGATGCACGATCATATTTGCTAGTAAAAAGATGGAAAAAACTGTATTTTTCGTCCCTTAAGTATTGCAAGAGTGCGACATTCATTCTTCATGGTTCATTTGGTGCAAATCAATCTCTTAACTAATTAAACAGGTGCATTTATCATCCCACCTTAGCAGCTTAACAATAGTTTTGTTATATAATATTGGTTTGGGTCATGTAATTATCTACTAAATCATTGCGTAGGTAACTCTAATGTTGAGTCAATCTCGGTGTGAATCGATTCCGTTATTTTTTTTGATAAAATTTTTATGGGTACACAATTTAGAGGATTTAGTAAATATTTTTATGGGCTTTGTATCTTGAACTTAGTATATTACATTGCCAAGTAGGGGTTAGTCAGATGATTCGCGTGGCATAAATCATTATTAGATAGCACTAAACCATGGCTAAACTAAGCTGGGATGATAAATGCATCGGTTTAGTTAGTTAAGATACTAGAAATTTTATTATTGTAATATTGATACGTAGAATGGGACTCTCTCTTTATCCTCGTTCAATCAATCCATGATTCGCACCAAATAAAATACGAGAGATGAATGTCACGTTTTTTAATTGAAAATATACTTTTTTTTTCCCAAAAGATAATAGAAATATGAATCGGAGAGGGACAGGGTGGGGCCAACATGTCAGTTGGACTGATTTATTTCAAGCTTGCCTGCTCTGCCGGCCCCCACGACTCAGCCCGCAACCGCAAGCAAATTCGCATCGGCATCTCGCTCTCGCAAGGGGGGTGGGGGGAACTGGCTCCAACCCTAACCCTACCCTCTCCCGTCGCCATGGCCGCCGGCGGAGAGCCCTCTCCGTCGCCGTCGCCGTCGCCGCTGCCGCTCTCACCCGCCAAGAACTCTCGCTCGCCCGACGACGCCCAGCCCGACGCCTCCCCGAAGCGCCGCAAGCGCCACCATCACCGACGCCACCACCACCACCGTCGCCACCGTCACGCCGACTCTCCGGTAGCCGTGGCGGCCGACGACGAGGTAGAGGAGGGGGAGATACTCGACGATGCCGCCGCCGCCGCCGCTATGGACGTCGACGCTGATTCCGCCGCCCCACAGGCTTCCCTTGTTCCGGTACATCTCTTTGGTCTGACTTTAACTAGGCTGCAAGCTCTCTTGGTTACAGTCTAGTGTAGTATTTTCTAGTCACCCGGCTTGCCCTTCTATTCTGACTATGTCATCTCTGCTGCTCTCGAGGGCAACACATCCATCTGGAAAAAAATATCACTGCCTTCCGGAAGCAACTACGTTTGTTTATTTGTACAAAAAATCTTTCCCTTTTGCATTCTTATCTTGGTGCGTATTTCCACCTAGTATATGATAAGAAATCGAAATACATCTCTCTTGTTCTGGCACAGCATTCTAATCGGGAAATTAGAGGTGCAGGTCTTATTCAATTTTTTGCAGCATAATTAGTACTGCTTGGGTACCATTTTTGCTGTTTCTCCATGTTGGTTAGCCTACTTACTGTTTGATGTCTTGCAATTGCAGGAGCGCCTTAACAATGGTGCTGATACAGACTCAAATGCAGATGCAACCAAGCTGCAAGCATCTGCTCTGCCTACCCTTCCATCCTCAAAAGACGGAAGGAAGTCACTTAACAGTGCCCCTGAGTCTGAAAGCGGAGGTATCCTTTCAAGTGATGCTGAGGACACCAAAGGGTATGAACAAAGCCAAAGCCTTTCGAAATCTCCAAAATCTAGAAAGGAGAAGGAAAGGAGGCACAGAGATGAGCGTCACTCTTCGTCGTCTAAAGATTATCATTCCAAAAATCACTCTAGAACATCTCCTCACCCAAGGCATCACAGTGAAGCTCATCCAAGGGACCACTCGAGGTCTAGAGAGAAAAGTGATGGTGCTAATGGTTCTCGTGCAAGTCTTAGGGATGGTTCTGATCATGACAGCAATGATCGGAATGGGAAGTCTGGCAGACATACTACTAGCAGACAGGAGAATGAAAGGGAAAGGGGCAATATCCATCTTGTTCATGATAGACCTGGTGACAGACATGGTAGCCAGGAAAGGTATAGGGATGTCAGGATAGATAGAGACAAAGTTGATTCACTTGAAGCTACCCGTAGGCTCAGAGAAAGAAGCAGGAGTCGTAGTAGATCGGATCTAAGGGAAAGGGCTCGTGTTCGTGACCAAAGCCGGGAGAGGGAAAGACGGAGTGGTAGTTCAAGGAATAAAGATCATGAGAGGAAGAGGGATACAAGTAAAGATCGGCATAGAGAATCTGACAGGGTTGATAGTGTACGTGAAAGGGAGAGAGTGAGAGATGATAGGGACAGGGACAGGGAATGGCATAGGGTTAAGGGAAGTGAAACTCGTAGAGCCAGAGAAGGACGGGACAGCATTACCGATATTGAGAGGCACAGGGATTCAACGCGCTCAAGATACAGCACGTCTGAAGGTTACAAAGAGAGGGCTAGATCCAGGGAGAAAGATAGAGATGTTGACCACAAAAGTCGGAGGTCTGAAGAAATGAAGGAAAACTCTTTCAACAAGTAAGGCAGTTTTCACATGGCTAACTGATAACTAATTGACTAAGCTTCTTTCTATATATTGTTTTAATTTTCTGAATATTTATAGTTACTTCTTTTGTCTCAATATTAGGGAGGAAGATGAAGAGGAGTACCAAGAGAAAATTGAACAGCAGTTAGCTATGCAGGAAGAAGAAGACCCTGAAAAAATTAAGGAGGAAGCAAGGAGGAGGAAAGAAGCCATTATGGCGAAGTACAGGCAGCAACAATTTCAGAAACAGCATATGGAATCCAAACTAAGTAGCAATAATGGAGGTAACTTGATTAGATAATGTTGGGTTCACCTTACTGTGCTATGTCCAGATCAATTAGTTCCTACTGAAAGATATACTGTTGCTTGTACAGAAGTAAGAGCAATGGATGGAGATGAAACTATGCATCTGAAAGATGATAATGATAGCAGCTCCACAGGCAATTATGAAGCTGAAAATAAGCATGATTCTTCAGAGGTTTTTGCTGGCAAAGCAGACTTCACTGTGGGGAAGTCTCCTGCTCACAATGACACTTTAGTTAGCACAGGAGCACTCAGTGATGAGAGGATGATAGGTGTTGCAGGTCTTGGAGAGGGTTCTCCCAAGGTAGTTGTTTTCTGCTAACCTGTTTGATAAAAATATGAATCCATATCGTCCTGAAAACTTATACTACATGTTCCAGAGTGAGAGATCAGCAGACATGTTTTGTGATGACATTTTTGGAGAATCACCTGCAGGCATTAGAAAATCGGTATGATTCCTATCCCTTCTACTAATTATCAAAGTGCCCTGATCAATAGGTCATGGGAGGGGATGCAACTTGATGCACATGCAAGTCTTTCTGAGCATGTATTATTTGCATGCCAAGCTAAACTGGTTAAGTTTCAAAGGAACATTGTTGCCTGTTTGTTTTTCCCAATATTAGATACAAATGGTTTCCACGATCTCAAAATTACTTTTTTGGACAGGGCAAGGATGATGGTTTGCATATTGAGAGAAATGCTCTTCATGACAACTGGGACGATGCAGATGGGTACTACAGTAAGTTATGCTATCTTATGGTCATTTTCCTTCCTGTTTCTTTGTTTTTTCTGCGGTCAAACTTTGCTCATGTGTGTCCATTCATTCATTCTCTTGTTTCTGCGACTCTGCAGCTTACCGGTTTGGGGAATTGATGGATGGCCGTTATGAAATCACAGCAGCACATGGGAAGGGTGTGTTCTCAACAGTTGTGCGGGCAAAAGATCTTAAAGCTGGTAAAGATGATCCTGAAGAAGTTGCTATCAAAATTATTCGCAACAATGATACAATGTAAGTTAAGCTCCCTAGAGATTTTCCAGCAATATTTCTAGTATTGAAAATAAATAGGACTATTTAATTCAATATTTGATTATACAGGTACAAGGCTGGTAAGCAAGAGGTTTCAATATTGGAAAAACTTGCAAGTGCGGATCGCGAGGACAAACGCCACTGCGTGCGGTTTATTTCTAGTTTCATGTACCGGAACCATCTTTGCTTAGTTTTTGAATCTCTCAATATGAATCTTCGTGAGGTATTAAAGAAATTTGGTCGTAATATCGGGCTTAAACTAACTGCGGTGAGGGCATATTCAAAGCAGCTCTTCATTGCCCTGAAGCACCTGAAGAACTGCAAAGTCTTGCACTGCGATATAAAGCCGGACAATATGTTGGTATGCCATTATGCAACATCTTTTTTGTAGCTATTGTATTATCATCAGCTATCTTCCTTTAATGGGAACTTGATACATTAAAACTCAAATTTTATTGCTATGCTGCCATTTCATCCTTCCAAGCACACAAGCACATCGTAACTGTAAATACTATCTATTAAACACCCTTTCTAACTGTTTCTGTTAATTTGTATTTTAGGTGAATGAGGCTAAGAATGTGCTCAAGCTATGTGATTTTGGTAATGCTATGCTTGCTGGCATGAATGAGGTTACACCTTACCTTGTCAGTCGTTTCTATCGGGCACCTGAGATCAGTGAGTTCTTTCGTCAACTTAACCTTATTTCAGAATGTTCATTAGATGTTGTTTCTATTTTCTACTCGTGTTGTCTGTATACATGTTCTACGTCCAAATGCATTGTACCTAACATGTTCTTTTCTTGCAGTTCTTGGGTTACCCTATGACCATCCATTAGACATGTGGTCAGTTGGCTGCTGTCTATATGAGCTTTACACCGGGAAAGTCTTGTTCCCAGGTCCATCAAACAATGCCATGCTTCGGCTTCATATGGAATTAAAGGGCCCATTCCCTAAGAAGATGCTTCGAAAAGTTAGTTTTACTTGCTTGCATAATTATTAACCTTAACGAATGGAATGTTCTTTCTTTTGTGATGGTACATGTACACCTACAAGCTGCATACTTATGGCATTCCAAAAAAAAAAATCCATGCTTCTGTTGAATTGTTGAGTGAAGATACAAATACTTCGTTAATAGTGCACCTACAAGCTGCATATGTATGACCTTCAACAAAAAATTCCATGCTTCTGTTGAATTCTTGAGTAAAGATACAAATACTACTAATTTAGTGCACATTATAAACGCTGCTCTAAATGAATGTTTATAACTTCCCATTGTGCAGGGTGCCTTTACAGTGCAACACTTTGACCAAGATCTTAATTTTCATGCTACTGAGGAGGATCCTGTGACAAAAACGGTGTGTCCGTGGAACCATAACATTTTTACCATGTTCTTTTTGGATTGTTTGAATTCTTTATTTATTACTATTCTTATGTTTGCAGGCTGTGAGAAGGTTAATTTTGAACATTAAACCAAAGGACATTGGTTCTTTGATTTCGAACTTTCCTGGCGAGGATCCAAAAATGCTGTCCAGTTTTAAAGATCTCCTTGATAAAATATTTATCTTAGATCCTGAAAAGAGGATAACCGTATCACAAGCACTTAGCCATCCTTTTATCACTGGCAAGTGAAATAAGATGCTGATTGCTCTTGACATTGAACTTAGCATCTACCTTGTAAAGTACAATTTGGGTTCCTCTTGTCTAATCATCGACATTTCTGTCTTGTGTCCTGGGAGCTATGAGACCAAGTACATGGATGAAGCACGGAACTATGGAAGAGACGGCTATCTGCAGACCTTGCTGCATGCACTTATCATTTGGATATGTTCTGTTGCTTGTAAGACAACTAGCCAGTTGGCATTCCATTCCCTGTATTATACTCTTTACTATGGATTTAAAAGATATACATGAAAGTCTGCTTCATTTCACTTAACAATTGTGCTGACTTGTGGATCGTTGACAAGCAAGGTTATATGTATAACACTTTTGCTTAACGTGTCAGCAAATCTTTGCACGTGCTTGGAACACTTTCTATTTGTGTGCCGGCATGTACTCAGCTGATGTCTAAGATTGCATGCTGGGTATGCTTAGCCTCAAGCATTTACTTATCCGGGAGTGTAATGCATCAGATTTTCGTATTGCTTGAAAAGTTGTTTATTTCACTCTAACACAGGCCTTGTACTATTAATTTGTTCCTACATTTACTTGTGTTTGGATTTATAAGATTCTAATTTGTTCTTTCATTCAGGATTCTGCCAGGGCCTCTGCTGTGTGCACATTTTATATGCTTAAGGGCCAACATAAGAAGGTACCCTGGTTAATATCTGGGTAACTTAATGTGTTTGAACCCATACATTGTTTTCTCTGTTGTAGGTTGAGAGAATGATATCTATATTTCATTAATGTTGCATTTTATATTTCATATATGTCATAGTCATTTGTTCTCTTCATTAATATGTACAAACTTAGTCAATGCTTGATGTTTTGGATGGTGATTGCCAAATTTAGATATGCATAGTTTTTTTGTCCTTTCCTCCCACATTTAGCAGCTTTATGCCCACCCACAACTTGTAGATTAGTAAGTGATGGATGGAAAGCAAATCTATATGAAGTACTCAAATACAAGCACATTTACTGTTGTGTCTACCTTTTGTTTGCGCCATTAAAGTGGAGTGATTCTTTGTGAATTTGTTTGCTTTAATAAATTAGTAATAACAAAGCATGGTCATTTTTTTTCTATTTACCCTCATATGGAATATCAATTAAAAATTGGTTTTCCTTTTATGTTATTTGAGGTCCTCGGATGGAGATAGCTGGACCCACTACTCACTTGACAGGGTAAATCCTTTCAACTCTGGATGTCTTCTGTTTTATTCTTAAAGAGTTCTCACCTAATATTTGAAATGTGTGTTTGTACATCATGGATGATTTTATTTTTTCAATTTTGGCGACCTCTATTATTTATGATGTGTGTTTCTAGTATTTAGAGTGTTACAGTTATTTTTTTGTCATCTATTTTAGGTTTGGTCACTAAAATTTGTGTATGGCGCGTCTGCTACCCCCCAAAGAGGGAGTGCGCGCGCATGTTTTTTTGGGTGTGGGTGTTGTAACCCCTAACCCTTCCCTTTGCACTATATTTAGAACCATGGGCATCTCATTTGTATCCAAGCTAACAAATGTGAGTTGAAAAGAGAGTTTTATTTTCCACACGTTAATAAAGAAACACTGGTGGTATTAGCTTATTTTGTTATCTGGAGGCTGAAAGTTCACCGCGTAATTTCTATTCAAGTTCTATTCTGCTTTATTCTTCAGGATCCTATTTTCCTTGTCGGTCAGTTTGAACCTATTGCAGTCCATAAGTGGGCCATGTGAATGACAGTAGTTTCTCATGTTGGATCCCTGTAAATACTTTCTTGTGTTGGATATAGTTGTGTTTAAGTTAATTTTTTCATCTGTAGTACTTTCTGGTAAATTTAAAGAACCAGGCATGAAAGTGCCTTAGAAATTGCAGCCCATTGACCCACGCCCATGTACTGGTCACCTTTGTTAATCTTTGGCCCAATAGGCCATTGCACCATTTTATTGTTTTTTTTGCATTATGTGGGACCTAGTTCAATCTGATATGGAACATTAACTGATTTTGTTCAATCCCTAGTGGCCAAGCCCCATGCATTTGGTGCTTGCATTGTTTCCCTTTTTGGATCATTTTGCAACAAGTGATTGTATGCTAAGGTACCGTTCAATTGGCAGCAGAGTTGTCCCAATATAATAGGGCGCCTGTAAGAAACCGTAAGAAATGGGCAGAGCTAGTGGAATAACATTTGGGGTTATGCACAACATAATCTCTTACAGGGTGTTGGTGAATGGAAAATGAATTATGCTGTTTCGCTTGTATGTTGTTTCAGACATCCAGTTATGGTAGACTCTGGCATGTTTCACATGTTTCAAATGTAACTTGTAACATGCTAGTTACTGTCAGTACTGATGACGACCTACCTCTCCTGATAAAGGTTATTGCTTGGCCCTGTTTGTTTGAACTTCTGGGGGCTTTTGGACTACTAGCTTTCGGGATGTCCAAAAGCCAGATGCCCCCAAAAGCTAGAAGCTGAAAAGCTCATGACAGGATGCTTCTAGATTTTGGCTTTTGAGGCCATTTGACTTGGAGATTCCGAAAGCTAATGGTTCAAAAGTGCCCAGAAGCTCAAACAAACACGACCTTAAGAAAGAATCATAATGGTAGGTGGGTTGTGATTATTACCATGTCATTGGATAATTGATTTGTGAATAATTTAGCTCACCTGCTTTTTTCTGAAAGCCATTGAAAAGTTGACCAATTCCTGCTCTAGCTGTATTTTTGGATGATTTGACCTGTATTTAGTACTCTCATATTGATATTTTGTATTTTTCATCTACAGAATTTCTGCTCCTTGTAAATTGGGTATGACTTCAATGGTAAACAAAATAGAAAAAAATTATTTGTGATGTGTCCTACTTGCATATTTGGTTTGGACTGTTAAAAGACTCATGCTTGTTATGTACTCTCCCCGTTTCAAATTGTACCCCCTCCGTTCCAAAATGTAGGTCGTTTTGGCAAATCTAGATGCGTAGATTTTGCTATGTATGTAGACATAGCATATATCTAGATGCATAGCAAAATCTACGTATCTAGTTTTTGTCAAAACGACCTACATTTTGGAACGGAGGGAGTAAGTCGTTTTGACTTTTTAAGATACATAGCATTTTCTATGCATCTAGATATACGCTATGTTTAGATACACTAAAAAACTATATATCTAGAATAGATAAACCGACTTCTAATTTGAAATGGAGGGAAACAGAGGGAGTAGAATTGAGTAAGGAAAACATTAGTAACAGACTAACAGCCTTGCGCACATACTGTAAAGTAATCTGCCTTGCTGTCACCTGTCAGCCTTGTTTGCTTTCTGCATTTTGTTCCTTCTATCTGTATTACTTTTTAGCATTTCTGGTGGCTTTTCTCCTGTAACTATGGGAAAGGCATTTGTGTGAACTTTTTATCAGAGTTGAATTCGTTATTTTGTTCATGAATGCATGTGCATGCCATTAGTTTAGGACGTGTCTGGTTAATAAGGTAAGATTGCCAAGGGATATAAAGGCCATGTCTAGCTTGTGAATAAATATGGGGGCACTGGGCCACAACTTAGGCTTCCTGAACAAAATCTTGCGGCAGATATCTATGATGTGTGGGATTGTTACTGTAAAGTTTTTCGTGACTAAATAGTGGATAGCAAGCAAACATCTGCCAAGCATTGCTCACTCGGGGGACAAGAAGGCACACCTGGCGGATTGAAATTCTACCTTTGATAATTCATAAGCTGTCTAGTAATTGAAAAGTGCACAAGCTGACACATGGTGAAATTTACGTGAGTACAACTATGCATCAGTAATTTAGTAGAACTGTTGAGTAATAATAATTAAAGATGAAGAGATGCTTCTCTGTTCGGTTCAGCTCAGCAGGTTAAACACTTCGCTGTAATGTGCATAATATATATTTTTTTTAAGTCAGTTGGAATTTTGCCTGTGTATTTATAAGATGTTGTAATGCATGTACTCTCAAGCGGTCTGCACGACCACTGTTGTTATTTTCTTGCTGAACAGGTTTAGCAGCATGGATATATGAAATTACGATAGATGTTTTTTTTTTTGAACCGAACTACGATAGGTGTTGACGTATCTGATAGTCTGGTACTATGCAATGCGGTTTCTGGAAGGAATATAAAGGACCATGCTAAACCATCGAAAACCAGCCATTTTACTTACTGAATAATCTGTAGCGTATGTAACAACACGAAGGGCGTAAACCGTTATAGCGTGCTGACTGCAATTTTCCGCAATCCAGAAGTGACCAGGAAGGGTTTCACACATGCGCTGGTGGTCATGGGTCTTGAATGAAAGTCTACAAACATCTCGAGCAGACCCGTAGCGATGACAAGTATATATTATTGCTCACGGTTGCGATAAAATACCTTGAAAATAAAACAAAAAGGTTTGAGGGCTCTAAAGCGATTAGCAATGGCTTTAAACATATACTCCGTACTATATTACAGTTGAGGCAAATATATCTCTAAAGATTAAAAATCAATAACTCCGATTGTCATTGAGTCATTCGAAACATGTGTTTCTTAGTCCTCGGGTTCATATGGGATAAAAGCCCGATTGAGCTGTACGCCTGTACTACAATTTCCGACCTTGGTTCTGAATAGACCATGAGAGATGCACAAATAGGACCGCATAGAACACTTAATACACAGGTACGAAGCCACATATCTACTCATGTTCGTAGCGTCTCTAGGATAAAATTTGCCTACCGGATACACTGCAACACATTTAGACTCATGTAAATTCTAGGAGTTGGATTCTTAATTAATATCATAGTTCTCGGCTTCAGAGGGGATATCAGCCCGATTGAGACTTCAAAATTTTCGACATCGGATCAAAGTAGACCATGAGATGCTAAAAAAGAACTGTTGACGACCAAAATTGACACGGGTGTGCAGACCGGTCAGACCTGTGTGTACAGACCGGTCAGACCAGTTTGATTAACTCTACCAAAATGCAGATTTGACTTTACCATTGCGTAGCTCTCGTCGAGATGATCAAAATGCATATATAGAACGTCCGATTTGGAGTTCGGATGAGAGAGTTATGACTTCGGTAAAACATGACCTAGACCGGTTGGATAGGGCGGTCAGATCGGTTATGACAGCCTAGTCCGAGTTAGTAGTTGTATTTGGACACGGAATTTGTATAAGATTCGACTTCCAATATGGCAAAACCTCCCCTACATATAAATATAAAGGGCCACGGCCGATAGAGGATATCCGATCGATAAAAAAATATATCAATCTATTACCTTTCATTACTTTTCGTCTTCTCCAAATCCTAGCTTTTGCAACCCCGATCTGTTGTTCTTCCTTTGTCTCTACGGTGTTTGAGAACGTTTTAGGTGGCATGCCGACCCTATAACAACCCAAGTTGTGCCTGCCCCGACGGGGTCCCTCCCGGGCGGGTGCTCGTTGGATCCTCGTCGGGCTGCCCCGACGAGACCGGTCTGAACCGGTCCACCACACCGGTCACTGCAAGGTGCGCCGCTGCGCGCTTCATGTTCAGTGCTTGATATTTGGCATGGCGCGTTTTTACGCCAACATACTTTTTGGCGACTCCGCTGGTAACGAGAATCTAGCTATCAAGGCTATAGTTATTAGGACCGAACCGAAGATCGAACCGGTGAGAACGTCGGTTCAATGGTTCATTGGTCCAACTGTTTAGAACCGGTTGAAGCACTGGTTCGATTGTTTTGGACCGTTAAATCAAAGATTGTTTTGGACCGTTAAATCGAACTGGCCACGAATACTTTGAACCGGTATATATGATATAACTAATAATTAACACTGAAACATTATATAATTGTATATATATATATATGATATAATTTAATAATTGGCAGATGGAACAACATAATTTAATTGTACAACCATAAGGTTCATACATCATAATACCGAATGATATCATCTTAAATTCAAAATACAAAGTGCGTGATACATAAGGTTCAGTAAATCAGTATAACAGTAACAGCAGGCTAATCTGGACATTCCCAATGAGGCAATGATCAATCATCATAAAACAGCAGGCTAATATAGAAAAACTCAGTAGCTCAAGCTCACGCTCGGTAAGTCAGTAGCTCACCAGTAGCCATCGCGGCGTCGCAGCACGGCAGCAGCCGCCGTCCTTCTAGCTCCCAGTCCCAGCTCCCGGCCTCCCGCCCGCAGCAGCCGCTCGGCCACGACCTGCAGCGCGCAGGAGCTGCCAGCCGCTCGGCCGTGCCCCGCAGAAGGCCAGCAACCGCTCGCTCGCGCCGGGCAGCGCGCAGCAGCGCCGCAACTCGATGCGCCGCCGGCCCGTGCGGCTAGATGCGCCGCCGTCCTACGCGCTCGATGCGCCACGCCGCCGCCCTCCCGCAGGCCGCAGCAGTAGCTGCCCTCTCCGGCCCTGCAGATGGATGCGCCGCCGGCCACCGCGCCCAGCTCGATGCGCCGCCAGAAGCGGGAAGCCCCGTCCGCCCATCGCCGTCACGCGCCCAGAACGAAAAAGGGTAAAAATTCCCTCCCTCAGGCGCCCAGTAACTCTAAAGGATAACATTGAGACACTTTTCCAAGAAAAAAATCTAAATTACTCCCCAAAGTCTAAATAACCCCTTAAATTCAGTTTACCCCCTAAACCATACATTTAGTTCATTTTTCCTATAATACAATTTATCTTTTTTGTTTCTTGAATTTTAATTTCAAATTTTGCAGAGTAGTAGTGGACATTACAATGCATATTAAAAGAAATTGTTATTATTTTTTATATAATTTTGAACTCCAATGATTAATTTATCATTAAATATACTAATCTATCAAAATAAAAAAATATGATTTATTTTTTCTAACATATGTTATGATGTGTACTATCATCTTACACCTATGCATGGATAAATGAAAAAGATAAATTGTATTAGTGGGTAATTTGAATTAAAGGGCATAGTTTTGGGGGTAAAATGAACCAAACAATAGTTTAGGGGGCTATCCGGACCTTAGGGGAGTAATTTAGACTTTTTCCTTTCCAATAATACTCCTTAGCAGATGAGCTTCTCCTGAGCACGCAGAGGGTATTTTTGGATATACTAAAAAATCGTCACGGTTCGTATGGAACCGACCTGTTCTGTAGAAAACCGGCCGGTTCACCTGGCTTTTAGGGTTCAATTGCATGGACGGTCTTTTAAGCGAACCAGACCGGTGGAGGGTGTGATTCGGTCTTTTAGCGGTCCAACCGCCGGTCCGGTCCGGTCCTAATAACTAGGATCAAGGCCGATCCGTCAAACCCTAGCAATATGACATCACATAAAGAACTACTTGAGGAGTATCGGCGAGAATCAATTGGGTGGATGAAAAATTGCTTCTATCAAGGCGTCATCCAGATAAAGGAGTGGCAGCCACCATCCACCATCGACATATTAAAAGAGATGAAATCTTCAGGTACTTTATCTGATCTTCCATGCAACTTTTTGAACTATTTGATCAATAAAGAGGATAATATGGATCTAGATTTCGTTAGTGATGAATTTATTATCAATCCTTGCAATGATGTGATATCTACTTGTGTTGTTTCCCATGAAAGCAAAGATCCAATTCGGCCATCTAAAGCCGAAATTATTGATCCAAAATTTACAAGTGAAAATATAGAAGCTGTGTCAAGTGCTTCTATACTGGGGGGAGGGGGGGGGGTGTGGGGCAACAACTCGAAGATTCATTCAAATCGGTCAGAATCGGAACGAACGGTCTTAAAAACTGGAGCATCCGGTTCTAACTTTGAACAGTCAAATATTGGCCTAGACATCAGATATGAAAATAAATCTAAACCTAAGATGTTAAAGCCAAAGAAACCTGAGATCAGTGCTTGAAAAACTATTCAAGCCAAGGGTTATGGCCAACATCAAAAGGAAAAGCCGAAGCATGTTCTTGAGAAGCTTCCCGTTAAGTCCCAAAATCAAAACAATGTCAAGGATGCTAGTCGGCCTTAAAAATCCAAGCAAACAAAATCTACTCCAAGATAGCGATTCCATGATCAAAATCGGCAACAGAATTATTCTCCTATAACAATGCAGTTTTCTTCATTACATGGATCGCATATACCTATGCCATGGAAACCTTGCTGCAATGTGCCTTATTTTTATTCGCCATGGTCTTCTTATAATTCATGGATATCGTCTTTTCCTCAATATTTCTAACCAGATTATATTACTTGTAGGGATCCGGCGATTAATGAGTCATCACCTGCAAATAATGACCATTTTGATCACAAAGATCGGTCTATACAGAAAAAGAAGCATAAGGTGATAAAGCAAGTCTATTGTGTCAAGAAAGATGGACGATTGAGGAAAATTTGGATTTGACACTAGATAAAGAAAAGCCGATAATTGATGAAACTTTGGCTAGTTCTATTGATCGAGCTATCCCCAATAATTAGCATGTTTCAAACAATATAGCTGAACAAGAGTCAAGTTCGACTGGGGGGCAAGACGAAAAGCAAAGTACCGAATCTGCAAAGACCGGTCAGACTGGTCCTGAAACCGGTCCATCTGGGGATTTTCAGAACAACCCCTAAGCTAAGAAGAAGGAGAGGCCGAGCTTCGAAGGACTCCTGGCCAAATATAAGAAGAAGGTGTTGGCGCTAAAATCGGCCAGACAGGAATCAGCCGATGGTCTTCAGCGTCGGACACACGACCCGGGAGAATCTGCTTAGCTCCTGTTCGGGTTATCGCCCTGGTACGGTTCGCGCGGCGTGCCAGTCAATCTGACCTGTTAATTGACAAGGAAATAAGAGTATTAAATTCCAGGCGCTCCGATTGGCTGGAGTTCCGATCTGTCCTGAAGAGCGCGTCGGCGAATCGGCCAATTTGCTGTAAAGATGATCGGCTATGGATCAGCCGATAATCGCGTAATAATTGTAAAGAAGACTGCTGGAGCGATCTAAACAATTATTACGGATGCAACACTTGAAATGGATCTAATCGGCTGTAAGATGATAAATCGAAGAAAAACGATGACGAAGCCGATTACTCTGATCTCAAGCTGGATAACTAGTGATAATACTAGAACAACAAGTAAAACTTGCAATTCTAGTAAATATCGATAACTGGTGAATAAATCCAAATGAAACCACAGCGATGCGCCCGTAGTTAAAGCTCGGATATTACTCGATAAGCGGAACCTACCAATTGGCCGGAGATCAAGTTGATGCAGCCCTGCCAATCCGTACGAACTCGTGAAAGAAGAAAAGTATTGGCGAAGTCGCCGACTTGAAAGTAAATTGCTAGTAGAATGCAAGAGTGTTTTGTTGATTGATCTGTTTTTTTGCAAACCCCTGACGACTCCTATTTATACCCTAAAAAGGACTCCTGGTCGATTACGACTTGTTACAACCTTATTTAAAACAGGAAAACTACTATATCTGTAATATCTTTAAAAAGGAAACGGACTCCCGCAGAATCTTCCGCCGCCGTCTCCAAATCCAATTAGGACTTTTCCAATTGCTTGTTGACCGAATTAGCGTCGCTCTGTTGACCAACTTTTAACCAGGACCCTCTGATGTAGCCCCATCCCATTGGCGCAGGTTGTATCACCAATTGGCCGATTTCCAACTGTTACCTCAATCGGCCGATTCCTTACCGTAGCCTTCAGATCTGCCGCATCGGCCAACCTTCTTCTCCTGACGCCGATTCAACACGTGTCAAAATCTGGCGTCAACACATGCCCCCCAGTTTCGGAGTAAAACATAACTTTTTCTTCGAAACTCTTTCTTTAATCCTTCTCTCCGAAATGGGCGCAGTAAAAATCTTCTTTCGTTCCGCGGTCTTCCGCACAATGATTGCAATTTCCTCGGACCGAGCGCGCGAAACGACCGCTCCTCTGGAATTCGTGTAGACGGCGCGGCAAGAATACCATCTTTACCCTTGCCTTCCCAGTTTATCCTTAAGTATTGGCATTCTCCGCCTACTCTTCCCCACAAACCTAGCATCTCCTTCCAGCGAACCACTGTTCGTCTTCTTCCGAGCCCTCTCGATCTCCAACCGCCCCCTCCGGCAACCTCACTCGCGACCTGCTTCAAACTCCCAATGGCGTCACCATCGGCGACCACTCCAACCACGGAGGCTCTATCGGCGATCCCTTCAGCGGCGGCGGCCCAATCGGCGGCTCCACTGGCAGCTCCATCGGCAACGATGATCTTCATCCCAGAGGTAAACACTTGAAATTTTCCCCTTTTGCTTTTCTACTGCTCCAGTATTTTCCGGATCCTTTCTCAGTTTTTCCCCTTTTCTTCCTTTTTTTAGGCACTTAGGCACCAGATCACCATCCCTCTTTCAGAATCCCCTGATCTCATATGCTTAGGCCCCATGGGGAACCCCGATCCAACTGACCTGATCAATCGAGAGACTCATAGAGTCCCATTCAAGCAATCACCCATGGACCTAGATCAGTGGGTAGGTACCTTTAGATCCTGGCTAAATGAGACCCCCGGCTGGAGAGATTGGTACCAAAGAATAGCCAGGTCTAGGAGAGTTCAATGGGATGGACAAAAAATCAGCCAATACATAGACCTCTCTCTATCCCAGATGGAGAAAAATGAACCTTTGGTCATAGCGGCTTCTTACTTCTGGTCCGACGCACTTAATGCGTTTCTTTTTGGACATGGACCTATGACCCCAACTCTGGCCGATGTCCTGTTGTTGACCGGCCTTGACATTTCCTCCGCCGATATCCCTTTTAACTATCTGATTAAGCCATCACATCGGCTAGAGACCAAAGGAATCGGCGGGTGGAAGGGGTACATCAGCAAAAATATGAAGACTGGAATAGTTTCAGAGAGAGAGCATACTGCTTTTCTGATGATGTGGCTGGAGAAGCACTTTTTCTGTGGCAGAGCAGTCGGACCTTCTTCTAACACTCAAGCTTTAGCGGAAGCTCTGTCACTAGGATCAGCCATCCCCCTTGGAAAACATCTGCTGGGATCGGCCTACCACCTGATGCACCAAATCGGCACTAAGCTGTCAAACGGGGAGCCGATCGGGAATCCTGGCGGTCCTTGGTGGTTTATTACCCTCTGGCTTAATCTATACATGAGCAAGGTCTCTCAGCAACGAATAGAGACCAAAACTTTACCCAACATTGAGTCAGAGGAGAATCCAACCATCCGACGACGCTGCAGGTCTTTTGGAGAGGCAGCATCGGCCTTCCCTGGCTTTCAGTTTACTGCTGCCCGTACGGCTGAATATTTCAGATGCTTCTACAATGGCCTCAGTGAAGAAACTGTCAGTTGGCATCCATATCAGGCAGTAGAGCCGATTTTTGAAGTTCCCATCAGCTACGACTTCACCACCCATACTTTTGATAGGGAACTTATAGATGTCCTGATTAAGCCAGGAATTTTGCCAGCCAACTTCTTCTCTGGAAAGGACTCTCCCACATACGAGTTCTATAATCCATCGGCTGCAGCGAGGCAACTGGGCTTCGGCCAACTGCCGATCCGGGCTTACTTCGCCGGTCAAGCGAAATTCAGAGATGGACTGACTACAAGTCTTGACTACAATCGGCTGTGCGATCTAGTGCCAGATTCGAGCACCATTGACTTGAACAATTGGTCAGTAGCCCCTTTTGCCACTCAGCAATTTAAATTATGGTGGGCAGAATGGAAACAATATCTTTTCTGCAAATCTCCATCAACTTATTGCAATATTCTGGACCCAGAAAACATCGATCCAAATGCAGCGGTATGTCCTTTCTCTCAGCCGATTTCAATGTCATCTCTTCCCATACTTTCATCTTATCATTAACTCACATTTATCTTCTTAGTCTGAAAGCCAGGTCCCTCCGATACGGAGCCGAAGCGGCAGGCCGATAGATAATCACCATCCATATACACCATATCCGCTCATCGGCTTCCACGCTCCAACTATCAAGGACATTTCCACTAGCCGATCGAAACGAGCACCGAAGAGGCCAACCTCGAAGATAACAAGCCGTCGAGTGCGAGCCCGCATCGGATCGGCTGACCAAACGGCGGTAACATCGGCCGAGACTCCGATCCCTTTATCTTTGCCAGCTACCGAGATAGCCGATCCTCAAGTCACCGCCGAAGTCGGGGCAGCTGCGGCATCACTGCTAGTAGAAGCTGTTCAGGTAATCTTGCTTATTTCATATATCCTTTAAATGCTTCACTAACACTAACTTTCTCTTTCTGCCAGGCTGCACAAACTGTTCCACCACAGTCTCTGATGAGGACATCACTCCTACGGATATACACGAGGCTTCTTCGCTGGACATCCAAACCATTCAAGGTCCAATCACAAGAGCTCGCGCGCGACAATTAAATTTAGAGGTGAGCTCGCTCCTAAGTGTTTCTCTTAATAGTTTCGAGAATAGTTTGCTACCTAATGTTTATATTGTGATTAGAAACCAAGGAGAAGATAAGATGACACATGGAGAGGAGCATGGAGTCGTGGAGGGACAGCAAGGGACGTCCAAGCTACGTGGAGGCCCAATACAACTCAACTTCGAGTCCACCTCGGAGTCCAGGAGCAGTTTGACTTGAATTGGACGCCCAGGCCGCATCCGAAGTCCGATTTCGACAATCTACATATGGGTGGAAAGAAAATTTGATAGAGCTTCCAATGGCGTTGGTTTGAGGCCCAAATTCATTATGAGTCGTCGGGAATCGTCCGAGGAAGTTGGCGTCCAGAATCTGTCCCGGTGCTGCGTCACCGTATTTTGGCCTTTGGGCCGTGTATCGTCGTCGAGTCCTTTAGGGTTGCGTCCAGGTACTTGGACACGACCCTAAACCCTATATATCAGTAGCCGCCGCCCTCGTTAGGATTGGGGTTTTACTTAGATTATTCTGTCAAGAACAGTTTCGCCGTACTCGGCTTGTGAGACCCCAACTCGTACAATCGGCTCATCAGAGGAAGAAGATTCAACAACTATTAATGCTCCGCTCGGACCAGCTTCCTGAAAAGGCATGGAAAACAGATCCTGTGAGTATGCTATGGGTAATTGAAATAAGATGGTATGAGAAATTTGCCATGCCTCTGTTGATCTTCCGGCCGATGTTTGTTGTGGGGTTATAGCCAGCATACTCAAATCGGTCTGCATCAGGATCGGTTAAGTCCTCTGAATATCAAGAGATTAAGGTAAGAGATTATTTACCTCGACGGGAGGAGCTGCTGGAGTTTCGGCTTCCACTTGGGATGTGGCCGATTGCTGTGGAGACTGATGCATCCGGCCCAGGTGGGGTTGGCCGAGGCCCAATAAATTAAGGTTGCCCGGACCCCAACAGTTCTTAGGCACATCAATTCGGGGAAAGGCCCAATCTCCCTAAAAGACTAGTCCAATAGGGGAAGAGTAGCTCTCCCTTTTAAGGTGGCTTCCTCCTCCCAAGCTAAGTAAGGTGGGATTATTCAGAGGCTCACACAGTCGCCGCCCGACTACAACTGGGCCACTCGGCCCCCTTTGTTGCGTCTTTGCCAGCGGGTAATAGTGGAGGATGTCCTCATCATTCCCACCCCCTTAAACAAGGGCCCAGCTCTGATACCAAATGATGCATCCGGCCCAGGTGGGGTTGGCCGAGGCCCAATAAATTAAGGTTGCCCGGACCCCAACAGTTCTTAGGCACACCAATTCGGGGAAAGGCCCAATCTCCCTAAAAGACTAGTCCAATAGGGGAAGAGTAGCTCTCCCTTTTAAGGTGGCTTCCTCCTCCCAAGCTAAGCAAGGTGGGATTATTCAGAGGCTCACACGGTCGCCGCCCGACTACAACTGGGCCACTCGGCCCCCTTTGTTGCGTCTTTGCCAGCGGGTAATATTGGAGGATGTCCTCATCATTTGATACCACTTAATGTGAACGAGGTTTCCCGATCTTCCGAAAGGTTCTGATAACTCTCGATTTGGTGGAGTCGCGACACGAATCGATCCGGCTTCCGGCAACACGTCCCGAAACCACGCAATCCTAGCACCACGTCTCCCCAGGTTATCGACCGGCGAATACACGGTCGACCTCGCCAAGAAGGCTAATCCCTGCCTGCGAATCGAAGAACACAAGCAAGAACAAGGAAGATTGCAAACCAATTGCAGATGGATGATAAGCTCACGAGTTGGGGTCTCACAAGCCGAGTACGGCGAAACTGTTCTTGACAGAATAATCTAAGTAAAACCCCAATCCTAACGAGGGCGGCGGCTACTGATATATAGGGTTTAGGGTCGTGTCCAAGTACCTGGACGCAACCCTAAAGGACTCGACGACGATACACGGCCCAAAGGCCAAAATACGGTGACGCAGCACCGGGACAGATTCTGGACGCCAACTTCCTCGGACGATTCCCGACGACTCATAATGAATTTGGGCCTCAAACCAACGCCATTGGAAGCTCTATCAAATTTTCTTTCCACCCATATGTAGATTGTCGAAATCGGACTTCGGATGCGGCCTGGGCGTCCAATTCAAGTCAAACTGCTCCTGGACTCCGAGGTGGACTCGAAGTTGAGTTGTATTGGGCCTCCACGTAGCTTGGACGTCCCTTGCTGTCCCTCCACGACTCCATGCTCCTCTCCATGTGTCATCTTATCTTCTCCTTGGTTTCTAATCACAATATAAACATTAGGTAGCAAACTATTCTCGAAACTATTAAGAGAAACACTTAGGAGCGAGCTCACCTCTAAATTTAATTGTCGCGCGCGAGCTCTTGTGATTGGACCTTGAATGGTTTGGATGTCCAGCGAAGAAGCCTCGTGTATATCCGTAGGAGTGATGTCCTCATCAGAGACTGTGGTGGAACAGTTTGTGCAGCCTGGCAGAAAGAGAAAGTTAGTGTTAGTGAAGCATTTAAAGGATATATGAAATAAGCAAGATTACCTGAACAGCTTCTACTAGCAGTGATGCCGCAGCTGCCCCGACTTCGGCGGTGACTTGAGGATCGGCTATCTCGGTAGCTGGCAAAGATAAAGGGATCGGAGTCTCGGCCGATGTTACCGCCGTTTGGTCAGCCGATCCGATGCGGGCTCGCACTCGACGGCTTGTTATCTTCGAGGTTGGCCTCTTCGGTGCTCGTTTCGATCGGCTAGTGGAAATGTCCTTGATAGTTGGAGCGTGGAAGCCGATGAGCGGATATGGTGTATATGGATGGTGATTATCTATCGGCCTGCCGCTTCGGCTCCGTATCGGAGGGACCTGGCTTTCAGACTAAGAAGATAAATGTGAGTTAATGATAAGATGAAAGTATGGGAAGAGATGACATTGAAATCGGCTGAGAGAAAGGACATACCGCTGCATTTGGATCGATGTTTTCTGGGTCCAGAATATTGCAATAAGTTGATGGAGATTTGCAGAAAAGATATTGTTTCCATTCTGCCCACCATAATTTAAATTGCTGAGTGGCAAAAGGGGCTACTGACCAATTGTTCAAGTCAATGGTGCTCGAATCTGGCACTAGATCGCACAGCCGATTGTAGTCAAGACTTGTAGTCAGTCCATCTCTGAATTTCGCTTGACCGGCGAAGTAAGCCCGGATCGGCAGTTGGCCGAAGCCCAGTTGCCTCGCTGCAGCCGATGGATTATAGAACTCGTACAGGGATCCAACATGAGAAACTACTGTCATTCACATGGCCCACTTATGGACTGCAATAGGTTCAAACTGACCGACAAGGAAAATAGGATCCTGAAGAATAAAGCAGAATAGAACTTGAATAGAAATTACGCGGTGAACTTTCAGCCTCCAGATAACAAAATAAGCTAATACCACCAGTGTTTCTTTATTAACGTGTGGAAAATAAAACTCTCTTTTCAACTCACATTTGTTAGCTTGGATACAAATGAGATGCCCATGGTTCTAAATATAGTGCAAAGGGAAGGGTTAGGGGTTACAACACCCACACCCAAAAAAACATGCGCGCGCACTCCCTCTTTGGGGGGTAGCAGACGCGTCATACACAAATTTTAGTGACCAAACCTAAAATAGATGACAAAAAAATAACTGTAACACTC